>CAMAPF010000011.1:4690000-7462500 GCA_945859915.1 Cuscuta epithymum | reverse complement strand
GTTGGCTATTTAGTATAAGGATGTTTTTACTTGGGTTGAAATTTTCTAATCAGGTCGAATATAGTTTAATCTCGTCTGTTATGGTCTTATCTAGTCTAAACTGATCTGGCAAAGGTTTTCTGTTTGTGTATTTTACAACCTAGTATTTCACGCGTGCATTGTACTCTAGGGAAGTCTTGGTTATAAATGTTATGCTTGTGTGCTTCAATTAAAAGACGGTTAGTCCATGCCCCCCCACCCCCACCCCCACCCCGCTCTTTCTGCTTTCTTCTGAGATTGAATACAGGACAATTAAGAAAATGATATAATAAGCCCAAATGTCACTAATTTCCTAAGGATCGTATCTCATGTGAAGTTCTATTAATGCAGTCACTGCCCCCCCCCCCCCCCCCCCTCAGATGGTAGTTTGAAATTTTTCTTCAATTCATTCGATCGCTTGTCTTGCCGGCCTTATCATTTCCCTTTTTCATCGCCGATATAGACCACTTGTCTCTTTATTCACTTGATTTTCTTTCATAAAAGTCATATTTATTGATCGATTATGCTCATAGCAATGGTGGATCAGTCTGCTTTAATGGACATGTGAACACATGAGTGACTTTTTGAGGCGATATCCCCTTTCAATTAGGTTTGAATTAAGTATTCTCCTCTATATTGTTTAAAAAAATTGGTAAAAAATGTTTTAAAAGTGAGCTTTAGAATATATGTGTTGTGTCTGCAGCTTCTCGCACTTTCCACGTAGATGAGCAACATTTTCTCACAAATCTTTAGAATTTTCCTCAACTATTTGAGCCACTTCATATTCTGAATGAACTACTGTTAGCCGATATTATTAATCATGTAACATTATATTTAATTATGTACATTTACGTATTGCTCTCCCATAATGGCCATGCATATCCGAATGGTGGCAGCCGATTACTTAGCCTAGTATAGCTCTAACAATCAATGTATCTAGACATAGTTCTCTCATACGTATTGAGGAGATAACATTTGTATAGAATAGGGACTCTTTCTTACGTAGCCTATTAATAGGCTTGAGGAATAATAATATCACAGAGTGAATACTCCTCCTGGGCGGAATTATTTAAAATTACCGCTCGGGCTTATCAAGTTCTCGACCATATCATTGCCTCCAAGGATTCTGCCACCGACACCTCCTCTACATCTTCTGCTGATTCTACTCCCGAAGGTATTCTCGCCCAGGCCGCCGCCAAGGCCGAAGCAACTGCCTTATGGACTCGGTTGGACGCCGTGGTTCTTCAGTGGATATACGGTACAATCTCTCACAACCTACTCCACACCATTATTGAACCCGATGCAACGGCTCAGGAGGCATGGGATCGTCTCACTGACATCTTTCTCGACAATAAGCACTCACGTGCTGTACATTTAGAGAATTTATTTTCCAACACTCGTTTGGAAAATTTTCCAAATGTCGCTGCATATTGTCGCGCTCTAAAAACTTTGGCAAATCAATTGCAAAATGTTGGTTCCGAGGTTTCTCCTAGCCGGCTTGTTCTTCGCTTGGTCAATGGGCTTACTCCTCAGTATGACACAGTGGCAACACTCATACAGCAGGCCTCACCCCTTCCCACTTTCCAAAATGCACGCTCTATGATCTTGCTTGATGAGACCCGCAAGGCACATCAACTCGGCACTTCCTCGGCCAGTGCTCTTCTCCACGGATCGACGTCCCAGGCTCCTCCGGCTCGCCCAACTCCACCCACCCGCTGTGGCCGTGGCTCATCATCTTCCCGGCGCGGACGTGGTGGGCGTGGTTCACCTCGTCCAGATCCTCCTCCGCCCAACGCTTGGACGTCCCCACCACCGTGGGCCTACTGGTTGCCACCGTCGCCATGGGCTGTCCCACCCTGCCCCTATCCGTCTGCACCATGGGCAGTTCCACCCTCACCACGCCCGACTCCTAGAGCTGGCATTCTTGGCCCTCGGCCTCAAGCACATCTCTCGGGGCCAGCTCCTCCTCTCACAGATATTAATGCCGCCATGCATACTATGACTCTCACACCTCCCGATGATAATTGGTATATGGACACCGGAGCCACGTCACACATGACATCCAACTCAGGTACTCTCACATCTCTTTCTCAATTAGGTACTAACCGATTTATTATGGTTGGCAATGGCAATACCATGCCCATTTAGGGTCTTGGTCACACTGCCCTACCCCCCCCCCCCCTCACCCCCCCTCTTCAACTAAAAAATGTCCTTCATGCCCCATCCCTAATTAAAAATCTTATTTCTGTTCGCCGTTTTTCTACTGATAACTCTGTGTCTGTTGAATTTGACCCCGTTGGTTTTTCTGTGAAGGATCTCCGCACGAGACAACAACTCATGAGGTGTAACAGTACGGGTGAACTCTACCCACTTCCGCCTCCATTTTCCAAATTTACTCACGCTGCTTTCCTCACCTCGGCTGCCCGTCAACACCCCCGTGGACACGAACTCCAAACTTAGTGCCTCTGACGGAGATCCTGTTGCGGACTCTACTCTCTACCGCAGCCTAGTTGGGGCGCTGCAATACCTTACTTTTACACGGCCCGACATATCTTATGCCGTTCAGCAACTTTGCTTATTTATGCATGATCCAAGGGACTCACATTTTCATGCATTAAAACGAGTACTTCACTACATTCAAGGAACTGTACAGTTTGGTCTTCACCTAGGCCCTTCATCTCTAACCGACCTGGTCTCTTACACGGATGCTAATTGGGGCGGGTGCCCCGACACACGGCGCTCTACTTCGGGTTATTGCGTGTTCTTGGGCGATAATCTTATTTCTTGGTCATCCAAACGACAACCTACTCTATCTCGCTCTAGTGCTGAAGCCGAGTATCGTGGTGTAGCTAATGCTGTGGCCGAAACTTGCTGGCTTCGAAATTTATTACTTGAGCTACGTTCCCCGCTCAACAAAGCAACACTTGTATATTGTGACAATATTAGTTCTGTATATATGACCGGCAATCCAGTACACCATCAGCGCACCAAACATATTGAAATGGATATTCATTTCGTTCGGGAAAAGGTTGCTCGGGGTGAAGTTCGTGTCCTTCATATTCCCTCCCCGCCGTCAATTTGCAGACATCTTTACCAAAGGTCTCCCCCGGATACTATTTGATGATTTTCGGTCCAGTCTCAACGTTCGAGATACTCCCGTTTCAACTGCGGGGGCGTGTTAGCCGATATTATTAATCATGTAACATTATATTTAATTATGTACATTTACGTATTGCTCTCCCATAATGGCCATGCATATCCGAATGGTGGCAGCCGATTACTTAGCCTAGTATAGCTCTAACAATCAATGTATCTAGACATAGTTCTCTCATACGTATTGAGGAGATAACATTTGTATAGAATAGGGACTCTTTCTTACGTAGCCTATTAATAGGCTTGAGGAATAATAATATCACAAGGTGAATTTCTTCATCTAACTACTACCAATGAACTTTAATAGTCATAAGAAGTGTGTAAATGCTAATTATACCATTCTTGAACAGCCTTTTTTATTATTTTTGATACACTGTCATTCATAGGGAGTAGAGTAGATGTCCATTTTTATTTTACGAAGTATTGTAAAAATACTTAAAATTCTTGTTTGTGTTTATTGTCGTAATATGCTGGTATAGTGGTATTGATGCTTTAAATAAAATCTCAGTATCACTTAAACTCAAGCACTTCAACAAAACAGTTTTTCTAAGATCGTGTATTAGTTTATTGTTAATTTGATTAATTATCAATGGTTCTTATTGTAGTCTAAGAAGCTGTTCTCTTCGCCTGATCTGAATGTTTCTGATCTGAATTTTTTAAGTTCTGATCTGATCTGAATTTTTCTGATCTGATCTGATCTGATATGAATCTTTCTGATCTGATCTGATCTGATCTGAATCTTTCTGATCTGATCTGAATCTTTCTGATCTGATCTGAATGTTTCTGATCTGGTCTGATCTGATCTGAATGTTTCTGATCTGATCTGAATCCTTCTGATCTGATCTGAATCTTTCTGATCTGATCTGATTTGAATATTTCTATAATTATAATTATAATAATAATTATTATAGTTATTACAATTGTAATTAAAAATATAATTTAAATAAAATTATAATTCTAATCCTAACTATAATAATAATAATAATAATAATAATAATAATAATTAAAATTAAATTTAAAATAAAAAAAGTTATCCCTATTACACTAATTATAAATATAGATACATTTATAATTGTAATTATATTTTTAATTATAATTAATTATGTAATTATAATTGTAATTATAATTACAATATTTATCTCTATAATTGTAACTATAGTTATCAATATTATTATAATTAATCCGTAAAATAATTAAAATAGTAATAATAATATTATTAATAATAATTATAATACAAATAATAATTATAATCATAATTTATAATTATAATATAATTATAAGTATAATTATATTAAGAGTAATTATAATATTATAATATAATAATAGTAATATAAATACAATTAATATTATTATAAAGATATTATTATATTAATAATATTATTACAATAATATAATAATAATATGATTATTGTTATTATAATAAGTATTATATTATTATAATATTATATTATAATTATATTTATAATCATAATTGTAATTATGATTGTAATTATAATTATAATTATTATTATAATGAATTATAATTATAATTAATTATACTTATAATTATAATAATTATAATTTATTATACTTATAATTATAAGAATTATAATATAATATTATAATAATATTAATCATATTATTATAATTATTATATTGTAATAATAATAATAATAATAATAATAATAATAATAATAATAATAATAATAATAATAATAATAATAATAATAATAATAATAATAATAATAATAATAATAATAATAATAATAATAATAATAATAATAATAATAATAATAATAATAATAATAATAATAATAATAATAATAATAATAATAATAATAATAATAATAATAATAATAATAATAATAATAATAATAATAATAATAATAATAATAATAATAATAATAATAATAATAATAATAATAATAATAATAATAATAATAATAATAATAATAATAATAATAATAATAATAATAATAATAATAATAATAATAATAATAATAATAATAATAATAATAATAATAATAATAATAATAATAATAATAATAATAATAATAATAATAATAATAATAATAATAATAATAATAATAATAATAATAATAATAATAATAATAATAATAATAATAATAATAATAATAATAATAATAATAATAATAATAATAATAATAATAATAATAATAATAATAATAATAATAATAATAATAATAATAATAATAATAATAATAATAATAATAATAATAATAATAATAATAATAATAATAATAATAATAATAATAATAATAATAATAATAATAATAATAATAATAATAATAATAATAATAATAATAATAATAATAATAATAATAATAATAATAATAATAATAATAATAATAATAATAATAATAATAATAATAATAATAATAATAATAATAATAATAATAATAATAATAATAATAATAATAATAATAATAATAATAATAATAATAATAATAATAATAATAATAATAATAATAATAATAATAATAATAATAATAATAATAATAATAATAATAATAATAATAATAATAATAATAATAATAATAATAATAATAATAATAATAATAATAATAATAATAATAATAATAATAATAATAATAATAATAATAATAATAATAATAATAATAATAATAATAATAATAATAATAATAATAATAATAATAATAATAATAATAATAATAATAATAATAATAATAATAATAATAATAATAATAATAATAATAATAATAATAATAATAATAATAATAATAATAATAATAATAATAATAATAATAATAATAATAATAATAATAATAATAATAATAATAATAATAATAATAATAATAATAATAATAATAATAATAATAATAATAATAATAATAATAATAATAATAATAATAATAATAATAATAATAATAATAATAATAATAATAATAATAATAATAATAATAATAATAATAATAATAATAATAATAATAATAATAATAATAATAATAATAATAATAATAATAATAATAATAATAATAATAATAATAATAATAATAATAATAATAATAATAATAATAATAATAATAATAATAATAATAATAATAATAATAATAATAATAATAATAATAATAATAATAATAATAATAATAATAATAATAATAATAATAATAATAATAATAATAATAATAATAATAATAATAATAATAATAATAATAATAATAATAATAATAATAATAATAATAATAATAATAATAATAATAATAATAATAATAATAATAATAAGAATAATAATAATAATCATAATAATAATAATCATAATAATAATAATCATAATAATAATAATCATAATAATAATAATCATAATAATAATAATCATAATAATAATAATCATAATAATAATAATCATAATAATAATAATAATAATAATAATAATAATAATAATAATAATAATAATAATAATAATAATAATAATAATAATAATAATAATAATCATAATAATAATATCACTCATTAAATAATTCACCAATTTCATATAATAGCAAATAGACTAAAATCATCCATTAAAAATCAACCAGACTTCTTTCTTTTATTTGGTTGAACAAGCATGTACATGTGGTAGTGAACTTACCTGTAGAAGCTGAACTGAAAATACTCAAATAAGTGTGGCACCTCGATAACGTCTTCCAATAAGCTCTTCACTTAAATCTTTATTTAGAATAGTCAAAATTTAGAATTCTTGTCTTAATGAGCCAAACAGCTAAAAACTTTAAATTTCAATTCCTACTGGTTACAGTCACAAACATGGTCTCCCAGTTAACTTTAAAACAAAACTTCAAATATTCAAAAACCATTCAGCAGGAGCTCACAAATTGCTGGAATTAACTAATCATTAAAATAAGGGAACAACCTCATGTTAAAATAACCCCCAAAATTATCACTTAGAAACAGATCCTTTAAACCATTAAAACCGAAGTCTGCTTCCCTTTTTTTTATGAAAACACTAGTTATACGACGCGCGTTGAGCGATGAGAAAATGTCTAGTTCAATATTTCTTGCAATGATAAATTTGCAAGAAGAAATTGGAAACTCCAAATTCAACCGATCAATTTGCCGTAAATCAAAGTTCGTCACTTCAGAAAACTGTCTGCCAACAGACAATCTGAACAAGCAACTCAAACTCAAACTCAAACTCAAACTCAAATCTCAGCAAAATAAGAGGCGCCACAGCATGAGAACTAGATCGCAGTC
The DNA here is from genome assembly GCA_945859915.1 of Cuscuta epithymum. Lineage (NCBI taxonomy): Eukaryota > Viridiplantae > Streptophyta > Magnoliopsida > Solanales > Convolvulaceae > Cuscuta > Cuscuta epithymum. The sequence goes on along the minus strand of CAMAPF010000011.1, from coordinate 7,455,120 downwards.
TAGAGATATCCCATGGGTCTAGTTTTTGTTTTATTTTTTTCCCTGTTTTTTTCTTCTTCTTCTTTTCTTTTTTTCTTTTTCTTTTCTTTTTCTTCTTTGTACTCTTTTTTATTCAGTTTCGTCTTCTTGCACTGTACCTTTTACTTTTTATGAATAAAATCATTATTTTCTAAAAAAAAAAAAATCTTGCAATGATATTTATTTATACATTAAATATAAGTATATATATACAGGGCAAAAGGGCTGCTTAATCAACCCAAGATAAAAAAAAGTCCTCTTCTATTAAGTATACCACACTAAACCTAGACTTCCTAAAGAATAATAATTTGAGGAGTGAAAGTTGTTGAATTCAGAATGAAATCATGTGCCAACCATTTGCATTCAATTGTAAGTCTTAGAATATCTAAAGACCGACTGAAACTTCGTTTTTCTTATTTAAGAGCACAAGTGGAATGTTCAATAAATCATTCAGACCCATTGTAAACTTTTGAATCAAGTTAACGACAGGTGAAGACTGAATTTGACAAAAATACTACTCGTATTTAAGTAATGATGTCATAGCCTTGAAGGCTTTTTATGTCTTTTTTTCCCATACATTAAACACACGTATAAATATATCCAAAGGAGAAAAGTGTGTTTTGAATCAAACCAAAAGTCTTTCTAATTTTATCATATGAAAGTAGGTGTATCACATAAATAGCTTCATTACTTTTCCAATAACCAAACTTTACAAACAAACAATGAAACAAGCCACTGTTGATAAAGTATGTATCTTTGTCTCAGTAAAACTCAAAAGATATCTCAACAAACGATTACTTCATAAGCGCATAAGAAGCTCCCCATTTATCATTTTGAAATATATTGATAATTTTCTGGCTCAACACGGATTAAAAATCCAACAGAGGTAATAGTTTCTGAAGAGAAAACTGTACAGAAAAAAGCAATGGGGGAGATAATTCAGAGATAATTCATCTACAGAAGCATCAAAGGGAACAAAGGGCTTGAGAAGCAAATTTTCCATATCACCAGGAAACCTTCATCTACTGATGTTGAGCTCAAACGGCTTTGTTTGTACTTTTAAGTTGGGGAAAGGTCCTTTGGTCCACCAACTACATTTGGACATTTCATTTAAAATGTTTATGTACTTTGTTAAAAGAGTCATTTATCTTATTTATTAAATATCTAGGTCAACTTAATATGTACAAAGACTTGAATGTGGACTGGTTTTTCAAATTAAGAGATGTGTTGCAGATCAAACCTCATTCACTTACCTTTCCCATCCTACTGCATTATTCATTTTTATTCTTTCCTTATCACCTAGCTTTCCATAATACATAGAATAAATGTATAGATTCCTTGTATTTTTATTAGAGCCGTTACCTTGTACTGTATATATATTGGAATCATCCAGATAGCTTTATGATACAGAGCAATAATATGTAATCGACAATTCGACATTTGTTTTCCTTTTCCTTTGTCAAGCTATACATATTACTTTAATCAAAATAAGAAGATGTCTATGTTTTCTAACTCATTTAACATACTGTTCAATTTATACTTCTATACCTAGTAGTATTCTTTTTACTAATTCACCAATGTTGATGCTCCTCGACCAATTCCCTGGTTATTATAGTCTAAGCAAAAAATAGTCTAAAAAACTCGTTTAGGCATAATTACAAACATTGTACTCCATATAATTGTAAATGTTTTCCAAATTAAAATATTATCAGCTTTCACTCGATTTCAAAAGAAATATTAGCTCGTCTTATTCAAAGTAGCATGCTTTAACAAAAATACTTCCATTAAATTTAACTTTTCCAGGCCGGAGTACAAGACTACATGAGTATGAGCCTTAAAGAATCTAAGTGATGAGAAATTGAAACTAAGTGAGGAGAAATCTAGAGGACTACAGGAGTACTTGATAAGTTAATTGATACGGAGTACATCATCATAATAGAATTTGCAGCTAAGTTAGGAAAAATATTTTACCAAAAATTCCTACCACAAAATCATTTAGTAATATAAGTTTAACTTTTACAGGACTACAAAAGTATGAGCCTTAAAAATCTAACTCAGGGAAATAAAACACTTATAAGTTGATTGACAATATAATTTGCAACTCGGGAGAATTATTTTACCACAAATCTTACTACAAAATCATTTGGTAACTTAAAGAATTAATTATTATACAAGCATGTAGTGACATAACAAAGTTAAAATTTACAAAACTGTCGGATATAAGAAATTGAAAACCTCTGTAAGCACTTTCGGCCACTGCGAATTGTATTCAACAATGGACGTGGTTTGCTGGAAATATGAAGGATTGCCAACCAAATTCCAATTACTTTCCTACGGAGTCCGTTGGAAGGCTGGTCGGAAAGAGTTTTTTTTTGAATTAATGCAAATTAATTAATTAATTACGAAAATAATGCTGGGAAGAAAGTTATTACTGATCTACTGCTGGCCTTAACCACGGTCAGGGGTAAGTCGCCCAACCGTTGGGCGACTTATAAGTCGCCAAACCATTTGGCGACTTATAAGTCGCACAACGGTTGGGAGACTTACCCCTGATATATGTTCGAAGGCCAACAGCTACTGCCAACCATGCACGATCGTGCGTACCAGGCACGATCGTACGTGCCTAGGTCCGAAAACAGCATTTCAGCAGGTTTTTCGCCCCAGTTCAACCCGGACTCATCTGTTTGCTATAAATAAGGTCTCTCTTCTCCTGTTTAAGTGTTACGAGCCTGATACAACACATTATAAAACATACAACACACGTCTTCACAATCACATACATAACACCTACTCTCAACAACATAAAAAACACCGTGAAAATACCCTTTGCAAATCAATTACAAATACAAAACCTTACATTCATAACCGGTATAACACAGTACAATCATCCAATATTCATAACAAGTAATCATCTAATATTCATACTCGAACACATCAAGACAACATACAAGACTTTACAAGAGAAAATACGTCAAATGTTGTAAATTCTTCCTACAACATCTACTGTATAAGAAAAACTGCAATACAAAAGACAAACTATAAGTTCCCATTGTCAGCTTCGTCATGGAGATGTTGCTGCTCATGTCTACGCCTACGCCGTTGTCGCGGTTGAAGAACCACTCTCTCATGCTGCGTCTGGGATGATGAAGCTGCCGCTGCACTAGACGTGGATGGCATCTCTTGAGATGGGGGCATGTGTATAAGATGGTCGTAGTCAACTCGCCCCAACACATCTGAACACAAGGAGGCAATGCCTGTCAGAGTCTGTCCATACATGTCCACATCATGACTATCAGTCACTGTCGCAGTAGCCCGCTGATGTATGCGCTGCAAAGCTCGTGTCTGAAATATGGAACACAATTACAATTACATTGAAATACATACAACTATTACATAAATAAAATGACTTACTTTACTAATTACTAATATACTCACCGTAAGATGCAAAGCCAAGCAGCTAGGCTGATAATGATGAGTAAGGAGTCTGAGCGAAGGAGACACAAACAAACGAGTGATGCTGTAATACCATCTCATGTAGTTGACGTGCACTTTGTCACGGTGCGTCAAAATAAATTCAATACTAGCACTAATACGTAGTATAGTGAAGTAGAGTTCGTATCCACAGGGAAAGGAATAATTCTCTTTTTATGAAGCTAGTAAATAAAAGGGGGGGTTTTATGGTTGAATGATTTAATTTAATTAAAAACAAAGATGAAGGACTTATATGAGATTTAATTCAAAGATACAAAGGGACTTGGCATTGCTACTTTCCACTTGTTGATATATTTTAGTCGATCATTGTTATATCTATAACTTATCCCCTCTCGAATACTTAATCGAGGAGTATATCCAATTCATCGAGAGTAGTTATTAACAACGACCGTTCATTAATAACCCTTACTATTAGTCAAGTATAGAACACCGCCATATACCGACTTGATAGTAGCATTTAATCTCTTAACTCCTTGATGAAATCAATTGAGATTGATAACCTCAACACAACGGTTTCGGTTTAACCAACAAAATTAATCCCTCTTAAGTTTATTAACCACGACCGTGCATTAATAAACCGAAGTTACTTACTTGTGAAACCATCAACGATTAACCATCGGTTCGTTGATCGTTTCTAGTAGTAATTAATGTCGAGATGTTAACTAATTGTCATCTTAGCAACACTCCCCAACATTAATATAGAGATAGATTAAGGGAAGAATTAATATTCAAGGAAGAAGTTTAAATATGAATAATCCTACTATAACTAATGTCAAGATGTTATCTAATTGTCATCTTAGCAACACTCCCCAACATTAATATATAGAGGAAGAAAATAAATACTACTATAACTAATGTCGAGATATTAACTAATTGTCATCTTAGCAACACTCCCCAACATTAATATATAGATAGATTAAGAGAATAATTAATATTCAAGGGAAGAAGTTAAGAAAATAACTCACAACTATAATAATCAACAAGCTTCAAGAGCAACACCAAGAAATGGAAGTTTAGCTCCTCATTTGGAGACTAAACATGCTATAAAATATAAAAGAAATACTATTCTAAACTGAGCTTAAGAGTATGGAAGAAGGGATGATCTTATTGTGAAGGAAAATGGGTGTATTTATAGGTGTTTGGAGGTAGCAGGGTGGTGTACCCGACCGGGTATATAGGGTACTCGATCGGGTATTTTAGGCAGTTTCCCGGAAAATCACTTTTCTAGACATACCCTATCGGGTATGAAGGCATACCCGATCGGGTATGAGCCAAATCTTCAAAATCCTGCACGTTTTTTGTCTCTCCAGATCTCTCCAGATTCTGATTTTGACACCCGAATCAACTCAATACCCGATCGGGTATTGCCTATACCCGACCGGGTATATGAAATATTTTCTCAATCTTCTTTTTATCTTGTCCCCTTGCACTTTCCTTGATCTTTTGGGGTCCAATCTTGATCCTTTGGATGATCTTGACCTGTTTTAAGCTCAGAATAATCCTAATATAAACAAATTACATTTATATAGGAAAATAAACTAATTACACCAAAAGTGTGTAATTTTCCAAACAACAACAAATAAAACTAGTTAAAATAGAAATAATAAATAATAAAAATACAACTCTATCAGTAGTCTCCTGAAACAGATGGGACAAATTTCGATGTCCCAGCCACAACTAGCTCAGCTCGCCTTTTCCACATAGTGACGTATCGGACATGTTTGAGTGCCCAATCCTCTGTGTGCTTCCCATGCCTATCCAGCCTATGCAGCTCAACATAAGTGTCGATAGGCCGTGGAATGACCTGCTCAAACCCAAACTGTCGCAACACTCTATCAGGCAAATGAAGCTCAACAATGTCAAAACATATTAACGGCACACGTGCTCCCCATATGTGAGTATGCTCTCGTCCAGCTGGGGGCAACTCTGCTAACATCTCAGGTGTAAACGGCATCCATGTAATCTGTTTCATAAAGATACAAAATTAGGAGATTTTCTATACATATTATAGTTAATGTTATATTATTACCCACACCATACGTGATCCTCAGACATCCGATCAAATGCATCCTTGTACATACCGAGCCCAGTAGCGGATGACATGCAAGATAGACCAGCATATAGCCATCTAACCATTCATGTAACAGTATCATTAATATGGATATTATTAATATATTTACATTCAACATACAATCACATAAATACCAATGATTGAAAACATACCGACGGCTTAGAGGGTCCTCGCCGCGTACATGATGTGGTCCTAGAAGACGTGGAGACTCATCAGGCAGTGGGTGTCCATCAATGCCATGATATGCGACTATAATGGGACGCCCAATGTGGATATACTCCCATGACCAAATCTGGAGGAGTAGCAAAAATCCCCCAAGCCCTGTGTCCCTCTCTGGCAGCCGCGACAAAGTTGTCTGTACAGATAAGCTAGCGTGGCGCTACCCTAGATGAACTATGCTGCTACATTAAACCTCTCTAGCAAAGGCAAGTGCAGCACCTGAATCTCATTTCCGCTCTTGTCAGCGAAAATGGAGGCTCCCATCATCATCAATATATATGCTCGGGCATGCTGCTGGATCATCACCTCATCAGCGTCGGGAGGAAGCACCTGGAAGTGCTCCCTCAACCATGGCATTCTCAGAGATGACCCCTAAAAGTCAGTCCTAAGAACGGGGCGGATACCTAACAACCGCTCACACTCATCTACCCACTGTCGACAAACCCCGCAGGTGCTCGCGTCACCTATCCACCTGAACATCCATGCCAAGCCAAACATTTTCACTCCTGTGCGAGGCCTGTAATGTCAGGACAGAACGATCACTCGGCCCAGGATCCGCTGTCACCTCCATGCCTACAAACAAACAAAATTGTATTAGTTATTATTCAATAATATATTAATTCTTTTTTTAACATCCTTTTTTGACGTTTTTTTTTATTTTTTCTTGCAACGAAAACATGAATTGTGATTAACTCTAAATAGAACCTTACCCAACGGACCCCCCTCGTGTCTAGACGATCTCTTCGCACATGTGGCTCTATTATGGCCGGTTTGGTGGCATTTTCCACATCTAACCATTCCTCGTGGACCTTCATCCATCTCATTCTTAATACGTGTCGACTTTGGTCTTCCCTTAGCCCGAAGCATGGATGGATCGTGCAAGATTTTGGGTCCATTGTAAGTAGGCCAATAATCACGATCAGGAATCGGTTTGAAGACTCTATGATAAGTGACGGCGTATTGGTCAGATGAGAAAAACTTATCCACAAATGGAGCATAAGACAAACTACGTTGTTTACACACGGTTAACACATGGGAGAATGGAATCTTATATATATCCATCTTTTTACAAGTGCAAGTTTTTTATTGTAGATGGACAGTTTGTTTTCTCCCACACTTTCCCAACGTTCGGCCACCACAACCGGTTTCCACTTGAAATATACCTCGGCCTAAATCAAATGGAGTGACACTGTGATGCTTTGCCTTCTCTCTATTTTTATCAATTAAATCTGTGATGTGTAGGGAGTACTCGTGGCCTTGTGTGAGCCTCATTTTACTGGTTTCACGCCTATTAACAAAATAAGCATTAACCCGGTAAAAAGAAACCTGGACCAAGGCGGTGGTGGGAAAATATCTGTCATTTTTCATGACGCTATTGAAAACCTCTGCCATATTAGAAGTGATGGTACCATATCTGTACCCGCCATCGTGGTGTAGTGACCACATTTCCGGGGGAATGTTGGCCAAAAATTGTCGTGCCTCCAAATTCATTTCACCTATCTTCTTGAACCCACCATCAAATTTCTTTTTCTGATGTTGCCGTGCGGTCCAGACAAAAAGATTTTTTAGATGAATGTCTTTGAAATGAGTGTGCACATTTGATGCAAGATGGCGGATACATAGCCTATGATGCGCATAAGGCTCCTCCCAAGTACTGCCCACCTCATTCATTGCCCTAACAATACCTCCATGTCTATCAGAAATGACACACAACTCTCTATAAGTGACAAATTGCCTAATACATGCCATAAACCATGGCCAACTATCTCCATTCTCAGATTCAACAACTGCAAAGGCCACTGGAAATATTTGGTTGTTCGCATCACAACCCATGGCCACGAGCAATGTACCCTTGTACTTTCCATACAAGTGTGTGCCATCAATAGTAAGTACGGGTCGACAATGCTTGAAACCATGTATTGATGCCTTGAATGCCCAAAAAACTCTTTGAAACTGCATATAGCCTGTGGGAGTATTGGGGGGTGGGTACCACTGCACAACAGTTCCAGGATTTGAATGTTGGAGCGCTGTCATGAAACGGGGCAATTCAGAATATGACTTCTCCCAACCGCCAAATATTTCTGCTATGGCCTTTTGCTTCCCCATCCATGTTCTCCGGTATGATACCGTATACCCATATTTTTCCTTCAGCATCTCAATGATAGTATGCACTTTAGGGGGAGGATCAGTGCGAACAATGTCAATCACATCTTTAGAGATGAAATCTGAAGTCAAAGTCACGTGATCTGTAGTGTCGGTGTTGCCAACGCACGAAGCAGAATGAGGTCCAGGGTAACGCACAATTGTGAAGGTGTCAAGGTTGCCTTTGTTCTTTGTGGCACGTATACTCCAGGGGCAATCACATTCTTTCTTCCTTTTGCATTGTGTCACCCATTTGTGTTTATCGGACTCTATCACCCGATAAAATTGGTTTCGTTTGATAAAATACAAGCTCACCATATTGATGACTTGTTCTTTGTTGTCAAACTGTTGTTGACCGACCTCAAACTCCCCATCAGGGGTAAACCTTTTCTCACCTGATCCACTCATCCACGCATCAGTAAATCCTTTAGGGAGATCATACATTCTAGTAAAGTGGCTAGACGGGGCAGTTGCCGTGACAGTATCACCATCATCTTCATCAGATTCTGTCATGTCATCACCATTGATGTTCTCGTCAGCATCATCATCTCTTCCCTGCCCATCCACAAATGATGCACCATTGTGCAAATACCTACCATCTTCCTGTACAACCATGTCCAGTACAGGAGCCTTTGAGGAGTTCCCTGCATTGACATCATGCCTAGATACAACAGCATTTGATGTTGATTGAGTACCATAAGCGTTACAGGATTCCTCAATGTATATCTCCAGCGTAGACATATCCTCCATCTGAATTACGCCCCACATATTTGTTATAGCTAGCTCATCAATGAGGGGCATAAGCATGTACTTTCCCCCGTTCATGGAAAATTTCATTTTCAACTGCAAAGAACGGCTAGGATGAATCATTGTGGCTGCATGTATTTTTTGTAGGATCTCGAGCATGCAAGCACCACGAGAAACCATGACAAAACTGGTTCTACCACCTTCATGGCATATTTGCCCAGCATCCTCATAATAGTTCCCTCCCCAATGACACACGATTGGGAAGCTTGAGAAATCCATATTCTAATAACAATTCATTGTCCAACATTCATGAGTAGGCATCAATATACACACTTTATACACATTCAAAATTTCAATAGAAAAAGCTACCAAAATTGTAATATATCCAAAAGACCAAATTCACAAACAATTCACATTTCAATATGAAACTACCCAAATTTTGATAATTACATTCAAGTCTACATTTCAATACCCAAATTTAGCTACATTCAAGTCTACCCAAATGCCCAAATGTCAAAAAACACATTAAAATTTACAATCAATTTAAAATCAAATTTCAACATTTCATACATATCCACATTTCACAACAACTGAATTCACAATCAATTCATAATCCAAAAATTCAAAAATTTTAACATTCAAAACCCTAAGTTCAAAATGAGATGAAATGGAGTTTGATTTACCTAGAAGAAACAAGAAAGAGTGTTGAAGATGAAGATGGAGGTTCGCCGGAATGGGGTCGCCGGAGATGGAGGTTCGCCGGAGTTGGAGATGTCTCTCCTCGTTCGTCGGTCGTCTTCTTCGTTCGTCGCTGCACTGAGATAGATTTGGGGCTAAATGTTTTGTGCGTTCTGTTTGTGGCTGACCCCGTTTTTACTTAAGGGGTATGTCACCCAACGGTTGGGCGACTTATAAGTCGCCAAACCGTTTGGCGACTTATAAGTCGCCCAACCGTTGGGCGACTTACCCCGACTATGGTTAACCCAGCAGTATTTTGGTAAATACTTTTAACCCAACCCTATTTTCTTAATTAATTAATTAATTAATAAACATTGATACGGAAAAAATCTCGGTCGGAAATCCGTTGCAAATTTCCTACAGATAAAAACGGTGGAAAATCGGACGTAGTTATTGAGGTGTGATTTTGTAGTGTTCAATCTATAAATCACGAACAATGGGCATAGTTTCACAAATTATCATGACTAAACTTTAATGAAAACTAAAAGCAAATCAGCAAACAAACTTAATACTTCAATTTACCAAGTTAAGGGATGAACCCACTGGGATAGAAGGCGGAACGGACAACTGTTGAACACGATAGATTCATTTTGGAAGTGCAAAAGATCCATATGACCTAAACGGTGGCACTAAATCATAGTAGTATCTGTAATGAAAGGATGCTTAAATTCTAGCGATGTGGCAGAGGAATGAATTTGTATGGTTGAGAAGGCGACGAATCCGACGATTAAGAGGTTTGTTGGTTTTATTTTAACACCACGCTTTTAATGATATAAACACCGCGCTTCAATTTTAACGGAGATAGACAAAGGACTCTACACCAAAACAAATGAGAACGATCGCTTAAACGCAGTGTACAACTATATTGTGCTTAGGTATACCACCAACAAATTTAACATTCCTAAAAGGGCATTAACCCTCATTCATGCTTATTAGTTTGTATAAAGAAACGAAAACCTCTGGTAAAACAAAACCTGTATAAATAGTTAATTATACTTTTAACCATAAACACTTATGACCCGATTGTAAGATTTAAATTTCCAAGTAGTTAATAGGAACATCTCACGTTTAGCATATGAAATTTTAATAAAACAAATTATAAAAATATATGTATTGCTTAGAAAAGTTTGGTGGAATCGGTTACTAAATATTTCACAAGTACTTGGACTGAAAATTAGCACGACCTCTACACTATTGAATTAGTATATTTAAAATCGGGAGATGTCAATAGAAGGAAGATAATCCATAAGAAAATTCATGCTACCTCCGTAATATTGGGATGTTCCCATTTGAAAAGTAGGTTATTAAGAATAGTGAAAGGAGATGTGTATTATTAGGGGTATGATGGGAAGATAGTGAAATAATATGATGGAATGACCGAATGAAGGATAAATCCAAAAAAAGGTAGATGTAATAGTGTATTATTTTTAAAATTATTGAGGGTATGATGAGAAGATTTAGAAATAGGAAGATATTAGTGTTACATCCTAAAAAGAAAAGTGAGAAGATATTTACGTTACGGAGGTAGTATAATGGAGAGCCGTACACTAGCAAGGCAATGATTTCAGAAAATTTAATCGCAAAACTTCATAACTGTGTTCATAAAAAAGGAAGCAACGTAATTCAACTTATCCAATTTAGGATGATGACTGAAAACCAAGAACATCTTCTAGGCTCTAGCAACCCGTCAACATATCACGCTACTCAAACTCGACTGAATCCGTTATTAACCACCCACTAATATAATCTTCTATCCATTATCAACCACTTATCTGCTAAATGTCAAATATAATATCTTTGTATATGTTTTTGCTTGGTGGAACACATATGTTACTACGTGCCTAGCTACGTGTATTCAGAACAATGAATAGAATATTGTTTACTCCGTATATCGTAGCAAAAAATACGTACCCATCCCCCTTTGGGAAAGTCGGCTGGCGGCTGCGAGAATTTGTTTTAGCGTGACCTTGGAGCAAATGAATGAGAAAAGGTACAAATAGGCTCATGTACTAATCAAAAAAGGTTAAATAAGCCTTTATTTAGGAGGCTTGTCCGGCCGTTGCCATTTGGAGTGGTTCCCAGTGGAATTTTTTGATGAAATTTTTTGAGCATCTTATTCATTAAATCTAGTTTACTCATACCAAATTTCAGCTAAAACTTCAATTGGGAAGGCATTCAAATGAATTCTTGAAAATAATTGTGCAGTTAGAAGCGCAGTTATCTTCAAGAATTCATTTGAATGCCTTCCCGATTGAAGTTTTACCTGAAATTTGGTATGAGAAAACTAGACTTGATAAATAAGATGCTCAAAAAATTTCATCAAAAAATTCTATCGGGAACCACCCCAAATAACAACGGCCGGACAGAACTTCCTAAATATGGCTTATTTGACCTTTTTTATTAGTACATGGGCCTATTAACACTTTTTCTCATTATCTTATTTTCATAACCTTGTAGAAGAAAGTTGATTGGAAATAGATTCCTACACGTTTTCTAATTTGAGATTAAAAATGTTGTAACAAACGAGACTTTATTTATTTAGATATATATGAGTAGTTACCTTATGAGTCCGTTTGGATAACTCTATTTTCGGCTTATCAGGCTTATCAGCCAGCTTTTTCACCAAACACGTAACTTTTACTTTCGCGTGCTGAATTATGTAATAAACCGAAAAAGTAAGGTTGGAGTTACTTTTCTGGCTGTATTGGCTGAAGTTACTGTAGAAGACCATTTTAGCTATTTTTACATATAATTTTTTCTTTAATTTATTAATAAAATATATTTTTAAAATATTTTTTTTCTTAAATCAGCAGAATCAGCCAAAACAGCCACTCCAGCCAGAATATCATAAATTTCAGCAGAATCAGCCAAAACAGCCGATTTTGATGCTACCAAACGGGCTCTATATTTAAATAGAAAAAAGGGTCAAATAGACTCTTCTACTACATCAAAAACATCATTTGAACCCTCCTCTAAAAAGCATCAAATAAGTATACCTACCGCTAAAAATAGATCATTGGGGCCAAGTCACGGGATATTAACCCTCTATGGCAAGTTACTACCTAATTTGACATATGTTTTGTTTTTTGATTTACTTTTTTGGATTCTTTTTTTCTTTCATACTACTCGTAGTATCTTATACTGAGTACATTATCTATATACGTAAGATATGTATTAGAGCATCTCCAATGCTATAATGTGCACGGTGCACATGTGGCATGAGTGATAACCACATAAATATTAGCATATAAATTATCTATCTCCTTATTTGAATGATTTTATACAATTTTGGTAAGTTTTTCCCTGCAATGTCAACAACAATGTCAACATCTAGACGGTCTCCTTGACATTGTGGAAAAAAACTTACCAAAAATGTATAAAATCATTCAAATAAGGAGAGAAAGAATTTATTTACTAATATTTATGCGGCCATTTCTCATGCCACGTGTGCACCGTGCACATTTTACCATTGAAGATGCTCTTATGTACGTTGTCTAACTTTTCCTCTTTTTTCTTCTGTCCAAAAAAAAAACTTTTCCTCTTTTTTCCTTATTGTACCCCTAGTTAGCTTGTTTGCGTTTTAAACACGTTTTAAACACGTACCGTTTTTTTGAGCAAGAAAACACGTTTAAAACGAAAAATAATGTTGGTCCGTTTAAAAAGGAAAAAAACTCTTACTTCCCGTATAAAACGTATTTTTAACGTATTTTACAAAAGATATAAACATGAACGGGTCAATTGAGTGAATGCATTAAATGAATAGAAGATCAACAATAGTTTAAAATAAAAATAGAAAACTTTCTTCCCGTGACCTCGTGTTTTTGTATTGTTACAATGTAATTATTGAATACCAAAATTATTTGTATGGCGGCTACAACTAGCATCCTAAAATACTAAAATGTGAAATACTATTGGGTTTATAATGTTTTTCCGAACAAGCATATAAAAATTAAAGTTTTTTTCTAAACCTGGCACTTTTTTAAGTATAAGTTTTTACACATAAACAATAATAAACGGAGCAGTCACACAACTTTTCTCATATGTCATCTGTCATCTTGATGAAAATGATGAGTTTAACTTGAATGTTATTTGATGATCAAATAAAGATAATGATTTTAACTTAATCTCATTCTATTGTTATTATGCCTCGTTTTTTTAACATTAGTTTGCAAAATTATGTCTTTGAATTAATTACTATTTTTAATGTTTGTCATCGATTTATGCAATTACGGATTATTCTTTTATGTAGTAATGGGGTTTGCTACTTGAGTATGTGTATACTTTTATTTCTTTTCACTATATATGTGATTTTGTGAAGTATATAATTTAAATGTTCAAAATAATATCCGGTATTTTTAGTCCGAATTTTTGTAACATATATCGTATTATACACATATACGTACTTACACGTTTTTTAAAACTCAACGTTTTTTTCAACGAATTTTTGACCATTTTTTCATTTATGTTACCGAATAAAACGCGTACGTATTAAACCCCGTTTAATTCCCGTACCGTATTTAACTAACTAGGATTGTACCCCGTAGTTTTCTTCCTTTTTTTTTTACGTACTAAGTAGTACGAGTAGTATTTTTATGGGGATAAGGGTCAGTTTGGTCCTCGAAGTTGCAAAAAAAGGATCAAATAAGTCCTTATATAGAAGATTCTGTCCGGACGTGCCATTTGAGGTGGCTCCCGGTGTAATTGTCTGATAAATTTTTTTGAACATCATATTCATTAAGTCTAGTTTACTCATACAAAATTTCAGATAAAAATTCAATCGGGAAGACATTAAAATGAATTCTTGAAGATAACTGTGCCGTTAAAAGCGCAGTTATCTTCAAGAATTCATTTGAATGTCTTCCCGATTGAATTTTTAGCTGAAATTTGGTATGAGTAAACTAGACTTAATGAATAAGATGCTCAAAAAAATTTATCAAAAACTTCTACCGGGAGTGACCTCAAATGGCACATCCGGACAGAATCTTCTATATAAGAACTTATTTGACGCCTTTTTTGCAACTTCGAAGACCAAACTGTTTACTCAATTTTTATGTCTTCTGCTGGAATGTATAATTTCTCTTCCCCCATGTTCTTTAAAGTAGATCTAAAATTCCTTTTTCTTTTTATCACTTTTCATAATATACACCCCTTATTTTTTTGTTACACTTTCTTTTTTAAAGAAATGTTTTTTTGTTTACTCTACGTTTCCTTTTTCGTAACTTTTCTCTTTAAAGATATTACATTACCTTTACTTTTTCTACTTCTAATATTCTCTTTAATACTCTGTATTTTTTCACACTTTCTGTTATTTCTTTTTCTACACTGTTCATTACCCTTCCTAAGTCACACTTATGTCTACCACTTTTTCAGAAGTAATATGGGAAAATAACTTTAAATAATACTCCCTTCCTAACATTTATATCTTTCTCATTTCTAAATCTTCTCATCATATCCTCAATAATTAAAAATAATAATACACTATTACACCTACTCTTTTGGATTTATCCTTGATTCCATCACATTATTTCATTATCTTCCCATCATACCCTCAATAATTCATACCTCATTTCACTATTCTTAATCTCACCCACTTTGAAAGTGGGAAGATATATGTGATACGGAGGGAGTACAAATCATCATCCATGAACTAAGAATAGTACATACTTTTGGAATAACTTGTAATAATACTAGGGAAATTTACCGGGATATGACTAAAACTCAATGAGTTTCTCAATCTATGACCTAACTAGTTTTTATACCTTTGTATGACCGAAAATCCAAAAACAAATAGAAAATTCGTTTATATTTAAATGTTGAATGACGAAAATACCCTTATTTAAAATATGTGCATTTTGCACTAATTTCGTCCAATGAAAATTATTGCACTTTATATTGCCGTTAATGCACAAAATTAATGCACGATTTTACTGCACATCCGGTAATAATCATTGCACTTCCGCAAAATTAATTCTCTTCACATTCACTTGAGGAATTTGTTTCTGTTTTTATTTTTGTTTTTTTAGATTTAATAATTTTATTATTTTACGTCTCATTAAGTATATTGTGTTTCACGGTGAAATTACTGTTAGGTTTTACTGCACTATCGGCCATAATCACTGCACAATAAACTTCATTAATGCATTCATTTAATGACATTTACAATGTCCAATGCTTATATTTAATGCCCACAAACCCTAAATTCACCCACAATACTCAACAATATCTATTTTGATTTTACTGCCCATATTCATTGCGCATATTTAATGCCCATAAACCCTAATTTTAGACTCCTAATTTCAAAAATGGAAAAGCAAAAATGTGAATGGAGGGCCACCTAGTAGCAAATCTAAAGCAGTGGCCTTACGTGTCTAACAAAAATCTAAAAACCCATCTTCAAGCTTCACGTAACAGGCCATAATAATAACAGGCCCATCTTCAATAATAACATGACCGACGCCGCACTCCCCCTCCCTGTTAGGTTTTTGGCAAAACTCTAATGGATAAGGTAGCGCATCGGACAAAGGCGATTGGCTTGGCGGCTGGCTGGGCAGCAGATCGCATGGATCGGGATGTGGTGGTGGCGTGGTGCGCATAGATCGGTACGGCGGCGGCGACCTTGTCTAGGGACGGCGGCGGCGCACTTGTCTAGGGACGACCGCGGGGGTTGGTGGCTTCGGTCAGGGCGGTGTCTGCGGCGAGGAGGCGTGGGGCTGGGGTGGCCGGACAATCAAGCGACTGGCGGCAGCAACCGTTCTCTTAGACGACGGCGGACGGCGGCCCATAGGGCAGCGGCAGACGGCGGGGCATGGGGCGGCTGCGGGTGGATCTATGGAGGGGTGAGAATGGAGGCTAGGGTTGAAGAAAATAGTAGGATCTTAGGATTTTATAGATATAATCTAAAGGGTATATGTGTCCACCTAAATTATTTATTAATTTATTTATTACGAATTTTAATTCAATATTATGATTTTTAATATTATTTTAGTAAAAAAACTAGTTAGGTCATATATTGAGAAAGTGGGGAAGTTTTAATCATATCTAGGATAATTATCTCAATAATACTAACTATTTAAGTATAGACCAAAAGTGATATGAAGCAGCAGTCAGTCCATGCAATTTTGGATACGATTTTCACTATGGGTCATCCGGAAACAGTCTATCTGTTCTTTAGTATAGAGGTAAGACTGCGTACATCTGACCTCCCCTTACCCCACTGTAGATGGGAGCCTTTGCGGCACTGGGGTAAATGAAAATGAATTAAATTCAAATAGTTGGTATTACTAAAAATCATTTTCAATGTATTATTATTGGTTGATGAGTGATAGTTGGTATTAATTAAAGTTATTTTCCTCCCAAATAATATTAGTGAATCTTTTTGTAGGAAACATTTCCGTTAAAAAAACCACTTTTACAAATAACAAATATCTTGTACGAACAAAAATGTTTAACATGTGGTTTAAAATTACATTTTTGTATTCATATTTTAAAAATCTTTCCCACCATTTTTTTGTTTTTAAAGTTAGATACAAAAAAAAAATACCGGTCGAAAATATTAACTTTTGCAAATAATAAATGTGTTCACGAAAAGTGTACATTTTTTACCCGACAAAACCTTTTCATCTATGCCATAAAATTTATTCACTAATTTTAGATGCATCTGATGGACATTTTTTGTATATGAACTAACTTTACAGACAGGGATTATACATGTAAATTAATTTGAAATTTTGAATCTTAAAAAGAACAATTTTTTGTATGTGGACTAATTTTAAAAAGTACTCCCTCCGTCCCCTTTTAAATGGGACGGGAGATGATGGCACGAGTTTTAAGAAAAGTGAGTTTGTGTGGTTGATATTAATTGATAAAGTAAGAATAAAGTAAGAATGATTTTGAGCCACACAAAGTTTACCAAATAAGGTATGGGGCAATTAAATAGGGACATCCCAATATGATAAAACGGGACATTTAAAAGGGGACGGAGGGAGTACAATTTTAAATTTTTGCCTAATCTCAGATACTTTTGTGAGTATATATGAATATTGAATATACAGGGACAAGATTGAGAGATTCGATTTGGAAAATAATTAAGCAACTAAAACAATAACTTCTCCTATAAAAAATATTTTATGTCGGACTCCCATCCAAGTCAATTGCTTCCTATAGCTAGCGCGCAATATTTTTCCTAAGTAACGGTAATGTGGTTCCTGGATTCATATTCTGGAAAACCTCTATGATGAAAACACTAAATTCAATTTGAATTGAATTATAAAAACATTTGATAAAAAGTACTAAAAGTAAGAATAATTTACTCCCTACATCCGTCAAAGATTTTCCATTTCGCTTTTCGAGTTAACTTAAATCACTTTCAATCTTTTACTTTATATATCAAAATTTTATAAAAATTGAATTATTTTTTGAAGACTTTGTAGTGTAGTTTCTGAATATGTAAAAAATCTGCATATTTTTTTAGTAAATATGTAGATTATTTACTAAAAATAATCTGAGTTTTCACATGGATGATTTAAACGTATTGCTGGTCAAACTTCGTAGCCGACAATCGGAAGATCTTTTTTAGGGACGGAGGTAATAGTATTTTTTAAATGAAAACTTATCAAAAAGTAAAGATGTAGCAAACAAAGAATACTGGGAGTATACATTTATTTATTTTATTTTATTTTATTTTTTTATCAAAAAGTGAAAATGTAGCAAATAAAGAATACAAATAGTATATTTTATGAAAAGTCATAAAAATAGAAAAAGAATTTTAGATCTATCTTCTTCTGAGATTTATTATATTTAAATATGAGAAGTAAAGTAAAAAAAGGAAGAGAAATTTGTAGATTCTAGTGAAAGGCAAAAAAATAAAAAGAAGGGAAAATGTGCAAATATGCCCATGTACTAACAAAAAAAGGTCAAATAAGCCCTTATTTAGGAGGCTCTGTCCGGCCGTCGCCATTTGGGGTGGTTCCCAGTGGAATTTTTTGATGAAATTTTTTGACCATCTTATTCATTAAGTCTAATTTACTCATATTAAATTTCAGCTAAAACTTCAATCGGGAAGGCATTCAAATGAATTCTTGAAAATAATTGCACAGTTAGAAGCACAGTTATCTTCAAGGATTCATTTGAATGCCTTCCTGATTGAAGTTTTAGCTGAAATTTGGTATGCGTAAACTAGACTTGATGAATAAGATGCTCAAAAAATTTCATCAACAAATTCCACCGGGAACCATCCCAAATGACGACGACCGGACAGAGCTTCCTAAATAAGGGCTTATTTGACCTTTTTTTTATTAGTACATGAGTCTATTTGCACCTTTTCCCTGAAAAGAAAGAAGAGGAATACAAAAGAAAGAAAATTGGGTGGGACTCACGTGAACCACCCATTATACTGAACTCCGTATCAAGTACTCCCTCCGTCCCCTTTTAAATGTCCCGTTTTACCATATTGAGATATCCCTATTTAATTGTCCCATACCTTATTTGGTAAACTTTGTGTGGCTCAAAATCATTCTTACTTTATTCTTACTTTATCAATTAATATCAACCACACAAACTCACTTTTCTTAAAACCCGTGCCACCATCTCCCGTCCCATTTAAAAGGGGACGGAGGGAGTACTCCGTATGTAAGGTACGGACACAAAGCATAAAAGAAAATGAAAAAAAGTAAATAAAAAAGGGAAGCATAGAAATGACCTGCAATAGAAAGTGCTCATCGGGCACTTGACTCATTTCATCTTTTTTTAATAGTATGTGTATTTATTTAATGCTTTTTCAAGTAAGAGGGTTGAAGTGATGTTTTTGGCATAATAAGAGGGTGTATATGACCCTTTTTCATTTAAATAAGTATGAAAATACTACAATTTTTAATGGAATTATATACTCCATCCGTCCTCTTTTAAATGTCCCGGAAGAGGGTGACACGAGTTTTAAGAAAATTGAATTTGTGAGGTTGACATTAATTGATAAAGTAAGAAAAAGTAAGAATAAAGTAAGAATGATTTCGAGTCACACAAACTTTATCAAATAAGGTATGTGATAATTAAATAGGGACATCTCAATATAGTAAAACGGGACATTTAAAAGGAGACGGAGGGAGTATGTAATTATTTCATTTTTAATTTGAAATGTATTTATTATTTATGTGAAATTAACATTTTTCACATCAGAAGGCGTTATGTTTTCTTATCAAGATGCCTTCTCACGAGAAATGAGCAAGGGATTCACCGGAGAGTGGGCAGCCGCTCGTCGAAGGATGGCACCGGCGAAGTCACCAAATGGTCGAGACGGTCATGCTGGAGTGTGGCGAATCGGAGGTGGGGGGGCTCCATTAGTGTTGAGAATAGCCAGTAGGCTATGGTCTTGGGAAAGCTTTTTTTAATTATTATATGGAATTCAAATTTCATTAAAGATGATTTTGTCAAATGAGTACAAAGATTTTTACTACTACGGAATCAAATAGAGAGGTGCCACATACGAGAGGTCTCAATTCTACTTCAAATAGGCATGGACCGGTCCCGGGCCGGTCCGGGCTTTTTGGATTTGGCTACGGGCCTGGAACCGGCCCAGGATTCCACCGGGTCCGGTCGGGGCCGGTCCCCGAGCCTGTTCAATTTTTTTTTTCTTTTTGCTTTTCTAATTAACCCTCCCCTTTCCCCAAAACACCCAGCCCAACCCGGGAAAAACAAAAAACATTGAAAAAACAAAAAACAAAAAGAGGCCCGGACCGGCCCGGCCGGTACCAAAGGACAGGGTAGCCCGGAACCGCCCACCACCCCCCGGGCCGATCGAAACCGGGCCATCACAAGGCCGCAACCTCCCCTCTCTCCACTCGTATATATAGTCAAACCTCAATTCACATTCATTTTCACATAAGTGTCTCATCGATTCAAGACTCTAAGACCTTGTTTTGTTCAAAGGAGGGAAGGGAAGGAGAAAGTAAGGAGGGAAGGAAAGGGAAGGAGAATGAAGGGAGAGTTTTGATAACAATTTATGTTTGGATAGAGGATAGAGGATAGAGGAAGAAAGGTTTAATGAAAATATTTTTCCAATGCAATTTACCTTTATTGGATAGCTTACTTAAAAAAATAGATTCATCTCTAACTTGTGAATATTACTCCTAAGGTCATGAGTCATAATTTTTTTTTTGAATTTTTTATTTTTGCTTTTTAAATTTTTTATTTTTGATTTTTTATTTTTTATTTATATTTTTGAATTTTGCAATTATTTATTTTTGATTTTCAATTTTTTATTTTTTATTTTTTAGATTTTTTACTTTTTAAAATTTTAATTTCTTTAATTTTATAATTTTTTATGTGACACCGCACCCGAGCGTCCTTGAAAATTCAATTTAAACATTCAAAGTTTATGTATTGAATTTCTGATTCCCAAACAATTGTAAAACGATTGATGTTTTACGTAATTAATGATCGATTATTATACTGTTCGAACTCGTATATTAGCGTCGGGCTTGCGAATACTCGTTTGGGCCTTATTAATAAATAAAAGAGCCTAACATTATCTAAATAGTGATACATAACGTGTCAAGACAAGTTGAGGAAGGGCGGGCGGCCCAGATATTATTTTGGGCTCAACCCGCTAAAATAGCAAGTATTCGAGAATGGCGTCGTAGGCCCACTCAGGGGTGACCCACACGGCTATTTGTCCAATAATATGGATGACAAATGTTGAAATAAGTGATAGGATGATTTGAGATGAATGCAAATGCCTATGATCCCATCTTTGACATCATTGAGCTAAATAATGGGAGTAGGACTTTTTCCTTCTATAATATCCATCAAGTAAATTATTGAGATGAGCCTACACATATTGGAGATCAATAATGTGATGTAGGAAGTTGACTTGTTCTAAATAAATTAGGATGAGTACAAAAAGACATCTTTTGACAAAAGATAAAACAATAGGACCCATTTTCCCATTTTTGGAAGTATTGGTAGATATTTTGGACCCCAAGTTGAATGGATCAATTGGGAACCATTACACATGGACTTGGTACCTGCAAAACAAAGGAAAAGAGGTGAGATGACCATATGGGGCGGACTCTTGGCTCATGCACAAAAAACTCGAAGAAAAACAAAAGGGGGAGGTCCACCCCATATTTGATTGCAAACCAAATATCTCCCATGCTCTTTTGTAAGCCACATGCTCTCTTAGCATGTTTAAGGTCTCCTATACACTACCCCCTACACCCCATTCAAACCCCAAAGAGATAAGAGAGCAAAAGCATCCACACAACCCAAGAGAGAAGGAAGGAAGAGAGCAGTCCGCAGGTTCGTTCTTCAGTGTGTAGTGCTGATTGTTTGAGCCATAACTTGAGATTGACTCGTCCAATTAAGGCGTATAAGGTACCAAAAGAAAGCTCTCAAGACGAGGAATCTGTGAAGGTCTGGTTTGCATCAATCGGAGTAGTGGAAGGCTTCCAAATCGTCCGAGCAAAACACAACCTTGCAGGAACGGATTTACTCTCCTAAAGTGAGTAATCACCCAAAACCTTTACTTTTCATTTTCCAAATGATATGAACGATTGGTGGAACTATTGTACACTAATCCAAGTGTATAATATGTCCTTGTAAAGTTATTTTATTGTTTTAAAGGTTAGATACTAACCTAGAGTAAATCTTGGAAAACTAGGAGACGAGTTAACCGGAAAACACCCATTCTAGGGGCTGTTTTCGTATCAACGTTTGAGGGTTGAGCTAGCACTTTGAGGAGGCTGATTTACACTCATATTTAAGCAAGAAATCAGTTCTTAATCCACCTTGGCCAAATCTTTGACCATTGGATCAAGAAGGAAAAGTTTAAAGCTCAATTAAGGTGAGGATCGACATCTAGTTGCTTACAACTTGTAGGTTAAGCATGAGATTACCTAAATGCCTAAATAATGTTTTCCATGGATTATGATGATAAATTATTGATGGAATATTGATCTATTTTCCAAAGAATGAAATGGGAAATGATTTGGTAAAGTATAGACAAAAATGGAGTTAAATGAACTATTGTGTGAAATAGGCATTTTACTCATGTGTGAATTGTGTAGATACATAAATGATTATTTATGTATTACATTGAATGATTAAGTTTCTGCTACATATCTCTAAATATGTAGGGTTTTACAAATGGAATATATGATGGATAAGAATAATCTTAAGAGTATTGAAATACTAGTTAATGATTGTTGTAATTGTTAAGGAATTGAATCTAAGGATTTGATTGTAATTGATGAACTTGATTGTGATGCAAGTGACTAAATTGATGTAATGTGATGCTAAGACCATGGTTGGGCAGTCCGTAAGGATGTCCCAAAATAGATTATTGATACTACAATTCTAGGCATAGCGAGTGCTTAGGAATTGGGGTCTATGCCAATGTAAGGAGATGTACTTGAGCCGTGCTCATAGAATTGCATTGGGTAGACATGATGGGGTGATTGTTGTGCATGGTGATGTAGTTGAGTTGGACTCAAGAAATGCACGGTGGAGTAGTCAGCTTATGTCAATTAAGGTGCATGGTGATGTAGTCGAGTTGGACTCGAGAATGCAAACATATGTGTGGTTGAACCCTATGAATTGTTGTGACTAGGGGTCACGGGGTTTTGGGCTATGTTTGATAAACAAACCTTGGGCCTACGGGCCGACTACTTGACTTTATATATAAAGTAAGTATATTTTTAAAAGGGGTAACTTGGGGTTACGGCCTAGATTATATTATCACCCTATTTGAGGGTCTTGTGTTTGAAATACTTGTTGTATATCTATTAGATGCCATCCACACCAGCACTTTATAGCCCTATAGAGTGCTGACCCCTTCGGGGGCGTCCCACCACCATTTTTCAGGTTGAGGCTAGAGCTTGCTTCCTGTGCTCGTTGCTCGAGAGATCATCTAGGAGTGAAGACTTGGTTCGTGCTTCCTCCATTCGGTTTTTAAACATTAATAAACATGCTCATGAATATTTTACTATAGAGCCTGCGTGTTCATGTTTGCCACGTGTGGCATTTGTTTTCAAACTATGTTTTCCGCTACGTATTCGATTGCTTATTATGTTGTTTATGGATGGCTTGCGTGTGAATGATATTCTAGACGCCTTGTATAATATGAATGTGTTGGACTGCGGTTGACTATTCGTATTGTACGGCGGGTTGTTGACGTGTCCGGGGAGGTCCGGGGCGTGACATTTTAGTTTAATAATTTTTTAATTCTTAAATTTTTATTTTGTTTATTTTTTTAAATTTTAAAAGTTTTTATTTTTTAATTTTTGATCTTTTAATTTTTTAAATTTTTTATATAATAACCTCTTTCCATTCACGTAGGAGATGCATAGTTTGTGTTTATCAACACGTTTTCTCCCAAATACCCCGATTTCGGGAGGTTGGGAATGAGAAGAAGTGGAGGATTTTGGAAGTCTTCGACGTTCCTCCACGTCCTCCGTATTTCATTCAATCAAACACACACAAATCACCCATTTTCCTCCCATTCTCTCTGAAATCCTCTAACCAAACATGGCTTAAGAGATCAGATGTGGTGTTATTCTTTTCTTTCTATTTGTATGATTATTCTTTGTATTGGACTATTGGTCATATACACAACATTATTTCTTTTCAGTTTAAACCATTGACACCGGTCAAATTCATCTTTAATTTGGTTGTGTACCTACCTAGCTTCTACTTCTTTGTATTATCCTGTAAGGTTATACGGAGGAATAAATCATTGGTCAAATTCATCTTTAATTTGGCTGTGTACCTACCTAGCTTCTACTCCTTCCTGTTATCCTGTAATGTTATACGGAGTAATTAATCATTGGTCAAATTCATCTTTAATTTGGTTGTGTAGCTACCTAGCTTCTACTCCTCCGTGTTATCCTGTAATGTTATACGAAGTAATAAATCATTGGTCAAATTCATCTTTAATTTGCATGTGTACCTACCTAGCTTCTACTCCTTCGTGTTATCCTGTAATGTTATACGGAGTAATAAATCATTGGTCAAATTCATCTTTAATTTGGATGTGTAAATACCTAGCTTCTACTCCTTCGTGTTATCCGGTAATGTTATACAGAGTAATAAATCATTGGTCAAATTCATCTTTAATTTGGCTGTGTACCTACCTAGCTTCTACTCCTTCGTGTTATCCTATAATGTTATACGGAGTAATAAATCATTGGTCAAATTCATCTTTAATATGGCTGTGTACCTACCTAGCTTCTACTCCTTTGTGTTATCCTGTAATGTTATACCAAGTAATAAAGGAAAATGATGTTTGTACCCACTTTTATACCCACTTTTGTACCCACCCATGTTTGTGATTTTTTTTTTGTCTGTGAATTCCTTCACAGACAAAATATGTTTGTGAAGGAATTCAAAGACATATTTTGTCTGTGAACCAGCTTCACAGACAAAAAATAGCCTTCATAGAGGTGGGTATAAGGTTGGTACAAAGTGGTGGGTACAACAAGCATGGGAGTAATAAATCATTGGTCAAATTCATCTTTAATTTGGCTGTGTACCTACCTAGCTTCTACACCTTCGTGTTATCTTGTAATGTTATACGGAGTAATAATCATTCCACAAAACAAACCAATGGAACCCTGTTAATTACTTTACCATTTATAATGTTTTCTTTTGAATTGTTTTCAGTCTCAAACTAGATCAGATCAGATCAAACAGATCAAACTAGATCGGACCAGACCAGACTCGTACGTAGTTGTAAAAAACACAGAGACTAGACGTTTATTAGATCAGACCAATTGCAACCAAACTAGATCAGACAAGTTCAGACTAAATGATGAGTCTGTATTTAAACACGCATTGGATGCATGTTGGAGTCGGATTTTGATGGTTTTCCTTGCTTTAAGGTATTGCAAGCCTCAATTTTAGCTCAAGTTGTGATTACCAGGCGTTGGGTCGAGTATTGTTGCATTTGGAGTCAAATTAAAGAAGTTAGAGTCTGGCAATCGGCGCTTGAGAGACAATCGGGAGGAGATAGAGAGCATTCAAGAGAGATTTGAGAAACTTGGAGGTCACCGGTAGGATCATGGCAAAGAATGGATGAAGAAATGGTCTTTGGAACGATTATTGAAGCGTCCCGGAGCATTTGGAACAAGAAAAGACAAGTTTTGAGGAGGAAGAGGGCAGGCACGGTCGTGCCTCTCTTTAGGCACGCCGTGCCTGCAGTACAAAAATGTACCTGGTCGATGGAAAGGAAGGCACGCCGTGCATGGCCCTTAGGCACACCGTGCCTAAAGAAGAAATTTGTACCGAGTTGCTGGAATGGCCAGGCACGCCGTGCCTGCATGGAGGCACGCCGTGCCTGGACCCAAAGTTACGAAACACGGGCTTGCTCGGCAGCCACGGCCGTGCTTGACCCCTGGGCACGCCGTGCCTGACCCCGTTTTTAGTCCCCTAATTCAACCCAAACTCATCTTTTTTATAAATAAGGCCTCTATAACCCCATTTCGGGTGTTACGAACATTACGGAGAGGCCTAGGGACGAATTTAACACCGTTTTTACGCTATTTTCTTCCAAGACCCTGAGATTATTTGTAAGTTCATCTTTTTAATTAATGACAATTTATTCTATTCATCTCAATTCTGTTGATTCTTCAATTATGAATTGTGAGTAGTTTAATTAGGGATTTGGGGTTGATGAAGGGGTTAATCATGATTGATGGCTAAATTCCTTTCGCTTTAATTGCATGAATGTCGTTTAATTTGTGTTTGAATAATTTAATTGATATCTCTTGTAACCTAGACTGCAGCTAGAATTACAATTGCATGTAAAATGAATTAAGAGAGATCTAATTTGTTCTAGGACACATTCACACACACTTAATCGTTCGCTAAGAGATTAGTAGCGATTAAGGGGTCGTAAGCTCGCTCGTCTTGGCAATAATTTAGAATCCTGTCGCATGAGAGATCAGCCTGGTCCCCTAAATTATTGTACTCTACGCCGCGAGAGCGGTAAGAACCTAGTAATGATTAGCAAGGCTCAATTAAATTAAATTCATGTAATTAGGCTTGATCTGCCAGGAATCTGGTTACCCCGGAATCAATCCCTATTCCCTTCGTCGTTAATTGAGAAGAAACCAATCTTTTATTTTTATCGCTCATTAGCATTAGTTTTATTTTACTCAACCAACCAATCTCGCACAATTGCATTTTATTTTATTTATTTCTTTTTAATCGCTGAATTTAGTTAATCTTTAATTCCCTTTTGTCCGTCCCTGTGGAGACGATACTCGTACTTTCAACCACTTTTCTACAACCATTTTTAGTGCGAGAAAACACTCATCACTAAACCAGACCATCAAATTGGAGTCCAAAAGAAAACAGAAAACATGTACTCCCTCCGTCCCAAAAACAACTTCACAGTTTGACAATCACACAGATTATGAAAATAAATTTGACTTTACTGTAGAGTGCACTGGTTTGCACTGTTTAAACAATGTTTGACACTGTTTGGACTTGTTTTGATGTAAATAATTTTCTAAATAAGGAAAGTATTGAAGTATAAAATTAATATTGGGACATACATTTAAAGAAATTGAGAAGTTGTTTTTGGGACGGAGGGATTATATATTTACTCCCTCCGTCCCATTTTGGTTGTCCTACTTTCCTTTTTGGGTTGTCCCAAAATGAATGTCTTGTTTCCTTTTTTGGCATGAAATATGTGGTTCTTATTAATTCACTTTATTCTACTCAAATCTCAACCACAACTTTTACTTTTCAACCAATTTATTAATAATCGTGCCAAATTGAAAGTGGACAATCATTACGCGAGAGGGGAGTATATGAATAAACTTTGGAGGATATGATATGGTTCCATTACAATTGAGAAGACTTAAAGTCATTTTGCAATCACGTATGGGGCTTAGGATAAGGTGCAGAAGGTTGGTTACTCGTAGTTCGCGCGAGATAAAGAACTTTTGAAGAATCCGTCTGATCAATTTTCTACTCCGTATCTTATTGGTTGGCTGTGCAAACATAGCCTTCTCCAATCACCTCCATACACCGACGCCATGAAGGAATGGGCATAAATCACGTGTCCCTCAACCATTAGCTGCAGCCTGCAGAGGATAGGATAATTCATTTTGTAGCCAGTTTCCATTACATTTTTATGGAGAAAAAATGAGTTGAATTGGCCGGTGTATACTGTAGTAGATCCTGTTATCTTGATCTGCTAAAATTGCCGATATGTGTTAAGGAAATTTATTTAAGTTCATCGTTATTTTATTCCTTTTAATTTTAAGTGTCATCCTGTAGATTTTGTAGCACCCAAATGTATACTACCTACTAGTTCACTGCAATAGTTTTGGACACATTATTTAATGATGAAATAGTTGGGGTAATGAAAGTGTAGAAAAAGTAGGAGATAGTGTGTAAAAGTATGAAAAGTAAGATAAAAAGTAGAAAAAGTAAGGATAGTTGAGTATTTTTAAAAGGGAAAACTTACTAAAAATGAAAAATGTAACAAACTTTTAAATACATCCCAAAAAGGAAAATGTAGCAAACTTTTAAATACGGAAGGAACATCATTAATGGTCACAGAAAATAAATCTTAACGATTCCCCTTTTGTAGCATTTTCTTCATGCTTTTATTGTTCGGAAAATGTTTAAGATGTGATATGGAACATGAATAAATGTCAGGTTTAGGATCTTTTTACTTGGTCTGATCTGGTCTAAACTGATCTATTTTGATCTGGTATGGTAAATATCAGGCCTTTGCATATTTTATAATTGTTCAAGTCTAATCTGGTAAGGTCTGATCTGATTTGGCCTGATTGGTCTTTTTCTAAAACTAATGTTAAACAAAAAAATATTTCCCAGAATATGGTTCGGTTAAAAGTATTTCCCAAAATACTGTTCCCTTAATCCCAGTTAAAAGAACCACCACTTGAAGTGGCGACTTATGCAAAACCGAGTTTGATTTTCCTTTTTATGCAAAACCGAGTAACACTCAGTAATGCGCTTGGAACCGGTGGGCGTAGCTCAACTGGTAGCAAGGGAGTGCCACAAGAGTTAGGTCTCGGGTTCGAATCCTGGCAACTGCGATGAGGGGTTACTATGCTGAAAAATGCATATGGCCTCTGCAAGTACCGGGGAAAGAGCCTCACTCTCTATCTGTCAGATTGTGATTATAGTTCAATTTACATCCTCCCATCGTGTCGTCCGGTCGGTGGTGGGGGGCCCCTCAGGGATGGGGTGTCATCGGAAACAAGCCAAAGCAAGCAATGCATGTTGTAATATTGAGCTAGGGCCCCACAAAAATAAAAATCCCATTTTTATTTCAAACTGATATAATCTTATTTGTACTCAGATCATTACAAAAAAATATACCAGAATTCGTAACTTTTTATTATCTTTCATATGACATCAATTTTGAATATATAAAAATTAAAAAACAAATACTTTAAAAATGTCCTTTTTTTTCTAAATGATACATCTTTTTATGTGTACTCCGACTGTAACAAAAAAATATCTACAAATTCATAATTATTTATTATCTTTCATACGATACCAATTTTGAATATGTAAAATAAAAAAATTAATTCTATTAATTTGTGCAGTTTATGATATTTTTTACTGGGCACACAAATAATCAGCAATAATAGATTAGAATAATGATGTTTTTTTTGGACTGTAATTGACTGGTCTAGTCTGATCTGATCTGTTTACGCTTGATCTCATCTGTTTAAGTAGGGTCTGATCTATTTATCTTTGGTATGATCTGATCTGGTCTGGTACTCAAAACAAGTCAAAAGAAAATATCCTAAAACTACACAAGGAATAAAACAATAAATAAAGATGATAGAAATTGTGAAGTTTTATTTTAAGCTATAACTCCAAATAAATGTGGCATTGTAAATAATGATTCTAAAATGCACAAATTAGCAAAAATGATTTTTTGTTTTATATATTCAAAATTAGTTTCTTATGAAAGATAACAAAAATTTATGAATTTTAATACTCCCTCCGTCTCGAAAAGAACTTCCAACTTTCCCTTTTCGTCCGTCCAAAAAAGAACTTTATTTTCCTTTTTTGGCAAAGAATTTGTGGTTCACAACATTTATCTCTCCTCTGCACACAATAATTCCCACTTTCTTAATCAGTGTGCCACTTTATTTTGGAAAAACATTTAGGGACGGAGGTAGTATATTTTTTGTAACCATGAAGTACAAATAAAAAAGATATAACATTTACAAAAAAAGGTGTTAATTTTTTTATATATATATTCAATATTGGTGTCATATGAAAGATAATAAAAAGTTATAAATTTTGATGTATTTTTTGTAATGATTTGAGTACGAATAAAAAAGTTATATCAGTTTGAAATAAAATGTGTTTTTTTTGTGGGGCCCTAGCTCAATATTACGATGTCAGTTACTTGCTCTGGCTTGCTTCTGCGTGTGTTATTCGGTTTCACATAAGCAGCCACTTGAAGTGGCGGTTCTTTTAACTTGGATTTAGAGGAGCAGTATTTTGGGAATTATTTCTAACCTAACCTTATTTTGGTAAATATTATTTTATTTAACATTAGTTTTGGAAAAACTCTATATCTGGGACTGAAAAACAGTCCAAGTAAAAAATGCCTTGAATAGGAGTAAAAACGTTTTGAAATTCCAAAATAGGACATTCACGTTTTTATTTTTTAAATAGAGTAATTCCTGCCAAGTTTGAAAAAAACTTGGAAGAAACAGTGATATTTAAAGCCTGATAGTGTTAAATTTGACAAAAATTACTACATGTGTACGCGATATCAACTTTTAAACTATTACTTAAATTTTGTGTTTCTAGGAGTTGTTAAGAATTTTTATCTTTCTTCAAATAAGTAAAAAAAATGCCGAATTAAAAAATAAGTAAACTATTACTATATGCTGGTAAAAAACCCAAATAAGTAATGATTTTTAATTCAAATAGAAAATTTAAAAAATATGCAAGAAAGAAATAACTCGACTAAGGAGTGATAAATTGAGGTTACCTGCCGAATTAAGGATTTAAGATTGTGTGGATAGGTTTTTGATGAAAGATAAAATTCTTACCAACAACTACTAGAAACACAAAATTTAAGTAATAGTTTAAAAGTTGATATGGATTTTTTACAAGAATATTACTAAAATAAACCTATTTACATAAATATGACTATTCATTACTACAACGTAGTATTGTAGTAACTTAATTTCAAAACTTGAACATGAATTACTATGATTTCATTACTAGTCTAGTAACTAATCATATTTTTGTAAATCATCTTTATTTTAGTCATATTTATGTAATTATTTCTACTTATTTTCAAATAAATTGCTTGTAATAGATTTCTTTCATGCAACTTTAAATTGACCAGTAAAAATAAAAAGAGAGTGTAGTATGTTATTAAACAAAAAGAGAGTTTGTTTTAAACGTTTATGCGTACTTAATCTAAAATATTATAATGGTGAATGAAAGTAATGGTATTTTTGCCATTAAAAATAGTATGAAATAGATGCATCTTCAAGCAAGCACTATTTTATGGAGTACTAAGGAATATAAAATCATTCATGTTCAATTATATCTCACAATATAATTGGTATTTTACTTTTTTGTAGTGGCACATAAAAAAAGAATACGAAATCATTCATGTTCAATTATATCTCACAATACCAGCACGTTTCTATTTTTTTCCTTAGTCGTTAGACTTTTTTTTGCTTAACAAATATACTACGGAGTACCCTAGTTAGCTTTTTTTGCATTTTAAACGCGTTTTAAACACGTGCCGTTTTTTGACCAAAAAACACGTTTAAAAGGGGGGGAAATGTCGGTCCGTTTAAAAAGGAAAAAAACTCCTACTTCCCGTATAAAACGTATTTTTCCCGTATTTTACAAAAAACATAAACATGAATTGACCAATTGAATGAATGCACTAAATGCATAGAAGATCAACAATAGTGTAAAAGTAAAAATGAAAACGTCCACCCTATGATCTCGTGTTTTTGTATTGTTACAGTGCAATTATTAAATACTAAAATTAATTGCATGATGGCTAAAGCTAGCATCCTGAAATACTAAAACTTACGTAGTAATATACTACAAGATTTCTGATGTTTTTTTTAAGCTGGCAAATCAAAATTAAGATTTTTCTAAACCTAACGTTTTTTTAGCCTAAGCTTTTACACAAACAATAATAAGTGTAGCAATCACACAACTTTTGTCATATGTCATCTTAATGAAAATGATGAGTTTAACTTGAGTATTATTATTTGATGATCATATAAAGATAATGATTTTTTGACATTATTTTTCAAAATTATGTCCTAGACTTGATTACTGTTTTTATTTTTGTCATCGACTTATGCTATTATGAACTATTCTTGTATGTAGTAATGGGATTTATTACTTGAATATGTGTATACTTTTATTTCTTTTTTACTATATATGTTATTTTATGAAATATATCATTTAGATGTTCAAAATAATACCAGTATTTTTCGTCCGAATTTTTGTAGTAGATAACGTATTATACACGTATACGTATTTACATGTTTTTTAAAAGTCAACGTTTTTTTCAACGAATTTTTGACCGTCTTTTTCATTCATGTTACCGAATAAAACGCGTACGTATTAAACCTCGTTTAATTCCCGTACCGTATTTAACTAACTAGGCGGAGTACATAACAAGGTATTATGAGTATAAATGTCATTTTTCCTTTCTTTCTCAAGCAAGAAATAGAAATAGTAGAACCGTCAACACTACTCTTTTAGTAAATTTTGAGCACGTTTGAAAATACATAAATTGGTTGAATAGGCTAAATATATTGAAATTGATGAAATGCGGACTAATCCACTAAATTGTATGAGTATGTATCATTAAAGAAAGGTGATATTTAAAATATATATAAAATATCTAAAATTGTCCTCTATAGGAAGTTCAACTAATTCATTCAGAAAATAAATTTCAATCTTACCTATTATGATTATTGCAAAATTAGCTAGGATGTTTTTTTTTTGGACTGAAATTTACTGATCTGGTCTGGTCGGGTAAATGTCTGGTCTCTGTGTATTTTATAACTACGGAAGTCTGGTTTGGTCTGGGACTGAAAACAGTCCAAAAGAAAACATCCTTAACCACGGGAAATCAAAAGTTATGTATTTGGTAAAAAGTTGACTGATAAGATTTATAAGCTGAAAAACAAGTTACCAAACGGGCTCTTAAATATTTTTGTGAAAGATAGGTGACCTAATTAGGAAACTCTACCTAACATTGGTACAAGAGAAAGTGGTGTGGTTACCAAAAAAAGTGAATTTATGTAGTTGATAATAACTTGTTAAATTGAAAATAAAGTAAGAATGTAATGATTTTGAATCATACAAATATTATCAAATTGAGTATGTGACAATCGTAGTAAGAGGTCCAAAAAGGAAAGGTGAGACTTTCTTAAGTAGACGGAGGGAACAATTATTACTAAAACTGCTATAAGTGCATTTTATATTAGTGATACAAATATTTTGAGCCTATTTCTTATTCTCTATTTTTAACTTTTTATGAAATATGCAATTTTTTATGTCACATGCTGAATTTTCTACGAAAGGAATGTAAGATTGACGTGTCAAGTAATATTTTTTAAGTTGATACAAATGTTAACGTGTCAAATACTAAAAGTAATTATATCGAATCAATATATAATGTACATATTTTCAAGAAAAAATATCATTGGGCATTTTATTCGATCGCGCAAATCACGTGAAGAAAACTAGTTGCCTCTATAAAAGCTAATACGTAGTATATAATATCATGTGGGAAACGAATTAAAGTGATTATTCTAAATTGGACCCTCAAAATGTTTGTTAATTTCAAAATAGAACTGTGATGTTTTTATTCATTAAATAGAAGTAATTATAGCCATGTTTTGATTGTGCTAAATTATAAACAC
The DNA here is from genome assembly GCA_945859915.1 of Cuscuta epithymum. NCBI lineage: Eukaryota > Viridiplantae > Streptophyta > Magnoliopsida > Solanales > Convolvulaceae > Cuscuta > Cuscuta epithymum. The sequence goes on along the minus strand of CAMAPF010000011.1, from coordinate 7,421,775 downwards.
GATAATATTTTTCAAACTTAGCAGTAATTACTTTTGTTTAGATAATAAATGTACGGTATCTTATTCTGGAATTATCAAATGTTTTTACTCCTATTTTGAGAATTTTTCAAAATTAAAATAATCTTACCATGTGCATGGAATGTTGAAAAGAAGATGAGATTAATAATAATCTTATTCTGGAATTCTCAAATTTTTTTACTCATATTTTGATGAGAATTTTTCAAAATTAAAATAATTTTACCATGTGCATGGAATGATAGATGAAAAGAAGATGAGATTTTCAAGTAAAGATATACACGAATTGAATTAATTAAGAACATGTAACGTAGGGCTTGGTTGTTAATCATGTGGCTCCAGATGTGCAACGTGCGTGCTTGAAACTCGTATAATGATATCCAAGCTGAGCAATTTGTATTCATAAAACAAATGCTCCAATGCAGGAAAGTTCAAATTCCCGTAGGAGACCATTGAAAGATAGATAACAAAAATAGTGCTATTCGCGGTGGAGGAGGAATATAATAATCAAGATAAGAAAGAACGAAATGGAAGACAGCGCTATTCCTCTTCTTGATCAGTTTGCAGGATTTTACAATTCTTTCAAATTCTTCCCTTTATCCCTAATAATCGAGTACCCCACAAACACGCTATTCTACACGCTTGAGAAAATACATATGGAAGTATGGAACCCAAGTTGGGAACGAACGGTTGGGGGATTTCGGGGTCTTAGCTTCCCCAACACAAATACAATACAATAGTAGTATGAGATCTTTCTAAATTATTAATCAGCTAGAGTGCTACTAGTATATGTCCTTAGTATTCTATTAATCAATGGTAGTAAACTTGGATTGTTAATGCATGCTTCTCATGGTTAATAAACCAAGGGGAATTAATTATATTGATTAAACCAATAAACCGCTTGTGTTGAGGTTATCAATCTCAATCGTTTTCATCTTAAGTTTATTGCTACTATCAAGTTAATATACGGCGCTTGTTCTATATTGCCTTGATAGTAAGTTTTATTAATGAACGCATCTCGTTATTAATAACTACCCTCGATGAACTGGATATACTCCTCGATTGAGTATTCGAGAGGAAGATATTTAAATATATAACCGGGATCGACGAACATTTCATTAAGTGGATAAAAGCAAAACCAAGTCTCCTTCTCATTAATTAAACCACATAACTCGTTCATCTTCGTGTTTAAAGATAATTTAAGTTCATCAACCAAACATAAAACCCCGCTGTTATTACTTATTTATTTCTATAAAAAGAGAAGTGTTCCTTTCCCTGTGGATACGAACCTTACTACACTATACTACGTATTAGTGTCGTATTGTATTATTATTTTGAGTGCACATCACGACAAAGTGCACGTCAGATGGCACCTTAAGGGCACTGATCTCCCGATCGCGGCGATCGAGTAATCCCCAGGTCATGACACCGGACTATGAAACCTGTCAAGATTTGGTAGGAGCTTGGCACGAACTGGGCCTGGAGCACTGAAATCCGGCGCAAGAAATCTATGATGAACGTATGCATGGGGAAACGAAGGCCGACAACCAATGCATCCAGATGCATAAGTACATGTGTCGGTCGATGCCTCATTAGGTGCTTAATAAAGCCTGTGTAAAACTGCCAGGAGGGGGAGCGAAAGGAGTTGGCGGATCCGCCGATCGGTCTCCTCAGGAAGGCGTTGGCGTTGTTTTCGAATACAATGGAAGTTTAAGGAAAAACGAGGCGTTCGGGCATTCCCTTCTCCTAGATAGAAAGGTCATCCCCCAAAAGGCATCCATCATCCGGAAACTGTTGATCTGTGATTACTGGGGGAGAAGAATTAGAGGGAGGATCCAAGACCTGGGCTGAAGAGCCACTTGCCTAGCCGCTCGGGCCGACCTTACCCCTAGAATGACGGATGAAAACCATCTTCTCTTGGTCTGAAGAACTAGGAGAGCTAGACATGAAAAAAGGAAAAGAAGCAAGTACCTTTTGTTAGGCAGAGGAATGCTGAAAATCCTAAAGAAAGAAGGCTTTCAAAGATCTCAGAATTAAAGAAAATCAGCAGGAGAAAGGGGGGGGGGAGCAGCTCTCTTTATTATAAAAGAAATGACGGCCTGGCTCTGGATTCACAAAGCCGAATCAAGGGACTGCCATGCATACTAGAAGAAGTCAAAACCTACTCTCATGAAATCACTCATCTGGCCAACTTCATCAAAGAAAGATGATCATGAAGAGGTATATTCAAACACATCTACAGTTACTCAGTTTATCTTGAATGTTCAAACATTTATCCCATCTGTACTTCACTCAAAAGAACATCCAGATAACTTTATTCCTTTCTCAAAACCGAAAGATCTTAACCTTCAGTAAATCCAAATAGTAACTTCACTACGAGGATGAACTGTTGATTAAGGTTAATCTTATAAAGGAATAAAAGTGAGAAATCTCATTAAGCTCATTGCTAATGAAAATAAAAACTAGAAGATATTGAATCTGGCTTCACAGAAATTGTCCCTAAACCTCCAGAAAATAAAACACTTACTGATCTATCCATTATCCACACATATCCAAAATTAGATCAGTAACCAACTATATGTTCCAACATCAGTACATAATCCACCTTATCCTTACTACCAAAGAACCTTCCTTAATTACTTATATCCCAAAAGATCCAGTTGATAACATCTTTTTGAGAAGCTTAAGTCAACCACTGCACAAAGTCGAAAAATATACTTGTTACTATTCATATTATTCACAGGAAAAATTAATACCTGGACAAACCAAGTATATGACCAACCCTTATCCTATGGTCATCCTGCTCATTTGATACTGGGATTAAAAGGTTCAGAAGAGATTCAATGATATAAAGGGACAAACCAACTCTAATGATTTCATTAATTATCAATTGATATTCATCAACCTCAGATACTATCAATTGGTACTTATGAATATCCAAAGATAAATGCTGGGTTATAATGGTATCACTTGAGATATTACTGCTCTAAAAGGAAAGATCAAAAGACAAAGGTGATAGGAACATAGAGTGGAAAGAAAAAGTCAAGACTGGAGCACAACAAACTGGAATTCTTAGATCATTAACACAACTTATGTTAATGATTTAAGAATCGTCTATTGAGCACAGGCCTACCTCAGTAGCACCATCATCATGACTGATCTGTTTCATGCCCTCATCAGGTGTTGAGGCTAATGGTAAATCAAGCGGCTAAGGGATTTCTGTATGAAAATCACAGTGATTTAGGACTTCATTAGTTACAACTAGTACAATTTGAAACTTTTGCCTGTATTCTTGGAAAAACAACTCAAGACTACTATCTTCTTGTTCAAGTTCAAACATAGGTGGGTCTTCAAAAGCATCAGGAAGCGTATCATCCATCATACTCCCACCATCTCAGTCTGACTCAATCCCATGATCATCCCTATTGGTCTCCTCAGGTTGGACTTCTGCCGGCTGACCCGCCTTGTCGATTAGATTTTGCATGGTCTTTTGGTATGTTGCAGTTGTTTACATAAACTCTGTGATTGTTTCTTCCAGGCTTATGTGGGTTTGCTGCATTGTAGGCATCATATGTTCCGCCTCCTCAAATTGATTATGTGGTTAATTACTCGGCAAGGATGTAGGAGTGACTGAACGATTTGTGTTTGTGAGTTGTGGGGAGGGAGAAGTGGGGTATGCAGCTGCCCAGTAATAAAGGATGGTCATATGGAGGAATGGGGCAAAGACATAAATGGTGACCTCCTCCACAAAAGCAACAAATGCTATTCTTAGAAAATCAATCAGTCAATTCCTTAGGAGTTTTAGTCTGAATAAGGTATTCAAGAATGGTGTCTGGTCTCACCCTAGGTTACCCGACCGGGTTATGGGTTTTCAGCCTATATCAAGTTGGGCGACAGGCTCACCCTCTCCATTTTTTCTCCCAAATTCAAACTACACTTACCTAAACCCCATAGCCATGAATTCCCCTTTTCCAAAACACTTCAGTCCCTCACCAAAATTCAGATTAAATCCATAAAAAAATCTCATCATCTCCCTCATCACCCCACAAAATCAAAACCCAATTTCCCTCCCAAATCCCAATTTCTCAAGATCACAAAAAAAAACATGGCACCTAAAAGGAGGCTATGACGGTGATAGCACCGGTAATCGTGGCTACCAAGACGATGATCGGCGAAGAGCATTAGGGACAGTGCTCGGACTAAGTACAGGGAAGTCCCTCAATTTTTTTCCCAGCTTGAACTTGCATTATTTCTTTAAAAAAATAGAGAAACAAAAAAAAATGCTAGTTAGGTTGAAAACTCAAAATTGGGTAATCTAAGCAAAAGTGGCTAAAATATAATGTTTGAGTTTGGAGAAAAAAGGAAAATAAAAAGAGAGGCTGTGATGAATACTTGAAAAGGCTCCTAGTAGAATGAGAGAATGAGAGGAAATTTTATCTGAGTTTATACAGGAAGTCATTTCACTTGTTCTTGAAAATCATGCATGATGACCCTCTTTCTCTGAAATTTGAGAAAAGAATGAACATTTAATTCCTTTGAATTTATCTGTTCTGTGGATTGTGGACTGTTATGTTAACTTTAGGAGAGTAATAGACTAAGTTGGGGGAGTTTGATAGTATAGAATTGTTTTTTTTTTTGCAAATGATAGTATAGAATTGTTATTATTTTTGTTTGTAATTTTAACTAGTTTTATTTATTGTTGTTTGGGAAATTACACACTTTTGGTGTAATACTTTATTTGTCCTAGTTTATTGTAATTTATTAGCTTTAGAAGATTTTGAGCTTGAATAAAACAAAGGAGCATGGAAGATATTGTCACTTTTGGCGGCGGGTTGGAACAACAATGGCAATAGAGAGCTCGATCAATGAAAGGGAGAAGAGAGAAGGCGCAGAGTTGGGGTGGATTGACGGATTGGGGGAGAGAGAAAGTCACTTTTTCGTTCAGCTTTAAAAGCGTCATATTTTTGTCCATCTAAATTCCTAATTAATATTTTTGACATTCTTTCAATAGTAATTGTTTTATATAGGACTAAAAGTAAACTGAAATGCACAAATAGGATCACATCTTTTTATTTCCTAAATAGGACTCCGGATTACCATTATACCCTCTTATATAATAAAATGAAAACCCTAAAAATTAATCGCAAGACTCCTCATCGGCTCTCCCGTGGTTGCTTCGCATGCGCTCTCTGGATCGACTCTCTCTGCCGCTCCTATTCGCCACAGTCGGCTCCTCTTATCTTCTCCGCCTCTTATTCTTCCGCCGTCGCCTATCTTTTTTATCCCCTCACTCGAACGGTATGTCCTTCGTCTTCCCTTTTCCTTCGTCTTCTTCTTCTTCTTCCACTCTTCCCCTTCTTCTTTTTCCTCCTCTTCTTCAACTTTCATCTCTGTTATTCATCTGAAATTTCATATTTTGTTTCATTGATTTTGTTGTCCTATATAGGACTAAAAGTTATAAACTTATACAACCCAAGGAAAACTCCCGAAACATGAATAAAAAAGTTTGAAAATTCCAAAACAGGACCGCCATTTTTTATTCTTAAAATACGAATAATTATTGCCATGTTTAAAAAATATTGTCATGTATAAAGTCTAGTATTGAAAAAAACATGATTTACCTATACACATGATAGTACTATTTTGAAATATGCAAACATCTATAATTCTATTTAGGATAATTTACCTAGAACCTGTGTATGTCACTCCGTACTATAAAGAACCTCGTTAAACTTGCAAATCAATTGGCTGATTTTTATTCAAATTATTATTCAAATTGTGAGCTCATTTCGTAACACCGAAATCGGCCGATCCTGCTGAAATTTATGAAGTTCTGACTTAACTGGCTGTATTGGCTGATTCTGCTGATTAATAAAAATTAAAAATTAAATTTAAAAAATATTTTATCAATCAAATAAAGAATAAATTATATGTAAAGAATAGCTAAAATGGTCTGTAACTTCAACCGAAACAGCCAGAAAAGTAACTTCAACCTTACTTTTCTTATTATTACAGATTTCAACTCGAAAAATCAAAAGTTACGTGTTTAGTGAGAAATTAGCTGATAAGCTGAACAACAATTTTACCAAACAGGCTCTGTATTAGTTAGTTTTATTCGTTTTCTTTTCACTTTCATAGCTTTATAGAATAGAAAGTTTACGTATAGTGATTGATGTCAATTTAGTTTATCTCAGTAACAAGAAATATACGAAAAATATAAATGAATATCAGCCAAGTCTACTAGTTACAACTACTACTAGAATGACACTTTGCGGGTGAAACTATATGCAACTACCATCATTAAATTGTAAAAAAATTAATATCTGCTATTTCAAAAATTGTTTAATTCATAAATCATAACCACCACCTTTTAATCGGTAAAGAAGCTACATGTTAATTGTTAAGCAACGAACGTCAGTCTTCTTCATTAGAATCTGAACTTCCATATTCATAGCATTCATTACTGTTTTCAATTTCTTCATCATTATCGGTGTCTTCTTCTCCATTGTCACGAATAGTGTCTTCTCATTATGTGGTTAATTACTCGGCAAGGATGTAGGAGTGGCTGAAAGATTTGTGTTTGTGAGTTGTGGAGAGGGCGAAGTGGTGTATGCAGCTGCCCAGTAATTAAGGATGGTCATATGGAGAAATGAGGCCAAGACATAAATGGTATTCTCCTCTACAAAGGAACAAATGCTATTCTTGTCAATTCCTTAGGAGTTTTAGTCTGAATAAGGTATTCAAGAATGGTGCCTGGTCTAATGCACCCTAGGTTACCGGACCGGGTATATGAGTTTTCAGCCTATACCAAGTTGGGCGACAGGCGCACCCTCTCCATTTTTTCTCCCAAATTCAAACTACACTTCTCTAAACCCCATAGCCATGAATTTCCCTTTCCAAAACACTTCAGTCCCTCACCAAAATTCAGATTAAATCCATAAAAAAATCTCATCATCTCCCTCATCACCCCACAAAATCAAAACCCAATTTCCTTCCCAAATCCCAATTTCTCAAGATCACAAAAAAAAACATGGCACCTAAAAGGAGGCTATGATGGTGATAGCAGCGGTAATCGTGGCTACCAAGACGATGATCGGCGAAGAGCACTAGGGACAGTGCTCGGACTAAGTACAGGGAAGTCCCTCAATTTGTATGTACTCATTTTTTCCAGCTTGAACTTGCATTATTTCTTTAAAACAAATAGAGAAACAAAAAAAAATAAAATAAAATGAAAAAAATGCTAGTTAGGTTGAAAACTCAAAATTGGGTAATCTAAACAAAAGTGGAAAATAAAAAGAGAGACTATGATGAAAACTGGAAAAGGCTCCTAGGCAGAATGAGAGAATGAGAGGAAATTTTATCTGAGTTTATACAGGAACTCATTTCACTTGTTCTTGAAAATCATGAAGACCCTCTTTCTCTGAAATTTGAGAAAAGAATCAACATTTAATTCCTTTGAATTTATCTTTTTTAAGGATTGTGGACTGTTGTGTTAACTTTTAGGAGAGTAATAGACTAAGTAGGGGAGTTTGATAGTATAGAATTGTTATTATTTATGTTTGTAATTTTAACTAGTTTTATTTATTGTTGTTTGGGAAATTACACCACACTTTTGGTGTAATACTTTATTTTTCCTAGTTTATTGTAATTTATTAGTTTTAGAAGATTTTGAGCTTGAATAAAACAAAGGAGTGTGGAAGATATCTTACAAGACCAAAGGAAGGTGTAAGGGATCAAGAAATCAAGCTAAAAATGTGATTTGGTGACTTACCCGGTCGGGTATAATCTTTACCCGGTCAGGTATGAAGAGAAAACGGAAGCTGCGTGGAAATTGGGCATTTACCCGGTCGGGTATGGCACTTATGAAGTGACACAAGAACGTGGGAAATATTTGATTTTGACCAATATCCGGTCGGGTATGGTACTTTACCCGGGCGGATATCCGACCTAGCTAAGGTGTTGAAATCACCTATAAATAACACACTTTTCCTTCACAAATAATCATCCTTTCTTCCATATACTTAAGCTCAGTTTAGAATAATTATTTGCTTATATTTTTCTAGCATGTATAGTCTCCAAATGAGGAGCTAAACTTCTGTTTCTTGATTTTGCTCTTGAAGTTTGTTGATTATTAAAGTTCTGAGTTATTTTCTTAACTTCTTCTCCTGATTATTAATTCTTGGAAAAGGGGTCAAATACCCATGTACAAATAGGGATGCATCACATAGACCCATGTACTAAAAAACAATCATATAAACTCACCTAGTCTTAGAAAACAATCAATTAAATCCAATTACTGAAAGTTAACCTTGATCACCCGGTTAGAAGATAATCTTTTAGTTTTCTTTTCATTTTTCTTTCTCTTTGGTCACTCCATCGTTCCCAGAGTCCACAGACCTATCTCTGTAACTCCCCCTTCTTATCTTCTTCTAATTTTTTAAGTTTTTATTTTTCTTCTTCTTCTTTCATTGCAGTACCTTTTTATTTCAACACATTCATTTTTGTAAACCCTAAGAAAAATGTTTTCCAAGCCAACTTTCCCTAAGGATCACATCACCATTCCCAATTGCTTTTCCCCTGGTCATTGAACAGAGAGAGCGACATCCACCATGACCTCTTCTTGCCTGTTCGTCTCCATTCCATTCTAGAAACAGCTCTCATCATTTATTGCAGCTAGCATCATCCTCTAGCTCCCTACCCATCCACCTCAGTCCCCAACCCGAAAAAAGAAGCGGCCATGAATTCCCTATCTCCAGTCTTCTATCCAAGGATACGCGATCGGCGTCACGCGATCGGTGCACCTGTTTTCCATATCCATAAGTTTGTCTCTGTTTTCTTGCTTTGATTTTTCAGTGTGCGCCTTTCTGTATCACGGTCCTTTTCATCTTGGTTTGTGCGGTGGGGGATAGAGGTTAGTTTTTCCTTTTCTTAATCCATCTTTCTAATCTCATGAACTTTCTCAGCCACTCAACCTCAACAAACAAAGGTTAGGAAAACCCGTGATAAAACTGGAAAATAAATTCAACCATCACTAAATCTGTAGATCGATAAGAGAAATTAATTAAGAGATTAGAGGGAAAATATAGAGAGGATGAAGAGAGAAAGAAAGAGATCGGGGACACAAGAGAGCGAGCACAGATGGATTCAAGCATAGAATCATGCCAGAAATACCTACTTGTGCTCTCTCTCTTCTGTCACCTCCATATTACCCATTTCGGTCCGGAAGGAATTCTTTAATTAAATCTTGTACTCCCTTTGTTTCTATATGTTTGACACACTTTCCTTTTTTGGACGTTTCAAAATGATTCTACACTTCTTTATTTCCTTATTTGGTAAACAAATCTTTACCTAAACAGTGCAAAACAGTGCCAAACAGTGTTCAAACAGTACCAAACAGTGTACTCTACAGTAAAATTTACCCCTCAATAACTTTTTTCCCTTAAATCTTGACAAGTCAAACTGTGTCAAACAAATAGAAACGGAGGGAGTATCATTCTTCAAGGAAACATGAAGATGAATAACCATAGCATAAAAGAAAATTTTATGTAAGCCTAGCCCTAAAGGCGGGTGGTATTTATTGCTACATTCGGGAAAATGAGTGATCGAAACAGTTCATACAATTAAGATGATGCATCAGGGTTTCACTAGCGGAATAAGTTGATGGGTTATCAAAATATGTTTAGTAATTTAGGTGTTTGATCATAAAAGTTAATAGGTGTTGGAATTGGAAAATTCTTCTATTCAATATCAAGAACAGAATTACAATAGGAGGAGCAAACTCTCACACTCAACTATTACAAAAAACCAATCCTCACCAATACACTTCTACTCTAAGTGTATTTTACTCTTCACACACTTTTCTCACTTTCTAAACTGATACTATGAACAACAATGGAGCACTCTATTTATAGGACTAGTTTGGAGACAAGAGGAAGTTGTATCCAAGCTTCCAAGGTATCTCCATATCTTCTCCCACACCTATTTGTTGGAGAGCTCTTTCCAAGAAGGTGCCTCCATGTTAAGGTGTCTCTTGGCAACTTCCAAGAAAGAAGGTGGAATATCTCTACAAATCTCCCCCTCCACCTTTTTCTTTGTTTCTCTCATTCTTGCGATGCTCGCTGGCTCTCCCTCGCTGACAAGTATCCATTCGGATGTGGAATACTTTCTCTGTGGAACTATGCCTCGCATAGAACGTCGAACATGAGTACCTTCAGCTTTGTCTTCAGATGAAGGCTCCCCCTGCTGAGGAATATCATCACTGTGAGTATCATCATCACCTACTGAACCATCACTCTCTTGTTCAGTAGTATCATGCATCTCCTCGTCGCTGAGAGGAATGTTTGATGATACGGACACTTCGTCTTCTGGAGTATGTTGTTGGCGGATTATTGGAGCACACCCATGAAACTCGTTTTCATGAAATACAACATCTCTGCTTCGTACAACTTTCTTCACTTCGGGATCCCACAACCGGTATCCGAATTCTACATCACCATACCCGATGAAGATGCATGGGTTTGACTTGATATCCAGCTTCTGTCTCAACTCCTTGGACACATGTGCAAATGCCTTGCACCCGAACACTTTTAAGTGAGAGTAAGAAACATCTCTTCTTGACCATTTCTTCTCTGGCACTTCAAAGTTTAAAGGAACAGAAGGTGACCTGTTTATAAGATAACAAGCTGTCAGCACAGCTTCACCCCAGAATGGCTTAAGTAGTTTAGCCATACTCAGCATGCAACGAACTTTCTCCATAATGGTCCGATTCATTCTTTCGGCTACACCATTGTGTTGCGGAGTTCGTGGAACCGTCTTCTCATGTCTGATTCCATATGCGGCGCAATATGATGAGAACTCCCGGGAAGTGTACTCTCCTCCATTGTCTGAACGTAGACACTTCAGCTTCTTCCCTGTTTCTCTTTCTACCATGGCATGAAATAATTTGAAGCGATCAAACACTTGATCCTTACTCTTCAAACAATAAGCCCATACCTTTCGTGATGCATCATCAATGAATGTCACGAAATACCTGCTTCCTCCAAGTGACTCCTCTTCAATGGGTCCGCATACATCAGAGTGTACAAGACTGAGTAACTCTGAATGGTTCTTCCTGGTAGAACTGAAGGAAACCTTGTGTTGTTTCCCGAATAGACAGTGCTCGCATGGATCTAGGGCAACACCTTTGCCCATGGAAATGACTTCCTTCTTTGCAAGAGTTATCAATCCCTTCGCGCTCAAGTGGCCTAGCCTCCGGTGCCACAAGGTTGGTGATATCTCTTCTTCAACAACATTGAGACTCGGATGACACAACTTTGCATGAGTTTTATAAAGAGTACCATAAATATGGCCTCTTGCAACAACCAAGGAACCTTTAGATAACTTCCACGTACCTTCTTTGAATCTGTTAAGATATCCTTGTTGATCCAGAGCTGTACCGGAGATAAGATTCAATCTAAGATCCAGAACGTGTCGAACATCTTTCAACACAAGTGCGCATCCGACATTGGTTGTTATGTGCACATCACCAATGCCAACAATCTTCGAGAAACTCGTGTTTCCCATCTTCACATCTCCAAAGTCTCCTGACTTATAAGATGTGAATAAGTTCTGGTGTGGAGTGGCGTGAAATGATGCGGCTGTATCAATCACCCACTCAACATCATGAGTACCTACGTGTAAACATTCTTGTTCACCATGTGTAACAAGACACGCATCTGATGACAAACTAACCATAGTCACACCATCTTCTTGGCTAGTATTTTGACTCGTCTGTGGCTGCTCTCGCAGAAACTTTCTACAATCTCTTTTTCTATGCCCATAATTACCACAATAGTTGCAATATCCTTCAAACCAAGTATTGTTTTCACAGGACATACCTCGTTCTTGTGATCGGCCGCGAACTTGAGAATTTCCTCTGTTTTGACCTTGGCCTCTACCTCGACCTCGACTTCTTCCTCCATTTCTGCCTCCCCCTCGTCTGCTGGTTTCTGACACGAAGGCATATGATTGTTCAGTCCCGGCTTCTTTTCTTCGGGCTTCTTCATTCATAAGGGCATCTGTGACCATCTGCATAGTCACCTTGCCATTGGGAGCAGAATTGCTGAGAGTGACAACAAGAGTCTCCCAGCTGTCAGGTAGAGAGCTCAAGAGTAGTATCGCCTGCTCTTCATCTTTGAGAACCCATCCTGTGGTGCTCAACTGATTCACAAGATCCTGGAATTGATTGGTGTGTTCTGACACCGAAATACCTCCCCGTAATTTGTGGTTTACTAATCTCCTCATTAGTAATGTCTTATTTCGGGCGGTTTTTGCTTGATACATGCTACCAAGCTTCTCCCATAGTGTGTAAGCACTTTGTTCTTGCGCAACATGGTGGAACACACTATGATCGATCCACTGCCGAATTTGTGCGACAGTTTTTCTATTCATTTTTGTCCATTCTTCATCCGTCTTTTTATCCGGTTTCACGCCATTATTATCAAGAGGATCAGCTAAATCCCTCAAATTTAGCAAATCCTCCATCCGAGGCTTCCACATATTGTAATTTGTGGAAGTGAGCGCAATCATGGTGTCCGATGATGATTTATCCATAATAAAACGCTCAAAATATCTCGTACCATATTTTCGGAGCCGAATTTGGACAAACGGAGCTCACCGTTGGATCCGGAATTGCCGAAAATGGTGGGTACCGGTCTGAACTCGTCCAAAACCGGTCTGGAAATGGGTGAACGGGCCTCCACAACTTCGAACCGGTTCGGTCCGGTTCAAGCAGCAAACCAGTGGGCAGACCAGCAGGCGGATGACGTGGCAACAGCTGGACTGCGCTGGCGCTGACGTGGCGCCACGTGGCACCCTAGAGGATGGCTTACACGGATGATGAGGCGGCTGACATGGCGCTTACGTGGACTGACGTGGCGCTGACGTGGCTCGTCTTCTTCCTCTGGACTGCGTGATGACACAATGATGACGCAGGCAGTTTTCCGGCGCGTTTGGGCGGCGCGTACGGCCTCTTCCGGTGGCCAAAAAATTCCCCAAAAATACCAGATTTCTCGTCTCGACGAGACGAATCTAACGGTATGATCAGATCGTGATTCCGAGCAACTTGAAAAATCACGATTTTCTAACCTGTAGAAATTTATCTGAAAATGAGAAAACAGTGTATGAAAACTCAACCTCGCTCTGATACCACTTGTTGGGATTGGAAAATTCTTCTATTCAATATCAAGAACAGAATTACAATAGGAGGAGCAAACTCTCACACTCAACTATTACAAAAAACCAATCCTCACCAATACACTTCTACTCTAAGTGTATTTTACTCTTCACACACTTTTCTCACTTTCTAAACTGATACTATGAACAACAATGGAGCACTCTATTTATAGGACTAGTTTGGAGACAAGAGGAAGTTGCATCCAAGCTTCCAAGGTATCTCCATATCTTCTCTCACACCTATTTGTTGGAGAGCTCTTTCCAAGAAGGTGCCTCCATGTTAAAGTGTCTCTTGGCAACTTCCAAGAAAGAAGGTGAAATATCTCTACAATAGGAAACGACATATTTCAAAACACTAGCTCCAAAACTCTTCTATTTGAAGCATTATATTGAGCGGAGCCGTCCAAAAACGGTAGAGCCGAATAACTATTTATAAAATAGGGTTTTCATTTATTGAATATGCTAAAATGGAGGGGTCAAATCGTCACTTTTTTGCTAAAACGATATTTCTAAACACCCCAAAGAATAAACACTCGCAAATAATAAAACGATATTTCTAAACACCCCAAAGAATAAACACTCGCAAATAATAAAGGCATTTCAGATTAAAAATGGTAGAATTTCCGTAACTTATTTAAATACAAATGACTCATATATTTCTAAATAAAGTCTCGTTTGTTTAAACGTTTTTTAGTTTCAAATTTTAAAAACGTGTACGAATCTATTTTGCAAACAACTTTTTCCTACATGGCTATGATAGTAAGAGCATAAAATCCCTTGCCATTCATCTTCTCAAAGGACACGCTAACAGAAATTCTCGCAGCCGACTTTCCCAAAAGGGAATGGGTACAGATTTTTTGATACGATATAAACAAAATTCTATTCATTCTTCTTAATACACGTAGCAACGTAGGATTTCCACCAAGTAAAAGCATAAATTGTTAAGAACACTGACAATAATGCAATAAATTTTAAAAGTAAAGAAGGTAAATGGGAAATATACAGAAAAAGTGATATGGAAAATCAAACTATTAAGTTAAATAACTTTTTATACAATTATACAACGTATTTATCTAATTTCAATAGCGATAAAAATATACTTCGTATTAAACTTTCATTATATATATAAATAGGACTAAACATTAATTTTTACCCTAAATACCCCTAAAGGTATTAATTCATAATGAAATTTTTTAATTCATAATAAAATCTTAAAAAATATTAAAAAATCGCAAAAAATATTAAAAAATCGTAAAAATATAATAACAAATTAATAAAATATTATAAAATCAAAAACAAATATTTTTATTGATTTTTTGTAAATTAATAAAAAAAATAGTAAAAACCCTTAAAAAATATGGATACCTTTTCCACCGCCTCCCAGCACCACCACCTCCGATTGGTGAAAGATCTTCCATTTTTTGTAAAAAATGCCATTTTTCCTCGAAAATGTCAAGAAAATGGCATTACTAAAAATGTTGGCATATTTATAACCGGTGACAGAGCTAGTGGTGCAGGGGCTGCTAGAGGTGGCAGCGTTTTTTTATGTTTTTAATTTTTTTAAAATTTTATTTTTTTATTTTTGTAAAAATTTTATAATTTTTTTGTTATTTTCTAAGTTTTTTACTATTTTTATGTTTTTATTATTTGTGTATGATTTTATTATTAATTAAGACATTTTAAAAACTAGAAGAGTATATTTGTCGAAACACACATAAATAGTCCTAGCGGAAGAAATTTAAGAGATTTGGTCCTATTTGTGCTCTTGGGCCACTTTTTTCCTATTTAAGTAATTCACTCAAAAGGTAAAGCAAGTATTAAACATAATTAGTACTCTCCCCATCCCGAAAAAAATCATCAAATTAACATTTTTTGTCAATCAAAAAAATATTGGCCAATAATATTTTCAATCTCATGAACCTTTTTAGCCACTAAACCTCAACAAAAAGGGTGAGAGAAAAACATGAAAACACTGGACAATAAAATTAACTATCACTAAATGTCAATGACTATCGTTACAATGTCATTGTCAACCACTACGTGAAATAAAAATAATAGAGAAAGTAAATATGAAATATGTGACAATATTAATATAAATTATTTACATTGTTATCATTAATAGCATGATATTGTTTATTTTTCACACTCTCAATGTTAAAATTACGGACAATGTTATGACAATGTGAATAATAATCTTTTTTTTTTTTGGAAATGTGAATAATAATCTTATGAAAATGACATTATAATAACGTCAGACAATATTGGATCATCATAAATAACTCCTCCTATGCCAATGGCTTCAGACGCTTCTCGAACAAGGGGTTCACACTTCACAGCCTTCTTCTGCTTCTATTTTACACCTTTCTTTGGAGCAATTATAGTGATGAGTAGGGTTTGCAGTAGGGGAATCATCACGATCTGTTCAACCAATAAAACTCTAGAGTCTGCTGCCACTAACCTCTTGAAATAAAATAGAAAAGAAGAAATAATAATTTTAGAAATATGAGAAAAATTAAACATCACAAAATCTTAGGGTCTATTTGTAACAACTTCTGCTTTAAAAAAAGTGCTTTTTTTAATGAAATGAAGAGAAGTGATTATATAAAAGTTGATAGTGTTTGAGAAAAAAGTGATTTTGAAAAGTAAAAGTTGGTAGTGTGGTAAAATAAATGCTTTTTGTGTAATAGAAAAAGTAAAAACACTTTTGACACAAAATTAAGCCGAGAAAAATAAAATGTGATAGTGTTTGGTGAAATAAGTGTTTTTTTAAGCAAAAAGCTGAGAAATGCTTTTTCTAAAGCATTTGCAAACCAACCCTTAACCAGTCACAAGGTACAACTCTAAAAATAAAATTACCACAAGAAGAAGAAACGAGTAATAGCATAATAGAAGATTAGCATAAATGGATATTCGTATGTAACGTACCTCAAGAAAGACACGGCTCGGATGGGGAGATTCCCGGGGGAGGCGGCCCTAGAGTGGCCAAACTTGGTTGGAGTTTAATTTATGAAACAATTGCGGAAGAAGATCGATCGAAGATCAAAGATCGAAGAGAAAGCCAGTTACGGTTAGACTATAGAGGCTAATTAAGCCGTAAATGGAGGGGATAAATTAATAAAGGTATATAAGTCTAAGCATGTAAAAAAAGTCCTATTTAAGTACACTGGTCAATTTTAGTCCTATAGGCAACCATTTCTCTTCTTCTTCGTATCCACAACAACAAACAAATGATTTAATTAGAGGAAGAAGTTCCGAAAGTCTGATTCTTGTTTAGGCCACAAATTGCACGGTAGAATTCTGTTAAGACCCGGGATTCCATCGTCAACCTGTTAGGAGGAATACCCCGAAACTTAATATAGCACTCTAATGCTTCTCAATTTTCCGGTGTGAGACATTTAACACCCCTCCTCACGACCAGACACTTCTTCTGGATCGTGTCGTCATGAAAAAATTCGTCAATTTTTTTTATATCGTGTCTTCATTTTTCATAAGGGGCCCCACACCATGGATTGATTTGGCTCTGATACCATGTTAAGACCAGGGGTTCCATCCTAAAAGGTCAACCTGTTAGGAGGAGTAACCCGAAACTTAATATAGCACTCTAATGCTTCTCAATTGTTAAATGTCCCACACCGAAAGTATTTGGATGAACAAAGTGCTATATTAACAGACAGGCTACTCCTCCTATCAGGTGGACCTTTTAGGATGGAACCCCGAGTCTTAACATGGTATCAAAGCCAATTCCGGTTGTGGTTTGACAGGTTATTTAGCACCCATGATTAAGGGTATATTGTTAAGGGTTGGTTTGGTCCGATTATACACCCCGATATTGTCCAGCCCGGTTCAGGCTGAGGGGGAGTGTTGAAGCATTTGTCCCACACCGGAAAGCTATAAAACCATTAAATACTATAAGGCTTTGGATTACTCCTCCTATCAGGTTGACCTTTTAGGATGGAACCCCGTGTTTTAACATGGTATCAGAGCCAAATCGATCCATGGTGTGGGCCCCTTAAGAAGAATGATGACACGATTATAAAAACGGCCGGATAAAAAAAACGGACCGATGAAGACCCGGATTTCCATCCTAAAAGGTCAACCTGATAGGAGGAGTAGCTCGTGTGTTAATATAGCACTTTGTTCATCCAAATGCTTCCGGTGTGGGACATTTAACAATTGGGAAGCATTAGAGTGCTATATTAAGTTTCGAGCTACTCCTCCTATCAGGTTGACCTTTTAGGATGGAACCCCGTGTTTTAACATGGTATCAGAGCCAAATCGATCCATGGTGTGGGCCCCTTAAGAAAAATGATGACACGATTATAAAAACGGCCGGATAAAAAAACGGACCGATGAAAAAAAAATAAATGATTTGATGATCCAGACGAAGTGTCTGGTCGTGAGGAGGGGTGTTAAATGTCCCACACCGGAAGCATTTGGATGAACAAAGTGCTATATTAACACACGGTTTACTCCTCCTGTCAGGTTGACCTTTTAGGATGGAACCCCGGGTCTTAACAAATTCATTTTCACACCGATAATTGAATCCCCTAATTGCATAAACCATTTCGACCAGTGATCCTCATCAAAGAATGGTTGGAAAAACATAAGTAAACTACAAATAGTAACACTCTTCAGCAATAAAGATGGAGATACAAGAAATATAGAGATCAGACTAACAAATTAGCTACTGAAATATACTCAAATTGTTCTGTTCCCATAAAACTTGGGAGCATTGATTTGTTTGGTCAATATTGATCAAATTTGATAAATGGTACGAGTAATTTTTAATAAGAAATTACTTAAAATAAAAATATGTATATAAATTACTTTTTGTTAATTAAAATACATTCATAGACATATAAAAATTTAATATTCGCAAAAATATAACACCTACAATCATTACAATATACTTATTATAATTGAGTGACATGTATAGTTCATAAATTTACAAGAATAATCACACTTTGCTTTTTCTCTAATCTTCTCATAGTAATTCCACCTTTACGTAATTTCAGAATAATTCCACCTTTGCACCCTATCTTTTTTCGTTGGACTCTGTCCTATTGATGAACTACTATACCAGGTTTTTTACCATTTCATTGAAAACCTTATATAAATAATCACACCTTTCACAAATCTGCTCAAAGCGATCCCATGTTTTCTTTTTTCTTTTTTCTCCCTAGTGTTTTTTCTTTATTGTCATCCCAACACACTTTTATTCCTTTTTGTATCCTTTTGTTCTTATTTTTTTTCTATTTTTATTATTATATTTCTTATTCTATTAGGAGATTTTTTGTAAAATTTCTCTTTCAAAATATCTCTTTTTTGTCGTTTTCTTTTACTTTCCATATTTTATTTCGTTTTCCATTTTGTGTTTTGGGTAAAAAACCTGGTATAGTAGATCATCAACAGTCAGGGTCCAACGAAAGAAGATGAGGTATTGAGGTGCAAATGTGATATTATTCTAAAATTATGTAAACATAAGATTATTATGAGAAGATGTGAAAATTGAGATTATTTTTCTCAATTTTTCCTCAATTCTATTGATAATTAAAAATATCATCTATTGACAACGGTCCTCTCACTAATTTTGCTTTTGCAAATAGTTAGGCTTTGCCGTTGCTCTAGCTTCGATGAAAGTTTTGGATTCGAAACAGTACGCTACCTTCGAGAGAAAGGTGCATTATCTTGGCCCGCCAGATACTTTCAAGACTAGCCATTTTTCTTTGCATTTGTTTTTCTTTTTTCCTTAATTTTGAGTTTGTGTCTTGTTCTTACTTCTGTTTGGTTTAGATTTTTGTTACTCTGGAATGTGAGGTGTATTTATTAATATGGTGATTAGCAAGAGACAGGAATTTACTATAGGAATTTACAGGAATTTACTACGTTGAACAACAAGACGTCAATTTATTAGTCACTATAGGCTTCAATTTGGTTGTTTGACATTAGCGAGTTACTTGGGCGCCGTTTTTAGGGTTCAATATGTTATCTAGAACAGAGCTCCCAAATTTATGTGGCACCAAATTTTTAAATTTCTTTCAGTATTATATATAGTACAAAGTAATATTATACGTAGTATATTAATACCACTCAGTAAAATACAGTAAGTAAAAGAAAAAATATAGATTTATCATTTTCTTGTTAATCCTTTTACTCTTTTAATTAATTTTCCTTTAATGAGTATTCAATTGATTTGACTATTGGATTGATATTCTTTTAAATTTTTTATATTAATTTGGGACCTCAATTTTACCTTTAGAACCGGGGCCTGATTAGACGGCTCTTGGGGCCGAGTCGAGTCATTGCACTTGATTACATGTATAGTCATTGACTATACATGTAGTTCTAGGGCAGTAAGGCTCGTAAATGGATTGATTATGTTGTTGTAGTGCACATGTGCCAGTTTGTGGGAGATTAATTTAAGCCTTTTCCAATAAAAAGAATGTACTATCATAATACGGAGTACAAAATTAACTATCACTAACCAAAACAAGTTTATTTTGATCAAATTTATTTTATGAAGATGAGTGAGAACAGACTTACAATAAAACACATGTACAAGAGAATTGCACCCTTATTAACCCCTTTGAATATACTCCGTACCATTCATGACTTCTCTTGCATGAATTTTCCAGAACCAAAAAAAATTGGAGGGGGCAAATGACAAACTTAAATGTCTGTATCTCTTTAAGTTATGAGACGTCTACCATTGAACTATATCAGCAAATCTGTGCGCCAAATATTGATTCGGCCATAAATTCTGAACAAGCTTATCCTCCGACCGGTCTTTTTGTCGATCAACAAAATCAAAGCATAGGAAAAAAACCGCATGCAATGGCCACCTTATACGTATATTTTAGCCTTGATCCATCTTTTCAATCTCAACAAACAAGGGTTAGGAAAACAAAACAGGAAAATAAAATCAATCATCACTAAATCTAGGGATCGGAGGATGAAGAGAGAAATTAAAGTAAGAGACTGGGGCGACAGAAGAGAGCGAGCACACATGGATTCAAGCATAGAAATCATGCCGGAAATACCCAATTGTGCTCTCTCTCTTCTGTCACCTCCATATTACCCATTTTGATCTGGAAGTGAACTCTTGAAATATTGAATCATTCTTCAAGGAAATAAAGAGACGAAAAGCCACTGCATAAGAAGAAAACTTCATGTAATTAAGATTAGCCCTAAAAGCGGGTGGTATTTATTGCTACATTTGGGAAAGGGGAAGGTCTGTAGTGGTTTTGATTTGATGTGGGAGGGAATGAAGAACTGGGTTGGCCTTTATATAGGGGAAAAGAAAGAAGAAGAATAAGAGCAAGAATCGTCTTTTTGGAGTAAATTTCACTAGTGTCCCTACCATACCCTAATATCCTTTCCCTGTTCAAAGCCCCTTTCGGTCCAGCCGGAACGGCTGATAGCACCACCTCGTTTGGACGGTTTCATTTGGTACGTACACACGGCACGAAGTCCATCTATGGAATTTATACTATATATATACTCGTATTCTAAATTCCTTCGTTTTAAGGTTTGGTAAGCTCTCAAATACATCCTATTCTTTACAAGATTCTTTAATTTTACATTATTTAGATCAACTTTGAGTATATTTTATTCGTTAATATATTATAATTTTAATACAAATTGTTAAATTCCTCTAATTTTAATATTTTAAATATGAATTTTTTATTTCAACTAATAATGAAATTTATCAATGATTAAAGTTGTGTGATTGTCAATGTAGATAATGAAACAGAAATTGCCCTAAATGGGAGTAAAAACGTTTTGAAATTCCAAAATAGGAGTATCATATTTTTTATTCCCTGAATAGGAGTAATATTTGGAAAAAATGTAATGTTTAAAGCCTTGTAATGCCCAAACTTGGCAGAAATGTACTCCTATTTAGGGAATATAAAAAAATGATACTCCTATTTTGGAATTTCAAAACGTTTTTACTCCTATTTAGAGAATTTTATCAAAATGAAAAGGTTGAAACTAAAAAGGAATTATAGGATTTGATATCTTAGTTTGGTAATTTGTTATTCAGATCCTAAATAGTGATGCTTTTTAAGATGTTGTAGGCTTGTAGCTAGGGGCCGGGGGAGGGGGCATAGAATCAATTTTATATAGAAGTTTAGTGGGCATGCTTTCACAAAAATCTCTAAAAGCTTCTAGTTTTATGTTTGGCATGACAATTTTTTAGAACTTTTTAAAAATTAAAATATCTTTTTTGAGATGCTACAGAGAGTAGCATCTGAAAAAGTCTGTGACTTTTAGTATTAATTAGTCCTAACAGTTTGTATATCAAATCGAACTAAATCAAACAGTCAACTTTTTACTAATAAACTGCTACCACGTTTGCTTTTTAAGATCTTTTCAATCACTAAAAGATAACAGTTATTAAAAAGATCATAAAAGTATCTTTTTAGCTAGTTGTTCCAAACAAGTGAATAACTAAAGATTAAAGGTTCCTATGCTTATCATACTTAGTCATGGACCCAGTTCGGGCCGCCCGGCCCGGGACCGGCCCGGCCCGCTACTGTGCGGGCCCAGAACCGGCCCGGTTATTGGGTCAGGGTCCGGGTCGGGCCTAGGCCCGGTGGGGGGCGGGTCCGGGCTCGGGCCTTGTATTTGGCGAACCGGCCCGGCCGGGTCGGGCCCGGGTCCGGGCCGAATTAATTTTTTTTTCATTTTTTTTTCATTTTTGGGGTTACCCGGGTTGGGCTTGATGGTTAGGAGGGGTTTGGGGGATGAGGGGGGTGTTAGGAAAGAAAAAAACAAAATTGACCAAACCGGAGGCCCGGCCCGGCCCGGACCCGGTGGCTACCCGGGCCGGTCCCAGGCCTTCCTTCCCAAAAAAAAAAGCCCGGCCGGGCCCGGCCCGGAACCGGCCCGGCCCGGATCCATGACTAATCATACTGTATCGAACATTCCATTTTGGGAAAGTCGGCTGCGAGAATTTCTTTTAGCGCGTTCTTGTGGAAGATGAATGCCAAGAATTTTTATGCTTATTATACATGTAGATGTAGAAAACAGTTATTTGCTCAATAGATTCGTATTCAAGAAAAATATGTACCCACAAATTAAATGAATTTTATTTAGTTATTTTATATCTGGGTGTAGACACAAAATATATTTCGTTTCCTGAGACATAAGTCATATTAATATACTCCTATTGTGTTTGTATTGAGAAGATTCCTACGTGTGGAAAAATATTGTTATACATACGGAGTATATTTGTTGTGCAAATTACTTGTCTGATCTATTTGTATCGATGGTTACAAATCTGCATGATTTTATATTTTACATTTGAAGCTCATTTTCTAAAGGGAAAAATAATTAAAATATCTCAAATTTTGAGAGAGTTTGAGATAAACACTCGAACTTGCATATGTTATTTAAATATCCCAAATTTTATATAAAAAGTTATTTTAGCACCATGAGCATATATTATTTCTTTACAGATCTAAATTTATGATGTTAAGTGTATAATTTAAGATAGCAAATTATAAATGGTGCAATTATACAGAGTGAGAGTAGTATTATTTATTTTACGATGAAAATTTAGAATATTAATTGTATCTTCATGAATGCTAAATTAAAATATTTTAAATTATGAAATTAACACAAAAATTACCATTTTTAAAAGAAATATGAAGTAATACATGACCATGGTGTTAAAATAAATTTTTATATAAAGTTTGGAGAATTTTAATTATTTTCCCCATTTTTAAAAGTGATTATTTATATATATATTTGGATAAAAATGTGACTAAAAAGGTAACATATTTGAAAAACATGATGTTAACTTCAGATTTTTTATGTCAGTGACCGATGTCACTGTCACACTTTTATGTCACTAACGAATGTCATTGTTGCCATGAAACTTGTCATTGTCACAGAGGGAAAATTTCTGAAAATTTTTTCTAACGAATGTTGAAGAAGAAAATCATCAAATTAAATTTTCTGTAACTATTTCGGCTTCAAAATTTTGGATAAACATTTTTGTGCTTGATAGAGAGTAATAGTGTTTTAACTTGGATTGAATTCTGATCTAGTCTTGTCTGATCTGATCTGGTCTAATATGAACTAGTCTAGTAGATATCAAGTCTAACTAATTTGGTTTGATTTATTTAAGTATAATCTAATCTATTTAGGTCTAATCCATTCTAATCTAGTTTGGGACCGAAATCGATCTAAGTAAAAAAAACTCCAAAAGAACTTTCGAGTTATATGAGTCCCAAAAAGAAGTATAATCTGATGGTGATTCTGTTGTAAAGTTCACCATTATGCCACTAGTATAGGCAGTGTACTTAAAAACATGAATTTGCCGCCTTTCATGAAATCCTGAATTGGAATGATAATAGTAAGAGTTTTTCCCTTATATATTACTAAAGTAAAGTCAATTTCCAAAAATGTGACCTTTACAAAATGACAATACATGACAAAGAATGTCATATATTTGAAAAAAGTTATGTCACTGTTGAATTTCATGTCACTGTCAGATGTCACTACTCTCATCGCCTATGTCACTGTCGTCATCACCCGTGTCCCAAAGTGATGGACAAACGGAAGTAGTCACTACTGCCACTTTCAATGTCACTGTGATGGCCAGAAAATTTTCCGCGTGCTTCTCTTGACAAAAAAAGTAATTTTTTTCCGCAGAACAATGACTTTCCATCCCCATCCCCAAGCCCTTGCACCCCATCCGTGTGTGCCCTTGTCATGTTCAGCCCCTGATCTGCCACGAGCCACGCTCCATAGCCCATATCCTGCCTCCAACCACGCTCCCCAGCTTCAGCCCCGACCCAACCAGGCAACCATGCCACCATCTCCCCTCTCCTGCTAAAACCTTACCCTTTCTGTTAGCTTAGCCGCCAACTGTTAACCCGGCCCACCATTTTCCCCAGATCTGATCACTTGTTGATCTCCATCTGACGAGGTTGGCGGAGAGGCGGCGAGGCGAGGGGAGGCGAGTCGAGGTGCGATGAAGCGGGACAAAGAGGCGGCTAGGCGCGAGGAGTAAAGGCATGGCGAGTCAAGGCGTGGCGTGGCGGTGCATGGCGAGTCAAGGCACAACGAGTCGTGGCGGAGAGGCGTGACGAGTAGAGGTGCAGGGAGGTGCGGCGACGAGGCGCGATGAGGCAGGGCGGCGGGTTGGAGCAACAATGGCAATAGAGAGCTCGATCAATGAATGGGAGAAGAAAGAAGGTGCAGAGTTGGGGTGGATTGAGGGATTGAGTGAGAGAGAAGGTCACTTTTCTGTTCGGCTTTAACCGTCATATTTTTGTCCATCTAAATTCCTAATTAATATTTTTGATTCAATAGTAATTATCCTATATAGGACTAAAAGTAAACTGAAATGCACAAATGGGATCACATTTTTTTATTTCCTAAATAGGACTCCGGATTACCATTATACCCTCTTATATAATAAAATGAAAACCCTAAAAATTAATCGCAAGACTTCTCATCGGCTCTCCCGTGGTTGCTTCACATGAGCTCTCTGGATCGGCTCTCTCTGCCGCTCCTATTCGCCACAGCCGGCTCCTCTTCTCTTCTCCGCCTCTTATTCTTCCGCCGCCTATCTTTTTCATCCCCTCACTTGAACGGTATGTCCTTCGTCTTCCCTTTTTTTCGTCTTCTTCTTCTTCTTCTTCAACTCTTCCAGTCTTCCCCTTCTTCTTTTCCCTCCTCTTCTTCAACTTTCATCTCTGTTATTCATCTGAAATTTCATATTTTGTTTCATTGATTTTGTTGTCCTATATAGGACTAAAAGTAAACTTATACAACCCAAGGAAAACTCCCGAAACAAGAATAAAAAAGTTTGAAAATTTCAAAACAGAACCGCCATGTTTTTATTCTTAAAATACGAATAATTATTGCCATGTTTAAAAAATATTGTCATGTATAAAGTCTAGTACTAAAAAAACATTATTTACCTATACACATGATAGTACTATTTTGAAATATACAAACATCTATAGTTCTATTTAGGATAATTTACCTAGAACCTATGTATGTCACTCAATACTATAAAGAACCTGTTAAACTTGCAAATCAATTGGCCGATTTTTATCCAAATTATTATTCAAATTGTGAGCACATTTGGTAACACCGAAATTGGTCGATCCTGCTGAAATTTATGAAGTTCTGGCTTAAGTGGCTGTATTGGCTGATTCTGCTGATTAATAAAAAAAATTAAATTTAAAAAATATTTTATCAATAAAATAAAGAATAAATTATATGTAAAAATAGCTAAAATGGTCATCTATAGTAATTTCAACCGAAACAGCCAGAAAAGTAACTTCAACCTTACTTTTTCTTATTATTACAGATTTCAACTCGAAAAATCAAAAGTTACGTGTTTAGTTAGGCTTGGACCCAGTTCGGGCTACCTGGCCCGGTACTATTTGGGCCCGGCCCGGCCCGGGAACCAGTACCGGGTCTAGGCTCGGTTTGTAGGGGGTAAGTGGGTCAGGTACAGGCTGAGGTAAATGAGAACCGGCCCGGCCGATCCCAGGCCCAGTTCGGGCCTTTTCCTTTTTTTTTTTTTTGTTTGGGGCTTTAGGCTGGGTTTAAATGGGCTGGAATGGGTGTTTGAGATGGGTTTGTGGGATGGGGGGGTTGGGGTAGGGATAAAATAATCAAGAAAACAAAAAAAAAATAGAACCCGACCCGGCCCGGGCGCCCCTGACCGGCACCGGTCAACTTCCGGGCCGGTCCCGAGCCTCACTGAATTTTTTTTTGGCCCGGCCGGGCCTAGGCCCGAACCGGAACCAGACCCGAATCACCCGAT
The DNA here is from genome assembly GCA_945859915.1 of Cuscuta epithymum. Classification (NCBI taxonomy): domain Eukaryota; kingdom Viridiplantae; phylum Streptophyta; class Magnoliopsida; order Solanales; family Convolvulaceae; genus Cuscuta; species Cuscuta epithymum. The sequence continues at coordinate 7,395,752 of CAMAPF010000011.1, read as the reverse complement.
TGAGTCCATGACTATGTTTAGTGAGAAATTATAGAAAATAAAGTTTACGTATAGTGATTGATGTCAATTTAGTTGGTCTCAATAACAAGAAATATACGAAAAATATAAATGAATATCAACCAAGTCTACTAGTTACTACTACTAGAATGACACTTTGGGGGTGACATGGACATACATTTTTATTTTACCCCCACTATGAAATTGAGACCATGAATGAAAAAGTAAAACTATATGCAACTACCATCATTGTAAAAACATTAATATCTGCTATTTCAAAAATTGTTTAATTCATAACCACCACCTTTTATAATCGGTAAAGAAGCTACATGTTAATTGTTAAGCAACGAACGTCAGTCTTCATTAGAATCTGAACTTCCATATTCATAGCATTCATTACTGTTTTCAATTTCTTCATCATTATCGGTGTCTTTTTCTCCATTGTCACCAATAGTGTCAAGTTGAGGCAAAATGTCCAGTCCTTTGCTTCGATAAACTAACCCGGTCCTCATCACATGATGAAATTTGTCCCTATGGCGAGTAAGTGGATGCGGATCTGCCAGTCTACCACGACGGTAACCCTCTCTAAGTGCCACAGTCGTCGTTTTACACTTCATTGAAAGGTAAAAAATCCCAGGGTACCTAGTAAATATTCTGGTGAATCTGTGGGGGAGGTTCATTTCTTCCCTGAGGCTCCTTAGGTAATTTCTCTTTGTTTTCTTGTAAAGGGTCAAGCTCAAGATTTCATGAAGCACGCCAACAACCCGTTTTTCCATTAGATCACTGTCAGGATCTATTCCCCTTGAATCTTCATAGGGAGAAATGTAGGGAAGATTCTGAAAATCCTCCATCCAGGCTTTCACCTTCTTCTGTGCACCATAACCCCTGGGGAAACTCATGGGGAATTCCAATGTCGATTTCCCTCTTCGAAAATTCCTGTACAAGGAACTTTCAGAGTTATTGTCAGCTGACTCGACCTTTTCATTCATCTTCTGGAACTCAGAGAATGCAAAGTCTTCTTTCCAGTTGAGAAGTTTTAGACATGGTAAACCATTTGTGCCCCTTACGACGGTGAAATCATCTGGAAATTTTTTTATGAAGTTCCGATCGAAATCATCAGGCAGACCTAAATCCCATTTTAGTCGATGCAGAGATAACACAGGTACCTATTTGTTATTTAAAATATGTTAATGATAAAAAAAAGGTGCAGAATCGGCATAAACAGAAACGGAAAATAAAATGCAAAATATGCGAAGTTCAGATCCCTGTTAGTAGAAACTCTTAATAAATTAACAATAGTTGCCAAAAAAAGCAAAGTATTTTGATTATCATGGTGGAAGCATATGCCTTCACTTGACACCTGAAGCTAAACAGGCACCCTCTAAATTCTCAGTTTTAAGGTTTGCTAGCATCAAGGAAACTACAGTGAAGGGGGGATGCTAAGGGGAGGTGTCATATATTTGGCTTTTCCTTCAAAAATTGATACTAACACAGACGATTGGAGTAGAAAATATTATTGAGAGCGTAGAAAATAAGAAGGATACAGCCGAGACCAATTCGAGAGGGCATCGATATCTCCCAAGATCCCAAATTTTCCCAAATCCCAGTCTAATCCTACTATTTATTCTAATCCTACTATTTATTCTATTCCCAAAGAGGCTTCAGCTCAAAATAACTAATTATTTGGGCCCAGCTCACTTCCTTATTACAGCTTATTAAAATATTATTTCTATTAATTCCCTTGCCATCTCAGGTCCGTATCAACAATACAAAGGAAAAGTAAATAAGATTGATTTATTCTGTTTAAATTTAGATATTTGGACTTGGTGTTTAAGCATATGTATGTATGACATGTTTTTATTACAAACATTTGTTCCCTTCAAATGTTCTTTTCATTTTCCTCTCTATTTCTTGGCATTGTATTTTTCTGGTTCCAAAAAAGCTTCAACTCATCCTTTGCTTCTAAACATATATTCTGATAGCTATGTATATTTTATGCATCATATGGATCATATTATCTAAACTCAGTCCTGTTTGTTTTTAGTCATAAAGAACCCATATCATTGAAACGTTTTAAAATTTACATGGTAAATTAATCAAATAGATATGGAGAAGCACAACATTAAAAAAGTATACTATCCTTGCAGTTTCAATGAGGAAAATAATCTGACAATGCATCCAACATACGGACTTTACCATTCTATTCCTGGTCATCATGAGGACCCTGGAGAGCCTCTCCATCAAATCACTTTGAACATCATCATACACCTTCATTTCTTGATCATGAAGAACTTTTGCAATGTGGGTAAGCTTAAAGCAAGGCAAAGATGGATACTTGGGATGTGGGAACTCCTCAAACAGAGTGGGGAACCGGCGGATGAACCGGAGGGTGGGAACAGTGAGACCAAGGAGTTTGTGGGAGTCAACGAGGGAGTTGGAGTTGAGGTATCCGGTAGGTGAGCGTACAATAGCATCCTTGAGAAGGCAAGCAGCTTTAAGATCTGTTTGGACGTCTATGATGTGATCTAAGCCTCGGTTTTTCACCCATTTCAGACGAACTTTTACAATTGTTCTGTAGTGATAAAGAAGGTGGGCATGGGCCTTTTGTTGGGATTTTAGGATCGAGAAGATCTCTTTTGTTGCGGACTTCATTAATATTTAACTAAATCCAGATCCTCTTCCAAGTAGGATGGTGCTCACAGAGTTCAACTTCAGCCAACATGACTTTATAGCACTAAATTCAATTCTTGAAAGTTTCACTGAAATTTAAAAATCTTCACCTTCTAATTAACCTGTCAAAACGAATTCATATGGAACTTCGTACTACTATTCTACAAAATTCATGTGCATTCAGTCTCTAATACAAATGAATCTTTAACTATAAAAACAAATAACAAGTTAGGATGTTTTTACTTGGACTGTAATTTGCTGGTCTGGTCTGATCTGGTCTGGTAAGGTCTGGTTTCTTTGTATTTTTATAACTATCCAAGTCTGGTCTGGTCTGGTCTGAACTGGTCTGAACTGGTCTGGTCTGGGGCAAATTACAATCCAAGTAAAAACATCCTTAAACAACTCAACTATTCAAACTTAAAAGCCAGTGTCTACAGAGTTCTCTTGATAACAAGTCACTTTGTCTGCTAATAAAACCTAAATACTTTCTTTACTCTCTGCATCTTTGTCCTAACATACTACGTATTGTTTATTCACCAGACCCCATCACATAAAACACAAAACATATGTAGCAACAATACAGCATATTAGGGACGAAAGTAAGCAGGGGGCAGAACTAGCATTTTAATTGAGCATGGGCCAGAAATTAATGCATATAAAATAAATTCAATTGCAACAACATAAAGTACAAAAAGACGTATTACAAATATTTTACAAGAATCCACAACACCATGTGATAAATTATACGTAGTATAATATTAAAAAGACTCACAAGTAAAAATCGTATTTAAAACAAAGGGGTTAATACTTAAATACTATTTTTAAATTTAGTTAAACAACCAATAAATTTTGAACATATACAAGTGCGATTCATGATGACTAATTGTTTGATCTTACTAAGTTACCACCCAGATTGCTTTGATAATGAGATGTGGTATATTCCAACCAATCATGTTCAGAAAATCTTTAGAAACATTTATGGTTATCCGATTTCTTGGTGAAGTAGAAGAAATTTGAGAATATGCTTAGCAAACATAAATGATACTAATCACCCCTGTTACCAACAAGAATGCTTTTAACGTTTTTTATACTGATCACATTGATATATTAATTCACTGTCTTTGTAATACAAGTTGAAAACATTGCACTGCTAAGGTATTTGTAACAGTACTTTAGTTACTATATTTACACATCAAAGAGAAAATTAAGCTTTATTCCTAAGCTCTAACCCAATCTAGGTACACATTAACCTAAACTAGATTTTATTACTTCTTCTCATCGGAAGTTGGGTTAAAAATAATCAACAACTAAACAAGAGCTTTGTTTACAATAAGACACAAATTTAAAATTGGGATTAAATTTAAGATTATAAAATGAAGACATAAGATTGAAAAAACATGGTAAAGACCGGAAGTCTGAATGATCGAATAACGAAGGGTGTGAAAATTTTTATATTTTCTTTCTTCCTAAATTTTACTGATTGAAATTTCAGAAAACTACAATTTACTAATTGACTAAAAGATGGTCAATTCATCATTGAATCTGAAAATTTTCTGAAAGACATATCATAAAAATTCACTGATTGAATCTGAAATCATTTCCGCTTAAAATAAAATCTGGAATTTAACTTTTAATTTTGTCTACCTAGCTGAGTAGTTAGTACGAAAGACGGCAATGGTAGTTTTCTCCAGCGTTCAGGTGCGGCCAAAGGATGCAGTCGACAGTCAAGCTGGGCGGCGGAGCTGCGCGCGGTAGCTGGTGGTGGGTCACAGGGGTGCTGCGAAGACTGGTAACTGGTGGACTAACCGCGGAAGAGGACTGGTTGCTGCCTCGTCGGTAGTGCTGACCTGCAAAAGAAGATGAGATTTTGCTGCTGTTTGAAGTTTGAGACTTAAAAAGTTCAAAATTTGGAGTGGCCAAACAAAACTTACAGAATTAAAGTTTGAGAGCAAATTGCAGATGCCGGCTAGGACATGCGGCATAGTAAATTCATACTACTATAAACGATGATTACAACTTTATAAATAACAATCAAATTCATACTAAACAAGGCTGTAATTTAGTCTTTAAATTGAATTAAAAATACAATAAAACTAAAACTTAAAATCATACAAGTCTGTAATTAAAATTTAAAAACTTAGTTAACTTAGTAACTAACCCGTTAGGTAGTTCCGAAGCTGCAGATTCCCAGTTTACCACCGAAGAGCTAGCAGAATTACAAAGCCAGAAGGGTTGCAGAAAGCCAGATTCCCAGATTCCTAGTTCAGCAGCTCCGGCGTGGGCACGTGGCGGCGTCCGTTCGACGGCCGACCAGCGAGGCAGCGCCTGACGATTGACGATGGGTTGCTGCGGGCTCTGTGCTAGACTAGATTGCTACGTTGGGATTTGGGGGTTTTGAGAGTTTGGGCCATTGTCTAATTGTGGGCTTGAACAATGGGAGAGGGCAGGAGGGACTTGGGCGGAGTGCGGACGAACAAACCTACGGACTAATGGACCTGGATTGCTCTATGTAAACAATTTTATAACTGGTAATTCTATTGAGAGCCCTGAAATTAATATGTGCAGCCACAAAATTAAATATTAATTCTTTTTCTAATGAAGAGGATTGTGAAGCTATCTCGGGGATTCCATTACAAGTACTTCGCGAGAAGGACGAATTGATTTGGGCGGCCGAAATTACTCAGTTTGTAGTTGATACCAGTTGCTTTTACCGCATGTCGAAAATAGGTAGGCATGGACCCGAGTATGGAAGCTGAATCTACCACCTATAATGAAAAATTTTTCTGGCAGGTGTGTACGGACTGTTTACCGTCTAAGGAGCGGTTGCTTCAGAGACGAGTACCGGTGTGGCCGGTTTGTAGCACGTGTGGTGTAGACAGGGAGAGTACGATGCATGCTTTTCGGGATTGTGTGCGAGCAAAAGAGGTGTGGCAGAGCCAAAATAAATCTTTTTTGCAGGTTGGGGCTACGACTTTCACAACATGGGCTGATGCAGTCAGCGGCACGTGTTCCAAGGAAGAGCTAGAACAATTTGTGTTGATTTGTTGGAGTTTATGGAAGTCTAGAAATGATAAATCATGGAAGAATATTAGCACTAATTGGAGGGGTGTAGTATCCAGGGGAGAAATGATGCTTTCTGGGTGGAAGGAAGATCGGGTTCAACAGAGTGACTGGAAAGCTAGCTTTGGGGGATGTGATGGCACACAAGGCAAATAGCAGCCTCCGGGAGCGGGCGTTGTAAAGATAAATGTCGACGCGGCGGTTCATTCGCATGGGGATTGGCGGGCACTTGGATACTAGCAAGGGATGATAAAGGCTCGTTCATAGCAGGTAGAAGTGTCCAGGAACGGGGACGTTTCTCGGTCAGCACAACAGAGGCCTTAGCGATTCGTGAGGCAGTTTTATGGGCGGCACAAGCTGGGTGGGCTGAAGTGATTGTTGAGTCGGATGCACTCTCGATTGTTCAAAGGATCGCAAATTCGGATGGCATCTCTTACGAAGATAATATTTTTGCTGAAATTAGACATATGATAGCTAGATTTGCTAATTTAAATGTCCACTATGTGCAGCGATCAGCGAATCGGGTTGCCCATGCCACTACTAGAATTTTCCTTATTTGATGTTACCCATTTGCTGCGGTTCTTACTTAAACTGCAGGAAATAGGTAAAATTTATAACTATTTACTGCGGTTGTACTACGACCGCAGCAAAAGGTTGGAAAATTTGATACTTTTTGCTGCGGTGATGTTAAAACCGCAGCAAATACTTATATTATTTCGAATTTTAAATTTTGTTTTGACGTTTTTGCGACGGGCAAGGAAGAATCGCAGCAATACCATTGTATTTCCTCACTATTTGCTGCTATCATTGGGAACCGCAGCAAACGAACCTTTAAAATTCCTTTATCATCTTTTTCTCCTTCCAATTAGGGGGGTGTTTGGATTTGATTCTCAAAACTGATTCTGCTCCTTCAGGGAGCAGAAGCAGAAGCTGGAGTGTTTGGCTGAAATTCCAGAAGCACTTCTGGTGCTCCAATTTACTCTTAGAATCAGTTTTTTTAGAAGCTGGTAGGTTCCATGTAACATCCTAAAATTTACATATTTTAAAACTTGAAAATAAAAGTAAATATATAAAGAATCTAAATTATTAAACAAAAGTTTATACCTTTGATGGGTGTTTTAACTATTAAACTCTACTAAAATAAATTACGGTAAAAAGAAAAAAAATGAACAATTGAATCAAACTATAGATAAATAAACTATATATCACCGAATAGCAAATGTTATGAAATGTGATATTTACTTAGTCAAATAATATTCATACGAAAATTTAATAAATTGAAGTGCAAAGACAAAAGTCAATATGTTACATTAGCTGACATAATTCTAAAATTATAAAATAATTATACACATGTTACGAAACATCTTATACCATGCATAACAAAACAAATATACATGCATAACAAACAAACCCATCTTTCTCATTCAAAAGTCCCATGACATTTGGCAATAACTCACAAAATAGAACAAAATAAATTGCCACTCTCAATACTTGGGATTTAGCCACGTAGCTATAGCATAAAACTATATTTAATTATAACTCCAGTACACCATTACAAATATCACATGCAATCGGCAGATCGAATAGAGCTCATGCATGTGTATTGTAAACCCAACAAAGAGATTTTTAGGAAGAAAGTAAAAATAAGAGAGAAACGAGAGTATAGAGAAGAGAACTGAGAAAGAGAGGAGGGAAAGGAGAAAAAAAAACTAGAGAAAAGGCTAAGGAGAAAAGTTTGTCAATGTTTAAGGTCTGTGTTCATTCCTTCCCCTAAATATATTTTAAATTATATTGTTGTTGTTTTAATTTTATTGATACATTTCAGTTTAAATATATTGTTTAGCTAAACTGCTATGTTTTAATAATTTGCATGCTGATCTATTATTTCTTTAAAGAATAACTATGTTTTACTCACAAAGTTAAAGACACATTACATGCTATAAATTTAAGGGAATGAATGGTAAAATGTCAGAAACAAAATGTGTCGGTGTTGAATTATCATGGACGTTTACTTAGTTCAAACATTATAAAATATAATGATAGAAATTTCAACTCATCAGTTACCACATGTATACTATGATGTAAAGTACGTAGACATTAATTTTAAATATATACTAATTACATGTGCATGATGTAATGGGTTACACATAAAAGTGAAAAGAAGTACTAGGTAATATTTATAATAGTGGAGATCGGGCTCAGCAAATACGATAGGTTTACATAACTCATGCACAACAACTTAATCGACTCCAGAACATTATTTATATAACTCGGAACATTGTTATGCTACATAAACTCAAATATATTACTTATATCTATTCAGATATAAGTAATTTTTGGTTGGTTATAATGATGATGTTATTTTAATTGGAAGCTGATAATCATAATAGTAATCATACATGCGTAATTCAAATAAATAAAAATAAATGGAATTCGAAACCTCGTTTCTGGATTCGGATAGGTTGGCATGCCAATAGGGATAAAAACACGGCCGTAGAATTTGATCAATGATTTCGGGTCTGTAGCTACCGAGTGGACAACACCCAAATCTTGATTTCGACACACGCGCGCTCCTATACGGGTCCGTAGCCACCGAGTGGACAGTACCCAAAATGTTCGTTTACGGGTCCGTAGCCACCGAGTGGACAGTACCCAAACGAACCCGGCCAGAGCCACCGAGTGGTCCGTGCCAAAATAGTTCTCTGATGGTCCGTAGCCACCGAGTGGACAGTACCAAAGATGAGAACGTCCCGTTTATCCAGTCCATTAAACTAAGGAGTAGAATTCCTGCAATATTAATAAAAGAATAAAAGTGTGAAAATGGGCAAAAATGATGTAGAATGAAAATGAGCAAAAGATGAAGATTGAGCAAATGAAATTTATGATGAGACAAGAAGAATAAGAATAATGTCGAATGGAATATTGATTTACAGTGAGCTATGATATTGCTCATGTGAAGTTTGACTATGATATGGAGTTGTGAAGATGAAGGCAGAAACAATGAAAGAAAATGTGGAAAATAGGAATTGAGAAAAATGAAGGAATGATATGAATATAAAAAAAAAGACGTTAGTATGCAAAATGCAATATTCAATTGAAGGATTAGATTTTGTTCATGAATTATTTATTCTGAAATAAGCTAATGTTGAATACGAGAGACAAGAGAATAAATTAATACGAAGTATTTAGTAAGTTATGGTTTTATTGGAATGTTGCTCTATATGCTCTAAAGAAAATTTTCGAGATATTAACCACTCATTTAAATTAAGAGTATAACTTCAAATTGGAATATTATACATTCTGAAATATGTTGACATTAGTATTTAGAACAGAATGGAATATATTGATCTAGCTAGTTTGAAAGAAACGGCAAGTTTTAAAAAGCTTATCTAATAAATTTTGTAGTATTCCTGACATTTAAAGTTCAATACCTTAATGTAGCTAAACGGAATTTTATATTGAATCTGGTTACAAACTAATAATGAATTGAGATAGTTATGAGTATTAACTATCGAGATCATAACTAAAGAATTGATTTTTGTATTGAATAGTTACTTGAAACAAAATGTAATTTTATGAATCACATAAGTTAACAGGTAAAATCAATCTGGAGAAAAGTATAATTTTTCAATACATGTTATTTCTAATTGTTGAGTTATTTTGAGATATTTGATATTGAAATTGTATGGAGAAAGAATGAACACCACTAAGCAAGATTTGCTTAGCGCGTTGGATTTTTGTCCTTCGCGTAGGTACATACTACGAGGCAAAGTTCAAGGAGAAAAGCATTTGGGAGCAACCTGCCAATCAGCACAGAGTCACACTTGCATATTAGTCATATTACATTTTAGCCTGCATATTAATCATGTATTTAGTATAGTAATATAATGTAATAGCAGCACCAAACACTTACGTGTTATGTATAAAATATGAATGCTTCCGCAATTATGATATTTCATAAAGTTATTATCATTAGCATGTTTTTTTAAATTAAAGTAAATTTGGAATAATGAAAAAGATAATGAAAAGCTAGTCTGCGCTTTGGTGCTCCGGCACTGCGGGTAGCGCTCCCTACCCTAGCCTTCCGGGCCGGGTAGGGGGTGTTACATTCCAGCTTCTGAAAACTGATTCTGATTCTGATTCTGCTTCTGCTTTAAAAAAGAAACAGAAGCAGAATCAGTTCCAAACACTCCCTAGATTAGATGCCCAAATCCCAGCCTCTTTCTTTCTAGCGGCTTCCAACGGTCCGGAGCCTGCCGTTTCATGCGTCGCAACCCTGCCATCTCATGATTGTAACACCGTCCCCAAGTATATTTACTTTTGTGTAAGTTATGTATTGAACCTTATGAAATGGTTAATGAATTTACGAGGTTGTAAATTTTTGTTAATTCTTTTGCGTGAATAGTAAATTGCACGTGGGGCCCACACGGGAGCGGGGACCACCCGATATTCTCGAGACCTCATATTTTATTCATCTTGGTATAGATAATAGTTATATAGTGGTGGACATTCACCTTGGGCCATAAGAAAGGCATTGGGTTGACCGATTGGTCAAACAAGGCCCAATTACCGATTTTGGGTAATTTATCGGATAACAGTCCGAAATGAATTTCGGAGACTTCCAATTTAGAGTTGGGGAAGTATACTCATTATGAAGGCCCGTAATGATTGAGAACATACTATATATTTTATTTGACCCGATAAAATAAAGTATAGTTAAAACAGTCCGAGAAATACAACTTTCGGGGCCGAATGTACAATTCGGGACACATTGGGGTGACTTCCCACATGAGTGGGGGCCACCCCACGTTTTTTTTGTGCTGGGAACTTCACTTGGGGGGCTGTGGAGCATGGGATGGATGCGGGAATAGATGGGTGAGACATGGTTGACAACCAAAGGGACCCTCCCACACCATCCTTGTTATTGAGACAAAAATGCAACCCCCACCCTCTTTCCTTTGATCATTTCGGCCAGCCCTCCCCCAGTCAAGAGCAAAGAACTCTACATCCATCATCCTCCATAGCCAAGGAAGCTCAAGAAAGCAAGGAGCTCAAGGAAGAAGAAAAAGGTTGCAAAAGTAGAGAAAAACCTTGAGAATAAAGGTGAGTAGCTCTTTAACAACTTTTCTTCCATCCTTTGATTTCATATGACTTATATATCATATGAAATAGCCTTAAGGATGTTCCACATGTGTATAAGTGTGGAACAAGGGGTTGAAACTAGTCCTAAGTCCAAAAAAACAGACTTAGGAACAGACTTAGGAGCCAAAACGAGCGGTTAGCCGGAAAATAACCTTTTAGAGGTTATTTGTATTAATATGGGTTTTGTGATGATAAAACCTTGTTAGGAACTTGTCAAAGGTGATTTAAAATCTTTCACGAAGTTTAAGGGGTCGCCGGAGTTATCGCCGGAGTTCGTCAAAGTTTACCGGAGTTTGGCCGGAGTTCAACCGAGAAGGGTAGAACTTCATCACGCTCATTTAAGGTGAGTGGACGACTTAATGTTTTGTAACTCTTGGGTCAATTATGAGATTACCTAAGTAAATGTTATATGTGTTCATAATGATGTTTAAAAGATGCTTAAACATGTGATTATCCAAAGTGATTAAATTTATATGTATGACCCATTGATATCATAAATGAAGTATGATATGAAAATGTTTATAAAAACATATATGATGTTTTAAGGAATAAAAGAGGCATAAAATGCTTGGTTATAACTTAATACACGTTGGGATTAAGTTTGACACAAATCGGGTTTGAAATGGCGAGTCAACGAAAATGTTGACTTGGTTACCCAGGGGGTAACCGGCGCCGGTTATGGATCGGCATGGCCGGTTTAATTAAATTAATTAATAACCGGCGCCGGTTATGTCAAAACCGGCGCCGGTTTGGCACTGTTTTGCCTATATGTTGATTTCTAATGCATGAATTGCATGGATGATTATGTTTAGGCCTTAAGACTTGATTTAGTCTTGATTATTGATTATGATATAGACCTTATCTAGGATGATATGTGGTAGATCATAAGTCGGGTGGAGTACCCAAGGATCGGGCGGTTATCCTCAAAACTCGGTTATAGGGTGGAGTACCCAAGGATCGGGCGTGTATCCTCAAAACTCGGTTATATAGGGTGGAGTACCCAAGGATCGGGCGTGTATCCTCAAAACTCGGTTATATAGGGTGGAGTACCCAAGGATCGGGCGTGTATCCTCAAAACTCGGTTATAGGGTGGAGTACCCAAGGATCGGGCGGTTATCCTCAAAACTCGGTTATAGGGTGGAGTACCCAAGGATCGGGCGTGTATCCTCAAAACTCATAGATTATTATATTGTAATGTAGGACCGGGCGGTGTCCTCATGTTAAGATGATTTGAACTAGGAGGAGTTCTATACACTCATAGGTATATGGGTGGGTTAGGGTTTAAGCCAAGGTTACCGGCTATATTATTTCCCAAATAAACAATGACCTACGGGTCGGGTATTTCCAAGTATATATATATATATATATAATGATATATATTTCATGACTTGGGGGGAAGGACTATATGTATATGTATCACCCTATGTTTGGGTCTTATACTTGAAACGTTAGTTATTCTACATTTAGCCTGCTACTCGCTCGGTACTTGTACTGACCCCTTCGGGGGGGCCCACCATTTCAGGTTGAAGCTCAAGCTTGCATTCTCACCTTGCTCGGTGAAGTAATCTAAAGGGAGACGTGGTTCGTGCTTCCTTTACTATTTTAAACTATAAACTATGCTCATGGATAATTTGTAATAAGTACATTTGTTTTGGACCTGCGAGTCCACGTTTTGGCCATATGTGGCCCAGGATTGAATATTGAATATTTCCGCGATTCGTTCAATCCAAATATGTGATGTTGTTATGTATGTTTACTTACTGAGTATGGTATGAACAATGTTCATGGACGCCTTATATGATTAAGTCACGTTGACTTGCGAGTGACGTCATTTAGTCATACGGCGGTTGTACACGCGCTCGGATGCGGTCTGGGGCGTGACAATGATTCCAACGCCGCCAATTACATGTCCGTCATCAATAAATACACTGCAGCCGACCCTTCACAATTTCTTGAGGCCATCGAGTTTGCATCAGTCATCGAGAGCCAGAGGCCGAGCTAGCCAGCTAGGGTTTGTTCTTCGATTTTAAATTTGCGGTTTTGTTCTTCGATTTCAGATCTGCTAAGGTAAACTCAAATTACAGTATTTGTTCAATTTATACTTAATTAGTTATGCTTTTAAAGTTTTGATAGCCTGAAGTCCGGACTTGTAAAATTTCTATTATGATTTGCTCGATATTTCGAAATTATATATATAAAGTATAGATATGGAACTCCCAAATAGAATTAAGAATAGGAACTATAGTAGTGTAGTGCTTTTATTTTTCTTAAGTAATTTGTTCTTAACGAAGAAATTAATATGCACAAATCGGTGGTGCTCAGTAACTCTTTCCCTTTTCAATAATATAAGAAAATGAAATATTACTTGCCTCGTGTTTTTCATTGGTGATTAAATTTAGAAAATTGGAAACAGGGAGTGGAAGGGAAGGAACAACCATCTCTAACTTTCTTAAGCAACTTAAGCCGGGACAGAGGTAGTTCTTGCTATATAATGCATACAGTTTTTTCAAAGTACTTCAGTGGACTAGTAAGCAACACCTTCTTCGTTTGTTCAGTACAGATTAATGTCAAGTAACTGATGTTGGGTTTTTACTGACAACAAATAAAAGATAGGGAAGTAAGTGTTCATGTTTAGGATGAACTAGTCATTACTGTAATTCCTCGATACTACATGTTTTTTCGATTCCATTATATGCTTAAATTTTTCCTTTATTGTTGTAATGCAGGCACAAACAGTTTAGGGAGCTCTACACAGGTTGCAGATTTAGTGTTTTTACTGTCTCCCTCCAAGATGCATACAGAGTTAAAGCAGTGTAACAACTCAAAATAAGTTGGCTGTTTAACTTGGAAATGATTAATAAATTTTGTATAAAACTGTGTGCTCTAATTTGTTTATTTTCTATTTTTGTTCATCGTTTTCACTGCTGATTGCATATTAGTTTTACAAAAATTTAAGTATCATAAATCCATGCATATTGTCCGTTTGAACATTGAACTGAACGTAGTTGCACTTAGTCTTGAAATTTAGGTTTCTCATCAGTTCTCGAGAAAGTCCTGAAGTTCAAGAAATCTGAAGCATTCTTAGAAATATTTTAGAAACACGCCTCTATGGATCTATGTATTTACTCTTCCTATCTTACACCATTGAAAAGTTGGTATATGAGTTTACCAACACTAATAACATTCCATAGCTAAGGTAGAGGTAGTTGTTAACTTGAAAGTTTTATTTGTTCGTTCTGCTTGTACTGGTAACATCTTGTCATCATCCTTTCATGATAATTGTTAACCAAAATATCATGAATACAATTAAGTGACATACCAAGCCAAATTAAACACTAGCCTTAAGAACATCTCTAATAGCAACATGGACTATTTGATTCATTAATCGTTTATAGTGATGCATTTAAACTAGCTATCGTATATGCAATATTATTTACATTCAAAAATAAAACACAAGGGCATTGAAATATTTTTACTATAGGTATTGTGTACAGGAACTCTTCTATGACAACAGTTCACCGTTTAGCTGACTTGACCCATGAAATTACCATGTGGAGCTCCAAGTCTGAGTAATAAAAAATCTGCACCAAGGACTCACAAATAAGGATGGCAATGGGGGCGGGGGCCCGTGGGGAACCGCCCCATGGGGTGGGGTTTGGGGTGGGGTGGGGACGGGGATGGGTGGGATATTTATACCCCGTTAAAATATGGGGCGGGGGCGGGGATTGCTACACACGCCCCGCCCCCGCCCCACCCCCGTTATATATATATATATATATATATATATATATATATATATATATATTTTTTTTTTTTTTTTTTTTTTTTTTTATTATTATTATTAGGGGAGAGATCAAGTACAAAGTGTGTTTATTGTGCAAATATTTGTACGATGCACCTTGACGTTATTTGCATTGCATATTGAGGTTCAAAGTATTGCACATTATAAAGTCATAAAAATAACAGTTGCACATTAAGGTGCAACGAGTTGCACCCTAAAAAGTTGAGTTTTATTACAAAAATGCCACCTTGCCTTTATGTCCTTTGGATCAACTCATCGGACGGTCAAGATGAGTTTGTACTTTGTAAATTAAGAAGACTTTGTATTTGATCTCTATTCTATATATATATATATATATATATATATATATATATATATATATATATATATATATATATATATATATATGAGAACTTAATCTTAGGAGAGTAAAAAAGAATAGATGTGAGCCATTGGATTAACTTCTAATTAACCATGTGCCTAAATCTTCCTAGAGGGTATTGAAGTCAATATATTTCTTTCCAATTCACGCTCATCTCTATCTTAGAACCGTTTCCCTATTATTTAGGAAGAGATAATATTCTCTCTATTAATTTCCTTTCCAATTCACGTTTCTTAATTTCCACTACTCTATACTAATCTTCATCGTCGACTCGTCTCCTTAGCGTCTCAAGCAGGATGACTTTTGGAACAAGATCATCTCCTCTCTATGGAGGCTAGTAAGTCAATTTAGTTTGCGTAATTTTTTTATGAAGTTTATCAAACTTATAAAATTTACATCTATATCTCTATAATCATGGATTCTCCTGATTATTAACTTTATTGTTCCTACTATTCATGTTCATCAATTTACAGTTTATCTTCTCCTACTAAATTATATTTATAATCATTTGAATACGATCGCTTAGTTTTTGCAGATCTTCATTGAAGAAAAAGTTTTGATGCATTTACCATGCTTGGGTCAGGCACTTTCGTTAGGTTTTAATTTTTTTTTCTTTTGTTGCAGATATGATGCTGTAATAGAGCAATTGTGATGCTTTTGGAAGAAAAAGTGCATTTGATTTTGTAAAAAAAATGTCGATATAAAGTTATAGAAAGTTTATTATAATAGTGCACTTTTGTATGTATTTCCAATGCACATGATAAAAGTGCACTTTGTTTTGTAAGAATGTGTATGCAAAACTCTAGAAAGTGTGATATAATTTCGCACTTTTGTATAAACAAAAGTGCACTTTTCTATTCATTTGAAGTGCACTCTTGGTTAATACTCTTGTATATTTATTTTCGTTTTATTTAAGACCATTTAATCGAGTTTAGAAATGCACAATGTAGGATTTTCTTAAAACAAAGTGCAACTTAATAACACAAACGTGCAGTTAGAAATAATAGTTTGTATAATAAACTATTATATGATAGTGCACATTTGTTTGTATTTAGAATGCACATGACAAAAGTGTGTTTCATTTTGTCTGAAAAGTGCAATTAATAAACTATTATATGATAGTGCACTTTTGTGTTTATTTCATCTGCACATGATTATTGTTAAGTCATGTGTTTATATCTTTATTTTTCATTTCATTGAAAATCATATTGATCAAAAAACGTATAAAAGTGAAAATCTACATGTGTAAAGTGCAGGATAACATTATGAAAAGTGCATATTGATAGTATAAAAATGTGTATATGAAAGAGTGGAAATTATTTGATAAAAATTAGTTTATCTTCACATTGTTAAGTTCCATTCGTGAGTGGTCCTGATGATTTAGATTATATATATGTAACAAATTCAAATATTTAATTAAATTGATGTTGCATGCAACATAAGTTTGAGTAAAAAGTGCATATTCGACTGTTGAGTGCAATATATATTGATTGAATATTGCATCTAAAAAAAATAGGTGAATCATGAAAAATAATTTTGAATTGCGTACATTTATTTTTAAATTGGGTATCTAAATTATGTGAGAGAATAATAAATTGGAAAGAAGATTAAATAATATGAACTATTTATTAGAGTAATTGGGAGTTACGAAGCCTTATTAATGATTAGCCTAATTTTTAGGAAGTCTTCCTATAATGGTGTACGTGCAAGATAACAACTTGGATTAACTTTACCATTATGACCCTTAGTAAATGTTAAAATGCACGTTACCTTATATACTACTCAAATCATCCGAAAATAATGCACCATTTTCTCCTTTTTTAAATATTTCTAGACCATCGGATTAGAAGTATTAAAGGTTAATCAATGGTTGGAATTGAATCTTTTTTCCTCTCCTAAGAGGGTGTTCTCACAGGAACTAACCCCTATATATATATATATATATATATATATATATATATATATATATATATATATATATATATATAAACTCAAACATACATACATATACAAACATATATACACATATAAATAATGTATAACCTTATTTAAGTAAATTATATAGTATGTAGTACGAGGTATATAACAAACACATGCATATACATATAGACATATATAAATGTATATGTGTGTAACTGTGTATTAGTCATGACTAATGAATTAATAAATTTTATAGCATCATAATAATACGTAATAAATAAAAATAATACTTATCATAAATGTAATATGAGTGTTAAAAGTGAGAAAATGAGTAAATAGAACACATATGCATATTTAAGTGTGATATACTCTGTATATAATTAATTGTATTCTAATTGATAAGAAATTTGTAACGACATACATGATGATAATATGTTTACTTATATTTTTACTTTTCTTATTCAAATTAAAGAATTATTAAAAATTGAAGGAATTAACTTTTATCAAACACGATGTCACGATATTATCTAGCTTACTTCTTTTAGTGCTATATATATTTATATTTATCTTTAAAATGGGTTAAAAAATATGCAAATAAGATACTCCTCCCATCCCATTTAAAGTTTCCCGTCCACATTATTCGGTCAACGTGCATTGTTCTTAATCTTTACTTTATATGTATAACTTTTATCAAATTTAATTTTTTTTATCAGGTATTATAGAACTTTTAATGTAGTTTCTGAATATGTAAATTTTATTTACTAAAAATAATTCTACTAATGACAGGGATTAATGAATTTTATGGTTAGTCAAACACCGTAAACCGCGCGCGTGGGAACCTTTAAATAGGACGAAGGGAGTAAATAAAATCTATATGGGGGCACCCGTGGGGGACACCGGGGTGGGGTGGGGATGGGGCGGGGATGGGGCGGGTCTGGGAGTAGCGGGGGATGGGGTGGGGATGGGGGAAACTTTTTAGACATGGGGCGGGGGATGAGGGAGCCAACCCCCGCCCCAAACCCGCCCCATTGCCATCCCTACTCACAAACAACATAAAAGATACATGCATCTCCTCCTAGAAGACATCGAGGTAAGGCCAATAGTAACAACATTTACATTGCCTATGAATGGGGTTACACATTATAATCAGTTCCTTTTTCACTAACAACAAATATATAAAATCATCAAAGTGCACTTTTAAAGGGTGGTTATCACTTAGAAGCTAAATGATAGTGTACGATGTGTTATTAAGCAATATAATTAATTTAAATAGTAGTAATCTATACCTGTGTAGTTATTTTAGCAAGAATGTCAATATTATTCATAGTAGTAAATTCATTGTCATCACATTATATTGTTATTGTTTTTTTCTAATTATAATTTTAAATGTTTAATATTTCAGGTTTATCAAAGCACCCAAAGAGCCTTTGTTGGGTGATGAAGAATTTGAAGTTTTCAAGGAATCAGACATACATGTGTGATAGTTTTTTGTAAAATTTAGTGACATATAAACTTACAAAAAGATGGCAATGTGTATTGTATTTATTTTACACTTTGGTGATGTATAAATTTTGGGATTATAGTTCTAATTTGTTCTGAGGAGATGCGAAGTTGTATAAACTACTTTTTCTCATTTTGTAAACTAGATATACTTAGCTGTAAAAGACCATCTTTTGTGAGGGCTCTTCTCATCAGGCCGGCCTGACGGGCTGCCCCGTCCGGCCGAGCCCGTTTGGGCACCTTCCCGGTGGAATTTTTTGATGAAATTTTTTGAGCATGTTCCTCATCAAGTCTAGTTTGTCCATACCAAATTTCAACTCAAAATTCGATCGGGAAGGTCGTCAAATGATTTTTGCAAGTTAACTGGTCCGGGATATGTATTTTCCGGACCAGTTAACGTGCAAAAATCATTTGACGACCTTCCCGATCGAATTTTGATCTGAAATTTGGTATGGACAAACTAGACTTGATGAGGAACATGCTCAAAAAATTTCATCAAAAAATTCCACCGGGAAGGTGCCCAAACGGGCTCGGCCGGACGGGGCAGTCCGTCAGGCCGGCCTGACATGAAGTTTTCTCCATCTTTTGTAATTTTGGCAGTATTACAAATCAAAAGAACGTGCGCCAGTTTTTACAAGTATTTGCTGCGGTTGAACCGCAGCATTAACTCAAAATACATTATTTTAAAAACTAGTTATTTGCTGCGGTTCGGAACCGCAGCAAATACGTTTTCCTACTATTTGCTGCTCTGCCAATTGTTGCGGTTCAGAACCGCAACAAATAGCTAAAAATAACCGCAGCCAATAGCTATTTTTCTAGTAGTGTGCTTTAGCACGGCAGACCGTTTTGGAGTCTGATTGCTTATGCGATTTGATAATTAATGATATGTTATTTATGAGTTTTAAGAAAAATTATCCATGTTATAACACCACAATCCTCGCTACACACTATAGTTAAATCGAGGCTCTGTTCTTCACGAAGTTCTCAGACTTTGAAACGCCAAAACCTCTTCACCCAAATTCCACGATGTAAGTATGATGATGAATTCAATTTTACACATTCATTCGACTTGATCAATGAATTTCTTTCGCACCCTGCATCAATAAAATAGACAGAATATACTTATTTCATAGCTTGCAGATCAAATATACTTCAAAATTGATACATCAACATGGACTTTTTATGGGATAGATTCGATTGCAGAAGAGTGAAAAACGTAAATAAATCTAATTGTCATGAGAAAGAAGAGTTCCATCTGAAGTATTACCTGGGATAAGAACATATATGTAGTATTAAACCGTCAATTAATGACAAGTAGTTCATTGCCTGGGAATTTGAAAATAACTAAGGAAATTAAATTAAAAATATAAAATAACTAAACACACAACAAACGTAGAAGGGAAGCTCTGACCTCTGCAAGAGAGATGCTACCTCAGACAGCGCCAACTAGTGGATTCCACCGGCGACCATCACGGTGTTGCAGATACCATGACCGAGGTGAGGGCGTTGTGACTGAGGCGGCGAATCTCGAACTTGGGGTCATTCGTGAGTGCCAAAAAGTCTCTGGCAGCTACTAATGGTGGACCACGATAGATTTGAGATGAATTAGAACCTTCTTTGACGTGAGGAGGATCGCTATAGCAGCAACATAGGATTTGGGACTGAAGAAGAAAGAAAAAGATGCGAGAACAGGTTGTGCGGGAAGAAAGAAAAAATAGGAAAAAGTAATATCCGACACATGGACCGGCCATGTAGGAATAGTAACCTGCTAACCGGTTTGTAGTAGGTTAAAGTACTTAATTGACCATTTTTTTATATTCGTGTGTCTAATTGAGTGTTTTTTTAGTTCAGGGGCTTAATTAACTTTTTTATATACTACGAGGGTCTATTTGACAGTTTTCCCTAAATGTAAAATTGAACATACATTACAACGACTAAAATTGGTACTAAAATTAGTACGTTACACTTAAGTGATCACATTTAATTCATAAATCATCTTTCATTTATTCATAAATTTGTAATTATTTTACATAAAAATCATATGTATACAATACTAGTATGCTAATATTAAGTACTTTGTATTTTTGTCTAGGGCGCCCATAATCCCGTCTTGAGTAAAACATACTCATTTTCCCTACATATGAGTACAATCAAAAGCTTCTCTGAAAAAGATCAAATATTACGTAGTAGTTTTGTACCCTTACTATCCTTTATCAAATTAATTAATAGTCCGGTACAACTAATTAATTGCCACCTAGTTCCATGGGCGGAGCTAGGGTGGGCCAACCTAGGCCCTGGCCCACCCCAAATTTTAAAAATGACCTAATTTCTAAGGTAAAAAATTTCGTGTAAAATTTTTTCAAAAAATATTCTTTGTATTGACCCAGTGCTCTGGATCCGCCCTGCCTTGTTCCCTTGCATAAACGGGTCAATCAGTTGGTGGTGGGGCAGTCCGGGAAGAGGCACCCTTCGGCGGTATCAAACTTAATAGAATAGAATATTGTTGGGAATATTATTTCCTTTTGTATCTTGAACTCTCTTATTATAAATAGATATGCTAGGACTCCTATTGGAGTACCTTTCCCGCTAATTCTCACATGGTATCAAGAGCCTAAGAAAAACCCTATTTCTCTCTCTCTCTTTTCCGCTCATTTCTCTCCTTCGCGTAGCAGCCATGTCGCAGGAAACCTCCATGGCGCCGCCGACCTCAGCCTTCACGGCTTCACTACGCCTCCGATCTCTGTCCCGACGGACGTAGTTGTCACCGCTGCAACTGAATCCTCCTCCACAGTCATCAACTCTGTTCCTATGGACCAAACACAGCCGAGATGCTCTCGTCCGACTGGCCAACCATCGATGCTGCTGCACTCTATCGGTTCGGTGGGGTTCTCTATGCCCTTACAACCCACCGATCCAATATTCTCTTCCATTACCGCTGGTCCGTACACGGCGGGGCCGTCCTACTCTCTTTTTAGTTCTCTGCCACCACAATTTCCTTGGGCACAGGGGACTGTTGGAAATATGCCCTAGGACAATCATAGTTTATGATTTATCAATAAATATTTAATGCTCATTAATTAATAAAGTTGCAAACTCATTTTATGTTAATTATTATTGTGAGTTTTCTTTATTAATATTTAGTCCCTGAATATTCTGTTTAGTAGCTAATTAAGTATGTGACTTAATTGTGGAATGCTACACTTTAAAATAAACATAATATTCTAATTGTCCCTGGTCAAATATTATTAATTTGGGACATTAATAATTAATAGACCAGTATGTGGATTAACTGATGGCTATATTCCACTAGTCATGGGTATAGAGATATCAAGTTAATAACATAGATACTTGTTAGGGAACAAGTTCATTGGACAGACCCAACTTGGGGACACTGCTAGGTTATATGTCATCAGTGTTGTCCTCAATAATGATGAGGTGCTATATTCTTATACTTGAGATAATCATGGTTACTAGCATGAGAATTAATATGTATTAACACCATTAAATGTTATCTTTAACTGGATAATTATAAAGGTGGTGATTGTACATATTATGAACCATGTAGTAGTATGTGAATTATCAAGATAGTTTTTGTCACTCTTGTACATCGAGAGAAAGATATCTATTGGGCCCCTTGACAAGTAAGATTAATTAGCATGGCCATGCTCAAATGAGGTGTCATTTGATCAAGATTAATCTTACTTGGTAATCGAGAAATATTAATTGAGAATAACAAGGATGACACGACCTAACCTTGTCTCAATTAAGATATCGTTTGACAAAAGAGAATTATTAGCACAAATTAATCATTAAAAGGTTATGTCAGATTTAATTGACATTTATATATTTTGGATAGTCATAATGCCTTGCTAGAGACCGCTTATGATTTGTGAGGCTCGAATTAATTTCTAGCCCACTGCCAATAATATATAAACCTACAGGGTCACACACCTAAGTGATTTGGATCATTAATGTTTGTTAATAACATTAAAATAGCTTGATTAGCCCAATTCGAAAGAGGGTTTCGAATGGTATTGGGCTAGGGCCTCTTTAAGGGTTTTATTAGCCATAAAACTCCTTCTTTCCACCTCTTATAAATAGGGCTAAGGAGACCCACGAATTTTAAGAGTTAAAATTCACTTCTCAAACCTAGAGTAGAGAGGAAGAAAGAAGAGAACGCTAGCACGTTCCCTGCGGCCGATCCAGTCACGTGCGTGTGGATACCGGTAGAGCTCGGGATCGTTTTCTCGGACTGTCTGACATCCTTGATTAAGATTGCTATGTAAGTCCCTCTTAAATTCTTGTAATTTCGTTTATAATAAGAACCTCAGATCCGTTCATTTACTTTTGGGTAGAAAAATTTTTGTTTATTCCGCTGCGTTTTTCTGCCCGAAACCCAACAGTGGTATCAGAGCCTACGGTTCTTTATTATACGCGGGTTACACGATTTGATGTATAATCTATAATTTGATTATTTTGGGATTTATTTTCGGAATTAATTTTTTTATTAATTTCGAAATTATTGAGATATTAATTTCGTATATTAATTAAGTATGTGATTCCGATATTACTGTTAATACGTATGAATTATATACGTATGCGATATACGTATTTGATACGTATGAATTATATATGTATGTGATATACGTATGTGATATACGTATTTGATACGTATGATATATTAATTTCGAATATAACTAGTATTGCTTCGTATCAATTTATTGCTTTATATATGATTGCAAAATTCGGATTTTGATTCAACTTCTAATTCAATATTTATTGCTTCGTATCACATTGGGATTGTGGTATATTTAGATTTCCAAATTTTGAAATCAATAAAAAGATTGAATTAGATCTAGTTTATATTTAGACCTAATCATGGAAGTTTTAGCTTCTTGTTTTTCGGATGAGATCCGAATTGATTTTACATATTCATTCAATTTTACAAATTTAGCGTTCTGCCAAATTAGTTGAGATCCGAGAATACAAAATTAGTTGGGATGAGATCCACATTATAACATATTCGAATTGATCTATATTACGGATATGTTATTTGGGAACTTCGAATTTAATCACGGATTAATCTATAGGCTATCATTCAGAATCTGTGTTATTTCAAAAGAGATTGGAATTTAATCACGGATTAGAAAACTAATAATTCGAAGTTTGGTTCATTATATTTTTCTTTTTATTCGTAGTTATATATGTGTATTAATCTATGTTACGGATATGATCTGTATATTTGCATATAAATTACGAATTATTTTAGAATTCATTAATATGTATTTTATTTTTCGGATGAGATCCGAATTAATTACATATTACTTGCGGATTTTTAAAATTTAATTTTCAATCCGTGCATGCGCAATTATTTTGCTCCGTCACAGGGACAGTTTGAAGTGGTGGTATAGCATGATCTGAATGTATGTTTTATATTATGTTGTTTTACGGCCTGCGTGCCGTTTCCCACCATCCCCTGTAATGTTTTTCAACCCCGTAGATTTTTAGTAGTACACTACACAGGTTGAAGATGTCAAGGAGATATGAAGATTTTGGGATCATGCTATATCACTACACTAGTTTTAAATTATTATTTAAATATTTGATTGTTGCATGTGTGTAATTATTAGTCCCGACTAATTATAAGTCTAAATTGCTTTCCCAATATGACCACCATTTAAACTATGATAGTCGTGATATGTGTCTGCCAAAGCAGAGCATTTCACACTATCTTAGGAAGATGTTTTGAATGATCGTCATTCTCGGGTCTTAATATTGGTTTGGACTTACAAGGCCATCAAAATGGTTTTGGGCCTTGAAGCAAAGAGTGTTTGGATAATCATATGATGTTGACCAAACAAACCAAGAGTCATATAGGATATGATTAACAAGAGTTGTTTACCTAAATAACTAATTTTTAAGTGATAAGCCAAAGCTTACTTAAATTTTAGTGAAATATGGATCTTGGACCACTATATTTGGGACTTTCTATTTAATATAGTGGGAGTTAATTTTTGAGCATTATTTAAAAATTCTTTGCATTATTTGTTGTAGTAAATATGGCTGCCAACACAACTTTTTCGCTGCGATCTATCCTTGAGAAGGAAAAACTTAATGGAACAAATTACATGGACTGGGATAGGAATCTGAGAATCGTTCTCAAACAAGAGCGTAAAGAATATGTCCTTGACCAACCAATTCCTGCTGAACCAGCGGCCAATGCTGCTAGAGCCATTAGAGATGCTTATGAAAGGCATGTCCGTGATGAAGTTGATGTCACTTGTCTGATGTTAACCATCATGGAAGCTAATCTTCAGAAACAGTTTCTGAATCGTCGTGCACATGACATCTCTAATGAACTCAAGAACTTGTTTCAGAAACAAGCACGGATCGAAAGGTTCGAGACGACCAAAGCTTTGTTTCACACAAGGCTTACTGATGGAAACCCGGTTGGACCTCACGTGCTCAAGATGATTGGGCTTAGGGATCACCTGGAAAGACTTGGATCTCCAATTAGTCAAGAGTTGGCTACTGATGTGATTCTCGCATCACTCACTCCGGCATATGACCAGTTCATCATGAACTATAATATGCATGGTCTTGAGAAGACCTTAACCGAATTGCATGGAATGCTCAACTCTGCTGAGCAAAACATCAAGAAAAATCGGAGTGACATTTTGATGGTCAAAAAGGGGAAGGGATTCAAGAAGCATGGTAATGGCAAGGTTGGTGGAAACAATAAATCCAAAACTCTGGTTAAGAACTCGGGTAAAAGCAAATCGGTTGCTAGCTCTTCTTCTAAAGAAGAGCAAAAATGTTTCCACTGCAACAAAACTGGTCATTGGAAGCGGAATTGCAAGGCATATTTGGAGGAACTGAAAAAGAAGGGGCATGGTGATGCTTCCAATTCAGGTATCTATGTGATAGAAGTAAATGTTACTACCACTACTTCATGGGTATTGGATACCGGTTGTGGTTCTCGCATTTGTTCAAATGTGCAGGGACTAACAAGGAGTAGAAGGCTGGCTAAAGGTGAAGTTGATCTACGAGTAGGCAATGGTGCAAAAGTTGCAGCATTAGCAATAGGGACATTTACTTTGAATTTGCCCACGGGCTTAGTTTTAGAACTTGATAATTGTTATCATGTACCTGCCATTAGCAGGAATATTATTTCTGTTTCTTGTTTGGACAAGAAAGGATTTCATTTTATAATAAAGAACAACATTTGTTCTATTTATTTTAATGAGATCTGTTATGGTAGTGCTAGTCTCATAAATGGACTTTATGTTCTAAACCTTGAAATGCCCATCTATCACATAAATACAAAAAGGTTTAAATCTAACGACTCAAACCCAACATACCTTTGGCATTGTAGACTAGGCCATATAAACGAGAAGCGCATTAAAAGACTCCATTCTAGTGGATTTCTTGATTCTTTTGATTTTGAATCAATCGAGGAGTGTGAATCTTGTTTATTGGGTAAAATGGCCAAGTCACCATTTACTGGTAAAGGTGAAAGAGTTCACGATTTATTGGACCTCATACACTCGGATGTATGTGGCCCAATGTCAACAATGGCCAGGGGAGGCTTTCAGTACTTCATAACATTCACTGATGACTTCAGTAGGTTTGGTTATGTGTACCTAATGAAGCATAAACATGAAGCTTTTGAAAAGTTCAAAGAATTCCAGAATGAAGTTCAGAATCAACTTGGCAAAACAATTAAGGCCATTCGATCAGATCGAGGTGGTGAATATTTGAGCCAGGAATTTAGTGATCATCTAAGAGGATGTGGAATTGTTTCACAACTCACTCCGCCAGGTACACCACAATGGAATGGTGTGTCCGAACGGAGAAATCGGACCTTGTTAGACATGGTCCGTTCCATGATGAGTCTCGCTGAACTACCAATCTCTTTCTGGGGTTACGCTCTTGAAACCGCTGCATTCATACTCAATAGGGCTCCAACAAAGGCTACAGAAAGGACACCATATGAGATATGGACAGGAAAGGTTCCTAGTCTAGCTTTTGTGAAGATTTGGGGTTGTCAAGTTTATGTAAAACGTTTACTTTCAAATAAACTTGAACCCAAATCAGATAAGTGTTTATTTGTGGGTTATCCTAAGGAAACAAAAGGATATTACTTTTACAACCCATCAGAGAACAAAGTGTTTGTTGCTCGTAATGGTATTTTCTTAGAAAGAGAATTTCTTTCCGAAAGAACCAGTGGGAGTAAAATTCGGCTTGAAGAAGTTGAAGAAGATCAAGATAGTCAGACTATGCAAGCAGTCCCACAACCTCAGCCACAAGTTGTTGTGGATACGTCTGAGATAACACTCGCTCCAAGGAGGTCATCTAGGGTACGTAACGAACCGGTTAGATACATGTTTATCTTAACTGAGCATCGTGACGTATTATTGATTGACGAAGATGAACCTTTGACCTACCAAGAAGCAATAACGAGCCATCACTCCGATAGTTGGCTGGAAGCCATGAAATCTGAAATGAGATCCATGGCTGATAATCAAGTCTGGGACTTGGTTGATCTACCTGATGGTTGTAGAACCATTGGGTGCAAATGGATCTACAAAAAGAAATTGGATAAAGATGGCAATATAGATGTGTATAAAGCACGTTTAGTGGCGAAAGGTTACAAACAAATTCATGGTATAGACTATGATGAAACATTCTCGCCAGTTGCCATGCTTAAATCAATTCGGATTCTCTTAGCAATTGCCGCTCATTTTGATTATGAGATTTGGCAAATGGATGTCAAAACTGCTTTCCTAAATGGAAATCTAGAAGAGGACGTGTATATGATACAACCTGAGGGTTTTGAACATTCAAGTAATGCTGGGAAGGTATGCAAGCTTAAAAGATCAATTTATGGTCTAAAGCAAGCATCTCGGAGTTGGAATCTTCGTTTTGATGCTGCAATCAAAGAGTTTGGTTTCAATCAAAACGAAGAGGAACCTTGTGTTTACAAGAAATTGAGTGGGAGTGCAATCACTTTCCTAGTCCTATATGTAGATGACATACTTCTCATTGGGAATGATGTTCCAATGCTTTCGTCTGTAAAGGCTTGGCTTGGAAAGTGTTTCTCAATGAAAGACTTGGGTGATGCATCCTATGTGTTAGGGATCAAGATCTATAGAGATAGATCTAGAAAACTAATAGGACTAAGTCAAAGTAACTACATTGACAAGGTTCTGCATAGGTTCAATATGCAAGATTCCAAGAGAGGATTCTTGCCTATGTCACATGGCACATATCTCAGCAAGACTCAGTGTCCACAAACACAAGATGAGCGAGATCGGATGAATAGAGTCCCTTATGCTTCTGCTATAGGTTCTATCATGTATGCTATGTTATGTACTCGCCCTGATATAGCTTGCGCTCTAAGCATGACTAGTAGATACCAGTCAGATCCAGGTGATAGTCACTGGATAGCAGTCAAGAATATTCTAAAGTACTTGAGAAGAACTAAGGATGTATTCTTGGTCTATGGTGGTGAAGATCAGCTCATTGTAAAAGGTTACACAGATGCTGGGTTCCAATCCGATAAGGATGATTTTAGATCGCAGTCAGGATTTGTGTTTTGCCTCAATGGCGGAGCAGTGAGCTGGAAGAGTTCTAAACAAGACACGGTGGCTGATTCTACAACAGAAGCTGAGTACATTGCTGCTTCAGAAGCAGCAAAAGAAACGGTATGGATAAGAAAATTCATCATTGAGCTTGGTGTGGTTCCTAGCATTATTGGACCAATGGACTTGTATTGTGATAACAATGGAGCCATTGCACAAGCCAAGGAACCTAGATCGCACCAGAAATCAAAGCATGTACTCAGACGCTATCATCTCATTCGAGAAATAGTCAATAGAGGTGACGTCAAGATATGCAAAGTACCGACAGATTCAAATGTGGCTGACCCGCTCACCAAGCCACTACCACAAGCAAAGCATGAACGTCATACTAGTGCATTAGGCATTCGTTTTGTTCACGATTGGTCCTAGTGCAAGTGGGAGACTGTTGGAAATATGCCCTAGGACAATCATAGTTTATGATTTATCAATAAATATTTAATGCTCATTAATTAATAAAGTTGCAAACTCATTTTATGTTAATTATTATTGTGAGTTTTCTTTATTAATATTTAGTCCCTGAATATTCTGTTTAGTAGCTAATTAAGTATGTGACTTAATTGTGGAATGCTACACTTTAAAATAAACATAATATTCTAATTGTCCCTGGTCAAATATTATTAATTTGGGACATTAATAATTAATAGACCAGTATGTGGATTAACTGATGGCTATATTCCACTAGTCATGGGTATAGAGATATCAAGTTAATAACATAGATACTTGTTAGGGAACAAGTTCATTGGACAGACCCAACTTGGGGACACTGCTAGGTTATATGTCATCAGTGTTGTCCTCAATAATGATGAGGTGCTATATTCTTATACTTGAGATAATCATGGTTACTAGCATGAGAATTAATATGTATTAACACCATTAAATGTTATCTTTAACTGGATAATTATAAAGGTGGTGATTGTACATATTATGAACCATGTAGTAGTATGTGAATTATCAAGATAGTTTTTGTCACTCTTGTACATCGAGAGAAAGATATCTATTGGGCCCCTTGACAAGTAAGATTAATTAGCATGGCCATGCTCAAATGAGGTGTCATTTGATCAAGATTAATCTTACTTGGTAATCGAGAAATATTAATTGAGAATAACAAGGATGACACGACCTAACCTTGTCTCAATTAAGATATCGTTTGACAAAAGAGAATTATTAGCACAAATTAATCATTAAAAGGTTATGTCAGATTTAATTGACATTTATATATTTTGGATAGTCATAATGCCTTGCTAGAGACCGCTTATGATTTGTGAGGCTCGAATTAATTTCTAGCCCACTGCCAATAATATATAAACCTACAGGGTCACACACCTAAGTGATTTGGATCATTAATGTTTGTTAATAACATTAAAATAGCTTGATTAGCCCAATTCGAAAGAGGGTTTCGAATGGTATTGGGCTAGGGCCTCTTTAAGGGTTTTATTAGCCATAAAACTCCTTCTTTCCACCTCTTATAAATAGGGCTAAGGAGACCCACGAATTTTAAGAGTTAAAATTCACTTCTCAAACCTAGAGTAGAGAGGAAGAAAGAAGAGAACGCTAGCACGTTCCCTGCGGCCGATCCAGTCACGTGCGTGTGGATACCGGTAGAGCTCGGGATCGTTTTCTCGGACTGTCTGACATCCTTGATTAAGATTGCTATGTAAGTCCCTCTTAAATTCTTGTAATTTCGTTTATAATAAGAACCTCAGATCCGTTCATTTACTTTTGGGTAGAAAAATTTTTGTTTATTCCGCTGCGTTTTTCTGCCCGAAACCCAACAGGACACCCATACCTCCTCCGGTGGTTTCCCGTCCAACACCGCAGACCAGCTCTCCTTTGTTTGGGTCCTCGTTTGCTGGCTCTCCAGGAGTAACAAGGCCACATCAGGACAACCCTTTGTTTGGCTCGCCTATGGCAGCTTTGGCACAAACCGTTTCTCACGGAATTGCATGGACAAATTGTGACAATCAAACTTAAAGTTGTTGAGGATTATCTTACCTGGCGCACCCAGTTTGAGTCGTTTCTTGTCTCTCAAGGGCTTTTTGGCATCATTGATGGCTCCATTCAGGTACCCCCATGTAAATTATGGAATTTAATAATCAGCACATCGTTAATACCGACTATTATCATTGGCTCCGTATTGATCAAACAATTCGTTTATGGTTGTTTGCGACTTTATCTCGGGATGTATTAACTGAAGTGCATAGTATTAAACATTCCTCTAGTATATGGGAGCGTTTGCAATCACGTTTTATGTCTGCCAGTTTACCTCGTGCCATGGAACTCAAACGCTTACTGTCTAATACTAAAAAGAAAGAAAACCAATCAATGGAACAGTATTTGTGTGACATTAAAAATCTGGCAGACGCATTAGCGTGTATAAATTCCCCTGTTACTAAGAGAGAATTACTTCAAAGTACGCTTCTGGGATTGAGACCTGAATACAAATTTATCTCGGGCACCATCTCCTTATTTCCCGAGAGCTTTCCCCCTGACATCCTTCACCCACGGCTCATGGAAGTGGAGCAGCAAGTGTTATATCAATGTCAACAAGAGTCTTTGCCCGTCCACCAAGCTTTTGGAGCTCAAGTGGGAGCCGGGCAGCAGGGGCAGGCAGCCGCATACCGCGGCAGGGGAGGACGCGGCAGAGGAGGTCGCGGTAGGGGCTGGTACCAACCACCGCATATTTATGCTCAGCCACCACATGGCCAGCAAGGCCAGCCACCTTCAGCCGCAGGGGGTGGCATGTTCCCGAGACCTCCTAATGTCCCATCTGGTAAATCTGACATGTCCACTTTAAATATTAATGCTAAATCTATTTCTGATACTCACTGTGTATATGCACGTTCTCCATCAGCTGAGGATATTCTTGGTTCTGTCTCACCTCCAGTAGTGTGTCAAAATATGTTTTTCTGCAAGTCATTCAGCTCTTCATTGTCCATCTCGGTTCTCTCAACCATCGGCTCCAGCTCTTTTGACTCCTACAAGTGAAAATAATGATGCTTTGTGGTATCCCGATTCCGGAGCCTCTGCTCACATGACCGCTTCAGAAGGTATTTTATCTCATAAATCTGCTTATCTTGGCCCTATGACTGTTAGCGTTGCAAATGGTGTTAATCTTCGCATAGCTAATATTGGAAATATTACTTTAAATACTCCAGCCCGCCCTGTTTCATTAAATTCTGTTTATCATGTGCCTCAAATTAAATTAAATTAAATTTCTATACAAAAATTGTGCGCTGATAACAACTGTGTTGCTATTTTTGATAAAAACTCTTTTCTTGTTAAGGACAAAATTTCGGGGGCGGTTCTGCTTCGGGCGCATCATAATGGACATCTCTACCCTATTAGCCTTTGCCATTCAGCACCTCTAGCTTTAGCTTCGTCTGTTACTTCTGGCCCTGTGTGGCATTGTAGATTAGGGCACTGTGGTGAAAACATTTTGCACATGTTGCGTACTAAACATTTTATATCTAGTTCCTCTGGTTTTGATCATGACTGTATTTCTTGCCGATTAGGAAAATCTCAACGATTACCTTTCTCAGATGCTAGTCATAATTCATCTTCTCCTTTGCG
Organism: Cuscuta epithymum; assembly: GCA_945859915.1. Lineage (NCBI taxonomy): Eukaryota > Viridiplantae > Streptophyta > Magnoliopsida > Solanales > Convolvulaceae > Cuscuta > Cuscuta epithymum. The sequence goes on along the minus strand of CAMAPF010000011.1, from coordinate 7,364,086 downwards.
ATTAATTCATTCTGATGTGTGGCAGTCTCCTGTTTTGTCTAATTTTGGCTTTAAATATTATGTGTGTTTTATTGATGATTTTTCTCGTTTTACCTGGCTATATCCAATGCGTATGAAAGATGAAGTTTTTACTCATTTTCGTGTCTTTCAAGCACTTGTGGAAAATTTGTTTAATGCAAAAATTAAGGTTTTTCAAAGTGATGGAGGGGATGAGTTTGTTAATTTTAACATGCAACGTTTTTTTGTTGAGCATGGGATTTATTTTCAAAAATCTTGTCCGTATACTCCGCAACAAAATGGGGTTGCTGAACGTAAGCATCATCATCTTCTCGAAGTAGCTAGGATTATGCTTATTACTGCCTCTATTCTTAGCATTTTTTGGGTTGATGCGTTTTTTACAGCAGTTTATATTGTGAACCGACTTCCCTCTCCTACTTTTTCTGGTCTCTCCCCTTATGAAAAACTTTTTCAAAAATCACCTGACTATAATTTATTACGTGTTTTTGGATGTGCTTGTTATACTAATTTTTCTGCCTCTTCCTCTAACAAGCTTTCTCCACGTTCCATCCAATGCATTTTTATTGGCTATGCATCTGGTTATAAAGATTATCGTTGTTTAGTCCCTCAATCTAATAAGGTTTTTATTAGCCGGCATGTGCGTTTTCATGAAAATATTTTTCCGTTCACCACTTTGTCTTCTTCTTCGAATGCCCCTACTATACCTCTTCTTCCTCTCTCTGTGATTTTTCCCTCACCCAGACTGCCCCAACCGATACCTCCAGCCTTGTTCGGCTAGACCGAGTCTTTCTCCTATTTGTCCTATGTTGCCCCATAATCCTCATACTATACCGTATGCAGCTTACGACCAGCCCTCTCCACAACAACCACGACAGCCCTCACACCAAACCAGTCACCTCCAGACTTGCATGACTCACCTTCTTCCCCGCCACCTACTATACAGTCATCACCTCCAACTACACGGACTACACCCTACACGCCAACTCCTGCCCAGGCCGTGACCGCCTCACCTGACTCCAGAGTCCAGCCCGGTGATTTCTTTCACCATCACCAGTCCGCTCTCTATCATTCCGGTTCCCTCTCAAATATTCACCCCATGCACACCCGGGCCAAGTCAGGAATTTTTAAACCAAAATCAATTTTTAATTTAAATACAGTTGTTTTATCAGCAGATCCCACTTGTTTTTCAGAGGCAAATAAACAATTAAAATGGCGTGAGGCGATGGCGAAGGAATTCAATGCTCTTACTTCTAATAATACTTGGGAGTTAGTTCCGTTTGACAAATCTAAAAATGTTGTGGGCTCTAAGGATGTTTTTACTTGGACTGTAATTTGTCCCAGACCAGACCAGACCAGACCAATCCAGACCAGACCAGACCAGTTCAGACCAGACCAGACCAGACCAGACTTGGATAGTTATAAAAATACAAAGAAACCAGACCTTACCAGACCAGACCAGACCAGTTCAGACCAGACCAGACCAGACCAGATCAGACCAGACCAGACCAGACCAGCAAATTACAGTCCAAGTAAAAACATCCTAAGTGGATTTATAAGAATAAGTACAATTCGGACGAGTCTATTGAGCGCCATAAAACTTGTTTAGTTGCTCAGGAGTTTAATCAGCAGTCCGGTGTAGATTTTTCCGAGACTTTCAGTCTAGTCATTAAACCCACCACTGTCAGAGTTGTTCTTATCTTAGCTATTTCTTTTGGGTGGGTTATTCGTTAGTTGGACGTTTAAAATGTCTTTTTGCGTGTCCACCTAGCTCACTGAAGAAGTATATATGCGCCAACCGTAGGGTTTTACCCATCCATTATTTCCTAATCATTTGTGTCGCCTGCGAAAAGCTATTTATGGTCTTAAGTAGGCTCCGTTGGCATGATTTCATAGTTTTGGTAGTTTTTTATTATCTCATCAGTTTATATGCAACAAGTCTGATAATTCTTTGTTCATATATCGTCAGAATAATTATGTCATTTATTTATTATTATGACATTATTATTGGCAACTCGCCCTCTATTAATTCTTCATTTATTGATCGGGTTGCTCAACATTTTGCCATGAAGGATCTTGGTGCCCTTCACTATTTTCTTGGTGTCCAGGCTAAACGTTCTAACAAAGGTCTGTTTCTCTCTCAACACAAATATGTTTCTGATCTTCTCTCTCGTTTCCATTTGCACACGGTTACCTCTTCACACCCTCTTGCTACTCACACTTCTCTCTCTCTCTCTCTCTCTCTCTCTCTCACTGATGGCGAGCTCCTAGCAGATGGCACTGAATACCGAAGTATGGTTGGTGCATTAAAATATTTAACTTTGACACGACCTGATAATACCTATGCTATACATTTAGTGTCTCAGTTCATGCATGCTCCCCGTACTACCCATCTCTTTGCTGTCAAAAGAATTTTCAGGTATTTGTAGGGCACATTGGATCACGGCTTATGGTTATGTCCCACTACACAGGCCACGTGTGTTATTGCATATTCTGACGCTGATTGGGCTGGTTGCCCAGACACTTCACGCTCGACGATGGGATTTGGTGTCTTCCAAGGGCTGAACCTAATCTCTTGGAAGTCTAAGAAACAGCCCACAATTTCTAAGTCTTCTACAGAGGCAGAGTATCGTGTTGTTGCTTACACCGTGCACGATACTTTACACATTCTTTCTATTTTATTTGAGCTTGGGTTTCCTGTCAAGGCTCCTGTTCAGTTATTTTGTGATAATACCTCTGCTTCTTATCTGACGGCTAATCCTGTTCAACATGCTCGTAGCAAACATATTCAGATAAATTATCATTTTGTCAGAGAACGTGTTGCACATGGCGACTTGATTGTGAAATATATTCTTACACACTACAGCTGGCTGATATTTTTACTAAAAGTCTTTCTAGTCAGCAGTATCATTTTCTTAAAGACAACATGCGCGTTGTATCTCCTGCACAGTTTGAGGGGTGTAATAAAATAGAATATCATTAGGAATATTACTCTCTCTGTCCCATTTTACATGTCTTGTTTTCCTTTTTGGGTTCTCCCAAAATAAGTGTCTTCTTTCCTTTTTTGGAATAAAATATGTGGCATACACCATTTCACTTTATTATACTCAAACTTTAACCACAACTTTTACTTTTTCAACAACTTCATTAATAATCGTGCCAAGCCAAACTAAGACACATAAAATGAGATGGAGGTACTATTTCCGTATCTTGAACTCTCTTATTATAAATAAATATGTCAGAACTCCTGTGGAGTACATTTCCCGTTAATTCTCACAAGAATGGTGGTAGAAGCATTCTCGAAAAATTCCGGGAGCCGGCAACTGTGGCAGTGTCAGGTCGGACAACGGCATAACGGGCAGCGGTGGAGGCAGATCGGACGTCGTCAGATTAGATGGCGGCAACTCCTCACGCGTATTCTTGTCCAAACTTCAAAAGTACTTCTATTTTGGAGTTTATTTCTCATTGAATTACTCAATGAAGACACTGAGTTAGAATACCTTGAAGTCCTTCAACCTATAGTCGTATACAAATGACCTTACCGATTTTAATTAAGTCATTTCGATCTCCAAAGCAGAGGTCATGGGTTACGTATTTCTCCTCATCGTTTTCCTAGACGCAAATGCCACGAAGAAGAGGTAGCAGGAATAGTCAATATACAATTCCCTATAAATTGCGACCAATAGTCGTATACATGCTTTATTTTAATCCCCTGTACAAATTATATTCTACCAGATTCTTAGTCTCCGACAAACTTTGTCTTTCTCTGCGAGTGTGGCATACTTTGTTGAGAGGAGCCGTAATTGAACGTCGAGCATAGACCAAACATGTGCTGAATTTGGGCTGAGCGTGTAGAGAGAAGTCCATGTGAGAAAAGTTTCGGATAGGGAAGAAGATCATTAACCCGATCAAATCGATGAATTATATAATTTCTGATAGGTAGAGATTCATTATAGTGGCTGGAAAAATAGGATCTTGGATTTGTAATTTTTTATTTTTCGTTGAGTAGCAAGTGCAACAAAGTTGTTAGACTAGACTACAATATTACGGGGTTAGTGATAGAAGAATTCATATGATCTTTCCGTTATATGTTTGGCTATTCATTCACTTGTTTCTTTAGTCTTTACTATCATTTGAATAAAGTAGTTATTTGTATTTTTTTTTAAAGTATCAGTTATAAAATCAAACATAGATTGAGTTACCCTCTCCACATGTCTATAATCATAAGTGAGTTTACATCCTCATAAATAACTCTCACATCATATTTAGGACGGCTAAAGGTTCAAATAGGCCCTTGAACTTATTAAAGTGTTCAGTTAGCCCTTTATATAGGAGGTTCTGCCCGGCCATCGCTAATTGGGGCGGTTTCCGGTGAAATTTTTTGATGACATTTTTTGAGCATCTTCTTCATTAAATCTAGTTTACACATACCAAATTTCAGCTAAAAATTCAACCAGGAAGGCAGTCAAATGTTTTTCCGAAATGTACTGCGCTGTTTAACTTCGCAGTTATCATCAAAAAAATCATTTGACTGCCTTCCCGGTTGAATTTTTAGCTGAAAATTTATATGAGTAAACTAGACTTAATGAAGAAGATTGTAAAAAAACTTCATCAAAAATTCCACCAGGAACCGCCCCAATTGGCGATGGCCGGACAGAATTTTCCTATATAAGGGGCTAATTGAACACTTTAAGTCAGTTCAGGGGCCTGTTTGACCCTTTAGCCTATTTAGGAGACCTTGTGAATGAGTGTCGTCCTTTATAATTATGAGTTAATAATTTCAATAATTTACAGTCAATGCAGTGTCACCCTTAGTTTGTGCTAAATTTGAGTCCACTCCACCATGTATGGCGGTTCGGTGTGATACACGAAGGCCCTATTTGTTTAATAGCGGATGAGCTTCAATCCGCCGTTTTATACCAATGAAAATGCTGCATTCTGCAGCGGTTTGGTCCGGGTCCGCCAAAAAACAAACAGGGTCAAAGACACCAAATTTGAGATGCTTTATAGTACTCCGGACGTATGTCTTATTGTATCAAGTATGATAAACTTGAAACTAAGCTTTATGTGTTTTGAATTGTGTCATATTTAACAAAAAACTACTCCGTATATAAACACAAAATATGGGTCTCTAACCTCTAGAGATGGCAATTGTGACCAAATCGATGGATACCTGCACCGAACTGCCCCGGTCAAAACGGGGAAAACCGCATTGACTACTGGGTAACGGGTACGGGGCGGGGAATACCCGTTTTGTTTTTTACGGGTACCGGGGCAGTTACGGTTTTATACATGTCCGTCCCATTACCCGCCCCGTACCCGCCCTATTTATTTTTTGTTATATTCTTATCACATTTTATCTATTATTTGTCCCACAACTAATAAAAGATGAGATTTTCTATTTCCATTGTGTATATAAGGATAATAGATGTACTAACTATAGTATATGAATGAAAGTTCTTAATAGATCTTAATAGTTTGATTATTATCACATTTTTTCTTAATTAATTATTTTTCAGATTAAGTATTTTTAGGTCCAAATTAATTTAGGTTGTATTTTTTCTCATCTTGTAGATATACATAACTTTAAGGTGGTGTTTGAGTCTAGACTCGTCTAGGTGATGCCATTTTTTGCCTTTTAAAATATTATTTTTAGGGAAAATCTCACTTTTAGTCCCTGAAATAGTTACATAAATGAAATGTCGGACCCGTATTCCCAGTTTGTAAATGTCGTCCCTCAATTGTCCTAAATGCTGTAAATGTGGTCCTTTGAGAGGTGAAATATACAATTTGGACGAGAGTACATTTCACCTTTTAAAGGATCACATTTACAACAATTTAGACAATTGAGGGTGACATTTACAATATCATAAATACGGGTCCAACATTTCATTTTCGTGACTATTTCAGGGACTAAAAGTGTGATTTTCCCTTATTTCTATGTTAAAATATCAATGACTCATTTAATAAAGCGATTACCCGTGGTTACCCGCAGTTATACCCGTTACCCGTTGGGGCAGTTATGGTTTGGGTAAAAAATACCAGTTCGGTAATGGGGCGGTTATGAGGCGAAGGTATTTCCAAACGGGGCAGGTACAGTTATATGTGAAACCGTCCCTGATCCGCCCCGTTGCCATCCCTAGTAACCTCGAACCTGCCGCAAGCCGAAAACCTTGAACAAAGTTGTCACACCCTGACACCCCTATTGGAACCCAAGTCGTGCGTTGAGACCTTCGAACATAGTTTCTCCTCTAACCCTTGTCACGAGGAACCTTCGAACCTCTGTTGTATTTAACGGCTGAAGAACCTTTCGCCCGAGGGCTTGCTATATTGTTGCTTTGCTCGAAGAACAAAAACTACGCCCCAAAACCATGCGCACGAAAACGCCGCCTCTAACCCTAGGCAAGAATGTTAAGACTCGGGTCTTATATAATGTTTAATTGTTTTATAGCTTTCCGGTGTGGGACAAATGTTTTAACACGCCCCCTCAGCCGGGCTGTACAATACAAGGGGTGTATAAACGAGCCCAACAAACTCTTAACAAGCTACTCTTAATCATGAGTGCTAAATAAACCGTCAAACCACAACCGGCATTGATACCATTTTAAAACCCGATGTTTCATCCTAAAAGGTCAATCTGATAGGTTCCATCCCAAAGCCTTATATAGTGTTTAATTGTTTTATAACTTTTCGGTGTGAGACAAATGTTTTAACAAAGAATACATACCGTCCATCATTTCTACTCCTAGAGTTTTTCATGTACATATCAATTTAAAGTATAAAAAAGTTATGAAAATATTACATACTCTAAAAAAAATTAGATACAATAAAAAGTTATGTATAAAGTTACGTACAATAAAAAAATGAAATCCCAAACTAAGGGACGGTCGCCCTCCCAAATCAGTCTCTGTACAAGGGTGCATTAGTGCATATATTCCTTTTTCAAGGCCACTGGTGTTTAATTTAGAAACCATGCTGAATGTGACCATCTTTTAAATTTGTATTCGTTTTTTGTGTAAATATGTTTTTTGGATCTTAATATTGTCATGCATCTAGGTATTTGTTGATTGATGAATGAAACAATTACTTAAATTTTATTTTAAGAAGGTTTTGATGTTGTTGTTGTTTCATTTCAATAGTTCATGTTTTCTAAATGTTCCGTGGATAAAATGTGTACCACATGCCAAAATACTGAATTTTTGCGGAAATTTCCCATAGATAAGTTCTGTATACGGAGTGTCGGAGTATCATTGAACCCAACTTCTCATTTTTTCCACAAAGATTATTTTTTCCCATACGCCCATTGACTTTGACTTTTCAAAGGCATCTGTTAAAGACAGTCCTACCTCTATAAATTCCCAAGTGCTCTTTGTAAACTAGTCAAATCCGGGCAGTTGGGTGGTAGGCTGATAGTTGAGTTTGTGAAATTTTGTTCTCCGTAAGGCCCTTTCTTCTGGGGTTCAAGGCAAGTATTCTTGACTGCATGACCCCCGTACCCTCCCCACTCAAATCTGATTTGGTTATTAATGCTTTCATTTAATGGGTTTCCAAATGTTTTCTTGATTATATCTGGCTTTTTGTTGTTGATAGTTTGTTGGATGAGATGTGCTAGACAGTGTTATTATGGTCTGTAAATCTAGCACCTTTGAGTAAAATTTATTGCCTATAACATTTTTTGCTTGATAATTTTAGTTGCTCTTGCAGAGTTTTCTAAGAAACTAGAGAGTAATCCTGAAAAGTAGAAAGGAGATGAAAGTATGATATTTATGTTTATATTGACTGATTTATAAGAAAAACCTCTAAAATTACAGAGTCTAGCAAGTAAAAAAATGGATGATAAAATTAAACAAAAAGTTTCGTTTTTTTCTTGATTTTTTCATTCTAAATTTGGTAAATTTGAAGTTTATCTTATATTCGCATTCCAGTCTTCTTGTTTTGGAGTCTGGGTGAAAGAAAGAACCAAATCCTTTTTTGGATGGAAATAACAGCTCTGGCAATTTTTTGATTGGCAGATTTCATCTTTTGATCCACAAGAGATTCCATGTTGAAAACATATAGCTTCAAGGAGGAGCATCTGAAAGATGTTAACCAGCAACCTGGTTTTCATAGACATGGAAGGATGAGACTCAGAACGCATGTTCCATTGAACAACATAGTTGTTGAAAATGAGGAGGTTAAAGGGATGTATGGTGATGGATTTTTTCCTGTGAAAGCAAAGCAGCCTTCTCCAGTATCTTGTCCAGCACCATATGTATACTCTTCTCCCAAACCTGTTCTTGATGCTGCTGCCACTAAGGTCCAGAAAGTCTATAAAAGTTATAGGACCAGGAGGAACCTTGCAGATTGTGCAGTAGTTGTTGAAGAACTCTGGTTTGTGTTCTTATCCTTAGTAAACCTTGTCACCTTTTTCCAGCTTGAATATCTAGTTTTGACTAATTTTGGTTCATTAATTGACACTATAATTTGATGTGGGAATGTTAAACCTTTTATATGGGTAAAATATAAGACAACAAACAAGGTCTTTGTGGATGGTTGACCTTCTAGGGAGGAATCTAATATGATATGTGAACACGTTGAGCCGCAATATTGCATGAAACTATAAGTGTTTCTCACGTGAGAAAGATACTCCTCTATTTACTTTTGGTAGTTCCTAAGCGTTTTCACACAGTACAAAAATGGTAAGAGTTTGTGGATAGTACAAAAAGTATGAATGGGAATATAAAAGACTAAAAGAGTAGGACAGGTTGGACAGAGAAAACGAATTATTAAGAGAATTTGTGATTTTCTACAGATGATAAAGTAAGAAAAGCACACAAATGGAAAACAGGGAAAGTAATTATAGTAACCTTCATAAAAGGAACGGGGAGCAAATAAAAGTAACAAACCAAACTAAGGCTTTGAGTTACTTCTGTTAAATGATTATGTTGCATTTATGATCTCTAATTTTGCTTGGGGTTTTCAGGTGGAAAGCTTTGGATTTCGCAGCCCTAAAGCGCAGCTCTGTATCATTTTTCAAGAGTGATGACCAGCATGAAACTGCAGCATCACGGTGGTCTCGTGCTAGGACAAGGGCTGCTAAGGTACAAAGATCCTTCTATCCTTTTTTTTTAAGAGTTATGTTTGTGAAGCAAAAACAGTATAGAGTTGGACTTTTTAAATTTAGAGAGTATCAAACAAGTTTATCAGCTGCATGCTAAATATGGATGAGTTGGGTTGTATTCATTACAGGTAGGAAAGGGTCTGTCACAGGATGAGAAAGCTCAAAAGCTAGCTCTACAGCATTGGCTTGAAGCTGTAAGTCCATGCTGCTAACTGATTGAGACTTCGTTTGATTATGTTGTCCAATTTATTCTGCTTTTCGAAAGAATAAGTATCTTTTGACTTAATTAATCGATTAAAAAGGACATCACCAAATGTTTTTTTAGCTTCAAAGAACTCTACAGATTTAGCCATTTCAGCTAAATAGAACTTACCAAACTGTCCCCTAATTCTTAAGCTAATTGGGAACTTTTATGATGCAGATTGATCCACGACATCGTTATGGACACAACCTGCACTTCTATTATGATGTATGGTTTGAAAGCAGAAGCACTCAGCCATTCTTCTATTGGTATGCTAAAATGACACTAATAAGTTAGCCTTAGATCCATACCTATGTGTCTCAGCCTTTCTTGTTATGTGTATTCTTATGTCACCTTTCCGTTGCTGAAGGTTGGATGTCGGTGATGGTAAAGAATTGAGTAATAAAAAGTGCCCCAGACTTGTTCTGCACCGCCAATGCATCAAATATTTGGGACCAGTAAGTCCTTACTACCATTTGATCATTTCATATCATATGCTGCTGCTCCTATCAGGATGGCTTTTTAAGTTGAAATCTCACCCGTCTTCGGTTGTTTTCTATGTAAATTTCAGAAAGAGAGGGAGGCATACAGGGTGATTGTTGAAGGAGGAAAATTAGTTTACAAGGAGAATGGCTCACTTCTGAACACAGAAGAAGGATCGAAATGGATATTTGTGCTAAGCACGGCCAGGGCGCTTTACGTGGGGCAGAAAAAGAAAGGGGTCTTTCAGCATTCCAGCTTTCTCTCTGGAGCTGCCACAACAGCTGCTGGTAGACTGGTTGCTCATGGTGGGACTCTAGAGGTATGGTTTGTCATTTAATTTGTGCAAAAAAACATGATCAATGCATGTATTATATTACTTTTTCCCTATTGAGAATTACATGTATGAAAATAATTTTTTTGCTTAATAAATGTTTGGCATTAACCATTGCCATATGCCTATATATAAAAAATCCACTCTCTTGAGAGAAAAGAAGTGAACAAATTGGTGATCAGAAAAGATTTTACAAGCATATAAGGTGAAATTTAACTTTTTTATTTCTAGGAATCACTTCTTTAGTCTAAAAAGAAGCGTTTGACAAGAAAAATACTCCGTAGAACATAATATTTTTGTCTTATGTAAACATTTTAATGCCTATTTAAGAAACAGAAAGATTAATGCTTTTTAAGAAAAGGTCTTTAAGTGGTCAATGAGAAATTAAGCCACCTACACCATAAGAAATTTCAAACATGCTCTAAAAAAAAATTAAAATTACATTAAAAAGAAAGATAACCCATTCATAAAAAATAAATTTAAGAATTTTAGACTTGAAAAATAAGGTTCCCGGGCCTGGGCCCGGCTTCTTCCCAATCTATGGCCATGCTCTAACCTTGTCGTAATTTCTATAGGCAATTTGGCCATACAGTGGTCATTATCTACCAACTGAAGATAACTTCAAGGAATTCATCTGCTTTCTTGAGGAGCATAACGTTGACTTGACCAATGTGAAGGTAAGTAGGTAACATTCATAAAAGGAAAAAAAGTACGCCGTACAATTTTTTTCAAAGTAGCAAGGCATTACTATTTTGTCAATGATTAACAATAAATGAATTGCATTATGCAGAGGTGTGCTATAGATGAAGACAAGCCATCTTTTATTCACACTGCTTCTATGGGGTCTAAGACAGAGACAGGGGATGAAACCAACATAGTGGTTAATCAATCTGAGGTTCCCAAACCAGCTGTTTCCCATGAGGATGTTAATAAGGCCGCCGACAACATGAAACGTCCTGTGTTTGACCTGGCCAAACGGATGTCATGCAAGTGGTCGAGTGGAGTCGGGCCCCGTATCGGGTGCGTTAGGGACTACCCAATGGACCTTCAGACCCAAGCACTTGAGAAGGTCAATCTGTCACCTAGAGTCAATGCTGCTCATCAGCCCATGGACAACTTGCCCATTCCTTCGCCTCGGCCCAGCCCGAAGCATCGTCTTTCGCCGAGGCTCACGTACATGGGACTCCCGAGCCCGAGAGTTTGTGCTCAAACTCGTATGTTCTAAGGATGTTATGTGTAATGCAATAATGGGTGGCATACAGATAACTGTGAATGACCAATTCACAACAACAAGTTTGGATGGCGCCTCAATTAATTGTAACATTTTGGTAACTTATTGTTTTGTTCTTTCATTCATGTAGTGCTTTAGCTAAAGAAATGAAGGTCAACATTTTGGGCCATTTTCCATTTCAAAAATGTAATGTGTCTTAAATAAAAATGAGTATATATTTAATTGATGAAGCGTCAAAGTGGGCGTGAACCCAAATCTTTATATTAAGGTCCACTCTCTTGAGCTATATAATATTTTGTACTTTGGGTTTTGTTGGAGTTATAAGTTTTTAACAAAAACTTTGTAGAGTACAAGTTTTCAGTTGTTGTAAATCAACGCTATGAATTCATGCTCATTTCCTCTTATGTGTGCACTTTTAAGAGCTTAAGCATTGATCCGCTCGCCTTCTCCAAAGTCCAAATGCAAACTTTTAATGATTACAAATCAACACAGCTTAAAATATGTGAAGATAAGTGTAGGTATCTTCCACCTTCTTTCTTGGAAGTTGCCAAGAGACATATAACACCTTCTAGGAAGGAGCTATCAAACACATGAACATGGAAGGAGATATTAAGATAACTAGGAAGCTTGGATGCAACTTCCTCTTGTCTCCAACCTAGCCTATAAATAGAGTGTTCTATTGTTGTTCATATCATCAGTTTAGAAAGTGAGAAAAGTGTGTGAAGAGTGAAATACACTTAGAGTAGAAGTGTATTGGTGAGGATTGGTTTTTTGTAATAGTTGAGTGTGAGAGTTTGCTCCTCCTATTGTAATTCTGTTCTTGATATTGAATAGAAGAATTTTCCAATCCCAACAAGTGGTATCAGAGCGAGGTTGAGTTTTCATACACTGTTTTCTCATTTTCAGATAAATTTCTACAGGTTAGAAAATCGTGATTTTTCAAGTTGCTCGGAATCACGATCTGATCATACCGTTAGATTTGTCTCGTCGAGACGAGAAATCTGGTATTTTTGGGGAATTTTTTGGCCACCGGAAGAGGCCGTACGCGCCGCCCAAACGCGCTGGAAAACTGCCTGCGTCATCATTGCGTCAGCACGCAGTCCAGAGGAAGAAGACGAGCCACGTCAGCCGCCACGTCAGCCGCCACGTCAGTCCACGTAAGCGCCACGTCAGCCGCCACGTCATCCGTGTAAGCCATCCTCTAGGGTGCCACGTCAGCGCCACGTGGCGCCACGTCAGCGCCAGCGCAGAGCCCGCTGTTGCCACGTCATCCGCCTGCTGGTCTGCTCACTGGGCTGCTGCCTGAACCGGACCGAACCGGTTCGTACTTGTGGAGGCCGGTTCACCCATTTTCAGACCGGTTTTGGACGAGGTCAGACCGGTTCCTACCATTTTCGGCCATTCCGGATCCAACGGTGAGCTCCGTTTGTCCAAATTCGTCTCCGAAAATAAGGTACGAGATATTTTGAGCGTTTTATTATGGATAAATCATCATCGGACACCATGATTGCGCTCACTTCCACAAATTACAATATGTGGAAGCCTCGGATGGTGGATTTGCTAAATTTGAGGGATTTAGCCGATCCTCTTGATAATAATGGCGTGAAACCGGATAAAAAGACGGATGAAGAATGGACAAAAATGAATAGAAAAACAGTCGCACAAATTCGGCAGTGGATCGATCATAGTGTGTTCCACCATGTTGCGCAAGAACAAAGTGCTTACACACTATGGGAGAAGCTTGGTAGCATGTATCAAGCAAAAACCGCCCGAAATAAGACATTACTAATGAGGAGATTAGTAAACCACAAGTTACGAGGAGGTATTTCGGTGTCAGAACACACCAGTCAATTCCAGGATCTTGTGAATCAGTTGAGCACCACAGGATGGGTTCTCAAAGATGAAGAGCAGGCGATACTACTCTTGAGCTCTCTACCTGACAGCTGGGAGACTCTTGTTGTCACTCTCAGCAATTCTGCTCCCAATGGCAAAGTGACTATGCAGATGGTCACAGATGCCCTTATGAACGAAGAAGCCCGAAGAAAAGAAGCCGGGACTGAACAATCATATGCCTTCGTGTCAGAAACCAGCACACGAGGGGGAGATAGAAATGGAGGAAGAAGTAGAGGTCGAGGTAGAGGCCAAGGTCAAAACAGAGGAAATTCTCAAGTTCGCGGCCGATCACAAGAACGAGGTATGTCCTGTGAAAACAATACTTGGTTTGAAGGATATTGCAACTATTGTGGTAACTATGGGCATAGAAAAAGAGATTGTAGAAAGTTTCTACGAGAGCAGCCACAGACGAGTCAAAATACTAGCCAAGAAGACAGTGAGACCATGGTTAGTTTGTCATCAGACGTGTGTCTTGTTACACATGGTGAACAAGAATGTTTACACGTAGGTACTCATGATGTTGAGTGGGTGATTGATACAGCCGCATCATTTCACGCCACTTCACACCAGAATTTATTCACATCTTATAAGTCCGGGGACTTTGGAGCTGTGAAGATGGGAAACACCAGTTTCTCGAAGATTGTTGACATTAGTGATGTGCACATAACAACCAATGTCGGATGTGCACTTGTTTTAAAAGACGTTCGACACGTTCCGGATCTTAGATTGAATCTTATCTCCGGTACAGCTCTGGATCAACAAGGATATCTTAACAGATTCAAAGAAGGTACGTGGAAGTTATCTAAAGGTTCCTTGGTTGTTGCAAGAGGCCATATTTGTGGTACTCTGTATAAAACTCATGCAAAGTTGTGTCATCCGAGTCTCAATGCTGTTGAAGAAGAGATATCACCAAACTTGTGGCACCGGAGGTTAGGCCACTTAAGCGTGAAGGGATTGACAACTCTTGCTAGGAAGGAAAGGATTTCCATGGGCAAAGGTGTTGCCTTAGATCCATGCGAGCACTGTCTATTCGGGAAACAACACAGGGTTTCCTTCAGTTCTACCAGGAAGAACCATTCAGAGTTACTCAGTCTTGTACACTCTGATGTATGCGGACCCATTGAAGAGGAGTCATTTGGAGGAAGCAGGTATTTCGTGACATTCATTGATGATGCATCACGAAAGGTATGGGCTTACTGTTTAAAGAGTAAGGATCAAGTGTTTGATCGCTTCAGATTATTTCATGCCATCGTAGAAACAAAAACAGGGAAGAAGCTGAAGTGTCTACGTTCAGACAATGGAGGAGAATACACTTCCCGAGAGTTCTCAGCATATTGCGCCGCATATGGAATCAGACATGAGAAGACGGTTCCACGAACTCCGCAACACAATGGTGTAGCCGAAAGAATGAATCGGACCATTATGGAGAAAGTTCGTTGCATGCTGAGTATGGCTAAACTACCTAAGCCATTTTGGGGTGAAGCTGTGCTGACAGCTTGTTATCTTATAAACAGGTCACCTTCTGTTCCTTTAAACTTTGAAGTGCCAGAGAAGAAATGGTCAGGAAGAGATGTTTCTTACTCTCACTTGAAAGTGTTCGGGTGCAAGGCATTTGCACATGTGTCCAAGGAGTTGAGACAAAAGCTTGATCTCAAGTCAAACCCATGCATCTTCATCGGGTATGGTGATGAAGAATTCGGATACCGGTTGTGGGATCCCGAAGTGAAGAAAGTTGTACGAAGCAGAGATGTTGTATTTCATGAAAACGAGTTTCATGGGTGTGTTCCAATAATCCGCCAACAACATACTCCAGAAGACGAAGTGCCTGTATCATCAAACATTCCTCTCAGCGACGAGGAGATGCATGATACTACTGAACAAGAGAGTGATGGTTCAGTAGGTGATGATGATACTCACAGTGATGATATTCCTCAGCAGGGGGAGCCTTCATCTGAAGACGAAGCTGAAGGTACTCATGTTCGACGTTCTACGCGAGGCATAGTTCCACCGAGAAAGTATTCCACATCCGAATGGATACTTGTTAGCGAGGGGGAGCCTGCGAGCATTGCAGGAATGAGAGAAATAAAGAAAAAGGTGGAGGGGGAGATTTGTAGGTATCTTCCACCTTCTTTCTTGGAAGTTGCCAAGAGACATATAACACCTTCTAGGAAGGAGCTATCAAACACATGAACATGGAAGGAGATATTGAGATAACTAGGAAGCTTGGATGCAACTTCCTCTTGTCTCCAACCTAGCCTATAAATAGAGTGTTCTATTGTTGTTCATATCATCAGTTTAGAAAGTGAGAAAAGTGTGTGAAGAGTGAAATACACTTAGAGTAGAAGTGTATTGGTGAGGATTGGTTTTTTGTAATAGTTGAGTGTGAGAGTTTGCTCCTCCTATTGTAATTCTGTTCTTGATATTGAATAGAAGAATTTTCCAATCCCAACAATAAGAACCCAAAAATTGAGACAGACAAACAAAGGAGAGTACTAAATGAAAAAAATTTATGAACGAAGACAAGAGTTTGGATTTTAAAGTTTCTTTTATGCTTGAAAACTATAAGAATAACAACATTGCAATATGTCGATTAATATAATTAAAATTAAGTGTATTTGCGTCCTGTTCAATGTTGATTACCTACTTGTAGTTTAGATGGTAACCATAGAGACATGAACATTAGTAGGAAATTTGTTCATTACAACAACAACACATAACTTCGAATCAAACTCTCTTTACATATCCAATAACTATTTTCTCCCCCTTCTCATTATATGACCTTAATCATTCTTCTTCCACATATAACTTCGAACCAATCTCTCTCTACTCATCCCAGAACTATTACCTCTGCCTTCTCATTATATGACCTTAATCATTCTTCTTCCACACATAACTTCGAACCAATCTCTCTCTACTCATCCCAGAACTATTTCCTCTCCCTCTTCTCTTCATATCTCTCATCCAAATCATCAACCAATCTTCTACCACAACTAATCACTTTCTCATCCAAGATTAAATTCAAGATTAGCAACAAAGCTTCAAGGATTGTCATCTATCGCAAGTTTGATGTTCCCTTTATCTCTTTAAACCTTTTATTTTAATCATGAGTACATCTCTTTCTAAGCTTCCCAACATTTATATCTACAAAAAATTGAGACAAAAAATTGGTTAATTAATTGTTCTTATCATGTTTTGATTTGTATTGATTCTTATGGTTAAGTTTGTTTTATTTAGATTATTTTTTCGAGAAATGTAAATTATGTTGTGTTTATGATATACATTAGATTAATACACAAATGAACACTTCCTAAATACATCATCAAACTTATTTTCAATTCGTTCATTAATGATTAAAATTTATTTAGAACAAATAGTTTCTTTTACTTGATTTTGGATGTAAGACTGTAAGTAGTTTCTTTTACTTGGAATCACAATAAAAATGAAAATAAGACACGCATTTAATGATCAAAGTCGATGGTAGAGAGTCATCAATGGAGAATTGAGAAATCGTTTCCATACGGGGTAGCATATAAATTGGTCGATAGTACATTTCCATACAATGGATTTCAAGGCCCATTATTAAGGCATCATGGATAAGATATATTGAGAACTCGTTTGGTAATTCCCACTTTCAGATTATGAGCTTTATCAATCATTTTTTATACAAAACATATAACATTTGTTTTTTCGTACTAAATTTTGTAACAATCAAACTAAATAAGATTGAACTTATTATATTAAACCTACTATGGATGGTCATTTTAGCTATTTTGCATATAATTTTTTTTTATATTTTATTAATTCAAAAATATTTAAATTTTTGTTGCAACACAACGAATTCAGTCAATTTAGTCACTCCATATCTGAATTCTCCTTACAACCTGTTGTCTCAGATAATTTAAAATCTCCTGCTTTTTTGTCCCAAACAATGAAAACAGCCCCAAATATTTCTCCCCTACCTCCACCGGCCCCACCTTTAATAATTCCACCAACCCCTCCCTGCAGTTTAAGGTAACATTAGAGCTATTTTTTTTAGATTTTATGAAAATTAACCACCTGACCTGAAACTAACTCATAATAAAAAAGAATTTCCTTGATCACCGACGCCACATCATGATTTGCTTGAAAGAAGAGAAGAATGTCATTTGCAATGAGAAAATGAGATATGTCCCATCCTTTCATGCTCCCCTAGATTAGCAACGGCCACCCCATGGATATGCCCCATCCTTTCATTCTCCCAAAGAATAGCAATAAGACCCTCCGCAACCAAAATAAGCAAATAGGAAGATAAGAGGTCCCCTTGACGCAAACCCCTACAAGGATAATTTGGTCCAATCTCGGCCTCATCAAAGGATTTTTCTTAGTTAAAATACATTTAACTATGAAAATAATTGTACTAGAAATGCTTATGTGGCAAGTCAAGACATAAGGGCAATTAGCTAACCACGAAAGATGCTCTAACATAAAATAAAGGGACGATGGCGGGTAAGAGAGGTACATATAAAAAACCATAATTATCCCGTTAGCAGTAAAAACAAAGAGATCATTCCACGCTTTGTACGCATTACATACTCAATTCTATTTTTTGTATTTTGACTGAAGTGAAGTGTTCTCCACTATTTTATCCATTGACATTTCTCCAAAATCTAAATAAGTATTACTCCCTCTGCCCCGGATGATTGTCTCATTTTTTGTCCATTCCACTAAGTTCATGACATATCATATTTAGTAATATATGTGTGGTTTTAATCAATGCTCTAAAAGGCGGCAAAAGGCAGGGCTAGACATGAGACAACGGAAAAACCCTCCACATAGTAGAAAGGCGTGGAAAAAGACGGTCAATTGAAGAGTTGACCATCAAAGGCGTGAAAAGACATAAGCCTAGACGTGAAATGGCGGAAGTTTTCTAAATAAAACATTTTTTGAAAAGAAAAACTACTTAATTTAAGGAAAAAATACTTTTATAAACATGTTATATATGGAATCTAGTGCGAAGTAGTACGAGTATAAAGCAACAATATACTCCGTATCATTTTGTATTTGCACCTTTTATAAATTTTAAAATTATATATATTGAACAAATTAAAAATTAGGCTCAATCTTGTTTAATATATAATAAAATTATAATTACCAATAGAAATCTAAAACGTCTTTTCACATCTAGACTTCGCCTATTTTGCTTAGGCAGGCTTCAAAGGCTTGAGGCTTTGCCTCAAAGCATTGCCGCGCTCACGCCTTTTAGAACAATGGTTTTAACTCTTGTTTATTTTTCCATACTCAGAGTTGTGCCTTCCGTTAGGCTAGAGAGGCATAGGCCTCAGGGCCCCAAAAAATAAAAAAATTAGGGGCCCAAAATTGAACTATCTATGTACTCGTATTATAAATGTGTGTTCAAAAATAAAAATACAGAGACTATGTTAGTCGTCTGGCTTAAATCATGTACTACAAGAGTAACAAAATCGGTGGAACAATAGAGTGTTTAACCACATAGTGAAGTACAACCTCCAACTCCTGAACTCGTTGATATGTTAATTCCAGAAAAAATTAGGTTTTGTTTTGATTTGCTAATTTGATGAACTATTGATTTTTGAATGATAGAATGAACCAATTTATTAATTTCTATTTTCTAATTGCTATAATTATTGACTAATTCTTCTCTTATTGATCGGGATATAGAGTATTTATATTAAAAATGCTATTTAAAAATAAAAAGAAAGTTGATTCTTACTTGTTTTACAAAATAGTCAAGCTGGGCCTTTGCCTTGATGAAATTTCTCTATTTTTTTTCCAGCATGAAATTTCTCTATTTGAGAATTGAGAAAAAGTATAAAAAAACTTTGAGAAGAATAAAAAGACAGAAAATGTAAAATTCTTCATTGTTTGAAGGATTCTTCACCAGAGGAAATAAAATCTGCGATCGGTGTGATGAATTATTTGAAAATGGTGGATTGGTGCTTTCATAATGCATGCATCGTATATAAAATCTTGTTGACTATATTCGTGACAGTAGCAAGTATAGAAAGAAAATTTTCAAAACTGAAACCTACAAACATTTTTACGATCAAACAGGTCTAAAAAGGTTGAATGGATGAGCTATGTTATCAATTGAGATGGAACTTATTAAAAACCTATATTATGCCTAATTGTTTATTACTTTTGGAACTAAAATTGTTCAACAAGTTGTACTCAATTAGTTGTTTTAATAAATCCGAATAACGTAAAAAAATTATTTAAGTACATAACTTTTTGTGGTAGTAATCTTTATTTCCTAATGTGTTGTATTTTAAACAAATACTACATATAGGGGGGCTTTTTTAAAGTTTTACTCAGACCCAAATTTGTGTAGAATTGACACGGTCAATATTTATACTCCCTCCGGTTTTTAATAAACTTCACACTTTCCTTTTTGGGACGGTCTAAAATAAATTTCACACTTCCTTATTTCCTTTTTTGGCAAAGAAATCTACATCAAAACAGTGTTAAACAGTGCCAAACAGTGTCTCAACAGTGCCAAACAGTGTCTCAACAGTGCCAAATAGTGTCAAACAGTGTCTCAACAGTGTACTCTACAGTAACGTCAAATTTCTTTCCTTATTTTGTGTGAAGTCAAAGTGTGAAGTTTAATAAAAACCGGGGCAGTAAAAAAAAAGCACAGTGAATTCCGACCTCATGTGTTTACGGTTGCAAGGTTTCGAATAACAAGATTTACTTGTTACCTCTTTGAAGATTGAACTACACCACGCACAAGGGAGGGGAAGTAATGAAGTATTCAAAATAGTAGCCTCCAAAGCCAATTCATATGTTAAACAAAGATTTTTTACCAGAAAAGAAAATGTTAAACCCAGACACGACAAACTGTATTCGTTGTGTTTTGTTTGAATTTCAAAAAAATGCAGGAACACAACTGTCAACTGCACACACATTGGGCAATGCAGTTTCTTTCAAACAGTACCAATAGCCTCCACTACACCCACCAGTCCACTCCACACCACCCCTTTCTACCCGAGAAAACCCCCATGCTCTTTTTGGTTAAACCTCTTTCTAAATTTTCAAGTCCTTTCATTTCCCTTTTCTTGGATTTGATATGACCCTTTCTGTTCAAGCTGAATGATAAAGCTCTCTCTTTCCCTCCTCTCTTTATCTCTCTCGCTGCTATTTTTGCATTCAATGCCATTTCAATTTCCAGTGCGTTGTTTCTTACTGTAGATTAGTTGCATTTAAGATTTTAAGGTCCGCTTCCATTTTCTCTCGCAGTTCTGCATCCTGTACCCTGTCTGCAAGATTCAGCTTTTAATACACACTTCTTCATAGTTAAAATCTATTCAGATTTCAGAATCTTTGTTGAGCTAGCTAGTTTGAATGGGTGCTTCTGGGAAATGGGTGAAAGCTTTGATAAGCTTCAAGAAACCTGAAAAAGATGACCACCATGTGAGTTCTCAAATCTCTGCTAAAACCCTCAATGCTTTTAACATTGTGTGGTAAATAATGTATAGGCCTGGTAAAAATCGAATCTTTTTCCACCATAACTTTTCTGTGACTGATTGAGGCGTTTCTTTATAGGAGAAGATGCCTGGGAAGAGCAAGAAATGGAAGATATGGAGGGGCCCACCAGCAGATCAAGCTGGTGGTGGTTCTTCATTGAAGGGATTGAAAGGGTACCACCGGATGTACGAAGGGTCAGTTTCTTCAACAGTGAACAGTGATGCTTTCACGGCTGCCATGGCCACTGTTGTTAGAGCTGCCCCCAAGGACTTCAAGGCTGTGAGGCAAGAATGGGCTGCCATTAGGATTCAAACTGCTTTTCGTGGGTTCTTGGTAAATTCTCATGACACCCTAAAAAATCATCCTCAAATATCTACCCAAACACTCCCTAAAAAACCTATCTCATAATGCTGATGTTTGTAGATTGCTATTAGTGAACTTGGTAAAACAAAAAATACATCTAAAACTAAATATTTGTTCTTACTTGACTTAACAAAATGATAAAACTCGCACATATGGCTTTGTGTTATAAGACAAAGAGAGCATTTATGTTTGTTCAGTTTTTCTCGATTTTCAGTTCGGTTTGTGAGAAACAACACTTTCAAACTATACTACGTTTCATTTGGACCATTTGGATTTGTTATTTTAAAAAATATATGAAGATGATGATAACTTTTTATCTGGTTTGATTTGTTTGGTCTCAATTCAGTTTGGATTTTCTGAAGGATATTACTCAACTAAAACCGAATAACTTATAATTCAGTTTTACTATTGATCAGTTCGGTTTATTTCAGTGTGAACTGTGAACAAGACCAGAACGCCCCAATGGCAACTCTTAATAAATGGAAGACAACTTTTGCCAAATCTACTAATACTGTTCCATTAATTAATGAATGGTACAATGTAGGCAAGGAGAGCATTGAGGGCATTGAGAGGATTGGTGAGGCTTCAAGCCTTGGTGCGAGGGCGGCAGGTGAGGAAGCAAGCCGCGGTCACGCTTCGGTGCATGCAGGCATTGGTTCGGGTGCAAGCCCGGGTTAGAGCTCGTCGTGTTCGTATGTCCATGGAGGGGCAGGCTGTGCAGAAGGTGATCGAAGAGCACCGCGGCAAGGTCGACTGCTTGAAACAGGCTGAGGTATATAATATAGTTAGCCATTCCATATTTAAATTCAAAAAAATGTACACATGTAGGAGGACTATTCAAGGACCACTAGTTACTACTCAACCTTAATTACTTATTCGTCCTACATAAAGAAAGCCTGTAAATTGCCAACTAATTTCTCCATATTCAAGGTTTCAAACCAAACCACAGAATTCCCTAACCAGTAACCACCTACCTCCAATTATTGACTTTTGTAGTGGGCTCACTAATTGATCTAACAGTGACAATAATCGTCTCAGTGACCATGGTCACAAATCAGTCTGAGTGACTCACATACTAACAGTAAGGGGCAGTAAGTCGCTGACCTCTGATTAATAAGTTAAAATGGTGGTCCCATGTAATATGGAGATGTTTAAGAGTATATTATTGGTCACTTAATCCAATTTTTGAAGCCATTACGAATAACCACTCCCTCTATATTATGCCACATTAGTCGTCCCTTTTTAGTTTCAATAGTCAAATACATGGGATAATTTGAGTTTGGATTCCATGTTATTATCTAAATTGGACTTTGCACCCCATTTTTAAAGATCTTTGTTTGTGCACTCTAACTCCGAATGAAAAGAAAAAAATGCTCCTCAATTAGGAATATGTTGAAGACCAACAAAATTGTTAATGAATGAGCATTTTGTCTTTTCATACGGGGTTGGGGTACAAAAACAACGATTTTAAAAAACGGGGTGCAAAGTCGAATCTGAACAATAAAATAGGATGCAAACTCAAGTTATCCCTAAAAACAATGCAAAATGTATATGGGCGTAGGTTTTTAATTACAGATGTGCAATTTTCCTTTCAAAACTTCATGTTATGAATGGTTTGAAACTGGTATGGAAATGGCAGGAGGGATGGTGTAACAGTAGAGGAACACTTGAAGAAGTGAAGGCCAAGATACAAATGAGGCAAGAGGGAGCTTGTAAACGAGAGAGGGCACTTGTCTACTCCCTAGTTCAGAAGGTACTACTCAATGAGACGATTTCCTTTTACCCCTAAGTTTTCATTTCATCACATTCAAGTCATCCTCCTAAATTTGACTAATTACCTAATAAAAAGGACATTCCAATGTACATTGACAACTCAAATGTGCGTTACCCCGTTTAGCTAAAAAACAAGGTCATTTACACCAATATAACCTCATGGAAAAAGCGGTTGGTACACATTTTTGTACACATTTTGCGTACACCCCCAGTTGTCTACAAGGCTACTTCTTAATGAATTGGTTAGTGACACAAAATGTGTACAAAAAGTGTGTACCCTCACTCTAATTCATTTTCCCCTATAACTTCATACACATCAAGTCATTTGAAAATAACCAAACCATGAAATCTAGGGCTACTTTTTTCATTTAATCTTTCTATTCGGAATCTGTACATGGATTTGGTAGTCAGGTAGAGTGCATGACCATTTTTGACCATCAAATCCATTTTTCATACACCCCAAAGCTCTTCTTCTCTCCTTCCAACACTTGGATTCGTGCCAGGCACTCTGCCATAAAACATAGGATCCATTTCCATAATCTTTAGCTCCATTCTCCAACCAAATTAGTTTCAAACAACACCCACCAAAGTCTTAGCTATCAAGGGTATCTCAATTTTCATGTTTTGTATTCCAACAATTAATAATTCATCCTAATAATATTTTTTTGAAATAAATCCTAATAATAATTATAAATTGAAAATTTATTGGAAGTATTAATATTTTATATTTTATTGGTGTAGGAGAGGCTGGTCCAGAACTTAGACTCCCAAACGACTATCTCCTTTCCCTCTTTAAAGACTTACAATTTGGACAAGAACAGCTGGAGCTGGCTGGAACGATGGATGGCTGCAAGGCCATGGGAGAACAGACTGATGGAGCAAACTCAAACCCAAACTGACCCAGTAGAAACAACTCCAAACTCCAAGAAGACTTGCTTCGTCAATTCTTCCGCCAAGGAAAATCATTTTGAACCATTCTCTGTTAAAGTCAGAAAGAACAACGTAACCAAACGGATTTCAGCCAAACGTTCATCTTCCAGCCCTAGTTCTGAATTCCGATATGACGAGAGCCACGTCGAGAGCTCCGCTTCTTCTTCACTCTGCACATCCACAACTCAAATCTCAGGGAACTCAGCGGATAGATCGGTGGAGAAGAACAGCCGTATGCCGAATTATATGAGCTTGACTCAGTCAACTAAGGCGAAGCAGAGAAATAGCAGATTCCTTAGACAGTCCATGGATGAGTTTCAGTTTCGTAACCTTCATAAATCTGGCGATTTCAGTAACGCAGGTTCTGATCTTTCGTCTGCAAATTTGTCTAGGCCCTTCTGTCTACCTACTCGAATGGATAAATTCTCTAAGTGAGTGAAATTCTTCCCCACTTGTAATCGAATATGAATCCGTTTGATGTGAGACATTAGAAATGTGATCTAAGATTTTTCATCTTTGTAAAATTATGAGTTTTATTTATTCCTGCATAATATGATCCATTTTTCTGCTGCATTACATTAGAGTCGTATAAAGAAAAAAAAGTAGGTTGCAGATCTTTAAGTCATGCTTTCTTTCATGTACGCCGGATGGCTTGGATCTTGACGCCGTGCTTGAAGTTTAAAACTATGCTGTACTGCATCTCCAGAGGGCCATCCATTAGGGGGGAGCGTCGAAATATGTACTTTTTGTATAAATGGATGAGGGCGAGTTTGATTTCTTGTAAGGAGAACTTCTGTCCTAAACATCCTCTTGGCCCTATTCCGAAAGGAATGTGTGCATATGGATGTCTTCCTTTTTCTTCTTCACAGCTTGGATCGAATCTCTCTGGCTTGAACTTCTCGGGTTCTGGAAAGTTCTTGGGATCTTTAGCCAGAACTCCAAGAGCTAGCCATACCCATGCCCCCTGCCCATTGATTAAACAGAACCTATTAGGAAGCATGCTAAATATTAATTATTTAAATGTGAATGCAAAATCGAAATGAACATTTAGAATTTGGGGAGGTGGAGTTGGGAATACCTTTGGGAGGCTGTAGCCTCCAATCTCTACTGGTGCTGATGTCTCTCTTGCAACTAGTGGCGAAACTGTGTAGAATCTCATTGCCTCTTTAATTACCTGCAGCCAAACAGAAGTCACCCGTATTACAATCTTCCTCACCTAAATCCCAAATGTATTGTGAGTGGAAACATGATTTTTTGTGTTAATATTCCTCACTGTAAGAGTGTTTTGTAAAGGTAAATTGGCTGAAATTGTGGAAGCTGGTGAGTTTTTCGAAGAAAAATTATTTTAAAAAAATAGATTCAACCAAATAAGTAAATCAAATGATTCTCTTGTTGATAAGCTAAATTAGCCAATTTGTGTCTCCAAACACAATAAATCTTGCAAAACCCCTGGACTCATTTGAGATTAATGAACTCATATTCTCTTTAACGGCTTCAATTTGATGTGGGGTCTTCCCTTGAAAAGAATATTGAAATATGGATGAATCCTTTTAAGGATGTTTTTACTTGGACTGTAATTTGCTGGTCTGGTCTGATTTGGTCTGGTCTGAACTGGTCTGGTCTGGTCTGGTAAGGTCTGGTTTCTTTGTATTTTTATAACTATCCAAGTCTGGTCTGGTCTGGTCTGAACTGATCTGGTCTGGTCTGGACTGGTCTGGTCTGGTCTGGGACAAATTACAGTCCAAGTAAAAACATCCTTAAAGTGTCATATGGGGTGTTTATCATATTATGTCTAATGTTTCAGTATGACTAAATCTCATCTCTTTAGAAGATCTTTTTAGATGGGCTAGTTAAGCCTAATTAAATGGATATAGCTATACAACAAAAACCAGGAGGTAGAGATTTGCCTGATCAATATATGGAAATTTTGTTTGAAGATCATGGGCGCTCGGCACCTGATCAGCTGGAAACCCATCTACCTCTTCGACTAATTTTTTTTCAACCAGTGGATGACCAGAAACCAGATAGACAATTGAAGACAATGTAAAAGAAGTCGTTGCAGAACCAGCCAATAAGTGCTCATAAGTCACTGCACTAATATAATCAGAGGTAAACACATTCTTTGCCACTTTCTCGGACTCCACCTCACTCAGGATAAGGGACAACAAGTCCTTCGTCCCACGCTCCTTTTCTCCCCTTCTCTTTGCAACAATGTCGTCAAGACGCCTGCTAAGGTCCTTGTTTGTTTTCTCCACTTTCCAGTCCATTGTTCCGGGGATCCTCTTGAGGATTTGCCGAAACGGTTCCTGGAGAATGGGGACGATTAGACCCAAGATGATGGAGAAGGAGCCAGACAAGTCCATCTTGAGCTGTGTTGTGGAGTATATATGCTGGTTGAGGAATTCTTGGATTCCATTGTCAAGCGACTCTTTGTCCTCTTTCGGGGGTTTGGACAGACCAAAGTCAACTCCGAATGCAGCCTGCCCGATAACATCGGTGGCTAATTTGAGGGAGAGGTTAGAGAAGGTGAAGTCGTCCCCTTTAGAATCAAGATCCTGAGTTGCGGATTCGATGAATGATTGCATTGTTGGGACCAGCTTGGCCAGGTGAGATGGCTGGTAGATTGACACTAGTGTGTTTCTCATTGCTGACCATCTTGCATCCCTGCAGGTTTCCATTTATGGTTCTTTTATGCATAGTGAATTTAAGTAAACTTGTTGAATGGTAGTAAAACTAGATTCAGTAAAAATCAATGGAACGGAATCAAGTGCATATGTAGGGGAATGTTGTTTGATTAGTTATTAGGTTAACCTAAAATTTGAACTAACAGTTTGCTTGGATGAAAGTTAAGCTCTAATGCATCTATGAACTTGTTAAAATTACAACGATAAGTATATCCTTCAAAAACTTTGGACTCAGAGATTTTCCAAAACGAAGTTATTAGATGTTTTGCATATCCAATTCAAACCTAGGTTATCTGAAAACCTAAATTCTTTTCTTATATTTACAAATAAAATGAGGTGAACTAAAATGACACCTAGATAAATATAGTTATCGCCTTCAAACAATCCGACCGAACTTCAGTGGTAGTTTGACTTCTATAAGCTTAAGGCTCTGTTTGCAAACCCAATTGAAAAGTGCTTTTAACTTTTTTAAATGATTTGGTAAAAAAGTGATTAATAGTAAAAGTTGGTAGTGTTTGAGAAAAAAGTGATTTTGAAAAGTAAAAGTTGGTGGTGTTTGGTAAAATAAGTGCTTTTTGTGTAATAGAAAAAGTAAAAAGCAGATTCTAACTTTTAGCTTTTAAGTAATTCATTTAAGTAGAAGTTGTCATTTGAAAACATCTTTTTTAGCTTTTTTAAGTCAAAAGCTGGGAAGTGCTTTTTTAGTTGTGTTTGCAAACAGAGCCTAAAGGGAATAAAATGCTCCATAATGTATACGATTTTCAAAAGGTTCCTGGTCCCAAATTTACGTCATAGTGGAGTTGGGAAAGATCAACGTACGGGAGAAGAACCCAAAATTCCTTATTTCCTATCCATATCAACCACATTGGTCAGATAATATTCGAGGTGGAACCAGACCATTGGAAATATAGGATCCGGTCTGGGATAGATATCAGTACGAAATCGGAATGTGTACAACCATACCCTAATATATGAGTTAATTTGTATCTAAATTTAGTTTATGAAAGTTATTATCATGCCAAAATATCGATCTCATTTTCAAATACTTCCCAAAAATATCATTTACAAAACATTTACTACTTTAGGTAGTATGGGTGGAACCATTGTTCTAAAAATCGGCCTAGGCGGACCGATTAATCGGCCTAGGCGGCCCTAACCGTAGAGGCCGAATCGGCCTAGTCGGCCGAAAAATCGGCCTAGTTGGCCAAAAAATCGGCCTAGTCGGCCGCCTAGGCGCTAGGCGCCCCTCAACCGCCCGACTAGCGCCTAGCGAGTTTTAAAACAATGGGTGGAACTAGTCCAAGTTGTCGAATTATCACTACTTAATTTCTCCTATTAAACCGAACCGGTCCAATTCATTCAAATTTAGACCGAATTAAGCTTTTTACTTCCTCCGTTCCGCAAAATAGTTCCCGGTTTCCTTTTTGGGTCGTCCCAAAAAATAGTTCACATTTCCCCTTTTGGAATGTTTTGTGTGACTCATATTCATTTACCTTTTTCTTACACAACCACGACCATACATTTCCACTTTATTCTCACTTTCTTTAACTTCGATCCAAGTCAATGCGGGAACTATTTTATGGGACGGAGAGAGTATTAAATTAAACATCAGTCCGGGAAAAAATGAGAATCGGTCGGGAATTGACCTAAAACCAAACCGCCCGTACCGTGTTACGGTCTAGGTCTCTCCCTTCCCATGGCCCGAACCGATCGTGGTGGAACTCGACCCGGTCTGTTATCCTTATTCAATTCTCAGGAAATAGGAAACAGGAAACCAGGGGAGTTTATTCACTTCACAGACTTTTGATTTAAACGTGGTGATTGATATATGGACTGATTCCCAAGGATTAGTTCCATATCCAAAACGAGGTACTCATAAACCAAAAAACAGAATAAAATGAAATAAAAGTAAGAGCTGTGGATTGAATGACCTGGTGAAAAACAGGCCTTTCTGATGGAGAGGGGAAGCAGAGATGGGAGAGGGGATGCTTCTGTTTGTGAAGAATTTGAATTTCTTGATCCCAACTTCTCTACAAAGCTCTGCATCTGCTATGATCACCAATGGCTGCCTCCCCATATGGAACCTTTATAAAAGATACAATCTTTTTCAACAATCTTATACAGACCCCTTTTCTTCCTAATATGGAATGAAAGATGACTGATCATAGACCAAGACCGAGTTTGGATTACCTGAATATGGGGCCATACTGTTTGGCGAGGGCAGAAAAAAGATCAGGGCCATACTTGGCAAGCAAGGGAAGGTGCCCTACAAGGGGAAGTGCTGGAGGTCCTGGCACCCTTCTTACCAGCCAATAAGGTCTGTATAAATACACTAAAGCTCCAGCAAGAACTGCCAAAATGGTGTAAAGGGTAGTTATTGAAATGGTAAAAACTTGATCTTTTCCTCCAATCCACTCCATTTCGATCTTCAGTCGCTTCTGAGCATTGAAGAGCCAAATTAAAATGTTTTGTGGGTGATGGAGGGAATGGACTGGACATTCTTATAGTGGGAGGCCCACTTTATTGGGTGGATTTTCTCATTTCCACTACTGATGATACTTATAGCGAGATTAAGTCATGCTTGTCGCAATACCAATTCTCCATCGTAAAAGAGGTGTGAAAATAACATATAACCGGGAATATAACAGGGACAGCGGATAGTCTTTTGTTTGTACTCCAAATTGGGTTGCAAATTTAACTATTTTCAGTCAAATCTCTCTTATATTCACTTAATAAGAATATCAATTCTTAATAAAATTTTAATTTGGATTTTGTTAATTTATAAACATTTTATTGTAGTTTCTGAATATGTAAATTTTAATTACTGAAAGTTAAATATTTATCGATAAGAATGATTCAACTTTAACATTGATCGACAAAAAAATGTTGACTTTACAAAAACAAATTGAAACGAAGGTAGTATTAAAATCTTTATCACACTTTGGAGTTTTGATCATTTTGACCTATCTAAGTATCTAGTATATACTCCGTGTATATACTTAGTATCGTATTATACGGAGTACGTTGGAATGCCCTGTTCTTTTACCCGTAAAATAATACTCGTATGTATGGCCACTAAAATGCGACTGATATTTTCCAAAATACTACGTAATTGAAATTCTTGCTCGCTGAAATTGAATGAATAAAGAAAATGTTATATGAATAAGAATAAAATAGCCCTATTCATCAAAATTGGCCCATTCAGTGATAAAAGTATATTTAACTTTACATATTTTGATTATTACAAAATTTGATATGCGAAATAAAAACAGTGTAAAAAGGATGATACAACTTATAAGTCAAAATACACACAATATAAAAACAGTGTAAATTGATGAAATTCTGGCTGAAGCGGCTGAATTGGCTAAATCTCTAAATTACATAAAAGTTATATTTAAAATATTTTTATAAATAAAATAAAAAACTATATGTGAAAAATAGTTCAAAAAGGTGTCTACAGTAACTTTAGTCAATTCTTATAGAAAACTAACTTGAACATTCATATTTTGATTATTATACAATTCCGCTAGAGCCAAAAGGTTAGTGTTTAATTAATTAATAAGGCTCATAAGCTGAAACTTTTTGATTGATTGATTAAGGGGGTGTTTGGTTAGGAGCCTATTAGCCATTTTTGACTGATTTGACCATACTTAGCCTTTTGATCAGATCAATCAGCTAACAAAAGTGTTTGGTTAAATGGCTTTTTCAATTAGCCTTTGTTCCAAACAGCCAAAAAATGAAACACCATTTACCCATGTCTCTTCCGTATAGTATCTCCCCCTACTTGCAGAAAACATTTCCACCGAAGAGCAAAAATAAAATTCTGCCCAACAAGATCTTCTTCCACCGAATAGCAAAAAACCAATGTAGGAAGCAAGCGGCCTTCTCCTATAATTAGCTATCAGATTCACCTCAATTTTTTTTTTGTGCTTTGGATATTTGTTTGGAAAGGGATTTTGACTGGGTTACTTCCTCTCTCTCATGTTACTCAACCAACGATCATCTCATAGCAAAAAAAATCTGAGGAATGAATTATTATCAATTAAAGAAATGGGGATTCGACTCGGGTTGCCTGCTCCGTTGTGGAATCTCATAAAAATGTCGTTTTCATCTCATAAAAAAAGTATGGAGAATTGATTATGAATTAAAAAAGTAGAGATTTATATTAATTATTTGTGTTAATACATTTAACGTTTTAATCATAAAAAGGATTTAGGTAGTTTACTAATATCATTAATAATAGTATTAATTGATGTCCTAAAAGGTCATTTAATAAGTTATCAGCTGAATATAAACAGCCATTTAACCAAACACCGATTTAGAAACTGCTAATACTATCAGCTATTTAAAACAGTCAACATAATCCGCTGACATCAATCAGCTAAAATAATCAGCCAACAACCAACAGTCAACAGCCGATTGCCAAACACTCCCTAAATTGTCCCGACTTTATCCACCACATCTTGGAAATTAATTTATATGTTACCTTTTCTCTAATTAATAAAAACGGTATCAAATAAAAATAACTTTTATAGTTCGGGAAAACGAAAATGGAGTATACCTTCATATTTATACATGATATAAGAGAGAATGCTGGAAATGGAAATATTTAAAATTGGGCTGTCTTAATTAATTTTCCATGTGTAAAAGATCAAGCTGTATATGTTAAAAATGTATAAAAATGTTGTACCAGGATCTATAGACGAATTACGAATATACTAGGCACCCATATGGTAGATATGTCAATAATCAATAATAATATATAAGTACTCAATACAGTGTATCAACTAATTAATTAGGAGTATTTTTTATAAAATCTACTATTAATATCGTCTGGATTTCCGATTACGGTTCAATTTTAGATTGGCACAACATTAAACTATTTAACCGAAATTGCCCTTGAATAGGGGTAAAAGGATTTGAAATTTCAAAATAACACTGTCATATTTGTTTTTGTTTCCTGAATAGGAATAATATGCCATGTTTGAAAAAAATGTCATGTTTAAAACCTAGCAATGTCAAACTTGGCAGAGATTTACTCCTATTCAGGGAATAAAAAACATCTTAGTCCTATTTTAGAATTTCAAAACGTTTTTACTCCTAATTAGAGAATTCTCTCTCACTATTTAACTATACAATCATACTATTATACAGCTATAATTCACATTATCCCTCCGTCCCTAATAACTTTGCCAAGTTTGACCAGCACGAGGATTAATAAAGTAAAAACTGTGTGGTTGAGGTTTGTGGTGATGAGAAAGAATTATTTGGAACCACAAATTCTTTACTTAAATGGGAAAGTGGCAAAGTTAATGGAACATCCAAAAAAGGAAAGTTGACAAAGTTATAAGGAACGGAGGGAGTACTAGTTTATAATATACTACCTCCATCCCACTAAAAGGTTCCCATATCAAATAAAGTACTTCGGGTATATTTTGAGAAATAATTTTAATAAGTATATATTATAATGTGTTAGTATTGATAACTGTGATGTTATAAATGTATTATTTTTAATACTTAATGACCATTTTGTCACTTAAGATTGTTAATTGTTTCCTAAAATGAAAATGTGAATCTTCTAATGGGACGTCCAAAAAAGGAAAGTGGGAACCTTCTAACGGGACGGAGGGAGTACTATTATGGCGAATTTTAAAATGCACGTTACATGCTCCTTATGGAGCACGTAGTCCGTACAATTGACACTGGCTCCCACCTAAAAGACTTAAAAATGATTAATGACATCATTAAATTAAGTTTTATTATTAAATGAAAACAGAGTTACCCTAATAAAAATAGGATCTTTCATTCGTACGTATGCATCGGAAAACATATTTGCAGGCTATTCGGTAGAGAAGCTTTCATTCTTCTTCTTAGAAACAAATAACATGGATAAAGTAGGTATGAATCCAATCACGACTAACATGATTAATCCCAATCTTATACATATTTCTTATTCTTATGACAATTTTGATATGCTTGCAGTAGAATTTACATATATTATTTATCCAACCGTCTTCTACAGAGACGTAGGAGCACATCGAAGGTAATCCATGGACAACGACAACGTAATACCTACAGATGTAGGTAATATCAGTATTTCATCACCGCATATACAAAATAATGAAGGTTCTTCATCTTGAGTACACTTCAATTAATGCGTTAATCTACTATATTTTTTGTTTATATTTGTTGTTGCGTATACCAGACCAAAAATCCTCTTTCTAATCTTTTACCTAAGTTGTAACACTAAAATTATTTGTTCATGTAATTCTTTAACTTCAATTAACATCTACACAGTTGTTAAAAAAACTACACCTTAGTGCAGGTGTAAAAAAAAACTACACCTTAGTGTAGTAATCGCTTTTAGAACATATTGTATGCCTAATAATGGTAGGTGTTGGTGATAAAATTTAATGAAAAAAATATGGAAGTCTGTTTCGATGTTTTTATTGGACTAATATTTTCAAAAAAACATCTACTCTGGTATCATATTTTTTGCTAATTAAGTCTGATATGATTTTGTAAACGTATTGTGTTTATGTATTTTACTATTATCAATGTCCAGTGTGATTTGATCCGCTTACATTTTGTCTAATTTGATATGATTAGTCTGCAATTGAAACTAATCCAATTAAAAACATCCCTACTTTCACTTATAATTCAAGATTCTCTGTAATTTAATTTTTTTCGCAGATCTTTTCTTTGAGGAGACGCCTAAATTAGGCCAAGAGTTTCATTCGCTAGATGATGCTCAGGTTTTTTATAATGCATATGCAAAGTTGCTTGGGTTTGGTACTAAAATAAAAAACTCAACTGTTAACAAAGCTGGAGTCATAACATGGAGAGCCTTTACATGCTCTAAAGAAGGCCGGACAAATGTGTCTTTGCGGAAGACTAATAAAATTGTCTTTGAAAGAAATAGGGGCCACTCAAGGTGTGGATGTCCTGCTAAGATGCATGTTTCGAGGAATCGACAAAGCAATTTATGGACCGTGACAGGATTTGAGAAGATCCATAATCATGACCTTGTTAGTCCGAGTAAGATACATTTGATTCGTTCTCACCGAGAAGTGTCATCTTCGAAAAGAATATTGATGAATGAGTGGGGAGATGCAAATATTGAGACACATACTCAAATTCGATTGTTGGAGAACGAAGCTGGAGGTCTATCTACGATGGGTTGCACAGAGACTGATATATATAATTACAATGCATCATTGAAATCCAAATTTAATGGGATTGATGTGAAAACAATGATTCATGGATTTCAGACTGAAAAGCAAAGGAATTGTGACTTTGTTTACAATTATGAAATTGATAGTCAAAAGGTTCTTACTAGATGCTTTTGGGCCGATAGTGATAGTAGGAATGCATACTTATTTTTCGGTGAAGTGGTTGTATTTGATACAACATTCAATACAAACAAGTATGGCTTCTATCTTGCTCCCATCGTTGGTGTTAATCATCATCGTCAAACTACTGTTTTCGGTTGTGGTCTGCTAAGTGATCAGTCGACAGAGTCATTTTCTTGGCTACTATCAAAATTCTTGGAAGCTATGGGTCCTAGACCCCATCCAAAAGTAATAATAACTGATCAAGATGCCGCTATAGCTCGAGCAGTGGGTAATGTTTTTCCAAATGTATCGCATCATCATTGTTTGTGGCACATACTTAAAAAATTCCCAGAAAAGATGAATGTCTCTAGCTCATCTTATACTGAACTCCATAAAGATTTAGTGGATATTATAATGAGTTCAGAGAGCACAAGTGATTTTGAGCAACGGTGGACTGCCAAACTCTTGTTGCCAGAGTTGAATGATAATAATTGGCTTGCTGATATATATGAAATTCGAGCAAAATGGGTCCCTTGTTTTGTGAAACATATTTTTTGTGCGGGAATGCTAAGTAGTCAGCGTGTCGAAAGCACACATGCTTTTTTTAAAAAGTATGTTAACAAGAAGTGCACCTTGAGCCAGTGTGTGACACGTATTACTCGGGCTATTGTGAGACAGAGGCATAGAGAGCTTATTGCTGATCACCGCGACCGTAATGAAGTTCCTCAGATAAATTCAAGCTATTTAATGGAACGACAAATGGCGAAAATATACACAAAGGCAATATTTTGTAAGTTCCAGAAAGAATTCGACAAGTGTGCTCTTTACACTTGTCACATGATTTCTAGCTCTGCTGAAACTAAGATCTATGATGTCAAAAGATTTGATCTAAGTTCGACTTCTAGCTCTGCGACACATAGACTTACATATAATAGATCCTTGGATTTTGTTTGTTGTAGCTGCCAAAAATTTGAATTTATGGGGATTATTTGCTGACATATTCTCATATGGATGAGAGTTGAGCAGGTGTTGATATTACCAGAGCAATATATTCTTCATCGATGGACAAAAAAAGCAAAGATAAACCCTGTTTATCAGCTTACAAGTAGTTCATTTGTTGGTTCCAAATTGTGGGCTAGGCGGGTGAAGCTAAGGCTATCTGCTTTTCAGGTTGTTGACGTAGCATCCTTAACTGAAGAACGAAGCAATTATTTTGATGAAGTCTTAAAGGGTGCTATGGATCACCTAGCACATATGGATGATGGGGGAGGGAATACAAACCAACCATCAATACTGTCCTGTCAATTACAAGAAGTTCCTGTGAATGATCCAAAAATTACAAAAATTAGAGGTTCAGGTTCACGGCTTAAGCATCCATCTGAAAGGGCTAGACGTTGTGGAAAATGCAAGAAGGTTGGACATAATGCTAGATCATGTCAAGTTTCCCAGCTAGAGAGGTGAAAATTCGACTTCATATTTGATATTTTACATTTAATTAAGCAGTTGATTAATTGCTTTAAATTCCACCTAATAGTTTAAAATATGTAATGGATATCTGTAATACATGTGATTAATGTGGCAGGTCTCAAAACTGTAATAAGCAGTTTGATCTCAATCTCCCGGATTTAGAATGTTGAAGGATACTGAAGAAACAAGTCTGCTACAAGATTCTGATGCTTGACATGTATTCAGATGTTACATTATTATTTTATTTATTGTTTCGTAATGATATACTAGTAATATTTTAGTATTTCTGGATAATATGGTATTATCCATATGGTATTCATTCGTATTTCTGGATTATCTATGAGAATATGATTTCTCTATCTATAAGATTGATTGTTTCAGAAGAATGATCCATGTTTTCCCCTTAAGTGACAGAAGGATTCCAACCCTGAGTTTTATTCTACTTACTAGGATTTTGATCAGCTCATTCCCAAAGAGTAGAATGAAAACAGAAATGGGAAACCTATATAAAATTGAATTATGATTAATGCATGTTTCACATTTCCATAAGTTAAACATATTCCTTGCTTTCTTTTATGTGTTTCAATTCCTAATTTATTGTCTATTTTATAATTTTATTAACTACTTTCATTCCCCTCACTTATGCATGTTTCAAACATAGCCAAAGATCTGCAGAGAACATTTTCCTATAAATTTTTTTTCATATGAATCTAACCTGGTGTGGAACTAGTGAATCTGAAGCAAACGTGTAAGCATATTAAGCGGTATATTCTAGTTTACCTGTAAAAGGCACAAACCCTGCAACAAATTAAGTGGAGTAAAGTTAGTGAATACATCTTTATATGGAATATGGCGAGTAATTGATAAGAAACAGAGAAAACAGAAATTTACAAGTTAAGATAGTGCAGCTTTTCTGTATTTATTCTGCTATTTCTATGACTTTATGGTGTTATATCCAATGTTGACCCTATGAGAACATTGTAATGACATAGAAAATGAAACAACTTACTTCTCACTTTTCATTATAATTCTTCTATTCTAAAACTGAAAACTTTAAAGATCTTATAGGGAGTAATACCATCTAAAGCTAACCAAACGGATGATTTTGGAGGAGAAAGGGGATATAATTCAGGGATCATAAGAAAGATGACAGTTTTGCATCATTTTACCAAAACTGTAAAAAAAAAAATGACAGTTTTGCATCACTTTACCAAAACTGTGTCATTTTTAGAATTAAGTGTAGTAAAGTTAGTGAATGCATCATTTTTAGAAAGTAAATCCCAAACTTTGTCATTCAGCATTTATGGGTTGGAGTTTGACATGGGGACAAAGCTGGTCTAGATCCCCTTTCGTCCATAAGTCCCCTTCATCCATAAATGCTTGAGATCACATCTTTTCTTTCCTAATGTAAAAAACATTCCTAAAGTGAAAGGAACTATGTAAAGCAATGCAGGTTGCCTGTGTCCATTCATCAATTTGAGAGCCAAATAACCAAATCAGTTTCAATTCCTTGACAGATCATCTTGAAGACCTCTGTTTGGTTGTTTATATTGAGGATAGTTGAAGCATTAACGTCATCTGCAACATTAGCTTTCAAAAAAATTAATAAAGTAGATTGAAGGCTCAGGAATCTCAAGTTCATGCTTGTGAGAAGTCTTTTTTCTCCTAGCAGGATACCAAAAGGCAGACACAAATAAAATCAAACACAATGCTTTATTTATTGAAGAAAAAAGAAATGATTTGTTTTTAAAATTTAAGAAATACAATCAAACACTCGTTGGATCTTAGAAATGAGCTTCTCTCTGGAGCTAAGAAATACAATGGGTCTTGCAAAGTACAATCCAACACTCGTTAGATTAAGAAATACAATCCAACTAACCTTACGAGCAAGCTGGGTCTTGCGAGCAGGTCCAACCATATAGCTTCCTCTCTGCAATCTTAGAAACTTGTATATGAGACTTTAAAGTAGCCGACCTGGGGATGTCAACGAGGGGAGAGGAATTGGATCTTAGAATTCAGCTTTGCCTTCACCATAATAGACTATTTTGCGATGAGAAGGGCCCGTCGGAGACCAAGCTCGGTGGCGGCGGGTAAAAGCTTGGTGGCTAGCGTTTTTCTTGGTTAGCACTACTGATGTACATCGGAATATAGATTCTGGGATAAGTATGGGTTCTGAAATGTTTAGAATGTTTTTTTCCAGCCAAAGAGATTCCCGCACCCGACCTATTTTCTTTTAAAATTCAATTAAATGAATCGACTGCCACGTGGACCTACGTGCTTGTTAACGAGCACGTCACGGGTACATTAAAATTCCTGGTACTATTATAGCTAAAGAAATTTCCCATGGTATATCGTTGTTTAAATTTCTTACATCAATTTAGGATTCAAAAGGAATCACAACTCATCCTCCACTTGGATATTTTAATGTGATTATTATAGTTTTCATTCTCCACGTCCCTAAATAAAATTTTAATTTTTCATTTATATATTTTTCATTCTCCATAGAGATTAAAATTATGAAACTATGCGATCATTAATATTTTTTTTGAGAAGAGTCGAATAAAATAACCACATGTTAATTTACTTAGAAATTGAGTGATTGTTTTGCAATATAAAACTACTTCGAGGTAAAAGGATAAAGAAATACGGAATATAATTGTTCTAAATTAAATAGGGATAAAAACAGTGCAGTAATGTACTTTTGTCATAATTAAATAAGAATAATTGATGTCTATCAATACAGAATACTGTGTATTGATTGTGACATAATATGAGAGTATATTAACACTCTTCATCCGTCTCAAAATACAAAACTAGTATAATACTCGTACGATGCACGGGATAATAAATTTTAAATAAAAGATTTGAAGAAGTATATTAACTTGAAATAATTGCATTAAATGTAATGAAGGCATGTAAGGAGTTTGTTTTTTCAACTTGCTATATTATGAATGAACGTGAGGGTTTCATTTGGTTAAAGAATATATACCTCAATCAATGTTCTAAAATTCGCTAGGCGCTAGTCGGGCGGTCAAGCACCGCCTATCACCTAGGCGGTCTAGGCGCCGATTAGTCGGCGACTAGGCGGCCAACTCAGTTTCAACATAATACCAAAAAATATAAATATTCCACCCTTAGTTGCTGCATTTACAAGATTTGAGCGACATGATTTGCTTAAGGAAATAAACTTTCTTCCACCCAAAACATAAGTTATATGGACAAATAACTCTCTAATACTCCATAATACTCCCTATACACCTTTAACATCATACATACTAATACTCATTCATGAGAATTAATAGATACGTGGTGCTCTAACAATAAGGGCATGGTAGGCACACATGTGAAAGTTGAATATTAGTTCATTCCAACCATAACAGGACAGTGGCATATAAGAGTGTCACTT
Organism: Cuscuta epithymum; assembly: GCA_945859915.1. Lineage (NCBI taxonomy): Eukaryota > Viridiplantae > Streptophyta > Magnoliopsida > Solanales > Convolvulaceae > Cuscuta > Cuscuta epithymum. Next base: position 7,325,353 of record CAMAPF010000011.1, on the reverse strand, counting down.
TGCTATTAAATACATCTCCAAGATTGTACGCAGAGATGTATAATTGTCAATTTATAACAAAGTCAATGGCCATCATATTGAAAACAAAAAAAGTGCAGACTCCATATATAATTCACTCAAAAGGAAAAATAATTTTTTTACCACAGTTGATAGTGATTTTAAAGCAATGTACGAGTTTACATCTAAACTAAGATAAAAGATAATGTTTTTGATGTAACAATGTTCTTACTAACACCGCATTATAAAGTACTTCTTTGTTTCCAAATTAGTTATTCCACACCAGACTAGTCAATAAGTTTAACCGAGACTACTATTCATTCTTTTTGTGGACGAGGTCAAAGATGATAGCAGTAAACGATGTGCATTATCATCATCACTTTAATCTCAACTTATTGCAATTGGTGCATGTAGAATTAATCTTTTTTCAAAAATTAGTTACCACAGAGTCATCACAGTGCTCTTACAAAAAACATTGAGATAATATTCCAAAAGAGTCATCATGATAAGTTATTTCATTCTACATTGAAATAAATTATTAGTTAAAGTGTGCATTGCTTCCTTTAGGAATTTTATCAAACATCATAGATGCATTCCAAGTACCTATCAATTTTAGGCTATAAATTTCTCAATCTATAAGTCAATCTTGATGCTCATGTAGATACATACGAATTACATACAAAGTTGCAAACTATCTCAAATTCTCAACTAAGTATATGTCTTTTTTTCTTCTTTTTTTGGAATCAAAAGAAAACTCTTGTTCATGAATCATGAATAATAGAAAAAATCCATTGAAAAATTGCCAATGTTCTCTAAATATTAAGAGTCTAAAGGTGAAAATTAGAATGGTAATTATAACCAAATGAAAGTATTCATTTTCAAAACATACCTAATCTTGAAAGGTTTCAACAGCACCAAAAGATATCTTTCGGTTAGTGGAAAATGGAAATCAAATGATAGTAACATTTTGTAGGGTGTTCATCCGCTAAAACATCAGACATGGAAACTGGAAAGCAATTGGGATTTCAAAAGTGCCTCAAGAAAAACCAATACATTTTCCGAACTCTCTTAATAACTATAATAATACAAATATACAATGACAATACCTTTACTTGGACTGCTGGAGAGTGGATAAGATGATTCAATACTCAAAGAAGGAAATCCGGAAATGGAAGAGAAGAAGACTCAGCACTCTTCACTATGATGGCCGTTCCATCGCAGAGAAGAAAGCTTTGCGTTAGGTCGAAATCCGCGTTTAAGATAGGCAAGCCAATTTTGTGGACTGAGAGAGGGGAAGAAAGGCCCATCCTCATCATTTGGGCGTTAAGAAGGTCAAAGTCAATTTTCTTAGAGAAAGCTTTGGAGTGAGGAACATCTATCGCGGCCGATTTTAAGGTCTGGGCGGGCGATTACTCGGTCACGGCGGGTGATTACTCGGAGGAGCGATTACATAGGCGAAAAGAAGGAAATCACTACGGGAGCCGTCCGCCTAGCGAGTTTCCGCCGCCTAGGCGGCCGATTTATCCAATTTTTAGAACCATGACCTCAATACTATTCAATACTATTGTATAATCAATCAATCATCATTTACCCCAGTGCCGCAAAGGCTCCCACCTATGGTGGGGTAAGGGGGGGTCGGATGTACGCAGTCTTATCCCTGTACTAAAGCGCAGAGAGACTATTTCCGTATGACCCATAATGAAAATCGCGTCCAAAAATTGCATTGACTGACTGCTGCTTCATAACAAAGAAGCGCAGACAGTTTGGTGAGCCATTTTGCTTTATTCCATCATATTCTCAAGCCAAAAAATAATGAATCTTTGGCTCCATTGCAAATGATGGAAACAATACTATTGTATAATATAATTCCAAAACTTTTATTACTTTAATAAGAACTCAAATGCATTATAACTAAACAGTACAACGGTAGAACAGTTTTAGCAAAATTGTATCATATATATACCCTTTGAAAAAAAACTTCCCCAAAAAATTAAGTTGAACAAATAATGGACTAAGTGGTGTACTATGTACACAAAACTGAAAATGCCTGTACAGCAGTAAAATAATGCAAAATTGAATCATATATAAGTGTTTTGGGTCCAATTAAGGTGTTGTGTGTAGGTCAAAATAAATGAAAAAGTGAAATTATGCATTGTCACAAACGCATGATGACATTATCCCTCCATTCCTCCCCTTAGAGCTAGTTGCTTCTACCATCATATACTACCTCCATCCCAATTTACTTGGTCATCTTTGACTTTTCCAATAAAAAATGGTAAACTTTGCCCAATTATTTTAACTAATATATTTATGCAAAATTCAATAATGTTATACTTTTATGATAGTATTTTTAGCAACGAATAAAATATTATATGTTAAATGTCCCACACCGGAAACGTTTGGATGTACAAAGTGCTATATTAACACATGGGCTACTCCTCCTATGAGGTTGACCTTTTAGGATGGAACCTCATGTCTTAACATGGTATCAGAGCCAAAACAATCCATGGTGTGGGGCTCCTTATGAAAAATGATGACACGATTATAAGAAAAACGGCCGGATGAAAAAAAACGGACCGATGAAAAAAATGAATGATTGCACGATCCAGACGAAGTGTCTGGTCGTGAGGAGGGGTGTTAAATGTCCCACACCGGAAACGTTTGGATGTATAAAGTGCTATATTAACACATGAGCTACTCCTCCTATTATACAATTATAATTTTATACTTTTGACCAATTATACTTTTATACTTTGAACATTTTCATATCATTTTCATATTATCAATACTTTCTCTATATAAACATATAATAGATATCATTAATTTGAAAAAGTTAAGTTTGGCTAGATAAAATGGGACGGAGGGAGGATTTGACATGTTTAATTCGAGCGGGTCTTATGAGATGAATATACGGTGCATATATATTTTCCTATTAGCGCAATTTTATTTTATTTTTATCTAATTTGATATATTTACATCTAATCTTATCTTAAAATGAAAATAATCCCATTAAAACACCATTATTTATAATAGGGAGAATTCGAGTTTGCACCCCACTTTTTGGGTGATATTGGACTTTGCACCCCAATTTGAAAAAACTTTGATTTTGCACCCCAGCACATATCACTTTGTGAAGAAAATTTTCTAAAGGAGTGCAAAGTCAAAGGATTTTTAAGTGGAATGGGGTGCAAAGTCAAAGTTTTTTCAAAATGGGGTGCAAAGTCTAATATTATCCAAAAAGTGGGGTGCAAAGTCAAATTCCCCCCTTTTATTATAAGCCCAACTAATAGAAAAGGATAAGCGTGATTCAACGCAAATATCATTAACGCGTCTCATGCACTGTTCTCTATCTGATATGTAGTATGTTTACCACCCACCACCTCTCAAAGGCGGTTTGATACTTTCTTCCATTCAATTGCTTCTCCTCCTCTTTATATTTGATTTTCATTTACCCTTATAGATAATTTCATTCATACTCCGTACATAATAATTACACCGTGCGATTATGCTCAAGGGCCAGGGAAGGCAGATTTGCCGCTGTAATGGACATATGAACACCAAAATGTCTTTTTAGGTGATGTTCTCTTTCAATTAGGTTTGAAATAAGAATTCATCATATATATACATTAATGTTTGTCGCCATAATATCCTCTATATTGTTTATTTTATCATCCTTGTCTATTTTCTTTTTTAATTAAAACACCATATTTATTTAGAATATGGTTGTAAGTTTCTCATTTTGAAATATGCATGAACTTATCTTTTGAATTGCAGACTTTCTTAGAAAACAATATCTAGTCTTTAAACATCGTATAGGGAGTACTGTTTTGGCAAAGTATGGGTAGTGCAAGATAGATGATTGAGAGGCAGCAATCATAATATGGAAAATTGGTGGCAGTCACCAAAGGGCGTCCGCACCAAAGAGATGTTGGGATCCCTCCTTAATTGGAGAGGTTCTAGAAAATTCTAGAGCTTTCTAGAGAAGTATAGAATTTTCTAGAACGTTTTGGAGAATCCTAGAGAAGTCTAGAACTCTCTAGAAGCTTGTGGAATAGTGTGGAATCCTCTAGAATATTCTAGAGATGTGTGGAAACTTCCGGAAGCCTATGGAAGAGTATGGAAGGATATGGAAGAGAGTGGAAGAGTATGGAGACTCCTAGAGTGTGTGGAGCATTCTAGAGAATCAATCTCCACCCTTAGATAGAATTCATCCCCACCATTCATTGTGAAGGTGGAGTAGTATAAATAGGGGTAGGGGGATTCATTCCTAACCATCCTAGCAAGAGTGAATCCACTTCTAGAGTGAGAAAGTTAGAGAGCCTCTTTGAGAGAGAAGAGAGATAGCTTGGGAAGACATCATCCTCAAGCTTGAGTGAGCCACCATTGAGTGAGACAATTTTGTAACATCCTTGTATACCCTACTATTCTTTTGTATAGTGGAAGAATCTTCATATTGGAGAATTTAAATCGTGTGCTCCCATTGCTACCTTATTTCCTAAGTGCCTATCTTAACTTCACGAAGCGGGAAAGTCCGGAGTGTTTTTTCCCAACAGTGGTATCAGAGCCAGGTTCACCTGAGATTGTCATTAGCTCGTGCAGTTCAAGATGGAGGATAACGTCGCTCATGATGGAGACATGTTCAAGCTCACCGCCAACAACTACTCATATTGGAAGCCGATGATGGAAGATCATTTATACTGCAAGGATTTGCATGAGCCCATCATCTACAAAGAGAAGGTTGAAGGCAAGAGTGATGCCCAGTGGGAGCTACTGAATCGGAAGGCTGTTGCTATGATCCGTAAGTACATTGACAAATCTCTCTTCGAGCATGTTTCGACTTACACAAATGCTTATGAATTATGGACTAAGCTTGAGTCCATGATTCAAAAGAAGACACCTCGTAATAAGGCCAATTTAGTTCGACGGTTGGTGAAGTTGGAGTATAAGGATGGTCATAGTATGATTGAACACTTGAACAACTTCAAGGGGCTCGTAAATCAATTAACCAAAATTGAGATGAAGATTGATGACGAGTTGCAAGCCCTTTTACTCCTTAGTTCCTTGCCGGAAAGTTGGGAAACTCTTGTAGTTACACTTAGTAACTCAGCCCCGGAAGGAAAGCTCACCATGGATGCCGTTAGTGATAGCCTTATCGGTGAAGAAGCAAGGAGAATGGAACGAGGTGAGTCTATGCATCCCGAGGCCAATGTTATTGAGAACCGGGGTAGGAATGAGACTCGTGGACGTAGTAAAAGCCGAGATCCGCATCAATCTCGAGGAAGGTCCAAGTCACGCTCGAAGATTACATGCTACTACTGTGGAAGAATGGGCCACAGGAAAATGGAGTGTCCATCCCTCAAGAGAGACCAAAAGGCCGGTAACGTCAAACCAGACCAAGTCAGCCCAACAAAGAAGCAAGAAGAGAAGAGTACCACTGCCGTAGTAGCAAAAGAAGATCTGTTATATCTCGTTGGAGAAGGTAATATCCTCAACATTGCTTGTGATGATAGTTCTTGGATTATCGATTCTGGTGCTTCCTTCCATGTCACTCCCCATGGAAGTTTCTTCTCATCCTACCAAAGCGGTGACTTTGGCACTGTTCAAATGGGAAACCAAGATAGAAGCAAGATCGTTGGGATAGGAGACATCATCCTAACAACTAGCACTGGATGTAAGCTTGTTCTCAAGGATGTGAGGCATGTCCCGGCCATGCGCCTCAATCTTATCTCTTCTGGAAAGTTAGATGATGCTGGTCTGATGAACTACTTTGGTGAAGGAAAATGGAAGCTCACCAAAGGAAGTCTGGTCATGGCTCGAGGAAAGAAGGAAGGGTCATTGTACGTGATGCAAGCCAAGCTCTGCAAAGGGGAAGTAAATATAACCACTGATGACATGGAGGTATGGCACAAACGACTTGGACACATCGGTGAGAAGGGACTCCACATACTAGCTCGGAAGCAACTACTCCCGAATGTGAAAGGTAAGTCACTTGATCCTTGTGCACACTGTTTAGCTGGAAAACAACACAGGGTTGCTTTCCAAAGATCTTCTCCGCCCACAAGGAGAAAGAACATCCTCGACCTTGTACACACCGATGTGTGCTCAATGTCCGAAAGGTCCATTGGTGGTGCATTGTACTTTGTGAACTTCATTGACGATCATTCAAGGAAGGTGTGGTTGCACCTGTTAAAATCCAAGGATCAGGTGCTTGATGCCTTCAAGGAATTCCACGCTCAAGTAGAACATGAGACCGGCCGAAAGATCAAATGTGTACAGTCGGACAATGGAGGTGAGTATAGAGGTCCCTTTGAAGCTTACTGCAAGAAATATGGCATTAGGCTAGAGAAGACTCCACGTAAGACACCACAACTGAATGGGCTAGCTGAGAGAATGAATAGAACTATTGAACAAAGAGTTCGTTGTGTGCTCTCTCATGCTAAGTTACCCAAATCATTTTGGGGAGAAGCTATAATGGCCGTATTTGACATTGTTAACCTCACACCATTAGTTCCTTTGAACGGCGCCATCCCAGAGGAAGTCTGGACGGGCAAAAAGGCTTCATACAATCATCTCAAGGTGTTTGGGTGCAGAGCATTTGTTCACATTCCCAAGGATGAGCGAGCAAAGTTTGATGCAAAGACAAAGGAGTGTATCTACCTTCTCTCACCCAAGGATGAATTTGGCTATCGACTATGGGATCCAATTAATAAGAAGGTTTTTTGTAGCAGAGATGTCATCTTCTTCGAAGACCAAACGATTGAAGATATTAAGAACTCGGAGAAGCCAAGATTGAGAAGAAGCAAGAACACCGAACTTACTCCAGTTCAACGTGAGGATGACACACATCAAGATAATGATGATGAAAACCATGAGCAAAGCAACCAACAGACTCATGATGAATCAAATCAGGAAGATCCTCAATCTAGTTCTCTGCCAGCACCAGAGCCGAGGCGATCCTCTAGGGAGAGAAGACCATCCATCTGGTATAACACCGAAGATTACATTACACTCACGGATGAGGGGGAGCCGCAAAGTTACAAAGAAGCAATCAATGATATTCATAAAGAAGAGTGGAGAAAAGCCATGCAAGAAGAGATGCAATCCTTGCATGAGAATCACACTTATGAACTTGTGGAGCTACCAAAAGAGAGAAGAGCCTTGAAGAATAAATGGGTGTATCGAATCAAGACTGAAGATAGTAGCTCAAAGCCTCGCTACAAAGCTCGGTTGGTGGTCAAAGGATTCGGTCAAGAAAAAGGCATCGACTTTGAGGAAATATTCTCTCCCATGGTAAAGATGTCATCCATCCGAGTTGTCCTTGTCCTAACAACAGTTCAAGATTTGGAGATTGAACAACTCGATGTCAAGACGGTATTCCTTCATGGCGACCTAGAGGAAGAGATCTACATGGAGCAACCCGAGGGTTTCAAAGTTCCGGGTAAGGAAAATTTAGTATGTCGCCTCATGAAGAGTTTATATGGCATCAAGCAAGCACCGAGGCAATGGTACAAGAAGTTTGAATCCTTCATGGCAGAGCATGACTTTACAAAGATGAAAAGCGATCATTGTGTCTTCATAAAGAGGTATGAACATGGCGACTTCCTCATACTTCTACTCTATGTTGATGATATGTTGATCATTGGACAAGATCGCATAAAGATAGATGCCTGATGTGTGTTTTCTCGCACTTAAAATAGTTGTAGAAAAGTGGTGTAAAGTACGAGTATCGTCTCCACAGGGACGGACAAAAGGGAAATAAAGATTAACTAAACTTTAGCGATTAAAAAGAAATAAAAATAAATAAATGCAAGTGTGCGAGATTGATTGGTTGAATTAAAATTAAAACTAATGCTAATGAGCGATAAAAATAAAAGATTGGTTTCTTCTCAATTAACGACGAAGGGAACAGGGATTGATTCCGGGGTAACCAGATTTCTGACAGATCAGGCCTAATTACATGAATTTAATTTAATTGAGCCTAGCTAATCATTACTAAGTTCTTACCGCTCTCACGGCGTAGAGTACAATAATTTAGGGGACCAGGCTGATCTCTCATGCGACAGGATCCTAAATTATTGCCAAGACGAGCGAGCTTACGGCCCCTTAATCGCTACTAATCTCTTAGCGAACGATTAAGTGTGTGTGAATGTGTCCTAGAACAAATTAGATCTCTCTTAATTCATTCTACATGCAATTGTAATTCTAGCTGCAGTCTAGGTTACAAGAGATATCAATTAAATTATTCAAACACAAATTAAATGGCATTCATGCAATTAAACCGACAAGAATCTAGCCATACATCATGATTAACCCCTTCATCAATCCCAAATCCCTAATTAAACTACTCACAATTCATAATTGAAGAATCAACAGAATTGAGATGAATAGAAATAATTGTCATTAATTAAAAAGATGAACTTACAAATAATCCCAGGGTCTTGGAAGAAAATAGCGTAAAAACGTTGTTAAATTCGTCCCTAGGCCTCTCCGTAATGTTCGTAACCCCCAAAACGGGGTTATGGAGGCCTTATTTATAGAAAACAACGAATTCGGGTCGAATTAGGATGAATCGCGGCCAGGCACGGTGCCAGGCACGACCGTGCCTGCGACCGTGCCTACGGAAGAATCCCGTAATTCGCGTCCAGGCACGGCGTGCCTAGCTGCCAGGCACGACCGTGCCTGGCCTCCAGTAGCTCGTAGTTTCGTTTTTCTTCAGGCACGGCGTGCCCAAGTCCAGGCACGACCGTGCCTGACCTTATCCTTCACTTTTCCTTCGTTTTCTTGCTCCAAACGCTACCGGATGCCTACGAGGTCGATCCAAATGCTTTTTCTTCATCAGAATTTCGTCGTGAATCTCCCGGTGACCTCCAAATCTTCCAAATCTTTCCCGAACGCCTTCAAATCCTTCCCGAATGCCTTTCAAGCGCCGATTGCCGGACTCCAATTTCTTCAAATCAACTCCAAATGCAATGAAACTCGATCCAACGCCTGCTAAACACAACTTGAGCCAAAATTGAGACTTGCAACGCCTTAAAGCCAGGAAAACCATCAAAATCCGACCCGAACACGCATCGAATGCGTGTCTAAATACGGACTTATCAGACTCCCCCACACTTAAGCTTTTGCTTGTCCTCAAGCAAATCGAACAACGGGACTTACGATAATCACCACACAGAATTTAAACTAGTTAGCATGCACACGTAGTTAAAGGGATGTTCACAGGACAGACAATCTAAACCAATAAAATTCTTCCCTAAACTACACCTTTGTACTCAAGCTAAACTATTTGACACAATTGTTCACAACATCCTCAAAGTAATGACAGCATACACAAATAAGCTAGCTACTGATCAGAAGGACTTGTGAATGTGATGGTGAATGGTTAATAATAATAGTCCCTTTATTTTGAGAGATAGGAATATTCTAACAAAGACTTAATGCATTCAGGAACTTCAGGGCTATTCTTAGGAACAAGGAACTCAGTAGGACACAAATTAGGAACAATCATCTAAACCTATGCAAAGAGTAGACATGGTGTACAACTAAGCTAAACCGTCTCGGCACATTTGTGGTTTAACGTATACTTGAAGTACGCGGAGGACTAAAGCTAAATTTTCAATAGCCTCCAAGTTCATTTAATTAAGTTTAGTTTTCCTTGTCATGTTGGCACGAGAACGCCGTTTCTTTCGAAAGATACCCAAGTCTCATCTTACGCTTTTTGACCGGGGCTCCCATTCTCTTTTTCGTAAAGTAAGAGGTCTAGCTATATTAATTTTTCACCTTTCGGATTCTCACTAGACATTACCCCATTCTAATCTCGGCCTCACCAAGGAAAAATAGCAATTAAGGTTCATTTATTTAAAAGTGAATCCATGCCTACAATGCAATCCTCGAAAGTATCAAATTCCTAAAAAGTGACTGCTCTTACCCCATTTGGGGCATAGGAACAGTGCCAAAAATGGCTCCTACACAAATTCCCTAAACTTAGCAAATTAATCCCTTAGTTCCCTAAACATCAAGACTAAGTTAGAAATATTCACGGGTAAGGAAATAGGCCATTTGGCTATGGAGCTAAATTAATTGGGTAAACAAAGAATGGTCGGCTCAAAATGGCTTCCCCTAAAGGACTTTTTCAGGTGGGGTGGATAATTAATGGATTAATTCAATGGGTGACTAATGCCTTCATCCTTTCAACAACTAGATTATAGTGCAAGCAATTTAAGCCTAAACACTTCAAGGATGTTCTAAAAGTATAGTCAAAACGCTAGCCAGCTCACAAAGACACAGTTTAAAGAAAAATTTTCAAAAATTTTGCATGAATTTCCTATGAATATACAACTAACACCTGTGCATGCTAACTCTAAAAATCACATGTAACAACTATTGCCCGAATGCCCAATTCACTCCCCCACACTTAAACTTTGGCATCGTCCTCGATGACCAAAAATGCACTATGCACAAGGGGGTAAAGAGGATAGGGTCACGCATGCTCAACTTAACTCAAGTCAATTAGTACAACAGGCTAGTAAGAGTCATAGAAACTTCCCTAAGGCGCTGGTCGGTGCAAAATTAAACTGAGTCAATGTAATCCTCGGCACATCATCCCCAAAGCAAGACCCTGAGCTGCACAAACAAAACACTCAAACACAAAAACAAACACAGAAAACTCCCTTTTTTTTGGATTTTTTTTTTTGGGAAGTGGGGTGGGGTTTTCTGAAAGCAAACAAACAAACAAAAAAAATGCAGAAATAAGCTTGGGTTGCCTCCCAAGAAGCGCTATTTTTAACGTCGTTTGCCCGACGCAACCAACTCATTTAGACTCTCCAATAGCAAAGACTGTAGTGGGGCCCTATTCATCAAAGTATCCAACTTTCCCTCAACAAATGCCATCAGGTGTCGCGGATCCTTAAATTCTTGAATACGCGTAGGCAACATATGGTCTTCATAACCCTCATTAGTGCAGAAGTGAAGTATGAAACTCTCATCCTCTTCAGGTGGATAGGGAACATGAGTGAAAACTTTGATTACTCTAGGCATCACCGGAAGCTCAAAACATGTCTCCAAGCAAGGAGTAGGAGCAACACCGTAGTCAAACTGCAACATAGAAAAGTCTTCTTCTTCCTCACAAATATCATCTACATTCACAACCTCTCCTCCGGACTCTGTATCACTCCCCATGAAGGCATCCCAACTCTCGTTAACATCGTTCTCATCAGGGTCTTCTTGGATGATGTTGTCACTCTTCGTACAAAAAGGAATATCATCAAGTAGTGAATCAAAGAAATCCAAATCTGAAACCACGTAAGAGTGGATCAGTACAGGTGTACAAGAAGGGTAATCTTGCTTGTGGAGCGGGACTTCTTCATTACGGACATCATCTACCTCGCCCCCACTCTCTTGGAGCATGTAATCATCTTTTCCCAACTCATCTTCAATACCCAAACCTACCTCAGTAGCTCCATCATCATGACTGATCTGCTCCTTTCCCTCATCAGGTGTTGAGACTAATGGTAAATCAAACGGATGGGGAGTTTCTGTATGAAAATCACAATGATTTGTGACTTCATCAGTTACAGCTTGTACCGTTTCGAACTTTTTCCTGTATTCTCCGAAAAACAACTTGACACTATTATCTTCTTCTTCATCTTCAAACATTGGAGGGTCTTCAAAAGCATCAGGAAGTGTATCATCCATCATATTCCCACCTTCGCAGTCCGACTCACTCATATGATCATCCCTATTGGTCTCCTCAGGTTGGGCTTCTGTGTCGCTAGGATGGGATCTCTCGGACTCCTCAGATAAAGCCTTTGCAATCTGCCCCAATTGATTCTCCATGTTCTGCATACTTGCATCGGACACTTGCATGAATTTCTTTAGTGTCTCTTCCAGGTCAGACAACTTCTCTGAAATTATCTCTTCCAATTCGTCGTCTGAATCTTGTGGCTCATAGCTCGGCAAAGACGTAGGAGTGATTGAAACATTTGAGTTTGTAAGTTGTGGGGAGGACGAAGTGGGGTATGCAGTTGCCCAGTAAGGATGGTCGTATGGAGGAATGGGGCAAAGACATGAATGGTGACCGCCTCCACAGAAGGAACAAATGCTATTTTTAGGAAAGCAATCAACCAATTCCTCGGGACTTTTAGTTTGAATGAGAAATTCCATTATGGAGCCTGGTTTTGTCCGAGGATATTGTGGATAAGGATACTGATTAGGAGAATGAGATTGGGAGTATTGCGTATTTGGAAGAGGGTAAGAATAGGAAGATGAAAACTTTTGTGGTGTTGGAGAATAATTTTGATGAGGTGAGTAATATTGAGGAGGAGGATGAGGAGGAGGAGTGTAAGGAGGGTATGACGTATATGGTGAATATTCCATGGAGGTTTGAGGGTAAGGAATTCCTCCAGGAATTTGGCTGAATGGGTTCATCTCATGCCTCTTAGAAATTACTTGAAAGGTTAGCACAGAAAAATCCTACGGAAAAACTAAAAGAAAACTAACTAAAAAAAAATCTCGCTGAAATTAATTAACCCTTAAAACCGACACTGTCCCCGGCAACGGCGCCAAAAACTGATGTGTGTTTTCTCGCACTTAAAATAGTTGTAGAAAAGTGGTGTAAAGTACGAGTATCGTCTCCACAGGGACGGACAAAAGGGAAATAAAGATTAACTAAACTTTAGCGATTAAAAAGAAATAAAAATAAATAAATGCAAGTGTGCGAGATTGATTGGTTGAATTAAAATTAAAACTAATGCTAATGAGCGATAAAAATAAAAGATTGGTTTCTTCTCAATTAACGACGAAGGGAACAGGGATTGATTCCGGGGTAACCAGATTTCTGACAGATCAGGCCTAATTACATGAATTTAATTTAATTGAGCCTAGCTAATCATTACTAAGTTCTTACCGCTCTCACGGCGTAGAGTACAATAATTTAGGGGACCAGGCTGATCTCTCATGCGACAGGATCCTAAATTATTGCCAAGACGAGCGAGCTTACGGCCCCTTAATCGCTACTAATCTCTTAGCGAACGATTAAGTGTGTGTGAATGTGTCCTAGAACAAATTAGATCTCTCTTAATTCATTCTACATGCAATTGTAATTCTAGCTGCAGTCTAGGTTACAAGAGATATCAATTAAATTATTCAAACACAAATTAAATGGCATTCATGCAATTAAACCGACAAGAATCTAGCCATACATCATGATTAACCCCTTCATCAATCCCAAATCCCTAATTAAACTACTCACAATTCATAATTGAAGAATCAACAGAATTGAGATGAATAGAAATAATTGTCATTAATTAAAAAGATGAACTTACAAATAATCCCAGGGTCTTGGAAGAAAATAGCGTAAAAACGTTGTTAAATTCGTCCCTAGGCCTCTCCGTAATGTTCGTAACCCCCAAAACGGGGTTATGGAGGCCTTATTTATAGAAAACAACGAATTCGGGTCGAATTAGGATGAATCGCGGCCAGGCACGGTGCCAGGCACGACCGTGCCTGCGACCGTGCCTACGGAAGAATCCCGTAATTCGCTTCCAGGCACGGCGTGCCTAGCTGCCAGGCACGACCGTGCCTGGCCTCCAGTAGCTCGTAGTTTCGTTTTTCTTCAGGCACGGCGTGCCCAAGTCCAGGCACGACCGTGCCTGACCTTATCCTTCACTTTTCCTTCGTTTTCTTGCTCCAAACGCTACCGGATGCCTACGAGGTCGATCCAAATGCTTTTTCTTCATCAGAATTTCGTCGTGAATCTCCCGGTGACCTCCAAATCTTCCAAATCTTTCCCGAACGCCTTCAAATCCTTCCCGAATGCCTTTCAAGCGCCGATTGCCGGACTCCAATTTCTTCAAATCAACTCCAAATGCAATGAAACTCGATCCAACGCCTGCTAAACACAACTTGAGCCAAAATTGAGACTTGCAACGCCTTAAAGCCAGGAAAACCATCAAAATCCGACCCGAACACGCATCGAATGCGTGTCTAAATACGGACTTATCAATGCCTTGAAAAAGGATCTAAGCAAGAGTTTCGCCATGAAAGATTTGGGACCGGCTAAACAAATCCTTGGGATGAGAATAACTCGTGATAGATCGAAGAGACTGCTGTGGATATCCCAAGAGAGGTACATTGAGAAAGTGTTGGAACGATTCAACATGAACAAATCAAAGCCGGTAAACACACCACTTGCTGGACACTTCAGGTTGAGTTCGAAGCAAAGTCCAACAAATGATAAAGAAATGGAGAAAATGAAGAAGATTCCATACTCATCGGTAGTAGGCAGTCTCATGTATGCAATGATATGCACAAGACCAGATATCGCCTATGCAGTTGGAGTCGTCAGTCGCTTCTTGGCCAACCCTGGGAATGAACATTGGGTAGCGGTCAAATGGATCCTCCGATATTTACGAGGAACTTCCAAAAGATGCTTATGCTTTGGAAAAGGAAAACCTGTGTTAGAAGGATACACAGATGCAGACTTGGCCGGTGATATTGATTCAAGGAAATCAACATCGGGTTACCTAACTACTTTTGAAGGGGGAGCTGTTTCCTGGCAATCAAAGCTGCAAAAGTGTGTTGCATTATCCACCACAGAGGCAGAGTACATCGCAGCTACTGAAGCTTGCAAGGAGATGTTGTGGATGAAGAACATTCTGCTCGAGCTGGGAATAGATCAAGAAAGGTACGTGTTGAAGTGTGATAATCAAAGCGCAATTTACTTGGTGAAAAACTCAATATTTCATTCCCGCACAAAGCACATTGACACAAGGTATCACTGGATCCGAGAAGTCCTCGAGGAAAAGAAATTGCATCTTGACAAGGTTCACACCGACGAGAACTGGTCAGACATGATGACCAAGGTAATACGGACAAAGAAGTTCGAAGATTGCTGTCAAGGTGCAGGTTTGCTACTACCCCCCAATTAAGTCGCGAGGGGGAGATTTGTTGGGATCCCTCCTTAATTGGAGAGGTTCTAGAAAATTCTAGAGCTTTCTAGAGAAGTATAGAATTTTCTAGAACGTTCTGGAGAATCCTAGAGAAGTCTAGAACTCTCTAGAAGCTTGTGGAATAGTGTGGAATCCTCTAGAATATTCTAGAGATGTGTGGAAACTTCCGGAAGCCTATGGAAGAGTATGGAAGGATATGGAAGAGAGTGGAAGAGTATGGAGACTCCTAGAGTGTGTGGAGCATTCTAGAGAATCAATCTCCACCCTTAGATAGAATTCATCCCCACCATTCATTGTGAAGGTGGAGTAGTATAAATAGGGGTAGGGGGATTCATTCCTAACCATCCTAGCAAGAGTGAATCCACTTCTAGAGTGAGAAAGTTAGAGAGCCTCTTTGAGAGAGAAGAGAGATAGCTTGGGAAGACATCATCCTCAAGCTTGAGTGAGCCACCATTGAGTGAGACAATTTTGTAACATCCTTGTATACCCTACTATTCTTTTGTATAGTGGAAGAATCTTCATATTGGAGAATTTAAATCGTGTGCTCCCATTGCTACCTTATTTCCTAAGGGCCTATCTTAACTTCACGAAGCGGGAAAGTCCGGAGTGTTTTTTCCCAACAAGAGATACTGCGTATTATATTTAACTTGTAGTAAATGTTAGTGTTGTGGTATATATGGTTTAATGGCGTGGTAAAAATAAAATGTTTGGTTTGTTTTTGCAGACCTCATGACATCAGAATACATTCATGCCTATTATAGAAATAAATGTGGGAGAGCTAATGTGATCATTTGATTTACATTGTTCCATCTTGATGTTTCATCACACCAGAAGACAGTGTAAAGCAGCATTACTGAAAAAACTACTTAAAGTTACATCTGCTATTTAATTGATATTTCATTTTAAGAAGGATATACACCCACACACATCCACTGCTCCACGCCCTTCAGTTCTTTTTTAAAAGCAACTTGAAGTGATATTTACCAATTCTATATGTCCTCAAGTTTGATTTGTAGACTAAGAATGTGTATCACAACACAAATATAGAAGCTATCTTTCAAGCTTAAACTCAAAGAACCAGAAGAGGAAAAACTCATTGCGATTACTGAAAATAACTGAGGCTTATATAGCCAAATACAATGCAAGGAGTGTATGAGTACTACGTAACAACTCCCTAAAATGCAGGCATGATGCACGTATAACCACTCCCTAAATAATGGAACAAAAGACTCCTACAAATAAGATAACTACCAGACTTATTCAAAGCATAAAACATGAGCTACAATAATTAATAAAAGATTAATTCCTACGTATGCAGGCTCACACGCTCACGTCACATTGGATAACTTTCAACACCTCCCCTTGATCCAAGCTTGCACATTCCAATTCTCCTCATGAAATAATAGTGCTTTGCTTGATTCAAGACCTTGGTAAAAAGGTCTGCATTCTGCCAAACTGTGCCACAAAACTGAAGTAAAAGTTTTCCTTCAGCCACAAGTTGTCTTATGAAATGGTGTTGCACATCAATATGTTTAGTTCTTGAATGGAATGTTGGATTCCGTGCCATTGCTATTGCTGACTTGTTGTCACACCAAATCTCAGGTTTCTCTTCTTGCTTGCAGCACAAATCAGCTAGTAACTTCTTCAGCCATAAAGCTTGCTTTGCTGCAGCCCCTGCAGCCACATATTCTGCCTCTGAACTTGATAGAGCTACAATATCTTGCTTCTTTGCACTCCATGTGATAGCACCTGAACCAAGATCAAACACTGATCCGGATGTACTTTTTCTATCATCCACACACCCAGCCCAATCACTGTCAGTATATCCCCTCAACTTGAAATCGTTCACACTTGAATATTGGATGCCATATTCAAGTGTACCTGAAACATATTTTAAAATCCTCTTGGCTGCACCAAGATGTTGTTTGGTAGGACTATGCATATACCTTGATACTACACTGACACTCAGAGCTATATCAGGTCTAGAGTGTGTGAGATAGTTTAGACCTCCCACCGTGCTCCTATAAAGTCTTTCATCAACTTTTTATGTTCCATCATACTTTTGTAATTTCTCATTTGTGTTCATTGGTGTCTTGGCAGCTTCACACTTTTGCATATGGAATCTCTTTAGCAGATCAGCTGCATACTTCTTTTGGCTTAGGAAAATGCCTTCTTTGTTTTGTCTTACCTCAAGCCCAAGAAAATATTGCAGCTTTCCCAAATCAGTCATCTCAAACTCTTGAGTCATTGCTTTCTTAAAGCCATCTAACATATTGTGTGAAGAACTAAAGTATATGATATCATCAACATATAAGCAAACTATAATGAATTCAGTCATACCTTGTAACACTTGAGATTTAATATAAACGGATTAATAGTACTACTCGTACCAACAGAGGTGCATCTCCTTTTAAGGGAGCTCATCACCCAAGAACTCCAAAGTTAAGCGTGATGGCACGAGAGTAATCTTAGGATGGGTGACCCTCTGGGAAGTTTCTCAGGGTGCGCATGAGTGAGGACAAAGTGCGCGGTAAATGCTCGTGGTGGTTTGTGAGGATAATACTAGAGGTCCGGAGTAAATACCTCGGGTCCTGCGGGGCCGGGGTATTACATGTGGTATTAGAGCAACCCTGCGACAGTGTGCTGACCCGTTGGAGATTGGGCTGTCACTTAGCGGGGAAGGATTCTGGGATTTGATTGAGATTTGAGATTGGTTTATGGACACAACGAGGATGTTGCGTTCCTAAGTGGGGGTGATTGTAACACTTGAGATTTAATATAAACGGATTAATAGTACTACTCATACCAACAGAGGTGCATCTCCTTTTAAGGGAGCTCATCACCCAAGAACTCCAAAGTTAAGCGTGCTGGAACGGGAGTAGTCTTGGGATGGGTGACCCCCTGAGAAGTTTCTCAGGGCGCGCATGAGTTAGGACAAAGTGCGCGGTAAAGGCTCGTGG
Source organism: Cuscuta epithymum (assembly GCA_945859915.1). Taxonomy (NCBI): domain Eukaryota; kingdom Viridiplantae; phylum Streptophyta; class Magnoliopsida; order Solanales; family Convolvulaceae; genus Cuscuta; species Cuscuta epithymum. Next base: position 7,307,448 of record CAMAPF010000011.1, on the reverse strand, counting down.
TGGTTTGTGAGGATAGTACTAGAGGTCCGGAGTAAATACCTCGGGTCCTGTGGGGCCGGGGTGTTACATACCTTGTTTCTTTACATAAAGTGTGGGCTCATTCTCACTTCTTGCAAATCCTTTTTGAGTGAAAAAAGAATCTATCTTGTTGTACCTAGCCCTGGGGGCTTGTTTGAGCCCATACAATGCCTTTTTCAGCCTGTAGACCTTTTCTTCATCACCTGATTGGACAAACCCCTGAGGCTGCTCCACAAATACTTCCTCATTCAATTCTCCATTAAGGAATGCTGATTTTACATCAAGCTGAAACACTGGTAGGTTCCACTGAGTTGCAAGTGCCAGAACTACTCTGACAGTCTCAAATCTGGCTACAGGTGAGAATGTTTCCTCATAATCAATACCCTCCTGCTGGGCATAACCTTTTACTACCAACTTGGCCTTGTGTTTGGAGATGCTTCCATCAGAGTTGTACTTGGTTGTGTACACCCATTTCAAACCTATTACACTCCTATCTTTAGGTAGAGGAACAAGCTCCCAAGTATTATTCTTTTCTATTGCTTTAATCTCCTCCTGCATAGCTTGCTTCCACTCTTCTTGTGTGATTGCTTCTTCAAATACTGCAGGCTCAGTGGCTACCAAAGCAAAGTCACATGACTCATATATATCAATTAATGACCTTACCTTGCGTGGGGGTGAATCACTATCTGATTCAGATGAGCTGTGGCTACTAGATGAGCTGGATGGAGTAGAAGAAGGTGTTGGAGATGGTGTGACTTCTCTAGCTTCTGCAGACTCATCCAGAGTAACTGAGGGTTGCACATCAACACTTCTCTCAGACTGACTATGCCAATTCCAGATTGCCTCCTCATCAAAAGCAACATTCCTACTGAGGATTATTTTACCAGTGAGGGGATTAAATAATCTGTAGGCCTTGGATTGGACTGAATAACCAACAAAAATGCATTTTTCAGCTTTTCCATCAAGTTTAGTCCTTTGATTTACTAAGGTATATGCTATGCACCCAAAGATTCTCAAATGACCAACTGATGGTTTCTTTCCCCTCCATACCTCAAAAGGTGTAGCATTCAGCACAGCCCTTGTTGGAGAAATGTTAAGCAAATACACTGGTGTTGCTACAGCTTCACCCCAAAACTGATTGGGTAGACCTTTAGCTTTCATCATGCTCCTTGCCATTTCTACTATTGTCCTATTCTTCCTCTCTGCCACCCCATTCTGCTCTAGGGTGTAGGGTGCAGTCAACTCTCTCTTTATGCCATGATCATAACAAAAGTTAATAAATTCTTTGGAGATAAACTCTCCTCCCCTATTTGTTCTTAAGGCTTTCACAGTCTTACCGCTTTGGTTTTCCACCAATGCCTTGAACTTCTTAAAGTTCTCAAAGGATTCAGCCTTACTCTTTTGAAAATAGACCCATGATACTCTACTAAAATCATGTGTGAACAACAGAAAATACCTGCTTCCTCCAATGGATTCAGTCTGCATAGGACCACCCAAGTCTGCATGTACAAGTTCTAGAACTTCACTTGCTCTCTAAGCCTGACCAGTCGGGAAGGACCCACGAGCTTGTTTACCATAAATACACCCTTCACAGAAATCTAGGCCACCAATAGAGGGTAGTCCAAGAACAAACTCCTTGGCACCTAGTAGTTTCAGACTATGAATATTTAAATGTCCATACCTGAGATGCCAAACCCTGGCACTCTCATCTCCTCTAATCACTAGTGCATGATCTGCCCTTTTGATCAAGTCTAGTGGAAACACCTTGTTTTTGCCCATGGAGACCCTCATCACAACTTCATTACTCCTTTTTTCCTTGATAGTGCAGCCTCCATCTTCAAAGATGACTGAGTACCCTCCACATAGAAGTTGCCCAACACTCAGAAGATTATGAGCAAGCTGAGGAACATACTGAACATTCTGCAAGAACTTAGTTCCCCCTTGATCAGTTTGTACTGAAATGGTCCCAAGACCCTCCACTGTGAGTTGTTTTCCATCTCCAAGCCTCACAGTACCTTTCTTGGTATCATCTAGGTCTGTGAATATAGATTTTGAACTGGTCATGTGGTTTGAACATCCACTATCCACATACCTTACTGAACTACCACCATGATCAGAATTATGCTGAGCAAGGAAGAGTTGTTCATGCTCAACACAATTTGATTTTTGTTCAATCCTTCCTTGATCCTTATCCTTGTCTTCTTCCTTCTTCCAACATGATGCTTCTTTGTGTCCTGACATGTTACAATAGTAACACTTGATAGGATCTTTAGGAGTGCCTTTGGAGTAGTTCTGCCTCCCCTCACTGCTGGTATGGCCTCATCTAGGTATGTGAATATAGATTTTGAACTGGTCATGTGGTTTGAACATCCACTATCCACATACCTTACTGAACTACCACCATGATCAGAATTATGCTGAGCAAGGAAGAGTTGTTCATGCTCAACATAATTTGACTTTTGTTCAATCCTTCCTTGATCCTTATCCTTGTATTCTTCCTTCTTCCAACATGATGCTTCTTTGTGGCCTGGCTTGTTACAATAGTAACACTTGATAGGAGCTTTAGGAGTGCCTTTGGAGTAGTCCTGCCTCCCCTCACTGCTGGTATGGCCTCTTCCTCTACCCCTTCCTCTATGAGCACCCCTAGAGCCTCCCCTACCTCTCCCTCTTCCCCTACTTGAAGACCGGAAAGGTTGATCTTTGGATGACTCTTCCTTGGCCTGAAAGGCCTGTTCCTCACTTCTCTTAGTCTCAGCATTGCCCCTCTCTTCATAGGCTTGAAGAGAGCCCTTCAATTCTTCAAATGTATATGTTTCTAGGTCTTTGGATTCCTCAATGGCACACACAAGCTGCCCATATTTAGGTGTGATACTTCTCAGCACCTTGCTCACAACCTGTTCAGGTTTGACATCCTCACCATAGGACTTCATTTGCTGAACAATATTTGTAATTCTGGAGAGATAGTCCTGCACTGACTCTTTGTCCTTCATGCGTGCATTCTCCATCTCCCTCCTTAGTGATTGCAGCCTAACCATGATGATTTTTTTGTCTCCTAAGTATTCTTGCTTGAGAATACTCCAGGCCTCCTTAGAAGTGGATGCTGCAGCAATTCGAGGAAATACTGCATCATCAAGGGCTTGCTGAATAAGAAAGAGAGCTTTAGCATCCTTTTTTCTCTTTTCTCTGAGGGCTTGATCAGGCTCTTCTGGCTGATCATCAACGAATCCATCCTCAACCATGCTCCACAGCTCCTGAGATTTGAACAAGGTCTTCATCTTGAAACTCCAAAAATGATAATTCACTCCTTTGAACAAAGGAAGTTGATTCACTGAACTGCCATTACCCCCTTGCATTTTGGGTTGTTTTTTTGGTGTTGTTTTCACTCATGTTTTCCCTCAACCAAGTGATTGGATTTTGCACTGGCTCTGATACCAAATGTAGACTAAGAATGTGTATCACAACACAAATATAGAAGCTATCTTTCAAGCTTAAACTCAAAGAACCAGAAGAGGAAAAACTCACTGCGATTACTGAAAATAACCGAGGCCTATATAGCCAAATACAATGCAAGAAGGAGTGTATGAGTACTGCGTAACAACTCCCTAAAATGCAGGCATGATGCACGTATAGCCACTCCCTAAATAATGGAACAAAAGACTCCTACAAATAAGATAACTACCAGACTTATTCAAAGCATAAAACATGAGCAACAATAATTAATAAAAGATTAATTCCTACGTATGCAGGCTCACATGCTCACGTCACATTGGATCACTTTCAACATGATTCAGAAAAAAAAAACTCTTAAGCCATAAAGTGATGACACTCAAAGACATAAACCTCTTACATGAGATATAAATTCATAAATATGTAAAATGAGTTTCTGTGAAGTGTCATGGAGGAAAACTCTTAAGCCATAAAGTGATGACACCCAAAGACAAACTTCAACTTGTTATGCACTTTTTTAGAAAAATGAAACTTCGAAAGGTAACATATTTACACATCTTATGGCCATTCAAAATAAACTTCTTAATGTCTCGTATGCTCTATTGTCTTGTAAGCACTCAAACCGAATCATCACCCTTGTTGCGCCGCTTTATTGTTAATCTCTATAAAAAAAGATCATTTCTGTAAATTCAACAACTCTCATAAACACAAAAAAATATCAATAGATTTAGGTGTTCGTAATTCTTGTACAACTTTTAATATTGTTGTATCTGTGTTTTTCCGGCAGACATCTTAACTCTTTGAGATTGTCACATGGGTGAAAAATGAATTTCCTAAGACCTCTTAATGAAAAAGATAAAACAATGCAAGATGATTTTCAAGGATTCCAAAAAAGTTCTAAGAGTACTCTATTTGCTAGCATTTACAAATTATAAAGAAAATAGCACAAAAATATAATTGCATGTCGGTGAAGGGGCTGGTACCTGATTGCTATTGCAGGCAGTGTTTTGTTTGTTGCCTTATTTTTATGCAAGCAGATACATACATTTGTTTGTTTCCTTATTTTTGTGCAGGTAGATATAGTCATACAATTTGTGCAGAATCAAGGAGTTTCTTGCATAAGATTAGAAGCATGATGAATTCAATTTGCTTCCTAATAGTCCCCTTTTATAGGAACAACAGAAGTGTTTCCATTCATAATGGTTGCCGCCCAGTTGTCTCTTTTATAAACTGTATTAATACATTTCCATTGGGAATAATGTTATATGGAGTATATTGTTTGTTGAGCTGAAATTATATAAAATATCTTGCGTCTCTTCGGGAATAACAATTGTCTTTATAGCTTCCCCTTTATCCCATTCAACAATTAATACACGAAGTAGTATTATTTTTTAAATTATTGCTTCGAGCATCTCATTACAATTATTCTGGACAAATCCTTTCACACTTCCTGCCCAAACATATCTTATACTATTGCGTTTTTATATATATAGATATTACGCACTCCTTATAATATTTCTATTAATTAGTTAAAGGTTTTTTTTAATAATATTTCTAAAATAAAACTTATTAATACAAATATGATTAGCAATTATTACAATTTAATGCTAAATACAGAGTATAAGTTATTATGATTAAGTTATTACTATTGCCAATTAGTCACTACTCACACTTTTTAAACAATTATTATTTTAATCATAAATGTAATACTCCTTAGATATTGATATCTTAGTTAAATCTCTTTTTACTCTTATTTTGGAAATGTAAAGGGTATAATGAAAATGTGATCGACTGATTGGCCAATTTTGTATAGGGAGTGTTTGGTTAAGAGTCCGTGAACCATTTTTTGGCTGATTTGATTCTATTTGGCCTTTTGACTAGATCAATCAGTTAATAGAAGTGTTTGGTTAAATGACATTTTCAATTGGCTTTTTGTTCCAAACAGCCAAAATTTCAAACGCTGGAAATTGTATCATTTAGGAATGGCTTTTAAGCATCATCCCTATACTACCCACACCTTTTACTCGTACCTTCTACTTTGCATAAAATAAAGAGAGAAAAATCTTCCCCCATCCCAGACCAACTTCCGCCGTTGAGCAAAAAATCAACCATGGGAGCAAGATTAGCTATGTATAACAGTGATGACCCTGAAGCACAAATGGGAGATGGCGTGAAACTTGCGCTTCTACACGTTCTATCACACATGGATTGTTGGGAAATTGGATGGCCCAGGAGTTACCGGCGGCATATGTGAACTTGGTGGAAGATTTGGATGCCTTTAATGACTACCTGTGGGGTGATGATGTGTGGAGTGAACTAGTAAAAAACATGGCAAGCAATGTAGATAATTTGAAGAATTGCAAACGGCAACGAGCGTGATAAGTCCGTATTTAGTCACACATTTGATGCGTGTTGGGATTGTATTTTGATGGTTTTCCTAGCTTTAAGGTGTTGTAAGTCTCAATATTAGCTCAAGTTATGGTTACCGGGCGTTGGTTGGAGTTTTGTTGCATTTGGAGTCAAAATCAGGATTTTTGAGTTCGGCACTGGCGCTTGAGAAGCAATAGGGATGATTTGAGAAGCATTCAAGGTTGATTTAAGAGCCTTGGAGGTCACCAGGAGGTTTACGATGAAAAGTTGATGACAAAAGAGCTCTAGAATTGGCTTCGGGATCAAAAGAAGATGAATGAAGCTTGAAAACAACGATCAGGATGACCTTCTGTCAATTGTTCAGACATATATCTTTGTAGAAACCACCAATGGACACAACTCAAGTTCAATATGAAAGCTAACTTCAAGATCTACAGATCATATGAAGACACCGTTGCGAGAATCTGAGAGGAAGAAGGTGAAAGCAGATGTTGAAGTCAGATGATCTCTGCTGCGATTTCAGAAAGACACCTTCCACTGTTTTGATCACATCTCTTTATTGGATGATTCAAATCACATTCGGCAGATTGGGGTGGATAGAGGACTTCATTATCTACAACTTTCATGAAGAACGCATTGCCAAATTCGGAATTTAAGTAGGCACGATCGTGCCCTCAAAGTCAGGCACGATCGTGCCTGAAGAGAAAAGCACCACGGAGTTACTGCCACCCAGGCACGATCGTGCCTGCCCAAATTGCGCGTTTTTGCTCCGGAGGCATGATCAAAGGCACGATCGTGCGTGACACCGTGCCTTCCTCCGGAAATCCCAATTCAGCTCAAATTTCACCCGATTTTTCTATTTAAACATTCTGTAAACCCCCGTTTTCGAGGGGGAGCTTAGAGAGAGTGTCTAGCACGAATTTTAGAGGGCTTTTCAGCCTTGTTCATCAATCTTTTGGGATTCTTTATAAGTTCCACCTTTTTAATTAATGACATTTAATTTTTTTTATTGCAATTCTATTGATTCTTCAATTATGAATTGTGAGTAGTTTAATTAGGGATTTGGGGTTGATGAAGGGGTTAATCATGATTTATGGCTAGATTCTTGTTGGTTTAACCGCATGAATGCCGTTTAATTTGTGTTTGAAGAATTTAATTGATATCTTTTGTAACCTAGAACGGCCGTTAGAATTACAACTGCTTGTAGAATAAATTAAGAGAGATCTAATTTATTCTAGGACACATTCACACACACTTAATCGTTCGCTAAGAGATTAGTAGCGATTAAGGGGCCGTAAGCTCGCTCGTCTTGGCAATAATTTAGGATCCTGTCGCATGAGAGATCAGTCTGGTCTCCTATACTTTACACCGCGAGAGCGGTAAGAACTTAGTAGTGATTAGCTAGGCTCAATTAAATCAATTTCATGTAATTAGGCCTGATCAGACAGAAACCTGGTTACCCCGGAATCAATCTCTGTTCCCTTCGTCATTAATTAGAAAGAACCCCCTAGTTTAATCGTTTTATTCACATTTTTATTTTCCAGCAACCAATCTCGCACGACGCATTTTTATTTATTTCTTTTTAATCGCTGAATTTAGTTAATCTTTGATTCCCTATTGTCCGTCCCTATGGAGACGATACTCGTACTTACACCACTATATTACAATCTATTTTAAGTGCGAGAAAACACACATCAGAGCGACACTCCCAGGGTGTTTGATTGTTCTTCAAGTTTTGGTGTTCGAAACTTTCCCTGTTCTACAAAAAGCTAGAATTTGCAAGATCAAGGAAGGTCAAGTAAGATGCATCCCAAGGGTTGTGAAGTGGCCATTTACTAAAAAAACGTTCAATGGATGTGTTTGTCCCTGTTTCAACAATCAAACTAACAGAATAGATAGAGTAGAGAAGAAACGATGATCCGATTCAATACCAAGAATGATTTGGAAGTACAATACAAGGTATCGAGAAAGGAAAATGCGGCTCTCTCTCTCACTACAATAATATGCGCTGAATAATCTGAAAAGTCTTAAGGCTCATTCCCTCTAAGGCTATATTTATATGTCTAGAGAATGAGTTGATGTAACCTAAGCATGATTGGGCTCCTTTATTGAGGTGGCCCAATTGCACACTTTTCAATATTTCCTAATAAGGCTAGTCTATTTATAGCTTACAAAGGTGCCAATGGGGCGAAATATCTAGACATAATAACTACACAAATACAAAGATATTTAACTAGATTGGACACCATAAAATATTCCATTCAATCTCCCCCTTGGTGTTCAATCATGTTCAATCAACATTGTAGTGCAAATATCTTTGTCTTTGTGTTGATTCAGCAATGTAGAGGAGAGCGTAGATAAGATTTGTCCACTTGCTTCTCTTTGTCTTGAACTTCAGTGCAACTCAGCTTCCTTTGTCTTTGAACTCGGCTTCTTGAGAAAGCTTTCTGAAGAAATCCTTGCAATCTCTCATTTGATGTCTTCTTGGCAATTTGTTGTTTGATGCCGGGGGTTGAGGAATCTTGAAAATCTTGCTTGAAAAACGGGCTCAAGAAGAATTTATCGTGGAAAGGTCTTTTATGCTAATTTCTTCGTCAAAATAAGTTTTGCACTGATTTCGCACAAAATTATGTATTTGTGTCATAAACTCATAGCTATTTGGTCACCGCATGTTTTGGCTTAGAGCCATGCCAAAGACCAAAAAATCTCTCCCAATGAAATACGAAGTATGAGTTAGAATTATTATGTTTTACAATACATTGATTTGTTTATACCCGGATACTCTACTAGATGAATTACCAAAGCTAAGTCTAAAAAACACATACTAACTTTTATGGAATTTGATTTGGAGAGATTGAGCATAAGCTATGTATAAAAAATTGTATACAAACAGATTTTTTCTAATTCACGTGCACACAAAAAAGTGGGATCTTTATGAGAAAATTTATGTCAAAACTCATTTTGTTTATATAAACAACTTAAATTAATGGCACACATAAACATTCAACGTGAGCAACATTGCGTGAGAACATGAATTGGAAGAATACTTCATCTGTTTACACAATTACTGTCTATGTAATAACGTTAAGACTTGGGGTTCCATCCTAAAAGGTCAACCTGATAGGAGGAGTAGCCCATGTGTTAATATAGTACTTTGTTCATCCAAACTTTTCCGGTGTGAGACATTTAACACCCCTCCTCACGACCAGACACTTCGTCTGGATCATGCCATCATTCATTTTTTTCATCGGTCCATTTTTTTCATCCAGCCATTTTATAATCGTGGCATCATTTTTCATAAGGGGCCCCACACCATGGATTGATTTGACTCTGATTCCAAGTTAAGACACGAGGTTCCATCCTAAAAGGTCAACCTGATAGGAGGAGTAGCCCATATCTTAATATAACACTTTGCTGATTCAAAGTTTTCCGGTGTGGGATTCTAACAAGTTAAGACACGGAGTTCCATCCTAAAAGGTCAACCTGATAGGAGGAGTAGCCCATATCTTAATATAGCGCTTTGCTGATTCAAAGTTTTCCGGTGTGGGATTCTAACACCCCTCCTCACGACCAGACACTTCGTCTGGATCGTGCCGTCATTCATTTTTTTGTCGGTTCGTCATTCATTTTTTCCGTGTCGTGATTTTTCATAAGGGGGCCCACACCATGGATCTATTTGGCTCTGATACCATGTTAAGACTCAAAGCCTAAAAGGTCAACCTGATAGGAGCAGTGGCCCAAAGCCTTATATAGTGTTTAATTATTTTATAGCTTTTCGGTGTGGGACAAATGCTTTAACACGCCCCCTCAGTCCGAACCGGGTTGGATAATATCGAGGTGTATAAACGGGCCAAGCAAACCCTTAATCATGGGTGCTAAACAAGCCGTCAAACTACAACCGGAATTGGCTCTGATACCACGTTAAGACCCGTGGTTCCATCCTAAAAGGTCAACCTTATAGGAGGAGTAGCCCATGTGTTAATATAGCACTTTGTTCATCCAAACTTTTCCGGTGTGGGACATTTAACAAATAATATTGATTTACATGATGCTTCCAAATATTGGTTGTGCACCGGTCATTGTACTTTGGACAACTATGTCATTCCTAGTGTATAAGTATCTATGTCAACACATACGTCTCTCCCCCTAGAAGATTGTATATGCAATATTAGTGTCATATGAAAAATCGTAAAAGGTACCCTCACAGGTAGCTCAGTTGGTCGAGTGGTGGGAGATTTGGATCAATGGACTAAGGTCGAATCCCCACAGTGATCGGGTGGAGGTCATAGAACCTGAAATAAGGCTGGGCTTCTGGTGCGCATGAGTGTATGGGCTTACTGCGACTATGCTGACTGAGTCACCGTGACTTACTCCTCCACCATTCAGTCGGGTCGGGTGTGGGGGCTCCTGGGGTGGGAGATTTCACCTTTTGGATCAATGAAAAATGGTAAAAGGTTACTCCTTCCATCACATAAAATAGTTTCCACATTGACTTGGATCAGAGTTTAAGAAAGTGAGAATAAAATAGAAATGTATGGTTGCGGTTGATTAAAAAAAATGTAAATGAATGTGTGTCACACAAAACTTTCCAAAAAAGGGAAATAAGAAATATTTTTTGGGACGGTCCAAAAAGAAACCGGGAACTATTTTGCGGGATGGAGGGAGTATATTTTTGATATATTTATTTTAATAAAAATAGAGTAAAAATAATAATATAACTTTACACAAAAATGAGACTTTACATTTTATGTGGCCCACCATATTTAATCCCAGGCTGCCATTCGAGTTAACGCGTTCATGAATAAAGCTATGCATTCCCACCATAAGGTTTCCTCTATCCACTTTGACACATCTCTAATCTCTATGCTATAGATTCCAACTGTTTTTGTGATATGATGAAAAGCTAAATAATAACTTTTTCATCCCACAGTTGCGGACAGCCTTAGCCGGGAATTAATTATAGTGTACCCCAATTTAAATTGTTCAGTTTTTTTGGTAAAAAAAAAGGGATGGGGTCATCCTTTTCCGTCTTTTTGGTAAGACAGGTGAATTTGTGACGAGTTCATCCAAATTTCTTTGTAAAATACGTAGCACTCGGCACTCCCTATAAGGCTATAATGGATGGACATTGCAACACTTTTTCAAACACCTAATCATAAAAACCAAAGTAGTACTCTGTCTAATAAGTCCACATTGATTGACGTTTAAAGTAAGGTGAACAACAATTTGTTCCAATCACCAAATCTTAAAGTTATATGAAATCGTTTGAATTCATGATTACGAATGCGATTAAATTGAATTTTCAAATAAATATAGGTTGGATGAATTGAACTTTTGAGAAGTCCACATTGAATGTTTTTAAACTAATGTCCATGTTAAATTCCACACCAGAAAATTAAGAAATAATAGAGTATTATATTATTAAGATTCTTGGCTACTCCAAATTGATTTTTAGGATAGTTACCTAAATCTAACATGGTATTAGAGTCAAGTTCGGTTGTGGTTTGACTGTTTATCTAGCACTCATGATTAATGGTAACTTGTTAAGGGTTGTTCGACCCATTTGTACACCCCCGATATTGTTCATATCGGTTCCGGCTGAGGGGACGTGTTAATTGTTTGTACCACGCCGGAAAGCTATAAAACAATAAAACACTATCTAAGTATTTGGACATTCCTATCAGATTGACTTTTTAGGATGGAACTTCAGGTATTAACATGATATCAGATTAGAGTCAAACTGATCCATGAATGGTGTGGACCCTATGTGAAAAATGACAACACGATTATAAAAAAATGTAAATGATGGAGGTTCTTCCCCACCACTAGTCCCTCCAACGGTCCTACGAGACGTTGGAGGAGGCTCCAATGCTCCAAACGGTACGGTTAGCCAATATACAGAAAAGAAAAGAAAACGAAAAAAAGTTGTTGGCGACCGAATCAGGATCGGACCGGCGGGTTCCGGTATGAAAAATCATAATTGAGACCAAGGCCAATCCCACGTCTGGATCTAAAACTAAGGTACCGGTCCAGTCTCATGAATTGGCCGGTTGCGCTTCTGTGAATCGGCCGTTTCCGATCCCGACGGGTCCTAGACTTTGAGTTGGGTCCACCTGTATACCATATACAGGGAAACCCTAATTAGGACTGTCAAGTTTTTATTCCTTAAATAAAGTAATTAGTGTCATGTTTTAGTAGTACTAGACTTAACGAATAGCAATTTTTTTCCAAACTTTGCAGTAATTACTCATATTTAGGGAATAAAAATATGACAGTCCTATTTTAGCATATCTAAACTCTTTTATATCCTATTTTGGGTGAGCATGGTGCTCCCACAGGCAAAATTCGCGTGTTACTGTTCACACGTGAACAATAACTTTTAGTTTTTGTTTTATTCATTGTCCCAGTAGCAGGATGATGTAACTCCCGCGTAAAGAAATGTAAGTCACATTGATAAGAAATGTAACTGCAGACAACCGAAATGTAACTTGTCTAATGCGGTGTATAACAAATAAAACATTGATTTCAATATAAACAATGAAAATAAGGAGTCTAATCGCTCAATTGTTTTACGAAATAGTGAACATGTTTTATTTTTAATATTAAGGCCATACAAAATATTTTTTAAAATTTTTGTTGCTAAAAAAATGATATTTTGGCAAAAAAGAATGATTTTTTTTGTGTCAATAGCAAGAGTCTAGTTGTGATGTAACTCGTGTTATGAAAAATGTAAATCGTGTTGAAGAGAATCTAACTGAGGTGTATACAAATTATAACTTGTTGAGCAAGTACAAATGTAACTCGCACATAAAAAGATGTAACTCACGCATAAAAAGGTGTAACTCACGCATAAAATGATGTAACTCCATATAAGATGATATATTTCCATATACTATCAAATGTAAACATTGAAAAAAAGAGTATATATAATGACTCAATTAATATACTTAAATAGTGAATATGTTTTGTTTTTAATATTACGACTATAAAAATGTTTTTAAGAAAATTCATTTTCTTTGCAAAAAAAATATTTTTTTTTTACAAAAAATGATTTTTTTGTTTCATTAGCCTGATTTTATTTTGTGATGTAACCTGTGTTATGAAAAATGTAACTCACGTTGATGGAAAATCTAATTTAGGTGTATGCAAAATGTAACTTGTTGAAGCAAGTCCAACTAGTGTAACTCCACACAAGAAAATATAAGTCACGCATAAAAAAGACGTAACTCACACACAAGAAAATGTAACTTCACGTCCTATGAAATATAACTACAAAAAAACTCCAAAAATTGTCTATAATAAACGTAACTTACTCATTCAGAAATCTAAACCACACATATGAAGATGCAATCATATATTTTATGAAATGTAAATCGAAATAAATAAACTTAATGTCTTAAAAAGACTAGAAACATATAAAAGAGATAAGAAATATATCATCGGAAAAAGTGTATGAATATGAAAAAATATATTACAAAAAAGTGTATCAAATAAAAAAATTTATTTGAAGAAAAAATAATTACTTTTTGGTTGTAATTTCAATTGAAGAAAAAGAAAGAAAAAATGTGTATGAACAAAGACTAAGACCAAAAGAAACAACAATTAATTTATTTTGAAAGGATGAAAATTTGATCACAAAATTATGAACACTCCGGTGTTTCTGAATTAAAAAAAACTATTTGGAATCATGATAGCTTTTAATACTGAAAAAAATAAAAGTAGAAAACGAAAAAGACAAAAAAGAAACGGTGATGGGGATGTTTGTGACTAAAGAAAGAGATAATATGATACTACGTAGCTTTTTGATAAAATAAATAAAAGAAGAGCGAGAGTCCAGAGAGTGCGGATGTGCGAATAGAGAAAGAGCGCATGGTCTAAAACGATACCGTATTTGGGATCGGTATACCATGCGCATGGTATACCGATCCCATGGTGAAATGTTACTCTTAAATCAATGCTTAAAAACTACAAAAAATTGCTTAAAAAAAACTACAAACACGACCAAAAACTCGAGTTTTTTTTCAAAGTATTGCTGAATAAAAAAGTATTTACGGAATTGGTATTGAGTTAATAATATTTACCTGAATACTGCTCCAACAAACTATGGTTAGCAAGCTAGGAAGCACGTTGCGCAGATGAAGAGTAGTAGAGCACCGCATGAAAGAGATGGGCACTTGTAGGACCCAACAGGAGGAGCTGACCAATAGGAAATAGTTCATGGATCCAAAGTTTAAAAAATCCCTCTTTTTCTTTAAATTGCTATAAGTTTTTTATTTATAATCCGATTTTCATAAAAACTATATCAAAATTCATAACTTTTTATTACCTTTCATATGACACCAATATTCAATATATAAAATAAAAAAATCTGATGATACAATGAATGGGGGGTTTTTAGGCTACAATTTTTTTTATGTAGATCAATGTTCTAAAATTAAGATCTCATTATTTCTTAGAGCCCGTTTGGTAACAAAGAAATTGACTGAATCAATCGATTATGCTACAGTTTATGAAGTTATGAATAAAGTGTCTGGATTGACTGATTGTGAGCCCATTTAATGACTCTTTTTTCAGCTTATCGGTCAACTTTTTACCAAATACGTAACTTTTGATTTCGCGCACTGAATTAGGTACTAATAAGAAAAAAGTAAGGTTGAAGTTATTTTTCTGGTTGTATTGGTTGAAATTAATGTGGATGACCATTTTAGCTATTTTTCATATACTTTTTTCTTTATTTTATTAATAAGATATATTTTAAATGTAATTTTTTCACAAATCAGCAGAATAAGTCAATACAGCAACTTCAGCCAGAACTTCATTAATATCAGCAGAATCAGTCGATTTCAGTGTTACCAAACTAACGGCCTGTTTGTTGATTTATGAAAAAATTGTACGAAGTATATAAAATATTTTTTATTATTAAGGTAATTTAAGTTAAATAAAAGTTATATGAAGAAATATTGAAAATGGTCCTCTACAGTAACTTCATTTAATCCAGTTAAAAAGTAAATTCAACCTTAATTTTTCTTATTATAACACAATTTAAGTCAATTATTTAAACTAGACCGATCTGATCTAGTTTAATGACTCCTTATTGACACTTTCGACCAATATATTTAATATCCCGTAATTAGAACATAAAATTGAGGTGTACAAATGTGAGTTCTAATTTTAGAACATGAATTTATTTATAAAAAAATTGAGCCTAAAAACCACCAGCATGCCTGTAATAATTAAACAATTAAGGTTGAAGTTACTTTTCTACTTGTATTGACTGGAGTTAGAAGTGTCATCTACAGTAACTTCAACCAATACAACCAGAAAAATATATATGAAAAATAGCTAAAATGGTCATCCACATTAACTTCAACCAATACAACCAGAAAAATAACTCCGACCTTACTTTTTTCTTATTATTACACAATTCAGTGCGCGAAATCAAAAGTTACGTATTTGGTTAAAAGTTGACCGATAAGCTAAAAAAGAGTCATCAAATGGGCTCACAACCAATCAATCCAGACATTTTATCCAGAACTTCATAAACGGGCTCTAAGAAATTATGAGATCTTAATTTTAAAACATTATCTACTTAAAAAAAAATTGTAGCCTAAAAACCCCATTCATTGTATTATCAGATTTCTTTTTATATATTGAATATTGGTGTCTTATGAAAGGTAATAAAAAGTTATGAATTTTGATACCGTTTTTATGAAAATCGGATTATAAATAAAAAACTTATACCAATTTAAAGAAAAGGGGGATTTTTTAAACTTTGGATCCAAGAACTATTTCCTATTGGTCAGCTCCTCCTGTTTGGTCCTACAAGTGCCCATCTCTTTCATGCGGTGCTCTTCATCTGTGCAGCTTGCTAATCATAGTTTGTTGGAGCAGTATTCACGTAAATATTATTAACTCAACGCCACTTCCGTAAATACTTTTTTATTCTGCAATATTTTGAAAAAAAACTCCAAAAACTCGGTGAAATGTTACTTGAATTAATAATACACAACGTGATACAAATTAGCTAATTAAAAGAAGTTACATTACATATATAAAACCGATTCCAACTCCCATAAAATGTTTGCTTAAATATGGAATTATAACCTATCTATATTTTAGTAATATATCAGGAACTATATATGTCTTTGTAAAAAGCAGCATTTTTGTGACCATATCTAACGTTTTCACCTCTTTGTAACGATAAGTTTTTTAAAAAATAATTAAAATTACATTTTAAAAGAGGCCGGTTGTATATACAACTGGTAGTATTGTGTCTGTATTCATTTTTCAGAGCACTACTCCGTATGTTACTATTTGTAATGATATTATTAAAAGGACCATACATCGAATTAATATCGTTGCACTATTGTAAATGGTGCAATACTCCGATCTTTTATTTACCAGGTGTCCAGTTCACTATGTAGAAAAGTGCCATTTCTTTTATAAAATATAAATGGTGGCTATTAACTTTATGTATGCTACGGAGTAATTAAAAAGGCTATATAACTATTTCTCCCTGTTATTATTGTTATTTTAATATTTTATCATCAATAATCATAAAAAGTTCACGAAAGAGGTAAAAACAGAGGCCGGCTAAATTAGGCTAGATCATTTTAAAAAACAGACATGAGAAAAGCTTCTCATACCGGATATTTTTTGTTTCCAGTTTAAATTAACATCAAATTGTAAATCCATAGGTAATTTAATTATCAAGCACTAGTGCGTGGAACAACAAATTCAACTCAAAATATAATAAAAACGATAAAAACACTATTAACCAAGCACTCCTTATGTAATATAGGCCTTATATTCTTCAATACGGATCAGAGTAACAAGTACGGAGTAACATACAATGTTCTCATGCTCCACAAAAAAATCATGTGAGGAGCAGTACGTGGTTGCAAAATACTTCCCTCATTACATAATAGTTGTAACGTTGTAATTTTTTGTACAATTCACAAAATTTATTTTGACCATGCTTTTCTGTTAATATATAATCAAATTATTATGTACTCCGTATAAAACGTTATTAAATTTCTATTAATGTGATTTTTTAAAATACTAACTTTTCATAATGTTTACTAAGGATGTTTTAACTTGGACTGTAATATGTCCCAAACCAGAGTAGACTAGAATAGACCAAATCAGGTCAGACTTGGATAGTTATAAAAATACAAAGCAATCAGCCTAGATCAGACCAGCAAACTACAGTCCTAGTAAAAACATCCTAATACGTAGCTATATTAAATTAAATTCAAAGTTATGCATCGACAAATGTGAAAGCCAAACTATTACAACTATTAAAGAACGGATGATGTTACATAATCCAAAAAGAATTAGTAATATACTTTACAAAATGGTGCACAAGAGCATCTATCTCTGGCTAGCTTGACTTTATACTCCTCTTGACTTTTATTGCAAAAATTACTCCGTATTACTTTAGCAATTCTCTTTTGACAAATCTGGTTTCTCAAGAAAACTAAGAAGCACGTACTTGATTAGATTATTAGAGTACGTAAGTAACTACGTACGTAAGCTATGAGGTATTTTGATCATATCCTTCCACGGTCCCACTTATTTATAAGGTAATTAACCCGGCCAATTAATTAAGTATCGTCAATTAATTACTACGTATATGAGTTGAAGGTGAATAAAACAGAAACAGGCAGAAAAGACATATAAATGGATTCAAGGGCGGTGGTTTTCGGTACTGTTTTAGTATTCACTTTAGGTCTGGCTGTCGACGCTGCTAGAACGTTCAGGGTATTCAACGTTATCTCTTATGGTGCAAACCCTGATGGAAAGACTGACAATAGTAAGGTGAGTGTAAATGTCCAATATCAAAAGTTATACTTTTTGCGTATATGTAATAAATAGTTATAAATAGGTAAGTCTAAACTTTGTGGAGTTCAATAATGGGTTTACGTCGCAGAATGTGTTTTTGTTTTGAAGGTCATTTTGCACTTCGTATTACTTTTTCAGAACACAATTTCGATCATAAGTACTGGTTTTTAGAATTCATATACACCCCAACAGGATTTTTTTTTTAAAATAAAACGATCAACAGGAATTTTTTTTAAAAATAAAACGATTTTTTTAGATCCTACGGTACACTGACTAGCATTAGAGAAAAGTAGTATTAATAGTCTCAATATCTTGTATACCAAATATAATTAAACCAAACAATTAGCTTTGTATCAAATAGTTACCAACTTGTACTTTCAACCTTTTTAGTTACCAAAAGCTAACAAATACGTCTTGAAACTTTGTTCACGAGTGTATGTATATTCTGTTTATGAAAGAAATGGTATGGTACCAATTCAACCAGAGTTAATCACTTTCGATTATTTACTTTCCAATATTTCCATCATAAGATTCATAACGATTTTGTTGGATTTGGAGCGGGACGTCAAAGCTGGTAAATACAATCTAGCTAGCGGAATAACGGAAAATTTGAAAAAACCCAGTTTGACCAATAAGGGAACCAGCTCGGGAACCTTAGAGAGCACATTAACACATACTCCCTAAATCGTACGAGTATATACTATCAATATAGTAATAAATATACGAGTAATCAAAGAATATCTTATTTTTAATTAGCAATTGATGAGTCAAATGAATGAGATTTTTTAACATTATTTCCAGCGTCATGGATGAGATTATCTGACGAATACATTAAATTACTCGATGAATAACACCAAATGTTCGACTTTGTGAATGAAAAAAAGAAGTAAAATTCCTCGAGTAGGCGTAAAAATGTGTGAGAATTACAAAATATAACTCTTTTGTTTTTTATTCCTTAAATATGAGTAATTAATGTTAACTTTGGAGACTATTGTCATGTTTAAAGACTAGTACGGCCAAACATTGCAATAAATGCTCTCATTTAGAAAAATAAGAATATGATAGTTCTATTTTGAAATACAAAAACATTTGCACCCCTGTTTAGGATTAGAAAAAAGCACCCAAATCCAATTCCCAAACACCCGTAAAGGAACTTAGGCTTTGTTTGCAAACACTACTCCCAAGTGTTTTTAACTTTTTAAAGTGATTTGGGGAAAATTGATTAATAGTAAAAGTTGGTAATGTTTGAGAAAAAAATGATTTTGAAAAGTAAAAGTTGGTAATGTTTGGTAAAATAAGTGATTTTTGTGTAATAGAAAAAGTAAAAAGCATTTTTTAATTGCACAAAATCCGAGAAAAGTTTTTTAAGTAGAAGTTATTACTTGAAAACACTCTTTTTAGCTTTTTTAAGCCAAAAGCTGGAAAATTCGTTTTTTCCAGTATTTGCAAACAAAGCCTTAGTAATTCCATTTGTTGATTATGTATGTAACAATATTTCTCCAGAAACAGTGAACACCTCGACATAGTATGCGTTTGTTTTTTTTTCAAAATTTCTTCTGTACGTAGAGTTACAATGAGAATTTGATCTTACCAAACACAATATTCTTATTTTTTGACGTTTACAATTCTTATTTCTTGAAGGCATTCTTGAGTGCTTGGAATGATGCATGTAAGTGGAAGGGTAAAGGTATACCAACCGTATGGGTACCCCAAGGGGCGTACATGGTTAGTGTCGTACAATTTAAGGGACCGTGCGAGGGTCCCATGACCTTCAGTATCCAAGGGCTACTTAAGGCTCCAACGGACCCTGAGTTGTTCAAGGGGGACACGTGGCTCGTCTTCCAATACATTCAAGGCTTGGTGCTTGAAGGGGGAGGGACTTTGGACGGACAAGGGGCCTGTGCTTGGCCCTTGAATGATTGTAACAAAAATCCCCAATGCGTTAAACTTCCCATTGTAAGTTTCTCATAACTAACATATTTATGCCCCTTATAACCACACAAATGTATCAGTTAGGGCTAATATGTTATATGTCTTATCTAGTTCATGCACTTCAAATTTCAATGAAAAATTCAATTGGAAAGACAGATCATATATTCACGTATACTTGAATCATCGAATAGACCGGAACAATGGCAAAAATGTATAAACAGACTTTTTAGTATAGATCTGATTATATCCAAAAATATAATTGCAATTCTAAGTGAGCCAAAACATTCTAGGCCGGGAGAGTCATCTGGCCATTAAGAAGTTTTACAAATTGAAAGATTGGTAGTGAAGAGTTTCTTTTAAAAAACTTAAGTTATCTTTTAATATAATCAAGTATACAACGTATACCGAAATTCTTGTATAACCATTTCATGTAAGATATTAATTTCGACTAGCTTGAAATGGAGCATCCATGCCGCTTAAGTATTTTGTGAGTTAGTTTTTAATAATTAAACCTTTTTTCCTGTTCATATTTCGGTTAATTATACGGAGTACAAATTATATATTTGAAATTCATTTGAATCCACTCAGATCATCTGAAAAAATCTACATCCGACACATGCTAGAACTTAGAGAGTAGCATATATTCAATCTATTTGATTTTGTATTAATCTGTAAAGATTAATAAGTTCGACACACCATAACCATGAATCCATTAGTTTACAAACTAATTAATCCTAACTAAAGTCGATCTTTTTATTAATCCGAATTATCAACTCTCAATTTTTGGAAGATATAGAAATATTTTTATATATTTCCAAACTAAATTTTTAAACATGAAAAAATATTTACGAAAATTTACAAATGTACTAAAATTAAATTAAAAAAAAATTAGTCACTTTTTATTTATTTTCATTAAAATTTCATGTTTCCTTTTTCCAATTTTTTTTCATAGTTGTGTTAATATGATTATATATTATTTTCTTTTATTAACATTTACATTTTCTATTTTCAATAAGTAAATTGTGATTAAAAGTTTTACAATTTAGATCTTTATTCTAGTTTAATTTTAAAAACTAAATTTTGTATTTATTCTATTTTAGTATTTTTAATTTCTACCAATGTAAAAATGTGAATCACTTGAAATGACGATAGAAAAATGTTTACCAAAATCGATCGATTTGACTCGATCTGATATCATGTTAAGACCTGAAGTTTCATCCTAAAAGGCAACCTGTTAAGAGAGGTAGCTTAAATCTTAATATAACAACATTCTATTACTTCTTAATTTACCGTATGAGACGTTAACAATTATCTAGAAAAAAAAATAGCATGTCGGAAGATTGACCAATGCGAAAAGGAACAGACAAGTTAAACAGTCCAAAAATGTATTGTCCCACCTAAAAGAATGGCTCAACATTGACTATTATGGAGTAAATTTACGTTGAAATTGTCAGATCCCTAATTAGGCTTTTTTTGTTTCTACGGAGTTTGTAATATGCCAATACGGCACTTAATGCGGGATTGCAAGTTAAAGTATGGTTTGTGTCGTTTTACATCTTTTACTCTCTATTTGAGTGAAAGTAAAAATGATGAGGTTGTTTGGATAACACTTGTTTGCCCCAAAACACTTCTTCTTTTTCAACAGGAAACGAAAAACACTGCTAATTTTGCCTCCAGCCCGCTAGAACACAAACACCCCCAATGTGATTTCAGTTTGATCTTATATTATTGTGACAAACAACTCTACAAAATAATCTATTTTACCTAATGATTCTTTTAAAAATAATCAATTTCATCACCAGTTATATTGATAAATAATCTCATGAACGTATATGCATAGAGATATACGAGACATTTTCCCTATACCCTTAAAGTAACCTCTTACACTCTTTTTTCATCTAAGAAATTTACGTTAGTACATGCAATACTCCCAATATAACTTTTGTACCAAATATAACTTTTTCGGCCTTTTATATATCTAGACAATGTATTTACCTGGATATACGTTAATAACTGTAGAAAAATACGTTAAAAAGTAAATAATCGAGTCCAATCCATTGATCCAATAATGGGTGTAATATATAAGCAATCTCCATCTATTATTCAATCATATCAGCCAAATTTTGTGCATATTGTTCCAAAAGGGTCTAATTGGTGAAGTTTGGTAATCAATTACTACGTATAAATAAAATATACGTGTGATCAAATACTTTGTGATGAATATTTATGCTACGTTATATATGTCATCTGTACAGTCGTTGAGGTTCGACTTCGTGAGCAACGCCATCGTGCGGAATATCCATTCAATCAATAGTAAGAACGCCCATATCAACGTCTTTGCTTGCAATGACATGCTGTTTAAAGGCGTGAAACTAACCGCCCCGGGCAACAGCCCGAACACCGATGGCATCAAAATCGGGGCATCAAAAAACATCCAAATCTCTCGGTCAGTCATCGCCACCGGGGACGATTGCGTAGCCATGGTCTCGGGCAGCCAGAAGATTGGCATCGACAATGTGGCATGCGGTCCGGGTCATGGTATTAGTATTGGAAGCCTAGGGAAATCCAAAGATGAATTTGTGAGTGATATACATATAAGACGTTGCAGTTTGTCGGGTACCCAAAATGGATTAAGGATCAAGACTTGGGCGGACTCCTTTCAGGGCAAAGTCAGCAATGTTATTTTTGAGGATGTTGAGATGAATAATGTCAATAATCCCCTTTTCATTGATCAGCAATATTGTCCTTCTGGGCATTGTAGCTCTGAGGTATGTATGTTTCCTATGCTATTTAAGATTTAATTGGTTTGAAAAAACTACACTCTATTCAAATCTTAATATAAATTTTATAGTTTGACTTTTTAAATCAAAATATTCAAATTTAAGGAATAAATGTTCACATATTATTTTTTAAAAAAATCACATAGTATACTCGGTATTACATTATTAATTATTACAAGAAAGTGAGAAACTACATTCGACCGATTTGATTTCATGCGTTTTTTATTCTAAAAACTGTTGAATTTGTATATAGCTATACTATATATGAGTATTACGTAGTACTACTCCATCTTGCTAAGATTGTCTCATCTTTCCTTTTCGATCCGTACCACTAAAATTGTCTTATACTAAATTTAATTGGTAAAGTTTAATTGCATGGTTCTAAATTTAATGAGGATGATGTTGGCCAGACTGCTAAAATCCTCATGAACATTGGAACGTATAATAATCATACACCAGACTTTAAAAAAAACACAATTAAATAGATTAAATCAAATCAGACTAGACCAGAAACTTTTCAATGCCAGTAAAAATATATGTATATCCATCTACTTGAGCTTTTTTCTATTGTTACCTTATTAAGGATGTTTTCTTTTGGACTGTTTTCAGTCCCAGACCAGACTGTATCTTATCAGAAAAGACCAGACTTCTGTAGTTATAAAATACATAGAGACTAGACATTTTCCAGACCAAACCAGACCAGCAAATTTCAGTCTAAAAGAAAACGTCCTAAGTACTTATTTTAGAATGAAATGAACTTCAACATATTGTTATTCATATATGCATGGCAGAGCACATCGTCGGTCGAAATAAGAAACGTGACATTCAAAAATATATGGGGGACGTCGAGTTCAAGTGAAGCTGTCATTATGGATTGCAGTCTAACAAACCCTTGCCAAGACGTTAAGCTTGTCGACATCAACTTGGATTACAGTGGCAATGGCGCGACCATTTCCCAATGTTCCAATGTTCATGGGAATGCTGATGGAGAACAACGCCCTCCGGGCTGTCTTCACTGATCCATCAGCTTCCCTATGTTCCGATGTTCATGAGGATGCTGTTGGCCAAGAACTCCCTCTGGACTGTCTTCGCTCATCCGTCACCTTTGTTAGTGTATATCCCTCCCAGCTAGCTAGTTCTTTTATATTCCTATTTCAGGCATCCTTACTTATTATATGTAGTGATGATGGCCGAATACGTACGTCGTCGCTGTCATTATATTGCTCCACTGTGAAGAGAGAATACTTAATTACTCCATATTATTATATACTCCGTATTGAGCTAATATTTCTTGGCCCTAATAAACTTTCTGTTGAATAAACACATCTGCATGCGGCATGCCCAACTTCTATTCCTCGATCTCGTATTTTATTCACTCCCGCGAAAATGACTACTTTCGCCGGTAATTTATACCCTACAACCGACTGTACCTAGAGGATGATACAATCGAGATTTTTTGTAATAAGATCAAAGTTAAAGGCTAAGAGATATGCTTCTCCTGTGCTCCGCTCCACTTTCTCTTGTTCTCGTTTGTGCCGCTTCAGACACTCTTCCTTGTTTTACTTTTTGTATTTTCTTTTTTCTTTTGTTTTATACGTACCTACGTTTCTAGGTTGCAGCCTTTTAGTCTTTTACTTGTTTCTTTCTTTATTCAAGGACCTTTTTCTTGAGGAAAGGATGTAATTACGGGATTTTTTTGATCTCATTCCCAAACTACGAATGTCAGAAATAGGATACAATAATACGGGAAACGGGTAGTGAAATCAGACTTTTTGTAGGGTTGCATGCGGGTGCTTCCAGCTTTCATTAGTGCCTTTTTTTTTAATATAAGTGGAGCATGTGTGTAACGCCCCGAAATATGGTCTAGTAGTTAAGATACATACGAAAAAAACCTAATCAAATTTAACATTTTCTCTGACATATATAATTTCTAAAGTAGTTTTATTTAAAAGAGCATTAATAATAAATTGATGCTAAAATAATAGTTCTAAACTACACGGCAGAAGCTATCCTTTAAACACTTTTCTTGTAAATCCTATTTGTTTGATTTTTCTAGGCTGATTACATTTAATTAGAAAAATAATCGTTTCCCAAATAGTTTCATACTATTATGATAAGCAAGTAAGACAACGTACTCTAATTTATTAAAATAGTAACCATCTTAATTTATTAGAGATAGGCAACCACCTAAGGTCAATTCACATGAGATATTTTACACCAAAAATAATTAGGTATGGGCAGCAACCTCTATTAATAGTTATTCAAATAATTATGTTTGCCAAGCATTTTGTCTACTATACGGATGATCAAGACTATATATATGTACCCTTAGTTATCTCAAAACTTTATAGACATACCATATGCATGCGGCCACCCACTATAAAAAAAATACCTAGTATATATTAAGTAAGAAAGAGTTGAGCATATAGAAGAGGTAGAAACGAGCTCAAGGAAAATAGCTTCTGATCGACCCAAAAATCATTAAGGTTCCGTATATAAGGTCAGTACTTCTGACCCAGTCTCATTTAAAGTATAATTTCCATCCCCGTTTCATGTTAAGCTATGAGGATGATGAATTTCATATAGCCTTAGAATATTTTATATTAGTATTCAGTAAATACATGTTAAGTTATACATGATGAATATATTGTATGTTCTTTATCTTATAACTTAGAACTGGTATTCGGTAAATACATGATACTAGTTGCGTTCTAAAAGAGAAAAAAATATGTAAAACTTTAATTAGCAGATCGAACTAGCTAGAGCCTGGCAAAAATAAAATCTGGAAATTCTAAATTGAATTAGTTACTAGGTAGAATGGCTTAAGCTAGATAATTATGTATATTAAAGTTGTTGTTATATATTACTACGTATATGACAATTAGATGGCTAAATATATATATATATAACTTAAAAACCGATTAAGTTGTACACTTACGATACATATATACATGTATCTATACTCCCCGTAAAGATTAGAAATATAGCTAAATACATATATGATTAAGTAGTTACCCTATGAATTATAGTAGGACATGTGGTAATACGTACATGCTCTCTGATATATGAGTATTTACATATTCATATAGTTAGCACTTATTAACTAAAATATGTATATGTCGTGATATGTAAATATAGATATACTCCCTCCGTTCTTTAATATTAGTCCTCTTAGGCTTTGGCACGGGTTTTAAGAGGAAAATAATAGGAGTAGTGTAAAAGGTGTAATGAGTAATGGGTAAATGAAAAAGTAGGAAAGAGAAGGGGGTAATGATAATAAAAGTGGGGGTATAAAGGTATATTGATTGTAAAAACTTTCCTTAAATAGAAAGGAGGACAAATAATAAAAAACAACCCAAAATGGAATGGAGGACTAATAATAAAGAACGGAGGGAGTATATGTGAATGTTTGGTTGGTTAATTGGTTGGCTAAAATTATATGTTATCCAATAGGATATATCTCATAATTGCCTGAGTTTGTTAGTGTGAATAGTTAATAGGAAAAATAAGTCAGATATAGCTATGTATGCATTATGTGATGATTATTTCAATTAATGATATGAATATTTATTAAGTGTTTCACACGATTTTTGAATAAATTTAAATAAACCATTTTTTAATTAACTTTTAACGTTTTACATTACTCCGTAAAAGTTATTGAGTTAATAAAATAAAATAAGAATAATTTCAAGTCTTAAGTTATAGATTGCTATATAGACACATATTGCACATTCAAGAAAAAGACTCATTGACCGAACATAAAGGAGTTCAAATAATTAATATGATTATTTGGTTATAAATGAACTTAAAAGATTATTATTTACTACGCCTTGCTCTTGATCTGGCACTCTGACACGAATACTCCTGATATGTTCTGTTTAGTGTACTACGTACACTCCTAAAATTCTGTTTTAGAGGAATTAGTGTTCTCCTGTTTAGTGTACTATGTACACTCCTGAAATCTTTTTAGAGCACTATTACTCTTCTGTTAAGGTTCGAGTCTCTTCGGTGATCTCGTCCTTTCTGTTCAGCTAGCTTCTGTTAGGGATTGGTACGTGTAGCCCCGGCGATTACGTTTCCACATCCTTTCTGGGTAATGTGGGTACAGACTTCGTGACTGTATTCCTTACCGTTAGTATTTCGCTGTCTAGGTCCAGTTTCTTGAGTTTAAGGCTAAATGAATATGTTTTTATAAATGATCAGTTTCAGAATAAGTATTATCTCATAATTATGATATCTGGATATGTTTCTGTTCAGTACACACACTCAAAAATATTCCCAGAATAAAGATTATCTGATGCTTAAGATATCTGAATATGTTTCTGATCTGTATATGAATATTTTGATTCTCATAACAGTTATTCGGCTCACTCAGGTATGTCATATGTTTGTTTGACTAGATGCTAATTATGTTATGTTGCTATTTGAATTAATATGTGATTATTATCGTCATTATTGTCATGATTATTGTTATTGTTATTTGTACCGTACCACTCAGCACATTGCTGAGCGGGTAGTTGTTTGTTTTTCCTACCCGTAGGTTGAAGTAGATTCAGCTAAGATAAGGATGCTGGGATGGAAGGAGGCGTAGGATTCATGTGCATACCATTTGTGTATTGTTTATAAATAAAAAAATAAGAAGCAAGTTTGACTTTAAACTGATTTGATCATTTTCATTTTGTAAACGCTTCCGCATATCTTGAAATAATTGTGTTGTATAATATTAAGTAATTTACCGTGACTTAATATTTTCAGGTATTGATTAATTAGTTGACATTTGAATCAAAATGTTTTATTAAAATACTTAATTTTGTTTTAAATAATTAAAAGACTTTTGGTTAAAATCTGTTTAACTCCTACAACGTGACACACCGCTCGGGTCGGCAGGGCCGGTTCGGGTAGGGTGTTACAATGTGTGGGGACAAGGAAAGTCGGATTACTCAAATCCGTATTAAGCATTTATTGTTGATTCAAAGCCTATGAATTACTATACAAACATATGTGATATGTAGGGAAGAAGAGAGGCATTTACTCTATATTTTTATTGATAACCATTAGGCTTTATATAGCCTTTACAAAGATGAATTGAACCAAGCACGTATAACAACTAGTTCCTAGAATTAAGGCTAGCCATATGAAAATAACGTGGATAATAGATGACTTGATCAAATGCTAAAAACAAGCTAACCAACTTCTACGCATGACTTATTCAATAAACATAATAATAAAGAATAAACAAAGCAATATTCCACGTGTGCATGGCCTTGAACTCCTTCGCATGCAAGCTTGATCATACTTTCAACACCTCCCCTTGATCCAAGCTTGTCATTCCAATCCTTTCCATGAAAAACTGATGCTTAACTTGAGTCAAAGCCTTAGTGAATAGGTCTGCATTCTGAAGCTCAGTTCCACAGAATTGCAGATCTATTTTCTCCTCAACTACAAGCTTCCTAATGAAATGATGTTGCACATCTATATGCTTTGTTCTAGCATGAAATGCTAAGTTCTTTGCCATTGCAATTGTGGACATGTTGTCACACCAAATCTCTGGAATTTCTTGTTGTTCACAGCACAAATCCTTTAGTAACTTCTTCAACCATAATGCTTGTTTTGCTGCAGCTCCTGCAACAATGTACTCTGCCTCAGAGGTAGACAAAGCCATTGTATCTTGCTTCTTTGAACTCCATGTAATAGCTCCAGAACCAAGGTCAAACACTGAGCCTGAGATGCTCTTTCTATCATCAACACAACCTGCCCAATCACTATCAGTATAGCCTCTGAGTTTAAAGTGTTTTACACTTTCATACTATACTGCAAACTCAAGAGTTCCTGCCACATATCTCAGAATCCTTTTGGCAGCACCAAAATGTTGCTTAGTAGGACAATGTATATACCTAGACACAACACTAACACTGTGTGCAATGTCAGGTCTAGTGTGTGTTAGGTAGTTTAGTCCCTCAACTAGGCTTCTGAACAATCTTTCATTTGCTTTCTCGGTTCCATCACATTTCTGCAGCTTCTCATTGGTATTCATAGGAGTCTTAGCAATTTCACAATTCTCCATATGAAACCTTTTGAGCAAATCCATAGCATACTTTCTTTGACACAAGAAAGTTCATTCCTTCTTTTGTTTTACTTACATGCCAAGAAAGTATTGCAGGACACCTAGGTCAGTCATTTCAAACTTCTGCTTCATTGAATTCTTGAAATCTGCTAGCATACTTTCTAAGGAGCTAAAGTATACTATGTCATCAACATAAAGGCAAACAATAATGAACTGAGCCTTACCTTGCCTCTTTATGTAAAGTGTTAACTCATTATCACTCCTAATGAATCCATTAGTAATGAAAAAAGAGTCAATCTTACTAACCATGCCCTTGGAGCCTGCTTTAAGCCATAGAGTGCCTTTTTCAGCTTGTACACCTTTTCAGGTTCATTCTTCTTCTCAAAGTCCTGTGGTTGTTCAACAAACACCTCCTCCTGAAGTTCTCCATTTAAGAAAGCTGACTTCACATCTAACTGGAACACAGGTAGTCTCCATTTAAGAAAGCTGCCTCACCCCAGAATGAGTTAGGCAGCCCTTTAACCTTCATCATACACCTAGCCATTTCAACAATGGTTCTGTTTTTCCTCTCAGCTACCCCATTTTGCTCAGGGGTATATGGTGCTGTAAGTTCCCTTCTAATCCCCTGATCATTACAGTATTGATTAAACTCTTTGGAGACAAACTCTCCACCCCTGTCAATTCTTAGGGCCTTCACTTGCAGTCCACTTTGCTTCTCCACCAATGCCTTAACTTCTTAAAGTTCTCAAAAGACTCAGATTTAGTCTTTTGAAAGTACACCCATGACATCCTACTGAAGTCATCAGTGAGGAGAAAGAAATATTTACTTCCTCCTAATGATTTAGTTTGCATGGGGCCACACAAGTCAGCATGAATTAACTCCAAGCAC
The DNA here is from genome assembly GCA_945859915.1 of Cuscuta epithymum. Taxonomy (NCBI): domain Eukaryota; kingdom Viridiplantae; phylum Streptophyta; class Magnoliopsida; order Solanales; family Convolvulaceae; genus Cuscuta; species Cuscuta epithymum. Next base: position 7,278,104 of record CAMAPF010000011.1, on the reverse strand, counting down.
TCACTAGCCCTCCAAGCCTTGCCACTTGGAAATGAGCCTCTAGCTTGCTTCCCATACACACGCCCTTCACAGAACTCCAACACCCCAATGCTAGGTAGTCCATGCACAAATTCCTTTGAACTTAGCAATTGTAAGCTGTGATTGTTAAGATGCCCATATTTGAGGTGCCATAGTTTTGCATTTTCATCTCCTTTCACCACAAGAGCTTGGCCTGCATTTCTGGTTAGGTCCAATGGAAAGACCTTGTTCTTTCCCATTGGTATCCTCATCACCACTTCATTTTGCTTGTTATCTTTGATAATACACATACCATCCTTAAATAGGATTCTGTAGCCACCACATATAAGCTGACCCACACTTAACAAGTTATGGGCCAGGTTAGGAACATACTGCACATTATGCAGTAATTTGGGCTTTCCTTGCTTAGTTAGAAGCTCAATTGTTCCATGTCCTTCAACTGAAAGCTGCTTGCCATCTCCAAGCCTTACCATACTCTTCTTAGAGTCATCTAGGTCCATAAACATGTCCCTAGAACTGGTCATGTGGTTTGAGCAACCACTATCCACATACCAGACTGTTTTTGCTCCATAGTCACAATTATGTTGAGCAAGGAAAAGGTTTTCATGCTCAGCATAATTAGACTTACTCTCATTTTTTCCTTCAACTTTATCCTATTCTTTCTTTCAACATGAGGCCTCCTTATGACCTGGCTTGTTGCAGTAATAGCATTTGATGGGATTCTTGTAATTGCTCCCAGTTGGCTCCTCCTTTCTCTCAGGAGTGTAGCCTCTGCCTCCTCTGCGACGACCTCTACCTCTATTACTTTCTCTACCACGACCTCTTCCTCTTCCTCTTGAAGATTGTTGAGTCCTATCATGGTGAGAAGTGTCAGCTTTACCTTGAAAAGCTGTCTCATCCCTTTCTTCCTCTTTATCTTCCCTTTCTTCATAGGCCTGCAAAGAACATTTGAGTTCATCAAAGGTGTATACCTCCATGTCCTTAGACTCCTCAATAGATTCCACAAGATGAGAGTACTTCCTTAAAAGACGCCTCAGCACCTTACTTATCACTTGTTTAGATTTAACCTCCTCTCCATAGGATCTCATCTTCTGCACAATTGATGTGATCCTAGAGAGGTAATCATTTGCAGTTTCTTTATCCTTCATCTTGGCATTCTTAAATTCCCTTCTTAGGGATTGCAGCCTGACCTCAATGACCTTCTTATCTCCCTTGTATTCCTTCTGAAGAATACTCCAAGCTTCCTTGGATGTTGAGGCTGCAGCAATCCGGGGAAAGACCTCATCATCCAAAGCTTGTGGAATGAAATAAAGAGCCATTACATCCTTCTTTCTCTTATCTCTCAAGGCTTGATCTGGTTCCTCTGGTTGGCCATCTTCAAACCCTTCATCAACAATGCTCCATAGCTCTTGAGACTTGAAGAGAGTCTTCATCTTCATACTCCAAAAGTGGTAATTTGAATCCTTGAACATAGGTGATATTCGTGTAATTTCTGATTGTATGTTTTTATTTTTAACTAGTTTTTATTAGTTCTAGTTGTGGAAATTACACACTTTTGGTGTAATATTTTATTTTCATTTTTATTTGTAATTTGTTTAGATTAGGATTATTCTGAGCTTAACAGGTCAAAGATCATCCAAGGGATCAAGATTGGACCTTAAAAGATCAAGGAAAGTGCAAGGAGACAAGAAAGATTTTGATGAAAACGGTTAGCAACACAAGAGGGGGAGGGTGAATTGTGTGTGTGTGGAACCGTGACAGTTTTTCGCCGAGTTCTAGTGTGGGATAAAGGGAATTGCTAGATAGTAAAGTGCACAAGAATTTAACGAGGAAAAATCCCTTGGCTCAAAGGGATTAAAAAACCTCGACCTCCCGTGGAGGAATTTTAAACAACTTCACTAAACAAGCCTTTGAAAGAGTTACAAGAGTGATTCTCCTAATCTACCCTTGAGCCTCCCCAACTCTATCCTCTCTAGGAAGAGTTATGCATCTCTACCTTGCGGGTAGAGAGCCTCTCAGCTTTATCACAAAGCTCTCACACACACTTAACCCGAGACAGTTACTCTAGCCAATTAAGCCTCAATATTCCAAGTACAATATGAAAGGGAAAAGAAAACTCTATCTAGAACTCCGCGAGCAGTTTCAGGCGCCAAGGACTTGATCCTTTTATTGAATGATTCTTCTAAGTATTGTTCTCGGTTCAGCACACCTCTCTCCTTTTGGTTGCTCGAATATATATGCTGCTTGGAATGAATCCGTTGGGGCTCACTTTCCTTGAGTAGATCAATTTTGAATTACCTTCCTTGGTTACCAATTTTTTATTTAGCAAGAGGTATTTCGTTAGTCAAAAAGATATCAAGAAATTAAGCACATTTATTATAGAGACTACCTTAACAAGGAAGTAGTTCATTTTCCTATTTAAGGAGAGCAACGGGTCATATTTTAAAAGCCATCATTCCATTCAAAATATCTAGTCTTTGATTGGTATAGTATCCTTCCATAAATGGAGCAAGTATTTATTCAAATCATGTGATATTTCAAAAAGTATCTTTCCTCAAATCATGCCACGTTCATTAGTTGTTTGAAAACAATTGCTTTCCTTAAAAGTGTATTAATTAAAGACCTTTTCCATAAGGATATTTCATTAGTATTTTTCCTTTTTAATTTATGCAAGCCAATAGTCTCACAATAATGTTACGTAATCATGTATGTACGTAGATATAACTAAATCACAAATAGCATAGAGTAGTTCTAACACAGGTCCATTAATGAGCTCGTACTAGGCAACCTGCTCGGTTAGAATTAGGATAGTTCTTTCCTTGGTTCCAGTCAGGTTAGTCATCAACAAAACTAATTAATCAACAAATTCCCTCTTTTTGTTGATGACAAACCATAGGTGCCTGCATTGTTAGAAGATAATATGCAACAGTAGCAACATCTTATAGTGAAGCACATAAGTACGTAGCATAGAGGATAAAGGCACCTGGTTGTTTCCCCCTTTTGGCATCAACTAAAAGGAAACAAAATAATGCCTAAATTAAAACACCGATTTATTCCCCCTTAGATGATGCCGGAAGCTCCTACATGCTCTCATCGCGAAATTAAGTGCATATTATACAATTTAGGAAATAAGAAATAGAACAAATACTCTAGGAATTAATTAGACCGAGTTCCAGTCTAATTAGTTCAAACCTTTCTCTTCCCAGAGGCTTGGTAAAGATATCAGCTATTTGTTTCTCGGTGTTGCAATATTCCAGCCTGATTATCCCCTTTTCCACGCAATCTCTCAGAAAGTGATGTCGTATATGAATATGTTTTGTCCGAGAATGCATGACCGGGTCCTTTGATATGCTAATTGCACTTGTATTATCGCATAGGATGGGCGTGCGCTTTAAATCAACCCCGTAATCGCTTACTTGTTGCATGATCCACAATGATTGAGAGCAACAAGATGCGGCTGCTACATACTCAGCTTCGGCTGTTGAAAGAGCAACTGAAGTTTGTTTCTTTGAGCTCCAAGAAACTAGACAGGGACCTAGGAAGTGAGCCGTTCCAGACGTACTCTTTCTATTTAGCAAATAACCTGCAAAATCAGAATCTGAATATGAAATAAGGTTAAAATCATCATTACGAGGATACCATAAACATAGATTAGTAGTTCCTTTGAGGTATTTGAGAATCCTCTTCACAGCTTTGAGATGGGACTCCTTGGGATTGGCCTGGAACCGTGCACATAGACCTACGCTGAAAACTATGTCGGGTCTACTGGCAGTTAAGTATAGTAAGGACCCAATCATTCCTCGATACATTTTTTGGTCTATGTTTTTTCCTTGTTCATCCGCGTCCAGCCTATCATTTGTCCCATTGGTGTAGTCATAGTTTTTCCTTCACTCATCCTGTACTTCTTTAGGAGTTCCTTGAGGTACTTTTGTTGAGATATTTGAGTTCCTTTACTTGTTTGCTTGATTTGTAGACCAAAGAAGAAGTTAAGTTCCCCCATCATACTCATCTCAAATTCGGAACTCATAAGATTTGAAAATTCTTCACAAAGGGAATCGTTAGCAGCACCAAAAATAATATCAGCAACATAAACTTGAACAACCAATAGGGCTTGATCTTTTATTCTTAGAAAAAGAGTTTTATCTATTTTTCCTCTTTCAAAATCATTTTCCAAAAGAAATTTAGATAGGCGTTCATACCAAGCACGAGGTGCTTGTTTGAGGCCATAAAGTTCTTTATCTAATTTGAAAACATGATTAGGAAAATCTTGATTTTCAAAGCCCGGTGGTTGTTCTACATATACCTCTTCCTTTAGATATCCATTCAAGAAGGCCGTCTTGACATCCATTTGGTGGAGGGTGAAACCCATATGAGCCGCAAATGCAATGAGCATTCGGATTGCTTCTAATCTAGCCACCGGTGCAAATGTCTCGTTGAAATCTATCCCTTCTTGTTGGTTATACCCTTTGACTACAAGCCTAGCTTTGTTCCTTGTGATTTGACCATGTTCATCTAGCTTGTTCTTGAATACCTGACGTGCACTTTGTCGTGGTGTGCAATCAAAATAAATACAATACAACAAATATACGTAGTATATTGAAGTAAGGTTCGTATCCGCAGGGAAAGGAATACTTCTCTTTTTATAAACTAATAAATAAAGGGGGGGGGTTTGATTGAATGATTTAATTAAAATTGAACACGAAGATGAACGAGTTATGTGGTTTAATTAATGAGATGAAGACTTGGCTTTGCTTTTATCCACTTAATGAAATGTTCGTCGATCCCGGTTATATCTTTAACTATCTTCCTCTCGAATACTCAATCGAGGAGTATATCCAGTTCATCGAGGGTAGTTATTAATAACGAGAAGCGTTCATTAATAAAATTTACTATCGAGTCAATATAGAACAAGCGCCGTATATTAACTTGATAGTAGCAATAAACTTAAGATGAAAACGATTGAGATTGATAACCTCAACACAAGCAGTTTATTGGTTTAATCAATATAATTAATTCCCTTTAGATTATTAACCATGAGATGCATGCATTAATAATCCAAGTTTACTACCATGAAAGGACCGAATTAATAACAAGCGTATTAATCGACCGATTCTAGTATTAATTAATATATGAAACAAAACTAGTTGATCCTTTAAGTAATGTTCAAAATATTAATATGAAATATGAATAGGAATTAATTAATACTCAAGAAAGAATATTAAAGAAGATGAATCCTACTATAGTTAATATCAAGATGTTAACTAATTGTCATCTTAGTAACACTCCCCAATATTAACGTAGAGGAAGAAATAATTATTACTATAACTAATGTCAAGATGTTAACTAATTGTCATCTTAGTAACACTCCCCAACATTGATATAGAAATAGTATTTAGAGGAAGAATTAATATTCAAGGAAGAATATTAAAGAGAATAACTCACAACTTACAAATTCATTAAGCTTCAAAGTAGCAAAACCAAGATGGAAGAGTTTAGTTCCTCATTTGGAGACTAAACATACTATAAAAATATAAAAGAAATACTATTCTAAACTGAGCTTAAGAGTATGGAAGAAGGGATGCTTAAAAGTGAAGGAAAATGGGGCTATTTATAGGTGTTTTGAAGGTGCTGCACCGGATACCCGACCGGGTATTTGAGATACCCGACCGGGTATTTGTCAAAATCAAATATTTTGCCCACGATCTTGTGTTTTCTGCACGTCTTTTTGTCCGGGTCACTTCATACCCGACCGGGTAAAGGCTATACCCGACCGGGTAAGTCACCAAATCACATTTCTTGCATGATTTCTTGTTCCCTTGCACTTTCCTTTGATCTTGTAAGATCCCTTCCATGATCCTTTGTTGATTCTTGATTGTTTCTTGCTCAAGATGATTCTAAATTTACTAAATTACAACAAACTAGAAAAATAAAATGATTGCACCTTAAATGTGCAATTACCACAACAACACACCATAAAAAGTAATTAAAAGTAAAAATATAAACACTCAAAAATCAATGCAATCAATACCCACTTGAGCCCTATAACAGTCTTGTTCTTGGGTCTCGGTTCTAGATGCCACACCTTATTTCTTTCAAACTGATTTAGTTCTTCCTGCATAGCTAGAACCCAGTCAGTGTCGGAGAGAGCCACTTCATGGCTCTCCGGTTCTATAAGTGATAAATAAGCAGAGAAAGCACAAAAATTTTTAAGTTTAGATCTAGTTGTTACTCCCTGATTCAGATCAGTGAGGAGGTTATCCAGCGGATGTGATCTATGAAGCTTCCAACCCCTAGGAGCGTTGGGTTGGTCCACCAAGTTGTTGAGAGTATCTGAAACTGGTTCTACCGGTTCTACAGGTCCAGTGTCAGTGCTCTGTCCAGGTTCTTCTTCAATTCCAGATTGTTCATTTTCATTTGTTAGAGGTGGTTCCCCAGTTTGATTGCCAATTTCTTCATCTCCTTGAGATTGTGATTTCTTGCGAGTGATCCCTAGCTCACCATCATCGACTTGGATTGATTTTGGGGCAAGTGCTTCATCAAAGATTACATGGATGCTTTCCTCCACACATTGTGTGCGTTTGTTTAGAACTTTGTAGGCCTTGCTATGTGGGGAATATCCGAGAAAGATTGCCTCGTCACTTCTAGCATCAAATTTGCCGATGTTGTCTTTCCCATTGTTGTGGACAAAACATTTGCACCCAAAAGTTCTTAGATGACTTATGTTGGGCTTCCTCCCCTTGAGCAGTTCGTAGGGTGTTGTCCCTAGGAGTGGACGTATCATGACTCGATTAATGATGTAGCATGCTGTGTTTAGAGCCTCTGCCCAAAAACTCCTAGCTAGACCGCTGGAAATAAGCATAGTTCTAGTCATGTCCTCCAGAGTTCTATTCTTCCGTTCTACCACTCCATTCTGTTGTGGAGTTCTAGGTGCGGAGAAGTTGTGGTCTATCCCTCGTTCTTTGCAGAAGGCATCGAAGAGAGAATTGTCAAACTCAGTTCCATGATCCGATCGGATCTTGATTAGTTGTAGACCTGTTTGATGCTCAATTTTCCTTACAAAAATAGCAAACTCATTAAAGGTATCTTTCTTGCTAGCAAGAAAGATAGTCCATGTAAATCTTGAAAAGTCATCAACGATAACTAGAACATATTCTTTATTTCCTCGGCTACGGACTGACATTGGACCACACAAATCCATGTGAATTAGTTCTATGGGCTTGCTTGTGCTCACCAAATTCTTCGTTTTAAAGGATGATCGAGATTGTTTTCCGGTGGCACAAGCCGAGCAAACATGGTCAAGTGAAAATTTCATATTGGGCAGTCCAATGACTAAATCATTATTTTTAAGTTTATTTATTAGTGAAAAACTAGCGTGTCCAAGCCTTTTATGCCATAGCAAAGGATCGTTATCAACAACGCTCAAACAAGTCATACTAATATTAGGCAAAGAATCAAGATCTACTTTATATGTATTTTCGAGCCTCTTGCCTTCAAGTATAACTTGTTGTGATTCGTTGTTAACAATGCGACAAACGTTATGGTCAAAAACAACACTATTACCTCGATCGCAAAATTGAGAAATACTTAGTAAATTAAATCTCAAACCCTTGACTAAAAAGACATTTTCAATTGCATGGTTAGGTGATTTTCCAACTTTGCCCACGGCTATAATCTCTCCTTTGCCGTTGTCTCCAAATGTCACCTTCCCACCGTTAAATGGCCGTAGTGAGAGGAATAAAGATTTGTCTCCCGTCATGTGCTTAGAACAACCACTGTCAAGGAACCAATGATTGTTCCCCCTCACTTGGCGCTGTTCCAGGATCAAGGGTTAGCGCGTGGAACCCAGACTTGCTTGGGTTCCATTTTGTATTTGTTTGAGGAATATCTAACATGATCATAACATCTTTCTAAAGTCTTTTGCCGAGAGTGACATTGATACCGTAGATGACCGATTTTGCCACAATGCATGCAAACTCGGTTGTCATAAGTGTCAACGTATTTAGGTTTCCATTTACCATAAAAGCCTCTTGTTCTTTTATGAAAAGTTCGGTTAGGCGTTTGTCCATAACCGTTTTTGTGCCTCTGAACCAGTCTATCGAACCAGTTTGGTCCAGTTCTAGGTGGCTGTTGATATGGTCTAGAACTGGATTGTCCTCGGGTTCTATTGCCCTTAAAGGGTTGGTTCTGAAAATTTGATTTTTGATTAGATCGAATATCCCTTGGAATATATCCGAGACCTGCAGTCTCGTTTACTTTCTTATTGTGCTGAGAAGGACCAGTTCCAGAATGATGTCTAGACCTGGTTTTGTTCGTTGCACTATAGGATTGATATTCCGGTCTATTTTTAAAATCAGTGCACTCGGCAACAAGACGATGAAGATGATCAATTAAAGTACCAAGGCTCAGAATTTTTGAAAGAAGTTTTTCATCATGATTAACTTGTTTGTTCATACTATCGAGCTTAAGAGAGCAAATGATTTGATCTTGTTCTAAAACCATTTCACTATACTTAAGCCTTTCATCTATTAACTCTCCCACTTTTGTTTCAAGCCTTATCTTGGCTCTCGTGGCTTCCTCGAGTTTAGACTCAAGCTCAGTGATTTGTGATTTAAGATGATCATTTTCAGAAAGGTTTTGATTAAGCTCAATAGTCAATCTTTTGAAAATTTTCTGAACTTTGGTTTTGGATAGAGAGTCACACTTTGTGACACCCTAAAACTTTAAGATCGAAATATAATAAATATTAATAATAAATACTAAGTATATAAAAAGATATAATTAATCTGATATAAATAAAATAAATATTTAAGTATATAAAAGTGACGTTCTTTTAACCCAATGTCAATTGACGTAGAATTTGCATAAAATAATAAAAGTAACTTTTATAAAATTTCAGATATAAAAGCTTGTACAAAAATATACTACAGATAAGTTTAAGTATAGAAAATGATATTAAAGACAATGTGAATTACTCGGTAGATACGACGCGTTACACAGCCCATACTGGGCATACTTACAACCTTCTCATATTAATTAATACGAAGTGAAAGTATGAAGAACGCGAATCTCCTCCTTCTCTCTACAACTCCGGCTTATTGACTTCCGGAAATGGAGTTCCGGCACCAACAACGCCGAACTCCGTATCCCTTCACCCATGGACACAGGTTCTACATACAAAAGCAACCCCCAGGATACATTGCTAGCTACTGTAAAAGCAACGGGAACAGGACAAGGCATAGGGGAGATGACTACTACACTTACTGGAAAGCTTCTCAAAGGACCCAGGACTACACACAACCAGACCTCCCGACTCGCTACTGCAGCCGTCCTCCCCATCGGTATGCTAGTCCCTGTTACAACACACACAATAGCAACAACACAAGAAGCAGATTTGAATCGCACCGTTTCAATACCAACTCCTATTCTCAACGCTACCATCCGGAAATAGTAGTCACGACCCCAGACGTCCACCGGAGGGAAAGACCGGTCAAATATCCGACCTCTGCAGCGCGGCTACACCCCAGAACTCAATCAACTGTTGTCACTCGTCTTCATCCACTCCACACCTCCTACGGAGAAGAAGCGGATGGCTTTTGGAGCACAGTAAGCCACAGACGAAGGCGCTCCAGGCAATATACCAGGCACCGAATCACACCATCCCATCAATTCTCGGACTCAACCCGGTTAGTTAAAAATCCTAATCGTTTCATCTTACTAGATTCAGAAGACGACTATGCCTATTATCCCCCACCCCCACAAGAGTCTAATCAAGAACAGACTCATCCCTACAATCGAGTCATAAAACCCTACAGCCACAGAGTCGACCCGTATTATCAGCAATTTGAGGTACGCCGCAGGCCTGAGACTCAAAATCGATCTCAACCTGATGAAGCGCTTGGAAAGGAACACGCAAGCAGGGCAACCAACGGAGTGGAGAGGTCTGTCTCTGAACAAGTCTCGCCGATGTCACCTTCGTCGGGAATTTTTGCCGAACAGGAGTATCTGATAAGGCTGCGTCGGTAGGTCCATTGTGGAAGGATGGCAATCTGGATCCCAAAGCCCAGTCTAATAATGCCAAACCGGCTACAGCTAACAGAGATGCAGTGATAAGGCTTGACCCTGGTACCGGAACATGGGCTGATCTTCTACGGGGAGACAAGGCTAAAATCGGACGGGCCCCAGCACCATTACTCTCACACGCAAGACCTGTTAATAATAATATTATTGTGACTAATGATATTATTTCCTCCCATACAGAAACTACTGTCATTTCACAGGATTCCGAAAAATTTCACTTCTTTGGAGAAGCAGGATTTGACTCTATCAAATTAGAATCAAGAACCTTTAAGTTCGGAATCACAAACAGTGAAATAACAATTTTGGAAATCAAGAAATCTCAGTTGCACAAGATTACTTTCAGTCTTGATTTGGCTTCTCTAATCATCCGTTATATTTATGAGCTAACAGGAACCGACCTCTCCTATCAGCAACTAAGAAGATTTGGACCTATGTCGGTCTCCTCAAATCTTAATAAAGCTGGTAGCTTCATCAAGATTGCCAAAGATAAGGGAACTTTCATTTTAATTCCTGCAGGCCCAAAAAGATCTAGCTTGATCCAATTCCTGGCGGTCTTTTCTAACTTTATTGGAGTCTCAAATTTAGTACAGGAGGAACCTATGAACTGGCTTCCACGAACCACGTTAATTTCAGAGGAGCCAACATCAATTTCTAAACTTATTTTTGATTGTCAAATTAGGGGAGCATACTCAGAGAAACAATGGTCTCCAATTCCAGTGGAACAACACAGGCTAGCTCAGGCATACTCAGATGCTTCAGATAACTTTTACCAATCAGATGAATCCTTTTTCATGGACGACTTTCTGGGTCATGCAACTGAAAGCGATCGCCGTCCCCCTATCTCAAATCCGGCAGAAATCGTGAAATCAAAATTCAATAGAACGATTTGCAAAAAATCCAATTTTGTTACATCAGAAAATTGACTGCCGACGGATAACTTAAACACGCAAATCAAAATATACAGGAAATCTCAAAAGAATAAGAGGCGCCACAGCATGAAGACTAGATCTCAGTCTAGAGAATTTCCTTGGGTGTAATTTTGGGCTTTCTTTTCTCTGTACTTTTTTGCTTTGTTTCTTTTATTTCCTTTTCAGCCTGTACTGTTTACTATTTCAATAAAATTCACTTCAATTGCAAAAAAAAAAAAAAAAAAAAAAAAAAAAAAAAATTAATTAATACGAAGTATTTGATTAATTGATATTGATAGACTAAGAATATTTAATCATAGCAAGTACGTTTCAGTTTCAAACCAACAAGGAAAGTGGAAACCAAAGTGGAAAACCCTAATTACTAGTCTCTAGAATCATCGATTACCTATATATACATACACGCTTGAAGACGTGGGCAGCCGTTTCCTACACTGCGAAAACTCTCTCTGCATACAAACATATACGACCTGCGCTACTACACACGGATTAGGTACCATACATACATATATATCGACCTTTGCATTGTGTGGCTTTGGGAAGATAGAACGAATCGGCCTGTCAGCGCGAACAGAAGAAAGAAGAAGCCGGAGCTGCTGCCACCAGACCGAACGTTTGCCGTTACCTTCGCGTTCGGAGTCTCCGAAGGTAGATTACCCACGCTGTAGTGCGCTGCCAGAAGATTACATCGTACCATCAGGGAACCACCATGCTACCATCACTTGTCGTCGGAAGTTATTTGCGTCGCCGATACTACTGAAGAAGACGATCGGTATGCTGCTTTACGTAATACTGCATATTATTTTAGTGACTGGGTTATTGTATTACTACGTATTTAGTTAGAGCAACTTATTTCATAAATGTTACATTGGGCTCTCCGTTACCTCAGTTGGACTGGAAAGGGATTTTAGATGGCTGCTGGATTTTAAAAATGATAATAATAGTAATAACATTTAGCAAAAATAATGGGATTATTAAATCGTACTTGGGCTGGAATAGTCATTAACTAAAGCATTGTAATATTATTAGAAGGTGACCTTGGGAAAGGATCAAGGTAGAAGCTACGGTTAGGAATTATCGCGATTTGAGGTAAGTTCCACGACAACCAACATTATACTTTTACTCGTAAATCTGTGTATGATTGTTCATTTGAAATTATTATCTGAGTATTTATGAGATTTCTTGAACTTACATTTATTTTGAGTATTTGGAATTATGTATGAATTGTTATCGAGAAATTATATTTGAGATTTAAGTATTTGATATTGGATGATATTTTGAGTATCTGTTGGGATTAAAATTGAGATTTGAGCTATTTATGAAGTATTCTATATTTTGGCTCTCTTGTGAAATTTTAATGTATGGTACATTTGAGTGTAATTTGTTGGAGTTAATATTTTACATTGTTGATTATTTTGTGGAGTTTGGATTTCATATCCGTTTTGGTTGAGGTTGTGATATTGGTTTGGAACTTTGACATGAATTGTGATTTTTGGTGAGCACCCGGAGAAATCTGTGGTGTCGGTTTGCCACATCCGGATAAATGTGGTATTGGTGAGTGGTAATGGCTATAAGTCTAAATCCACCAGGGGTACTCCCCAAAAGTGGAGTATCCCAGCTTAATCGTAGTGTAGTTGGTAGAAAAATCCCGACTACTCGGGCTTCTTACTTCCCGGAGGGCTTGGAATCCCTTTTAGGGGATGTGCACACTTAAGGTAGGAGTTCGGCTTCCACTGGACTTTGATTGGATCGAGGTGATTGAGATTATTTGATTGACTTGATTTGGACTTGAGGTGAATATTATTTGGTTGGATTGGACTTGTGTTGAAATTGAATTCTTGGATTGATTGAGATTAGATTGGATTATCTTTGGATTGAATTTGAGTTGGATTGAATTATTAAATTATTTTTGAAATTATTAGAGTATAAGTACTTTTGGATTTGATTCGGGTTGATTATGTTGAATATCGTTTATAATTATTTATAAGTATTTTGAGATTTGAGGTGAATAATTGATGTTTGATTTATGCTTTGGAATTATTGTAATGATTTTTGGTGGTTTTATGTATATTTGGTATTTTTGTAATTATTGTGGTTTTATGTAAATACTTACTTATATTTGAAATAATACTATTATTTTACTAGTGAATTATGCTATGAGAAGATTTTATAAATTATTTTAAAAAGATTTTTCCTCCTAAATGTTTTTTTTTCAAAAACATTAAATTTTATTATATTATTTTATAGGGTTAGGTGGAACTTACTTAGCATTGTTGCTAATTTTTGTTTTCTTTTGTTTTTCTTTCTGTACTTGATATTGTACAGGTGGCGCTTTGATGATGATGTTGATTTCGAGAGAGCTTCCGCTAGAAAATATAATCAGTAAATCATTGTAATTCCATTTTTAATATCTTTAATTAGTGAATAATTATTTTTGGAGTTTAAGTTGCTTTAGCCTATGCACTCGGTTAAGGGAGAACCGAGTGTGGCGGTAACGCCCCTATTTCCCTTTGAATTTTCCGCTGCACAATTATGATGTTTTCAAATAAAATTAATAATAAAGTATTACTTCAAAGTGTTTTTGAGTGGGAAATTTGGGGGTGTTACAAACTTAGATAGAAAATTTTCAAGGTTTACCTCAAAGCTCTCTTGGTCGGATTCCTCGTCAGAATGAGCCATAAGACATAGACCCGCATGATTGGTGTTCTTATCATTTTCCTCTTCTTCATCATCAGAAGAATCTCCCCATGCTGCCATCATGGCCTTTTTGAGATCTCTCTTGAACCCTTTGTCTTCGCTGAACCTCCGGTTGGAACTGGACTTATTCTTGTCGCAGTTCCGGTCATTTTTCTTTTGTGAACAGTCTTTAGCCCTGTGCTCAAAGGAACCACAAACAAAACAACCTTGGTTATTAAGGGATTGAGTATTCCTTTTACCTTGTTTGGTACGGTTGTTCTTGAACTTTCGGTACATCCTCCCAAATTGTTTCGCAAACATGCTCATCTCATCATCCGATTCACTTTCGGATTCTTCTTCTTCTTCTTGAGCCTTTAGAGCTATTCCTCTTTCTCGTCTAGCATTCTCGGCATCTTGTTCCTCTTGAAGACCCAGTTCATATGTCAAAAGTGATCCAGTCAAGTCTTCAAGCGTCGTGGTGGATAGATCTTTTGCTTCTTCAATAGCCGTGGTCTTAGGCTTCCACACTTGGGGTAGGCTTCTCAAAATCTTTCTCACTTGATCTTCCACTGTAATTTCTCTTCCAAGGGCTGAAAGCTCATTGATAATGTTAGTAAAGCGTGTAATCATATCCTTAATTGACTCTTTTGGCTTCATTACGAATAATTCGTAATTACGCATGAATATGTCAATCTTAGATTTTTTTACACGTGAGGTTCCCTCATGAGTGACCTCGAGCAAATCCCACATTTGTTTTGCAGTCTTGCATCCTAGAACCCGATTGTGTTCGGCAGGACCAAGACCGCAAATTAGATATTTAAGGGCTTGGGCATTATGCTCGAGTTTCTCATAATCTTCAGAAGTATATTCAACTTTAGGTTTAGGAACAACATTACCTTCGGCGTTTCTCTTTGTGATGACATTATCACTACTTTCAATTACATTCCAAACCTGGTAGTTATCGGCCTTGATAAAGTTTTCCATCCGACTCTTCAAAAATTGATAGTATTTGCCATTGAACAATGGTGGTCGTTGAGTCGAGTACCCTTCTTCCAATCGGTCAACCGTATTCATTTTGCCGGATCTCTTCCCAAGGTATTAGCCTCTATGTGGTGAAGACCGGCTCTGATACCAATTGATGAAAACGGTTAGCAACACAAGAGGGGGGGTGAATTGTGTGTGTGTGGAACCGTGGCAGTTTTTCGCCGAGTTCTAGTGTGGGATAAAGGGAATTGCTAGATAGTAAAGTGCACAAGAATTTAACGAGAAAAAATCCCTTGGCTCAAAGGGATTAAAAAACCTCGACCTCCCTCGGAGGAATTTTACACAACTTCACTAAACAAGCCTTTGAAAGAGTTACAAGAGTGATTCTCCTAATCTACCCTTGAGCCTCCCCAACTCTATCCTCTCTAGGAAGAGTTATGCATCTCTACCTTGCGGGTAGAGAGCCTCTCAGCTTTATCACAAAGCTCTCACACACACTTAACCCGAGGCAGCTACTCTAGCCAATTAAGCCTCAATATTCCAAGTACAATATGAAAGGGAAAAGAAAACTCTATCTAGAACTCCGCGAGCAGTTTCAGGCGCCAAGGACTTGATCCTTTTCTTGAATGATTCTTCTAAGTATTGTTCTCGGTTCAGCACACCTCTCTCCTTTTGGTTGCTCGAATATATATGCTGCTTGGAATGAATCCGTTGGGGCTCACTTTCCTTGAGTAGATCAATTTTGAATTACCTTCCTTGGTTACCAATTTTTTATTTAGCAAGAGGTATTTCGTTAGTCAAAAAGATATCAAGAAATTAAGCACATTTATTATAGAGACTACCTTAACAAGGAAGTAGTTCATTTTCCTATTTAAGGAGAGCAACGGGTCATATTTTAAAAGCCATCATTCCATTCAAAATATCTAGTCACGGATGGTAAGATATTAGGCTTTGATTGGTATAGTATCCTTCCATAAATGGAGCAAGTATTTATTCAAATCATGTGATATTTCAAAAAGTATCTTTCCTCAAATCATGCCACGTTCATTAGTTGTTTGAAAACAATTGCTTTCCTTAAAAGTGTATTAATTAAAGACCTTTTCCATAAGGATATTTCATTAGTATTTTTCCTTTTTAATTTATGCAAGCCAATAGTCTCACAATAATGTTACGTAATCATGCATGTACGTAGATATAACTAAATCACAAATAGCATAGAGTAGTTCTAACACATGTCCATTAATGAGCTCGTACTAGGCAACCTGCTCGGTTAGAATTAGGATAGTTCTTTCCTTGGTTCCAGTCAGGTTAGTCATCAACAAAACTAATTAATCAACAGATTTCGATTTGGAAAAAATACTCATGTACCCGATCGGGTATTGCCTATATCGATCGGGTATTCGCTTGATTCGATTGTCCAAATCAAATCCGGGAACAAATAATCGTGGGAGCAAATTTTCGTGAAGATTTGTCACATACCTGATCAGGTATGCCGACATACCCGATCAGGTATGCCCAGAAAAGTGACTTTCTGGGCAATTTGCTAAGATACCCGATCGGGTATCCTATATACCCGATCGGGTATCAGACCCTGTAGCTCCCAAAAGCCTATAAATACACCCCTTTCCTTCACAATAAAAACACCAATTCACATATACTCTTTAGTACAGTTTAGATTAGTGTTTTCTTTATATTTTCTATCATGTTTAGTCTCCAAATGAGGAGCTAAACTCTTCCATCTTGGTTTTGCTACTTTGAAGCTTAATGAATTTGTAAGTTGTGAGTTATTCTCTTTAATCTTCTTCCTTGAATATTAATTCTTCCTTTAAATACTATTTCTATATCAATGTTGGGGAGTGTTACTAAGATGACAATTAGTTAACATCTTGACATTAGTTATAGTAATAGTTATTTCTTCCTCTATGTTAATATTGGGGAGTGTTATTAAGATGACAATTAGTTAACATCTTGACATTAATTATAGTAGGATTCATCTTCTTTAATATTCTTCCTTGAGTATTAATTAATTCATATTCATATTTCATATTAATATTTTGAACATTACTTAAAGGATCAACTAGTTTTGTGTCATATAATAATTATTACTAGAATCGATCGACGAATACGCTTGTTAATCGTTCGATCGTTTCACGGTAGTAAACTTGGGTTATTAATGCATGCGTTTCATGGTTAATAAACCAAGGGGACTTAATTATGTTGATTAAACCAATAAACCGCTTGTGTTGAGGTTATCAATTTCAATCGTTTTCATCTTGATTTTATTGCTACTATCGGGTTAATATACGGCGCGTGTTCTATATTGACTCGGTAGTAAGTTTTATTAATGAACGCGTCTCGTTATTAATAACTACCCTCGATGAATTGGATATACTCCTCGATTGAGTATTTGAGAGGAAGATAGTTAAAGATATAACCGGGTTCGACGAACATTTCATTAAGTGGATAAAAGCAAAACCAAGTCATCATCTCTGATCTATTAATTAAACCCATTTAAGTCGTTCATCTTCGTATTTAATTAATTAAAATCAAACACATCTAAAAACCCCTTGTTACTATTTAATTAAAAAGAGAAGTATTCATTTCCCTGTGGATACGAACCTTACTTCGTTATACTACGTATAATTGTTGTATTGATAATTATTTTGAGTGCACACCACGACAAAGTGCACGTCAATAGGTAATTGGGAGATTGAATTCCCATTGTTTTCCACTCCTTTTTTTAAATTTTCTTCCTCACAAAGTAGGCCCTCGGATAGCTCTCAAAGCTCTGATACCAATGTTGATTCAAAGCCTATGAATTACTATACAAACATATGTGATATGTAGGGAAGAAGAGAGGCATTTACTCTATATTTTTATTGATAACCATTAGGCTTTATATAGCCTTTACAAAGATGAATTGAACCAAACACGTATAACAACTAGTTCCTAGAATTAAGGCTAGCCATATGAAAGTAACGTGGATAATAGATGACTTGATCAAATGCTAAAAACAAGTTAACCAACTTCTACGCATGACTTATTCAATAAACATAATAATAAAGAATAAACAAAGCAATATTAATTCCATGTGTGCATGGCTTTGAACTCCTTCGCATGCAAGCTTGATCATACTTTCAACATTTATTTACTTTGGCTTCCAACCTTGCATGCGTAAGATGTCAGTGCATGGGACAGAGCTTTTTAAAAAAACCTGGATTAGATAAATCTGACTTCTTGGTGTGCAGCACGATCCAGTAACTCGAAGAAACTGCTCTCTGATTCAGCCCTAAGATTTTATGAAAAATATCTCAACCCTTCAATTATGTACGGTAGTTCACCCTCCAACCACAACATTTACCTCTTTAAATACCTTCAACGTCATATTTAAAACACTACATACAAAAACAAATTCAACTATACAAAATTATTGAGTGTTCTTGCTGATTTTAATTTTTTGTTTCTTCAGATTGAGGTTAGAAATTTAATAATGTTTTTTACTCCCTTCATAACACTCATATCTTTCCACTTTCCTTTTCTAGTCGTAACATTCATATCTTCCCATTTTCAAATCTTCTCATCATACTCTAAATAATTTTAAACATAATACACAATTACAACTACTTTTTTTGGTGTATCCTTCATTCCAACACACTATTTCATTATTTTCTCATCACTCTTAATAATTTATATTCTTTCACTATTCTTAATCTCACCTACTGTTCAAATGGGAAGATATATCAGTTACGGAGGTAGTATTTTTTTTGCAATTACAGTTTGTACTGATTTTATTATGTTAATCTCAATATTTAGAAAATTTTAATAGTAATACTACTACGAGTATGTAATTAATCTTTAATTGTTATTAAGATATTTGATATAGTCGTACTAAATAAATATTAATAGAAATAATTAGTTTACAGTTTATAATTACTTGTACCGTTTCCTAAATTATACTTAATTTACGTTGAATAGTAGCCCTTAATTAATTTAACCACATTTACTATTTTTCAATTATAATGATTGGTTCACTAACATTTGTTAATAATGTATTGAATATAAGTTAAGTTATTGCTTATATTTACTATAAGTTAGTGTATTACTGGTTTATATTATTAGGGGTTATATTTACGGGTTTATATTTAGTTCACTACATTTATATTACGGGTTTATATTTAGTTTAATTACTTAGTGTATTGGTTCTCTACATTTATATTACGGGTTTATATTTAGTTTAATTAGTTAATTGGACAATTTAATACTCCCTCCATCCCATTTATATTGTCCCGTTTTACGTTTTCGGGAAGTCCCACCTAAATTGTCTCATACCATATTTGGCAAAGTTTGTGTGACCTAGTACTCTATTTCTAGTTCTGGCAAAACATTTTCTATAACTAGTCCTTTTCTAGTTTATGACATAGTGACAATATTGCTTAGTAGGAAGTCTAAAATTTGTATCGGTACAAATATTTTAATTGCAATATATTGTTCAAATAATCTCAAACTCGTCTAGAACTAGTCCATTTCTAGTTTCTGGCAAAAGTTTTGTCTAGAACTAGTCTTTTCTAGCATCTGGCACGATGAGAGTATTGCTCGGTGGAAAGTCTAAAATTTGTATCCGTACATTTATTGTAATTGTACTATACTGGTATAATTATCAAAAGCGCGTCTAGAACTAGTCCATTTCTAGTTTCTGGAAAAGCTTTTATCTAGAACTAGTTCTTTTCTAGTTTCTGGCACGGTGATAATATTGTTCAATGGAAAATTTACAATTTCAATGGTACATATGTTATAATGTATCACATAACACTGATACAGTTTCATTGAAACTTTATACTCCGTATCTAATATATAATCTCATTTAATAAAATTCCTCATAATGATTCTTAATATTAGTTGCGATAAGAATGGCTGCACAAATACCACTTATGGACCCGGTTGATCGGTCTGTGCTAGTGATGCCACGTTACGCGCATCGCGCGGACCTTGTCTGGAATGATGCTACATCCACTGATGAAAAGTTGAGGTGTAATATATATTGTTCAAAGGTGTACAAAGACTACCCGCGTCATCTAGGAGTGGTAGCGTTGCTAAAGACCTCCGGATTTTATGGAGACGAGGGCATCGGAAGGTTGCAGTTAGACTGGTCTCTTATAACAGCGTTGGTTGAAAGATGGAGACCAGAGACACACGCCTTTCATTTGCCTTTTGGTGAGGTGGGCATCACCTTACAGGACGTAGAAGTGTTGTTGGGGTTGCCCGTCGAAGGAGAACCACTGTCCGGACCTAGGACAAATTTGAAGGCACTTTGGATACAGATGTGCACAAACTCCGCCGGTTTCACGCCAACCAACAAGGACTTAAACACATCTGTAATAAGAATGAATGCCCTACACCGTTGGCCGATACATCAGCACAACACAAATGAGGAACTCATCACACACACGAGGGTACTCATTTGGCAACTACTAGGCGGGTTATTGTTCCCCTCCACTACTGGGAACAAAATAAAATTGTACTTTTTAGAGTTGTTGCAGGGACCACTCGGTGATGCACGACGGTGGAGTTGGGGCTCAGCAGTGTTGGGATACCTGTATCACAACATGTGCAAGGCCGCCAAAGCCAACAGAAAAATATAGGGGGATGCTTGCTTCTATTGCAAATTTGGGCGTGGGAGAGATTGCCCATGGTGCGGCCGCGAAACGCTTTGCTATATGAGAATCTACAGGATAAGCCCTATGGTTGCAGGTATAATTTAAAATTTTACATAATAAATATTAGTATATCAAATATATCCGTAGTTCACGGTATACTAACTTATGTTTATGAAGGTGGGCGTGTCGGCACAATTGGGAACAAAGTTCTCGATATACTCTGCGTCTTTATCGGGATCAGTTGGACGGGATCCGAGAGAACGAGGTAATAATTAAAAATATCATTTTAGTGTAATAAAAAACTAATATGTATTTAAATTAACGCCAAATAATATTGATCCAGTTCGTGTGGCTCCCATATGCATTACATGCCCTCCCCTGGTTCTGCGTCGCGGGAATAGAATTGTGGACATCTAATGTCATGCTTATATTCGGTGACATTTCTGAGATGTATTACCCCGGTAGATTTTGTCGTCAATTCCGTGCAATGCAACATGTTCCTCCCGCAGCAGAATCGCAAGCTAGACACCATGCAAGTGGTGCAAAAAATTATGGATGGCCACTGACACTATGGGAGGAAAGGCACACGGCTCGTCGTCGTACCACAATTGAGTTCGTTGATGATCCCTCATACACTCATGCGTACTGTGAATGGTACAAAGATGTCAGGAAACGACGGATTTGCAATCCGTTACATGGTCGACCTACAACGGGTTATGTACCTACTAATAGGGAGACGAGTACTTTGGTAAGTATTTTATGTGTAATTATTCAACTTACAAATGTTTATTGTTATTTAATAACTTTACTTTTGAATTGTAGATGCAATGTATGGGCGATATCTATCGACGCATGGCAACTCCATTTGACGTCGAAGACATCCGCGAGCAAATTTCACGATGCCTTACGAGATTAGGTGCCGAAGACGTGCTTCATCAAGATATCATTTTGTTCGGGGATGCCCATGATGATGCAGTGGATGCTCATCCTCCACTTCGGCAAGACCTAAGAAGAGACGCGCCCACTCGAGGTCGGCGTTTCGGGCGCGGTTATGTCGATCCACACATCGAAGAGAATGTGAATGATGATGATGGTGACAACGATAATCATGATGATGGTGACGACAATGATTATGAGGATGATGATGGTTATGATGATGATGAAGAGGATGACGAAGATGGTGGCGAAGAAGAAGGACAACCATCGTCTTATGTTCATTCACATATCCCTTCCCCGCCTCATGTACCCTATCAGTACTCTACACCGACTGGTGCATACATTCCGACATTCGACCCATCGCTTATTCCACATGTACAACCAACATATGAGACGTGCCCCACCTTTTTAAATTCACCAATTGATTGGTTGGACAACTTATTAGGATCAGATGCACATAGTCGATGGGGGCACGAAGTAGGGCCAAGACGAGAAATACAACCAATGGTTGAACAGAGGCCGAGACGAGAAATACATTCTCGACGCTGTGGGACAGGGAGTCGCTTCGTGGTGCCAGGTCGACACTATGAATCTGATGACTCAGAGTAGTTGTATGTAATTAGTTTTATAATTACTTTTTCGTGTAGTCCATTAAATTTGATATTATCATATTGAAATTCGAGTTTTAGGTTTATTGGTACTTTTAAAGTATCAATTGAATTTGGTATTATCATATTATGAAGTTGTACGTTTAATATTATCAACTAGTACAAAAGTGTAGACATTCCTCTCACTTTTTTATGGCACATTCCATGTCACTACGGGAACCAATAAATTGTAAACAGATTTTTTTCAATCACTTATTATTCGAAATAATTTGAACCACTCGCTCCCAACCACTTTCACCCACCTAAACCTACTCCCAACCCCCAATAATTTGGATCTCAAAAAAATATCTTTGGTACAAATCTGTACAGATTCCCTTCACTTTAAATTAAATCAATCAACTTTTACTTTTTCTGTCAGATTCCCTGTCAGTTCGGGAACCAATAATTTGTAAACATCTCTCAACCAACTCCAATAATTTGTACATAACATTTAATTTTTTTTTTGTCAATCACTTATTATTCGAAATAATTTCAACCACTCGCTCCGAATCACTTCCACCCACCTAAACCTACTCCCAACCACCAGTAATTTGGATCTCAAAAAAATCTCTGGTACAAATCTGTATAGATTCCTCCCACTTTAAATTAAATCAATCAACTTTTACTTTTTCCTGGCAGATTCCCCTGTCACTTCGGGGAACCAATAATTTGTACACATCTCTCAACCAAAGCCAATAATTTGTACTCAAATCCGTATAAAGCATTTACTCCGTATTATTTACTTTTGCTCCCAAACCGTGCATGTGTCAGAAGTTGGTGCATGAGTCTGAGGCTTTTTAAAATCTAGGATTAGAGAAGCACACGAATTGGTGCACAACTCGATCCTGCAGCTCGAAGAACTGCTCTATGATTGGCCTATTGAGAAGCACACGAATTGTGCTTTCCCATTCCCTATTTTGCAATTACTCCGTATATGTTTGTACTGATTTTATTATGTCAATCTCAATATTTATAAAATTTTAATAGTAATACTACTACAAGCATGTAATTAATCTTTAATAGTTAAGATAGTTGATTTAGTCATACTAAATAAATATTAATAGAAATAATCAGTTCACAATTTCTAATTACTTGTACCGTTTCAACAGCTTCAACGTAAAGCCCAAGTTAATAACCTTTTCCTTTATAGATCGTCTCTCGCTTCTCTCTAGGGCTTCGGCCGCTTGGAGTTTTTTTCCGTCTTCGATTTTAATCGAAGGACGGCCGCTTTTTCCGTCTTTGATTTTAATCGAAGGACGGCTGTTGTTGTTTGTGATTCATACTCGAAGGACAGATTTGTTGTCATGGCTCGAGGAGATCGGCGTTGTGGTAAGGTTCAAGGATGATGTATTGCTGTCGTGGTTGGAGAAGATCGGCGCTGCCTATCCGTTTACTCTGGTTGCATGAAGCAGGGATGAGTTTGGTTATGCAGGGAAGGAGGATTGATGCATGGCCTTTGGCAGACAAAGGTCACGGAGTATCAATTAACATGGTACCGGTGGTAAGACCTCCTCCTGAACCACCACCATGGGATGTACGAGGTGCTAGAGTTCATGAACGCTTTTCTTGTAGTTTTTATCTGTTTGTTATTTGTTTTCTTGTGTTCATTTTTGTTGTTGGTTTTGACAGTTTGTTTGAGTTTTTTGCCTCTCTTTATGTCATTGGGTATGGTTGGATCTATGGGAATAGGTTTGCCTGTATCAAGCCCACTACATGGTTAGCGATTCGTGTTGCTCTCTCAGGGGTGACCGTCTCAAAGTCTCACCATAGGGTTACAGTCGTAGTTGTTGAAGTTTCAGTTAGTGTCAGTTTTATTTTCCTTTTGCTTGATGTAATGATCCTGAATCTTTTGATATGAATAGAGGCCCGTTTGATGATAAAAAAAAAATTACTTGTACCGTTTCCTTAATTATACGAGTAGTTAATTTACGTTGAATAGCCCTTAAAACAATTTGTACACAATATTTAATTTTTTTAATCAATTATTATTCGAAATAATTTCAACCACTTGCTCCCAGGTACTTCCACCCACCTAAACTCACTTCCAACCACCAACGATTTTGATCTCAAAAAATATCTTGGGTACAAATTAAAAGTGTACTACAGATTCCTCCTACTTTAAAATTAAATCAATCAACTTTTACTTTTTCTTGCAGATTCTCTATCACTTCGGGAACCAATAAATTGTACACATCTCTCAATCAACCTCAATAATTCTACACAACATTGATTTTAATCTCTTAATAATTATACCCTAATAATTCCACACAACATTGTATTTTTCTCAACCAATTTCTCCCAACCACGTACATGCACCCAACTACTCCTAACTATTATTATTTGAAATTACACATACCTTTCCTAGGAGTACTATAAAAGGCTTATCACTACCCTAAATCACAATAGTATCTATCATTCACCCACTTCTTACGGTTCCTACCTATCTATCATCAACCCCCTATATTTCCTACGATATTACTTACCATATAAAAAAATGGCGACTGATCGGAGCACTCCTGCTTTTCTCTATTGGAATGGCTCTATTATTATGAAAGATGACGAAGTAGAGTATTCCATTCCTCCGAATGCAGCACTGTTAATCGGAAAGGACGATGATTTTAACGCTATAAATGAACGTATTGTCCAAGAGTGCGCGCAGAGAGGTTTTGGAGAAATTATATCCATTCACGGAAAATTACCAAAGTACAAAAATCGTGTATATGCGGCATCAAGACTGTGGCTTGTCCATGATGATGATACTAGGAAGCACTTTTTCCACTTGCTAAAAGAGAATATAAAGAGTTGCATATTTTCCTGGATGCACGAAGCACCACTATTGTCCAACCACAAATATCAACATATGGAGGAGGTGATACTCACAATTGTGAAACTTTTCACAATATCCACTCCCACGGTGACGGACCATCAACGAGATACGGCGGACGCTATAACCCGCATACTATTGAACAGGAAGATGGCCCTTCAACAACATATGAAGAGGAAGAAGATTCTAATTATGAACAATTTTCTGGAGATGACGATGCAACAACAAATTCCGACGATAATGATGTCGCTCATGACGCAACATGGGCCGGTATCGAACTGGAACAACCATATGTTGAACCAGCAAATCGTGAAAGTGACAGAATTGTGGTCGGCAAAATATACGATTCATACGACTTACTGAAAGAAGCAATAGCCAAAGAAAGTATTCGGCAAAACCAAATTTTTAGGACACTTGACAAACGTGTCAGATCATGGAAGGCAATTTGCATCTATGATGAAACGTGTATGTGGCACATTCAGGCGGGAAACCTTCTCAACACCAATTTTTGGATGGTGAAAAAATATCAGCCACTACACAACTGCATAATAAATTATGAAAGAGCTCCTAGTGACAGACTGATGACGAGCAAGTTAATAGCGACTGCAATCACCACCAAAGTGCATGTTGATCCGGATTACAACATTAAACTCGTGATCCAAGACATATACGACAAATTCGGAATCAATGTCAAGTACAAAAAGGTGTGGTATGGACGTTTGATCGCCCTTGAGCGAAGATTCAGCAACTGGGAGGCGGCCTATAATGATTTACCCAATTTGTTGCATGCGATAAGAGCATCAAATCCGGGATCAGTGTTAGATTTCCAACCAAAACCAACCGATCACGCTAGTACGTATGAATTTCACCGTGCGTTTTGGGCTTTTAAAGCTTCCATTGATGGGTTTGAACACTGTCTGCCCGTACTATCTGTAGACGGTACTCACTTGTACGGAAAGTTCAAGGGCCATCTCCTAGTTGCAGTCTCCATGAATGCTAACCGTAAGATTTTCCCTCTCGCCTACGCAGTCGTGGAAAGTGAAAACACAAATAGTTGGTCCTAGTTTTTGGAACACGTTATGACTTATGTTGTCAGACCAAATCGGCATGTGTGCTTAATATCAGACCGGCATCCCGACATCCTAAGTGCCTATCGATCAGTACCTCAATTGAAAACCTCCCGAGTTTCAAAGCGGTTCTGCCTCCGACACATTAGGAGCAATTTCATGACAAAATTCAGGAGCACTGAACTGAAAAAGATTTGTTGGCAGGACAGGAGTACACCCATGGTGAGTGAATTTTACCAAACAATGGCTCAAATTCGTGCTAGGAATGAGAATGTGTTCACGTATTTGAATGATATTCCACATGAAAATTGGGCACTGTGCTTCGATGACGGACGACGTTACGGCATCCTCATAACAAATATTTCCGAGAGCTTCAATAACGTCCTAAAGGGATGTCGTACACTTCCAATCACCGCGCTTGTTAAGGCAACTTTTAACAAAGTTGTGCAACTATTTGCCGACCGACGTAGGGCCGGTCAGATGTGGCGGCAAGCTGGGTTCCTCTATCCGCAAAATATGTGGAAAGATATTCTTGCACGTTCGCAGCAAAGATATCGGTGCACTATTGTCCCGCATAACCAAACAACTGGAATATACTCTGTTTCCATCAGTGATTATCCGCCAGTAACGGTATATCTCTCACGTTGCGAATGTGATTGCAGTTTTTGGAAGCAAAATGGATTTCCATGTGTTCATATAATGCTTATGCGACATGTCATTTCTTAGAAATAACTGTATATCATCTCATCCCGGACGTGTATCAATTAGGTGCCTACATCCGTACGTATGCTACGGATATTATGCCTATGCATGACGTAAGTGCGATGCCTGATACCGGATATTTGGTGATACCGCCTCAAAGTGCTAGGCGCGGTCAAACCGGTAGACCTCAAAGGACAAGATTTACAAATGAAATGGATATGCGTCTGAGTAGGAGAGCACAAGAGTAAATTTAAATGTATTTTGTAACTCTTTTCAATGAATAAAAATTTGTTTTTGTTTGTCATGTTTTTATGCAAGAATAAATGAGCAATAAAATACTTATGTTTTTATTTTTGCGGGAACATTGAATAACTTCATAATACAATATCATTAAATATGTATATTCACTAATACAATCACTAACCTAACAATTGATTAGTTTTTACATCATAAAAAAATACACATATTTCCAATTACAAATATCACTAAATTTATTCATTTTTGTACATATTATCCCAATCAAAACACTTTATTATTTATCCCACTTACAAATTTATATAAAATTATTTGTACGTTTTTAAAATATAGAGTACAAAATAATGCACTTACTCCATATTATTATTTATCTACTCAACTCTACGTACATAGCTTAGGCATGTTTTAAAAAAAACACTACTATTCGGATTCCTGAACCATGTTTAAAATGTAATCAGTACAAATATCAATAATTTATTTATTTATTTATTTTTAGGGCCTCTATTTTTGTTCATATTTTTATTGAAATATTTGTGATTTCCTATTTGAAAAAAAAAATGAAACTAAATAATGTAAAAGAAAACGTAAGAAATCATTAAAAAAAACCTATTGAACTTGAGAGCCCATTCAACTTGAGATACCCCACTCAACTTAGTCAACCTACTCAACATACCCATGTTTTAAAAATAATTAAAACCACATTTCGGATTCATAGAATCCGTTTTTTAACTTTTCATAGGTCTTCCAACTATACCTAAAACTTTCGGATTAGAGAAACACGTTTCCCGTGTTTTCAGAAAACCTAAGAAAACTCCCTTTTTTTGGACGCTGATGCATTGCATTCCCGCTTTATGAGAAAACCCTGATTTTTTTATTCAATTATGATAAAATGTAAATACTGTATAAAAAATTAATACAATATACGAGTTTTTTTTTCAATCAATCTTCTAACTTTCTTTCAACAAAAAATCAATCTTCTAACTTAAATTTTTTTAATTTGTGCATTATAAAATATTTTAGTATTAATGTTTTATTTTTCTTTTTTTAATTTTAAGATAAATAGTTATTAGCTCTTGAGTATTGTGTGTTAATTGCTAACATGAGTTTTGTGTTATACTAAAATGAGTATAGTGTAAAATAAATATGCATGGGTAAAACATTATAAAAGAACCTGTTTATATTTTTAATTCGAGAACGAAAGATCATAAATTATTTTTAATATAAACTACTATATTTGTTTGTGCATTTAAATCGAGCTTTTGAATTTTTCGATACTCATTTTGTAAGTTACGTATATTCATTTAATTGTTTGAATTTACTAAAGAAGTTGATTTTAGTTATTTCCATATACTATTTTCTTTATTTTATTAACTAAATATATTTTAAACATAATTTTATCATTATTTATTACTAGATTCAGCGCATTGAGTTTCTTCACCGTAATTTTATCAATTTCAACAGATCCAGCCAGTTAATCCAATTTCAGTGTTACCAAATGGTATCTATAGCCACGTCACGCAGAATTTTACCAATTTCAACGGATTTAGTTGATCTTGATATCGAACCGTTCCAGTGTTATTGAATAGGCTTTTATTTTGACAATTATGGACTTTATTTTCCAATATTTCTCATTGTTTGATTGCTAGTTTATGATTTGTTAAATTCATGTAAACATTCGTTCTACTTTATTGATGGTTATGAATTTATTTCAAA
Source organism: Cuscuta epithymum (assembly GCA_945859915.1). NCBI lineage: Eukaryota > Viridiplantae > Streptophyta > Magnoliopsida > Solanales > Convolvulaceae > Cuscuta > Cuscuta epithymum. The sequence goes on along the minus strand of CAMAPF010000011.1, from coordinate 7,249,625 downwards.
TTTTGTCTATCTTATTTCTGCAGATTTATGACTGTTGTTTTAGCCAGATTGGCAGATTGCATTAACTTCGTATAATTTCAACATGAAAAAGTTGCACGACCAAATGATAGAAGTTCAAGCGTACTTATTAATTATGTTGAAATGACTACAATGTTCTTAAATTAGTAAATAGGACCCCGTATTTTCGTATGTACAAATCATTATTTTTAATTTTACTGTAACTTTTTTCTCTGAAGTAGTAGTTGTTTTTGGATAAGCTCTGGAGCAGTTTATATAATTAATAGAGTTGAAAGACAACTCACCCATTTGTTGTTTTTTTCAAAATAACTAAATTATTATTAAAAGATAGAAGAGATACAAGATAATGAATAGACTAAGGTTACATTGGGATGAGACATAGAACGGAAAAGATCCAATGAATCCTTCCAGATCACTAATCCCGCAATAATGTAGTCTAGTTTAACAGTTTTGTTGCTCTTCTTGCTACTCCAAAGGGAAAATAAAAAATTACAACTCAAAAACCCGGCTTCACCAGCCACCGGAAAGGAAGAATTGGTTTGACCAGCAACCTCTGTTCTAAAAATCGTTCTAGGCGTTCGACTAGTCCCCGCCTATGCGCTAGGCAGTGGCCGGGCGCCTCGATTTTCGTCTAGGCTCTCCGACTAATTGGTTTACTGTCTAGGTGAATTAGTCGGCCGCCTATGGCGCCTAGTTGCCCGCCAAGAGCGCCTAATCAGCCGCCTAGGCCATCTAGATTCGCCAAACATTACTTTAGTTTTTAATTTTAATTTTCTAAGAGATATAAGTACTTTAACTTTAGTCTAGATATAGAGAAATGAAGTTGCAAATTAAGATAAAGACTATATATGTTTGTATATATACCTATATTTTATTGTTATTTATATTTATAACATAATGAAGTTAAGTGATTAGTTATCATATACTACATATGATTAAATGTGATAATTCTATCATTCATGATTGATAATGTATGTGTATATATGTATCTTATTCACCCAAAAATACAATATTACTTATCATATTTATGCAAAAATATAGATAAAAATGCAATTTCTAAGTTCCGACTAGTCCCCGACTAGGCGCCCGCCTAGCCGCCTAGGCGCTAAGCGCTGGGCTGGCGTCCGACTAGCGCCTAGCGCCTTTTAAAACATTGCCAGCAACCAACAAAGGAAACTCAATTGGGCAGAAATTACCTGGATCATCAGTTTGACCAGCCACCGAAAAGGAGATCCACTTGAGAGTTATCTTTTTCTTCGAGTGAGGCAGTGGTTCTGGAGGAGGGCGAATAATTGGAGCTTCAGAAGGACTAGGTTGAATCTGTCTTGCCAACCATGAATAATGAATCACTCGTTCGGTCACACCGACGAGGAAGACACAATCTCTAGACATTGCTAGGAGAAGATCAAAACACACGCTCACATGAAGCGGACATAACTCTCGACGAAAGAAGATGTCAGACTAAAACCACAACCCTAGAAGATAGAAATAAAAAAAGAGAAATATCATAGCAAAATCTAAACCTGTAATTAGTTATTGTTTGTAGAACATCACAATCATCAAACCCCAATCTTGTAGTTTCCACGGACGAATTGAAGAGAATTATCATCACCTAGATCCACCCTGCGGCGGCGCTAGGTTTTTTACTTCTCCATTCGTCTCATATACGATATACTCGCCCGTTTGTTGTTAAAATACGTAGTACGAACTACGAACTACTCTGTAGTATTTATAAGAACATTGACTAAGTTTTGAAAAAAAAGGTTCTTACCATCATCAATCCTCTTTTAATATACTCCGTATCAAAGAAACACTATTCTTATTTGGAGATGACAACGAGACAGATAGATGACCGTTATCAAGGGCGGAGCCAGGGTGGCCAAGCTAAGCCATGACTCACTCCAAATTTAAAAAATGGCTTAATTTTTAAGGTAAAAATTTTTGTGTAATTTTTTTTAAAAATATTCTTTGTACCGGCTCAATGTCCTAGCTCCGCCCCTGACGGTTATGTATATAATCATACTATTCATACTTGTCCCATTCTGTAACTCTCTGATGAGCTAGAATTTGTGCTTCGTTTTTATATTACTTTATTACAATTCTATGCTTATTATTTACCTAATTGAGAGGTTTGCGTTTTAATTATGTCTTAACAATGATTTTTACAGGTGACGATTTTATTTGAAGGATTTGAGAACTTTTGGGTTGATTGTGAAGTTATTCTTTTCCAATGGCTGTTGAAAAATTGAGAAGGAATGAACAAATATTTTTGTTTAAAAGACTCCTGTGCAGCCAACCAAAAAAGAGAAGAGGGTTACTCCTCTAGTCCTCTTGGTTTATACGGCACCAGCAAAAAGAAAACAAAAAGGGGGTTTGCTTCACACACCTCCTCAATTACTATGCGCACCCCTTTTGGACAAAATTGTCCCTAATTTAGTTTTGTTATACGTAATAATCCATCTATACGACACATGTAGTTTGCAATATAGTGCTGCGTATGTATGATGATAAGCTAAGCTAAGTGAGTTCGCTGCCACATGTCAAATACTTTTCTATAAAGTGATAAATTTTTCATTCTTTTTACTTTTTATCAAAATATATCAAATTAAAATTTGACATGTGTCAAATAATTCATTTTTTTATAAAATGTTTTAACTTATCCAATTTTGCTCCTATTTTTATAAAATTTAAATTAAATAGTTTTTTATGATCATTTGTCTGACACCAATATCATATATGTAAAAATTAAAAAACAAAAACATTTTGTCAGGTCTGGTGAATGAACGATAAATGTATCTACATAGTATTATTTAAATCTAGTCTAGTCAGGTCTGATCTGATTTGTTTGAATGTGTCTGGATCAAAATCAGTTCAATTAAAAACATTCTCAATATCATTCACATCCTAAATCTCTAGTCAGGTAACATATATGTCTGTAATGCCGAATCACCATTGTGTCGATGGAGTTTTAAAAGATAATAAATTTACTAGAATTAAAAATGTTACATATTCAAAAATATATTTCAATATAGAACTATAAATGAAGATAAATTTGGTCGATCTAGGATCGAAAACATCTCAATTAAAAACATTCTAGATATTGTCATCTCGTAGTTAGACAATATTATTCAATGTAAAGATGAATGAAAATATATACTGTGTGTGTATGTATATGGAAGAGTTCAGATAAAAAGTGGTCTTCCCGTGCAAAGTACACAGTTTCACTTTTGCATATTTCGCTTGCACCTTTGCTTGTTGCCGCTGCACTTTTGCACAATTGTGAATTTTGTCAAAACCGGCCAAAATGACGGCGGCAGTTTTGAAAATAACTCGGTTTTTTTTCGCTATAGCAAAAAAGTGCAACAAGAACAAGAAAGCGTGCAAGCAAAACATGCAAAAGTGAAAACTTTGTACTTTACATGGGAAGACTTTTTTTTGTAAAAGAAGGAGAAGAAGGAGGAGGAGGAGGAGGAGGAGGAGGAGGAGGAGGAGGAGGAGTAGGAGGAGGAGGAGGAGGAGGAGGAGAAGAAGAAGAACTTGGATACAGAGAGTGGGGCAGATGAATAGCTCAAAAGTCTAGAAGTCAAGAGCATTATTTTTTAGATAATTTTAAGATTCATTCTCCATTGTATAAGATTGTAAAAAAAATTATAAGAAAATAGATTTGACTTTACTGTGGAGTGCACTATTTTGCACTGTTTAAACATTGTTTGACACTGTTTGGACACTGTTTGGTACTGTTTTGCACTGTTCAGATTGTTTTGATATAAATAATTTTACAAATAAGGAATGTGAGAACTTAATTGAGGGACGGAGGGAGTAGTTGTTTAATGGTGGGTAAAAAGTGTAATCCTGATTATATTAGCAATTTGAGTATGTATCAAAGATAGTTGCATTACTTATTAGGATTTTTAGGATTTTTTGAAAAGAATTTTAGGAAAATATATAATATTTTTATTTTATTTTAAAGAAGGAATACAAGGAGGGCTTTTAAAAAATCAATAAAAGGGACGAGAAAAAAAATCAATAAAAGGGAGATACACTTCTAATGTCCTGCTCCGTTTATGTTAGTGACAGAAAAGTGGATGGTGCGCATTTGTAGTGGCGTGATCACTAAGGACATTCTTGTCCACTTTTGAAACAAAATCGGTGCGCCCAGTAATATCAGTGGTGCGCGGAGAAGGCTCGAAAAAAAAGGGAGTCCAAATTGGAGGAGACCAGGAGTATGGCTGGTTAACTCACGCACCAGCAACCCAAAATCAGGAAAAAAAAACGGGCTGGAATCAATTGTAACCACAGGGTATAAAAGTGCAGCAACAAGGGTTTCGGATTTATGCTGACGGCAAGAGCCTATTGCCGAAAGGGGTGAAAAGCCGGACTGAGAGCCGAACACAAAGAAGACAGGAAGCAACTGGAGAAGGCTGGAGCACGGAACAAAGTGGCAGAAACGATTCTTCTAATCTGCGTATTTTGAAGAGTTTGCTCTAGCTCAATTACTTCTTCACTGCAATTTGATTCCAGAACTCAATTCTTTTTGCACTCACAGTACGATTAATTTCTTGTTGATTGAGTTGTTTGGAATAAAGTATTTTACTCTTGCTATTTCAATCATCAATTGTTCTGATATGAGTAGCTAAATTTTTATGTCGAGGATATGATGACGTTGCTATGATTTAGTATGAAATTGTGATTTTAGTTATGTCATTTGATTGAGTTTTATCCATTGTTCTTATTCGCTTAATTGATTATGTTAATTTCTGGCCAACTTTAATATGATTATTTAAGTTGTTTGAGTGGATTAATAGAGTACATGACATGCCTATTAATTTGAGCTCTTTTGGATAAAAGAATAGATAATTTGGCTGCCTTGTTAGGTTATCTATTTGGTTCTTACATCGGGTTTCCGTAGTTCTTTTGTGATTAATGGATTTTAACTATTGAATTAATAATTTCCTGTTTATTAATAGTTAAAGTACGTGACTTATTCTGGACGTCATACGGAATAGTCATATTTTTGCCTAGAACGAACCATCAATTTTAATTGGCTGACTAAATCACAAAGACTAAAAAGTAATGACTGATTCATAATCATGGACTATCTTTTATTTTGCTAAGTTCTCAACCAATTTCTCGTTAGTTTTTCAATCACTTTATTTTTATTCGTTTAAATTCCTTGCATTCACTTTAATTCAATCTTTAGTATTTCATTTCAAATCAAACAAATCCAAAACTCATTTTTTTAGTTAGATTAATTACATTTTTATTTTTATTAACAGTTTTCCGATTACTTAGTTGCATTTTCCCTGTGGATTCGACCCTTACTTGAACACTGTACTACCGCGACTCGTGCACTTGCGAGGACTATTATAAATTGTCTATCAATTTTTGGGGCCGTTGCCGGGGAATTTCTTTAACTAGATTTTGCAAAATTGTTAATTTATTTTTATTTTAGTTAGTTGTGTTTGTTTTTCTTTTTTTCTTTTTTGTTGTTGTATGCTTGGTCGCAGGTCTCTCAATCTAGATTTGCTATCTTTGAACGACCAATTTGACTTAATTAGCAAAAGGACAAAAAGGAAGCTCCAATTTGCTCCTAACCTAACAATGGGTGACGCTCAACTGATGAAAGAGTTTGGGAGACCAACTGTGGGTGTCTCCCCGTCTTGCATTGTACTGAGTGAGGTTGCCTGAAATTATGATCTCAAGACCGTTTTCAATCAGTTTCCATCTTTCAATAGGCTTTCTTCTGAGGATGCACTGATTTTCATTCGAGATTTCTATGGCATTATCCAAAATTTCCCTTTGCAAGGAGTGACTGAAGATGAGGTGTTTTCCCTAAACAGTAAAAGCCACAGCTCGATATTTAGCTTCAGATCAGTGGAGGACCGGGAGATCGCAGGTTACTTCTTGGATTTGCAGGAGATGAGATTTGGGCCTAGAAAAATTGCATACCCAAAAGTAGACCCGCCTGTATCCGGGCACCCATCGCAATCAGCATCAGAGTAAGCAATAACTGCCGGAGACTCTCAAGACTTTTGAAGGAGGCCATGAGTGGATGTGCTCTGAAAATACCTGAAAATACGCTAAACAGCCAATATATAATTAGTAATAATAGGTCGTGATGTGATAGGTACGGTATCCCCAATTATCATTTTTAATGTGTGAAATATGTGGAATATGTGATGTGATTGTTGTGATGACGTGGCAGATGACAAAGCGAAAATATTGAGTAATAAGTTTAAAACTACTCTTAATTGGAAAATAATATTGAAAAGTGCCTTGTTTGGGAAAATACTCTTTTCGGTCCAATTTTAAAAACTGAATAGGTCGTGACTGGTTAGTGATTTTGAGAGATAATAATAACTGGATCGTTGTGGAATGTGAATGATTGCACTGAATTGGGTAACTATGAGTGTAAAAAGAAATTTTGGGACTTTTACATACTTTCATACCATAATTTCTGATTGTAAAACTACAGATGCTCACTCAAATTGTGCGGATGAAAGATGGAAACATAATATAATAGTGTTGGTGATGTTCAGCTAAATCATGATTTCATAAATGATTCGGAAATTGCTCCATATAAGAGCAATACATAGCAATAATGCAAAAATAGGAGTAGACTTTTCCTATTCCCGTAATAGGAGTTTTATTCCTGTTTTACCCCTAACATCAATTTCTTCTCTTCATTTGTTTTCATGGACAGCAGTCCACAGCACCCACCCATTTAATTCTTCTCTTTATTCTTTGTTTATCACGTACAACATAGTCCACAAGCACCATCTCTGTCCTCTCTCATTCCAAATTCTTATATTTTCATTTTCATTTCCCCCCTCATCTATACACAAAAACTCTCTGTAGCAACCTCATTTATCCTTGTCGATCTTAAGCCTCTCCGTCTCCAGTGAAATTCAGTGATATGAATGATGGATTTTTCTCCTAAGCTCCGACCAACGGTGTACAACGAGCAACGACGGTTGTCATAGGTAAACTTCTTCTTCTTCTTCTTCCGTACCTTAAATTGGGATGATCCCTCCACCCCGGATTGTAAGTGTTGCCGTGAGGATCATATCTCCTTTGACCTTGGAAACCCAAAGCATTGACTTGCTCGGGGTTCTCCTCTTGTAATGTTGGGCAGGAGTCGGTGGGATGCCCTTGTGTTGAGCATATGCCGCAGACCTTGACTTCTTGGGTTTTTGGATTCAAAAGAAAATCTTTAACCAAAGAAGTCAAACCGGCCACTTGACTTTCCAACGAGTTGTTGGATTCTACTGCCATAACTCTTTTCGATGATGACCTCCCATTGTAATGTCTCGAATTTTCGGCTAACTCTGAAATGAGGTCTCTTGCTTGGGAAGGGGTTTTGTTAACAATACCCCCTCCGCATGCCACATTTACCATGCGTCTATCTTGATCAACAAGCCCATCATAGAAGTAGAGAATGAGATCTTGTTCCGAATATCCATGATATGGGCAACTAGTGCATAATTTTTTGAAGCGCTCCCAATATTCGTACAAGGTCTCATCATCTGCTTGCTCAATGTTGCTAATTTGCTTTTTGAGACTTGAAGAGATAGATGCGGGATAGTACCTTTCGAGGAAAGCCTTTTTCATTTGAACCCATGTAGTGATACTCCCCGAAGGAAGGTAGAATAGCCAGTCCTTCGCGGTGTCTTTAAGAGAAAATGGAAAAGCTCTCAGCTTTATTTGCTCCTCGGACACGCCATTAGGGCACATGCTTGTGCACACAATATGGAACTCCGAAAGGAGTTTGTTCGGATCTTCCCCCCGTAGGCCATGGAAAGAGGGAAGTAGATGAATGAGCCCAGATTTAAGCTCAAATGTGACCCCCGTATCAAGAGTTAGAAAAGTGATACATAGGGGTTGTTGATTTAGATTCGGAGCCGTGAGCTCCCTCAATGTTCTTGTTTCATGAGCCATAGTGATTGGCTCTTCGGTCTCGCTAGATTGAAAACTAGCACTTCATGATTCTCCCGAGTCGGAGTTTGAGAATTTGTTTTTCAACCGCTCGAGAGTTTGTTCTATTTCGGGGTTTGAGTGGTATGTGATTTCGTTCAGTGAACGATATTTTACCATGTACTACAAAGCTCAGAAGAAATAGAAATCTTTATACTTGAATCATATTTTTTTTTTCTTTTTTCTTAAGATAAAAATAAAAAGAAAAATTAACTGCCTTTCCCCGGCAACGGCGCCAAATTTGGCGTGCACTTTGTTGTGCGTGCACTCAAAATAAATCGATACTAACACTTATATGTAGTATAGGTGAAGTAGAGTTCGTATCCACAGGGAAAGGAATAACTTTCTTTTTATGTAAATAATAAATAAAGGGGGGTTTTGATTGTTGAGTGATTTAATTAAATTAAACACGAAGATGAACGAGTTATATGGGATTAAATTCAAGGATAAAGGGACTTGGTCTTGCTACTTTCCACTTGTTGATATATTTTAGTCGATCATTGTTATATCTATAACTTATCCCCTCTCGAATACTCAATCGAGGAGTATATCCAATTCATCGAGGGTAGTTATTAACAACGACCGTTCATTAATAACCCTTACTATTAACCAAATATAGAACAACGCCGTATACCGATTTAATAGTAGCATTTTAACCTCTTTAACTCCTTGATGAAATCAATTGAGTTTGATAACCTCAACACAACGGTTTCGGTTTAACCAACAAAATTAATCCCTCTTAAGTTTATTAACCACGACCGTGCATTAATAAACCGAAGTTACTTACTTGTGAAACTATCGACGTTTAACCATCGGTTCGTTGATCGTTTCTAGTAATAATCAATGTCGGAACGTTAACTAATGGTCACTTAGCCACCCTCCAACATTAATATAGAATGAGATTAAGGGAAGAATTAATAATCAAGAGGAGAAAGTAAGAAAATAACTCACAACTTTAATAATCAACAAGCTTCAAGAGCAAAACCAAGAAATGGAAGTTTAGCTCCTCATTTGGAGACTAAACATGCTAAAAGAAATATAGAGAAATTCTATTCTAAACTGAGCTTAAGAGTATAAAGGAATTTGTTCCTAAAAGTGAAGGAAATGAGGTGTATTTATAGGCTTTTTGAGGTGCAGGTCGGGTACTCGATCGAGTATATACATATACTCGATCGAGTATGTGTAGAAACTCGAATTCGGTCCATACTCGATCGAGATTCGAGTAAAATTCATAGTTATACCCGATCGAGTATGTCGGTGTACCCGATCGGGTATAGACACTCGATCATGGGAAAATCTTCTCCTGCATGTTCCTTTGTTTTCGGATCCGGTCCGATTTGAAATTTCAACCAGATACCCGATCGAGTATAGGTGGTACTCGACCGAGTATAGACCAAAATCAGGATTTTCCCTTTTTGTCTTGTGATTTTGCACCTTCCTTCCACTTTTGGGGTTCACCAACTGTCCTTTGAGTGATGGTAGACCTGTTTGAGCTCAGAATAAACCTAATCTAAACATTTTACAAGATTTTAACAAATTAAACTATTACACCGAAAGTGTGTAATTTCCGAAATGCTAAACAACAAAAAGTAACTAAAAATGCAAACATAAACACGGAAATTATACGTGTATCATGGAGTCGTGGAGATGTTGGTACATCAAAATGAGGGCTGTGATGGCTCCTTTGATGTGGTGGCGGCAACTCCATAGGGCCGACGAACTAGCCGGAGGCTTGCCGACCGGCGGTGGTGACAGTTTTCCAGACGGTGGCAGATTTTCCGGGCGGTGGCGGCAAATTTTCCGGGAAGCGACGGCAGATTTGCCAGGCGGCGGCGGAAGACCCATCAAGTGTAGCCGATGTACAATAGATCGATCGTAGACAGAATGCGATACGGTTTGATTCGTTTTGTCTTAATACTCTATTTTTAATTGTGAACACATCTGAAATATCATTAAGGGTACTTTAGTCTAGTCATTACATTTTTACTCCTGTTTTAGCCATTTAAACATTGAACTCCTATTTAAGCACATATGCAATGTTTTACTCCTATTAGGGTAATTAACCCTAAATGATTGCATAAGAAGCTGGTTATACTCCGTACTGTATATCGTTTAATTAGATTCGGTGGAGACATCTTCTTCGTTAAGATGCTTAATAAAAGGTACCACTCTTCAACATATATTGTGGATTATGAGTACTCTTTCGGTCAGGAATTCCTGACCGGAACCGCCGTCCGGAAGGCGGCTTTTGGGCCCTTCTCGTGAGAATTTTTTAATGAAATATTTATGGTATGTTTCTCATCAAGTCTAGTTTATCCACAAAAAATATCAACTACAAACCCAATCGGGAAAGTCGTGAAATAATTTTTTGAAGATCAATGCGCCCAAAATATACCTATAAAGCGTAGTTATTTTCCAAAAATCATTTTACAACTTTACCGATTGAATATTTAGCTGATAATTTTTGTAGATAAACTAGACTTGATGGAAAATATGCTATAAAATTTTCCATCGAAAAATTCAACCATGAAGGCGGCCAAACGCCGCCGTCCGGACGGCGGTTCCTATGCGGAATTCTGGACATGAACTATTTTGATTATATTATTCTCTTAGTTTACATATACGATCATAAGATCGACTATAATTACTAAAAGATATGTAGAATATTTCTTGGTAAATTTCCATTAATCTCTCTCATATTGAACGGATGAATTATCATTTTTAATCATCTCTGCTTTTGATTGTTTACCAAAAAAATCATCCTCTACATATAACTACGGGATAGCAATTCAATTACTTCTAGTATACTATTTAGCTAGACGACCAATGAGCATAGTACTCTTTGAAAATATATATGTGATGGGGTTATAGGACTCGGCCCAACTAATCGGCCCAGGACCCGAACTTGGATCAGCAAGCCTAACCAGTGGACCCAACAATCCGGATCTCAAGCCAGCCCAACTGATCAAGCCCATCAAGGAGCAGAAGTCCAACTGAGCGGAAGCCTAAGATGGCCTGCCCACCAGCCCAACCGGAAGCCTGCCTTCCAGCCTAGCCAGGAGGACATGCTGTTTATGGCTACTAAACCTCCTGAGCACTTTCCTTATTTGTACTACTTTCTTGATTTTCTGCTTGAGTGTTTGTCGGAGCTTTCCTAAAAGCCTACGAGCTTCCTATTTTGGACCAACGATATGGACTAAATGTATTATTGTCTAACCTCTAGCCACCTTTTTCAAAACTTGTCTCTAAACTTTATATCCTACAAATAGAAGTCTAATTGTCCAAGATCGACCTCTTTAAAAGGAAAAAGTCCAGATTTGGGCTGACAACATGCACCGTCCGCGACTCATGCATGTGTTTAAATATATGAGGCATCCTTATGTGTGGCATGAACAGTTCGTGTGCAAACCGTGCGTCGCCAGTGCGCGACTTGTGCACGGTCTGTGGGCAGGTGTAAATGTTCATTTTTTTTTTCTCTTTTTCATGTGTGCTTCAATGTCAGGAGTGTGTGATTGTTCCTGTGCTCAAATATTGCACTTTTTCTATCACAAATGCACCTCCTAAGCGCTACAAACTCCCTTTTAATCGTTGAATCTCTTAAATGATCAGGAACTATGAAGCATGGATACTTCCATAAGGAAGCGTATCGGCGTATCGGATACGTTCCCGTATCCGATACTCTAGGATACTCGTACCGTACTTTTCCGGGCCGTATCTGCAATTTTTAAAAGTTTCCATTTTTTTGTAATTTTTTGAAAGTTTCCGATACTCGTATTCTGACAGATACCCATATAAACTTTTTTATTAAAAAAAACCAATATTTACTTACTAAAATTCTAAAAAAAATGAAAATTTAAAACTGCATTTTACTTAGTAATCAAATAAGACCTATATGGCTATATCCGAATTAAGTCATTAACTCATACTCCGAATTGGGTACATGCAATTTTAATTTCAAGATTGTAGTTGTTTGACTTATTTCTCATTTTAAATTAATGACTTATTGACTATATTTATATTTCGAGATGAACTAGTGTATATAAGAAATATTATGAATTTATTACTAAGTGTTTTGCAAAAAAAATGCTTCAATGCAATGAATGGGTAGACGTCATAAGATATTATATGTATATATTTTATAAAAAAATATTTTTAATATTTATAAATACACCCCTATAACTTTTATTATTTGTTAATACACCCTCATAACTTTTAATATTTATAAATATGGTCCCGTATCCGTATCCTACTTTTTTGGGTTTTGACATATCCCCGTATCCGCGTGCTACATAGATCAGAAATCTACGATAATTCTTCCAAAAAAGTCTTCAAAATTTGGTGGCGGATTCTATTACTTTGAAATACAGTAACTTAAAAGACTAAACACGAAAGCAACCCCGATAAACTGTTACCTGGATATAAATAATACAACATGTTACAAATTAACCAAACACTGCTTAAGCAATCTTCTTTTTTTGCAAGGGAAAAGATTAACTTTCATTAATTAAATCATTGTTCAATACAGAAATGACAAAATCCGGGACTTCAAAAAACCAAGAACGCGTATCAGACATAGAACAAGCAGCTCTAGCAAGTGAATGAGCTACTTTGTTCGCTGAACGCCTAATATGAGAGAAAAAATGCTAGAAAAACTCTTCGCCAACTCTCGGATATCCTCTGCAACCAAACCATAGGGAGAGCAACTGGAGCCTTCAATAATTTCCGAAATAGCTCGGGAAGAGTACGACTCCACCTCAATACTAAGCCACTCCGTTTCTTTAAGCCAACTAAGAGCCTCCCTAACTCCAACAATTTCAGCTTCCAAAGGCGTAAGATGCCCCAACCATGGCCTCGCAACCCCTGCTAAAAATTCACCCTCTTCATTGCGTACACACCAACCAAACCCGCAGCTCCCCGTTCTAATCGCAGCATCAATATTCAATTTAGCATTGCCTGCAGTTGGGCGGCACCATGAAGACCGGAGTTGATGCCTCGACAGTCTCGGTCCCTTGCGGGTAGACTGCGCCTGAGACCAACCCAATACATAAGCTTCAGCTTTAATCATAATTTGAGCCGCCGGGGAGGATTTATTCTGCCATACCCGCTGATTCCGTTCACCCCAAAGAGCCCAGCAGCCACAGATCAGTTTCTCCAAGTCCTCCTTTCTCCTAGCCTGGAACTCGGACTGAAGCAACTCAATAAAGGAACCTGCTGCAATACTGCTCCAGTTCCACGCCACAGCACCCCACGCCTCTCTGGCCACAACACAATCCTTGAACAAGTGAAGCAAAGATTCCCTTTCCTCCCCGCAAAGTCCACAAAGCTCTGGACAATTCACCCTGCGAGCTCTAAGGTTCTCCTTAGATGGTAAACACCCGGAACAAACCTGCCAAAAAAATATTTTTAATTTAGGAGGAAGATTCCATCCCCACATTTTAGTCCAACCTGCCCACAAAGAGGGATTTAACTCCCCTACAAGTCGTCTATAACAGCTGCGAACAGAAAAGCAGCCGTTATCCTCCCATCTCCAGTATTTTACATCTTGGACCTGCCTATAACTGATAGGGATACTGCGAATAAGCCTTCTATCTCGATCTTCAAAAATATCCTCAATAACATCAAGGTCCCAAGCCTTCCCAGATTCATCCATAAGGTTGGCCACCGCTGCCCGTTGAAGGCCCTCAAACATGCCTGTGGTTACCCTCGGATTAACAGGATCCGGAAGCCATGGGTCCTCCCATATATTGATTGACTTACCGTCCCCGACCCGCCAATTATACCCTTCACGAATAACCTCCTGAGTCTGAAATATACTTCTCCAGATGAATGAAGGATTGTTTCCGATACTAGCTGAAAGGAAATCGCCTTTAGGAAAATAACGTGCTTTATAAACCTTCCCAACAAGAGAATCGGGATGTGTGAAGAGACGCCACGCTTGTTTGGCCAACATAGCCAAATTAAATTCATGAAGCCTCCTGAAACCCAACCCGCCACACTTTTTTGGTTTACTGAGACAATTCCAATCCCTCCAGCGAATGCCAGTCCCGGACTTGCCTTGCCACCAGAACCCGTTCATTAAAATCTCAATCTCCTGACATAATTCCTTGGGTAACAAAAAGACGTTCATAGCGTATATTGGCATAGATTGAATCACAGATTTTAACAGAACCTCCCGCCCTGCCTTAGAAAGAAACTTATTATTCCAGCTATGAATACGGTGAACCACTCTCTGTCTAAGATAATTCAAGATTTCTTTCTTGCCCCTGCCAATCAAAGCCGGCAAACCCAGATAATTTTCACTAGATCCTGCTACTCCGACTCCCAGAAGATCAGTCAGCCCGTTACGACACCCAACATCAACATTAGAGCTGAAGAAAACTTTAGATTTATGAAAGTTAATTACCTGACCCGAAGCTTCTTCATAATCTGAAAGAGTCTCCTTAATAAGGGCTGCCTCATCATGCGTGGCTCTGAAAAATAATAAACTATCATCTGCTAAAAATAAATGAGAAATCATGGGAGCCCCACGAGCAACTCTAATACCATGGAGTCGTCCAGTAGATTCATAGTACCGAAACAAAGCACTGAGTCCCTCCGTGACAATTAAGAATAAATAAGGCGATAAATGGTCGCCTTGACGAAGACCCCTCCCCGGCATAAGAGGTTCAATCTCAGTATTATCAAACGGAATAGAATAAGAAACAGAGGTGACACATTCCATTATCAGCCCTATCCACCTTTCCCCAAATCCCAATTGGCGCATCATCCCTTCTAGAAAAGGCCATTCCACTCTGTCATAGGCCTTGCTCATATCAAGTTTCAAAGCAGCAAAGCCCAACTTCCCCTGTTTTTTCCTCTTCAAATAGTGTTGGGACTCAAAAGCAACCATGATATTATCAACTATGTATCTGCCTGGGATAAACGCACTTTGCTGCTCAGAAATACACAAATACAGCCATTTCTTCAATCTGTTTGCCAAAACCTTAGAAAAGATTTTATAGATGACGTTACAAAGAGCTATTGGCCGCCAATCCCCCATATTTTCAGGTTTGTCTTTCTTGGGAATCAAAATTAAATTAGTGTGATTAATTCTACTAGGTAGTTTACCTGTCTCAAAAGCCACTCTGCAGAAAGCAACCACATCAGGTCCCACCACATCCCAATAATGTTGATAAAACCCCGGACTAAATCCATCTGGCCCAGGGGATTTATCGGGAAACATATCAAAAAGAGCTTCCTTCACCTCTTCTCCCCGAATGGGACGAATCAGGTCCGCATTATGATGATCCTCGATCTTCCGATGAACGAAATCAAAGATAAAATTGTTGCTGCCCCTGCCAGCCGAGAACAGATTATTAAAATAATCTTCAATTATACGACCAACAGCAGATCGGTCATCCTCCCAGCGACCATCTTCAAGCCTGAAGCCGTCAACTTTATTTTTGCGCCGCCTAATCTTAACCGAATTATGGAAAAATTTAGTATTAAGATCACCGCCCTGAAGCCAATATTCTTTAGCTCGCTGACACCAATAAATATTTTCTTGTACAAGTAGCTCCACATACTCCTGTTTAACCCTCATAAATTCCCCAACGCTCCAGGAATCATTGCGTCGTCGTAAATAATCCATCCTTCTCTTGCAAAAGCTAATCCGTTTGCCATAGGAGCCAATCTTCTGATAACCCCAATCGCTTATTGCCCTACCACAGGCGTGAACTTGACCCATAATTCCAAGTTCTCTGCCCAAACCCCAACTGCGAGCAACAATCTCTCGGCAATCTGCATCCCGGAGCCAGACGTTCTCAAATTTAAAATTACGTCTCCGACGAACCCCCTGAGATGGGGATAATTTAATATAAAGAGCGAGATGATCACTAGGGGATCCTTCAACAGATTCAGCCCGGGCTCCACCAAAAATATCTAACCAACCTTCCGAGACGAGGATTCTGTCAAGTTTTTCTTCCACCCAGTTATGTGAACCCCTCCAACGCTCCCACGTATACTGGTACCCTTGATTAATCAATCAGCTTACAAAACACATAATTAATGAGTTTGGATGTTTTCTTTTGGACTGTTTTCAGTCCCAAACCAAATCAGATCAGATCAGACTAGATCAGACTTCCGTTGTTATAAAATACACAGAGACTAGACGTTTACGAGACCAGATCAGACCAGACCATCAAATTTCAGTCCAAAAGAAAACATCCTTTGACTATCTAATCAACTAAATTTATTGTTTGATAAATGGCTTATAAGAAATCAACCATTCTTGGTGTACACGTTTTTGTACCCATCAGTACACGCATGTGTCTGTGAGAGTTTTTTTTTTGTCTGTGAAGCGCGGTCCACAGACATAAGTTCGTTTGTTTTGTCTGTGGAAAATTTCACAGACAAAACAAACAAGCTTTTGTCTGTGGACCGCACTTCACAGACAAAAAAAAACTCTCACAGACACATGCGTGTACTGATGGGTACAAAAACGTGTACAAAAGGAATTTTTGATAAGAAATTACCTTTGTTAGGAGTAAAACATGATGGGGATGCAAAAGTAGGAGCGAACCTTTTAAATTCTCAAGGACCTTACATTCCAGTTTTACCCTTCATACATTAATAATTCACTTTTACTTATTATTCTGACTCAGTCACGCACGCCTCCTGCACCGCCACTTCTCCTCTTTCATCTCTGCATCTCCCTTCTCTCCCATCTTCAGATCTACAACATAGCTCTCTCCCATGGATTTCCATGGCGGAAAAAATACACTCCATCTCCGGCAGCCAACTTCACATCTACAACGCTACAAGTTCTCGCCGGTCTTCCCGTCTCCGACGCTGCGACGGTCTTCGATCTCCGGTAAGATATTCTCCTCTTAAGCTCCTCCTCCTCCATCGGCTTCTCCCTCACTCTCGCTCCTCTATTTTATTCTCTTGATTTTTTTTCTATTTTCTACGGTTTCATTTGTTTAATTTTGAGATTCAAACCTAAAATTGCTATTTTAGATCTGGTAATTTTGGATCTTATTTTATTTATTTTTTCGGATTTAGCTCTTAAAAAAATTGATTCATATTCTTTTATCCTTCTGAATAAAAAATTTTCGATTCGAATCTGAAGATGGAAATATTAGTCTTTAAACCATAAATTAGTTGTATTGCCATGTTCTTATTCTTAAAAAAATTATATTTTGGCAATTTGTGCCATTACCAGAGTGGTGCCATTTTGACAATTAGTGCTCTTACATCAGTTATAATGCCATGTTTTCATTCTCAAAAATGAAATTTTTGGCAATTAATGTTAAGATGCACGGTGACTCAACTCTGTATTTTTGCAAGCATGAAATTTTGACAAAAATCTACATCAGTCTCGCCGGAATCCCGCTGGAGGAGAAGGTGGCACAAAGTGAGAAGGCGGCACCGCCGAATAAAGCGCCGGCGGCGACCACGCCTGATGAGGCGGACTGCTACGGACGATTTTCAGATGTGCGGCCAGGTGTTGCGGCTGGATTTCAATTGTGGTGGCGTCTAACGGCCAGCAGGGTCATTGAGCTGTCTGCATTATTTTGGGGTAGCACGCCCGCACATCTCTGTAAAACTTGTGCTCTGTATTATTGTTTTGTTTTACTATGGTATTGTAATACTCCGTATTCATTATTAATAAAGAAATCAGTTATTCATTGAGGCTAGTTTAGTCAACCCATGTTGTTTTACTCCTACTTTTGGAATTCTCTCATGGCTTATTGGTTTGGCTTACTGCACTCAAATCAGCTAAATATTGAAACGCTGCAGGGGGCAGCGTTTTGCATCGGCTGTTCCATCTCTCTCTTTTATGCCCTTCACCGCTTCAAGTTTAGAGACAATTCCGAAACCACGGGAGTTTCTAACACATCGCGTAAAAACACGGGAGTTCCAATTAGGGTACAAAAAAGCGGGATTCGAAAAGTCATTTTCCGAATGAGTTAGGGCGAGGTGGTAGGGTCAATTTGGAATGGGGTATTCCGAATGGAAAAAGGAAATGGGAGGTGGGTCAATTTGGAATGCTATTTTCCAAATGAAAAAAAAAAAAGAAAATTGGGAATGCGGGGTCAATTGGGAATTGTAATTTCCGAATGAAGAAAAACAAAATTAAAAATGCAACATTGAAAACACAATTCAACAAAAAATTAAAAATGATACATCCCTTTATTTTTTTTATAAGAGTTGCGTTTAAAAAATATTACAAAAACAAATAAATTGTATGGGTTACAATATTACAAATTTAAATTGTACATATTAAAATTAGGGGTGGGAACGGTCCAGTCTGGGTCAGGGTTTTGTTAAACCTGGAAATTACCCGGAAGATCTCGGGTTATGAAAATTAGGGACCGGAACAAAGCCCATTATATTTGGTCCGAGTCGGATTCTTGGTAGCCCGGGTTCGGTCCGGGTTCGGGTTGGATCAGTTAAAGCCCGAACTTGAAATATTTCATTGTTCCTTTATACTTTAACACCTATTTTCAAACAAAATTAATCAAAAATGCAAATCGCAAATAATAACACAAATATAAGTCTCCAAAATCACCAACAATTCAAATCCAAAGAAGATAATTATCTTAATATTTTATTTAAGATGCATGTAAATAAATAATATAGGTTTCTTAAAAATATTACGAAATAAAATTTATAGATAAATGTGACTAGAGTTGTTGTAAATATATTTAATGGTCATTACTGTAGGGTGTGTTTCGAAAAACTAAGAAAAATAATTAATAGAAATTAATTAAATAAAATGACTTAAAGAAAAACAAGAAATGAGATGAAGCAGAATAAGCCAAAGCTCGTGCTATGCACGATTTCCTTAAAACGTATTCGTTGCCTCCCGGGGTGCTAAGAGCGTTGCAACGATCGTTTCTCAGGATACGATGGCTTCGAACAATAGTTTAGCATTCAAACTATGGTTCCAACGAACGAGAACAAAGCTGTGAACACAAAAGGATTTTTCGGAGAAGGCTGGAGTGTTTTTAGAGCTAGAAACAAGTGCTGTACGTTTGGGTCGGTACGTTAAAAAGAAAAAATCCGCCCCGGGATCATAATTCGGGTCAATTTAGGGTCGGTTTCCGGGTTTCGGTTCGGTTTTTCCCACCCCTAATTAAAATAGTTACTCATACATATCAAATTTAATTTCTATAGGTAAAATAAAAATTAAAAAATTTAGATTTGGAAGTGCATCATCCGAATGGTGCATCAAATGATTAAAAAACCTCTATTTGGAACACCATGTTCCGAATACTTAAAAAATACATAAAATAAATTAATAAATTTGGAATTTTGCTTTCGGAATGCCTGCTAAACCTACTCTCCCTCGTAACCCTAAATCTATTCGGAACATCATCATCCGAATTTCGTTTTCTTAGAAACCCTACAATTTTCCCGTGTTTTTGCACTACATGCTGACTTTTCCCGTATTTTGGGAAAACACCCTCAAGTTTATGCATCTGTTAAATCATCTTTGCACGTTGTTACTTGTTCGTGTCTCTTTTTAGTTTTTTAATATGAGTGTGGCTTGGTGATATATAATTCTTCCCGCCGCAAGTGCATGCAAGGCTGCAAAGTCTTCCAGAATAGTATTTTATTCGCTTTTCTCTTCTTCTTTTTGGAACATCGTTTCTCTCTTTGTTAAAATTTAATACTCCGTATTTAATTTTTTTTTTTAAATTTCAATAGTAAATATGTCTATCCTCTTTGGTGTATCTTTGTTAGTAAATTGGTCTTTATTTAGCATCACATTTACATCAAAGATATTTAAAACGAGTTCGCAAATTGCACCACATCAGTCATTATGGTTTCCATCTAATTAAAGTCTATTATAAATATGATTACAATTATTATTAGTTGTTGTTGTTGTTATTATTGTTAGTATTGTTATTGTTGTTGTTATTGTTACTATTGTTGTGATTGTTGTTATTATTGTTATTATTGTTATTACTAATGTCCTCATACGTTTTTTCACGCGCTAACAACTATTCTTAAACAGCTAATTATACCAAACATCTGTTTACTTTAAGCTAAAATAACTAGCTAACTCAAACAGCTGACGTAACCAGCAACTATTTTTAAACAGCTACTCCGTATTACAATCAGTTAAAGCTAACTAATAACAGTCGATTGCCAAACATGGCAATATAAAAATCCGATCAGTTATATATATGGTTAGGATTCTTATAGATTTCATAAAGTTTTATTGGAATATGATAGAATCAATAGATTTCTATGAAAATTCAGACTCAATCAATCCTAAAATATCCAAATTCTATATTCGAGATACCCATTAGTTTTCGATAATTAGAAAACATTTCTAACCCAAAGAAAATGGAGTAATAAATAAAGTGAGAAGAAAAATTAAGAATGGAAAGGAAAAGTTTAAAGGTAGAAAGTGTTTGGCATTACTTAGGGAGTGTTAGCAACACTTCTGCTTAAAAAAGCGGTGATTTGGAAAAAGTGATTAGTTGTAAAAGTTGATAGTGTTTGAAAAAAAAGTGATTTTGAAAAGTAAAAGTTGGTAGTGTTTGGTAAAATAAGTGCTTTTGGTGTATAAAAGGGGGAAAAACACTTTTAACATGAAAACCGAGAAAAGTAACAAAATTGTTAGTTTTTGGTAAATAAATTTTTTTTAAAGCCAAAAGGTGATAAGTGCTTTTTTAAAGCGATTGCAAACTAGCCCTTATTCCCCGGGTGAATGAAAATCCACTTGTTCTATTTTGGTGTGGGGGGTGGGGTGGGGGGGTGGGGTATATATATAATACTCCGTAGTCCGTATATGTTATATCCACCCACTGATTGAGGTAATTAACCCACTTGAGTTCTTTATATGCTGCCGTCCATATACGTGTTAAAGGTGAATAAAACAGAAACAGGCAGAAAAGACATACAAATGGATTCAAGGGCGATGCTTTTCTGTACTGTTATAATACTAATTTTAGGTCTGGTCGTCGACGCTGCTGTAACGGTCAGGGTATTCAACGTCATCTCTTATGGTGCAAAACCTGATGGAAAGACTGACAATAGTCAGGTGAGTCTAAATGTCCTATGCCAAAAGCTATACTTTTTGAGTATATATAAATATATGTGTTTATACTTTGAACTTTATGGAGTTCAATAAGTGGTTTCTGGCGCAGAATGTGTTGTTAAGGTCATTCTGCAATACATTATTACTTCAATTCGCATTACTTTTCCAGAACACAATTTCGATCATGATTTCTGGTTTGTTAGAATTTAAATACACCCAAAGAACATCAGCAGTGCAGTGGGAAGTTTTTACTGGACAATATGAAGCTTTGTTCACGAGTATATATTCTGTGTATGAAGAATGGTATGGTACCAACATTCGCCAGAGTCCAGAAATGTTTTTGCATCTTTTTTAGTTGGAAGACTTGGAAAAATAAATAAATAATTTGTTCTAGTGACTTTCATTTGTTCATATTCACTTATTTTTATACATTCTAGTATGGCACGTCATATAAACATTAAACTTACTACAAAAAAAATTACGTGATTGACAGATGAGTTTGTGCCAAATAGCACGTGTCAAAATGTTTTTGGTGCGGTTTTCACATATTTCCGCCAATCTCTTTCCACCGGTTGTCAATCCCGATCCTGTGTTTTTCAATAGCTAAAGTTTCAAAAAGTTTTTCATCATTTCAATTTCACTCTTTATTGGAAGCTTTCCGTAGAATGAATGACTATATAATCATAGAAGGCAAGTGTTGTACTAAAGAGTACTCCGTATATAACGACTTGAGTTAATCACTTTGGATTATTTACTTTCCATCTATCATAAGATCCATAACGTTTTTGTTGGATATGGAGAGGTCAAAGGTGTATTAATATCCTTCACTTTTCATTGCGGAAAGTGAATACAATGTAGCCTAATGGCGGAAAAATTGTAGAAATCCAGTTTGACCAAACTTGATCTCTCTAGAGCTCTAATTATGTTTTGCTTTATTCCATGATCTGAGACTTCTAAATTGGTTTTTCTGTTTGCGCTTAAATTAATTACTACGTAGGTTCTATCATTTCGGAAGACATTTAGAACTTGTTTGGGGTAGCCGGGGAATTTATATTACATCATTTCAGCAAGCCATATTATTGATTACTATCAATTATAATTATAAATATTTATTGATCACTACAAAAAAATATGGGATCTGCACGGATTTGGCACGGATTGACCGCTACTTCGTGTCAAATATATCATGTCAACATATTTTTGATACGGATTTGGCATATCCTTATTAAAATTTCTGTCAATTTTGAAAAATCTCTACATGTCAATCTCGTTTTTTATTAGATGTTTATTGGTTTAGAAATGGTTCATTTGGGAGCAATAAAAGAACCATCTCTTCTAAGTTAAAGATTATACAAACAGCTGAAACGGAAAAACATTATTATGTGGGGGTTCGAAATTCATAATCTGAGAATCACAATAGATCCGAGCACACAACTTTTCTTAAATAAGGTTATCATAGATTCTCCTCATTAGTGAGCATGATAAATCTTCATTAAAATTATTATCCACTTCATCCCAAAACCCTCATATCTTGTAATTTCATTACTTTTTGGAAGTCACAATACAACCATTTTGAGTTCGTTTTTCTTTTACCCCGGGATCTAGGATGAACAAGACTGAAACTTCCTCTATGGAGTTGGTGACCAACTGAGCAGCCGGATTGCTTCCTTCCCACTTTCTTAAACTCTGTGCGAATAGCCACTGAAATAAGCTTAAGAATTAATCGAAACTGGACCACTGAAACCAAAACGGATAAACCTATGATACATGTATAGCCATATAGGTGGTTCAAAATAAAAAATGATGTTTGTACCCACTCTTATACCCACTTTTGTACCCCGATTCACAGACAACATTTTGCACAAACAAAATATTGTGGGTATAACGTGGGTATAAGAGTGGGTATAAGAGTGGGTACATCAAACATTGATGTTTCAAAATATAGTTCGAGGTTTATAAATAGGAATCAAATTAAACCAAAGCAATTAAAACCGACCAAAAAAATGTAAAAACACTATAAAGAAACTCCATTCGATTATCCACGTAACATTATTTCTCCAGAAAAGGTGAACAATAATCTTATTTTTTCAATTACGAAATCTTATCATCTTTAATTTTGACGTTTACAATTCATATTTGTTGAAGGCCTTTTTGAGTGCTTGGGATGATGCATGTAACTGGAAGGGTAAAGCAACCGTATGGGTACCGCAAGGGACATACATGGTTCGAGCCGTTAAATTTATTGGATGGTGCGAGGGTCCCGTGACCTTCAAAATCCAAGGGCTGCTAAAGGCTCCGACGGACCCTTCGTTGTTCATGGGGGACACGTGGCTCGACTTCCGTTACATTAAAGGCTTGGTGCTGGAAGGGGGTGGGACTTTGGACGGCCAGGGGGCATCTGCTTGGCCCTACGATGATTGTAGCAAAAATCCCCACTGCCCTAAACTTCCCGCTGTAAGTTTCTCATCACTAACATATCTATGCTTAGCCTTTTTAACCACATATGTATCATTTAGAGCGAAAATTTTAATATATTATATATGAGTAATGATCCGGTCAGGAGTTCCTGACCGGAACCGCCGTCCGGACCGCGGCGTTTGGCCGCCTTCCCGGTGGCTTTTTTTGATGAAATTTTTATGACAT
Source organism: Cuscuta epithymum (assembly GCA_945859915.1). Taxonomy (NCBI): domain Eukaryota; kingdom Viridiplantae; phylum Streptophyta; class Magnoliopsida; order Solanales; family Convolvulaceae; genus Cuscuta; species Cuscuta epithymum. Next base: position 7,225,954 of record CAMAPF010000011.1, on the reverse strand, counting down.
GTTCTTTATCAAGTCTAGTTTATCCGCAAAAAAATTCAGCCAAAAACTCAATCGAGAAGGTCGTCAAATAATTTTTGCAAGTTAACTGGTCCGGAATATGTATTTTCCGGACCAGTTAACTTGCAAAAATCATTTGAAGACCTTCCCGATTGAGTTTTTGGTTGAATTTTTTTGGTGATAAACTAGACTTGATAGAGAACATGTCATAAAAATTTCATCAAAAAAAGCCATCGGGAAGGCGGCCAAACGCCACGGTCCGGACGGCGGTTCCGGTCAGGAACTCCTGACCTGAACATTTGTGTATTATATATATAATGTATATTTATGAGAGGCACAAAATTAAGTTTAACTTTGGATAATTCCAATCAAACTAAGAGGTCGTTTGGTAATACTGTTTTTCGGCTTATCGGATTTATAGTCAACTTTTTTGCCAAACACGTAACATTTGTTTTTGTGCGCTGGATTGTGTAATAATAAGAAAAAGTAAGGTTGTAGTTATTTTTCTGGTTGCATGCGCTGAAATTACTGTAGATTATCATTTTAGCTATTTTACATATAACTTTTTCTTTATTTTATCAATAAAATATATTTTAAAAATATTTTTTTTAAATCAGCAGAATCAGCCAATGCAGCCACTTCATCCACAATTTCATAAGTTTCAGCAGAATCAGCCAAATCAATTGATTTTCGGGCTCTAATACACAACTTAATTGCCCCAATCAAAAAGTCTTCAAGTACCCATTCCATGTGGTTACAAATTACTACTCCGTATCTTTTACAGATTGGGGAGTTCAATTAAAGCAAATAGAGATTAGACTCGTTTAATCAATTGTAATTTGATAGGGGTTGACATATTCGGTGTATAGATAGGCGTTGATAATTTAACAAACAGGCGATGGATCACATGTTGCAATTGATTAAACTGACAGCTTTTCATCTAATTTATGATCTTGAAACATTAAATTCTCAGTTATAGAAAAGAGAAAAAAATAACCGCATGTCGGAAGATTGACCAGTGGGAAAAGGAACAGACAAATTAAACAGTCCAAAATCGTTTTGTCCCACCTAAAAGAATGGCTCAACATTGACTACTTGTGTAGTTTTACATTTTTTACTCTAGTTTTGTGAGAGTAATAAATTTATAAAACCTAGAAAAAAGTTTACTGGCTTTAAGATTTACATATGCGGATGAATGCTACTTTAAATGAGAATATAATTTAGTTACATTACAAGCCCTACTTTAGTGGCATTTTAATTGGCTGAATTGGTTGATCATGTTGAAATTTATAAAGTTCTAGTTACGTTGAATTGGATTATTTTATTGACTTATGAAAAAATTGTATTATTCAATCATATCAGCCAAATTTGGTGCATTTTATTAGAAAAGGGTTGTAATTGGTGAAGTTTGGTAACACTCGTAATCAATTCTAAAAACAAGTATACGAGTTATCAAATATTTTGTCATAAATATGTTGTGATCAAATATTTTGTCATGTCATTTGTACAGACGGTGGGGTTCCAGTTCGTGAGCAACGCCATGGTGCAGAATATCCATTCAATCGATAGTAAGAACATCCATTTCGACGTCTTTGCTTGCAATGACATGGTGTTTAATGGCGTGACACTAACCGCCCCGGGCGATAGCCCGAACACCGATGGCATCCACATTGGATTATCGAAAAACATCCGAATCTCTCGGTCAGTCATCGGCACCGGGGACGATTGCATATCCATGGTCTCGGGCTGCCAGAACATTAGCGTCGACAATGTGTCATGCGGTCCGGGTCACGGTATTAGTATTGGAAGTCTAGGGAAATCCAAAAACGAATTTGTGAGTGATATACATATAAAGAATTGCAGTTTTTCGGATACCCAAAATGGAGTGAGGATCAAGACTTGGGCGCCCTCATATCCGAGTAAAGTCAGCAATGTTATTTTCGAGGATGTTGTGATGACAAATGTCAATAATCCCATATTTATTGACCAGCAATATTGTCCTGTTCCTCCTTGTAGCCCTCAGGTATGCATGTTACCTAAGCTATTTGCGATTTAATTGGTTTGAAAAAACTACATTTCATTAAATTGTTACTAATGTTAATTTTATAGTGTATTTGACTTTTTAAATCAAAATAATTAAATTCGACCGATTTGATTTCATGTGTTATTAATTTTGAAAACTGTATAATTTATATAACTACTATCCACTCGTATTATATTATTATTATAATGGTCGAGACGAATGTTGAAGGATGTGGAAGTCAAAAGATCAATTTTGTTATAGATGAAGGCAAGTTAAAACTATACATAGGGAATATCAATTGAAGGATGTCGCGTGACAAAATTGTTAAGATCGTAGTGGTAAATTTATGCTTATTAGATTGCTTACATAGTTACATATATAGAACGACGACCATAATACTACATTGTCTACACACCTGTTAAGATCGTTTTTATTTTTAAGAAAATTGTGTTTATGAATATTATTTCCTTACAAATTACTCTCATATTTTGGCATGTGACGTTTTATTTAACTACTAGGTGAAATTTTATTGAATGCAGCTACTTCTAATAAGTGACGCCAAAATGGAACATTTTTGGAAAAAAGAAGCAAAACGATTAAGTAATTAGAAAGAATGGAGTATACCTCATGTATATGCATCGAGCAGAACTTTATACTCCACCCGTCTTATTGCGAGAATGTGGACTTTCTTATTTTAATTCCCAAGTTTGTGATCTAGTGATAGGATGTTTTGTTTTATTTCCGTCTTTAAACAGACTACATCATTCATAGTACTCCGTATTAAATAATACTTGTACTACGCAGTACAATAAACATATACCAAACATGTAAAAAGAATCGAACCAGATTACACTTGAAATTTTTGATGTGACTAAGAACATCCTTATATCCATATACTTGAGCTTTTTCTATCGTTACCTTATCGAGAACTTCTTATTAGAATGAAATGAACTTCATTATTGTTTTTCATTCATGCATGGTAGAGCACATCTTCGGTTGAAATAAGGAACGTGACATTCAAAAAAATAAGGGGGACATCGAGTTCAAGGGCAGCGGTCACTTTGAATTGCAGTCCAACGCACCCTTGCCAAGATGTCAAACTTGTGGACATCAACTTGGTCTACAATGGTCGCGATGGCTCCGCCACTTCCTTATGTTCCAATGTTCATGGGAATGCTGTTGGCCAACAACTCCCTCCCGGTTGTCTTCGTTGATCAGTCGGCTTTATATTGGCATGGATACCCCTCCTAGCTAGCTAGTTTTTTTTTTCTTTCGTTTTAGTCATCCATAGCTTATTATATATAGTGATGGCCGAATACGTACGTCGTTGCTATCATTATATTGCTCAAATTTGTTGACAGAATACTTATAATATATTGAGCTAATTTTCTTGACCCTAATTTTCTGTTGCAAAAGCATGTATATTTGCCCAGCTTGTATTCCCCATAATGCATGTGTTCTCTTGGTTGATTGAAATTATAAACACTTCAACTACTTGTACTATTTTCCATTCAAATTAAAGTTAAGGCATAAGTATTCACAAGAAATGAACGTGCGAAATATTTAAATATTAAATGTGAGTATAATGCATTATTAAACAATACAAGATGTGTTTATTGATAACTATATATGGTGTTTGGAATTGATTTGGTTCTACTTATTTTTTGAAAGCATGAGTGGGAGTAGAATCAATTTTCCAATGGTTGTCTCCCTTGCTTCTCAAAAATGGTTTCTAGAAACAATTTGGAGCACATAGGACTATAGGAGTACCTTTCAACTTTCACCCAAATATAGGGGCGTAGCCAGGAGGGAAAGATTTTTATGGGCCTATACAAAGATTTATAAGGGCCGATACAAAGATTGTTTCCGGATGAATTTTTATACATAAAATTTAACACTAAAAATACAAATAGTTTTTAAATTTGGGGTGGGTCAGGGCTCAGTTGGCCCCCTACCTCTGCTCCTACAAACACTCCAATATCTTACACTACTAGAAAAACCGCTTACAGTGACACCAAATTAGTGTCACTGAAAGTTTCTGTGACACTAAAAAAGTGTCAATGAAAGTGGAGATTAGTGACACTTAAAAAGTGTCACTACAAGTGTCACAAAATTGTGACACTTTAGTATCAACAAATTATGACACTATGTTATCACAAAACTCAATGACACCACAGTATCACAAAACTCAATGACATTACGGTATCACCAAACTCAATGACACTACGGTATCACTAAACTCAATGACATGCTAGTGCAACGAAACATACACATGGTACACTAATTACAACATATATAATATATATGTGTATAATTTAATGCTAATAAATAACCAAAATTAACATTTTATTTATATCTCAAATTCTCACATATAATAGATGTGAATGTATGTACTAGATAATTCATATGAACATCTCCAAAACAATAGATAATAAACAAGAATAAAATGCTAACTAGTCAAATTTTTACACCATGCTTCACAAGGCCTTCACATTCTTCTTATACGTAGACATCACATTTTCTTTTTCTGTAGCCACCATTCTTATATTGCCAACTCCACTCAAGAAACCTTAGCAGCTACACTGAATCCCTTGTTTATTATACTTATTCCTGAAAATAAGACCTTTTCTTGAGGCTTGCCCCCTTGTTTGGGTGAACTGGAGGGAGAAGACTGCACAGTAAGAAAAAAAAGTAAATATACTAATTAGGCATGCATTTTAGTTCTTGTTAATGAAGTTGTATATTAATCGTTTTTCCTCGTTCTTTTTCTGTATCCCATTTTTTGGATCTGGCTAGTTTAGATTGTAAAAATTCTAGAGATTCAGAGGGAAACATAATTACTCTGTTTCTGTACAAAAAAATAAAGAATGACAATCATCCATCTACCGGTCATACTGCTAGTGTTTTTCTGGGTGGCCACTAAGCACTGCTATCCGGAATTGACCACACTAGTTAATACCATGTTAAATTTGCACTAAGCTCACTCTATAGGATGTTCAAGAGAAGCATTAACCTGACTTCATAGTAGAGAATCAATGAGGAATCTCAACAGATATCACTAAAAACAGATTCTCACTATTGGTAATAAGAAGAAAAATGCAAGCTCAATAGATCATGCATTTAGAACCTACCTGACTTGTGACCAGTTGGCTTACTAATATAATCTTTTCGAGCACGTAAATCATGGTGAAGAATGCTCTTGTCACGGCTTCCGGAAGACAAAACTTCATATAACTTTGATGATTTGGTAAACAATTGAGGCAGCAAAGAGATAAATGGACATGAAACATCATATAGATTAAATAGTAGCATGGCAAATACCACTTTTTTATCTAATTCAAGTTGCCATTAGGTGTTTAAAATGACTCATTTGATATGCACTTTCAAAAAGTGACTTATAAATTTTACATGTTACAGACATAGTAAATCTTTAAAACCTAGAGAAATGGTAAATCAAGTGAAATGGTAATATGTAAAACCTAGTGAAATGGTAAATTTTAAATTTCTAAACATAGAGAAACATGCATTGGAGTTATTTCTCAAAAGCATTGATATTACCTACATAGGAAATCCAGGGAGGTTCTTCTCCATTATGCCAATCTATTTCAGGACTGAATCATAGATATGGTTGTATATAGTTAATGCATTACTCCATAAGACATGACAACAATAATGAGAAGGAGATCATCATCAAAATAATAATAAAAAAAGTAAAAGAATCTTGAGTTTCATTTAGCGTCTCTTTTCAATAAGAGCAGAGCAAAATGACACAAGTTTTTTAGGTACTTAACCGTTTTTAGGTACTTAACCGTGAATTTGCACAGTGTTCAATGTAAATCATTATATGCTTTGTTGTACCAAAAGCTTTCTCTCGAACTAGTCCAGCCTGTATTCATCAAATAGGAGCAAAACTTCAGTTAAATAAGATCCACATATTGAATTATCTCACGTTTTTTACTTTTGTATCAGATGCAGCAATTTGATCCTTTAAAAATGGAGGAATCTCAATCACACTTATTTTAGTCACTTAACTCACATTAAAGAACATAATGAACCATAAACCAACAAGGCAGAGTAAAACAAAGAAATAACACTACCTTTCCAAGTTTATATGAGGTCAACTCTTGAAATCTTGGTACAATTCGCCCACCTAGGCTGAATAACATAAATAAAAAACCATGAGAAACCATAGTAAATAATTATGCACTAGGAGATACCTTAGTCTTTTAACAACTGCTTGTTTAAAGCCATACTCAAATTCTAAACATTCACGCTCTGCTTCCTGATTCAAGCCTCAGAAAAAGAAAAAGAAATAAGTTGAGGAGAAAATGAAAGTTGGAATAATTTACACACCAACAAAAGTCTGCGTTGCACAGTGTAGTAAATACCTGCAATTTTCATTGGCATACCTGCAAATCAAAGGAGGTAAAGATAGAGGTGTTGAGATAAAAATCGAGTAACTGTTGGCTACCATCTCCGTCCGTCAATCAGCTAGTCTTGAGCTCTCTTCCGCTATTAACAAATCTAGAAAACCCAATTCTGAAAAATATGTCTTTTTTGTTTTGCCTTGGTGGGGATGGATGAAAATGGCGAGGAGAAGTTGATAGCAGTGGCCAAGCACATAGCGAAGACTCTGGGTCACACTGATACCATGAATGATGATATTCTTCAGATTTACTCCAACTTCGATGGCCGGTTGAGGGAGAAGCTCACCGAGGACAACTCTCGCGGTTGCACTGCACCGGAGCGGACCCTCGGGTCTTTGGATTTTCAGATCTCCCGGTACGTGTCGGTGGAGCATCCCGTTTGGTCCTACTCTGCAGATTCTGTCGCGTTTGTAGAAGCTGTGGCCAGATCTCCCGCTCAAACGTTGACAATGAAGACTTGCGAGGAGATGGAGTCACACTGCAAAGCTAAAAAAAATAGATAATGGATGGAGATGGAAGAGTTGGCCGGGATTAGAGAATTAGGGTTGGAAAGAAGCCAAGGGAGAGTGTCGGTGAAAAAGTTAGGCATAAAGCTTAAAAACCTTTCGTTGAAATCTGAGATGCCGCCTAGTAAGTAGTACGAATTATAGCGAGTTCAAATACTCCGTAAAAAATTGTCTTCAGAGTATCACTGATATACTCATGTGAAAACATAGCGACACTTCTATGTTAGTAAAGTCATTTTTTCATAAAGTGTCACTATTATAGTGTCACTGTAAGGCACTTTTCTAGTAGTGTTATTTTAAACAAAACCAAACAGTTCATAGTCTTATGTTTAAATAGAGAGATTTGCAATTTAGTAACACAATGTTACTCTTTATTACTGGTCTCGCAACTTTAAATCACTGCAATCTTTTAATTACTGGTATTATTTAATTTTGGTTAAACACAACAATTAGTTACTTGTATATTTATGAATAAAAGATTAACTTAAGGGTTCTCCCCTTAAATATTACTAAATTGAAGTCAATTTTCAATATGTGACTACTTTTAAATATGACAAAAGTGTGATTAAAGTGATCTTATTTGGGAAAACGTGATGTCGCTACAAAATTTTTATGTCATTGCGATTTTTTCAAGTTATTGAGAGTTGTTACTGCTCGATTTTCGTGTCAGTTACAGATGTCATGCCACCGTGAAACATGTCATTGTGACCGGGGGATTTTCTAGCGACTTTTTCGGACGAAATTGTAATGCATCCTCCATAGTGACCTAGTTTTCAATCTCGGTACAGCCCTCACCCCGCCTCCACAATCCTAGCCCCACCTCCACAACCCTCGCCAAAGTTTCAGCAACTCCAAAGTTAAAAGAATCACTTCTTCTCAATTCTCACTTCCTCTAGTACTTCACTTAGAATTGAAATTTATAAAAGACTATTTTTTTATCGTCTTATAAAAGACTCTTAACAACTAGATCTTATTTCATTGATGTATGTATATAATAAACGCATGACTTTATTTGTTCTTATTAATTATTATTACTACCTCCGGTTTTTTTTAATCTTCACAGTTTGACTTCACACAAAATAAGGAAAGAAATTTGACTTTACTGTAGAGTACACTGTTGAGGCACTGTTTGACACTGTTCGACACTGTAGAGACACTGTTTGGCACTGTTGAGACACTGTTTGACACTGTTTTGATGTAGATTTCTTTGCCAAAAAAGGAAATAAGGAAGTGTGAAGTTTATTTTAGATCGTCCCAAAAAGGAAAGTGTGAAGTTTATTAAAAACCGGAGGGAGTATTATTTTACATTTTGTTTAAAACGTGTTAACGATATTGCTTATAGTAAAAAAAAAATTACTTATAATTCTTATAAATGTTGCTAGTGTGTTTTTCTTATCACTTAATAACTGTTTTTATTGTAGTTATCAAATTTTACTTCATTTGTAATATCGTTTTGAAAAAACTTATATGACACTTTTTTGTCTCAAGGTTCTTTTTTTAAAGCAGTTTCTAGATTTACACCATGACAATTTTTCGTCTCAAGGTTCTTATTTTAAAGTACATTTTTCCACCCACTTTTTGGAAATTCTAGTCCATTCGTTCCAATTCCCTTATGGTTTTACACCTGAACAGGATCGTATCTAGTGCTGGACTCGGGCCGGGCGGCCCGGCCCGGTTACTGTTTGGCCCGGCCCGGCCTGGGGCCCTGTGGGTCCCTCGGTTCGGTTCGACCCGGCCCGGCTGCTGGGCGGTTCGGGCCCGGGCCCAAGTTTTGGTGAACCGGCCTGGCTGGTTCGGGCCCGGTCCGGGCCGGATTTTAATTTTTTTTTTTTTGATTTTTTTTTAAGTTTTAGGTTGGATTAGGTATTTTGGGCCATTTGAGGTGGTTTGGGATGGTTTGGGGTTGAGGGGGAGGGTAGGGGATTAAATAGGAGAACAAAAAAAAATTAATTGGGCCGGTTCTGCCCGGCCCGGCCCGGCCCGGCCCGGTTTGGCCCGGAACCGGCCACCGGCGGTTCGGGCTCGGGCCTCCCTTTCCTGGCCCGAGTCCCGGCCGGGCCCAGGCCCGAACCGGGCCCATGCCCGAACCGGGCCCAGGCCCGAACCGGGCCCGAACCGGCCCGAGTCCAGCACTAATCGTATCCACCAGACCCACCACAGACTCTGCTCACAAGTACGTTATACATCCTAAATTCCTAACATCCTCATCAAATCACTACAGAAGCCTGCTACAAATGTCACACAATCTTAGCTATGGTCTTATTGTTAAAATAAATGGACGAAAAGCAGTTACTAGATTTACACCACAACCATTTTCGGCTTCACCACAGCATTTCTCCAGGAAACACTGGGCATTATCTGCTTTGTGTCAACACAGTCTTTGAATTGGATGGCGAAATTCAAAAGCGAGTCAATGAGAGAGTCCGACAGAAGGTGGGGTTGCAGACCCAACTCAATAAGTTTGGTGTGTTTGGCGTTGTAATAATGTTCCTCTGCCTCTACCCGCGGGTTGGGGACGGACACACTTTTCACCTCAAGCCCGAGTTTCTCTCCAGCCTTGGTTACCAGGGAAGCGAGCTGGTTGACAGAATACTGCTCGGTGAACTGATTAAAAACCCGAAATTCTCCTTGCTTCGCAGGATTTGCAATTGCCAGCTCAACACACTGCACTGTATCTCTAATGTCCAGGTATCCTCTCGTCTGCATACAAATTTAAAAATTTAAAAATAAACACATCCAGAAGCTGAAAGAGCAGAGCAGACTTAAATGCTACTACTATAAGTCATAATGTCATTTAAGCCTCCAAGAAGTACAAGAAAAACACCTATTAGTCATCTGACATGTTCTATTGCATAATAATAAATTAATAAAACTAAAGACAACCAAACACCACATAAAGACTCTGAATACTTGCAGAAAAGAATAAAACAAGTAATAGAAAACTAAGTTGTGGAATTTGCACTACGGGCTAGCAATCAATATTCTCAATGTGATCCTCCAATGAGCAAAGAAGACATTACAAAAGTTTGGTTGTAGCATTGTTAACAGGATAATATTTTCTTGAAAAATGTTTCCCAGACTTTCCTGTGTTTGGCAGCACAAAGCATTTTTATTGAGGAAATACCTTTCCATAATTTTCTGAACTGCTGTGGAAAACGTCCACTCTGGACTGGTTTGTTATTTTTTATTCTCGTGCATCAAATCTTATAGTATACAAAGAACAGATTATGGCGTGTTTAATAGGAGGGTTTTGGAGGAGAAGGCTTTGGAGGATTTAGTCTATATCTTGATAGAAGTTTGAAATTTTGGACACTGTGGAGGAGAAGGACAAGGAAGCACATAACAAATTTAAATGCAATGGAACAACAAGCAAATAAAGAAAATCCCAACCTGTCCTCCTTTACCATAGACAGTGAGAGGGTGACCAACAGCAGCCTGAACACAGAAACGATTCAAGGCAGTCCCAAACACTCCGTCATAATCAAATCGATTAACCAATTCCTCATGCATTCCAGTCTCATTTGTTCTAACCCCATACACAACTCCCTGGTTTAAATCAGTGGCTCTTATACCCCATGCCTTGCAAGCGAATGCAATATTATGGGAATCATGGACCTTGCTTAAATGATAAAAGGAGCTCGCTTGTTTGGGATATGGAAGGGTATCGGTTCTTCCATTGTGTGTGATTGTTATGTAACCCTCTTCAATGTCTATGTTTGGGGTACCATATTCGCCCATTGTCCCAAGTTTCACCAGATGACACTCTTCACTGAACTCCTTTATGGCAAACAGGACATTAAGTGTCCCAATCACATTATTATGTTGAGTGAAAACAGCTCTCGACCTGTCAATCATTGAATAAGGAGCGGACCTTTGTTCCCCAAAATGAACTATGGCATCTGGTTCAAAAGATTTGACTGCTTCTGCCAAGAACTCAAAATCACAAATGTCACCAATAAAGAGTTGGATATCTTTTCCTGTAAGTGATTTCCAACGGCTAATTCGATTGTGGATAGATGAAATCGGGGTGAGAGAGTTAAGCCCAAGCTGGTTGTCAAAAAGGCGACGAACTAGGTTGTCTACAATACAAACCTCATAGTTTTTGTTGGATAGGTGGAGAGCAGTGGCCCATCCACAATAGCCATCACCACCAATAACCATGACTTTTCTTCTATTAGTGGTTTGGTCAACTCCGGAAGCCATATCAGTTTTTCTTTCTTGACCCACCGAAACAGCCTTAGCATTGATGGTGTTTCTTTTCGACCATTTCCTTCTCGAGATGAGCTCTTTTGGTGAGTCTAAGGTTTTCAGCTGAAAGGACCTGTTAGGGATAATAACCCTTCCTTTCTTTGATAGCCTGTGGTGAATTTTAGGGTTTAAATAAGTATTCAAACAAGAGGTAGAGAGCAGATTAGCCATCGCAACAGCTGATTAACCAATAACCAGGTTACTCCTCAGACTCACAAACTGCATAAAAGCCGACACAGTCATCGTCAATGTAACCATTTAAGTTTCAGAAACGTATAACATACTTCTACGATGGTAAAAGAAAACTGTTTTGCATCGAATACAAAAAACCCAAATTGATGAAGAAACACAGTTCATGATCAAACTCCGGAACCAGAACCATGAAATTGAAGCTTAAACTAGGAAAGTAAGCTTTGGGAGCTCAATTTCGAAAAAGGGAGCAGCCAGAAATTTATCTTCATCATCGCAGTAACATCACAAGTTCAAAAGGAGGGAAGCAAGATAATCTGGGCACCGGGCACGCGCCTAGCCAAGATTAATCTGGGTTACGCTTGATTGAATTAAATTAAGCATGCAGTAATGGGAAATTCGGGCTACGAATGATTTAAGAACAATGCCAAACATCACATTAATTACTACCGTAATAGGAGTAGAGTATAACAAAGAAGGAGATAAATATGATTATATGAAAGAAAAGGAGCTTGAAAAGAAGAAAATTGCAGCTCTGACAGTAATAAGTAGGAATTCAGAAGAAGTTAGCAGAGAGGGCTTAATACCTTGTGCAGAAAGTGGGAGGAGAGAGCGAATCCTATGGAGAACTTGCTTGGTTGTGTTGATGAAGGTGAAGTTTTCGTGCAGACAGCGCCGACCATGCTTTGGTTTCCTTCACGGATCCAGAGAGCACGGTAGAAGGATATTCCTTCAATAAATTTTGATGGAATGAGATAGGGCGAGTGGACAATTCGGTCTATGATTCGGTTTTCTTCGATTTCAGTTCGGTTTTGGTTTATTCGAGTTATGAGAATATGTAGTAAATTAAAATCATTTGTGTTTCGGTTTGGTTTCACTTCAATTCAGTTTGAAGTTCGGTTTACCAAAGTAAAATATATTATGTTTAATTTAGTCTGGTTTGGTTCGTTTGCTTATGTTTATTATTTTACTAGTTTTCAAGCCCGTGCGATGCACGGGAAGTGTGTACTTTAGCTAGATTTAAATTTATTTTGTTTCGGGGTCATATATAATGTGATGCAAGAGTAAATTAAACTCACTCTAATATAGAGTCCGTTTGATAATACTAAAATTGGTCGAATTAGCTTATTTTGCTGAAATTTATTAAATTGTGGTTGAATGGGTTGAACAGGTGAAATCTCCTGAATGATGAAAAATATGTAAAATATATTCCATTTGTGAAACAAAGAAAAAAGTCTATCAAAAATATTTAATATGATCTTCTACATAAGCATCTCAAGTAAATATAATTGTTTTTTTTTGCCAACAAGTAAATATAATTGTTTTGAACTCGATTTTAAAGAATTCATAATCTCCCGTCCTCTAAATTACTTTATTATGCACCTAAAGTTTTTTTCTAATACTCCTCACTCAACTTGATATGAAATACTGAGTACATACTATTAACTTTTAATAATAAGATGTTACATTTTACTCATTATTTTGTTACATTGAAAATAATTTTTAATTGTTATGAACGTCTAAATTACTTTATTCAGCATTTCAAAATAACATTGTTCTAATATTTCTCACTCAACTTGGTATGAAATACGTATTTTTAAATTTTAATAGTGAGATCTTACATTTTACTCATTAATAAGAACGTTTTTAATTGAATTAAAAGTTTGGGTTTGATTTGGTTTAAAATTAATATGGTCTGGTAGATGTCTGTTTTACGTTTTATGTGACTTATTATTATTATAATTATAAAAGTTTGATATGATCTGATTTAGTGTGGAACTGGAATCAATTCAATAAAAACACTCTATTGAATAAAATTAGGAATTTGTAAACTTATAAAGATTTCAAATTTGGATTAGGAATATACTTCATAAGTGAAAGCATATTTAAACTGTTGTTGTAAAAATAAAGAAACAACCAAACATATTTACTTTTTTGGCTATATAGGCTAAACATATTTACTTGAGAAAATATATATATACATATATACATACATACACGTGTGTGTGTGGAGATAGAGAGAGATATCAATTTTCATCCATATTAAATAAGGTAAGCTACTTGATCATAAGTATTATTTTTAAGAGATTCTAAATATATTTGAATATCTAATAGTATTAATTTCGTTTTTAATTTCAACAATATGGTGGTTATAGTTTTCATCATTATGTTAATAATTAAAAAGGAATTGTATGAAGATGCAGAAAAATACGAAGTATTAACACAATTGCTTTTGGGGCTTTGAATTTTAATCGTTACCTCTTTCAAAAAAAAAAGAATTTTTTTATCATTTATCTCAACATTGAGTTTAGAAAAATAAAATATTACATTTTAGGAAATGATACACGATATTTTTATCAAATAAATTTGAAGGCAAAATTAATTGCAATTTGGCTGATTTATCTATTAAGTGGGCAAAAAACGGATACTTCATTTCTTCAATAGAATGTACGGAGTAATACGTAGTAAAAAATAAAAAGTATAAAAAAAAATTACATGATTGTTACTGCGTGAGCCCGTGCTTAAAATTTGGTTAATTGTTGTGGTTCCAATTACTAAATTTAATACTTCTCAAATACGTAAAAGATTTTGAAAAGTTACCAAATTAAATTGGGAAAGTTCCCGAAACAGGACTAAAGAAGTTCCAAAATTCCAAAATAGGACTATCATATTTTTATTCCCAAAATAGGAGTAATTACTACCAAGTTTGGAAAATACTGCCATGTTTGAAGTCTGGTACTGTCAAAACATGGTAATAATTAGTCTTATTTTTGGAATAAAAACATGACAGTCCTATTTTGGAATTTTCAAACTTTTTTACTCCTATTTCGGGTAATATTCTTAATTAAATAAGGTGAATTCATATGGTCTTTTGTTTCCTATTAATATGCATTCAAAAATAGAATCTAATAGAAATAAAAGGTATAAAAATAAATTGATTGTTTTAAAATTTAATAGGTGGGATCTAATACGTGTATATAAGAGAAATCTCTTATACGTAAAAGGAAGGTAATAAAACCTTTTACATTTTTATTATATATTGATGAACGTCTATATATCAATTTGAATAGGAATCTAATAAAATCTTTTATATAATGACATGGCAGGATTATGTGGCGCTTTGTATGCTCTTAAAAAAATCTCTTATATATATATATATATATATATATATTGATTTGATCAAGTTCTATATTTTAGGATTAGAAAATGAAAGTAGTAGTCCATCTCATCTTTTTTTAATTTATTGATTATTTAAATAAAATGTAAAAGGAAATAAAAGATAGAAAAATAAATAATAAAATATTACTCCGTATAAATTAAAACTTCTAACATCTTTTTTATCACTACAAAAAATTCACTTCTTACAAAAAATAAGATAGTTGATTAGCATTTGTAATATCACATAAAATATTTAAAAAAAAAAACTAAAAGAGTCGATGGTACAAATGTTGTAATATTCACAATTTTATTCAAATGAATCATGTAAAAATTTAAATGCAATTTGCTATTGTTATCGCCAAACATAATAAATACTCCGTACAAATATGTCGTATTACCTAACTTTGTCATAATGAATGTATGAAATGTGTAAAAAATAAAATGATACGAGTATATGCTTAAATATGTATATTCATGTCTAAATTATTTATTTATATCTTAAAAATGAAGAGTGAAGATGATGGAGTATATGGCCCTGGGACCCCCGCCCCCGGCCCACAGGCTCCTACTTCTTTTACACAGGCCTATCAAGCCCAATGAGCACATATAGCCCAAATATAACGGCCCAAGCGTCGAGAAGCCCATGGTGCACACGAAGATGACTTCGGCCCTATGGCCGAGGGCTCCAAACACCAGGAGACAGCTAGATTTGGGCATGTAAAGCTACTGAGAGAAAACGGCAGAAAAGTAGTAGTCCTCGGCCGGGGGAGACTTCGGCCATACATGAAGCCTTCAGCCATACATGAGGCCTTCAGCCATACATGAAGCCTTCGACCATATGATCCAGTCCGAAGGGTCTACGCCCTATGAAGCTTCCTCTAAAGACAAGCAACCACCGCATTAAAATGCGGCGTCACGTCCAACCACCGCATTTAATACGGTGCACATGCAGTTGCCGGTGCCACCCCGATTGAGGTGACCCTCGGCCGTTAGATTAGTGACACGTGTACACGCTTAGCATTTATGGCTGCTATAAATAGCAACCCCTTTCCCCTTGTAAACGATTCCAACATCTCGAGTTCATTTAATACATTTGACTCTCTCTCTCTCTCTCTTACTTGTTTGCTCTGACTTCTCTTTACGTTATTCCTCGTAATAACCCCTCGGATAAGCTACCCCCGAGTACACTATCCATCAGAAGATAAATGCAAAGTATATATATGTATATGTTGTTTGGTGTTCGGTTCGGTTTACGGTTTTTCCGTTTTAAACCAAACGAAAGTACCAAACCATTCGGTTTGAGCAAATGTTTACCAAACGATTTACTTAAGTAAACCCAAACCAAACCATCAATGTTAACAATATATGATTTTTTTTAATTTCTTTAGTTCGGATCGGTTTTGTTCCGTTTTTATCGGTTTCAGTTCGGTTCGGTTTAATACGGTTTGAAAGAAATAGTACCAAACTCAAACCAAATTGCATACGGTCCAATTTCGGTTCGGTTTAGTTTGGTTTGGTATGGTTCGGTTAAACCAAACCGTTATGCCCACCCTTAGAATGAGATGTCTACCCCGACTCATTTGCTCATTGTCAACAACTTAAACCTCAATTGGAAGTGTTTTTGCAAAAAATAAAAATAAAAAAGTTTTTTCCGCCTTTGACGTGAAAAAAGTTTAAAATGGTGTTTTCAAATGACAATTTCTGCTTATATTAAGAACTTTGAAGTTAAAAGTTGTAAGCAGGTGAAAGGGTGATTTAAACTATTTTTCACTTTTTCTATACAAAAAAAGCAATTATTTTACAAAACTTTACAAACTTTTACTTTTTTAGAATCACTTTTTTTCAAACACTATCAACTTATTCTATTAAACATTTTCTTCAAAATCACTTTAAAAAAATCATTTGTTTAAGTTGAAGCAATCACAAACACTCTTTCAATCTAGCTGATAGACTCGAGTCACTCCACTTCTTCCCTCAAAAGAATTTACTTTGTATATACTCCTTCCGTCCCATTGGACTTTACCAACTTTTCTTTTTTGGTTGTCCAAAAAAACTTTGTCACTATCCTATTAAAGCAACTAATTTGTGTTGCTACATAATTCTATGTCCTCTGCACAAACCTCAACCACATAGTTTTTTCTTTTCTTATTTTTCACCTATTTTGAACTTGACAAAGTCCACCAGGACGGAGGTAGTATTATTTTTCACTTATTTTTCAGAGGTGTTTGAAAATTAATTTTGTTTTTGTTTCCTTTTCAAAAGCAGAAGTAAAAGTAGAAGTAGAAGTAGAAATAGAATCAGAATCAACTTTTTAAAAATTGGTGTTCCACGGCTTCTAAAAATTGATTCTTCGAGAAATTTGAAACACCAAATATCTGTTTCTGCTGCCTGAAACATCAAAATCAGTTTGAAAAAGTAGTTCAAAGCACTCTCTTAATTGGTAGATGTAGTAATATTAATCATTTATTGTTTTATATAGTAAATTTGAGTTCTAAATCAACTATGTGTCAATCTGTTATTGGTTATTAAGAATTATAGTATCACTCCCACTAAACATTTAATTAATTCTCCCAAGTTCACGATGCATCACTAGCTATTTACCTTAGTTAGGCCATCTCGTTCGGATAAATAAGTAGAAAAATCTCTTATTTTTAAAGTGATATAAGTTTTTATTTGTGCTTCAATTTTAATAAAAATATATATATCAAAAGTCATATCTTTAATATGACACCAATGCTGTATATATAACAACAAATCTGAAGATCCAATTGGTCAATATTTTTAAGCCTACAATTTTTTTTTGTCAATAAAGCTCAAAACTTTTATAAGTAGATTCATATCCTAAAACTAAGATTTCATAATTAACTTTTACATTTTAAAGTTAAAAAAAGAATGTGTAAAACATCAAATTTATTATTTCTTATTGTTCTTTCTTTTGAGGAAGCGATCCATCTCAGTTAGTCGACGATTCATTCTCGTAGGTCTCGAGTTCAATACTCTAGGGGTGGGCACGGTCCGGGACGATCTGGGATTTGGTTTATTCCGTCCCGGTTTTATAGCAACGGTTCGGTACGGTACAGGATAAGTCTTTATGTCAATGTTGTCCCATTTAAAACGAGACCGGGACAACCCGAGAAAAACCGGGATGGTTCGGGATGTCCCATAAAATATGCATTTGTGAAATGTGATATAAAAATAAGCATAACATCACAATAAAGACATAACTATTTTTGCAAATTTAGCTTCCCTAAAAAGTTAAGTAAAACCTTTAATTAACTATTTTTTAATTTTTGTCTTGTAAATTTTTTTGGTCCCCCTAATCTTGTGTTTCCTTTAGTAGAATAGTAGTGCAAAATATTTTTATACTTTGTAGTACACTTGTAATTTTTCAATACGACATTAAATTAAATAACATATCTATAAAGACTCTATATATATATTTTCTAGTAGTTATTTTGGAAAATATTAAATCTATAACAAAACTATAATTTGGAGTAG
Source organism: Cuscuta epithymum (assembly GCA_945859915.1). Lineage (NCBI taxonomy): Eukaryota > Viridiplantae > Streptophyta > Magnoliopsida > Solanales > Convolvulaceae > Cuscuta > Cuscuta epithymum. The sequence goes on along the minus strand of CAMAPF010000011.1, from coordinate 7,207,907 downwards.
TAGTTATTCAATCATAAATAGTATTCCGCACGTAATAATATATTATGGTTTAGTATTGGAATGAGAACTAAACATATTTTAATCAAAAGAAACAAAACAAATGAGACTAAGAGAGACATGAAATAAAATAAAATTACACTAGTCACTGGGGAGACTAAGGACTAGAAAGTTTTAATTGGGTTTGACTATTACATAGCATTATAAATTTAAAATAACATATTAATTTCAAATGGGACACCGGGACGGGACATGATATTTTATAGCTATCCCGGTCCCGTCCCGGTTAATATCGGTGCGGGACCGGTTCAGGATGAAACAATTGTGTCCTTAATGGATCGGGATAGTTTCGGAACGGTATCCGGATTTTTTGGTTTGGGACACCGGGACCGGGATTTTTGCCCACCTCTACAATACTCCATGGAAGGAACTTGAACCTAGTTTACACCAGCCCCCTGACCCCCTACGGTAAAAAAATAGTAAATTTGAATTATGAAATGTTATGTGTTACTCTCTTATTGACTTCTCATAATAGATGTTAACATTGATTTTTCAACCGTTATTTAACCCATTAAACAACGTAAATGCTCATACTCTGTACAATATAAAAAATAATTCATACTTTTACATTACAACACTTTATTAACTTGTAGCATCTACATAATATGCTTAATTATTGATAGAATTGTGCATCAATTCAAATTGTATAGTATGTTTCAAATTAAATACTTTAGTTATATGCATAAATACACACAACTTATACGGTACTTAAAGATATTATCTTCTGAAAACATGATAACAATATTCATAAAACATGAACATAGTCAAAACTTCATAGTAAAAATTCCATACATTATATTACACTGTTATTATTCTTCAATTATGTACAACAGCAAGAATAACAATAATGTATTCTCATTGTCCCAATTTGTTTTACAAAAATAGTTCTTATTTTTGTAAGAACTATTTATATATAAAGATAATCTTTCTCAAAAGTAGGATTAATGTAAGAATGGTATATATATATATATATATGTGCATGTATGTATGTATGTATGTGTGTGTGTATGTATGTATGTATGTATGTATGTATGTATGTATGTATATGTATGTATGTATGTATGTATGTATGTATGTATGTATGTATGTATGTATGTATGTATGTATGTATGTATATACGTAGTACTGTCAAATCTCAATACGTAGATAATCCTTCCCAATTCTTGCAGTTGTTCGGTTACATTATTTATTCTTACTGTCTCATTGAATTGATAAAGTGCCACATGAGATAGTAGGATTAAGGGAAAAGAGAGAGAGAATGTGCTCACTGACTTATGAGTTAGGATCACCTACAAGCCTTTATGTTATAACTCATGCTGGAAAAATGGTTTTACAAATTAATATTATAGTTATTAATATTATTTGTAAAAACCATATTGAAATGAATGAGAAATTATTTCTCGAAATATAAGCGTGAAATTATATTTAACACGCACACACTGCCGCTATCAGTCGGTCTGGTTCGGGTCTTTGACGAGTCAACATCGAGCTTAAGATAGGACGATTTATTTTTGCTACGTTTTTCGGATAAAACCAAATAAACGACACAACCATTCATTTTTTTAATAACTATAATATTAATTTGTAAAACCATTTTTCCAACAACTCAGTCATAACTTTTTCCAAAAGGTTGAACCCCTAACCCCAAGGGCTCCTCACGCCCCGACCCGACAGAGCACATGAGGGGTTGTAAATCAGGGTCACTCAAGTGAGCACAAAGGCTACATCAGTGTTCATTGCGCACAAGGAGTCCCCCCTAACATTGGGAGGTTACTCCTACACCGCCGTTTTCTAGAATCGATCCCGGGTCACTTGATCCAAATTTCACACTTGTGACCAACTGAGCTGTTCATGCATCAATTCATATAACACTTCTAAGAGTCGTAGCATGTGAAGACATATTTTTTATTTACAAATTCAATGTGATTTTTGTGTCGATTAAACGCCACAAATAATTTCAATCCACATTACATGAAATTTAAATGTTAACATTGAGAGTATATAAAAATATGCCTTTATGTTATAACTCATTCAGCACCATGTGGCGAAGGCAGTGGTGGAGTCACCAGTAGAAAAAGGGCTTATAGTGACAATAATATAGTGTCACTGAAAATTTCTGTGACACTAAAAAAACGTCGGGAAATGTGGTGGCTAGTGACACTAAATATAGTGTCACTGATCGTAAAACATAAGTGTCAGTCAATTGTGACACGTTAATGTGATCCAAGATTATGACATATTGGTATCATAAGAATTTGGTACACATCGGTATCATAAAAAATATGACACATTGGTGTCATAATGTCATATAATAAATATGATAATAATATTATACTTCGTAATAATCATTATATTATTTGTTACTGATTCTATGAAAGATTATAGAAAGAACAATAAATAATCAAAATAAAATATCAACAATTGTATTTATTACTCAAATTATTTATTGTGTCAATATCACAATATCAATAGTGTATTATAATATGCTATAAATCAACACTATAACCATACAACATTTTTAATTGTACAGGCTAGACATCATTATTCCTGGCATCACCATCCACATCCAATAAAGCAAGTCTTTATCAATATCTGGTTGAACGTAGCCTGCATAGTATGAGAATCTGCGTTAGTATTTTTGTAAAATTGAACTATTTGTTAGGTCCCTGTTTTCTAGTCTAGAATGTGTATGTATGGAAGATAGATCTGGGAATGAAGCTTTCCATTGATGTGATGAAGAAGTTTACAGAATGATATACAATTTAGCGTAAAACTTCTATCACGAGAATAGGCACTGCGGCACAGAGAATATCGAAAAGCTTAACCTAGCCTTTCCCTTAAGGCATATATATAGCCTGACGGGAAAGGTAGGTTTTACAATCATTTGGGCTCCTTTTTCTAGGAGGCCCATACCTAAAAAGGTATAAACCTTTTATTACAAATTGCCTTAAAAGGCCTATTCATTATTCTAGCTAATCTATTTAATTAAAATGCTAATTATAAAGAGCTAAGAAACATTGATCACAATATAATGAAAATATCTCTAACAATCTCCCCCTTTGTGATCAGATGTTCTTGCTTCTTCTTTTCTTCACTTCTGAGCTTTAAAATAATGCTTTCTGAGATTTAATGCATGCTCGTAATTTCTGAGAGATCTTCTTCTGTCAAGTTGTTTCTCGATAGCTTTCAAGATTTTATTGACTCTTTCCAATTCTTTGATTTCTTCCTTCGAGGCTTCATTCTGTCTCTTATCTAGCTCTTCTTTCCTTGGCTGGAGCTGTTCTCGGATGATTTGCAGGGTCCCATCACAGTATTTTTGAATGTCTTCAACAATCATCAGACGCTTCTCTTCTTTGTGATTCAGATAGATGACTGAGATGGGCTTGTCAAATGTATAATATGCTGTAAAGGTTTCAAGCCCAGGTCTATCCAAGTCCGGTCGTGTAAGATTCGCCTTTGAATAATTGTGCTCTAGAGTCATCTGGAGATCATGGGAAGCGTAGAACCGAACTTGTCTTGTCATGAATCTCTTTATGGCCTCAAAACCTTCTCTAGCAAGTCTGTCTTTGTGCACTGGGAGCTCCCTGCATCTCATGAACATTTGATAAATATCATCCATGTGCAGTAGGAAGAAGTCGTTTTCTTGACAAGTGAATGTTGATCCATCAGTTCTTTGTAGATGAAAGACCATGTATTTGATCTTCTCCAGGTACTCTTCTGTTACTTTCAGGATTGTTTGCCCTGGACATCCGCTTGTTGCAAGATTATGATTCAAAATCTGTCGTCGTTCTCCAGTGGATCTATGTCCGAGCATGTACAGGTTTCCTCCTCTGTCTCTTCCTTTGAGATGATTGATGCCACGCATCCTGAGTTCTGTGTAGGTCTTGATCTTCTCTGGTTTGCGCCAAATTCGTTTTCTGATTTCTTCCATGAAGGGGTTCTTGATCCTGACACTATCTACAGGTTTCTGAGTAGCCTTTTGCTTAGTGATAGATTCAGGCTCTTTGCGTTTTTCTCCTTCTTTTATCTCATCATTGTCGAGCCCAATCATTTGTGCATGATATTTATTTAGAAACTCTCTGAGCTGCCAACTTCTACACATTTCGTACTGCTCTGCCTCCACCCTAAGATCATCCCATTCTGTCCACTGACGGGGCCATTTGTCATAGACTAGAATTTCTTCAAGTTCATCGGGTGTCTGATCATCAGGTTGGTTGGAGGGAGTCTGCTGTTGTTGTGGCGCTCTGTCAATGGTAACTCCGGGTTCACTAGGATTGCCCGTTGACATCAGATTAGAACTAGGTTCTTTCTGATGGCCTGAGTAGAAAGGTGTACTCGAAGTAGCAACCTCAGGACTTCCACTCCATCCTTGGTCTACATCTATGAAAGATGAGCCTAGGAGTGTTGTTTCTAGCTCGACCGGGCTAGATGTGGGTGAGTTGGCTGTTTGGCTTTTATGATGAGTGGATGGTGGGGGCTGATTGTTCGAGGATTCAGGTTGGTTGGATTTCGTAGAGGGTTGGCTTGTTGACGCATCACGCTCAAGTGTCCTTTGTCTCTTGTTCTCCCCCTCATGAGGATCCGAGTCATCGGGGTCCTCATGCGAACGTTTGTGACCAAGGAAACTATCACGGCATGAGCTGTCAGGCTTAAGGATCCAAAGAAGGTCTTTTTGTTTCTGGGTTAGGTTGCCTTCTTCGGTGGCTAGTAGTTGATCTAGCATAAGGTTCTCGAGTACCTCGAACGGTAAAGTTTTAGGGTCAGGAAAAGGTGTGGTCGAAGTAGGGGAGGACACTAGTTCTGTATCCTGGGTTCCCCTTGAAGCAGTAGGTGAGTGAGGTAGGGTTGTGGATGGTTCAGAGGTTTGTTGGGTAGGTATGATAGGAAGTGGTTGGGTTTGTTGGGTATGTGAGGATGATGGTTGAGGTTGGGTGATGTCATTATGCAGTGTCGGGGTGTTCCTGAATTCCTGTGCCCGAGCGGTTATTGCTTCGTGCACCCATGGTTTAATGGTGGAATCCAAGAAACGCTGCAAAATGACTGATAGGTTGGTAGGGTCAGGGTGTCCGGTTACAGGGGTAGTAACCGTTGTCACAGCATCAGTAAAGATTACTGAAGTGTGGCCTGCAGATAATGATGGAGATATCTGTTGAGCAGCAGGACTTCCGATCATCATTGACGTATCTCCGATCGTTGAGGACAAGTAGAGTGCACCTGTCGTGTGCAGTGGTGTGAGCAGTGTATGTGTCCTAGAAAATGTGGAAAATGTTGGGATGGTGGAAACTAGACTCAATGTGCTAGAAGGAGGGGTAGTGGTCTGGGGCGGAAGACCACAAAGTAACTCCTCAGCTGCTTCGTAGGGAGGCAACGAGGTGGGTAAAAGATCCCCTATATGTGAAACTACTACCTGTTGGGAGGCAGCAGAGTGGCTAGGTGAGGCTTGTGCATGCGCAGTTGGGCTAGATGCTGCGTCTTCTACTCGGAAACTGAAAATATCAGTTTCTGCACCTATGGGGTTAGCCCGGTTTATTGTGTCTAGGTCAGAGCAGCTGTCATACAAAGCTAACTCTTCCGCCAGGTTGATGGCGGTTTGCACTCTTTGCACAGGAGTAGATGATGAGGCATTGTCATGACGCACCTTGGAGCGAGTCTCACTGATGATATTTCCTTGGGTGTCCTTGATTTGGTGAGACTGCTCTTGTGTTGTAGCCCGAGAAAGCCTGATAACGAGTCGTCCTTTCTTAGCGCGGGCTTTCTCGACTTTCTTGCCCTTTGCATTGGCGTTGTCGTCGTCCTCATCATCATCATCGTTGTCGTCCTCAGCCTTGCTCCCAGAGCCCTCATCGTCAGCGTCTTGTGTGGTGGCTACGCTTGGCGAATCACGGGTAAACTCTTCAGCACGGGTGTGGCCCTCAGCAGACATAGTCTGATCATCATGGGGCCGGCTTGCCACTGGTCTCTGTGGCCGGGTTGAACTCTCAGGACCCTCACTTACTCTCGGCTGACTCCCCGGGGTAGGCTCAGGGGGGTTTATCTGAGCCATAGGGAGTATGACACCATTCTCCTCGCTGTAGCGTATAACATGTGGATCATTGCGACCGGCTAGCAGTAGGAGAGGGACAGGAATAGGTAATGGTACCAATGTGCGTACCTCTGGCATTCTCTTCAAGTATTGGAGGGCTGGAGTGCTGACATTCTCAGATGATTTGCGCCTTTGAATCGTTGGAATTGTTCTGCAGAAGTGTCGCACCAGCAATGAAAACCATCTCATGTATGGTAGATGTTTGATCAGATCAGTTTCAAATTTTCTTCTTCTCATCTCCAGAATGTCACCCCAGATTAGTGAGGTGAAGTCGTAGTTCTTCATGAAGGCGATGCCGTGGAAGATGTAAACGAGGTAACCGCTGCATTTGTCGAAGCCGCTATGCTTGGATGTGCAGCACTTGTTCAGTGTAGCCATAAGTGTCCTCCATGGTCGTGGAAATCGTGCTGTCTTGATTGCGGACATCAACCGGAGGGGCTCAGCGTGGCCTAGAGTGATCATGTCTTCAAATATTTGCGCTTCTGAGGCCAACGCATCATAGTGTTCCTCCTCCGGGATCTGTAGCACTTGTTGGACTAGCGCCTTTGTGATTGTGACTCTTGTGTTGCAGATTGTGGCAGCTAGTACATCATCGAGTTGCCTGCCATTTGCATCCACGTCCTTGTCAAGTGTACCCCAGAATTGTTGGAGATACACCTGAGGGACTTCTGCGTTTGCGTTCAGTGCCTTCCACAGCTTGTGGCCCTTCAGAATAGAGACGACCACATCATCTTGGCATGAGAAGACTTCTGGATCAAGTTGTGAGTTGTTCTCCTTGATCGGAATCCATTGTTCCCTAGAGTAGATCATGTTGATTGGAGTGTTTGCAGCCATTTCAGTCTGAAAATGATAAACAGATTAGTGCAATTGATCAGAAATTGGTTAAGTCCACAATTTACTTCTCACTTGGGCCCTTAAATGTTTTTTTTTTTTTTTTTTTTGAAAGTGGGGCCCAATTTAAGAATGGATATTGCACTTGGTCTGATTTGGGCCTGGACTTTATTATGTTTTGGCCCAATTAAAATTTCCACTAAGGGTTTGATTCTGGGCTGGGCTTATTCAAATTCGCGCAGCCCAAGTGTTTGGCAAAGTCCCCAAATCGCGCAATCCTGGCAAATAGCGCAGGCATAGAGATCGCGCAGGGGTTGAGGATCGCGCAGGTAAGATCGGGCAACTGTATTTCGCGCAATTTGGCCAGATCGCGCTAAGGCTTAGATCTCGCAAGTCCCGGAATCGCGCAAGAGGCTCAAATCGCGCAGCCTGCTATATCGCGCAGGTGTGTAAATCGCGCAAGGGTAAGGTTCGCGCAAAGAGGGAATCGCGCAAGCCTGATCGCGCACCCCGCTCTGGATCGCGCAAGAATGCAATCGCGCAGCTTCGATGATCGCGCAGGACTAGGAGATCGCGCAGGTCAATCCAGATCGCGCACCATAGGTAGATCGCGCAAGGGTCGAATCGCTCAAATCAGATTGCGCAGAGGGGGTTTTCGCGCAACGGTGAAATCGCGCAGCCCCTCTAAACGCGCAGTCCATCTTCTTCATCTGTGAGTGAATCTGTTCATCAATGAAAATGTACAAGACATGGAATTTTACCGAGTGAAGAACTTAGAGAGCTTGAGGGAGAAGAGGATGCGAGATTTGCTTCAGGGAGTCGTAACGTTTCGCGCAAGTGTGAATGAATGGGGGAGAGTTGCGAGATTTAGGAGATTAAATAGGCCCGGTGAATTTTCAAAGTGTAACGGGCCCAAATCAGTCTGATTTCAATTTAAAAATGCTCCCCCTCAACACTTGCTTCCCCTTTTTGAAAATGAATATTTTAGCAAACTCCTCCTCAATATTTATACAGTTTAAAAATACTCCCCCTCAACAGATGAACAAATTTTGAAAAAGAGCTCCCCCTCAATTTATGCATTGAAAAGAAAAAAAATGATGCATGAAAAATAAAAGAAAAAGCATGTGATGAGAAAAAAATGATGCATGAGAGAGAGGGAAGAAAATGTGATGCAAAAGAAAATAAAGAAAATTAAAAAAATGCAAAACATGAAAGCACACACACACACACAGTTCAGATGTTACTCAGTCGTTCAGGTTCAGCATCCCCAACTTAGAGATTAGGAAATTGAATCTCTTTTCATCCAGGGCCTTTGTGAAAATATCAGCCAGTTGCAATTCCGTAGACACAAAGTACATGTCTACGGTGCCTTTCTCAACGTGATCCTTTATGAAATGATATCTGAGGTCAATATGCTTCGTCCTTGAATGATGGACCGGATTGCACGTGATGGCTATTGCACTTTGAGAGTCACTGTAGATCGGGATGTGTGAGAATGTGAACCCGTAGTCTTTCAGCTGGGTCCTCATCCATAATATCTGTGAGCAACAACTAGCAGCCGTGACATATTCTGCCTCAGCTGTAGAAGTGGACACACAATTCTGCTTTTTGGAGGACCAGCACACCAACTTATCACCAAGAAATTGAGCACCGCCAGATGTACTCTTTCTGTCCAGTTTGCAACCCGCGAAATCAGCATCTGAGTATCCAACAAGGTCAAAACCTGATTCCTTGGGATACCAAAGGCCCAGATTGACTGTTCCTTTGAGATATCTCAGTATTCTTCTAACAGCATTCAGATGTGATTCCTTCGGATTTGCTTGAAAGCGGGCGCATAGGCAGGTTGCAAAGACAATGTCTGGTCGGCTAGATGTTAGGTATAGCAAGGAACCGATGATAGCCCGATAATTGGTAGCATCGACTGATTTCCCGGAAGGGTCAGAGTCGAGCTTCTGTGAGGGAGACATGGGGGTTTTCATCGTCGACTTGCTGTCCATTTTGAAGCGTTTGAGCATATCGTGGATGTACTTGGACTGATTTATGAATATTCCGTCTGGCATTTGCTTGATCTGAAGCCCTAGAAAGAAGTTCAACTCTCCCATCATACTCATCTCGAACTTGGTGCGCATCAGATTGCTGAACTTTCTACAGAAATTTGGATTCGACGAGGCAAAGATGATGTCGTCCACATAAATTTGTATCAGCATGATGTCACCCTTGTGTCTTTTGATGAAGAGAGTTGGATCTATCTTTCCCTTCGAGAAGCCTGATTCTACAAGAAAATCTGATAGAGCTTCGTACCAGGCTCTCGGTGCTTGTTTCAAACCATACAAGGCTTTCCTCAGCTTGTATACATGATTGGGGCGTTCAGGATCAACAAAGCCGTCAGGTTGTGCAACGTAGACTTCTTCTTTCAAATCTCCATTCAGAAATGCCGTCTTTACATCCATTTGATACACTGTGAAATTCTTGTGTGTAGCATAAGCTAGAAATAGTCTGATTGCCTCAATCCTTGCCACTGGTGCAAAGGTTTCATCGTAGTCGATTCCTTCTTGTTGATTGTAACCTTTTGCAACCAGGCGGGCCTTGTTTCTCACGATCACACCATCCTCATCTTTCTTATTTTTGAATACCCATTTGGTGCCGATAATAGTTTTCTTGAACGGCCTTGGCACCAGGGTCCACACTTTTAATCTTTCAAACTGGTTCATTTCTTCTTGCATTGCAATCACCCAGTCCGGATCAGCCAATGCGTCAGTCATCTTTGTTGGTTCTTTCTGACTCAGAAAACATGAGTATAGGCATTCATTGACTGATGCCGCTCTGGTTCTGACTCCTTGAGATGGATCTCCAATTATCAGCTCTGGCGGATGTGCTCTTGTCCACTTTCTCTCATGTTGTAGAGGCTGTGGAGTTATGATTGGATGATCAGGGTCAGAATATTCTTGCTCTGGTTGTGCTTCTGGGGTTTCTTGCGTTGCAGCTTCTTCAGGTTGATCATTAGCAGGAGTGTTTGGTTCTTGTTCAGCTTCATTATCTGTATGCTCATCATCATTCTGAGTAGGAGTGTTGGTTTCTTCAGTAGTTGGAGCAGGTAACAGGGGGTTCTGAGTGGTTGTAACATTTGTAGTTGATGTTGCACGTGGTTGGTTGTAGAAGTGCTCAAAGAGAGAATCCAGAACCACATGCTCATCTGATCTTGTCTCACCTCCCTGCCCTCCTACTCCAGAAGATGATGGAGTTTCATTGTTTGCAGAGGTTGATGGTTCAGAATGAAAATGTTCAGAAGCCAAGTCCGCCATTTCATAGAAGCTCACATTGATGCTCTCCATGACGGTTCTTCTGTCTTTCAAGTAAACTCTGTATGCCTTGGAATTGGTAGAATACCCAATGAATATCCCTTCATTTGCTTTTGGATCAAGCTTCCCCCTAGCATCCCTGTCGTTCATAATGTAGCATTTGCAGCCGAAGACGCGGAAGAAGGCAATGTTAGGGATCCGCTTGAACACAATCTCATAGGGCGTCTTGTCAAATCTTTTGTGAATCACCGTCCTGTTCTGTGTGAAGCAAGCCGTGTTGATAGCTTCCGCCCACATGAAGTGAGGAAGCTTTGACTGTATCAGCATGGTTCTGGCTGCTTCCACCAAGGTTCTGTTCCGTCGTTCTACAACACCGTTCTGCTGTGGTGTCTTAGCTGCAGAGAACTGTTGAGTAATTCCCTGAGCTTCATAGAATTCGGTCAATTCCTTGTTCTTGAACTCCGTCCCGTTGTCAGTTCTGATGATCTTCACATTCTGCTGTAGATAGTTCTGTATGGTCCTGATGAACGTCATGATTAAGTTTGCAGTTTCGTCCTTGGAGCGCAAAAACTTGGTCCATGTGTAGCGTGAGTAGTCATCCACAATTACCAAAGTATATTTGCGTCCACTGATGCTATGCACGCGCATCGGACCACACAAATCCATATGTAGTAGCTCCAGGGGACGAGATGAGGAGGGAAATTGTTTTGACTTGTGTGATGCTCTCCTCATCTTTCCCAAATGACATGCAGAACAGTGATGGTTGAGGGAGTTCTTCAGAACAGGTAGTCCTTTCACCAACTTCTTCGAGGAGAGGGAACTGGTGGCTGGCAGATTCAAGTGTGAGAGACGTCTGTGCCATAGGCTGCTTTGTTCTTCAGATGCTTTGGACAGGAGACAGATGGATATAGGGGATCGTACCGATTTCAGATCAATGGTGTAGAGATTGGTTTTCCTCTGACACCTTAATAATGGTGTCCCACCCATATCCATCACACAACATTGCCTAGCATGGAATCTCACTTCCATTCCATTATCACAAAATTGGCCGATGCTGAGCAAGTTGTGTTTCAGTCCCTGCACATATGATACGTTTCTGATTGTGACGCTCTCACAAATGACATCTCCTATCCCGAGTATGGGCGATGAAGCATTGTTCCCAAACCTCACATTTCCTCCAAACCTTTCAGAATAGTTGCTCAGTAGTTCAATCTGTCCAGTCATGTGTGACGAGCAACCCGAATCAAGATGCCACACATGACTGACCTGCAAAACAGATTAGTTTCGCTTAGGTACCCATCGCCAGATGGGTCCTTCCTTATCAACAGTGAGCAATTGTTTCAACTTCTTTTTGATTTGGGATCCTAGGCTGGCTGATTGAGAAGAGTTTTCCATTTTTAATTTTTCTGCTTCAGCCTTAGGAACCCATTTTTGTTTGATTTGTTTGATTTTTGGAGCGAGAGAACTTTCATTTGTCCTAAGTGATTGTTCAGATAAATGGTCTTTCAAGATTGGCTCACATGATAGCCTTCTCAGATGTTTGACTGAGTGAATCTTGAGAGGATACCTGAAAAATGGCAATTTGACCTCACTCTCAACATTCACCCTATCAATCTTGGGCTCATTCACAACATTCTTAACAATCACAGGATCTTTTGCTTTGCAAGAAGAAACAGACTTATAACAACAACATTTCATTAATTTAACACAATCCAGAGAAACACATTTAGTACAACGATTCGAGACAGAAATCTTAGAACTAGAAGACTTAGGAGCCACTCTCTTAGCATAACTAGTAGATGGCTCACTAATGCTAGAACTAGACTTATTCTTAACATAAAATATGGCGCTCGACCGCTGACACTTATTTCTTAATCTCAACTCTTCTTCTCTCTTCTTCCTTCTTATTTTGTCTTCTATCCACTCTCCTTTCTTCTCGACTCTCTTCTTCACATCCTTCCCTGTCGGAGAATGAGACTTGAGGTGAGAAGGAGAAGTCTTAAAACTATCGTTTGAATTTTCAGAAGTGTTTTCAGAAGTAGAAGGGGAAGAGGATTGAGAAGCTGTGTTAGACTGAGAGGCGGTTTTCAAAGAAGATATTTCTTTTAAAAGTTCATCCTTTTCTTTTTCTAAAACCTGCTTTTCCTTTTCAAAAGAATCTTTTAACTCAGCAAACTTTCTCACCAATGGTGGAATGTAAGCTGGTTTCTCAATTGGTTCAGATGTGGAAGCCTCCTCTCCGTCTTTCTCAGCTTCCTTGTCAGGAGGATAGGTCAAGATTTCTTCAGCAGGGGTCAAAGGGAGTGCTTTGGTTTTGTAGCTCTTGTTTAACTCTGTGTAGTCAAAAGGAACCTCTACACCAGCCTTTGTCTTTCTCTTTTCATCCTCAAGGGCATTCGTTTCTTCAGCTCCAGTGAAGGCCATGAGTTTGGTCAATCCTATTTTCATGTATCTAACATCATAGAGTTGTCTACAGTTGACCTTTTTCAGGTTTTGAGGATTGGTCAAACCCAAGCCTTCTTTGGCATTATAGAAACGAGTGTCCTTAGGCTGGTTAAGGAAAATAGTCTGATCTGTTTGGTCCCTTTTGGCTAACAGATCCTCAAGTTCTTTGATTTTAGTATACAGAGCACCCCTTCTTTCCATTAGCAAGTTATTTACACCAAAAAGCCTAATTCTTTCCTTTTCAGTTGTTCTAAGTTTCTCTGTCAACTCTTTCTCACTAGCACTAAGTCGCTTATTCTCAGTTGTGAGTTTAGTGATTGTTTTCTCTGAATTGGTTATCTTAATGTTTGAGCATGTCTGTTTTTCACGCAGTTGATTATATACCTCATACAACCTTTTATAATTCGCCTCAAGCTCCTTGAATTTATCATGCATATCTGTTCTAGAGCAGTTATGAATAGATGGATTAGAGGTACTTACTTCATTATCAGCATTCCTGTTCTCAACAGACAGGGCAGTTGCTACATCAGCATTGGTTGCAGTAGGCAGGTTCTTCTTCTCCTCAGCTTTGTCTTTCTCCTTTTCATCAGCAGCAGGGGTTGATTTAATCTTTCCTTCCTCATCAGCATCCTTCTCTTTCTCTTCTTCAACAACTGCCATCAAGGCCATATTCTCTTCTTCATCAGAATCATCCATCCAGTGGTCCTTTTCAGCCATGAGGGCACTCTTCTCAGTACTTTCTTCCATTGCCAGCAACATCTTCTTCTTGTTCAGATTCATCTTCTGCTTATAATATTCAGCATCCTTCCTCCTCTTTGGCATCCTGCAATCCTTCATCAGATGTCCAGTCTTCCCACAATTGAAGCACTTTGGAGCATCCTCAGCAATACCATTCTCAGACGATTCAAAAGATCGCTCTTTTCTTTTGTTGTTGCTGGTAGAGGACTTGCGGAGCTTGTTGTTGGAAGAGTTCTTCTTCTTCTGCATTTGGTTGTTGAACCTGGAGGTAAGAAGGGCTATCTGCTTTTGAAAATCACGAAGCTCATCATCATCAGAATCATCCCAAAATCCAATGTCGCTGTCTGCGCTCTCACTCTCTTCTGCAATCATCTTATCCTTCTTGGAACCAGACTTTGAAGGCTTATCAAGCATCAGGGCAAGGGTGTCAGCAAGCTTGTCCACGGCTCCCTTCCCTTTATCAGCTGTCACAGTGGCTACCACGAAGTCAGAAAAATCTTCTGCATACTGGTCAAGTGTATTGTACACAGCATGGATGTCCATTTCATCAAGGTCTTTCGTGTGCCTTATCTGTGAGCTCAGCTTCTTCCAGTCAGCTCCAAGAGAAGATAGAAATCTCACATTCAGTTCCATATTGGACTTATGCACGCCAATCTTTCTCATCTCATTTATCAGTTGCAGAAATCTCAGGTAGGTGTCTTCAAGTGATTCTCCAAGCTTGGCTTTGAATGAGTCATAAGCAGTGAATGTGCTAGCTTTCTTCGCCTTTACTCCGATCTCCGTGCCTTGCATGATCTTAAAGATCTCATCCCACATCTCTTTTGCTGTAGACATGCTGTCAATCTGCATGTAGATGTCGTTCGGGATGGCTTGCAACAGATAGGTCTTGGCAATGAGATCTGCTCGGAGTCTTGCTCTGTCCTCGTCATCATATTCATCTACCGTCTTTGGTCTCCATTCAATCTCCACCGGTGGGTTGTTTCCATTATCTCTCTCAACAGCTATCATCAATTGTGCAGGTCCATTTGTGATAGAGTCAAGAAGACCTGAGGATTGGTCCTTGCTCTCCAGAAAGTTCAGAAATCGGTTCTTCCATACATTGTACTCCCCTCTTCGTAGAATCGGGGGTCTTGTATCGTTTCCAATAGATAGGGCATCCATGTTAAATGATCGGGCTGATCAGTTGATTGATTTGATTCTGTTTTGTTGGTTTCAGTACTTTGGGCAGAAGGTCCTTTGCAAGTAGAATCGCTCAAGTGTTGAAGGATCGCTCAACTTTACAAAAGATCGCTCAACTCTCAAAAGATCGCTCAACTTTACAAAAGATCGCTCAACTTTTACAAAGATCGCTCAACTCTCAAAAGATCGCTCAACTTTACAAAAGATCGCTCAACATGCTAAAAAGATTGCTCAACTCTAAGGATCGCTCAACAACAAAAAAATGCTAAGTCCAAATCGCTCAATCTCCAAATCGGGCAAGTCCAAAGATCGCTCAAGTGAGTTTGCGCAAAATTGGAAATCGCGCAGGAGATATTTCAAGATGGCGCAAGAGGTGTTGCGCGAAGTACAGATCGCGCAGGAGCTGTTTTTGCGCTATGTTGGGATCACTCAACCTGTGAAAATAACGCAACTCCGAGATCGCGCAAGGAGGGTTGCGCGAAGCTCAAAATCGCGCAGATGCCCAGTTGCGCGAACCTGTTCTTCTATTTCAGTGAGTTGCGCGAAAATGCAGGATCGCTCAAATCTGGCTGAACCTGTACGCCAAATTTCAGATCGAGATTTTTCGCAGAAATGATCCTAGCAACAGTAGAAACCTTTTCCTTCAGCCATTTTCCTGTAAAAACAACAATAAAAGTAGAACCAGAAATCGCTCAAGTGCAAAATCTTCGCCGATGAAGAATCGCGCAGGAGTGTTTTTCAGCCTTCAATCGATCGATCAGCTCCGGCTCTGATACCAGATGTTAGGTCCCTGTTTTCTAGTCTAGAATGTGTATGTATGGAAGATAGATCTGGGAATGAAGCTTTCCATTGATGTGATGAAGAAGTTTACAGAATGATATACAATTTAGCGTAAAACTTCTATCACGAGAATAGGCACTGCGGCACAGAGAATATCGAAAAGCTTAACCTAGCCTTTCCCTTAAGGCATATATATAGCCTGACGGGAAAGGTAGGTTTTACAATCATTTGGGCTCCTTTTTCTAGGAGGCCCATACCTAAAAAGGTATAAACCTTTTATTACAAATTGCCTTAAAAGGCCTATTCATTATTCTAGCTAATCTATTTAATTAAAATGCTAATTATAAAGAGCTAAGAAACATTGATCACAATATAATGAAAATATCTCTAACACTATTCAAAACAAGGAGCTATTTCATTTTATTTTTTACTAGGTGATTAAGTTTCTACTAGGTGAAAAAAAGGCTCTTTTTGGCATCCAGATCGGGCTTTTTTAAAATAAGCCAGACCAAACCATCCATTTCTCTTATGGTGAGTTTCACGGGCACAAGAGATCGGGAATAAGGAAGTGAGTACTTTCAACAAAACCTAAGAATGAAGTATGTGTATGATTACATGTTTCACCTCTTACAGGAGTGTACAAAACTAATGAAGTGTCAGCCAAGTGTGCCAAAAGGGGCCGTTGAAGTGTGCAAAGAGGCACTGATTTGCTCTGTCAAAGGGTTGAGGAAGAAGTTCAGATTATATTCAATGGTGAATAATGCTTCAGATTCAATCCCTTGCTTCATGCCACCTCCCTATGATCCTCCAGGTCTTCAAGCGTTTCTTGATATGAAACACATGAAAATCAAATAAGTTGAGATCTGGGAAGCCGCTGAAAATGCATACTCCAGTAAAATTGAACCATTCAAAACAAGGAGCTATTTCATTTTATTTTTTACTATGTGATTAAGTTTCTACTAGGTGAAAAAGGCTCTTTTGGCATCCAGTTTGGGCTTTTTTAAAAATAATCTAGACCAAACCATCCAAAATTTTCTTTCTCTTATGGTGAGTTTCACAGGCACAAGAGATCGGGAAAGAAGGAAGGGAATACTTTAAAGAAAACCTACAAATGAAGTATGCGTATGATTACATGTTTCACCTCTTACAGGAGTGTACAAAACTAATGAAGTGTCAGCCAAGTGTGCCAAAATGGGCCGTTGAAGTGTGCAAAGAGGCACTGACTTGCTCCGTCAAAGGGTTGAGGAAGAAGTTCAAATTATATTCAATGGTGAATAATGCTTCAGATTCAAGCCCTTGCTTCATGTTACCTCCCTATGATCCTCCAGGTCTTCAAGCGTTTCTTGATATGAAACACATGAAAATCAAACAGGTTGAGATTTGGGAAGCCGCTGAAAATGCATACTCCAGAAGAGCAAAATTTCATTGATAGAAGTTTATAGCAATGCCGGTAGACCACATACAAGTTCCCTAATCAAATTCCCAAGACCACACAACTTAGAAGATTATAATCAATTCATAAAATGACTACCAAAGGATCTGTTAGACTTGCTCAGGATGCTTCAAATAACAATGATATATAGCAAGACAACAAAAAATTGTCATGACAAACCTTAAGCATTGTTGAGTTTATGCTGATTTATCAATAATAGCAATATACAAGCAGAGACCTACAAATAGGTTTACTTTTTGTTCATTATTCAATTATCAATAATGGATATACAAATAGAGATCTTTATGATACAATAAAGTTCAATTGCAGCTTACAGGGAGAAATAAGGGTCATCTCTTTTAGCTTACTTGCAAATCGTGTGATTGGTTCGCTAATCAAGAATGATTGGAGGTGAGAGGGTCCAAGAATCTAATTCCCACGTCATGTGAAATGAATACATTTCATATCAAAGCAAACATAATTTTAATAAATGAAAACTTGTCCTCTGTAAGTCAATCAACAATTCGCTAACTTGGTTGAACTCGTACATTCCAGCCCTAACTCAAGCAACTTGAGGTAACCACCTGGTTGCAAGAGTTCTCCAACAATTCGGTCAGGCTCTGTCAAGTCTCTTTCAATCACATGAACCCTCCTACCATCATGCAATTCAAACCATATTACAAGATCTAGAAATGCAATTCCTTTGAATCTTGACAGATTGTAATCAAATTAAAGTTCCACACAAAATAAAAAAGTATCATTGTACTCACGCACTGTTAATTTGAATTGGAATTAATCAAAACTGAAACTCAAATCAATTCTAAGGCAATTCAAGGCATAATAAAAATTCCCATTAGATTATAATAATCAACAATTTAATTCATTATTCATCTCTTTCAAATCTAAAATAAATCAACAGTTAAAGTAAATCACCTCCACTGACCACTAGCTCCACATTTAATATCTGCAATTCTTTCAATCTTTTTAAAGTAAGTCTCATGGATTTTAAGATGAAGTGTTTGAGGATAGAAGATTAGAATAACTAGTCGGTGAGTCTGAATCTAATGTGAGGGATTACAGAAACAATAAGGATGAATAAAACTAAACCAACGAGAATTGACGAGGATTATTTGAAGGATTTCCATATTAGATGATAAAATTAAAGGATTACTTAGGGAAGAGATGAAGTATTATTTACATATCTAGCAAGGACCACCAGTGAGTCGTGCATCATACTCAATAAGGCGGCGATCGGCAATCAATCGTCGATGGAGAATAGTGCAATAATTAGCTAGGGTTGGGTTCTAAAACGGGGGAGGCCGGGGAACGATGAATTCTGAAACGGGAGAGTGAAATGACTAAAAAGCTGCTTAAAAAGCTGCTTACTAACCGAAAGATGTGCTTAAAGTACCGCTTACTAAGCATATCACCCCCCGTGTATTAATTAAGCGACATTTTAAGTTTTTTCAGTTTCCGAATTTACCATTGGGAAAAATACGGTAGTATTAGTAAAACATAGTGAGTTTCTCATTATATGACTCAAAAACATGATTGACCAAAAGATGATTAAAAGTCAGTGCGACAAGTACATGGTGTCTTAAATTCATAACAAAATGACTTGATTGTCCCTATCTTTGCATTGTTTAAATATAAAAGGAATTTTCTTCTAAAACAGAAAATAAACAATAATACTCCGTATTAATTGCAATAGAGAACCAGAAGGACACTCTTTCCTTCTACAACCTATATCAAAACGCACGGAGAACGTGTGAAAATAGAATTTGAATCACATGAAAGAAAGCTATGGTGGAGATTGAGGACGGCGGAGCAGTGGTGCTGTGAACACGAAAGACACCAGCGTTTCAGCGACGGCGGTGCAGTGAAGACGAAGGACTCCGACGTTTCAGTGACGGCGGATCAGTGAATGCAGTAATTACGAATTTAAGGCATTATTATTATTTAAGGCATTAGATCGTGAACAAAAAAGGGTAGGAAGTATCAAGTGAAATATTGGGCAATAATTTAACTCAGAAAAAAACAAGAGAGGGACAGTAAGTTGGTTATGCAATAACATTGGTCATAATTAGAGAAGGGCAGTAATATAACATTGGTTATACAATACGGAGTATAATTTAATGGCAGTAAATTTAGCAATATAATGACAGTAATTAATATTAATTTGTTGAGTCATAATATTGGTCAGGTAAAAACTAGAGAAGGGTAGTAATTTTGAAAACAATATGATGCCATTAACAATATAATGGCAGTAATTTTAATTTGTTGAGTCATAACATTGGTCAGTTAAAAAATCATAGAAGGGCAATAAGTTTAGTTGAAGAGTAACTTTGGTTAGTAAAACAAGAAAAGGGCAGTAAGATGGTTTAATCAGGAGTAGTAGTGAAGAGCAATAAAAAGAATATGACAGTGTACATCCATGAAAGTACAAAAAATGACCGAAAATGAAGGAAGTCGGGAATGAATGAGAATATGCAATGCATAATACTTTTTTTAAATGACTAGAAATACATTTAACACTACGTAATAAACATGTGTTCATAAATAAATACGAAGTATAATACTTAAAATTATATACTACGTATGAGCCAAGCAGTTACCATATTTCTAGGATTGCTATAATGGTAAGCCAAGCAGTTACCATATATTAATAGGATTCCTATTTAATAAAAAGGACGGCTGTGCATATCATATCCTACTAATTAGGAAGATTAAAACAGTAAACTACTTCCATCTTGATCATGTTAGGAGGACAACTGTGGAATTAAAAACATAAACGAAAAGTAATTAATCATGCACGTATTATAGTGGGAAATAAACTCATAGAGTCATATATTGAGAAATGAGAGATGTTTTAGTCATACGAGGGATAATATTCTCTACCCTCTACCCTACTACCCTGACCCCACCCTGACCCCCACCCCTACCCACTACCCCCATCCTCGTACCTTACCCCTACCTTACCCTACCCCAACCATTACCCCACCCCCTCCGCGTACCTCTTTTCCCTACAACAACCTTACCCCACCCTGATCCCAACCCCACCCTACAACCATCCTACCCCCTACCACCTCGACCCCACCCCGACCCACCTTACCCTACCCCCACCCTCGTACCTTACCCCTGCCCTACCCCTACCCCGATCCTGACCCCACCCTACCGCCATCCTACCTGCTATCTTACCCCCTACCCTACCTTACCCCGACCCCACCCTACCCACTACCCCCCACCATGTACCCTACCCCTAACCATGACCCTACCCCACCCCCGATCATACACCTTACCCCACACCCGCTCGTTGCCTTCCCTACCCGACCCCTTTACCCCCTACCACCTTCCCCTACCTCGACCCCATCCTACCCCATCACACCACACCCCTACCCCTAGCCCTTAACCATCCTACCCTCGACCATAACCCCACCCCACAAGTCCTGTACCCTCTTACCCTACCCGACCCTACCCTGTTACCTCATACCACCTGCCCTTACCTCAACCCGACCCTGGCCCCGACCTCACCCTATGAGTAATAGTTGTTAGGGGTATGGGTGGGTATGAAAGTTTGTAAGGAAGTAGGGGTTAAGAGTAAGGTCGTGGTAAGGGTAGGAGTAGGGGTCAAGGGTGTGGAATTGAGTGTAGGGTGTAGGGTAGGGGTGGGGTATGGGTACACGTACGAGGTGGCCTCACATGTTATATTATATACTTGTGTTACTTGAATGTTTGTATGTTTATATATGTATAGTGTTATTTTGAACATTTTAATGTTAAACGGTGTTTTAAACCCTTTGAAGTAAATGTGATCTTACAACATTGCTTATTTTATGTGCCGCTTATTAACACGGGTCTTAATAAGAATCGTTTAGTAACCCGTGAAGTAAACGTGTCCTATGTGTTAAAATATTACTCTGTATATTAAACTCTGTGTAGGGCAGTAGGCCGACCCATTAGTTGAGTAAGTACGCGTGTGTAAGTTCAAGCATATTCCGTAGAAAATGTTAAGTGTCACTATTTGGTGCTAAAGCATTTGTGTTAGAAAATAGTGACACTTTTGTGTTATTAGTGACATTATATCAGAAACCAAGCATTCCAGCCCATCTGGTTGTGAGGTTACCGTGCCTAGCGAGAGGTCTTGAGTTCGAAACCCGCGAGGAACATAAGGGTTTGAAACTCAATGGAGTGAGTTTCATCCCTGATTACTCCAGGCTCCCCCAGCCCCCTCCCCAGACCCCCTAGAGTAAAAAAAAGTGACATTATATCAGAAAGTGTCACTGTAAGCCAGTTTTCTACTAGTAAGCACCACCAAATTAGGTCGTCATCCATCAAGGATGGCAGATCTAGCACCACCAGTGCTCCACCACTACCTTCGCCTTTATGTTAACATAATATAAAGACTTAATCCACAACACTATTAGTAGCAGTGTAAAAATATGCAACACTGTATTGATCAATATTCATCTTCAATTGTGCGCATGGTAACAGAGTTTTTAAATGTTTTTCCAAACCTTCTACGTAACATTGAAATTCAATTAATGCATTTTTGAATTCAACTAAATGAATACCAATGATGCAACATTTTTTTAGTATACATTAGTTAATGTAAGAAAATGATAGTTACAATGAACACTAAAATTTAAGATTAATAAAATGAGGTAGATATAAATTAATTAATTGTGGTTGATGCAATTTATAAGATTTCTTTAAATATTTCAATATGCTTATCAATGTGAGTGAATTTTACGCGCATGTTAAATTTGGATTAAGTTATGGGATTTACAACATAGGGGTTTTGACCCGAATATTACTAAAAATGGATAATAGAAAAAAGTGACCTTTTATTTCAATTTCAAAAAATGTGACTAATATTACAAATTTAGCCTAATAATGACACGATTACATAACTCCAGGGGCCCAACGTACTCCAGTGGCACAATGACACAGTATCTCCGGCCACAGTGACTTCGACAACATTTACACCACCACAATGCCGCCGCCACAATGATGTTGCCACAGTGACTCCGACCATAGTGACACTGTTAGAATGATCTCGTCACTACCATTCACCAAAACCAGCCCTCGACCCTCAACCGTCACATCATCCGGCCACCATTGTGGCCACCTCGATGACCCACCACTACCCTTGAGCTTCCCATAACACACACACCAACTCCCTTGCCTATCTCGAGCTCGCCCAAAAATCCTACCCATACACCACCACCACACCCCCTCGCTGAAATCCTCACCACACCCCGCGCAGTCGCTGCGGCCCCAAATCGGGTCGTCATCCATCAAGGATGGCCGATCTAGCACCACTAGTGCTCCACCATTGCCTTTTCCATGCTACGCCCTGCCCTAAGCCTGAGCCGTCATCGTTGCCGCACAAAAAACCCTAGCAGCCACAACTATTTCACTCGCCAACACATCTATGCCAAATCGCCATCAACAAATCAGCCGTCATTGTTAGATCTTCACCATCCCCAATCGTGCGAGTAAAAAGAGAAGAAAACGAATGCCAAACATGGTGACGTCGTTGAAATCATCACACGAACGACAAAGAGGAGGGCGTAGGCGACAGAGACGACGTCAAAGAGAGCAACAACGTTGACTAGGGAGATGGCGAGGGAGAGGGTGGCTGCGACGATGATTTTTAACGTATCATTCTCATCAGTCATTTTTATTTTATGAAACGCATAACTTTTGATTTTGTGCTGAATTATATACATTGTAGTGATCAACATAAGTGAGTTTAAGTTACTTTTATATTGAATTAACTACAATTAGTGTTAGAGTTCATTGTGGCTATTTCCTATAAGATTTTTACTTTATTTATCATAAAAAAATATTTTAAATATAATAATTCTACAAATCAGCAAATTACTGAAGTCGTGGATTTCAATGTTAGTAAATAGATATTGGCCCAAAGTGTTTGTTCCGGTCCAGTTAGAAAATCACATGCCCGAGACATGGGGAAATCTCACGCAGTCTTCACCACGCCGTTCGTCTAATTCGCTGAGGGTGTTGTTAAGGTTCGTTCTTTATCTGTTCTTTCATTTAAACGATGAATCATTTTCTAAATTAAGGAGTTGTAATAAGCTGCAACTTAATGACCATCCAATACGCTGGGAGTGTTACCTTCGTACAGAGGAGAGCCAAAATTCTGCAGATTATTGCTGGGTTCGGATAAATATTAAAAAGTTCGAATTTTGTAACTTGATGCCACAAAATTTATGGCATTATTGCTAGTGTAGGATTCCGCTGATTGAATTTTGTCACTGAAACCTCAATATAGATGTCATTATTGCTATGTTTTTTTTTTTTTTTTTTTTTGGAAGGATATTGCTATGTTAGAACTCCCACTGTGATTGAATTTTCCGAATGCTTACTGGGTTGCAAAACAATTACAAGTAATAGTTTGATTTTACTACTGAAAACCTCAAAATAGATGTTACTGTTGCTAAATTAGAACTCCAATTGAATTTGTCTAATTTTTCACTGGCTCGTTAAATATGCTACACTAAAACGAATAACTGAGGCTGAGATTAACAGGATTTTTATTGGTGGCAAAAGTAGGAGACTGAGGTTTTGTGGGGGTGTTAAAAAGATGGACAACAACAAAGGAACCAGAACATCATCAACTACCCTTCCAATGTCAAAGGTGCCTCCCATCATGGAAGAAGGGATCAATCTAATCCTCTCTCGATGGACAGCCCTTGAACTGGCACTCCAACAATCAGGACGCCCTCGTGAGAAGCTCGCCTCATGTATCATCTCCCTCTTCATCAATTCCAGAAGTAATTTTGTAGGGCTACTGTGATCATTGAACTTTCTGCTTTTTAAAGAACATTCTGTGATGTTTCTTTTGTAATTTGGGTTTCAGAGGAGGAACTATGTCCAGAAGTTTTGGAGGATGTCCTCCTTTGGGAGATGGAAGAGATGAAAACCATTTTTGAAGATGAGGACACAGAAATAAAGGAGGTGACTACTTACCTTTCTCTGTCTATATATATGTGTGGGTGGGTAATTTATTTTCCAAACTTTAACATAACTAAAACATAAAATTATCTTGGTGGGCGCAATATTAATAATAAGAAGGCTTATTCATGGGAAATAAGCGTAAAAATATTTTTCTGAAATAAGCAATAAAAGATCAAATGGTTAAGCTCTCAACAAGTACTAATTGCAAACAAAAATGGTAGTTTATGAAAGAAAAGAAAAACAGAGAAAATGTTTTCGACGATACTAATAAAAGGTCTATGAAATAAGTGATACGGAGTAACTCATACTCCCTCCGTCCCATTTATTTTGTCCCGTTTTACCTTTTCGGGAAGTCCCACTTATATTGTCCCATACCATATTTGGCAAAGTTTGTGTGGCTCTAAATCATTCTTACTTTATTCTTACTTTATCAATTAATATCAACCACACAAACTCACTTTTCTTAATAACCGTGTCACCCTCTTCCGGGACAATATAAATGGGACGGAGGGAGTAAGTGATAATATACTCTATTACTCTGACACATTGCATCAGAATTCAGAAGTAACTTATTGGGAAAGAGTAGTAAACATGTCTCTCTGAAATAAGCAATAAAGCGTTAAACAGTTAAGTTCTCAACAAACATTAATTTTTAAAACAATGATAATTTCTATAAGGAAAGAAAAACACAAAAGAATATTTTTGACGATACTGATAAATGGTAAAAGAAATACTCCCTCCGGTCCTAAATAAACTTCACACTTTCTTTTTTGGATAGGTCCAAAATAATCTTCGCACTTCTATTTTTGGCAAGTTTTTAACATAAAGTTACTCCTCTACCCTTACTTTATTACCTACTTTACACCTACTTTGTCTCTCACACTACACTTTATCACCTTTTTGTAGGGGCATGATGGGAAAGTCAAAAGTAAAAATTCCACTATCTTAAAAACTGTAAAGTCAAACTATGAAGTTTATTTAGGACCAGAGGGAGTAATTGATAGCTGATGATTAAACTCTATTACTCTGACACTCTACATCATAGGCAAGTTAATAAGTGATATGGAGTAAGATACCTATATACTCTATAATAATTAATTAAATAAGGAGTGGCACCCAATAGAAACTTAGAAAGTAAGTGAAAATGATACTGATAAAAATGGAAACAAGTGAGCCAGAGAGGTCGTCTTCAACAGTTTAACCCATGAGTCTTCACAGGCTAATCAACTTTCGAGTTCTCGCTTTTGAATATAGAGTTATTTTTACTTTCAATACTTTTGAGTTATTGGACTATAGAGTTTCAATCGTTGAGAAGGTTTGAATTCCCTTATTTTTTTATCATGCACTTCCTATGTTCTTTAATAGTTGCAACACTTTGAATTTTACACTATTCACACTATATATTCAAATCAATATGTAAAAAATATTATTAAATTTCTCTTAATGTGAACTTCCAAACTAATAATTTTTATAATGTTTGTTAATATGTAATTAAATATAATTACAATCAAAGTTGTGCATTGGTAAACGTGAATGTCAAATCGTTACAATTAATTACTAAGAAAGAGCAGATGTAGTATTACTTTATAAAATTCTACTTTTTAAATCTTATTTTGGGAATTTGGGCTGGGCTCCTAAAAATGAAATTAATTATTAAAAAATAATTTTAAAAAATGAAATCAATCATTTTGGCGCGATGCCTGGTTCACTCTTGGACAAAGACAAAGGTGCCTGAACCTTGCTAATAGAGAGGCGATGAGCACTGGCAACCCATCGCCAGGTCGCCTAGTCGCCGGTTAGGCTACACCTAAGCAACGCTGTAACAACACTGATTAAGAGATGTGTATTATATTGTCAAATGGCGTCCAACATGCTTTGCATCATTGTTTAAAATTGTGCATTGCGTAAAGGCGTACCTTGTGATTTCTGAGAATAGTCCAAGACTTCTTTAAAGTGACCTTTTACAACTAGCATATCGAGGACTTTTTTTGCATGTGGTAAGACCTAACATCAGCTTTCTCCCCATCCGCTCTTTCTGGCATGAGTTTTTTTCAAGCAATGAAATAAATCAAGCTTCTTCTTCAAATGAATAGCATAACCCTGTATAAAGAATATGGATGAAGTCATGAAGATGGTACTATAGTAGGCTACATCTAGCATTCAAGTGGTGATGCATTTTGAAATCCAATAACTATTCACTCATTGATAAAATCCCATATTTCCTTATGCTATCCTACTCCACCTAAACTCTTTTCTATTTTTTCCCTTGCCATAAGCTTACAACCATATAACTATAGAAGTAATGGATTGTTTGTTCTTTTTCAAGACTAACTAATCTCAACCACCTCAATCGAATATTTGATACATAGGCCTTAGACCAAAAATTAGCATCTTCTAGAAATGCTTTTCATATTTATTTGCTTCCAGTTTTCCTTAACCAACTGGATGATATGTACAGAGTATTGCTTTGAAGTAAACATAGATTTCAATTTCAACGATTGCATTGTTTGATAAATGCGTTTTGTAAAGTTGGTCTGATCACTAGACTCTGAGCTTTCTATTATCGAATCTTCTCATCAAGATCGCTTTCTTTCTTTGACAAAAACAAGTGTGGGGTATATGCTTTCCTAATTTAAGTTTCTGTTTTGACCAACAAACTTCTAAAACTCTTTTCTGGGGGGGGGGGGCGGGGGGGGACACATTTCCCAATATCTGAAAATTAAGAAAAACACATTTCTCAATATCTGAAAATAAATAATAGGTCCAAGCAGAAACATTATTACATTTCTGATACGGGAAAACTTCTACCCTCTAGCGTTTTCGTGCATTATAGGTTGCAATACAATTCGTGCAATACAACTAAGACTTCCTTGCCAATATTATCGAGCAACTTAGACATTATCTTTGCATCTTCTACAGTGACCAGACGCATCAATAGCTTATGTGAAAATACTGCCATTGGGATCATTTACAAGAAAATGATTCAAACTTCATTTCTAATAATTTTCCTGTCATCATCAGCTCTTTTCTCGTGACCTTTCTACCTTGATATCACAGCACATGATTTTTCCTAAGATGTCCTCTTATTATGTTCAAACTATTTGCAATTTATCTTTGAGCTTGTTGTGTTAAATGTTTTATTTTATATCCTAAATGTTGACATTATGTTCTTAATATCAACATAATCTGGTGAATAAATAGAGTTCTGAAGTTAAGTATATATGCTGATATGCATATAGGGTGAGATCCTAATAAGAAGAAATATTTAGGCGAAAATTGAGAATGAATCTCAGCCGTTGAATTCGACTATATTGTAGTAAAAGTGTTTAATGTTGCGCTGAAAAGTCTGTGTTACACCTTTCTAGTGCAACTTGAAGTTGTTTTATGCATAATCAAATCTTAGTGCAACATTGCAAAAATTCAATCCTAGTGCATCATTAAGCTGTTTATAATGCAACATCGTAAATTCAATGGTTGTGATTCATTCTCATTTCGTACACTAGATGCATTTCTCACTTTTGAAAAATTTGTGCATTCATACACACATATTTTTTCACACACACATATGTATGTATGCATGCCAGTTTTTATTCTAGAATCTCACAATCCTTGAGTTACGATCTCATGTACCCTTTCCTAGTTCCGATCAGTGTTTGTATGTATAAACAAACACATAATGTTTTATATATTTATTTGTTCTGAATTCTGATTTATTTTGATTTAGTAGCGGCGTAATGTTCACTTGACAACTTTCTTTGACTTGTTATGATGATGATTGATATTATTTGTCTGATGTCCTAACTCAATTGGGTCATCTTTAATCAGGTAGCATCCAATATTATGCGTGTTCATGAAGGATGCATGAAAGGAGACTATAGTTTTGTAGAGAGGTTAAGGGCTTGGAAACCACCCGCTTGGATTGGTGCCCATGTTGGGAAGGTGACTATATTTCATCCTTCTACCCAAATGGACCCCAAGTTCAGAATGTGACGCTTCCATTATATGCTGCCGGTTAAAATTTTTTTTTTTTTTTTGAATTTGATCATCCCTGTAAATTTTGCATGCAGGCAACCGTTTATGAGAGTGATGATAACAGCTGGGATAGTGATGATTCTGATGCTGAAGATGATGTTGGGAGTCCAGTGAATAATTGTGGTGGCACATCAAATATGATGGCTCTAGATTTTCCGATGTCTCATCCTGCTGCTGCTGCAAATGGTGGTGATGAAATGGCGATTGACGGTGATGTATGCATGTCTTCTCAGTCAACTGCTGAAGATGATGATGATGGTGGCGGGTGGGCTGTAGTTGCACGTAAGCACAGCAGCAGCAATGGTCGGCGAGGGAAAGGGGGTATGGGGTCGCATAATGGTAATAGGATTCTTTGATGTGTTTGGATTTAGACTGGATATGTTTTTCATGTTGTTATTATTAGCATCTGCTATACTCTATTTGGGCATGACACTAAGCTATGTTGTACCAAAACGCAAAAATCACGAGGAAATCGGAAACGAGAATCGTCAACTTTTGCTCAAAAAAGTTTTAGAACATTGTTTGTATCTAGCATATGATCTATGACACAAATTAATACTCTCTCCGTCCCTTAAAACTTTGTCAATTTTTCTTTTTTAGATGTCTCATTAACTTTGCTACTTTCCCTTTTAAGTAAATAATTTGTGGTTCCAAATGATTCTCTCTCTCCACAAATTTCTACTACACAGTTTTTACTTTATTAATCCTCGTGCCGGTCAAACATGGTAAAGTATTAAGGGACGGAGGTAGTAGGTTTAAGGTCACAACTCACAACCAATGTTCATTATAAGTAGTCCTGGACTCGGGCAGGGTGGCCCGACCCGGAACCGGCCCGGTGGCCCGGCCAGTGACCGGTCTGGGTAGGCCCGGCCAGTGACCGGTCCGGGTAGGCCCGGCCAGTGACTGGTCCGGGTAGGCCCGGCCAGTGACCGGTCCGGGTAGACCCGGCCTGGGGATTCCTCGTGCGGGCTCGGGTCACCCAAAAGCTGAACCGACCCGGCCGGTTCGGGCCCGGTTCCGGGCTTTTAATTTTTTTTTACATTTTTTTTAACTTTTCGGGTTGGGCTGGGTATTTTGGTCCATTTGGGGTGGTTTGTGGGGTTGGGGGTGGGGGGGGGGTTAATTAGGAAAAGGGAAAAAAAATTGACCCGAGGCCCGGACCCGGACCGGACCCAGTGGCTACCCGGGCCGGTCTTGGGCCCACCTATTCAGAACCGGCAGCCCGCCCAGGCCCGGCCCGGACCCGACCCGGCCCGAATCCAGTCCTAATTATAACACGTACCATCCATATATTAAACAATAACAAATTTCACTTGCGTTTTGTATTACTAATATTTCATGTGCACTTTTTTTTACAGCGTATTACATGTGCACTTAAAATCAATTGAAATACTACCTTCGTCTCTTAAAACGTTGCCAAAGTTGACCGGCACGGAGAATAATTCGTAAAACTGTGTGATTGAGGTTTGTGCAGAGGAGAGAGAAATAATAGAAACTACAAAATATTGATTAAAAGGGAAAGTTACAAAATTTTTTGGGACGTCCTAAAATTGAAAAATGACAAAGTTTTAAGGAACGGATGGAGTATATCAATACTTTTACCTAGGGGTGGTTCGGTACGGTATACCGAAGATTTTATCTCAGACCTTTACCATACCGTAAACTTTCGGTATGCAAAAATACATACCGTTACCATACCTAATTTCGGTATACCTTGTTTCGGTATACCAAAATTTCGGTATGGTAAGCTACGATATCGGTAAATTATCATGATTTAATATAAAATTATTATATATCAAATGAAATATAGAAAATCAGTGTTAATAGTGATATACTAAAATTATTAATGAAATTAATTATAAAATACCAATGATAACCTATTTGTGTTCTATTCAACTTTGAACAAAAAAATATTATAAATATGTACGGATACTTCAACCCATGATATATGAAGATAACAACACATTCTGCTAAAATAATAATTTAAACAACATAAATACATTTGAAATAACATCGATCTCCAACAAAAAGTATAAATAATTCAAGAAACATGGATATAAAGTCATTATCCTTGAATTAATGTTGTGTTTTCTAGTTATTTTTATAATTTTAAAGAAATTATTGGCTTGGAATTACGGTATGACGGTATAACGGTATACCATTTATTTCCAAAATATATACCGATACCATACCGAAGTAATTCGGTCAGTATCATACCGTACCAAAAGTGTCGGTATACCAAACACTTCGGTAAATTCGGTATTTTTCGATATGGTAAGTCCGATATACCGAAATTTCGGTATTTTTCCCCACCCCTACTTTTACCGTACACAACTGATAAAAGTCACTGGCTCACCGTACAGCCGTGCGGTATAGGAACTCTCGTAATGGTACACTTTAAAAAAAAATTGTGAACTTTCATCTAACACCTTACATCTAATCTAACGTACAATAGTATTTGTCCACCTGTAAAATACCTGCAAAATAACACAATTAAGAATTCTCTCTAACATAATCAAATGCATAAAATATAAAAAAGAGAAAAGTGTCAAATAAGCTCTCTACTACTACAAAAATGTCAACTAAGGACACGAACCCAAATAACACCCAATTAGACCTACAAACACGTAAAAAAAAAATCAAATTGGCTTTTTAGCCTGTAACATTCCGGTTCCAAGTAAAAACATATGACGTGGCATTTAATTTTTGTATTTTCTCCTTTTTCTTTTTGCTTTTCCTTTTCTTTCTTTGTTTTCCTTCTTTCTCTCATTCTTCCCCCATTCCCTTTTCTTCTCCAGCCATACTCCCCCTCTCCTGCGCCTCTTTCTTTCCCTTCTTTCCCTTTCTTTCTTTCATTCTTTATTTTACAATCACCAATATGTCCGCCCGTTGGATCCCAATGCCGGTCTTCTTCCACGGTCAACCTCCGGCGAAACCATAGAAATCGGTCCGAGCTCCGGTCGTCTTCTCCGGCCAATTTCCGGCAAAGAGAGTGCCTGCCTCTTCACCAAACTCTGCCCTCCTCTCTTACCAATGTTCCGTCACATGATGTGCCGATCTTCTCCATCAATTTGTTCTTTTATACATTGTTCTAATTTTTTTTGTGTATCCATGGATAGGAAGGGTATGTGACGTATGTCAAAACCCAAAAAATAAAGAAAAGTGAGAAACTGGGAGTAGCTTGGAGTTGTGATTAAGCAAAAGTGGAAGTGATTAAAAATGAAAGAAAATGAACTCAGGGAACGGGAGGGAGTAGCAGGGCAAAGAAAGAGTCAACGACAGAAGAGGGGAAGGAAGGAGAAAAGAAACAAAAGGGGAAAAATGCCATGTGTCGCCACATGTCGCCATTTATTTGATGACCGGAGATTACCTAGCAAAAAGCAAATTTGAACATTTTTTACAAGTCCACATGCTTAATTGGGTGTTATTTGAGTTCATGTCCTTAATTGACATTTTCGTAATAGTTGGAGGGCTTATTTGACACTTTTCCCTATAAAAAAAGTTAAAGCTTACAATAATTACCCAACTGGTAATAGAGATAAATAAATGTTAAGTAAGAAACTTGAAAGCAAAAAAAATCATTAACTCTAGTGATAATATAAACTTGATTTTATAACAATTGACTTTCATGCAGATGCATAAATCGTAATTAAATTTAACCTTGATGATAGAAACATATAACATTTCTGATTTTCCTCATCTGGAGCCAACATAATTAGATCATCTTACTCTATAGCAGGACATAATAATGTGAGGACGGTGGCATCAATTCAAATGAGTAAGTGGCTTTTTAAACAAGTCTCAACTCTCAATACTGCATTGTTAAACACCAGAATAACTACACTACTGAGTAATTGAGTATACAAGTTATACTCAAATAAAATAAGCATGCAACAGGTCAACAACGTAACTTCATCACCAATCTTTATATATATAAAGACAACATGGTGGAGATCCAAATAGAAATCTATTTGGAGCCAAAAGAAGTGAAAAATTGTTGTCACTATTAATGAACCATTACTTAATGAAGTCATATTAAGTGCCAACCTATTTAATTTTTGAAAGTTATAAATAAAACTTTATAAAACTATTGTCACTTTAATGAAGCATTACTTAGTGATGCCATATTAAGTGCCAACCTAATTAATAGTTGTATGTTATAAATAAAACTTTGAAAATTATATTGAGCATAAATACATTAAATATTAAAAAAAATTAGAAAAATATTAAAAGATACATTATACATAATTAATTAAGAGACATAATATAATAAAGTTAAAAATGAAAAGTTCTAATTTCAGAATATAAAATAGAGTATTACGATATATTTGGATACAAATATTATGTAAATGACAATGATAATACTCAGTACCCCATTAAATGTGTTCAGAATTCACTTGCATGTGGAATATAAATGAAGTAAAAAATTACTTTGTATGTGATTCGGATTTTTACAAATCAGTTGAGAAAAATAATTTACCTACACATTTATTAGTTTAAATGGAAATGACAATTTTGGTTGGGGCAGCTGCAAAAATAAAGTCAGCACAATTTAACGAGATGAGGGAGTCATTGTTTTTTATAATTAGCTGCAACAAAAAATACAAAAATTCAATTATTTAATTCTACTATAACTATTCATTAGTAAATAAGTAACTATTTTAAAAATTCGTTGAAATCATAATTTTAAATAATGTTTCCCAATTTTGAAAAGATTTTTAGCATTTCCAATTTTGTGTACGAGTCAAATTGGTTCAATGATATTGGATTATACAATTTTACGATTCAACTCGCGATGTTAACAACATTGATATGTAGCTCTTATAAAACATATAGTGATTTTAACAATCTTGATCTGTAGCTTTTATAAAACATATATTGAGATGAATCAAGAGATATTATATATGGAGTATAAAATAAATATTTTCACTTTTTAGATGGAATATATTTAGAAACTTTAAAACACAACAAGCACGATATTAAAAAGTAATGTCATGTGTTGAATAATCATCATAATTATATCATAAATAAATAATACTACATATGAGATTGTAATATGATAACGATTGTTATCATCTAAAAAAACAATTGTTATCATCTTCATTAGACAAGATTTGTTAGGGATGAAAGGATACTTATTTTATAGTTTTATGCTAATTGGTGTATGTCCAACGGACTAACAATTATCATACATGTATTCTAATATAATTTTGTATCATGTTTTTATTTTTTTCTACAATAAATATGTATATACACATTACTCATGAAATAAATTCTTTGTAAAAAAAATTGATTTCATTTGTTCCCCGTGCAACGCACGGGTGGATTGACTAGTTTCAATTATATAAGAGTTTGCTTTCATATTTTGGCTACGAATCAAAGTATATTCAATTATCCAACCAGACACTCTAGGAATCATTCGGATTTTTTATTGAAAAAATATATTTTAGGAAAAAAATACATAAATATTTCGTATATATTTGTCAAACTATGAGTACTTAACTCACATTACTAATCAAATTAGAAAAATATTATCAGATTTTAACTTATAAATACTTTGAATGCATTCCTTGTCCAAAGTAAATAATAAACAGATAACTTATACGAAGTATATCCTTGAAAGCAGTGGCGGAGCCAGAAAAATGACTCAGGGGGGCGAAAATCAACTATGTACAAAATGAAAATGGTAGATCGTTTTTAGACAATGTTCAAATTGAATGTTTCATTTGTAATCTAGATAAATAGCCAGTCATAGCAATAAGATAGATTGTCTTTGCTCTGTTGCCGAATCGTGTCACGTAAGTAATGAGTTTATTAAACATTTCTTTTTGAAAATTAGGAAAATCAATATTACACATCAAATTTTGCTGATAGTGCTGATGTTCTGCAGAAGTCATAATTTTTTACTCGTAATGAGTTACGAGGGTCATAATATATATATCAAATCGAATATATTTCAGAGTTCAATACTCTCAAACTTTTAGCGGGGTCAGCTGATCACCCTGACCCCCTGCTGGAAAGAACTTACAAATTAAGAATTCCCTGTCATAAACGAATGGGTGACAATTCTATCTATACATACATACAATACTAGTAATACTACATATGTCCTTAAGCATGAAAAAGGGAATTGCATGACCATTATTGGGCATGTGAAATATAAATACACTGTGTGGAACATGTTAAAACTAAAAGTTAAGCTAAAGATAGTGAAACGAATGTCCTCGCCGAGTCACATAGATCACATCCGAAATTGTTGAATAACTCCCACGGCGGATACCCGTGAAGGAATTAAATGTTATATTATGGTTTGAATTTCTCCTCCTATTAGGTTGATATTTTAGGATAGAACCCTGAGTCTTAACATGGTATCAGAGCAAAGTCCGGTTGTCGTTTAATTGCTTGTTTAACACCCATGATTAAGGGTAGCTTGTTAAGGGTCTATTTGGCCTAATTGTACACCTGGATATTGTTCAGTCAGTTCAGGATGATGGTATGTGTTAAAGTATTTGACTCAATAATGAAAAAAAATGAATGACGACTTGATCCAGACGAAGTGTCTGGTCTTAAAGAGGGGTGTTAAATAATTCCCACACCAGATATATTTGTGAAGGAATTAAGTGATATATTAATATCCGAGTTACTCCTCTCATAAGGTTGACCTTTTAGGATGGAACCCTAAGTCACATTTGGAAAGTTCGGAGCCCGAATCGAAATGGAATGACTAGTGCCAGTAAACAATGCATTTCTCCTAAATTCCCTCTTTCAGTCTATATTTTGTTAATGACATCCAAATGAATCAACATTTTTTCGAAGACAATGACAAGGTGATCCCCTCGGATATCATTCGAGTCACATGTTAAAAATGGTTCCAAGTTGGCTAGTGTTTGACTCCCCTCCTTCACGGCCGTATGTAGGATGAATTCTGACAAGAAGTAGATCACCTTTCGAAGATTCCACCAAACACACAGTCTATGTCAAAGCAAGATTCTTATCCATGGAAAATATGTGTCGTGCTTGATCATTTGTTGAGGGATCCCACACAAACATTTCCAACATAATCTACGACATAGAACTTTCCGCGATAAAAATTGACATGAGCTGCCTTACGCACCCCCCCTTCAAAACATGCTACCTCTTTTTCTGTCCAATTCATACTATGGAACGCAAGGTCATAATAACTATTCATATTCTCAGGTTCCCCACGTGATTCCAAGAAATTCTAAGGGTTGGTTTGCAACTACTTTTAAAAAAACACTTCTCAACTTTTGGCTTTAAAAAAGCACTTATTTTTCCAAACACTACAACTTTTATTTTTCTCGGCTTCCGCGTCAAAAGTGTTTTTACTTTTTCTATTACACAAAAAACACTTATTTTACCAAACACTACCCACTTTTACTTTTCAAAATCACTTTTTTCTCAAACACTATCAACTTTTATTTAATCACTTCTACCCATTTCATTAAAAAAAGCACTTTTTTAAAAGCAGAAGTTGTTGCAAACAGACCCTAAGTAGACTCTCCAGGCCGTCAGAAAGCCATGAATCTTTCGATGGAAAGATCATCACAACAAATTTCTCTGGTTTAGCTGGATTTCCAGGCAGAACTGCACATCCAATATGGACGTGTTAAAGTATTTGTCTCACACCGAAAATTTATAAAAAAATAAAACACTATTTAAGGCTTTGAGCTACTCCTATCAGGTTGCCCTTTTAGGATGGAACTCTGAGTCTTAACAATTAAAACATTATATTAAGATTTGGGCCCCTCTCCTATCAGGTTGACCTTTTAGGATGGTATCCCGAGTCTTAACATGGTATCAGAGCTAAGTGCGGTTGTGGATTGACTGCTTGTTTAGAACTCATGATTAAGAGTAGCTTGTTAAGGATCTATTTGGTTCATTTATATACCCCGATATTATCCAGCCCGGTTCAGGACTGAGGGGGCGTGTTAAAGTATTTGCTTCACACCGGAAAGGTATAAAATAATAAAACACTATATAAGATTTTGGGCTAATAAAAGGTTGAACTTTTAGAATGGAACCTCGAGTCTTAGCACAACGCCTCCTGACCTCAATACACGAAATTGGTGCAACAGTTGTTTACTCTAATGCATTTCAAACTTTTGGTATGAAAAGGCATTTAGTAGTTTTTGTTTTCCAGAATCCATTTCATAAAGAAGCCAACCAAAACCGCATTCAACGCACTTACTACTCATTTCAGGTTTATATAGAAGCATACAAACTTTGTTTTTTGTAAAAGAAAATAAAGTGGCGTTGTCCCTGTTCAAAGACATCGGGAATGGGCCATTTGTCCAAGACTTCATGAAAAAGTTAGAGTGGGACACTTCCAATAACGGTTTCCTCATAAAAGAGCATGATCCCTTAACAACACAAAAATCTTCTACGGATGAATCCAAACACTTTTGAGCAATGAGTAAAAATATACTTGTGGGGAGACGAGAGAGAAAACTGGGCACCGATGCTTCCGCCATGCTCGAGGAATTTGAAGCGAGAGAGTTGCGAAGGAGATGGAAACCGGCAGAGACCTTTTACAATCCTATTTGTCTTCTTGGAATAGACGGAGGAGACGAAGGCATAAGGAGATCGTAGGAATTCTTAGCAAAAGAGTGAAAGAGGAGATGGAAGTTTGCAATGCAAGAAGATAACGGAAAGAATATATAAAAATAGGCTGACCGGACAATTTTCTCATGACACTCTAGGGCCACCACTACAACTTTAGATGGTGTAAGTTGAGTTTTGATTACACAATGTACAAAGGGTGAGGTTGCATTCCAAGTCTTTACTTGGAGTTAGATTCGAGATCTCTCT
Organism: Cuscuta epithymum; assembly: GCA_945859915.1. Taxonomy (NCBI): domain Eukaryota; kingdom Viridiplantae; phylum Streptophyta; class Magnoliopsida; order Solanales; family Convolvulaceae; genus Cuscuta; species Cuscuta epithymum. The sequence goes on along the minus strand of CAMAPF010000011.1, from coordinate 7,171,219 downwards.
TATAGTCTTATGGCATCCCTTTCTATCAAGTGAGCTACGCCTCGGATTGTTAGACCATACTCTAGTTCATACCGAGTATTATCTATATATACCACCTTCCACTTTCACTAATATAGATGTGGCCTAGGTTTAATTTGCCCTTAACACCCTCTTTTTATACATAAATCATATTTTTCCTCTTGCTTTTTCTTATTTAGCTACTCTAATTTTATGCTTTTGTGATAGAATTTTCTGTTCTTTTTAGATAGAGCTGTCAAAATGGGCCGAAACCCGTGGGCTGGCCCGTTTAAACCCATTTATTGGTTGGTTAGGGTTGAGAATTTCTGACCCATTTAGTTCGCGGGTTTCGCGGGTCAACCCACGCGAGTTGCGGATTTAAGTGGGTTGGCCCACCGGGTTGCGGGTTGGCCCGCGGGCAAAAATACAAAAATATAGTTTTGGATTTTATTATCTTAAATATTGTTCTTTTACTACCAATATTATTATAATTACAATTAAAAAATTACAACTATGGCAAAAAATATTTATGTCTATAATAAATATTCAAATAAAATGTTGAAACGTATATTTTATGTGAAGTACGATACAATATTTAACAATTAGTAGTCATTATTTACAAATAACCAATCAAAAAAGTTATGTAGATCTTTATTTTTATACAATGAGTATATTTGTCGCATAGCCTGTTATACTTAAGAAACACAGCAATAAAGATAATCAAGGTGGAGGAAGGGTGATCAGCGAGTTTAATGATGGATGCATCGGTGGCTCTGCCGCCTCCCGGCGGTGGGGCATGGGAACGGAAATCTTTTGCAGAGGTGGTTGCAGGTAGATCAGAGGCTCCTGTGAAATCCAGATTCAAGGGATTGCCTGCAATTTCTTTTTCGGATGGTGCGGCTGTGAAACTGGCGGATAAACACAAAAGGGCTTTGATTGGTTACTTCTTCAAAGGTAAACCTGGTTTGCCTATTATTCGAAAAGCCTTTGAGATTATTGGTTTCAAAGGATCCTTTCAATTGGGTGCTTTGGATCCAAAACATGTGTTGATAAGATTTGACTTGGATGAGGATTATATTCGGTGCTGGAATAGACAATCTTGGATCATTCAAGGTCATATGATGAGGGTTACAAAGTGGACACAGGAGTTCCAACCTAATGTTGAGTCTCCAGTGGTTCCAATGTGGTTAGCTCTGGAGGGGCTACCGATTCATCTACAGGATAAGTCTGCTCTTTTTGAGATTGCTAGTTTGATTGACAAACCTCTTAAATTGGATTCTGCCACTGCTACATTGTCTAGGCCAGCGGTGGCCAGGGTGTGTGTTGAACTGGATCTCACTAAAGAGATGCCGGTGAAGATTTGGATCAACTGTGGTTCTTATGGTTTTGCACAATCTGTGTTATATGAAAACAGGCCGGAATACTGTTCATCGTGTCTGCATTTAGGACACTCTCACTCTAAATGTCCTAAAAGACAAACGACTCAGGATTTAGGACCTCCTAAGGAGGTGTGGAGGCCCAGGATTGAAAAGGAGCAAACTGTTGAATTTACAAATGCTGAGAAAGCTAAAGGCAAGATTACAATGGATGATGATTCAAATAAGCAATCTACTTCTAAGGTGGTACTAGAAGAGATTTATTCAGATAATGAGGCAGAAGCGGAGGAAGTCTTCCTTGATTCCATTGAACACCCTACAGTGGAAGAGAAAAACCAGATAAAAGAGTTGTTAGACATAGAAGTTCCAGGATTAATAATCACTGACCCTAAGGAAATTAGGGGTATTCTTGATGATACCAATACTTTACATCTGGAGAAGATTCTGGGAGGGGGTTCCAACTTGCCTATTAGAGATTGCTACTCGGATGGAGAGGAAGTTCAGCTAGATGACCATGCTACTCTTTTGGATGGATGGCCACAAATCTGCGAAGGGGTTCAAATAATAGTCAATCACAAAGCAAAAGAGAAAGAAAAAGAATTAGAGCAACTACCTGCAAATAGTCAAGGAATTCCCAGTAGTTTGGACAGTATGGAGATTCCCCATGAAGGAACATTTGAGGATGTTAGCTCTAATAAAGCTGCCAGAAGGTCAATTAAAAAGCAAAATGTTGTCGACAATCCACAGAAGAGAACTACAAGAAGTGTGGCTAGGGGTGCTAGTTCATCTTCAGTTTCTTAATGAATTGTCTTATTTGGAACACTAGGGGTCTAGAGTCCTCCAGCTCTAGACTTTATTCCCTAGTCAATCAATGGAGGGTGCAAATTCTTATAATTATAGAGCCTATTGTGGCTGACAATAAAGCTGATATGTACAAGCAAATGTTGGGATTTGATAAGGTTACTAATTCACCTATTAGTAAAATCTGGGTTTTTTGGAAATCTTCAGATATGAATATTACTGATTTTCAGTGGCACAGGCAATATGTTCACTTCAAAGTGTCTAGTTCCATCCTTAAAGGCTGGGTTACTGGGGTTTACGGAAGACACACTTATATTGCTAGGAGAGAGTTGTGGAATGGTCTGGTCTCCTTGTCCAATTCAATCAATGATCCGTGGATGGTTGGAGGGGATTTTAACGCTATTGCCTCTTATGGAGAACACAAAGGAACTGACTTACCTTTAATCCCTGGTGTGAATGAGTTCTCTGAGTGTATTGCTGATTGTAACTTGATTGATCTACCATATTCTGGCCCCAAATACACCTGGACAGGCAATAGAGTGAACGGGAGGGTTTGGAGGAGGTTAGACAGGGTTTTGTTTAAATGTTTTTGACAACATTCAGATTGCTATCTTAAACAAGACACCCTCAGATCACAGTCCCATTCTTATTCAGTGTGCTAATGTTGGGTTTACGAGTCCTAAGAGCTTCAAATTCCAAAATATGTGGTTCTGCCATAAAGAATTTATGGATCTGGTACAATACTCTTGGAACTCAGTAAACAGTCAGGGAGGAATGAGGGGTTTACTTCTCAAGCTTCAGCATCTCGAGAAGGTTTTAAAAAATTGGAATAAAGAAAAGTTTGGAAACATTTTTGACTCCATCAGATTGTGTGAGGATGAGGTTTTAAAAGCAGAAATGGCATATGAAGAAAGCCCAAATGATGTTAACAGGGAAGACTGGTTCTACAAAAAGAGTCTTCTGTCTAATAAATATCATATGGAGAAGAAATTTTGGAAGCAGAAGGCCCATATTAACTGGTTAAAAGATGGGGACAATAACACAAAATTCTTTCATTCCTTTGTGCAGTTAAGAAGAAGAAGGCAGAGTATTACCACCATTAAGACTCAGAATGGTCAGGAGTTGACTTCTCTTCCTACAATTGGTGCAGCTGCGGTGGAGTTCTTTTCTGAGCTTTTTACTGAGGAGCAATCTGCAAACAACAGCAACATATTAAATGATATTCCTCGTTTAATCAATGATGCTGATAATGAATATCTTATTCAGTTGCCTGACATGAATGAGATCAAACAAGTTGTATGGGACCTTAATCAAAATAGTGCCCCAGGTCCTGATGGATACCACAGGAAGTTTTTCAAGAAATGCTGGGAAATTGTTGGTTGGGATGTGGTCAGGGCTGTTCAGGAGTTTTTTCTGGGGATTCCTATACCTCAGGGATTTGCTAGTGCCTTATTAGTTCTAATTCCTAAATCAGATAATCCATCTAGTTTCAGTGAGTTTAGACCTATTTCTTTGTCCAATTTTATCAACAAAGTCTGTACAAAAGTTTTGGCAACAAGAGTGAGGACAATACTTCCCAAAATTATTTCATCTGAACAAGTTGGATTTATGGCTGGTAGAGACCCAGCTGACCAGATTTTAATTGCTCAAGAGATGGTCCATTGTCTGGACAGGAAGGTTTGGGGCAGTAATTTGATGGTTAAACTTGACATGGCTAAAGCTTTTGATAGAGTTTCATGGAAATTTCTATCTGACATTCTCATTAAGTTTGGATTTTCTTCTCATTTTATCCTACTGGTGATGAATAATCTAAAAGCTACTTTTCTGTCTGTTCTGGTTAATGGATGTCCATATGGGTTTTTTAAGCCTACCAGGGGGGTCAAGCAGGGCGACCCCCTATCTCCCTTTTTATTCATTATTGCCTCGGAAGCCTTTTCTAGGGGTCTCAATGCTTTGGTTGATGAGGGTGCTATCAAGTCTTTTTGGTTGGGTAGCTGATAGGCTCGTTCCGTTCCTATCTTTTCACTCATATTTCGGGTGTTAATTGTCTAATTCTTATAATTAACCAGGTGACTATTGGGAGTTTTGAGTGAAAATTTGCTATTTTTCGGTCCCGGTGGCATTCATTTTCAGTTTAGTATTTTTTCACGCAAATTGACATTTTTGGAGTAATTTGATTGTAAAAATGCATATGATTAGCGGTTGTGGTGAGTTGTGATTTTACAGGTCGAGTTTGCGGTGAATAATATATTGTTTGGGCCGAATCATTTGCGGGTTACTTTATTAAGTAGTGAAGCCCAAAGAGTCCAGAGGAGCTGGGTTTTTCTCCCGGAAAACAACCCCAGCCGCAGAATAGAAGCCAACCACGATCCATTCCTTTCACGTAGCAGCAGTAGCCCAGGACAAGATCACCCATTCTTTCTTTTCATTTATTCTGAAGAAAACCCCAGACGCACGAGTTCGTTTTTTTTTTTCCAGTTCACTTAGCCGCAGAACACAAGCAGCCGTAGCCAGTAGTAGCTTATATTTTTTTTTCTCTGTTCGTAGAAAGGCAGCCGCACCAGGTTTTCTTCTCTGTTCAATTTTTTTTTTTTGATAAACATGTAAATATTATATAACCAAGAAGCTATTACACATATTTAGGGGGCATACCCCCGTTTACATTTACCCAAAGCAATCAAGTATCTCAATCAACAATTCTCAAATAACATCAAATTCATGAACAACAAAGCCTCAAAAAGTAATAAAATCTGGTGGATAAAGGCTATACAAAACCTTATAAGTCAATAACTTGATCTGAAGAAAAATTTCATTAGAAGGAGTAGCCTTTTTCTCAAACACTAGCTTGTTCCTTGCCTTCCAAATAGTATGAACTGTGCAGCACATGGCAATCCGCACTGCCTTGCTCTTGATTCTAGCACCGGCATAAAACTTCTTGAAGCATTTGACAGCAGCAGCAAGTGTAGTAATATGTTGCTTAACACCAAGCCACAAACATATTTCATTCCAAATTTTCCCTGTATTAGGGCATTGAAAGAAAAGGTGAGCTACTGTTTCAATATGGGTGTAGCAAAAGGTGCATGCTCTATCCATATCAATGTAACTCAGGTTTTTCCTTGTAGGGAGTCTATTCCTGAAACAAAGCCACACAGCAAAAGAGAATTTTGGGGGAATGTAGCCTTTCTTCTCTGTTCAATTTAGTTACAAGCAGCCGCAGGGGAGGAATCCTTTCTGTTCCTTGTCACTTAGCCACAAGTATTTCTTTTCTTCTTTTGGAATTAGCCGTAGCAGCAAGAAAGAACAAGGAGGTTCCTCAACTTCACTTTTCTTCAATTTCTTTCAATTCAATTTAGATTTCCAAGTGATAGATTGTAAGTTTCAGCATATTATACATTACCAATTCTTGAATTTGGATTGATTTCGAATTTCCTTATCTCCAATTAGTAATTTCTGTTTTCTTCCAATTTAATACTCATAGTTCAGTTTCTATATCTAGCTGCTTATCATGTTTATCAATATTATTGTGATGTTAGTTTTAATTATGAGTAGCTAATTCCACATAGGGTTTGAATTGGGGCTAGGGTTCATGGGTTTCTAAGGGTGTGAATTTAGTTTTTTTTGAAATTCAATTAATTTTCTGGTAAATTGTATAAGATTAATCATAATTGTCTATATGAATTTGATCACCTCATATATGAATTTTTGGATTTAATTCAATTCTTGTCTATGAGAAATTGAGTTAAATTAGCTTGGGTCTTATACAAGCAATCTGATCTTAGAAATAAGTTAGGATTGTGAAAATTTGATTTAATTCTTGTCTATGAGAATTTATTTCATTTTCTGTCCAGGAATAATTGAAAATCAATTAATTTAATTCTAAACCCGAAAGAACACCCAGAACCCGAACCATCCAATTTGAACCCTGTTTTAATATCCTGAATCAATTTATTTTAATTTTTTTTCTCTATTTATTTTTGCACTCACTATTACTTAGTTTTTTTTTAACACTCAAAACAATTTATTCGGAAAGATTACCATGACTTGTGCTAGCCTGTGATCACGGATTGTATTTAAAAACTTCCTTTTTGCCACTCCTTGAGAGACGATACTCGTGGTCTGGTTATTCTTCGGATTAGCCAACTACGTTTTACTCACTAAAAAAAAATACACCGCTCAGTAGCCAGGTGCACTCTGTTTCTCACCTGGGATTTGCTGATGACCTCTTGATCTTCACCAATGGGGAAGCCAAGTCACTCAAAAACTTTAAAGAGTTTCTTAATCTTTATCAGGAAGCTTCTGGCCAATCTATTAATTTGTCTAAGAGTTCTTTCATCTGTGGTAAATCTCCCCCTGCAAGACAAAATAAAATTAAGGACATACTGGGAATGAAAATTGCCTCTCTGCCTATCAAGTACCTTGGTGTGAACCTTCATAAAGGTATTAATAGGTTTGAATATTGTGGGTCCATTATTCAACAATTTGAGAAAAAACTATCCCCATGGAGACAAAAAAATCTATCACAAGCAGGAAGGCTGGTGCTAATCAAATATGTTTTGAATTCTTTACCTCTTCATCTTTTAGCTGTGGATACATTGCCAAAGAAAGTTGTTTCAGTTCTTAACAGTAAAATGAGCTCCTTTTTATGGGGTTCAAATGGGGACAGGATGAATTATCACTGGTTAAGGTGGGATAGATTATGTTACCCAACAATTGAAGGTGGGCTGGGAATTAGATCCTTAACAGACATTGAAAAAGCTTTTTCAATTAAATTGTGGTGGAAGTGGAAGACCGGGGAGTCCTTATGGGTCCAGCTTATGAGGAAAAAATATGAGAGAAATGGTAACATGTTACCTAAGATCACTGACTCTGCTGTGTGGAGAAGAATTTGCTCAGTCAATGATCAAGCTACTGAAATGTGTGAGATTGATCTCTCTGGCAGGTTGATTTGGCAGGCTGAGGATGATGGCCAATTTACCTTCAAATCTGCATATGAAGAGGTTAGGGAACTAGCATTTAGCTATGATAGATATGAACAGATTTGGGACACTAAACAAGAGCTAAAGGTTAAACTACTTCAATGGAAGATTGCTAAGAGGATTCTGCCAATTACTGACAACTTAAGCAGGTTTAACATGGTCCTAAATCCATCTATTTGTCCTCTCTGCAGAAGGCATAGTGATACTATGGAACACCTATTCTTTAAGTGTTCATTGGTGATACAGATATGGAAGTATTATTTAAGCATCTTTGGCATTCTACAAACACCTGGTATGGATTACAGTAATTTTCGCTTTTGGAGGAGGAGCAATAATAGCAAAAGCTTGGTATCAATATTAAAGCCTAATATCCCTGGTATAATATGTTGGATTATTTGGAGAGTTTACTCCACTCTTGTTTGGGGATTAGGGGGTCGGAAACCTACCTTGGACGATATTATTATTCAGATAAAGTTGTATATTCGGAACTGGGTAGCAAGTCTATCAAATCAAAAGGTCTGGTTCACAGGGGACGTCTTGCTGGAGGAAGGCCTTATACCCAGGAATTTCAAGATCAGGGATTTTCAGATTCACATCATTCGATGGAAAAAACCTACAAAATCTTGGAAACTAAACGTCGATGCTAGCTACTTACCTTCGAGGGCTTCAGGAGGTGCAATTTTGCGGGACCATAAAGGTGGATTTGTTGCTGCGATTAGCTTCCCGGTGCAAGCTCAGTCGCCTATTGAAGCTGAGTTGCAGGCGGTCTTCTCCGCAGTTAGGTGGGCTGTCAACGAAGGATATGCTGCTCTTCAGGTGGAGACGGATTCCCTTCGAGCTCTGGATTATCTGAAGAGAACGGGTGAAAGGAGTGAAAGGAGGTGGATGGTATTGATTCAGGAAATCTCAGAGATGGCTTTTAGGAAACAGATCGAATTTGTTCATACTCTTCGGGAAGGAAATTGGGCCTCGCACTACCTGGCCCAAGATCAGACTGATGTTGTGAAAGTTTATTCTTCGGTGGATCAGCTTCCGATTATGGCTAAAAGGGCCTATTGGATGGATTTTTTTGGAATTCCTTCTTTTCGAATGTAATTTTCTGCTTTGTTTGTTCGGATCTTGGCTTGATTGTAATGCTCGATTATTCCAATAAAATCTGGTAAATGCACCCTGGCATTTACCCCACTGATTTTGGTGGTTTGCCTTCCGGGGTTAAAAAAAAGCCTGTTATACTTTTCAAATTCTCGTATAGCTAGTATTTAATATTTTTTAATTAAACCTAACAAGTATTGAATTTTTAGTGTTTTGATTTCTTTCATTTGTTACTACTTACTAATATAAATATATACCTTCGGGTAATTATTTTTAAATAATTTTTTGTTATATTTTTTTTACATTGGCCCGCGGGCCAACCTGTTTAACCCACAGGTTAGGTGGGTTGGGTTAGGATTGTAGAAATTATGGCCCGTCATGAAACGGGTTGACCCGACCAACCCACATAAAGCATAACCCGTTACGGGTCGGGTTGACCCGTTTGACAGCTCTATTTTTAGACACTCCCGATATAATTAGAGCTATAGACCCTAATTACAATAAAACAATTACTGCAAACATTTGTTACATATGGGATTTACTAAATTTTATAATTATTATTTGACACAATGGCTAATGAATATGGAGATCATCAAGAACCTGCATAGTTCAATTAAAAAAAACAATTGGGCCATGACTAATAAGATATTTAATTCATCGTGTCGGGCCTAGGATTCGAAGGAGGCACGCAGCAGCCCAATTTTGTATAGCCCATCTGCATAGTAGAAGGATTAACTTGCACACAACGGCTAAGAGCATCTCCAATGCTAATATGTTAACGGTGAATACGTGGCATGAGAGATAGCCAATCAAAAAACAATAAATAAAATATCTCTCTCCTTATTTGAGGGATTATATATCATTTTGGTAAGTTTTTCATCACAATGTCAAACACAATGTCTTGTGGACATTGTGTTTGACATTGCAGAGAAAAACTTACCAAAAACACGTAAAACCGTGGAATGAAGGAGATAGAAATGTCATAAAATCAATCTTTTGTGTCTATCTCTCTCATGCCACATGTGCACCGTACACATTGTAGCATTGCAGATGCTCTAAGAACGAGCGAATTGCCGGATTGATTCCCAAATAGAGGATAAGGTTGGAGCTTCAACAGTACTTCCAATACGATGAGATTGGAGATAAAGTGGTTGGGAAGTTGAGTGGCGTAGCTCAAGGCCATATCTGCGAATATATAGACCATTTGATTCTTGTTGTTTTTTTTTGTTTTTTTTTGTGTCCCAGAGTGAACCACCTGAGGTGGGGGAGTGCCGGGAACACCTCCCTATTTTATTAATAAAGAGTTAAAGGATACATGAGATAAACAAAAAGCATTAAAAAGAAAACATAAAAGGAAAACAAAGAAAATTAGCAATTGAAGTTTTTTGTGGGGATTCCAAGAGTACCTGATATGTTCCTGTTGTATCTGTTGTGGAACTTGATCGCCTTCTGGAGATAGGGTTGGTAGATTGTGGCTTCTGGTTTTGAAGGCTTATAACGCTTGAGAGCAGCGACCAATTTGTGTGGTGAGTCCAACCTTGGGTCAACCGGGTATAGGAAATAGTCGAATTCATTTTGAGGTTTTTTGAGAATGACTTCTGGTGATCATCGGGTGTGGGATCCATCCCACCTGGTAGTATTGTTGTGAATCTTGTTGGTCGGTGTTTGGAAAATTAGCAGGCTTCCTGTTTGTGTTTCTTTTTCTAGTAACCTGGGTAAAGCCTTCCGGACATTCCCCCTCATCAGGGGAATTTTGTGTAGCCAAAAAGTTTGGAAAATAGCATTGTTTTCCTCATATAGAGTATCATCATAGGAAACGTTTGGGGCAAGTGTAGTCTGATAATTTATAGGATCAGATAGAATATCATCATTTCCTGTTGAAGCCTTAATCACTTCATTGGCAGCAGGGGTAGTTCCTGTAGGCAGCAGTTCACTATGAGCAATAGTAAATGTAGCAGAAGCCATCTGATGAAACGGTTAGCAACACAGGGGGTGAATTGTGTGTGTGTGGAATCGTGGCAGTTTTTCGCCTCGTTCTAGTGTTGGAGAAGGAGAAATGCGAAATAATAAAGTGCACAGGTATTTAACAAGGAAAAACCCCTTGGCTCGATTAAAAAACCTCGACCTCCCTCGGAGGAATTTTGAACAACTTCACTATAAGACTTAAAAGTTTACAAAGATACCTCTCTTAGTCTACCCTTGAGCCACCCCAACTCTAACCTCTCTAGGAAGAGTTTTGCATCTCTACCTTGTGGGTAGAGAGCCTCTCAGCTTTACAGCAAAGCTCTCACAACACACTTGTCCCCAACCCGAGGAAGCTACACTTAGCTTAGCTAATCCTTAAAATACCCAATTACAAAAAGAGAGAATAGGAAACTATATCTAGAACTACGTGAACCGTTCCTGGTTCCTTGGACTTGACATTTCTTTCTTGAGTATATATCTCTCTTAAATTTTCTCGGTTAAGCACACCCCTTCATTTTTCTATTCTGCCGAATATATATAGCTCGTTAGGAATGACACCCGTTGGCTCCTCTTTCCTTCATTGGATATTTGGACTTGCCTTGAAATGTTCAAATTGCTTTCCTTGCATACTAGCTTCCATATCCAAACTCATTTACTTAGGTAGCCGACTTAAGACATCAAGATCTTGTGATCAATTAGCATATCAATTGTACATCAAAATCATGTGGTCAAATAAAGATGAAGTAACTCTAGGTGGCTTTTATTCTTTACAAAACAAGCTTCGATCAACTCAAAAGGTTAAGGAAATTTTCCTTACTAAGCATGCAACGGACATAGAGCATTTATAAGTAAAGATACTTTCCATACTTAATTTATTTAAAGTCAAGCTATGCATGATGCTACGTGTACTCATATGTGTAAAAATATTCCTTTTTAATGCAATTAGCAAGTGGACCTTTTCTTAGAAATATTTCACATGCTCCATTAAAGATACTTTCCAAAAGTTAATCATGCAATCACGTAGGGAAGGATATCACACCAAAGACATAACCCATGCACGCATATATTATAATTCATATAGACCTAAGTATAGTTCAGTTTCTTTGTTCTAGTCAGAACGTATGCAACGTCCACCTGCATGGTTAGTTAATTAATGCATAAGTGATTCAAGTGAATTATAGACCCGTTCTGTCATTCGTTCCTGCATGATTAGTCATCAACAAAAGTAACAAAACTACATATTCAACACCATCAATAGACTATTTGATACTTCTTGTAAAACATGATCGACTAGATAGAAAACTTACACTCTATCTACTTTGTAAAAAAAACATGACCGTACGTTCATCAATATATTTATAATTTCTATTCTTGTTTTAGTGATTGATTATTATTCTTGTACCATCCCAATTTCTTTGATATATATTCTTGTAGACTAGTTTATTCTTGCATAAACAAATACTAGGTAATTAATAATCTAAATTCATACTCTCGGAGTGGAAATAAAGTTTCATTTTTCCTTTTCAGGATGTCCCAAAATAAATCATTCACTTCAACTTCTTTTAGGATCGATGTTTTCTTTTGGACTGAAATTTGCTGGTCTGGTCTGGTCTGATCTGATCTGGTCTGGTCTGGTCTGATCTGAACTGGTCTGGTCTGGTAAACGTCTGGTCTCTGTATATTTTATAACTATCCAAGTCTGATCTGGTCTGGTCTGTTTAAGTCTGGTCTGTTTAAGTCTGGTCTGGTCTGGTCTGAGACTGAAAACATCCTTATACTCCATAGTTGGTAAATTTTTATTATTGAATTACCGAGTACGTTTTTATTAGTCTCACATATTCAATTACCAAGTAAATGGCAGCTAGTTTCATATGCTACGTATTAGCGAATGAAGCTTCTTCACCCCCCCCCCCCCCCATCCAGGATTTTAGTCATAGTTCGAGTTGCATGCCTTGGTCTCAAATAGTCACACCCAGGATCGGGTAACGTAGTAGCGGCGAGAGCGATCCTTGATCAGAACCGGAGAACCGGTCCCGTGCCGGTCTCAAACAATTTCGGGCACAATTTTGATTCGATGGACCAGGTCCGCCCCTAACCACTTGACAGAAAATCTACATTCTTTTGATATTTTTCAGCATTTCGACTTGAACTTTAGACTTACCAACCACATGCAAAGGTCTTTTTTTTATCGTCAAAGTGGCTTTAAATTAATAAAATAGTATTCAGCAGGGGTACATGACAACAAAAGGACCACATGTAATCATCCGCTCTTGGCCGAGACTCTGAGTTAATCACCTTTGACAAAGCAATATAACTCGCTAGACTTAAATTGGGCAACAAACAGCCATTGACGATTACCGTAGACCTCTCATCCCCCAAACCTAATGCAAGAGTCTCACAGCATAAAATAAAATAACAGCAAAACACAAGCGTCTTAACTTGAAAATTAAAATGCAGAAAAGATAAGTAATCAAACTCCAAAATGCGTTGATTAACCCTTGGCGGTGGTTCTGGGGGAGGCCGGACCATCGCAGCGATTGCTGCTGCACCAAAGCGGGTTTCCTCCGACTCGACCGCCTCTACTTCATCATTGTTATTGCACCAACGCGATTTCCCCAGGCGCCAAACAGATGCCATCGGTACTTGGAACCCCGGAAGGTTGATCTTTCGGTCCGTAATCACGGCGTCGACTTCTTCTAACATGGAGATCCCCTCCCTTCGTTCGTCCCCTGCGTCTTCCTGTTTTGCCAAACCCAAGCCGTGACCGAGCCCTTCTGCCGAAACCCAAATCACTGTTGTCGTTCGCCTTCGCCACAACCTAAGCACCGTTTTTCGTTAATAAACGAAAAACGGGAAACGAAACCCAGTGGCGATAAGCCCCAGGAAGAAGAGACCCAGCGGCGGTAAGTCCTAGGAAGAAAAAATCGGCAACATGTGAATAACAATTTAAAATATTAGAAGTTTTATTTTACCACATGCAAGGTCTAAATAAGCAAAAAAAAAAAAAGAAAGGGAAAAGGGGCAATTAAGCCCCCGAACTTACCGAAAAAGTGCAAATAAGCCCTTTTGTAGGAAGCTTTGTCCGGCCGTCGCCATTTGAGGCGGTTCCCAGTGGAATATTTTGATGAAATTTTTTTAGCATCTTCTTCATTGAGTCTAGTTTACCCATACCAAATTTCAGCTAAAAGTTCAATTGGAAAGGCAGTCAAATAAATGCTTGAAGATAACTGAGCAGTTAAACAGCGCAGTATAATTCAGAAAATCATTTGGCTGCCTTCCCGGTTAAATTTTTAGCTAAAATTTGGTATGGGTAAACTAGACTTAGTGAAGAAAATGCTCAAAAAAATTCATAAAAAAACTCTACATGAAACCGCCCCAAATGGCGACGGCCGGACAGAGCTTCCTATAAAAGGGCTTATTTGCACTTTTTCGATTAGTTCAAGGGCTTATTTGCACCTTTTCCCAAAAAGAAATAATATTTGAAAACACTGTAATTGAAAGCACTACTTTTTCCCAAAAGAGTTGAGAAAGAATGGCCCAAATATGATTGGTAGAGTTTTAGTGGACCAAAATATGGGTGATTTAAATAAAGACCAAAAAAGTGATTACTCGGATCCCTCTTCACGCTCTACGGCCTAAGCACAGGAATCAACACTCGCACATCGCGTGCATGCTTTTCTTTCATTCTCGTTCGAGGCCAGTCGCATCCCTCAGCTGCGCCGTCGAGCTGGTTGCCGCCGACCTCACCACCATCTTCAACCTCGTCGTTAACCACTATAGCAGTTGTTCGTGACCCATTTGTCGCCCTCCCCTGCTCCACGCCAAATTTCAGATCTAACTGTTATGGTTCAATTCGAGGACAGCGACGGTGGAGCGTTTGTGATTTAAGGCAGCGGCGCGGTGGTGGTTGGCTGGCGCTAGAGTTACGACACTGTTGGTGGCAGTGGTGGAGACAGGGGGAGGCTGGCGGTGTCCACGGCCCCTGCAAGAAAAAAATTGTGAGGTATATATATGTATAAATATTTATAAGTAGTAAAAAATATAATGAAAATTTATGTTTTGGCCCCTGCTATATGAATTCTTTAAGCCCCGGCCCCTATAGTCTGTCAATCCTGACTCCGCCACTGGTTGGTGGGATGGTCTGGAGGTAGGGGCTAGTGGGGACCGACGGTTGGGTGGTGCAACGACGGTGATGACGAGCGGCGACGGCGAGGATAACTGGACAAACATCGGCTCTGTTAAACCATGGCACCGCCATTGTTGTCTAACTTTGTTGCCTTAGATTTGAGGCCTCTTTCTTCTCCTTCTACTTTTGTTTGAGCATCGCCGGAATCAACAGACATCCAAGTTGCAGATCTGCTTGGAGCGGCGGCGTTGTAGATCTTTGACGGTGGCTGGGTTAGGTTTTAGGGGTAGTGGAGGTGGCGTTGGTCGATGGCACAGCTGGGGTGGAATAGAGGTGCTACGAAGTTGGGAACTTAGAGTAGGGGCTAGGGTGCGACTTCGCTGGGTGGGGCTGGGTGCGGATTTGTTGGGCGGCGCTCAGGTGGGGATAGGTTGTGGCTGGGGATCGGAGGGGGTTGGGTAGCTGAGGGAGACCAGGGGAGGGTCGGGGTATGGTGGGGGCAGTAGGTGTCTCGTCAATTGCGGCGGTGGGCGGCGGTTTCAGTGAACGGAAATTGCGGAGGATGATAACATTTCACCGGAAAAATTCGTCGGAAAAGTCATTGGAAAAATTTTCCGGTGACAAAGTGACATGGTTAACGGCACAATGACATGTTTGGCGGCGATAGTGACATATAAAAGTAACATAAAAACCGATATTGACAGTCAATAGTGACATAAAATCGCAGTGACAATAAATTCGATAGTGACGTAATGATTAGTTACAAAAAAATGCACAGTGACCCAAAATTTTTGCAGTGACATCATGTTTTCTTATTCCACATATATGACCTTCTTGATCACTTTTTTGCCTCTTTTTAAAAGTGGTCACTTTTTTGGGAATTGCTTCAAAATTAGTAATATTCAAGTAAAAACCCCAAGAGTTGAAACACAATTTTTATAATTTTAGAAACACATTTTTTTCGTGAATAAAATGCATAAATGGTCCTTGAACTGTCATCATCATATCGTTTTGGTCCTTGAACTATTATATCTATCATTTTATCCTTAATCTATTTAATCTATATTAATTGAGTTCTTTCGTTAAAATTTGTCGTTAACTTTGCCCGTAGCTAATAATTAGTTTATTAACATCTCATAGTTTTAAACACTTTGAGAACAATACAATAATTCTTAAAATTTAAGTAGCTAATATAGTTTTTTTAATATACATATATAATATATATATATATATATATATATATATATATATATATATATATATATATATATATACACACACACACACGTACACATACAAAAATTATAAATAAATAAATAATATAAAATCAAATGTGTGGCCTAAAAAATACTTAGGCCATAAGAGAATAAAAAAAACTTAATTATATTCATATGAGTAGATAAAATTAAATATGAAAATGAGGATGATTGTTATTATTATTAATTATATTAAGAAAAAATATTTTAGGTATGACTAAATCCACTTTTCCAATACATGACCTCATTAGTTTTTTTCCCAAAACAATACTGCATATTTAAATTCATAATATTTAATAAATAAATAAATAAATAAATAGATTTAATCGACTAATTTTCCCTTACATATTTTACCAGAATATACTCTTAGATTGATATTATAAAATTCTAACTTCCTACTCATTTTTTAAAAACCATAGCCATTAACCAGCCGCCCTGTCTCCGCGACACCCCCTGCCCCCATCGCCGCAGCACACGCATCCCCCATCGTCGCGGCCATCCACATTCGTCGTTGTCGTCTTCATAGAGTAAAAAAAGATAAAAAGCCGCACAAATTTTATTAAATTTGGTATGAATAATCATAGTCGGACAGATCAAAATAAAAGATGAGACAATTTTAGTGGGACGAAAGACATATATTATTTAAGTCATACCTTTGATTTTATATTATTTATATATAATTTTTATATGTCTATGTGTATATATATGTATATGGTAAAAAACTAGATTAGCTACTTAAATTTTAACAATGATTGTATTGTTCTAAAATGTATAAAACTATGAGATGTTAATATATTAATTAGCTACCGTCAATGTTAACGGCATATTTTAACGGAAGGACTCGATTAATATAGATGAAATAGATTAAGGACTAAAATGATAGATTGAATAGTTCAAGGACCAAAATGATATGGTGATGATAGTTCAATGACCATTTATGCATTTTACTCTTTTTCGTAGAAGAATTGAATGCACTATTTTTGGGTTGTACAATTTTTTCCCTAATAGTCCCTCCCTCCCCGAAACAACTTTCCGGTTTGACTTACACACATATTGGGGAAATAAAAAGGTCAAATAAGTCCTTATATAGGAGGCTCTGTCCGGCCGTCGCGATTTGAGGCAGTTACCGGTGGAATTTTTTGATGAAATTTTTTGATTCATCAAGTCTAGTTTACTCATACCAAATTTCAGCTAAAACTTCAATCGGAAACGCATTCAAAGTAATTCTTGAAGATAACTGCGCATTTATTGGTATGAGTAACTAGACTTGATGAATAAGATATTCAAAAAAATTCATCAAAATATTCCACCGAGAATCACCCCAAATCACGACGGCCGAACATAGTCTCCTATATAAGGACTTATTTGATCATTTTTTTTCAAATAAAAAACCACCCCCACTCTTAGTTTGGATAAGTACTGCACATTCTCTCCTGTACGGAGATTCGCCCCCACACGTTCCTCATTTTCCGTTCAGTTTCTGGTTTCTTCCCAAGTCGTCATCTTCCAAGAAACGCCGAGAAACTACCGAAAATTCCACAAGCCTCGCAGAAAATCAAGCCGACATTTTACTGCTGTCTCGGAAAAAATGGGAAGTGAATCAACGGATCAAAACCATCGCCCCTCAACCCGGGACCTAAAACCCAGTTCTTCCGGACCCAGATCCAAAGGATCAAAAGTCTGCGCCGCCTGTAGCCACCAGCGGAGAAAATGCGGCCCAAACTGCCCCTTAGCTCCTTACTTTCCGGCGTGCAAACGGCGAGATTTCATCAATGCCCACAAACTGTTCGGCATAAAGAACCTCACCAAAGCTCTGGCCAGCATCGATGAAGAATACAGGGACGATTTCATGGTGTCCGTAATCTATGAAGCCAATGCCCGCGCTGCCGATCCCGTTGGTGGCTGCCGCAATACGATCAGGACTCTGTATAGCCAGTTGCAATGTAGCATTGCGGAATTGGAAGCTGTGAATCAGGAACTCGCGTTTTATCGGTCCAGATACCAGGACATGAAATTGGCGACGGCGGCAGCTTTTGACCAGCAGGCGCAACCCGGCCAAGGGTTTTGCCGGTTAAATTCGGGTCGAGTTTCAAGTCACACGCAAAATTTAAGTAGCCAAGAGACTCAATCATCAGTCGGTGGTCAATCATTTTCTTTGACTCCGATTGATCAGTGAGATTTTTAGGTCTGCAATTTATTTGATATGTACTCATTAGCTTCTACTCGTATATGCTTAAATATTGCAACTAAGTTATTTATGCCCTTCTTTAATCTTTTGTGAGAAATTGTTACCCTCATTTTGAAAACAAGGAAACATTTTCCTCACAATAATGTTGCATTTCTTCCATTTTTGTCCGTTGTGGATCAAGCATAGAATAGCGTTTTCTTTCAAGAAAATAACTATCCGGTCCAGTGTAACATTTCTACGAGAATGGTTTCCTTATTAAACAACAAAAATGCTAGATGTATACATAATTAGGTGACAATATGTACACAAATCCTCTAATTGGCTGTGTACACTAATTGTCTGTGTATAAAGACAATTCATTTGAAAAAGAAGTCGATACTTGACATGTACCCCTCTTCCAGGTCCATCACAAGGAAAACGAAAACTAAGATTTGCTTTATCCGGTATCAAACGGGATTTCACTAGATGATCTAGATCATCTCTTACTCCTCAAAGGAGAGCGTTAATTAAGTAGGGGTGACAGAATTTGAACCCGTGACATTTTGTACCCAAAACAAACGCCAGAAATCTTATCAAATCCTATCCCAATTTTTCGTTTAAACCAAGAATTACTCATTAAACAATACTCAAAAAGTTCCTTTTTCTGGAATACGGAGCGTAATAAACAGTATAAACCGAGAGAGATAGAGGAAAATGAAAGAAAGAGAAATGATAATGAAAATACTGTATTATTATATCGTGAGGAAGATGATATGATTCTTATGATGTTATTAATATAATTCAATTCTTGAAGGGTGGTTTCTTCCACACACACAAAAAACTTGAAGGGTAGTTTTTTACACCTCTTAAACGATGGTTAGATAACAAATTGATTCAGTAAAATCGTAAATGAAGCACAAGTGACGAAAAGACACTCGGTATATACATATTTGACCGTGGATTTAACTTTGAGCAAGTTTAATTCAAATACGAAAAGGAGATTAGAAATTTAGAATATAACAATATATTGTACATGACATTCAATTCACGTGTCAAAAGTATTCATTTGAATTTTGAAAAACATATAATCATTAATTAATCATTTGATCGTAACGTAATACGGAATATCTCTATACAGCTAGCCCATCAAATTTCAAATTTCGATAGAATTATTACTTCGTATTAATTAAGATTCTAATTCAATTCGTATTCTGGTCAAATACAAGTCTCTTTAGCCGACTAATTCAACGATAGTTAAAGGAAGCTAAATGCCACTTACGAAATGGCCTCCAATTTGATTGGAATTATGATCAAATTATACTTCATGGTTCAGTACAATCTTTAAAACACTAGGTCGACTTAGATAGACGCCTAAAATTGATATATTTCTATATTTTAAGACTATACTCATTAAAACAGATTATATGGAACATAATATTACCAAATCAGATGAGACATGATCATAATAGCTAGCTAGGGAGTACATCATAAAATTGTAAACTGACCCTTTGCTGCATACAAAAGTAAATAGCCTCAATGGACCATACTTGACAGTTGACACTACCTTGATATATAGGACCGATACATAGATGGCATATTTAATTTGTATTCCGCCTCAATGGACCACTCTACCACCTTCACCTTGTCCCGTAGAATATTCAAGTAACTGATCATTGATAATGGATTAGTGTTCTCCATTGAAGAAAAGCGAAACAAAACTTATCTATAAAAATGATCCACAACACATTGCCTCAAATACAAATTTATCTATTTTCTTTTGGTGCCAAGGAGACCCTCATTTGTTAATACGTACAACTTGGAGTTTTCAATAAGTAAACTTTGAAAAAACGTTCAATTGAATCAATTAACGGGTTACGCACTGACGTGGCGTACAAGTGACGGTTCACGTGTGCGCCATATCATCAAGAAATGGCTAGCTAGACTTTCACGAGTGGGCTACGTCAGCAAATTCAGTGTTGATTGACTACCACTTGTGTGCCACGTCAGGAGGTGATGTGCTGACATGGCGGCCGTCAGGGACGGAGGTAGCAATAGGGTTAGGGTGGCCATTGCCCCTCCCAACTTTTTATTTTTTAATACTATTAGTCTATTAGATCAATAGTTCATAAACTGCCTATACGTTAGTTTTTTAATTAGTACGTAGTACTTCGTTTCTAAAATTGTGAAAGGTCTTCAAGATTTTTTTTGATTTTCAATTTTTTAGTACTTACTGATTGAACTATATATGGGTAGTTAGTTACGGAGTATATATGTTACGTAGTGCTATACAAGCAATATAGACTTTACTATAATATTATATTAAATAAAAGTGACATATAGTATTATTATATGATTTTAGTAGGTGTATTACTTTAGTCATTTTTAAATAGATTTAAAAAATCATGCATCTAAAAGTCATTTATAATAGGGAAAAATTAATTTGGTTCTATAAATTTGTGAGATACTACATATTTTTTTGGACTGAATCTAATAAATTGATCGACTTTGAGATAGAATAAAATTTATCTTCAATGACTATTTAGATAATTGTATTTGGGAGTAATATATTTAATATATGCAAACAATACTAAAAATACATATCATATATAATTAATTTGCTTTTAATTGTGTGATATGAAATGAAACACACAATTATCATTTTCTGTCATTTATTTTCCTTTCATATTCATTATCCAACATATTACAATAGAATAATTTCTGAAAAATTAAATGAGCATCTCACTATAATTAATCTTAAATATTGATATACAGAGTTTTTTCGACACCGTTCTACAAATTCTCGAAGTATATTCAAATAAGTCAATTATTTGATATCGTCATAGCCAGAAATTTTCGGAGCACATTTTTTGCGCTCAATCTCGCCCCCCTTATCATCAAGTCCTGGCTCCGCCCCTGGCGGCTGTTGGCGGATCCGCTAAGGGTCCCAGCTAGGGTCCCATGAACTTCAAAAATAATACATGGGATATATTATTTACATCCTATATTTTATATATAAAAAAAACTTAAATAATATATTTATATATACAAATAAAACCACAAAATGATTAAATAGATAGAACAATTGAATGGTAGCACTCGCGGTAATGTTACGTAGTACTATCCATCTTAAGACTTTAGATGGTGCTGGGTTCGATTTCTTGGAGAGGCATCTTCTTTACTTTTTCTCGCTTCTTTTTATTCTAGATTAAAACCTATGAAGCACGGATACTTCCCTAGGGTAGCGTATCGGCATATCCGATACGTTCTTGTATCCGATACTCTAGGATACCCGTACCGTACGTTCTCGGGCCGTATCTGCAATTTTTAAAAGTTTCCACTTTTTTTTTTGTAATTTTTTGAAAGTTTCTCATACTCGTATCCTGACCGATACCCGTATCAACTTTTTTTAAAAAAAAAATCCAAAATTTACTTAATAAAATTCTAAAAAAAAATGAAAATCTAAAACTACATTTTACTTGGTAATCAAATAATGGGCCTATATGGCTATATCCGAATTAAGTCATTAACTCATACTCCGAATTGGGTACTTGCACTTTTAATTTCAAGATTGTAGTTGTTTGACTTATTTCTCATTTTAAATTAATGACTTATTGACTACATTTATATTTCGAGATACACTAGTGTATATGAGAAATATTATGAATTTATTACTAAGTATCTTGAAAAAGGAAAAAAATCTATTTTTAATATTTATAAATAGACCCCTATAACTTTTAATATTTGTAAATACACCCCCATAACTTTTAATATTTATAAATATGGCCCCGTATCCGTATCCTACTTTTCTTTGTTTTGACGTATCCCCGTACGCGTTTCCGCGTTTCCGCGTACCGGTATCGGTGCTACATAGATTAAAACAAGACATTTTGCCATTTCATTGCTTCAAATCTCTAACCATACGGCAAACCTAGTCTTGTGGGGGAAGCGTATACGCACCGTACATCCGGTGGCAGTTTTGTAATTTTGATGAAGTTCGTGATTTCTCATAAATGAGCATTGATGTAATTTTGATGAACATGGAGTCTGTTCTTCTGAGTATTAGGAGCCTAACAGTGAGCACCAGTGCTCTCTACTTCATATCTTCTAATTCGGTTTCTTTTTATTATTTTTTCGTTTATAAAAAAAACTTAAATTATGTTTATAATTAATTTCAATATGTGAATCTAATGTAGTATTATATGTTTGATATGTGCATCATTTTAAAATGAGCATAGAGCCTGTTCTTTTGAGTATTAGTAGTCTAAACGATGAGCATTAGTGATATCTACTTCATTCCTCATATATCACATTCCCGTTTATTATTTTTTCGTTTATTAAAGTCTTAAATTATGTCTATAATCAATTTCATTTAATTTCAATGTGTGAATCAAATGGATTATGATATGTTTGACATTTGCAACCTTTTGAAATGAGCATAAAAAAAATACAAAATGAGTATCCATAACTTACAAAATGAGTATTAAAATATTAAAAACTCATTTGTGTGTGCTCATTCATTTTGGGCGTTGTAAACATTTGAGTTTAACATAAAACTCATTTTGAAATATGCATGAATGTAAACATTTTAAAATGAGTATTGCACTTATATCAAATGAGTATACATTAATTACGAAATGAGCATTCAAAAAACTCATTTGAAATGTGTACTATACTCATAATTTCATTTGTTATGCCCATATCATAAGTGACGAACTCCCTTCAGAAACTTGGGTAAGAAAAAGAGAAAAAGGAAGAGTCCAAAGCAAGAAAGAGGGAGAAGAAGCAACTAGGGTTGTGCTGCGCTCGTGCTAAAGGGTTGTGCTGGAGGGAGGTGGCAGCGAGTGAAGGACGAGTAACGATCTGCGAGCTGCGATGGAAGTCCTGCGAACTGGGATGGAAGTCTGCGAACCGCGATGGAAGCCTGCGATTTGCGATGGAAGCTCTGCGAACTGCGATGGAAGCTCTGCGAACTGCGATGGAAGCCTGCGATTTGCGATGAAGCCCTGCGATTTACGAAATAAAAGGCCGGTTGTACCTTGCGCACGGTACACCCGTTGTACCATGTAATTTACGGTCTTGTGGGGGGGTCCTATTTTGTTCACCCGAGAGGATAAACATCACCCTTAGCTTCTTTAATTGTCATTTGACATACCAATTAATTTGTTTTCCTTAAAATCATTAAAACTTATATATTTGTGGTCCAATTTATTATAAAAAATGTGTCGGATTTAATATTTTTTTATTATCTATCCAATGGAATCAGTATTATATACTCCGTATATAAGTTGAAAAAATTATTTTTTTCTAAATATCTATTTTTAGTTGATTTTTATTTTTTAAATTTTTCATATGCAATATTGGTATCATATTAAAGATCATAAAAAATTTGATACATTTTTTTGCAAATGAAAAAGTTAAATAATTGAGAATGAAATTGTAAATAATTGCTTTGCCATGAACAATATTGATTTTATTGGGCAGACCACATCAGTCGATTGCGTCTTGCGTTTCAGCATCTGCCGCTTTAGAGGAACATGTTGATTTTTTAATATTTGGAAGCTCATAATGGATTGAGCAAAAAAATCCTAATATTTATCTTTCATCTATTGTATGTGTTTCTCATTTTATTAAATAATTTGGTACTATCGGTGATGATTCTATTTTAAAATATTTCCAACAAATGAAACCTAGGATGGTACATTTGTAGAATTGTAGAATAAATTTTATATGTAATTTTGTGTGGTATACTATCTGATGGTGTATGTTACCTGGGAAACATTATGCTTCTTTAATGTGTTTTTTATTACTTGTGTATTAATTAGAATTACATTAAAGTAAGGATCTCATGACTCTATCTATTTTTCTGGGTCCGCCAGTAATGGTGGGTAACCTACTAGTGGACCCACCTAATATTTTTTCAAAGTTCGAGTATTTGATTGTTTTTGTTGGGAGTAAGAAAACCTAATTGACATTTTTGTGATAATACGAAGATCAAAATGATAGTTTTTTGTTAAAGGTATAACAAGGATACTTCAAATGATGTACTAATAATACTCCCTTTTTTGAGTAAAGGGTCAGTTTGGTCCTCGAAGTTGCAAAAAAGGCGTCAAATAAGTCCTTATATAGAAGATTCTGTCCGGACGTGCCATTTGAGGTGGCTCCCGATTAAATTTTATGATAAATTTTTTTGAGCATCTTATTCATTAAGTCTAATTTACTCATACCAAATTTCAGCTAAAAATTCAATCGGGAAGACATTCAAATGAATTCTTGAAGATAACAGCGTTTTTAACGGCACAGTTATCTTCAAGAATTCATTTGAATGTCTTCCCGATTGAATTTTTATCTGAAATTTGGTATGAGTAAACTAGACTTAATGAATAAGATGCTCAAAAAATTTCATCAAAAAATTCCACCGGGAGCCACCTCAAATGGCACGTCCGGACAGAATTTTCTATATAAGGACTTATTTGACCCCTTTTTTGCAACTTCGAGGACCAAATTGACCCTTATCCCATGTTTTTTTAATAAAAATAGCTATTTTGAAATTAATTTGCTTGTTTCGAGACTTAATTTATAACAAGTATAATAATTTGAAATTAATTTGCTTGTTTCGAGAGAAACTCCATTAATATTATTTGTGAATGGACTATGGCTTCAAAGCATGTCTGATCTACAAATTAACTGATAAAAGTGGACCATCTAATACAGCTCTTCTTCACAACTAGTTGCGGGATAGCCTATCAATTAGTCTTATCGTTTGGAGTTTGGACAATATAATGGACAAAACAAAATAGACTGCTAGCTGGTAAGTTTATGAAAACTGTTTTAGTACATTTTATAAATACAATCATGGTTGGCCGAAAGCCAAATACTAGTATTGAATGGTAAAAATATTAGGAATATTACTTTGTACAGAATTTTTAGTTAGCCCATGTAATTACCATACGTAATAGTTGTAGGGCAACAGTTTTTCGGCCCATGTACATTGCTGTATTTATATTCCCTCATACGTAATAATATGGCATGCGAGTTTATACCCTAAAAACTTCAACATGGTATCAGAGCAGCTCGCTCGTACCGCTCGCGTTTGAGGCCTCGGCCTACTGCCGTATTGCCGCAGAAATTTGCCGAACAGTGAAGACCGCTGCACCAGCGTTGTAGCTGCGTCATCACCATGTCCGGCGACGAAAAAATCGATGTGAACTCGCCCTTTTATTTGGGCGCCGGAGATCAGCCCGGCAACCTCATCACACACGTGATACTTGATGGAGACAACTATGTGGCTTGGGCTAGGGCAATTACGCTCTCGCTTAAAGCCAGAAGGAAATTTGTGTTCGTAGATGGTACGATCAAAAAGCCGACGGAACCGAGGAAGATGCTCACTTGGGAAACGGTGAATTCCATGCTAGTGTCATGGATTCTCCGTAGTATTGAAGGGAAAATTGCTGCAACTATACCCTATCACGTAGAGGCCAAGCCTTTATGGGATTACTTGGAGAAAAGGTACTGCGTGGCAAACGGTCCTAGACTCCAACAGTTGCGTGGTGACATCGTTGGCTGCCGGCAGAACAAAGGGATGAGTGTTGACGATTACTTTAATCGTCTCATGTCTTTATACGATGAATTGAGTAGGCTGAAACCGCTGCATGCGTGTAATTGCGGGGCCTGTACATGTGATGTGGCGGAGAAGTTCGCCGCCGATCGTGAAGAAGAAAAAATACACCAATTTTTGGTCGGGTTAGATGACGAGTATTACTCGATTACTCGTTCGAACCTGCTTTCCCAATCTCTTCCCCTGACAATGGACAGAGTGTACCAAACAGTTCGGCAGGAGGAAAAATCGCGGGACATAGCTCGTGGGAAGGCTGTTCAAGAAGAACCTCACGCCTTCGCGCTGCGGGCAGAACCACCGAACCCCAGAGGTGATCGACTGGACAAGCACAAGCTGATATGTAGTCACTGCAAACAGAAAGGACATGAGGTCGGGAGTTGTTTCAAGTTGCACGGTTATCCGGAATGGTGGGTGGAGCGCAATCGAGGGGGTAAAGGGCAGCAATCTGGTCGCGGTGCCCAGGCTGGACGAAAGCAGGCTCAAGCTCATGTTATGGTGGACGAAGGACCTGTGGGACAGTTCAAACCAGAACAAGTTCAGGCACTTCTAAATTTGATTAATAATGCCGATGATAAAACTGTTGATCGTATGACTGGTAAGGCTCGTATTTTTCCTTGGATTCTTGATAGCGGGGCGACACATCATGTTACTGGTAATGTAGAATTTTTTTCAAAACTTACAAGCATTGATAACTGGACGATTGGGCTGCCTAACGGGCAGCGTGTTGTGGCCAAGTGGGTTGGTGATATTTCTTTATCTAAATACCTTGTTCTGAGGAATGTATTGTGTGTCCCGCACCTGCAGTGTAACCTGATATCTGTTGCACAACTTGCTGATGACCTCAAATGTATTGTTAAATTTACTAATAATTTGTGTGCTATTCAGGACCGACTCTCGGGGAACCTGATTGGAGCCGGTGAGAGAAGGGACGGACTCTACTACTTCCGGGAGCTTCCAAGCATTCAACTTGCAACTGGATCTATTCTCGACACTTTTGATATGTGGCATCGTCGTTTGGGTCATCCCTCCGATAGAATTCTCAAGTTAGTGCCAGTTGTTGGTTGTAATAATTTAGGTCGCTATTCTTTGAATAAGCCATGTTTGGCGTGTCCTATGGCAAAGAAAAAACGTGACAGTTTTCCGATTAGTGACAACAAAGCAACTCGTATTTTTGACTTATTACATTTGGATTTATGGGGACCCAATCGCATTCCTTCTTCATGTGATGCGGTGTATTTTTTGACTATCGTGGATGATTTTTCTCGTGCTGTCTGGGTCTATTTGTTGCGTGCTAAAAGTGAGGTGCATAAAGTTTTTTCTTCCTTTTTAGCTATGGTCGAACGTCAATTTGAGACAACTGTTAAGTGTATTCGTACAGACAATGGTACGGAGTTTACATGCATGATTGATTTTTTTAATACACACGGAATTTTATTTCAATCATCTTGTGTTGGGACTCCTCAGCAAAACGGACGGGTGGAACGCAAACATCAACATATTCTTAACGTTGCACGTGTTCTCATGCTTCAAGCGAGTCTGCCTATCCGGTTTTGGGGGGAGTGTATTCTTGGAGCTGTGTATTTAATAAACCGTACACCTTCTGGAATTCTCGGAAATAAAACTCCTTTCGAGATTGTGTGTGGCAGACCGCCTCAGTATGATGAATTACGCGTCTTTGGATGTTTGTGTTTTGCACATAATCAACGTGCCAAAGGGAATAAATTTGCACCACGAGGGCGTAAATGCATTTTTGTCGGTTATCCCAACGGGAAAAAAGGGTGGAAGCTGTTTGATTTAGATACTGAAGAATTTTTTGTCTCTCGAGATGTTGTCTTTTATGAGCAAGTTTTTCCATTCGCGGAGCCAACTCCGAACACTGAGCCGATTACTCTTCCTTCATCTCTTGGATTTGATGATGATCTGGAGCCCACTTCCTTAGCTACGGTTGATGAAGGCACTTCTGGTACTTCGGATATGGAGGCAGGAAGTGATGAATCCTCGGATTCCTTGGTTAACCCACCTGAGAATCTTGTGACCATTTCCGAGGGTGCAGGGACGTCTTCGGAACATGCTGGGCCACAATTGGGTCGAGGTCAACGTGAGCGACGACCTTCTGTTCTCCTCCGAGATTACATCACGCATGCGGCTAGTCATATGAGTCCCTCCCCGACCTCGCCGCTTCCGTCATCTTCCTCCGGTACGTCTTACTCTTTAGCACACTTTATTAGTTTTAACAATTTTTCTGCTCGGCATCGTTGTTTTATAGCTGCAGTACACGAAGGGGTTGAACCTCGCTCATTTTGCGAGGCCATGCAGCATGAGGGGTGGCGTAAGGCCATGGCCACTGAAATACGTGCTCTGGAAGATAATGGAACGTGGGTTATGACACTGTTGCCTTCCGGGAAGAAGGCTCTGGGATGTAAATGGGTCTATAAGATCAAGTACCATTCAGACGGGAGAGTGGAACGGCTTAAGGCGCGACTTGTCATTCTGGGGAATCATCAGATTGCAGGCTTGGACTACAATGAGACTTTTGCTCCTGTAGCCAAGATGGTTACAGTACGTGTCTTTCTAGCGGTTGCTGCTGCAAAAAATTGGGAGATTCACCAAATGGATGTTCATAATGCTTTTCTTCACGGGGATCTTGACGAAGAGGTTTACATGAAGCTTCCTCCGGGCTTCACCCCTAGTTCTCCAGGGTTGGTTTGTCGTCTTAAAAAGTCATTGTATGGCTTACGTCAAGCTCCCCGATGCTGGTTTGCCAAGCTTGCACGCGCTCTAAAGGATTATGGTTTTCGACAAAGCTACTCGGATTACTCTCTCTTTACATATCAGCAAGGCACGGTACAGCTTTCTATCCTAGTTTATGTTGATGATCTAATAATTTCTGGAAATGACCCTCCGACATTGCGAGCTTTCAAAGCATACTTGAGTACTTGTTTTCACATGAAGGACCTGGGGGTATTAAAATATTTTTTGGGAGTGGAGGTTGCCCGAAGTACTGAGGGTTTGTTTTTATGCCAACGAAAATATTCTTTGGATATAATTGCTGACACTGGTCTTCTGGGGGCTAAACCGGCCAGTACACCACTTCCTCAAAATCATTCTCTTGCTCTTGCTGATGGAAAAATGCTTTCTGACCCGGAACCTTATCGTCGCCTTGTTGGCCGCCTTATTTATCTATCCTTCACTCGTCCTGATCTTGCTTATGCTGTACATGTATTAGCACAGTTCATGCATGCTCCTCGCCAAGATCATTGGGATGCTGCCCTGCGGGTGGTTCGATATCTCAAGGGAACTCCCGGTCAGGGCATTCTTCTCACTTCCCATGATGACTTGTCTCTTTCGGCTTGGTGTGATTCTGATTGGGCTAGTTGCCCACTCACTCGTCGATCTGTTACTGGATGGATGATTTTCCTGGGCTCTTCTCCTATTTCGTGGAAAACTAAGAAACAACATACTGTCTCTCGATCTTCGGCTGAAGCCGAATACCGTTCCATGGCATCCGCTACCTCTGAATTAAAATGGCTAAAAGCACTTCTTACTAGTTTGGGTGTTACCAATTCTCACGCCATTCCACTTCATTGCGACAGCCAATCTGCCATTCATATTGCTCAGAATCCTGTTTTTCATGAACGTACAAAACATATTGAGGTGGATTGTCACTATGTTCGTGATGCGGTTCAAGATGGGACTATTCGCACTATGCATGTGTCTACTTCGGAACAACTCGCAGATATTTATACCAAAGCTTTGGGTGTTCAACAATTTCAGTATTTACTCGGCAAGTTGGGCATTTGGAATCCACCTGCTCCAACTTGAGGGGGGGTATTAGGAATATTACTTTGTACAGAATTTTTAGTTAGCCCATGTAATTACCATACGTAATAGTTGTAGGGCAACAGTTTTTCGGCCCATGTACATTGCTGTATTTATATTCCCTCATACGTAATAATATGGCATGCGAGTTTATACCCTAAAAACTTCAACAAAAAAAAATAATAGTATTGTCTATTTTTAAAGGATTCAATTGATATCTACTCCATATCGTAGCCGTGAATTAAAGCTGTGGGAAAGTTGGACAAATGACCAAAGATCGAAACCGCAACGATCATGTGGAAGTCATAGTTGCTATGTGCTGGGTTGATCCATTGGTGCGCACGGGTATAAGTCTACCATCATTAGAATTGATTGAGTCACTGTGATTTACAACTTCTCATGTGCTCTGTCGGGTCGGGACATGGAGGACTCTTGGGGTTGGCCATTGGGGATTCAACCTTTTGTTGGACAAAAGAATTAAAAATGTGGCCTAGCTTTATTGCTAAAAGATTATCATCCAATTGTAATTGCAAATTTACAAATTACAAGTAACTCAAAAATTTCAATGCTCTTAAATCAAATATTTTTGAGTTGTTTTCTAATATCCCATTACCAAACAAATTCCGTTTTTGGTGAAAGGATCAAATCAGTCCTTAATATACTGTGAATAAGTGAAGAAAGAATTATACGGAGTACAAAGGATAAGATTAGAAGGTCCATTTCCAGATCGTCAATCTAAGATCAACCGTACATTGTGCATTAGAAGTTGTACCGACCCCTGGAACTTTACCCTTCGGGATCGGAAGACGTATGCCTTCACAAGTGATTCGGATCCCAACTTTTTTGCTCTTCATCTTCTCCAGCTTCACCAGGACCATTGTATCCATCGAGATCTTAACGGGCAGCCCGTTTTTCTTCCTCAAATCCGATTTCAGACCCGAAACAGAATCCGCGTCCAGTAGCTGCGACGGCATAGACAATGTCGAGTGAATCACGGTGATGTTGTTCGGGTTGCTGACGAAACCCGGAAACGACCCGTTTGATATTGTGACCTGACCCGCATACGCCGTGAGGGCAATCGGGTCGTACGCGTAGATTATTTTCGGGTCGGGGTTTTTGGCCGACACGGCGAGGTTCAGCTTGGTGGAGAGGCGAGTGGTTCCGTCGGAGGGGGCGGTGGTGAGGTTAAATTGGGAAATCTTCAAGGACCAGACGGAGAACGCCGGGCGCTGCGGCCGGTAGATGACGTAAAATGTGGCGCCAAAGATGGCGGCGAGGAGGAAGAGGGTGCAGAGAGTGATGATGGACCAGAAACAACAGAGGCAAAAGAATCTCCGGCAGCTACAGCGGCGGTGTTCAATTCTGCGGTTGGCCATCGGTACAGGCCGGTAGGGGATGCGGCTGGGATTGTGGAGCTTGGGTTTCGGTACATTCGCGGCTGCGGCGGTGGCGCCGCCGTGGGTAGTGTCTGTGGTATTCCCATTTGGCTTGGCGGATGGGAACACTCTGTCGGCCATTTTTGTTGAGATTGGTGGAGAGCTGTATGGTGGAAATGAAGAAGAATATTGAAAACAGAGAATAATATTGTGAAGTGTAGGCAGTGTAGAAATGGGACCCAACTTCCACTCTGTAGTATATAATCGAGGGAGGAATATTATACTTCCCCTATCCCTTATAACTTTGTCAACTTTCCTTTTTTGTATGTCCTATTAACTTTGTCATTTTCCCTTTTAAGCAAAGAATTTGTGGTTCCAGTTAATTCACTCTCCTTTACACAAACCTCAATCACACAGTTTTTACTTTATTAATTCTCGTGTTGGTCAAACTTGACAAAGTTATTAGTGACGGAGGGAGTATATTATATCGGGTCTATCTGCTAGCTTTTGATTAAAGTTCAACTTACATCTTCTCATCTAAATGTCCGATCGATGTTGGGGGGCCTTCAAGGATGACGTGTCATCTTTTTTATACATTATCTGGGGAAGAGTGACTTGAGTTATTTACTACTTCCCTTAAAGGTTTGCTAAATTTGACTGGCACGTGGATAATAAAGTAAAAACTGTGTGGTAGATATTTGTGCAGAGGAGCTAAAAATAACATGAGCAATTGTTAAAAGGGAAAGTAACAAAGTTTTTGGGACAACCAAAAAAGAAAAGTTGACAAAGTTATAAGGTTGAGGAAAGTAGTTACAGTATCTCTCATTCTCACCCAGTAGAAGAAAAGTGGTGGGTATACACATTGTTGTGTATATCATTCATACACTTTTTTCTTATTGTCTGTACATTATGTGTGCGTCTTACAATTGTATACAAAAAAAACTGTGTGTATGTAAGACAAACAAGTCTATGAAATGTATACACCAAAAAGTATAAACAAACACGGGTGTGGTAGGAAATGAGTGCAACAACTTAGAATGAAAATCACTCTCGTTTCACTGGTGGGATCAAAAGTTTAATTTACATCATACCAAATACTCCCTCTGTCCCTAAAAGAAGTTCTATTTCGCTTATCGAGGATCAACTTAAATCACTCTTAAACTCTTACTTTTTATATCAAAATTTTATAAAAGTTGAATTATTTTTTGCAGGCTTTGTAGCGGGTTTAATGTAGTTTCTGAATATGTAAATTTTATTTACTAAAAATAATCTGAGTTTTCACAGGGATCATTTAACTTTATCGTCGGTCAACCTTCGTAATCCGCAATTGGAACAACATTTAGGGAGGGAGGGAGTAATTGTTTTATTGGTTCAATGGTTTTCTCTGGGATTTTATTTGTAGGAGTAATTTACGAGTTTGCTTGATTGTGACTTGTGAGGGACTAAGGGGACTTTTGTCTCATTTCTGGATCTTCCAAACATTGTCTAACGGGATTTTTAGAGTCTAGCAGGCTCGCACCGATCAGAAGTTAATTGGTACCTACTACGGAGTACTTATTTTACATTATACCCATTTAGGAGGGTAAGCTGTCTTTTTTTTGTTGATATGAGAGGATTACATCCAGTCTGATATAGATGATCATACAATAATTATTTCTAAAACTATTTGGTCTGAACCCGTATATGTGTGAAGCGATATATTTGAATACTTAAAAAGTACATGGAATTATTGTCTGTGCAGTGCATAATTATCATCTGAAAATTGAATTTACTTAATTGTAAAATTGTAGAGGAGGGTGAACATCAAGTGTTAATGTTTTACTTATTGTTGGATCTCATTTTACGTTTTAATTATAGTTTGCATTGAGCATCAAGTGTTGGAGTAAGTTATAGGGTTGCCCATCGCCCATGTTTACTCATCATTACTTCATTAGTACCAATGTACCCTTAAGGGTGTTTGGATTCCATTCTTAAAACACAAGTTGGAGTGTTTAGGGAAAGTGATTGTGTAATTCTAATTTACTCATAGAATCAGTTTTTTATAAGCTGGAAGATACCAGTTTTTGAAAACTGATTCTAATTCTGCTTCTACATTAAAACAGAATCAGAATTAGAATCAGTTCCAAACACCGCCTTACTTTACACCCTATAAAAGTTAATTTTTTCATCATTTAACAAATTTAGCCATAATTTCATGAATTTGAGCAGATTCTACTAATTCAACTAAATTTAGTGTTACACAATCATCTTTTTTGTTTGTTAAGTTTTACTATAAGCTTTGAAGGTTCGTTTAAAAATAATATGCATCACAACTTCAGAAGTAATGCTATCACCTATGTTGCACCGATACTTCACTTCGATGCCGTATCCGCGTATCCGATACGTATCCGTATCCGATACTCACCGATACCCATCCTGTACGTATTGGGTCCGTATCCGTAATTTAATAAAAGTATCGGGCTTAATTTTAAAAATACCGATACTTCCGATACCCGTATCCGTGAACCGATACGCGTATCTGAACCTATAACCCCTCATTTTATACACGACATGACGAAAATTTAGTAGCCAACCAAGCGACCACAACATGTGGAACATTGATAAAGATGGTTTCGGGAGTATGAAAAATAATGGGGGAATACTATAATTTGACATTTCATTGCTTGATGATATTTAATTGAAACAAGACTTGGATGTAAATGCAAATAGAGAACAAAAAAAAATATTTGAATTTAAATCAAAATATCAATACTTTAGTTTTTTAGACTAATCTTTGAAACTTTATTATAATAGTTAATTTTTTGTACTATTATTATTATTTTATTTATGAACCCCTGAATTATATATATTTGCAAATTATACCCTATATTTTTATTATTTATAAATATACTCCCGTACCCGTATCCTATAATTTTTGAAAGTGCCGTATCGCCGTACCCGTATCCGCGTATCCGCGTATCGGCGTATCCGTATCCGTGCAACATAGCTCCTATCACTTGAAGTCCCTAAATAACTTTTTTAATTTCCTTTTACCTTCCTTCTAAAATTGCCTCTCATTTCCTGTTTGTATGAATGTATCATCTAATTTATGTGGTTTTCAATTATGAACTACAACTGTTCAGTTTTGTTTTTTCAATTATGCGTTCTGTCAAGGTGGATTTTTGTATAAGGATGGGAGAGTATATATTTTTTAAAAAAATCACCAACACTATGGGGAAGCAATTACAGGTGGCACCCTGTCTTTGGGTTGCAATTTGCCAACCCCTTTTAGCTTGAGTTCCTACTAAGCAAGTGGGAATCTTCATGGCTGTCTTTAAGTTTTTTTTTTGCCTTTTCCGGTCAATTGCTTCAATCTAGTGGCGATACATACTCCATGAGTCCATTATTAAATTCTTTGCTTGGAGTTTGACAGCCTATTTTATTTTGGACAAATATCACCTTGTCTGGTTTGAAAGAGCAAATAATGATCGCATTGAATACTTAGTTGCCACCTAATACTATCTAATACTTAAAGGGAAAGTTCCCGAAATAGGACTAAAATAGTTTGGAAATTCTAAAATAGGACTACCATGTTTTTTATTCCCAAAATAGGAGTAATTACTGCCAAGTTTGGAAAATACTGCCATGTTTGAAGTCTGGTACTGCCAAAACATGACAGTAATTAGTCCTATTTTGGGAATAAAAACATGGCAGTCCTATTCTGGAATTTTCAAACCTTTTTAGTCCTATTTCGGATAATATCTCATACTTAAATGAATGACATTAGACTTTTGAATAAGTGAGACTGTAGCTTTCCTCATTCTTAAATGAATGGCATTAGACTTTTTTTTTTGCAAGGGAATGGCATTAGACTTGGTAGAACGACAGTGTAAAGAAAATAAAGAAAAATAGGATTGCAAAAAACAAATGACACTTCATCTCCAAAGTCCCCAACATTGCCTGAACTATTAACTGGGAACATAAATATTACGAAAGAAGAAAATGGCAGTAATCTATATATATATAAAAGCAGAATCGTGCAACATGATGCACAATTCTGACCATATATGTAGGACACGTGTCACATGATGGTGAATACATTACGTCATAGCACATTCAAGAAAAAAACTGTTCTGGCTTTTTAGAACTACACACGTGACATCAGTCCTATCAGAATTAAAAAGTGGGGAACAGTTTCTCTCCACGATTGAATCATGATTCCCGAATCAACATTTCTTCCATGACAAAGGCAGTTCCACCCAATCCCACTACTATATATACCTGCATCGAATAATCAAAAAATCAAGTTCAAGCACAGGCATTCTTGCAGTATATTTCTCAACTTTTCTCATATACTCATTACGTTACTAATATTTTTTAGCATATAGTGAATTAATTGTTTGGCTAATTTGCAGAGGATTGAAAAAATCAAGGTTGAAGATGTTCAACAGAGTCCAAGAGCTTAACACCTCAAAGACAATCTGGGCTCTAAAAGTCAGATTGGTGCGTGCCTATCCAGTCCCAGTTTTCACAAACAAAAATGTGATCAATACAATGGAGTGTGTGTTTCACGATCAAGAGGTGTGTATTTCATGATCATTTTTTGAGTTCAATTCCACTTTACAGTTATTAATTTTGAAACAAATTGACTCTCCTTTTATTTACGCAGGGCGACAGAATTCATGCCACAATTCGCCGAGAAAGGCTTGGCACATTCAAGGAGCGCATAAAAGAAGGAAATGTCTACGTGTTGAGAAATTTTGTTGTGACTCCAAATTCCATGAAGTACAGAACAACAAATTGTCCTTTCAACATCATTTTCAACCACAAGACAACATTGGTTGAACATGACATTCCATTTCCAAAAAATATGTTCAACTTCAAACCATTTTTTGGACTTCAAAATGCAAATCAAGTAAACCTCACTGAGCTGTTTGGTATAAGATTCTACCTTTTCTTATTCTTAAATTATTGATATATCATACAAAGACTCTGTGAATTCGAATGTTAACAACACATGGTTACACAGATATAATAGGGAGTGTTAGGTCAATCCATTTTCCTAGACCACGGGAGAATAATGGAGCAACCCAAAAATTGGTGGAAATGGTTTTGGAAGACCCTGAGTATGTTGTTCATAATTTTTTATGTATTTAATTTTAAAATCGATAAAATCATTTTTTTTCGCAAATAAACAATATTATTTTCGTAAAATTTTAAACTCATGCCATACAGCCAACAAAAGATCAGGTGCACTCTCTGGGCTGATTTTGTTGACGAAATAAGGCGTGGGGTAGAAAAGACTCCTAATTTCATGGTAATCGTTGTTCAAATGGTTCACCCAAGAATGTACAAAGGTGAAGTGTGCATGACCAACAGTTACCATGGGTCAAAGTTGATTATCAATGGTAAAGACCAAGAGATACTGGACTTCAAGGACAGGTATACCTATAATTGTGCATTCCATTCAGTGATGTATATGTGCCTATGTTAAGCAGAAATAATGACTTCATATACAGGTTTGACTTGCATGGTGATGAGGGTTACACTGGTTCACCAATTGTTGTGACCACAGAGGAAGAAGAGGGTTCAGGAGACGAAGAATTTGTGACAATCGAATCACTTTTCCAGGAAAACTTGGTAAATTTGAGAAATTCTGCTCTGTTATTATATTTAACTAAGGATCCCCGGGAATCTAATGTCAGTTGTAAATCATATATTAGAACGGCCGATTCTGGGTTGCCGGTGAAGTCATTGATATAGAAACAGGAGAGGGATGGTGGTACTTGGCTTGCAGAGAATGTGCCAGGAAGGTGGCACCAAAATGTGGGCGTTTTGAATGTATAAATCCAGCATGTAAAAACCGTCGTGATGCGGTGATGAGGTTTGCTTTTCAAGACTAAGTACTAAAGCTTGGCAGTTCAACTTTTAGCATACTTTCAAAAAGTGCTAACCTTTTAAATATCTCTAAACAAAGTACAGGTACAAAGTCAAGATAAGAATTCTGGACAAAACAGCAAACGCTGCATTTACACTATGGGATACAGCTTGCCAGGAATTATTCGGGAAAAAGGCAGCTACAATGGTTGGGGACACGGTAAGAAGGATTATAATTCACTTATCATGACATATTTTGAAACACCTATAAAGAACTGTTGAATTACATCTTTGAGCAGAAAGAAGAAGACGGGTTTCCTTTGGAAATATTAAATTTGATTGACAAGAAAGTTATTTGTTTGGCTCAAGTACAAAATGATAGCACAAAGAGAGGTGAAACTGCTTTTAGTGTTCAAAAGATTAAACTTGAAAATGAGAACATAGCACAAGTGAATGGGGAAACTTCGCATGCTAAGGTAATAAAACGACCTTTATATTTTATTTTAATTAAAAAAACTCTTTAAACTCTTTCTTGCATTTAAGTAAATCTTTTTACATTTAAGGAAATGGAGGATTCCTCTGGAGAGCAGAACAAGAAAAACAAAGAAAAATGCGATGAGATTGACCTTACCATCTACGACAACGTCGAAACAGATGGTGACACTGCCACATGCAGCAAAAGAGGTGCAGAAAAGGGGGTAGAAACTCTTCAGGAGATGGTTAAGAGAAACAAAAGGGCAATTAAAGTCAAGATTGAGAAGTCCTGAACGAAAGAATCGGGCTACCTACCCAAGCCTGTGTTTTCAATTATGTTCTTTGTGATTTGCTGCTTTCCTACTTTGTACCTTTCAGTGTTTTTAAGCATTACCTAAGTGTTTTCAAACACACAAGGTCTTAAACCTTTAGGATTTCCTATATTTGATTTCACCTAAATGTGTTCATAAACACAACGTTTTGTTCTTTGTTCATATCAATGTAAATATAACATGAAGTTTACTCTGTGATTTAAATTTACATGTTTATTGATTACTCAAATCACCTAAAATTAAGTTTGTTATTAAGTTAAATGCTTTGTCATTATTAAAATTAAAATTAATGTACTGAATTTATGTTTTACTTTTTTTTTAGAGGTCTGTTTTACTTTTTATATCATTCACAAATCAGCATATAAAACGGAGAGATTAATCGAAGATAAGGGGGTGAATGTACCTGAAGTCTTCATCACAATATTACCTGCAACCCTATGCTAATTAATATATTACATAAATGGGAAACCCAATTGGGTCCCCTAAACCTAAGTTTACATTTGATGCACTACAAAAAAAAAAACAAGGTGTAGAAACCTGCATTATTAAAAAAAAAAAGGTTAAATTGTTATACCAAAAAAAGGCTGAAATTAGTTGACAAATAGATATATGGTTGTCCTATATGTAAATTGAAGATAAGGGGGTGAATGTACCTGAAGTCTTCAGCACAATATAACCTGCAACCCTATGCTAATTAATATATTACATAAATGGGCAACCCAATTGGGTCCCCTAAACCTAAGTTTACATTTGATGCACCACCAAAAAAAACAAGGTGTAGAAACCTGCATTATTAAAAAAAAAAAAAAGGTTAAATTGTTTTACCAAAAAAATGCTGAAATTAGTTTACAAATAGTGACGATATAAAATTATCCAATTGATCAAGGAAATAAAATTAGGTATGTAATATACCGTAAAATTTTAGATTGTTATTTCTCTTTTCAATGTAATATATGATATCAAAACATTGATTCACTACAATATAAAACATTCTGCTACAAAAAAAAATCGTCACATAGGATAAGAGAGTGTGTTTTACAAATGTTGAGGTTGAAATCAGTTTACTAATAGTCATTAATAAAAACTGTGAGCAGTAATTTTTTATTTAAAAAAACTGTTGCTACTAATTTGATATTGGCTTGGTGGTTGGAGACATCCGCCACACACAGCATATTTTTAGGGATTTCAATAGTGGTATTAAAAAACTGTACGTGCAAAGCATATTTTTAGGGATTTCAATAGTGGTATAAAAAAACTGTACGTACAAATCATATTTTTAGGGATTTCAATAGTGGTATAAAAAAACTCTACGTAGTATCTTTAATTTAATACAAAAGTTGCTACTAATTTGATAGTGGGTCGGTGGTTGAAGACATTTACGCCACACCAAGCACTTTTTTTAGGAATTTTAATAGTGCTCTAAGAAGCTTAAAAATAACTGTATGGGAGAGAACTTGCAATAATTTTGTTTAGCTCTAAGAAGCAAGAACGTCTGGTACTATCTACACCCTTGGTTTCAATTCAAAATATTTCTTCTTTTATTTCTTTATAAGATAATGAGTTTCATTCTGCTTATGCTTCCATACAAAGCAAATCACCAACTATAGATGATGAACAAGAATAAGGAGATGGATATTCGAGAACATGTCGTCACAAATTCAAGTACCAGAAAGAGCATCGGAAACAAGCGCTCTAGAAGTAGTAAACCAGGTATCATTCATTGTATATGTGCCATTGTCTTTTGGGACTCTCCATGCTCTTTTAAATATATAATGACCAATGATGAAAAACCGAGTATTTCTTAAAAGCCAACTATAATGATAAGATAAACTTGAGATTAAGTTTATCTTGAACATTTAGAAAGATTGATTTTGTCTAATTAAGTAAAATTTAAGGTAGTTTTATTACTCTTGCAGGAATAGCAATTATAAAAGAAATTACTGCTCATATTAACATTACATTCCAGTGTTTAGACAACAAGGAACGAAAATGATAAATCTGAATTTTACAAAGCAGCCCATAATAGTAAAAGATAAACTAGAGATTGTTTTATTTGAAAACACTTGGAGGATATCCACATAACATAAAACAAAACATATAAGTTCATATTAGATTTTAATAAATTGTGAAAAATATAGTAAGTTTTACTTTCCCTAAAATTGATGTAATGATATAAAATTGATTTAGTATGAAAAAGGTATATTTTAAGAATGGATTCTTAATCTTTAAAAAACTGTAATTATTGCCTAATGATGAAGGCCACATATGCGTTTTAAGAACTGAAGTGATTTTGTATCATCAGACCAAAACAGAGGTAGTAAAACATATGTTAATAACTTTGAAGAACCATGTTTGGGAAAAACTTATCTCATTCTAAGTGGTGGATCTTAAATAGCATGTGCTTAGCTCCATTTCCATGTATTAGCTGCGACAGATAGACATACGTATAAATCACTTCATAAGGATTTATTAGCAGAAATATATCTATTACAGAACAATGGATTAACACATCAGGTTGGAAACACCAAAACAAATAGGGATCAAAATGAGAAATCTTTGTTTTCCTAAGCAGCCCATAATAGTAATAAGATAGAATACAGATTGTTTTTTTGGAAAAATAGAAAATAAGCAGCCCATAATAGTAATAAGATAAAATACAGATTGTTTTTTTAGAACAATAGGAAATAAACTAAATTAAAAATACAGATTAGGCTTCTTATTCTTTGAGAACGAGCAATTACATACATATTATGAAAACACTTAAACGACACCAGCCAAATGTATAACACTACCTGTATTTTTGTATTAGATTCATATATATTGTAAAGATTTGGGTCACTTAACGCAGATATATATTATATATATATTATATACTTCACACATATAGGAAAGTATGTTTGTTAAATCTAGAAAATCTCACAAAATATTTCAGATTTTAATAAAACCAGGTGGGTGGGTATTACCATTCAACTATATTATATTACTAAGTTTTTAAAATGATGTGTAAAGTTCAAGTGAATCATTACATTTGTTTTAAAGCATGAGGGTTTCAAATAAATACAAATGTGATGATTGAAGTGTTGTTTTTGACAGAACAGTAGTTTATTTTCTAAAAATGTGAATGAAGTAATGAAAACTCTTACTTTTCCTAAGCAGCCCATAATAATAGTAATATGAGAGAATACAGATTGTTTTTATTTGGAACAATACAAAATAAGCATCACATAATAGTAATAAGATAAAATACAGATTGTTTTTTACAAGAATAGGAAATAAACTAATTGAAAATACAGATTAGGCTTCTGATACAGAATGAGCACTTACATACATATTATGAAAACACTTAAACGACACCCACCAAATGTGTAATACTACCTATATATTTGTATTAGATTC
This sequence comes from Cuscuta epithymum, assembly GCA_945859915.1. Lineage (NCBI taxonomy): Eukaryota > Viridiplantae > Streptophyta > Magnoliopsida > Solanales > Convolvulaceae > Cuscuta > Cuscuta epithymum. The sequence continues at coordinate 7,130,595 of CAMAPF010000011.1, read as the reverse complement.
ATATATATTGTAAAGATTAAGGACACTTAAAGCAAATATATATTATATACTTCACACATATAGGAAAGTATGTTTGTTAAATTTAGAAAATCTCACAAAATATTTCAGATTTTAATAAAACCAGGTGGGTGGGTATTACCATTCAACTATATTATATTAAAATGATGTGTAAAGTTCAACTGAAGATTGAAGTGTTGTTTTTGACAGAACAGTTTATTTTCTAAAAATGTGAATGAAGTAATGTTGTGATTTCAACCTTTTAAGATTTTAATCGAAGCTTTAAGCAGTAAAGGGGTCTCTCTTCTTTGATATGCTTTTATTTCCCCTTGCTCTTGGCAAACCTGAAATGGTAGAAAGACCAATGATTAGATCCCAAGTTTTATTCACAGCCCACAATAATAATAATAATAATATTAATGAGATAAACTTCAGATTGGCTTTACCTTAAACACTGTAGAAAAAAATCATTTAGTATTAAAAAGGTAGTATAATTTCAGGTAGGTTCGTCATTCTTAAACAAAGAGAAATTACAATTCCATTCTTTAAACCCGCCAATTGATTTTAAGAATCGGAGCAGTTTCGTAACATAAGAATTTTAAGATCTAAGGAAAAATGATGTTAATACACGAGATGAAGAGAGAAACATATGATGCCTAAAGTATTAACACCAAAAACTTTGATGAAAATTTATTTCAAAACAATCGATTATATAGTTTTGTAAATATACACGATTAATATATAATAACACCTAAATAAATTTGAAGAACCTTCAGATCTAAAAGAATAAACACATAAAAGTTGAGAAATACTTATCTCATTCCAGGCGGCTGATTTCTCAGAGCATTTACCGAGCCTCTTTTCGATGTACGAGCTGCAACAGTTACACATAAGAAGAATCAGTTCATAAGGATTTATTATCAAAACTACATCTATAAGAATACAATGAATAAACAGATCAGATTGGGGAAAAAACCAAACAAACAAGAATATAGTAAAAAAAACATATCTGACTGAGACAGGAGAGAAGGTTGCTACGGTGTGGCTCATCAGCTCCGACCTTGCCTTCCTCCACCGCAAATCGACTGTGAAGGACGGCAAAACTTCTGTAGGAAGGGAAGTCGGATAGTGCGTGGAAGTGGTAGCGAGTAAAATGGCTGCCCGATTTGGAAGAAGGGAGAAGGGAGTGATCGGGTGTTAGAGAGATGGCTGCCCGATTTGGAAGAAGGTGTGTGAAGTGTGAAGCGATCTCATTCGGACAGGGAGCATATATATATAGGGAGGGTGTAGGGTTCTTTCTATTGGGTCTAGGTTGTTGGGCCAAAGTTGTTTGGGTTATAAGAACCTATTTGGTAACTTTTTGAGTTTGTTTGGCTAAAATCAGTTGAGTCCATTGATTCTGTTCAAAATTATAAATTTCTGGCTTACAAGATTATATTGGTTAATTTATAAAAAAATAAATATAAAAATATATTGTATTAATAAAATAAAGAAAAATGGGAGAATTTGACTTTTCACCATATTTCACTTCAAAATCATTTCACTTTGCACCCCATTTAGAAATGGTCCTTCACAAATGTTATATGATAGGGTGCAAAATTAATTTTTTTTTAAAATGGGGTGCAAAGTCCAATATCACCCAAAAAATGGAGTACAAAGTCAAATTCTCCCAAAAAAAAATATATGTGTAATAATAGCTAAAATGTCCCAACAAATTAACTTCAACTTTACTTTATCTTATTATTACACATTTCAGCGTGCAAAATAAAATATTTACGTGTTTGGTTAAAAAGTTGGATGATAAACTTGATAAGCCGAATAAAAGTGTTACTTAATTAGTGTATCGTATCATTTATATAGTATATAATTCAAAAATAGTCTTTACTTTATTGCTAAAATTTAGTCAGATGCTTAATTATTTTTTATAAAAATGATAGATTATTGTATCATATCATTTATATATTTTTTACTTTATCGCTAAATTAATCTAGATTTTTATATTTGTATAGTAAATGTGGATCGCTTGACAAGAAAGCGTGCACGAGTGGAGGAACATGTGTCCACTAAGTCTACTTCAGGGGAAGGTGATCAACATTAATTGTTCTTCTTCGTCTCCGCTTATTGATACTTTGGATATTTATGTATTTACAAAACAGATATTATTTTACTAAAGTTTTTATGCAAAACTCTAATCTTATAATTAGCATAGTTCTACGTTCTCAATTATATTAGTTTTTAAATAGTAGAATTTTGTGTAGTTGTTTCATATTCGGATATTGGAGATCCAACTTACAAGTGTGAGAAGTGTGGAGCAACATTTTGGTATGACGAAAGATTGAGAGCTGACTATAAATCCAAAAGTCCAAAGTATTCTCTTTGTTGTGTGAATGGTACAATAAAGCTCTCGCCAATGAAGACTCCTCCTCAAGTACTACTTGATCTACTATATGGTGATAGTGAAAAGAGTAAACACTTTTTAAAAAACATACGATCATATAATAGTATGTTTTCTTTCACTTCGATGGGAGGAAAGATTGATGTTGAGCACAACAGAGGTAAATCTCCACCGGTTTTCAAATTGCATGGACAAAACTACCATTTGATTGGAAGTCTTATGCCTGAGGAGAATGAAGTACCTAAATTTGCACAATTGTACATCTACGATACTGCAAATGAGGTGGTTAATCGAATCAGATCTGTGAGGTTAGTGTATGCCATTAATCTTACTGTAATGCAATACTCTTTAAATCCCTTTTATGAATAAGTGCATTGAATATATGAGTTTCTTATTTAATAGGGATGTAGATGAGGAGAACACCCTCCACACCGACATCGTTGGCGATTTGAAAGAAATGTTGGACAAAAATAATGCATTCGTTAAGTCGTTTAGAATGGTTGGCCAGAAAGTAACTGATGGAGAGCTAAATATTCGGTTGAAACTCATTGGCAAGAGAGTTTCTGATGCTCGAATGTATAACCTTCCTTCAACATCCGAAGTGGCTGCGTTAATAGTAGGTGACTTTGACGAAAATTTGGGTAACAGAGATATTGTGCTACAAGCACACTCTGGATCATTGCAACGTATAAATGAACTGCATCCGGCTTATCTACCTTTGCAATATCCTCTTCTATTTCCTTATGGAGAAGACGGTTATCGAGAAGACATCCCATTTTCTGATTTGAAGAAACCCACACCAAATGGAAGAACTACTATCAGTGTTAGGGAATATTTTGCATTTCGCTTGCATGAAAGAGATCAAGAATCCCCAAGCATACTCTTCTCAAAGAGACTCTTTCAACAATTTGTTGTGGATGCGTACACAATGGTAGAAGCCGGGAGGTTAAGGTATGTTAGGACGCATCAACAAGAACTTCGGTGTGAGTTGTATAAAGGTCTTTCGGATGCAATATTGCGGGGAGAAACAGACTCACGTGCTCAAGGGAAGCGAGTTATATTGCCTTCTACATTCACCGGAGGGGCACGATATATGATCCAGAATTATCAAGACGCCATGGCGATATGTCGTTGGGCTGGATATCCGGATTTGTTCATAACGTTTACTTGCAATCCCAAATGGTCTGAAATTAGCCGCTTTCTTGAAGAAAGGAGACTCAAACCAGAAGACCGGGCTGATATTATTTGCCGAATTTTCAAAGTCAAGTTGGACAGATTGATCAAAGATCTTCGAGATAATAAAATATTTGGTCGTGTTAAAGCAGGTAATATACTACAACATGTCTATGCTTACATATTTTATGTGTAATTCTTTTATTCTGATAACTGCAGTTTTTATTTATGTATAAGTAATGACGATTGTGGAATCTTTTGTAGTCATATACACCATAGAGTTTCAGAAAAGAGGTCTGCCACACGCTCATATATTGCTGTTCATAGCTAGAGATGACCCATCTCCGTTTGCAAATGACATCGACCGTATCATTTCAGCTGAAATTCCAGATAAACATGTGGATCCTGTTTATTATGATGCGGTAGCCGATTTAATGATGCACGGACCGTGTGGACCATCTAGGCCAAATTCTCCGTGTATGTCAAATGGTCGTTGCACTAAACATTTTCCAAAGAAATTTAATGAGGAGATGACGATTGATGATGAAGGGTACCCGATCTACAGGCGAAGGGATGATGGAAGGACAATTACAAAAGGGGAGGTCGAGCTAACCAATCAATTTGTAGTGCCACATAATCATTATCTATTGCTTAAATATGGTGCTCATATGAATGTGGAGTGGTGCAATCAATCCCGCTCAATAAAGTACCTATTTAAGTATGTCAACAAAGGGAACGATCGCGTGACAGCTGCATTTTACCAGAATCCAAGTTCTGATGAGTCCAATCAACCTGTTGATGAGATTAAGATGTACTATGACTGAAGATATGTATCCCCTTGTGAGGCAGCATGGAGAATTCTTGGTTTTGAGATTCAATATAGAAATCCTGCGGTTGAACGATTAAGCTTGCATTTACCTGGTGAGCAGAATGTATATTTCTCAGACACTTCATCGTTGCAGAACGTGGTAGATCAACAAACTATGAAGGAGAGCATGTTTGTGGCTTGGTTCAAAGCAAACAAGAAATATCCTGAAGCAAAAAACTTAACTTATGTTGAGTTCCCTCAGAAGTTCGTATGGCATAAACAGACAAAGGAGTGGAAAGAAAGAAAGAAAGGATTTTCTATCGGGCGAATAAATTATGTACCTCCTGGTAGCGGGGAAATATTTTACATGCGATGCCTTATGAATGTTGTTCGTGGAGCAACGTGCCACGATGATTTGAAAATAGTCGATGATATACAGTTTTTGAGTTATCGTGATGCATGTTACGCGCGAGGGTTATTAGACGATGATAGGGAATATATAGATGCAATTGAGGAGTCAAGTCACTCAGCCTCTGCATTCTTACTCAGATATCTTTTCACAACAATTTTGACATCGAATTGTGCGTCACGTCCAGAGCACATTTGGGAGAAATGCTGGACATTCTTTTCAGATGACATTCTTTACAAACAACGCCGTTTGTTGCAATATGAAGGTATTACATATACTAATACATTCATTTGAAATATTAGCGTTTTATATTGTTCATTGTAACGTACATAATATTGTTTCCTCATTCGTGTAGCCTTGACACTTGATGATGATGAGATTAAGAATCTGGCACTTATTGAGATTGAGCGATTGCTGCAAAGTTATGGAAGGAGTTTAAAGGATTATTACCCTATGCCACTTCCGCGTGGGGATACAACTCAAAGTAACGTCAACAGATTGATATGTGAAGAGTTGCAATATAACAAGAACGAAATGAAAGGACTGCATGATAGTCTCATATGCAACTTAACAGCAGAACAACGCGAGGTTTATGATATTGTAATTGATGCAGTCCACACCAATACTGGAGGTGTTTTCTTTGTATATGGTTACGGTGGAACTGGGAAAACCTTTGTGTGGAAAACTTTATCGGCGACTTTGCGTTGTAAAGGTGAGATTGTACTTAATGTAGCATCAAGTGGGATAGCTTCTTTGTTATTGCCTGGTGGAAGAACCGCTCACTCTAGGTTTGCTATACCCATCAACATAAATGAAGACTCAACGTGCAATATAAAACAAGGCAGTCAATTGGCAGGACTTATTGTGAAGTGCAAACTTATCATATGGGATGAAGCCCCAATGGTGCATAAACATTGTTTTGAAGCACTTGATAAGACTATGCGTGATATATTGCAATTGACGAATCCTGTGAGTTTGAGCACTCCTTTTGGAGGAAAAACCATTGTTTTTGGGGGTGATTTTCGTCAAATATTGCCCGTGATTCCCAAAGGATCTCGGAATGATATCGTTTCAGCTACTATCAATGCATCTTATCTATGGAGGTGTTGTAAGGTACTGCGATTGACGAAAAATATGAGGCTTCAAAGTGCGAACACCCCGGATGAAATTGAAGGGATTAGAAAGTTTGCTGAATGGATTGCAAGAATCGGTGATGGTGCAATTGGTGATTCATCAAATGGGTTTGCAACAATTGAGATACCAGATGATATATTGCTGAAATATGAAAGTGATCCAATAGCAACCATAGTCCGAAGTACATACCCCGGTTTTCCCGATATTGATGATGACCCGACATATTTGGAAAAACGGGCTATACTGGCTCCAACTCTAGACGTTGTTGATTCCATGAATCAGTACATGATGTCGTTGAATACCCGAGAATCAAAAACCTGTTTTAGTTCAGACAGTGCTTGCCAGTCCGACACAAATGCAGATGTTTTAGCTGATGTCTATACCCCTGAATTTCTAAATAGTCTTAAGTGTTCTGGAGTTCCAAATCACGAGTTGACTTTGAAGGTTGGCACTCCAGTTATGTTACTGCGCAATATAGATCATTCAATGGGGCTTTGCAATGGGACAAGATTGGTTATCACAAGACTCGGATGTCATGTGTTGGAAGCTAAAATATTGTCTGGGCATACTGCAGGGCAAAAAGTGTTGATCCCAAGGTTGAATTTGACTCCATCAGATGTTAGAATGCCTTTCAAGTTTCAGCGAAGACAATTCCCTATAATGGTTTCATACGCAATGACAATCAACAAAAGTCAAGGACAATCGTTATCTCATGTTGGGTTGTTCCTAAAAAACCCGGTTTTCTGTCATGGTCAACTCTACGTTGCTATTTCCCGAGTTACCAGACGTGAAGGATTGAAAATATTGATATGCAACCCCGATGGTGCCTCCAGTAACTCAACGTTAAATGTTGTGTACCCAGAAGTTTTTCAAAACGTTTAGTGTTTTTTTATATTACAATGTTCTTACTTCGTTAATTCAACAACTTATTAACATATCTCTCATATCATTTATTTTATTAATCTTATTATATTAAAAGTGTGTGCCTTGATATTTTTATATGTATATCTCATAACCAAAAACCAAGAAAATATTGTCCCGTGCATCGCACGGGTGCGATACTAGTGTCAAATAAATCCGTATCAAATACTCTCTCCATCCTCTTTTAAATGTCCCGGAAGAGGGTGACATGAGTTTTAAGAAAAGTGGGTTTGTGTGGTTGATAGTAATTGATAAAGTAAGATTAAACTAAGAATGATTTTGAGTCACACAAACTTTACCAAATAATTAAGATATGAGACAATTAAATAGGGACATCCCAATATAGTAAAACGGGACATTTAAAAGGGGACGGAGGGAGTACGTAGTAGTAAATTTGAGTTTTTTTTGCAAATAACATACAAGATTGATAGAGGGATATATTTGACAGTTTTTTTAAAGAAAATAAAATTTAACTACAATAAAGTTATGATTTCTCATAATTAGAGTTTTTTAAAGGTCTCATAAGTAGAGTATTATTCATTATAATTAAAATTTGACAAAGACTTAGTGTAACGCCATTAACGGTTTTAAAATTGTGGAGGTATTGGCCCATTTAGGCCTTGGCAGCCCTCTCCCCTTGTTGGGCCCATTTGTTGTGTCCTTATGTCTGGCCCATGTTGTTCTCGCTAGACCTTGTTCTTGAACCTCCTCTAGGGTCCCCCCTTGACCCTCGACACTTAAGCTTCTTTTCTCCTCTTGAGACTTGAGATCTTCGGTTTAGTTAGAGACTAAGGTTAGAGAGAGATAGAGAGAGATAGAGAGAGATTGTTCCAACAGTGCTCTCTTCTCCTTTGGTCCCTTCGTGTTTACTCTTTATGTGCTTCTTCTCTTTTCTTTGTGGTGTGCATTGATATGGCTGGCCTGGCCTGAGTGTGACTCTCCCGTTCCTTGGTAATGCTTGGTGTGAGCTGTTGAGTGTGGCCTGAGCTGGAGAACTGAAAACCTGACAGTGGTATCAGAGCCAGAACTCCAATCGTCCTCGTTTGCAGGCCGAGAGCTCTTTCTCCGCCATCCGCTGGGAAGACCTCAGTCGTTTGGAAAGTCAAGAAATCTTTCCTCAAGTTATCGCTCAGGTAAATTAGCGATAAAGACTCTAGGTAGCTAGGTGTCCCGGTATTGTGTGAATATGTGTTTTTTTACTTGTTCCATCCCCTTCCATGTGTTGCTTGTGTTGTCGACCTGCTTAAGATGGCTGTGAGCTATGTCTGATTGCTCCACGGTGCGTACCGTTCATCTCAGTGTGTGAATCTGTGGTTGCATGTGAAGTTTGGTCCATGCATGTTATAGATCTATGGTACCTTACGATCTTATGCATATTTGGGCTTGAGGGCTAAACATGTAATTGGTGATTCTGTTTTCTTCAAGTGTTTCTTTGCTAGTTCCCTTTCTTGCTGTTGTCTGGTAACCTTGTGACCTAGAAAATTTACTTGTGCTACTCGACACCTGATGTTAGGACTAAAAAGGTTACCTGCCACCCAGTAGCCTTCAAATCTGCGTGGCCCGTCAGCCTGAAGCCAGGCACACTAGTGAACCCTAGTTCCCTGTGGCTCTATGTTTACTATCAAGAATGTGAGGCATGTCCTTGATTTGTGTCATTAATTGTAATATGTTGCTGCCTTGGAAGGTAGTGGATTAGAGGGAAAGTGGGGAAATGGTTGTATGAAGATTTTGAAAAATTCCCAGGTGTTGTTTAAAGTTGAAAAGGTGAATAACCTCTATGTATGTCATGTTAAACCTTATACTAACTCTGTGAATGGTGTATGTGCTGATAAGACCTTGTTGTGGCATAATAAGCTAGGACATATGAGCAATAAGGGTTTAGATATGATGCATAAGCATGGTAATTTTAGAAAAGACTTTGCGAATCCTTTGACTTTCTGTGAATCGTGTGTGCTTGGTATACAACAGAGTACAATTTCCTTTATCCCCTTATCCTAATGTGTCTAAAAGCTCTTCTGTGCTTGAGTATGTGCATGTTTACGTTGATGTTTGAGGGCTTGCTAGTGTTCCTACACATGTGGGTAAAAGGTATTTCTTGTCCTTAATTGATGATTTTTCTAGGAAAGTTTGGTCCTGCCTTCTAGAACATAAGTGATGTTTTTGAGAATTTTAAGGCCTGGAAATTACTTGTAGAAAATCAAACACGAAAGAATGTGAAAACCCTTTAGGACTCACAATGGCCTTGAGTTATGCAACAAAGAACTGGACATGATGTGTGCCTCTTCTGACATTAAGAGACACAAGACTAGGGGTGGGCATAAAAACTGAACCGAACCGGTACCGAACCGGCCCGTAATGGTACCGAACCAAATATCAGTTATTTAAACGATTCTATAGAATTTAATCCCGAACCGAAACCGTGTCGTTTCAAACAGGTACGAGACCGGTCCTAGATTTTGAGAACCAAAAAATACCGGACCGAACCGTTCAAAAATAATGTCTTTGAGATTTTTATGTTTTTCAATACCAATAAATATCTTTTCTAGACCAACAATTTTATAGCCCAAGTATCTATTCATGCATTCGTAAAAATAGATACATGTGTGTGTTATATAAATATTGTTCCTTTTTTCCTTTTAGATAATTTATGTTATATTTGGTATATATATACTGAAAGAATGCTAAAGTTTTAAAAACCATTAATTTACAGTAATGTAGAGTATATGACGTTTTGTTGTATCATATTTGCGTAGTTTTACAACTTAAGTAATATCTAATATGGTATGAATCTTAACTATTACGGTTTAACTATGAATTAAACTAGAACCTATATTCAACTTAGAACAAAGAAGAAGAATGTTAAATTTTTCCATTATTTTCGACAATTTAATGATATTGACGTGCACTTTGTCGTGAGTGCACTCAAAGTAAATTCAGTACAACACTTATACGTAGTATAGTGAAGTAGAGTTCGTATCCACAGGGAAAGAAACACTTCTCTTTTTATAAACTAATTAATAAAGGGGGGGGTTTTGATTGTTGAGTGATTTAATTAAATTAAACACGAAGATGAACGAGTTATGTGGTTTAATACAAAGATAAAAGGGACTTGGCATTGCTACTTTCCACTTGTTGATATATTTTAGTCGATCATTGTTATATCTATTACTTATCTCCTCTCGAATACTCAATCGAGGAGTATATCCAATTCATCGAGGATAGTTATTAACAACGACCGTTCATTAATAACCCTTACTATTAGCCAAGTATAGAACAAGCGCCGTATACTGACTTGATAGTAGCATTTAATCGCTTAACTCCTTGATGAAATCAATTGAGATCGATAACCTCAACACAAGCGGTTTCGGTTTAACCAACACAATTAATCCCTCTTAAGTCTATTAACCACGACCGTGCATTAATAGACCGAAGTTACTTACTTGTGAAACTATCAACGATTAACCATTGGTTCGTTGATCGTTTCTAGTGGTAATTAATATATGAAACAAAACTAGTTGATCCTTTAAGTAATGTTCAAAATATTAATATGAAATATGAATAGGAATCAATTGATACTCAAGGAAGAATATTAAAGAAGATGAATCCTACTATAATTAATATTAAGATGTTAACTAATTGTCATCTTAGTAACACTCCCCAATATTAAAATAGAGGAAGAAATGACTATTACTATAACTAATGTCAAGATGTTAACTAATTGTCATCTTAGCAACACTCCCCAACATTGATATAGAAATAGCATTTGAAGAAAGAATTAATATTCAAGGAAAGAAATTAAGAAAATAACTCACAACTTTGATAATCAACAAGCTTCAAGAGCAATACCAAGAAATGGAGGTTTAGCTCCTCATTTGGAGACTAAACATGCTAAAAGAAATATAGAGAAATGCTATTCTAAACTGAGCTTAAGAGTACAAAGGAATTGGTGCCCTAAAAGTGAAGGAAAGGAGGTGTATTTATAGGCTTTTTGAGGTGCAGGTCGAGTACTCGATCGAGTATATATACATACTCGATCGAGTATGTGTAGAACATCGAATTCGTTCCATACTCGATCAATACTCGGGTAGTTTTTATAGCTATACCCGATCGAGTACATAAGTATACCCGATCGGGTATAGACACTCGAACGTGGAAAATCTTCTCCTGCATGTTCCTTTGTTTTCGGATCCGATCCGATTTGAAATGTCAACCAGATACCCGATCGAGTATATGTGTATACTCGACCGAGTATAGACCAAAATCAGGATTTTTCCTTCTTTTTGTCTTGTACTCTTGCACCTTCCTTCACCATTGATCATTTGATTGATCTTGGACCTGTTTAAGCTCAGAATAAACCTAATCTAAACAAATTACAAGAATTTAACAAACTAAACTATTACACCGAAAGTGTGTAATTTCCGAGATATTAAACAATCAAAACTAACTAAAAACGTAAATAAACATACGGAAATTACAAACGTATCAGATATTCTTTTCATATTTTCACATAAATTTAATAAAGATAATATTATACTAGTGTATCGTTGTTTTGCTATATTTTTACTTAATTGTGTTGTACTATCTGTTGTGATTTTAAATACAAAAATGTCAACCTCTTGAATCTTTTCTAGTATTTAGTATGCGCTTTCTTGTATTTTATCAACACTTCATGCGAATTGGCCGGTGTGATGATATATACTAATTGCAATATTTGTCCAAATGTTTTAGCATGTGTTTGGCATTGTACCGAACCGTTTCGTATTTTCCCGAAACGACAGGGTACCGAATGGTACCAACCTTAGAACCGGACCGTACCGAACCGTTAGAAACCTCACGGGTACATTACGAGTTATGCTAAATTACCGGACCGTGCCCACCCCTACATAAGACTATCCCATACGCCCCTCAACAGAATGGGTTGGCTGAAAGGATGAATAGAACCCTTTTAGATAAGGTTAGAAGTATGTTGTCTTCCTCATGTTTGCTTAAGAAGTTTTGGGGTGAAGCAGTTAACACTGCCACCTATGTGATAAATAGGTCTCCCTCTGTTCCCATAGGAGGTCAATGCCCTGAAGTTAAATTTACCAGTGGGCCTCTTGATCTATCTAACCTTAGAGTGTTTGGGTGTGCTGCATATGTTCATCAGAAATCTAACAAATTAGATCCCAGATCTAAGAGTTTATTTTCTTGGGCTATCATGATGGGGTAAAGGGATATATGTTATGGGATAGAAGTGTGCCTGATTTTAAGGTTGTGATAAGTAGGGATGTTGTTTTCAATGAGTTTGATTTCCCTTGCTTGCCTAAAATTGTGTCTGAGCATGAGCCTAATAAGACATGTATTGAGGTGGAGTCTCAGGTCCCTTCTGTGTCGATTGTTCCTTCTGATGTGCATGAAATTGTTCACTGTGATGTCTAATCATTCATTTGAGCTGCATGACAATGTTTCTGGTAGTGTTACTACCTCTATTGAGGTGGAGTTTGAACTTGATCATGAGAATGACGTGCATAATGATTTTGTGACTAGTGAAATCAATGTGTTTAATGATTCTGCTAAGAATGATCGATCTTCAAACATATTTCTCATTCTTTTTCTAGATCTGCAAACATAAATCTTCTTCTTCGCCGCTGCTTGCACTATCCCGTCACCGCCATCGTTGGTATGCTCAACAATCGGTGCAACTGTAATCGACCGGCGACGAAAATCAAGTCGTCTTCCTCGATGGCCGCCGCTGGTGGACCAATCATCCTCGACGAAGCGCTATCATCGCCGGTTCGCCATTTTCGATGGAGTTACAAGATGTGGCGGCGATGGAGGCTAAGGTTGATGAGCGGTGGAGGCGGGCTGGCCGCGAAGGGCTTTGGGAGCGTTGGTGTGTGGCGGCTGGAGGTGGGATGTGGTGGTGTGATGCGATTGTGCAGGGGCTTGGGGGAGGGGGCTAGGGGCTGGGAAATGGCTGGTAGGGGGTGATGTACGGGCACACAACTGTAGCAGTGGGGTTAGGGCAGTGTATGGGGAGAGTGCTATGGCGGTGGGGTCAGGGCAGTGTATGGGGACACTGCTATGGCGGTGGGGTCAAGGCGGTGTGGGGGGAGACTGCTATGGCGGTGGGGTCAAGGCGGTGTGGGGAGAGACTGCTATGGTGGTGGGTTCAGGGCATCGAGTGGTGGATAGCGGTGTCACTGTAAATTTGTTTGAAAATCATGTCACTGTGTAATTGTAATCGACCGAGTTTTGTAATTGTAATTAATCGGGTCAAGTACATGTAAGTACTAGTTAATTCAGATAACTGAAATTAGTTAAATTAGGTAACTATAATCGGCGTTTAAGTGACTGTAAAAAAAGTAACTGTAATTGGGTGGGCAAAGTCTTTAGTCATTTGGCGGGCGGACAGATATGGGTCATTAGTCATTGGACGGGGAAACACCGTTGATCACTGGATGATCGAATATTGGTCGGGCGGGCGGACATTAGTAACTGAACGGACGTACTTTGGTCACTGGACAAGCAAACGTTGACCATGGGACGATGGTAACTAGGACGGTGACGACTAAAGCGATAGTAAATGGGACAATGGTCACTGATGCGGTAGTAGCTGGAACGGTGGTCATTGGTGCATTAGTAATTGAGATGGTGGTCACTGGTGCGGTAGTAACTGGGACGGTAATCACTAGAGCTGTAGTAACTGAGACGATGTCACTGAAGCGGTGTAACTGAGATGATAGACACTAGAGCGGTAGTAACTGAGACGTTGTCACTGAAGCGGTAATAGTAACTAAGACGATAGTCACTAGAGCGGTAGTATTAATTGAGAAGGTGATAACTGAAATAGTAATAATTGAGACATTAGTCACTGGCACGGTTGTCAAACAATTTTTCATATCCTAATATTTATATTTAGAAATAATATTAAAATATTAGAATAAAGAAAATATTAGAAAAACAAATATTAAAATAATACTCCGTATCATCATAGGCTTATCTTACAGATGCATTGAAAGAATAATAAATGAGAAAAAACGTTAATTAAGATAGGCTTGGGCAGCATCGGTAGTTTGGCACGGTGCTCAAAAATTTAGTAACGGTACGTTAGTAAAAGAATGTGCTTCTTACTCACATTTCTGGAAATTGAGAAAAAATGTCTCTTTTGTGTCCATTAACTATTTTTTGGTAATATTTGTGTCAAAACCCCTAATATAGAACATCATTTAGCTATTTTCAACTTCTCATTTATTTTTTATAAAAAAATGTGCAGTACTACGTATAGTTTTTCCTTAATTAAGCATATTAAGTCAATTATGTCTATTCAACCAAAATTTATTAATGTCAATATATTAAACTGATCCAGGCAATTTCAATGTCGCCAAAAAGGATCTTAATTTTGAATTATCATTGTAAAATTGAAAACTAAGGCAGTAGGTACTTTAAAAATAATTGGTTGAGTTAACTATTTTGACTTTTTTACATGATTATTTACCCTATTCAAGAAATGTATGCTCGATAAAGTTATTTAGCATTTCAACCATTTCACCTAAGATGGCAACTCATCATTACACTAATGACTCTTTCAAGAAATATATACCCGTTGTATCGTGCACACAGCAAGTTAGATACTCCCTCTGTCCATTTCGCTTATCGAGGGTCAACTTAAATCACTCTTAAACTCTTACTTTTTATATCAAAATTTTATAAAAGTTGAATTATTTTTTGCAGGCTTTGTAGCGGGTTTAATGTAGTTTCTGAATATGTAAATTTTATTTACTAAAAATAATCCGAGTTTTCACAGGGATCATTTAACTTTATCGTCGGTCAACCTTCGTAATCCGCAATTGGAACAACATTTAGGGACGGAGGGAGTATTTTATGTTAAAAATGAGTATATTATGAAAAGGGAATGAATATTAGTATTGAATTATAAAATTAGCACAATATTTTTTTGAAGATAATACAATGATAATATTGAATTATGCAAGAGTTTTTTCCACTTTTAGTCCTCCGACTATTATGTCATTGACATTTTTGGTACTCGACTTTTATTTTTTCCATTTTTAGTCCTTGACTATTGCGCTAGAGACACTTTTGGTACCCGTCTATGAAAATTTCCATATTTAGTCCTTCAACTTTCATAAAAGTGACACTTTTGGTCCTTCAACTATTATAATAGTGACTTTTTTAGTCCTCCACTTATTGTGTCAAAATCATAATGGGAGGACTTAAAGTGTCAATTTGACAATACTCAGGGACTAAATGTGGGAAACCTTGAAGTCGGGGACTAAAAGTGTCTCTGGCACAATAGTCAAGGACTAAAAATGGAACAAATAGAAGTCCAGTACCAAAAGTGTCATTGACATAATAGTCGAGGGACCAAAAATGGCAAAAACTCTATAGTTAAATGAATAAGTTGATTTGTAACATATAAGGTCAAATGCACAAATGGTACTGTAACTATTGATAATGTTGCATTTTGGTACCTTAAATCTTAAATGAATCAAAACGGTACCTTAACTATGCATAAATGTTTCGAATTATGATTTTCTTCAAATTTCCGGCAAAAAAATTCTTCACGATGGTCAAAATTCAATGTGTAGAATCATCTTATAGTGATCATATGGACAAAAATAAGGTGAAGTAGACTTTACTCATAGAATTTTGGCCGCCACGTGTGATTTTTTGGTCGAAAATTTGAATAAAATCTCAATTCGAAACATTTATGTATAGTTAAGGTACCATTTTGATTCATTTAAGAGTTAAGGTACGAAAATGCAACATTAGCAATAGTTGAGGTACCAATTATGCATTTGACCCGTAACATATATATTACGTGTAGATCATAATACTCAATTATATGCATCTAATACTTAATTGTGCTACCAATATAATAATTTAATATTAATACTCATTTCTTTTGTCCTATATACTCAATTCTTTTAACATACAATACTCAATTGTATCGTGTGCACGATACAGCCGTGTCGTGTGCACGATACAGTCGATAAAAATTGAATATGAGAAAAATTGATTCCATAAATGATGGAAGGGTAACTCAAGACTATATAAAAAAATCTTAAAAAGCAATTATTATTTGAATATGAGAAACTCAATGAGAAGTGAGAACCCGTAACAAGTTGAGGCATTGAGCAACCTACACGGCTGTGTCATCCATGCGCTTAATTGTTTAAGCAGTAGTATACCATGAGAAAGGGTAGCAATTTATACCAACTCCCAGTGAATGATTGAAGCACGCGGCTCGAATTTATGGATGAAACCCGAAAAAACCAATTTAATGTATGACATGACTCAGGTCATGGACCGACTTAAATATGGAGTATCAGAAAAAACACATTTTACACATAGTTACATGAGTGAATAAATGATTGACAAGAAACAAGAGGGGAAATAAAAGAAACAAGAGGGGAACTAGGTCCACTTGACACAAAATAGTGATTTTGTGATTCAGCTGTGTTTAGAAACGGATAAGTTTCAAGCTCAAATTTTGATAAGAAGTTATTATGTAAAAATACATATACAAGTCTGTGATTTAAAATCAATTTACATTCTCTCAACTATTGTCTGACCAGTGCTATAGGATCCTCATGAATGAAATGTCATCCTTTTTTTGTGATTAATCAAAGTAAACCGAAAGTAGATGATCATCCTCTCAACGTTTTAGTTGTATGGGAATTGGGAAGAGAGTATTTTTTTACAATGCCAACATCAATGTGACAATATTAATATCATAATTGAATATTTTCTACCTTATCAACCAAGCCATTTACTACTCTTATCAGAAAAATCACATTTTTTTAATTTAGGGCAATTTCAACAAATCCATTTGAGTTCAAATACATTTTGAAATTCAAAAAACGAATTTAATGGATGAAGTCATGAAACCCTAAAGAAGAATTTAATGGATGACACGACTCGGGCCATTGACCGACTCAAATATAAGGATGTTTTTATCTGGACTGTAATTTGATGATTTGGTCTGGTCTTATAAGGTCTGGTTTCTTTGTATTTTATAACTATCCAAGTGTGATTTGGTCTGGGACAAATTACAATTCAAGTAAAAACATCCTAAGAACACACATCTTACGTATAACTACATGAGTGAATAAATGAATGACAAGAAACAAGGGGGATTAGGCATAACTCAACTTGAGACAGAGAGTATCATAAGGGTAAGTTGATACGAATTTGAATCTTGTCAGCTTCGATTAGAGATCACTATGTACAAACTAAAAATGCACAAACCTTTTGCGTGTATTAGGATTATAGATCATTACCTGCTTTCAATCTATATCCTTCCAGATAATTATTCGACTGGTATTAGGGAACCCTCATGGATGGAGTGTCATTTTGTAATTGTAATTATTCGAATCAACCAAAAACTAGATGATCATCATTTGAAAATGTCTCTCAATATTATAAAAAGGGTAGGCAAGGGGTAGGTGTGATGTTGCATGTTGCAAAACATGTTGGTAGCCTTTAAGGTGTTAGGTATGATAAATATATGTCTAAAAGGGACGAAGTAGCTACATTCACTTCACTCCTAAAGATGTAGGGTAACAAATTCCGCAACAAAAAAGTTCATGTTCCCAAACTATGTTCCCATACAATTAAGGTACATTTGTACCATTTATGAAATTTACCTGTTATGGACCGTCCTTGTGTAATCACTATGTGTCCTACATCTTTGCAATCATGCAAAATCAAGGAATTGACCTAGCTCATGAGGGAGCAAGATAACCCAAAGGGGGTGTTTGGCAAGGAGCTATAAAAGTTTAAAAAGGGAATTTACTTCATTAAGTGCTCCACCACAAGCATGATTTCTCAAGGATAGAAAACACATTTGATGTTTTTTTTCAGATTTCAATCATGTTACCATTTCCATTCCTCCAACTTTAACAATCACAACTTAAAGTAGGACATTGTTGAAATCACAAAACTCCTAACTTCCATATTGCACCCAAAAAGCATGAAACTACCCAATAAATTGACAAACTATTTTCGAAAAATTGAACTAGTAGAGGTTTTGAAGATCAAATTGATATCATTAATCAGAAAATTATAATTATAACTGTAATTTTTCGAACTAATAGACAGAGATCAATACGTCAAAGTTTATACATTACCCAATTCATAACAATTATTAGAGGGGAATACTCCGTAACGTATCCGTCGTGGAAGGCCATCAGAGTCGGAAATGTCCAAAATGCCCGCCGACGAACACGATGATTTTCAAATTTTCAAGGACAAGATTGGGTGAACCGTCAAAGTGAGCAACTTTTCGGGTTTCTTACAAGAGTCCCAACAAAAAGAACAATTATAAAACGACCCCTACAATGCTAATTGTTTAGATTTCAGTCCCTCTACGAATCGTTCCCTTGTACCTGAGAATGGAGTCCATCCTCTGCAGCTCCAGCTGCTGCCGGAACTTGTTGATGAAATCGTCGGCTTTTGCGTCAACCTCTTCATCACCCACCGTCGTCAATTTCTCCCTCGTCGTCGCCGGCCGGCGAGCTTCCGTCTCCTCCTGCTCTTCCTCCTCAAAGCTCTTATAAGACTCCTTCATGCTGGGCGACTTTGTCATCTTCACCGGAGCCCTGTCAGGGATCTCCACCGCCGATGGCTTCGAGTCTGACTCGCTCTTGCTCATCTGCCGATCCGTTGACTCGCCGTAATTCCCGTACAATTCGTCCGGCTTGTCTTCGTCTTCGCGGGCTACCTGAAAATCAAAATGGGCCCGGATTTCCCCAGTTTTCTCATCATCAGTCAAATTCTGCTCAACATTTTCCTGACGCGGAGCGATTTGGGTCTCGTTTTCCTGAAGGTAATCCTGGCGGAAAATGTAATGGGTGGACTGGGTTTCTTGAGAGACCTGGTAATAATCGTGATGCATATGGAAATCAAGGAGATGCGGATTGAGAGCCGAATCGAGAATGGAAGGGATGTCAGAATCCGGGTTCGATTTGGGAACGGGTTCCTGAGATCTGAAAGTGGGTAAGTTGATGGATCTAAGACGCTGAAGAACAGAGGGGGATTTGGAAAGCTTGGGGGTCGTCTGGGGATGGGTCTGCGACGTTTGGTTGGCTATGGAGGAGGTCAAGGCTATGGTGGCGATGACAACATTGAGGATAACGAAGAAGACAGTGGGAGTGAGCCAGCTGTTCATGGCTGCCAAGATCGAAGAGGGCACCATGACGGAAACTGTCTCTGCAAACATTGGATGATTTTTTCCGGAGAGGGATGAAATTTGGGGTTGCAGAGAGAGGGATGGTGAGCGCAGAGAAAGGAGAGTGAGGTGAGGGGGAAGAGTTGGATTTAGAAAGCAGTGAGGAGGCACTGTTGCAGCAATGGTGGGGAATAGTGGAGTGGATGTGACAAAAAAAGTGAGCTGGTTTTGGATTTATCCGAGTAATAAACAAGAAGAGTATACGAATTGAATAAAAAAATTACCAATGCTTGGTAACTTATTGTTCACCTTATTAAATTGTTTGCTAAAGTAGAGTTTCAGGTATACAAAGTATAAAAATAAAAGTAATTTTTACTACAGAGAGCTTCCCAATTCCGTTTACCATATTTGACTGACGATAAAGTAATTTGATATTTATTTACACTCTGATTATTTTTGGTAAATAAAATTTAGGAAAAATTGACAAGAATAATCCTGCATTTCACTGATCTTCTCATAATAATCCCACTTTTACATAATTCAAGAATAATCTCACTTTTGCACCTCATCTTCTTTCATTGGACTCTAACCTATTGATGACCCACAAAGGTGGGATTATTTATATAAGATTTTGAAAAAAAGGATCCAATGAAAGAAGATGTGGTGCAAAGGTGAGATTATTCCAGGATTATGTAAAGGTGGGATTATTATGAGAAGACCAGTGAAAGGTGATATTATTTTTATCAATTTTTCATAAAATTTATATATTCAGAAACTACATTAAAAATTTTACAAAGTCTGATCAAGAAAATTTAAATTTGATAAAAATTTGATGCATAAAGCAAAAGATTAAGAATGATTTAAGTTGACCGTTTGGAACATTTAAATGGGACGAAGGTAGTATTTAATACTACATTCGTTCCTTTTTTATTGGGACGGAAGAAGGTGGCACAAGTTTTAAGAAAAGTGGTTTTGTGTGGTTGATATATTAATTAATTAAGTAAGAATAAAGTAAGAATGATTTTGAGCCACACAAACTTTACCAAATAAGGTATGAGACAATTAAATAGGGACATCCCAATATGGTAAAACGGGACATTAAAAAGGGGACGGGGGGAGTACTACCTCTATAACATTGAGATCTTCCCACTTTGAAAGTGGGTGAGATTATGAATAGTGAAACATGATACGATAGTATAAATTATTGAGGATATGATGGAAATATAATGAAATAGTGTAATGGAATGAATGATAAATTCAGAAAAATAGGTGTATGATGGGAATGTTTAGAAATGATAAGATTATTTAGTTACGGTTGAAAACGGAAAATGGAAAAATCTTTACGTTACGGAGGCAGTAGAAACTAGAAAGTAGTTAGGATAATAAATAATGTAGAAAAGGTAAAGCAAATAGTGGCAAAAAATGAAAAAGAAGATTAGGGCCCTTAAGGATGGTTTATGGTTATTTGACCAAACTTTGATTTTCCTACATAAATTTATGGATGGAGATCTCCATAGGTCAATACCACTAAATATGGCTGACTTTTGGGTTCAAGTTCACAACTTTGCTAGAGGGGTTCTTAACCTAACAAAATGAAGAGAAATTAAGAATTTTCTAGGCTATTTTGTTCGGTTTGATGGCTATAATTCGGGGGAAATAATTAAAATGTCTCAAACTTTGAAAGAGTGTGAAATGAACGCTCCAATCTTGCATATGTAATTTAAATACCAGAAACTTTATATAAAAAATTATTTTAGCATCATAGTAAAATATTATTTCTTTCAAAAATACAGATTTTTGGTGTTAATTGCATAATTTAAAATGTTTTAAAATTTATGAAGACTTAATTAACATTCTAATCTTCCATTAGGAAATAAATAATGTTACCCACAATCTATATAATTGCAACACTTTTAATCTTCTATTTTAAATTATGCAATTAGCCCCATATATACATTTTTGAAAGAAATAATACATGACAATGGTGCAAAAATAACTTTTTATGCAAGTTTGAGTTGTTTACCTCACACCCCTTCAAAGTTTGGAGTATCTTTATTAATTTTTCCCTATAATTCTGAGGAAGTTTGGAAATCTTTTATGAAGATTAAGATAAATTTAAATATTGGTAAACCCTTTCAAAGGGGATTAGAGTTGAAAAGGGAAGAATGAAAGTAGGTTTGGGTAGAGTTTTGATATGGAAAATTGTTAAATTTCTATTTTTAGTGTGATATAATTGATCATGCTATGCTATGATACTTTGCCCTAGTTTGATGGAGAGTTTGATGGAGTACTAATACCATAGAAGATTTATAAAGACCATATGGAAATGGCTTAGAGGTTCTGTGAGGTAAACAACACGTACGAGGTTAAAATAAGGGAGTGTTTGCAAATACTTTTGCTTAAAAAGCATTTTTTAAAATGATATTGGAACGATCATTGAAGAAAATGCTAGCAAGGAAATTGCATGTTATGCCAACTTTTCTGTCTTAATTATTACTCTGTATCAAGAATCTTTGTATCGATCACATTGTATTATAAATGTAACATTATTGTGCGGTATTTGAGTCTATGCGTTACTCTTCTCAAATGTCAAATAATTTTTTCATTTTAGTGATATATACTTTTGAATTCGAATATCCTTAATTGAAATTTCAGTTTCAGTTTTATTGATTCATAGTTACTTGAATTAGGAAATTGCGTGGTATAAATTATGTATTATTATTGTAAAATAATACGTCAACCAATTCAACGTTGGAGTTGAGTTAATTATGCACTATCATATCCTATCATATCTAGTGACAGAACGAGTGACAACGGAATGCATCGTTGGTAAATCTTCACAAACTCTCACCTATTTTCTCACGTGTTGGGGGAGTGAGTGAAATACTCACCCTCTAAATGTGGTGACAATGTATTTGGCACCAGGAATAAGGCACCATACACTTTTAGTGACTATGGTGGTGAGTAATCTATTTTGTCACTCCGTTTATTTAATTTTGAGTGACAAACTTGGTTACTAATCAACGATAATTTTGTAGTGCACGTAACTTTTGATTTTACGCGCGCTAAATCGTGTTATATGAAAATAATGTTGAAGTAATTTTATCGTTGAATTGACGGAAGTTACTATAGATGATCATTTAGCCAGACATTTAGCTTATATATTACTCTAATTTTGAGCATTTTTTACTATTTCCCAATTTTTACATGCATCCATCAATTTTCGACTTTTTCTCACCATAAAAAACTTTTTCTCACTATCTTCATAAGCTCTATGCACTACTCATCATTGTTTATACAACGTAGAGTCCTGATCCTGTCCAGACGTCCGGACAGGAACCGCCGTCCGGCCGGCGGCGTTTGGCCGCCTTCCCGGTGGAATTTTTTGATGAAATTTTTATGGCATGTTCTCCATCAAGTCTAGTTTATCCACAAAAAAATTCAGTCAAAAACTCAATCGGGAAGGTCGTCAAATGATTTTTGCAAGTTAACTGGTCCGGAAAATACATATTCCGGACCAGTTAACTTGCAAAAATCATTTGATGACCTTCCCGATTGAGTTTTTGGCTGAATTTTTTTGTGGATAAACTAGACTTGATGGAGAACATGCCATAAAAATTTCATCAAAAAATTCCACCGGGAAGGCGGCCAAACGCCGCCGGCCGGACGGCGGTTCCTGTCCGGACGTCCGGACAGGATCATTTGTGATACAACGTATATGTTTTCTTGATTGTGTTTTAAAAATCTATGGACATGTATCTATTTAATTAAAAGATGAGGGAGTGTTGATTGTTTTATACTGTTTTGTTTTTTTATTTATTTTCTTGGACTTGGGTATTTTGTGATTTTAATATTTCTTGCCCCATTGCCCCATTGGTGGACAAGTGTAAATGAGACCACGTGAGATGAGGAGCTTTACACATTTGTTTTACTTATCTTTTTCCCGAAATGAAGCTTTATAGTTCATACGTTTGTTGAGGGCACGTTTGTGACTTTTTATTTGTGCTTCTTTTATTTGTATCGGTCATAATTTTTGTCAAACTAGCTTATTTGATCATTTGATGGAGTCGGAAAATTGTCTAAATGATTGATAATGACAAAATGTTAAAGCATCTAAGCCTTAGTTTAAAAAAAAATTGAAGTCAGCTAACATACATGAAATCATAGCTAAACAAATACAAAGATAAGAAATTTAAAAAGATAAGAAAGATAAATATTAAATATGATAAAATTATTTATAAAAAGATAAAATAAAGGTCAGGTAAAGATAAAGATAGATAAAGAAGAAAATTATAAGATAAAAAGATAAAAAAAAATGCAGAGTAAGAGATAAAATGGATAAAAAGATATAGAAAGATCAAATATAAAGAAGATATGTAAAAGGATAAAAAGATAAAAAGAGACTAATCCTTTACACAAATATTATCTCTTCTTTCTACTTTTCCCAAAATCATACTCTCGTTCAACATAAGAATCTTTTAGTATTATTTTTGATAGATTCTATGGTACCTTAAAGGTACTATACATTTGTCCACATGGACCAATCAGAATGAGATAGTTGAATTATTTAAATCTAAATTAAAAATGATATACTGATTTGGACCAATCAAATCAATGATAAGTTGGTTTAATCCAAGAATCTGTTATATTTTCCTTCATTCATTACGTAATTAGATGTGCATGGAAATTAATTGATCGATACTCCGTGTTTACTTGTGAATATTTGATAGAATCACGTCGGCACCAACTTGTTTGAATTCTTGCACACTAAAAGTGTCGCACATATTTGACCAAAGTTACCATTTGAATGTAAAGAGATACCTTAGATAAGCATTAATCATTATGTATGTGTCAAAAAAGAGCACTTCATATCAGGCCGGTCTCACAAGACTCGTCATCCGACCAAGATCATTTAGGACCAGGGCCGTAGATGAGGGCGTGCAAGAAATGCTACCGCACAAGGCCTTTCGATTTCAGAAGGCCCAAAATTTTAAATATAGTCTATATATACTTCGTACTATGTATAATATACGATAGTAATAAATCTTTATTTATTTGATTAAAAATCCCTATCTTAGTACTTCTTTAAATACAATCATCAAATAGTAATATTATATGTAATTAAAATGCAATTGTTAATTACAATTGTGTAATTGTTTATTTCACAAGACCTAGTTACAGTAATTAGCACAAAGCCCTCGTACAGTTTGGAACGAGCTTGTAACTACCTTCTTTTTCATACTTTGTCATTACTTTACTTTTCTTAATATATTCTCTTTTCTACTTTTCCATTTACCTTACACATCTATACTACACCTACTATTTTCTTCTTAACCCACAAAAAATCTAAGGAGACTTTTATTTAAAACCGGTGGAAGTATTAATATAGTGTTTTATACTTGAGGCCTCATATTCAATTTTGCACAGGGCCTTCTACATGTCAGGGCCGACCCTGTTTAGGACTCTTCCCAGTAGAATTTTTTGATGAAAATTTTTGAACATATTCTTTAGCAAAAATGAAAACTAATAATCCAACCTTTTAGCGGCCTTCTTACAATAGTCCCACATTTTCGTTATTCATGAATAATCCAACTTTTGCACCTCATCTTCATTCACTGGTCTCTGACCGGTTGATGACCTGCTATTTCAAGTTATTTTCTAATCTTTGCAAACCATCATACCATAAATCTCACCTTTCACAAAGATAATATTTTGCAAAGATAAGAAAATAACTTGGAATAGCAGGTCATTAACCAGTCAGGGATCAGGGAATGAAGATGAGGTGCAAAGGTTGGATTATTCTTGAATAACGAAAAAGTCTGACTATTGTAAGAAGACTGCTAAAAGGTTGGATTATTATTTTTCATTTTCCCTATTCAAGTTTAATTTATGTCTATCAAATTTCAGTTTAAAATTCCATCGGGATGTCATTCAAATGTGGAATTGAAAAAACACTGCGTAGTAAACACTAGCCTTGGCCGGACGGCAAATCTTGTCAGGCCGGCCTGACAGGATCGCTACTCATCAAAATATACTAAAAACATTTTAAAGAGATAAATGGTACATTATGATATAATGAGCTGACTAAGTAAATGTTGATATGGTTGAAGTATAAAAATGATTAGTTTAGGCTCTGTTAGTTTATTCGCGTATAATTCACGTATAATACACTCAAACGTATAATTCGCGTATAATACTCCCGTTTATGAATTTTTCAGAAAATACTGAAAAATTCACGTACTTAAAAGATAAAATGTATAATACACGTACCGTACGTATTGTTACGTATTTTATTAAAGAAACACCATTAAACTGAAGCCTAATGGAGTGGTACAACTGAAGCAAAATGTCTAGTTGCTCAATAATATTTATATTGCTTAAAAATTATTATGTCTTATATGTTCATTAATTGTTTAATAGTCATAAGATTTAATAAATTAGATTCTTAAAGTCATAACTCGTTTCGATATTACTATTGGACTACTATTGTGTTACTCTTGTTATTAACTCATACAAAGACTCCAAAGAGAAAAGATTATTACGGCGGCTCACCAAATTTACGGCCACAGTAATTAAACAATTCTCTAGAATTGAAATATCTCTCTATTTCTACATAAATAGGAAATATCATTTTTATTACTTATTGTACCTTAAATTAAAATTTTATATCTGAAAAAACTAATACGTACATTTTAAATTGTTGAAGAATATGGTGCATATACTAAATTACTCTTTACTCTCATCATTAAATTAGTCTATAAGACATGTATTATATGCCGTATTTTTAAATTATGAACCGTTTAAAACACGTTAGTATCTTTATGCATTATGAACGTATGAAACATATATTTAGCTGTATTTTATAGGGAAATTTTCAGAAATAAGCTAAAAGAGGGAAAAAATATAACTTTTGTCACTCACAATTTTTTCTTTCAAAAATAGATTCCTCACATTTTTACTTTCACATTTTTTTTTCCCTCAACTGAGTTCCGTGTGCCAGCTCGCTGTTGATGAGCGTGTCCCCACGAGTCCATGTCACCATGTGCGTGCAGCGTGCCTCTACTCCAGCTTCATAATCTTTCACTCTAATACATATGGAGTAAGGATGTTTTCTTTTGGACTGTTTTCAGTCCCAGACCAGATCAGACCAGACCAGATCAGACCAAACTAGACTTAAACAGACCAGACCAGACCAGACCAGACTTGGACAGTTATAAAATACAAAGAGACCAGACGCTTACCAGACTAGACCAATTCAGACCAGACCAGACCAGATCAGACTTAAACAGACCAGACTAGACCAGATCAGACCAGACCAGACCAGACCAGACCAGCAAATTTCAGTCCAAAAGAAAACATCATAATACAAGTTCTAGGAACTCTTCATTTTTAGTTTTTTAAATAGAATAAAAAAAGAAAATATGTATTAAAACATCAAATGAAGTAAATCATTGGAATGATAACTAAACTCTTAAAAAATATGAGAAACTAAAAAAAAACTCAAAGTAAAAAAAATTAAAAAAAAATGTTGTAATAAAAATGCCAATTGAATCTATAAGTCAAATTATAAAAAAAAAAAAACTATCAAAATGTAAAAAAAAGATTAAACAAAAGTCTGAGACTATATAAAAATGAATAGTGATTACTTTTTTTATGAAAGATCAGAGTAAATTTATAAATCGGGAAATATGAAATACTAATTATGAATCTTTCAAATTTAAATAAACACATCAACTTTAAGACATTCAAAAAAATCATATCATATTAATGTTTAAAGTAAAACAGAATATATCATGCAGAAAAATCTAAAATGAGAACATTATTATAAACTATAAAGCGTGTGAAATATTGAAATTCTGAAAACATAATGTTATAGACAAAATACGTAAAATAAGATAAAATGTTCTAAAACTATTAATTAAAAATATGAAAAGCATTTAAAGTTTTTTCTTAAACGGGTTTGATTTATAAAAAACCGAAATATATAAAAACTGAAAACCTAAGAAATGTTATAAATATATAAATTTATAAAATTAAAAAACTCATAGAAGAGGAGGAGGAGGAGGAAGAAGAAGAAGAAGAACTTATTCAATATTTTTTTAGCTTGAAATCTATAGTGTTATTAAAAGATCAAAATCATAACATAATAATGAAATATGACCATACCTTCTACTATACAAGCGTGTGATATAAATTACACTCCGAATCATTATTCATTACGGATGAACTGTCGCAGGGGTCATATATACTTTTATTAATCATTATAACATTATTAACTGCCAAAAGCAAGTACTGACCGTTTATTAGCTTGGGAACACTCATCTCCATCTTTACACAAATCTCCTCCTAGGCATTGGCCTCTAGCTCAAGTTTGAACTCCTGCCCAGATGGTAATGTCATTGCAGTGGTAATTCATCATATAACAACCCATAATAAATTTTGGGGACTTCTAAATGAAATTTGGGGAATTTATATTCATTCTAAAGGCCCATAGTGATTGGAAACATGATATATATTTTGTTTGGCATGATAAAATAAAATATAATTAAAATAGTTCAAGAAATACAACTTTCAGGGCTGAATGTACATTTCGGGGCGCATTGACTTGGAAGTACTAGATTGAAATGGGAAAAGGATGGGGTGAGGTGATGGGAATCAAAAGGACAGTGAGGGACCCCTCTCCATCACTCATTTGCCAAGAGAGACAAAAAGAGTCATCCCCTCCTCCC
The DNA here is from genome assembly GCA_945859915.1 of Cuscuta epithymum. Lineage (NCBI taxonomy): Eukaryota > Viridiplantae > Streptophyta > Magnoliopsida > Solanales > Convolvulaceae > Cuscuta > Cuscuta epithymum. The sequence goes on along the minus strand of CAMAPF010000011.1, from coordinate 7,102,857 downwards.
TCCAACTATTGAGCTCATCCAAAGCATCAAGGAAGAGAGAAGGAATCTCTACAAACACCTACCACCATAGCCAAATTCGATCTCAAGCTCAAGAAGGTCAAAGAAGGAAGTTTAAGGAATAAAAAGGGAGGAAAAAGTGTGGTTGATTAAGGTAATGACCTTATAACAACGTTTTCATAACGCATTAACTACCATATGACTTATATAGTATATGAGGAACCCCTATGATATCTCTACATGTTTAGAAGTGAAGAATTAGGGGTTGGAAGGTAGTTCTAAGTCCAAGAACGGACTTAGAAACCAAAGTGACCGGGTCGCCGGAAAATAACATTTTGGAGGTTATTTGCGTTGATATGGGTTTTGTGATGTTAAAATCTTGTTAGGAACTTGTCCAAGGAGTTCCCAGTGCTTTCACAAAGGGTATATTTGGTACAACTAGCTGAAAAGATACTTTTGTAAGCTTTTTAATAACCGTTAGCTTTTAGTGACTGAAAAGATCTTAAAAAGAAAAGGTGATAGCTGTTTGGTAAATAGTTGAATGTTTGATTTAGTTCGGTTTGGTATACAAGCTGTTAGGACTAATTAATACTAAAAGTCATGAGCTTTTCGCAGATGCTACACCCGGTAGCATCTAAAAAAAGATCATTTAATTTTTGAAAAGTTCTTAAAAATGTCATGCCAAACATACAACTAGAGTCTTTTAAGATCTTTTTAAAGAATAGAGAAGCTAGTAGCTAGAGGCTTTTGTGTGCCAAACATAGCCAAAGTTGAAAGAGTTTCTGGAGGTTTCGCCGGAGTTCTTCAAATCTCGTCGGAGTTCAATCGAGAAGGTAGAACTTCTTAAAGCTCATTCAAGGTGAGTGGACGGCTTAATGTCTTGTAATTCTTGGGTTAAGTATGAGATTACCTAAAGAAATGTTATATGTATTCATGATGATGTTTAAAAGAGTTTAATCATGTGATTAGCCAAGATGATTAGACTTATATGAACTAAAATGGTATATTATGCATGTAAGTGAATAATAACGCATATAAAAACATATGTGATGTTTTGAATGGCCAAAATGGCATTTATTGATTGTTTAAGACTTAATACATGTCGTGTATAAGTTTCGGAGCAATCGGAGCACGTTCGGGGGGTCAACGTGCCACCCGGGCAGAAGTTGGGTCGGCGCTGGCCAGGGGCCTGTACCGGTGCCGGTTAGGCCACTGTGTGGCCGGTTCACAATTTTGCAGGTGAACTAGCGCCGGTCTGGCTATGAACCAGTGCCGGTTCGGTCTTGGGTTTAGAGACTGGTTTTGATAATTTTCATTTCGGGCCCAGTTCAAGGTAGAACTGGTCGCGACCATCCTATATGTGTATATTTTGCATGGAATTGCATAAAATATGATGTTTAAATGCTAAGTCTTGATGTATGATGATTAAATGCTAAGACTTGGATTAGTCATTAGTAATGATATGATGGTATAGATCATGACCGGGTGACGTATATGGTATATCATAGGTTCGGGTGGAGTACCCAGGGACCGGGTGTGTGTCCGCAAAACTTGGTTATGATGGATGGAGTACCCAGGAACTGTGTGCGTGTCCTCAAAACTCGGTTAGGTTGGGTGGAGTACTCAGGGACCGGACGTGTGTCCTCAAAACTCGGTTATGTTGGGTGGAGTACCCATGGACCAGGCAGTGTCTTCAACACTCAGACATTAGGGGTGAAGTACCCAGGGCCGGGCGGTGCCTAAAACTTGTTATTATCGGGAGAGTGGCCCGGTGGCTGAGTAAGGCTATCAACACTCGATGAATATCTGAACCCTGGGTTATAGAGGGAAAGCTAAAAATGGGTTGGATATGGGGAAAGTCAAGGACTAAGTCCATCATCATTTTATTGATTTGATCAAATGACCTACGGGTCGGATATTTTCCAAAACGTATATACTTGTATGTATTTCAAATACTTGGGGAAGTTCTAAACGTATGTATCAAATTATGTTTGGGTCTTATACTTGAAACGTTAGTTATTCTACATTTAGTCTGCTGCTCGCTCAGTATTCGTGTACTGACCCTTCAGAGAACCCACCATTTCAGGTTGAAGATAGAGTTTACTACCTACTTGCACCTTCGAGACGGGTGAAGTCACATTCAGGAAGACGCGGTTCGTGCTTCCTTGTTATCCTTAAAACTACAAACACTTGTCCATGGATATTATGTAATGAATACTTTGTGTTTGGCTTGCGAGCCCATGTTTTGCCATATGTGGCCTATGATTGACTATTATTGAATATTTCCGCTATTCATTCAATCTAAATTGTGATGTTGTTATGTTGTTTACTTACTAAGTATGGTATGAACAATGTTGATAGATGCCTTGTACAATCGAGTGAGTGTGACTCGCGAGTGATGTCACTTGATTGTACGGCGGTTGTACATGCGCTTAGATGCGATCAGGGGCGTGACAACCATCATTTGAGCAAGATCACCAATACTTTTTCAAGTTACCAAACCTTTGATCCTCTTTCACATTGTCAACATAAACACTAAACTAAGTTCATACTCAAGCCTTCTGCGTTCAATTCAACTAAAATCATATGGATAAAACTCAGCCAATCTCATCAATTTGATTGGGTCAAACTCATGAAATGAATCAATTGGACTCAAAGAAGCCACACAAGTAAGCAATTCGGTATTTATCTCATCAAATTGGTCATTAAATTCCTTAATTTGCATATCCATAACAGTATTCAAACATTCATACTCATAATGATGTCGGTTGGTAATATTAGTTTTTTGTCGTGGTCGCCTCGGATTAACAAAGCGTGCTTCCATATCGGCATTGAGATTCCATACTTCACACAAAAAGAAGAGATCTCTCCCAAATGAAAATCCCACGCATCAAGTCTAACTTTCAACAATTGCTTCTTAGTTGTCACTACTAGTGACATAGCGTTGAGTATACTAGATTCTCACGTGTGCGATGCACAGATGAAAACTCACCTTTGTGTGATTAAGAAGTCTATTATAAATAAATAAAAAAATTGAACTCGGAATAAAGAGGTAAGTAATATAGTAAGTGTTCGTAGTTTAAGAGAGATTAAAACATCGTCGAAGAAGAGAAAATGTAAATATTATAAAAGACATATAACATTTGAAAGTCCAAAGTGCTAAGTAAAACAATAAGTGTTCAGAGTGCACTAGTACAAAAAAGGCTTTTCACATCGGTCAAAAAAGGCTTTTCACATCGGTCAAACAACCGATGTGGTTCCAGCCCATGTGAAAAGTCGAGACTTTTCACATCGGTTATACAACCGATGTGAAAAATCTTTCTACATCGGTCGTGCAGTACCCGATCTAGAAGATTATCAAAAATGACATTTTAAATGGTATTCCACATCGGTTATAACCGATGTGGAAGAATTCACATCGGGTCTAAAATAACCCATGTAGAAAAGCTTCATTTTTTTTCGAAACACAGGGTTTTTCACATCGGCTTTAACCCATGTAGAAAAGCTTTCACATCAGTTATTCTATCAACCGATGTAGATATTTCCGGAAAAAAATTGCAATATGATCCCAATTTATACTATGATCACATCATTAACAGTATCATCAATTACTATAGCACAATTTTGCACATGCACACTTGATCAATCTAAAACAATAACACAAACTATTTTTCAATTATTCCACAAATGTTAAACAAGTTTAAGTAACAATTTAGTACACAATAATATGCTAAAATAAAAAATCCTTCCATAAGTCTAGAGTAATAAGTTATTACTCTAAAGTTATTACTAATAACACATGGTCTAAACTCTAAAGTTACAAGTCTCTGATGGAATGCGTCATTTCTAAGAAATATGATGCCCCACGAGTTCGTACTTCATCAATCTTTTCTGACGAGAACGGTTCCGAATTGGCGAATTGCTACAAATTAAATAAAAAGGTTATTAAAAAACATTGTTGGAACAATATTCAACATATGTGACATCACATAGTAACAACATTCAAAACTCCCAACTTGCATTCTAGACTACAAGTAAGAACAACATAATTACTCATCAGGAACTACGGTATGTGACTTGGTGCTACACAAATAAAAGTAAAAATAACATACAAAATAAAGTAGTAACTACTTACCATAGGAATAATCCATTTCACTCTTCCCTTTCTTGAGTTGAGGACGGGTATAATACCAACTACATACAACTAATAGAAATGGAAGATGTCTAAGATGTCTATTTAGAAGATAGATGCTAATTAAACATACTTGGTACTCACATTGATGTGTTTTCCTCCTACTTAATGCTAAGCATAGGAAGATTTTAGATTATTGTGTACTAAAATATATAGCTCAATAAGAGATCACCAAGGAAATTCATGGTCGGAAGTGTATAAATTTTCAATATACAATTCATTTATTTGCATTTTGACTCAACAGAGAGGTAAAAATTTAATATAGGGGCTATTATAATCCTTCAAACACAAACATAAGCGAACAACTATAAATAGACTCAGTAGTACCTCCTTAACTATAACTCTCTAGGTTGCAACATTAATATCCAAAACATTATAATTAATCAATGCTTCCACTTTTTCCAAATCCACAGTTCATACAATTCTACTTACATTACAAAATGTGTAAAACTCTAATGCCACACAAATGACATACCTGACATATAGTAATCGACAGAAGGATTACAGTGAGCATATGCAGCTAATAAAACACCTTAAACCATTCCTTCCATACTCCACCTGAAATCATTCCTCCCATATTGGACCACAGTGGCAATAAAAATAGCAATGAGGTGAATATATATATATATATATATATATATATATCTTGTGGGACTTAACTCACATTTCAATATCTCAGCCGTACAAACAGAGCGTATACTACTACCTTCTGATTCAATCGTTTAGGCTCTATGTTGTAAACAGATTTGGTTTATGGAGAAAAATTCTTGATAATATTTATCCACTCAACGTGCCTCCACACTAGCAACCTCCTGTTAAAGGCCTTAAAGCTACCCGGACAAGATAAAAAATCATTTCCCTAATAGATGATTAAAAAATTATAACCTCTGCCCTGGGAGCCACTTGAACCCCTGAACCCCTGTCTGAACAATACAATCACTTATACCCTTCTTTATCTTGGCAAATCTATCTGTCTTCATAATCATTTCGTAGAAGAGAAATTTTTCTCTACTAAAACTGGTGTAATGGTAAAATCAATGCTAACTAAGTAAGGTAGTATAGCATTGAAAACTAGTGTTCATTACTATTTTAGTCCAATGCTTTCTAAGTCTATTCATTTAAATGTCTTTTGAGCCTTAACTTATACTTAATTACTAATAACTATGTACCGAGTATATGATATGCTCTGTAAGTTCATTACCCTAATTCATAAATGCAAAGTCACATACACGGTAAAGCTTTATAGCAATTCACTAATCTTAACATGCTTAAGAATGTAAATCTGAAACTTGAAATTACACATACAATTATTGAAGTATAGGCCTGCATAATGTACAAAATAAAAGATTAAAAGTAAACTTGCTGCTCACGGGCCTCACAAGAGCTAGCACAACTTCACCGAAGGCGCAACAAGCCAGCAGCCTTACAAATTCTTCAATTTTTTAGTCTTTCCGCAACAACAGCAAGAACCGGCGGAATTTCAAAGCATTAGCCATCGAAATATCCAAATATCTAATTATCAATTTACCAATTTCCACTTCTTCAAATTTTGGGGTAAGCGAATTTCAGAGAACTATTAACCTAAGGAGCAGGGACGGGAGAAGCCACCGACTGGATGTAAATTTTTAATATTTTGTTCAATTATTTCATTATTAGGATGTCCTTTACCCTTAGATGGTGTCATTTTGTTTTACTATTTTTTTACGGAACGATGTCGTTTAATTAAAATTTTAAAACAAAAATGAGATGACTTTGTTTAGAAGCTGAAAAGACGAACCAGAGGACTGTCCGGCGCGCTTCGGCAGACTTAAAATGACAAGAGCTTCAGGGGCGCTGGAAGATATAATAGATATATATACCTGTAGGATTCCGGCGAAGGAGGGGCGCCGGCATCGGATCGCCCCGGTCTGGTTCCGCCGCTGCAAGTATATTGTGTATTTTGCATTTAGCTTGTACTAGGAAATAATCATGTTTGCATTTGAACAAACACTTTTCCTGCATAAAAAAGCAGGACTATTGTGACTAATGCAGAAATGCAAAAAAAAAAAATTAAAAGCAATGAATCAAACTGGAGTACAACATAAGTTTAGCAAATAGCTACCTCATACAACTGGTTGGAGGGGTTGTTCGCCATTTGAATCAAACGAATTAAATATTAGGTTTTCAAAACTAATTTCAGTATTACCTAAAGTGAAGAACTAACCTTCAAGATCCCTACTTCCCTCTTTTGACGTCATCCCCATCTCTTAGACACCAGGCTGTGGACAAATTTGGTACTCTAATAAGGCCAGCTATTTCATAGTGAACTGACTTGGAAGGGTAAAGAAATACTACTTCAATTTAGGAAATAGCTACAAACTTGACTTGGGTTCCTTCAGAAGTTTTACCTATATAAATACTTCATAGAAGTCATCAATTTCCGTACCTGCAATGGACGCCATCCTAATGCTCGCTCGAAGGCCGTCCTATGCTCGCTCGTACGGCGTCATATGCTCGCTCAAGACCTGCAATCGTCGAGCAGTGGCAACTATACGCCTTAGTCGCGCGCGTCAATTGCGGCCGGTCGCTAGTCCAACTTAAGGTCAGGAGTGTGCTGTCAGGTCCTTCTATGGTCGCTCGTCGCTGGTCATTGGCCGTTGCTAGTCATTTACCGTCCCCGGTCGGCGGTCTCTGCTTGTTGAATTTGTTTGGCTAGGTTTGACATCACTCCTAAACAAATAGACGCGCGTTTAATAAGGCTTTAACTCATCCAGGTCGGTTATACCCGATCTGGAATAAGGAAGGCCGAATTGTTTTGGCCTCTTTTTTAAATGGGTTTTAAACGATGTTAACACAACTTTTGTTAATTAAAAACTTGACCCCGTTTTTTCTTTGACATCGGTTGCACATACAACTGATGTAAAATATTTAATAAAATTATGAAATATACCCCGTTTCAATATTTAGCATCGGCTATAACAACAACTCATGTGAAAAAGTTTGTAAGAATTATAAAAATGACCCCGTGTCAATATTTCACATGGGTTATACAATAGCACATGTGGATAAGGTGATGTAAAAAGTCTTTTTTGTACTAGTGGTGAAACTACAGATTTTGAAAGACTTCTTTGTAAACAACATTAGTAGTATGATCGATCTGTTATCTTACTCATCACAGATCAATATTTTCCATCCTTTGCGATTGGTAACTCTTGACATATAAATCCAAATTTGATACACATCATAAATTAGATAAATGCAATGTTCTAATAAAAGGAAGTGAAAACAAACTTGTTATTCCAATAATATATATACATATATACATACAAATTCAAATTTGATACGCATCTTAATTATTTAAAATCAATATCTTAAAAATTATTACCAATTATTATTGATCAAAGAATGACTAATAAAAAAATTAAACAATTTCGGATTTTATTAAAATGAACATTTCAACAGTCTAAGAACTAAGCCCAATAGTTTATAGGTTTAATTGGACCCATTCCAGCCGGTTATGGCCCAACAACCCCATTAATTCAAATATTAATCCCTAAAATTACCCAACCCAACAACCTATCAACCCAAACAATAAATACCTAACCTTACCCAGCCCAACCTCTGTAATATATAATCCCCCCTTTCAGCCTCCGTACATCTCATTTTCTGGAGAACTCATCGGTTAGACCCTTAGACCGATGGTCTCCAGAAGTTGCATCGCCGTTCATACTTCGTACATAAACTAGTCCCTCCTCTACTCCTTCGTCTAGTCTTTTGTAATTATGGGTTTGCCGGCCGTATGAAAAGGTCTGTGGGGTGTATAGACGTGATGTTGAGCGCCACTTCATTCTAATGAATGAAGTTAGATGAGTTGACCGATTCAGCATATAGACGTGATGTTGACCGATTCAGCATTTTTAGTTACCCAGAAGTTGAGAAATATAATGTTGTTAGATGAGTTTGTAGATTAGATATGTGAAAAGTAGTGTGCACCATAATCTGCTGTTATTTGTTTCTTCTCTTTCTCACTTGGATAATCTTTGTGTGTGCAGTCCTTGCAATTGTGGTTGCATTTTTTCTACGAGAACTGATTCTAAATACATTCAGATTTGTGCAATAGTCCTTACTTTTTAAGTCTTTCTAACGGTATGGTTGTTCTGACCTAACGCTTTGATCTCTTGCAACAGAAGATTCAGTTCTCAAAATATTCTGAGATGGAAGAGGTGGGGGAGGATCACGTTCCATATGGTTTTGGATTCTTCCACATTGATTTTGCTACTGGAGCCATTACATCCCAATGCAAATAATCGGCTGGAATATTATACTTAATGAATGTATTCTAAGATTAAATTTGGTTGTATTGGATGTAATACTAGATAGTGATATTATTGTTAATTCATGAATTATCTAGAAAGAATGTATTGTTTTGGTGTAAAGTTACTAAAGTATGATTAATTGACCATTTGGAACTTCAACGAAAGCAGGCAGTGTTATATATATTGCTACAGTAATTAATTTTAATGAAAGCAAACAATATTGTAAATGTTCAGTGTAGCAAGGCGTTCCGTTAAAATTCACAACCTCATTTGCTGCGGTTGTTATTGAACCGCCGCAAAAAGTATTAAAAAAATTATGAATTAGTATTTGTTGCGGTTGTGAACCGCAGCAAATAAGAAACTTCACATATTGCTGCTCCTTCAATTGCTGCGGTTAAAAACCGCAACAAATAAGTGAAAATAACCGCAGCAAATAGCCTTTTTTCTAAAAGTGATTCTCATCTGTGGATTTAGTATCTCGTCCGACCAAATCGAAATGCATACCGGCTGCCTCTCTGTCGTGGTTCGGTATATTATCTTTCCTGAATTTTCTCCTCAAACTTTTCTATGCTTATCAAAAGTTAATGTGTAATGTTTTCCTAGTTTAATGCTATTCATTTGACGAATGTTCTCTTAATTTGTTTGAACAAATTCTACTTTTTTTGGAATGCATGAAATGCAGCAGTAATCGATATAAAGATTTTGACTAAATGATTTGAAACTTTTTACAAAGATCTCTAAATCTGTAGATTTCTCTATTGTTTGATGATGAAAAAATTCTGTCGGTTGACCATTTGATGACCAGGTCTGTCAAAATATCATGTTTGTGTTTGCTGACCGATGAACATGATTTGTTTTTAAAATAGGTGTCGGCAAAATAAATCTGTTATTTGAAATGAAAAATACGTACTATTATCTCTAAATATTGAGATTTATTGTATAATTTGTCATATATGAAATTGGCTTTAGACATAAAACAAATCTTTGAGTCTTCCCCTCCGTTTGATGAGTCTGTTATGTTGAAGTCAACTTCAGTATATCAAGCGGCGGATCTTGCTACTAAATTCTGGGTGCTCAAAAATATATTACCATTAAAATATTACATGAAAAATTACTACATCAATTCTTAACATGTACTTTTGTATTGCATTTTCAAATTTTGAACCAAACACACACGCCACTGGTAGTAGCTTTATATTCTATCATGTTTAATTTGTTTTAAACTGGTCAAAATACTATAATTATCTTATATTATTTTGGTTTATATAAATTTATATAATTTCTATCATCTATATCTATAATACTATAATTCTGTAATTCTATAATCTTTCTATGAATACTACGACTGCCTTCTTACCCCCTATATACTATATATATATAATATATAATATATTTAATGAATGTTTAATGAATATAATCCCATATAATATAACTATACATATAATAATATAACACGTCTTATGTAAACTAAATTAATAGTATATAGTATAATTAGTACTCTGTACTATATTACTACAATACAAACTGCCCCTTACCCCTTACTTACTATTAACCATGTCTGCAATACAAACTGTGTATCAAGCATATCTGTAAAACATACTGTATACTCGTGCAGAATGTAATATTTTTAGTTGGTAATACCAAGCTTCTATAAGCCTAAATTTTCCAATTTTAAAAATGACAAAACAGTTTTCAAACAAGGCTTCTTAAAAATTTAGTTATGTTTTAAACAAATGCTCTAATTATATTAGTATTTCAACTTATACAGATTTACATCTATACAATTTCAACAAAATATTAGATTACTTCAACTATATTGAAGTATTGAACTGTAGTTCAATAAATATACGGATTCTGTTTACATATGTATAAATCTAGTCTATATAGTGAAGCATTTGAACTGTACTTGCACTTACACACATACATACCCACTCAAACAAATGTGGTTTGTCTAACAACATTATGTACACAAGTCCAAATTCCAAATTGAAAACATTCTTTTTTAAAACCCCTCTGATTATAATTCTTACTTGAATACAATGTTATTGAAAAGGTTTATGTTTATTTGTACTTCGTTGTGAAGCCGAATACTGTTTTTGCTCAAACTGTTTTTATATGAACTATTTTGAACAGTTGTTTGTCATGCCCAATAAGTGATTGCTGGTGTTTCGGGCACTTAACCGTGGGGCTGCCAGTTTCCCAACAAAAATACTTCATCACACTTTCATTTAAGTGATCTTCAATGTACTGACTTTGACAACCCAATTTTGTAAAATTGTGGTGCTTTTTGTGATCCTCTTTATACTTGTATTTGATTTGCTATACCAATTTTGTTTCAGTTTTTATCAGTCTAAAACCTTTCATCCTTCCTTATGTTTACAGTAAAATACAATGGTGATTACTGGTGATTATGGTCCATCCCCTAGGACTGTCGGATACCCTGCCATCCAACAAATTGGCCTTTGGAACTGCTTGGTCTGGCAGTCCGTTGGCCTGAACACTTGTACCCCTAATAAACCCTAATCCTTGATAAATGTTATCTATTTGTAAATGTAATAACTGTTTTGCTATGATATGTGTCTGTACCCATACAGTCGAATTGCTATATTGGCAATTTGAAGGTATATGTTTACTTTTTTGTATAGTACTAAGTATATGAATATATACACTATTATAAGTGTACTTGTACATGAACTACCACCTCCTTGTGGTTACTGCTTATTTTGGTCCTCCCATACCACTGTCAGCTGCCATGCCAACCACCAAAAGAGGCCTCGAGAGCTATGTGATCTGGCATTCTAATGGCCTGAATACATGTAACCATATTAAGCCTTATCAAAAGATGTTTAATGCCTACATCTGCAGGCTTGGTAATTCAAAATTGAAATACCTGGTTCTGAATATAAAGGCTAAAATAAATATGCTCAGAATCTTGAAGTGCAAACTTCCTCTTAAGAATAATGGTTTCATTTTTTCCTTATTTCCTGCACAGAACTAATTTTATTCAAGTTCTTTAAAAAAATATTCTTTCAAGTCTTTTAAAAGTACTTAAAAAAACTCTTTTAAAAGTTAGATGTGTTTTCTTTTTTAATCCTAAGTGATTATGTGACAATTTTTAACACATGTGTTCACTGCTTTTTATTGGATGTCTAAAGTTTCAACATGGAAGAAGTTGCACTTCAATGTAAAGTAGAGCAAACATTGATGTTTTAATGTTTTTGAAATATGTCTCTTTGAAAAAATTGTGAAGCATAACACATAAAGCTACACATTTTGTAATATTGTAAATAGATAATATTTTTTTCTAGTATATACATTTATTTCATTCCTGAAATAAATCCTTTTGTTTTAAATAGTCACTCTCTTTTGGATGCATGTTGTGGCAATCATAGTTTTTCCCAGTTGTTAGAATACATGTAACTTGCAAAAGAAAATTCCAAATCACTATTTTCCATATCTGAAAAAATTTTAGCAAAAAATTAATAAAGATATATCATTGTGCTTACACATCCCTGTTTCATCCTCTCTTGAGATCTATAGCAATCCATTTATCTCCCAGTTTCATCCCCTCTTGAGTTGTGCCCGTGAGTTATACTTGCATTCATCAAATATCAAATATCATTACATAGGGTTAGTGATAGTGTTCACCAACATCTTGGTTGTGGTGTGGTTAGACAACCCACCACTTGGGTATATATAGGGACGGATGGGAGTCTCATATGAAACAAGTGGGTATAAACCAATAATTAAATTCCTACTCAATCTTTACTTTAAGATTTTGTAGTACAAACATTTAATGATCATATATGCAATTTGTAAAGATAGTACAATGCATTAAATGTTTGACAATAATTTGTACTAAAGATATCATTAAAGTGGATATTCCTTGATATCCGCAACTGGACAACTCATAAAGATGATATTTCTTGATATACTTGTTATTCATTGGACAAAAGATTTGTAATATATGCACCTTCGGCAGCCTTGATTCATCATAAAGCAGCATTAAATGACAGCTCAGCTAAAAGAACAGGCTCTTTTGGCGGGCATTATCGGTAAGCCACGAAATTGGTCTTTATTGAGCAACGAAAATGTCATATCAGTCAACAATTGTTGACCAAAGAAGTCAGATCAGCCAACAATGCTTTGTAGACCCGACCTGGCCCGTTGAAGACTCGACCCGTTGATGGGATGTTTTTGGGCGGGAACACTGTGTAGTTTTTTCTCCTGGGTTTGTATAATAGAAGATATATTTCCTTTGAATTGAAGATCCACTGACAACGCGTTTGTGAGTCCCAAGATAAGCAAAGGAAAAAAAGTATTGTAAAAGACCATTTGCTTGGCATCTTTTTACACTATCAATGCCTTCAATTTCAACATATTCAAGGACCTTCAAGGACCTCAATAACAGATGGAAACAATTCAACCAAATGCAGAAGTTTTCTATAATGAGAACCCCAACGTGTGTTTCCCGGTCTTTGATGCGCAAGTTCGTGATTCAACCCTAATCTCGTGGGTTGTCAATAGCGAATTTAGTTAGCGGGTTTGACTATCGGAAGAAATTGCCGGATTGTAAGAAGGTGTTTGATAATTTGGTTGTTTGGCTATAACAATTAGTAGAAAATGTAATATTTAAAAACGCTAACCCAAAAATATCCTATTTGCAGCGTTTTCATTTCAGCGGTTTCGTCCAAAAACTCTATATCCAAACAACTATATACCAAACAACATTTTCACTTATTGAAAATGCTAAAAAGGAGCCAACCCGCCATTTTTTGTCTAGAACGCCATTTTCCATACACCCCAATTATCAAATGTAGCTCCAGGAGTCAAAATAAACAAACCCAATGTCTTAAAAAAATCTAAAAACATATAAAAGAAATAAAAAAAATATTATAGAAAAATATGTATGAATATATATCATTACAAAAAATGTATGAGTATAAAAATATTACAGAAAGAAAAAATAGTGTATGAATATGAAATGTAATATACTTATTTATGTACATTAATAATGAAAAAATTGTTATGAATTGATAAACAATAAAAAATAGATTGAGTTTTAATTTAAGTTGAAGATAAAGAAAAGTAAAACAAAAAATGATAATCATATCCCAACTATTGCCGGTCCTTTAAAAATAATCCTAACTATTGATTATTTATGTATAATTCTAACTATATGGACCGTCTACCAATAATGGTCCATGACCGGCTATAAATCTTATAACAAGTCAATTTTAAATAGAAATTAAGTGTATTCTATAAATAATCTAAACTATACTCGTTCTTCTTTTAATAATCCCAACCATCAACTCGATCTTTAATGAAAAGTAGAAAAATTGATTTAAATTTCAAAATTTGAATTTTACAAATGAAAGTTTAACTAAATAAATAAACGTATTGCGTTTTAGATATAAAAATGTAACCTTCTTTTAGAAAAAAAATTGTAAATTATTAATAATCGTTTTTTGATTCTTTTACATATTCATGATTTTTTTTAACTAATTTAAAGTGATTTAATATTTTAGAATGATTAGCTTTTAGATTTTTTTATATTTAAAAAAATTTCAGTATTTTTTTATCTTTTGCAGTTTCTTAATTTTAAATATTAAAGTTTTCATTTTTTTTAAATTGGAATTTGTGCATAATTTGAATTTAGTTTGTCCTTTAAGGTTTTTATATTGACCTTTTTACTCTCTTTATTTATATATTTTATATGCATTAGATATTTATAATATCTTACATGTTATAAAATTTTAATTTTGAAATTTATACAAGTTTTTCCATATTCTATAATTATATATTTTATATTCTTTAATTCCACAAACTACCTAATAAGTTAATTAAGTAGAAATAAATTTTATAATCTTTTTTACCCTTTTATATATATTTACGGGCCAAGTACCTTGTGGTCTGATGGCATCACTGTGACACTCCCAAGGAGGGGGTCACAGGTTCGAATCCTACCCAGTTCAAGAATGTTGGCCTTAACATAGAACATATACTATACTACGTAATAGATTAGAAAGAATTGCCAATATATATATACTTCCTCCGTTCGGATATAATTGCAACCTACAGCTGGGCACGAGTTTTAAGAATTGAGGGCAGACTTTTTTAATTCCCACTTTTGCCCTTGTCAGTGAGTATTAGCTTTATCTCCTCCGTGCACTATCCTACCAAATTGGAATGCAAAATAAGGGTTTGGGGTTGTAGGTGACGATTCTTTTTTCTCCTCCTCCTTAATTTTCAATTAAATTCCTCATTTTCCTCCATAAAATAGCTCGACTGGAGTACCATAGCAAATGTCGTTTCTTTCATTTTATCTTGAGATGGTTCACAACAAATCAATTTTGTAATCAGGGAGTTCCAGTGATAGAAATAGAGGAGAGTTATGGTAGCAGGGTGTGGCGGAATGGAGAAGATGAGAAGGGATGATGACTGTTGTGGAGTTCCAGTGATGGAAGAGAAGAAATTGTAGATGGAGCAAAAAGCACACCTGTAAAACAATTGTAACCGAAGAATAAAGCACGTTAAAATCTTCAAGCAAGATTTCCATCCCTTCCAAATTTAAAAACAAACTGAAGAAACACAGGACAAATAAAGAAGATGAACAGGGATAAAAGGAGAAAGTTGCTTGATGATGTGAGTTTTCTCGCACTTAAAATGATTGTAGAAAAGTGGTTGAAAGTACGAGTATCGTCTCCACAGGGACGGACAAAAGGGAATTAAAGATTAACTAAATTTAGCGATTAAAAAGAAATAAATAAAATAAAATGCAATTGTGCGAGATTGATTGATTGAATTAAAATTAAAACTAATGCAGATGAGCGATTAAAATAAATGTGGTTTTCTTATTAATTAACGACGAAGGGAACAAGGATTGATTCCGGGGTAACCAGATTTCTGGCAGATCAGGCCTAATTACATGAATTTAATTTAATTGAGCCTAGCTAATCATTACTAAGTTCTTACCGCTCTCGCGGCATAGAGTACAATAATTTAGGGGACCAGGCTGATCTCTCATGCGACAGGATCCTAAATTATTGCCAAGACGAGAGAGCTTACGGCCCCTTAATCGCTACTAATCTCTTAGCGAACGATTAAGTGTGTGTGAATGTGTCCTAGAACAAATTAGATCTCTCTTAATTCATTCTACATGCAATTGTAATTCTAGCTGCAGTCTAGGTTACAAGAGATATCAATGTATTTATTCAAACACAAATTAAACGGACATTCATGCAATTAAATCGACAAGAATCTAGTCATACATCATGATTAACCCCTTCATCAACCCCAAATCCCTAATTAAACTACTCACAATTCATAATTGAATAATCAACAGAATTGAGATGAATAGAATAAATTGTCATTAATTAAAAAGATGAACTTACAAATAATCCCAGGGTCTTGGAAGAAAATAGCGTAAAAACGGTGTTAAATTCGTTCCTAGGCCTCTCCGTAATGTTCGTAACCTCAAAATATGGGTATGGGGGTCTTATTTATATAAAACAGATGAGTTTTGGCTGAACTGGGACTAAAAAGGGCTTAAATCCGCGTCTCGGGTGTACGCACGATCGTGCGTACCTTGCCACGCACGATCGTGCGTAGCAGGCAGATTAGTTGCCGCGTTGTTGGCTCTTACGCACGATCGTGCGTCCTTTTACGCACGGTCGTGCGTCCGTGCTCTTCAGCCTTTTTTCTAGTCCGAATTTGACAAAACTTCCTTCATGAAAGTTGTATATAATGAAGTCTTCTATCCACCCCAACTTGCCGAATGTGATTTGAATCATCCAATCAAGAGATATGACCAAAATGGTGGAAGGTGTTATTCTGAAATCGCAGCAGAGATCATCTGACTTCATCATCTGTTTTCACCTTGATCCTTTCAGATTCTCGGAACAATGTGTTCATATGATTTGTAGCCCTTGAAGTTGGCTTTCATATGCAACTTGAATCTTGACCATTTGATGCTTATACAAAGAGATATGCTTGAAAGATTGACCAAAGGTCATCCTGATCGTCGTTTTCAAGCTTCATTCATCTTCTTTTTTATCACATAGCCAATCCTAGAGCTCTTTTGTCATTAAATCTTCATCGTAAACCTACCGGTGACCTTCATAGCTCTCAAATCAACACTCAAATGCATCTCGAATCATCCCGATTGCTCCTCAAGTGCCGATGTTGAACTCTAAAATCCTGATTTTGACTCCAAATGACACAAAACTCGAACCAACGCCTGTTAAACATAACTTGAGCTAAAATTGAGACTTGTAACACCTTAAATCTAGGAAAACCATCAAAAGCCGATCCCAACACGCATCAAATGCGTGTCTAAATAAGGACTTATCACTTGATAATGATGGCAGAAGCCAAATGTGGAGTCTTCTGTTCATTGGAAGGAAATAAGTTAGAAAATGGGTGTGTTGAGTGCAAGATGAGAGATCGTGCGCGTAGAATTATCAAGGGTATTGAAGTCTTTTTTGTGTATTGCTTATTTCCAAAAGAGGAAATGTTGCAATTATTTTGAAACTGCCAAAAAATGGAAGTGTTGCATTTATTTAAGAACGGAGGAAGTATATAATATTTACGGAAATTTTAATTTAATTTTTTGGGTCCAATAAAAGTCGACAAATGAGAATTCCGATATAAATAATCTAATATTTCTTTTTAAATTGACCGGACATGTAGTTGATCGCGTTGGACCATTATTGGCGGAAAGTCCCTAAAGTTAGGATTATTGTGAATAATCGATAGTCGGGATTATTATGAACGGAGCGACAATTGTTGAGATTATGATTATCAATTTTTCCAAAGTAAAATTGTAATTAAATGTTTGGTATTTTGATGGAGAAGGAGAAAAAAATTGAAGAAAGCAAATAAAGAAGAATACACTAAGTAAATGAAATGAATATAATAATACACTAAGTAAGTAGCCGACGACGCCTAGGGTTTCCTCTAGGTTTTCATAGTTTTTTTCGGCGGTTCATCATGTCTTTAAATTTTGGTTTCCAATAGCGACAAGGCAGTTTTGGCTTCCGGTAGCGAGCAAGGTGAGTGATGAGAGTTGCTAACGTTGGATAGGTAGAGGTTTTTTTTGCAAGGGAGCGGTGATGGAGGAAACTCACGCACAGTGAGAGATTGAGGTGTTGGCTCAAGCCTATGGTCAGATGGAGATGGAGGAAGAAAATGAAGTAATGCTGGTGAAAGCCATGGATTCGGGAGCAACATGTGTGATTTTTTTGATTGTAGGAACCGTTACATCATAAAAGTCAGTACATTTTTTCTACCTTTCGTGATACTATGGCGTCTGTGTGAATTATTGGGCATGCTGAGAATTATTGCCCTCCCAAAATGGAGGTACGCGTGAAGAGTGAAGAAAAATCATTCGGCCCGTGGCTTAGGGACACGAAAAGGACAACACAGATGGGAGAAAACACGAGGCTAGTTCCGGTTGGTTAACGACATAAGGCTATGAAGCAGGGGCGGCGAATAATACAAACAAATGAAGGGTAGAGTGGAATGTCTTAGGGTAGGGAACCAACAAAAGCATGCAATGAGACAAACTAGAGCAAAAACGCAGTAGAATAGAAGAGGGGGAAGGAGAGCACTCTAACAATGGCATGAAAGTGGAGCTGAGCGTAACAAAAGAAAGAGGCTAGCTGCAATCCAGCGGCTCGCCTAACACTAGGCTGAGGACCTTGTAGATGCAGCAAGAAGATGGCAGAGTGAGGGTGCTCCATAAGCTTATCATTTTTCATTCTGTTTTATTATGTTGTAATTATTTAGTTAAGTACTCTATTTTTATCTTTATCATTGACTTTGGGCGTAGAAGGTTTTTTTTTTGTTTATTCTGTCATTTGGCAGTTTGAGTGAAAGCAATCAGACTATTTTGGCTGATAATAGCTTGTAAGCTCTCGCATGTTCATCGATTAGTCTCGTTCAAATTTGGATGGTCTATTCTATGTCTGATTAGGAAGTAAGATAGTCTATTGGCTTTACGAAGTCTAGTGGGAAGACTTGGTTTATTGATGTTGTGGGGGATGTTTGGTTTTATGATTTTAATAATATAAGTTTTCCCCTTTCAAAAAATGATACGTAGTACACATACAGGGATGAAATATAGAAGGTTTAAATACGTAGTAGTGGGATTGGTACATCGTGTGCACAGTCTAACAATTCCACAATATAATTTGTCTACCCAATAACACCGAAAAGTGAATCAATAGCAAAAGTCACGCATTTTAAAATTAAACTGTAATTTTTATTGGGCCGCAAAAAGTGAATATCGATATGTTAACATATTCATAAATAAAATGGAGAATATTAGGGCCTGTTTACTAACAGAGATATTTTCCAGTTTTTCAGAAAACTGGAAAACTGAAAACCAAAAAACAGAAAACGTGTTTACCAAAAAAAATTCTGCAAAACTGGAGAAAGGAAAACAGAAAACCCGTTTACCAAATCGTTTTCCAAAACCAAAAAAATGAGATATGTCTCTGTTTTCCTTAATGAATTGGAGAAGTGACTATTACCAGTTTTCCAAATTTAGAAAATGCAGATGCTGCAGAACCACTGCAATGAATTTGCATACTTACGCCTAGTGTTGGATACGTTCCCGCTCGGTGTCAGTTCTAGTCTGATCCGGTCAAAGAACCGACTGTGCCTATCTGGTCCGGTCATCAACCCGGTGGTTCGATCCGGTAATTGACCCGACAGTTCATGTCCGGTTCGGTCGACGACCGAGCAATCCCGGTCCATTCCGATCGATGACCCGACGGTGCCGGTCCGGTTGACGACCCGATGGTCCCGGTCCGATCGACGAACCGGCGGTCCCTATCTGGTCCGGTCCGCGACCCGACGGTCCCTATCCGGTCCGGTCCATAACCCGACGGTCCCTGTCCATTCTGGTCCATGACTCGACGGTGCAGGTCCAGTCCGGTCCACGACCCAGCGGTCCCTGTCCGGTTCGGTCGATGACCCGACAGCCCCTGTCATATCTGATCCACGATGAGACGATACTTGTTCGGTTTGATCAACTTCGGGCAATCAAGGTCGGATCCGGTTCGGTCAATGACCCACCGGTCCCCGTTCTGTGCGGTCAACCACCCAATGGTCCCCGTCCTGTCTGATCAACAACCCGACAGTCCCCATCCTGTCTGGCAAATGACCCGACGATCTTTGTTCGGTCCGGTCGACAACCGGGCGGTTCCAGGCCAGTCCCGTAAATGACCCTGTGGTCCCTATCAGGGTCGGTCAATGACCCGACGATTCAGTCTCGATTTTTCGAAATCATTTTTTAAAGTGAAGAGTTTTAAAAGAGCCATTGAGTTGTCAACCAATAGGGAAATGAGAAAAGAATTCATCAAACTAAGTGTTGAGATCGATCGGGACCAACTGGTTTCGGTCGCAACTTTCCTATATGTGGGACCCAGTACCCTACTTGTGTTGTGCTAGGTTTGGTTCCGGACTAGGATCATACTTTCCGTCTTTTGTCAGTCAGAGAACCGGGTGAAAAAATTGTATGAGCATGTTTTCAGATTTGAAATTGGAAAACTAAAAAATGAAAACAAAAAATTGGAGCTAGAAAATTGGAAAATGAAAACAAAAAATTGAAGAACGAAAAATAGAAACACAAAACTGGAAAATATCTCTGTTAGTAAACAGGCCCTTAGTTTTCTGACATCACAACGATGGAGAGTATATTCCCATATACACCGGGGATCACAAGAATGCATGAACCAACCTCCGTAACTGACTAAGACAACATCAAGCGACCAAGAACTCCAAAATCGCGACTGAGGCCAAGCTCACGCCTCGTTTGGAGATTAAGGCCGAGCCCGATCTACAGAACTGCTTTGAGGCCGAACCCTTCAAAGTTGCAAGAATCAGCGAGACAACTCCGAAACTATGATCGAGCTCGAGCTCGTTGTACCTAAGATTCACCATGAGCTCATTCCCATTATACCTGAGTTGAGTTTCACCACGAATTAGCTATCACGCTGTACACATCTAGCTATTTAAGGCATCAAAAATGTTTGAGGTACACACTTTGTGTACACACTTTGTGTACACTCGTCTGTCTCTTAAGAAAATTTTGTCTGTCACAGACAACTCATATATGAATTGTCTGTGACAGACAAAATTTTCTTAAGAGACAGACGAGTGTACACAAAATGTGTACACAAAGTGTGTACCTCTAGCATTTCTCGTTACGAAAAGGACAATCATCTGTATAATGTACAATCAATCAATCAACTAGGAATCCTCTCACCCATCAGCCTATACACGTGTGATAGTCCCAAGTACTACGTATTATATATGTTCACTATAAATAATTACCTTTCAACTTTTGGGAAGGGTTCCAAAATTTTGATTTTTAGCATACCATTACTCTTCCATTTTCACTACTCAAAATCATACTAGTATATTTTTTCTCTAACTTCTCTCTCTGAATCTTACAACCCCAATCCACAAGGACTATCACACCCAATTTGAATTTTAATTATTTGATTTCAATACCGGTAAAATAAATCATTCAGATCATTATGACTTTTTGTAAATTTATGTATTCCATAAAATTGAAAAATATTGCTCATATGAAATCCATAGATTTATAGAAACTAACAGAATTTGTTCATAAAAATCAATTCATTTAATTAGAAGTCTATGAACTTTTTTTAAGACCATGGAATAAAAAATCGACCACAATCCATCCATATCACCGTAGTACTTGTATTCTTGAAGTGACTTTTTTTGACACCATTATTGATAGTGAAAAAGAAGTTAAAAAATAATCCTTTTACTTAAAAGCTCACTCATACACATACATATATGTACGGAGTATGATTTAAGATTTACTTAGTAGAATAGTAGTAGGTAATACTTCATATCTCGTCAAACGGTCCAACTAGGGGAGAGCGTCAGACGGGTTCGGGTAGGACGGGTTGGGTTTTTGCATACCCTTTTCGGTTATCGGGCTGAGTAATAGCCTAATATTAAATTAGGAATCCTTTGTATCTTTGGAAACTTTTATTAGTATAAATATATCTGCCAGGTACCCTATTGGGTAACCTTTCCCATTATTTCACATGGTATCAAGAGCCTAATTTTTTTTTCTCTCTCTTCTAAACCCTCGCGATGAGCTCGGCCGATTTTTCTTCTTCTGCCGCAAACTCATCCTCGGCCATGGACGCCGCCAGTTCATTCTCCTCCATGGCGGCTTCCACCGTTTCTTCTATTCCAACCACGGCGCCGGTCTCTACTGCTTCAACCGCCGCAGCCGTCAGCGTCACCACCGCCGCCATAAGCCAGCCAGTGCCGCAACAGGTGTCCGCCTCTCAAGCAAGTCCGGTTATGCAGTCCGCTTCCTCTTCCTTCGCCGCGGCTGTCCCAGGAACATATTCCTTGTTCCAATCACTTCCACCGGTGTTTCCATGGCAGTCACCTATAATTCCTGACATCCCCGGTCTCTACTCTACTCCGCTGCCTCCACCACGCTCCAGTCCGGGGTATTTCGGTTCTACCTTCTCCGGCGCACCGGGCATCACCCGCCCAACAGATCACACTTTGTTCCAATCTCCCATGGCGACCGTTGCTCAATCAATCTCTCCGATCTCCAATGTTACTCAAATTGTGACGATCAAGCTCAAAGCGGTGGAAGATTACATCACATGGCGCACTCAGTTTGAATCTTTCCTCGTCTCTCAAGGTTTGTTTAGTTTTCTCGATGGATCCACTCCGGTTCCTCCCATGCACACGGTTGATTTTAATAATCACCAAATCATTAATACTGATTATCATCACTGGTTACGGGTTGATCAAACCATTCGTTCATGGATTTTTGCTACTCTTACCCGTGATGTCTTAATTGATGTACATGAACTTAAACATGCCTTTGAGATTTGGGAAAGACTTGAAACTCGTTTTCGTTCTGCTAGTTTGGCCCGTTCTATGGAACTTAGACGTAATCTGACCAATATGAAAAAGAAGGAAAATCAATCCATGGAGAGTTATTTAAGGGAAATTAAGTATTTAGTTGGTGAATTGGCCGCAATCAATTCTCCGGTGTCCAACAAAGAAATTCTTCAGACCACTCTTATGGGGCTTGGACCGGAATATGAATCTACTATGGGCACTATTTCCCTTTTTCCTGATAATTTTCCGCCAGACATACTTCACCGAAGCTTGTTAGAGGCTGAACAGCGAGTCCTTTTTCTCCGTCAACAAACTGCTCCTCCAGCCTATCAAGCTTTTGGTGCACAGGAACGGGGTGCTGCACCGCGTGGAGGCCGCGGTAGCCGCGGCAGAGGGGGCCGTGGCAGGGCAGCTCGCGGCAGGGGACAGCATGGCTTTGGTCAAGGACGTGGGGCCAACAACTCCGGTCAGCAGCAACCTTACAATGGACCGGGGCAGCAGGGCTTTGGCCCGGGACAGCAGGCCTTCGGCCAGGGGCAGCAGGGATTTGGTCCGGGGCAGCAGGCCTTCGGCCAAGGGCAGCAGCAACAATTCCGACCGCTAAATGCAGGTGCTATAAGTAATTCTGTTTTGTCCACTTTAAATACTGCTTGTATATCATTGTGTGATACTAATGTTAAGTCTGCAGGCTCTTCATCTGCTGAGGGAATTCTTGGGGCAATTCCCCCTCCCGTTGTGTGTCAAATTTGTTTCTCTGCAGGTCATTCTGCAATCAGCTGTCCGTCCCGATTTTCTCCACCCTCTGCACCTGTTCTTCTCACCGGCCAAGCTAATGATGCTCTGTGGTATCCAGACACTGGTGCCTCTGCTCATATGACTTCCTCTGAAGGTATTTTGACAAATAAATCTACTTATTCTGGTCCAACTATTGTTAGTGTTGCTAATGGTGCTCAACTCCCTATAAAACATGTTGGTGATATTTCTTTAAATTCCTCTGGCCGCCAACTGCTATTGAAATCTGTTTATCATGTGCCTAATATTAAATTTAATTTAATTTCAATTCAAAAATTGTGTGCTGATAACAACTGTGTTGCTATTTTTGACAAAAATTCCTTTTTTGTTAAGGACAAAATTTCGGGGGCGGTTCTTCTTCGGGCAACAACTAATGGCCATCTCTATCCCCTCAGCCTGAGTCCACAATCTAGCCTAGCTTTATCTTCAGTCCTCACCACCGGCCCTGTGTGGCATCGTAGATTAGGTCATTGTGGTGAAAATATTTTACGTATTTTAAGTGGTCAAAAACGCATATGTAATAGCTCTAGTTTTTCCCATGACTGTATTTCTTGCCGGTTAGGCAAGTCTCAACGATTACCTTTTTCAGATGCTATTCACACTTCTTCCTCTGTTTTACAATTAATTCATTCTGATGTGTGGCAATCTCCTGTTCTTTCTAATTTAGGATTTAAATATTATGTCTGCTTTATTGATGATTTTTCTCGTTTTACATGGATTTACCCATTACGTAATAAAAGCGAGGTTTTTGACTCTTTTAAAATTTTTAAATCTTTAGTTGAAAATCTTTTTAACTCTAGAATTAAAATTTTTCAAAGTGATGGAGGGGGTGAGTTTGTTAATTCTCATATGCAGCAATTTTTTGATACTCATGGAATTTATTTTCAAAAATCTTGCCCTCACACTCCTCAACAAAATGGGCTTGCTGAGCGTAAACATCGTCATCTACTTGAACTAACTAGAACTATGCTTATTGAGGCATCTCTTCCTAGTCATTTTTGGGTTGATGCGTTGTTTACGGCTGTATATATTATTAACAGATTACCCACTCCAACGTTGTCTGGTCACTCTCCTTATGAAAAACTTTTTCAAAAATCTCCTGATTATTCCCTTTTACGTGTGTTTGGTTGTGCGTGTTTTCCAAATATTTCTGCCAGTTCCTCCAATAAACTTTCTCCCCGATCCATTCAATGTGTTTTTCTAGGATATGCATCTGGTTATAAAGGTTATCGGTGTCTTGATCCTCAAACCGGAAAAGTATACATAAGTCGGCATGTGCGTTTTTGTGAAAATATTTTTCCGTACACCACTTTGACCTCTACTATGCATAACACGCCTTCTACCTCCCAAACTCCCCTCCCTATTTCCTCCTGGAACCGATCAGACTCACTTCCCAAGGATCATCCTCGACCTGCTTTCTTACCTCTTCCTCGGAATACTCGGCCCATCCCAGACCAGCCACCTCAGTCCCGCCATACGGCATGTCCGACCACCCCAACCTCAACCCCCAGCCCGGTCAGCTTCTCCACTCCGGAACACCTCGCTACAGCGGACACAAGCCAGCTCGAACTCTCCTCGGCTGAGTCCAGTCCACCGACCAGCCCTGTATCTGACCCCACTCCATCTCAGCCGAACAACCCACCTATCACCCCATCTACAAACCCCGTACCCAGTCCAGAACCCGAGCCCGAACAGCAACCCCCTTCCCCTGTTAATGTCCACCCGATGCAAACTCGGGCAAAATCTGGAATTTTTAAACCAAAAACTATTTTTAATTTAAACACGGTTGTTCTTTCAGCAGATCCTACTTGTTTTTCTGAGGCAAATAAACACTTGATATGGCGTAAGGCTATGGTTGAGGAATTTAATGCACTTATTGCTAACCACACTTGGGATTTGGTACCTTTTGATAACTCTAAAAATATTGTTGGCTCTAAGTGGATTTATAAGACAAAATTTCTTTCAGATGGGTCTATTGAGCGCCACAAGGCACGGTTAGTTGCTCAGGGGTTTAATCAGCAGGCTGGTATAGATTTTTCTGAAACGTTTAGTCCTGTTATTAAACCCACCACTGTTCGTACTGTTCTCACTTTAGCTATTTCATTCGGGTGGGTTATGCGTCAGCTAGATGTTAAAAATGCTTTCCTTCATGGTCATCTTACTGAAGAAGTTTATATGCGTCAGCCGCGGGGTTTTATTCATCCTCAGTATCCTCATCATTTATGTCGTCTGCGCAAGGCTATTTATGGTCTTAAGCAGGCCCCGCGGGCATGGTTTCATAGGTTCAGTAGTTTCCTACTTTCTCATCATTTTTTATGTAGTAAGTCGGATAACTCTCTATTCATTTACCGCCAGGGCACTTCGATTATTTATTTGTTACTATATGTGGATGACATTATTATTACTGGCAATTCCTCATCTGTTGTCACTCAGTTCATTCATCTTATTGCTCACCATTTTTCCATGAAAGACTTGGGTGATCTTCATTATTTTCTTGGCATTCAGGCCATTCGTAATCCTAAAGGTTTGTTTCTCTCCCAGCATAAATATGTGTCTGACCTTTTATCTCGCTTTCATTTACATACTGTCAAGCCAGTTCGCACTCCCCTTGCGTCTCGTACTTCCTTATCTCTCACTGATGGCGAGCTCCTTGCAGATGCGACTGAGTATCGCAGTATGGTAGGTGCATTACAGTATTTAACTTTGACAAGACCTGACATTACTTATGCTGTGCATTTGGTTTCTCAATTTATGCATGCCCCACGTACCACTCATCTTTTTGCTGTCAAGAGGATTTTTAGATATTTGCAGGGTACCATTGATCATGGTCTATGGCTTCAGCCTACACCTAAGGCGACCTGCATTATGGCATATTCAGATGCAGATTGGGCCGGATGTCCTGATACCTCTCGATCCACCACCGGGTACGCAGTATTTCTTGGGCCAAATCTTGTATCTTGGAAGTCAAAGAAGCAACCTACTGTTTCCAAATCCTCTACAGAAGCAGAGTATCGAGCCATTGCCTACACGGTGCAGGACACAATACACATTCGGTCCATTCTATTCGAGCTTGGTTTTCCAGTCACAGCACCGGTACGTTTGTTTTGTGACAACATCTCTGCTTCCTACTTAACGGCCAATCCTGTTCAGCATGCTCGGAGTAAGCATATCCAGATAGATTATCACTTTGTTCGTGAACGTGTGGCTCACGGTGATCTTGTTGTTAAATATGTTCCTACCAGTCTTCAGTTAGCAGATATATTTACTAAAAGTCTCTCTAGTCAGCAATTTCATTTTTTAAAGGACAACCTGCGCGTTGTATCTCCCGCACAGTTTGAGGGGGTGTAATAGCCTAATATTAAATTAGGAATCCTTTGTATCTTTGGAAACTTTTATTAGTATAAATATATCTGCCAGGTACCCTATTGGGTAACCTTTCCCATTATTTCACACTGAGAATATAAAACCCTAAGCTACCCCGTCCAAAAAATATTTCGGGCTAATCGGGTTGCATAATTTCGGATTTGGGTCGGTTTTAATCGGTTCTCGGGGCCATTCGGGCTGATTAAAATCCATTAAAAACATAACATGAATAATTCATAAAATCACCTTGAAAAAAATTGTACAATTATACTTTACAAACTTTAAACTTATACACTTACACTGTTATACACTCATACATTCATACACATTACTCCAATACTACTTGGTACTTACTTATACACTTACGCAGTTATACTGCTTATGCACAAAGCAGTTTAACATTTAGAGTTTGAGCAATCAAATGTTCCAAAATAGCAAGTACCAACAAAAAGTTTAACAACATTCAATTGATGTACAAGTCTTCAGATCTTAACTCTTGACATCTACTTGACTACTAGAGTGTTTCCAGAATTCCAGGTTTGATCAATTTCGCAGATCATCAACCAAACAGTCATTGATTTTGTTCCTATGTAAGTCACAAGCACATTAGTATCATAAAACACTAAACTGGACTGGGAACTTGGGAAGTGGGAACTATAAACAATTCAAAAGTATATAGAAATACAATAAGATTTGGCTCAGATTTAATTTCAGTTCACTAATAATGGGGGCATTAATCGCTATATAATTAGAATCAACACCAAACCCATTTATTTCATTTTCTGGTACAACTGTAGAAGGCTAGAAGCCACCCTCATTGCCAAAGTAACTAATTGAGTAAACAATTCATGTAAGAACTCATAATTCATAAGTACATAGGAAAATTGCAGTAGTAAAACCAAGGCAGCAAGCATCATATCCTAAATTTGACTCAGTTTTGTATTCTTAATTTAATTTTTTTGGTGGAAACTATCATCACTGATTAAATAATGCAACAATTAATCTAATAAGTCAGAAGTCATAAATACATATGCATAAGCAAATTTCAGTTTACTGTCTAAGTGTCGGCATGTATGTTGTTATATTTGGCTCAAATTTAAATTGACTTCACTGTTAATGGGGGCATACGAAACTATATGGAAATAGAATCAACACCAACCCATCAATTTCATTTTTGGTGGAAGCTATCATCATTGCCAGATACATGCTACACGTAATCAATTAACTCAATGTTTAGTTTGTTCACATTACCAAATTCCAATACTTCCATTAAGGCAGCATGTATGTTGTTATATTTGGCTCAGATTTAAATTGACTTCACTATTAATGGGGTCATACGAAACTATATGGAAATAGAATCAACACCAACCCATCAATTTCATTTTTGGTGGAAGCTATCATCATTGTCAGATACATGCTACACTTAATCAATTAACTCAATGTTCAGCTTGTTCACATTACCAAATTCCAGTACTTCCATTAAGGCAGCATGTATGTTGTTATATTTGGCTCAAATTTAAATTGACTTCACTATTAATGGGGGCATACGAAACTATATGGAAATAGAATCAACACCAACCCATCAATTTCATTTTTGGTGGAAGCTATCATCATTGCCAGATACATGCTACACTTAATCAATTAACTCAAGAGTGAAAGAAGATTACCATGTCTTGTTGTACAAAGTACAAACACAGTAATTAGGAGAAATTGTACCAGTGAATCAGCAACACTTCCAATACCATGACAGAAACATGGTTAGGCTTTTACAACCAGATCATTGACAGAAGCATAACAAATCATTAGTGAAATAATATATTACATATCTAAAAGATAAAGGTAAAAAGTATACTACTATCTGATCAAGAGAAGGGCCTCCACCAACATTGCCATCAGTTAATTCTGCATTGAAAACAATAAGAAGTTAACAATATGTATAAATATAAACACTGAATAGTAAATAAGTAAAAGTTAGTACCTGTTTCCAGCCTTTCTACCTCCTCAATATTTTCTTCAACTAACACAGGCTGGTTTGACATCCTCAACCAATCTTGAGCACATATGAGTGCTTCTACAATTTTGGCACTCAAAGAACTCCTAAAACAGTCCAACACTCTTCCACTTGTACTAAAAGTGGACTCAGATGCTACTGTGGAAATAGGAACAAGTAACAACAAGAATGTCTCTTGCCATCTTAGATAGGATATGAAACCTCTCATCATTAAGCTTCCACCATCTCAGTATATCAAATTCATTGTCCTCCTCAAGAATGTTCTCACTCAAATATAGTTCAAGTTCATTTTTTTCAACCCTAAAAGGCCACTATCTTGTTTTTGCTTTTTCAATTGGGCTTTGAATTTTGAGACAGACCTACTTTCAGTTGACTCAGATTGTAAAGAAACAGAACTGGGGGTTAATTGAGAGCTTTCACTCACTGAAACATCATAGTTTGTAACATAATCACCATACAACTCATTCAAACCCAGCTTTATCTTTGCAAAGAAAGTCTCACCTATCTTATCCCCATACAAAGCATTCAATTGATGTGGCATGTACTCATATTTGTCTCTAGGGTCAAGCACATTTGCAAAGAAAATGAGCATGTTCATTTTTTCTGGATCACCCCAGTACTTGTCCAGTTTGGATTTCATACTAGTCCTCATATTAGATACAGATTCAGTTTCAGAAGCAACCATATCTTTGAGAACAAGGAACAGATCAGATATTTCAGAGAAGAAGGTATTTGCAGTGACATAAAGAGAGCCTGAAATCCTAAGTGTCATATCATAGAAATTTTTAAGAATGACCACCAAAGTTTCAATTGCAATCCAGTCCCCAACATCAGGACTCTCACTCCCCAGATCAACAAGATAGGAACTCTCATTCTCCTCATAAGCTTCAAACACTTTTTCATTGGACATTGCAAATTTGAGCATCAAATAGGTTGAATTCCACCTAGTTGGGACATCTAGGTGAAATCCAGCTTTAGTTTCCATTCCAATCAAGTCTGAAATGTCCTTGAATTTTTGAAGCCTAGCAGGAGAATTTCTAACATACTTAACAGCATCCCTCACTCTTTGAACAGAAGAATCACTTTCTTTTAAACCATCTTGGACAGCCAAATTAAAGATATGAGCAATACACCTCATATGAAGGTACTTAACTTTTACAGAAGAGGCACCCCAAGATAAAAACTTCTTTTAAAAAAAACCAATTGCAGTGTCATTACTGCTTGCATTGTCAACAGTTACAGTGAAGATAGATTTCAAACCCCAATCTACCAGGCAAGACTCTAGGGCTTTAGCTAAGTACTCTCCTTTGTGGGAAGTCACACGAACAAAGGAAATTATTTTTTTCTTCAGCTTCCACTCATTATCAATGAAATGTGCAGTTATACACATGTAATTGATCCTTTGTACAGAGGTCCATGTGTCAGTTGTTATACTGACCCTCTGAGTGTGTTCCTTAAACAACCTTTTCAGACTTAATTTCTCATCTAAGAAGATTTGGTAGATATCTCTAGCAATTGTCCACCTGGAAGGAATTTGGAACCTAGGACAAGCTATAGATATAAACTTCCTAAATCCTTGTCTGTCCACAAATCTAAATGATAGCTCATCAATGATAAGAATTTCAGCAAGTGCTCTCCTAATTGCACCCTGATCAAACACCCAAGTGCCTAACACCCCAGTTTTTTCAGATGTTGGATTACACAGAACTGGCTGGAAAGTGAGAAGGGCTTGCCTAGCATCCTTTGAGCAAGGCAATTTCAGACAACTGAGTATGTGATTTCTAAGAGAGGAAGTGCCATGCTTCTTAGACTGACAACAGTATGTTTTACCACAATGCATGCATTTTCCTTTGATAACAACACCATTACTATCTTTGATCTTATCAAACTGATCCCATATTTTACTTCTAGACTCTACCTCCTTTCTCTTATTTCCAGGAACATTTGTCTGTTGTGTGCTGGTGTTAGCCCCAGCATCATGAGCTTCCACCATAGGTTCTTGGGAAACAGGAGTCAGAGGAGGTTGAGAGCCAGATGCAGGTATGATATCCATACATTCAACTTCCATTCTGATAAATGATAGGAAGTTATAGTTCAAAAAACTCAATAATGCAAGCTTCCAGATTGAACACAACATCATACATTGAAATTAAAGTCTGGAACAATCAGCAAGCTGATCTACAGAAGGATATAAGCAGTAGGCTTATTCACTTCTCTACAGACTTAGAAGATACCAATTCAGTCTAACTACTCATTTGAGTGTTAGAGTAGAAAAAGGCAACTTCAACACTTGTCAAAAGACTCAGAACTCATAATAAATCAACCATCATCTTTACTCAGGGGCCACTTATATAATAATCTCAGAATCACACAGGCATCATCGAGGCAACACATATTCAGAGGCCATTTATATCAAAATCTCAGAATCATAGATTCATATAATCATATGCCAAAGCATCACAGATTAACAAGTAGTTAGAAAGGGTATCAGGGTCCGAATCTAGGGTTTCAAGCTTCCACCAAACACATAATAGTGCATCAAAATAATACAACTAATTCATATACAAAACAAATAACACATCACACTTAGGGATCATGCTTCCACCAAATCAATTTTCAAAGCCAATATTACATATCGGAAGATGCATTAAATGGTTTATCACAGGGATTCACAGATTCACAACGGACCAAGGTCACCAAGCATACAATTTAGGTATTTAACGTTTATACCTCAGTAAGAATTAAAATTATCGAATGGGTTGCAAGCTTCCACGAATCCACAGGACCACAAGAGTAGAAGACCACAATGCCTTGCAAACTTCGTAACTTCGTAAGCCCGATACGAAGAGGTAATGAAATCGGAGTACAAGCTTCCACCGGAGTCCGGAGGTAACTACAGAGGTCGGACCTACGACGGAGAGTTGACAGGGATGGTTAGAGAGAAGTCGCAGACTCGCAGTAGGAGAGACTGAGAGAGTGAGAGATTGAGAGAGGGAGTTGCGAGTGAAGAGTGGAGGCGCTGGAGTGTTAGGGTTAGGGTTAGAGTTAAATAATTCGTATATATAGTATGGGTAGTTCGGGTTTTCGGGCGGGTCGGGTAGGAATTTATAATACCCTACCCGTAACCCATAACCCTTAAAACAATGGGCTGGGCTTTTCAGTTCGGATTTTCGGGTTCGGGTCAACCGACCCAATCGGCTATAAGAGGGCAGACCCGATCGGGTGGTCGGGTGGGTTCGGGTTATGCTCACCCCTAGGTCCAACATGCTAGTTTAGTGATTAATGATATTGTTATCATTAATGATCCTTAAAAAAACCTATGATTAATGATATTTTCATTTGGACTATTTTCTGTCCAATACCAAATTAGATCATACTAGAATTAAACAGGCAAAATTAGACCAGACCAAATATAAACAAGGTAGATCAATTAGGATCATACAAGATCATATCAGACTTAAACATATCAAATCATGTCGGATCAAACTAGACAAGATCAAAATATTTCCGTCCAATTAAAAACATCATAAGAATCTATACATGCTATATTTTTTAGAATTTTTCCAAAATATGAGTAAAAATAGATATTTCAAAATATGAGTATTTATTACTCCTTCCGTCCGAACATCACCTTCACTTTCTTTTTTTGTCTGTCTCAATATAAACTCTTCTTTCCCCATTCCGATAAAGAATTTATGGTTCACGGTATTTATCCCGACTTTCTCTCTTTTCTACATAACTTTAGATTACACATTTTTCACACTCTTAATCTGTGTGCAAAATCAAAACATGAGATAATATTGAACGGAAGGACTGAAGGAGCATTTGACGAAATATAAGTAAATTATTATTGTCGTGGAATCACATTGCATAATTTGATATTACTTGACATTACTATAATAAAATTGATTTCATATTTGACAATATTTCCCAAATATTACAATAATGATTTGTATTTGTGAAACTTAAAATTCATTTTTTTTGAAGCACATAAAATTCATATTTTAAAACAGCACATTATTTTTTGTTTTATTTTGGACGGTTTATGTTAATTTTACATTTTGCAATTTTGGGGGACATAACGGACTTTGCGTACGAACAACGAAGTCGCCTAAAAAAGAGCTGGGATTCGGCAAAATGACATAGCGGTGTCGACACCCACTTCCCCATTCTCCTGCGAAGACAATCCCCTGTTACAAAGTATTACACATTCCTTGTGAAAAAATGTCGACATTCCAGCTTCTCTTTCCCTTTCAATCCAGACGTTACCGGCAATCTGGGCGCCGCTCTGCGCATGATAAAAGTCTTCCTACGTTTCCTCTCAATTCTATTCTATTCTTCTCGCTATCATTGCACAGAGATTCGTAGCGCAGAAGGATAGAACATCTATATATATAGGCATATCTTTCTCATCTTTTATCATGTCATTCGTAGAGGTTCGATCTTCAATGTCCATTTTTCCATTTTATTCCTTCCTTCTTTCCTTATCTGTAGTTGTGATCGTTATTGTTCTGTATGTAAAGCTTATCAAACTGTCTCTCTGTTTTGTGATTTAGGGTCTTCTCCCGTTTTGCATGGATCGAATTAGAGAGAAGACGGGTATCTTCACAGGTAAACTCCCACGCTCAGAATTTTCGGTTACTCGTCAAGATTGAACTTTGAATTCTAGGTTTTGTGCCTGATGGGGAATTTTTCTTTGGAGATTATGTGGGTTGCTTTGTTAGAGTTACAATTTGCTCACATTATAGTGGTCTTAAGTATGGTTACCTTGTTGTTTAAGTTTAATCTCTGTATAACTTTGAAGATTTTATAAAGCCGTTCTGATTTTGGAATTTTGTACCCAGTGTGCTCTTTCGTACATGTCAATATCCCACCGTTAGTTTTCTCTTTATTGGGTTATACGTAGTATTATCTTAACTAACATTTCTTTTTGCTAACTGCTCTGTATTATTTGTCTTTGGGTCTGTGAGGTATTCCCTCTCACAAGGCACAACTATATTAAAAACAAATTTATTTGCTATAGTTTGTTTTAATTTTTTAGAAACTTGGGGTATATTTTGAACATAGAAAATGCTATGGAATTGAATATTTTGTGAAGGTGAGTTAATTTCTTAAATTTTGGTATATCTGTAGAAAGTACAATTTTTTTCCTTATATATGTAGTATTTAGATTTCTTTACTCTTTAGATAAAATAGTTGAATAGACAGAATGAGTTTGAAAAAATGTCTGAAATAAATTTAAAGAGTTGAACCTATATTTTGTTTTGCCCCAAATTTTATTTCCTTCAGATTTTCCTCTAAAAAAATCACCCTATTTTCTTTACTTTGTATTTCTGAGTTCTGAAGGACCCTTTTGGAATTCATTCTGGTGGGACGAATTCCGATCCATGAAGTTTAGCTATGGATGAAAGTGAAATAGTTCGTAGGGATTTCTTCAATACTTTCTTTTGTCAATACTTACTTATATAGTTAAGCAACTATGCATGTCCTGGAACAAGATTGAAAGCTTCTAAAGCACTTGAATACATTTCCATTTAGACCCTTCAGTGGATTAAATTAGTAACTATACATAATAATGAAGAAGATGAACTTTCTTCTATGATCAATGATCAATTTGTGTCGCCTATATGCTTAAGCATCTACCCCTCTTCCCTACCTACAATAAAAAGCATAAAATTTGTTTTTCGATATTGAAACTCTTGGAATTAAACAGATAGAAGATTTATATGCATTCATCCCCCCCCCCCCCCCCCCTAATAAATCAAATCATCAGAGGAAAATAAAATGCTAACGCTCTTAATTTGGTTGTTCCAACCAGTCTCTTTTTTGCAGAGAGTTTCTCAATCAATGTCTAACGTCAGCTGCGAAGGTGCTGGCAGAGAGTCACAGAACTGCCAAGACAGTGGGTCCGCTTTCATCCTGAAAATGGTTGCAATCGCTTCTATCCTTCTTGCCGGTGCATTTGGAGTTTCACTCCCATTAATCGGCAAGAAGCGGCGGTTCCTCCAAACGGACTCTAATCTCTTTGTTGCAGCCAAAGCCTTTGCAGCTGGTGTCATCCTTGCCACTGGTTTTGTCCACATGTTACCTGACGCTAGCGAACATCTGACTGACACCTGTCTACCTGATTTCCCTTGGTCAAAGTTCCCGTTCTCGGGATTCATCGCGATGATGTCAGCACTTGCAACATTGGTTGTGGACTTTGTTGGGACGCAATATTACGAAAGGAAGCAAGAAAAGCAAAGTCAAAAGGAAAATATTGAATCACTGGAGGCTGCGATGGTGGGGTCAGAGTCTGCAATTGTTCCGGTGGATACAAAAGGGAGGAATGGAGTGTTGTTTGGGGAAGAAGAAGGAGGCACAATTCACATTGTTGGAATGCATGCACATGCCGCTCATCATAGACATAACCATGCTCAAGAAGTGGGAGCATGTCAAGGCCATGCCAAGGAGCATTTACATGGCCATTCACATTCTCACTCACATGGTATTGGTCATGGGGATGATGAAAACGGAGTGAGACACGTAGTTGTTTCACAGGTGATTCCATTCCCAAATAGTAGTTATATAATCTTCAGTTATACATAGTAGTTATTCTCTTTGATTTTGTTGGTACACTTTCATTTTTTCTGTCCCGGAATTATGAGATTATGATCATTTCCTAATTTTGGCTCTAGTAACTTTTAAATTCCTGTTTTATCTTTTTATATGTCATTTCACTCTTTTTTGAACTTATACTATTTTTTTCTTCTTTTTAGAAGGTTATGATGGTAAAATTACAACCACGTCCTTCTTTTTCACAAAACTTTTCCTCTCCCAATATATCTTAGATTTTTTGAGAGTATTTATATGGTTCTCCTGTGCTTAAGGACATGTTCTCTTTGCCTAGTAAAAGGTTCGACTTACGTTTTATCTTTCAAGATCTCAGTTTGGATCTTTCTGATCTGAATAGTTCATGTTAGTATAAACCTTTCTAGTTTGGTCAAATAGATTCGTTTTTTGTCTAATTTTCAAGTATAACATCTAGTTTCAGATGTTATGATCTCCTTTAAATCTTTCTTGTAGAGATCTTTTTATGATCTCGTTAAACATAGAGAAGAATTGACTATTGAGTAATAAATAAAAAATGATTAAGATGCAGAATGCCCCGCTGAGACTTGATTTTAGTGGATGATAGTTTATTCTATGTATTTCTTGATTTCCTTGTTTTACTCTGATTTTTCTAATACGATCTATCCCTCACAGATTTTATGTTTTCTCTGAATGCAGGTTTTGGAACTCGGAATTGTATCCCACTCGATGATTATAGGTCTCTCTCTTGGGGTTTCCGAAAGTCCATGCACAATCAGGCCCTTAATCGCGGCACTCTCATTCCATCAGTTCTTTGAAGGGTTTGCTCTTGGAGGTTGCATATCCCAGGCCCAATTTAGGACTCTACGCGTCACTCTGATGGCCACATTCTTTGCCATAACGACCCCCTTGGGGATCGCTGGAGGGCTTCTTCTTTCTTCATTCTACAATCCTCAAAGCCCAAGGGCAATGGTGGTGGAGGGCATCTTTGACTCTGTATCTGCTGGAATCCTAGTGTACATGGCTTTGGTAGACTTGATCGCTGCCGATTTCTTGAGCAAGAAGATGAGCTGCAATACCAGGCTTCAGATCGCCTCATATTTTTGCCTGTTTTTAGGATCTTTACTGATGTCATCCCTGGCTATATGGGCCTGAATGTATCTCTATTTATCACTCTATATATATCTGCACGCCATCCTTGTGTTAATGACATGAAATCCAACAAATGTATATTATATTTCCTTCTAAAATTTGTGAGGATTATCGTTGTGTTGTTTGTTAAGCTTGTGTTGGGTTTCAGGCCTTGAGGGGTGGGGTTGGAAAGCAATGCCAAATTCTGATTCATAGAAATTTCTGAAACGGTATTCTCCTGTGCTATAAGTATTCGTTATTCACAATTTCACAAATTCAAGCCTCCAAGGGTTTCAGACTTTCAGTTTGGTTGACTAAACACCAAAACAATACTAGTATATTGTGTTAATTATTAATACTCTCTTTGTCCCATACAAAAGGACTCATTTCATTTATGATGTCTGACTAATGATGAAGTTAACCGATCTTTGTGAATACTTAGATTTTTTTTAGTAAATAAAATTTACATATTCAGAAATTATATTAAAAGTTTTGTAAAAGCAAAAAGAAATTCAAATTGGATAAAAGTTGAATATATAAATAAAAGATAAAAAACTACTCCATATTTGAGTTGAGTATAGAATAGGAACTGAGCACTTCTTTTAGGGGCATAGTTTTTTTGTGTGTGCTCCAAGTGGGGTCTTGGGGAGAGGGGCCTGGAGTAAAGTGGGTTGAAACTCACTGCATTGAGTTTCGAACTAACCTGGGACCTCTCATAAGGGAGAGTGAGTCGGCGACCAGCTCAGTTGGACCGCTTCTTCTAGGGGCATAGGTAATATTAATGTTATGTAGATTGTTTGTGGTGTGTTTTTAAGCCAATGTGATGCATTACTTTCTATAATCTAATTTCATGTATACCATCGTACCGTATCGTGTTGTATTATATGGTGTGGTATCGCATCGCAACACATCGTTAAGTAGTTAGACACGTGTACCATTTCGAATTTTAACAAAGATTTATAAACTTTAGGAAGAAAATAAATGAGATTCAAAGATCAATACAATTACCCCAAACTACATTTATTAATGGTAATTTCACACATTATAAACTTTAAAATTAGTGTAACACTTTAATCAGTTTAGTAGGATATATGTGTATCGGCAAGCTATGTGTTTTCGCGTCGGAGTCATTTCGTCATTTTAAAACACTTTATCTACCTCTTAGATAAATAATTAACAAACTAATTTTTAATATGAGCCCCAATATAAGAATAACAACAATGTAAAGAAGCTTAGAACCACAATACCCAATTTATGATAAAATTTTAATTATTTATTGTTTCAGTTAAAGGACTCTATAGTTTCACTAATGTAGCTTAATAAAAATATTTCTATATTCAGAACGCCATTAGGATGCACCTCACTAATGAAGCAAGGTGCGATAGTTGGGAATATCGGTGTTAGTTAAGCAAGTTGGCTAATAAGTTACTCTGTGTACTTAGCTTGACTCGTACTCGAACTCGACTCGAACCAAGCCAAATCAAGATTAATTAAGCTATATACAAACTCGACTTAGAAAACATGCAAGCTACTCAATTATGAGTTAATATCGATTTTATTAACACATAACATGACATTACACAATATATCCAAAGTATATAAAAAATTGTATGTATCTGTCTTTTATAAAATATATACGGGATATTCACATGTTGCACAATGTTTAGGTAATATTTTAAAAGCGTGATGCGGACTTTACGTATTATCAGGCGACTTTCAAGAAGATTTAAGAACAACTCATCGTATTTCATTCATCTTAGATTTAAATAAA
Organism: Cuscuta epithymum; assembly: GCA_945859915.1. Lineage (NCBI taxonomy): Eukaryota > Viridiplantae > Streptophyta > Magnoliopsida > Solanales > Convolvulaceae > Cuscuta > Cuscuta epithymum. Next base: position 7,064,818 of record CAMAPF010000011.1, on the reverse strand, counting down.
TTATAAGATGTGTGTCTAAATGTGATAACGGATCAAACTCTCTTTATAAAAATGCATCTTTTTAGAATAGATAAACCTCATATACAACTCGAACTCGATCTTAAGTTTTATTTTTTCTGACTTGAACTCGATTTTTGTTTATCAAACCATCTCCATTATTCGAACTCACCTTGCTCTATTAACACCTAGATTGGGGTCCCTAAAATTAGCCTTAAAATATTCGAGTTTAGAAATAACAAACACTTTTAGAGTTTATTTGATAACACTAAATTAAAATAATTGAATTAGATGAAACTATTGAAATTGATGAAACTCTAATTGAAACAGTTAATTGTTTGAAGTTCTTGAATTATGAAAACTTATTTTTTAATGGAGTATACGAGTCTGGACTCATGACCCACATATTTATAGATACTAGATTAGGCCCAACGAACATAGAAGCCAATAAACCTTCAGTCACCCCTGGATTGTGCCTCCAGACACCAAAACTAGTAAATCCGGAAACATACTGATGGATTATATGGACTCCGACCCCCCAGTATGCCGACTACTAGGCCTGGACAGCGGCCCACACACGTTTAGCGGATATCATTAATATTATTGTACATTATTATTATTATTATTATTATTATTATTATTATTATTATTATTATTATTATTATTATTCAGATGTTCTAGATTAGCTTTTTATACTATCAGTCCATTTATGTAACCGGGTCTGTCAGGCCCATATTAGAGGCCTAGACCCGGATTTTCCCTATATATACTGCTTATAGGAGGCTTGTAACTCATATAACAAATATTCATTCTACACATTTCATTCTTCTTCTCCATTTCTTCTCCATTCTTGTTCAATCTCTCCTGTTTATACAATATGGGTATCAATTATCCAACAATGGTGCTCTCGTTGAGAGGTTGAACACAATCAAGTGAGAAAACCTCCCCAAATTACCCAAAAAATTCATTGGAATCACAAAAAAAAATCGTTCCATTTACAAAAAATCAAGCAAAATCGGTCGGCCAAACAAAAAAAAGGAAATCCGGATTTTCCTGGATAAGCGTCTTCAGCTGGTGCCATCACCGTCTTAAGCCGTCGTACGCCATCTGTTGAAGCTCCCTGCACCAGTTAGAGTCCGTTGCGCCGTTCTCAAGAAGTGAGGTCGCTTCTCCCGAACTCACTATGCGTCCCTCCGCTGAATCTATTCGAAGGGTGGCCAGGAGATGCGATTCCGATCTGAAACGGGAGCATGGTTCAGAGTGGAAAACCCCGGTTGGAAGGTTTTTGCTCTTCTCCGTCTTCGAACACCGCCTTCTCCGGCGCCATTGTTCTCACCGCATGTAGCTCCACCTAGCCGGTCGCCGACTGCGCCGGTCGGTCCTCCACCTCACACGTCGCCGCTTGCAAGCCCACCTCTCGGTCGATATTGCCTGAGGATCTGACGGTTCGAGGTTCTCCATTAATGGTTGCTTTGAATTCTTAAGAAGCAGATTGGAATCTTTTCCTGTCGAGCTACCCACTCAGCTGCGGATTAACATATCAGATTTGATCCATCTAGTTTCGTTCTCCTTTGGCATATATGGTGGTCGTTTTGCTCCATCGTCGTTGCCGCCCTCCGCCCTCACTTCTTGTGACCGCAAAGCGTGACTTCTTCCTGATGCTGGTGAGCTGCGCAGATTGTAGATGAGCTGGTGTAATGGACGTATTGACAAAGAATCAGACGTAGTACAAATCAATTGACCCACTAAATTAATTCACTTTGTGAATTATGGCCTAGAAGAGTCCATACGTGGATGCACTTCCCTCCTCTCATGATGGCTGGCTGAGAAAATACGAAGCAAATATCTAGCTTCTGTTAAAATATGTGGGCCAGCAGATAACATTTAGCCCAGAACCAGTCTCAACAAAAACGGTGGGCTGTGGTTCTTGCAACAGATTCAGCTCATTTTAAAAAGATAAGCTCTTTAATTTTCATATTATTTATTTTTATTTAAACTAATTTTTGTCGGGCGAGCATCACACTATCACGCACTTATGATCAAATACCTAGTAGAGTGTGGCTTGAGACCCATCACTAGGATTTAAAGCCCTGACTCCTCAGGCACAAAGCCCTGTCTCCTCAGGCACAAAGCCCCGACCAAGTCGGGCATGAAGACAAAACCCTGACCAAGTCGGGTACGAAGACCGGTCTTAGTCATTCCTCGAGTGGCGACCGTTGCTTACGAATGGCTCACACATCCATTCTACTAAGTATTTTATCATTACATTAACAATTCACATCTCCACTTGTTTCAAGTGACGAACTCCCGATCGGGAACATAAATCCCAAGAAAATTTTTTATATGTATGATAAATGTGTAGGTACGAAGATGACTTTACTCATTTTCACCTCGTCTCCACTCGCCTCAAAGAGTGGGGACTGGGGGACTGAGGGGTCAGAGTTTCTAGATGAGCAGAAAACATCACGCAAGAGCAGGAACGAGAGCTGAGTCAGTTGAAGAGGAGCTGAGCTAGATTGATTATGCCAGAGGGGATTTACCTTCCTTGTTTCATGCTGGGGGCGCTAGGTGTACTCTTTTTCCCTTTATTAGGATTTTTTCCCACTGGGTTTTTCCTAGTAAAGGTTTTTAACGAGGCACCTCCCCATCATTGACAAGGGTGGTGGTCCCCCGGCCGAAGAGGAAGAACGTTGCAGATACAGTTTGGACTACTCCCTTTCGCCTCGAGTACTCTCGACTCAGGGAGTGGGGGACTCCTGATGGATTATATGGACTCCGACCCCCCAGTATGCCGACTACTAGGCCTGGACAGCGGCCCACACACGTTTAGCGGATATCATTAATATTATTGTACATTATTATTATTATTATTATTATTATTATTATTATTATTATTCAGATGTTCTAGATTAGCTTTTTATACTATCAGTCCATTTATGTAACCGGGTCTGTCAGGCCCATATTAGAGGCCTAGACCCGGATTTTCCCTATATATACTCCTTATAGGAGGCTTGTAACTCATATAACAAATATTCATTCTACACATTTCATTCTTCTTCTCCATTTCTTCTCCATTCTTGTTCAATCTCTCCTGTTTATACAATATGGGTATCAATTATCCAACACATACCAAATCAGAAAAACGACATCTCCATGTGGTGATCCCTTGTTTAGACAAGGGTTCATGCCCCGGGACTCACCACATTCTAGATATTGACAAGCACCACGTGCTCGCCTGTCATATGTTATAGGGCGCACTTCATAGATAGACTAACTTACACAGTTACACGTGTACGTGCTTTTATTGTTGATGGCATTTGTAACTAATATAAATAAAACCTGTGACGGCTAAAAAAACCAAGAGAGCTATACTAGGAGAGAGGAGAGGCGATGGGGAAACCCTAGCCTCCTCCTCTTCTTTTCTTTTTTCTTTTTTCTTTTTTCAGTCTCTTTTGGCTTTAATCACAAAAAGGTTTTATTTGAACATTATTTTAGTTCTACATATAGGTTGATTTCCTGGTGTTGTCCAGAGATGTGATTTTCGGTGGCGAAGTGTCACTTGCCAAATGTATCTTCCCCACCATCACCGATCAGATGTTCTTGTGTGCTAATAATAAGAGATTTGTATCGATCATCAATCACGAATCTTGATTTGTTCTGCATCATAGAGGTCGATTGTCCCCCTCCTGAATCACCGCCAATCCAGGAAGATGGAATTGCATGTGTTACTTTCTTTTCGGTGGCTGGTGAAACCGAAAAAATTTCTGCACTTGACTCCTTACCGAAAATTTCTGCACAACCGAAAAAATCGGCAACTTTAATAATTCATTTTCAGTGGCTGGTCAAAGCGGATCCATTTCGAGTAGCATAAGCAGTCCTACTACGGTACGAGTCTATATAGTTGCAGGGTTTGCGTACATGAGTTACTGTATGAAGCGTTTTTTGTTCTTTGTTTCAGTCTAGTGTAGCATTGCATGTTATGATTGTAATGCTTCGGCTTCTGATTGTTATTTTTCATGTTATTATTGTAATGCATCAATTATAATTAAGTTATTTTCTTTTTAAAAAAACTTGTATAAATATCCTCATTTAGTACAATATATCTGCCTCTCTATACTACTACTAAGCTGTTTTTAATTGGATTGATTTCAATTCCAAGTCAAACTTAAATAGATCTGACCAGTCTAGATTACCCATATCAAATCAGACCAGATTTCGACAATTGTGATATACACATAGAACAAATATTTATCACTCCGATCCATACCAGACCACTTCAGACAAGTGCAGACTTAAAAAGATTTGACCAGACCATGAAGTTTCAACTCAACTAAAAACGTCCTTAACTCTGCCTTGTCTATAGATATCACTAGTGGTATCGCAGCTAAGGATGTTTTTACTTGGACTGTAATTTGCTGGTCTGGTCTTGTCTGGTCTGGTCTGAACTGGTCTGGTCTGGTCTGGTAAGGTTTGGTTTCTTTGTATTTTTATAACTATCTCGATACTTAAAGGGAGAAATAATTTAAATATCTCAAACTTTGAAGGGGATGTGAGGTAAGTACACCAAACTTGCACATGTAATATATATAGGGAGCGGTTCCGGTAAGAACTGATCTGGTTAGGCACGCCTGACCAGACCCGCCGCGCGGAGCCCGTTTGAGGTTCCTCCCGGTGGATTTTTTTGATGAATTTTTTTGAACATGTTTCTCATCAAATCTAATTTATTCATATTAAATTTCAACTCAAAATTCAATCGAAAAGATAGTTAAATAAATTCTTGAAACATACTGCACGAATAAATGAAACGTGAGGTGTCATCTTTTATATTAATAATAATAGTCTCAAAATATGGATTAAAGGAGCTCTTATTTGTATTTATTTAGAACTTTCCTCAGTTTGTACATATAACAAGTGTAAATGCGCGTAACGTTTTTCTGAAGTCTAATGGGAGCAGAGAAAATGCGCAGTTAATACCACCATTACTGTACTGGTGGGTAGCTTCACGAACAAGACTAGAAACTCACCCTTCGCGGCTTATCCTCCCCAATCTTCCATCTCCATTTCCTCATTCTCTACACCAAAGTGGCGCTGACTAGCAGTTGGGAGAAGGAAATTGGGACTTGCTCTCTCTCGTCGATGAGACTCCATGTCGAAGATGAAGCATTTACTCCGGAAACTTCACATCAGCAGCGGCGCAACCGATCAACACCATCACCCGCATCACCGACCCCCACCAATTGACCCACCGCCGCCGTTTGGGGAATTAGACACCGCGTTGACCTCGGCCTCGTCTTCATCCGAAACCACGCCGTCTTCGTCAGCTGCATTGCCTGCTGGTGGGCAGTCCAATTCGGAGTCGGATTCGGCCCCCGGCTTTAATTTCTTTGAGGAGGAGTTTCAGGTCCAACTGGCCTTGGCGATCAGCGTGTCCGACCCGGATTCCCGTGAGGATCCGGAAACGGCGCAGATCAAGGCTGCACAACAGATTAGCTTAGGTTGTTCTCCTTCTGAGACCCTCGTGGAATTTATGTCGCGTCGCTACTGGGTATCTATTACACTTCCTTCCACGTTCTGAGTAATTTCCGTAGGGAATGCATAGGAATTGTGATTTCCCTGCTCCTTTCGGTCATTTCAAATTGCTAACTTAGTTAATGAATTAAATGCTAGAAGGTTCGTTAGCAAGTCTGGGTTTATCATATTTAATTTATTTACTTGCTTTGCCTGATCAGTGTTCAATGAGTTAGTGCCAAATACAGTTCCAGGTCCATTTCAGGTCGTGCACTTAGAATTGAATGTCTCCCTGCATACCCATCGACCTTCTTTCCCCTATCCACCACTCTACCTTTAGAACATGTAAACTGGCACTTATGTGTACGCTGAAGCTTTGGATCACCTATTTGTGGATTCATTTTCCAATGCATATATTGGTTTTTTTACCTACTTTTCTGTTCACTGAATCTGATGAATCTAAAGAATCCTTATCAATGGAATTGCTTGGTGGAACTGGGTTATCTTAATTGTAGTACTAATACCAAAGATTGTCTCTTGATGAGCCCTAAAGATAAGATGTGAGATCTTGAAAAACAGAGATGTGCAACTTTGACTTTTTAATTAACCATGAACACCACTGTCATTCAATTTTGATTGTCTTACATCTAGAAATTAAAATTGATTGAGCTTTTTATTATTCTCCTCCTTACTCCTCTATGAATCTTGATATAGCACAGAACCGTTAAATGTGTTGAGATGATGTGGATGTATACTTGTTCGGTCTGAATCACTATAAACACTAATAAATTTGGTATCATTTCACATAGAAGTGTGTCTGGACTTCTTGTATCATTGTAATTCGTAAATATTTTCTCCCTTATCTTCACCACAGTTTCTTAAGTTTCATTCACAAAAGGCAAAATAGTTACCTCTGAAGCATCTTTTTTCCCATGTTTGTGTGTGTGTAAATATATCTGTCTTCCAAAATCACTGAAGACCATTACTTTGCAACAATGCAGAGTTACAATGTTGTAAATTACGATGAGAAGGTGATGGATGGGTTCTATGATGTTTATGGATTTAATTCAAATGAAGTGTCACAAGCCAAGATGCCACTCTTAGTGGATCTTGAAGCAATTTCTGTTTCAGATGATTTCGACCATGAAGTAATCTTAGTGAACCGCAATGCTGATGTGGAATTGCGACAACTAGAGGATAAAGTGTCCTTTATATCTAGGGAATGCCGGGCTTTGATGAAGCTACCCCTTACAAATATCTTGGTTCAGAAAATTGCTGACCTAGTTGTTGATAGAATGGGAGGTTCTGTTAATGATACTGAGGAACTGTCAAGGAGGTGGATTGCCAGGAGTTTTGAATTAAGGATTTCTTTGAACTCTATTATACTTCCACTTGGCTATCTTAATGTGGGACTTTCTCGGCATAGGGCCTTGCTTTTTAAGGTTGTAATGGCTTCTATATATTCTTAATTTCCCCAGTTACTTTTGAGAAGTTTTATATCTGAGCATTTATTTGTATTCTGCATCGCTCTCTACGTACTGGTGTATAATTCCAGAAAACTCACTGCTCCTCCATGTAGTGATAGAAAATCAAGTATTCGTACTTAAGTTCTGTTAGTCAAAATCTAACAAAGGATTGATATATATTAGCTTTATGGTTTAGAGCCCATTCCGGACTGTGATTGCATTGGAGAGAACTTCTTTTTGTCCCAACAAATTGCAAATAAGATTTAGTTTTTGTCTAAAAGATGATTTGAGTTTTGAAAAATGCATTTGAGGTTAAAGTATATATATTTTTAGTCACTTTAAGTTTTACTTATAGCTCTCATCCTCAATGCCAAACACTTCGAACTCTCGCACTCTCCACCACATACTTAAAAGCAATTTTCAATTTTTTTTTTGTTTTCTTCAAAAATAGCCTTTTTCCAACTGCAACTTTATTTCAAAATTAGGAAAGCCCTTGTCACTCAACATTTGTTTCACAGGTTCTCTATTACTTCCACTAATAAAAAGTCACAAATTCTACGGACTAAGTTTACTAGTAAACTGTGTTATGTATAAAGTGAAATTTTAATAGAAGTTTATCTGCATTGTTGAGGAGATGAGCTCCATTAATAGAGGATAAGAGTTTGCATAAATGTTATAATTTGTTATGCATTCCAAGCTGCCCGTAACACTTTTGAAGACCTTTCTTCAGTGTTTTGTTTATGACATTCAGACATTTGCTTCCAGGTACTTGCGGATAGAGTAAATCTTCCTTGCAAACTAGTGAAAGGGAGCTACTATACTGGGACTGATGAAGGAGCTGTTAACTTGGTAAAATTTGAGAATGGAAGGTAAAAATGCTATTTTATTATTACTATACATGTATGGTGGTGCTTATTTTTTTCTTTTCGTATATTTAATTCATTTCCAAACTGATCACTGCAATGTATCATGTTTATTTTTACTTGGCTATTTGTATTATTTCTTGTTGTAGCGTAAGAAGAGTCCTTCGAAGTTGTTTTTTATTATTATTAACATTCTTATTATTATTATTTATGAAAAGAAAAAAGGTTTGGTTGCCACAAAAGGAGAACATCAAAATTTCAGAGTAGGCACTTTCTTAAGGATAGACATCCTTATCAAGGAAATCTAAATGTTTAATCTCTGGGGCCTCGTGATGGCTAACTAGAACAGCAGTAGTCAATGGTAGTTGAAGAAACAAGGTCTCTCTGGCTGGCGAAAAAAATTTCTGGTTTGGTGTGTAGTTTTTTGAACCACGACTCTGGTCGTCGAAGAAGTATCTTAGAGATGACTAAGTTTGTTATGATATTATAGAATGAGGGGATGGGTTTAACATACTTAAAAGGGTTTTAGTGGGGTTACTTTTTATTTTGAAAAGCCTACTTTACCCTTTCAAAAAATTTGTAAATCAAAATTTCTTCAAAATCCTCTAATCTGAGTGCAGACAACTCAGAAGTTCAACAGTGCCGCTATAGCGCCTGCCAGTACCGCCAGCTATGTCCCCTACAGTAAAACGCTCTGCTAAAGAGGCTCTAGTAGCGCCATGGGTGCTGCTCCTCTACACCGCTATAGTGCGCTATTGACTTCACTGGTCATTCCATCTTTATGTTAGCACACATGGCCCAATAGAAGTTGTGTAGTCCACTGTCACACAAACATTATATGGCTATGATCTCAGTCACAAGCACACTTTGACCATATCAATCAAATAAGCTGCAATGCAGCCCCCTGTAATTTCTTAGCACCCCTCCTGCGGCAGCCAAACCACTCTTTCTAACAGCATCATCATTGTTAAGTTTAACCCAAAGAGGAGTTGGTTCCCACCTGACAGCTGTAGTTATCTTAGTCAGCTCGTACTTTATAGACAGTGAGAAAACATTCTTCACAATTTCGAAATCAGCAAAGTTATAATCCCTCCATCAATAGCTACACCCTGATGCTTTACCTTTTCTATAGGCATAGCATGCCAAACATAAGCTTTTCATTTTTTCCTAACATTCCGTACGCACCAAATGATTAGCTTTGGAAGGAGGAGATCTCTTGTGGCCATGTTGTCTGTCCAATGCATGAAGATCTGTCTGACCACGTACACCCTGGAACAGATTCATTAGACAGGCGTAATAAATGTTGCCATAAATTTCTAAGCTTAGTACATTGCTATAACTAATGGTCCAGGATTTTGGCAATACAACACCATACCATACACTTCGAGACCAGGAAGATATGATATCTGGACATCTTTTCATCAGCGTGAAGACAGTGATTTAAAACCCTCCGCATAAAGGATATTTTGGTTGGGATAAAGAGATAAGGTTGCTCTGTATATATTTAGAGGACAACTGAATGCCCACAGTGCTCAATAACAGCTCATAGTAACTTTTGGTGGAAAAGGGACCATTTAATTTAGTTTCCAAAAAAACTGATCTTTTATTGCTAAGGATTGGAATGACAACAATCTGAATAAACAATTCTCAAGAAAATTCTTTGTCTAAAGACCTGTATCTAATTTCCAGCATTTCTATTGGAGTGCAGTTCTTGAGCTCTTTTCACATGCGTTATATATAATTGGTGCTTTAGATCAATAATCGTGCAATGAAATGCCAACATTGTACACATTATATGTAATAAAAACATGATATGAGCGTCTCTTTTAATGTTAATATTAATATTAATATTAATATTAGTTTCTATTAAAAAGTTATGTATTATTATTATTTGTAGTTTCACATTGATATAAGTTTTCTATTTTAGATTTTTAGTTGATAATATTATCAATTATTTTGGAGGTACTCTTTGGAGTTTAGACCAGGCCAGACACTACCTTATGCTGCCTAGGGCAGAGGCGTTCTTCATCTTTGTTGAATCTAATCTTCTCTATTCATCTCTCATCCATGCCTGTCACACAACCCTACCATAAAATATTCTACGTATTTTATCAAACCCAAAAAGGGTCTTCCTTTCCTTTTTTCTCTAACCCAGAAAAAGATTCTTGTTTCATTTTAAGAACATAACATGTGGTTCATATTAGTTTTCTCCATAAGTAAATGTGACCCGTACAATTTCAGTTTTTTTTTATAAGCATGCTAGTAGATCATGCGTAGAAGTGTAGAACCTTATTTTGGAATGGAGGGAGTATGTAACTATAGTATGTTTTCCTTCTGTCTTTCTGCCAATCTATAATGACTATACCTGACAGTCATGCCATAAGGAATTTTTAAAGATCTGCCATACGAATTTACCCCAACTTACACTGGAACTCTTTACAATAACTTTATGTGTGCAAGTTGTGTTTGCACTTGCATTTGGTTTTTTTTAATGAGACTAGGAGATGATCAACGTAGTAGGTACACATATTATAGGCACCTCAACTTTCAATGTGACTCACAATTATATTTCTATGGCTTATATTTCATTTCTTTTAGGCACACCAGCATTTTATTTTCATGGAATTGTACTTATTCACTTTTCCAGTTAATGTATCTCTTCTTAGTGTTTCTTTTAATAAAATAAATTCTTTGTAATGAAATGAAATGTGTCGTAGTTATATTACCTTTTCTGTAGCTTGAATTTACTTTTCAAATTGTAGTAATATTATCCTCAAGCAACATACCTGAAATGCTGTTGATGGTGCAGTGAGTACATAATTGATCTAATGGGTGCACCGGGTACTCTTATTCCTGCTGAAGCACCAAATTCTCAATTTCAGAGTCATGCATTAGATATGAAGAGTGCTTCACCTATTTCTGGTAACACTCCTTCTACCAACTCATTTCGAGTAATTTATTTACATCCTGCTGATGGAACTGCTTCTGTTATCTCTTCAATTTCAGGAAATTCCTTTTTGAATGTTGATGCAAAAGGGGATTGTGTAGGTGCTTTGGATAGATCTCAAAGCAAGCACGTTAAAGTTGACCCTGGGAATCTTCTTCTATTATCAAGCAGATTATCTGAGGGTTCACAAATTTGCGCTGATAATTCATCAGATCAGCAGGCTTTTAAAGTTGACAATGTTTGTGAGTATTTCAGAACTGCTGGAGAAATTTCCAATCACATACAGATACCTCAAAATATATCTCCAGAGGACAATGTTTATATACCCTCAAATGGTGTTGTACTAGAAACGGAAAGAGTTGGAGAAGATCATATATCAGAAAATTTGGTTTTTGATAGTGGAGTATATAGAAAAAGAATTGAGCATTCTATTGTACCTTTTACTGGAGTACATTTGCCAGGAATTGACACCTTTCATGGCAATAAAAAGCAATCTAGTGGTGGCTGGCCTAAAGAGCTTGAGAATAATGCTTATAGTTATGCTTCAGGTGAAGTGTTTATGGAAATTCATGCATCTTGTTGATACAGTTCATGTCTTATTATGCAATCTAAATCTTAATTTCTTTCATTTAGGTAACGAGTTCTACAGGGAGGTTCGAAATTTTACTAATAATAGTTGTAACGAGAAAGAATCTTCTCTGAAAGTAGCTGAAATGGAAAGTTACCTGCCATGTAAGTCGTACGCGGTGCTCAAAGAACAAGTTGATCCCATGCTGCTTGCAGTGGCAGATTGGGAAATTCCATGGGAGCATCTTCAGATTGGTGAACGCATTGGTATTGGTAAGACTGAAGACTTTAGGTTCACTGACTATCTATTGAAACTAGTGAACCCTACCACATTGGTATAGTTGTCTCTTGATAAAGTAAGATAAAATCATATAGAAAATCTGACGTGGATGTATTCAACTTGATTATGAATGCTTTTTTTTGTTGTAATTTGAGCTGTAGTTTCATCCACTAATTAGTCATGTGTGATGCTCAAATTTCAGGATCATATGGGGAGGTTTACCGCGCCGAATGGAATGGCACAGTAAGTTCTTTTTTTCTGAAATGGGATTTGATTTCACCCAGTATAGATATTCTATTGAAAATGAATAAATAATAAGCACATGGTTTGCAATATTCTTCATCACTTGATTGTTCAATATCAACTCAGTATTTGAACAATCTGAAAATGGAAAAGTTAAACCCAAATCAATTAAAACCTGTCATATTTTCAAATTGCAAGAGCTTTTCTGCTAAATGTTGAGCTCTACTGTAGCATATATTATTGTCGACGGAGTGGTTCTGAGCAATTGTAACAGACCATCAATTATTTTATAATGAATTATGACAGGAAGTTGCTGTAAAGAAATTCATGAATCAGGACATCACAGGCGATGCACTAGAACAGTTTAAATGTGAAGTGAGCATCGCAAATATGTATTTCTTTTTATTATACTTATGAAAATCATTTATTGTTTACTATGTAATATCATAACTATTGAGTTAAGCTTCTTCTTGATATTTGCAACATTACCTAATTTTGCATCTCACAGGTAGAAATTATGTTGAGGTTGAGGCATCCAAATGTTGTCCTCTTCATGGGAGCTGTCACTCGTCCCCCAAATTTATCCATACTAACAGAATTTCTACCAAGGTTGTGATCTCTTTTCCTTTTTTTTTTTAAGTTCTGGACCAGACTTGTTGAATATTATCAACTTACTAGTTAAGTTCTCCCTGCATCTAAAAATTGTATTGTTTCAAATTTCTTTGTCCCAAAAAAGTATAATGTTTCATTAAGCTGAGCTAATTCGCGTAATTTGCTGAAAAAGTCGGTAACATGTTGGTTCTAGTTAAGTCAACAAATACATTTTAAAAAATACTCAATCAGTTCTGTAATAGCTTTCTTACTTTCTATTACAGAAAGTAATTAGAAAGACAAACTTTTAGGTAAGGGGTAGAAAAAGAGAAAAATGGAGAAGTGGGTGAGTGGTACTATAATAAGTGGACCCTTTCCTGAAGAGGAAATGGGAAGACTAACTTAGAAGAATTCATACAGGAAACTGGGAGCACTATTATCAAACAGAAGGACTATAATGTTATTTACTTCTAGACGTTGTACTTTGATCAAATAAGTTCCTTTTGGGAATCAGATGGGAGGAGCATTGCATAATTTTCTTAGCTATTGTATCATCACATTATCTTTGCTCCTATTCTCAGGGATATCTTCAAACACTACTAATTACCACTGATTTCGTAGATGCATGGACATGGATAAGTACATGTGTTATGTATACCAAAACTATGATATTTAATAAGTATCTAGGCACATGCATTTATGTGGCTGATGAACTTACCAGGATGATGTTTCTATTGTTTAAATTTTATTACTTATTCCCTTTGGGCCTTCTCCTTTTTCTGTGTGATTGATGGAATTGATTTGGGTGCAGAGGGAGCTTATATAAGCTATTGCATCGTTCCACAACTGAAATTGATGAAAAAAGACGCATGCGAATGGCCTTTGATGTGGTACCAATTGAACAATGCTTTGTTTGATGTCTTGATGTCAAATTCTGGTTCCTTCTTTACACATTGTCAATTTCTTGCAGGCAAAGGGTATGAACTATTTGCATACGAGCCATCCTATCATTGTTCATCGAGATTTGAAGACCCCAAATCTACTTGTTGATAAAAATTGGGTTGTAAAGGTATGATTGATTATGAGCTTAGTAATTGTGTCATGAAAACTGTGGCTTTGTTTGTTTTAAAAAAATATGTTTTTGTGTGTTAGAAATTGTATTATTTATTGAAGAAGTTATTTTTTATGGAAAACAATCATTTTCCCCTGGATTCCAGGATAAGTTATTTTTCTGCATTCGAAAGTTGTCTTAGGGCTTGTTTATTCTTTTTTCCCCATGACTCCCTAAGCATTTATGTGATCCATAGGTTTGTGATTTTGGGATGTCCCGCATGAAGCACCATACATTTCTCTCCTCAAAGTCAACTGCTGGAACGGTAATTCATTTTCAATCTTATTTATATTTCACATCTTAATTTCCATGTACAGTGCAGATATCCCTATTTTTTGAACTTGCAGGCCGAGTGGATGGCCCCTGAAGTTCTGAGAAATGAACCATCAAATGAAAAGTGAGATTTACCTTCAAGCCCATGTTATATTTTGTTATTTTGTGTGGGGTGGGTCGGAATTGAGACTCCATTTGGTACCTTTTTTGACTATACATTCTGATTTTATAGCACACACTATTTTACTGACTTCATTAGCTGAGTCAACATTAGGGTGGGGAGGAATATCGAAATTTTGGTATATACCACACTTACCATATCGAAAAATATCAAAATTACCGAAATTCTTGGTATACCGACATATTCGGTACGGTATGGTACTGTACCAAATTATTTTTGTACGGTATTGATATATATATTTTGAAAATGATCAGTACATTGAATCCCATTGATATACCATTATATCGTTATTATACCGAAAGTCCAATTCCTTGTTTTTTAAAATTATAAAAATGGCTAGAAATACATGACTAAAGGATAAATGCCTTTATATCCATGTTGTTTGAACATTGAATTACTTTTACTTTTTTCATTGGAGATCCATTATTTTATTTATATCTACGTTGTTAAGTTACTTAAAGGAGAATGTGTTGTTTTCAGTATGTGGCGCGTTAAATGTTGAAACATAAGTATAATAATTCTTGTTCAACATTATTATAATAATTCATGTTTAAAATCGTATAGGAACTTAGTAGGTTATTATTAGTATTTTGTAAATATATTATCAATGGTTTTAGTATATCAGTGGTAACACTGATTTTGTATATTTCATGTGGTGTATAAGAATATGTTATTTTAAAATTTCAGTATGACATTAAATTTTCTCCCATACTGTACCATAACTTCGGTAAACCGTATTTCAGTATACGGGTATTTCGGTACGGCAATGATATTTTTTTTATATGCCGAAAGTTTCGGATGGTAAAGGTATGAGATACTATATCCAGTATACATCACTGAATCACCCCTAGTCAACATACATATAATAAAAAAAGGTAGGGAAAAATTGATTCATTTTCTTAAATTATTGAAAAGAACTAAAGAAGATAAGTGCTACTATCATCTTATTTTAGGTATAATAATGTATTAAAAAAACTTTATTTCAGAATGTTTAGTCCGCTAAGCCCATTTTAGATTCATTAATAAATTCAACCACCCAGGCAAATCTCTACCCCTTACTGGTCCTGAATTTATTATTAATTATTTTTTTCAAATCTTGATAATTTGCAGCTAAGGAATTTTTATATGCTGCCTTTTCAGATCTGACGTGTACAGTTTTGGTGTAATTTTATGGGAGCTGGCGACTCTGCAAGTACCATGGTCAGGGATGAACTCGATGCAGGTCGTAGGGGCTGTAGGCTTTCAGGGTAGACGTCTCATTATTCCCTCCCAGATTGATCCCATGGTGTCGGAGATTATAACTGACTGCTGGAAACAGTGAGTTTTTATCAATTTTTTTTAAATAGTTAATACTTTATTTATACCTTTATAGTTTATAGTAAGTTCTTAGGCATTGCGAATGTTAAGCAGTTATCCAACCTTGTTAATTCGGGCAGGTATTAGCTTTAGTCCCCTTACCTTGTACTTGTTTTAATTGATAGGTAAGGTGTTTCCCAACCCTTACCCTACAACCTGTGGACTAACACTGGGTTTGGAAAATAAAACTTTATTTATACCTTAAACATTATCGCTCAACTTGGTCCTTCACCGTGTAAGTTAGACCGAGGGGAGGACCTTTTCATCTAGTTCGGTCTTTTACGAATTAGTCCACGTAAATTTGCCGGGTTTAGTCTAATTTGGTTTGGTCTATTTAATTCTGGTATGCTGTATTTTGGCTTGATCGTCATTATAATTTAAGTCTGGTCTAGGGTTGAAACAACCCCAAATAAAGAAGTCCTTAATTTAGTTGCACACATTTTACTCTAAAAGGATGAAATCGGGTCTAATTTCATAGTCAACGACTCAACGCCCAAACTGGGTAACACTCCCTTTGTTTTTTTATTTGTTAGGCATTATTTTTTAGGAAATCTTTTATTACGAACCACTTGTTACACTTTTCAAAGTGGAAAACCTTGTGATGATTAAAAAAAAGTGGAAAACCTTGCTCTACTTCTACATTTACTCAAATACTCTTCTTTTTCAATTCTTTTTCTTAATTTTTCTATTTCTTCACCCTCTCCGTGAAAATTCTATGGTAATAACTACTAGGTAATAAACAACAGAGGAATAGTGTGTAGTCAATGGACTAAATTGGGTGTTAGCTCTTTTTCTCTAAATCACCTCAATATATTATTGTCCTAAACTCTTTTATAGTAACTGTATCATTTTTTACTTGGAATTGTGCAGAGATCCACAGGCACGGCCTTCTTTTGCACAAATCATAACCCGTCTCAAGTTTCTTCAGCATCTAAGTCTCAAGGAAGCAGAAGCAATCCATACATATCAGCAGCGATGAGGCAGGAGAGAGATTTGTAAATTAAGCAATGTCAGCTTGCCCCACCACAGGCTGAATGGATCAAAACATCAAACAGAAAATATATTAGGATCACAAAAGTCTTGTAGCAGCTAAGAAGGATTAAAGAACATGCAAACTCAGACTGGGGTGCATCAGGAGGTGTTGGTTCATTCGAAGTGGGAACTCAAAACCGTCGGATTGTACCCTCCCATGTCAGCGGCTGCGCAAAGTGCAGCCCAAAGTATGAAAAAAAACAACTTTAAAATCTTTAAAAAGGAGAAAATAAAGGGTCTCACATTAAAAAAATAGTAGGCTTTTATGGTTGTTATTATGGTAAATGATGTGGTGTTAATTATGCAATCAGCCCCCCTTCGAAGGAGGTGGGATCCGTGGCATGTGGAAACACGGAAGGGTTTTGAATCTGTGGAGGCCATTAAGGATGCAATTGTAAAATAATTGGCCTTTGCGAATATGTATCAGTAGAAAAAAATATAAGGATAAAAATGAAGAAAAATGGTCACTTTATCATGTGTGTTTCTCCATAGTCCGATTTTATATACCATTGAAAAGAATTTGCATTCATTTATTTGGACTTTTGCTTGCCGTGTTAGCTTTACGCGTAACCATGACTTTTGCTTATTCAATGTGATGTTAAGACAAGTACGTAGTATATGCTATCCATTGATGTCATTAATTGTTAATCAAGACAAGTACGTAGTATATACTATCCATTGATGTCATTAAATTGTTAATACCTACTGATATTAGTCGTTTTTACAAAACCTAGTGATATTAGTTCCTAAATACGGAGTAGTGATCAGTATTTTACTATTTTCCAGCATCCGTTTAATTTAAATTCACGCACAAATGTACCCATTATATATTCAAATATTCAATATGCATAGAACTATGTCATCTTAAAAATAAAACACAACATTTTAATTGGAATTGATTCTTCAAATATTTGCAATCAAATCCAATCGTTGAATAGATTACTTACTAATTGCAAGCAAGTCCAGAATTATTGTCCTTATTTCCCTTAAATAACTTGTCACAAACTTTGAAATTCAGATTGTCAATCATCTGTTGAGGTCCGGCCCGACCTGGCTCGGCCCGAAACTGCTGCCTACCTGGGCTGGTTCTATTTCTCCCTTCCCCAAAAAAAGCCCGGCCAGGCCCGAACTGGAACCGGCCCGGGTCCATCCCTATGTTGAGCTTCTTGAGAGTGTTCTAATAGTCTAATACATGAATCTAAATAAAATGTTTCCCGTATGAGCCAAATCCATAAATTCTCTTCCTTTGGTCTTGTCCACTAACAACATTGTGATACAAGTGATCATCATCGACTTGCTCTCCTATATCAAATATCAATTAGTTTCCATGGATGCATAACAATTTCTTATTTCTCCCTACAATACCTGGTATTCTGGTAAGAACCAAAATAAGATTACATTTTCACAAATAAAGTCTAAAAGACACTCACATTTAGCTATTACATTTGCAAAAGTCTTTTCATTGTATTTTTTTTGTACTTAGACACTCGCACAAGACTGATAACTTGTCACCTTGCTTTGAGTGCTTTTCATCTACAAAGTAGTGATCGGGATGTCATATAAGATTTTAAATTAAAAAATGTAGATATCATATAAGTGAGTTGGAAAATATGATACATTTAAAAGAAACTAAATACGGAGTATATGCTTTTGACTTATATAATACAGTTTCACAATGTCTACAGTTATATAGTTTTTTACCACTAGTTAAGTACACACTTGCCAATTGGGTCTAGAATGATGAATCAACACCATCAAAGGTACTATGAGTCTATGATAATCAAATCTAGTGGTCTAATTAACCTCTCATAACGTTGATATTGCTCGGCCAACATTATGAGCTCTATCTGGTGACATTTGCAACATTTATATTGATAGAGTATATGGGCCTGGACCCCATGGCCCACATACTCAATGGCCCAAAAGACACCGGCGGGACACCCGCATCGGCCAGAGGCATGCAGCGTCCAAGAAAGAAGATATCGCCTGGTTTATTTGGACCGCATCATCCATGGACCGCGTCATCCACGAGCCGCATCGTCCATGGACCGCATCGTCCATGGACCGCATCGTCCATGGACCGCATCGTCCATGGACCGCATCGTCCATGGACCGCATCGTCCATGGACCGCATCGTCCGAACTTCGCCCGGACAGAATGTATTTTTCTATTTTATGTACTAAGTGTTGTACTCAGCCCATTAGTGGCCTTATTTGCCCAAAGAAGGCATGATTATTGTAATGGGCCTCCTAAGCCCAAGGCTAGGGGCCCAAATCCACATTTTTACCTATAAATAGACCCCAAGGGGCTAATTATAGGGGATTGGCAAGTTGAGAAATATAATTACTCACTCTCTCTCTAGCTCTCACTTCTCTCTAGAATTAATACTCTATCATTTGGTGCTTTCATTGAGAGCTTAGAACAGATCAAGTGAGTACCCCTCGTCGCTACTAGACGCAACAGAATGACAAGAACTAGGTCAAAGAACACCGGTAGGAACGCCCCTCTGAACCAGGAAGGGCAGGGAAACGTTGCTGACAACGTCCCCAATGATCTCATCATCCAGGATAAGAATGCTCAGGAGGTCGAGCACGCAGCGGCCGACCTCCGCGTCCAGCTCAACAGGACTGCCCCAGACGCCCGCATCGGACTCGAGGACAGGCGCAATGCCGATCGCGCTTCGGGCCAGCAGACTTCTCACCCTGCTGCCCCCCCAAATCAACCCAGCCGCACTATCGGCCATCGTCGCAAGCATTCTCCAGGACCCCAACGTCGTCAGCGCCCTCGTCGCAAAGACAGGGGAGAACAACACTCCCGTGACTGGAGAGGTCGCGACGGTGCCGCCGCCACCGCCTCGGCCACAAGGCGTCACCTTCTTCGGCAACGACGAAGGCGTCCTCGCCGTGGACACCCATTCCCATACCGCCTCTCCTACCCGGGATACACCGGCCCAACCTCGCGGTAAAATCTCGGCCTTCAACAGGCTGGGTGACATCGCGAGCCGTCGGGTACCTACGGGAAGGGTGGCGGATCGGTTGGGTAACCACGAGCCAGGGTCGCCAAAGGAAAGCTTCGGGTCCGTTTCCCGGACAACGGATCGGCCCCGACAAGACAAAGGAAAGGGAAAACTGAATGATGACGATGCGCGCCATCAGATCAACCTGGCCCACGCGGCCCGGATCCAGACCCCGCTGGGTGGCGCTGCGGCCAACACGGACCCAAGGGACGAGATCATCGCTCGCCTAGAAAAACGCCTCGCTGACATGGAGGCCCGGGAGGCCGCAGGGCGCGCAGCGGCTCATACATCCCAGCATCCCAACTACGATGCACTCCTTCACAAAGTCAGTGCCTTGGAGAGGGAGCTGGCCGACCGACGCGACGAGCCCGTCATCCAAATACGGACCCGGACCCCCTTCTCTGCGAGGGTGCTCTCCGCTCCCATCCCAGAGAAGTACAAGGGGAATCCGATCAAGCCATATGACGGCCGCACTGATCCCCAGGAGCACTTCACCCGTTATCAGAACAATATGATGATGACCAACGCTTCGGAGGAGTACATGTGTCGCTGGTTCCTATCCACCTTGGAGGGACCAGCGTACGATTGGTTCAACAACCTTCCGGAGGGGAGCATCGACTCATGGCAGGATCTTGCTCAACGCTTCCTCACCCACTTTGCCGGGAGGAAGCGCGCGAAGAAGCATTTCGCTCATCTCCTGACCATCAAGCAACAATCGGAGGAGACGCTCCGAGCCTTCCTCGATCACTGGACGAGGGAGGCGGACGAATGCGAAGGAGCCGATGAGCGCACCCTCCTGGCTTTCCTCCGCGGAGCACTTCGGCCGAGCCACTTCGCCCGGAGCCTGTTCACGGAGCCGCCGCGGTCATATCTCGCGGCGCTCCGACGCGGAGATAGGCACGCTGATGCCGACGAGCTCCTGAACCAGAAGAAGGGTGGGGAGAAGCAACAAAAGAAGGACTCCTCGTCCAACCCCCACCACCCACCGGCCAACAAGGGACAGCATCAGCCAAAGAAGGCACACCAGGAGCAAGGCGGACAGCGAAGAGAGGATCGTTCATGGCGCCCAAAGTTGGAGGCACAGCGCATCCCCCTCACCCACCCGGTGAGCGTCGTCCTCGACCACGCCGAGGCGCAGGGCCTCATTGTGAAGGACCCCAGGTCAGAGGAGGAGATATTTGCGGTCCACAAAGGAGGGACATACTGCAAGTACCACCGCCAGACATCCCACAAGACCGAGGATTGCACCACCTTGAAGAGGCACATCGACGGCCTCATCCGACAGGGGGAACTTTCCCAATTTGTCAAGGGTGCCCCCAAGAGTAACACTTGGGTTAACCCTGGCAAAAGGGGGGAAGGATCCTCCGGGAAAAAGAGGGAGATCGGCGCCCTCAGTGAAGATGAGGACGAAGAGGAGCCCCGCCAGAAGAAGCATCACATTCACATCATCGTCGGCGGGAACATAGGGGGGGACTCGGCTACCCAACGGAAAAAATGGGCTCAGTCCCTATACGTTGGTGAGGTGACCCACGCCCCCCCTCAGCCGAAGCGGCGGCATGTGGAAGCCATCACCTTCACCGACAAGGACCTCCCCTTCGGCCCCTTGCCCCACAGGGACGCCCTCGTCGTCAAATGCGAGATAGGCAACAACATCATCCACCGCAACTACATCGACACTGGCAGCTCTGTCAACGTGATGTACGTCGACACCTTCAGACAACTGAAGTTGAAGAAGTCCGAGCTCCGGCCGATACGGACTCCGTTATCCGGCTTCACCGGGGACTCTATCGACGCCGAGGGCACGATAGTGCTTCCCGTTGTGGTCGGTGACGGTACCTGTCAGGCGAAGATTGACATGGAGTTCGTGGTTGTCAACCTGGACAGCGCCCACAACATGATCTGGGGACGGCCGGCCTTGGAGGACCTTGAGGCCATCATCTCCATAAGACATCTATGCCTCAAGTTCCCCACCAAGGACGGCGTCGGTTACGCCAGAGGGAACCAGAAGATAGCCAGGGCTTGCTACCTGAAGCTCACAAGAAAAATCAATGAGGCCGAGGAGCGGATAGACACTATCACCACCGCCTCGGCCGAAGAAGACATACCAAAGGCCGAACCGGTCGGAGACGTGGAAGATGTTCCGTTGGACGTCTCCCGGCCGGAACGAATGCTGAAGATTGGGACACAACTCCCCCAACAGATCCGAAGGGACATCCTCTCTGTCCTGAGGGCGTACGCCATCGTCTTTGCATGGGGACCAGAGGACATGCCGGGCATCAGCCCGAAGGTAATCACACATCGGCTATCGGTGAACCCGGCCTCCTCCCCCATCAAGCAGAAGAAGCGCTACCTCTCAGCCGACAGGAGGGAATTTGTCAAGGCCGAGGTAGCCATGCTGCTCTCCATCAAGCACATCAAAGAGGTGAAGTACCCCACGTGGTTGGCGAACGTCGTCCTCGCCCCAAAGCCGCCTACGTTCAGAATGTGTGTTGATTACACTGACCTGAACAAGGCATGCCCGATGGACCCATTCCCTCTCCCCAACATTGATCAGTTGGTGGACGAGACAGCGGGGTGCGAGTTGATGTCGTTCCTCGACGCGTTCAGAGGGTACCACCAGATATCCATGCATGAAGATGACGCGGAGAAGACTGCTTTTATGACCCCGGAGGGAATTTTTTGCTACCTCGTCATGGCCTTTGGGCTCAAAAACTCCGGCGCCACCTACACAAGGATGGTAGCCCGGATTTTTAGAGCAGTCTTAGGTCGGACGATGGAAGCATACGTCGACGATATGATCGTCAAGAGCAAACAATCCACAACCCATGCCGACGACCTCCGGGGCATCTTCGAGATCATGAAGAGATACAACCTCCGGCTCAACCCAAAGAAGTGCACCTTCGGCGTCCAGGGAGGTAAATTCCTGGGGTACCTGGTCAGCCGAAGGGGAATCGAAGTAAACCCGGAGAAGATACAAGCCATTATCAACATGGAGCCGCCCCGCAACATCAAAGAAGTGCAACGGCTGACGGGACGCCTTGCGGCCCTGAACCGTTTCCTTTCAAAATCCGCGGAGAGATCGCTCCCTTTCTTCCAGATAATGAGGAAGGCCACCAGCTTCAAATGGACGACGGAGTGCCAACAAGCCTTTGAAGAGCTGAAGCAATATCTCGCCTCCCCACCCGTCCTATCCAAGCCCCAACCCGGCGAGACTCTCTCCCTCTATTTGGGGGTGAGCACGTCGGCCGTGAGCTCTGTACTCATCAGGGAGGAGGACGGAGTACAAAAGGCAATATTCTACGTCAGCAAGACGTTGCGGGAGGCCGAGCTCAGGTACTCCCCCATCGAGAAGACGGTGCTGGCCATCGTCCACACGGTGAAGAAGCTGGGGCACTATTTCCAGGCTCACCCCGTCCACGTCCTCACGCATCAGCCGTTGGGCGCCCTCATGAGGAGCCCAACCAGCTCTCCAAGGATGATCAAATGGGCGATATTCCTGAGCCAGTACCAGATTGAGATCAAGCCGAGGCCATCCATCAAAGGGCAAGCCTTGGCTGACTTCGTCACAGAGTGCACGGCAAGGGAGACGGCTGTTACCACCACAGGAGCTGAACCAGACGAAGCCTGGACCCTCTACACGGACGGGTCCTCGGCCACCAAAGCCTGTGGGGGGTGGCGTCGTCCTCATCTCCCCGGAAGGTTTCAGAGCATACTATGCCATACGCTTCAATTTCAAGGTATCCAACAATGAGGCTGAGTATGAAGCGCTCCTCAGCGGGCTCAGGCTAGCCGCTGGCCTTAAAGCACGCCACGTCCGAATCAAATGCGACTCCAAACTCGTAGTGAGCCAGATGGAGGGTTCCTACGAGGCCAAAGAAGGGAGGATGAAGCAATACAAGGAGGCCGCTGCGGAATTGCTCAAGGCGTTCGATACCTACGAGATCACTCAGATCCCAAGGGCGGAGAACGCCGACGCCGACATACTCTCCAAACTCAGCTCCGACACCCCTGAGCACATCTCCAAGATAGCTAAGGTGGAGGAGTTGAGCATGTCAAGCATTCATGCTAGCCCTATACTCTCCATCCAACACCAGCCGGAGGACTGGATCACTGACATCGCAACATACATCAACTCCGGCACGCTACCAGAGGACGAGGAGAGGGCCAAACTAGCCAAGCTCAGGGCCCCAAGCTACGTCATTGAGGATGACAAGCTCTACAAGAGATCATACAACGGCACCCTCCTCCGGTGCCTACACCAGAATGAGGCTGAAGTGGCCATGGAAGAAGTCCACTGCGGCGTATGCTCATCACATCAGGGGCCCTTCAGCATGTCGTGCCGCCTCGTCGTCCAAGGCTACTTCTGGCCGACAATGGCGCGTGATTGTGCTGAGGTCGCCCGCAAATGCAGCGCATGTCAACACTATCAAAGGGCACCTGGCCGACCAGCCGTCAACTACGCCCCGGTCAGCACTGCCATCCCATTCTCTAGATGGGGCATCGACCTCGTCGGCCCTCTACCAAGAGCTGCGGGCAACAACAGATACATCATCGTCGCCATCGACTACTTCACCAAATGGGTCGAAGCCGAACCACTCGCAAGCATCACCGGAGCGCGGTGTCGAAAGTTCGTCTACAAGAACATCCTCACCCGCTTCGGCGTGCCTCAGGAGATCATATCAGACAACGGCACCCAGTTTGAGGCCGAACCGTTCCAAAGCCTCCTCCAAGAATGGGGTATCAAGCACCGTTTCTCCTCCGTCGCCTACCCTCAGGCCAACGGGCAAGTTGAGAACGCCAACAGAACCATCTTGGAGGGGCTAAAGAAGAAGCTCGAAGAAGAAGGCGGAAGTTGGGTCGACGAACTCCCCAACGTCCTATGGTCTTACCGAACTACTCCGAGGAGGGCCACTGGGGAGACGCCATTCTCTTTGTGCTATGGATTTGAAGCCAAGGCTCCCACGGAAGTGACGCTTCCTAGCCGACGCGTCACACAATACGATCCCGAAGCCAACGAAGAAACAATGAAGGTGGACCTACACCTCATCGACGAAAGACGAGAAATGGCCTACCTCAGAGCGGAGAACTACAGACGACAAGTCAAATCCTACTACGACGCCAAAGTCCGCTCTCGCGAATTCCAAGTGGGGGACTACGTCCTCCGCCGAAGGGAAGCAAGCAAGCCGACGGAAGGAGGAAAGCTCGCCGTCAAATATGAAGGGCCCTACATCGTCAGCGCCGTCATCAAAGCCGGCACTTACAAACTAAAGAACCCTAATGGGTCAGATGTGCCACGATTGTGGAATGTACACCACCTGGTGAAATTTTACCAATGACTCGAGAAGTGGTGAAGCGGGCAACGTCCCCCACCCCTCGGCTTATTGGTTGAATAAAACACCCTCGGCCTAGCGCCACTTATTGAATAAAATTCATGTTTCATCCAAAGATTTGAACAAAGGTAAAACTAAGGACCGCATCGGCCTAAGCGGTGCAATCACCCGGGTCTGATGCGACCTAAAGCCGTCGCAATAAACGACGCACCTAAAGCCGTCGCAATAAACGACGCACCTAAAAGCCGTCGCAATAAACGACGCACCTAAAGCCGTCGCAATAAACGACGCACCTAAAAGCCGTTGCAATAAACAACGCACCTAAAGCCGTCGCAATAAACGACGCACCAAAAGCCGTTGCAATACACAACGCACCTAAGGCCGCTGCGATCCACAACGCGCCTACAAAGCCGTTGCAATAAACAACGCACCTAAATATCGTATCGGCACAAGCGGCGAAACACCCAAATCGGCCGGCGATATGTAGGACGAAGGACCTGTGTGCATGGTCCAACGTCTTCAAACGGAGAAGCATACCGCGTCGTCCGCGCGGAAACCGCAGGACGACAGGCCTGAATTAAGGCTGAGGTTACAAAAACTCCACCCGTCAGTAAAATTTCGCTCAGGACCACAAAGGGCGGCCGTCAAAAGACGATGCCTTGTCCGGTCCCTCGTCGACGATAGACGTGGAAAGGCCAAAAAAGGAAGCCACTGACACCAAGCCGAGGGCGTATTTACTCCCTCGCACTAACTCACGCGAAGGGCGTAGCGGACAAACTACCGCACACGGACGAAGGGACAGTAACCCTCCGGCCACTCAAAAAAAAAAAAAAAAAAAAAAAAAAGAGGGAAGCCGACGGACCGTGCACTTGCCGGCCTCGAGCATAAAACAAAATCCCCACAAAAACCAAGCCTCAAATTTGGCTAAGTACATATCAGGTTTTCACTCTACAGGGATCCGAAGCGCACGCTTCGGCCCCAACCATAGCGTCACAAAAGGGAATCGCTTCGACTTCAGTTATACAAAACCAGTCCATTACTTCGACGATGGGACGCATCGTCTCCACGAAGCAAAACCCGAGTGACGAACCAAAGCAAAACACCTACATCAAGGAAGCTTGACACTTAGAACATTTTCTAAGCCGCACTACAAGAGAGACGATGCGCTACGTCCTCAACACTTCAGGATTAAGTTCCGAAAACTTGACTCGGGAAAGATGTAAAGGCAAAAATGGAATTCATCAAGGGACGACGAGGCGCATCGTCTCCAAAGAAAGGAGGTCGCTACGTCTCAACGAACAGATGTCACAAGATAAACTCTTGACACTTAGAAAGATTTCAGAACTTTGGGGCCATGCCTTACCTAAGACGCAAGGGACGTAGCGCCGCGCCAAGAAAAAGTTTCAACACTTGGTAAATTTTTTGAAACACGTTCTAAACACAACAGCTCCGACGAAGGGTCGCATCGTCCCTAAAACATCAGATGCAGGGAACACACGCAACGTCCTCACACACAAACCAGTAAACCGAAGGTGCGCCCACATCTACACAAAGGAAATGATGGAACGCATCGTCTAAGACTTGGCAAATTTGCCAAGATAAAACTTACGAAGCAATATCACTCAGACGACGCGACACCGACAAACCAAACGCCAAACATGAAAAAAGGGAAACGAAGCAAGGAACAACATTCATACTTGGAACAAAAATATTATCATTGATGATTCAAAAGAGGGCGCTTCGGCCATTACACACAACAAGGCGCATCGGCCATTACAAAAAAGGCGCTTCGGCCACTAAGACTACTATTAAAAAACGAACTAAGGAAGCATCAGGCAGCTTGTCCCTGGCCGCCTTCAACGGCTCCACTATCGGCATCGTCCTCGACGTCCTCAGTGGTCTTCGACTTGGCCGAGCTGCGAAAGAGGTAGTCGTCACTCTCAGTCCAGGGGCCATCCTCCTCGTCCGAACTTAGAATGGGGGGTTGCCTCTCGGACAATGGGAGTTTCAACTCCTCCTCAGGGTCCTTCATAATCCGCGGAAGGCCGATACCCCTAGGCTTCAAGTTCTTTACACGCCGGCGGAGGCGACGGTAAACCAGCATCTGCATACGCCTCTGGCCGAGGTCGTACCAGACTTCAAACTCCTCTTTCAGGCGGGCTCGGCCGGCTTCCTCCTGAGACCACGCTTCGAAGCGTTCCGCCACGACCTTAAAACTCCAGTCGTGGCAGGTCTCGTCCTTCCACCCTTCGGCCATGAAGAGCTCCACGGCTCTGTCAGCAGCCGCAGCCGCATCGGCTTCTACCTTCACGGCCCTTTCTTCTGCTAGCCGACGGGCGGCCGCTTCCTCATCCAGCTGAACTTTGAGACGCCTCGCCTCGTCCTCAGCAGCAACGGCTCTCCTTTCAGCCGCATCAGACTTTTCCTTCAAGGAGTCGGTCTCAATTCGGAGCCGATCCAACTGGGAAAGCGCCTCGTCCGCAGAAGCGGCCTTCTTTTCAGCCTCCCGGAGGCGGGTCATCTCCTCCTCCTGTCGGCGCTGATGCTCCATCAGCATAAAAGCTCCCTGCAAAGACAGATAATCATCAAGAGAGGAAAGGAATACAAGGAAATTACTAAATACCAAGTCAGAAATTTACCTGGACGACGTAATCCAGTCCCCCATCGAAGAGACGCACATCCTTGCTCTGCCGACGTAGGTACTCCCTATCGGCATCGGGAATGGCCTGGAATAGGACGTCGTGCCCAGAAACCTTCTCGTTAAATAAGCCGCCCTTCGGCGGATACCGCACCGTCACCTCGTAGAGGCCGGAGGTCAAGTCCCGATCGGAGCGGGCAGTCTTTTTTGCAGCAGCAGCTGATTTGGTGGGAACAAGGGCGGACGAGGCGACATTCAAGGTCAGATCCTCAACGATCTGCACATCAGAGACAGCCCCCCCTTGAACCGAGGCGTGCGTATCGGCCAGAGCGGCATCATTAAGGGGAGGGTTTGGTTTCGTCTTCTTGGCACCTTGAGCCGGCACCAGACCCGCCTCCGCAAGGGTGCGCTGGCCCTCAACGGCCTTCTTCCTCTTCACAACTGGTTTTTTAGCCGCATCGGCTTGCGACTTGGAGCCATCACCAGAGCCCTTGGACGCCTCGGCTTGCTGCGCGGCCTCCATCTCCTTAGCAACAAGTTTTTTGGCCTGGGCCATAAACATCTTCCGGCTCATGGTGAAGTCTGTAGACGCAAAAACAAAAGAGTTAGAAAAATAAGTAAAGATAACCACAACGCGAGCCAGAGGAAAGTGATCAACCTTCGGCATCGGCCGGGACACCGAGGTGGGGCCCATCGGCCTGCTCAAAATATCCGGACATCCTCGGCCATAAACCGCAGTCCGGGTCGCCTGGTATATAGTACCGCATCATCCCAAGAGCCGCTATCTTGAACTCGGTGATGTAGGTATTAACACTTCGAGGCCCACCCTTCAGGAATGCCTCCACTTGGGCATCGATCTCGACACTCCTCGGCGGGTTATGCAAATTAAAAATGCCACTATGCCCTTGTGAAGGAAAGAACACCCCTTCGGCCAGCTTCACGAAACAGAATTTGCTCTTCCACCCGTGAATGGACGACGGGAGGTCGGTAAAGGACCTTTTCTTCGGCAACTGCTGTAGGGCCGCGTACCCAGCACAGTTCTCGTGACTTCCCCGGCCGATACGATACAAATTCATGAACAGCGCCGTCGTCGGTTCAATACCGAGTTCATCGCATCGGATGAGGAACCCAACAATAAGAGAATAACTGTTCGGGGTCAACAAAGCCGGAGGAAGATCTATCAGACGAAGATACTCCACAACGAATGAAGGGAGAGGGAACCTTAGACCTTGGGAAAAACTCATCGGATATACTCCGAAGTAACCAGGCGGCGGATCCAGGACGTGGTCCGTAGGCCTCGGCGCCCTGACCGTACCATAAGGTCCGACGTAGAGTTGTGCCACCTGATAGTCACCCTGGGACCCCTCCGGCCTTATAATATAAATGTTAGTCAAATCCAACTGTGACATGCTGCTTGACAACCCCGCTCGACGACGCGACCTACGCTTCTTGGGGCCAGACGAAGACGAAGCAGCACCAGGGACCGAAGTAATCGGAAGAGGACAAGGAATAGCGGCCGAGGATGCATCACCCGCATCGTCGCCACGAAGTTTAGGGTCGGAGCTCGCTTCGTCCTCACCAGAGTGTTGAGCACCCGCATCGGCACTCAAACGCTCCTCGTCCACGGAAGTGCGATAATCCGCAGTGTTCTCCATTTCAATCTCAAAAGCCTCCACCACTCTCAAATCAACCCCAGGAGATGTGTCCTCGTCGTCAAAAGGCCAGTCGGATTCGTTCAGCGAAGCTGTCAAATCAATAGGGGAAGGGACGCTACGGCCGTCAGGGAACGGCATAACAACTACCGCTACGTCCAAAGCGTAGTTTTCGGATCAAAGTGACTTTCCTAAAGAACACTAGATCTAACACCCTAAGGAGCAAAAAATGAAGAAATCAAAGGAAAATCAAGAATATCTAACCTTAGGGGTTTTGAAGAATGCGACGAACACTTGGGAAATCTCGGGACTTTATCTCTCTAGAAAAACTCGGACAGCAATTCGACAACAGCAAGGCACAAATGAAGAGGTGAATTCGGAATGGGGGGGTATTTATAGAAAACTTCCAAACGGTCACTACACGTGGCGCCATCCCATTGGCTCCACCAACGGCCGCCTCTCTTCCAACCAATCAAGGGGCGCCAATTCAAAATCACTCAAGCAAGCACCCCTACGGCCAAACTCAGCCTTAACAAAGAACAGGGCATCGGCCGAGCACCACTACGGCCCAATTACTACAAAGTTCCAGAACAGGCATCGGCCCATTCTCCCGAATAAGCAACGCATCGGCCTAAACTCGACGTCCTCACAACAACCCAAAGAACCTTAAATAGACCGCTACGGCTGCTTGTGCGCGCATCGTCGATGATAACCCTGGCATTGCGGCCTTCGTCCAAGGGTTCTCCCACAGGGTTACCTTGGACGGGTTCGCCTAAGGGTTGGAGTCACGACCAACGCATAGGTACCGGATCGGCTCATTACTCCCTTGTGCCTCAGATGCTCTTCGGCCAAAGGAGTGGGGGACTGGGGGACTGTATCGGCCACAAAAAGAGAGAGCGCAACGGCCAATAACAAAAGATCGCATCGGCCATCAAAATACAAAGGATTGCGTTGGCTATAAAATCACTAAATCAGCTACACAACATAGAGCAGCGCGCATCGGCTTATTCGCTAGCAGTGCTACGTCCACCGATACGTACACTGAAAAACCGCATCGTCTCACCATAACAAAAACTCACAAGTCAAAACGCTTCGGCTGCATAACAAATCAAAGGTGCGCATCGCATCGTCTACATAAACAGAATCAACCATCATCTCATGAAAATAGGTCTCCGCTACGGCCAAAAGGATAAATGGGAGCTCTTCGGCCCCAACAAGATAACGACGAAAGCATGCCAACTCATCCACCAAGGATTCATCGCATCATCTACAAAAAGAAAGCGCATCGCCTCGTCTTCAAAGGCACTCCCACAGAGTGTGCATCGGCCCACATCAAGGCTATGAGTTCCCAAGCACGCTTCATCTACATCAAATAAAGGAACCGCTTCATCCAAAATCGAAACAGGAACTCTTCGGCCATCAAACGCCTTAGACTCACGCAACGGCCAGACAGAAAGGAACAGGTACTCCCTTTCGCTTCGGCTTCACCTCAGCTCAGAGAGTGGGGGACTCCTGATAGAGTATATGGGCCTGGACCCCATGGCCCACATACTCAATGGCCCAAAAGACACCGGCGGGACACCCGCATCGGCCAGAGGCATGCAGCGTCCAAGAAAGAAGATATCGCCTGGTTTATTTGGACCGCATCATCCATGGACCGCGTCATCCACGAGCCGCATCGTCCATGGACCGCATCGTCCATGGACCGCATCGTCCATGGACCGCATCGTCCATGGACCGCATCGTCCATGGACCGCATCGTCCATGGACCGCATCGTCCGAACTTCGCCCGGACAGAATGTATTTTTCTATTTTATGTACTAAGTGTTGTACTCAGCCCATTAGTGGCCTTATTTGCCCAAAGAAGGCATGATTATTGTAATGGGCCTCCTAAGCCCAAGGCTAGGGGCCCAAATCCACATTTTTACCTATAAATAGACCCCAAGGGGCTAATTATAGGGGATTGGCAAGTTGAGAAATATAATTACTCACTCTCTCTCTAGCTCTCACTTCTCTCTAGAATTAATACTCTATCATATATTTTATACATAACATCTTTCAGTTCATCAAAGGTTAGATTAGTCAAATTTAATTCCTTAAAGTTGTTGTCAACTTGTCATACCTAGATTGGTTATGATAACCATTGATCCAAAAAGTTGGAATCTCTCACCCCAGGAATCTCCCACCCCGACCCGATAGGATGATGTGGAAGGTTAGTCACGGTGACTCAGTCAGTGGCGGTAGGTCCATACACCCGAGCGCACCAGAGGTCCAACCTGATTTCAGGTTCTGTGACCTCCACCCGGTCGCTGCGGGGATTCGAACGTTGGTCCATTCCACCCGGTCGCTGCGGGGATTCGAACCTTGGTCCATTGATCCAAATCTCCCAGACCAACTGAGCTACCCGTGCGGGTTGGTTATGATAACCAGGGTGGGGTGGAGACAACGGCACTATATGTTCTCGATATATAGAAATCTCTTTTTAAAGTAATACAATACAAAAAAATTGTAAAAATGCATATGTGGTACTAATTGTTAGACACACCTCAATTACTAAAAATATGATGAAGAAGAAAAACAGGATTAATAACATAATGATCTTACTATTTGATTAGAAGCTTTGACGTGAGATGTTGTTTCACTTAGGAGTACAGGGAGCTAATTTCTATAGTTCACCTTTATGCTTGTTTTTTTTCTTTAAATAAATTTCTAACACGCACAAATAATGATTTAAAAAGTAAATAAACTATCATGTGAACAAACTATCTCTTTGTCGCACTCTCTATTTTCTCTCGCCACCTTCCTTTGTGCAAGAGGTTCTTTATTATTGGAGAGTAAACATGGTGAGTGGTGGAGTGATCTAGCCTAGAGTGATGCGTTTGAGCCATTTGTAGAGATTGGAGACCTGAGCTAGAGGTGGAATAAATATCTTACACAAACAAAAATTCTTTTGCATTTCACGACTCCCTAACTTAACCGTGGACAAACAAAATTCTTAGACACCAATATCATATTCATATAGGTGGATCTTGTTTTGGGATCACAATTTCAGGCTCAAGTTAATCCTAGGTACTCAATTTGGATCAATGGACAAATTTGTGATTCATTTCTAATGAAGAGAATCATTAGAATTGAAGAGAATCAGTTTGTATGTGTACTAATACTATCATCTATCACGCTTTCTTCTAATGCAGTTTATCCGTCTATGGGGAAAAGGATCAATAGAGAGGTGCGATATTTTCTTTATGGCTTTTCTCATCCAAATTGTGAATATCACCATTTCAGACTCTTTCAACAACACACTCAAAGTGGGAATTTAATCAAATTAAATATGAAAAATCTTCCCGGCAACGAGTGAACATATGACGGCCCCATCGTCATGCCATTTATAACATATTTTAACATTGTTTTCAGAAAAGAGAGATAATTGACATTAGTGATTTTTTATGTGTGTATCACTCTCATTTCACATATAAACTTCCAACAATATTGCACCGGAGACGCTCTTGGACTCGAATTTATATGTGATCAAATTCTGGAAAAAAAGTTTTAGCTAGTTTATTTTTGAAAAATAAACTAATAGGAGAAACAAGTGATAATTTTTCAGGTAAATATTTCCATTACAAATTTACAATATACACTTTTTACTTGATGCCCTACATGGTCGGGGCCGGGGGCATAGTTAAGTTGTCATTCTAAGTCAGGCGCACTCCACATTTTAAAAAAAGTTTTGAATTTATACGCTAAAAAGATCGCATGCACTTCTTTTTTATCTGTTGTACCGGCGCATCTCGAAATAAAATCCTCGTTACACCAGTATATATGGATACATTTCACTATATAACAATTGATAATAGAAGAACAAAAACACAATCAAGGCTACGGGCCAAAGATGATGTCATAAAAAACTATTCTTATAAATATTCTTGTCACTTTAATTTCCACATGAGCCCCATGTTATGCTCCAATGACTTGGTGCGTGAAGTCTCATGTGATTTTTAACTTGCATGTACAAGGTCTCCCAAAATGTGTACCTCATTTGAAATGAATCAAGCTCGTGATTCAAAATGAAACTGAGGAAGAAACATTCCACATTTCCACTGCACCGCCCTTCTTCTTTCGGGAGGAAATAATGAGAGAAGAAACATGGTTTAATTGTTCAAAAAACTTTCCTTTAATCTTAAATGTCCCAGACTCTTATAAATACCCTTTACTTATTCCCTTCAGAATTCTCGATTCCTCTCATTCCCTTCATTCAAGTTTTTGGTCAGTCAATAATTCAACTTCATGCCAGTTTCCAAACACATTTTTTCTTAAAATTTGTCCAATCCTGTAGTAATTACTCTTTTTTTTTTTGTTTTTTCAAGGGAAACAATCCAATTTTATTAATAAATCAAGTTATTGGCTAGAAAGCTTACAATATAAGATGGGGGATCAATATCAAAATCTTTACAACCTGACTTAGAAACTGCAGCTCTATCTAAAAAATGAGCCCCACGATTCACAAATCGTGGAGTATACTTGACTGAAAAGTTTGCTTTGGAAGTAATCATATGTCTAATATCCTCAAGAAGAAGGTCAAAATATGAGTCACCTGCATATGTGTAAATCCTTAAGCTGACCAATTGAGCACCCGTTTCTATCTCAACATTTTCCCACCACTTGTTCATAGCCCATGCAACTCCTCCTCTAACGGCCATCGCCTCAGCCTCTTTTGGTGCCCACGCCATCTGATAGACACCTCTTCTAGTTGCCACAAAACTGCCATCATCGCTTCTGGCGACCATGGTCAGACCACACCGACCACTATGAACGTCTAAGGCCGCATCAACATTGATTTTAATGAAGCCCGACTTTGGTTACTGCCATTTTTCATCTCGCCATCCTTTAAGCATGTTCCCTTGCCATACCACTTCATTCCGCCCCCTCCATAAACTCCAAAGTGTAACAATGAACTTGCAGCACTTTTCTTCCACTTGCAAATTAAAAAAATCCCTCACCAAAAAAGAAATAGAGTCCCTACGTTGATAATAACCCATCTTTAACAACTGCCACACCTTCTTGGCCGTTGTACAATCTCGGAAAAGATGCAGACTAGTTTCATCCTCCAAACCACAAACTTTTACACGTAGGATTTACATTCACCCTCGCCGTCTAAGATTTTCTATAGTTGGGAGTAAACCATTCATAAATTGCCAAAAAATAACTTTATTTTTGGAGGTAAATGATAGTTCCACATGCTAGTCCATCCCACCTAGTTTGCTATGGTTGCTTCTCTAAGAATCTTTCCATAACAACTGCGAACAGAAAACCTTCCGTTAGTTTCACCCGCCCAGGTAATACTGTCTCCCACGTTTCTGTTACTGCGAGGAATGCTAAGAATGATTTTAGCTTCCTCTTCATTAATTAATTTTTTCACTCTGGGGGTATTCCAAGAGCTCCCATCTTCAGTAAGAAGGACTACCACATTCATGACTTTCGCCCTCGGGGTCGGTGGGATAAAATTCTACCATTCCCTTTCCCCGGAAGCCACGCACCCCCCATACCATAGTCGATCTCCCATCCCCTACCCTTCTTCTAACACCAGAGGCAATGACCTCTTGGGCTTCCATTATACTACGCCAAGTGAAAGATGGATTCGCCCCTACTTTAGCATCCAAAAAATTTGTCGTTGGATAATACCGTGCTTTAGAATTCTGCCAACAAGAGAAAAAGGTTCCCGAACCAGCCGCCATGCTTGCTTTCCTAGCATGGCTACGTTAAACTCTCGTAACTTTCGGAACCCCAAGCCGCCTTTTGATTTAGGGACGCACATTCCCTGTCATTTTCTCCAATGTATCCCCTTTTTTGTCATGTCGGCTTCTCTCCACCAATAATCATTCATAAGTTTTTCAATTTCGTCACACAACTCCATAGGAAGTAAAAAAAACATTTATTGCATATGTCGGCATAGCCTGAATGACTGACTTTAGCAAAACTTCCCTCCCCGCCCGGGATAAAAAACGGTGATTCCAACTTTGCAATCTCTTAATAATTCTCTCTTTAAGTTACACAAGGATGTCTTTCTTCCGCCGCCCTACCAACGATGGTAATCCCAGGTAGTGATCTGTTTCCTTTCCTAAATTGACCCCCAAACTTCTTCCGAGTTGCTCCCGTAGTCCCTCACCCACATTTGAACTGAACATGAGTGTAGATTTTCTGAAATTAACTGTTCGGCCCGACATAGTCTCATGCCACCTCAATACCCTTCCAACAGCCTCACAATCCGTCTCCAGAGCCCTAAAAAAAGGAAGCTATCATCGGCAAAAATAAGATGGCTTGCTTACCTTTGGTGCCCCCCTAGCTATTGCTACTCCCTTTACGTTCCCGCTAGCTTCATCATGTTGGAGCAAGGGACTCAATCCTTCCGCAACTAGAATAAAAAGATATGGAGATAAAGGGTCTCCCTGTCGAATCCCCCGTTTAGGTATAATGGGTTCCAAAACAGATTTTGTCGAATGGTATATAATATTCAACAGTTGAAACACATTCTAAAATTAATTGAGTCCACTGGTCCGTGAAACCCATATTCAGCATCACAGCTTTAAGATAGTCCCATTCAACCCGATCATAGGCTTTGCTCATATCAAGTTTCAGAGCAACATATCCCTCTTTAGTCTTTTCCTTGCCTCTTCCTTTTCAGAAAATGTTGTGTTTCGAAACTATTAAGATATTATCCACTATGCTGTGACCCAGTATAAAAGCGTGTTGGTTTTCGGAAATACTATCATTTAATACACCTTTCATTCTGTTAGCCAAGGTCTTAGAATTTTTTCTATAGATGACATTATAGAGCGCAATAGGCCTCCAATCCCCCATCTCCCGGGGGCTCTCCTTCTTTGGAGTTAAAACTAAATTTGTGATATTAACCTCTCGTGACACTCTACGTTCAATGATGAGTTAAGTGCAAAAATTAATTACCTCCCATCCGACAATGTCCCAGAAATGTTGGAAGAAACCAGGACGCATCCCATCCGGGCCCAGTGATTTATCCGGAAACATATCGAATGCGCGCAATTTTCTTTATCTCCTCTGCCTGTAAAGGAAGTAAAAGTCGTTTGTTCTGCTCACTAGAAACCCTTCTCATATTTCCAAAATAAAAGCTTCTCTCACTGTGTTGTGACAAATGAAAAATATTCTGAAAATAGTCACAAATTATCACAGACATGTTTTGCCTATCTTCAGTCCGCACCCCTATTGAATTGTTCAAACCCAACATCCTATTGTGTCGTCGCCGCTATTTGACCGAATTGTGGAAATACTTTGAGTTTATATCCCCCTCCCGTAGTCAAAATTCTTTAGCGCGTTGTTTCCAAAAGGTGTTTTGCTGCTCCAGAAGTGTTAAGTAATTTGCCTTCACCCTGAAAATCATGACAACTCCTCCTGTCAGTGTGTCCCCATAACCAATTTAAACGTTTTTTACACCCATCAATTCGAGCTTGATAGCTCCTTCTTAATCCCCGACCCCATTGTTGCAAAGCTTGCCCGCAGATGCTAAGTTTGCTCGTAATAGAGCAATTTCCCGCTGCCGCAAAACTGTGAATAACTACTACTTTACAGTCATCTTCTCTAAGCCATACATTCTCAAATTTAAAAGGTCGGTTTCCTTTGAACACTGTCTCTGTGCATAACTTGATAAACAAAATAAGATGATTACTCGCCCCCCTTCCAATGAATATGCCTTTGCTGCCCCAAAAACATTTAGCCAATCTTCATTAACCAGGATCCTGTCTAGTTTCTCTTCAACCCACCACTCTGTACCTCTGCCTCTCTCCCACGTCCACTGATAACCTTCAAACTGAAAATTTTGCAATCCGTTCATCCAAACAGTTTCACGAAAGCCACCTAATAGCCATTGAGGTTGCGGAATTCTCCCTCTATTTTCACTTGGAAACATAATGTCATTGAAGTCTCCCATGAGCATCCATGGCATGTCCCCTCTCGTGCCCAGTAAGTTGAGCAAGTCCCAGGATTCTCTTCGTCTTCCAATAAAGAATGGAGAGGCACATTCAATTTTCAACTACACCTCCTCAGTCCATAACAGTGCCAAGCCGCCACTCTAACACTGGCTTTCAACAATATACATATGCCGGAAACCCAACTCTCGGCGTACATTTCCAATCTTTTGGGCCCCTGCCTTTGTTTTAATTAGGAAAATAAGTGAATGTCGGCTGTCTCGAATAAGGTCGACCCTGGACAGTAGCAAGGTTCCCTAAACCTCTACAATTCCAACTCACACAACTCATGTCTCATGACGGTGATGATATCCACAAAACGAAACCAGAAAAAACTGCCCCAAAAGACCTGAACACCAATCGATCAACCTTGAGTCGATTTGCTGGGAAAAAACCCCTAGAGAGAGCTAGGCCCGGACCGCATTAAGAAAGCCTTTAAAACATACCAATTAGTGGAAGCGAGTAATAATTAATAATTACTCAAAGTAATTACGTTTCAAGTGGGTTGGACCGAACATAGAACTCACCAAGCTCAATAGAGGGAGTACGCGTATAAATCAATCACATTTATACACGATTTAGCTATTTAACTACCTGAGTGCTCTTCATGTCAGGCCGGCCTGACGGGCTGCCCCGTCCGGCCGAGCCCGTTTGGGCACCTTCCCGGTGGAATTTTTTGATGAAATTTTTTGAGCATGTTCCTCGTCAAGTCTAGTTTGTCCATACCAAATTTCAGCTCAAAATTCGATCGGGAAGGTCGTCAAATGATTTTTGCAAGTTAACTGGTCCGGAAAATACATATTCCAGACCAGTTAACTTGCAAAAATCATTTGACGACCTTCCCGATCGAATTTTGAGCTGAAATTTGGTATGGATAAACTAGACTTGATGAGGAACATGCTCAAAAAATTTCATCAAAAAATTCCACCGGGAAGGTGCCCAAACGGGCTCGGCCGGACGGGGCAGCCCGTCAGGCCGGCCTGACATGAACATTCCTCTTAACTACCTTAGCGGACCAAATTCATAGATGCATTCTATCCGTTCACCGGTTGTATTTTGGCTCTAACAAGAACAACTTAACGTATCAGAACATATTTTACCAAAGCAAAACTTTGCGAATTGATTTCTCTATCACAATTTGAACAGTATGTACAAGTTTGCGAATTGATTGCGAATTGTAATTTATTTTACGAACTAAGTGCAAGTTTTATCCCCTTTTCGTGCTTACCTTCAAAACACACTCATTTGTGATTGATGATTTTGTTTTTTAAATTCCAAATACCAAAACATGAAAACTCTTCTTTTAAATAGATACTCCGTACACATTTTATATTTATATTCCTACATTTGTTATTACACATTTATAATCTAAACTTCTTTTCAAAAGCATAAATGTTGATAATTTATAAAACTAGGCTTCTCCAACACATTATGATTCAATAACATTATTGTGATACTCTCGTAGACTAGATCGTATCGTCAAAACTAGGGATGGACTTTTTAACCGAAAACCCGAAAACTGAAGCGAAAAACCCCGAACCGAGCGATAAAAAACTGATCCAAAACTGAATCGACTTGAATGGTAGCCGAGAGTTCGGACGCGAAAGTTGGGACCTGAGTATGAATCGGTTTGGAACCGGTTCTTTGAGATTGAAAATTGATTCAAACCGAACCGACTTTTCTATTAAATAATTATCGTAGTTTTTTAAATATTTTATTTAATTGGACTCAATGTAATGTAATTATAACAATTGGCGTCTGAATGTGCTAGCATTTGGAAGTAGTTCACCGGTAACACATATGTGTCCTTTCTTGATCACCCAAGATTGATCTCCCCCAACCCCAAATTCTCATATGTGTTTATGTTTTTCTTCCGTGTCAACTTCTTTGTTTGGTTTTTCTACAGCATTTAGTTTGACGCCCCAGAGAAACAATGAGATCAAATAATACTTAAAATTAATACTAATAGAATTAAATATGAAATAATTAGAAATTTATACATCATTTTTACTAAATATAAAAGGTAATACATTGCATTTATTTTGCATGTATATATTATGCATACATTGCATGACTAGCCCATAATTGGTTTTATAATTTACAAAAACTAAAAATATTAAAAACAAATCTTTTATAAATAATTTTTAATGTATTAATAAACTAAAATACGTATAACCGTTATAAGTAAAAATATATTGAGAAATATTATGTAAAAAAATAAAAAATGTTTTTAAATATTAATGCCATCATAATTAAAATATTAGTGAATAGTGATCACTTCATCCTAACAGCTAATGTATCTTTAAAAAATTCACAGTAAATTAGAGGCACCTAAATTTCAGAAAATCAGAAAGTTGGATAAAATTCATAGCACCTAAATTACTAAGCCACAAGCTACTTGTTAATTAGAGGCTAAGAGCATCATATCTTGGGTGAGGCCTAAACGTAATAGCTGAATTAGCTATGCAAAAAAAAAAATCTCATTAAATAAAATAAATAAACTAATATGGAGCATCTAAACATGAAGGCAAAGTATGAGCCGTGGGACTAAAATAGCAGCAAAACTCAATATCAGTAGGAGCCATGGGAATAAATAGCAGCTAAAAGCTAAAACCCAATTTTAGTATGAGTTGAAATGAAAAGCATAAAAAAAAACAAATTTTCCAGCAACCCATTTGATGAATTGACAGAGACTTGTACTCCGTAATATGAGATGAAATCCAATCATTATTCTAAGATTCTTTCATAGCATCAAAATGTCAATTTGGCAGAACCTTGTTCACTATTCTTGTTCATACGAAGTAATTAACGAAACAACTACGTAGTACATCATCACTTAGTTGAAAGAAATAAAATAGAAAACGGAAATCATTCGATCAAGAGGGAGTACACAGATTGAGAAAACCTGAAGAGCAAAAGTTTGCAGTTTTTTTTGTTGAGAAGGAGAATTAGTGACGAGAATTGAAGGGAGGCACCGAGGCAGGAGGCAGCGTAGAATTATGCGTGGGTAGATTAGGGAAAATTGGCTTTGTAGCCAATTTTAAAATTTGGCTGTTTGGATAAAAAAAACTAAATGAAAAGTCATGTAACCAAACACCCTATTAGTTGATTCATCTGGTCAAACTGTTAAATATTGGTCAAAACAGCTAAAAAATGGCCGATAGGCCATTAACCAAACACCCCCTTAGACTAGACTATTAGTCTCTTCTGACCCTTTCTTTTTCTCATGAAATAGGAGGTGAATGTTTTATTTTTAGACACATTGTACTTGTTAAATTTTGCTTGGGTGGTAATATAATTTACATTTCATCCAAAAAAACTACAAAAAGGGAGTTCAACTTCACAATTTTGTCATTCGATTATATATACACACGTACAAGTATAAATAATATATACTGCTGAGTGCTAACCTTGCTGTATACTACGTATAATATTATATTATACGGAGTATAATACAAAAATAATAAATCGCATAATGATTAAAATCGTGAAGCAAAGGAAACTAATTAGTCATCTTTTTCAATTGAGAAAATTACTTTAATAGGAGTACTTCCGTTGGCTATGTTTAATATGAGTGTCTTATGGCTGGCTTGACAAAAATACCCCTGCTAAATAAGTTGCCTCCATTCCCACAGGAGCGCTTAACATTTATTGAATCAAATAGTTTATAGCACATTCAGCCGCTAGATGCATTGCTGCGCACTCCTTCCGCCCCTCGCCCCTATTCTTACGGCCGCTGCCCTCGCCGCTACTCCTGCAGCCGCCGCGGCCCTCGCCGGAATGGTCTGTCGTCGCGGCCCTCACCGGCACGGTGGCACCGCCAGTCGCCGCCAATGACAATTCAACCATCTATCGCCACAGACATTTCAACCATCTATCACCTCCGAGAGTGGCTAGATAAATCTTCCATTAAGTTGGAATGTTTTTTGTTTTGTAGATTAATTTTAATTCTGCCATCAAATGATATACAAACCTGCCATAAAAGATGGCAGATTTATCTTGGAATATTAACACAAAACTTCCATAAATTTGGCAAAAATATAGTCAATAACCAAATATTAAGAAATATATATATAGAATAAGAACTTAATGCAATCTGAAAATAGAAGCACAAAGCTAATAGCAAAAAATAGTAAAACAATCAATGAACACAAAAGGTTTTTTTGCCAAAGTACGATTGTCCTAATACACATTTCTGCCAAAAACTTGGCAAAGAGTGAAGCTATCTTCCAAAATTTGGGAAAATCATTTTTTAATGAGAAATCAAAAATCAGAAGTTTAGGACGGCAAAATAGCAGTACGAAAACTAACCAAATCAATGTCAAATCCCAGAGAAATGGAAGACTATAATAAAAATTAGAAAAATCAATGTAAATTTCAGAAGTTAGAGGAATAGGGGGAGGAGGGGGAAGAAGAAGATCGAAGAAGAAGAAGAAGAGAAGAAGAAGATGATGAGGAAGAAGAAGAAGCAAAGAAGAAGAAACCTGGCAGCCATGTATGGAGAGTAATCGATGACGGAGTCCAAGGAGAACGATTGATCTGGTGAGGAGCAAGGCGGAGAGAGTCCATGGCAGCGACAATGGTGCGCAGGGAAGTCAGCAGCGGTGGCGTGAATGGAGTAGTAACGCAGGGAGTAAGATGCGATGAATTG
This sequence comes from Cuscuta epithymum, assembly GCA_945859915.1. Lineage (NCBI taxonomy): Eukaryota > Viridiplantae > Streptophyta > Magnoliopsida > Solanales > Convolvulaceae > Cuscuta > Cuscuta epithymum. The sequence goes on along the minus strand of CAMAPF010000011.1, from coordinate 7,023,122 downwards.
ATGTGCGCAGGAGGAGCAGATATAAATAGGGGCAAATAGGGAATGCAATTTACGTATGTTTACAAATAGGAGTAAGATACTCCTATTTAGGGGGAAAAAACATACACACTCCTATTTAGGAATTTCCCTTATGTTTTACACAATTACACTTTTCAATTGCGACAGACGTAATACACATTGATAATTACAAAAGATAAATATGAAGAAGCTTATCCAAGGGGAAAAAAATCGAGATGAGTGCGGCTGGCAGATCAAGAAGATACTTGGTAGTTCTTACGTAGTTGCGTCTTGCCAAGTTTTATCGTTTTTGCCGCTACAATGCAATCGTAATCGGTAATTTTAATAGGGTTAATTGGTAAAACATGGAGCTCGACCCATTTAATAATCCGTATTAGCGGTTGTAAAATAGGTTACCACCCCAAGTAAAATGTTTTGCATGGTACAGAGTAAAATATTTCAAAAAAAGTATCCTACCATTTGCATCAAATAATTAAAAAACGGTGTGAAATGTTTAGCACAAGAAAAATGTTTTTGTACCAAAGTAGGACAAAATATATCCCAAACATGAAAAGAGATGATATCGACTCAGCCAGGAGACATCTAGCTGGGAAATGGCGATATCGCTAAAATTACTTCCTTCATCACCACCCGCTCCTTCTCTCCCACCTTACACCAAACCCCACCACCATATTTTCCGACTAAACCACCGGTGTTTCACCAGTATATCCTACGCAACCTTCAAGAGCAACAGCTCTCTGCCGGAGACGGTTTGCCCTGTCCCGCCGGAGCAGCAGCCAGTTAACGAATTCAAGGCCTTGTCGGAATCATTCCCCTTCTCTTGGGCCTCCGGCAACCTGACCGACTACAGCTCGCGGTTGTTCGTCACCGGAGCTTCGTTTGCGCTCTTAGTGGGCCTGCCCGTTCTGTGGTTCGGGTCGGTTGGACCCGAGTCGGACCCCTTGAAGCCGCTGTTGGGTGCTGCTTCTAGCGGGCTTATCTTGGTCACTCTCGCTGTTGTGAGGATGTATCTGGGATGGGCCTATATTGGCAACCGCTTGCTCAGTGCCACGGTTGAATGTATGATTTTGTTTTGTAATTCTTGCCAGTTCTCTTTATTTTCCAAAGGTAATGACAATTTAAGAAATTAATTGATTTTTTCTTATTCTTTTATTGCTATTCGATGAAGATGAAGAGACTGGGTGGTATGATGGACAGGTATCTCTATTTTTATTGTTAAACGTGTTTTCTTTTCCCTTAATGTGATGAATGAATTCATGTATTCGTTTAGGTAAATCAATTAAGGGCTCTTGTTTAGTTTTTTGTCCTTCCGAGTTTGTGTTAGGAAATAATGATATGGTTCATAGTATTTCTATAACCTCTAAATAAATAGTACATCCGTCCTGCTTAAAGGTTCTCATTACAAAGTGACACGGTTATTTAGGCAATAATTAAATCAGGTAATTCAAGTATATTTTGAGAAATAATTTTGATGAGTATATAATATAATGAGGTCATTTACGATAATTTTGATGTTATAGAGGTATTATTTTTAATATTTGATGATTAAATTGTCATTTAAGAGTGTTAATTGTTTCCTAAAATAGGTCCATCATTTTCAATGGAGCCAAAAGTTGATTATTTTTTGGCTTGAGAATATGATGGAATAAAGCAAAATGGCTCATTAAACTGTCTGCGTTTATTTGTTATGAAGCAGCAGTCAGTCCATGCAATTTTGGATGCGATTTTCACTATGGGTCATCCGGAAACAGTTTTTTTGTGCTTTAGTACAGGGGTAAGACTGCGTACATCCGACCCCCCCCTTACCCCATCGTAGGTGGGAGCCTTTGCGGCACGGGGTAAATGAAAATGAAAATGAATTGTTTCTTAAAATAGAAATGAGAACCTTTATATTTGAAGTCCAAAAAAGGAAAATGAGAACTTTGGAATAGGGGTGCAAATGAGCCGAGCCGCTCGGTCAAAGCTCGGATCAAGATCGGTCAAACTCGAGCTCAAGCCGGCTCGTTAAGCAGTCGAGCCATAAACGAGCCTACTGATTTTAGGCTCGCGAGCCTAGTCATATGTGTGTATATTTAATTAATATATGTAATATATTAATATACCATACAAATTAATACTAGTATATAATACGGAGTATATATTAGTATATGTAATATATAATATAAATTAATTTTTTTTATAAATTAATATATATATATATATATATATATATATATAATACCGATTCATAAATGTATATGAGGACCGGGGAGATATTATTAATTATAAAGTAATTTAACAAAAATAATCAAAGTTTCACCCACTATTTCTTAATGGGTTGATCACTTTTGAGTTTTGATTTATATTAGAAGTACAATGGGTAGAGACTCGAAGTTAGAATTATATTTTGTTTATTTTCCCGTAAGGTTTAGTTGTTGGACATGTAAATTGCAATTTGCAAATGTTAAACACAAATATTTAAAGATTGTTTCATACTTGAGCTCGAGTTCGAACACGAACTTTCGAGCTAATCGAACTTGTAACTTTTGAACGAACCAAAAGTATCTAGCCGAACCGAGCCGAGTCGAGCCAAATCGAGCCAAATAAATATTTGCGAGCCGAGCTCGAGCCCAGATTTTTTAAACTCGTCCGAGCCGAGCTCGAGCTCGAGCCAATACAATATAATTCGAGCTCGAGCCTACATAAACTCGGGCTCGGCTCGGCTCGTTTGCACCCCTACTTTGGAATGGGACGGAGGAAGTACTAGTACTGTTACTGTATAACCCTCACATTTTTTTTAGTATCATGTGAATTCAATTCCAGAAACCTAGTCCAAGGAAAGAGGTATTTAGTTACTCATAATTCTTTAGTCTATGACTAAATATCATTTAAAGAATATATTTACATAGTTAATTATCTGCATTGACAAGCCGGTAGATATAATAGGGAGTAACAAGTATGCAAAATCAAAGAGATGTGGGGATGTTGAAGGAGGCTCTATTCTGCTCATAGTATTACTTTTCAAGTAGAGCTTTAATGATTTATATCAATTGCCCATTACCAAGATTAGAAAATTGTATGTGGCTGGACAAACAAAACTCTCTTTTTTTGATGGAGGCATATTTTTAAGGCATCTTAGAAGTGATCTTGAAAAAGAAAGAAATATATATGGGCTTCTCCTGAAATAAGTTTATTTATTATTAAATGTGTTTTTGTGTTTATTTTCACCAAACATGATCCAGTGAAGGCGATGATTCTTATACTATCGGTGTTTGATTGAATATACTGTTAGATAACTAACATAAACTGAAGGCAGTTAAGTTAGCCTTCACCCAGTACAAATGTGAGCATTTTGTGTAATTTACTTTTGGTTCCATTTCTCAAATGCAACAGTACCTCTGTTAAAATAGATTCTCTTTATCACACACATACACACAATTGCAATGTGCATTAAGAACGTATTTCTTGGCAGGTTTGGGTGAAGACTCCTGAAATGTTAGCACGCGACCGGCTCTTGGGTTCATTTTCTGTAAGTACTTCTGGACTCTGCACATTGTAAAAGTGCTTGATAAATTTCAAAGTGATAGTTGTGAATTAAGATTTCATAGTTTTCTTTGTTCTTCTTCCCTCTTTCAAGGGCCAAACACAATGGGCCTGTTTGGGACCTGCAAAAAATGCAAAGGAAAGTAGAAATTTGGAAGGGGAAACAATTGCTTCAAACTCAATTAAATCAATATGAGATCCTTGGACAAAAACTTATGTATATTTTTCTATTATTTAAAGCTTAAGGAATATAAATAGAAATAATAAAAGATTAAAATCTGTATTTGGCTTTTTCCCAAGGTAAAACCAAATATAAAGAACTCTTTCTGCAAGCAATTTTATTTTCCTTTCTTTTCCATTTCCCACATTCCTAGCAGAGGCAGTAGGAGTTAATGGTGCATCTCTGATGGGAAATTAGAACATTTGTTGCCAGCTAAATAATCAACAATAACATAAGGGATTCAAAAGGAAATGGGTGTGTTGATTTCTTCTTACTTTCTTCTGAAGAATAAAATGTTAAAAGTTAAAACATACTAGCATTAACTAATGGTTATGATTTGGCAATGAGGGTGACATCATGTTATTATCTATTGAGTCTAGTTTCACACTCCCAATGAGCAGTAGCTTCTGACGTGGCACACTGATATTTACTTTGCTAACTAGTTTTTTTTCTTTATTTCATTTAAAGTCATATCCGTTTGCAACATGACACCGCATGGAGTCTTAGAGTTCATATAGATGTTATTGTGTGAAAGATTGAAAGAGATAAGAAACCAATATAACTTTGATGAATATGGGAGAGAGCCAGAGACCATATAATACCCCTCAACTTTATTTTGGAACACTAAACACAAAAATTGCAAAGTTGGAACAAGTATACCCTTTAACAAATCATTATAGAGCATATATACCCTTTAACTATTGGACAGAGGATAATATATTCCCTAATATATAATAGAAGGATATATTTGTTCCAAATTTACAGTTTCTATGTTTAGTTGTTCCAGAAAATGTTGAGGAGTATACTTATTCCCTGGCATATAGTTCTATATGCATATCTTCTCTTTGTTAAATGCAACTCTGCCTAAGCTGTTCTACTCAAGAGAAGTAATAGTGACGGAGTTCTAAAAAGAAATATTTATCTCAATGAACTTTGAGATGCTTTTTTTGCTCTTTATCTGAAGTTTAAAATGTCACCGACTGTTCTTTTTAACAGTGTTGTTACATCTAACAGTGTTTCAGGCCCTTTTAAGCTTGTCTAGAAACACATCTATATAGAGGCTCACTACTCCAAGGGGAATCTGAAGTCTAAATTTAGTTCTGGGGCATATATGTTTCTTCTCTCTTTGTTAAATGAAAATCTACTTCAACCCTTCTACTTGTACTTGCGATAGGAATTTTAAAAAGAATTTTGAGGCACTTTTTTACTCTTTATATGCACAGTTTAAAATGTCACCAAATGGTCTTTTGAACAGCATGTAATGTAACGGTGTTTTGGACCCTTTTGAGCTCGTATAGAAGTGCATCCAAATAGGCTCACTACTGTAAGGGGAAACCTGAAGTCTTAAAATTTAGAAGCTGTTCTCTTCACCTGATCTGAATGTTTCTGATCTGAATTTTTTAAGTTTTGATCTGATCTGAATGTTTCTGATCTGATCTTATCTGAATCTTTCTGATCTGGTCTGATTTGATTTGAATGTCCCTGATCTGATCTGAATGTTCCTGATTTGATCTGAATGTTCCTGATCTGATCTGAATGTTCCTGATCTGATCTGAATGTTTCTGATCTGATCTGAATCCTTCTGATCTGGTCTGATTTAAATATTTCTAAAATTATAATTATAATTTTAATTTTTATTATAATAATTAGAAATGTAATTACACATATATAATTTAAATATAATTATAATTATAATCATAATTATAAAAAAATTATAATTATGATAATTATAATAGATATAATTATTATTATACGTATTACACTAGTTATAAATATAGCTATAATTAGAGGAAGCGGTCCAGCTCAGCTGGTCGCCGACTCACTCTCCCTTATGGGAGGTCTCGGGTTCGAAATTCAATGGGATGAGTTTCAACCTAGTTTACTTCAGGCCCCCCCAGACCCCCTCCCCCAGACGTCTCCTAGAGTAAACAAAAAAAAGCTATAATTATAATTGTAATTATATTTTTAGTTATAATTATTTCTATAATTATAATTTTAATTATAATTATAATATTTATTTCTATAATTTTAATTGTAATTACTCCGTGTAATATAATAATAACAAAAAAAAATACTAATAACAATAACAACAACAACAACCATAATAGTAATAAGAATAATAATAATCATGATAATAATAAATATCATAATAATAATAATAATAATAATAATAATAATAATAATAATCATAGTAATGATGATGGTGATGATGATGATAATAATAATAATATCAATAATAATAGTAATTATAATAATAATTACAATAACAATAAGAATAATAATAATAATAATAATAATAATAATAATAATAAATTAATAATAATAATATCAATAATAATAGTAATTATAATAATAATTACAATAACAACAAGAATAATAATAATAAATTAATAATAATAATAATAATAATAATAATAATAATAATAATAATAATTATAATTATTATTAATATTATTATAATTATTATTATAATAAAAGGGATAAATCATGTCTGAACTTTTCTGATCTGATCTGAATGTTCCTGATCTGATCTGAATGTTCCTGATCTGATCTGAATGTTTCTGCTCTGATCTGAATGTTTCTGATCTGATCTGAATGATTCTGATCTGATCTGAATAATTCTGATCTGATCTGAATAAAATAAGAATAAGCAATAAGATTAAAATGTTAAGGCTCACTTACTCTTGGTATTAGATAACATTTCAAGGCCTCAGTTGTATTCTAAATTGCCCACCCAACTCTTAATTTGGCACAGGAGACTGTGTAGCCCAAACGAGTAGATGATTGAGTTAATAATAAATAAGAGCACACAAATTTCATAAATAGTTTGGTTGAACGAGCCACCAATTACGGAATATCATAAGCATCTAATATCGGAGAACAAGAGAAACAAACCGGCATATAGTCTTGAACTACTCAGCATGGAATGTGTGCCATATTTAATATGAAATAAATCAATTTTTTTAGTGTGGACATTTTAATGGTCAAAACCTCGATTCTCTGGGAGTATAATGAAGCATTGTGTTCACAACCAAACTTGAGAGATTAGTTAAATGTTTTGTACTCTTTTAATTGCTCACAGGTCAAGCCAGTCCTCGTTAGATTAAAGAACACCTTTGTGGTTCTTGCAACTTCTTTAGTTCTATGTGCTGGCCTTCTTATATATGGTGAGAGCACCCAAAGGGTCATCCCTTCATCGGCTGCTCAAGAAGTTGGTGATAGATCTTTTCTTCCCCGTGTTTACAGTGATGAGTCTGCAAAGTTCTTTGAGCCAGACATATTTCATAGTGAACCTGACCTTAATTAGTTCATAGCAGCCTAGCAGGATCACCCCCACTTGTTAAATAGTTGTTTGTAAATGGCAGTACTCATGTTTCAATCTCTTTTGTATTGAGATTCAACCTATTTTTTATCCACTCTTTACTGAAGAAAAGTGATGAAACCTGTGGACCTACTATAGAATCAAATGAGATGTAATTTTATCATCCATGGTATAGGGAACTTATGCCTTGGATCCATACTCCTTATTCTTGTTTGAGGTGTGAACTTTTTAATTTTTTTAATTGTAATTATTTTTGGCTCAAATGGACATTGCAGTACAAATGGTGGCTCAAATGGACATTACATTACATTACAGTTCAATGTCCTATACATTTGTTCCATTGCAACTTTATGCTTTTCATCATGCTATCATTCCATATTTCCATTGATGAGCTCTCTTTTTTGTTTTAATCGGAAGGTTAATATGAGCCCCTTTTTTCTCCCAGGCCAAGTGTTTTTTCTCCCTGTTTTCATATCCATTTGGGGTAGACTCCCACTGTCCCACAAGGCCACAATGCTCTAAAAGGGCTTTCCATGCTTTTCCAGTTTTCCAGTGTTCGTCTTTTTTAGTGTGGCCTTACCGCCTTAGGCTAAAACAACCTTATTCCGTCAATAAATCAAATTTCCCCCTTTTTATATGTATTCACTCGGTCAATTCATTTTTCTCTACAATCCAACACTGTCAATATATTCACCCAGTAAAGCTTTTTCTTAATTAAAGCCTTACTTTTATCAGCATACATCATTTTTTTTCTAAACCTTTTTTGCAAAGTTTTTCTTGATTTTAATGGTTCAATCTATTTAAGAAAATTTTGAGTATGAAAATCTCTAGCAAATAAAATTTCATGTTTATATATATATATATATATATATATATATATATATATATATATATATATATATATATATATATATATATATATACAGGAAAAACTTCCGTTAAGGTATACCTTACCGGAGCCGCCGTGCGGCCTCCACGTTTTGAGGGCCTTCTTGGTGGAATTTTTCGATGAAATTTTTTGAGCATGTTCTTCATCAAGTCTAGTACATTCATACCAAATTTTATCAAAAAAATCAATCGGGAAGACAGTCAAACGATTTTTTGAAGATAACTGCATTTTATATGTATATAAAGGGTGCAGTTATCTTCCAAAAATCATTTGACTGCTTTCCCAATTGAATGTTTTTGCTGAAATTTGGTATGGATGTACTAGATTTGATGAAAAATAATTATATGAAAGATAATTAAAAGTTATGAAATTTTGTATGTTTTTTTGAAAAAAATTGGAACATAAACAAAAAAAGTTATAAGAGTTTAAAGATAATGTGGGGATTTATATTTGTCATGGGTCCAACCTTTTCCTTCATACGGCTGCACATTTTGTTTACTCCGTCCAAGTGAAAAACCAGGCTAATTCCCATGCATGAAGTGCCATATATTCACTTTGGGACCGCCTCATACTACTGGTTGGAGAAGTTTTTGGGGTCAATAGTTCAAATATGGTCTTTTCACCTCCAGATTGCGGATAGCCTTTTGTTCTGTACTCTTCTATATGTTGCATTGTGATTCGTAATGTTTAAAACTGTAAAATACCACGATTAATAAGAGTAGTAGTAAACTATAACGATGGACTTGCATAAATGGCATAATAGGAGATCAAACCCCTTTACACAATTAAATTCCACGTTAAAAATTTCGAATTAGAGCCTATGTTGTAAAAACCGGACCGGTGAGTGACCCGGAAAAATTACTGGGTCACGGGTCAGCCCGGACCCGGAGGGTCAACCCGATCAACGACCGGTAAACCCGATCAACATGAATATATATAATTATATATAAAAATAAATTCATAAATATAAACTTATATCCCTTTGTAATTTAATATTGATAATAAAATATAAGTAATGTCAAAAAAATATTGTTTAAGGTATATATTGAGTTTCTGTTAAAAACAAAAGTGTATATTGAGTTTAACAAAATTTAAAATGCACTTATTAAACCTCGCCTCTCTCTAGGGCTTCGGCCGCTTGGAGTTTTTTTCCGTCTTCGATTTTAATCGAAGGACGGCCGCTTTTTCCGTCTTCGATTTTAATCGAAGGACGGCCGCTATTTCCGTCTTTGATTTTAATCGAAGGAAGGCTGTTGTTGTTTGTGCTTCATACTCGAAGGGCGGATTTGCTGTCATGGCTCGAGGAGATCGGCGTTGGGGTCAAGGTTCGAGGATGATGTATTGCTGTCGTCGTTGGAGAAGATCGGCGCCGCCTATCCGTTTACTCTGGTTGCATGAAGCAGGGATGAGTTTGGTTATGCAGGGACGGAGGATTGATGCATGACCTTTGGCAGACAAAGGTCACGGAGTATCAATTAGCAGGGTACCGGTGGTAAGACCTCCTCCTGAACCACCACCATGGGATGTACGAGATGCTAAAGTTCGTGAACGTTTTTCTTGTAGTTTTTATCTGTTTGTTATTTGTTTTCTTGTGTCCACTTTTGTTGTTGGTTTTGACAGTTTGTTTGAGTTTTTTGCCTCTCTTTATGTCATTGGGTATGGTTGGATCTATGGGAATAGGTTTGTGTTAAGACTCGGGGTTCCATCCTAAAAGGTCAACCCTGATAGGAGGAGTAGCCCGAAGCTTAATATAGCACTCTAGTGCTTCTCAATTTTCCGGTGTGGGACATTTAACACCCCTCCTCACGACCAGACACTTCGTCTGGATCGTGTCGTCATTCATTTTTTCATCGGTTCGTCATTTTTTTTCGTCATGTCGTCATTTTTCATAAGGGGCCCCACACCATGGATCGATTTGGCTCTGATACCATGTTAAGACTCGGGGTTCCATCCTAAAAGGTCAACCCTGATAGGAGGAGTAGCCCGAAGCTTAATATAGCACTCTAGTGCTTCTCAATTTTCCGGTGTGGGACATTTAACAGTTTGGCTGTGTCAAGCTCACTACATGGTTAGCGATTCGTGTTGCTCTCTCAGGGGTGACCGTCTCAAAGTCTCATCATAGGGTTACAGTCGTAGTTGTTGAAGTTTCAGTTGGTGTCAGTTTTATTTTCCTTTTACTTGATGTAATGATCCTGAATCTTTTGATATGAATAGAGGCCTGTTTGATGATAAAAAAAATTAAAATGCACTTGTGTATGAATTGATGATAAATGTGAGCATAATTCCAATTACAAACTAAAAAATAAAGTAAGGATGACTTACGTAATGAGGCTTGAGGAAGTATATAAATAACATTGGTTTGTATATATTATAGTTTTTATTATAAATTAATTAATTAACAAACTAATTAATTAAAGCAATTAAAATATTACAGATTCGAAAGTTATAATAATAGCTAAGCAAGTGGTATTACAGATTCGACTCCTCTGATGAACGGATTTTTCCGGCTTTGGGCCATTTTCCGAGTTTGGGCTGTGCTGGGTCCGTATCGGGTCTCAACGGGTTATTGGTTAAATCCGGTTTTTGGCTCATTTGCGGTTCAATGCTCAACCGAACCGGACAGATGGCCGGGTGATCGGTTTTCGGGTCGGACCGGCTGATCCGGTGCGGGTCTTACAACATAGATTAGAGCACATGAATCATCTAATCAGGCATGTCATTTGTTAGTCAAGGGTCCTCATCATTTGAGAAAAATCTCTCAAATTTACTAACGACTTAGATTCAAAATCGACATGTCACGGACTCACAATGGCATAAATTTAACTGTGATGAACTCCTACTAGATAATTCACATTCTTTTTACTTTTATTTAAGACAATATTTGAAAACGAATTTAGATGAAATTGACTTTTTCCTATCTCATCTCTCTGTTTGTTGATGCACACCTTGTTTAGAAAAGAGGTTGGTATACTGCATTTCGGCCAAGCTATGTAACAATAGAAAACAACTTAACAAGATTCAAATGTCAGAAAAAACTGGAATTTGTTGTTCCCCAAATAGTAATTACATCAATTTTCTCTGACTGAGATAACAAAGTTTAGGTGCTTGTTATCTTTTGGATGAACATGAATTTAGTTTCTTCATCTAGTGTAGCCAAGGGATCATACTAGGTTACATACATCCATCACATTCTGAATTTGAGAAAATCATCTACTGTGTGTTAAAAAATTATGTAAAAAAGTACTGTATTTGTTTTTTCCTTTCTACTAGTGCATCCTAATATTTGGTCTAGCTATGCCCCTACCACTTTCATTTTTTATAAGTTTTACCCTTTTCTCATTTTCTCTTTCTTATTTTTCGGTTTTTCATCACTCTCATATTTTTACACCATTTCTGCATTATTCACTATCCATATTATTTCACGTTTCAAATGGAGAGTATATGTTTAATGATAATAAAAACTTTCTTAAGAAACTAATGATATATTTAAGTTAATAAAAACTTTCTTAAAAAACGGTTATCATGGCTATTGTATCCATTATGATTTTGAACAAAAAGTATCCATTGAACAAATACAGAAATTATTCGACATGCATAATGGGGGGGTCTTAGGTAGGGATGGACTGGGCCGGGCCGAACCGGCCCGGAACCGGACCGGCCCGCTACTGTGCGGGCCCGGACCGGACCGGGCCCGGTTGGCCGGTTCCGGGCTTTTAGCCCGTGTTGGCGGGTCGGGCGGGCCGGTTCCGGGCCCTATTTTTGTTGAACCGGCCCGGGCGGTTCGGGCCGGGCCCGGTTCATTTTTTTTTTTTTTTTGGTTTTTTCAATTTTTTTTCTTTTCCTAGGGTAGGGCTGGGTGTTTTAGGGAGGTTTGGGGCATGGGGGTGGGGGGGGGGGGTAGGGAGATAACAAGAAAGTAAAAAAAAAAAAAAAAAACATTGAACCGGGCCCGGCCCGGCCCGGCCCGGTTAGGCCCGGACCCGGTATCAACCCGGGCCGGTTCCGGACCCATGTAACCCGAAAAAAAGCCCGCCCGGGCCCGGCCCGGAACCGGCCCGGCCCGGGTCCATCCCTAGTCTTAGGGATGGACTAGCCCGGCCCGGAGGGGGGGTAAAGGGCTTAAGTCCTATTGGAACCGGCTCGACCGGTTCGGGACCGGTTCGGGCCCAATTTTTTTTCCCCGAATGGATTGGGTGGTAGGCGGGTTGGGTTGGGTGGTTTGGGGGTGTTTGGGGATTGGGGGTGGGGGGTAGGAACAAATAAGGAAAACCAAAAAAAATATTACAAGATCCGACCTGACCCGTGCCCGGTCCCGAAACCAACCTGGACCGGTACCGGGCCTAATGCCCAAAACATTTGACCCGCCCAAGACCTGACTGGACCCGGTCCCGGTCCATCCCTAAAGCTCTATGTACTTCAAAGTATGTTCAATATTTGTCAGCGGGCCTTGGCCCATTCCATTTGAGCATGAATCAATTGATTGGGAACTCTATTGATTTTTTAAATCTGAACCCGCTTGAATTTGAATGCCTCGCGATTTACTTTTAGAATTTGCTTTTGTCAAATACGAGTAGGAAACAAGAAATTATGGATTAGAAATTGGATTACCAAGTCATCAATTGGATTAAATGGTCCTCAAGCTCAACTATATGTGAAAAAATTATTCATTGATTAGATTAGATCAATGAACTAGTTCAATTTAGAATTTATCTCTCAATCGTGTGATCATTTACTTACAATTCCAATTTTGTCCAGCATAGACTGAAAAATCTGAAATAAACATTAGTTGGCCAATATATATCAAAACTGGTTTTGATAACTTGAAACAATTCAAGGTTCCGTCATGATCACTCAAATGGTCTAGGAATAACAGTATTCACACAAAAAATTGAATTATAATTAAGTTTCTAACATATATAGTTCACCCAATTTGACAACCCATAAATTTATTTGTCGACTTTTTGTGATACGACTATACGAGTGTAACGAAAAGAGTCAATTCCCTAAATAGGACTAAAAAGTGGCAAAATTGCACAAATAGGACTACATTTTTTAAATTCCCTTAATAGGAGTATTTATGTGTGTTTGGACAAATATACCCTTGTAACTTGTGAAATGTTTTAATTAATAATAAAATCATAAAAACATTAATAAAAATAAAAAAAAATACTAAAAATCGTAAAACAATAATAGAAAATTAATAAAAATATTTTTAAAAAAAATAAAAAAAAATATTTTTTTTAAAAAAATAAAAAAAAATAAAAAAAATCATAAAATTAAAAAAAAAAACATTACCACCCCTGCCACCCCCCAGCACTACCATCTCCCATCACCGGAGAAAAATATGCCAACATTTTAAATAATGCCATAATGATGGCATATTCAATGAAAATGTTGGCATATTGAAGAGTAATTATGCCATCTTTTTGGCATTTTCAGAAAAATATGACATTTTTTTACCAAAAGTGGAAGAAATTTCACCAATCGGAGGTGGTGGTGCTGGGAGGCGGCGGGAGGCGGTGAGAAAGGTATCCATAATTTTTTTCATTTTTTATGGGTTTTTACTATTTTTTATTATTTTTTTTAAAAAAATTAAAAAAATAAAAAATTAAATTTTTTATTTTATAAATGTTTTATAATTTTTTTATAATTTTTTTACGCTTTTTAAATATTTTTTACGTTTTTTGTGATTTTATTATAAATTAAAGCATTTCATTATGAATTAATACTCTTAGGGGCATTTAGGGTAGAAAATCAATGTTTAGTCCTATTTAGGGAATTTTAAAAATAGTAGTCCTATTTGTGCTTTTTAGGAACTTTTTAGTCCTATTTAGGACAATTTCCGTAACGAAAATCCTCTTTACCGTTCTAAACAAATACTCTACAAGAATTATGGTTGGGAACGAGGGATACAAGTTCGGGACATGTTGGTGTCGGTTTTTTATTTTTTGTAAAAAATAAAAGGGGTAGGACGGATCTTTTTAATAGAATATTATTAGGCATATTTGTTTCCTATTATGTATTAAACTCTTTTAATATAAATATACATGCCAGGACTCCAATTGGAGTATCTTTTCCCAAAATATTCACATGGTATCAGGAGCCTAGGGCTTTTTCTTTTTCTCTCGGCTTCTCTTCTCCCTAAAATTTAGCGCCGCCATCTCTACGCATGGCATCCACCAACGTCGATACTGTGCCTATCACGGTTGCTCCCTCAACCATGGAGTTCTCCTCCACTGCAGCGGCCGGCACGTCGGTAACCTCCGTCGCGCCTATCTCCTCTCCCGCTGTTTTCACCAATGTTTCCGGCGCCGTGATCTCCTCCACGACGCAGCCGGAGGTTCTTTCCCAACTACCCGACCTGTCTTCTTCCCTATGGACGCCTCCCAGTCCCTATGGTCTCTTCCGCAGCCTTCCACAACAGTTTCCATGGCCGCATGAGGTCTCTCCAGTCATCTCATGTTCTGAGCCGGTGTCCTCAAACTCTTATTTTGGCCCCACCTTTTCTGGCACTCCAGGCATCACTCGACCGGCTAATGATCACCTTCTGTTAGGATCCTCCATGGCAAATCTGGCGCAAACTATCTCTCATGGGATAGCTAATGTGGGACAAATTGTCACTATCAAGCTTAAAGCTGTTGAAGATTACCTTACTTGGCGCACACAGTTTGAGTCCTTCCTCGTATCACAAGGGCTCTTTGGTATTGTTGACGGCTCTATTCAGGTACCTCCCATGTATACGATGAATTTTAATAATCAGCAAATCATTAATACCGAATATCACCATTGGCTTCGGGTAGACCAAACAATTCGTTCTTGGTTGTTTGCTACTCTTTCTCGCGATGTATTAACTGATGTGCATGATATTAAACATTCATTTGGTATATGGGATCGTTTGCAAAAACGTTTTATGTCTGCCAGTTTACCTCGAGCCATGGAACTTAAGCGTACCTTGAATGCAATTAAAAAGAAGGAAAATCAGTCCATGGAAAATTATTTGCTGGAAATTAAGAAATTGGCTGATTCGTTAGCAACGATTAATTATCCTGTAAGTAACAAAGAATTATTGCAATGCACTTTGTATGGATTGGGACCTGAGTATGCGTCAATTGTGGGAACCATATCTCTTTTTCCTGAAAATTTCCCACCAGATATTTTACATCCTAGACTAATGGAGGCCGAGCAACTTATTTTGGTTCAAAGGCAGCAAGACCCGTCTCAGCTCCAGCCGGCCTTTGGAGCTCATGTTGGTGGGGCTCCACACGTCCAGGCTGGACAGAATCCGGGCAACGGTGCATACCGCGGCAGGGGAGGCCGCGGCAGAGGTGGCCGCGGCAGAGGGGGTCGTGGCCGCGGCAGATTTCCACAACAACAAGGCTACGGACAGCAACCTTATCAGCTGCAGCAACCCTTCGGTCACCCTGGGTTTCCACAACAGGCTCTCGGTCAGCAGCAGGGACGGCCAGCTGCATCTCCACCGCCGGCAGCAGGGGGTTTGTTTAACCCGAGACCCAACAATGCCTCATCCGGTAAATCTGTCTTGTCCACTTTAAATATTAATGCTAAATCTACTACTGTTACTCACTCTCGTTATGCAGGTTTCCCATCCACTGAGGGTATTCTTGGTTCAGTTCCTTCCCCGGTTGTGTGTCAGATTTGTGTCTCTGCAGGTCACTCTGCCTTACATTGTCCTTCACGTTTTTCCCAGTCTTCTGCACCTGCGTTGGTTGCTCCCAGTGGAGAATCTAACGATGCTTTGTGGTATCCGGATTCTGGAGCTTCTGCTCATATGACCTCGGCTGAAGGTATTTTGTCCAATAAATCCCCTTACTATGGCGCCATGTCTGTTAGTGTTGCTAATGGACTTAAACTTCCCATTGCTAATATTGGTAATATTACATTAAATACTCCTACTCGCCCACTGTCATTGAAATCTGTTTTTCATGTGCCTCAAATTAAATTTAATTTAATTTCCATTCAAAAATTGTGTGCTGATAACAACTGTGTTGCTATTTTTGATAAAAATTCTTTTTGTGTTAAGGACAAAATTTCGGGGGCAGTACTTCTTCAGGCGCATCATAATGGCCATCTTTATCCTGTCAACCTCAGTCCTCCTGCATCTCTAGCTTTAGCTTCCGTCATTACTTCTGGCCCTGTGTGGCACCGTAGATTAGGACATTGTGGAGACACTATTTTACGTCAGTTGCGTAATAGCAAACTTATTTCTACTTCTTCAAATTTTGAACATGATTGTGTTTCTTGTCGATTGGGTAAATCCCAACGGTTACCTTTTACAGATGCTAGTCATACTTCTTCTTCACCATTACAATTAATTCATTCGGATGTCTGGCAATCTCATGTATTGTCTAATTTAGGTTTTAAATATTATGTGAGTTTTATTGATGATTTTTCTCGTTTTACCTGGATCTATCCCTTGCGTACCAAGAATGAAGTGTTTACTCAGTTTTGTCTGTTTAAAGTACTTGTTGAAAATCTATTTAATGCTAAAATTAAGGTTTTTCAAAGCGATGGAGGGGGTGAGTTTGTTAATTTTAATATGCAAAAATTTTTGGCTGCTCATGGCATTTATTTTCAAAAATCATGCCCCTATACTCCCCAACAAAATGGTGTTGCTGAACGTAAACACCGTCATCTCCTAGAACTTGCTAGGACTATGCTAATCACCGCATCTATTCCTAGCAATTTTTGGGTTGATGCTATTTTTACAGCTGTATATATTATTAACAGACTCCCCTCCCCTACTCTTTTTGGTATATCCCCATATGAAAAACTTTTTCAGAAACTTCCTGATTATAGTTTATTTCGTGTTTTTGGGTGTGCTTGTTATCCGAATTTTTCGGCCTCTTCTTCAAATAAACTCTCTACTCGTTCTGTCCAATGTGTCTTTCTTGGCTATGCATCTGGTTTTAAAGGTTATCGTTGTCTTGAGCCCAAATCTGGCAAAATCTTTATTAGCAGACATGTTCGTTTTCACGAAAACATTTTTCCATTTGCCACCTTGTCCTCTTCTACTGGTCATGAATCCTCTCCCATTCTTTCCAACGACTTTACCCTCACCAATACTCTTCCTAATTCCCAGGATCCATCTACTGCACTTCCTCGTATGCCTCTACAGCCTAGTCTACACACTCCCTTGCCTAGCTTATATCAACTCCCAGCATCAGTAAACACCACCCACACTCCAGTAGATTCAACCCCCATCACCCCTAGGAACGGTCAACACCATACTTCCCTCCAGCCTTCACCTCTCACGAACGACCATTTTACTCCCCAAAATCATGCTTCCACCCTTTCGCCTAATCGACCAGCCTCTCCTCCTGCGACGTCCGAAGCTACTGCCTCCATACCCGACGACATTCCGGAATTGCAGCCGTCCGCGGTCAGTACACAGAATTCTTCTTTGACTCGTGGTCAGCTTGCAAATAATCATCCAATGCAAACTCGGGCTAAGTCGGGGATTTTTAAACCAAAAACCATTTTTAATCTCAACACTGTTGTCTTATCAGCTGATCCTACTTGTTTTACCGAGGCTAATAAATACTTAAAATGGCGTGAGGCAATGGCGGAGGAATTTAATGCTCTTATTTCTAATAATACTTGGGATTTAGTTCCATTTGATAATACTAAAAATGTTGTGGGCTCTAAGTGGATTTATAAGACTAAATATAATTCTGATGGGTCTGTTGAGCGTCATAAAGCTCGTTTGGTTGCTCAGGGGTTTAATCAGCAGGCAGGTGTAGATTTTTCTGAAACTTTTAGTCCAGTCATTAAACCCACCACTGTTCGTATTGTTCTTACGCTAGCCATTTCTTTTGGGTGGGTCATTCGTCAATTGGATGTTAAGAACGCATTTTTACATGGTCATCTTACTGAGGAGGTTTACATGCGTCAGCCGCGGGGTTTTATTCATCCTTTGTTTCCTAATCATTTGTGTCGTTTGCGAAAAGCCATTTATGGTCTTAAGCAAGCCCCGCGAGCTTGGTTCCACAGGTTTAGTAGTTTTCTTCTGTCTCATCATTTTACATGCAGCAAGTCTGATAATTCATTATTCATTTACCGTCAGAATAATATTGTCATTTATTTATTACTATATGTTGATGACATAATTATTACTGGCAATTCTTCCGCTGCTATCACCTCTTTTATTCAGCTTGTTGCTAAGCATTTTGCAATGAAAGATCTGGGTGATCTTCATTATTTTTTAGGAGTCCAGGCTGTCCGCTCTGCCAAAGGTTTGTTTCTCTCTCAGCATAAATATGTGTCTGATCTTCTCTCTCGTTTTCATCTCCACACTCTAAAGTCTGTTCGTACTCCGCTTGCTACTCGCACGTCGTTATCTCTCACGGATGGGGAACTTCTTGCAGATGCCACTGAGTATCGTAGTATGGTTGGTGCATTACAATATTTAACTTTGACACGACCTGATATTACCTATGCTGTGCATTTAGTGTCTCAGTTTATGCATGCTCCTCGTACTACTCATCTTTTTGCGGTCAAGAGAATTTTCAGGTACTTGCAAGGGACTCTTGATCATGGTTTGTGGCTTCAGCCTACATCTCGGGCAACCTGTGTCATCGCTTACTCCGACGCTGATTGGGCAGGTTGTCCGGATACATCTCGGTCCACAACTGGCTTTGCAGTGTTCTTGGGCCCGAATCTTGTCTCATGGAAGTCCAAGAAGCAGCCTACTGTCTCCAAGTCCTCTACAGAAGCTGAGTATAGAGCCGTTGCTTACACTGTTCAGGATACTCTGCATATTCGTTCTATATTATTTGAGCTCGGTTATCCTGTTACTGCACCGGTCAAATTATTTTGTGATAACATCTCGGCTTCTTATTTGACTGCTAATCCTGTTCAGCATGCTCGTAGCAAGCACATACAGATAGACTATCATTTTGTCCGAGAACGTGTGGCTCATGGAGACTTAGTTGTGAAATACATCCCCACGCAGTTACAGTTAGCTGACATTTTCACCAAAAGCCTTTCTAGTCAGCAATTTTCCTTTTTGAAAGACAACCTGCGCGTTGTATCTCCCGCACAGTTTGAGGGGGTGTAATAGAATATTATTAGGCATATTTGTTTCCTATTATGTATTAAACTCTTTTAATATAAATATACATGCCAGGACTCCAATTGGAGTATCTTTTCCCAAAATATTCACACTTTTAAAGTTTAAATAGGCGTTTTCAGTTTTTGGACGAATGAAAAACGAAATGCATGTTTTCTAAGTAACAATTTTTGCTCAAATTAAACACATAAAAGCTAAAAGCGGGTGAAAGCGTGTTTTAAACCGTTTTCATATTTTGTATCACGCAAAAAATACTTATTTAATAAATACTATCAAACTCACACTGGTGACTCAGTTGGTTGAGTGGTGAGAAAGTTAGAACATTGACTAAGGATCGAAATACGTAGCGGTTGTATGGAAGTTACAACGACTCTTGCGTGTTGCGTTGGACATCTGATGTGCACAGCCGCACAGGTACAAAGTCTACCACCATTGAGCTGCCAGGATCACTGTGATTTACAACTTCCCAAATGTCGTGTCAGGTCGGGACGCGAGTGCTCTTGGGGTTGAGGATTCAACCTTTGGAACATTACTAAAAAGTATGACCTATTCTTTAACATAACTATTTTTTCTCAAGCACTATCAACTTTTAATACTAAACACTTTCCCAAAACCATTTTAAAAAATCAGTTTTTAAAATAGAACCATTACAAATACTCATTAAGATTCAAATAGGTCATGAGTTTTGAAAGAGCGGGTCATCGGACTGATTCATTTTTTTCTTTGAAATAAACGAAATCAATTACTATTAATCAAATCATAGTCAAAACAATAAAATGAGGAGGAAACGACGTACTTTAATTCCATTAGCAAGAGCTCAAATGCGGAGATAAACGTATACATACACCTTGATCTCAATTCCTCATTTGAAGTTCTAGCTTCGAGGTTCATTGAGCATCTCTTGTAATTTCTTTTTGTAAATTAAAGATGTGACTTAATAATTCATATCGTTCGTCTTAATGATATTAACATAATTGCATGCATCTTGGAATTTTCAAGCTACGAGTAGTGACAATGCTATTTTATTTTCTACTTTCATCTTTTGCTGGTATTTAATTTGTGAAGACATGTACTAGTGTACTACTTATGTGTAAATTATTACAGGGAATTTTTCACTACATTCCAACTTTCATTTTAAACGATGTTACGATTCAAATTACGAAAATTGACATACTTGACGTGAATATATATACTCACATATCCATTTAATGGAATTGGTGATTCTTATAATTATTATAGACTAGAGATAAAGTGGACTTACTCGCTTATGCACAGTTACTCACCCCTATATTGAGTCACATGACACATTATCAAACAAATTAAGCATAATTACTTGCATTACATGGGACATTATGAGCCCCTTCGGTAGCAAGAAAATCTGATGCAAGAAAATCTGATGATTTGGCTGATTCTGTTGAAATTTATGAGATTCTGGCTGAAGTGATTGCATGGGCTGATTCTGCCTATTTGTAAAAAATTATTTTTAAAATATATTTCATTAATAAAATAAAGAAAAAATTATATGTAAAAATAACTAAAATGGTCATCTACAGTAACTTCAACCAATACAGCCAGAAAGTAACTTCAACCTTACTTTTTCTGCTTATTACACAATTCAGCGCGTGAAAGCAAAAGTTACGTGTTTGGTAAAAAGTTGGCTGATAAGTCTGATAAGCCGAAAAACAGTGTTACCAAACGACCTCTATAATTTTAATTGGGTGAGAAATAAAATAAATAAAATTATAAATTCGTTACTTTAAATATTAAACTCACTGTAAAAAACAATCGATGTGACCTTGACATGAATTGATCGAATTTGACACAAATCATAGCGTATTGTTTGTCTCGACACTAGGGCAGATAGTGGCAAAACAACATTGACATGGAATTTAACATATTTGTGTTATATCCATGTCAAAATCCGTGCTAAATTTGCTCAATTTTTTATTCTTTTCTAGTGACAGCCATCACTTTAGGCTTTTTGTGGTCAGCACACATCCAACCGGCCACCCAAAGTGCAGAATAGACTATTCATTGCATTCAAACGTTCAAAGAACATAGACACATAATAAGATTTCTAAATTCACAATAATATGACATTGACATGCAAGTCACGTGTTCTCCTTTAAAGTTTGTCCCACTTTAAGTCCCACTTTTATTTATTCTCCTGAACAGCCAAACATAAAAGTTTGTGAACAACATCTAAGGCAATACGGAGTATGTTTTAAACAATTAAACAAACTTTAAGATCATGTTTTCTTTATTTGTTAATAAATTGTTTGTGTCGTAATCGCTTATGATCCACGTGAATCACATGATTAGCAACTTAAAGTTTTAAAGTGTTGTTTGGTAACGGATACATTAAGTATTAACAAGAGTTAATTTTTGCACAAATAGGACCAAAATACAAATTATGTTCCCATTGGACTATTTATATGTGTCTTGGACAAATATACCCTTATAGCTATTGGAATGTTTTAATTCATAATAAAATAATTAAAAATAATAAAAATTCATAAGAAATACCAAAAAATTAATAAATATATTTTAAATAATACGGAGTAATAAAATTGAAAAGAAAAATTGCAAAAAAAAAATCATTGCCGCCTCTGCCGCCCCAGCACCACCACCTCCAGTCATATGGGAAAAAAATGTCAAATTAATTATGAATGCCATATTTTTGGCAGAAGTAAGAATGATTCAAGTTGGCATTCCCAAAGAGAAATATGTCATTTTTTGGCATTTTCCGAAAAATGGCAGTTTTTAGTAAATATGGCTTTTTTTAACAGCCGTAGGCGGTGATGCAGGGAGGCAGTACCACCACCTCCTGTAAAAGGGGGAAAAATATCAAATTCATTACGAATGTCATATTTTTGGCAGAAGTCGAAAGGATTCAAGTTGACAGAATGAAAGTGTTGGCACAAGTCAAAAGGAACCAGAGTAATATGCCACTTTTTTGGAATTTAAAAAAAAGATGGCATTTTTTACACCGATCGGAGGTGGTGGTGCAGGGAGGTAGTACAGGCGGTGGGAGAGGCATCCATTTTTTTTTTATTTTTTTTATGGAGTTTTACTATTTTTTTTATTAATTTTCAAAAAAAATAATTTTTTTTATAAAAAATTTCTTAATTTTTTATTATTTTTCTACGAATTTTTAAAAAAAATTCGAATTAAACATTTAATTATTACTTTTTATTATGTTTTACTCATATTTAAATGAGGGGTAAGAATTGAATGAAGAAATAAGTATGTTTTCAATATGACCAATATGGTTCTATTTTCAAATAAAAAAAACATACAAGTCCTATTTTGAGTTTTTGCCATTGTTTTAGTCCTATTTGAAGGCAGTCAAATGATTTTTTGAAGATAAATGCGAAGTTAAACAGCGCAGTACATTTCGGAAAATCATTTGACTGTCTTCCCGGTTGAGTTTTTAGCTGAAATTTGGTATGGGTAAACTAGACTTAATGAAGAAGATGCTCAAAAAATTTCATCAAAAAATTCCACCGAAGACCGCCCCAATTAGCGACGACCGGGCAGAACCTCCTATATAAGTGGCTAATTGAACACTTTAAGTTAGTTCAAGGGTATATTTGACCCTTTAGCCTAATTTATATTAACAACCATGTATCCACTCTTATACCCACCATGTTTGTTAAGATTTTTTTGTCTCTGAATCCGGTTCACAGATAAAATATGTGTTATTTTGTCTATGCAAATTTTGTGCAAACAAAATATAGTTTGCGAACGGAACTCACAGACTTAAAAAAAAAATCACAAACACAAGTTAATGTAAAAGTGAATATAAAAGTAAGTATAAACATCATTTTTGTTCCATCTCTAGTACAACTCAATATAATTAATGCTGAGACTGCCCTCATTGATCATTCACGTCTCAATTGAAGAAAGTTTTGCTCTTTATATCCATCATTAATAAGTTCACACTATCGCACCTTCACATAAGGTTAAACCAAGCCAAGACTTCCTAAAACACTGAGACTAGAAATAGACATCTCAGATTAGACATCTCAGATTATTCAATAGAATTAGCTAACAATATGTATTAAGATAGATTCAATCACAATCTTCGAAACGATTCCATCACAATTTCGAATTTGCCAGTAGTAACGAATATCTGGTTACGTATGCTAATAGGCTATGATCAAACGTCACTGTATTCAAGTGAATTATTTTATAGCCGTTCCTAATTCCTATGGTATTTGTGTTAAAAAGAACTAAAAAGTAGCTAGACATACTGATTGTAGCTATGTTAATTTTGAAAATAACCATAAAAATGTTAAAATGGTTTTAACTGGTTTATGAATTACGTAAAGTAGAGGAAAATAAGAAACCCGAATTGGGGCCTTAATTAATTTTAAATTAAATATGCACACTCAAGGGATCCACACCAATTCAACAAAATGGTGGTGGAGATATGATCTCAAATAATTTTTTAGCAGAGTGATTTAATGTCTGGCGTGTATAAAGAGTTCATGAATAAACTCGCATACTATCGTAAACACGAGACCTTATCTCGTACGCAGTCTCCGTTGAGCTACTCGATCATATCGGGGATTCCACATGCAAACTATGTAATACCTATACCACGGGTGAGAAATTAATCAAAGTATCAGTGTATCACATTATTGTTAATTCGAAATCTCCAAATTGCATTTCTGGAAAATTAAAGCGACTCTCTCCTTTCTAGCTAAAAGTCACATTCATACATACATAGATAGCTTAAAGGCACGCAATACAATTTAATGCACATCGTAACGTAGTACATATGAGTGGTGACAACTCAATAAGGTTACGATGCAGCCATCTCTCATCAGCCATGTGTGGATGGATTGTTACTTATTATTTTAATTAATTTAGTCTTATAACTAGTTTGCTTTATTTTCGTTAAGGCCCTCATGGGGTAGGGGTTGTTGGCCCACATAAGTAATTTCTTTAGGTCCATTATTTTCTTACTTACAATCAGACGGCAATTGGTATTTCGGGTATTTGAAACTGGTTCTACTTCTGCTTCTGCATCTTTCTTATAGCAGAAGCAGAATTAAAATCAGTTTTCAGGAGTTGGTCTCCCACATTTTCTAAAAAAACTGATTCTAAGAGTAAATTAGAGCACTATAATGACTTCTGCACTTTCATACAAACACTTCAACTTCTGTTTTAAGAATCAGATCCAAACAACCCCTGGTAATATAGGAACTATACAGACACTAACACACGGATGCGGAACATTTTACATAGTCTTAAGAGACAAAGAGTTGGCATATAGCAAGACTGATAATACGGAAACATATGTCATCAGAGGCTTTAAGGCTTGTTTGGTTATTTACGTATTACAGAGTGAAAAATGCTAGAGGTACACGTTTTGTGTACACGTTTGGTGTACACTTGTCTGTCCTTCACAGACAAATTGTCTGTGAAGGACAGACAAGTGTACACCAAACGTGTACACAAAACGTGTACCTCTAGCATTTCTCATTACGGAGTATAATATTGCATTGCAAACAATCCATGTAAAAATTAGATAAACAAACCCTTTGAACTAGAGTTTTACCTCTCCACCACATAAGCTACTTTACATGATGCAATGTTTAAAACAAATATTCTATAATTTATGTTAAGTAATGAAAGTAAAATTATGACAAAGTTAGTGGAACAACCAAAAAGAAAAGTTGACAAAATCTTAATGAATGAAAGGAGTATAATAATAATGTAAATAAGTAAAGTTAGAGTTATTTTTATGACTGAATATTTTTAACTATACACAAACACTCCTATATTTCATTAATTTAGTTTCTTTAATTTATTGATAGAATATTTTTTATTTAACTTTTTGACAATTGATCGAATACATTCAGTCACTTAAATGTTTTCAAGGTAACTTAAATTCGAATGTATTAAGCCCATTTAAATAACTTTAGTATTACTAAAAAAAGATGACACTCCATCTCTAGAGATCCCTGTAATCGATCGAACAATTATTTGAGATGATGCAGTTGAATTTTAATCACTTTCTGGAAGGAAGGAATTACATAGTTTTCATTCTAAGCATGGAGTTGAACTTGAGATTTCTCCCCCTTTGTACACAATCTTACCAGATGAGCAACTCCCCCGCCCCGTTAATAGCATTAGTATTACTAAACGAGCTAGGGTCCTAGTCCTAGCCAGTCAGATTGCTAGCTATTTGGCTTGCTCTATTTATTTACGGACTATAAATGAAAACATCACTAGAGCTAGACGAGTTCCAAATAGAGGAGGAGCGATAGTGCGGGTGGAAGGAAGGAGTTACATACGTTTCCGGCCTACACTACCTCGCTAGCTAGCTGCAATTCCTTAGACCAGCCGTCGGACGACCACCGGGTACGCCATCCCTTACATCATTTCTAGAATACCATTATTATATAGTGGGAAAAGGTGCAAATAAGCTCATGTACTAACTAAAAAAGGTCAAATAAGCCCTTATTTAGAAGTATGACCCTTATATGAGTCACATGACACATTATCAAACAAATTAAGCAAAATTACTTGCATTACATGGGACATTATGAGTACGTTTGGTAGCACGAAAATCTGTTGATTTGACTGATTCTGTTGAAATTTATGAAATTCTGGCTGAAGTGGTTGCATGGGCTGATTCTGCCGATTTGTAAAAAATTATTTTTAAAATATATTTCATTAATAAAATAAGGAAAAAATTATATATAAAAATAGCTAAAATGGTTATCTACAGTAACTTCAACAAATACAGCCAGAAAGTAACTTCAACCTTACCTTTTCTGTTTATTACACAATTCAGTGCGCGAAAGCAAAAGTTACGTGTTTGATGAAAAGTTGGCTGATAAGTCTGATAAGCCGAAAAACAGTGTTGCCAAACGACCTCTATAATTTTAATTGGGTGAGAAATAAAATAAATAAAATTATAAATTCATTACTTTAAATATTAAACTCAAAAACTATTGATGTGACCTTGACACAAATTGATCGATTTTGGCACGAATCATGGCGTATTGTTTGTCTCGACACTAGGGCAGATAGTGACAAAACAACATTGCCATGGAATTTAACATATTTGTGTTATATCCATGTCAAATATTCTATAAATTAATTATGATGAATCTGTGTCAAAATCCGTGCTAAATTTGCTCAATTTTGTATTCTTTTCTAGTGACAAAGCCATCACTTTAGGCTTTTTGTGGTCAGCACACATCCAACCGGCCACCCAAAGTGCAGAATAGACTATTCGTTGCATTCAAACGTTCAAAGAACATAGACACATAATAAGATTTCTAAATTCATAATAATATGACATCGACATGCAAGTCACGTGTTCTCCCCTCTTTTTGTCCCACTTTTATTTAAGCAGTGTTTGCGGTCGTTTAAAAAAGCATTTTTCAGCTTTTGACTTAAAAAAAGCTAAAAAGAGTGTTTTTAAATGACAGCTTCTGCTTAAATTAATCACTTAAAAGCTTAAAGTTGGAAGCAGGTGGAAGGGTGCTTTAAACTGCTTTTCACTTTTTCTTTTACCCAAAAAGTACTTATTTTACTAAACATTACCAACTTTTACTTTTTCAGAATCACTTTTTTCTCAAACACTACCAACTTTTACTGTTAATCACTTTTCCGAAAATCACATTAAAAAAATCACTTTTTTAAAGTTGAAGCAATTGCAAACACTCCCTTATTCTCCTGAACAGCCAAACATAAAAGTTTGTGAACAACATCTAAGAGCAATATGTTTTGGTATTCTCATGAGTTTGTGAACAAACAAACAACATCAGGAGCTGGTCTCCCATATTTTCTAAAAAAACTGATTCTAAGAGTAAATTAGAGCACTATTGATGGATAGTCTACCCGGGGGTATCTTATCCGAGGGGTTATTGCGGGAATAACTAGAGAGAAGTCAGAGCGAAATAAGAGGAGAGAGAGTCGATTGTATTAAATGAACTCAGCGTGGTTTACAAGGTGAAGAAGGGCTGCTATTTATAGCAGCAATAAATGCGATGAGAGTACACGTGTCAACAATCCAACGGCCGAGGGGTCACATCAATCGGGTGGCACTGGCAGTGGCATGTTCACCGCATTGAATGCGGTGGGTGGATGTGACGTCGTATTAAATGTGGTGGTTGGCTGCCTCCAAAGGGAATCTTCGATGATTGAGCCTATTTGGCCGAGGGCTCCTCGAGTAGCCGAGGTCTCTGTTCTTCACCCGAGGGCTTCTCTAATGCCGAAGGCTTCACAGTGCCGAAGGCTCCTGTTTTCTTCCGTTTTCTCCCAGTAGCTTCGTATGTCGGAAAAGTCTATGCTGTGAGTTTTGGAGCCTTCGGCCAAGGAGGCCGAAGGCACCCCAGTGTGTACTTCGGGCTTCTTTGAGGCTTGGGCCGTTGTATTTGGGCCTCTGATGCTCCCTGGGCTTAATGGCTTTTGTGGGAGAAGCAGGAGTCTATGGGCCGGGGGTTCCTGGGCCATATATTCCATCAACTATAATGACTTCTGCACTTTCAACCAAACACTTCAACTTCTGCTTTAAGAATCAGATCCAAACAACCCTCGGTAATATAGGAACTATACACACACTAACACACGGATGTGGAACATTTTACATAGTCTTAAGAGACGAAAAAGTTGGCATATAGCAAGACTGATAATACGGAAACGTATGTCATCAGAGGCTTTAAGGCTTGTTTGGTTATTTACGTATTACGGAGTATAATATTGCATTGCAAACAATCGCATGTAAAAATTAGATAAACAAACCCTTTGAACATAGAGTTTTACCTCTCCACCACATAAGCTACTTTACATGATGCAATGTTTAAAACAAATTTTCTACAATTTATGTTAAGTAATGAAAGTAAAATTATGACAAAGTTAGTGGAACAACAAAAAAGAAAAGTTGACAAAATTTTAATGAATGAAAGGAGTATAATAATAATGTAAATAAGTAAAGTTAGAGTTATTTTTATGACTGAATATTTTTAACTATACACACATACTCCTATATTTCATTAATTTAGTTTCTTTAATTTATTGATAGAATATTTGTTATTTAACTTTTTGACAATTGATCGAATACATTCAGTCACTTAAATGTTTTCAAGGTAACTTAAATTCGAATGTATTAAGCCCATTTAAATAACTTTAGTATTACTAAGAAAAGATGACACTCCATCTCTAGAGATCCCTGTAATCGATCGAACAATTATTTGAGAAGATGCAGTTGAATTTTAATCACATTCTGGAAGGAAGGAATTACATAGATTTCATTCTAAGCGTGGAGTTGAATTCGAGATCTCTCCCCCTTTGTACATAATCTTACCAGATGAGCAACTCCCCCGCCCCGTTAATAGCATTAGTATTACTAAACGAGCTAGGGTCCTAGTCCTAGCCAGTCAGATTGCTAGCTATTTGGCTTGCTCTATTTATTTACGGACTATAAATGAAAACATCACTAGAGCTAGACGAGTTCCAAATAGAGGAAGACCGATAGTGCGGGTGGAAGGAAGGAGTTACATACGTTTCGGGCCTATACTACCTTGCTAGCTAGCTGCAATTCCTTAGACCAGCCGTCGGACGACCACCGGGTACGCCATCCCTTACATCATTTCTAGAATACTATTATTATTATATAGTGGGAAAAGGTGCAAATAGGTTCATGTACTAACCAAAAAAGGTCAAATAAGCCCTTATTTAGGAGTATGACCCCTATATGAGTCACATGACACATTATCAAACAAATTAAGCTTAATTACTTGCATTACATGGGACATTATGAGCCCGTTTGGTAGCACAAAAATCTGCTGATTTGGCTGATTCTGTTGAAATTTATGAAATTCTGGCTGAAGTGGTTGCATGGGCTAATTATGCCGATTTGTAAAAAATTATTTTTAAAATATATTTCATTAATAAAATAAAGAAAAAATTATATGTAAAAATAGCTAAAATGGTCATCTACAGTAACTTCAACCAATACAGCCAGAAAGTAACTTCAACCTTACTTTTTCTGTTTATTACACAATTCAGCGCGCGAAAGTAAAAGTTACGTGTTTGGTGAAAAGTTGACTGATAAGTCTGATAAGCAGAAAAACAGTGTTGCCAAACAAACCTCTATAATTTTAATTGGGTGAGAAATAAAATAAATAAAATTATAAATTTGTTACTTTAAATATTAAACTCAAAAACAATTGATGTGACCTTGACACGAATTGATCGATTTTGTCACGAATCATAGCGTATTGTTTGTCTCGACACTAGGGCAGATAGTGACAAAACAACATTGACATGAAATTTAACATATTTGTGTTATATCCATGTCAAATATTCTATAAATTATGATGAATCTGTTTCAAAATTCGTGCTAAATTTGTTCAATTTTTTATTCTTTTCTAGTGACAAAGCCATCACTTTAGGCTTTTTGTGGTCAGCACACATCCAACCGGCCACCCAAAGTGCAGAATAGACTATTCGTTGCATTCAAACGTTCAAAGAACATAGACACATAATAAGATTTCTAAATTCATAATAATATGACATCGACATGCAAGTCACGTGTTCTCCCCTCTTTTTGTCCCGCTTTTATTTATTCTCCTGAACAGCCAAACATAAAAGTTTGTGAACAACATCTAAGAGCAATATGTTTTAACTTTTAAACAATTAAACAAACTTTAAGATCATGTTTTCTTTATTTGTTAATAAATTGTTTGGGTCGTAATCGCTTATGATCCACGTGATTCACTTAAAAATAATAAAAATTCGTAAAAAAAATACCAAAAAAATAATAAAAATATTTTAAATAATACGGAGTAATAAAATTGAAAAAAAAATTGCAAAAAAAAAATCACCGCCGCCTCTGCCGCCCCAGCACCACCACCTCCAGTCATATGGGAAAAAAATGCAAAACTAAGTATGAATGCCATATTTTTGGCAGAGGTAAGAATTGAATGATTCAAGTTGGCATTCTCAAAGAGAAATATGCCATTTTTGGCATTTTCCGAAAAAATGGCAGTTTTTAGTAAATATGGTTTTTTTTAACAGCCGTAGGCGGTGGTGCAGGGAGGCAGTACCACCACCTCCTGTAACCGGGGGAAAATGCCAAATTCTTTACGAGTGTCATATTTTTGGCAGAAGTCGAAAGTATTCAAGTTGACAGAATGAAAGTGTTGGCACAAGTCAAAAGGATCAAAGAGTAATATGCCATTTTTTTGGAATTTAAAAAAAAAGATGGCATTTTTTACACCGATCGGAGGTGGTGGTGCAGGGAGGTAGTACAGGCGGTGGGAGAGGCATCCATATTTTTTTTATTATGGAGTTTTACTATTTTTATGAATTTTTTGAAAAAAAATAATTTTTTTTTGATTTTTTATTTTATAAAAAATTTCTTAATTTTTTATTATTTTTCTAAGAATTTTTAAAAAAATTTCGAATTAAACATTTAATTATGACTTTTGATTATGTTTTACTCATATTTAAATGAGGGGTAAGAATGGAATGACGAAATAGGTATGTTTCCAATAGGACCAATATGGTCCTATTTTCGAATAAAAAAAACATACAAGTCTTATTTTGAGTTTTTGCCATGGTTTTAGTCCTATTTGAAGGCAGTCAAATGATTTTTTGAAGATAAATGCGAAGTTAAACAGCGCAGTACATTTCGGAAAATCATTTGACTGCCTTCCCGGTTGAGTTTTTAGCTGAAATTTAGTATGGATAAACTAGACTTAATGAAGAAGATGCTAAAAACATTTTATCAAAAAATTCCACCGGGAACCGCCCCAATTAGCGACGGCCGGGCAGAACCTCCTATATAAGGGGCTAATTAAACATTTTAAGTTGGTTCAAGGGCCTATTTGACCCTTTAGCCTAATTTATATTAACAACCATGTATCCACTCTTATACCTACCATGTTTGTTAAGATTTTTTTGTCTCTGAATCCGGTTCACAGACAAAATATGTGTTATTTTGTCTATGCAAATTTTGTGCAAACAAGATATTATTTGAGAACGGAACTCACAGACTAAAAAATATTTCACAAACATAAGTGAATATAAAAGTGAATATAAAGGTGAGTATAAACATCATTTTTGTACCATCTCTAGTACAACTCAATATAATTAATGCTGAGACTGCCCTCATTATTCATTCACGTCTCAATTGAAGAAAGTTTTGCTCTTTATATCCATCATTAATAAGTTCACACTATCGCACCTTCACATAAGGTTAAACCAAGCCAAGACTTCCTAAAACACTGAGACTAGAAATAGACATCTCAGATTAGACATCTCAGATTATTCAATAGAATTAGCTAACAATATGTATTAAGATAGATTCAATCACAATCTACGAAACGATTCAATCACAATTTCAAATTTGCCAGTAGTAACAAATATGGAGGATCAAACGTCACTGTATTCAAGTGAATTATTTTATAGCCGTTCCTAATTCCTATGGTATTTGTGTTAAAAAGAACTAAAAAGTAGCTAGACATACTGATTGTAGCTATGTTAATTTTGAAAATAACCATAAAAATGTTAAAATGGTTTTAACTGGTTTATGAATTACGTAAAGTAGAGGAAAATAAGAAACCCGAATTGGGGCCTTAATTAATTTTAAATTAAATATGCACACTCAAGGGATCCACACCAATTCAACAAAATGGTGGTGGAGATATGATCTCAAATAATTTTTTAGCAGAGTGATTTAATGTCTGGCGTGTATAAAGAGTTCATGAATAAACTCGCATACTATCGTAAACACGAGACCTTATCTCATACGCAGTCTCCGTTGAGCTACTCGATCATATCGGGGATTCCACATGCAAACTATGTAATACCTATACCACGGGTGAGAAATTAATCAAAGTATCAGTGTATCACATTATTGTTAATTCGAAATCTCCAAATTGCATTTCTGGAAAATTAAAGCGACTCTCTCCTTTCTAGCTAAAAGTCACATTCATACATACATAGATAGCTTAAAGGCACGCAATACAATTTAATGCACGTCGTAACGTAGTCCATATGAGTGGTGACAACTCAATAAGGTTACGATGCAGCCATCTCTCATCAGCCATGTGTGGATGGATTGTTACTTATTACTTTTAATTAATTTAGTCTTATAACTAGTTTGCTTTATTTTCGTTAAGGCCCTCATGGGGTAGGGGTTGTTGGCCCACATAAGTAATTTCTTTAGGTCCATTATTTTCTTATTTACAATCAGACGGCAATTGATATTTGGGTTATTTGAAACTGGTTCTACTTCTGCTTCTGCATCTTTCTTATAGCAGAAGCAGAATTAAAATCAGTTTTCAGGAGCTGATCTCCCACATTTTCTAAAAAAACTTATTCTAAGAGTAAATTAGAGCACTAGAATGACTTCTGCACTTTCACCCAAACACTTTAACTTCTGCTTTAAAAATCAGATCCAAACAACTCCTTGGTAATATAGGAACTATACACACACTAACACACGGATGTGGAACATTTTACATAGTCTTAAGAGACAAAGAGTTGGCATATAGCAAGCTAGACTGATAATACGGAAACATATGTCATCATAGGCTTTAAGGCTTGTTTGGTTATTTACGTATTGCGGAGTATAATATTGCATTGCAAACAATCGCATGTAAAAATTAGATAAACAAACCCTTTGAACATAGAGTTTTACCTCTCCACCACATAAGCTACTTTACATGATGCAATGTTTAAAACAAATTTTCTACAATTTATGTTAAGTAATGAAAGTAAAATTATGACAAAGTTAGTGGAACAACCAAAAAGAAAAGTTGACAAAATTTTAATGAATGAAAGGAGTATAGTAATAATCTAAATAAGTAAAGTTAGAGTTATTTTTATGACTGAATATTTTTAACCATACACACATACTCCTATATTTCATTAATTTAGTTTCTTTAATTTATTGATAGAATATTTGTTATTTAACTTTTTGACAATTGATCGAATACATTCAGTCACTTAAATGTTTTCAGGGTAACTTAAATTCGAATGTATTAAGCCCATTTAAATAACTTTAGTATTACTAAGAAAAGATGACACTCCATCTCTAGAGATCCCTGTAATCGATCAAACAATTATTTGAGATGATGCAGTTGAATTTTAATCACATTCTGGAAGGAAGGAATTACATAGGTTTCATTCTAAGCGTGGAGTTGAACTCGAGATCTCTCCCCCTTTGTACATAATCTTACCAGATGAGCTCCTCCCCGGCCCCGTTAATAGCATTAGTATGACTAAACGAGCTAGGGTCCTAGTCCTAGCCAGTCAGATTGCTAGCTATTTGGCTTGCTCTATTTATTTACGGACTATAAATGAAAACATCACTAGAGCTAGACGAGTTCCAAATAGAGGAGGAGCGATAGTGCGGGTGGAAGGAAGGAGTTACATACGTTTCCGGCCTACACTACCTCGCTAGCTAGCTGCAATTCCTTAGACCAGCCGTCGGACGACCACCGGGTACGCCATCCCTTACATCATTTCTAGAATACCATTATTATATAGCGGGAAAAGGTGCAAATAGACTCATGTACTAACCAAAAAAGGTCAAATAAGTCCTTATTTAGGAGTATGACCCCTATATGAGTCACATGACACATTATCAAACAAATTAAGCATAATTACTTGCATTACATGGGACATTATGAGCCCATTTGGTGGCATGAAAATCTGCTGATTTGGCTGATTCTGTTGAAATTTATGAAATTCTGGCTGAAGTGGTTGCATGGGCTGATTCTGCCGATTTGTAAAAAATTATTTTTAAAATATATTTCATTAATAAAATAAAGAAAAAATTATATGTAAAAATAGCTAAAATGGTCATCTATAGTAACTTCAACCAATACAGCCAGAAAGTAACTCCAACCTTACTTTTTCTGCTTATTACACAATTCAGCGCGCGAAAGCAAAAGTTACGTGTTTAGTGAACAGTTGGCTGATAAGTCTGATAAGTCTGATAAGCCGAAAAACAGTGTTGACAAACGACTTCTATAATTTTAATTGGGTGAGAAATAAAATAAATAAAATTTTAAATTCGTTACTTTAAATATTAAACTCAAAAACAATTGATGTGACCTTGACACGAATTGATCAATTTTGGCACGAATCATAGCGTATTGTTTGTCTCAACACTAGGGCAGATAGTGACAAAACAACATTGACATGGAATTTAACATATTTATATTTGTGTTATATCCATGTCAAATATTCTATAAATTATGATGAATCTGTGTCAAAATCCGTACTAAATTTGCTCAATTTTTTATTCTTTTCTAGTGACAAAGCCATCACTTTAGGCTTTTTGTGGTCAGCACACATCCAACCGGCCACCCAAAGTGCAGAATAGACTATTCGTTGCATTCAAACGTTCAAAGAACATAGACACATAATAAGATTTCTAAATTCATAATAATATGACATCGACATGCAAGTCACGTGTTCTCCCCTCTTTTTGTCCCACTTTTATTTATTCTCCTGAACAGCCAAACATAAAAGTTTGTGAACAACATCTAAGAGCAATATGTTTTAAACAATTAAACAAACTTCAAGATCATGTTTTCTTTATTTGTTAATAAATTGTTTGGGTCGTAATCGCTTATGATCCACGTGAATCACATGATTGGCAACTTAAAGTCTTAAAGTGTTGTTTGGTAACGGATACATCAAGTATTAACAAGAGTTAATTTTTGCACAAATAGGACCAAAATACAAATTATGTTTCCATAAGACTAATTATGTGTGTCTTGGACAAATATACCCTTATAGCTACTGGAATGTTTTAATTCATAATAAAATAATTAAAAATAATAAAAATTCGTAAAAATACCAAAAAATTAATAAAAATATTTTAAATAATACGGAGTAATAAAATTGAAAAAAAAATGCAAAAAAAAAATCGCCGCCGCCTCTGCCGCCCCAGCACCACCACCTCCAGTCATATGGGAAAAAAATACCAAATTAATTATGAATGTCATATTTTTAGCAGAGGTAAGAATGATTCAAGTTGGCATTCTCAAAGAGAAATATGCCATTTTTGGCATTTTCCGAAAAAATGGCAGTTTTTAGTAAATATGGCTTTTTTTAACAGCCGGAGGCGGTGGTGCAGGGAGGCAGTACCACCACCTCCTGTAACCGGGGGAAAAAATGCCAAATTCATTACGAATGCCATATTTTTGGCAGAAGTCGAAAGAATTCAAGTTGACAGAATGAAAGTGTTGGCACAAGTCAAAAGGATCAAAGAGTAATATGCCATTTTTTGGAATTTAAAAAAAGATGACATTTTTTACACCGATCGGAGGTGGTGGTGCAGGGAGGTAGTACAGGCGGTGGGAGAGGCATCCATATTTTTTTTTTATTTTTTTTATGGAGTTTTACTATTTTGTTATTAATTTAAAAAAAATTAATTTTTTTTGATTTTTTATTTTATAAAAAAATTCTTAATTTTTTTATTTTTGTACGAATTTTTTAAAAAAATCCGAATTAAACATTTAATTATGACTTTTGATTATGTTCTACTCATATTTAAATGAGAGGTAAGAATGAAATGAAAAATAGGTATGTTTCCAATAGGACCAATATGGTCCTATTTTCGAATAAAAAAACATACAAGTCCTATTTTGAGTTTTTGCCATTGTTTTAGTCCTATTTGAAGGCAGTCAAATGATTTTTTGAAGATAAATGTGAAGTTAAACAGCGCAGTACATTTCGGAAAATCATTTGACTGCCTTCTCGGTTGCGTTTTTAGCTGAAATTTGGTATGGGTAAACTAGACTTAATGAAAAAGAAGCTCAAAAAAATTCATCAAAAAATTCCACCAGGAACCGCCCCAATTAGCGACGGCCGGGCAGAACCTCCTATATAAGGGGCTAATTGAACATTTTAAGTTAGTTCAAGGGCCTATTTGACCCTTTAGCCTAATTTATATTAACAACCATGTATCCACTCTTATACCCACCATGTTTGTTAAGATTTTTTGTCTCTGAATCCGATTCACAGACAAAATATGTGTTATTTTCTCTATGCAAATTTTGTGCAAACAAGATATTGTTTGAGAACGGAATTCACAGACTAAAAAAAATTTCACAAACATAAGTGAATATAAAAGTGAATATAAGAGTGAATATAAACATCATTTTTGTACCATCTCTAGTACAACTCAATATAATTAATGGTGAGACTGCCCTCATTATTCATTCACGTCTCAATTGAAGAAAGTTTTGCTCTTTATATCCATCATTAATAAGTTCACACTATCGCACCTTCACATAAGGTTAAACCAAGCCAAGACTTATTAAAACACTGAGACTAGAAATAGACATCTCAGATTAGACATCTCAGATTATTCAATAGAATTAGCTAACAATATGTATTAAGATAGATTCAATCACAATCTTCGAAACGATTCAATCACAATTTCGAATTTGCCAGTAGTAACCAATATCTGGTTACGTATGTTAATAGGCTATGATCAAACGTCACTGTATTCAAGTGAATTATTTTATAGCCGTTCCTAATTCCTATGGTATTTGTGTTAAAAAGAACTAAAAAGTAGCTAGTCATGCTGATTGTAGCTATATTATGTTAATTTTGAAAATAACCATAAAAATGTTAAAACGGTTTTAACTGGTTTATGAATTACGTAAAGTAGAGGAAAATAAGAAACCCAAATTGGGGCCTTAATTAATTTTAAATTAAATATGCACACAATTAAATATGCACACGCAAGGGATCCACACCAATTCAACAAAATGGTGGTGGAGATATGATCTCAAATAATTTTTTAGCAGAGTGATTTAATGTCTGACGTGTATAAAGTGTTCATGAATAAACTCGCATACTATCGTAAACACGAGACCTTATCTCGTACTCAGTCTCCGTTGAGCTACTCGATCATATCGGGGATTCCACATGCAAACTATGTACTACCTCCGTCCCCCTAAATTTGGGACAAAGGTATGTAGTGTTGTTTTTAAGAAAAAGTAGAATTTTGTGGTTTGTATTGAATTGATAAAGTGTAAATAAAGTAGGAATGAATTCTAACCACTCAAATATTACCTAATATGGTATGGGACAAACTTAATGGGACGGACGAAAAAGGTAAAACGGGACAAAGTTAGGGGGATGGAGGGAGTAATACCTATGCCACGGGTGAGAAATTAATCAAAGTATCAGTGTATCATTGTTAATTCGAAATCTCCAAATTGCATTTCTGGAAAATTAAAGCGACTCTCCCCTTTCTAGCTAAAAGTCACATTCATACATACATAGATATCTTAAAGGCACGCAACACAATTTAATGCACGTCGTAACGTAGTCCATATGAGTGGTGACAACTCAGGGTCTGTTTGCAACAGCTTCTGCTTTTAAAAAAGTGTTTTTTTTAATGAAATGGAGAGAAGTGATTAAATAAAAGTTGATAGTGTTTGAGAAAAAAGTGATTTTGAAAAGTAAAAGTGGGTAGTGTTTGGTAAAATAAGTGCTTTTTGTGTAATAGAAAAAGTAAAAGCACTTTTGACGCGGAAGCCGAGAAAAATAAAAGTTGTAGTGTTTGGGAAAATAAGTGTTTTTTTAAAGTCAAAAGCTGAGAAGTACTTTTTTAAAAGGAGTTGCAAACCAACCCTAATCAGAAGTCAATAAGGTTACGATGACTTTTTTAAAATACGTACTTTTTTAAAATAAGTGCTTTTTTAAAGTCAATAAGGTTACGATTCAGCCAGTTCTCATCAGCCTTGTGGGGATGGATTGTTACTTCTTACTTTTAATTAATTTAGTCTTATAACTAGTTTGCTTTATTTTCGTTAAGGCCCTCATGGGGTAGGGGTTGTTGGCCCACATAAGTAATTTCTTTAGGTCCATTATTTTCTTATTTGTATGGGCTGATTCTGTCGATTTGTAAAAAATTATTTTTAAAATATATTTCATTAATAAAATAAAGAAAAAATTATATGTAAAAATAGCTAAAATGGTCATCTACAGTAAATTCTCTTATATAGTCGATCAAGTTGTTGCACAATTAAATTCTCATTTTGTTACGCTCGTCATGTAGAAATTAAAGAATCTTGAACATATAAAATTATATACTTACAAAATTCAAAATAAATTGACATTTGAATAACATACTAGTATATTGCATTAAAGCATATGAAATTAATTAATTACTTTTGTTTATAAAGTTTATAAAGTTTAACTAAACAAGTGATTGAGATTGATGAAGGGTTTTTCCCTTCAATATAACTAAATTAAAGCTACTTTCCTGAAATGTGACCTTTTTTCAAAAAGCCAAAAAAGTGACTAATAAGGTCACATATTTGCTTGAAATGTCACTGCTGGTGTCACTGTAACCGCTGGCTATGTCACTATAGCCACCGCCGATGTCACTGTAGCCATCACCCGTGTCATTGTAGTTACCGCCCATGTCACTGTAGCCACCGTCAGTGTCACTGTGGCCACCGCCCGTGTCACTGTAGCCGTCTGTGTCACTACACCGCAAAACGTGTCACTATGCCACAGGAAAAGTTTCCGACGACTTTTGACATCAAAATCTTCGTTGGAAACAATCAACTTACCGCCTCGACACCACCGCCATTGCGTGAGACGGCCTATGCCCTTACCCTAGCCCCCTTTTCTGCCCCCAGCCCCTCTCCTGCAACCACAACCAGTCAACCAGCCCCTAGCCCCTGCAACTACCACAACCAGCCCACCACCACCCACCTCCTCATCCCCAGACACATCACCATCCCCCAACCCCCATCCCCAGCCTCCTGCCCTGGCTCCATCCACCCTCCCCAACTCTAGATCTAATCAGATTCAACTCATCCCCTGCCTAGCCCCACTCCCAGCTCCTCAGTCCCCAGCCCCCTCCCTGCTCTTCCGCCCCATGTCATTCGGACAATTCGCCCAAAAAACACCACCGCACCACCACGGATCATTGTCGCACCCCAAATCAGAGTCATCTTCCATGGGGATGGCGAATCCGACATCGGCGGCCCTAAATCAGAAACGCCGCCCACTGAGGAAGATGGATCTGGAACCAGAGGCTTCAGTTCGGAGCCGTCGTCCACCGGAGGCGCGGTCAGTGAAGACATGAGAGAAGTTAGGCGAAGCTGATGGCGGATTGCGATGAAGGCTTAGAACGGAAGAGATGTAGAAGATGAAGTATGCAGGGCGGAAGAGATAGAGAAGATGCGACTAAGCGATACGGTAAAAGGGGAAGAGCAGCGGGCCGGGTCACTTTTGTGGTATTTTAAAAAATGGTCATATTTTTATCCAAGAGAAGTTGAGAAGTAATACTCATGCCATTCTTTCATTGATGAATTTAATTCTGGAATTCCAAAATCATAGTTAATGCTCTTACCCAAACGTAACCTAATGAAAAAAACTAAATAAATTTCTGCTAAATAAAATATATATACCCTAAACTCTATATATAAAAGATATTTTCGTATCATGATTCTATGCTTTTGTACAAATATAATTTATTAAAATAGTAAGCCACTATTGAGATTATACATAATCAAATTTTTGTTCTCTATCGTTCTCATTTATTCCTATTGTCAATTTGTCATGAAGTAGAAGATCAACGGCAGAGTGCGAATATAATGATAATGAAAGGAGTAAATTTGTCCAGTACTACAGTAGAGGAAATCTATGTAGCACCGATACGGATACGCGGAAACGCGGAAACGGGTACGGGGATACGACAAAACAAAAAAAAAGTAGGATACGGATACGGGGCCATATTTATAAATATTAAAAGTTATGGGGGTGTATTTATAAATATTAAAAGTTACAGGGGTGTATTTATAAATATTAAAAATGCCATCTTTTTTAAATAAACATATATCATCTTGTGACGTCTACTCGTTCATGGCATTGAAACATTTTACATTCGCAAAATACTTAGAAATAAGTTTATATTTTATCTCATATACACTAATGTATCTCGAAATATAATATAGTCAATAAGTCATTAATTTAAAATGAGAAATAAGTCAAACAACTGCAGTTTAGAAATGAAAAGTATAAGTACTCAAAGTTCTAGAATAATGAAGATAGATTACAATATTTTAAAAGTTCTAATACATATTTCCGTTGAAGCTATTAATTTTCAAGGATAATTAGAATTAGAGATAGGAGGATGAGTGAATTAAGAATAGGCCAATTAGTTGTGTACCACACAAAAGCAAAGTAAAAATTATTTTCAGTTTATCATTTTAAAAGAATTTTATTATGTAAATTTTGGATGTTTTCTATAAAAAAAAATTGGATTTTTTTGAAAAAGTTGATACGAGTATCCGTCAGGATACAAGTATCCGAAAATTTAAAATAATTACCAAAAAATGGAAACTTTTAAAAAAAATTCAGATAGGACTTGGAAACGTATGGTACGAATATCCTAGAGTATCGGATACGGGAATGTTTCCGATACGCCAATACGACACTCTAGTGAATTATCTGTGCTTCATAGGGGAAGTAGTCTCACAGTAAAAGCCTAAAAGGTGTAAATCGTGCATGATTCGTCCTTCGAAATTAATACTTGAGGAAGGGTTAACTGTAATCAAATTGAAAAGCTTTAAAGGACATTTCATATGCACCGAAATTTGGGAAATCGATTAAAAAAAAAGGAAAATTCTAAAGTTACCCCATTTTGTACCTCATTTTATACTCTTCCCTATTTTTGTGGTTCACAAAGGCAATGAATTAAAGTAAGACAATTATTTTGTTGGGTTGGGATTTTGTGAACTACTCAATAAGTGGGTACAAATGGGATACCCGATACCCAAAATGGGGTACCTCCGGCAAAACTAAAAAAAAGTATAGGATAAACAAATATAGTTGGGGTGACAAGGCACGAACTTTATAATCTTAGAAAACAAACACACGTCTTACATAGGTCGACGAACAGACCCCAAGAAAGGTGGTGGGTCAGTTGACCAGTCCGCGTGTGTAAGGTTCATGCATCTTTATCCGCCCGCCCTCTTTTCCAAAAGTTTCAGAAAAATTATCAGAGCGTACGCAGAAAAAAAAAAAAAACTTCCAACAAAACCAGCAGCCCACACCTTCAACATTAACACACTTGAAACCGCCTTCTCTGGTTGTTTATTATTTCCCAAATCTTCCACTCCACATCCAAACACCGATCACCTGCCATTTCTCTTCAGGTCTTCTCAATTTCGCATTTTTATTTTCTTTAAGTACGTAATGTGCTTCCTTCTTGCTTGGATTTGTACAAAGATTTGATTTTGGCATCTGGGTTTTGAATCCCCTGTGTCCCTTCTACCATTCATTATTCACTGAATTGTCTGAATTGTTCAAGTTCTTTTTTTGGGTATTTCTTTATGGCTGCAGAGAAGTGAGAAGTTTACTTAAAAAAACAAATTTAAGCAAAATGTTTTTTACGGAGTATTTTCTGAGCTCTGGGTATACATTGCTTAATTAGTCTCTTCTAAGAACCTTAAGAAGCTTGTTAGCTAGCTTGGAGGCCGCTTTAGTTCAGACCTATTTTTTGAGCCTGTTGAAGTTTCATAACTTATCCCATTAGGTATCTTGGAAGGCAGTTTTATGTTTTTGTTATTGTATCCAAAAAGTAAGGTGGGTTTAGTGTGTGACTTGTATCTAGATGGTTGATCGGAATGATTTTGAGGTTTAGCTGATATATATGGAAATTTCACCGTATATATCTAACTTCCTTCCATTTAACAAACTTTTGCATTTCCACCCATAGATATTTTGAATTGTGCTACAATTGGGCACTTCCCGTTGCTGCAAAACATCTGATTGAATTAAAGTTACTGGTGTAGTTGTATGACCAGGGGCGGGTGATGGCTTCCGCCCCTTTCTTGCCCAAAATGGAATAACGTATATCCAAGTTTGGTTGAGCACAAAGTTAGTTCCTCTCTTTTAAGGCATAAATTATAGTTATAACTTTTATAACAAAAATTATTATCTTATGAATATTAGGTCATTTCATTTTTTTATCAATCACTTTCATTTTTATCTTTTTGATACATGACTTTACATTTCTTGTCACTTTGAGTTCTTTTGCTCACTTATCTAAAGAACAGCTCTGGAAATTCTGTGGAAATTGGCGGGTTAGTGATACAGACAGAAGATAGTAAGAAATTCATTGTTATGCACCAAAAATGTAAAGAATTGAGAGCATTATCAAAAGTGAAAGGGAACTTATAGCAATGGGACACAAAATGGAATGGAATGCTTCCTATATTATTAGGCCAAACATGACTGGGAACTAAACATTAATTTCAAACTCTAGGGAAGGACTTTTCTGTTAATGGATGTAGAGTCTGCCTACAGAGTGGAGAACAAAGATGTCATTCAAGGGATGAAAGGTGCGTTGTGGCCTTTGGATGAAATAGATCCAAAGAACGGAAAGTTCCCATGTTGTTTGGTTTGGACTCCCCTTCCAGTAGTGTCATGGTTGGCTCCTTTTATTGGGCATGTTGGGCTGTGCAGGGAGGATGGGGCAGTGATTG
Source organism: Cuscuta epithymum (assembly GCA_945859915.1). NCBI lineage: Eukaryota > Viridiplantae > Streptophyta > Magnoliopsida > Solanales > Convolvulaceae > Cuscuta > Cuscuta epithymum. Next base: position 6,980,549 of record CAMAPF010000011.1, on the reverse strand, counting down.
ACTTTACGGGTTCTGGCTTTATCAATGTTAACGACTTCGCATATGGCGCTGTGGCCAAATACCTTCAACTAGACAGAGATCAGGTACATACATTTTATGTTTTTTCTGGTGTGGTGTGGCTCGCCTTCCCTTTACTCTTTTATTGTGTGTAAAGCTAATACATAGCCGCATGATGAGTGTGATCACTTGATGTGTAATGCCTGATCCTTGATGATATACACATTCCTGTCATTCTATCCAACACCACCAAATATAAACTATACAAACTGAAGTATAGAACTTTAGACTACTCCTCTCTGGATAACTTTTGAGATGCAACCCGAGTTTTAACATGATATTAGATCCCACTAAGCTCAAAGGGTCAAGTCATCTTACACATGTTACATATAATGATATAAACTCATGTACAAGATCTTGGCTTACCATTTGACGTTTTAGAATAAAAACACATGTATTAATATATTTGTTTGAAAAAAGAGAAAATGTTAATCTACGTATAGCTTTTCTGTTCCAAAACAAGAATCCAATTGATTCAACATAGCTAATTTATATGTAGTTTTGTAAACAAAAAAGTATTCTCATTTCATTACACAAGTTTAAGTTAGCTTACCCCAAATTCTTTTGGTAATAAGGTTTGGATGTTGTTGTTGTAAACAAGTTTAAGTGTGATAAAATTACTCAAACAAACAAATATATATAGGTGTGATTCATGATTTATGACATTGTATCCTGTCAAAATTAACAAAATGTACGTTGGTCAAATGAGACTAATGAATAAATTGCTGATATGGTATATTTCTTACTCTCCCACTTGTGAATAAAATGCTTCCTGATGGTAATTGCATTGAAATCATGCATGACTGATTATGGAATTTAATGTGCAAACAGTGTTGTTTCCCGTCTAACCTTGCTGGGCATTCGTGCATTCATCGGTACAAGCATGCAGAGTTTGGAACAGCTATTAGTTGGGACGACACGATCCACTCCGGCATCCGCCAATTCGAGCACAAATCGTACAACCTCTTCACGTGCAACAGCCACTCCTTCATTGCCAACTGCTTGAACAGGATGTGCTACAAGGGATCAATGAATTGGAACATGATCAATGTCGCGGCTCTTGTTTTGCTGAAGGGGCGATGGGTCAACCTCCTCTCAGTTGTGAGGGCATTTTTCCCTTTCGTGTTTGTAGCTTGTTTGGGCATTTTTATGGTCGGGTGGCCTTTTTTTGTTGCGTTGTTTTCGTTTTCATTTCTCATTCTTGTATGGTTTGTTTTGGGAACATACTTCTTCAAAAACATATTGGAAGACTAAAATGAAAGAGAAACTCATTGTATTTCTCCTGACTTGTACTGTGACTAAACATTATACCTCGCTCGACACATCCGAACATGTAATCCTTTACTCAAATAAAAACAAAAAATCATTTTCTTTCTCCCGTTGGTTGCACAGATTACTGTGATTGATAGTCGAATTTTCTTTGAATATATTATTGGGGTTGGAAAGTTTTTCTATTCAATACTAAAAACATAAATACACTAGGACGAACTAGGCATGGACTCGGTTCGGGAACCGGCCCGGCTTGCTACTGTGCGGGACCGGCCCGGCCTGAGGGGGTAACCGGGGGCGGTTCCGGTCATGAAAAAGGTGAAACGGCCGGGTCGGGCCCGGTTTGGTCCCTTTTTTTGGTTTTTTGGGGGTTTGGGTTGGGTTAAGATTTCAATAGACTTGACTAGACTTCGAAAATTGTGAAATGCACAGATATTACACATCTATTAAACCTTACTTAAACAGACCAAATCAGAACAAATCAAATTAAAAAACTTCAGTCCAAGTAATAACTTAAACGTCTATAGTCATACCAAGTCCGTTTATTTAAAAAACGAGTCAAAATGGTAAAAATAATCTTGTATAACTATGTCAGGTATTGTATTCGATCTACATCTTCGCTATCCAATGGATTCATCTTGGGACTATTTTGAGATTGCATGCATAATTTGATATTCCACCCTTGATTTGTGGCTGCTTGAACAAATTCATAATCATGTGCAATAATGTGCGATCTTGCATTGTCTTGTTGTGTAAATATGTCCTTAGATAATAACCTTGACCACTTTAATTTGACTGGCTGAAGGAGTTGTTTGAGCAACATTTCTCTATAGACAAATTATAGACCGAAAGAATTGGTTTTGTATGTAAAGTATGTCTCATCATGTTCTTGCTATTTCTCGTCCTGACAAATATGTGAATATAGTTGTCAAACCCTTGAAAGGTGGGACATTTGAGTAAGGAAAAAGGGATTAAGCTGTTCAAAATTTTGTTTTCTTGAATGAGAAATGACTTTATAGTGCTTGTATGTGCATCTCTCATTGTCCCTCTCTGTTTCATCCTATGTATTGTCTTTGAGATATTGACAACATGAGAACTTGCTCTTATATTTGTTTGTTTATTTAGTGAGACTGCTTTAAATCTTTATACATTGATAATTATTCTCTTTCTTCCTACATTTCCGGTTTGTTTGTGACTTATATCTGATATTCATTGGCCACTACATAGAAGTTTCCTCACAGAGTTCCACAATCTGGAAGTCGGTTGTCTTGAAAATTTAAATTTAGTTGTTGCTTTCATTATTGATTTATGATTAAGTTGGTCAATTTCATCACCCTTTTTCAAAAAGAACTCTTTGACTAGTTTCCTTCTATTCTTCAATACTTTTAAAAGTCACGTGTTCGGAACCAAGGAAAAGTTGAAAAGATTCATGTACGTAAACCGGAAGGTAAACCTTAATTTATGCCTAGGAAAAATAATCCGATCCTGAGCATAAATGTGTACACTTGAAGTTGGTTCTAACGATTAAATGACAAAAAGGAAATAATGATTAATTTCGAGACACGAATTTCGGAAACTGATCGGATCTAATCATATACGGAGTAAAAGTTATTTAATTTAGGAACATGAGATTAGAAAAGGGGTTTGCTTCGTGCACCTCCAAAATGGCTATGCGCACCCCAATTTGGCATAAATGTCCTCGCTTAATTTTTTTTATAGTAGAACTAATCCACATACGTATTGTATTATAGGCAAATCACGGGAGTATCATAGGCAAATCAGTACACTTTTAATCCGAGTTTCAAATACCGAGCATATTTATTTTGTGCAAGAATTATTATATTTATATAAGTACAAATATAAAACAAAATTACAAATTGGATCACATAATTATAAAAAATGATTACTCTAGTCCAATATAAGACGTATGATAATAAAGAAAAATGATTACTCAATGGATAAATATTTTTGTTTCAAATCGTACAATAATAATAAAAATTAAAAATGAGACAATCACTTTAAATAATACAACCATCACACATAACCAATAATAGTACATACTTTTGAAAATAGTTTTTTATAATATCAAATATTTGATAATATATATCGGCGCTCCGCCCCGCTCTTGAACCACCGCTCTGGAGCGACCACGGTGATAAGGTTTGGAAGATATACTTCAAGAATCCTGGCAAGAAGAAACTTGAAGTATTTGTCAACTATTTTATTTTTTTATGGTCTTACTTTCACGTTAAGTTTGTTTATGTTGCTCTTTATTTTGTTGATGTCTTTACTTTTAGGTCTACAATAAGAATTTACAATTCAGCTAGATATTATGTCATGTCGTTAGAAAGATCTATATGATCAATGATTGTTGTGTCGCACCCGTTTGGTGGTTATAATTAACGATTTGTATTGCGCATGCTCTTTCTGGGGTGATCGTTTATAAGACTAACTGTATGGTTGAAAGTGCTAGTTGGTTACTGATAGTTGTTTTCAACGTTGGTCTCTTTGATTTTGTTGTAACGATCTGAATCTTAATGATATTAATATGAGTGGTTTTTCATTTCAAAACAAAACTAGAAATCCTAGACATAAAAAACTTATACCAAAACTTATACCAAAGCACCAAACAAATGTTAATTGGGAAAAGGGGCAAATAAGCCCTCGAACTAATCAAAAAAGTGCAAATAAGCCCTTTTGTAGGAGGTTCCGTCCGGTCATCGTCATTTGGGGAGGTTCACAGTGGAATTTTTTGATGAATTTTTTCGAGAATCTTATTCATCAAGTCTAATTTAGTCCTACTGAATTTCAGCTAAAAATTCAACCGGGAAGACAGTCAAATGAATTTTTGAAGATAACTGCGCAGTTAAACAACACAGTATATTTCTGAAAATCATTTGAGTGCCTTCCCGATTAATAATTAGAAGTTTATATTCATAATTATGTATCAAGATTTTGCCATAATCTAAAATTTACATGTTAGATAAAATAAAATTTATTAATATAATTATACTATGACACATATAATTATTATTATTTTGATCGAAGGTGGCTTGATTCATAGAAATAACATTCAGCAAGGTCACAAGATAATAAAAGAACCACATGTAATCATCCACTCGTGGCCGAGACTGAGAGTTAACCACCTGTAAGAAAGTAGTATAACTCGCTAGACCGAGATTGGACAACTTAAAGCCAATGACGATTATCGTAGAACTTTCAAAACCCAAACCTAATGCAAGGGTCTTATAGCATGAAATAAAATAACAAAAAGACACAAACGTCTTAAACCTGGAAATTAAACTGCATAAAAGGTAAAATATAAGCAAACTCCAAAGCGTGTCGATCAACCCTTGGCAGTGGTTCTAGAGGAGGCCTGACCCTCGGGACTATTGTTGATGCACCAATCACTGCTCGGCTCTCCGTATCTGCGCCATCGCCAATCCCCTGCTTACCAACGCCAGCCATCTCCATCTGCAATCGTCTTCAGAAGCGCCCCTGACCAAATCAACAAAGCTGCCTTGCACCCAAATAAAATCTGCAATCAATAGGAACCTTCAATCCGTGTCGGCGTAAACTCCTGCCCAAAAGCCAAGCCGAAAGAGAAGCACCAAACGCCATATCAGGAAAACTCGACCGAAGCCGCCGAACCCACAGCCAAAAGCCGCTGCCGGAAAACTCTGCCGAAGCCGCCGAACCTACATCCGAAGGCTGCCTCCGGAAAAACTCGGTCGAAGCCGCCGAACCCACAGCCGAAGGCCGCCGCCGGAAAGACCTAGGAAAACCTAGAGAGAAAACGATTTTTTCCCTAATACATAATTTTAATTATTGTAACAAGAATATGACACATATAATTATGTTTAAAATAAAAGGATGATTTTTACAATAAGTTTCACAAAATCAAATAGAAGGGGCCGACTGTATCTCTTATGGAAGCTAGGTTGAAATCTTTCATTAAACTTAAAAGCTACACTACTGGTAAGTGTTAACATGGAGCAGGACAAAATTGTCCAGGCCTGGAGAAAGATCGGCGCGCCTAGCAATATAGGGAGTGCGCGGAGATCGTCCGTTAGAAAAATAAATCATCCGCTTCGCCGCAGAAGCATCTCACGCCGCCCCAGAAGTATCTCAGGTTGCATCGCCGCAGAAGCATCTCATGCCGCTTCGCCGCAGAAACATCTCACGCCGCTTGCCGCAGAAATCACACTACGGAGCAGTAGAAATATAGTCTCAACTCTCAAAAAAAGAAAGGGTTGACTTAGGAAGAGAGCAAGATAGCGCCATTAATTCTCCTTAGAATTTGACAATTGTTTTATGAGGTTCACTAAAAATGAGCACAAAAGTCTCTTTTCAGAATATTGGGGAAATAGAGAATGGACCAATCCCAATACTAGCATGACCTATGGGTTAGAATCTTTTGGAAATTCAAGGCCAAGGAAGTTTGGCATGGGATTTTGGAATCCCATTCTCTTCGTTACAAAGATCTTTGGCTGGGGGCGTAGGAGCGTCATCGTAAGAAGGTTGGATGATGGGAGAGTTTTTATCCTCCCCAAAAAGCACATCAGTTTTTTTATGGGCTTGGGCTAGCCGAAGTCGCAGACCCGACACCCGAAGACCTGGCGTCCAAATGGGTGGGACTAAGCTTCATGGCCACTTTTGCATTGATTATCATGAAAAACAAAACCAATATGTTCGAGTTGATTTAGTTTTTGACTGACTAGAAAATGTTGTTGTTTTAACCTTAAAAATTTGGAAGGCATTCATAGGTATATATAGAAGTGATCAAAACCTGAAATTTAGCTTTATTGTTTTTGAGTTTTGTCTATAGCGTCTTGATGGCTTGCAACCTGGATTTCTTGTAATAATACGCTTCAATTCAAACTATTCCACTACTAGTGTATACATTTGATAGTGTCGTAAATAGTGTACAATCGGAGTCTCTGAATGTTGAGCAAAAAAGATTAATTTAGCAACACAATCAACACTATCAAAGCTGATCATTCATTAACACTCATTTTCACATTACAAATTTCTAAATAAAACTACTCACAATTCATAATTGAGTGAACAATAGAATTGAAAAGATTAGAATTACTTGTCATTTAATGAGAGAAAGTAATTACAAATAAACCTAAGGATTCAGTTGTTCTCGAGAAAAAACAATGAAGAACTCATTCCACACTTTATTCTAAACTTCTTCACTTTAGAATCGGGGGTCCAAGCCTTATTTAAATTAGAAAGTATATGATTTGGGACGATATAGGTCGCACACACCTCACGCTCATGGCATGCATGATTTGTTCGTGACTTAAAAATTTCTTATGCATTCCCACTCATGGCTTCCACACCCCGTTGTACAGACCCTTCTAAAAGTTCTAACATTCCCTTTCATGTGCGCATGATAGGCGGGTTTTGCATGCCTCGAGTGCACCATTCAGAAAGTTCCAGTAGAATGCTCGTTGAAATACGAACTTATCAAGCAGCATCAAGGAAGTTATCTTCCAATCCTAATTTAGTTATAAATTCGCCTACTTCATCTACTCTGCAGCAGCGTTACCAAATTTAGTTTCTAAGTGTACTTCTGCTTTCTTTACTCATGTGATAACTTCTACTCTTCTTATCCCCCATTACTGCCCTATTTCATCGATGTATAAAGGGATTGTGATTTTAGTTATTCAATCCATGAGGCAAATGTGTGTTACTATTAGTGTTGTAGAAGAACAAAGATACGTAAAGGAGATGATGGAGCAAAAAGAGAAGGTGAAAGTGGAAGGAATGCTCTTCATTGAAGCTAAAGATGAGATAGAGGCATAGAAATTTACAATATTAATTATTTTTGCTAATCACTTATGACTTTTGTCATAATATTACAGGTCAACATTCATTACAGGTCAAATTTAAAATAGTAGAAGATCGAATCTATTAGACCTTTTTCGTTTTTCTTATCATCGCATAGTCACTTTTCATAGGGACTCACACCATGAATATGGATTGATTTGACTCTGATACCTAATTAATCTAATATCAATCTTAGGAGTAGTGTTTTTTTTTTCAACTAGAGCATAAATCCATAAATCCCACGGAAAAATCAAAGAAACATAAGCAATGTCCAGAGGGCCATATTCATATTTGTGCTATCACATAATGAATCCCAAAGAAACACCAAAGTTGCATTAAAGAAGAGAGAGATAAGAAGATACAATGGAAGGAAAACGGCGGATTGAATAAATAAAATGGAAGAAGTGTTATAGATTTGGACCACTAAAGAAAAACATAGATTTATTGCTTCTATGCTTCTTGGCTCTTGTGAAGATCGGCAACGTGCTTCCACAGTCCTATTGCACCACCTAGCCAACACACTCAATGAACTCCTGCCACAAAACTTGTCATGCAGAAATGTGTGGCATCCACAGCCTTCCACAATTTGGTTTCTCCGTAAATGCGGCAAGGAATGAGCCCAATTGAAGACAACACAACTACGATCAATATTAGAAGCATGTGACAGCCTTGAAGAATGGCTTCAACCGTCTCAAAGAAGTTGGACAAACAATCGAAAGCACAAAGTAGGCCGAATAGCAGCGCAAGGCCCCATGCAAACATGAACAATGTCCGAGTTTTCCATGCGAACTTTTGCGTCTTGCCGCTTGGCATTGGCACCGTAGGTACCGTCACAGGCACGATCACCGGTAGGGGTGCACGCGAGCCCAGTCGTTCGCGAGCCGCTCGAGGATCTCTCGGTTTTCGCTCGACTCGAGTTCGGTCATGCTCGAACTCGAGCCGAAGTCGAGCCAACTCAGTAAGATATCGAACCATATTCGAGCACCAATATTCTTGGCTCGCGGCTCGCGAACCGGCTCACGAGCCATACTATATTTTTTTATATTTATAAATTATAATATCTATTACATAATTACATACATATATATACCCTTTTAATGCCGAAATAAGTGGACATATTTGTTGGACCGATTTGATTAAAGTTTAAAGTGGGCCTATTATCTATACTCCCTGCCAAATGCTTAACCCTAAATTTATTCCTCTTGGTTCCTGAATCCTGAAGTTGTCGCTCTTGTACTCCTATTCTCCTACGGACATCTTCTACTCTATACCGATGGTGTCACACTCACAGTAACAGTATTCTCTCCATCACAGGAGCAGAGGGGGTCCGAACTTAGTTGTTTGTCTTGTCTATATCCTGCTTCTCCATCATTACAACCCGCTTCAATAAGGTATTTTTACCCTCCTCTCTTGTAGTCGGATTCAAGACAGTGAAGTAGGGCGTTTTGAAAATAATAATGAAACCCATACTATTTTAGTATTCTCCTTGAGTTTTAAATGAGATAGATTGTATGATATCATCTCAAGTCTGGACTCTGGATTATGCTGCCTTTGCTATCAAGTATAGATTGGTTGAAATTGAAACCATTTGCGTATGAAGTTTTATTGGTTTGGCTGCTAGAACCTGCTAAAACATACTCCCTCCGTCCCATAAAATAGTTCCCGCATTGACTTTGATCGGAGTTTCAGAAAGTGGGAATAAAGTGAAAATGTGTGGTTGTGGTTGTGTAAGAAAAAGGTAAATGAATGTAAACCACACAAAACATTCCAAAAGGGGAAATGGGAACTATTTTTTGGGACGGCCCAAAAAGGAAACCGGGAACTATTTTGCGGGACGGAGGGAGTACTTCTTGTTAGTTTTATTTTATTTAATCATTTAAGTTATTCAGATGCAGTGTGTACTCATTGTTTATGTGAAATCATTTGTCATAGTATTGTGTATGACTTTAGGTGCTTGTTTCATTGACAAAATATTTCTTTTAATAGAAAAGGCTGCAGTTCTGTTCAATTTGGGGGCACTTCACAGTCAAATTGGGCTGAGTTTTTTTAGACACTAGTTAGACATAAATCCCTTCACTAGCTAGACAAGAATTAGGACTTGTTCTCCTCATGTGTTGACAAACCAAACCATTCATGAGCGGCTGAGCCTAAAACAGTCTAAGACAACATGTTCCTTATTTTAGCAACAACTTTTGTGTTTCCTCCCAAAACTATATCATACACCCTTTCTCATTTACTATTATTTTTGCAGCCAGATATCAAACTATAATAAACAGCTATTTATCATTGTTATAGTCAAATACTCAAATTTGTTTTGACCTTTTTTTAACTAAGAGTGAAGTCAATGAACTACTTTAATTTGCATTCTATCTTTTTCTATGGCTTGTGTGTGTGTGTATTCTTACTTATTGTCTTCATAAGGTTTACTCCTATTATGTAAAAAAAATTGAAGGATCAAATGAAGGGAGCATATGTGTGCAAGCTTTGTTCTACGGAAGTCATATTTCCATTGATTATGACATACTATTAGCATTCTTAATGCTTGATTTCAGTTCAGATAATAGAAGAAACAGTCATGTCTGATCTGTGTTTTTTTAAATTTTGCCGACTAGTAAGGGTAACTTTTCTCTAGCAAGGGTGTTTGCTCTTAATACAATCTGGATGACAAGGGACATGGAACTTGGAGTTGAAAATCACTTTTGAATGCCCAACGCTTTTCTTTACTCACTTCACTTTTTGCTCAACGAACTATAACTAGTGGTTGTTATTATTTTTTGTATTGGAGTTTAGAACAACGTTGTGATATTAAACTAGTTATGCTATTTAAAAATCATGTTTGGATCTTTTAACATACACTAGTTTCTTGTTTTAACATAAAAAGTTGGTTATTTTAGTTGATTCTCGAGCACGAGCTCGACTTCGTTAACATGAAAATTCGAGACCAACGAGCCGAGCTCGAGCCATATTAAAAATTCACGAGCCGAACTCGATCCTACAATATTATGCTCGTTCGAGCTCGAGCCGAGCTCGAGCCCATAAAATTATTTCCAGCTCGAGTTCGAGCATACCCCAGATCGGGATCGGCTCGGCTCGTTTACACCCCTAGTCACCGGCGGAATTGATACGTTCATGGGCATCAACGGCAGTCGCATCAGCTGCGACATTGGTGTTCTTCCGCAGACTTGTGTTCTTCCGCGGACTTGTGTTCTTCTGAAGGATTGTAGTGTGGGGTCTTAATATAGCAATTCTTTACTTCATATTTTAGTGGTGTGAGACTTCGAGACCACTCCTTATGACTAGACCATTCATCTGTATCGTGTCTTCATTCATTTTTTTATCGATTCATCATTGTCAGGTTTTTAAGTGCTCTGTAATTGTTCATCCTAAAAGGTCAACCTACTCGTCATTGTTATTTTTTATAATCGCATCATCATTTTCATAGGGCCCACAACGTGGTTATGGATCAATTTGTCTCTGATACCATGTTAAAACCTTATTTTCATCATAAAGGGTTGAACTATATAAGGTGTAATTCGAGATCTTAATATATCACTTTATTACTTCATATTTTACGCGCATGGACCCAATACATATATGATCAGATGACCGAGAATGTCAACAATGGAGACAACCGGATGAAGAAAGAAGTATTTCCATGGGTTGGCTATTGCTTTGTTTGTTATTAGTGAAATTTTGAGTATCAAACACATCAATCTTCATCAAGAAGTATTGTAAAATGGAGGAAAACCTTATTTCAACTAAGTAAGGCTGAACTCCACGAATCACCAGCCTCAAGCATGCCTTATGACGCCCCTCTACAGCAAACAATGAAGAAGATCAAAACTGGGACCTCCTTAATCAAGAGAAGGGCCAAAAGACTCAGACCTGAGTAAAGAGAAGAGTTCTTAAGGGTTCATAAGAGAGGCCATCTCATCGATAAAAAAATCCTCTTAACCCTCAAAACTTGGAATCGGTCATGGAGGAAGCACAAAACTCTCATCACCTACCTCAGATTCAAGAAGAAGCAGTTCACTCTGAATCAGGTGATAACGAAGAGGTAGTAGAATAGCCCACTGCTAATGATTAGCCGCAGCTAGCTGATGAAGATAACTAGTAACATGCTGATATGGAGCCACAACAACTTGGCTATCCCAGAAGAGTAGCCTGATGATGGACGAGCGCTCTCATCAGCTATTCATCATCACTAATATATCCAACCGGCTCTATCACAAGGAGCAACACCTGCCACTAATCTACATTAGTTGTTCCAAGTGAAGCCTATTGGAAAATGTGTTAATAAATTACATTAAATGGTCAATTTGGGGCAATATTTTGAGTGCGGTCCACTTCCGATTTAGGTCGGTTCAAAGTGGTTTCGGATTGTTCTTGTTAAGGGCTACAATTCGATATATGGTACACTCAAAATGGATAAAAGGTGAATGGAAAATTGATTCTCGAAGTTCACTCGTCGAAATGGAAAAACTGAGAAAAAAGATGAGTTTCTAGTGCGATTTATCCCACACCGGAAAACCAAAGGGATTTTGAATCCCTTATAAAGGAAACTCTCTTTGAAGGAGTTAAGATTCCTAAGTGGAAAGGCTCTCTTTGCGCGCAGAGGGGTCCAAATTAAATACTGAAAACGGAGAAGAAAAAACGCGACTTGCGTGCGCGGGCGACCTGCGAACACGGATGTCATCCAAAAATATGATTTAATTTTTGTTTCTTCTTATAACATTTTATTTTTTCCCAGAACCAGAACTACTCAGACTAGAAGACCTCTTCTTCCTCAGCAGAATTGCTCAGACCAGAAGACCTCTGCTCCGCAACAGAACTGCTCTGACTAGGAGTCGTCAAGCACGTTACAGTAGTTAATGCCCAACGTTCTTCTCATTTAACGCGCGCTTTAAATGGACAGTTTTCGGCATATTAATGCCCAACGTGCTGGACATTTAAGCTCAGTTAACACATCACAAATCCATCCTTATATATAGTTGGCAGGTGCTTTGCAACAAGATATCTCACAGCACAGTTAGCACAAACGATTTTTAGCTAAAACACACCTTGAGCTTCCGAAAATTTCCTTAGTGTTCTTGCTTGGTTTCCGTTTGCTGGAACAATTTGTTGAGTCCTCAAACAATTGTTCGTAGTCATCGTATCCCGGGAAACAATCGTTGCAACACTCCTATCATCTTGGGAGGCAAAGAATACATTTTAAGGACATCGTGCGTAGCACGAGCTTTGACTAAATTCCGCTCCATCTTTTTCTGTTTTTCTTTAGCTATTTTATTAATTAATTTTAATTGATTAATTTTCTTTATTTTCCAAGACACACCAACAAAGCCCTCAAGGGTGATAAAAAAACAAGTACTCCTATGAATGAGATCAACTGATCTAGCTGAATGCGTCTCTCTCGAAAATATCAACAAGGTCTACCAACCTAAGAAACCATGCTACTTGGAAAATTAAACAACCTATTCCAGAAGACTTATCAAGTTCTGAGCATGCAGCTCAGACTCAACCTTTAACCAAAAGGAGGAAGATGCTTTTGTCTGATGATGAAGAGGATGAACAACATCAAAGAGCCATACAAATATCTCTGAGGCCCACTCACAAAGGACCAACATATTCAACACTAAAGTCCACATTTTGTTCAAACTCAATATTATCCTGATTATTTTCCTCCATTTCACTGTTTGAGAGAATTTCTCTAGGTCAGAATGAGAATAGCTACAATCACTCTCTTCATCATCTCCACAATCTGATTCTACAAGTGTAACCATATATTTAGAAAGAAAAAAAACTTAGGGGTTTTTTGTTCGAGTACATACTATTTCTATGAGAGATAGTCACATCTCTTAAAGGAGGAGAGTCTGCCATTTTTTGGAGTTAATTTTCAAATCTCACCTTCATATATTTGTTCCTTTTTCTGAAGAAAAAGATGCGTAAGAATGAATGATTCAATTTTCGGGAGCACAAGAGTTCAGACTTATTACTTACTTGAAGACGAAAATACCCCTTAAAATAAGTAAATGAAATGACTAGGAGAAAATAAACAACTTGACCGATAGGTTTTGGCCGGCTAATGTAATTGACCGGATGACTAAAATTGTCTGAAATATAATAGTTGTGCCCCAAAATGGAGACTTTTAAAAGAAGAGGACCACGATTGAGACTTATTACATAGTAATAGGACTTAGGGGCTGTTTACTTTTTTTCTTCATTAAGTGCTGAATGAATTAAGACGTCTGTCTGCATTAAGCTGTATGTATGGATTAAGTGACGTTGAGATAACAAACTGTTTATGAAGTGTGCTGAATGAGAAGTATGAATGCTGTCAAATGACCAAATAACCCTCATGTCTGGAACAAGTGTTGAATATATATATATATATATTCTATTTACTTTCCTTTTTCGGAAAGATAATTTCACATGTCTAAAAATAATAATACTATGAATTACTTAAATAAAAGAGTGACATTACAAGATAAAAAAGTCAAGAGTTTTACAAGAAGAACATTTCAAATTTAAACATCTCTACTATTCTATCAGAAATTTCATCCCACAAATTCACCATATATGATTGACTCTGCATACCCCATTGTGTTCAATGTACTTCTTCAATATCTTCACCTTCCTCTTTTGCTTCATTGTTGATTATCGTCATTATCCACTAATAGAATTTTAGCTATTTGATGCGGTAATATTTGTTGTGGTCGTGAAAGAGCAACAAATGAAAGAGCAACAAAAAGTAGGATGAGTTATTTGTTGTGGCCGTGAACACTCAAATGAAAGAGCAACACATTTTTTAGTAAATGAGATGTTATTTTTGTTTCCTGATACTACCCAGATGTGGAAAAATTGATATGTAGTACGAAGTATTATGCAACAAATTAAATCTTGTTTATACAATAAGTAACTCTCTTTTTCAAATCTTGATATCTCATCAATACAAACTGAAAGTAATTTACAAAGATTCAGTTGTACACATCACCAAGGTTTGTACAAAAAGAATACAATACATAATACCAACTTGAAGTAAATACACTATCTCAAGTATAGAATCTACAATAAATTACCAAGAATATATATGGTCAATGCATCGCGAACTGCAAATATTTAAACACTCGACAATGCCTCGTCCTTTAGATGCTCTGGTAACCCTAAGATATTAAACGAAAACTATAAGCTATATAAGCAACACCTGAAAACGAGTTAGTACATACTACATAAAAATGTAGACTTGAAAACTAACCTGAGTACTGCTGCTCTCTTCTGTTCCAGTGAATTAGAAAACTCAACCTGCAACCGTACTATCTGGATAGGAGCATTCAATTTTTTAACAAACTAGAGAATTGCAGAGAGAACATATAGTTTCAAAAATAAAACAAACCAAAAATAGGTAATCTTTTAGAATGATTCTTTTTTATGCTTAATGTGTCCTATTTTTCTAGGACAATAGCAAACCAGAATACGCTCTGAAAATCAATCATACAAACTACATGTTCTTGAAGATACTGTTACATTACATTATTTGTAACAGTTTTAAGGGCAATAGTAACACTTTTCGGTGTCCAATGAAACTGTTACAATATCATTTAACCCGTTACAATAACATGCAAATGTAACAATCTTCCACCTATAAAAAGGTAACACTTTCTAACATACGTAAAGCTGAATTCATTTTATATGTAATATTTAGTAAATATAATGTAACACTTCTTATTATAATTATATTATTATTAATTTAAACTAAAACATAGTTCTTTAAACTTCATGCCATTGCATATGAAACAAAAAGAATGTACACAACTTAATATTTAATAACCATCCAATTTAAACTCAAAATGTATTGTACATACTACGTACATTAGGAACACCAATCTATGATCGTATCACTAGCCGATATCTAACTTCATATACTTGAAATTAAAATAATTACATATTAGTTGAAATAAAAGCTCATGCTAATACAAAACCCAGAACTGTACTATTCAATCATTTACAGAAGCCTTTCTTAGAGTAGCAGCATTCATCACTTAGTTTGTTCCTTCCTCGATCTTCATATGTATCCCTACTCTGTAAAACAACAGTTTCAACATATTAATATGACATTAACATATTTGGGGTGGGATATGTTTGGGGTTGTGGTCATCCCTCTAGTCATTCTTAAAGTATACAAATATAAATTACTGTGTGAGTCTTTATTACGTTTTTATCCCAGTCAAGTAAAGACTAGGATGAGGATAAATCTTGAATATCACATACAAAATTCTAGCCCACTTCTATCTTTTTCTTTTTGCAAAGTCTTTACTGTTTTCGGAACCAAAAAAGCAGTGTGGCACTATGGGTCAATTTTGAAACAACAAATGCAAACAAGATTATAAAACAAAAAACTGGCCTTTAATATCAATACACATCAAATCCTAATAAAAACTTTAGACTGTCCTGGCCATTTTTATACGGAGTATATCAAAATAATCAAATTATGAGTTTCTCAAGCATGGTAAGTTGGATGTTAACACACCTTTAGGTGGTCAGACAATCAAACATCACATCACTTTGTTTATACATTTCATCTTATGTTATGTCCAGTGCATCTTCAAATCCATTTGCACTCAAATTCTAGTTTCATTGAGAGATCTTTCAAATCCATCGGATTGAGCATTTCTCTTTTATTCCTACCTGCAGAAGTACATGAAAGAACACCTAGATTAGGCATTGAGAATAAAAATGCAAAGAGAATTACATAGTAGCTCCTCCAACAATATAAACTCACTTGAATAATCTATTTTAGTTTAAAATGAATATGACATCATCATTTATGATATAACACTACAAAAAAGATTTGTAAAAAGAACGACTGGCTCATATTTTTAGATTGTATGTTATTATTCTATAAAATAATTGCTAGTAAAACCAACCAAAAGATATTTTCGATTAAAACCAACCAAAAGATATTTTCGATTTTTAGCAGAAAATAGAAAGACATTGAATATTAAATTTCTAATTTTCTTTTTGTAGTTCCTTTAAAAAAACTTTTTGCAATGTTGGTTTGTACCTACAGGATCTTGCAGCATATTTGAGGGATCAGTTAACCAACATCATGAAGAGTCAGTTTAGCTTTAAAGTTCATCTACAAATATGCACACTCTCAGGGAATATATTAGTAGTAACAGAATAACACATAACATTGGAAAACATCTACTTGCACCCTAGCTTAGAGCTTTGTTTTGCTTAAATCAATCCAACAGCTTTTACTTTTGGATTCATATTTAAGACCCATAACATTCATGGATATACTCATATCACAAATTATTAGTCTATTATATATTGCTGTCCAGGTGCATAAGTCATATTAAAGTTTTACATGAAGTCTGCAAAATGCTTTAATGTAGGCATCACAAGCTAATTGTATAGATGGATCATCTTGTGAGTGTGTGAAGTTCTGAAAGATGAAAAAGAGGATGCTTAATCTGAGCCTGAGCAGAGAAAGTTAGAAAGAGAGAGAATGCAAAAAGAAATCAGAAGGGTTTACTTTGAGATAGCATCTCATGTGAATGAGAAGGAGAAACTAGTTATTAAAGAAGAATAAAGCTCTTGAGGACTCACTCCAAGAAGCTGAGAAAGAACTTAAATTAACAATCGATTGCTACACCGAAGAGTTGAATCAATTATCAATTCATAATAATCAGATATTATTGGAGAAGTCAAATAGAATGCAGACTCTATTGGATGAAAAGAAGAAAAGTGAAGAAAATTTACTATTTGAAATTAAAAAAACTGCAAGATTTACAATCTGAATTGGCTCATGGGTCTGAAAAGTTGAAGTTAGAGAATGCAAACCTTAAGAAGTGGGTATCTGAAGTAGAGAGTCATCTATGTACGAGAGGATAGGAGAGGGGATCTTCAAATGCAGCTACTAGTGAAGCAAGAAAAGGTACTGGAAAATGACAAAGGTCATGAATGGGCATGCTGACAGTACAAATGATCTAGCTAACTTACTTATGGAAGTAGTATTACTTAGAGAGAAAAACAAGCATATGGAAGGTGAGCTTGAGGAAATGGAAGAGAGAGATTCAGAAATCATTCTAAAATTTTGTTATACTGATGAGACCATACACATGTATGATAAAATACCATAGCTTCCAGATTGCTATAATCTTCTGCCTTGAGTGTCAGAACCAGTGTCGCACCAAATCAGTTTAGTTTTCCCTTCACTTCCATTTTGTTGCAAAAGACAGTTTCTGCATACAGTAAAAAATGTAATGTAATGACTATAAGCAATAATTTATTATTTCATTCTAAAGGGAGGTCAAGAAGATGTACTCTTTTTGCTTTTTTATCAATCATTGTCCGTGATGATCTTCCTGAAGCAGATTCATTTCAATTTTGTTAAAAAAAGGCATCACAGGCATCTTTTAAATAATGTAAGTAATATCCAAAACTTAAAACTATCATAAATAATTAATGATAATCCAACAATACAGTTATATATGTAGGAGATTCAGGTTTATAGTTTATCACAATATGATCTTAAGTGATGCTTCTAACATAATCTTCTTAATTTAAGCATGTTACTTCGTTATTAGCTTTTGATTTATCTATTTTTACACATTTGCGTATTATATTTCAACTAAACAACAAGCTCACAAGGAATATAGTTCATTATTATCTTTTTCCTTATCTTTTTTTTATCAAATTTACTTATTCATAAATCTGGGTATAATATACTCCGTATCATTCTAATCAAGTTTAATAATAACCTTACTAGCTATCTTTAATAAACTTGGCCAAGTAAATCATGCTGGTGTTCCTATTTCATTAAGGCATGCTCACAAACACCTAATGTGCTTCACTTAATGTTACCCCATAGTGGCCTTATCATTGCTTCACCCAACTCTACATCAAATTAGATGTTTGAAACACAATATACACAAACCCTTTTGATAAGCAAGTATGAAAAAGAAGAAGAAAATTAATAAAGAATTCAGCCATATCGTGTTTGACAACAAAAAGCAAAAAGACAATTTTCCAAAAACAATTAGTTTGAAGATTTGTGAGGTTGAGAGTTTCTTCATTTACTTTCAAATCTTTGAATTCAACAGGAAAAAGTAATTCTAAACATTTCAAGGGATTACCTCACACCAATTGTTTGGATCCGTAGATCTAAGTGAGAAATTCGTTTTGATACCTTAGTTATGAAAAGGGTGTACTGTTCCATGGCGGAGAGAAAGTTTCATAGCATGAGAGCCAGATCCGTCTGCAGAGGTGAAGAGGTGAAATCCGTCGTAGATACGAAATACAATCGGAATAAAAAGAAGAGTATCGTCGTCCAGCTCTCTAGATCAGATGAAGAGGTAAAATGAGGCTATTCGTTTCGTGATATGAAGTACATTTTAGAGTTGGGAAAAGGTGCAAATAGGTCCATGTACTAACCAAAAAAGGTCAAATAAGCCCTTATTTAGGAGACTCTGTCCGACCGTCGTCATTTGGGGTGGTTCCCGGTTGAATTTTTTGATGAATTTTTTTGAGCATCTTATTCATCAAGTCTAGTTTACTCATACCAAATTTCAGCTAAAACTTCAATCGGGAAGGCATTCAAATGAATTCTTGAAGATAACTGTGCTTCTAACTGCGCATTTATTTTCAACAATTCATTTGAATGCCTTCCCGATTGAAGTTTTAGCTGAAATTTTGTATGAGTAAACTAGACTTAATGAATAAGATGCTCAAAAAAATTCATCAAAAAATTCAACCGGGAACCACCCCAAATGACGACGGCCGGACAGAGCCTCCTAAATAAGGGCTTATTTGACCTTTTATGGTTAGTACATGGGCCTATTTGCACCTTTTCCTTTTAGAGTTTGCCTTAGGTTTTTCTTAGAAGGGGCGCGGGCCTATAAAATTTGGTTCGGTCGAAAATTTCAATGAAAATATGGCGGTTCCTTTGCCTCTCTTCATTTTGGTTCGAATAACACTAGTGTTACATTAGACTTCATCACATGTAACAAATATTACAAAAAGGTAACGGTTGGTATAAAATTATAAAAATGTTACATTAGACCAAATCAAATGTAACGGTTACTAGATAAATGTAACAATACATTAAAAACCATTACAATAGGATGTTTTTTTGTAACGCTTTTAACGAAATGTTACAATTTTAATATTGCATTAGACCTTAAAATGTAGTAATGCACAACAAGATCTATATGCATTGCTCAGTGGCATACTAGTAGCTAACCACAACTCAATGACATATTATCTCTCCTTAAAAAAATAACATATTATCTCTAAATACGGCAATCAGATACGAGTACCATATGTTTCAAGCTAGATAACAACATAAGTTTGACCGTGTGTATGAACCAAAAAATTTATGGAGCCCTATATAAATCCACTATGGAGTCATATATCACATGTGTCATTATCACAACCATTCAATTCTATAGTGAATTTATAGTGGAGGACCCTACTTCATGAGTGAATGATTGTGATGGAGCCACATATGCAGATATGCTATATGACTCCATAGTGGAGTCATATAGGGCTCCATAAAATTTCCAGTGTATGAACTTTGGAACTAGGGCTATGGTTAAGAGTATATAATTCATAATTGAACATAATCAACATACATATAAATCAAGAAACAATTGATCAGCGTATCCTATATTCCTATATAAGGCATTAATCAAAAACTACTCCGCATTAAACATACAACCTCAGATGTTTAAGGAGAGACTGCAAAATGAAGAACCCAAAAATAAAATAATACCCATATAGAATGAGAAGAAGTGCTGAGGTGTGGAGGATGATAGATTTCTTTGCAGATTAGCTTCGGCCGACGAAGGTCGGCATTTGGTGTTGCCGATGAAGGTTGTCAGATCCCTTACAGCTGTGGCGGCTAATGACATACAGAGCATCTACCAGAGGAAGCGATGAAATGTCGATAAAGAGAGGTTAAACAAGAGACTCTTCCACAGCTAATATGTTTGTACCATAAGGACTCAACAAATTGTACTGAACGAATAAGTCATAAATGGACTAAGCGAATAAGTCATACGAAGTATTTTAGATTAAGTCATAAGTAAATCCCAAGCCACAAATTCTATAGTCCATTAAGTCTTAAGTAAACAAGACCTTAACTTGGACATAGTACTAGAAAGGACCGAAGAAGACCCTTGTAGTCACTAGTCGTATTAAATAGGCCAAAAAATGAGTGATCAAAATCGGAAGTGAAATCTGAAAGAGCATCTCCAATGGGGATGTCTACTCTCTTACACGTGAGTCCTATTTTTTATCTCACAAATTTTACGTGTAGGACCTACATATCTTCACATTTACTTTGTTTTTCATTTTTCTATATCACTTTTAACCCACTTTTCATCCACTTGTGTTCCTCGATTCCCGTGTAAAGTCTATTTGTGGACATTGTCATAGACATTGCCTACAATTTATTTCTATCTCTGTCTTCCTTTTCATTTTTCATATACACCACTTTGTCTATATTATATTAAAATAATCATTCTATCCCTATCTCTCTCCTATACCGTGGGATGGACTTTACTCCAATCCACTACCCATTGAAGATGCTCTAATTTGGGAGATTGGAACTGGGGATCAAAAAATGGGTGTTTAGAAATGGGCGCGTACACAGCTTGTACTTGGAAGTTGGAAATTGGAACTGGAGGATTAAAAATGTAATGTAAAACCAGCTGGGGATCACTCTGGTTCGGTTCAGACAGGTTAAACCGCTGACGAATTAGCTCAGCTCAACGTGGCACTCTCTGTTTGCTTTATGGACAGCCCGGTATCATCGTCCAGTTCCTTCCAGTCGCCGAGTCAAGGCTGCTCAATACATTTCTCCTGAACCATGCCAATAAACTGAATCCAAGTTGAGATCCATCATCCATTCCGGGTCACTACGGCTGCAATCTCCCCGCCGGTTGCCAGCAAACTTTGCTCTTCCCTCAATCGTTTCGGTCTGAAATCAAAGTATCATATCCTTTTCTTTCTTTCTTTCTTTCTTTCTTTCTAGCAGAAAGCTTTTCCTTGTTGATTAATATGCTTTCCTCAATTTGGTGACTTTCTGCCTATCAACAGCAGTTACGTAATCCACAGCTGCTCGGTTTTCTACTCCTCTAGCCGAAGGCCGCCGATGTCTTCATCGTCCGGCAGCCCTTCTTCTGCTATTGAGACATCCAAAAAAGAAGAAGAAGACGTCGAATCCGTCCGTCGAGATAGAATCCTCTCGAGCAAGCTCTATTTCGACGTGCCTCCGTCTAAGGTAACATTCCCCTCTTACTTGAATTCGGAGAAACAAATATGTATGTATATATATGACCTGTAATATGTTGAATCAGGCTCCAGTTATCTACTCGTCTTCATACGACATTGCCTTTCTTGGCCTAGAAAAGCTGTAAGGACCCTGTTTAAGCCCCCATCCCCCATAGTTTGTTTAACCCCGTAAGCCGCCCCTGTTTTATTTTCCCAACTTTCCTTATTGCACCGCTTTTAAAAGGTATGCCATTTTCTGAAAATGCTTTTCTTCTTTTTACACAAATTTCAACCTCACCATTTGCATTCCTTATATCCTCTGTAAGTGAAATTCAAGAAAAAGGGACAAGAGGGAGTATTCCTTAACAGTCCCAATAGAATTACCTGTCGATAGGAAGTATTCCTATATACCCATGCACATATACTGTGTTTATGTTAAATATTGTTTTCTGTTTTTTTTTTTATATCCTTAGATTGTGACTGTTAAGTGATCCATGTGTACCTATGTAGTTAACTTCCTTTTTGTTTGTCAGGCACCCATTTGATTCTTCTAAATGGGGTCGCATATGCAAGTTTCTAACTGAAGATAAAGTCCTGGAGAAGAAGCAAATAGTTGAACCTCTGGAAGCCACCAAAGATGATCTCCTAGTGGTAGTTGTTACTTTTATTGCATTGATGCTTCTTAATCTGTGAAAACATAATGTTGAAAATTTGAACTTTTAGGGTCATTTTAGCTTTTTATTTTATTCTCCTTCTCCTTTGTATTGGTGTGTCCATTTTTGCTTATACTATCACGAGCCCATCAAAAAATTTAATGCAGACCTATTCCTGAACTTTATAGGCATAGTTTGATCTATAGTGAGTGTATTAGGGAAGAGGAGGGGACATGAGATCCTGGAAACATAGATCTGCAGACCTAATAGTTGTTTGGTAGGAACACTATTTATAAAGGATCACAAATACTGGATTTAAAAGTTTCTGCTGACTGCTGAGGGAGGATATATAATTTCACAGGCTCATAATGGATGTGATCATGTAGGCCTTATGATCAGCTGGATCTTGGTCAAGTAGTCCAATTGCCCAAAATTCCAAATTTCAATCATATTTAGACCAGGGTTCTCTATGACTGTTACCCTCTTTTATTGCCAAAAATGTGGTATTATTCTTCATAGTAGGTGAGCCTAGTTGGATCTTGAGCTGACCTAATGATGAAACTAAGTAAACATTGTTCATTTGTCTCTTGAATGTAACCCTTAAGTACAGGGGTAAGACTGCGTACATCCGACCCCCCCTTACCCCACTGTAGGTGGGAGCCTTTGCGGCACTGAGGTAATGATGATGATGGTGTGAACCGTGCTTGAATGTAATGCATCGTTCATGTGCTAAAAATTTTATTTGTATGTCAAAGAAACTGTGGTTTGGTGGCAGGTACATTCAGAGTCATACTTGGCTAGTTTAAAAAGCAGCTTAAATGTGTCTATGATTGTTGAGGTGAGGTTTTGAAAGAACCCAATATGTTTCTTGTGTAACACTTCCATGGACTAAATCTGGAACCAAAAGAACCTCTGTCAAGCAATAAACTTTTAAATCGTGGTACAACTTTATAGGTTCCACCGGTTGCACTTCTACCTAATTGGCTTGTGCAAAAGAAAGTCCTTCAGCCTTTCCGCAAGCAGGTGAAATAAAGTGTCGTAGTCCTTCCAATTCTTTACAAACTATGTCTCAAATCACTAGCTAAGCAGTTTTGAATAGGTCGGAGGAACTGTTTTGTCTGCTAAGCTTGCAAAAGAACGTGGATGGGCAATCAATGTGGGTGGTGGGTTTCATCATTGCTCTGCACAGAAGGGAGGTGGTTTTTGTGCTTATGCAGACATCACTATATGCATTCAGTTTGCCTTTGTCTCTTTAGATATATCAAGGTATTGATGACAACAATGTCCCAATATAAACTTTTCAGCTATATGTTGATTTTGCATTAGGATTCATCAGTTTTTTTCTACTCTTTAAGAGTGATGATTATTGATCTGGATGCTCATCAAGGAAATGGTCATGAAATTGATTTTGCAAACGACGGTGTGATTCTTGCCCTTATTCTTAGAACCTTGGGCTTTGTGTGGCTTTTTTCTTATTAATTGAACTTTGCGTTAATACTGGCAGGAAGGGTCTATATTCTTGACATGTATAACCCTGGCATTTATCCAATGGTGAGTTCCCTCCTCATACTTTCACTTAAGATTTCTCATGCTTTGGTGGTAGGGAATAAAATAGAGAGGAAAATGGTTTTTTTTTTGGGGGGGGGGGGGGGGGGGGGATGGGGGGGAGGGAGGGTCGTATATAGAGTTTCACTTGACAAATTTATTTTACATATTTGTTAAAGATCATTTTATTTATTGATGTCATTTTTTTTACTCAAATTTATTGATATCATTTAAAGCTATGACATCTAAGTATTTATTAAAGAACATTAAAAGTGGTCATATTTAATTTATCACCTCCAAGGTAGAATCAAACATATAAAAATAGTACTAGTGTTCTACGTATCCCATAACATTCTATTTTCCTTTAACATTTTCCGTTCCCTTTGAGTTTCTGAAATCCAAACATACCCTTAATTTATAAGTAGTATTAAGAGAAATCACAACACAGGAAACTGATAGGAATATATGATTGACTTTGGTGGGAAAATAGTAGGGTGCGCAGTAATGTGAACCTAAACATTGTCAGACATAGAGCTTGCATCCCCATACCACCATTGAATTATTTCTCCTGCTTTACATCTCTTTTATCTTGTCACCCTCAATATTTTATTAGTGCCTCAAGTAGCACATTCATCTTTATGATTTGTGACATGTTCTTTAAGGATCTTGGAGCCAGGAGATACATTGATCAGAAGGTTGAAGTTCAGGTTAGAGTTAATGTCCCATCATTGAAGATGAAGTGATGACTGTGTTTTCTCTTGAATTTGGACTTTTTAACTTTTCTCAAGTGAATTTTGACAGAGTGGGACTGAGACCGAAGCCTACTTGAGTAAATTAGATGAAGCACTTGAGGTTTGTATTGCATTTGGTTCTTTCAGAAAAATGAAAGGCTGCTGATAGTTTTTTGTAATAAAGAAAATCGTCATGGAGAGAATGTTGGTCATAGTTTATGATCATCATAATGAATCTGCAGGTTGCTCAGCATAGATTTAACCCCGAGTTAATTGTGTACAATGCTGGCACTGATATATTGGAAGGCGATCCTCTTGGAAGATTGAAGGTAATCTTCTCAAAGACGGAAGTGCTCTCTTCACCTTATTTTGTTCGCTTAAATAGTTATTACTTCTCATATTTGTGATTTTTCCACTAATTCGATTAAACTAAAACCCATGGGCATGCATGATTATATGGCCTACAAAAAACCAATATGATCACTTGTAGTAATGTAGTGTAAAGCTGAGCATCAATATAGTCACGACCGTCACTGCATGTTAAAAGTCATATGTTTGTCAATTAATTTTAATTTAGGCCTTATTTTAATGAGATCAGACCAGATATGATTGGGCAAGCAGGCCAGGCTAGAGAGTGGTACTCATCAGATATGTGAGTTTTCATATGCTAAATATATTAATAAAAACAATTTGGCCATGCTTATTTTCAATGCAGATTAGTCCGGAAGGAATAGCCGCGAGGGATGAAAGAATATTCAGATTTTCTCGCGGGAGAAATATCCCTCTTTTGATGCTTACATCAGGTTTATGATTATGTTCCGTAGTATCTCTTGTATCTTTTAGATTTTCACTGTCCTTTGGTTATCTTTCCCATGTTGTTATACATATGAACTTGACCAATATTTCTCGTGCTAATATGTTCAGGCGGTTATATGAAGTCCAGTGCTAGAGTTATTGCCAATTCAATCATAAACCTGTCCAGGAAGTCCTTGATAGACATAGGGGCTCGTGTGCTATAGGAGAACATAGACCCTTTGTGCCCACTTGTAAGGTGTTGTGCATAGTTTCAGTGTCTAACTGATATGAAGCGGGAAGAGCATGGGGCGGGGCGGGCTTGAGCCCACCTTCGTGGGCTGGCTGCGAGCAATTTAATTAATTTTAATTATTCCTTTTATTTTGTTTCCTAGTATGATTTAATTAGGACTTCTATTAATTAGAGGTTTCCTATTTCTATTTAGTTTCCTTGAATGGTTTAATTAGGACTCCTATTATGTTTCTTACTAAGATTTAGTTTCCTATTCAATTTTGGATGTAAGGGTTATATAAACCCCTGCCTAGGCTTATTCAAATGAGGCATTAATAATATTGGTTTTAGCTATTTAGCTCTGGGCAACGGATCCAGCCGTTGATTATTTTGGGCAACGGGTTACCCCGTTGATTTTATTTTTCTGTTCTTATCAATTGGTCCGACCTGCCGGATCCCGTCCTGCCAAGATGACGAGATCTCAGAATGATCGATTGACAGAGATGGAGAACGAACAAACTCGTATGAGAGAAGAAGTGACCCGGATAAGGGCCGAATAGGCAGAGCATGGTGGCAAGCTGTCGGAGATCATCACCTCACTAGCGGCGTTGACCTAGGCGATGGTCCCGCCGGTCACACCGAAGAAAGTCACGGATGACGTGGGTCGAATCCCGGCAACCGAGCTGCATGGAGAAGGCGTGCTGAGCAATCCAACTATAACGCTGCTTCCGTCGTTCGATGGTGGAGACCCAACTGGGTGGATCGCTCGGGTAGAGCAACAGTTTGAATTACACAACACTTTACCGGAAAAGAAAGTGGCCGCCGCGATGGTAGCTATGGAAGGAGGAGCGCTTTACTGGGTGACCTGGCTGAGATCGCGCAGGCCTGGGATGACTTGGGCAGATTTCAAGCAAGCCTTGGCGGACATATTTGATTCTCGATTTCAGGGGAATAAGTATGAACAATTGTCCGGAGTTAGGCAAATTGGGTCTATAGAAGATTACAATATCTTGTTTGTTCAGCTAGCAAGCCAAGTTCTAGGGTTACCCGATGAGCACTATTTGGGATATTACATGAGTGGTCTTAAGGAGATAATCTGAAGCTCGTTGCGATTGCTCCGACCAAACAACCTGGAGATGGCTATGGAATTAGCTCGCGAAGTGGAGTATAATCTGTCCGTCCAAAGTGGAGAAAGTGGCAGCCTGAATTATCATTCATCAGGGGTACGTTCTAGCAGCCTTTTAAGGGCAAACACAAGTTCGCCGTTGACTGCCATTGGTGGCAGCTTACAGGGTTCGGAGGGCAGCTTTGTGAAAGATAGTGGACAGCCTCCGGGGACGAAGTCAGGGTTGTCTGGGCAGCCTACGACACGCTCTAAGTTCACTCGACTTCCGCCGAAAGAGTTTGCAGAACTGCGGGCGAAATGATTATGCTTTAGGTGCAAGAAACCATTTACACCAACACATGACTGTCCCTTTAAGCAGCTGCGGGTAATGATAGCTGAGGAGGATGAAGAGTTGGACCTCAAGTAGCATGAATTCTGTGAAATAACCGGGCAGGAAAAGGTCCCGGAAAGAGAAGAAGGATATTTTCCAGTCTATCCTATGTCTGGAAATTTCAGTTCCCGATCCGCGAGTTTTCAACCTTGAGGACAAGGTTAATTTGAAGGAGGATGGATTGATATGAAGCGGGAAGAGCATGGGGCGGGACGGGCTTGAGCCCACCTTCGTGGGCTGGCTGCGAGCAATTTAATTAATTTTAATTATTCCTTTTATTTTGTTTCCTAATTTATTTTGTTTCCTAGTATGATTTAATTAGGACTTCTATTAATTAGAGGTTTCCTATTTCTATTTAGTTTCCTTGAATGGTTTAATTAGGACTCCTATTATGTTTCTTACTAAGATTTAGTTTCCTATTCAGTTTTGGATGTAAGGGTTATATAAACCCCTGCCTAGGCTTATTCAAATCAGGCATTAATAATATTGGTTTTAGCTATTTAGCTCCGGGCAACGGATCCAGCCGTTGATTATTTTGGGCAACGGGTTACCCCGTTTGATTTTATTTTTCTGTTCTTATCACTAACTGTCAATAATACCAAGTACTAACCTTGATCATGTATTGATGCCAACAAAGCAACCAAGTTAATAACCATTTAGTTGTACGGTCATGTTGACAGGGAGTGTCTGCTTCTTTGCGTGCTTCTAAGAGATATTTTAAAAGTAGAAGTTAGTTTTGGCAAATAAAAGTATTTTGAGTGTACTGGTTAGGCAAAAGTTGATGAAATAATGAATACGGAGTAATAGTTTTTAAGCAAACGTTTCTAAAGCAACTCAGGGAGAAGCTAGCTAGTAGGCAGTAGCTACCAGTTAGTTATCTAACAACTTGTAATTTATATCTTGGAAATTAAAAATGATAAGTGTGATAAATATTACTCCCCTCTCATAAAATTTGGCCCATTTGATTTTTTATCAATGTTAAAAGTCTAGACAATGATTTTTGTTATTATATTCATGTGGGACTTGTAACGTTTATACTTCAATGAAAGTATTTTTCAAACTTGACCATCATTCATCATCATCATTACCCCATTGTTACAAGGCTCACACCAATGGTGGGGTAAGGGGCGTCGGATGTACGTGGCCTTACCCTTGTACTGAAGCACAGAGAAATTGTTTTCGGATGATCCATAGTGAAAAACACATCGAAAATAACATGGACTAACTGTTGTTTCATAACGAAGAAGTGCAGACGGTTTAGTGAAACATTTTACTTTATTCCATCATATAACCAAGTCTTATGATACGGAGGTTTAAGTGATAAACTAGTTTTGGACTTCAAAACGATGTACTAACTACAATGTAATATGGCATGTTAAAACTTAAAAGTAGTTCTAAACAAAATTTGGGTTAAAATAAATGAATACAGGGTTGAAAGTTAAAAGACAATGTAGCATTTAAAAAGAAGCACATTTCATTTGGCGCCATTTAGCGCCAGGCAGTGATTGCTTTCCCGAGTCCTGACCAGCAAATGGGCTTTTTATTTTAAAAGTTAAGAATAGAATGGTGTGACAGTTCTATTTTTAAGATGTAAGAATATTAATCAAATGAATAATTTGAGTTTGCACCCGTATTATTATTCAAATTGGACTTTGCATCCTGTTGGGTATATTACCCCGACCCACTACTGTTCAGGGGCCCAAAGCATCACCCCGATACGGAGCCAATTGACGAGGCCCAGTTCGGCCTGCTTCGGCCCATTAGATCCTTCTCGGCCCGTTAGGCCCGTTGGCCCATCAGAAACCCTCCCCTATTTCCTATAAATAGGGAGGAGGGCTCCCATTTGTGGGGATCCTCTTTTTGGCTCTCCCTCCTCTTGACTGCTTTTTTCTTGCTCTCTTGTAGCTAGCATCGATCTCCAATAATGGAGTTCAAGTATTGTACTATGTAATTTGGTGAGGAGAGGATAGTAATGAGAAAGAGCGGGCTTGGACGTTAGCCTAAAAAGTCCCGTGGTTTTCTCCCTTTCCGGGTTTCCACGTAAAAATAGATAGTTCATACACTTTTATATATTTTATTTTTGTTTATCCCGAATCCATCGTCCTTAATATCCGAAGTTTATGTTGGGCTTCCGGATCTACGGGACAAAACCTCAACACATCCCATTTTAAAAAATTTGTTTTTGCACTCAACCTCATATGAAAAGACAAAAATATCTCTCCATTAACAATTATGTTGACCTTCAACATATTCCTGTACAAGGGCATTATTGTATTTTCATATGTAGTTCGGGTGCAAAAACAAAGTCTGTTAAAAATGGGGTGCTAAGTCCAATTTGAACAATAATATGGAGTGCAAACTCAAATTATCCCTTAATCAAATCAACATAGTTTATGCACTTCTTATTATAATACGTATCAATCCTTGACAAGAAAATTTATATGTGATGTCTAATGACTCGTTTGTTTGAAAATAAGTACTTATTCAACTCAAGAAAAAGAAAATAAGTACTTATTAATATTTTCAGTAAAATATTAACTGAATATAGGCTCTTATGTGATGTGTACATAGTGGTGGACCGGGCCTGGTCCGATTCTGGTTCAGGCCTAGGCCCGGTCGGGCTTGGATGGTTTTGGGTAAGGCCCGGGACCGGCCCAAGAGGCTACCGGTTCCGTTTTTTTTTTCTTATTTATTTCAACCCCCACCCCCCAAACCCCTCAGAATTACCCGGCCCACCTAAACCCAGCCCAAACCCAATAAAAAAAAAAAAGAGGCATGAACCGGCCGGGCCGGTTCGTCTTTTTGGTGTACCAGAACCGCTCTCCCTTACCCCCTCGGGCCGGGCCTAGGCCCGGAACCGGAACCGGTTTCCCGGGCCGGTTCCCGGGCCGGTTGGACCGGGTCCATGTCTATGTGTACAACCTTTGAACAATTTGAAAATAAGTACTTAAGTCAGTTAAAATTTTCAAATACCAATTTGAAATTAATACCAATTTGTTATATTTATATTTGATGTGTACATTGAGATGTCTGGAAATAGGCTGAAGTAATCAAAATTTGAACAATTTTTCACTTTTGGAAAAGTCATCAAAGTAAGCTGAATATTATTTTTAAATCTAACTTTATTCTTTTACTCAATAAATTTTTTTATTGTAAAAGATACCCATTTGTAAAAGGATGTCCATATGAAAGGATGATACCCATCTGTGAGGGATTTGGCACTGGTCAAATAGTTAACTGATAGATAGTGAGTGAGTCTTTGATCTTTGTAGAGATTATATTTTTACAAATAACCTCTCATTGGAGTTTTAGATCTTGAATCCGAGCTCAAATCCGAGGCCCTTATAACGCTCCATACTACCAGTCTCACATGAAATTGCGAATCTTATTATTACTTGACTCATTCTCCGTACAAACTTCTCAATTAACCATTAAAATCCTCCAGAAGAAGAATGATCACATAACTTCTAACCCACACAAACTTTCCAATTGCGGGTGTTACGAAGATAATGGTGGTCATTGATAACATAATTACTCATTGGTTTGTAGAATGTCTAAGGTACACTTTTACATTACTATAATTTTAATAATAGCAGATAGCATGTGAAAGCTAGTAAAAATAAGAAAACAACACGGTATAAAAATGTCAATATACAACTAAATCCACCAATCATGTGATGCTTCAACCTTCATAATAAAAGTGTAAGTCAAGACCATTATTGTGCTGCGAAATTGGTATGCAAGAAGTTGGTACGATACATATGCAAGAAGAACGACTCATGGTCTCAAGTCAATGATGCTCAATTAAATTGGTATGCAAGGAGTATGTATTGTCAAAATTATGTGTCAGATTTGATTTAGAGGCCGTTTGTCAAAACTGTTTTTCGGCTTATCAGGCTCATCAGTCAACTTTTCACCAAACACTGCACGTAAATATCTACAATTACTTATTTTTGTGTAATAAGCACAAAAAGTAAGGTTGAAGTTACTTTTCTGGCTGTATTGACTGAAGTTATCGTAGATAACCATTTTAGCTATTTTTACATATAATTTTTTCTTTATTTTATTAATATGATATATTTTAAAATTAATTTTTTCTTAAATCAGCAGAATCAGCCACTTCAGCCAGAACTTCATAAATTTTAGCAGAATCAGACAAATCAGCCGATTTTCATGCTACCAAACGGCAGTGGCGGATCCGGGAAATATGTTTATTGGGGGCATAAATAAAGGTTAGAATAGGTCTGTTAACGAACCGAGTCGAGCCCGAACACCCAGAGCTCGAGTTCGGCTCGATTCGGTAATAGGAGTGTTCGGGTTCAAGCTCGAAACTCGGCGAGCTTTAAAAATGAGGATCGTGTCGGCTCAATATGTATGCTCAAATTTAAAATTTAGGTTCATGCTTTACAAATGAGGTTCGAATTATTTGACAAGTATTCAGTTTGTTATTAATCATATTTAAATTTTGACATAAACATTAATTATATTTATAATTTTATGTTGTTCGATAGGCTCGAGCTCGGACCAAGCTAAGTACTGCTATGTTCGAGTTTAACACTCAGCTCGAACCGAGTTCAAAAGCTCGACTGAGCTCAAACTCAAATATTCGATAAATGTTCGATTCGTTAACCGCCCTAGGTTAGAGCAAGAGATTTTTTATCTTAAAAGTAAAGGATCAAATGTTAGAATAATTATACTAGAGTCAAATATCTATATTAGAACATAATAATAGTTCTACACCATAAGTAGTATTTGTATACTAGCACAAAAAATGAGCGGATGAGGAGGAAACCCGATCTCAGACCCATTCTCACTTCAGCCATGTAACATAATATTCTATCATATTTCATACTACCTTCGTCCCGTTAGAAGATTCTCATAGCAAAATGACACGGTTATTTAGGTGATAATCAAATAAAGCACTTCAGATATATTTTGAGAAATAATTTTAATAGGTATATATTATATTGTGTTAGTATTGATGACTATGATGTTATAAATGTATTATTTTTAATATTTAATGACTAATTTGTCACTTAAGATTTTTAATTGTTTCCTAAAATAGAAATGGGAACCTTCTAACGGGACGTCTAAAAAGGGAAAGTGGGAACCTTCTAACGGGACGGAGAGAGTATATTAGAAGTGTAACATATTTCAACTCATCAATCTGATAGCAAATATTTTACATAACTATATTAAGTACTACGTAGTACTTATAATATTATTCCAGAGATGCATTCATACCCATAATAATTATAAATGAACGAATAACGAGAAAATTAGTTCCACCGGATTTTTTTGGCAATTTAGACATATCCTTATTACAAAGGGGAAAATAAACAAAATACCCTGAACTTTCCATAGGTGTGACCTTCCCACCCTATACTTGTTTTGTTTTAAAAAATACCTCCAACTATTATAAGTTGAGATTCTTGTACCCTTAATTTGCAATGATCCAAATAAGCAGCCGCATAAGCTTTCCACGTTGGCCATTCTTATTTTGTACAGTATTTGAAGAAGTCGCCTTGGAAGCTGACGAAGATTCAAGTATCGAGCTCCGGCCATGGAAGAAGACGAAGATGCAAGATTTTGGGAGAGGAAGCCGAAGGTGAGCCGGAATAGAGAAAAAGGTTTGGGGACAGCAGAGAGCACCACAAGAAGCCTAATCGTCTTCGTTGTCCGGGCTAGCTGTAATCGTTCATGGCTTCTGGTGAATTGTGAGATGAGTTCCAATCCAATGAAGATATGTGTGGCCGCGTGGGTAGATTGAGAGAGCGAGAAGTTCCAGGGATAAGCTAATGTGGACTCTTTGGCCAACTGAATCTACGTAATATTTAATAAAGTAGTGAATTTGAAAATAAAATCAAAAAATTTAAGATAGGATACGGGTATCACAAACCCAAAGAGTAGAGGGTGCATTTTTAAACAAGACAAGTATAGGGTAGGGAGTTCACACCTAGAGAAAGTTCAGGATATTTTATTTATTTTTCCCTATTATAAATACCAGCTATTTTTGTTCCGAAATCAGTAAAAGTTAGAAAAACTTAGAAGAAATCCATTTCAAGCGGTTGCTCAGCCCTAGCTAAAGTATGCGTTTGTAATTTCAGTTAGAGACCTAATTAATATATTAATTGAGACATGTATATTTAATAAATTAAAAGCATGCGTTTGTGGTAAATATGAATAATTTAAGTAGACAATTAAAATTTAGTTATTGGAAATTGACATTCTAAACTCTAAATAAAGTAGTAACGTACTGACGCTAAAGATAGAACCCTGATTTGAATAGTAGTTTTATATAAAAAAATGTTAATTTTTACTGTTTACGGCATCGATATTGAATAATTGAAGATATGTGAAAAATATGTTAAAATTGTGACATACTCCGTAATAGTTCACAATCTACAAGACTAAATTTGATAACCTTTATAGTTACCGTATCTAAAGTACTTTTGTTATACTATGTAACTAGTTTTTCACTCTTGCGTCGTACAGGATGCAGTTATGAAGCAATAAATTGTTTGGGAATATATAGAAATGTTGTGACAAATATAGATCAACGTATATATTGTTTCTAATAAAAGAAAATCAAGATTAAAAAATTTACAAATTATTATATATTTCCTTGCAAACAACATTTATAGTCTTCTTGGCCGGTTTTTCGTCATCATCACATATCACAAACTGCAACCCAGACGGGGACGTTACTCTTGAGACCGCGACATGAAGTTATTTATGGGTGAAAAGCGGACGATGTAAGAAAACATCAACCCTCTCCAAAAATTGTTCCAGACTAAGCATGGTCATCATGTAACTAAGCATCAAATGGAACTGTTATACTAAAATGTGAACAACAGCTTTATGTCAAATGGAGTTAACCTAAGCTTCAGAATAAGAAATTTTTTACCTCCATTTGTTCCAGACATCACCTGAGCCACAAGAATATGGGTTTCAAGTTTAGTGACGATAAGGCGAGTGCCATTACACAATCCAAATGAATGATCGGTATTCCTCATAAGCATCACATGTGCACCCACTTTCATCTCAAGCTCATGGCTTGGCACACAAGAGCATTTAATGGTATTGAGAAATTCTGGAGAGTGGACTTTTGAAGGAGTGCACTATCTAAGTCAGAAGAAGATGTTAAATCAAAGCTTAAGTGTGTCTTTACCTCACTTGGACTCAGTCTCAACAAGTGATCATTGATCTTGTCACATTCATCAATGGTTGGCGCAGAATTTTCCCTGGAATTCAAATAAGAAACGTCACTACTGTGCATTTCAAAATCGGGATATATGATCTTAACAATACATTCAATTGGATCATCCGTCATAGGATCAATAAATTCTTCAAGGATGTCAATCATTTATTTTCCATCATCACCGTCCCCCAAGACCCCGTCTCCAATATTCAAAATCCACTCGTCAAGTTTTAAATCTCTAATGCGTAAGATGTTCCTCCCACGAACCCGAGTCTCATATTTTTGGTCAACTTCAACACCCTGCAGTATGATCACAAAAATGATGAACTCAAAGCCGATTGCACAATATCTTGTTTTGTGCCCTTTGGAATGACCGACAATATTTTTTTGAAGTCCCTGCCAAATACAACTGTTTTCCCACCAACAGGCATGGTAGAATGTAATTTAAAAACAATCCCCGTGTGTTGCTCGGGATGTAATTTATTACAAATATAATTCATTAAACTATGAGCTACTATGGTGATAAAATTTAACTGAAGTTCATCGAATTTATTTTTTTGAATAAGTAAATGGTTAGTGAGAAAAAACGTAAACAATTATACACCATTTTGTAATACACCATAGCATTTAAAACCTTATCTTGTAGTTAATCTTCATTGTCATATGTACTAAATTAAAGAACATGATGTCATTAATTACTCTTGCAACGGGGAGAGAACCTTATTATTTCTTGCAGATAACGCATGAGAGACAAAGAATAAAACAAATATGTTTGTGCATATTCCCACAACCAATATAGCTTTGATCACTTTGCTTTTCCCCCAATTTATAAATATATTGGAGCCATCTGTTTCAAGAGAACCGGCTAATCCATCACATTATGTTCATTCTCCTGCCACTTGAGTGCACACACCATTTCGCTTCATCAGTTCCAATTATGAGTGAGGAGGATATGGTTGCTCGGGATGTTGGGATGATGATTGTCAATGAAATCATAAATCTTCCCTTTCTTTTCACAGAACACTTTAGCAAGCTCCATTGATTCATCCACCATTCCTGCGATTTCTTCATCATATCATACTTTTGTGGAGCCAGATTGGCGGATCCGACTGTGCAAAAGCCGTTGACAATGTCAATGAGCACAAGACCAGTCTTAACGTCGCTGGTGAGCTCCTCATCTTCCAAGAAGGTCATCATTGAAGTTGAGAAAAATAAAATGATTGCTTATATACCTCAAAATTCTTGGTGGGGGAGGTCAGATAATCATTCACATAATCAAATTGAAATTTAAAAAAAACATAAGGGTACTATAAAATAAAGTGCATGTCCTAATGCTTTATTAGAATGATAATAAATGTGATGTGTATAACACATTATTATTTTTTCAGTTATATTGACTTTAAAGAGTAAAATACCAATTATAGATCATTGTTCTAGCCCTATAAGGCTCTTCATAGAGAGAAGAACTTCTAGTAATTTGAATCATTTACTGGTTAGAAGAACTTCTAGTAATTTAAATCATTTACTGGTTACTAAAATGATTTCTAACGAAGGAGGTGAGAAATAGAAATAAACATATTAGAAAGTAGGCAAGACAACACATTAAGAGATACTACTTAAAAGTAATTGCTATCCATAATAAGGATGGTAAATGTTTACTAAATAGTGAAAAGTGCAGTTTTTAGTATAACACATATTACAATTTCTTAACTCTAAATATGCCTTGAGTTAATAGAACTTCATCATCATCATCATCATCATCATCATCATAATCATCATCATTACCCCATGCCACAAAGGCTCCCACCTACGGTGGGGTAAGGGGGTCAGATGTACGCAGTCTTATCCCTGTACTAAAGCAAAGAGAGACTGTTTCCGAATAACCCATAGTGAAAATCGCGTCGAAGTTTGCATCGTCTGACTATTACTTCATATCAAAGAAGCGCAGAGAGTTTAGTGAGCCATTTTGTTTTATTCCATCATATTCCCAAGCCAAAAAATAGTGAGTCCCTTTGGCTCCATTGAAAATGATGGAAAGAGTTAATAGAACTCCATGCTAATAAATATGTTTTGTCTTTAAATGTGATTTCACCTTTTAAACACCATGCTAAGAAATAGGGGGTCATAAACATTCTTTTTGTTTAAAAGAAATTTTTTGATTTTCTTTACGTCATGGGGTTAATGATCTAATACTTGGTGCAGCTAACACCAAATTGATCTGCAATTATAAGTAGTGAAAAGTGCAGTTTTAGTATAACACATATTGTAATATCCAATCAGAGAAATTGATCATAAGTAATGTTAAGCATAATGTTTATTAAAAATATATAAATCCTTCCCTTTGAGTTAAGTATTGCACGGTTGAATAATATACCCTATTTTGAGACTTTTATACATCATTTCTCTTCACATGCGTTGTTCCAACTTTTATTTCTAAGGGAATAAGTCATTAAATTATTCTTATATCTAAAGTGATCTTGAGATTAAAATGCAATGAAAACAGTTCACTGCTTGGTTCTTTTTTCAGTTGCAAAAACTAATAAACGTGCTTTCTATTTGTTATTTTACACAATATACATTTTGTGGATAATCTTAAGATCTACATTGTTAAAGATTGATTTACTAATACAGGAGCAGGAGTCGAAAAGATGATAGCTTATTATTCAATATAGTCGTTATCATTTTCTCCAGGTTGGAATGTTGTTGGGTTTTCTTATTCATTTGTAGCTCTCAATTGGAAGTTTTTATTAAACAATTTTGCAGACTACAAATTTTACTTATTCTAAAAAGCTAGACTGCACACATCACTCCTTTCAGAGCTAAACAATATGGGTCTTTCGAGATTCTTATAAAAAGCTTTTGCTCAAATATTAAATTTCACAAATGTTTTGAATGAAAATGGAGAACTCATGACAATTTGTATCAAGAGCATCTGTCAGAAAATAAGTATTTTTCAGTAAGATATATCAGGTTACATACATATTTGATCAACACTTTTATCGGAACATGTCCAATATATAGATACTCCCTCCATCCCTTAAAACTCTACCATCTTTCTTTTTTGGGACGTCCCAAAAAATTTTGCCACTTTCCTTTTAATCAATCAATATTTTGTGGTTTCTGTTATTTCTCTCTCCTCTGCACAAACCTCAACCACACAGTTTTCACTTTATTATTCTCTGTGCCGGTCAACTTTGGCAAAGTTTTAAAGGACGAAGGTAGTATGATATATAGATATTCACTCTTTCAAACATACTTGTAACTTTTATCAGGTTACATACATATCCGATCAACACCGATATATATATATATATATATATATATATATATATATATATATATATCAGATTCTAATAAAGATATGCACTCATTCAAACATGTGCAATATATAGATATGATATCAAGTAGAAAAATACAGAAAGTTAAGATTTTATCCAATAAACATAAGCTGCAGTTAGTTTATGTTTATGTTTATGTTTATGTTTAAAATAAACATAAATTGAGAGGGGAAGAGAGATGAAAGCCTTCAAAGTCGGGTCCCGATTCTACTGCGATTTCAGCATGTTGGGATTAGATGAATGCGTCGCTCCCGATCCCGGAGAGATTTTCGAGAGATGAAGGTCTAATGGATTCATTGTTGTGGGGGAACAGAGATGAAGGTCTTCAGCCGCTGTGCGGCTCCTCAGTTCTCATCTAGAATTAATGTCTAGAATGAAGACATGAATTTATATAATCAGAGCGGAGCGACTGAAATATGAGATGAGTTAGGCGGAATGACCGAATTAGGCTAAATGAATTATTAGGCGGAAATTGTGCAGATGAAAGACGTAACAATGAGCGGGAAAATGAGGTTCCCAAAGTAGTGCAATTTTGTAGAGTGATTAGGCGGAAATTGTGCAGATGAAAGGCGTAGCAATGAGCGGGAAAATGAGGTTCCCAAAGTAGTGCAATTTTGTAGAGTGATTATTTAATTTTTGGTTTTGATTTATTTGATTCAAACACAATTGTTATAATTACCGTATCTCAATTCAAACAAACCAACACATATATTTAGAGAGGCATTCATATAACTAGTTTAGCACCGTTATAAAAATTTATTGGGGGCAACTCATAATTTTTGTTGGGGGCAAAACCGTTTCTAATCATTATAATGACTCTATCATATATGAAAAAACTTGGAATTTTATTGGGGGCACATGCCCCACTCCCTAAGTAGTACATCCGCCCCTGCCAAACGGGCTTTTAATATGATTAAAATAAAAAGAAAATTGTGTGATAGAGCTTTGGGAAAAAATTATCAAAAACAATTTTCTCTAAAAAGGAAAAAGAAATCATTGTTCAATAATTAAAAAAGTAACAAAATTACTCCCCGTCCCATTTTACCTGTCCTACTTTCCTTTTAGGGTTGTCCCAAAATAAGTGTCTTCTTCCCTTTCTTGGAAAGAAATATGTGGTCTACACTATTTCACTTTATTATAATCAAACTTCAACCACAACTTTTACTTTTTCAATCACTTCATTAATAACTGTGCCGAGTCAAAATAAGACACATAAAATGGGAAGGAGATAGTATTTATTAGAGATAAGGGTCAGATAGGGTCTCGAACTTGAAAAAAAATGTCAAATAAGGCCATATTTAGGATGCTCTGTCCGGCCGACGCCATTTGGGGTGGTTCCCGGTAGAATTTTTTGATGAAATTTTTTTAGAATCTTATTCATCAAGTCTAGTTTACTCATATCAAATTTGAACTAAAACTTAAATCGGGAAGGCATTCAAATGAATTCTTGAAGATAACTGTACTGTTAAAAGCGCAGTTATCTTCATGAATTCATTTGAATGCCTTCCCGATTGAATTGTTAGTTCAAATTTGATATGAGTAAACTAGACTTAATGAATAAGATTCTCAAAAAATTTCATCAAAAAATTCCACCGGGAACCACCCCAAATGGCGTCGGCCGGACAGAGCATCCTAAATATGGCCTTATTTGACATTTTTTTTCAAGTTCGAGACCCTATTTGACCCTTATCCCTATTTATTAAGAACAAAAAGAAGTTTCGGTTTATGAGTTTTCACCATAATAACTAATGATGTA
Source organism: Cuscuta epithymum (assembly GCA_945859915.1). Classification (NCBI taxonomy): domain Eukaryota; kingdom Viridiplantae; phylum Streptophyta; class Magnoliopsida; order Solanales; family Convolvulaceae; genus Cuscuta; species Cuscuta epithymum. The sequence continues at coordinate 6,941,364 of CAMAPF010000011.1, read as the reverse complement.
GATCGAAGTTACTAATAAAGGGATGAGTAATATGACTAGTACGAATTTTCAACTTTTTCGTGTCAAAAGAGCATGCCGCTATCAAAATGTAATGTTGCTTTGATTTTTTTCTTTCATTTTAATACTAACGTCACTTTTAAATTTAATTTAGCATGGCATAGGATCGAGTGATACGACTTAGCTTTTCTTGACCTGACAAAGTAGTTTTTTGTTTTTAATTCGATTATTTTTTATTTACTATCATTAGGGCTCTGTTTGCAACCACTTGTGATTAGTAGTAAAAGTTGGTAGTGTTTGGTAAAATAAGTGTTTTTTGTGTAATAGAAGAAGTAAAAAGTAGATTCTACACGAAAACTGAGGAAGTAAAAGTTTATAATGTTTGGTAAAATAAGTTCTTTTTTCTTAAAAAAAAAGCCAAAATCACTTTTTTTAATTGACTGCAAACAAGCCTCAGGTCTGGTCCGTGTTTGTTTAAATGACCTGACAAAGTAGTAATCCCAGTGAATTAGCAGCCAAGTCATATACTAGTACTTCCTCCATCCCAAATTGATGATCCTATACTTTTTGACCTCAAATATTAAGAAAGTGGGGTAGAATGACTCATTTAACCTTAGATTATTGCACTGTTCATTACTTTACTTTTATTGTTCACAAAAAAGAGTGGTATAAATGGTAACTTGCTTTAATTTCATTACAAAAAAAGTGAAACAAGACCATCATTTTGGGACATCCTAAAAAGGAAATACAAGACCATCATTTTGGGACGGATGGAGTAGTATTTAACAAATTATAATTTCTATATAATTTTATAAAAACTGGAGTAATAATTTAGGATTTGTCTCTCAATTACTTCTTCTATCTTTCTAACAATAGTACACGTATCAGTAAAAATGGGTGTGTATGGTTTATATTGAATTTAGTACACGTATCAGTAAGAATGATTTAAAACCACACAAATTTTACTAAAGTTAGTATGAGACAATCTAAATAAAACGAATTGAAAAGAAAAAATGGGACAATCTTAACGAGATATAGCGAATAATTCTTATATTGACTTCAAAAGCATAGATACGAAGTAAAAAGTGAGGAATAGATAATACCCTCTTGGTAGTTGGTAGGAGTAGAGTACTCTTCCTGACCGGAACCGCCGTCCGGACGGCGGCGTTTGGCCGCCTCAGGGTGGAATTTTTCGATGAAATTTTTATTACATGTTCTGCATCAAGTGTAGTTTATCCACAAAAAATTTTAGCCAAAATCTCATTCGGGAAGGTCGTCAAATGGTTTTTGCAAGTTAACTAGTCCGGAAAATACATATTCCGGACCAGTTAACTTGCAAAAATCATTTGAGGACCTTCCCGATTGATTTTTTGGCTGATTGTTTTTGTGGATAAACTAGACTTGATGGAGAACATGCCATAAAAATTTCATCAAAAAAGCCACCGAGAAGGCGGCCAAACGCCACCGTCCGGACGGCGGTTCCTGTCCGGAATTCCGGACATGAACATTTGTGGGTAGGAGTAATAATTTTCTTAAAGGAAAATTAAAGTTCGAATAGATAAGTTAGATTATACTCCATTTATATACTCTTTTTGTTCCACCATGTATGTCTCATATTTCTTTATTGAATCCTCCTATTAAGATGTTCTATACTAAATTTAGTATAAATACTAAATAATTTTTATTTTATTTCACCTTTTTAATTTCATATCAATCACTTAAACTCACCTTTTCTAATTGCATCACCACATTTAGTACAAATGTTAGGGGACATATGTAGTAATAGTGATAAATTTGACATAAAAGTTTGTTTTGGAATATGAAATGAAAAAGAATGATAGGTTGAAGAAATTACTTTTTAAAATAATGACATGATTTAAGTAAAATAATACTTTATTAATAGTGTATTAGTGATGAGATGTAGCAGGTAAAACTTGTGGGATTCAGCTTTCATTTTGATTCTTAGTTTTAATTTTGAGGCATTGTATAGAGTTGTAGTTACATTCATACTAGTTGTACATTAATGTAAAACAGATTAGACATGCATAATGATAGTCATTATAGCGCTCAACAAGTTGGAAATGTAACTTGCGCCTCTCTCTCAAGTTGTAAATTGTACGAATATATCCATATTTAGGGTCTGTTTGCAACCAATTAAAAAAAGTGCTTCTAGCTTTTTTTAAAGAAAAAAACACTTATTTTACCAAACACTACCAACTTTTACTTTCTCGACTTCCGTGTAAAATCTACTTTTTACTTTTTCTATTACACAAAAAGCACTTATTTTACCAAACACTACCAACTTTTACTACTAATCACTTTTTTCCCAAAAGTGCTTTAATTTAAGCAGAAGTGGTTGCAAACAAAGCCTTAGACTTCTACGGCAGTCAGTCTAACCGTACAACCTTTTCGCCAGCCGCACGCCGACGCAACAGCTGTTCTCTTCGCGTGCGCCGCCGGGAACTACGCATCGTTCGCCGGTTCCATGACTAGGAGGAGGGGGATGAGCTCGTCTTTGCTTCCGCACGCCCCTTCACCGTATTCCGTCGAGGCCTCACTTGTTTCCTCCATTACTCTCGTTCTCCTCTCTCTAGCTTTGCTCTCGTCTACTGCTACTACTTCTTCCGCCGCCTTCGCATTTTCGCTCCCGGAAACGGATCAGCTGTTAGTTGCCGAAGCGGGCGCGGCGAATGCGTCTGAATTGAACTCCACCGGCAATGGACCGCTGAATCGGCCCAAGGAGGACAGCTTTGCTGACATGATTGATCGAGCTCTGGAAAAGGAATTCAATGAGACTGATCAGAGCGAGGGTTCGTTTTGCTGATCTAATCTCTTCATTTTTTTTGTATTCCTTTGCATCCTGAAGTTGTTATTCCTTGTTTTGTATTGAAAATTTTATTAAATTCTGTTACGGCTTGGTGTAGGGGTTGGTTCTGACCATGCTTTTCTAAAATAGAAATGATAAGTGGGTACTGTTTTTTGAAATCTTAATTAACTTGATCTGAGCTCCATACATTCAAAATAGAAGGTTTCCTTAATTCGAGCGTTATGTGCGGAGGTGATTTACATTTTGTTTCCTGTATTACCTTGTTGCGTATATCTCATTAATTTAGCTTCCACAAGTGTAGGTAAGATAGCATTCCAAACTGATAGTTATTTTCCTAATATGTGGCCTTGCATTAAATTGGCAGCTAGTGATGCTGGCAGCTTCAATAATACTGTTTCAGAGCAGCAGGTGTGTGGATTCTCAAGCATTCTCTCTCTGATATACACCATTTCTCTATAAGAGTAGTTTGTATCTGCAAATGTAATGCAAACATATTGTTATCACTCTCACCTCATATAATAGGTTAGTTAGCTATTTAGTGTATCATAGACATGTAGACTTATGTTTTTCACAATACTGCCATTGGGCCACCACTTAATGCAAGACGGTAGACCGGTAAACATTGATTTAGATATCTAAAATACACTTTTAGCTTGTCAAAATTGAGTTGATTTACAAATTATTGTCTCCTTGGTTGTCTTGAGCACAGATTTCAAATTTGTAATACATGTGATTTGTCCTCTGAGATAATGTGCCAATCACGAACTCCTAAATAGGGACTCCCTCTCACCTTCGTGATTGAGTGCGTACGAGTTTCGCTCCTAATCCTCCTATGTTAGTGTTACTTTATTTTTTTCGATTCTCCCCTAGGATGCTTTCAGAAAATGGAAATCTGTTCAGAAGGGGTTAAACGTATGGACAAGCAAACAAGTCTCAATTTTACACATTTAAATGCTTGCCGTGTGATGACCTGGTAGTCTGGTGGATTTTAGTTGCACTTGATGCGTTACTTCTTTGCATATTGAAAGTTCTATTTTATTGTGAAGTCTTTTATGTGGATCAAGAGTTAAACATTTCTCTCTAATTCAGGCAGTATTGGAGACTGTGGCTAGAGTTAAGACCAAGAAAAATGACACAAAAAAGGAAGAACAGTATGTAATTCCACTATACAACCTCGGTATTTAGTTTCATTCTCGACCATATGCTTATCTTTTTTTGTCTTTTTTTTTATTCCATGCAATGGACGTTCAGGTCATTTCAACTTCACCATGTCTTTAACCTTGATAATGACCATGGAGCAGAAGAGACACCGACTTTGATTGATAGGAAGGTAGATTTTAATGACGACTTTCTACATCATTTAATGTTCTATGAAGAAGAAGAGCAAGAATTACGAGAAACGAATAGAGATTGCCCACTAGAATTAGCTTTTGAATTTGTTTAAAACTAATGATGATTACTTCGTGTACTTAGGACAATGTCTTTATCATATCCAATTTCAAGTCAAAATATCCTGTGCTACAATTAGACTTAAGGTACTGGTTTCTAACCTGTTGTAGCATGTTGCTGCAATTGTCAACTTTCTGTGTCAAAATCACTAAATGCGCTGCATTGTGCATACTTTATAGGTTGATATCAGATCTGGTCGTGGTCATTGTTGCTGCAACTTGTGGTGGAATTGCTTTTGCTTGTGCTGGACAACCAGTTTGTTAACATTCACTCTAAAATAACCATCTTATATCTTGTTGTTAGATGCCTGACCTTCCGTGGATCTTACAGTTGGTAATTTCATAGGTTATAACTGGATACTTACTGGCAGGATCCTTTGTTGGACCCGGAGGCTTTAATGTTGTAAGTGAGATGGTGCAAGTAAGTTGCTTACATGACATACCATGTTGCCTCCGCACATGTATCTGCTTGTTTCATCTATTCATGCACCCTAATTTAAGTTGTATGGTCTTTTCTATTATAAATTTTTATGCACCCTAATTTGTTGTGTGCTCATAGGTTGAGACTGTTGCTCAATTTGGTGTAATTTTTCTTCTTTTTGCTTTGGGACTGGAATTTTCCACGAGTAAGGTTAGTTTACATTGTCAAACTGGCATACAGATTCCATTTTGTGTAGGCGTATGCCCATATTAATATCTACATTATCATGATTATTTTTCAATGTTAGTAATATCATTGTAATATATTTATAGCTCCGAGTTGTCCGTGCAGTAGCAGTTCTGGGAGGCCTGCTTCAGATTCTCCTATTTATGTGTCTTTGTGGAATAATAGTTTCGGTATATACTTAACTCCTTTCCTTTGTGTAGTTTTTTTTCCTTTCTTAAAAAACTGTCGGTTCACCACTCAGCACTTTTTGGTAAAACACACTCATTTGGGACTTGCTCCCAAGGAAATTACATGTCACCTCATTCGCAGGACATATTTTAGTTTTTATACTCCTGACGATTCAAAATTCTCCTTAATTCACCCCTGAATGTTTTTCAAATTTGCTGCACCTCCTTCTGTGTCTCAGCACTTCTCCCTACACTGTGGGCTCTTTTCAAACAATCAAACCTAGCCCTGTCCAGCTTTGATTATTTGACTGCATGTCTTGACTTCGAAATCCATGCCTAGCCCTGTCAACCTTGATGCATCCTGATTAACTTCTTGAAGGCTATGTTAAGGCCATTGGTAATTGGACAAAGTCATAAACATGTTAGTGTGGCAACTTCCCCAAAAAATATACAGTTGGAAGGCACAAGTGTGCAAAATGCAATACAATATGAAACATTTTTTCTGATTCTTTCTCTCTTAATGAGTCAGTTATATCTTATATCTGCATACATTAGAAACATATACAACAACAATAACATCATCCAAGCCTTATACACAGAATATGGGGCTATTAAATTTGCTTATCGCAAAATTTATTTGGATGATCCCTAGCAATCGGAAATTTTATAATCATGCTGTATTAGGACTAGACAGTATTAAAATGCATTACATGTAAATAAAAATGAGGATACGTTAGAATTTTGTTTTCATTTTTTTGTCATTGAAGCTTTGAAGTACTCTTCCAGATCACTACATCTGAGAAGATATACTTTTAGAGAATGCATTAATTTAGTAAACTCTGAGATGTTAGAACGGATTTCTATTTGTTTCACTAGATTACATATTTCTCTTATGGTTATGTTTAATGCATTGAAGTCATATTCCTTGCTCTATTCCTATCTCCATTGGGACCCCCACTATCGTTGCCACTTTAATGTATCAACAGAACATGAATAACAAAAAAGCTAGTACCTTTAAATCTTTACTTGGATAGAGTTGGATTAGAGTATGTTCCCTCACTTTGTCAAGCAATTCCAATTGACCCAAGTTCATTGTCATTGTAGTTGTGTGGTGGGAAATCTTCAGAGGGTGTTTTTGTTGGTGCGTTTCTCTCGATGTCTTCAACTGCAGTGGTAAGCATGTTCGTATGTTACTGTCTGTATACTTGAAACTCTTGTAGTCTTGTTTGATGCACATTTTGTTCTTACATGATCATTTTTGCAATGACTAATGTTGATAACAATGATCTCCACTGATCTACATCTTATTATATTTTCCATGCAAGTGAAAAAACCTATGATATGACAGTTTTAGAATTTCATCTACTTATTTCTTCTTAGGAATGTTGCCTTGAAGAGAATCCACTTGCACGAATTTACAGTGATAACAAATTTTGGAAAATTATTTGACACTATAAATTTTGTGCCCCCATCCAATTGGTGATGATAATGGTATTTAAAACTATCGTCCAAGCTATGGCAAAAACCAATGTCTTTGGGATGTAGGTTTTGAAATTTTTGATGGAAAAGACCAGTACCAACACTCTGCATGGACAAGTTACCATTGGCACTCTAATTCTTCAGGTGCATTGATCGTCTGCTTTTATTTTTTTGTATGGGTCCATATATTTTAAATTCCCTTGAGGGTTTCTCTAACATGTGTCCATGGATACATCATAAAAAAGTTAATGAGTATTTACTGCTTATAGTTCTTAGACTATCTTTAATTTTAAATTTTAGTGATACCTCTATCAAAATTTAAATGAACCCCTTTTCCTTGAAATGATCAAATCCTTTCTTGAATTTGAAAATGAATCACCTTAATTTGTCTTTATTATGTTCCCATGGGCCATGGCTACACATTAGAAAAACACTTCGATGAAAAAGTAATGTAAGCTTAAATCCCAAGACCTCATTTCATATATTTCTTTTTCACAATAACTTCACTGTTAAACTGACTTGTTATTTTTTCTTTTAAAACTCTATCAACCTCTCTCTCAACTTCACCCTTCAGGATTGTGCTGTGGGTCTTCTGTTCGCACTACTTCCTATACTGGGAGGAACCTCTGGGGTACTACAAGGAGTGATGTCAATGGCAAAGTCGTAAGTCTTCCAACTGAAGAATTTCTTTGAGGGGATTGCATAATTTGATTAACTTTTTTTATTCTGTCCTTTTAACAATAGTTATTCGTACTACATGAACTCATTTTCATTTCTTTGTTTATGTTGTTGTATTAAGAGATTATTGTTTGGGTTCTGTAGAAATAATAATAGTTACACTATCATGATACATCATCATTCATCACAATCATTTTTGCTGTTGTTGTTGACTTGTTATAATTATTACTCCATATTTTTCTATTTTCATCTTTTAGATGCTTTCAAGGGTAATGAGAATGACTCTTGGACCTCTTACTTTTGGAGTTTTGAGCTTATGTCTCTGGACTTTAAAGCCATCGACTTAATTAACTGGTTTAGTTTAGATGGAAGGGTTGACAAATAACAAAAAATTACAGATGCCTAGCGACTAATTTGTTTGCTCTTAGTATTGCCTAGATGATATCAAACCGTGCATTAAATCTAGTTTGAAAATATGACTTTGGTTTGCAGACTGCCCAAAATGGATAATCTAGCGTTTAATGAATTCTATGACTATACACACTTCGATGCAACTGGCGATGAATTACCCCTTCTTTTCAAAGTCTTATGGGGTAGTTTATAAATAGCATGGTCATAGAAATTGCTAAGCACCATCATTGTCCGAAAAACGCCTAGCGCTTAAAGTGTTTAGTCAGTGCATAGACACCCTTCCCTTAAAAGTACCTAAGATACATAATATATTCTTGTAAAGCAATGTAATATATAAAAAAGTCAAATATGTTAATACTTATTTAAGATAGCTTCTCTAACATGTGTCCATGATCAGCATGTTGTATTCCCTATTTTTTCTTTTGGGACGAAGTCTGGGTTGTTGTTGTTTTCGTTGTCATCGTCGTCGTTGTTGTTGTCTCCATCAAAGTTTTACTCTTACAAAAAAAACATTGACATGGGGTGTTAAAGGAAGAGTTTTTGCAACTATATCTGCTATATTTTTTTAATCATGCCAAATATGTGTTGAACTGCTGTACTAATTACTTATCATCAGGTTGCTGACGTTGCTCACATTTTTTGCCATTTTAACAATATTGTCCCGGACATGTGTTCCTTGGTTCTTGAAACTGATGGTTAGCTTATCATCACAGGCGAGTTTTACTTTTGACATTATATGATTACATGCCTTGTGAGTCAAAATTAATTTTTCTTCTAGTATGTTTTAGTTTAGTGGATATTGTTGCTGGTCATTGATTCCTATTAAGTTATGTATATACTGCCCATGCTCAGATTCACTGGATTATTTCTTCTTTTGTCTGGACAGACCAATGAACTTTACCAACTGGCTGCTGTTGCATTCTGCCTCCTTGTTGCTTGGGTTTGTTTTTCTTAACCCTATTTTGGATCATTTTGTACTTGATAGTTTGATGCTTCATCGCAAAAAATCCTTTCTAGAAGCCTCTATTGACTTTGAGGGAGTTTGAACTGTTTTATATTCCCTTGCAGCATCTAACATCCTTTTATTATTCTATTACAAAAATCAGTCACTGCTGCATGCATTGAAATCATTTTTACTACTAACTTGAAATGTAAAGCCTGGTTAGTTCACCATGCAAAATACAACTACAGCACTAGTGCACACGGGTTCTTTAAATTTGGGATGGTACTTCAATATGAAATGTTGTCTTGCATTGCTTTGCGATATCTAATATTTTTAATTTGTAATTTTGTATAATAATTCCAGTGTAGTGATAAGCTGGGCCTCAGTTTGGAATTGGGCTCATTTGCTGCTGGGGTGATGATATCAACTACCGACCTTGCTCAACATACTCTGGAACAAGTTAGGTTTTTTTCCTTTAAACTTTTCTATCCACAGGCACTAAAGATCCAAAAGTTTCTAGATTATACATTTCTGCATAACTAGAGTACGGTGCTATAAAAATGCATAAGGTGCTACAGCTTCCATCCCAAAAAAGAGTCATGCTTCAAGTGCTTTATTTGTCCTAAAAAATTCGTACTTCAACAAAACAAGTTAATTTTTTTATGTAACGTCCCAAAAATATTTACTTCCAAGCTAAATATGATAAGTTTCGGCAACAAAAACAATAAACTCAATATTTAGGTACGATCTGTGACTTAAAAGACTTGTATGATATCAAATAAAAAAAGTTGTATCTTGGCCAAACAAGACTCTTTATTTGGGATTGACGGATATATTGATAAGTTCTTTTGGTATCGTTACTGAAAGCAATGCATGTCTTGTTAATTTGTTATAATCATCTTTATGGGCTCTACTTGATTCCTATTAGCAAAAGCAAGTTTAAGCCTTGTTAGAATCTTAAGCTCTTGGGTCCTGTCCTTGAAATGCTTCGAGTAAATTTGATTTTCTATTTTATTAGGACTGGGTGGTGACTTAAAGAGGATATTGGATTGAATAAGTACTTGAAAGGGGCCCAATATCTTCGTAATCCAAATATGTTCATGAATAAGTCTCTATAATGTCTCTAATCTCTAAATCTTCTGTTGTAGAGACCAGGGTTAAATCATGTGTTTATCTTTATATTTATATGACTTGTGCCTAGACTACATATCAGCCTGTAGTTCATTGATGAAATATCTTGTATCAATGCTTCACGATTTAAAAGTATCGCCCCCACTTCCATGTGATTTCTTTTGAACTGGATGTTTATTTAACAGCTGATATGTACACAGGTTGAACCCATACGAAACTTCTTTGCTGCTTTGTTTCTTGCTAGTATCGGGATGCTTATACATGTTCATTTCCTGTGGAACCATGTTGATATCTTACTAGCATCGGTTATACTAGTAATCATTGTTAAAACTGCTGTAATTTTTACAGTCGTCAAGGGGTTTGGCTACAACAACAAAACTTCACTTCTGGTCTGTTACTTTTGCTTTATTTCAAATTATTATATTTTGGTCTGCATTTCTTCAGTTTGAGGTAAAGGAAATGATGGATTATGCACGTTCTGTAGGTTGGGATGTCTTTAGCACAAATTGGGGAATTTGCTTTTGTGCTACTCAGTCGTGCATCAAATCTTCATCTTGTTGAGGTAAATGCTTTTTGGGTTCATCGATTATGCATCATGGGCATCATGGTATGGTATGCATATATGATGGGCTGTGAGTTTTTCCCTCCCTTTTTTCTTTTGGGTTGCTGAAAGTGTTGGTGAAAGGAAAAACATGTTGAGGAAATTTTCGTTCTTATGGTTTGACCTTGGGAAATACAAAGAACAATGAATTATGATTCATTTTTAATTTTTAACTTAGATTAGTCCTTAAGCAATAAGAATAAATATCTAACAGAAGTTCGGACAAATTTCTAAAATTTATACTCAAGACTGAGTATTATGGACCTCTCTTATTTTCTCAGAAAACATTCCTTCTAGTTTTCCCATCAAATTTCCTCCCTATTTTCTTTTTCTATTTGCACCATGTTTTCTTCTCTTAGCATTTTACAAGCTCCAAATACACCCTTGGAGTTGAATTTGACGTTGAGGTTTAAGTATCGTTGTGATATTGCTACCCATACTCAAGACCTACAAGTCATATGTTTATAACTGATGGAACCATTTCATTTTTAGGGAAAACTCTATCTGCTGCTTCTTGGAACAACAGCTCTTAGTCTGGTATGAAGCATTCTCATAGTTTGATCCATTGTCTTTTATCTATTCTGATAGCCTAGTTTTAATGAATGCCCAACTCTCAGGTGACTACTCCATTGCTTTTTAAGTTAATACCTGCTGTGGTGCATCTTGGTGTACTACTTAGATGGTTTACACCTGACAGCCAGAATGAGGTAAATAATACACTATTATTTACCTTCTAAAACCACCCTTAATACTCCAGAACATGTTTTTATGTATACACACTTCTCTGAATTTCAGTTGGGATTAAAAGGGGAAAGCCTCCGGTCAGAGAGCGTTAAACAGAGGATTGCCTTGATATCAAAGGATCTCTTGATTCATGAAGGTTAAGCTTGTATTACACATTCCCCCAGGGTGGGTGTAGCAAAAGGCTACATAGGTTCTCTAGCTGAATAAGCTCACACAAGCAAGAACTTGGATCTGAGTTATCCGCTGCATGACTCAATGTGGCATGTCTTGCTATATACACATATACGTCAATCACACCACTAACAAGCTGAAGGTTTCACATGACGTAACATCGATGTGAAGAACTTCTGAGAAACGGGGAAACGACATCGGAGGTTATATCTAACTGACAAAACCACTAACAAGCTGAAGATTTCACATGATGTAACATGGTTATTTTTATTTTTATTTTTATTTTACCTAGGTATTCTTTTTCATTCGTCCTTAGTGTGAAATAGTCTTTTGTTTGTTTGGGATCTAACTAAACTACTGTACTAGACCGGTTAGTTTAAAATTTCACCCGCATTTGGTAGGTATCTTTTCTTATGTAAATCCCAGAATGTAACTAACATTTTCGTGCATCCCATCCCCTATGCCAATTGTATAAATCTCATTTCTCTGCTTCTCTTGAATAGGATGCTCAGGTAGTCAGGTCCAATGCTTTCTTTTTCCGAGGTTGTGAACATTGACATTATACATTTTTAAAAAGCCTGAAATCAGGTGACAGCGTATACTCTTAGGCATGGGCCGGGCTCCGGGCTTGGGCGGGCTCTGGGTCCAAAATATTCAGGCCCGGAACCGGCCTTGGTTAGGACCGGGCCGGGTCGGGCTCCATATATTGTTTTTGGGAAAAGGGGCAAATAAGCCCTCGAACTAATCAAAAAAGTACAAATCACCCCTAAGAGGTTCTGTCCGGCCGTCGCCATTTGGGGTGGTTCCTAGTAGAATTTTTTGATGAATTTTTTTAAACATCTTCTTCATTAAGTCTAGTTTATCCAAATTAAGTTTCAGCTAAAACTAAAACCAGGAAGGCAATCGAATGATTTTCTTCTGAAATATATTGTGTTGTTTAACTGCGCAGTTATCTCCAAAAATTCATCTGATTGACTTCTCGATTGAAATTTTATCAGAAATTTGGTATGAGTAAATTAGACTTAATGAAGAAGATGCTCAAAAAATTACATCGGGAACCTCCCCAAATGACGACGGCCAGACATAGCCTCCTGTATAAGAAGTGATTTGCACTTTTTTGGTTAGTTCAAGGGCTTATTTGCCCCTTTTCCCTGTTTTTTTGGGTATTTTTGAATTAATTCCAGCCCCCTAATCCCCTCACCCCCAACCAACCCCCCTAAACCGCCCAGCCCCACCCACCTAGCAGGCTGCCCAGTGCCCAAAGCCAAAAAATTGAAAAAAATAGGGCCGGGCCGGTCCACGATTTCAGCAGCTCGTAGCCCGCCCCATTGACACCCGGTTCGGGCCCCCAGTCCTGCTACTGCTTGGGCGGGCCAAGTCGGTCCTGCACAATACCGGGCCGGGCCGACCCATCCCAGTCCACCCCTATATACTCTTAATAAATATAGTTTTTTTGGAAAAGTTCTCCAATTCATGTATGCCTGCACCCTTTGATATTACGACCTAGTTTATTGTTTCGTACCAAACATACTAGACTACTTGATAATGGACAAATTGACAAAGCAGATCCTAAACAAGCTAATAATGTTTTAAAAGGCGCTAGACGTTAGTTTGGTGCCAGTCCAACGCCTAGCAAGTAGCGCCTATGCAGGCGCCTAGGCAGAGACATAAAAATCATAATTTTATCAATATTTTTTACATAAATACAATTGCTAATGTTGTATTTGTGCGTATAAAAAACATATACGCACATATACATATTAACATGCATAACTAATATAGTTGTCACTTGTCACATTCAATAATATATTATACCTACTCACTTAACTTCATTATGTAATAAATATTACTCCGTCTTAAATAATAATAACACTTAAAATTATATAAGTTAAACATGTATAATTTTTTTTTATCATAATCTACAACTAGTAGTTTCTTCATATGCATTGTTAAAAATAAAGGTACATATATCTCCTAGAATACTAAATGAAAAGGCAAAATAAAATGTTCAACGAATATTGGCTAATGAGCTCCCTTAAAAGGAGATGCATCTTTTTGGTATGAGTAGTACTATTAATCTGTTTAAATCAAATCTCAAGTGTTATAGAGGTAAGGTAGGGTAGATGGCGATAGGGTGGGGTCGGGATCGGGGTGGAGACGAGGTAGGGGGTTAGGGTAGGGTATGGTAGGTCGGGGTTAAGGTAGGGTAGGGTGGCATGGGTCGGGGTTAAGGTAAGGTAGGGTATGGTGGGGTCGGGGTGATAATTCTTTATTTATTTTTCGGCGTAATTCTTCTCTATGTTGATGATATCATTGTTACAGGTAATTCTCTTAAACTAGTTACTCATTTTTTATCTCTCCTGAATAAATGCTTTCCCATGAAGGACTTGGGAGATTTACATTTTTCCTTGGCATTCACGCTTCTCATACTCCATGTCTGTTTCTATCTCAGCAAAAATATATATATGATCTTCTTCATCGTTTTCATTTACATACTTTAAAACCTGTGCGCTCACCTCTTCCTAGTCATACTAAACTTTCCCTTACTGATGGAGAGCTCCTTGCTGTTGCCACAAAGTACAGGAGTATGGTAGGTGCATTACAATATTTGACTTAAACTCGACCATATATTACTTTTGCTGTACACCTGGTTTCTCAGTTTATGCATGCTCCACGCACTTCACATATGTTGGCTGTTAAGCGTGTTTTCAGGTATTTTCAGGGCACATCCACTCATGGTCTACTCTTACAATCTTCGCGCGGCTCTACCGAGATCATTGCTTATTTTAATGTTGATTGGGTTGGATGTCCTCCTCTACTTCTGGTTATGCGATTTTTCTGGGGCCCAATCTTCATCTCCTGGCGGTCAAAGAAGCAGCATACTGTCTCCCGCTCTTCCACAGAAGCTGAATACAGAGCCATAGCTTACACAGTTCAGGATACTCTTCACATATAATCAGTGCTGTCGAATTGGGATTTCATGTTCGTGTTCCGACTACTCTGTACTGTGATAATGTATCTGCTTCATTTCTGTCTGTTAATCTTATCCAGCATGCCAGGAGTAAGCATGTTAATATTGACTACCATTTTGTTCGTGAACGAGTTGCTCATGGTGATCTTCGGGTTAAGTATGTTCCTACACAGACTCAGCTGGCAGATATATTTTTTCTAAGTGTTTGTCGCCCCAACGTTTCACTCTTCTTCGTGACAATATGCGCAATGTTTCCCCTGCACAACTTGAGGAGGGTAATAGAGTAGATTTATTATTATTTATTATTTTGGGACTCATATTGTAATATTGAACTCTTTCTATTATAAATATATCTGTCAGAGTTACCATTAAGGTTAAACCTGATATTATTTTCACGCTATACTCCATTAGTCTCAACTCTCAAGCACTTCACCCAAGATTTGGTGTGAGTTTTTGAGAGTATAAGATTAATCCGATGAAGTCATTACGGCTAGTAAAAAATTCTAATCATGTAGACTACTGTAGCTAGTATATGTAGGGTAACAAGACAATTGTGTCAATTGTGTGTAACTGTGTATAGTACAAGTCGCATTAATTATCATTTTCACATTCATAGCCATTGAAGATTGAATTGCCTCCAATATTTAGTTGTTAGATTCAGGTAGAAAAGCATGTTTTTTGTATACCCAATTGGATCTCATTTCTCATCATCTAAGGTAGCTATACTTAGGCACCTGCCTTCACACGCTTAGCCTTAGCTAGCTGCCTGACTGCCTCAAATTTCTTCCTCTCAAAATGGGCAAGAGGCAGGAGCCTTTTTAACATGTCTCACAAGATATTCCTCTCTACTATATGTCTCAATTCAATTTCTAATACTCCGTATCTTGTTCAGTAAAGAGTCCAAGCTAGGAAGTACAATAGGTGCATATCCTACACTCCATAAACCAAAAGGATAACACCCCATCCATGAGAGCCTCCAACATCGACCGGACGGCACGATGGGAGGAGGTAAATTGGACTATAATCACAATCTGACCGATAGAGAGTGGAGCTCTGTCTCCGGTACTTGCAGAGGCTCTCTTTTGAGTAACCTCTCATCGCAGTTGGCGAGAATCGAACCCGGGACCTAACCCTTGTGGCACTCCCTCGCTACCAGTTGAGCTACGCCCACCGGTCACACTCCATAAACCAAATTTCTATTACGGAGTACTCCGTATAACTTAACTCAACTCAAGGCAAACTCCATAAACTATGCAATCAATGAGTGATGGACTGCATAAAAGAATGAGCAAATATAAAGAATTTGCTCCAAATAGGAACGTAACCTACTTGTACTTCCTTGATCTCTCTATAAGAAGATTATATATGTGAGGTCAAGTTCTCATTATAAGTAAATTTCATATGTACCAAATTTAACTCGATCTCATCCTACGAAGCTTTTATGATCTGTCTGGATGATAAACTTAAGTAAACATAAAGAGCTCGTTTGGTTGCACGAAAATCGGCTGATTTGACTGATTCTGCTGATTTAAGAAAAAATTATTTTTAAAATATATTTTATTAATAAAATAAAAAAAATATTATATGTAAAAATAGCTAACTTTAACCAATACAACCAGAAAAGTAACTCTAACGTTATTTTTTCTGCTTATTACACAATTCAGCGCGCAAAAGCAAAAATTATGTGTTTGGTCAAAAAGTTGGCTCATAAGCATGATAAGCCGAAAAACAGTGTTGCCAAACAGCCTTGAAAATTTTATTTATGCTTAAGTTTATTAAAGATTGGGTGACATCAGTGAACTTTTTTTTTTAAATCACATCGGTGAACTTGATTAGTTACATGTATAAAATTGTTTGTAAAATTATTGGGTCAACTCTAGTAAAAGCATAAAAGTTGTTTGAATGGAGGTTAATTTAGGTGAATATGCTAAATTGACTTCTAAACATAACTTAACCTTCATAATTCCAGGATTCAAGGTTCTTAAATACCAAGTTACTGATCGAATGTTTCACAAGTTCTCCAAAGAAAGATTCTAGAACTAGGCCCTTGTCACAAAAATAGCTAGAAATAAACAAAGTAAACCTAAAATTACTCCTAGAAAACAAAAGTATCACTAATTAATGTACTAATCTTAGTTGACTAATTTATATATATATTTATTATCCACATTTCCCCGGGATCTAATTTTTCTTTTAGAGTCCCAACAAATGTTCAACAAATTCGTCTAATTATTTAATTAGAAGTTTCAGTCACGATTCGATAATTTCATAATGTTCAATCGATTTAAGTTTCATTAGCCGATTCTAAATAAGCTCTTATATAAGCCATGCATACTTTCATATGCTTATTGAATGCACAACCGTCATTTGAGTTTTCAACACCAAATAAAGAAGGGTGCCAAATAAATAAGTTGTACACAAAAAATACGGAGTATAGCGTGAGGCTTGGGTTTCATCCGTGGTATGCAAAATGGTCGTATGAAAGAGCCACTGAGAGAGACCATAGCTAAAAAGCAGCCAATTTTTTAGAGGTGAAGTGTGAGCAGGTTGTTTTGTAAGAGGGGAAGGGTATGGGGTCGCTGCTCGTAAAGAGTAAAGGCTGCAAGAGAAATGAGTGGAAAGTGCAGCATGAAATAATAGTAGAGCCATGATCTTTTTCTAGATAAAAGTATGTCTAGAAAATAGGTTAGCTTTACATATGATGATGGGGATAATCGTACAAATAATACTTTTACGGAAATAATTTTATTGACAGTTTATTAGCCAACTTTCTCATCAACCACATAATTATATGGAGTAGATTCAAGTTCTCCACTAGAAACAATCAAAATAAATAATACTACAAATACTTTTTGAAATTACTATATTGCATCATTTTAATTATTTTAATGTAATGTTTTTTCAATTTTAGTAACAAAATATATTTTATATATAATTTTTATACGATTCAGCAAATTCAGTCAAAATTTCATAAATTTTATCAGATTTAGTCAATTTAACTAATTCCAATGCTACTAAAAAGGCCCTTGCGACGGAAACAAATTCAATTTATATTTTTCATACTCGTAATATTTAAGGAAAAAAAGTAGTAACAGTATTCGATGGTGTAAACAAAATAGGAAATGTGGTGAAAATGTGTGAAAGAGAATTTGAAAAAGTAGAAAATAAACGTGGTTGCGTAATTTTAAAGGAAAACCTTATTGAAAAGGGGAATTTTCGCAAAATATAATTAAAATACCACCATAAAAAAGTGTAGCAAACAAAAGATTACAAAGGGGTATTTACTTGATCGTTAAATCATATAATTTGAAATTTTAGTTTAAGCCAAATTTGATAGTAGTTTTTATAATATAATTTTCTGAAAATAACTTTTAAACACTTAAAATATAAGCATTTTTCAGATTTTGGGGCAGACGTAAACTTAGTAAGACCCCTAGCTAACTACGCCACTACTTGTCAAAGGAGTTACATATTTTACTCAAAAGAACAGTAAATTAAAATTTGATAAATCACTTTTTTTCTTTCATCAATGAGGAGAACTATTTATATTAGAGTTAAGAGATATGATAAGATCTAAGTGTTAACCTATAGTTGATATTAAATATATTACTCCGTAGATATTATCAAGATTTATTAGATAAGAGCATCTCCAATGCTAAAATGTGCATGGTGCACATGTGGCATGAGTGATAGCCACATAAATATTAGCAACTAAATTATCTCTCTCTTTATTTGAATGATTTTATACAATTTTGATAAGTTTTTCCCTGCAATATCAACTCCAATGTCAATATTTAGACAGTTTCCTTGACATTGTGGAGAAAAACTTACTAAATCTGTATAAAATCATTAAAATAAGGAGAGAAAGAATTTATTTACTAATATTTATGTGGTTATCTCTCATGGCACGAGTGCACCGTGCACATTATACCATTGGAGATGCTCTACTACGGAGGAGCAGGAGTATAGAAATTTTATGTCTGTTTTCTTAGCAACTTGAAAATGACTCAATGATTATTACTCTGTATTATTTTTTTATTGTTCTCACTATTCAATTATAGTACGGAGTATTTGATTGTGCTTAATGCCAACACTTTTTATTGGGATGAATTTGGATGATGTGATCTATTTCTAGGAGTGTTACAATGATACAAATATACAATCTAAGCATACGGTGCATGACTTGAACGAATGAGAAGTAGCCTCTCTTTGCAATATGTGTTGATAAGTGTTTTTTTTTAAAACACTTAGAGCCCGTTTGGTAGCACCAAAATGGGCTGTTTTGGCTGATTCTGCTGAAATTTATGATATTCTGGCTGGAGTGGCTGTTTTGGCTGATTCTGCTGATTTAAGAAAAAAATATTTTAAAAATATATTTTATTAATAAATTAAAGAAAAAATTATATGTAAAAATAGCTAAAATGGTCCTCTACAGTAACTTCAGCCAATACAGCCAGAAAAGTAACCCCAACCTTACTTTTTCGGCTTATTACAAAATTCAGCGCGCGAAAGTAAAAGTTACGTGTTTGGTGAAAAAGCTGGCTGATAAGCCTGATAAGCCGAAAACAGAGTTCTCCAAACAGGCTCTTATTTTATTAATCATTATCAACTTTTACTATCTCGGTTTTCGTGCGGTTTTCGTGTAGAATCTACTTTTTACTTTTTCTATTATACAAAAAGCAATTATTTTTACCAAACACTACCAACTTTTACTACTAATCACATTTTCTCAAAAAGTGCTTTTATTTAAGAACAAGTGGTTGCAAACAAAGCCGTAGTCCAAACAATATATGGGATTGATCGTTAGTTTAACTCTTATTCTGAAAACTAACTTAATATTTTCGCTAGCTAGGTAATTATAATATTGGTACAATTAAATATTCTATTATATACTACCCCCATCTCATAATTATCTCCTAAAGTACAAGCAGCAATGAGATTAAGATATTGAGTATTATGTGATGTATAGTTGTGCAAATGAGAGAAAAATGTATAAGAATGTATAACAAATGTTGTGAGTCACAAAATTTTTACCAAGTAGAGAAAGACGGGATAATTTTGAGACAGACGAAAAAGAAAGGTTTGAAAATAATATTTGACGGAAGGAGTATTACATGAAAATACTTTTCATATCAGTTTTTTTTAAAATAAAGTATACACGTACCCCACACTAATGAAAAAAAGTGTTATCCCTATACACAAATCCTCCCGAATTTCGTGTAGATTTGCACACATGAAAAATTCTTAGTGTACATGAGTTGTACACAAAGTATACACAAAACTTTTTTAGTTGTCTGTCTACATGGACAATTTATTTGAAAAGGAGCATGATTTAATGCCAAAATTCTCTAATTGCATGTGTACTTAGGCAATATACAATTTGTGTACACATTTTTTGTACACCAAAGATGTTTTCTTTTGTACTGTTTTCAGTCTCAGACCAGAGCAGACCAGATCAGACCAGACTTAAACAGACCAGACCAGACCAGACCAGACTTAAACAGACCAGACCAGACCAGACATGGACAATTATAAAATACACAAACACCAGACGTTTATCAGACCAGACCAGACTAGCAAATGTTAGTCCAAAAGAAAACATCCCAAGAATTGCTCTACACACATCACACGTACTATGTATGCAGTGGCGTATCTACTATGGGGGCAGCAGGGGCAGCTGCCCCCACTCAACCCCAACCCAACCCCTATATATATGTCCAAATTTTTACAAGAAATTACTCAAATTAAGAGTTAAATGTAGAAAAAAATTCTAAAATAGGATTAGAAGTGTTTTCTTTAATATTAAAAGAATGAAAGGCTAAAAAAATCACTAAATTATGTTATGTTTAAGACTGTTTAACTTATATTTAGGTAAATTTATTAAATTTTATTTGCAATTACATCTTTACACACCCGTAATATAAATTAATCTTCTTCTTTTTCATACTTGTACATAGATATTATAAACTAAATTTAATCAAACAATATAATTAATAATGTGATTTGTTATTTGTGAAATATGAGACTAGATTGTAGTCAAGTTTGCCCCCACTCACCAAAGTTTCTGGATACGCCACTGTATGTATGTGGTTGGTTTTACTCGTGTATATTTTTTATTTGGGTCCAAATGGTTCCTAAAACAACCCTGGCCCTCTCTGCCAAAGCCCATTTTTGGCCTTTAAAACCGAGGATTTGGATCCTTAAAACACAATTGTCCTTGGGGTTTTACCATGCATCACGCGTAGTTAATGACTGAACAGATACTTTGTACTTAGAGAGAGGGTGGGGTCGGGGTGGAAGTCTAGTGCTTCTACTAAATCATGATTCCCCTTCATAAGTGTCTGGAAATTTCCTCAGTTTCTTGGTTTATGGGATCTGAATAAGATCTCACTTTTGCTTGATCATGCAAGAAAAAACCTTACTTTTTTGCACTGGCTTTTACTCTCTTCAGGTTGGTGCTAGCTGGGGTTTAATTGTTCTCTTTGGAATAAGTAAATATACTGATACACACACGGTACATGCACTAATTGAGTTTAGAAACTGAACTTTCTATTTGTAGAAAAATGCATAAACATAGAAGGGAAGCCTTTACTCGGTAAGCTTTGCCTTTATCACATACGGAGTATTTGTTGTGGGATTCTTCCTGACCATTAGTCAGCGATGCAGGGATGTTGCGTACGTTTTTGTAAATCATATATGGAGTACATAAATTATAGTCATGTTAATTAGAACTATGGTTGTTTTAAAAATGGGTCAAAACTATAATAATTAAAACTTGAAGGTCACATTTAAAAGGAAAAGAAAGCCAAAAAGTTGGATGGTGTGATATATGGTGTACGCCATATATGGCGTGAAGCTATCCTCCCTCCCCCATTTTGGTGTAATGGTGTAATGTTTGGTGCCATTGTTGGAGCATTTTTTGCCAAATACACTATTTTGGTGTTGAAAATGGTGCTTGTTGGAGATGGCCTAAGACCATATGCGGTAGCATGCAATAATCCGTTTATGGTATCTTTAGGGGGTGTTTGGATCTGATTCTCAAAACTGATTCTACTCTTTCAGGGAGCAGAAGCAGAAACTGGAGTGTTTGGGTGAAATTCCAACAGCACTCCTGGAGCTCTAATTTACTCTCGGAATCAATTTTTTTAGAAGCTGGGGGTACCAGCTTCTGAAAACTGATTCTGATTCTGCTTCTGCTTTTAAAAAAGAAGCAGAAGCAGAATCAGTTCCAAACACCCCCTTAATTCATTTATTATCTACACATCAAGTTGTTCAACCGAGTCTCTGGTCATATTTGAATATTGAATATTGAATATTTGTCCCTTATTGCTACTTTAGTACTATGGAATATTAGGATTTGTTTGTTAATACTACAATTTTCCGAATCGAATGAATTTGATGAAATTTAGCTTGAATTGGCTGAATCTGTTGAATTATAGAAAAAATATATTTAAAATATTTTTATTAGTAAAATTAAGAAAGAATTACATGAAAATAGTTAAAGTGATCATTTACACTAACTTTAGTTAATTCATCTAGAAAAGTCAATTCAACGCGTGAACTAAAAAGTTACACTTAACAAAAGAAATTGGCTGATAAACTGGATTGATAAGTTGAAAATAGAGGTTACCAAAGTGGTTCTTCTACTACAATATTCGTCACTCTAAGCCTAAGACATGAGAAACTTGACACAAATTTTAATAAAAGGAGAATTATTCCTACCCTATTACATTAATTTTGAACCATTCTTTTTTTGTTGATAAAATTGTTCTTTTTGTGGGTGTTGTTATAAAAGAAAAAAGGATGAGACACCTGAATGCCCTAAATACCAGCCGGACAGTTAATTGAAAAAATGTAAATTAGATTTTAATCATAGACAAATAAAATAAATACTCAATGGAAGTAGGTGTAAGGGAGGAACTTGTTGGAGTCATTATTTTCTGGTTTTTAGTTGGGATATTTTGACTTTACACCCCACTTTTTAGGTGATATTAGACTTTGCACCCCATTTTCAAAACTCTTAGACTTTGCACCCCATTTCCTCAAAAATATCTTTGCCTTTGCACCTCATTGAGGAAATTTTCTTCACAAAATATTGTAGATAGGGTGCAAAGTCTAAAAGTTTTGAAAATAGGGTGCAAAGTCCAATATCAGTTAAAAAGTGAGGTGCAAACTCAAAATTCCCCTTTTTAGTTTGCACTATAAGGAAAGAAAGGAAAACACCCTACATTGTGTTTTGGTTTCACTGCATTAGCTTCTTTTGGCATATGTAGGATAGTTGCTATGATATATAACTCACATATTCTCAACAAACCAAGAAAAACACCATAAATCTTCTTGCAAAGGTTATTTTCCACCATTCCCTCAGAATTGAAGGAAAGTTTAAGGTTTGGTCAATCCCCTGATTCCATACTTTCTTTGGTACCTTATATACATATGAGAAAGAATACTTCAGCTATGAATGCAGTTAGTTTACTTCTTTTTTTGTTATGGCTAAATTGGAGTTTATTATTGAAATTGATCCCACAAACATTTAAGCACAGTCATGATTTTTATATGATACAGATCTTCCTTCTTATATACTCCTATCTTTGTTACTTTATTGCAGTATATATACAGAGTGTATGATACAGAATTAAGGTGAAAATCATTTATATTGCTTTGTTTTTTGAACTATGAAAAGGTGAAAATAATTGGAGTAAAGAAGGAATGGTAGACCAGAATGAATGAGATGGCTGGAGACGAACACTATAATAATTGGGTGGCCACAAACTTTGGAAATGGGAATTGGAACGCCGAAAACCAAAGGATGGACAGAAATGTAATTTCGTTACTCCTTCCTCCGGCGATGCCGGATGTCGCCGGAAGTTCGATTCCGATCAACCATAACAGAGTTGAACAATTTCACGAGAATGATCAGTTTCTTCTTCAAAACCACCGGCCTTCTTTCCCCTCCTACTATTCTCCATTCTCTGTTTTCAACCCATTCAGCGGGTTGCCGGTCGAAATGATGAGCAGCAGAAAGTGGGATTTCAACCAGAACGCTTCAAGCGGTCGTGATATTCACTATGGCGCTTCCGGCGTCGGCGGAGGTTCGCCGTCAAGATATACTGCGGGAAGTAGCAGCCAGCTGTCCCTTACGCTCACTGCTCCGACCGGTCATTGTCACGAGGAACATGAAGGAGGATCATCGCCGTCGTCAACGACGTATCTAGCGGTGGTCCAAGAGATGCTGTCTGAAATCGCGAAATATTCGGTTCAGAATGTGGATCCTTCGACATTATTATTAAGCTGCCCAGCTGATGATGGCGGCGGCGGCGGATCTTCCAATCCTTTTTGTGGACCCCCCACAGCGATCTCTCCCGCCGATGCTGAATCTAAGCGCAAGCATCTCCTTGCTCTGTTACAAGCGGTACGATTTTTCAACTTGTGTCCTCCTTTCATATCATAAACTGTTCTGCTAATAATGATACATATTCGTTTTGGTATTAGTTAATTAGTTGATTCAATTGCAATCCATGGCATTCTCATATTTCAAACTACTTCAATTGTGTGGTACTCTATGTATCATATCTTTTCTATTGGAATATTGCAATTGAATAATTTAAATATAAATAAATGATTAACTTATGATTTAGACCATCAAATGCATTATATATATGATGTGCATTTTTGGAATGTGTTTCCTAGGATTCCCTGGTTTAAATATTTGGAATGTGTTTCCTACCATCAAAAAATTATTCTCATATTCAAAGGATCCATTAAGTGAAACTTCAAATTTAAAAAAACATACTCGTAATTAAAATTATGAAAATATCTACTAGAAATGTTCCGAGAATTGAAGCTAGAAATGCAGGATAAAAGCTGAAAAATATCTTTTGTGTGTTTTGATTTTAGAGAGTGTGTGGTAAGGTGTAAAATACTTTGTATACTTTTTTTAGGGATAAAAAAGGTTTGCAATGTTTGACTTAATTATTTAATGTAGAGCGTTTTTAAAAAACATTGCGCACCGTCCAATTTAAAGCATTTTATCGTGGGGTGGTGAAATATTTGGCTTGCTTTATATGCGCAAATAATTTACGCGTATAAATTAAAAATAAATTATGCGTTTATTCAAACAATGTAATCTATTTTACACGTAAAATGATTGTTCCTAAATTTTGCATATAATTATTTCGCGTGTCAAAGATTTAACTTGTAAACTATCAAACAACCCTTAGTATTGTGACAAGTATTACTAGTACTCCATATAGGTGATATAGGGGGTGTTTGGAACTGATTTTGCTTCTGCTTCTTTTTTAAAACAGAAGCAGAATCAGTTTTCAGAAGATGGTCTCCCCCAAATTCTAAAAGAACTGATTATAGGAGTAAATAAGAGCTCCAAAATCACCTTCTGCACTTTCACTCAAACACTTCAACTTTTGCTTTTCCTCCGTGAAGGAGCGGAAGTAGTTTTAAAAATCAGACCCAAACACCTACATATAATACTACTCCCTCCGGTTTTTAATAAACTTCACACTTTCCTTTTTGGGACGGTCTAAAATAAACTTCACACTTCCTTATTTCCTTTTTTGGCAAAGAAATCTACATCAAAACAGTGCCAAACAGTGCCAAACAGTGCCAAACAGTGTCTCAACAGTGTATTCTACAGTAAAGTCAAATTTCTCTTCTTATTTTGTGTGAAGTCAAAGTGTGAAGTTTGATAAAAACCGGAGGGTGTATAATCATCGTCATCATCATCTGATGCCGGAATTAATTAATATATATGGAGCTGAGGCAGGTAGATGATCGGTACAGCCAATGCTTGGAGGAGCTGCATATGGTGGTTTCAGCATTCCATGCTGCAACTGATCATCCGGCTTCTACAACTACTAGTACTAATTCACGCCGCCGCCCTCATTTAGCTCTTCAAACCGTCTCTTTCTGGTACAAAAACCTCAGGGAGAGAATCGGCAATTTTATTCTCGCCGTGGGAGAACAGTGTGGCAGTTCGAGCAACCACGGCGGCGGCGTGACGGAGGAGGAGCGGTCGCTAGAAGCGTCTCTCATCCAGAAGCAGTGGGCGGTTCAGCAGCTGAGGAAGAAAGAGCAGCAGCAGAATCACTTGTGGAGACCCCAAAGAGGACTGCCCGAAAGATCCGTCGCTGTTTTGAGGGCTTGGATGTTTCAAAACTTTCTTCACCCGTAAGCTCTCTCTCCTAACGTATTTAAACCATATTTGACTTTTTGGTCAATTATGTTCAATTACGTACATAAAGAGTATATACTTTTATACGCAGTAGAGTTCAAAAGGTACATAAATCTTTTGTAAAAAGAAACCCCCTAATTAAAGTACAAAAATTATGGTTTTCTTTAAAATATAAGGAGTACGTACTACGTACTTCGGTATTGATTTAGAATATCCCTTGACTATATAAGGATGTTTTTACTTGGATTGTAATTTGCTGGTCTGGTCTGGTGTGATTTCTTTGTATTTTTATAACTATCCAAGTCTGGTCTGGTCTGGTCTGATTTGGGACGAATTACAGTCCAAGTGAAAACATCCTGTCAACTATAGCTTATTGAGAGGAAATTAGTAATTAAGTGTCTTTAATGAATCCTTAAATGGAAATGTGATAAAACTTTTGGAACTACATACTATCTACTCCCTCCTCCCTCCCTCTGTATTTAAAAGTTTCTTACACTTCTTTTTCGGGATGTATTATATTTAAAAGTTTCCTACACTTTCATTTTTGGTAAGTTTATCTTTTATAAAATACTCAACACTAAGGATGGCAATGGGGGCGTGGACCTGTGGGGAACCGCCCCGCGGGGGAAGGATGGGGCGGGGCTTGGGGCGGGGGCGGGGGCGGGGATGGGTGAAATATTTTTACGCCGTTAAAATATGGGGCGGGGGACGGATATTGCTACACCCGCCCCGTCCCCGTTATAAATATATACTCAAACATATATATACACATATATAAATAATGTACACATATTAAATTTAATTATTTGTAGTATATAACAAACGCATATACATAAAGACATACATAATTGTATACGATTTAATCATGGTTAATGAATTAATACATATTATACTAGAATAATAATAAGCTAGTGATGATTAAAAATATTTATCATACATGTTACTCCGTATATGAGTTTTAAGAGTGAGAAAGTAAGTAAATAAATACACAAACATTTATATGTAATATAATATGTAATTAATTGTATTATAATTGTTGAGAATTTTGAAACAACGTACATGATAATAATATGTTTACTTATATTTTTACTTTAATTGTATTCAATTCACAAAACTTATTCAAATTAAAGAATTATTAAAAATGGTGATATTAACTTTTAACAAACACAATACTTCAGTGTTGCGTGTGTGTGTCATATATCACTGTGTGCGCATAGATATATATAGGCTTAGGATCAAATGAGAACAATTTTTGACATGAGAACGTGCGAACACCACATTTACCCTCAATGTGAAGCACAATGGGCTCGCACAATGCACTTTTTTGTATCTAGCACAATATTTACAAAAGTGCCACCATGATTATTTATATTAGCTTGTATTGAGCGAAGTCCAAATGTGAACTAGAATGGCTCTATTGTGTGTCACATTGGATTATTGTGTAATATATTTGATTAAATGTGAGTGTTCCCACGTTAAGCATCGTTTTCATTAGAAACGCACTACATATATTTATAATAAGATATTAAAAAGTATATGCAAATACGATAAATTAAATTTATATGGGGGCACCCGTGAGCACCCGTGGGGGACAATGGGGTGGGGCGGGGATGGGGCAGGTCTGGGAGTAACGAGAGATGGGGCGGGGATGGGGGGAACTTTTTAGACATGAGTTGGGGGATGGGGGAGTGTACCCCCGCCCCATTGCCATCCCTACTCAACACCCCCTACTTTATCTATTTTTTATCTTCTCTTTCATACTTTTACGCACTCTTTCCTACTTTTTCTATACTATTAATTACCCTTATTATTCTATCCTTAATATTGTGCTAAAATATGTAGCCATGTAGGGAACATATAAATACGGAGGGAGTATAAAGTAAACTACTATTCTCTTCATTTCACTATAATGGTTCAATTTTCCATTTTTTCATCCTCTGTTCCATTAAAATTGTATCATACGGAGTACCATATTTAGTGATACTTGTGTTGCTCTAATTCATACTTCATTCTCACTTTATCAGTTCATTACCAACTAACTCTACTTTTTCATAAAACCGCACCACTTTATTTTGTCTCCATCGTAGGGGGCAGAGATAGTACTACGTATGAAATAATGAGATAATTGTTGGAATCCCTTTTTCTTTCTGTTGTACCCCCTTTGTCACTGAAATATCTTCCAAATGATGTTGTTTTGCATGTGAATTAAGAAAGTGAGAATCGTATAGTAGAGAGAAATGTGTAAGAATTGGTAAGAAATGTTGTAAACCATATGTTAAGACCTTAGATTTCATCAAAGGTCAACCTGTTATGAAGGGTAACCCATATCTTAATATATACTTCGTGTACCATAAATTGTTTAAATCATGAAAAAGGAAAGGTTATTGAGACCAACGAAAAGAGAAGGTTGGAAGACAATTCAGAGTGGAAAAAAGAGGTAGTGTTTTATATTATCTTGTGTTCTTACATATTGTCCCGTAAGGTTGAGTGTATTGTATAATCATTTCACTGAATTTATACACGTCGATCTGAAATAAAGTAAGTCGAGTGTATTGTATCATCATTTCACTGAATTTATCCCCATATTAATCTCAACTTCATCCCCAACGTACGTACGTGACTATGTAATACTCCGTATTGTAATTTGGATGCAATATGGGCATTACCATACGAAATGTTTTTTATTCGAGCAAAATATAGATACTTTATTGTTTAACAAATTAAAGTTGAGAAGAAGATGATGCATGGTATGACTAAATTGAGTCTTCACTCTTTTAGATTAGAAACATGCTTTGATGTTGTGACATATTTTGTACAATCATGTA
Organism: Cuscuta epithymum; assembly: GCA_945859915.1. Taxonomy (NCBI): domain Eukaryota; kingdom Viridiplantae; phylum Streptophyta; class Magnoliopsida; order Solanales; family Convolvulaceae; genus Cuscuta; species Cuscuta epithymum. The sequence continues at coordinate 6,913,116 of CAMAPF010000011.1, read as the reverse complement.
CTCGTGTTTTTAAAATTGATGAAATATATATAGGGTGACTAATACGTACTACGTAGTATCTGCTACTGAACAATATACTACTCTCTCTCTGTCTCATTTTACCTGTATTTTCCTTTTTGGATTGTATCAAAATAAGTGTCACATTTCCCTATTTAAAAAGAAATATGCGGTTCACAATATTTCACTTTACTACACTCAAATCTCAACAACAACTTTTACCTTTTCAACCACTTTATTAAAAATTGTACCAAAATCAAAAGAGACACATAAAATGGGACTAATTACTAAGATCTACTATGTATATTCTTAATTCAATTGCGTGTTTGGATATGTGTCAGGTACCCAAAGGACACAGAGAAGCACTTGCTTGCGGTAAAGAGTGGACTAACAAGGAGTCAGGTACTCTTACATATAGGCATCAAAGATGTCTAAACTTTCACTTCCCTATCAGACCAGATCAAACAAGACTCATATAGCATGAACCAACTTAGATAGTATAACGTAGTAAAATACACATATGACATCTCTCAAAAAAATTCCTCAAATTAGACCATAAATAAACTACACACAACCAAGCCAAAAAAGGCTAGGTAGATCCTAAAAATTCACAAAAAGATTATAATAATTGTCATACAACCATTAAATTAATTAAACTATGTGTAGCTAGGTCAGGGGTGGAGCTCGGCCGGTTCGGGTCCGGGCTGGGCCTTGGCCCGGTCGGGCCGGCGGTTCAGGAATGGGGGCCCCGGGACCGGCCCGGGTAATCCCCGGGTCCAGGCCGGGCCTCGGGTAATAGCTATTTTTTCCCCTTTTCCTAGTTAACCCCCCCATTGTTGAAGCATTTGTCCCACACTGGAAAGCTATAAAACAATTAAACACTATATAAGGCTTTGGACTACTCCTCTTATCAGGTTGACCTTTTAGGATGGAACCCCGAGTTTTAACATGGTATGAGAGCCAATTCCGGTTGTGGTTTGACGGCTTGTTTAGCACCCATGATTAAGGGTAGCTTGTTAAGGGTTTGTTTGGCCCGTTTATACACCCCGATATTGTCCAGCCCGGTTCGGGCTGAGGGGGCGTGTTGAAGCATTTGTCCCACACAGGAAAGCTATAAAACAATTAAACACTAAATAAGGCTTTGGGCTACTCCTCCTATCAGGTTGACCTTTTATGATGGAACCCCGGGTTTTAACACCCACCCCCAAAGGCCCAAACCACCCCAAATGGCCCAAAATACCTAGCCCAACCCGAAAAGTAAAAAAAAAACTGAAAAAAAAAATTAAAATAGGCCCAGTACCCGGCCCGAACCAGCCAGGCCGGTTCGCCAAAACCACGACCCGAGCCGGACCCCCCGGGTCTAGGCCCGACCTGGACCCGAGAACCAGGCCGGTCCTGGTCCCGCACAATAGCGGGCCGGGTGGCCTGACCCGAATCCACCCCTAAGCTAGGTACATTTTTAGTTTGATTTCTCATAAATATAATGGCTTGTGTGTACTGGGATTGGGTAAAACAGGTGTCGAATTGGTTTATAAATGCAAGAGTTCGTCTGTGGAAACCAATGATCGAGGAAATGTACGCTGAGATGAACCGAAAGAGTCTTCATCACACTTTGGAGGAAATCAATAGTAATGCCTATGCCAACCAAATTTGTTAGTTACCTAACGTAATCACCCACATATAGGCAAGCTAGCTAGGGAAATTCTCCTATGCATGTATAATGATCGAAGCTGCATGTATGTACGTATTCTATACATATTAGCTATCTGGTTGGTGTTGGGGGGCCCTCAGAGATGAGGTGTCATCCTTTTTATTTTACATACTTCGTATTAGCTAGGTATCATGGATTGAGTGGAAAATATATATAGTTTAACCCCATCAACATTATTATTATTATTATCAACATTACTATTGTTGTTGTTATTTTTATCAGGTAAAACTATCAAATAAGCCTCCCTACTTTTTAAATAAAAAATCAATAAGAGCCCGAACACAAAAGAATTCAATTAAACATCGGCCTAAACTTAGAACAAACGTGCAAATAAGCTCTTTATGAGGTTTCCAACCAGTTACTAAGTAAACGATCACACGTGTGGCAACACGTGGCGACACGTGGCAACACATGTGTAATATTTTATTTTTTTATTTTTCTATTTTTTCTTCCTTCTTGCAACTCTCATCTCGTTGGTTCCATGATTCCATCCATGTCCAACGCAACCACAGCTACAACACGCAATTCACGATCTTCTTTCCACCGGATTGGACCGCTGGAGCTATGAGTTCAACGATGAGTTCAGCGATTTGGACTGTTGGAGATTGCAATATCACTCGCAATAATCCCATGAAACTCAACCGCCATTAATGGTGGTTCACGCTTTTTTTTGAACACTCCCCAGAATTCAGATTCCATCGAAAATGATGAAGAGCGATTTTACACCATCGAATGCAATTAATATCGTGCTCTCTATGTCTGCTCTCGATTCAAACCCAGTCCCTTAAATTTCTCACCGCCAATTCCTGCTGTGAAAAACCCTAGCTTAGACCACAAATCCCCAATTACTAATTGTGTTCGTCTTCTCTGCTACACAAGCCTCCATGCTTCTGAAAATTCAGGGAGGAAAGAAGAAATGGAACTGGAGCAGGGAGGAAGCAAGAAAGCTAAGCGGGCAGAACAAAGAAAGAAAGGGATCCGGAAGGAGAAGGAAGAAAGAAAAAAAGAAAATAGAAAAGAAATGCCACATCAGATCTCCCAAATGGATTTTAACCAGGAACCGGAATAGTACCGGCTAAAAACCTAAATTGCTTCGTTTTTAATAGTTTAGGTGTTTAATTGAATGTCGTTTGAGTTCGGGGGCCTAATTGATTTTTAAAAAATGTACGGGGCTTATTTGATAGTTTTCTCTTTTTATCATTATCATTTTCTTCATCATCATTATCATATACTCCGTGTGTTACAAATAACATACAAGGAAAAATATATTAGAAATTATGTACACATCTTACACATTGTACTATTTATATTGTATCAATTCTCCTCATTATTCAGTGTGAATAAAATACTCTTCTTACATGGTATCAGTCATCCACCGATCTTTCCCCTCTTAAGTCGGTAATCCCTTCGTCCTTCATATTCTTCCCGGATGAACTAGTCCCCTTCGTTTAAATTCATCCCCGACATGGCCGCTTCTACCTGAGATTGTCCCTATCGCCACCATGGTTCACATGGTCACCATAAAGCTCTCCTCCACCAATTTCTTGTTATGGAAAAGTCAAGTCTGCCCTATGCTCCAGCGTTTGACCTCATCAGCTATGTCGATGGCTCTATCTTGCGCCTTCTCCAACAGTCACCACCAACTCTGTTGAAAGCCCCAATTCGGCATAAACATCCTGGCGCATCACCGGCCAGAAGATTTTGGGTGTTCTATTTTCCACCCTAACAGAGGAAGCTGTGGTTGAGGTTGTGGCTGCACAACCTCTCGTGCTACTTGGGTTGCGTTGGAGAACACTTTCTCTCCGTCTTCCACCTCACGCGCCAATCAACTCCGTGATGAAGTGATGTCTCTCAGTCGCGGGTCCAAGACTATGGTCGATTATGGTCGCCAATTCCAGAATCACTGCCATCACTTAGATGCAATTGGGCGTGATGTTGAAGAATCAGACAAGAGTCACTGATTACTACTAGGGTTAAGCCCTCAATTTGCTAGCTTCGCCGATTATCGTATGTCTCGTGACCTTGTTCCGCCTCTTCTAGATCTCCTTCATCAAGCATAGCAATATGACCTTTTCATTCGTACCATGGAGGGAACACCTCGGGCCCCTGCTGAATTTTATGCTCACGACCACCCTACCTCTCGTTCGGGCTAGAATTCTTGCTCTCGTTGACGTGCACTTGTCGTGAGGTGCACTCAAAATAAATATCAATACGACACTAATACGTAGTATAGTGTAGTAAGGTTCGTATCCACAGGGAAAGGAACACTTCTCTTTTTATAAACTAGTAACAAGGGGGGGAGTTTTAGATTGAGTGAGTGAACTTAAATTATATTTAAGCACGAAGATGAACGAGTTATGTGGTTTAATTAATGAGAAGAAGACTTGGCTTTGCTTTTATCCACTTAATGAAATGTTCGTCGATCCCGGTTATATCTTTAACTATCTTCCTCTCAAATACTCAATCGAGGAGTATATCCAGTTCATCGAGGGTAGTTATTAATAACGAGAAGCGTTCATTAATAAAACTTACTATCGAGTCAATATAGAACAAGCGCCGTATATTAACTCGATAGTAGCAATAAACTTAAGATGAAAACGATTGAGATTGATAACCTCAACACAAGCGGTTTATTGGTTTAATCAATATAATTAATTCCCCTTGGCTTATTAACCATGAGAAGCATGCATTAACAACCCAAGTTTACTATCATTGAAAGAACCGAATTAATAACAAGCGTATTAACCGATTGATTCTAGTAATAATTAATATATGAAACAAAACTAGTTGATCCTTTAAGTAATGTTCAAAATATTAATATGAAATATGAATAGGAATTAATTAATACTCAAGGAAGAATATCAAAGAAGATGAATCCTACTATAGTTAATATCAAGATGTTAACTAATTGTCATCTTAGTAACACTCCCCAATATTAACATAGAGGAAGAAATAGCTATTACTATAACTAATGTCAAGATGTTAACTAATTGTCATCTTAGTAACACTCCCCAACATTGATATAGAAATAATATTTAAAGGAAGAATTAATATTCAAGGAAGAAGATTAAAGAGAATAACTCACAACTTACAAATTCATTAAGCTTCAAAGTAGCAAAACCAAGATTGAAAGGTTTAGCTCCTCATTTGGAGACTAAACATGAAGAAAATATAAAGAAAGAACTTATCTAGACTGAGCTTAGAAGTATATAGGAATTGGTGTTTTTTATTGTGGAAGAAATGGGGTGTATTTATAGGCTTTTTAGGCTTGCAGGGTCGTGTACCCGATCGGGCTGTAAGGCCACTCGATCGGGTATTCGGTTGCTGTGCAGAAGTGTAAAAAACTGGAGTATACCCGATCGAGTATGTCGGCCACCCGATCGGGTATAGACACTCGATCGTGGTCAAAATCTCCCCTGCATGTTGCCTTGTTCCCGGGTTGATCCGATTTGATTTTTCAGCGACTTACCCGATCGAGTATAGGGCATACTCGACCGGGTACAACACCAAAAATCAGGATCTTCATTTTTGCTTGGAATTTTTGCACCTTCCTTCCACTTGTGATGTCCACCAATGGTCCCTAGAGTGGTCTTGGACCTGTTTGAGCTCAGAACAAACCTAATCTAAACAATTTACAAACATTTTACAAACTAAACTATTACACCAAAAGTGTGTAATTTCCAAAGTGATAATCAATCTAAACTAATTAAAAACACAAACATAAATATGGAAATTACATGAATGTCACTCGTGGTGGCTTTTCAGGCCGTGGTAGTCCTGGCAGTATCAAGGGCGGTTCGGGATCTTCTTCAGACCCTGGTTCCTCTTCCGCCCGGCTTTAATTTACATACCACCTCAGGCGGGCGTCTTGGCCCTAGTTCTTGTCGGGCTTACATTCCACAGTGTCAAATCTTCCGAAGAGAACCCTATGCGGACAAATGCCCTCAATTCCTCCAAGCTTGTGGCAGCTCTTCTCAGCCTTCTGCTCAACTTGCTGAATCTTTCAAAGTTGCCTTTAACTTGAGTGAACCGGTCTCATACTGGTATGTTGACACATGAGCCTCGACACATATGACTTCACAAACTTCAAATTTGGATCATTGTGAGCTTTACTCTTGTATTGGTAAAATTATTGTTTGTAATGGCTCCGCTTTGCACATATCTCATATTGGCTTTCAAAATATGCAAAACAGTATTAAGATATAATATCGGTTGTTCTAGTAGTTACTCAAATTACCAAAAATCTTTTATCCACCAGTAAGCTAACCACCGAATCAACATGTTGATGTTATTTTCTCTAACAAATTTTTTACTATCCAGCATCGGGGGACAAAGGAAGTTCTAGCTCAAGGCAGGTGTGAACAAGGTCTTTATGATTTCTCCATATTTTCCTGGCTATATCTTCTTTGTGCCAAATCTGAGTTTGTTGATATTTATGCAATTTCATCTCTTTGTCTGCACTAAATTCTCAGCTTCTCTCAAGGTCTTTCAATCCGATGGTGGTACAGAATTCACGAATGCTTGCCTACGTACATTTATGCATCTTCATGACATCCATCATCAAATTTCATGTCCTTATACTCTTCAGCAGAATGGTCGCGCTGAACGCAAACACCGTCACATTACGGAAACTGAGATGTACATGATGTTTGATGCCCACGTACCTGCTATCTTTTTGTTTGATGCTTTTACCACTGTGGTTCATATAATCAACCGCATGTCATCTTCTCCACTGCATGTACAAAAAATCACCCTTTGAAGTACTCTTTGGCACCCCTCCTGACTATGCTCATTTTAAACTGTTTGGTTGTCGAGCATTTTTTTTGGATATAGTGGCTCTTACAAGGGCTTTCGATGCTGCAATACTGACACTCAACGCATATTTATCACTCGTTATGCTCAATTTGATGAACATTATTTTTCTTTCTCTGGTGCTCCCTACTCATGTCAACCATCCTTGCCGGAGTTCTCCACCATCTCTGAATCTCCACCTACCTCCAACCCTATCCCTCAATTACCTTCTACCCCACACACTCCTACTTCCGGACAACCTAGTCGTCCGTGCAAAGCATATCTTCCACCCGTCCTCCCGCACCACCAGGCAAGTATGGCATTTTTAAAAGTTTAAAACTAAGAATCCTCTTGATCTGGCATCTTCATCATTAATCTCAGCTATGGTTGCTTCCTCTACGCCCTGTGGCGTCAAGTCCAGTGGCGGAGCCACATTGGTGCAAATATGTTTACATGAACACCTAGAATTTTAAGAAATATGTTAATATGCATGTATAAATTTAGTTTAATTATTACATTTTATAGTTTGTTTTGTTTACTTTCTATTTTCCTCTCATTTCTCGTTTTCTCCATCTCAACACCTGTAAATTGTTCTATTATCAATAAAATACTATTTCATAAAAAAATAGTTTAATTATTAACTCCTTTCAAATTCTAATTACAAAAATATATGAACACCCATAATTTGAACCATAGATCCGCCACTGGTCAAGTCTGTTATGAAATCCCCTCAATGGATTACCGTCATGAATGAAGAAATGCACACTAATTCAGTCAAACAACACTTGGGATTTAGTACCACGACCTCCTAACGCTTATGTTGTTGGCTCAAATGGGTTTTTCGCACCAAATACCGCACTGATGGGTTTATTGAACGTTACAAGGCACGACTTGTAGCCCAAGAGTTCACTCAAATGATGACTTCTCTCACACTTTTAGCCTTGTTGTGAAGGCAACCACAGTTCGGGTCATTCTGGCTCTCTCAGTACATCACCAGTGGTCTCTTCATCAGCTAGACTTTAACAGCGCGTCTTTAAACGGTATTCTTTCCAAACCCGTTTATATGGCTCAACCTCCGGGCTTCATTGATCCTTGCTTCCGTGATCCAATTTGTTGGTTGAAGAAGGCTCTTTATGGACTTTGACAAGCTCCCTCGGCATGGTTTCATCGGTTTAGTACCTTTCTTTCTCATCTGGGATTCCGCCAGAGTCAATCTGACTCGTCTCTTTTCTTCTTTCATCGAGGTCCTTCAATCATTTATCTATTACTTTGCGTTGATGACATTATCCTTACGGGCAAATGACCCAACTTTACTTGGGATCTTATTTAGCGCATTCACAACACACGTTGAGAGTTTTCCATTAAAGAACTAGGGAAACTCGGTCATTTTCTGGGTATGGAGGTCTCATACACACCGCACAATTTATTTCTTGGTCAATCCAAATATGCTCGTGATATCTTGGACCGTATTGATCTGCTAGACTCTAAGCCCGTCTCTACCCCTCTGGCGGCCGACGAAATCTTAGTTAGCACGGGTTCTTCATTTTCTGGTATGACTCTTTATCGATCCATTGTTGGTGCCTTACAATATCTTACTATTACCCGCCCCAATTTGTCTTTTGCGGTGAACCTTATCAGTCAATTTTTACACTCGTTGACTAATGATCATTTCCAGGTGGTCAAACAGACTCTTTGATATGTTAAAGGGACTATCCATTATGGTTTGTCATTTGATCGTCGCCTGAATCAGTCTATCCTCGCCTACTCTGATGCTTATTGGGCATGGTGTGTCGAGACTCATCATTCCACCTATGGATATTCTATCTTTCATGGTGGAAATCTCGTCTCTTGGAATGTTAAAAAGCAACCTTCCGTCTCTCGTTCCAGCTATGAATCAGAATAACCCGCTCTAGCCAACGCTGCTTCTGAAGTCATTTGGTTAGTCAACCTGCTTCGCGAACTTCAAGTTTCCCCACGTTCTGCACCTCTCCTTTTGTATGATAATAAAAGTGTTGTTTTTCTCAGTCAAAATCCTATTGCACATAAACGGGCAAAGCATATTGACATCGACTATCACTTTGTGCGCGAGTTGGTATCCTCGGGTTGTTTAGATACACAATTTATTCCATCTCATCTGCAGGTTGCGGACATATTAACCAAGAGTCTCCCTAGACCTGCATTTGAATTCTTGCAATCCAAGCTCTGTGTTTGCTTACACTCCACGCAACGCTTGACGGCGAGTAATAGTGTTAAATGAGAAATAAATGGCTAATATATTTATCCTTGTATATTAGTTCAGTCATTATGTATTTGATCTTCTTACCTTTTATTCCTGTACATATTGTACTATTTATATTGTATCAATTCTCCTCATTATTCATTGTGAGTAAAATACTCTTCTTACAGTTACGAATGTATATATAGCTATCTATTTGCATTTCCAACCTTCCTAAGACAACCTACAACGGTTACATAACATTCTATGGTCTTCACAACATCTACCTATGTTTATAATTCTTTCTATTCTTTTTTAGTTGTAACATTTCCTTTTTCACGCTTGCTTGCCAACACACAACTTTGACCGTCATTATATATTATGTTCTATTAGTAAAAATAATATAAAAATCAGATTATGAAACCTTGTAATAATGAGACGAATTCAACCATTTGTTTCAAAAATAATAATTCGCACATTAATAAATAAAATATAGTCAAAGTAGAATACATTAATATGATGTAGATTTTAATGTTGCAACTAATAGATACGGAGGATAGTACATATCTAACTTATGACATGGGTTGGTCAAAAAAAACTTGCAAAAAGGGATTCATGTAGAGAGGTACATTGGCAATGCAATTGAGGGACTATATATATACTTATGCCCCTCAATTCAATTGTATTGATATTTTAGGTTTGACCAATAACATTTAAGATAACGGTGTACAAGGTGTATGCTTCCTCAGTAGGAGGTGACCAATTGAGGGACTATATATGTATGCCCCTGAATTGTATTTATATTCTAGGTTTCAAGTACTTTGACCAATAATATTTGCAATTGAAGTATGCAGTAATAATATACTCCACATAGTACGTACTAGTATAAGTAATATGTACATAGTATTAAATTACAGTTCTATAAGTATTTTCATATGATAAAATAATAGTCCATATGATTTTGTGCTATAACCCGTAAAAACTAATAAAATTTGTTTCAAAATTAAAACAAAATTAAACTTAATTTTGGACGATCCGTATATTCTTCGTATATATATAAGCATAGTTGGTTGTCAGGTTGTGTATGCCATGAATGTGTTATAACACCTACCATTCTACCAAGAGAAAAGAAATGTTGAATACTAGTGTACCATATCTAAAAACTTATAAGCATCAATGATAGTTAGGGCATTTTTGGAATGATAAAAATGTTAGTGTAACTCTAAGCAAAATGCACTTGTACAATTTGTTTAAGTCATTGCACACTTTATTAAATCCACTTTTTCTCCATTTAACTCCGTGAGATGCAACCGTTAGAGTTCAACATTGTTAATGTGGCATTGTGGCCTGGGCATTATAATTATTGAGTGAAAAAATTTACATTTTTTTTCAATTTATGTTTTCATTTAAATCTCCATTTTATTTTTTTCTATGTTACCTTATGTGTTATGTAGAAGATGAAAATATCAAACTTATGTAAATTTTATTAATTTTATTAATTTTTAGTAATTTTATTATTGTCGTTGTTTTTTATTAATTTATTAATATCATTTTATTATTATCATTGTTATTGTTATTGTTTTTAGTATTGTTAGTCCATATTATTATTCCAAAATTGCGAGATCAAACTTTAATACTACCTTCGTCCCATAAAATAGTTTCTACTCCGATTTGGATCAGATTTAAAGAAAATGAAAAAAAGTAGAAATAATGGTTGTGGTTGAGTAAACAAAAAGTAAATGAATGTAAACCAACAAACTTTCCAAAAAAGGGAAACGAAAACTATTGTTTGGGACAGCCAAAAAGGAAAAAGAACACTATTTTATGGGACATAGGGAGGAGTATGCATTAATTTCCCTTATTGTAAAGGCATGAGTCTCAAATGGAATTGTCCATATTGAAACACAAATTTGATTTAGAACTTCGTATATTGTCATTTTTCTGACTTCTATTACAATCTATTAAAAAGGAGTACAGGTTAATCTGAATTTCATAAACATTTCTGATTTCACTCAAAACCCGTGTAGTATTTGAGTTGATCATATCTTGTTATATTTCATTCTGTTTCATGAGTTTTATATCTCATTGGAAAGATCTTATCGAATTTCAAATTATAATATATCCGATAATTGCAATATTTGATTTCATATGCTTATTAGAGATGAATATTAATCCATTGAATAAAAAATATGAATGATTTTGCTCTTGGCAGTGCAATGTGACACCATATATACTTCACATTCGTTATTGCACTTGCTTCTGAATTGCTACATGTTTAGGGCTATTGGACTTAAACATTAAAATGACACATGTTCTATCTACACCGTATAACCAAATCATTCAGCCAAATCTTTTTAAGAATTTTTATTACCACAATATTGATATTATATTCTTATAGAGTGTTTCGGAATGATCTTTACCTCGCTTAAAGACAAAGAGATGTCTCACATCTCTTTTTAACCATCCATTATGGTGGAAAACTATGCATAATGCTTGAGTGCAAATTTGAACAATTTAAATGTAGCAATAATTAACATTCCACTATGTTAACTTTATAAAAATAATATTGGGCATTTTCCCACGCGCATCGCGCGTCATACAACTAGTACTGGTATATAAGGGAATATAATTGATAGAGTGCATTGCTTCAGCACTACGGTTCATGTTAACAACACAATCAGAAACCGTAGAACCAAATAACGGACAGACATATGTTGGTCCATAGAGGCCCCGACTAGCAGGCTATTAACGAATCGAGCTTTTATCAAACTTTTCGAGTTCGAGCTCGGTTTCGAATTGAACTTAACTAGCCGAGCTTAACGAGCTTTCGAGCTCGAACCAGAGCTGAGTTTTAAGTTTGAAAAATTAATTGAGCCGAGCTCGAACATAGTAGTATTCAGCTCGGTTCGAGCTCGAGCCTATCGAACAGCCTAAAATTATAAATATAATTTATATATATGTCAAATTTAAATATATTTAGTATAATTTTTTGAATTTAAATATGTTATTAATGAATTGAATACTTGCCGAATAATTCGAGCACGGGCCTATTAATGAGCATTACCTAGAATTGTAAATTCGAACATATTTGTCGAGCTTATCGAGCGTTCGGTTTGAAATCGAACGCTTATCGAGCCGAACATGAGCCTCATTTGTAAAGCTCGCCGAGCTTCGAGCTCGAACCTGAACACCCGTATTATCGATTTGAGTCGAACTCGAGCTCTGGGTGTTTGGGCTCAGCTCGATTGGTTAACAGGAATAACAGCCCTACCCACGATCTCGTCTCAAACAAGGCCGCTTCACCCATGTAGAAGCTACCTCAAGGAAAAGGGGCAACACCTCATCTTGGGTCATCTCGTCCAACACTCCACAAATGCCCCCCAACATCACGCGTGAGTCGGCGTGACATTCTACACAATAGGCCGGGTTCTTGCCTACAAACTAGCCCAATGATAAATTTTGTACACAGTTAAAACAAACTATTGTACTGTTTTGTTGAACTTCATGAGAACATTCGAAAGAAACATCATCATGTTTTTCCATTAGCGCGTACATTTATTTTTACTACACCAATGTTTTTTACTCTCCGTCCCCGAAACAACTTCCCACTTTCCGTATTTGGATGTTCTTAATTTAATTTCCCATTTCCTTAAATGGAACGTTATCTAACATCAAAACAGTGCCAAACAGTATCAAACAGTGCCAAACAGTGTCGAAACAGTGTCAAAACAGTAAATTTTACCCTCAGGTAAGTTTATTTTCTAAAAGTGTGTTGAAGTCAACTGAGGAAGTTCTTTCGGGGACGGAGGTAGTATTTTACTTGCAATTCTTTATATGATATATATTTTTATTTTGCCAAAATTTAGCATCAAAAATATAATCAACATTACAACATTTCAATGTACAATTTCTTATAAAAATAATTTACATACTACGTATTACACACTATCATACTCCGTAACAATTTTAAAACAAGCAGTTATTTCATTCTGGATATACACCTTGTACACTGCAATGGTATAGTATATCATCTTGTGTGGCCTGTGGGTATATATCTATATACGTAGTACGTAGTATATAATTTAGATCATAAGAAGAATGTTTCATTTGAGAAATGATTGTAGTGTGCGCATTGGATCTTAGATCTAACGGCTCTAAAAATGTCAAAAATGATAACAAATTAAGTTTCTATAGTGTCACGCTATTAGAATCCCAACTTTTCAACAATTTTGTTTTACCAATTGTAGTACTAATATTTCATAATCGAACAATTTTGATATTTACGATTTATATTTTAGTGTAGTTCGGTATTCCGATCTGAACCTCATACCCAAATACTGGTCACTACGTATTAAAGATTGATCTGTTTTTTATTCATTAGATTTTATTCTCATCATAATTTGATTATTTTATGTTTTAACTTTTAATTTAAGCACTCATCCTAGATTCAATGGGCTTCACATGAGGAAGGTGTAAGAAATGGGTCAAGGTTCCGCATAAGTTACGCCCAATAGCCACTAGGTCGGAACCCACCCCTACAAAACCATTTCCCTATAAAACCATTTGACTTTGCACCCCATTCCTTCACAATTTTTGGATTGATGGGGTGCATACATTAATCATTTTGAAAATAGGGTGCAAACTCAAATATCACCTAAAACATGGGGTGCAAAGTCAAATTTTCCCTTGTTATTTTCCTCATTAATAATAAGAAAGTGGGCAAGTGGGTTTTGTAAAATTTGACTATCTCCTGAGATAAAACATTCGTGAGATTCAAGGTCGTATAAATGTCAACCTTTTTTGCCGAAAACATTACCAACGAATATGAACTTTCTACTAGAAAATTTATCTCGAACCTTTTAATTATGAACAAACAAAGGCAGTCTAACACACGAAAAATTTTATGGTCGGGTAAATAACCATATAAAAAACACCATATACAATTTCAAATGGGTATTTGTAGGGGAATAATGTCGAGGAGGGTGTATACCTAATGAGGTCAGCTGCGGTAAGTACACATTCTCCTAAAAAAGAAACAGGTAATTGCCCTTGGAAACACAAAGCCCTAGTCACATTAAGAATATCATGATGTTTATGCTCAACCCGTCCATTTTGTTGGGGAGTCCCAACACAGAGGTTTGGAAAATAATGTCATGGTCACATAAATAAATAATGTTTTAAACAATTAAATTTTGTGTCATTATCACTACGTACCATTGAGATTTTGTTGGAAAATTGCTGACCAATCATGGCCATAAATGACATAAACATATGATAAATTTATCTTTTGTCAAGTAGCAAATAAACCAAGACTGCTCTAGAATAATATTAATCCACAATCATAAAAAAAAAACTTTTTTGCTCCACAAGAGGACGGAGTAATGGGGTCCCCAAACATCAAAATGAACAATTTTAAACATCTTGGTTGCTTTATTAGTACTTGAAGAAAAAGGATTTCTGGACTGTTTTGGCCTGTGACAGATTTCACAAGATTTAGGCACATGTGTGTGAGATCTAACAGGAGAAATAATCATGACATAATTTTTTTTAAGGGATGTCCAAAACGTTGATGCCAAATATCCATTGGCAATGATGAACCATTCACGGCAAGAGCATGAACCAAGTCATCAACAGATAAGTAATATAGTCTATCCAGACGCTTACCAAGTCCAATCAGTTTCCTCATTTGAGGGTCTTGTAAAGTTGCGAGATGGGGAGCAAATTGCAAGTCAACTGGAAAACATAAAGAACATTGTTGAGCAGAAATTTTACTGAGCATGCCGCGTGCTCTTTATTAAGCACGTACCATATGAAGACGTACGCTAATGCTAAGAAAATACTTCATGCTCCGTAATTCCGTATTAAATTTAATTATTATACTACAACTATATTAAGTTAAAATATACGGAGTAGTCCCTATCATAAAAATAATACGTATAGACGTATAGTCTTGAACAAATATGAATTTAGACCACATCTTTCTAAGTATATATCTGTACATAAATCTTTTATTCAGATTTTGTTTTTGAAATAAGTAATTAATACATTAATTCCTTCTTTTATTAGTTTATACTCTCTTCCATAAAACTTAGTTATATTGACTTTTCTTGACCAATAACAATGATCAAGTTCGACTAATGATATTTTTAATCGAAATATATTTAAAGTTTGAAAATTATATGGAAATGTTCTTTGTTAAAAATATTTTTACAAAATTATAAGTGATAAAGTATTAAAGTGATATACTCACAAATATATAATAAATGTTCTATCTTGGCTTTAGTTGGGCAGCAACCTAGTGCCTAGCAGTTAGGAGCACACCTAGGCGGGGATTAATCAGAAACATAGAAATGATATTTTTTATCAATATTTTTGCGTAAATAATTATAAAAGTTCAGAATACTTTTTTTGAAAGAAAATTAAGAATAGTTAAAAATATATAGTTTTATCTTAATGTGTAACTAGATTTCTTCATATCTATGGTTAAGGTCATTAGTACATATATTTCTTAGAGAGAAAAAATGTTTAATGAATCAAGCTAGACGCTCTAGGCGGGCAATTAGACGCTCTGAGTAAGCCACTAGGAGCCCTAGACAGACGACTAGGCGCCTAGGCGGCGTTTAGCGGTGATCGGATGTACAATTTTAGTTTAAGCATCCAAATAATTAGTTTGGCTCCAATTTGAATTAGTCGTCTGTCTAGGGCGCCCAGTGGCCCGCTCAGAGCATCTTGATTCGTTGAACTTTATATATATTTTTTATTTTGTAAGAGATATACGAAGTATATACTAATTCATAATGATAAAGAGCATCTCCCTATTTATATAATGGATCATATGGTCGGGCATGATGATCTTAACTTTTTTTTAACTATTCATAAAACGGTCAATTCTATGTCTCTGATTAGTCCCATCAAGGCGCCCTCCTAACTGCTAGGCACTGGGTTGCTGGCTGATTAACGCCAAGGGCATTTTAGAAAATTTATCATATATTTGTGAGAAATTTATATCACTTTTAACAAAGAACATTTCCATATAATTTTCATACTGTAAATAATTTTCTATTAAAAATATTTTTAGTCAAACTTGATCATCATTGATCAAGAAAAATCAATATGACTAAGAATGTTTTTACTTGGACTGTAATTTGCTGGTCTGGTCTGTTTAAGTCTGAACTGGTTTGGTCTTGTCTGGTAATGTCTGGTCTCTGTGTCTTTTATAATTACGGATGGTCTACTTTGGTCTGATCTGGTCTGATCTGTTTAAATCTGGTCAGGTTTGATCTGGTCTGTTTAAGGATGTTTTCTTTTGGACTGTTTTCAGTCCCAGACCAGACTAGATCAGACCAGACCAGATCTGACAAGACCAGACTTGACTTCCATAGTTATAAAATACACAGATACCAGACATTTACCAGATCAGACCAGACTAGACCAGCAAATTTCAATCCAAAAGATAACATCCTAAGTCCAGTCTGGTCTAGGACTGAAAACAGTTCAAATAAAAACATCCTAAATCTTATGGACATGGAATATAAAAGTAGGAATTAATGTACTAATTACTTAATTGCGAAAATAAAATATGATTAAAAGATTTATGCAAAGATACATTCTCCGTACTTAAAAAGATGTGGTCTAAGACTCTCAAAAGAAGAAAGATATATTCTAAATTCATATTATTATTATTTTAAATCAAATTCATATTATTTGTTCAAGATTGAAATTACGAACTACACGTCTATACTTTAATTATACATATGATTATACATATGATACGGGCTACTAATTAAACTAAATACGGAGCATGAAGTATTTTGATATCATGAGCCGTAGCACCGTACGTCTACATGCTGCTCAATAAAGAGCACGCCGCATGCTCGATAAAATTTCTGCATTATTGAGACATACGAAGTAATTCTTTTGATAAGCGGATACTTACTGCCTTGGTAATTTTAGTTTGCACGTACCTTATTTTATTGTCATTTTGTACCCCGTTTTTTAAAATCTTTGTTTTTGCAGCCCGACCCCATATGAAAAGACAAAAATGACTCTCGATCAAGAATGTGTTGAAAGGCAACAGAATTGTTAATGGAGGGGCATTTTTGTCTTTTTGTATGGCATTGAGGTGCTTAAACAAAGATTTTTAAAAACGAGATGCAAAAACCAATTTGAACAAAATGAGGTGCAAACTCAAATTATGCCTAACCAATTATATATTCTCATATATATATCTAGAGTGAGGCGTGAGTTAGAAATTCATATATGCAATGATGAGAAGTCATATTATGAGCACCACTAATAACTAGTACTCGTAACATCTGTTAGATTATTGGACTCATACTAAATGTAATATTCACAATATATTATTTATTGGGTTTAATTGTATGTTATATGCTATCTATGTTTAGGCCCGAAAATTAGTGGTCCTATGGATATTAATTTAAGTGGGCTAATATGTTATCTAATATGGTATAGGGCCCACATGTGTAGAGACCCTCGAGATTAACCTAATTAATAATGGGCTGATTAGGGTTAAGCATTCTCTGTAAATAGGGGTTATGGTCTATAGTTGAACACGTCATCCCATCTTTCTGCATCTCATCGCTAGAGAGATAATTCCCGAGGGTGTGTATCAACTAGAAGACGCTAACCCTAGCCTCCGTTTCCCGGATCCCTAAAGATCATCTCCAATGGAGTCAGATACGCTTCCGCTCAGTTATTTCTCTAGATAATTCCAATACGAAGATTAAAGTATTCATTGATTTATTCCAACAATTGGTATCAGAGCCTCCTTCATATTGAATTATTTGGAGTATTCAAACTTTTGTTTCAATCTTAACGATTGAATTTCTGGAATTTCTTTCATCATATGATCTTTCGATTAAATGAAATCGGGTAATGCGATTGTGCTTTTATGCGATTCGTTCCTAATGTATTCAGGAAACGGCAGTTTATGAACAAACGAAATCATTATGTTTTAATTTGATGTTTCATGTTTTTATCTGAATCGGTGATTAGAATATTGACATATGTGTTCTTTTCAACACATATTCTACCGAGTCAGTATCTGGGGCGGAGTTTTATTTGTGTTGGGATTTTTCGCTTATAGTGATTGAATCCATATAGATGGCCCAGATTTTATATTGATGGAGTTATGGACTAGGCCCAGAGCCTAATCGGCCCAACCCCCGAACTTGGATCCGTGGATCCAGGTCCACAACCTGGAGCCTGCCTACCCTCAACGGGGAGCCTGCCAGTCCGGCCGACCTGCCAGTCAGGAAAAGTAACGGTCAAGCAATTAATGCGCTATTTAATTATGTATTTAATTCCGTATTAATGTTGTAATTGATTAGTCATTATTATCGATAGTGGTTACAATTTGTAAATGCCTATAAATGGTAGGTTGTAATTCAGTTTAGGGGAAGCGAATTCTAGACACTATTCTTGGCAACTAAATCTCCTAAGCAATTTCCATATTTATTCTTACTTTCTTGATTTCTGCTTAAGTGTTCTTACGTAGCTTTCCGAAAAGCCTACGAGCGTCCTATTTTGGACCAACATATATTTTGTGTTCTTAGATTTTGATGTGCGCCACGTGACCAATAGATTGCTGCAGTGGGTGTATTTTTTCCCTTTGATGTTGCTAAATATTGGAGTGCTGCATAGTTAATGGTTTTCTGTTTTCAATTTTTGTGTTGTTTTTGGGTTAAATCAATCCTACGATTGATTTTTGGAAGATGATTGAATGGTTATTCTTTTATGTTATTATTATTATTATTATTATTATTATTATTATTATTATTATTATTATTATTATTATTATTATTATTATTATTATTATTATTATTATTATTATTATTATTATTATAATAAGGAACATCTTTTGTTATTTCTTTTGATTTGAATAATCTGTAAGCGGTGATACTAAATCACTTAATACGAAGTATTTTTAATGTATTGCTGCATGTGGTTTAGATGGTTCATAATGAATCACGTTTTGAATTCCTTTTTTGTTCTTTATTCGGAACCAGTTTTTTCAGTTTGCTGAATTATATGTGTATCAAATTGAATTTTGATATGTTTCTTCTTTTTTTTGGCAATTCAATTTTGGAAATGTTTTATGGATTTGGTAATTAAGTACGGAGTACATATATGTATGTGATTATTACCGGTTTTGGTGATTAAATACTTATATGTAATTACTGTCAATATAAGTTCTATTAGAAATACACAATTTAGAGTATATGTTATGAATGTATAGACCCTATTTTGGGATCGCACGGCGATTGGGTACGGGTTTTACAAATTATATTACTAGAATGGATTATTTTGCTTGAAAAAATATGGAGTATGGGTTATGAATGTATAGATCCTATTTTGGGATCGCACGGCGATTGGGTACGGGTTTTACAAATTATAGTTGTACATAACACATTTAATTTGCATGTGACCCAGAAAAATTCGCCCAACTTTATTCTTCAGTTTTGATTTAATATTTGGGTTGGTTAATTGACACAACATGCTGCCAAAGTAGCCTCTCTTGTTGAAATTAATTAACTCATATATTAAGATGATTGTGTACTTTCTTATTTCATGCGGATAATAATCGGCCCAAAGAAAGGTATTATTTGGCCGAAATGTAAGTACATTTGTGATAATAAAATTTGTGATAATTATGTGGTTTTCATGTGAATATTTAGTCGGTCCAAAGAAAGGCTTAATATTCAACATGATTTCATTATCAAAATTTTATAATTACACCAAGAGTACCACTTGCAAGTTTAGTTTATGTCCAAAGACATGATTGAATGTTGCGCTAGGTATCTTGTGATGGGAATTGATAATATTTAAATTAATTATCAAGTTAATTTCAGTTTTTAGAGCATATCATTTATATTATTTTTGTTCTCTTTCAGTCAACAATTCTGCTGCTACAGTATCTGCTAATATGAATACCATCATTGTGCTTAACGGCACGAATTTTAAGGTATGGAAAAAGAACGTGATCATTGTTCTCGGTTGCATGGATCTAGACCTTGCACTTCGGACTCAGCAACCCGCCGCTCTTAAGGACACATCTACCCTTGATGAAAAGAGGGGGATGGAGAGGTGGGAACGCTCAAACCGCATGAGTCTAATGATCATGAAACGTGCAATTCCAGAATCATTCAGGGGCACTATGTCTGATGCGGATGGGGTCAAATCGTTCCTTGCCGAACTTGAAAAGCATTTTGCTAAAAACGAAAAGGCGGAAACTACTACTCTTTTCAGCACTCTTGTTTCCATGAAGTATAAAGGCAAGGGGAACATAAGAGAGTACATTTTGAAAATGTCTCATATTGCTTCAAGACTAAGTACACTAAAGCTCATTTTACTTGAGGAATTGCTTGTGTATTTAGTTTCGATCTCTCTTCCTTCTCAATTTAATCAATTTAAAGTCAGTTGCAACTGCATTAAGGAGAAATGGTCTCTCAATGAGCTCATTTCTCATTGTGTTCAAGAGGAAGAGAAAATAAAGCAAGATAAGACTGAAAATGCTCATTTGGCATCTACCTCTAAGGGGAGCAAGAAAAGAAATATTAAGGAAGCTGTAAATTCAGGGCCTCGAAGAAAGCATCATAAGGAAAGTAAAGAACAAACTAAGGAATCTAAATGCTTCTTTTGCAAAGGGACTAATCACAACAAAAGGAACTGCACTAAGTACCACGCCTGACTTGCGAAAAAAGGGTATGTCTCTTGCTCTTGTTTGTTCTGAGGTTAATTTAATTTCGGTACCCAAAGACACTTGGTGGGTATATTCTGGTGCTACTACTCACATAAGTGTATCTATGCAAGGTTGTCCGAGCTGCCGAAAACCAATTGATGGTGAAAGACACAGTTATGTCGGTGATGTCAAACGAGTTAAAGTTGAGGCTATCGGTCTTTTTAGATTATTATTAAAGACTGGTTTTTATTTGGATGTGAAAGAGACTTTTGTTGTGCCGTCATTTAGGCGGAATTAAATTTCTATTTCTGCATTGGACAAATTTGGTTATTCTTGTTCATTTGAAAATAGTCAGTTTAGTCTATTTCAAGATTTAAAACTTATTGGTAATGGTCTTTTATCAGTTTACGATAATCTATATTCACTTGATATAATTGCCTCATATAATGAAACCTTGCATGTAAGACTCGTGATACTAAAAGGAAATTAACCCATGTAAATTCATTATCACTTTGGCACAAGCGTTTAGGACATATTTCTGAACAAAGAATTCAGAAACTTGTGTTAGACGGAATTCTTGATTCCCTTGACTCCTCAAATTCTGATATTTGTATTGAGTGTGTATGTTAAGGGAAAACAAATGAACAAAAGGAGATTAGGTTCCGAGAGAGCTTCAGATCTATTAGAATTGATGCATACAGACATTTGTGGACCTTTCCCTACACCATGTAGCAATGGTCAAACATATTTTATCACATTCATAGATGATTACTCTGATCTCGTTATGGTTACCTTTATCTCATTCATGAAAAGTCAAAATCAATAGACATGTTCAAATCTTATAAGGCCGAAGTTGAAAATCAATTAGGCAAAAGAATAAAAAATCGTTAGATCTGACTGTGGTGGTGAGTACTATGGTAGATATGATGGTTCCGGTGAACAACGTCCAGGATCATTTGCTAAATTCCCAGAGTGTGGGATTGTTCCTTAGTACACCATGCCAGGAACTCCTAGCATGAATGGTTGATAGTATAAAATTGTTATTATTTATGTTTGTAATTTTAACTAGTTTTATTTGTTGTTGTTTGGGATATTACACACTTTTGGTGTAATACTTTGTTTTTCCTATTTGTTTGTAATTTGTTTAGATTAGGATTATTCTGAGCTTTAACTAGACAAAGATCATCAAGAGGATCCTTACAAAGGTCAAGGAAAGTGCAAGAGAACAATATAAAGTGGAAATTTGGAAAAATAGTTGTGGATCGTTGCGCTTACCGCTACACTAAAAGCAATCGCTGATAGTGTAGCACGCCCTTCCCCCTTTTATAGAACAGGCAAAGCGCCACGCGGTCCGATTGCACCGGCAGGCTGGCAGATTGCTGACCGCAGACCCGCGGCAGGCCCAACAATCTCCCCCCCAGCACCTGCCAGCCTACAACTGAGCAGCATGCTGTTGCCGGGGGTCGAACCCGTGACCTTTGGCTCTGATACCAATTGTGGATCGTTGCGCTTACCGCTACACTAAAAGCAATCGCTGATAGTGTAGCACGCCCTTCCCCCTTTTATAGAACAGGCAAAGCGCCACGCGGTCCGATTGCACCGGCAGGCTGGCAGATTGCTGACCGCAGACCCGCGGCAGGCCCAACAATAGTCATTTACCCGGTCGGGTAAAGCATATACCCGATTGGGTATTGACTTGATTCGAAAATCAAATCTGATTTGAAGGCAATTTAACGTGCATGGTGAAGATTTGGCAAAGATTTGTCTTTTACCCGATCGGGTAAATCATTTACCCGGTCGGGTATAATGTGACTAGTGAAGCTTCTGAGCAATTTCTCAGGATACCCGATTGGGTATTTCAAATACCCAGTCGGGTAAATGACCCTGTCACCTCCAAACACCTATAAATACACCCCCTTTCCTTCTCAGGATACCCGATCGGGTGTTTTCTTTATATTTTCTATCATGTTAAACTCTTTAGCTCCAAATGAGGAGCTAAACTCTTCCATCCTGATTTTGCTACTTTGAAGCTTAATGAATTGTAAGTTGTGAGTTATTTTCTTTAATCTTCTTCCTCGAATATTAATTTTTCCCTTAATATTATCTCTATATTAATGTTGGGGAGTGTTACTAAGATGACAATTAGTTAACATCTTGACATTAGTTATAGTAGGCTTTATCTTCTTTAATATTCTTCCTTGAATATTAATTAATTCCTATTCATATTTCATATTAATATTTTGAGCATTACTTAAAGGATCAACTAGTTTTGTTTCATATATTAATTAATACTAGAATCGATCGACGAATATGCTTGTTAATCGTTCGGTCATTTCACGGTAGTAAACTTGGATTATTAATGCATGTGTCTCATGGTTAATTATCTAAGGGGAATTAATTATATTGATTAAACCAATAAACCGCTTGTGTTGAGGTTATCAATCTCAATCGTTTTTTATCTTAAGTTTATTGCTACTATCGGGTTAATATACGGCGCGTGTTCTATATTGACTCGGTAGTAAGTTTTATTAATGAATGTGTCTCGTTATTGATAACTACCCTCGATGAATTGGATATACTCTTCGATTGAGTATTCGAGAGGAAAATAGTTAAAGATATAACCGGGATCGACGAACATTTCATTAAGTGGATAAAAGCAAAATCAAGTCATCATCTCTATTAATTAAACTCATATAAGTCGTTCATCTTCGTATTTAATTAATTAAAATCAAACAAACCTAAAAAAAACCTTGTTACTATTTAATTAAAAAGAGAAATATTTCTTTCCCTGTGGATACGAACCTTACTTCAATACACTACATATATTTGTTGTATTGAATATTATTTTGAGTGCACACCACGACAAAGTGCACGTCAATGGTGTTGCTGAGAGACGAAACCGTACATTGAAGGACATGGTTAGGAGTATGATTTGTCATACTACTTTACCAGATTCACTTTAAGGAGAGGCACTAAAAACTGCAGCTTACATACTCAATAGAGTTCCCACTAAAGCTACAACTAAATCCCCTTATGAAATTTAAACTAGAAAAATCCCAGTATTCCATGTTTGTTGTTGTCCAGCTGAGGCAAGGCCATATAGGCCAAATGAAAAGAATCTGGACTCTAGAACACTTAGTAGTTATTTTGTAGGATACTCTGAGAGGTCAAGGGGGTATAAGTTTTATGATCCCACCACCAGGACTATTTTTTAGACGAGTAATGCCCGGTTCTTTGAGGATATTGAGTTTGGGGGGCAGGGAGATAAGGTCAAGGAAGAGCATGTTACTCTTCCTTCAGTTGTCATTGAACATGATCAAGATATTTTTATTCCTAATAATGTTCATGAAACAACTCCAGTTCAGGACAATATCGAAAACATCGTCAATCTAGTATCTAAAATTATTAATGAGGATCAAACTCAACAACCTCAAGAACCTGAGGTGCCATTAAGGAGATCCACTCGAGAGAGGAGAAGTGCCATTCTGGATGATTATATTGTATTTCTCCAAGAACATGAGGAAAATTGGGAATTGATGGAAGATGATCCAAGAACAAGAATGAGATGTTGGTTTTGCGGAAGATGATCCAATCAACTTCCGTCAAGCCATGGAAAGTTCTAACTCTCAAAAATGGATTAATGCCATGAAAGATGAGATGAAGTCTATGAGTGACAATGACTTTTGGGAGCTAGTCACATTGCCTGAAGGTATTAAACCCATTAGTTGTAAATGGATACTTAAAATCAAGAGGGATTCAAAGGGCAATGTTATAAGGTTTAAAGCTCGTCTTGTTTCTAAAGGCAACACTCAAAAGAAAGGAATTGACTATAAAGAGACTTTCTCTCCAATATCTTCGAAAGACTCTTTTAGAACAATAATGGCATTAGTGGCACATTTTGATCTTGAGCTTCATCAGATGGATGTGAAAACTGCACTTTCAATGGTAATATTGAGGAATCAATCTATATGGAGCAACCAGAAAACTTTTTTTCGGGAGATCCAAAGAAAATGGTTTGAAAATTAAAGAAATTCATCTATGGGCTCAAGCAAGCTTCCCGTCAGTGGTATCATAAGTTTCATAAATTCATTATATATTTTGGTTTTCAACCAAATGTTAATGATGATTGTATATACCACAAGTTCAATGGGAGTAAGCATATTTTCCTGGTCTTGTATGTTGATGATATACTGCTTGCTAGCAACGATATAGGCTTATTGCACGAAACTAAGATATTTCTTTCAAAGAATTTTGAAATGAAAGATCTTTGTAAGGCTTCTTTTTTAATAGAAATTCAAATACACCGAGATCGCTCCAAATTAAAGGCGTTCTTGGACTCTCACAAAAGAGCTATATCGATAAGGTTCTCAAAAGGTTTGGCATGCAAGGCTGCAAAACAGGAGATACCCCAATTTCTAAGGGAGACAAGTTTAGTCTCATGCAGTGCCCTAAGAATGATTTTGAATCTAAGAAATGAGTAACATTCCTTATGCTTCGGCTGTAGGAAGTTTGATGTATGCTCAAGATTGTACAAGACCTGATTTGGCATACATTGTTGGGATGTTAGGCAGATATTTGAGCAATCCAGGAATTGACCATTGGAAAGCAGCCAAAAGGGTCATGCGGTATTTACAGAGAACAAAGGAATATATGCTCACATATCGGAGATCGGATCGGCTTGAGATCATTGGGTAATACCGACTCTGATTTTGTTGGATGTCAAGATAGCTTGAGATCCACTTCAGGCTACATCTATATTCTAGCTGGAGGAGCTATCTCCTGGAGGAGTATCAAGCAGACTCTTACAGCTACTTCCGCTATGGAAGCAGAGTTTATAGCATGTTATGAGGCATCCAATCAGGCATTATGGCTGTGAGATTTTGTTGGTGGACTGCGCATAGTGGACAACATTGAAAGACCACTTAAGTTGTTGTGTGACAATAGGTCAACAATCCTCTATGCAAAGAACAACATTACCTTTGACCAAGGCAAAGCACGTTGGAATCAAATTTAAAGCTATTAAAAAAGGAGTACAAGAAGGAAAGTTATCTATAGAACACATTAGCACAAACTCCATGATTGAGGATCCGCTCACTAAAGGATTGCCACCCAAAGTGTTTCATGAGCATGTTGCTCAAATGGGTGTCAAATCAGTTGAGGATTATGAGTTTTAGTGGGAGTTTGTAATGTTTCTATATTTAGTTAATTCAATTTTTAAGGTTATTTTCTGCAGAAATAAAGTTTAAAGTTTTATGTACTCTTACAGTCACATTATTGATCTCAAGGTGGACCAGTTAGAAATAGACATTCTATTCCCAACCACACTTCATGTTATTTCCATGCTACACACCTATACTTGATCCATGTCGTTTATTATATTAATATATGTGATCATTGATGGGTCTAGTTATGCAAATATAGAAAAGACTTCATTGGTCCTATGTTGGTGTAATTTATGGACCAGATTGATTAAAGATGACTACAGTTTGATAGCAAAATTTTGGAACTCCTAAAGTAAACATACAATACTAAGGATTGTGTGTGTCATCCAAGTGGGTGATTGTTAG
The DNA here is from genome assembly GCA_945859915.1 of Cuscuta epithymum. Lineage (NCBI taxonomy): Eukaryota > Viridiplantae > Streptophyta > Magnoliopsida > Solanales > Convolvulaceae > Cuscuta > Cuscuta epithymum. The sequence continues at coordinate 6,887,134 of CAMAPF010000011.1, read as the reverse complement.
ATTATTGAACTTAATTATACTACATGTAATATTCACAATATATTATTTATTGGGTTTCATTGTATGTTATGTGTTATCTATGTTTAAGCCCGAAATTAGTGGTCCTATGGATATTAATTTAAGTGGGATAATATGTTATCTAATATGGTATAGGGCCCACATGTGTAGAGACTCATAGGCTTAACCTAATTAATGATGGGCTGATTAGAGTTTAGCATTCTCTATAAATAGAGGGGTTATGGTCCCTAGTTGAACGCATCATTCCATCTTTCTACATCTCATCGCTAGAGAGATAATTCTCGAGGGTGTGTATCAACTAGAAGACGCTAACCCTAGCCTTCGTTTCTCGGATCTATAAAGATCATCCCCAATGGAGTCAGGTACGTTTCCACTCAGTTATTTCTCTAGATAATTCCAATATGAAGATTAAAGTATTTATGGATTTATTCCAACAACATGGTTTATAATGAAGTATTTCAAACCTTATGTCAAATTTTATACACCGTTAGAATAAATGAGTGTACTATTTTGTTGAACTTCGTGAGGACATTCAAAAGAAACACTTCACATTACACTACAATAAAAATAACGAACCTTATTTCCTTGTTTTAAAGAAACAATATATGTGTGTCACGTCTTTATTTTCTTGAGAGGGATTCAAACAATTCAATTATATGGAGATGTGTAGAACAAATTAAAGAGATATTAGGATTATTACAATTATTATTATTTATTTGACAGAAGGTTTGTACAATAAAGTGGAGTTGTTTTCACTATAAAATCATTTGGGCGTTTTCTTGAGTTGAACATTTTCAAGCGATCAATATCTTAATTATAAACTGCTATAAACGCATGAATTTTAGATTCAATATCTTGAATATTCCGTCATTTTGATGGTTACAAATGACATAAGGACAAATGACATAAGGACTGAGGTGATACAGATTAAATAGAATAAGGACAAAAAGATAGATTTATTATATTAATTAAAAAAAGTATAGGATGGTGATAGTTTAAGGATCATTAGGGCATTTCTTTTTTTTTTCCTTCCCAAAAGTTTATTAATTTACTTGAATATAAATACATATAAAAAATAAATTATAAATTATAAAACTGATGATATTTTAGATTTTAGATTGATAAACTGATGATATTTTAGATTTTAGATTGATAGTTTTGAATAAAATGGATTCTATATCAATGAATTTATTTTTCGGTTCCTTAGTAATACTTGATCTATATATCTTTTAGGTACAAGATTATTAAATTGTACAAAAGTATATATACTTCTACGCTAAATATATTAGAGTTCTTGTAGGATATATGCGCAAAATTGGAAATTAATCACGTAAGTCGTTTCTTTCAGAAATAAAAATTGAAATAAATCTTCACAAATCAAGTTACTGAGAGATAGTGGTTGTATTTAACTTTTGTTCCTTGTTATTAATAATAATAAAATACTTGGTGTCATTTAATTGATTGAATTTCATGTAAGAGTTGTGTACGGAGGGGTTAAGGACACTGTCACAAGCTCTTTCATATTTTTTGCACAACCAATGAGCTTCACATGAGGAATAAGGAAGGCGTAAGAAAAGGTTCTGCAAAAGTCACGCTAGTAGGTCGGAGCCCAACCCTACTGTTTGAGGTGAACCATTGTTATTTTCATTGATCTAGAGATAATTCATATAAGGGAGTTTGCGAGCTTCTGGAGAAGTAGCTAACCGCAAGCCCGCATTCCTGCCTCCGTTTTGTGTCCACTGTGTTAAAACTCGGAGTTCCATTCTAAAAGGTCAACCTGATAGGAGGAGTAGTCCGTGTGTTAATATAGCACTTTATTCATCCAAACTTTTCTGGTGTGGGACATTTAACACCCCCCCCTCAGATCACGACCAGACACTTCGTCTGGGTCGTGCCATCATTCATTCTTTTTCATCGGTCCATTTTTTTCATCCGGCCGTAATGGTCATTTTTTTAAATAATCGTGCCATCATTTTTCATAAGGGGCCCCACACCATGGATCGATTTGGCTCTGATACCATGTTAAAACTTGGAGTTCCATCCTAAAAGGTCAACCTGGTGGGAGGAGTAGCCCATTTGTTAATATAACACTTTGTTCATCCAAACTTTTCCGGTGGGGGACACTTAACACATCGCACAGAGTATTACATATGGTAAATTGCTAATTTGACTTTTTTTGTTCATTTTTTTAGTTTTTATTTTCTTTAAATTTGTACCCTTACATCAGGAGGACACTGGTTCATTTCAAGCAGATCTTAGAGGAGTCGTATGAGTAATTAAAATCTTAAAGGAATTTCAACGTTAACCCACAGAACTGACCATAGGGACCGATTTTTCCGTAGACAAACTAGGCCATTTAATGATGTGTGCCCATATGTTCAGTAGACAGGCTAGTAGACACCATATTCTAGTGCGTAAACTAAACGAAAATGGGTTTTCGCGTGAAGGTGTTATTGTGTATCAAAAACCGAATCTCGAGCTAGTTTTGTTGAAAGTTCAAGACATAGAAAACTGTGATTCGGTAAACTTTTTTGTTGATGGGTCTATATCTGTTGGCGAGCCTCTTTTCCATATGGGAAATCCGCAGAACTTTGTGGGAACCTTCGCTATCGGTAAATGCCTTTTTCCGTGCAAGGACGTTGTTGTCCCCAGTAGAAGACTTACTTGTGCTGAGTATGAATCCCAAGCGTTAGCCCGAACACCGGAGTATAGAGTCATGGGAAACATATGGAATATGGAAAGCTTGCCCCATGAAAAAAAATTATTATGAAAAAGAGTTGAACCCATTAATTCCAATCACTTAGATGAGTGGACTGGTTGGGGGAGGGGCTAGCTCAGGAGGCCCGGTTTTCAACATGAATCAAGAGTTTGTCGGCATGTTGGTGATGGGGACAGAAGGCTACGAAATTGCCATTCATGTTTCTATGCTAAAGCAGTTCTTGAAAGATGCCGCTGAAAATAGTAAGATAGGACACGATGATGAAGTGAGTTTCTTTGTGTTTAATTGTTAACATTTTAGTTATACTTGATATCTACTAAGATACATATAAATGTGTACATAGGCTGGTCTCTCCAAGATACCCAAAACATGTAGCTCCAAGAAACTACAAAGACGGCACATGATTTAAAGGTGTTGCCAACTTTTATGATTTATGTGTGTTTTAATATTTTATGAGAGGTCAAGTTTGGAACTCCAAAGGATAGGAAACTTGACTTAGTACTATTTAAGATAATAGTTGCGTTATTTTTATTTTACCTCCGTATCACACATATAATAATGTCCACATGCATGCACATGCTAGACACTTCACCTAACGTAGCAAACACATATGGTAGGTCTCATGCATGTCATATGAAATGTACCACATAGCACATGCAAATGCATGCAAGCTCCTTCCTTGAACCTAAGACCACCATCTCTTGTAAATCATATATATACCATGCACGCATCATGTGTAATATATATTGTGTAACTTCAATAACATCTCCAAAACACACTCTTATATATCTATTCCAATTAATACATATTTCCATTTTTATCAATTTATATAGTTTTATCATGGTATCAGAGCGAAAATCCTGAAAATAATATATTCCTTAGGGGAAAATAATTAAAATACCCCAAAACTTGAAGGGATGTGGGATGAGCACCTCAAACTTGCATACGTAGTTTAAATATCCCAAACTTTATATAGAAAGTTGTTTTGGCACCATAGTCAAGTATTATTTCTTTAAAAAAATGTAAACTTATGATGTTAATTGCATAATTTAAAATATTTTAGAACTCATGCAGACACAATTAACATTCTAAACTTCCATTGCAAAATAAATAATGTTACCCCCAATCTATATAATTTCAACATTTTTAATTTGCTATTTTAAATTATGTAATTAACCCCAAAATTTACATTTTTGGAATAAATAATACATGAAAATGGTGCGAAAATAACTTTCTATATGAAGTTTGGGGTATTTAAATTACATATGCAAGTTTGAGGTTTTTATCTCAGACCCCATCAAAGTTTGGGGTATTTTTTATTATTTTACCCTATTCCTAAACGCTCCATTCCTCCAATCTTTTTTAATTACCTCTTCATCAAACAATGGCGATCGATGATAAGACCAAAGCTAATAGTCAAGATTCTGAAAGCATAGTAATTGATTCTGTCACCTTATTTCATTCAATCCGGAGATAAGCCCGCCCGGAGATGTATTCATCACCTCAATTCTTCGTGACGGTAACTATGGCGATTGACTTGATGAAATGAGCAACACCTTTTATGCGAAGAATAAATTTGATTTCGTAAATGGTGATATTCCGATGCCCAAATCCAATTCACCATACCTCCCACATTGGAAACGAGCAAATGGAATGGTGAAAGTGTGGTTAAACAGTAGTATGTATGTTGAACTTAGGCAAAATGTTAAGTTCAAAACGGCCAGTGAGATATGGGTAGACTTGCAAGAACGATTTGAGAAAAATAGTGCACCTCGAGCTTTTGAGCTTCGGTGTATCCTTGGCTCCATCCGACAAGAAGGTCAGTCAATATCCGCCTACTTTAGCCGATTACGTTGTGTTTGGGATGAAATTATCTCCATCAACACTCAACCCAAATGCTCTTGTGAGGGTTGCACTTGCAACATCTCTAAACAAATGACTGAATCTCGAGATAGAGACCAACTCTATGATTTCTTGATGGGTCTTGATGATGTTTACGGGCAGCTAAAAAGCAAAATCGTCGCCACTAGACCGCTTCCCACTCTTACTATTGCATACCACCTCTTCTCAAAAAGCGAACAACACCGGTCCATTGCAGTCTCCCGTTAGCCGGGCACTGGCGGTGTAGCATTTTTCACACGACCGAAGAAGGAAAGCACTCTAATCAGATATGCCAATCCAAAGGAGGCTAGAACTTGCTCCTGCTGTGGGAAGATCAATCACACGTATGAAACGTGTTTTGAACGATTGGGATATCCTCCCACTTGGAACATTAAATCTAAAGATAATAAATTAATGGGTGGGAGCCGTGAACCCAATTCAACTTTACAAAGGCAGAACATGAGTCAAGAAAAATTCAGACCATTGCCAACACGTGTTGCACACGTGGACACCCACCAGATTTTTTATTCTAGATTATCTAATGACCAATTGTAGCGATTGGCTAAGTTCATGGAGGAAGAAATGAAAGACCCAACAAATGTCCAACCCTCTTCTGGTGTCCAGATTAATTTGGTAGGTACATCACCAAGGGGTCGTTCTTGGATAATAGATTCTGGAGCAAGTGAACATATCATTTGTAATAATGATGGTCTCATTGATATTCAAACACATACTTCAATATCATCCGTCAAAATTCCAAATGGTGATACGGCTCATGTCAAAGCTATTGGGAGTTTGGATCTATTTAAAGGATTTCGTCTCCGACAAGTTTTATACATTCCGAAGTTCCATTGCAATTTGCTCTCAGTTAATCCCCTAATACGCGATTTCAACTACACACTCACATTTTGTAATGATTTGTGTATCTTACATGACTTACACTCGAGGAAGCTGATTGGAGTGGGCCAATGCCGTGACGGTTTATATTATTTGGAATCACCGAGTGTTGAGGAGTTGACAATGTTAGTTTCCTCTAATCTCGATTTTTGGCATCAACGTTTGGGGCATGCTTCTGACAAACAATTGCATCATATTGGTTTTCTTCAAGGTCTTGGATGTAACAACAAATTTTGTGATTCTTGCATACGAGCTAAGCAGACTCGCCTACCCTTTCCTATTAGTTCAATTAAGACTACTCGTTGTTTTTAATTAATACAGTGTGATTCAATTTCTGGTGCACGTTATTTTTTTTACCATAGTGGATGATTTCACTACAGCTGTCTGGGTTTATTTAATTAAAAATAAATTTGGTGTTCCCCAAATTTTGATTGAATTTTTCAACATGGTGTGTACCCAATTTGAGCAAAAGGTTAAACGAATACGGGCTGACAATGGTGCATAATTTCAAACTAATGTCTTGTTTGATTATTATAAACAAAATGGGATTTTGTTAGAAACATCTTGTACAAACACACCACAACAAAATGGCGTTGTTGAGCATAAACACAGACACATATTAGAGGTTACTCGAGCTCTTCGATTTCAATCTGGTTTACCTATTGAATTTTTTTTTGGGGGGGGGGGGTGCATTCTCATAACTGTCCACATCATTAATAGACTATTGTCATCCTCTAATAAACTACAATTCAAAAACCAATTTTTTAATCTGATAAGATTCACGTGGTTAAACAAGGCATAAGTTATTTAAAAGACATTGATTGATGTGCACCTTTTAAATTTTTTACCTTCAAATAATTCAACAAAATGTTATATATACTCTTTTATTTTCAAATAAATTTCCTTTGATTTGCAATTTCTTATGCTTTAATGTATCAATACTTTTTTCTAGAGCATTTATGGTTACAAATTTAAAGTTATTTTTCCATTATCTAAACTTAGAATGTAATAGATTTAAATGTTATCGTGCATGTACTTTTGAATTTTTTTGAATAAAAATTAGCCGCAGAGCTCTACAATATATAAAAAAAATTAGTCCTGCTACACTAGCAAAAAACATTTGCCCCGCTACATTAGCGGAAAAAAATTGTCCCGCTACACTAGTGAAAAAAATTGTCCCCTACACAAACGAAAAAAATTTCGCTCCCCTTGATGCGAAATCCTTGATCCGTCCCTGCAGTACTATCTGTAATCTCTCATTTTGTTGGGATGTATAACAGAATGACATATCTCCTTCAGGGAGTATGCAGACTGAAAGATATAAACAAAACAACATCACATCTTCATTTACTCATTTCATTTAAGGAAACCAAACAATAATGACGGTAACTATTTTATAAGTATGACTAGTATGAACTTTAGCCGCTATGATTTATTTTATTGAGAGCTTACCATTCTGTTTATAAGTAGAACATCACATTTATATTCCATTTCTAACATTCTGTTTTGACTTGAAAATAAACATTTTTAAGTATGTTGTAATTCAAAATGAATGAGAAACTCTCACCCATGTTTTGTTTTTATAAATACATGAGTGTCAAGATGAAATAGTGTTTTGTGTCATGGTTTTCAGGTTCTTTATTTATCTGCCACTAGATTGTTGAAGATAGATCATTTTCACTTGCATTTCACACAACTTTTTGGGAAAAAGCCTTTTTTGTTTGTGTATTATAGCTTATTATACATGAACCCAAATTCCGGGGAATGTGCTTTCGATCCCTAGCTGTCTTGTTTAAATAAAGCTCCTAAAATGTAGGTTACATTAAATTAAAATAAAACATCAAAGCATTCACATTAAATAATCACGTTCTACGGCTCTTATATATTGCTCTATCTTACTTATAAGTAAGTACATATACTCTTTTTTTTTTAAAAAAAATACATATACTCTTTTTATACATGTTTTATATAAATACATCTTCATATGCTACGTGTACACTCAGCAACAATACTAAATAGTTTCAACGTAACCCACTATTTTATCTCATATGATTTCAACTTTGTACACTAATACAAAAAAAGACAATAAAATTGGTAAATTGTGATTTAAATAGCATTCAATTATGTAAACTATGATTTAATTCACTTTCGGATACACGTCAGAAACAGAAAACGTGTGAAATATCTAGATTGGTTAATTTTAGATATTAAGCTATAACTGGGATATTAAGTTCCAAATTTAACTCACTTGATATTTAATATCCCCAGTTGCAGCTTCAATAATTGCGATATTAAGTTCTAACTGCATAAGTTTTATATATGCAGTAAATACACACATTTGGTTTTCACTTTCACTTGTTCCCAAATCTACCTAATATATGAATTGAAATTTATTTCTTTCAATTAAGATTTAAGACCAAACTTTTCCTCGTGTTGGGATAATGGGCTTGGTCTAGTACTATCGGCCCGTTACTCGAGTGTGGGCCTACCCAGGCCCAGAGCAGTGGAACACAGCCCAACTGATGGAATCCGTCTGAGATTGTTTATTTAAATTAGTCTAATTTTATGTCATTACTTAATCTATATGTGTATTCTGTACATTCGTATGTTTTTTTCTACGAATTCCTTCAATCAAGTAGTAATTTGTATGTGGAGACAGATTTTGCATTAATGATTATGATGGTTCATTGTGTAAGTTTAATGCTAGTATTTCACTATTCAGAATTTTTTCATTTATTTGTGCATTTTGTTCTTTTACTTGAAATCCCTATTTTAAACTACAATTTAACTATATCCTTCTATATAGATTTGATCACATCCGGAAGACCTGACAAAACTACATCCGGACTTTTGCAAAAAGTGATGGTGGACCAAACTTAAAGAAAGTGGTGGGGTAATGTTATCATTTTACAATTTTGCTAGGTGTACCCAAAATGTGTACACCTTTGGCACCCCATATAAAAACCTCCCACTTTTACCATCATTTACACCCATCAAAATATTTCTCTCTTCTCAACCCCCTCCTCCCTCCCCTGCGCTGCTGGAAGTATTTCCGCCCAAAAAAAATCGGCAGAAACGATCGAGCTATAGTGACGAGAAACGAAGAAAGTGATTTCCTTCATCTTCTCCCTTGAAACTCTTGTTCAATGGAGCCAAACCAGTGTGTTGATGACTTACTCTTGGATAGCTTCACTTTTGGAGAGCTAGGTGATGAAGGTGCAGACTATGGTTGTATGGCGGTTGCCGTTGAACTGGATGGTAGCTCAATGGAGGATGACAAACAAGGTGCTGAGGTCGAAGGCTTGAGTATGTGTTGGTTTCTTAGTTTTGTTTTCTTGATTTTCTTGATTTTGGTTTCTTGATTTTTTGGTGTATTTTGGATATGAAAAGGGTTGTCTGTCCAATAGAGAAGTTTTAAGTGCAATGTCTGTCTACTGAAACATAGTTTGATAGTTGTTTGACCCATATGTAAAATGTTTGTCTGACAGACAATGTCATTTGTTTGTCTGCGTATAAATAACGTCTGTGTGGACATTCAAGTATTGGTACAAGAGTGTTTTGTAGTATGTATTGATAGTTAATGTAGTTGTTATGTAAAAGTGTGTATAAGTGTTGGACATGTGGTTGTGTTATTGAATGTACACAAGAATGTTGTGAAAAACAATTATGTTTACTATTGTCTGTCTGGACATACAACATGTTGTAAAGAATATGTATTTATTTTTGTAATGAACAATTACAAACCTTGTGTGTTGTTGAAAATTGTTACGAACATGTATTTATTTTTTGGAATAACAGACGAAGAGGAAGAAAAGAGTATTAATGAAGACCCCCATGTTGGTATGGAGTTTCCTAGTGAAGAGGCCGTTTATGATTTCTACAAAGCTTGTGGCAGAAGAGCGGGCTTTCCTGTTAGACAACGAACTTCAAGGAAAAAAAACAGGCAACACCATTGCGATTGTCTTAGAGTGTGCCCGTGCTGGAAGTAGACCCAGCCGGACACAAAATGTTTTGAAGCCTCAACCTTCAATGCAGGTCGGTTGCCTTGCAAGAATAAGAGCACATACAAATTACGCCGGAGGATGGGTAATTTCAAAGTCCTGTTTAGAGCATAATCATGATATGAATCTTACGAAGGCAATGATATTTTGGTGTAATAGAAAGTAGACAACGCACATGTTGAGAAACCTTGACATTAATTATGTTGTGGGAATATCAGTTCATAAGAGTTTCAACTCCGCCGTTGTCAAAGCCGGTGGATATGAAGAACTTTCATTTATTGAAAAGGATTGTAGGAACTGCATAGATAAGATGCGGCAACTTATATTAGGAAGTGGTGACGCAATGGCAATTCAAGACTTCTTTTGTAGGATGCAAGCACAATGCCCCAATTTCTTCTTTATGATTAATTTGGATGATGAATCAAGGTTACGGAATGTGTTTTGGGCAGACAATCGATGTTGATATGCCTACAAGGACTTTAATGGTCATAACTTTTGACACAACATATCTTACAAATCAATACGATATGCCATTTGCCTCGTTCGTTGGAGTTAATCACCATGGTCAATCAATCTTGCTTGGTTGTGGCCTAATCTCGAGTGAAGATACACAAACGTTTGTGTGGCTTTTTAGAGCTTGGCTTGAATGTATGAACGGTTGTTCCCCCAACGGAATTATTACTGACCAAGATCGCGCCATGCAAAACGCCATTCAAATTGTTTTCCCAAATACGCGGCACCGATGGTATTTATGGCACATAATGAAGAAGCTACCGTAAAAGCTGTGAGGGTTTACCGATAAAGATGATATTATGTCCGGAATACACGACGTAGTATACGACTCACAAACCCCTGCTGCATTTGAAGTTGGTTGGAAAGCGATTATAGAAAGGTATTCAATACTTCCGTTAGTTGAATACTAATTAAATATTTCTGTCTAACAGACATTTGATGTCTCTTACAGACATTTGGTGTGTGAACTGTAGTTCTTGTTTGCATGTAATAGACTCAAGTTGTCTGTGATAGACAATTGCTGTCTCGAGTGAAGTAATAGTTTCTGTCTCATAGACAATAGTTGTCTTTTACAGACATTTGGGTCTGGGACAATATAATTACTTATGCTTAACTAATAGACAAAACTTGTTCGTGACAACCATTTTATGTCCAGCACACACTAACAGTTTGGGTGTAACATATATTGCTTATATTGTCGCAGGTAGGGCTGGGCACGGGCCGGGTCGGGGCGGGTAATGAAAAATAAAATGGAACCGCCGGTTCCATTGTACGGTTCGGTCCGGTCCGGGTATTACAATTTTCAAAATAGGAACCGGAAATTACCCGGCCCGTTTGAAACGGGTCAGTCCGGTCCGGGTTTTACAGGTTCTATTCTCATGTCTTGAAATAAAAACTCACGAAGTTCCAAAAATCAATAATCAATAATATAGGACATTAGCAAGTTTCAAAATAACAACATAGTGGTGCACATATAACACAAGCGAAAAGTCCAATACTCCATAATTTCTTGTATATAAGTTTCAAACAATTAAAGAAATTCCAAAAATATGCAACATAGCCAAAATACATATTTTCTAATATTTGTATTTAAACATGTTGTCTAACATCACATATTAAAGTGATTGATTTTTTTATATTAAATTTTCAGTATTAGCCAAAGTTGACACATACATGGTGGGTGGTAAGCACAATTTATATATATTAATAACAATATAATAAAAAAATATATAATAAATCACCTTTAACAAATAATTAAATTCCATAGAAAGGAATAATTCAATAACAATAAAAAGTAATAAGATATTTATGAATCATTTAATCAATAATTTGAAAACAAAAGGATGTTACTGCAACTCAATTTAAAATCCTACTTCTAGCAAAGGAAACAAAACTATTTCAAAACCGATTATCTCAAAACTATTAATAAATTAATATACAATATATATAACGGGCCGGGCCGGGTACCCGTTATTTTTAAATTTGGGAACCGGTCCGGTTCCTTAAAAAAAATTACCCGACACTACCCGGACCGTTTTATGGGAACAAAAAATGGAACCGGCCCGTTTTGGACCCGAAGCGCCATTACCCGGACCGGACCGCGGTTCCAAGACCCGTTTGCCCACCCCTAGTCGTAGGTATGCACTCCAAGATGATGATTGGCTTGGGGTGATGTACAACGAACGTCAATGGTGGGTACCTTGTTACCTTAAACCTACATTCTGGGTGGGTATGTCAACCACACAAAGAAGTGAGAGCATGAACGCATTTTTTGATGGTTTTGTGCACTCCAAAACAAGTTTCAAACAATTTTTAGAGCAATATGGTCGGGCTTTGAGATGTAAGGCAGAAAAAGAGTTTCATGCAGACACAAAATCATTTACAAAAATGATACCGTGTGTTAGTATATTTGAAATGGAGAAACAAGTACAAGGACTATACACACTTGCGATGTTTAAGGAATTTCAAGAAGAAGAAGTCGACAAGCTTTATTGTGACATACTTGAATGTGAAGATGGAAAAATGTTTCATGTGAAAGAAGTAAAACCAATTAATGGGTTTGCGAAGACAACTAACTACATAGTCGAATATGACAATACATTGAATGAAGGTCAATGTAGTTGTCATTTATTTGAATGTAGAGGTGTCTTTTGTAAACATATGATTACGGTCCTAATGCGCAACGGAGTGGACATCTTGCCCGACCGATACATAATGCGGAGATGGATATGGGATTTGAAAAGAGCATACACATGAGTGAAAATAAACTATGATGGGTGGATCACTACGGTTGAACAACAACGGTTTGACAAGTTGTGTATGAAGTTTGAAGCTTTTGCAATTGGCATTGCTGATGACGAGGAAAAATGAAATGGTTATGCAATGGATGGAAGGGCAATTGAATGATTGTACTGGCTCAAAGGGTAATTCACGTATATGCATTGCCATGACACAAATACCCCAATTATGCACAAGTGTCCATGTTGATCATCCCAATGCAATTCTTGATCCAAAAACATCAAAACACAAGGGTGCGCCTAGAAAAAATCAAATAAAGGGTTTCCACTTGAAAAAGGAAAGAAGAAACAAAAGGTGAATGTGTACTTACCTTTATCTACAAACTACAAAGATGTATGTTACACACAACTTTAATGTCAAAACAATACTTATTTGTTTTTATTTTTCAGTCGAGGTCAAAATCCAAATATGCAAGCAAGGAGGTTTCTACAGTGGACATCAATGGTGGATCAGACCAAATTCCTCAATTTCCCGTATTTATGGAATGATGAATGATAATGGGTTGGAATTAAACCTTAGTTTGATGTAGATTGTCATGTACTATGTTTTGGCTAATTGAACATTATTATCCCGTATTAATATAATGTGTGTGAATGATAACGGGTTCGATGTAAACGTTAGTTTCTTATGAATCATGAATGTTACTTTGCTTCGAATAATAGACAGACAATACATATACGTACACAGACAAAACACATCTCCAGACGGACTTTATGTGCTGTGGAAACGATAGAAAATATATGTTAACAGTCAAATTATTCACATACAGACAAAACGAAAGATTCCCACACAGACAAAATATCCATACAATTGTTTGCAAAAAGCCATATTCACTTATGGCTGGCTGCTCCTGGTGAATTTAGGTAAGTAGCTTTAAACTTCATGCAAAGCCATATGCACTTATGGCTGCTCCTGGTGAATTTAGGTAAGTAGCTTTAAAGTTTACACTAAGTTTGCATGTTCTTTCATTAAGATTTCTTTACTCTGAAAGTTATTAACTGTTTGATTGTTTGCTTCAGCATCAATCAATAAAGAACTTTATAGAGCGAATTGCAGAATCATAAGAGTATCTCCTGCTCTCTATGTCTCAATACTCTTACTCACTTTGTTGATGTTCAGTCATCATTCCAATTAAATATATAGATACAAACCAACATATAAAGCTTTGAGCTACTCTCTTCGAAACCTCCGAATTTAATATATATATATATATATATATATATATATATATATATATAGAGAGAGAGAGAGAGAGAGAGAGAGAGAGAGAGAGAGAGAGAGAGAGAGAGAGAGAGAGAGAGAAAACTTCATGTCAGGCCGGCCTGACGGGCTGCCCCGTCCGGCCGAGCCCGTTTGGGCACCTTCCCGGTGGAATTTTTTGATGAACTTTTTTGAGCATGTTCCTCGTCAAGTCTAGTTTGTCCATACCAAATTTCAGCTCAAAATTCGATCGGGAAGGTCGTCAAATGATTTTTGCAAGTTAACTGGTCCGGAATATGTATTTTCCGGACCAGTTAACTTGCAAAAATCATTTGACGACCTTCCCGATCGAATTTTGAGCTGAAATTTGGTATGGACAAACTAGACTTGACGAGGAACATGCTCAAAAAATTTCATCAAAAAATTCCACCGGGAAGGTGCCCAAACGGGCTCGGCCGGACGGGGCAGCCCGTCAGGCCGGCCTGACATGAAGAGCACTATATATATATATATATATATATATATATATATATATATATATATATATATATATATATATATATATGCAGTTCTCTTACTTTCTTGTGTTGTTGCAGTGTGGTGGTGTTGGCGGGCCACTTATAAACCCGAAAGGGGAATTTATTGGTGTATGCTTTTATGACATGTCGTGCACTCCCTTTTTGCCCATCACTCTAACTCTCAAATGGTGGGAAAAATTTAAAAGAAACGGGTATACCTACTTGATTCACTTTTCTTATTTGAACAAACAAAAAAGTGAAAAACCATTACATACTTCCCAATAATAACAATAAAAACCATTACATACACTAGTTTGAATACCAATGAGGGTCGTTCGAGGTTTACAGGCCCACTGCCCACAAGATCATCAGGGGCGGAGGGGCTAAGAGGGCCAACCTAAGCCCCGGCCTATCCCAAATTAAAAAAAAAATGTATTTATTTTAGGTGTGAAAAATTATGCGTAATTTTTTTTCAAAAAGTATTCTTTGTATCGTTCCAGTCCATCCCAACGCCTTGGCTCCGCCCCTGGAGATCATTTGTGCAAAAATTCTGGACATCAATGTTATACAAGGAAAAATTTATCCTTTAGTTTAACTCTCTGTTTCAATGACCTTCCACATATTGGAATGAAATATAATAAAATTTTAAATATGTTTTTAGTTCTTACAAATAGTATCCTTTCTTTTAGATTCTTGTAAAATTACTTTTTTATTTTTTTATCACTCAGATTTGTGATGTGTTTCCTTTTCTGTCTTTCTTTATTTGGTGTTTCAAAAGTACTCAAGAATTAACTTCAGATAGTCAATGAACCTATTTTAAAAAGAGAATATTACCCGAAATAGGACTAAAAAGGTTTGAAAATAGGACTGTCATGTTTTTATTCCCAAAATATGACTAATTACTGTCATGTTTTGGCAGTACCAAACTTCAAACATCCCAGTATTTTCCAAACTTGGCAGTAATTACTCCTATTTTGGGAATTAAAAACATGACAGTCCTATTTTGGAATTTTCAAACTGTTTTAGTCCTATTTCGGGAACCTTCCCATTTTAAAAATGAAAGATTAGAACGGAGTATTACTTCACTTAAATTCACTATCAGGCTATTAGCCTGTAAAATGTTGTACTATACATAGCTTAAATTAAAAGCTAGTCGTAGATTTATTCAATCTACATTATATTAATTTTTCTAGATCAAGAATATCCTTCAATCATAAAGGAACTAAAAAGGAAATTTCATGTATTACATGGAACAAAAACCCATTTAAGCCTATAATAAAATAGCAAATGTGTTTGCCCAATGGCAGTTCACTATTATTGATGTGACTGACTGTTAATGTTTGGATTGAGATAGGCAAATCCACCGACCATTGCTAGCTATGGAACTTACCAACCTCTATGCTATGAGCCTGGACATTCTAGAAAAGGTTGTCCAAAACGCTACCTTCCATGGTGCTATGGTTGAAGAGGTACATAGTATATATATACATTCCCCCACTCTTCCAACTTGTTTCAAAATTCTATCGCGAGTGCGGTCTTGATGCAGATTCAGACTTTGGGACGAAAGACTAGAACAGGCTTCCCGTTAAAAAGGCAGCCGTATACACATTGGTGTCCCACGTCCCAAAAGACATGGATCCGGGGAAGGGACCCACAACAAAAATGCATAAGTAGTAAGCAGGAAGGGACCCACAACAAAAATGCATAAGTAGTAAGCCTTCCCTTGTTATTTTGACAAGAGGGTGCTCCCAAGAAGTGAACTTGTGAGTTCTGACCTCTCAGACACACAAACCCCGTAACTGGTGCATCAAGGCTCCCCTCCTATAGGCTCCCAATTATGTTAAAAAGATCCCTCTTAAAAGTAAAGTTCAGTACATAAAACTAAGTGCTTTTGTTCATAGATTTCTCTTAAAAATTTCTCTTGACGTTCTCTATGCATCTACTAAAATAATTCTTCTTACTACTCGGATGATTTGATACATATATGCGCACTATCAAATAGATTTTACCAGGCTCTTCGGCTGACGTAGCCGGGATTCGTCCCAATGATGTTATTACTAGATTCGCCGGAGGAAGTGTTAAGAGTTTCTTAGAGGTATTACACATTCTTCGTTGTGTAAAATCTAAGAGATATTATTATTCTAAAACCGTCACATTATGTGCACTAATATATTTGGATCAGTTGGTGAGAGAGATGTGGAATAACATTGGAAGGTCACTCGGTTGACTCCTATTTGCAACAACGCACGTTTTGACCGTAATTATATCTTAATCTCTATTAGTAAAAAATAATTAAAAATCAGATTTTGAAAATATGTAATGAGATGAATTGAACAATATTTTTAAAAAATAATAATTTTCGTAAAAATAATACCATAAAATGTAGCCAAAGTTAAACACGTGAATAGTGTAAAATTCAGCATGTTGTGATTAAAAAAAACTGAGGATAGTATGTAACTAATTTCAATCATACGGTATAGACCCTGAATAGCCCAATCCCAATTATATACGGAGTATACTTTCTCCTACAATTGTTGTTTATGTTTGTTTGGAGAAAGTTTTCAACCTCAAATTAACTGGCGTTTGCATTTGATTCTATTTTAAGAAGTGGTTTATTTTAGAGATTCTACTAAAAGTGATTTTGGAATTGCAAAAGTTAGAATGCTCCATGGAAAAAAATTACCTTTGTGAAAAACAATTTATTTAAAATGTTTGTGCTTGTACTTTCAGTTTTCAATTGTGTAACTATTAGTAGAAACACTAGCACTATTTTTTTTACTAGCACTATTTTTGATTTTTTTAATGCAAAAAAATGTGAGTGCTAGACGAGTTAACTCGGGACACATCAAATCTGGTTTGGTAAGGTACTAAACCGCAAATCCACCTAAACCCTGAATTGCCTGGCGATCCGGACTAATCCGGGAGTTTGAGACTGATTAGACCTAAATTTAGAGAAAACACGGAAACAATTGCAAAAGGGTGCAAAAACGTAGAAAGGGATGATTTGTTACATGCAATGTTAATTACTTAAATAACTGCACCAACATATTCAATGTTTTTTATGGATTTTTTTCTTGTTGTATTTATGGAATAATTATTATTTATAATTACATGGGATGTATAGCCGTATAGGACGAATGTAAAATGAATGCCTGGGAAAGCTTCATAGTAGATCAAGCAAAGAAACTTATAGCCTTCATATTTAAGTTCTAAATTGAGAGTAGCAATCTTGTCAGGTTGGCTTGACATGAGCCGACATCTGACCAAGCTGGTTGGGGGTTTTTACTGTGGCATTTTTTGATGAATTTTTTTTAGAGTATTCTTCGTCAAGTCTAGTTTATTCTCACCAAATTTCAGCATAAATTTAATTGGGAAAGCAATCAAACATTGCACTTTGTATATATGTGTAAACAACGCAATATTTTTCAATTCCACATTAGATTGACTTCCTGATTGAATTTTTAGTTGAAATTTGGTGGGCATAAATTAGTCTCGATGAAGAACATGCTTAAATAATTTCATCAAAAAATTCCATCAAAAATGACCCCAAACGACTTCGACCTGAAAGCAGTTCCCGTCAGACCGACCTGATATAATCTGTCAGTTTTGCCCCCCTAAATTGATATGTGAAATTAAATCTTGAAAGAAACAATCTATCTGTTCGAACAATCGAACCACAACCCAAGCTAATTAACCCGGTGCGTTACTACTTCATATGCTAATAACCACTGAACTGGAGATTGACATTACACATTTTACACTGATGAGTGATGAGTGAACTCGATTCACCCCCGACCCATGGGTCACCTCGACTAATGCCTTCTTTGCTCGATTAACAAAAGTTTTAAACTTTATTAATGATTAACATTAGCTGATTCTTTCTAACACATATCATTATCAGGGATGGGGCCCGGGCAACCCAATCCAGAACCGGTACTGTTTGCACCGATCGGGAACCGGTACTAACCCAGCACCTGAGGCCGGACCAATGGTTATAAGGAGCGGGCTTCAGGCTTGATTTTTTGGGCCCAACCCGGCCGGGCTCAACGGCTTTTTTTTAAATAATAATAACTAAATCGGTGAGTATCGACCCGAGCCAGGTACTGCTTGGGTCCGGACAGGAACCACTAGCATAGCATTCTGGATCGGTAACGGGCTTCACTTTTTCAAAACCGGTACCGCCTAGACCCGACCCGGCCGACCCGAGCCCAACCCTAACACATATGATATAGGTGAATGGTGCACATTATTCTCTAACATGTAAAGGGATAATATTGCAATTTTATTAGACCAAAATTATATGAGTAAAAGAAATCCCGAGAGCGGGTTTAACATTCCGGATCACCAACATTCCGGTTCTCAAACATAGGTTATAGAATATCGTAATGACAGTCTGGCCTCTGGTAGTAGCACACTAGCATGATTGGATATCCACTATGTTTAGTCCCGCCGCCATGTCTAGAAGAACCACATGTTAGACGGCACCCTTCTTTTATTACAGCTCCTTTTTATAGTATACGTAGTATATTAGACTATATTAGATCTGATTTTGGGAGGATAGCAAAAAAAACTGATCTGATAGTAAACCAGAATACTATAAGAAAAAATTGGAATGTTTTTATATTAAAAACGGTGGAATCGTGACCCGATAAAGTCATCGTGATATTATATTTATCATCATCATCAATATAATCATCATTAATATAAAAAAATAATAAATTTTTATTCGGTCATGTACCCATGTACATCAGGACTAAAAATATGACTACTGAAAATATAGATTGGAATGTAAAATGTAAAAAAATACGGAGTAAAAAAAGAACTTATTCTTTTCTATGATTTCTCTCACCTTCTATTTCCATTCCCAATATCTACAATCCCACCTGTAACCCTCTGTCTACCCTGACTTCAAACCAATTCTGGATGTTTTTTGCTACACATATCTTACACAAAATCATCATCCCTGCCTTTCTCAGACCTCTATTGAAATTCTTGTTTTAATAGGTTTCAACTTCACGCCCATGCTTTCGGGTGAGAAGAGCTCGGGGGAGAGGCTAGTAGGGCTCAATGGGCTTCTTGGGCTTACATTGAAATGTGATGGCCTGTAAAAGCCCAACCCCATGAGGAAATACTCGATTGGTATCAACATCGCGTCAGGTTGCTCTTCAGTTACCATTGAGCCGCATGCTTGAACCTACACATAAAATGCATCTTCACATGAATTGTGGAACCTTTAGGCTATGTTTGGAGAAGGTGTTAATGCTAACGCAAATGTGCCTTGTACATGGCATGACTTCGGAAAACACGAAGAAAAATCACTCGATATGTGATAAGAACTTCAAAAAATTACACTCAGATTTCTGCTTTCGTCCCAAAATGATTCACAATTTGGTTCAGACATGACAAAGTTAAATTTTCCCAGGTAGGCAACTAATATAGAAATAATTCTCAATAACCAAAATCTACATATTTAGAAACTACACTAGCTTGTTTCACTTTATTTTATATCCTTTCCATTTTCCAGGATCCAAACGGATCCTTAACCATCTAAGAGAACGTTCTAAAAAAAATACTCAGTAAAGCCATGGGGAGACCTAGCGATTAATAAGCTATGAAGCAGTGTCTAGCCAGAGCTAGGCGAGTTTTTTGAGAACTTACATTTTTCAGAAAAAGATTAACTGAACTTAGATTTTTGGCATACCTCGACTAAGGCACTGAACCTTCTATCAAGCTTTGAAGTCATATGGAGAGCCTCCAAATGGAAAGGAGAATTTTCCCCAACAAATATTAATGAACGGCAATTCAATTTCCGTAGGCCTTCTGTGATGTCTGGTCTCCTGCCAAAGCAAGACGTGCGATTAAATCTTACAACTCATATTGTTTTAGCAACTAATGCTCCACACTAGCCATTGGAAATACGATTTGCGTGGCATAGAGAGAGAATGTTTCCAATCTGACTTCATATAGTCAGTCATAAACCATTAAGAATCTGATTTTTTAAAACTTCATTAAAAGAGGGCTTGAAATGAAGCACCAAGTGAATAGGAACACACAGTAAACATATTTATCATGTCAGGCAATTCTTAGCAACAGATCACCAGTTCTTAGCAACAGATCACCAAGTGAGAATAAAGTAAAATGAGAAAAACAAGGCAGAATTCAAATATAATGTCTAATTATTGGGGAAAAAATAACATACTCATTGATAGCTTCTAGAAACCGCCAGACATTTGGGCTTTGTCTCTCACCAAGCAACTGCAATATAGATCACATAGGCCATAAATTTAGATATACTGCTGTGTTAAACTAAGCAAACCTGCAAAATCCCAGCTTTTCCATAGTGTTTTATATTTTAATTAATAAAATAAATAAGTAATAATTCAAGTAAGGAAGATTAGAAAAGCTGAAGAACTTACTCTTCTGCATGCCTGAACTACATCTGATTCAGGTACTTCTACACTACCTCGAGCCTCCTGCAATTTAATATCATGGGATTAGCAAATTCTTTACTTGTATTTAACAAGTTCAAAGTATCCTTTCAAAAAACAAGATCAAAATATGAGGCGAAAAGCACCTTGCTAAAGTACCGCATGAGCAGTAATTCCTTAATGAAACTACACATGCCACAGAAGTACAGCAGATTTGACATAACCTGTCAATTTTGCAACAAGTATGGAGAAAAACATATTAGTTTTCATTTACATCAACGCTGCAAGTATATGGTAGGAAGAAATATACCTTATTACATAGCCATTCTGTCCATGAGGGTGATTTGCACAGAGGAGAAATAAGAATCAGACCCATAACACGTTTTGTGTATTTAATCTGTGGTATGAAACATCTGTCTCAGCAAACAAGACCATTTCCTAACCAAGAATAAGAATTTGGAAAAAAGTAATAACTTACTGCAAACAGAGTAAGAACATAAGCTCCAGCAGTAACTCCCATACACATAACTGCACCGAGTCTGCATAAGGAATGAAGAATTTCAGAACAAAGTTACACAAGCTTCAATTTACAAATTATACTTATGTCCTCATTCAATATCAACATAGAAATATACACTATAAATACCTGAAGTAATCTAGAACCTCTGCAATCTGGTCTGCTAAATCATCTACAGATAATACTGGCTCTTCAGGACTAATTTCAGCAGCTCCTAACTGCAAAAGCTCTTGCCAGAAATGCAGATTAGAACAAATGTGAGTATTATAAATGTTTAATAAAAAGGCAATCATATAGACCAGGTCAGACCTCATGTCCAGGAGGACTTATGTGGTATATACAGAAATTATGCAGTAGCAAAGAAAATGCTTCTGGACAATAGAACAACCCTTGGAAACATGACATATCTGTTCAAAAACATCAAACAAATAGATAAATTAGGAGCGCCTAGGAGAAATTCATATTTTGACCAAACACGCTAAAAAGCAACAGATTTTAGGAATTCATTATTTGAAGTTGTTAAAAAAGTTTGATATAGGTTACTTAAGCAGTTAAGCGGTGGGCATGTGGCAAAACCTTCCAGAAAAAGAGAACAAAGGGTTTTGGTTCTTGGCAAAATTACACAATATGGAATTGATGGGAAGTCATGAAATTTTGCAGGTAAGCCATGAAAAATTAAATTAATGCCCTTACAATTCAAAGCCAGATCAGGATAAGTAATAAGAGCAGGCTTGTCTGGGTCTCCAAAAACTGTTACAGAGATGGAACCGTTGCCAGTTTTAACAATATGCTCCTGAGAAAAAAAGTGCATTTAAAAACTAATCAGTAAAGTAACTAACCATAGCGTAACATAGTAAAACATAGGCCAATGATGATAAAGCTTCCAATTGAAGATACAGCAGTAATGTGACTTATGTCCCTTTCTTCATGGTTTCTTTTATCTCAATATTCTATAAGCCAGCTGAGAAAAAAAGAATTTGCTCAAGCACAAGTAAAGTATCTTCTAGTTCCGGATAATAAAAATTAACTATTTATTCGTATTATCTTATAGATTCACGGGTAAATGAATATTCTTCTTGGACTTTACAGTCTGGTCAAAGGTGAGGATTATTCACCCGGATCACATGAAACAAAAAAATCAAAATTAGAAATTTTAAAAATTAGAAAATGATTATATAATGGCTTTATATATAAACTGAACCCTCTCAAAAATAGAAAACAACTAATATGAGCATTGATAAAGAAGGCCATATCTCACAATACCAACAAGTTCCCGAGAATTTTACACTCCTGTGTTAATGGATAAAAAGAAAATGATTCTTTTCTTGAAATATGGTTTTTCTAAGACCTGTTAGGATTGTTAATTGGGAAGCAACAAGATTTATAAAAGTAGAAAGGTAATTAGTCTCAAAAGCAAACTGACCTAACACGTAACATACTAAATGCCAATATTTAACAAGAATACTAAGTACCGAGAATTCTATCTAAACGGATCTCTGCTGAAACTGATGCACTACGAAATTTCATAGACCACCAAAAAAAGAAACGTTTTGCCTTTATATGAATAGATGAAGACAACCCACATTCAGGTAAGGTTAAATCATTGAAGCAATCTTAATATCCTGATAGAGTAAAAGCTCAAACTCTTTTATTTGCCAAGAAAAGATTAATCTATCCATAAAGAGCCATAGCAGAGTAAATTACTCCTATTAGGCATTCGCGAGAACCCGTACATATCATCCCAGATTCAGAGCTCAATAGACATGTCAATCAAACCGCATTAAAATGTTGTTTAACGAGCTCTCTTGCACTGAACTTTAAAGAAACTTGAAAAACAAAAGAAACTCTAATTTTCCCGGACACGAAATTACCCAAAATCTCGCAAACTTTACACATAAATCAAGGGGTGAAATGTGCGCAGAAATTCAGAAACCATTGCACAATTCAAAGCTCGTTTATACAAACAGAGATATTTTCAGAGACATGTACATGCGTTAACGGAGATAAATGTGAAGAGGAAGAAAACCTTTCCGGCGACGGAGATGGTATCAATGTCCACCGACACAGAGCCGCACGAGTCTCCCATTGCCGCCGGCACTCTGATTTCTCTCTCTATCTCTATCTCTTTCTCTATCTCTATCTCAAGCGGCGTTAAATTTGGGGACCGCGCTGTATATATATGTGAATCTCCCCATCTCCATCTTCTTCTCCCGAGTTTCTCTCTCTAAATATACGGAGATACATTTCTTGTATATATCTTCTCACAGTATATATAAATATATATAGCGTATCGTATGTTACGCAACATTCTCAGCTCGCTTCTCTCTCCTCTTTTGTCAATAAATTTTAGGCTTTTATTTATTTATTACGGAGTATTATACACAAATCCATACAAAAATTAATTATAGAAACTGTATTATCATTATTGTCTCCGACAAATACGGCTTTGAAAAAAATTAGTATCCACTTTTAGTTTTTAAATATTAATCCTCCCTGTGATTGAAATTAAAGCATCCATTGACAGGTTTGGAGATCCATTAAATGACCCGACAGGTTCTTTCAAAATGTGAAAATGATGCGCACGTTTGTTTACGTAAATCGGATCAATCGGCTTAATTTTTTCAAATAGGTAAATTTGTAATCCAAACGGATGAATGAGCTAAATCTTTAAAATATATTGCATTAAAAAAAAATTACATGAAAAAATAAATAAAAGGCTTTTATATAGTAACTTTAGTTAATTCATTTATAAAAAGTACTAGTATAGTATCCGTGCATACGCACGGGATAGAGCATTTGGTGTTTATATTTTTAATGATGATGTAATTAAATATTAAAATAAAAGCTAATACTATAAAATATAAGCCCATAAAATATATATTCAATGAAGAGTATATTAGGAAAAAATAATTGACACTACTCATTAGAATTTGTCACTTATTTATTTTAAAATAAAATAATTTTCTAAAAATGTGAGTACAATAAGTGAGTGACATAAAGTTTAAGTGATAACAATAAATATTAAGGTTACGAATATTAGTTAAATAATAACTTGTCATTCATTAGTAAATTTTAAATATGATTTTTAAAATATACGGAGTATTGCATTAAAAAAAATTACATGAAAAAATAAATAAAAGGCTTTTATATAGTAACTTCAGTTAATTCATTTACAAAAAGTACTAGTATAGTACACGTGCATACGCACGGGATAGAGCATTTGGTGTTTATATTTTTAATGATGATGTAATTAAATATTAAAATAAAAACAACATTTTAGGATTCTACATTTTCGAAAAAAAATAGTAGTTCAATCAGCTAATACTATAAAATATAAGCCCATAAAATATATATTCAATGAAGAGTATATTAGGAAAAATAATTGACACTACTCATTAGAATTTGCCACTTATTCATTTTCATGATTAGATTAATTTTAAAATAAAATAATTTTCTAAAAAAGTGAGTACAATAAGTGAGTGACATAAAGTTTAAGTGATAACAATGAATATTAAGGTTACGAATATTAGTTAAATAATAACTTGTCATTCATTAGTAAATTAGTGCTAACATATGCTGCTCAATTCTTGTTGGCTTATCATGTTATACCCCAAACAACTACATATGAGAAAAAAATTTCTCACTCAATTGTTAGCCGGATTATCTTGTCTTATACCTAAAAGCACTATGTATGAGAGAAAAATGTATACTTTTTAATTGTTAGTCGGCTTATCTTATATTAAGGGTTGGTTTGCAACTACTTTTAAAAAAGCACTTCTCAGCTTTTAGCCTTAAAAAACACTTATTTTCCCAAACACTACAACTTTTATTTTTCTCGGCTTCCGCGTCAAAAGTGCTTTTACTTTTTCTATTACACAAAAAACACTTATTTTACCAAACACTACCCACTTTTACATTTCAAAATCACTTTTTTCTCAAACACTATCAACTTTTATTTAATCACTTCTCTACATTTCATTAAAAAAAGCACTTTTTTAAAAGCAGAAGTTGTTGCAAAATTCTAGCAACTTTAGAAGCAGAATCTCTTTTTAAAAAACAGATCCTAAAAAGAACTACATATGTGATGATTCCCCCGCTCAACTGTTTAGCAACTTTATCTTTTAATAACTAAAAGCACTACATATGAGAGAGAAATTTTTCGCTTAATTATTAGCAAGCAAGCTTATCTTGTCATATCTAAAAAAACTACATATGAGAGAGAAAATTCTCCCGTTCAATTATTAGTCGACTTATGTTATACCTAAAAGCACTACATATGGAAGAGAGAAAATTTTGAGAGAATTAAGGAGAGCTAGACCACTACGGTACTTTTGAGGTAAAATGGTCACGTGGCATTGCTATAACAAATGAGAGAATTAAATGGAATAGAAGTAAATAGAATAAATAAAAGTAAATTGTACAATGCGAAAAGGAAAACAAAAGAGAAAATAAAACAGTATAGGAAAGGAAAGTCTAAGACTATACCCAAAGGAAATCTCTGGACTGTGACTTAGTCCTCATGCTGTGGCGCCTTCCACATTTTCATTACGTGATTACATAATTATATTCCATTTTGATTAACTTTCCACCATTAGATTGTTAGTTCTTTGAGTATTTTTCATACAGAGTATATCTTTTCTATTGCAAGAACTTCTACTATGCAGGTTTATTATCATGAAGAGTGAACCTTTGATTCGCAAGTTTATTTTCATTTGGCTTCTTATTTGAGTTGATAATCTACTCTAGTGCTTCACTCATGGTCCATTGACTCGTGAACAAATAAATTTTTTGTAAGAACCATATCATTTCGTCATTTATTGATAAATCAACTTTGATTCTCTCTCATCCAAAACTATGATACTGTGAACATGATTTTAAAAAACACTTGAAGTCAAGACACTGTATGATACTCTTTCTAGCACTGTGTTCATTATAGAGATCTTTTCAAGAATAATATTTGATCAATAGAGGGTGCTCATAAGTCTATCGTGTTTGTATGTACAAAATTGGAAGTCCACAATAGTAACCAAATTCAAGTATGTTTATATTTTCGAGTCACTTACATATTATAAAGATATTATTCAGGAATCATCTGAAACTCTGTTGTAAGTCTATCTCATTCTTGTTACTTTTAAAGGTGATTTGATTCACTGATGATAATAATAACATTAATAACACCAAAAACAACCATAACAATAACAACAACAACAACAACAACGATGACGACGACGACGACGATGATGATGATACTCCCTCCGTCTCATAAAATTCTTCCCGATTTGACTTGGATCGGAGTTTATGAATGTGGGAATAAATTGAAAACGTGAGATTGTGGTTGAGTACGTAAAAAAGTAAATGAATCTTAGCCAATTGTTACATTAGGAATCATCTGAAACTCTTTTGTAAGATTCTCAGTTGTTTACTTCTAATAGTCGCTTTTCAAAAAGTCCCTTTTTATTAGCCACTGATCTATTGTTACTTTCATGTTCTAATTTTGAAATTTGGAGTCAGTTTAGTAACACTGAAATTGGCTACTTCACCTGATTCTTTTGAAATTGATGAAATTTTAACAGAAGTGGCTGAATTGATTGAAATTGATTCTTTTGATTCTTAAATAAATTTAGTACTTTTAGATTTTTCCTTTCATGGTCTGATTTTGATTTTAGAGACCGTTTAGTAGTACTCAAATTAGTTGAATCTGTTGAAATGGATGAAATTCTTAGAGCAGTGGTTGATTTAGTTGAATCTTTTGGTGTATGGATAAATTTAATTTAAATTACTTTTATTAATGAAATAAAGAAA
Source organism: Cuscuta epithymum (assembly GCA_945859915.1). Lineage (NCBI taxonomy): Eukaryota > Viridiplantae > Streptophyta > Magnoliopsida > Solanales > Convolvulaceae > Cuscuta > Cuscuta epithymum. Next base: position 6,860,342 of record CAMAPF010000011.1, on the reverse strand, counting down.
AACATTTTACGAAATGTAGCTAAAAATGATCACCTATAGTGACTTTCCCAATTTTGACAGCAAAATAGATCAAAAAATGTATGTATAGTAATTTGAAGCATAATTATAGAGCCCTTTAATAAATTATATTTTTATATATTCAATATTGATCTCAAATTAAAGATCACAAAAAATTATGAATTTTGATATTTTTGTAAAAAAAAATGGATTATAAATGAAAAGGTTATAACACTTTAAAGAAAATTGGGGTTTTTTATATATTGGGCCCCACCAATTGCATCCCGTGCGGCTGCTCCCTTTCTATACCATTGGAGAATTCGGTACTTTTGAGGTAAAATGGACATGTGGCATTGCTATATGAAATGAGAGAATTAAGGAGAGAATTAAGGGTAAAATTGTATTTTTATGAGACATTTCTTTTCTTATATATAAATAGATTATCATATGTTTCAACTTTACTTATTTTCATTATTACGACATTCAACACGCGTAATTAAAAGTTATGTATTTGATAAAACAAATAGTTGATAAAACAAATAGTTGATAGGCTAGAAATTGAATAATCGAACAACTTAATTATATATTATGATTCAAATATGTATTTGATAAAACAAATAGTTGATAGGCTAGAAATTGAATAATCGAACAACTTAATTATATATTATGATTCAAATATGTGTCAATTGGGATCAAATTTTAAATACGTCGAGGGTCTGTTGATAAATACTACCTCCGTCCCGTTGGAATGTTTCACTTTCTTTTTTTGGATGTCCCAATGGAAAGTTCTCATTTCCCTAAATGGAAAGTTATCCTACATGAAAACAGTGTCAAACAGTGCAAAACAGTGTCAAACAGTGTCCAAACAGTAAAATTTACCCTCTGGTAAGTTTATTTCCTTAATATGTGTGTAGGTCAAACCGGGAACATTCCAACGGGACGGAGGGAGTATGAATTTGGCTTAATTGGCCCAAGCTATGTTTAGAAAAATGAGTTAAAGATGAAGCCTAGTGTCTATCACTTGGGATGTTTTCTTTTGGACTGAAATTTGATGGTCTAGTCTGGTCTGGTCTAGTCTGTTTAAGTTTTGTCTGGTCTGTTTAAGTCTGGTCTGGTCTGGTCTGGTAAACGTCTGGTCTCTGTGTATTTTATAACTACGGAAGTCTGGTCTAGTCTGGTTTGTTTAAGTCTGGTCTGGTCTAGTCTGTTTAAGTCTGGTCTGGTTTGGTCTGGTCTGTTTAAGTTTGGTTTGGTTTGGTCTGGGACTGAAAACAGTCCAAACGAAAACATAAGTTGTTGGACTGAAATGTTGAACGAAGTAGACTTGTTTGGTTACATAGGTGATGTAACAAGCTTAACAACTGAAAATGGTAAAATTACTATAAAAAAAATTGACAAAAACCAGATAAAATTTAAATAATGGGGCAAAGTTGACGTAAATTTACATTTAATTACAGGGACAAATTGAAATATTACAATTAGTAACATTTCTGAGTCGCTGATTAATTTCAGATATAGTCAAGTTTAATTCTTCATCCAAAAATGCTGGTAAAATATATTATACACCCGGCTGTACCGTGTCACTTGTACAGCCAGGTATTTTTGTAATTATATGCAAACTGGAGGTCATTAGTTAAGGATCATGGCTTTTGCTTTCTCTATTTCTCCACCGTTCCTGCCTTTCCGATTTTTAGTTTTGCTTTTCGTTACTGCTCTTCCTATTCCGTTACTTTACTGCTCTTCCGTTTTTGTTAGTTTTGCTTTTCCCTTCTTTTAGTTTTGCTTATCGTTTTTTCTTTCTTTTTTATAGTTCTGGTTTTCCTTTTTCTTCTTTTATTTCGCAACTTTAATTCTTCTATGTTTCAATTTTCTTTTTCTTTTTTCTGCTTCGGTTTTTCTTTTTTTGTTTGTCTCTAAATTTGAACTTTTAGTTTTCCAACTTTAAATTTTCTTTTTCTTTTTTATGCTTCATTTTTTCTTTTATCTTTTTATATATACTTTTTGTCTTCTGGATCACTAATTTTGAACTCCTACTTTTTTGTTTTTATGTAATTTTGCTACAATAACTTTTTGTCTTTTTCATGCAATTCATTAAAAAATACATATCAAATGCGATGCAATAAAAACATATACACCTATTCTTTATAAAATACATTTCGTAAGTTACCTATGCTCATTTGAAATTGGCGTAATGCTCACTTTAAAATGAGTATTACACCAGACATTTTAAAATGTCATATCCATGCATATATGTGTAATGCTCATTTTAAATATTTCGATGCTCATTTCATAAGTTATGTATCGTCATTTGTTGAATTTGTACTCATACTATGCTCATTTTTAAAATGTTATATTCATGCAAATTTTAAAAGTTGCATATGACATTGGATTCACATTGTTAAGTTCTTAATACTCAATTGAATAAGTCTAATGCTCAATTAAAAGTGTTTTAATGCTCATAATAGGTTTAATGTTCAACAAAATTGTCGTGATGCTCAACAAAAACTTATGAGTTTCATATCAATGCTCATTTTGTAATTTACATATGCTCAATTGGTACTCATGTTGTGCTCATTTTTAAAATGTCATAACGATGCATATTTCAAAAGTACTATATTATATTAGATTCACATATTAAAATTTATAGGAATTGATTATAGATATAAGTTAATGAGTTTTTATAAAAGAAAAAATAAGAAAAAAAAGCGAATTACCTATATGAAGTTGATATCACAATACTCATTTATCGACTCTTAATGCCCAGTAGAATACGTTTGATACTCATTAAAAGTGTATTAATGCTCATCTAACAATAACCGCAATTTTCACTGAAATTACGAAAATGCCACCGTTTTTTTGTTTTGATATCAGCTTTCTTGTAATAACACGGTGCTCATTATTAGACGCTTAATACTCATTAAAATTGGACTATTGCTCATTAAACGTTTATTATTGCTCATTCACTAGAAACCGTGAATTTCATCTCAATAGCGGATGTTTGATGCTCAAATATTAAATGTGAATACATAACGCGTGAAATGAGTATCAAAAAGTTCAAAATGAGCATTACGCCAATATGCATGGATATGACATTTAAGTTGTCTCGTGTAATGCTCATTTTAAAATGAACATTACACCAATATCAAATGAGCATAGCTAATTTACGAAATGAGCATAGAAAATTTTTAAAAGCTCATATAAAATATCGAGTATGCTTAAATATCAATTTGTGTATTCAGTATGCTCAACAGACTAGGTCTGGTGCTCATTAAAAGTTCATTATTACTCATTCTACAGAAGTCGTGATTTTCATCTCAATAGTGGAGGTTGGATGCTCAATTAAAATTTTATGATGTTCAACTAACAAACCTTACGATTTTCATATCAATGTGCACTTTGTAAGTTATGTATGTTCATTTGGTACTCATGTTATGCTCATTTTTACAATGTCATATCAATGAGATGAAAAAATCACGGTTTCTATTGAGATGAAAATCACAGTTTCTGTTAAATGAGCATTAATGAACTTTTAATGTTCATCAGACCTATTATGAGCATTAAAACACTTTTGATGAGCATCAGGCTTATTAGGAACCTAACACTATATAAAAAAGTATAAATATATTTATATAAAGTAATAGTATGATTCATAGATCAAATAAATACTTCAAAAATATGATTTAGTCTTTTAATATAGTAATAATGAGCAAAAATAAAAGAATATTTAATATTATAATTACTATTAATAATAGGCAGTATGAAACTATATAGGATAAGTAAGATAAAAGAACTGATTATCTCAACAAGACAAGTTAGTGAGATGGTTGGAAGGCTGCATATCCTATTTCGGTTTTGGGGATCTAATCCCGTTGGGGTTTTTATTTTTTTAGTGAAGGAATTCAGTTCCCTATGGTCACGATTCGCTGGGACAAGATGTAAGCCCACCAGTCAAATTTATTAATTGGGCTGGATGTACATACACCCGGGTGTACGATATAGGGGCTCAAAAATGCTATATAAAATAATTGTCTCTATTTACTAAGTTCAACTCACTTTGTAAAGGTATAACTCAAACAACATCGGGAGTGTTTGCAGAAAATTAAAAAAGTGATTTTCAACTTTTGGCTTAAAAAATGTTGAAATGAGTGTTTTTAGGTGACAATTTTTGCTTAAATTAAACACATAAAAGCTAAAAGTTGGAAGCAATTGGAGTGATGCTTTAAACCGCTTTTCACTTTTTTTATAACACAAAAGACACTTATTTTATCAAACACCACCAACTTTTACTTTTTCAGACTCACTTTTTTTTCAAACACTACCGACTTTTACTATTAATCATTTTCTCTAAAATCACTTTAAAAATCACTTTTTTAAAGTAGTAGCAATCGCAGACACTCCTTTAATACGCTTAAATATGGAAATTTTATAAGGTGAGGTTCAAATAAGAAGATGGTTTTAGGTGAGAAATAAGAATGAATCTCGGCCGTTGAATTTGACTATGTTGTAGTAAAAAATATTTCATATTGCACTGAAATACACAACCTAGCATGATGATATTTCCTTAAATAATTCTGAAATATATGTACTACGTATTACATTTGTCTATTGCAGCGTGAAATTGTTTTGGTACAACATTTTTTTGAGAGAAAATAGCTTATATTAATATAATCGAATCCAACCACACCGCAGCAAAACCAGACACAAAAGACAAGCAAGAACGACCATAACACATTGAAAAAAGATTGGGGTACACACAATTTGTACACAAATTTTGTACACTTGTCTGTCCCTCACAGACAAGTTGTCTTTCTCGAGATGAGTTGTCAAATCCAAATCACAACCACAAGAACTTTCAACGTTAATCCCACAGACAACTCATCTCGAGACAGAAAACTTGTCTGTGAGGGACAGACAAGTGTACAAAATTTGTGTACAAATTGTGTGTACCCCTAACTCCACCCTACACATTACTCAATCATACACCCTGGGACCGGACTCAGACCATATCACCCACTCATGAACAATATGATTCACTAATCCCCACTTGGGCAACTGTAAGTCAATCATGATCGAAGATGTATTCTCGGCATTTATCTTATGTTGTACTTGCCACATACCAAAAGTAAACAAAGAACAAGAGTCATCCCAGATAAACATATTCAGGAAGAAATAAAATCCAGACAACTTTAAGGAAAAGACAACAATAATTTTTGAAACAGCTCAAGACTGATGTTCACTTAGGGGATCCATAGCTAAGAAAAATACATTTTTATATCGCGTTTTCGAGAAGCTCATTCAACACTTATTAAAACTATTACTCAACGAGCAATCAAAGCTTTTATTTTAGCTGGTCGAGGCAGTGAAGTTAAGTGCCAACCCAACATTTTTATGAATGGTGTAACTCACGCATTGGCAATGATAGCCCTTTCATATACGAGTGGTGGAGTAATTTTTTGTGCATCTTTTTTAGCGAATGATTGTATTAATTAATAAGAGTCTTGCGATTTACTCTCATAAAAAATTGTTGCAATATACCATAGGGGTATCAACATTTGTGTCAAGGATTCTCCTGAATCCACTATGGCAACTTTGACCGAGGCTGATCTCGCTTAAGTTGAGCTCAAACCAATTCTCTAATCATCGATAAAAGTCCAAAATTGCGATCGAGACTCAGGCTGACATTCGTGGATGGTTGGTGACACTTCCAGCACTATGGTCGAGCTCCAAGTCAATTGCCGCCTGACGAGTTTGAAATCAATAAAGACATTTATGCTTCACATTATGAGCTGAGATTACTTATCTCTTAGCTAAACACACTACATCCAAGTTTGGCCTCTAAGCTTAGGACCTCAGATAGAGACTGTGGACTTATCATTTCACCAATAAGGCATCATAACATTCACGATTTCACAAAAAAAAAAACATTCAGGATTTCATCATTAAATGAGAGTGTCACAGTATTAATGTCCTGCAATTCGGTTACACATGCCAGCTGTCAGACTTACACATGTGGCTTATCCGGTCAGTCCAGTACGCAAGGACAAAAGCCTATACAACAGTACCAATCAATTAAAAATTATCTCTTCAATTAGCTTTACAAGTGTCGATAGACTAGTGAGGCAGTTACTTTTACCCTTTCCTCAAGTATTTCATTGTACACTAGAAAATATCACCTTCCTGTTTGTTGAAACGAAACACGTTTCTCATTCTCAATCTTACTCGTACTCTGTCAAATTTCTTACTCGATCTACACTTTGCATATTTTCCGACTCTTCCTCGATTTTGCCTAACCCTAAATCAGGAAAACCATCAATCTCAATATCTTTTTGTTTTATTTTTTATTATTTATTTTTTTACTATCAATTTAATATCAATATAATGCATAAAATCTTAAACTTATATATAAAAAAATTATTTTAGAAATTCATTTTTACCGAAATTTTAAGTGTGACCAAACTTGGACTGAAATAGGTCCCGATACGTATTGGCCCCCGTTATATTTTATACTAGTATGTGTACCCGTGCACCGCACGGAAAAATATGTTCTAGTGTTTGTTATGAAAAATATGAATGAAATTTTAAAAAATAGAAGTGATACCAAATTACATGTGAACTCATAAACTGTGCAATTCAATGTTCCCCGGCATTTGCCCCACCGACGACTTAGGTGGTTTGCCAACCGGGACAAAAAAAAGAGTTATATTGAGTCGCTAAGAACGAATGTAGAAATCATTAAGATTATTGTTGAAAAATAGAATTGAGTATATAGTTGCATCAAGGATGCGCAGAAGACAAATGAATCTTAACTAAGGAGAGAGATATTAAAAAAAAACTTGGACAAAAGAATGAATCGGCCTTTACATCCATGTTAATGCGGTAGACCTTGTGATCAAGGAGCTGTTATGCATGTCCAAATTTTATTTTTTGTTTTTATTTTATTCAGACCATATCAGACGATACAAATAAAATTAAATCAGATAAAAAAATATCCACATCAGACATGAATTTTTCAGATCAAATGGATATGACATATTACTTTTATTATTATTATTATTAAATTATTAATAATATCAACATTATCATCGTCATCATTATTAGGAGGTGACATGATCTGGTCCAAATGGTAACATTATGTTTTATGTAACACCGCCCCCAAGTATTTGTACTTTATCAATTTATGTATTGAACCCAAGAAATGAATAAACGCATTTTACGTGATTGTGAATTTTTATCATTTCTTTTACGTGAATAGTAAAATTCACGTGGGGCCCACACCGGAAGTGGGGGCCGCCCGATATTATCGGGACCACATATTATGTTCTTTTGGGTCAAGATAATATGTGTATGATGGTGGATATCCTTGTTGGGCCATAGAAGTTGCATGCGTAACCAATAGGGCATATAAAGTTCATTTATCGGTACCGAAGTAATATCAGATAAAAAGCCATAATAAATTATGGAGACCATCAAATTAAAAGTTGGGAATATACATTCATTCTTAGAGCCAATATTAATTGGAAGAGTGATAGATATTTCATTTTACCCGATAAAATGAAATATAGTTAAAACAGTCCGGAAAATACAACTTTCGGGACCAAATGTACACTTGGGGACATAAAGGGATGACCTCCCATATATGTGGGGGCCACCCCACGAATTTTGGTCTTGCAAGGGGTGTGGAGAGCCGCATGAAAGGCAAGGAAAGGAGAGGGAAGTGATTGGGGGACAAATTTGAAAGAGGAAGGGACCCTCTCCCATGTATTATTATGAGAAATGCCAAAGGAAGCATTCTCAATCACCCACCAACCCATCCCATTCGAACCAAGCCTTCATCTTGGAGGAGAGAAGGTCTGCAAAACACCATTTCCATCACCCATACTTGCACCAAGGCTGAGGGAGAAGAAGGAGGAAAAAGAGAAGGGCAAAGAGGAGAAGAGCTTGAGGATTAACAAGGTAATGACTTATTAATCCCATTCCTTTTCCTTAATCCTCCCATATGATTATATAATCATGTTCCAGACCCCTAGGGTCACTATACATGTTACATGTGAAGAATGAGGGGTTGGAAGATTGGTTCATATCCAAAACGGATTTAGAGAACAAAGTTGACCGATTCGTCGGGGAATAACCTTTTAGAGGTTATTTGTATTGGTATGGGTTTTATGATGATAAAACCTTGTTATTAACTTGTATAAGGTACTTCAAGAACTTTCACGGAGTTGAAAGAGTTGCTGGAGTTGTCGCCGGAGTTAGTTGAAGTTCACCGGAGTTTCACCGGAGCTCAATAAGAAAGGCTAGAACTTCATAAGCTTCTTTTAAGGTGAGAAGACGGCTATATGCTTTATAACTTTTGATTGAGGCATGAGATTACCTAAAGTAATCAAGTATATGTTTTATGGAATGATTAAAGTAAATCAAGTATTGGCTTATGCCACGGTTGTATATAAAACATAGTTGGAAAGCATGTTTTGTATGTTTGGTGATTAAAAATGTGATAACTCATTATGTACAATTCTCTAGGGATCCAAAATGGTATTTTTGGATCAAGGACGTCAAGGAGTACATGCGTATAAAATTTCGCGTTAATCGGACTCCGTTTGGGCGGTCAAACGGGCGTTGACCGCCGAGGTAAAGGTGATACCCGACCGGGTATGGGTACATACCCGACCGGGTATTGATTAAAAATGGCTCCAGAAGCCACTGTCTTACTAGACCCGACCGGGTAAGGGTATGGACCCGACCGGGTCTCAAGTAAAATCAGTTCCAAGGGCTTCTGCCCCGACCTACCCGACCGGGTAAGGTTGGATACCCGACCGGGTATTGGACTAGGCCCAAAACAGGCAGTTTTGAGCAGGTTAACGTGGGTCGTTCAAGTGGGACCCGCCCACGTTGGTTACTAGGGATTATTATATGACTATAGGACTAGGTATTGTCCATAGTTAAGTGAATGAAAGGTTAGCCATATCCAGGTTAGGGTTTGGTTAGAAATAAGGTTGAGGTTGAGTATCCTCGGGACGGTAAACGATCCTAAAACTCGGTGAGGTTGAGTATCCTCGGGACGGCAAACGATCCTAAAACTCGGTGAGGTTGAGTATCCTCAGGACGGTAAACAATCCTAAAACTCGGTGAGGTTGAGTATCCTCAGGACGGTAAACAATCCTAAAACTCGGTGAGGTTGAGTATCCTCAGGACGGTAAACAAATCCTAAAACTCGGTGAGGTTGAGTATCCTCAGGACGGTAAACAATCCTAAAACTCGGTGAGGTTGAGTATCCTCAGGATGGTAAACAATCCTAAAACTCGGTTGAGGTTGAGTATCCTCGGGACAGTAAATGATCCTAAAACTCGGTGGGGTTGAGCATCCCCGGGAGGGTAAACACTCCTGAAACTCGGTAGGATATTATGATAGAATGTGGCTCTTAAGCTAGGCATTCAGGAATGAAAGGGGAAAGGTTGGGTAAGTACCTTGTCTCTAAAAGACTCTTTTGTGAGAAAACGACCTACGGGTCAAGCATTTTACAAGTATATACAGTATGTATTATCTTGGGAATGGGGTGACAATGGTTACACCTATAAATATATGTATCATCCTATTTTTGGGTCTCGTGTCTGAGACATTAGTTATTCCTCATATAGCCTGCTTGTCACTAGTACTTCTATGGAGTACTGACCCCTTCGGGGGCCCTCACATTTTTCAGGTTGAGGCTAGAGTCCTGCTACCTGCACCTTTGCCCAGGGTGAACTCAAATAAGGGAGACGTGGTTCGTGCTTCCATTCTTATTTGAAATTATGAAATTGCTCATGGATATTTGAACGATGTTTTCTATTAAACTATTGAAGGGCCTGCGTGCCCATGTTTGCCACATGTGGCTGAATGTCAAACTTATTTTATGTCCGCATTCACTTGACTTATATATTGATGTTGATTGTATGGGTTTACTAATCGGTTTGGCAATAGAATCTATCGGACGCCTTGTATAATTTAATAAGAATGAACTACGTTGTTCTTATTGGGTTGTACGGCGGTTGTCTACGTGGCACGGATGTGGTCCGGGGCGTGACAATTAAGTGGTATCAGAGCCATCGATTTCTAAACTATATAATTAACCTCTCAATATAGTATCATCAAAAAGTTTTGAACAAAACCATGAGCAAAAGTTTTGTACTTAAGGAACCGTTGGAAACCAAGTTATTGACCTCTTATTGTTAAGACGGTACCCTTAACAGTTTGTTGGCCATAATGTTGGACCAAGTGGTGTCTTTTGTACTATTCCGTCAATTGACATTGATACGAGTCTAACGACTCATTCCAAATTTCTTTCAGAAATGGAGGGTAGACACATGGCTACGAGGAACAACCCGAGAGGGCAAACTCAGGCGACGTCCGTAGGGGCCAGCCAGGTTGCATCTCGGGGTGCGAGAGGCGGTAGGAGAGGCCGTGGAGGCCGTGGAGGCCGTGGAAGCCGTGGAGGTCATCAGGCTCAAACCGTGAGCGATGGCCATGTTAGCTCGGTGCATGGGACTCACACCGAGGATTATGACTCAACATATGTTCCCGAGACAGAACATGAGGAGACCCCATATGATGGGGGTGATACGTACACTGATGATGACAATGATGAGAGTGATGCCAAATTCGCCCAGATGGGTGAATTGTTTGAGTGGTATCAAAAGGAAAAGCTGAGGAGAGATCTTAGGCGCCAAGCTAGGCGTGCCTCTCAGGGAGGTTCGGGTCAGGGAAGCCGGGGGGCTTCAGTGGCCATTCCTGTGGCGACATAGGGGGTACAGGGGGGAGGCTTCTGTGTAAGAATCTCCAAATACCTCAAGGAGGCGAGGGCCTTGGGGTGTAAGTCATTTGATGGCAAGGGTGATATATCGGTGGCTGCCGACTGGATCAAGAAATTGAATGAGGCTGCTAGGGATATGCAGATCGGGCTTGACATAAAGCTAACGATTGCTACCAGGCTACTAGAGGGGGTAGCTGCTGTATGGTGGGAAGGCGTGGAAGGAAAGTTCCACGGTGAGACCACCTGGGAGAAATTTGAAGTAGAATTCTATAATCAGTACTACTCAGAGTTCGAAAAGAACCAGAAGAGGAAGGAGTACATGACCCTGGTACAGGAGGAGGATTGCTCGGTGAGGCAACTGGAACAAAGGTTCCGGGACTTGGCACGGTACATACCCGAGTACGCCATGGATGAGAACCGTATGGCTAATCACTTCTGGGACACCCTACACTTGGATATCCGTGATCGGGCTACCTACAATCATCACATGACTTTTAGTGAGATTGTGGATCAGGGGCTACTTGGGGAAGCCAAGTGGAATGAAAGGAAGAAGAGAGACGCCGAAGAGGCGAAGAAGAGAAGATGGGGGAATTCTGGACCCCAAGACCATTCTCGGAAACATCACGGCGGGAATGGAAGATCATTCAGGGCGCCGGAACCACCGGCAAAGAAGAGTAAGGGCCCAGGAGGGCAAGGGCATAGCTCGGGGAGCGTGAGGCCACCAAGGTGTCTAAACTGTAACAGGAATCACTCTGGGAAGTGCAATGAACCACCCCGGTGCTACAAGTGTGGTAGCACAAGCCACCTCAAACTCTCTTGCCCAATGTTAAGTGGAGGTGGGCCATCGGGAGCTGTTGAGGCACCTACGTCTGGAAGGGGTCGTGCAGGACCATCTCAGGGCGGCACGGGAAGGGGCGGACCTACGGCAAGCAATGCCGCGTCCGTTAACCAAGGTAGGACCCAGGCACGAGTGTATGCAATGACCGAGGCGGATGCGCGAGCAAACCCGGACTCCGTTGCAGTAATATACTAAAATTTTATATGTTTCTAGGCTTATACTAAAGTTATAAGTCCTAAGGGTCAATTGCAAACTGATTTAGGGTCGAATCGGGGGAAATTCAACGAAACCAGGCTGATACCCGACCGGGTAAGGCAGGTCACCCGACCGGGTATACTGAGATTTTGGCCTGGTAAACCTACTGGAACGATTACCCGACCGGGTATCGAAGGTTACCCGACCGGGCAAAATGAAAATTTTTACCCGCGAGCTTCTGGAACGGATACCCGACCGGGTACAACAGGGTACCCGACCGGGTATACCAAATTTCCATACCCGCTGGCTTCTGGATTGGATACCCGACCGGGTACAAAGGTGTACCCGACCGGGTATTGCTGTATATTGTAAATTACGGACTTTTTCGGGGCCTACAGTTCAATTTAGGTAGGCACGGTACCTTACATGACTTATAATTGTAGGAACGTTAAAGATTAATGGAAGGGATGCGAGGATCCTTATTGATACGGGAGCACAACGTTCATTCGTTAGTGAGGTGTTTGCCGTGGGGTTAGGCACACCTTTAATACCAATGATGCAAACCCTTTTGGTATCTACGCCTCTAGGGGATGACGTTGAACGAAATGACTACTATCCTTCATGTGATGTGGAGATAGGGGAGCACTGTCTAAAGGGTGACTTCGTACCGTTAGCCATGCTTGAGTTTGATGCCATACTTGGCATGGACTGGCTTGAAAAGCACCATGCAAAAGTGGATTGCTACACTAAGGTGTTAGAACTCAAGGATGGTGAGGGAAATACTCTATGTTTCAAGGGAGATAGAGAAAGATTCAATCCTTGCATCATATCGGCCATAAGAGCAAAGCGTATGATGGGGAAGGGATGTCCCGCTTACTTAGCCTATGTCATAGGCAAGGAAGGCAAGGGGAAGAGTCTCACATGAGTGAGGGTGGTGAGAGAGTATCCGGAGGTGTTTCCTGAAGAGCTACCGGGACTCCCACCCGATCGGGAGATTTAGTTCGAGATCGAGGTTGAACCAGGCACCAAACCCATCTCAATTCCTCCGTACCGAATGGCACCGGCTGAACTCCAAGAGTTGAAAGTTCAATTGGAAGAGCTACTCGATAACGGATTCATTAGGCCGAGTCATTCACCATGGGGAGCACCTGTACTCTTTGTAAAGAAGAAGGATGGCACAATGAGAATGTGTATTGACTACCGTCAACTGAACAAGGTCACGATAAAGAACAAATATCCTTTGCCAAGGATTGACGACTTGTTTGATCAATTGCGGGGGGCAACCGTGTTCTCCAAGATCGACTTGAGGTCGGGCTACCATCAACTAAAGATCAAGGAGAGTGACATACCCAAAAGTGCATTCCGTACAAGGTATGGTCACTATGAGTTCCTAGTGATGTCGTTTGGGCTTACGAATGCCCCCGCGGCATTCATGGACCTCATGAACCGAGTATTTCATCAATACTTGGACCAATTCGTCATAGTGTTCATTGATGACATTTTGATATACTCCAAGAACGAAGAAGAACACGAGAAACATCTAAGGCTCGTACTCGGAACACTGCGGGAGAAGCAACTCTTTGCCAAATTCTCTAAGTGTGAATTTTGGCTTGGGGAGATCGGATTTCTCGGGCACGTGGTGTCAGGTTCGGGCATCTCAGTTGATAACTCGAAGATTGAAGCGGTCACTAATTGGGAGAGGCCCAAGAATGTGAAGGAAATACGAAGTTTCCTTGGTTTGGCGGGGTATTACCGCAAATTCGTGGAGAAGTTCTCCGTAATAGCATCTCCACTCACGAAGCTCACCAAAAAGGGAGCTAAGTTTGTGTGGGATGACAAGTGTGAGAAGGGGTTTCTTGAGCTAAAGAAACGGTTGACTGAAGCACCAGTACTTGCTCTACCCGTGCAAGGGTTGGGGTATGACATCTATAGCGATGCTAGCATCCAGGGGCTTGGGTGCGTACTGATGCAATCGGGGAAGGTAATTGCTTATGCTTCTCGGCAACTGAGGAAGCATGAAGTGAATTACCCCACACATGACCTTGAGCTAGGAGCTGTGGTGTTTGCTTTGAAGATTTGGAGGCATTACCTCTACGGTGAGGTGTGTCACATTTATACAGATCACAAGAGTTTGAAGTACGTGTTCACTCAGAAAGAGTTGAACATGAGGCAAAGAAGATGGATGGAATTAATCAAGGATTACAACTTGATTATTGACTATCATCCAGGTAAGGCTAACGTGGTTGCTGATGCTCTCAGTAGGAAAAGTTCATCAGGGGTTTTACTCACATGCTTACGAGCATTGAGGGCACACGTGGAGGTATCCACGAATGGGGCCTTATTGGCCAGATTCGAAGTGAGACCCACCCTATTAGACGAAATCAGAACGCGTCAAGGCAATGACGAGGAAATTCAGAAAATCCGGGAACGGATGCTGGTAGGACCCGTCGAGGGTTTCCGTGAGAGAGAAGATGGACTCCTACTATTCAAGGAGCGAGTGTGCGTGCCGTCAGATGAGGAGCTCCGAAAATCTATCCTTGAGGAGGCTCACTCATCTGCGTATGCCATGCACCCAGGTGGAACAAAGATGTATCGGGACTTGAAAGAAAGTTACTGGTGGTCGGGGATGAAGAGAGAGATTGCTGATTATGTGAGTCGTTGCCTTACCTGTCAGCAGGTTAAGGCAGAGCACCAACACCCGGCAGGGTTATTACAGCCACTTACCATCCCAGAATGGAAGTGGGAGCATGTTACTATGGACTTCGTGGTAGGTTTGCCACGGACGGTTAGGAACTTTGATGCGGTATGGGTGGTGGTTGATAGGTTGACCAAGAGTGCTCATTTCCTTCCTATCAACACTACTTATACGCTTGAACGGCTTGCCAAGTTGTACACAGATGAGATTGTGAGACTGCATGGGGTTCCAGTTACGATAGTATCGGATAGAGACCCACGGTTCACATCACGGTTTTGGCCTAAGTTCCAGGAATCCATGGGAACAAAGTTGAGGTTTAGCACGGCATTCCATCCCCAAACGGATGGGCAATCTGAACGGGTGATTCAGAGTTTGGAGGACATGTTGAGGGCATGTGTCTTGGAGTTCCAAGGAAGTTGGGACAACCAGTTGGCCTTGGTGGAATTTGCTTATAACAACAGTTATCAAGCAAGTATAGGCATGCCTCCATACGAGGCACTGTATGGGAGGAAATGTCGGACACCTTTGTGTTGGGACGAGGTAGGCGAGGCTAAGCTTGAGGGCATCGAGCTAATCGAAATCACCAAGGAGAAGGTGAGGGTTATTCAGGATAGACTCAAGGCTGCCCAAGATCGGCAGAAGAGCTATGCAGATAAACGACGAAGGACGTTAGAGTTCGAGGTCGGCGATGAGGTATTTCTGAGGGTGTCACCTTGGAAAGGGATCATCAGGTTCCTCAGTCGGGGTAAGCTTAACCCACGCTACATAGGCCCATTCAAAATCATTGAAAGGATTGGGGTTGTAGCGTACCGGCTTCAGTTAATTCCAGAATTAGAAAAGATTCATAATGTATTTCATGTTTCTATGCTCAAGAAGTATGTACGGGACCCGTCACATATTCTTGAGAAACCACCGGTGGAAATCCGGGAAGACCTTCACTATGCGGTGCAGCCGGTAAAGATCATGGACCGACAGGTAAAGAAGCTAAGGAGTAAAGAGGTACCGATGGTGAAGGTACTTTGGAAGAGTGATCGTGTCGAGGAGCAAACTTGGGAAGTGGAGACCCTGATGAGGGAACAGTATCCATTTCTGTTTGACTAGACACGGATTTTGGGGACGAAATCCCAAATAAGGGGGGTAGAACTTGTAACACCGCCCCCAAGTATTTGTACTTTATCAATTTATGTATTGAACCCAAGAAATGAATAAACGCATTTTACGTGATTGTGAATTTTTATCATTTCTTTTACGTGAATAGTAAAATTCACGTGGGGCCCACACCGGAAGTGGGGGCCGCCTGATATTATCGGGACCACATATTATGTTCTTTTGGGTCAAGATAATATGTGTATGATGGTGGATATCCTTGTTGGGCCATAGAAGTTGCATGCGTAACCAATAGGGCATATAAAGTTCATTTATCGGTACCGAAGTAATATCAGATAAAAAGCCATAATAAATTATGGAGACCATCAAATTAAAAGTTGGGAATATACATTCATTCTTAGAGCCAATATTAATTGGAAGAGTGATAGATATTTCATTTTACCCGATAAAATGAAATATAGTTAAAACAGTCCGGAAAATACAACTTTCGGGACCAAATGTACACTTGGGGACATAAAGGGATGACCTCCCATATATGTGGGGGCCACCCCACGAATTTTGGTCTTGCAAGGGGTGTGGAGAGCCGCATGAAAGGCAAGGAAAGGAGAGGGAAGTGATTGGGGGACAAATTTGAAAGAGGAAGGGACCCTCTCCCATGTATTATTATGAGAAATGCCAAAGGAAGCATTCTCAATCACCCACCAACCCATCCCATTCGAACCAAGCCTTCATCTTGGAGGAGAGAAGGTCTGCAAAACACCATTTCCATCACCCATACTTGCACCAAGGCTGAGGGAGAAGAAGGAGGAAAAAGAGAAGGGCAAAGAGGAGAAGAGCTTGAGGATTAACAAGGTAATGACTTATTAATCCCATTCCTTTTCCTTAATCCTCCCATATGATTATATAATCATGTTCCAGACCCCTAGGGTCACTATACATGTTACATGTGAAGAATGAGGGGTTGGAAGATTGGTTCATATCCAAAACGGATTTAGAGAACAAAGTTGACCGATTCGTCGGGGAATAACCTTTTAGAGGTTATTTGTATTGGTATGGGTTTTATGATGATAAAACCTTGTTATTAACTTGTATAAGGTACTTCAAGAACTTTCACGGAGTTGAAAGAGTTGCTGGAGTTGTCGCCGGAGTTAGTTGAAGTTCACCGGAGTTTCACCGGAGCTCAATAAGAAAGGCTAGAACTTCATAAGCTTCTTTTAAGGTGAGAAGACGGCTATATGCTTTATAACTTTTGATTGAGGCATGAGATTACCTAAAGTAATCAAGTATATGTTTTATGGAATGATTAAAGTAAATCAAGTATTGGCTTATGCCACGGTTGTATATAAAACATAGTTGGAAAGCATGTTTTGTATGTTTGGTGA
The DNA here is from genome assembly GCA_945859915.1 of Cuscuta epithymum. Classification (NCBI taxonomy): domain Eukaryota; kingdom Viridiplantae; phylum Streptophyta; class Magnoliopsida; order Solanales; family Convolvulaceae; genus Cuscuta; species Cuscuta epithymum. The sequence goes on along the minus strand of CAMAPF010000011.1, from coordinate 6,843,342 downwards.
TTAAAAATGTGATAACTCATTATGTACAATTCTCTAGGGATCCAAAATGGTATTTTTGGATCAAGGACGTCAAGGAGTACATGCGTATAAAATTTCGCGTTAATCGGACTCCGTTTGGGCGGTCAAACGGGCGTTGACCGCCGAGGTAAAGGTGATACCCGACCGGGTATGGGTACATACCCGACCGGGTATTGATTAAAAATGGCTCCAGAAGCCACTGTCTTACTAGACCCGACCGGGTAAGGGTATGGACCCGACCGGGTCTCAAGTAAAATCAGTTCCAAGGGCTTCTGCCCCGACCTACCCGACCGGGTAAGGTTGGATACCCGACCGGGTATTGGACTAGGCCCAAAACAGGCAGTTTTGAGCAGGTTAACGTGGGTCGTTCAAGTGGGACCCGCCCACGTTGGTTACTAGGGATTATTATATGACTATAGGACTAGGTATTGTCCATAGTTAAGTGAATGAAAGGTTAGCCATATCCAGGTTAGGGTTTGGTTAGAAATAAGGTTGAGGTTGAGTATCCTCGGGACGGTAAACGATCCTAAAACTCGGTGAGGTTGAGTATCCTCGGGACGGCAAACGATCCTAAAACTCGGTGAGGTTGAGTATCCTCAGGACGGTAAACAATCCTAAAACTCGGTGAGGTTGAGTATCCTCAGGACGGTAAACAATCCTAAAACTCGGTGAGGTTGAGTATCCTCAGGACGGTAAACAAATCCTAAAACTCGGTGAGGTTGAGTATCCTCAGGACGGTAAACAATCCTAAAACTCGGTGAGGTTGAGTATCCTCAGGATGGTAAACAATCCTAAAACTCGGTTGAGGTTGAGTATCCTCGGGACAGTAAATGATCCTAAAACTCGGTGGGGTTGAGCATCCCCGGGAGGGTAAACACTCCTGAAACTCGGTAGGATATTATGATAGAATGTGGCTCTTAAGCTAGGCATTCAGGAATGAAAGGGGAAAGGTTGGGTAAGTACCTTGTCTCTAAAAGACTCTTTTGTGAGAAAACGACCTACGGGTCAAGCATTTTACAAGTATATACAGTATGTATTATCTTGGGAATGGGGGTGACAATGGTTACACCTATAAATATATGTATCATCCTATTTTTGGGTCTCGTGTCTGAGACATTAGTTATTCCTCATATAGCCTGCTTGTCACTAGTACTTCTATGGAGTACTGACCCCTTCGGGGGCCCTCACATTTTTCAGGTTGAGGCTAGAGTCCTGCTACCTGCACCTTTGCCCAGGGTGAACTCAAATAAGGGAGACGTGGTTCGTGCTTCCATTCTTATTTGAAATTATGAAATTGCTCATGGATATTTGAACGATGTTTTCTATTAAACTATTGAAGGGCCTGCGTGCCCATGTTTGCCACATGTGGCTGAATGTCAAACTTATTTTATGTCCGCATTCACTTGACTTATATATTGATGTTGATTGTATGGGTTTACTAATCGGTTTGGCAATAGAATCTATCGGACGCCTTGTATAATTTAATAAGAATGAACTACGTTGTTCTTATTGGGTTGTACGGCGGTTGTCTACGTGGCACGGATGTGGTCCGGGGCGTGACAATTAAGTGGTATCAGAGCCATCGATTTCTAAACTATATAATTAATCTCTCAATATAGTATCATCAAAAAGTTTTGAACAAAACCATGAGCAAAAGTTTTGTACTTAAGGAACCGTTGGAAACCAAGTTATTGACCTCTTATTGTTAAGACGGTACCCTTAACAGTTTGTTGGCCATAATGTTGGACCAAGTGGTGTCTTTTGTACTATTCCGTCAATTGACATTGATACGAGTCTAACGACTCATTCCAAATTTCTTTCAGAAATGGAGGGTAGACACATGGCTACGAGGAACAACCCGAGAGGGCAAACTCAGGCGACGTCCGTAGGGGCCAGCCAGGTTGCATCTCGGGGTGCGAGAGGCGGTAGGAGAGGCCGTGGAGGCCGTGGAAGCCGTGGAGGTCATCAGGCTCAAACCGTGAGCGATGGCCATGTTAGCTCGGTGCATGGGACTCACACCGAGGATTATGACTCAACATATGTTCCCGAGACGGAACATGAGGAGACCCCATATGATGGGGGTGATACGTACACTGATGATGACAATGATGAGAGTGATGCCAAATACCCTTTTATCCAATAGGTATTTAACAAGTATATACTAGTTAAAATGTACTACTTCGTCTCTTTTTATTTAGCCAACTTTGACTTTTCCAGTCAAAGATGATAATCTTCAGATGCATGTACGCCTTGGAGCAAGTTACATCCTGCTTACACATGATTTACATTTTTCATAATGCGGGCTACATCACAATGAGTTACATTTGAATACATTATATTTTCATTTAATAATAGCGCGAGTTACATACCAAAACAAAGAATTTACATCACGAAAAAAGTGGAAACAAATACATGAGTACTGTTCACGCGAATTTTATCCTTGGGATTACGGTGCTCACCGTGCACCGGTTGCACGGTATACGCATTTTGAATGTACCCCAACACACTTTCCTTAACAAAACAAAAATCTCCTCCAAAATTTCTACGAGCCATTCGGTGCCAGCTTCTAGATTATCTAGAGATCGATTTTTAACAAGTTTTCAGAGAAGTTCCATGATTGCTTAGCTAGCTAATCATTTGGATTTTTCATTTGGTCATCTCGATTTTTCATAACTACTTACGTCAACGATCTTGATTAGGCTGCTCATCTTACGTCATTGTTTAGGGAGTACTTTTGATCTTATTATTTCTTTTTTGCAAAGATTTATCTCATTATCAGGATTTTCAGCTGATAATTTTAAATGGACATACCAAGACTCACTCTCTAAGACTAACAATTGGCAAGTTGTGTATCAGCATCAAAGGCACTTCAATAGATTAGTGGAAAAAGAAAAAAATACGCAGTACATAGAAATGGGTTGGACCGGGACCACGGACGGTCTGATACCAAATACGAGGAGCCCGAGAACGAACCCTTGAATCCCCAATTTCAAGGCCCTCACGCTCTATTAACGTATATTAGCATTATTAGCATATATATTCTTTCCATTGTCATGTACTAGTATCATTATCGTATCATTCTATTTTTGGTTATTTCCTTATAATAGGATCATATCACCTTGTATATATTGAGGCATGGGTGTACTTGTCATGATATACGAGAAACTTGGCACTCTTCTGCTGCTTTGTTCTCACGCTCCAATCCGAGAAGACATATAAGATGTAAATTACGATGATCAAGTCAGCCTAATGATAATAGAACGAGCGTCATTACGGAGTTTTGCTACCTCATTTTTGTGGACGATATACTTAATGGCTTATGGATACCTAGTATTTACTTGTTGGATATTCAAAACTTATTGTAACTGTATATTTTAAATTGTAATCTACAATTAATTTAATTATCAATAAAATAATGATTTATCCACGAATTCCTACCCGTATAACATAGAATGTGATGGAGGCATGGAGCAACGATGGAAACATAGAGAGGTTGGAGGGGCTATCATATCACTCATATCAATCAAGTCAAGAAAAAAGAAATTATAAATATTTATAAGGTATGATCGTGTTCGGATGGAGGGACAAAATCCCCCTTCCAACCCCGTACTAAGAGGTATTTTGCAGTGGAAATTTTCTTACTCCGTATAAAACTTTCTGAACATTTATTGGAAATTTAGATTATGTCCACAAAATTCTAGTTTAAATTTCAATTGAAAAGATAGTTAAATGAATTATGTAAAACGTTGCACCAAAATATATGTATAAAACGCAATAGTTTTTACAATAATTTATTTAACTGTCTTATCATTGAATTTTAAATTGAAATTTTGTAAACATAATCTACAATTCCTGAAAAACGTTCTCACAAATTTCATCAAAGTTTTTTTTATCGAAAAAAACCTCAAACTAAGGCACCTGAACGAAAGGTCCTATCGAAACAGCCAGATAGAATCTTTTCCTAATATTTAGAAAATATAATTGAATTTTATGGTAATTTTTAGTTTGGTCGGAACAGTTGGAGTATTGTCATTGTGAGAGTTAAAGTATGCGTATTGTCATTCTCGCCAAAAACAATTAAAAGCTTTTTCACTTAAACCACAAACAAATTTTAATTATTGGAAATAGTAATTACAGTCTTAAGTGGGTATGCCGTGTGCACTTTACAGATACAGAGATTAGGTTAGCGAGTTGAACCACGAAGTTGACCGGGTCACCGACGCCCTAAGCTCGAGTTAACGCAACCCGGGCTTTAACTTTGGTCGAGTTAAGGGACCGACAGATTTGGGGCCGGAAAGGACGGATATAACCTTATGCTTCTTTAGTTCCTTTTGTTTTCTTTCGCGTCTTTCTCCTAGGTTCGGTTTCCTTTCCTTTTAGATTGAGTCCCACATCATAATCAGCTTTGATTGCTTACTCTCTAATTTAATTTAATTATTGTGAATTTCTAGGTCGACGCCATTTTTAAAGAAGAAAATTTTGTTGTTTAGTGCATCTTTAGGGCATTGTTAATTTGACTAGTTTGCCTGTCCTTGAGAAAAATGTTTTTCTTTCTGGCTTATTCGTTGGCTTAATCTAACGATGGCATCGAATCAATTATTATAGGGACTGTTTTCCGTTAAAATATACTCCGTGATACGTACTACGTATATATTAACTAAAAGTAAAATATGATTTCAATATTTCTATTTGGAGCCGGCGAGTGCAAATATACGAAGTGTTCAGATCTATTGCTACTTATAAAAGGGGTGTGCAAATAGGATTATGGTCGGTTTTATGAGTTTTGGTTTGATTTCAATTTCCGATATATTGTATCAAATTAATTTCTATTTCATTTTAGTTCGGTTTGGGAGTAGTTCAGTTTAGTTAAATTTTAAATTTGTGTTACCAAAAATAATTAGGTTTAATTTAGTTCAATTTTATTCGGCTCATATGTTTATTGATTTATTTGATCTATGGATCGGATTGATGACATCAAAAAGTCTAGTATCTTCTCAACCAATAGAATAAAGGTCCACCTCTCAAACAAAAGTTAAGTCAATAGTTCATTTAGTATTACCGCCATCTCACTAACATTGGAACATGAAAGAGCGTCACCCTTATTAACAAAAGCGAGTTTATGTAGTTAATATTTAATTGATAAAGTAAAAATATATAAAAGTTTTTTCTCAAATTAGTGTGGTAAAACCTATATTGCACGGAAACGCGAAAATAATGAGAAAACGAGAAATGAGAAACACCATCTTTTGCTAAAAGAAACTATTTAGAGAGTTTGCAAAGAATTTTCAAAATGGAAACATATTCTTTGCGGAAAGTTTTGGTACTTGATAGAATTATAGAAACACCAATAGAAGTAAAATCTTATTCGGACCGTGGACGCGCATGATTTCACAACGGATACATGGCTTGAAGTGAAGTGTTTTGGTCGTTCAACTTTATCCTTTTACAAATGGTTAAAGACAAGACAACTATGAGCCCGTTTGGAGACTTCTGTTTTCGGCTTATCAGGCTTATCAGCCAGCTTTTTCACCAAACACGTAACTTTTACTTTCGCGCGCTGAATTGTGTAATAAGCCGAAAAAGTAAGGTTGGAGTTACTTTTCTGGCTGTATTGGCTGAAGTTACTGTAGAGGACCATTTTAGCTATTTTTACATATAATTTTTTCTTTAATTTATTAATAAAATATATTTTTAAAATATTTTTTTCTTAAATCAGCAGAATCAGCCAAAACAGCCACTCCAGCCAGAATATCATAAATTTCAGCAGAATCAGCCAAAACAGCCGATTTTGGTGCTACCAAACGGGCTCTATGTTTCATTCCACAGTATGGTGCTAAGCTTTCCTTTCCGGCGTATGACAAAACATATGTGGTGTCAACTTTTAACATTCTTTTGCCATGTTGGTAAATTTTATCTACAAATTTTAAATTAGGAGTCAATTACACATCTAAGTGAAAAACTGTTAGCTACTTTTATTCATTTTACACCTCAATGAATCATAGTTTTTACTTTTTTAGTACAAACAAATATATTTATAATTGTATATGAATTATGATTTATGATTCACGGTTTAATTTAATCCTATGAACAGTAAGTTTATATTCTAGTTATATTTGGGCCGTACTCTGAGAGGAGACTGAAAATAATTTTTGCAAAAGTTACCAAAAAGGATTGATTATTCGTGGAATAAAAAACAATGAAGTAACGACATTACCTAACATCCATGACCATACTTCCGAGTTCTGACTCACAGAAGTTCAATTCAAGTGATATTAGTAAAATCAACTATTCGTAGTACGTAGTACGAGTATTAGACAAAAAAGAGTGCACGCTTGAAGTGTATGTGCTGATGGACAGGCAAACTGCAAACACATGCATAAATGAACAATTAAAAATGACATTGTTTTACAAAACAAACGGAAATTATTTTGATCCATAGTATTTCAGATCGAAAAGGTCAATGGTGTAGAATGGCGATCGCGTTTTTTATTCATTGGATTCTGTTTTTGTTTTTGTAGTTTTATCTACCAAATTTTACACAATTTACTCTTTCTTTCCCATAAAATGTAGTCAAATTTGACTAGCTAGTAGGTGAATAAGAAAGTAAAAAATACATAATTGAGATTTATATATATATATATAGAAACCAATTAAAAATCACATGATCGAATTCTAAATTTGTTAATTAAACATGAAATGACAAAATTTTGAGAACGACCTAGATCGAAAATAAGCAAAATCAACAAAGTTTTGGAACACGAAAAGTCTAGTATATATCACGCATACTATGAAGTACGTAGAATGTAATAGTATACTCCGTATATTTTAGGAATGTTTAGTACTCGTAGTAACTTTTGTGTGATGGGTATCCAAAATCCAAACCACTAAAACAGTGAAACACTTATATAGCAAAATAAAAATGTTGAAACAAGTATTCTACATCGTAAGAGTAAGAAATGATAGGATTGTGTGTGTATAAAACTAATTAAGTGTACTCATATAAAAATATGATTTTCGAAGTGTAATCAATATAGGACGGAGTAATAATTCAGTCATAGTCATTGTGTTTAACTTTATTTTTAAGTAATTTTGAGATTTCACGTACTATATTATAACTACTCCTATTACATTGTTTTTTTACAAAAAAAAAACAGCTTTATTAATAATGAAAGAAGTTACAAGAAAATAATAAAAATGCAAAATGAAAATAAAAGAAAAGACAAACTAATAGCTATAAAACCCAACCGAAAGAATAACGATAAAACCTCCCCAAAACGAAACATAGACCCTCAGTTGATTCTTCAATCAAATCTTCAAAGCTCCAATCGTGTTTGAGACCTAGTTCTCATAAGATGTGATCGCTGATTCTTCTTTTTGTATATTCCCTTTTGTGTGTTCAGATTTTGAGTAGGCAAACAATTTTCTCGTGTGACCAACAAAGCCTTTTTGCAAACAACATCATTAGTATCTGAATCCCAAAGATTTTCCTCCATTGAGATGGGAACCCTCTTCTCATTTTCTGAGACGTGTCCAATAAATTCATCCCCCAAAGATGTAAAGTTTGGAATATCATAAAACCCCTCACAAGCAAGAGGGGTCGTAAGATCTGGAAAATCCCATCAGAATGAGCATGTCTACTCCTAATATCGTCTCCCGACTCTAAAACTCCTTTCTGATTCGTATCACTTCATTTGTGGGTGTCAAAGTAAGATTACCTAAAGAAGATGCAAGGACCCTCTGAAATTCATGAAGTAGAAACTGAGAAAGAGAATTCACCCCATTTGTCAAAGCATCCTGAAAGAAATATTTAAGATTTGCGAATTCATGAGACTCATGTTTCCGTTTTATGCTGTGTACATCATCAAATGAAACCATACCCAAAGACTGATCAAACGAATCAAGATACTCCTATTACATACGAGTATATTTTTGTAATAAGTTTAATTTAACGTTGAGCAATAATGACTAAATAACTACTCGTATTTGTCAATAGTCATAGTCATTGTGATCGAGATCAGTAAGACAGTAACATGTACTCCATATTAATTAATAAAATAATTATTACGTATAAGCGGTAATTTTATACTTTCATATACTCGTATAAGTTGAGCATGACAGCTTGGGTAGCATAGTAATTCGATTCTACTTGTCAGAGAACGTCATGATAAAACATTCCAAAAATGTTTTTTGGCTGATCAATTAAACGCATAACCTATTCATAAAATGATCATAAATTATTAAATTAACACACAGCCGCTCGTATGAACACGTACAAGATTTTGGTTTATAAGAAAAAAGTACTGGTTAATAATACTTCGTACATAATAATACAAGTAATAATTGATTGGGCGGTAAGACCAGAAGAGTCAATAGAAGAGAATCAAAGGATATTGTCGGGTAGCAACCACCGTTTACGACCGCCTATATCTTGTAGTGGCGCGGTGGACCACGGCTGGGCTCACAAAAAGAAGGGTCAATCTTTTTGAAAAAGCGTACGGTACGCGGTGGCTGGTTAGGTCCATTGTGGTGGTGGACACCCTGGCCCGAGCCATCACACCTTAAACAAAGCATTGGTCATACTTTGACCGTACGTACCATGTTCACATCGCCCAACTCCGCGTTTGGGGGGAATTGTAGACCCCATTCTTACAAGAGAGCCAACGCTACCAATTTTGGGGGTTGGAATTGATTCTACTCCTACCATTTTTAAAACAGAAAATGAATCAGAATTAAATTGGTCTTTTCCTAACTTCTACAAGAACTGATTCTTCGATTAATTAGGGTATCAAAATCACTTTTACTAATTTGATGAGTACATAAAAATTAGAGCATCAAAATTAGAGCATCAAAATCACGTTTACTAATTATAGGAGTACATTAGAGCATCAAAATCGCTTTTACACTGCTTCTGCAATTTTAAGAATCAGATTCAAACACCCCATTAATTTGATGAGTACATAAAAATTAAAGTCACTTTACCGAACTAGGATTCTCCCATATGAAAAAATATAGTCTTAAAACTCAAATTGGATTGTGGAATTCCAAAATAGCAGTACTACTTGTATGTTTTTTTTCCAGAAATAGGAGTCATTTTGCTATGATTGAACATCAATGTTATGATTGAAAAATATTGTCATTAATGATAGTAAAGACTATCATGTTTAGGTCATAGCACTACAACTGTTTCGCAGTAAATATATAAGATGTGGGTAAATATTGTCGTGTTACTCAAATTTCGGGAAAAAAACAAAGTAGTCACATTCAGGAATTTCAAAACCCGGAAATATTTATAATATACAAAGTATATTTAATTCAATTACATTTCGGAATAGTTTGGAGTCTTATCCAAGGGACTTGTAGAAGACAACGTGGTTGTTATGTTCTCATACAAGTCAGCGGACTACTTGTTTCATTATTATAGTTTAAAAATGTAAGGTATGGATATTCCGTCTCCGGCTCAGGTCTTTCAACACACACTCTCACACACCACACTTAGGAGGAGGCTATAGCACACACTTATTTTTCTCTCCACTTAGACCTCTCTACACTCACACAAAGGAGGAAGAAGAAGTGAGCTCTGCTCTCTCACACAAAGGATATACTCACGCAGGCTGCTTCAACAAGGGAAGAAGCAAGGACTTCAAATAGGCTGCCAAGGGGGTTCACGGGTGATGCTAGACAAAAGACAATCACATGCTACCAATACAAAGGAGAGTCACATGTATAGGCCAAGACAAAGTGATGCAGCGGACAGAACACAGAGGGGCCAGCCAAGTGGGTAAGTCAACCCTCAAACAGGTATATTATTGATCAGATAAAATACCAAGGTAAAGGTACCAAAGTGGGAGTAAAACAGAGTGTGCAAGCCTCAACAAATAAAGTGGAAGGGAGGCCTTGGCAGGACCAATACCTCCAACATTCTCCACCTTATTGGTCCTAGGTGGTGTAGAGTAACAATACAAAGTTGTGACAAGACTCATCATCGCCGGGTCACCCGGAATATCAACAGACACAACGGGCAAACACTTTATTAGGCAACCCACAGTTATCCACAATCAAAGTTTAACACGCGTTTACAGGACAAGTGCTTCTCAGCAGAAAGACACTTGGTACCCATATCCGCGGGGTTAAACTCCGACGGGATCTTGCACAGCTTGACTCCACCTGCATCAACAATATCACGTATGAAATGGAACCTAACATCAATATGCTTAGTTCTATCATGAAATACAGGATTTTTGCAAAGTTGGATAGCCGATTGGCTATCCGAGAAAATGGTAACTCCCTTTTTGAGAAACCCAATTTCGGAGACAAGGCGTTTGAGCCAGATGGCTTCCTTAAACGCTTCTGTGGCTGCAACATACTCGGACTCAGTGGTAGAAAGGGCCACAATAGGCTGTAGTTGAGACTTCCAACTAATGCAAGAGCCACACAAAGTAAAAACATAAGAAGTGGTCGACTTCCTGTTATCTCTATCATTTGCATAGTTAGAATCAACATAACCAATCAATTCAATACCACTAGCACATTTAGAGAAAATTAATCCATGCTTCACAGTAGAAATCAGATATCTAAGCAACCACTTAAGAGCATTCCAATGAGGCAAACCAGGGTTGGACATATATCTACTCAAGCAACTAACCGCATATGCAATATCAGGTCTAGTGCTAACCATAAGATACATCACCGACCCTATTGCGCTGGAATAAGGCACAGATTTCATTTTCTCAATTTCAGGAGCAGTCTTGGGAGACTGGTCCTTACTTAACACAAAGTGAGATGCCATAGGGACATTAACAGGAGAAGCAGATAACATATTAAATTTACTCAAAACTTTTTCTATGTAAGAAATCTGATTCAAAGTAAGAGTACGCTTACTCCTATCCCTAACAATGTTTATGCCTAGGATCCTCTTGGCATCACCTAGGTCTTTCATGGCAAAATTCGCACAAAGACATTTCTGCACATCTTTAATAGCATTCAGAGAAGGACTAATTATCAGCATGTCATCCACATAGAGTAACAAAAATACAGGCACAGAAGAAGTATTTTTGAAATACAGGCAATGATCACAAACAGATTTTTGGAACTTCAAAGATATCATGCATTTATCAAATTTGATGTTCCACTGCCTAGGGGATTGCTTCAGGCCATACAAAGCCTTCCTAAGCAAACAGACATGCTCACTTCTCTTGGGATCCACAAAGCCCTCAGGCTGGGTCATATAAATTGTTTTATCCAATTCACCATGCAAAAAAGCAGTAGTTACATCCATCTGTTTCATTTCCCAGTCATGGTGAGCAACTAAAGCAAGCATCATACGAATAGTGGTGAATTTAACAACAGGAGCAAAGATTTCTGCATAATCTACCCCCTCTTTTTGAGTAAACCCCTTCGCAACCAACCTAGCCTTAAACCTAACATCACTAGGTTCTTCCTTAACCTTAAACAACCACTTACACTCAACTACCGAACAGTTGGGAGGTCTAGGTACAAGGGTCCAAGTCTGGTTCACTCTCAAAGAGTCCATCTCACTTTTCATGGCACTAATCCATTTCTGAGACTCTTTGGAACCTAAGGCTTCACGGTAGGTCTTGGGTTCATTCAGCTCTAGGGATTCAAACACAGAAAATGCAAACATAGAAGTATCATGCACAATGAAAGCATAATCAGGCATACTATCAGCAGTTCTCCTGATAGCCCTTCTACTCCTATCTCTAGCAAGTTGATAATCATGCAAATTATCACTACTAGGCTCCACATGCAACTCATGCAAATTATTGTTATCATGAAAATCAGATTCAGCACCCATATCATGCAAATCATGCTCAGTATCATGCAAATGCTCCACCTCACTCGAGGTGGTGGGACTATCATGCTCAGAGGAATCAGAATCATGCATAACAATATCATCAGTAATAACAGGATCAACAGACAAAGGACTAGCAGCAACAGGGACAGACTCCACCTCACTAGGAGTACTATCAGACCTAGACTCAGGATCAGAAACATACTTGGTCAAGCAAGGAAAATCAGTTTCATTAAACACCACATTTCTGCTAAGGACCACTTTAAAGCCTACCTGGTTTCTATCCCATAACCTGTAACCCTTTACCCCCTCTGGATAACCTAGGAAGACACATTTCTTAGACCTAGGATCCAACTTGTCACCCTGTTGGTGTGCATACGCTGCACAACCAAACACCCGAAGGTTAGACAGATCAAGAGGCTTACCGGTAAAGACGGCTTCAGGACACTTACCACCAAGAGGGACAGACGGGGACCTATTAACCAAATAGGCAGCAGTAGTGACTGCTTCACCCCAGAATTTCTTAGACAAACCAGAGGTAGCTAACATGCTTCTAACCTTATCCAACAGAGACCTATTCATTCTCTCTGCTATCCCATTCTGTTGGGGAGTATAAGGCACAGTTTTGTGCCTTTTTATCCCACAATCCACACACAACTTATCCATCTCCTTATTACAGAACTCTAACCCATTATCAGTCCTAAGGGTCTTAACCTTCCTGCCAGTCTGGTTTTCAACTAGGGTTTTCCACTCCCTAAACCTCACAAACACATCAGACTTGTGTTCTAAAAGGCAAACCCACACCTTCCTAGAAAAGTCATCAATAATAGAAAGGAAATATTTCCTACCCCCGTGGGTAGGAACACTGGCAGGACCCCAAACATCAGCATGAACATATTCAAGCACAGACGAACACTTAGACAGATTAGGGTAAGAGGAAGGAGGGAAACTGACTCTATGCTGCTTGCCCAACACACATGACTCACAGAAAGGCACAGAAGTCACAGAGTCCTTACCAAAATAACCCGCCCTACGCATGACATCTAAACCCTTATTGCTCATATGTCCTAGCCTATTATGCCACAAAGGGGTCTTATCAGAACATACAACATTCACAGACTCAACAAAAGGTTTAGCATGACACACATAAAGGTTATTCACCTTCTCAGCTTTAAACAAAACAAGCGAGTTTTTCAGGATTTTCATACAACCATTCCCCCATTTTCCCTGTAACCCACTACTCTCCAAAGCAGCAACAGATAACAAGTTATGACACAAATCAGGGACATGCCTCACATTCTTAATGGTAAACACAGAGCCACAAGAAAACTTCAGACATATATCACCTACACCAAGCACATTGCATCTCTTATTATCAGCTAAGGAAACATAGCCACTATCACATTTATCATAAGTAGAAAACAAATCTCTAAAGGGGGACATGTGATAGGTACAACCAGAGTCAATCAACCATTCATGCTCAGACAGGGAATTTCTCACAGAATTAACATGGTCACAAACCATCAAAATATCACCAAGGTCACATTTATCAACAGCTACACTAGCATGCTCGGTCTTCTTAGGGTGGGGGCAATCCTTAATGAAATGGCCAGCGTTACCACAATTGTAACACACTCTCTTCCTAGATTTGCTCCTCTTCCTCCCAGGCTGACTAGTGTTCTTACCCTGACTATTTTGCTTAGAGTTCTTAGACCTACCCTTAGATCTACCCCTAACAAACATAGCCTCACCGGAGTCCCTGGACTGACTAGCACTACCCCTAGCATGCTTCAGGTCTAATTCCTTACTCCTTAACCCATTCACAACAATGTCTAACGAAATCTCATCCCTACCGTACTTAATAGCGGACTTAACATCATTATAAGAGTCGGGAATGGCATTAAGTAATACTATGGGAGTGTAATCATCTATGTGTTTATCACCTGCCTGTTTGATATTCTGTATCAGTTTATTAAACACATCCAGGTTCTCGTCTATATCCTTAGTCAGGTCAAGCCTAAACCTAAAGAATTTTTCTAGTAAGAACAATTTCCCGGGCAAAGAGGTATCAGTATAGAGACTATCCAATTTCTCCCACAACTCCTTAGCGGACTCAAGAATACCAACTTTCCTAAGCACAGAATCAGACAGATTCAAGTAAATAGTAGAACAAGCAGTTTCGTTCATTTCAATTTGCTTAGCCTTATCTTCTGATTCTAGGAAAATACCAGTGACAGCTCTGAAAACTTTTTGCTGTATTAAAACACATTTTATTTTTTGTTTCCAAATATCAAAATCCGTTTTTCCATTAAATGGGAGCATACCATACTGATTCGCAGCCATGGTATCAACCACAACAGAACACAAAGCTAAACAGACAGAATTGACAGAAAATAATCCAACCCGGGTAATAAAGTAATCACTTTAATCACCCCGGGCAGCAAGCAACACATAGCAAAAAAATAGACATTTTGGCAATTAAATAATTCCAGACAGAAAATAAATTAATTAATTCTACCCCTACCACCCAATAAACCACCCCTACGCATAACAATTAAATTAAATAACACTTATCAATTCAATTTAACATGCTAAAACAATCAACCACAAAGGAGAGGGTTTAGAACGTACCTGGGGGGTTGGCGGCCGGGATTAAATCAACCGGCGGCCCGCAGGGAGGGGGAATAAATTAAATTAAATTAAAACCGGAACATAACAAATAGGAAGTTTACAGAAAACTTACCTTCGCGAAACCCTAGGAGAGCGTTTCGACCTTACCTACCCAATTAAAAAAAATTGGGATTTTTCTGGAGGGGTTGACTGCCGTTGACCGGCGTTGACCGGCGTTGACCGGCGGTGACCGGCGGTTGACTGGTTGATCAGTTGCTCCAGCCCAGTCCAAGTTCCAGCCCGTCCAGAAGCAGTCCAGCTCGGTCCAAGTTCCAGCCCAGAAGATTAGCAGCCCTAGTAGCTCAAGCCTAGGCCCAAGTCAGCCCAAACTAACATTCCAGCTCCAGGAATCCACATCCCAAGTACCCAATAGCAGTCCGTGTACCAATGTGCGTTCCTTCTACGCGAAATCTGCGACTATGAACAGTGCCCTGTGCGTCGTCTTCCTTCTGCGAACAGCGACTCAGCTCCAACGAGTAGCGACCTCGATGGCGGAGCTCTCAGGCGACGAACCGGTGACTGTCAACTCCAGCGGCTGATTCCGGCGAGCAGCTCCAAGCGACGACGGTTCCAGGCGGACGGCGAGCTTCTTTCCGGCAACGACGGCTCTAGCCTGGAAAGGATTTCCAGGTGATGACTCCTACGCAGCGATGATTCTGGACTAAGGTCTCCAGAATCGATGCCGGGCAGAGTACGACGAAGAACCAGGCCTCAGGGGACTCCTGCGAGCTCTGGCGGCGGCGGAATGCGGCGGCGGACGGCGGCAGACGGCGAACTCCGTCTCTGATACCACTGTAAGGTATGGATATTCCGTCTCCGGCTCAGGTCTTTCAACACACACTCTCACACACCACACTTAGGAGGAGGCTATAGCACACACTTATTTTTCTCTCCACTTAGACCTCTCTACACTCACACAAAGGAGGAAGAAGAAGTGAGCTCTGCTCTCTCACACAAAGGATATACTCACGCAGGCTGCTTCAACAAGGGAAGAAGCAAGGACTTCAAATAGGCTGCCAAGGGGGTTCACGGGTGATGCTAGACAAAAGACAATCACATGCTACCAATACAAAGGAGAGTCACATGTATAGGCCAAGACAAAGTGATGCAGCGGACAGAACACAGAGGGGCCAGCCAAGTGGGTAAGTCAACCCTCAAACAGGTATATTATTGATCAGATAAAATACCAAGGTAAAGGTACCAAAGTGGGAGTAAAACTGAGTGTGCAAGCCTCAACAAATAAAGTGGAAGGGAGGCCTTGGCAGGACCAATACCTCCAACAAAAAAAACTAGAGAAAAATATACACTTGAAAGTAATGGTATGTACGTACATGGAGGTCAGGTACTACATGGGAGTATAATATACAGGTGCTAATAATAATCATGAGAAGATACATCCGTGTGCAATACCTATGTTATGTTTTGTATATTTTCGTGTAGAATTGCATTTGATGTAACTAATACTACGGGGTCTTATGTTTTTGTGTAAAGTGTAAATACTCTTATAAATGATACTACCCTCATCCCAATTTGATAATTATGTTTCTTATTCACTTGGTCAACCTAACCACTCCTAATATCTCTTACTCCTAATTATGTTTCTTATGTTTCTTTTTTCAATTTTGTAAAACTTTTGATGTAGTTTTTGAGTATGTAAAAAAGAAATACTATAAATTATTTGAGTGTGGATGGAGATTCATTCACTTTATAGTTATCGTTGATCAAATCTCGTAAACTGTAATAAAACCATTAAATTGGCTGGGAAGGAGGGAGTATTAATATTGGCTTGGACGGAGGGAATATAAATATGTATGAATGAGATGTAAGAGATAATGACATAAGCGCTTTATTTATGTTTAGCGTGAATGTATGTGACATATTACATTGTCAATGATATGATGAACGTTTTAATAAAAATATATATATGTGAGTACTTTGTAAATGTAATACTCGGTATTATTACTTGTTGATACAAAAGTGATACATTTGGTGTAAATGATTTAATACATAATGTAAATTACATGTGAAAAGTATGTAATTATGTAATTACAATATTCTTTATAAATGTAATATTGTTTGTTGATACAAAATTGTATGTTTGTTGTATAATTAAGCATATGTAAGAAGGGTGTATAAATAATGATAAACGAAGAACTTACTTGAAGAGTAATGGAACACTAGTGTAGTGCTATGAATCTCCCCTCATTACTCAATTTGAGTGGTTGGTTCTTGCATTAATGAGTGAGATACTGAGATCATTTATACCTTTTCATTGCAAAAAGTGTATTAGTGGTAGTGATCACTGATCAAATTAAGTATAACTATGTAATGTTAGAATCAAATCTAAGTTTTTTTTTGTATCTTGACATTGTCTTGCCATTAAACCTGAACATATGGGCTTTAAGCTCTAACTTCTCATTTGCTTTTCCTAATAATTTGCACCATTTGGATCGATGCATCCAATTAACCACATCCTAAGTTTGTGTAATGGGGCTCTTGGAATAGATGAGCAGTGCAAATACAATACACGTACTTCCTCTTCATTTCATTCCTATTCAAAATTATCTTACATGTTTAACCGTCTCAATCGGAAGGTTTTTCCACAGTTTTTGGTATCAATAAATGATTTTCGTATCAACACGATGTTATATTCCAATTAATTAAACACGCAATGCGTTTTCACATGTTAAGTTGTTAGAACTAAATTAGCCTACCACCTGTTTTTTTAAACAAACTTTATTAAACTATAAATGAGAGTTATCCTTCAAGAAAAGATCATGAATACATAAAGGTTAATCATGAAACCAAGAACAATCAGATTCCTGAATAGTTTGCTTGACTTTCTTTTTCTTTTTCTTTTCTTTCTTTTTGCTTAGCTAAAGCATTGGCAACTCAATTTTCTGATTGTCGCTTATAATGCACAGAAATTTTGGCGAAACCCATCATCATGTGTCTAATATCTTCCGGTAAAGTTGATTCATAGGAACCCACCACCTCTTATGAACACATTTTCCTCACTTAGCTTACTAGATACGGAGGAAACATAACTATTGGGTCCGACTACAAGCCGAACCACTCAACCATCGTAAATGGCTGGGTAAGGATTGGATTGAAGCTCCACCGTTTATATGAAGGCACATTGCCACATACAATACAATTAATGGCCGCACGAATATAATGTGTGTACGAAGTCATCAATTAAGTTCACTTTGTGGATAGAGATGATGGAGTGCCGAACTGCCCATTGATGGTCCTAGAAATTAAAGGTAATGCAATGATATCCCCTAGCCATTCTGGGCTATCTCTCCCCAAGCAAGGTGCTCCACTTCAGATGGTGCATGCCCATATCACTCAGTCAACCAAGTAAGTTGCACAATTCGAATTGAATTATGGAAAC
This sequence comes from Cuscuta epithymum, assembly GCA_945859915.1. Lineage (NCBI taxonomy): Eukaryota > Viridiplantae > Streptophyta > Magnoliopsida > Solanales > Convolvulaceae > Cuscuta > Cuscuta epithymum. Next base: position 6,825,448 of record CAMAPF010000011.1, on the reverse strand, counting down.
TAATAATCCAACCTTTTAGCGGTTTTCTTATAATAATCCAACCTTTTGGTTATTCATGAATAATCCAACCTTTGCACCTCATCTTCATTCACTGGTCCCTGATCGGTTGATGACCTGCTATTCCAAGCTATTTTCTTATCTTTGCAAAATATTATCTTTGTGAAAGATGAAATTTATGGTATAATGATTTGCAAAGATAAGAAAATAGCTTGGAATAGCAGGTCATCAACCGGTCAAAGACCAGTCAATGAAGATGTGGTACAAAGGTTGGATTATTCATGAATAATCAAAATGTGGGATTATTAAAAGAAGACCGCTAAAAGGTTGGATTATTAGTTTCTATTTTCACTTGAATTAATCACCTTTTACAAATTTCCGTTCCAAAGCTACATATTTAGTATTAAGAGACAGTTTGTTAAACAATGATAAAAAGATGTTAGATTTGAGTTACTTTTATGATTGAATTGGATGAAATTAATGTATAGAATCATTTTAATTTTTTTCCATATAACTTTTTCTTTATATATTAGTAAGGTTTATTAGTAAAGTTTACTTAAATACAATTCTTTCACGGCAAATTCAACCAATTCAACTGTTGCAATCAGAATATCATCAATTTTAATTGATTAAGCTAATTTAGTATTACCAAACTCTAAGAGTCTTGTGAAATAAATATGGAGTTGGGACTTAGGATTGGAGTATAAGTGGCCATTTCATCATTTGGTGGCAACTAGCGACATGGCTCTAGCTAGCCAGTTACAGATACATTTTTATTAGAAATATACGGGAGCTATTTAGCACGGATAGTTAATTAAGGTGTATTGGCGCATTGAAATGTTCTCGTATCATATACTCTATGATATGTATCGTACTTTTCGAGCTATATCTGAAATTTATTGAAAGTCTTCAACTTTTTTATATAATTATTTGAAATATAGGTTTATTCTTTCAACTCCAAAGACCCAACACTTTTCTTTTAGTTTTGTAGGGTATGTTTTGCGGATCGAATATAGTGAATGACACAAGCAATAAATTGGATAAGCAAACAGTGTATCTAGTAAGTGGGTCGAGTTCTTATTACTTGATAATAACGAACAATTATAGCGCACCCTACCATAAGCCGAGGCCGATCGTCTATTTGATATGAGATTACAAGGGGATAATTGCTTTCGATAGTGCATACAAGTTGCCAACATCTAACTATGAAATAAATGTTACTATTTATATTACCAAGAGGTAGGTGATAATGGTGATGTGGAGGTTCTTGAGTGGCTAACTTCTCAACCACCATATCTACTGCATTAAATGCATTTCCCGCCAATATCTTGCTTTCCGACCAAAAGTCTTAGATGAGCGTCCTCTGCCTTAGATGTTTTGGGCCCAAGTAAGCACAAGGTCAGACCCACTGCTCGGGGCATGCTGACATTCTCTCTGAGGCTCTCGGCTTCATCATCTAGCCCCATTGGGACAAGGGCGCAAGGGCCGAGCGTCTTCGCAGACAGGACGAACGCCGGACGTGCCTCCTTGTTGGTCCGGTCCCAAGTTGGGCCTTGATTACTTTCTTGACAAGGGATAATAGACGTTCCTAAATCGGGACAATTATCCCAACAATCGAATAAACTCATATCCAATTCTCTATCAACTTTTTTAATAAAGAGAATGCACAAAATTAAGTAATAAAAGTATTAAAATGTAAAATCTAAAAATAGTTATACATATATCGCACACGATAATCTTGACTAATGTTGTCATCTATTCACCTTTAATTCGCTTTATCCTAATTAGCTCTTAGGATGTTTTTACTTGAACTTATTTCAGTCTCAACCCAAACTAGATCAGATTAAATCAGGCCAAATCAATTCAGACTTTGATAGTTGTAAAATACACACAAACCAAACATTACCCGCCCATACCAGAACAATTCAGACAAGACTAGATCGTTGAAACCAAAAAATTTCAAGTCAAGTGCAAAAAGTCATATTAATGGTGAGTCCGTAATCTCTTTCATCAATCTACTGATCGGGTTTTCTTCTATCTTATCTTCATTTTTTTAAATTCTTCCAACAACCAAATATTACATTAATGAGCTCGTAATAAAATACAATAAGAAGAGAATCGCATTCCCATATTGATTTATATTAGGTACTGCGTTACAAATTTACTTGAGTATTTATATATATCCAAATCATATTTTTTCTTTTTGCAAGAAAATCATACTTCGTATTATTTTTAGTTTTTAATATTTTAAAGGGAAAATGGAAACTAATAATCCAACCTTTTAGCGGCCTTCTTTCAATAATCCCACCTTTTGATTATTCATGAATAATCCAACTTTTGCACCTCATCTTCATTCATTGGTCCCTGGTCAGTGAATGACCTACTATTCCAAGTTATTTTCTTATCTTTGCAAAATATTATCTTTGTGAAAGATGAGATTTATGGTATAATGGTTTGCAAAGATAAGAAAATAGCTTGGAATAGCAGGTCATCAACCGGACAGGGACCAGTGAATGAAGATGAGGTGAAAATGTTGGATTATTCATGAATAACCGGACAGGGACAGGGACTATTTTAAAAAATACCCTTGTATCCATATCCTATTTTTTTCCCCTGTGAACTCATATAGTCGTATCCATGTTTTCACGTTTTCTCGATCTCGTATCCGTGCTACTACACACAATATAGGAGCTAACGTATGTACGTAGTATCTCTTAACTTGTATGGATCTATTCTGAGGAACCGATTCACCGATATTACCCATTCGAGAATGAGTATAGTCACCACTTTGAAGTTTGAACAGCTTGACAAAAAGGGAAAAAACAAAGTGACCAAAGGAAAATGTGATAAAATTTAATGGAGTTGAAGTATTGGTTTAACAAATACTCCGAAAGTATTGATGAAAGTGACCAAGGGTAAGTAATGATCGATAATAGTTAAAATGTACTCCGTATTGATTTAAAGGAAAATGTATGTATGATGACGAGTGGGTGACGAATGTATTACAAAAGTGGCTAACTGTACAGAGTACTAAAGGATGCTATCTTTTTCATGACTAATATTTTCTTCCCTTTTTTGAAAGGAAATTTTCTTCCGTTTTAGATAATGAATTTATGTTCTTATTAATTCCCCCGCTTTGCAATCCTCGATCACTACAAAAAACAAGATTGACCATGTTTTTTATGAGGATTCATCAAAATTGATAGAAGATTGGGCACGAATATACCAAATTGGTGGGAACGACTTATCATGAACTTTTTAACACAAAGTTATCGATCAATACGTGTCAAGCCCTTTATTTTAATAGTGATTCAAAAAAAAATTGTTTTACTATTCTCCATTAACTTTAGTAAATTATACTCCGTGTGTTAAAGGAGTATGAAGAAAACTCAACATCCTAGTCACATATTAAAATGAATCTCAAATCATTAAAGTGAATCTCTTCCCAATATCAATGAATTGAACAGAAACACGAAAATCGTAGAGAATATATAGAGACAAATTCGCTATTAGGTTTAAATTCTGCACCTCAATTTGAAAATTCTCATTCACGTTTATCATATAGATAGTATATTACTCAGTAATGTTTAGTTAATTAGTTCATCCTCCCATATGCTTAGAACTATACTACGTAGTTCCAAAAAAGGTTGAATCGCCAACCCCAAGCGCCCCCCACGCCCCGACCCGACAAAGCACATGGGAGGATGTAAGTCACGGTGACTCAGTCAGCAGAGTGGCAGTAGGCCTTTACCCCGTGCGCACCAGAGGCCCAGCCTTATTTCAGGTTCTGTGACCTCCACCCGGTCGCTGCGGGGATTCGAACCTTGGTCATAGTTCCAATTTTCCCACCACTCGACCAGCTGAGCTACCCGTGCGGGTAAAAGAACTATACTACGTAAGTACGTAGTAGTAGAGACTAAAGAGTATATGTCTGTGGGACCATACAACATTATTTTTTTCAAAAAAACTGTATTATGTGCACTGCCAGAGGAGAACATGGTTGGCAGCAGCATAGCGCACGACTTCTGCTGAACGCGGCGTGGAAATAGAAATATTTTGTTTACACCTTGCGCCATGTGTAATTATGTACGTATTTATGTATATAGATAGTATATATTTTACTTTTAATTATAGTTTCATTGAAAGAAATACGATGTCTCACACACGGGGCGGTCCTAGAGGTGCAAGAGGGCACCTCTTGCACCCTAGAGGGGCGGGCGCCCTAGACCCAAAAAAAGATATAAAAAAAATAGGCTCAAGTTTAATTCTTTGTAATAGGTGTTAGTGAGCTGATTTTTCAACCTTACACTAACAATTTTTCGGGTGAGATTTGTTGAAGTTCTTCGGAATGGATTTAATTGGTGAAAACTTATGATCATGTTCTCTATGAAAAGTTGCATTTTGTTGATAACCCTTGGATGGTTAAAACTTTTTACTCGTAAAGAATTAAAGGTTAAAATATATCAAATTGAAAACATTTCAGTGCTATATATTTTCATGCTTTCAAGGGGAGAGGGTGATACTTTGTTAAGATCCGTATTTCCATTGAAAAAGATCAATCTGTTAGGAGGAGTACTCCGGAACTTAATATAGCACTTTAATGCTTCTTAATTTATCGGTGTGGGACTTTATCATACTCTTTGGTCAGCCCCTGCTGCTCGCCTATTATTAGTAAATCACTAAATCCCCTGTTCGGGTTTATGATGGCCTGATGGACATCAAGTGATGCCATGCTCACAATCACATGGCAAATGGGGATTATACACATGACCATGCAAGGATCTTCTGCCAGGCTGCCAGAGTAAATATACATATGGGCGTCAATGCGTCATGGTGAGGATGTTTGGGCTGCCAATTGCAACTCAGTTTTGGGTTTCGGGTCCATAACTTTTAAAAAAAAAAAGGGAAAAGGGGCAAATAAGCCCTCGAACTAATCAAAAAAGTGCAAATAAGCCCTTTTGTAGGAGGTTCTATCCGATCATCGTCATTTGGGGAGGTTCTCGGTGGAATTTTTTGATGAACTTTTTTGAGCATCTTCTTCATTAAGTCTAGTTTAGCCATACCGAATTTCAGATAAAAATTCAACCGGGAAGGCACTCAAATGATTTTCGGAAAAATACTGCGTTGTTTAACTGTGCAGTTATCTTCAAAAATTCATTTAACTGTCTTCCCGGTTGAATTTTTAGCTGAAATTCAGTAGGCCTAAACTAGACTTAATGAATAAGATGCTAAAAAATTTTCATCAAAAAATTCCACCGTTAACTTCCCCAAATGACGATGACCGGACGGAACCTCCTACAAAAGGGCTTATTTGCACTTTTTTGATTAGTTCGAGGGCTTATTTGCCCCTTTTCCCAAAAAAAAATAACGGCGCCCAAATATTTGAGATGCACTACGCACGTTGTATTGAGTACTATTGACTACTTCCTAGTTCCAACTTCCAACCTAAATGAGTTTGTCATCATTGTCTCATACGTAGGTTAATTATGAAAAAAAATAACATTTAATTTAGGTGACAACTCCGGTACCCTTCTAAAAAATGGGGTACCGTACCTACCATTCATCTGATTGGACCACATCACTTTATTCTTTTTAATTTAGATTTAAATAATTTAACTGCTACATTTTCATTGGTCCATGTGAACAAAGGTATGGTATCTTACGAGTACCATAGAATCTATCTTTAATTTATTGATGAAATCAAGAAGGAGTTTATGCAAATGACTAAAATCGTCCCTTATACTAAATTTGTATGAAAAGAACTGTAAACTGATTTGCTTTAATTGATGACACACGAAATTAAAAGTTACGGAGTACATGTTTACAAAAATCGACTTATAAGGCTGACAAATTAAAAATATGAGTTATCAAAGAGCCCATGTTAGAACTTAGAAGTGATAAAAATAGTTTTTGTGTAGTTTTTCACATATCGAAATTCGGCATAATAATAGGAGTACTAGTCTATAAACACTATTAGATTAAGAATTTGATTTTTCTCTAGCTTAGTCATCAAACTATAAAACGTAAATAACAAAGTTCATCAACAAACAACCAATAATAAGGACCTTGTAATGTCCTTCAAACCCACGAGTCCGGCCTTCATCTATCTATTATACATACGAAGTAGTAATTAATTAGCTTATTAGCTATTTAGCTAGGTCATACGAAGTACGAAGTATTAATTTTCTTATGACAAAAAATAAAACTCCTATATACTTATATAGTTCTAAAGACCCTCCCATTCACAATTTCAGATTTTCACCTGTGCGTTGCACGGGATGTCGTTCATAATTATTAAATTCTTTCAATGTCTAAGACATATGATGATAGGGATTGATAGAGATTAAAGTAAATAGAGCTTGTTTATGGCCAATCAAGAGCCTATTTTGTGATATGTTTCTCGGTTTATCAGGCTCATCAATATCTTTTTCACCAAACACATATTTTTTTTATTCGCGCGCTAAATCGCGCGCTAATGACAAGTTATGACATCAAATCCTGTCATTAATACATCTAATAACTAACTAGTTTGTTATTTTTATGACCAAAAATATTGTCATATTACACCTATTTAATGACAAAAAAAATCTCTTATTACTATTATAAATAAACTCACATGTCATTGAATGGTATGCTTTAGTGATAGAAAATCATATCATTATATAAAATTATTTTCATTGTCAAAAGCGACACTTTAATTTCTATGATAAATACCCCCACATATATAGCACGTTATCATGTATTTCTTCAAGTATTGATAAAGTTTATTATCACTTAAAATCTATACACACACACACATACACACACACACACACACACACATATATATATATACACACACACATATATATATTATAATTACGTCCAACTAATAACATTACATTTTGAAGTAGCAAAAAAGATATTCACAAAGACTAACGAGTACAAAATAAATGTTGGCCAATTGTAAAAGAAAAAAGAGCACACTTAGTTTAGTGGAAAACCAAAACTACAAAATCAATAGTCATGACATATTGCTAGAAGACTAATAAATTGCTTTCCATAAAACCTCCCAACTTCAAAACTGCAACTGGTACCTATTCACAATGGACAAAGAATACTTAGTTTGATATAATCACGACTCTTAAAAACAAGGGAAAAAGACTCCAATAGGAGTAAAACATGGGCTTTGTATGCGTATAAGAGCTCCTACTTTTTTAACCCTAAATAAGAGTTAGTTGCACCTGAACGGACGAAAATAACCCCAAGCCCCTAGCTCCAACTACGCGATCCATCGACTACGCAAAACACGACCTTCAGCCGTCTCCAGCCAATTCCAATCCCTGGCGAAGCTTGGATAATCTTCTTCATCAATTTCAAAGACTCATTCGTCGAAATTAATATCAAAGAGTCATTCATCGGAGCTCGGATTACATTGGTGAAGATCAAAGACTCATTCCTCGAAATCAATATCAGGCGACAATGTTATTCAAACCAATTCCCAACGATTTCAGACGAAATTCCGATCAATTTAGTTTCTTTCAACATATCTTCTGCGCAAAACATCAGAAAACTGTGGATGCCAGATTTCAGACAAAATTGCGACCAAATCCCTATGCTATTTGGTTTGTATCTGTATTTATATTCATATGTATAATTGTTGTTTATTGTTCAATGCAATTGTTGTTTATTGTATCTGTATTAACATTTATATGTATTATTTGTATATTACAAGACCAATGGCAAACAACGTCATTATGATACATACAACAAACAATGTTAGACAAAACCTTACAAATATCATTATGTCAAAACCAATGGCAAAGATCTTATCTGTATTTACAATGTCATATTTTTTTTATAAACGTGCAATGCCATTTGTAAAATACAACAAAGAATGTTAGACAGAACCTTACAAATGTCATTATGTCAAAACCAATGGCAAAGATCTTATCTGTATTTACAATGTCATATTTTTTTTATAAACGTGCAATGCCATTTGTAAAATACAACAAAGAATGTTAGACAGAACCTTACAAATGTCATTATGTCAAAACCAATGGCATGCCATTATGTCAAAACCAATGGCAAACATCTTAGCTGTATTTACAATGTAAAAATCAATGGCAAATATAATTTAATTACAGCCAAAGTAATTTGGAAGCAGGTTACAATGTCATATAAATGTAACAAATACTAATTTGGATACTAAAAAAGAAAGAGAAATTATCAACTCATTAAAAGTACTCATTAAAAGTAAAGTTTTTAGTTAGAGGACTTTTCCCCTCACAAATGATGTACAAAAGGTGCTATTTATGAGAGGATATTTATACGGTCATTAATTTTTGTAGCTAAAAAGTGTTTTTCTTGTAGTGCACTATCTTAATATGTGTGGCAATTGTACTTCAGAAAATAAATATGGGACGGAGGGAGTAGTATGTATTAATTGAGTAGTTGATTACTGTAACTGTAGTATAGTTGTCGAGGTTATTCTTTCAACCCGAGGGCCCAACACGTTTTCCTAAGGTTTCGAGTGGAGAATTAAGTGAATATGATATGTAAGCAAGTAGATGGGTCAAGATTTAGTAGCAAGTGAGCCGTATCTTATTAAATGATAATAAGGGTCCGTTACAACACACTCTCGCTACAAAGCCCTGAGGCTGTTCGTCTAGTTCAGTAAAGAAGAGCTAGATAATTGCTATTTGCTAGGGATAATAAGTTGACAACCCTTTACAATGAAATAAATGTTACTGTGTATACTACAAAGGAGTAGGTAGAGCCGCTGACGTGGAAGGCTGTTGATGACTAGCTTCCCAACTACCAAATCTACTGCATTAAATGCGCTTCCCGGCTTCCCGCTAATATCTTGGTTCCCGCCATTGGAATTGGTTGAGCGTCCCCTTGATCCCAGGTCGTGGGTTCTGGCGGAGCAAGGGCCAGGCTCCGTGCGTCTTATGCTAGTCAGTTGGCAAAGGGACCTAGATTGTCATCTGGCACTTGTTGGGCTAAGGATGTTTTTACTTGGACTGTAATTTGTCCCAGATCATACCAGACTAGACCAGACTTCGATAGTTATAAAAATACAAATAAACCAGACCAAACCAGATGAAGAGACGAACGTCATGTGACGCCTTAGTCCACCATGGTTACCTGGCCCTTATGGGCTGTGTACTTTGAGGCCGAGCGTCATGGGCCTTGATGATATTCGTGCTAAGGGGGTAATGGTCGATCCGCTATCGGACTTATTAAGCCAATAATAGTAATTACTACACAATTTCAATGTTCACAAACTTAATTAGCATAGCACACACATACTCCCACCGTCACATAAAGAAGTTCCCATTTCGGTTTATGATGTTTGACCGTTGATAAATTATCCCTATTTACACTTAGATTATTTTTTGCTCGAAGAAGACTTAATTCATAAAAATAGCATTCAGCAAGGGTACACAACTAGGAAAAAACCACAAATAACCATCCGCCCGTGGCCGAGACTGAGAGCTAACCACCTGTAAAAAAGCAGTATAACTCGCTAGACCAAATTTGGGCAATTTAGAGCTAATGACGGTTACCGCAGATTCTTTCTCCCCCCACCTTAATGCAAGAGTCTTACAACAAAGGAAACAATAAAAGTAAAACAGAACAGTCTGACCATGGAAATTAAAAAGCAAGCAAATAATAAAATTAAAATACTGCCTCCAAACCCTAGACTCTCCTGCACTCCATGGCGGTGGCTCAGGAGGGGGACAGTCCAACAATACTGAATCATCTTCCGCTCCTTGCCTCCGATCCAGATTTTATCCAGCCCCTAGCCCCACACTTCGTCCATGACCTTTTGATCTCCAACATGAACGATCTTTGGCCCTCAATCTTGCTCCGTCCATTCGCCTGAGTCCCAGCCGAGACCAAGCCGCGATCAAGAACATCGTCTGTGTAACACACTGAGTCGTGGCTAGGGTTCCTAGACCCCGACAATTCCAGCTCATAATACTCATGTTTCTTCCTTGATAGAACCCTCGAACAATCGAGAGAAGAACAACCGGACACTACCGCCACCATGGACGTCGCCGGAAAATCTCCCTAGGAAAACCTAGGAGACGACCGCGTTTTTAAAACCTTCCTACACTTAGATTATTTTTAGAAAATCAAATTTACATATTCAGAAATTCAATGAAAAAAATTACAAAGCATCATCAAAAAAGTTTAAATTTAATATACAAAACAAAAGATTAAAACATTTTAGAGTGATTTGAACTGATCATGTAAATAGTGAATGAGAACTTCATTTTGAAATGGAGGTAGTATATCACTATATGTATAAATCAGTATGATGACTTCAATAAAAATGCGAGATACCGCCGTGTAATGTACAGATGTCTTGCTGCACAGCCAAGGACCATATCTTGTTCATACTTTTATCAATATATAAGAGGCTGATTCGGATGCAATGAGCTGCAATGACGGAGCTAGGTAACCAGAATCAAAGCTCTTCTCCTCTATCTGTGGAAGAGGAGGACCATCTAATTCGTTCTACGAAGAAGATCAAACACACAGGTGCAGCTGGGATAGGAAAGAGATCTTTTGCAGAGACGTTAGCAGCTCATTTAGGCGATGGAGAGAAACCTAATACAGATTGGTGTACGGAGGTTGAAGAAGATGTTTCAGATGATGAAGATTTTCACCCAGATGAAGAGGATATTCCAAGAATCATCATCACTAAAGACAGAAAACGCGAACTTCGCCAGCCTTGGAGGAAAGCACTAATCATTAAAACCATGGGTAAAATCTCATTCCCAATTCTTCAATTTCGGCTTCTAAGATTATGGAATCCACATGGTCGGGTTGAGTTTATTGACTTGGGACTCGGCTGCTATACTATTAAAGTTGATTTGCAAAGGGATTTTTTTCATATTCTTATGGAGGGTCCTTGGAAGATTTTTGATCAGTATATCATGGTTCAAAGATGGACTCCAAATTTTCGACCATCCTTAGACAAGCCTGCTAAAATGGCAGTTTGGGTTAGATTACCGGGTCTTCCAACTGAATATTTTGCTGAAGATATCATTAAAGCAATACTTCAGAAAGTTGGAACTCCTTTGAAACTGGATAAAACTACAATGTGTGTGGCTCGGGGAAAGTTTGCTAGAGCGGCTGTAGAGATCGAGTTAGTTAAACCTCTTGTGCCTTATGTGTGGGTTGGCAGAAAGAAACAGTGTATTGAGTATGAAGGCTTGCATACCATATGTTTTGACTGTGGCGAATATGGTCACCGTAAGGAGGTCTGCCCACACCGGCCACAACTCACCCCGACAGTTGCCCAAGAGACAGAGATGGAAGAAGCACCGGCCGGTATGGTAAGCAACGCTACACAAGAAAAGAAGGTTGACAAATTTGGACCACACATGTTGGTTAAGCGTTATCCTGGGAAAATAGAGAGCGGAGGAAAGGGACAGAAAACATATAGCAAGGCTATGCAGAATGGAAAGTTTTCCAAAAAAGAAAGTAATAATAGATTCACGGTTTTATCTATCAATGAGACGGATGAAGAGGAAATGTCTGTTGCTCGGAGTAAAGAAATTTTGAGGGAAAAAGTTCCCACTCAAAATACTTCAGATATGCAGAAAAATATAAAAGAGGGAAAGACTAAGCTCATCATACCTGCACCACTTACGGGTCCAACAGAAGGGTTAGTTCACAGAAAGCAAAAAAGGGAAAACGCCAAGGGAGTTGTCCTTACTAGTACAACAAAAAAAGAAAATTTCTTGTAATCAACAACACATTAACAATCAGTGTGCTGCAAATGTGCAGCAAGAGGATCCGACTTACCGTCTCAATAAAGATAGCATTTTCCAGTTTCGCTCGACTAGCAGACAAGTCGAGGAACCAAAACTAGTACCTATGGAGGTAAACATCATCAAAGAACCTCTGGTTCTCAACATAGATAACACACCCGACAGCATACCTGATAGAGATCAAGAAGAGGTGGTACAGCAGGATAGGGAGCCCGTCCCAAATATGGATATAGCTAATCTGGGAGTTTCCACTTCCACACTATGTATCCAGTCTAAATGAAATTCTTATCTTGGAATTGTCGGGGAATTGGGAATAAGAGAGCGATGTGTCATGTTAAGGAATTGATAAATACACACCGGCCTGAAATTTTAGGCCTTCTTGAAACAAAATGTGAGAATCCTAATGGGATGGTTAATATGGCAAGAAATCTGGGTATGACTAATTGGAGCTATATTCAGCCTATGGGCTTCGCCGGGGGTATTCTTTTACTATGGGACCCTAACAAAATTAATCTCTCTGTGATAGAGAGTTCATCTCAAGCACTTCACTGTAATGTCAAAATCAATGATTGTTGTGTCATCTTTTCGGTGGTTTATATTAGACCAAATGTGGCAGCAAAGGATAGGTGTTGGACTGAAATGCAGGATTTTCGCAAGAGATATATGGGTCCTTGGATTGTCTTGGGAGATTTCAATGATACTCTTTGGGCAACAGAACAGTGCGGTGGCAGTGTCCTGTGGAATGCTATGGATAGATTTCAGGATCAACTCAGGAGTTGTGAGCTCTTTGATGTTAGTACTGAGGGATCACTTTTTACCTGGATCAAACGAGAAGGAACACGGGTAGTTCTCCGGAAGAAGCTGGATAGAGGGCTTTGGAATATGGAAGCGAATACTATTTTCCCAGAAGGAAAAGTCTTCAACCTACCTAGAGTGCACTCTGATCATCACCCTATCATATTCTCCAGTAATATGGAGCTTTATTCGAGAAGGAATCGACCAGTTCGCTTCGAGGCAGCTTGGTTAATGAATAGAGCCTTAGACCAAATTTTCAAGACAACATGGATTTCCAATTCTGGTTCAATTGAAAATGCCATACATCAAGTTATGAAAGTCAGTAAGAATTGGAGCAAGGATGTTTTTGGAGATGTGTTCCGCCAAAAACGGCATTTGAGAGCTAGGATTCAAGGGATTCAAAACTCTCGAAACTATTCTAATTCACATTCAGAACAACTCCTAGAATGTTCTTTGGAAGAGGAATACAATACTTAGGGGTGGTTCGGTACGGTATACCTTATATTTTTTCTCATACCTTTGCCGTACCAAAACTTTCGGTATGCAAAATTTGCATACCTTTACCTTACCGAAGTTTCGGTATACCGCATTTCGGTATACCGAAGTTTCGGTTCGGTAACGGTACGGTATCGGTAAATTACCGTGCATGTCTCCCAATACAAAAAATTATCATAGACTAATGAAATATAGTAAATCGTTATTACTAGCCACTTATTAAATCTATTATTAAAATGTTACGAAATACAATTAATAATATATTGATGTCAATTCAATATTGAACAATAATTATAATTAGTATATTTAAGCAGTTCAACATACCACATATTATAAAGTAACACATTCTCCTAAAATAACTTGAACAATATAGATATAATTAAATTAATAGTGATCTCTAACAAAAATAAATAAAACTAGTCAAACAACATGGATATAAAATCATTTATTCCTAATATGATATTGTGCATTTAGTCATTTTTATAATTTTTTAAAAATTGAATAAGACTTTCGGACAAAGTTGTGTGTCTCGACTCGCTGAATCCCTATGTAGATACACTTGTCACATAAGTGTATCTCTCTTCACTCATCAGCTACTTACCGGCCCAACCATCACGACTTGCAAGCTCTTGGAACAAGATGGACTTGTTTCTTGACATTTGTACATTACTCATTAGTCATTTAAGATTAGCATAGTAGAAGCCTACATTTAACATTACTCATTTGTACCACTATAAAGTTATAGTGGCTTTGAGAAATTGGGCCTTTATTTTTGTATTTTTTGTATTTGTAACCAACTTAAGTATTAATTTTGGGCTTCAAAATTGTAATGGATTTCTACAATGTATTAGAATTAAAAGTAATTGTTGAGTAGGGAGTCGGTACGGTATTATACCGGTATACCGCGATATTTGAAAACATTTACCGTTACCGTACCGAAATAGACCGGTACGGTATGATACCGTACCGAAAATGACGGTATACCAATATTTCGGTATTTTCCGGTATTTTTCGGTACGGTAAGTGCGGTATACCGATATTTCGGTATTTTTGCCCACCCCTAACAATACTATTTTGGATAAAGAAGAGATGATTTGGTTCCAGAAAGCTCGGGTGGATTGGATTCGGGGAGGTGATCGTAATACTAGTTATTTCCATAGGTCAGCCATGATACGCAGGAACAGGAATTCTGTTGGGCGCCTTAAAATCAATGACACCTGGACAACTAACCAAGTGCAGATGGCTAATCATATCAAAGAGTACTTCACCAATTTATTTGGAAATTCCAGGAGTTATGAGATTCATCAAATGAATGGTTTGGAGTGTCCAAAAATATCAGGGGAGCATAAAATTAATTTGATGAAAGCGGCTGATATAGAAGAAGTAAAGACCACAGTCTTTAGTTTGAAAAGTTTCAGCAGTCCAGGTCCGGATGGTTTGCAAGCAATTGTGTACAAGAAATATTGGGACATAGTTGGACATACCATTACACATTTTGTTAATGGTGCTCTTCGCACGGGTTACATCCCACCCCAGATCCTTAAAGCTAATATGGTTCTTATCCCAAAAGTTGATGCTCCAGAGGTGGCTAGTCAGTTTAGACCCATCACTTTACTCAACGTCATATATAAGGTGATCTCTAAACTCCTAGTTAATCGTATGAGGCAGTGGATTGGAAACATTATTGGCCCATTTCAGAATAGTTTTGTTCCGGGCAGGAGTACGATAGATAATATTCTTATCACCCAAGAGATAGTGCACTCTCTTGAATCCAAAAAGGGTCGGAAAGGCGATATGATTATGAAATTGGATCTACAGAAAGCATATGATTGTTTGAGTTGGGATTTCGTAGATAAGACCTTGATAGACTTCGGCTTCCCCATGGAATTTAACAGACTTGTTATGAATTCAATAAGAGAAATGAAGATTGGGATCATCTGGAATGGGAATGTCCTGGACGAAATTCAGCCACGTAGAGGTCTTAGGCAAGGAGACCCCCTCTCTTCTTACCTTTTCATTTTAGCTATGGAGCGACTCTCTCATTTCATTAGCAAGGAGGTCAATGCTAAGAGATGGAAGCCAGTAAAGGTGGGTAGGCCGGGAGTAAGCATTTCCCATCTCTTTTTTGCAGACGATTTGATGCTTTTTGGTGTTGCCTCTACCAATCAAATTGAAACCATGATGCAAACTCTACAGATGTTCTCAATGGGTTCGGGTCTGGAAATCAATAAGGATAAATCAAGAGTTTATTTCTCTCCTAATCTTGATGGGGGTTTAAAAAGTACTCTTAATCATATGTCTGGTATTCAGTCTACTACGGATCTCGGGAAGTATTTAGGCGCTCCTATAATCCATGGGCGGAAGTCTAAGGATAAATTTGCCTTTATTCTTGATCGGGTGAAACAGAGGTTGGCAGCATGGAAAGAGAAATTATTAAATCTGGCCGACAGGAAAACGTTGATCCAATCAGTGACTACGGCTATCCCACAATATGTTATGCAAACCTCTTTGCTCCCGTTAAGCATATGTGATAGGCTTGATCAACTCAACAGAGATTTCCTATGGGGTCATAATGAAGGAACCCGTAAAATTCATCTTGTCAACTGGGAGGATGTTTGTAAACCAAAGGATTCGGGTGGTTTGGGTCTCCGGAAAGCTCGGGATAATAATTTGGCTCTAATAGCTAAACTGGGTTGGGAAATCGTGATGGGAACTCAAAAGCTTTGGGTTCAGATTATGAAGGCAAAATATGTTAAAAACTTGTCTTTCTGGGAAATAGAAAGGAAAGCAGATTCCTCTCACATTTGGCGGGATATTTTACGTAGCAAGGACATCATTCGTAATGGGCTCGGATGGCAGGTGGGAGACGGGAAAGAGATCTCCTTTTGGTTCGATATTTGGGTGAAAGATAAACCCCTCCATGAAGAACTTGATTCCCCGTTAGCGGCTTCTGCACGACAGGTCAAAGTGGCTGATTTTTTACTGAGCAACCGAGATTGGGATATCTCAAAACTGGAGACATTACTCCCTGAGGAAGTCGTAGAGGAGGTGAGAGCAGTCCCTATCCCGACGGGAAGTGATTACCCAGATGAAATGTATTGGAGATCTTCATCAACAGGTGAATTTTCTGTAAAATCTGCTTATGATTCGTTAGCTTTGTCACAGGTGAATGAAGATTGGAGCTGGTTATGGAAGATACGCACGTCCGAGAAAGTACGATGTTTTCTTTGGCTTGTGATGAAAAATAAACTGCTCACCAATGCAGAAAGAGGTAAACGACACATCACTGAAGATACTTCTTGTAATCTTTGTAACAACGAGGAGGAAACAGTGCTCCATATCCCCCGAGACTGCCCTTTTGCCATGGCAGTTTGGAGGAAAAGCGGGTTGGGCTTGCCGAGAATCGGAGATATGAGTCCAACCAGTCTCGAGTGGGTCCATAGCCACTGTAAAGCTGCAGGAGACACTTCGGGTAGAACACCTCATGCTTCCAGGTTTGCATATACAGCTTGGTTGGTTTGGAAGTCAAGAAATTCTTGGATCTTTGAGGGAAAGAAGCCTGATGTGGATCGGATAGTTAGGAAGGCACACCTTTTAGCTGAGGAATACACTAATATAACCATTCTCAATAGTATCAAGCAACAGAAGGAGGCTAAAATTGTTAAGTGGATTCCCCCAGAATCGGGATTCTTCAAGCTAAATTGTGATGGGTCTAGCCGAGGAAGGAGAAAGGGAGCCGGGGCAGGTGGACTAATACGCAACCACAAAGGTGAATGGGTGAGTGGCTTTATACTAAATATTGGAAAGACGGAATGTTTTAAATCAGAGCTTTGGGCTCTAAGACAGGGTTTATTGTTAGCTTGTGATCTCGATATAAATAAAGTTATTGTGGAAGTTGATTCTGAAAGTATGCTAAAAGTTGTTAAGAAGAAAAATAGTCTCACCAACAGAATAGGGGTGTTGGTTCGGGATTGTCAAAAGCTTCTTGCAGATGAAAGATTTATCAAATTTCAACACACTTTTCGCGAAGGAAATAATTGTGCAGATTCACTAGCTAATGCCGCTCACGAGTCAGCAAAGGGTCTCTTAATACTCCACGAACCACCTGTCTGGATTAAGAGTTTACTTCAGGAGGATGCTAATGGTTTTGAGCGTATTAGATATTAATGTATTTCTGTTTTTTCACTTCCGATGTAATAAAAAAAAATAAGAGGCTGATTCGGGCCAACCCGACCCAATTTGCAATCTAAATTTGGAGCACACTTCTTCGCCTATCTTTCTACCAGGTCATCTGTCTCAATTCCGGCAATCTCTGAGAAGAGACAGCTTATCCGCATCTGAAAAATGGCTCTTCTAGTTAGAAACGCCCGCCAGTTATCCCCGGCGGCGCCTTTTCTACAACGGGCAGCAATGATCCACACCACTCTTCCGGTCTTCTCGCCGCAACCGTCGTCCACACCGACGACATACACACGCCCTCCCCCTCCGTCGACTTCCTCCCCGACGGGCCTTTCCAAGACGGCCGAGTACGTCATCTCGAAAGTTGACGATCTGATGAATTGGGCGCGCCGCGGATCCATCTGGCCCATGACCTTCGGCCTCGCTTGCTGCGCCGTAGAGATGATGCACACCGGAGCTGCGCGCTATGACCTCGATAGATTCGGCATAATTTTTCGGCCCAGTCCGCGGCAGTCCGATTGCATGATCGTTGCCGGAACCCTCACCAACAAGATGGCCCCTGCTCTTCGCAAGTGCGTATTCGAATACATTAATTTCTTCTCTGTTATCTCTTAAGAATATAAACCCAGATATGCATATTAACAGCTTATGTATTTTTATGGCTGACTGGCTGCGTAATGTGAATTTACGGCACTTATTTCTAAATGAGATAAATTAGGGCTTTGATTAATGCTTATCGATGTCAAATGCATTGGATTATTGAGTTCTCTTGAATTATTGTGTGTAGTGGCTAGTGGGATTTAGAACTTCAATTATGATTCCCTGAAGGAGCTGACCTATGTGGGATTATCTTAAAACTTCAATGTTTAGTATATTTGAGCCAAAGGATAGTTTAGGGGCATAAGTGAGCTCATGGGTATATACTTTACAGGCAAATGAGCTCCTAAAAAGATTAGGACTTTGGAGTATGTGTTACCTTTCATAATTCAGGTCAATTCAGGGCATTTCGTGCCCTAAACCGTTCTGTATATATACACTCAAGGACTAGAAGTGAGGACTACCTCTCTATTCCCGTAGCATATCTAGATTTAGTATGCAACATTCTCTATCTTACCATGTAGTCATAGCAAGGTTGGCATGGCAGGTAGGTAAGGCACATTGCCAGCAAACCAGCGTAGGCAACAGGTAATTTTTGAACATAATATATCATGAAATATACATATTAATTACAAAATAATCATAATAGTTCAGAACAAGAGTTTAATAACCATTTCTAAATGCATATTGAACTACTACAAACCATGGTTGAGAAATCTTCAAAAAATAGATCATTCATAGGCTCATAGCCTTTTGTGATGGATCTTTCGACGGTTACTGATGCTATTAAGTTGACAGCCTTGTTAATATAAAAAAACGAGTATTCAATGTAATTTGTACTTTATGTCATTATTCCTCTCTGTAGCTGGTTCGAAGAAATAGGTTTACCTTGGCCAAACGCATCCCAACTGTTTATCTATAATTTTCATTTCACGTGGTACAGCCCTACAGGGTAAAGTCTAAATTCCCTTTGCCACAACAAATGGATCCATATCTGTTCTACATAAATCAATATTGATTCATTTACATCTAGGCAATGTTTTAATCCCCGAAAAATTGAGGGTAAGGAAGGACAAGTTTAAAAATGCCATGGCAAGTTATATCCTTGTGTTTGGTTTTAGCGCACAATGTACATTGGAAAAGGAAGTTTGATCACTTGATGTACGTTTTCATTTTTTCTACATGTGTTAGATTTCTTAGTATTTCTATAGTAGAAAGTAGAAACACATTATGAATCGAATAGATAATAAAAATCATTTAGGGAGTGTTTGGATGTACTTCTTAAAATTGCTTCCACTCCAAGGAGTAGAAGCAGACATTGGAGTGTTTGGATAAAAGTGCAAAAAGTACTTCTAAGTGCTTCAAATTGCTCTTAGAAGCAGTTTTTTAGAAGTTGGGGGAGACTAGCTTCTGGAACTCGATTTTGATTCTGCATTTGCTTTAAAAAAAGAAGCGAAAGTAAAGTAAATTCCGAACACCCCCTTATTGACTTTGTTGTCTGAGCCAGTACTTTATATATATATATATATATATATATATATATATATATATATATATATATATATATATATATAAGGGGGTGTTCGGAATTTACTCTACTTTCGCTTCTTTTTAAAAGCAGAAGCAGAATCAAAATAACTTTAAATAATAACAATTATCTTTCACGAACCAAGAATAATATGAACTTTAGAACTTTTAATCATATCAATTATTTGAATATATATCAAAAGTGATATATAGAATTTTTCACTAAAAATTCAGTTATTTAGCTCATCAAAAACTAATATCAAATAAGTGACCGTATTTCCAAATATCAATTATTTGATGATTTGATATTAGTTTTTTATATCTTAAATGGCCGGATTTCTTGTAGAAAAGTGATTGTATTTTATTTTTGGTTTACATTTAGATAGATAGTATTATTAAAAGTTTTTTCTGAAGTATGAATTATTCTTTGTTCATGGAAGACAGTTGGTATTATCTAAAATTATTTTCCCAAATAAAAACTACAGAGTTTAAAAATTAGGATTCAGCAGAGTATGTGTTGTCTTCTTCTTCAACTGCTGGCTGTTTTCAATAAACATCCTCTAAGCATCTGCACGCAACGTCTTCAGCGGCTTAATGTAAGACCCAACCTTTTCTCCTTCTGAGGTGCCGACTGTATTTGCTGCCGTCTCAAGTTGGCCGTCTCTGAGTACTTGGCGTCTTGTTTGTTTTCTCGAAAGCAGAGATCTCATGAGTTGGTGGGTGGGTTTGGGGTTGTAGATAAATCATACAAATAGTATGAGTACTGCTACAGGGTGGAGACTTATCCTAATAGGTAAGTTTAGTATTGATGTTCAGCTGACCCCTAATTAATTATTTAAAACATTTAAATATATAGGGAATAAGGGAGTACTGGAGTTGCTCCTTTGCATATCTAAGGTGCAAGTTGATATTTCTGTGGTTTAAATGTCTATATAATAGTACGTATTATATACACACATACATATACTGATATACATATATATTTATTTATGAAAGAATCCCTATATTTTTAAATTTACGTGTTTCCCCCACATACCATTTCCTGTATTTTTTGTAAATATCGTTTCCGGCGTTTCCGTGCTACATAGTGTATTATTTGTGCTCAAATTATGATGTACAAACATCACACAAAGCAAATCTATATAGGAAAATCAAATTATTTTCGTCCAACTCATATATATGAAAACAACCATTTTAAAAGGTGAAATCGTGCAGCTGGCCTATATTTGAAACCATTCATGTGTTAGTATTCACTGTTCAAGCGATGCAGCTGCACATATTCGCATGATATGAAAAAGATTTTAGAATAATTTAAAACAATACCTGGTTGTCATGAGCTATGGTGCACCGATACTTCACCCCGATGCCGTATCCGCGTATCCAATATCGATACTCACCGATACGCATCCTGTACGTATTGGATCTGTATCCGTAATTTAATAAAAGTATCGGGCTTATTTAAAAATAACGATTCTTCCAATACCTATATCCGTGAATCTACGTGTATCTGACCATATAACCCTCATTTCATACACGACATGACAAAAATTTAGTAGTCGCCCAAGCGACCATAAGTTGTGGAACATTGATAAAAATGATTTTGGAAAATATTGGAATACTATAATTTGTCCTTTTATCGCTTGATGAGCTTTAATTGAAACAAGACTTAGATGTAAATGCAAATAGAGAACAAAAAATATTATTTGAATTTAAGTCGAAATATCAGTACGTTAGTTTTTTTAGCCTAATCTTTGAAATTTTATTATAATAGTTAATTTTTTGTATTATTATTATATTATTTATGAACCTCTGAATTATATATATTTGCAAATTATACCCTATATTTTTATTATTTATAAATAAACCCCGTACTAGTATCCTATAGTTTTTGAAATTGCCGTATCCCCGAACCCGTATTTGTGTATAGGCGTATCGGCGTATCCATATCTGTGCAACATAGGTCATGAGCAGTAAAGAAAGAGAATAATAGAAATTGACCCAGCCTTCGCATAGCCTTGAGTCCTTGACGCAGAAATGCCGAAACGCATATATTTCGCAGCTGCTGTTACTCATGCAGAACTTGCAACGTTCTTTAGTCGCAGCCTTCATCATTTCAAGCAGTAAACTTGCATGGTTGCAGTCACTGAAGACCTTATATACGTAATTTTTAGAACATATTGTGGCTTAGTTTTAGATTTGGGCCCAACTTCTTGTCTACACTCGCAGAAGAACTTTGTCTACAGGACTGCCCCATCAGATAGGATGTGCCTCAGAAAAGGCACATGCATACGCATTAGGTGTACGCCTCAGATACCATTGTACAAGTTTCTGTATTACTTAAATTGGGATATGCCTCCCATTGTAAATAGGCAAAGAATCTCAAGGAGGGAGCACATGATTTTTGCTACGAAGATATTTGTTTGAAAGATTATAAACATTTTAAAATCACTAAAATTAATTGGACCCCTCACTTTTTACTTCGCTCAAAAATGTGCACTGTTGAAGGAGGACCCTTTTTATGGGATGGATGGAGTACATTGTTTTAGGAAGGAGATATCCATGGTCCAATACAAAACACTAATTAATATCTGTAGCTTAGTAAACCGCCCTCTTCTGTCCCGAGATGCCCAAACTAAACAAGACCTAACAGATAAATTTAGTTGTGGTGTGTGCTTGAAGATTGTTATTGTTGTTTTATGATACGTAGTATTTGTTATGAGTCTCACTTAGAGTTCTAAAGTTTAATTTACTACTGAAAATGTAAAGGTATGATACTTGTTTTTGACCTATAAGCGACCAAAACTTTGGTGTCGGATCAGCATTGCACAACTTTTTTTTGCATTTTTTCTTGCCATTACTTTTGAGGAAAGTAATATATCGGTGCCAATTCTTTTATTTGTATCTACTTGTTACCAAGAATTTAATGAAGTATATCTATATTTAGGAAGTCATTATAATATACAAGTATACAATGACAACAACAAATGACATCATCATTACCTTAGTGTCGCAAAGGTTCCCCACCTACAGTGGGGTACAGACCCGGGGTACAGGGGGTCTGATGTACGCAGGCTTACCCCAGTACTAAAACACAAAGACGGTTTACAAATGACTCATGATGAAAATCGCGTCGAAAATTGTATGGACTGATGGCCGCTTCATAACAAAGAAGCGCAGACAGATTAGTGTCCCATTTTGTTTTATCCCATCATATTCTAAACCTAAAAAATAGTGAGTCTTTGACACCATTGGAAGTCATTATTATATGTAACACATATTTTCATATGCTTATCAAAATAATGAATTTTGTGTAGATATTTCTCATATATTATACTACTTCCGTCCCAATAAATTCTTCCAAGTCAAACTTGACTCGCAAATTTAGAAAGTGGGAATAAAGTGGAAATATATGGTTGTAGTTGTGTAAGAAAAAGGTGAATGAATGTGAACCACATATTTTTTCAAAAGTGGAAGTTGGAAAATTTTTTAGGGACGGCCCAAAAAGGAAAGTTGGAAGAATTCAATGGGCGGAGGGAGTATATATGTGGAAAGATAGAGAGAAGTTTTCAGAGTACCCAGATATTTTGAAATATTATAATTCAAACCACAACTGTGGCTATAGATGTTTTCTAAAACTTGTAAATATCCTGAAAAACAAGAAAAACATTGTTCACCGCCTTTATGCTTCTGTACCATTAATTTTCAAAAATCTTGCTGGATATAGTTCTCTATCTCTGTAGGTATTTTAAAGATCTCAAACACAGAATTCAAACAAAATAAGACAGGATGACTTTCATTAGCATATTGTACATTTCACTCCCAGTTCCTAGCACCAGACATAGCTTACACATTTTCTTCCTTTAGGGTGTATGATCAAATGCCGGAACCAAGGTGGGTGATATCAATGGGAAGCTGTGCAAATGGAGGAGGCTACTATCATTATTCATATTCAGTTGTGAGAGGGTGTGATAGGATTGTCCCCGTTGACATCTATGTTCCGGGCTGTCCCCCCACTGCAGAGGCGCTTCTCTATGGACTTCTCCAACTGCAGAAGAAAATCAACCGCCGCAAGGACTTCCTTCTTTGGTGGACAAAATGAGGAAGAGCGAGGGAAAACAAATCTTTGTCTGCATGTTTATGGAAAAATAAATTGTACGGAGTATTACATAACGTTTCCCTTGTCTGAGGCAAAAGTTTCACATTATAAGCTTTGTGGAAGCTTTTTGTTAGACTGTTGATTGATGATGTACTATTATTGTTATCTGCATATGTTTCTCATGGTTGTTAAGAACTTTGATACCCCGTTATATTGAAAGATATGTACTTATGATGTTACTACTTGATTGATTGATCTCTATAATATTGTTATTATGTTACTACTTGATTGATTGATCTCTATAATATTTGACTTGTTTTGTTATAATAACAGTCGCGGCATTTGTATTTACATATTTAGTTTGTCTTCTACCTAGCGGTTTAATGAATACCTTGGGTTATTACGTGATATATACTTCGTATTTTACTATAAACCAAAATTACTCATTCAGAGCTTTACTCAATTGCTCCTATATTACTCAAAATCACGATGTTATATTCCTATTTTTGAGGGAAACATGTGATATGTGCTTTTTTGCTCCAATTTTGACCAAGTTCTTTCCTGCTAGGCTGCTGATATAATGTCAATATATTGAATCTACAAAACGAAAAATATATTGTCCTGTTTCTAAAATCCGATTCTATTTTTATATTTTCAAATTTTAAGAACACTAAGCTCACAACCACTCGAGGCTTTAGGTACGCATAAACTCTTGATGAACAGAAAATTATCCATCTTAATTGAATGCAATAGCGGAAGATTTGAGTTCAATCGCAAAATTTTAACACAATAGTAGGAGTAACATAAGGTGTTATCCATTTAGATAATTAGTTATTTTCACTTTTGCAGGTTGAAACAAACGACTTGGGATTTTTTCATAGGACTGAAACTTTCTATTACGGAGTAGAACTCTATTTTATGCATATATTTTTCTATGCCCGGTCTCGTATAGTTTATCTGATCAATTAGATGTTATCTAATTTGTTTTGAAATTGAAATACGTTCATTTAAAACTTCCTTTCTCTATTCCAAGTGTCAAAAGATAATATTGAACGTCATTACATTTTAAGAAGTGATGTGCAAAGAATAACATTATACCATTAACATGTTTAATTTAATAATTATTTTAGTATTAAGGATGCTTTTACTTGGATTAATTTCAAACTTAGATCAGATAAGACTTAAACATATTAAGAGCATCCCCAATGCATGGTAGTCTAGTCTAAATAAAATATGACACATGTCAAATAAATGTAAGGCTTTCTAATACACATAATACAAAGTGGAGTGATTAGACTTTGAACTATGAAAGAAGGCTCCAATGCTTACTTTTAGGGCGGAACTAAAACACCCAATTGAGATTAAATTAAGAGTAAATTATACGAATTATTACTTTTAATTTTGTTTGAAATAGCAGCTCCCTACAAAGTAAATCAGACAACTACATTTTATTGCTCACCGTAAACAAAGTCTTACTCACATCCGTAAAAGGTTTGAAGCAACGAAGGCCCAAGGGATAATCGTGCACTTCATAGGGTAATTGTTACCGGCGGTTACGATGATCGTATGTTTATTTATTAATTATATGTGTATATGTGTGTGTGTGTGTATAGGATGTGCGAAGGTAGTTTCTCAGGTCTCGATCCACCGTAAACCGACATAAACTGCCGTGGCATGGGGTGTTTGTTTCCCATGTAAAAACGAAACTCCGATGACTGCTTGAATTACCACCGGAGTAATTAATCATCTGTGGGAGGATTGAAGGCAAATAATGTTTTTATCTATGATGTCCATAGAGCTCACCTGCCTCACCATGTCATGATTTAATTTGGAGAAATAAATTCGAATGCTCTTTGCCTCTTTTTAGACCCATAGTTTTTCGTAAAAGCTTTGTCTTAAATGATTTGTCTAGTCAGCAAGTTTATCGTAATGTCCACACTCGGAAATTGTCCTTTCACACCTTCTAATCATTTTTTTCCCAACTCAGCAAAAGCAAATGAAGACTACATGCGTTGGAGCGGATAAAAGTCTAATGCATTGAGGTGGCGTATTTTTTCTTAGAATAGACATTCCGCATTGCGGATGCTCTAAGAATGTTTTTTACTTGGACAATAATTTGCTGGTCTGGTCTTGTCTGGTCTGGTCTTTTCTGTTCTGTTATGGTCTGGTAAACATCTGGTGTCTATGTATTTTTTAACTACGAAAGTCAAATCTGGTCTGATGTAGTTTTTTTAAGTCTGGCCTGGTCTGAGACTGAAAACTATTCAAGTAAAAACATCCTAAACTAGACCTAAATAGACCACAC
This sequence comes from Cuscuta epithymum, assembly GCA_945859915.1. Lineage (NCBI taxonomy): Eukaryota > Viridiplantae > Streptophyta > Magnoliopsida > Solanales > Convolvulaceae > Cuscuta > Cuscuta epithymum. Next base: position 6,799,686 of record CAMAPF010000011.1, on the reverse strand, counting down.
CAGATCAGACTTATATAATTCAGACAAGATTTAAATGGATCAAATCTAGATAGAGTAAAAAATTCAATTTAAATAAAAACATAACATGTTAGTTACTATCAATCCACCAAGATGAGCGGCCATCCACTCATTTCAGTCATTTGTATGGGTACTTTAAAGTCACAAGCCTCAAGTTTCTGAAGTGTCGATATCTCATTATCTCTGATCGAATGGAGGCTTGCTTACATAGTCCGACATTAATCTGTGAACGATAAAAGCCCATATTTCATTTCCAAGCCCAACTTATATCTAGCCCTAGAGATCTCAGCACTATATATAAAATTTAGTTCTTCTATCCAGAAATCACGGATTTTCAATCTTTCTCTTCCTTTCTGGGTTCAAATTATCTAATTTCATAAGGTCATCGTGTAATATTCATCGATCTGGTTTGGCTCCATACAGAGTCAGCAGCAGACGTCGGTCAATGGCGGATCCGACTGCCGCATGGAGCCTATACTTACCATCCGGCTGAAGATCCATGTTTCATCCGATTGAATCATGACACAATTTTCCGGATATATTTCTTCATTCATTCTTATTACGGGATTATTATTTATCGCTGAATTTGGCTGCTTAATTTAATATATTTTGCATATGATCAAATTTATTTCCAGATTTTTTTTCGAATGAGGCACTTAAGTCAGACATCGGGGGTTTGTTTTAGTTTCGATATTGCAATCCACCTTTTGCGCTGTGCCAATACATCGCTACTAATCACGATTGGAGGAAATTGTCATTTTAATCCATTTTCCTTCAAATTTACCGTAGCTAAATCAAATTTCTATAAGTATCATGTTTTGAATAAACAAATGTTTTCAATATTTTCTGAAACCTGCGTTGGGGTAGATTGCCGTGATGAGTTGTTAACATGTAAGAAGTTCAAACTATGTGTTTGCATCTTCAATGAAATTCTCTTGTTACGCTTGGCTTCTGAGCACATCTATCTCACCAATTTCAATTATAAACTTAATACTAAATATTAATAGAAGTGAGTTATGATTCTGCATTCCATATTTTGTTGGATACTCGACATTACATTCCATTTTTAATATTATTAACATCTTTATCTAATCATCTCAAAACATTTACAACTCAATGTTTGACATTACTGATTCTAAAATGTGGGCGGTGTTTGAATGATTAGAATAATAAAAATATTTTTCAAATTTGGTATGAAGTACTCGGTAATTTTTAATGAGATGTAGGGATTATGAAAGATGATTAATTAAAGAATACTATTGTCTTTTCTAAGTACCGATATATGGAGTATCAATTGAAACCAAATCGGCGAAAATGGCAAACTCTGAAAATGGTAAGCGTTCTCTAGGAAGATGAAATTGCAACTTCTCAAAAGGGATAGGAATGAAATGTTTTTTAGGATTGGGCATGAAAAGTCGGTAGAACTGATTTAATTGGTCTGGTTCACCATTCACAATCGACATTGATATTTCTTAATGGGTTTTTTTCGAATGTGTTATTAAATTAAATTCATTTGTATAAAAATTACTAATAGTTATTAGAATATAGTGTTAGCATAATTTAAATTTAATTGATTATTATTATAATTTCGTTGTTATTTTAATTAATAGTAACATTTTTGCAAATAATTTTCATTTTAAATGTAAAATGCAATTAATTTTTAATTGAAGTGATGCAATAAGATAACACTACCTCAAATGGAAAATAAATGAAATTATAAATAGTGAAAGAAAATATAAATTATTGAGGGTATGATATGAAGATAATAAAGTAGTGTGATAGAATAAATGATAAATTAAAAAAAAAACAGGTGTAATAATGTATTATTTTTAAAATTATTGAGAGCATGATAAGAAGTTTTAAAAATAAGAAGATTATTTAGTTACGGTTAAAAAAGGGAAGTGAGAAAATGTTTATGTTACATAGGTAGTAATTTGTTGATTGGGAAATTATCATTTACCACTCTTGAAATTTCGCGTATTATCACCTAGACTTCTGCACTATTAAAAATATATACTTACTCTCTCTGTATCCTTTAATGAAAGTTTAATAACTCTTAATTACGTTTAGAAATAGTATAAATTCAGTTTTATAAATTTACTCACTTGCATATTTAATTAACCTGATAATTAATAAATTTACTTGTATTCAAAATCTTTCCACCGGAAAGTACTTTTTTGCAAGAACGTGTACTTTCCAATGAAATAGCCCTTATTATTGACAAGGTATATGACTATATCTACATGTGAGTAAAATTATACGCTTAACAGACACAATCGAAAGGTACGAGCTTAAAATCATAAATCTCTGTTACTTTTAAAAGTTCAAAAATATATTTGAGGTTGTAGAAATTTTGGTGAAACTTTTCTGACGAGAACAAGATGCATGTCTAATATTGAGGAATGTTAATTTGTATGAGAAGTACTTACTTTTGTGGTTAATATTAGGGGAGGACAAGGCCCGGTCTCGAGAATGACCGATTTTTTAATTAAGATTTTAGGTTGGGATCGAGACCAGATCGGTGAACAAGAGGCCTCAGGCCTCACTTTTTGGACTAGGATTGGAGCCCATGTTTCGACCTCGTTCATTTTTTCATTAAAACCATTGAACATATTTTAAAATTGGTTATAGTCCGTTTAAAAGTTAAAAAATAGGTAGTTAAATATTTAAATTATCGGGAGCGAACCTAGACAAATTAGGAGATTAGAACCGAAGATAAGATCATGGGTCACACTAATTACTTAGCACTAACTAGTTTGGGTGTGCAACTCATGATAAATTATAATGTCTTTACTAGTATTTTACATGTAAACATGTTCATATTTTGTCAAATGTTAAATTACAAGTTATATTATACCTATAATGATCTCATTTTCAGTGATAAAAAAGTTTCAAGAGTGCAAAATAGGAATTTTCTTGCATTCAATCTTTAATGGTAAAACCGAGTAGTCAACATCACTTTTGAGTCGGTTTGGTTCAATTAAGTTCATTTGTTTCAGTTCTTGACAAATTTAGCTTATTTTGATCATTTTCATGCCAGTTGAGTATATTTAGTCACTTTACAAATTCAAAGGTATAAAACGAACTACCTAGAGTGGGGTTAGATTTGTTCGACTTCCGATAAAAATGTCATAAATATGGACAAATTTATTAATTACCGGATCAAATTTGTGATTGAATAAAATTACAGTATTAAAAGCGGATCTAACGAAAAATAATAAAATTATATCTATAGTTTTCTCTAAATATAGATTAGAACTTATTTAATCATCATTAAAGGATAGAGAGGGGGTAAAAGTATATTTTTGATAGTATAGGGATGTGATTGATAATGCATCAAACCTCAAGAGAGGCCAGTGACAAATTAGAATCTAAGGAAAACATTTCTATTTGAGAAACATATTTTCAGGAGATTTACTAAAAATCATCTACTCGTGCCATTCACCCCATGTTAGTCTCTTGCTTTAAGGCTGCACAGCCTGCACTCTCCTAGAAAACTCTCTGCAGCATTCCAAACATCCGTAACAGATCCCCGACTCCCTTCCAAATAGTCTCGTTTCTAACTTTCTATGCTTTCACATTCTCCATAGTAACGTAATAAATCTGTAGGTTAATTAATTAGTTAGGAGTAAAATGAAATGACAAGTTCCATTAAGTGAAAACCTAATATAAGATCATTTTTGGAAGAAGCCTATGTTTTAGTATTATCAAGAACAAAATTTTCATGTTAAAAATGTATGGGAAAAAGTATCAAATCATCCCTTAAGCTAACATCAATAATACAAATCACTTCTTATAAAAACCTCCAACCAAATTCTCCAAGTCTGCAATGAAGTGCAAATCACCTCTTCAATTAAAAACAATTGCGACCAAATCCTCCAACTTGACGATACAACGCAAATGACTTTTCTAAGTTGTAATTTATCGGTTAAAGCTTATGTATATCTTTTCTTAAAAAAAGTTATGCCACATAAGATTCACTTATCCACTTCGTTTTTAAATTAGTTAAAAAAACTATATTAAAACAAACAACAAACTATACACATTAAAAATGAAATGTAATTTTGTTGAAACTTGAAACATTAAATTGACTTGTACAATTACCAAAGCATTTATTTAAGAAATAATTACATAAATATGATCAAAATAAAGATGGTTTACAAAAATATAACTAGTTACTAGAATAGTAATGAAATCAAAGTAATTCATGTTCAAATTTTGAACTTAAGGTACCACAGCACTACGTTGTAGTAATGAATAGTCATATTTATGTAAATAAGTTTTATTTTAGTAATATTCTTGTAAAAAAAAACCAACGGTGGGATAAATCTCCTAGTGTTCTAAACTCCTGCTTCTTTGACCGGTAGTCATTTCCTCCTCTATGAAGTTGCTGGAGCCTGGATGGTGCTACGTTTAGTTCTTGTGTTCGTCTGTGGGTATTAAGCTGATTGTGGAAATACTTGAGCATCTTAATTAAGAGATACGTGTTCGACCTCGTTCTATTACCAATCAATAAAAGCTTAAGTGGGACATATTGAGGTTGATAAATCACTCTTATGTGGCGTATTTTTTTAATGAATGACGCATCAATTTTAACCAGTAAATTACCGCTCAAGAAAGTCATTTGCACTATATCACCGTGTAAGAGAATTTGGTTCCAAAATTAGCATGCATTTGTGAAAAGAATAATTTCAAACGATATAGATATTACTACACAAATCTTGCATCATTTGCGGTGGAATCCCAATTTTGACGAATGACGATTCATGGTGTTAAACGTATTTGAGTATTGCAACACAGGGTTTGAAGCAAATACGTTTAACATCATTTGCGCTGGAATCCCAATTTTAACTCTGTGAAACAATTTAAGTACTCTATATTTGAGTAACAGCTAAAAAAGAGTGCTCTATATAATAATTTATCACGTGGTTCGTTGGTGCTTACGAGGAGTAGATGGCTACTAACAATGATTTAGCATTTTTTTTATATCCATATATGAATAAATTAACACCACATAAAATGTATTACCTCCGTCTCAATAGGCTTTAATTTGCATACTTTGAATAAATAATAAACACCACATATACACATGCTTACCATAAATTAATCCACATTCAGGAAGGTGTGGAATTCATACATATGTACACATGCTCATGTACACTTGTGGAAATAGCTGCATTGGGTTCGAAAATATGCATATTCAAGAGTTCTTTAATACCATCAATGCATCCGAAATACCAAACTATAAATCAGGAGTAAAGATTGAATTCATATTATAATGGTAAACATGCATTGACCAGACTTCTGAATTATATAACATGACTAGGTTTATTGTTACTTGAATGAGTGCGTGTAGAAGGCAAAGGTTATATTTGACAAAAATATTGGTAAAAAAATGTTACTCCAAAATTATCTTTGATCATGTCAGATAGCAAAATTCTTTTCAAATTTTCAAGAAGACAATTCTGAGTCATCCTTTCATTTTTCTTTATGATAAACAAAAACTAGAGACAATATTTGCATCAAGCCATCAAGGGGATATTTATCTCTTAAAGTTTGCTTAACTCATGATGAGATGTACATGACCATATACTCCATCTGTCCCGAAATTAAGTTCTCACTTTACTTTTTGGGATGTCTTAAAATTAAGTTTCCACTTCAACTTATTTTTATATTTGGTAAGTTTTTATTATTTACTTATTGTTTCATCCTCACATCACTTCATTGAATTGATTTGTTACCCCTGTTTCACTATTCATTACCCTCTTTATTATACTTATTTGGCCAATACACATTTTAATAACCTAAGGGCATTTTTAAAAATCTATCTTTATTCTACCTAAAAACCCGTGAAGTCAAACTAGAAACTTAATTTTGGGACAGATGGATATATCTAGGATAAGGTGTGAAATAGAAGTTCTTATAGCGTCTTTAAAAAAAAGTTCTTATAGCGTTGACGAGGGTCATGGTGTAAGCACCATTAATAAGTAATGACATGGTCTAAAATGAAGTATTTCAAAACTTATGAAAATATGTGTACATTAATGAATAAATGATATGAAGTGTCCTATTCTATTAAACTTCGTGAGCACAAGCGATATAAATAAACACTTGAATTGCACTATCATGGTTTTACATTGCCATGTATAGTGTAATCTTACGCCTTTTTTGATTACTGCATAATCAAAATTAAATTACTCCCTTTGTCTTGCTATTAACTTTCTGTATTCCTTTTTGGGACGTCACAAAATCATATTCTCATTTCCCTAAATGGAAAGTTTTCCTACATCAAAACAGTGTCAAACTGTGCAAAACAGTGTCAAACAGTGTCTAAACAGTGTTTAAACAGTAAAATCAAATTTAATTCCTAAAAATGTGTGAGTGTCAAAGTAAGAAGTTAAAAACGGGACGGAGTAATATTTAGTGTACTACTCCGCTTTTATATAAAATAATATACATTACATTCCATGATAATAAATTGCCTTAATAAACTTTAAACAAGCTATTATTCTGATTCTAGATATATCTGTGACTCGTGCATCGCAGAGGTATATCGTCTAGTCTAATAAGAAGAATGTTTGGTTAAGATACTTGTCTAGATTAAGTCATATTTGTAAATGAAGTTGTTTATTATGTATAGTGAATAAAGAATCTGAATTGAGTAAAATAATCAATTTTTATTATTCTTAGATTATAATCTCAATGAAAAACTTCATTTACTAATATAAACTTATTCCACAATTAATTTGAAAAAATTAAGATATAAATCAAATTTAACACGTGAAATAAAAAATTATAGTCGTGTATAGTAATATCAGTCAATTAGTCAAAAAAGTAACTTTTACCTTATTTTTATTATACAATTTAACATGTGAAATTCAAAGTTACATATTTGGTAAACCGAAAAAAACAAATCATCAGACACTCTTAATGTAGTTGTTAGATACTAATAGAAATTTAAAAAATCCCTCTTGAAACTTCAACAAATTTTATTTTAATTTAAAAAAAAACATCAAAGATGAAAAAGAACATAATAGAAGTAAACCTACCATAGAAGATTCCACCTAAAGGTAATACTGATTCTTCTCAGAAGGAAAAGAAAATTATGAATCAATTTGATCGAGATAAGAAGTCTTCCCAGCTTCAATAAATTTCAATACGTTCGATGCGTCACTTTGCATAATAATTCTACCATCTTCCATGTACACAGCACCATCTGCATACTCAAGTTCTTCAAGACGATGGGTCACCCACAATGCAGTAAGTTCTTTAGAAGCATTTATAGAGCTCTTCACAGCCTTAATCACCCCAATCTGGCAAAACTCCGAAGAAGATATATATAGATAATTAGCAACTGTTTTAGAAGATTTGAACAGATTTTGGATTCAATTTAAGAGGCCGCACAAGGAAACTAAACACTTGCATTCTCCTTTTCATCAATTCACGTATTATAGAACTTCCATCATTGCATGAGACTTCTCATGGGATCCGGGAGACACTTTTCAATGATCAGCATACTCTTTCAAACCAGACTTTTGGGGGAAAGACTATTCATAGTCAATAGAACAAGGTTTGTACATGTACACTCAACAAAAAACAACGAAGTTAACAACAGCAATAGTACCTGATCATTTTCGTCCAAGAATGTAGTAAGTTCATCTAACAACAATACTTTGCATGACTCTGCCAAAGCACCAGCAGTGGCTACCCTTTGTTTTTGACCTCCACTAAGAATCTGAACTGGTTTCTAGCAAGTACAAGAGAAGCAATCATTAATTGCAATAGTAGGGGGTGATTTATACTCCCCCCCCCCCCACACACACACAAACAATTGGTCGTTAGTAAATGTCAATTTCCACCGCTTTAGTTAAGCATAAGGACGTGAACGGTTCTACACATATGAGAAGACTGGAATAGTCGAATTAAGACAAAGAATGATGTCAGGAAATACTTGCACTAAATGCAGCAACAAGGTAAGCCTTATGTGGCAACCAACAGTTGCCCATCCAAAAGCTCTTTTCTCCAGAAAAAATGTATAAGAGAGCACCCTACCTTGTAAAGAGACATGTATGACAACTGACGAGATGCAAGAGATACTCAGATACTCCCATTAAAGAGACATGTATGGGCAAATTAATGCAGTGACCTCTAGAAACTCATGGTGGCACAATGGATAATCCCAGTCAAAATACTCTAACAAGTTGGACTCATCCGTCAAAGGCTTCACGATATATTATCTCAAACTCCCTGCTGCCCCTGAATTGTCAAGAAGATCACATGCGGCCTTAGCTTTTTTCTTCCCCACCCAGTAGCGATGTCAACCTCACTCGGGAACTAGTGTTTTCATGTGTAGTAATTAGCTAGGAGGAAAAGTGTATAGTCAAGTGAACTATTAGAGAAAGCTTTAAATACCAAAACTCTTGAATTTTTGGAAGCTTTGCTAGAAATAAGGGTCTCTACCACTATTTAAACTTCTCTATTTCTACCACTATTTATATTTCTCCACCTCATCAATTGACGGTGGCGATCATCTTGGTCCAACACTCCAACAGATAGAGTGGTTTTCTAGAACATTGCATAAATATCTTTATTCTATAATATGCAAAGTGTATCTGAAATATTTTAGAATTTAAAAGGAATATCCTAACTTTTCCCGTACAATTCTAGTCTACTCTACCAGATCCTAAAGACAGTCATGAGAAAGAAGCGGGGAACCCTCTATTTTTTTTACGTAGTATCAAAGATGAAAATTGTGACACTCACCTGCTAAATGAATATTGACTGAATCAGTACATTAAGCTAGAGAACGTGTTCATATTAATTTCTCTAGAGTCGACTAGTCAAGCTAGTTTCAGCCTCTATTTGGACCCTAGGGGGGTGCTTTCCCATGTATTTAGAGTTTTAGTACATTTCTGGTCAGAAGTAAAGGGGACATGCCTACATTTAATCTCTTAAATAGAGTATTTGAAAAGAAAATGAGTATACAATCAATGAAGTGTATGTAGCCTTAAATTGTGCCTTCATTGTTGTTTTCATTGATTGAATTGGTTATTATAATTACCCCACTCATCAACATTGTTCAAAATAATAGAGGTAGCAGAAATAGTTCTGGTATTTGACATTCATCCTAAAGGAATCAATACTTCAATGCTACATTAATTGTTGATCATGTGTAGTGTGTACTTGCATATTGCTATGTGTTCACGATTGTCACAACATGCAACTAACATGAGTTTTAATCAAGGCATCAAAGAAAGATTTTGGAAGACAGTACTTGAAGATACTCATACATGCCAACAGCCTCTAGAGCTTTTGCCACTCTAGGTCTGACCTCATCGATGGATATGTTGAATTTCCCTAGGCCAAATGCTACATCAGCTTCCACTGTAGGCATCACCACCTGTTGGTAAGGGAATAGAATAAGAAACTTCCTTAACTTCTTATAGAAAATAGAATAGGTTAACTTTAAACAAACAACACAAATTTCTTAATCTAGACATGATGGGGAAGTAATAGTGTGACTTCATTACAAAGTTTCGATGTCTAAGCAAAGTTTATATAAATAGATGTTCAACCATTATATACGAAAGAAAATAAAGATGTACAACCCCATTCAAGTCCCATAATGGGTTATTCACATTTCTGGTCAGAAGTAAATGGGACAACCATAATATACGAAAGAAGTTATGAGCAGGGTTCCTTAAGTATAGTAACAAGCACAAAAGAGACCATTACAAAATCAAACCTAAAAGCGCCCATTTTTACGAAATCAAACCTGGTGATCCGGGTTTTGGTATACAAAACTCTTTGGTTTCTTCACATAAAAAGAACCACTGTTGGGACATAAAAGCCCCGCCAAAATCTGGAAATTTGCAAGCAAAAGTAATGTTAGATAAATGACACTTCATGATCCCAAATTGTAAATTAAATTTGACTTAAGCTAATATTAACTCGAATTGAAATTAGAATCAATGACTAAAACTTACACATACCAAAACTAAAATGAAACTTCAATCGAACCTAATTTGAATATGGTAAAACTTCGGTACATATATAATCATATATAATAATAAGAATTAGAATGACTATATAAATACTTAATAGAGGTAGCGACCTATGGGGCATAGGGAGTATCCTGTTAAAAGCTAAGCTAACCTACACAGAATGCCAGGATAGAAATGCATCAAATGATTTGTTTTCCTTTCACCTTGAAAAGAGTAGATTTTCCTGAGCCATTGGGTCCAAGAAGCATCCATAACTGGCCAGAAGGGATGCTTAAAGAACAATCATTTAGAATTGTGAGGTGTTTTCCCTGTTTTGTAAGAACCGAATATCTCAGATTGCGAGTTTCGATTGCATAGCTCTGTTCGATTGGGGAAGACCTGCATTCGAACAAGTTAATAAATGAGCCTGAATGAAATCCTTGCCTGCCTTTCAGAGAGAGAGAGAGAGAGATGCCTGGTGGAGTGACAAGAGAGGCGTGGAAGCTGGAGAGCAGAGGCGCGGATACAATTTGATGGGATCATTCTTATTCAAGACTTCAACGGTTGAACTTGCTTCATTTATACAAACCCATATGCAGACACGCATATACTCTCCATCTTGAGGACGGCTTTAATGCCCCCCAAACCTTGCACATGTATATAAAATTTAGTAATAATAAATTTTTTTAATAAACTTCAAACTTTCCTTTTTGGGACGGTCTAAAATAAACTTCACACTTCCTTATTTCCTTTTTTTGGCAAAGAAATCTACACCAAAACAGTGCCAAACAGTTTCTCAACAGTGCCAAACAGAGTCTCTACAGTGCCAAACAGTGTCAACAGTGCCTCAACAGTGTACTCTACAGTAAAGTCAAATTTCTTTCCTTATTTTGTGTGAAGTCAAACTGTGAAGATTAAAAAAAACCGGAGGTAGTAATTACTATGTGTATTTTAATAAACTTGGCTGTAGATGTGTACAATACAATCTACAACTACTTAGAGCTCATTTGGTAGTACCAAATTCGGTTGAATCGGTTGATTCTGCTAAAATAAATGAAGTTCTGACTGAAGTGGCTGGATTAACTCATCTGTTGATTTATGAAAAAAATTAGATTTAGAATATATTTTATATGTAAAATAAAGAAAAAATTATATGAAAAAATTGGTGAAATGGTCTTCTACAGTAATTTCAGCCAATAAAACCAAATAAGTAAGTCTAACATTTTCTAATTATTACACAATTCAGCCCGTGAAATCAAAATTACGTGTTTGGTGAAAAAAATGGCTGACAAACCTGATAAGCCGAAAAACATATTTACCAAACGGGCCCGTAGTCTTTGTTTTCTTTTTTAAAATTATAACTACTTAATTTTTTTGAGAAAATATAACTATTTTTTTATTAACTACCTAACTATTATACTTAGTTATAGTCTTATAGAATATTTATGGTTCTAGCGACTTATGGTTTTAAAACCCTCCAGTCCATGTTATATTTAGGCTGCCTAATTGGCTAACCGATTTTTCCTATAAGTTATCACGAAGAGCCGTAGAGGCACTAGATAGAGATGAGCTATGGGAGCAACAAGATTTGAGTGCAACAAATAATATATACTTTGTATGAGATAGAGATCAAGACTGGTTTTTGGAGATGTTGGATGCAAGAAAGTTAGAGTGCAATGGTTTTTTGAAGAACAAAGTTAGAGTGGAATGGTATTCAATTTTCATTGAATACTAAGATGACGGAAAATGTTAGATTTGTGCTTATTTGATCCATTTAAGACCTTCACTGCAAAAATGGCCAAACTGTTGTGAGTTTTTGTCCAAAAGTGATCAATTTCAGGTTCATGCAGTGGCGGATCTAGCTCTTTTATTTTAGGTGTTCAAAACTGAAATAAAATTCAAGCTATCACAACAATCTTGTGTAATGCAATAATGCTACCATTGTATCATCATTTTCGCAAAAACAACTACGCAAAGAACCACACAGCCATGCCATAAACAGAAAAAATAACCACACTATCACGTCCGTCACCAACAAAAAAGAAGAAAATTATAATCTCATACCAATAAATTAAGCCAAAAAACATACTGTCAATCCAATAAAATAATAAAAAAAAAAGTGTTGTCACACCAAAAAATCATTTCATTTTCATTTCATTTTCATCTACCCCAGTGCCGCAAAGGCTCCAAACTAAGGTGGGGTAAGAGGGGTCAGATGCACGCAGTCTTACCCCTGTACTAAAGCACAGAGAGACTGTTTCCGGACGAGGATGACTAAGGATGGCAATGGGGGCGGAGACCCGTGGGGAACCGCCCCGCGGGGGGAGGATGGGGTGGGGCTTGGGGCGGGGTGGGGGCAGAGATGGGTGAAATATTTTTACGCTGTTAAAATATGGGGTGGGGGACGGGTATTGCTACACCCGCTCCGTCCCCGTTATAAATACATACTCAAACATATATATACACATCTATAAATAATGTACACACATATTCAATTAAATTATATGTAGTACTATCATCTGTATCATAATAGTTGCAACATTGGGATTTACACACTATATTCATGTACTCTACTTTGACTACATTTTTTTGGCCAATACTTTGACTACATTTTATTTATTAATGTATGTGAATTATTTTGTTTGAAAAATGTTGTTGAATTCATCTCATTACAAAGTTCATAATCTGTTTTTTTTTTAAATTTTTTTACTAATAGAAAATTAAATATAATGAGCATCGACAAGCGTGAAAAAAGGAATGTTGCAACTACAAAAGAACGGAGGAAGTATATAACAAACGCATATACATATAGACATACATATTTGTATACGGTTTAATCATGGTTAATGAACTAATACATATTATACTAGAATAATAATAATAAGCTAGTAATGATTAAAAATATTTATCATAAATGTTATATGAGTATTAAGAGTGAGCAAGTGAGTAAATAAACACACACACATTTATATGTAATATAATATGTAATTAATTGTATTATAATTGTTGAGAATTTTGAAACAACGTACATGATGATAATATGTTTACTTATATTCTTACTTGAATTATCTTCAATTCACAAAGCTTATTCAAATTGAAGAAGTATTAAAATTGGCGGTATTGACTTTTAACAAGCACAATACTTCAGTGTTGCGTGTGTGTGCATCATATATCACTATGTCCAACGCTTAACGTGAGAACGTGCGAACACCACATTTACCCCCAATGTCACAATGTGCTCGCACAATGCACTTTTTCGTATCTAACATAATATTTACAAAAGTGTCACCGTGATTTTTTATACTCCGTATTAGCTTGTATTGAGCAAAGTCCAACTATCCAAATGTGAACTAGAATGGTTTTATTGTGTATCACATTGGATTATTGTGTATCACATTGGATTAAATGTGAGTGTTCCAACATTAAACATCGTTCTCATTGGAATCACAATACATATATTTATGATAAGAGATTAAAAGTATATGCAAAAACAATAAATTAAATCTATATGGGGCACCCGTGGGTGACAACGGGGTGGGGGGATGGGGCGGGACTGGGAGTAACGGGGGATCGGGCGGGGATGGGGGAACTTTTCAGACATGGGAAGGATGAGGGAGTGTACCCCGCCCCAAACCCGCCCCATTGTCATCCCTGCAGATGACCCATAGTGAAAATCGCGTCCAAAATTACATGGACTGACTGCAGATTCATGACAAAGAAGCGCATACTTTAGTGAGTCATTTTGGATAAGACACTAACAACCGAACAATATATTTCCCAAGTCCCAACCCCAATATTTTATCAATCTGAAATTTGAATTAACCATTTAGCTAAAGGCCAAATGCCGGTGCGAACTTGAGATGATGTTTAGAAAATTAGGTTGTAATTACCGGACAAGGAAGTCAGGAGGCGGTGGACTGGTGCAGCCTGGACGAGATCCAGCGAGGTTGCTAGCTAGTATACTCGTCAAAAACTCAAAACCAAGAGCAGAGACGCCGAGTTAACTGTTCCCTAATAAATCTAATAGTGCTAAACAGGGAACTCAAAATCATATACTGGGATATACTCGTAATTAATAATGCTCATGAGGCTATGAGCTAGAAAGGAAATGGCATCTTTACCCCGCATATTAATCATTGAGAAAAGGGCAAAAATCCCCTCAAGTTGCTACTAAACGGTATTCAAATCCAAATTATAGGATGCAACCGGCGTACCATGCGCATGGTATAACAGGTCTGATATGGCACCGTTTTGGTGTTTTGATTAATAAAAATTAGTCATGCTCTTCATCCCTGTCCGCCGATTCCATCGCCAATTCCATACTTAAACATGTCAAATCAGAAATCAATAAAACTACACAAAATCATAAATATCAAATAAGACCGAAACAAACTTAAATAGTTATAAAATAATGTGGACAAGACGACATTGTTTAAACTTGACTTGGTTTAAAAATTTCACTCTAAGTGAACAAATAGCCATGAGAACTAATAGAATGTATTGTATAATGAATTAGTGGTGATTAAAAATCCATGGATTGTAAGAGGAAAAAATGGCATGTATATTACTAACAAAATTTTCCCAAAAAAAGAAATGATTAGTTATGTTTTGGGAAAAAAATATGACGAGTCATTGTGTACAAGTAACTACACAAGTAAATGACGAGTCACTGAATATGTCACTTTCTGGAAAATTTTAATGTATATCACTTACTCACTTGTTAAAACTTGAATTTTCAATTTTCCATAAAATTGATAAATACTATTCATTTGAAATTCATAAATTTATGCAAATAAATAAAACTCATTCATAATAAGTGTATGAACTATTTTTTTAAAAAGTGTATGAATTTTAAAAAGTCTATGGACTTTTTTCGAAGTCCACTGATAGAAAAATCCATATAAGGCCCTAAGGCCCTAAGTTTGGCCACATCTTGCTCAATAGGGTAGGCATGTCCAAAACAACTGGCCCGCAAAGACCCGCCCTGGTCCGATATATTTGGGGCGGGTCCGCCTCGCCCCTGTCTTGCAAATGGGGCGGATCCCCCCCATCTTGCAAATGGGACGATCCGCGCCGCCTATACAATGAGGCGCGCGGATCCGGGTATTAGTATTGACCCGTGCCGCCCTGCCCCGCCCCGCTCAATATATGAGTATACATACTTTTCCTTAAATTATACTTCAAATATACTTCAACATACATATGTGTATATATAATAAATCATAAATCCTTTGATCTTATAATATATTACTCCCTTCGTCCCTCATTTATCTCCCCCTTTGATCCGGCACGGGGATTAAGATAGTGAGTTTTGTGTGGTAGAGAGTTGTGCAGAGAAGAGAGAAACGTGTAAGAATTGTTGTGAACAACAAATTCTTTGCCAAAAAGGGAAAGAGGAGATAATTTAGGGACAGACGAAAAAGGAAAGTTTGAAGAAAATTCAGAGACGGAGGGAGTAATATTTATATTTGAATGAGATGAACTAGGTGATAAGTCCGTATTTGAACACGCATTTGATGCGTGTTCAGGTCGGATTTTGATGGTTTTCCTAGCTTTAAGGCGTTGCAAGTCTCAATTTTGGCCCAAGTTGTGTTTAGCAGGTGTTTGATCGAGTTTTGTTGTAATTGGAGTTGAATTGAAGAAGTTAGAGTCCGGCAATCGGTGCTTGAGAGGCATTCGGGAAGGATTTGAAGGCACTCAAGGAAGATTTGAGAGATTTGGAGGTCACCGGGAGATTCACGATGAAATTTTGATGAAGAAAGAGCATTTGAATCGACCTCGTAGGCATTCGGGAGCTTTCGGAACACGAAACGAAGAAAAATGATGAAGAACAATGATGAAGAAAAGACCAGGCACGACCGTGCCTGGAGAAGACGGAGACGCGGAGCTACTTCCAGCCAGACACGATCGTGTCCGGGGCAGGCACGATCGTGTCTGCAATCAACACGCGCGATTCTTTTGTAGGCACGATCCCAGGCACGATCGTGTCTGGCATCGTGTCTGGCCCCGATTTGTCCTATTTCAGCTCAAACTCTACTGTTTTCTATAAATAAGACCTCCTTACCCCTTTTTACGGGTGACGAACATTACGGAGAGGCCTAGGGACGAATTTAACACCGTTTTACGCTATTTTCTTCCAAGACCCTGGGATTATTTGTAAGTTCATCTTTTTAATTAATGACAATTATTTCTATTCATCTCAATTCTGTTGATTATTCAATTATGAACTAGTGTTTTACCCGGGCGTTGCCGCCCCGGGCGGAGGTTGTGAAAGTTTGAATACTTTGTAAGATATATATTTTATAGAATATATAAATAATTAATCATTTTACTTAAAATAAACTTTTGTTGATTGTGGATAGTAATTTAATCAAAGAGAATCTATATTAAAAAGTGACATTTTAATGTAACATCACACATACCAAACATCGCATTGTTAGGTTTAAATTGGAAAACCTCTTTATAAACGACATTCACCATCTTGGCGAAGAAATTTGTTTCTTTTGAACATATGCATATCTTAATATATTTTTTACTCATTACTCTTGGTATTGCAATATACATTTGGTCATTAATGAAACTTCTCTATCAAGGTATAAATCAAATTTTATATAATAACGTTTAGCCTTGACTTATATATATTGATTGTCATTGCAAAGCTTACCATCACATGAAATTACTTTATTCAAATATTGAATAAAGTTGTCATATCATGATAATGAGATTTTCAATATGTGAACTTTATCTTTCATAACTTTTCGAATTATGACTTGTCATACTTGTTTTTCCAATCTAGTTATGACCAATCACATTCTATTGAATAAATCTTGTGCATGATTAATATTCCCCAATAACATTATCGGGGATTCCGATTTTCTAACCAAGGATATGGTTGGGCAATCCAACCATTGAAGCGCTATTAAGATATTCGACACTGTAACTAAGACATGTAACAAAGATATGCAACTGCTAGGCCATCAATCCACGATAGCATGTAGTTACTCATGATGTTTCTTGGTGTGACGTCTAAAATCTTAGAACACGCCTCATATATCAGTATATCTTCATCCCATATAATCAAAGATGCAACATACAACAATTTTGTCTCCACAGTTCCTTGATGAATATTGTAGGCAGTGCGACAATATTTATGGGAATAGAAAAATCAAATGATGAGTTAAAATTAGCTTCAATAGTAGAAGACGTGGATGAAGTTTATATTTAATATATATATATATATATATATATATATATATATATATATGACTAACAATAATTACTTGCATTGTGCATTTTCTACAAAATTTCAGACCTCAACATGCTCTTGTGATTCCATTTGTTGGAATAAAATGATACAAAATCAATATATACTAAAACATGTTCATTTTTACACTAATCACATGTCTTACTTTAGACATTTTTGAAAAATATTGTTCAATTCGTCCCGATTTAAATTTCTAAAATTCTCATTTTTTTACTTACATCAAACTATATATATATATATATATATATATATATATATATATATTAATAATCAAAGTAGTGTGTTGGCAAACATGAAAACGAAAGTGTTGTAACTAAAAAAGAATGGAGAAAATATATAAAAGAGAAACCTTTCGGGAGCATACAGTTGACCATGTTATTATTATATACTTCTAACTAAGCCAATAATTTTTTTAAGATGCAATATAAAATACTAATCCAGTAATTTTATGAAGAATATAAAAATATAGATAAATATGATTTACATTTATTTAGGAGAATCACATAATGTGAATGTACTCACAATTTATTTACTCTTTCCGTCCTGAAAAGGTTCGTCAAGTTGACTTTTCTTGATCAATGACAATCAACTTTGATCAATGATATTTTTTAATACGAAAGTATTTAGAACATGAAAATCATATCAAAATGTCCCCTATTCAAATAATTTTGACAAAAGTATAATTATATGATATTATACAATTATAATAATTAAAAACATTGTCCCAAGTTTTTCATCATTGACCAAGAATAGTCAATATGACTGATGGAGTATATGGCCCAGGAACCCCCGGCCCATAGACTCCTACTTCTCCTACACAAGTCCATTGAGCCCAGAGAACAACTCAGGCCCAAATGCAACGGCCCAAGCCTCAAGGTGGCCCAGAATACACACTGGGGGTGCCTTCGGCCTCCTTGGCCGAAGGCTCCAAAACTCACAGGACAGCCTTCTCTGGCATAAGAAGCTGCTGGGAGAAGACGGCGAAAAACATGAGCCTTCGGCATTACCAAGCCCTCAGCGTCAGAGAAGCCTTCGGCTGAACTAAGCCTTCGGTCACACGAGGCCTTCGGCTATACGGGGGTCCTTGATCACATGGAGCCCTCGGCTACACAAGGAGCCTTCGGCCAAACATGCTCAATCATCGAAGATTCCTTTTGGAGACAGCCAACCACCGCATTTAATGCCACGTCACATCCGCCAACCGCATTCAATGCGGTGAACGTACCACTGCCGGTGCCACCCGGCTGATGTGACCCCTCGGTCGTTGGATTACTGACACGTGTACACTCATCGCATTTATTGCTGCCATAAATAGCAGCCCTTATTCTCCTTGTAAACCACGCTGAGTTCATTTAATAAAATCGACTCTCTCTCCTCCTATTTACTCTGACTTCTCTCTAGTTATTCCCGCAATAACCCCTCGGATAAGATACCCCCCGGGTAGACCATCCATCAATGACGAACCTTTTCGAGACGGATGTATACTATATTATACCTTTTTAGTATTATTTTAATTTGAAAATCTCAATTCGTATTTTAAATTTTTCTCCTATTTTAAGTGTGATTTGGAAGGTAGTTTTATTTGTAAATAAAAAATGTACAATTTTAAAATAAATGAGAAAATTACATCAATTAGTTTTAATTTTCATTGTTGTATCTTATGTAAAACTATCGTTTTAAGTGAATATCTTATAAGGAAAACTAATCATTATACTCTTATCACTAAATACTAAATAAATATAAAACTCATCTTTCTTTTTTTGAAAATTCAATATATTCGTTTATACTACCTCCATCCCAAAATTATTAGCCGTTTCCAAAACTTTGACAAATAATATATATTTATTGGAAATTATTTATAATATTAGAATGATATAAAAATGTTCTTTGTCAAAAAGTACTTTCATAAAAGTATAAATTTATAACTTTCACAATATTATACTAATTAAAACCATGGTCCAAATTTTGACATTTGGCTAAACATTTTGGGTCGGAGGTAGTGTGTGTTTTTTTATTAAAAAAAGTATTATTATTAAAAGCAACTTAGTATTGTACAATAGAAAAATTATATTGTTCATTTGAATAACACTGTGCAAATATGAAGTAAAATTAGTTAAATTACTTTGTCAAGAAAAGTTATACAAAGTATATTATATTTAAATAAATGGTTCTCATATATTATTGGTCCTCCGTGCATCGCACGAACTTGACATATAGTATTAGTATATAAAGTATTGGAACAAATTATATAAAGTATTTCAAAATAACCAATGAAAGTTATACAAATTATGCGTGATTTTCTAGAACCAATTTGATAAAGCATTATAAAATAGGGAAAAATACTGGCATATTACTAAAACTAGTACGAATTACTAGATTATGACTAGTGGAGTTTTTTCTCATCCGTATGACTTAAAATGATTATAATAATTAAAAGGGACGGAAATTGGAAGCTGTGAAAGACAAAAAAACCCTCCAATTAATGCAACATTATTCGACCGTCTATTGGGGGATAGGAGGCGGCAGATTTGGAAAGAATCCGAATGCAACTGCAATTCAGAGAAGGTAGTGATTATCGGCGCGACTTCTTAGGAGTTGAAATATGGAAAGAATTAAAATACAAGACCTAATCAATTTCAACCTGAAATCGGGAGACCAAGAAAAAAAGCGGCAGTTCAGAGAGAACTCCAAGAGAGGCTTTCCGGAGAAGAACAATGGCGAAGAAGAATACGAAATCGAAGGGAAACAATGGAGGCTCAGATTACGAAGTAGTCACAATTGATGGGAAGGTGAGTTCTCGAATATGATTTCTTTGATTTTGGATACACTGTGGCTGGGGTTTTTTGGTTCGTTGAAAATAGCAGTGAATGGAGGCATAAGTTGTATGTCTTAAAACCTGTAACATTTGGATTTTTAAGTTTATTTAGTATAATTGGATGGTATCATTGAAGGCATGCATAGCCTTAACGTGTGTTTGTGCTGAGGTGTGTTTGTTTTGGAGTTAACTTGGCGAAAAAGAGCATTTGTTGTAGAAGTGATTGGGTGAATTAAAAGTAATTGAATAATGCTATTGGGGTGTATCAGGGTATGGGGTGTGATTTATTCATTGTGCATTGAGAAATACGAGTAAAGTGTGATTTTATGGGTGTTGAAGGTGAATGCATTGTACGTATATATGGTGAAGTGATTGTGGGTTTTGAATGCCATGGTTTTGAAATACGTATAGGCTTAATGTGTGTTTTTGGTGACATGTGTTGGTTTTAGAGTATCAGATGTTGGGAAAATGCTTTTGTTGTAGAAGTGATAATGTGGATTAAATGTTAGTCAGTAATGCTTTAAGAGTGCATTAGGGTATGAGGATGTGATTTCTTTAGTATGCATTGAGATATAGCAGTAGAGTGTGAAGTGTGGTTGCTCAAAGTGAATGCATTGTGTGTATAGTTGCTAAATTGATTATGGGCTTTGAATGCGATGAGTTTGATAATGCATATATTTAGTAATAGATAGGGCATTGTGGTGCCTACATTCTGTGCATTGAATACATAGGAGTTGATTCTGGGCTTTGAATGCGATGAGTTTGATTTTGCAATATCCATTTGATGTGCATAGTAGAATTGAAAACATAGGAGTTGACATGTATGTGTGTGCATAGTACAATTGAAAACATATGATGTGTGGTTGACTGGACATGAAGAATAATAGTACTGAAATTTATGTCCAGTCTGTGTCGTACAATATAAACTTCAAACCAACACTAGTAAGAAATGCTTGTTTTATTCATGCTTTGCAATGGCAGTATAATGTAGTGAAAATGTGTTTTTGTTTAACAGGAATATAAGCGCTACTGTAGTGCAGATAAATTAAAAGGGAATTTGGACATGACGATCAATTCATTTTGCAATCCAGTTAAAGCCGTCGAGAGTATACGAAGCGTGTTGACTGAAGACGAATTGAAGGAGTTCAGGAACAGTGTATTTGGGTATTTACTTGATATAGGAAATATGCCCTGGGTGAGTGCTCAACTGATTTGTATGCTAGTAGGAAACTATGTGGAGCCGTTGAAAGAAGCTGACATCCAGAGAGCTATTCAGTTTCAAATAGGCAAGAAACTGATTACAATGAAGAAGCAGGACTTTGCATTGATTACCGGGTTTGAGTTCGCGGTTAATACCCCATCATTATCTGCTAACAAACCGGGTGAAGTTTGGAGGAAATTCTTCAATGGGAAGAGGAGTATTGATCGGTCAGACCTGAGGCAGGTTTTTGAGTCACTCAGTAATACCAGAGCAGAGGTAGAGCTTGATAAATTGGATGCTGTGAAACTTGGTTTGGTGCATGTATTGGGAAACTACATTCTTGGCAACCAACCAACAATCAAGATCCCCACGGCATACATCAACCTGGTAGATAACATTGAAGAATTCAATAGGTATCCATGGGGCGATGTAGTGTGGGCCGATTTGGTCGAAAAGCTTCCAAAGTGCGCTGCACTAATAGGTGAAGGGAAGAAGAGCAGACCCACATTTCCAGGCTACATATTTTCTCTTCAGATATGGGCGTTTGAGACATTTCCAGAACTGAGAAGAGCAAGGGTTTGCATTAGAAAGCCATGTAGTTATATGCCAAGAATACTAAATTGGTCAGCTCCTTCCAGAACATCATCGCATTTGCTTAACGAGCGTGTTTTTGGTAATCCGGAGGTATGTTGTAAAATAAAATGAAACATAATTTAAGGTAAATGCATTTATTATGTTTTTCGTTGATGTTTGATAATAGTAAATGTGAATAGTTTTATTAATGTGACAGTTTGAGTGGGAAGCAATGGAAGCTACAGAATTGGAGTTAAAATCAGAACGTTTAGCGAATGCATTGAAGATTATAGGAACTCAAAATGTAAGTGCAAAGGCAGTGAGTAAGAGAAGATCATGCGCAAGCGGTGAAGGTTCTCGTAGTATGAAGAAGCGCAGAAAGGGTGGAAGAAAAAGCAGAGATGTGGGTGATGAAGTGGAAGAATCAGAGGAGGGCATGCAAAGTATGGCTGCTGTGAGTGAAGGGTTATTGAATGTTGTGAGAGAGCAAGGTGAGAGGATTGACAGATTGGAGAACACAATTAAAAAATTGTGTGATTTACAGGTTAAGCAAGCAAGCATGATTAAGAAATTACTTGTTAATGTCAAGAAAGGGAAGGGTGGTGTGATCAGAAAGTTCAACTTTGTAGGAAAGAAACGGGAGGCGAAGGATCATGATGTGCCATCATTTGACCTTGCACCGGAGTTCGAGGGGATGAATGATGAAGCTCAAGTAAAGGAAGATGGGGATATGTCCACAGAATACGTGGAAGAACATCAATCAGGTGTGGCGGATGACGTTTCGGTTCAAGTGGATGACATTCCAGTGCAGGTTGGTACGAAGTGGAATGACAGATTTGATGACCCAATAAGTACGCAGGTGCTGGTTACAGCAGTGGATAACATTGTGGCACAGTTGAATTTGAAGCAGAGCATTGAGAAGGGAAGTACTGACAAGGGTTTAGGGGATGGAGAAACTTATGTTTTGGATGAAGTTAACAATGGGAAAATGGTTGAAGATGAAGTCGAAGAAGAAGAACAGAAAAATGAGGTTAAGAAATTGTTAATAAACAAAGTTTTTAATATTAATGCATTGCATAAGTACATTTAATGTTATGTTTAAAAATTTCAGGAAAAAATCGGAGCTGGGCGAAGAGATAGGGAAACGGCCTAGGAGAGGAACGAAAGTACCTGACAGATTGACATTATCCGGGCCAGTTAATAACAAGAAGAGAAAGATGGAAGGCAGGATTGAAGGGAAAGAGATTGTGTTGAGTCGTCCTATGAGTTTCAACCTTACAGGCGAGGCAAATTCTGAGGCAGAGCAGATAGTAGTGGAGTTTATGAGTCATGGACTCCTGAAATATCACAAGAAGGCTGAGGGCAAGAAGTATAGAGCAAGGGATGAAACAATAAAATTGCGAAACGGAAAAGACTTTTGGAATGATGACAGACTCACAAGCAAGTCATGGTACTATGCGTTGTGGTTTGAAGAGAACTGGATAACAGACTCAGTAAGTTGAATATATTATAGTTATCCCTTATTTGTATATAGAATTGTAAAGAGTTAACAGACCATGTATGAATTTTTCATGGCAGCACATAGACGTGATACTGTACTACTTGCGGGTGAAAGCAAGAGAATACGGATTTGAGCAGAGTTTCACGACAACGGATTCGTATTTCATGGCATTGCTGAAACGCCATCATGATCTCATTTTGAAGAATGAAACTTCAATGGAGGAGTGCCTTCGTAACAAAAGTGTAACCAGTGCAATACAGGGCAGAAATGTGGAATGCGGGAAACGATGGGCACAGTGTGACCACGTTTATATGCCCCTTAATATTGGAAAACACTGGATTCTACTAGTTTTTGACGTGGGGGAAAAGAGGATCAGAATTTATGATTCTTTGAATTGTAGTGGACAACCATGCAGAAGAGTCAAAGAGTTTTTACCTTGCATAGAGATGCACCTAGGCAGACTGATGGATTGCATGGGGGTGTATACTGAACGTGGGGAAGAGCCCATTGGCGAAGGAAAATTGGAAATTCAGTTTGTTCGTGAGTGCCCTCAACAAACTGACGGGTAAGTGCATTTAAAAAAAATATAATTTCATAAACTAATTTTTGACAATGATTACAATTCAATATTTTATGCAGACATAGTTGCGGTTTATTTGTGCTGAAAATAGCGGAATATTTAATCTCTGGAAGACCCGCTACAGAAGTGAACGCAAGTGAAACCTGGCATTATCGCAAGAAGATGGTCATAGACCTGTTCCAATACTTTGGACTGGTTCAGTTATATGGAGTGGATTGAAATGTTAAGAGAAACTGCAGTATTGTCGTTTTGGATTTAGAAATAAACTTAATTTTGTGTAGACGCTAAGTATCTTTGTGTTTTGTGATCTGTTGGGTTTACTATTATGAATGTTTTGATGAATGGATTGGTTTAGTAAGGTCGGATTATGAGATTGTTGAATGGTACTTTAAGGTTAAATGTTTGACAGGTGAGATAAGGAATTATTGGGCATTTGGGCGTATGTTATGTAATGCAATGCTTAGACAAAAACTTTAAATGTTTGGTATGTTATGTATTAATTGATGTTAAATGTGTAGTGTGTTTGTAAATGTTGGGTGAATGTGAAGTCATTCTGTGAAGCAGCAAGCATGTGGGAAGTTATGGATTTTATTCAGTTATAAACTAATTATGTTAACAATCTATAGTCAACCAATATGAACTGAACTGAACTCTTTGCAAGTCATTATTAGTTGCTGTATTTAATGCATTAAATTAATGACCTGATTAAACACATAAATTGAAGGATGGGAAAATGAGTTCCGGATTTAAACGCATAACTGCCTTGGAAGGGTAGCAAAGGAAATAAAAAAAACAGCCACTCTAGTCGCACGAATAGGGTGAATATCTAACCCATTTTAGGAAAAAAAAAACTGGGGAGTCATATTATGAGAAAACATAGAAGTTTTAGTCATAGGGGTGATAAATTTCTCTATAAAATATGGAATGAAATCCAATATTATAAAACATCCCAAATATGCATATGCTCTCTAAATGGAATGATTATATTATTTGTAGTTTATTTGGAAATTGATGCTCCACAATATAGTAATATTCCAATCAGGATATCCTGACCGAAACTGCCGCCTGACAGCCACGATTTGGGGCAGTTCCCAGTCGTTTTTTCTTGATGAAATTTTGTGAGCATATTCTATATGAAGTTTAGATTATATACAAACTTTTAACTTAACATTTGATCAGGTAAACAATTTAAAAAATTATTGAAAAACACTTCGCCAAAATATTTATATATAAAATATATGTGGTAGTATTTTCAATAATTTGTTTAATTGTCTTCTCAATCAAATTTTAAGGTGAAATTTTGTGAACATAATTCAAACCTCATGAAGAACATGCTCCAAAAATAGTCAATAAAAACACCGAGAACAACCTCAAATCACGGCAGCTAGATGGGCAGACAGCGGTTCTCCTCCGGAATTCCGGTGGTGAACTTTTCTCCTCCGTAATATATATAAATACTATGAATTCAGGACTTAATTGCAATTAATTTAATAAATATTCACTATTTGGACTAAATAGTAATCAATTGAGTAAATACTATGAATTTAGGACTTAATTGCAATTAATAAATATTCATTAATTGGACTCAATAGCAATTAATTGAAAATTCAATTTCAATTAGAAGGTTGTACTTTATTATTAAGTAAGTAGATTGTGAGTAGTTTAATTAGGGATTTGGGGTTGATGAAGGGGTTAATCATGATTGATGGCTAGATTCTTGTCGGTTTAATTGCATGAATGTCCGTTTAATTTGTGTTTGAATAATTTAATTGATATCTCTTGTAACCTAGACTGCAGCTAGAATTACAATTGCATGTAGAATGAATTAAGAGAGATCTAATTTATTCTAGAACACATTCACACTCACTTAATCGTTCGCTAAGAGATTAGTAGCGATTAAGGGGCCGTAAGCTCGCTCGTCTTGGCAATAATTTAGGATCCTGTCGCATGAGAGATCAGCCTGGTCCCCTAAATTATTGTACTCTACGCCGCGAGAGCGGTAAGAACTTAGTAATGATTAGCTAGGCTCAATTAAATTAAATTCATGTAATTAGGCCTGATCTGCCAGAAATCTGGTTACCCCGGAATCAATCCATGTTCCCTTCGTCGTTAATTGAGAAGAAACCAATCTTTTATTTTATTGCTCACTATAGCATTAGATTAATTTTCCCAATCAATCAATCTCGCACAAATTGCATTTTATTTTATTTATTTTTAATCGCTGAATTTAGTTAATCTTTAATTCCCTTTTGTCCGTCCCTGTGGAGACGATACTCATACTTTCAACCACTTTTCTACAACCATTTTAAGTGCGAGAAGACACACATCAGTCTACGGTTCATATTGTCTTCTTGTAAATTCACAACTCACAAGACAAGGTGCATGTATATAACTTAAGAACATATTATGTGTTTTAGGCATAAGTGTTATAGAGGATATATACCCTAAATTGTAATTGTTTTAGGACAATTACTAATATATAATCATATACTCTACATAAATGTTAGTCCAATTATCTTAGTTTAGTACTCTCTTTTGAAGCTATGTATTTGCCAACCGAGTCCTTGTAGGCATTTGTTTAGGGAATGATAATACAAATGCATACTTGTGAGAACTCCGTTGTTGGCTTCCCGAAATACGTTTGTATGCGGATTGTAAATACAAACGTGGTCAATACCCCAGTGGCCCGTTTGAGGTTTGGTCTTGGAAATTAACTTTCTCATAATTTGTCATCGGGAAACAAATTGAAGTAGATAATTGTAGTGTTAATTTCGTTGAATAACCTTATACTGAAAAGTACTCTGTATCATATTCAAATGCATGTTTTTGAAAACAGTTATTAGAATTTTTTGTATATTTAAGTATTTATTAAATTTGATAAACTTTTTAGAGTGGCAAAAGTAATCAGACTGATAAAGATTAAAAAGTATTTCCCCCTAGAAGTCGAATAAAAAACTATTTTAATTTTTGAATATAACTTGAAAACAAACAAAGGAATTGTTTGCTAAATATCGATCAAAAAATGAAGTTCTATCTCTAAAAAAACATGAAGTTCTAAGACATTTGCAGAAATATTTCACGTGACCATGATCGAATATTTAATGTGGCTTTTTGACAAACACTTTGTGGGCATAAAATACATATAGGGTGCAAGGGATTTGATGAATGAAGTGCATGATGGGAAATTAAGTTAGATAAAGAAGAAAGTTATCATCAATTGCAGCGCTTAGTATTAAGAACGAACAATCATAATCCTTAGTAACCAAAATGAAAAGTAATAACTGTATAGGAAGTACCTTGTTTGTAGAGTAGCACTACGGCTGAAGATATCTGGAGCATAGGATACGCAATTAGAGCGGATGTGCGAGCATGAGAATGAATTGGTTGAACTTATACTGCTTGAAGTTGTTTTTGGCGAAGGGAATGGAAGTAACCGCAAGCACCGGTTCGGTGAAAGGCAGAAGGGAAGAGTAAAATTTGGCGTTAGTTTGGCGTTTGAAATGTGAGGTGGGTTTAACGGAAAAAGAACTATACTAACAGCAGTTAGCGCTTATTATATAAGGGATATATACATATATATATATATATATATATATATATATATAGAGAGAGAGAGAGAGAGAGAGGAATGTTCATGTCAGGCCGGCCTGACGGGCTGCCCCGTCCGGCCGAGCCCGTTTGGGCACCTTCCCGATGGAATTTTTTGATGAAATTTTTTGAGCATGTTCCTCATCAAGTCTAGTTTGTCCATACCAAATTTCAGCTCAAAATTCCATCGGGAAGGTCGTCAAACAATTTTTGCAAGTTAACTGGTCCGGAATATGTACACTTGCTCTTCGAATGACTTCAATGGAGTAAGGAGGAAATTAATAGAAAAAGAGCAAATTTGCGTAGAAGCTAGCGTACAGAGCAATTGGATAATAATTTTTTATTAATAAAAGAAAAGCCACATATACACTTGATTTGGGTCTTAGACTTCATGCGTTGGACGTATTTTTCATACCTAAATGTCCGGTTAGTCCACTTTGTATTATGTAAATTACACACCCTTTTAATTATTGACATTTGGCATATTTAACTTGGACTAGAAAGTAATGCATTGAGGATGCTCTAAGGATTTAGGAACATGATTTGACAATGTCAAAACTTATAAATTAATCATGGGTGATAGTCTATATAAAAAACTAAATCATTGAAGCACCTCACTAAATTGTGTTTTCTAAATGTCTGAATCTTTACAGGCAATGCCATATAACAACATCCTCACGGAGATTTAAATCACTAAAGAACCAGTTGATCATAGTTTAAAATGGTAACCTCAATTAAATCCTATAATTACACTTCCATTATTAATAGATAAATAAATAAATCGTTCCCAACAAAACAAGACATAAAAGAAGTGTACAAAATATATGAGTTCTTATAGTTTATCACTGGCGGAGGAGGGGGGCCATGGCCCAGTGCAACTTGGCCTAGTCTCCATTAGAAATAGTAATTTTCTTTTTTAGTAATGGCCCAGTGTATAAAAAAATTGGCCCAGTGCCATTAAAACACTCCAGCCCAAATCTTATTCAACTTAAAGCCAACCGGCTAATTTCAACTGAGGAGTGAGGAGTGCTGCGTTGATCGGCCAGGGAATCCGAGCATGAACAAAAGCCGCTGCGAGTTTGTGACGATGTACAGAGAAGAGGAAATTCCTTGTAGCAGCGCCGCTGGAGCTCAGGGGTAGAAACGACCGCCGTCTTCCGTCTAGGCGACTGGGATTCCGCCTGTCCGCCATCTTCCCGCAAGGCCGCAAATCTGCAATTTTTAGGTATTTTTCTTACCCTAATTTCTTAAATTAATAATTTACAAAAAATATTGAACCAATATGCCATATTGCCATGTGTGTTGTCCGAGAGTATTCCAACCAATTAAATTCATTGAACCATTTTGGTTGAAAAAGTCGAACTTTGTCTTTATATTGTCGACCTTTATAGAGCTGAAGTTTTGGTTGGTAAGGCCCTGTCACCAAATATAACCACCTGACTTCATCTCTATTGTGAACAGGCCAATCACATATTTTTTTTCTTATACCGGGATCCCATTCTATTTCAATCACAGAAGAAGATATTTCATTTTGAACATGAGAAGATTCTTCATGCTCATTCGGAATCGGGTTCTCAGCTTGTACCCTTGTAGTTGGAGCGGTGGGGATAAAATAAGAATGCAGAGTTGATTTGGCAACTTTGGCTTTCTTGGGAGTGGCCATTATTTTCTATAACGTCAAAATATGTAAAACTTTAGTAAATAATACTGAGTAATAACTAGTAAATCTAAAACCAAAGTAAACAAACAATTTAAATACTTAATTTTAAATTAGGAATTACAGAATTAGGGACTGAATTAACAATTCACACATGCACAATATCCCAATTCCCAAATCATTTACTAACTACAAAGTAGTAAACTACTTACTAATTAACATGTTTGAAAGAGAAGGATGACCAATATTGTAATGCAGCAATGGATTTTTGCTTGGATACTCTGCAACCTACGTTTAGGATTCTTTGGGGGAATATTGGACACTCAAATGCCTTGACCATTGCTAAGTCGATTGGGTTTGATGAAAGGATAGTTAGTCAGGCACAATTGTGGGTAAATTATATAAAAGCTCAATTCAAATACAGTCATACGGAGGCAGTTACTGGTAGTAGGCATGAAGTCATGAACACATTCAATTTATTCGGAATTAGGAACACAATTAGATATTCACAAATATACAACAGCTCACAATTTTTAGTAGGCCTTGATAACATTTTTTAGATGTTATCACAAAATAGAAAGCACGGAAAGCAATATGTCATATTGCCATGTGTGTTGTCGGAGAGTATTCCAACCAATTAAATTCATTGAACCAATTTGGTGAAAACGTCGAACTGGTAGTTACTGGTAATGCTCCCAATTAGAAGTCAGAGATGTTGTCTTGGGTAATGCCCCCAAAAATGCCAAATACACTTCACCTGATATCCAGAAAGAAATTTTATCTTTAATGGCTAATAGAGTTCATCGTATGATACGTGAAGAAATAGGAGATTCGTGTTTTTGTCTTCTTGTTGATGAAGCAAAGGATGAATCTGATCGGGAGCAAATGGCCATAATTTTGAGATTTGTGAATGTTGCTGGTATTTTAACAGAATGATGTGACCTCCAGAATGATGTGTTTCGAACAGTATCTTTGACATTTAAGAATGTTGCTTAAAACCCCACATATTTACTTAAAAAATCACAAGAAATAGATTTAAATATGTGGGTATTGAAGTATCTTTCGCATAAGAATTATTGAATTTGTTGACATTTAGCAGAATGTTGACATTCAAGAATGTTGCTGGTAAATATGAAGTATCTTTCTATGTAGGGTCACCATAATTCTAAAGACAGACACTACAGAGACAGAATCTTAGTTCCATTGCCAGAACAAGAAGAAAGGGAATCGGATTTGGAGGTCGCTAACTATGTCGACGGCAACCTACCCCCCACCGCCCCCATTTTACAAGCTGTACAAGGGCTACCTAAAGGACCCGAAATCCGCTCCTGAGCCCCCTCCTCCTATTGAGGGCACATACGTTCTTTACGGGTGCAATTACACTGTAAATTCAATTCACTCATTAGTTATTTGGCTGTAGTATTTGCATATTTTTTCACACTATTGATATTTCATTTGGATTAAGGATGGGACACACTGTATCTGTTCCTAATAGCACACCTTTCTTTTAAATTACTGGGAAGAACTTATTTCAGTATTGCTTCTGAGACATCCATTTGTTCATTTCCTTTGATGTTCTTGGTTGAAAGACGGTGTTCTTAGCATAGTGATACTATCAATGCAGACTGAGGATGTGCTTCCAAGTTTGGAGGATCAGGGTGTTCGCCAGTTATATCCAAAAGGGCCAAATATTGGTAGGGCTCTCTCTTTCCCTCTCTCTCTCCCTCTTTCCCTCCCCCCACTCTCTCTCTCTCTCTCTCTCTCTCTCTCTCTCTCTCTCTCTCTCTCTCTCTCTCTTTCTCTCTCTATGCTTTTCTTGAGGAAAACATGCCGCATGTTCTCTTTTCATGGTCCCACAAAGATGCAATTTATCAGTCGAGTACTCATTATGTTGATTCTGAAGTCTTACACTATTCCATCTGTTAGAGTAGATGCCCTGGAACTTGTGTACATATTTTTATTATTAAGAAACAACATCACACAGTAGATTGATCTTTGCCTTTAAATGAACATTTTAGAGTAAATCTAGGGAACATTAAATTTGACGACTCTTGCCACTTGGCATACATTCTTTGGGTGGTGAATAGTCAGACATCTGATCATCACTCAATGAAATGCGTGCCACATAGGAACGTCTCCATTGAATATACAATAACATTACTCAATTTGTTATGCGAACAACTGTGGCACTGTACTCCCTGAATGTACAGTTTGCGATAATTATATTCTTTGGGAAAGTCTTGTAGTTTTTTCATGATCATGAAATGGCTTAGTTGTCTTTATTTCTAACTTTTAAGTATATAGATTTTAAGAAGGAACTGAGATCACTCAACAGAGAATTGCAGCTGCATATATTGGAGCTTGCTGATATTCTAGTGGAGAGGCCATCGCAGTATGCTCGTAGAGTGGAAGAAATATCTTTAATCTTCAAGAACTTGCATCACCTTCTCAATTCTTTACGGCCGCACCAGGTATATTTCTACTTGTAATTCCATCATATACCAACCTCATATTTGTAGTTACTGAGTTTTAATACTACTACTGCTACTATTATTCCTAATTTTATTATTACTTATTATTATGATTATCATCATCATAACTACTCCGTATTTGGGATAAACCAACTGGAATGCTCATGCTCTTTTCTGTCATTTGATTTTTTATTTCCATTTAATAGGCCAGGGCAACAATTATCCACATCCTAGAACGTCAGATACAACAGCGTAAACAAGCCGTTGAGGACATAAAAAGGTACAATGTTTGGAAATTTTAGTCAAGTATAGTTGTGACATGATCAAGTACAAAAGTAAATCCTTGAATTAGGCTTGAACTACAAATCTATCATTGTTGATAGATTTGTAATATCTCACTGAGCTTCCAATATCCAGGAGAAGAGAAGAAGCACAAAGGCTTCTGAAGGAGGCAGTTGGAACCCTAGATGGAAGCAAGTATTAATGTTATTCTATGGGCTCGAAGAAGCAAGGGTGTTATATAATATGGCCTGTGCAATGATAGGGACATTATGGTGGTTACACTGCTGGTCATTTCTAAGCAATCAGTCACTTCTTTTTTTCATTCAATATGCGGTTTCAGGCTTACATCACTCAGGAGAGCAAATATTTTTTCTCCAACTTTTGTGCTTATTGTGTATGGTTTGCTTTTTGTCCAATTTTCTAGTTTGAATTGCCGTGAGCCTGTGACAGTTGATTATCTTCATGCCATAAATTTGGAGCACGTCGGTTTACTACCTATATACACAGAGTGTGCTGTTAGAACACAGAAAGAGCTTGTTGGAAATGCTTTTGGATTTTTTTCAAATGCTAAAATGCTACTTCGTATTATGCAAGATCTATCTATCTTAATTTAATAACAAAAGAAAACTTGCATAGCAAGTTCCCGCCAAAAGAAACCTAGATAGCGTATCTTCAACTCAGGTAGGGGTGGAACAGGCTGACAGGCTTTTGCCTAAATAGGTCAGGCCTGTTTTAGAATTAATAGGCTAGCCTTTTGCCTAGATAGTGTATCTTCAACTCAGGTACTTAGGTAGGGGTGTAAACTGGTCAGGCCAGACTTTTGCCTTAATAGGCCAGGCAAGGTCAAACTTTTTTCTAAATAGGTCAGGCTTGTTTTTGAATCAATAGGCCTGAGCCTGGCTTGTTACCTATTAGTTGTTTGTAATACCAATAGAATTAGGTAGAAATACCATCAGTGGAATATGGAACGGTTGGGAACTATGTAGAAACTAGAAACCTAAGGAGAGTTATCTTTTAGTGAGTATCAGGTTAATGCTATTGGGTTACTTGAATGGGCTTCTTATTATGTTATTATGGATAAAAAATGAGTTTATAGAATTATAAAAAACTCAATTTATACAAAAAAGTTTTCTAATGAATACTTTTATATTTTTTTAAAATTCCTAAATAATAATGTACTCTCTGTCTCTTATTTATTACGAGTATATATTTAAAAGTAATGATAAAGAAATGCTTATTTTGAAAGTGAGTGATTTTTAGGAAAAAGAAGAAGTAATGATCATGTGCCTTAAATATGTGTTAATGTGAAAAAACATTATGCATAGAAATAGCACATGAAATAGTACTTGGTACTATCGTATGTAATAATCACACACATACACATGATTAAAAGAAATGTTGTTTACAAAAACGCTACCTTTTAAGAGTAGTGACTATAATATATTAATACGTAGTACTCCCTTCGTCGCTAAAAGAAATGTTGTTTACAAAAACGCTTCCTATACTTTTGGGCTCAAATATTAAGAAAAACAGGTAGAAGGACCCATATAACCTTACTTTATTGTACTGTTAGTTTACCCCTTTACTTTTACTGTTCATTAAAAAGGGGAGTATAAATGGTAGTTTACTT
This sequence comes from Cuscuta epithymum, assembly GCA_945859915.1. Classification (NCBI taxonomy): domain Eukaryota; kingdom Viridiplantae; phylum Streptophyta; class Magnoliopsida; order Solanales; family Convolvulaceae; genus Cuscuta; species Cuscuta epithymum. The sequence goes on along the minus strand of CAMAPF010000011.1, from coordinate 6,766,123 downwards.
TAATTTCTTTACCAAAAAGGGAAAGATGACTATCATTTTGGGACACCTCGAATAGGAAATACAGGACCATCATTTTGGGACGGAGGTAGTAGTATAACTTATGTTCCATGTTTTATACTTAAGTGATTACGAAACTACACTATACTAACTATTAGTCATATTTTTGTCAATAATTTTTTTCCTTTTTCTTTTCTGAAAAAAGCATTGTTTGTAATTGCGCAATGCAATTGCGCCTCATGGTGCGCCTCAGCTAATTCCTGGACTATGGCGTAAAAGGCATTGCATATGGCACTGGGAGTCTGGGAGTGTGATGTACGCAATATTGCACTGAGGCGTACGCAATATTGGATGCGCAATAAGGCGCTCTGAGGCGTACGCAATAGGAGGTCAGGGTGTAAGGGTATTATTTGGGCCCACTCGGCCCACTTTTAAATTTTTATAATTGATCTTATGATCCCTATTTCAAACCAGTAGTTATTGATTGAATTTTTCAGTCAATTAATCTAATTAATTTAAATTTTCATATCTTAGATTTCTGTTTTGATAAATGATTCAGAATGTTTTGGTATTCTATGGTACTTTGAATTTTGAACATGTTACTTTGTTTGGTCTCTTATGGTTTGTTTTAATATAACATTTGATGACTTTTGATGAATATGTTTATTTTTTATTATGTTTATATAATATATATAAAAGTATGCACTAAACATATACATAAAAGTTTTTTCAAAACAAATTTAATTACACTTATTGGAAAAGCCTATTGTTATACACCATTGATTTAATTTATCCTTTCAATGAACCAAGAGCAGCAACATGAAACTATTTAATTGTATGCTTGAAATTTAAGAGGCCATAGCTCACCTAATAGAAAGAGAGTACCACAAGAGAGATGTCCGCGCTCAATTCAAAGTAGTGCATTGGGATCGAATTCTACTCTGTTTCCATCAGAGTGCGATCAAACTTCAACTTATATTCTCTCAAATAACTGCATTGCCAATTCATATTTCAGGGATGTGGGATTTGTTTTTTTGTATGCTTGAAAATTTTACATAAAATAAAAAACCCAAATAGTGCTCCTTTTTTAACGGGGCATGTTCTATCTCTCTATGGCATGTGTATGTGTATACATACAAAGTACTATGAATGTATCTTGAGAGGACCAAGGACCATTTTCACATTAACCGTATCTGTATATATGCACACATTTGTTTTTGTGGAGCTGAGCACTAAATTAAACCACTATATGCTGCCATCAAATTTTCTGTCAAAACATTATATCTCTAGTTAAGTTCTTCTCTCTTGTTCCTATCAAATTCTTAATAATCTTCTATATTAGTTTCTAACATATAAAATCAATGTGCCCTCTCTTATATCTCTGTGAAAGTGTGCCTACGTACCGTTGTTTATCAGTTTATGAAGTATGTTGTTTTCACTTCGAGTCATGTTTCCTCTATAATTTGAATATTATTTTGTTGCTTGACCTAAATTAACTAAAGCAATTTTTTTCTTCTCATCAGATCAACAACTCACTCACAATATATAGGAGTATAATTTAAATAGTTTTTTGTCTTTGATTTACATCCTTCATATGCTATAATTTTCAATCCATCCATTTTTTAAGATGTGATGTTTATTTGTGAGACTAAACATTTAGAATTAGGATATTTTCTTAGATTGTAAAGTCTACGTACTTGCTAAGCAGATTTATTACGGAGTATATAGGAACGTACCGTGCGTACTACTCCGTACTATAATATGGAGTAGATCGAAGACAAATAATTTGGCCATATATTTCATATATTTTCTACATTTTTATGTATCAATAAAAGTTTTTTTGTAGTATATATTTACCCTATCTTAAGGAGTGTTTGGGGTTGCTTAAAAAAAGCACTTTTCAGCTTTTGGCTTAAAAAAGTTGAAAAGAGTGTTTTCAAATGACAGCTTCTACTTAAATTAATCACTTAAAAGCTAAAAGCTGGAAGCAGGTAGAAGGGTGCTTTAAACTGCTTCTCACTTTTTCTATTACACAAAATGTACTTATTTTACCAAACACTACCAACTTTTACCTTTTCAGAATCACTTTTTTCTCAAACACTACCAACTTTTACTATTAATCATTTTTCTCAAAATCACTTTTTTAAAGTTGAAGCAATTGCAAATACTCGCTTAGAAGGTCTTTCACCAATTTATCATAACACCTGTATCGTGCATTAGATTTGAACACTGAGTGCGTATGTATGAATATTATACGGAGTATATAAATGAATGTACCTCCCAAACTACCTCTCACAGCCAGGGTACGTACTTCTATTGCTAACCAAAGCTTCAAGCCCCAATTGTAGTGGACGGATTCATCTCGAAATAATTTAATTGAGACAATGAACTAACCAATAATATGCTAGTAATGTGGAGGGCAAATGACTGTTTCAGTTGAGTGCTCGCATTTGACTAATAATAGCAGGCAGTTACCAAAGTAAGAAAATTAACCAAGTAGATTTCTTAGGCGGGAACAGTTATGGGACATACGATAACCTTTATATACTATCGTATATAGATATATAGATATAGATTTTTTATTTTTCTGTCCATCATGTGTGGGTGGGCCCGACCTGGCCCGCAAAGACGGCCCAGACGGGCCTAACTCCATGTCCATACCCATCCGTAAGAGCGGGCCGGATAGTCCACCGGGCCGCCGGCCCGGAAAAACTTTAAATTTTTCGAAATTATACAATTTTTTTAATACTTTATAAATAAGATTACAACATTTAAAAAATTGTTAATACCCTTTATAATGTTTATAAGCCTTTCACCGCATACACAAAAAATACTTACACAAAAATAATAATGAGAAACTATATCTAAAATTTAAAATTCAAACACAAAGTATTATCGTCAAGTACAAAAATAGATATTAATTGGTTGGGTTATTTGTTAAGAGCTAAAAACTTAACTTTAAACACAATAAACTATAAATATGTATAAAGATAAATTAGTGAATATAAATATACATGTGTACATGTAAATAAATAAATAAATTAGTATATGTATAAAAAAATATAAGTATATATACTAATTGTAGCAGGTTGGGCTTATCGGCCCGAACGGGCCTACACCCTAACCCAAGCCCGTCCATATGTTATTGCGGGCAAGGCAGACCCGGCCCGGTGGGTAAATATATATGCACAAGCCCGCCCATTTGTGCGGGCGGGCCGGGCCGATTTTGTGCAGATCTAGAAAAAAGCTTGGTACTCATGTATATACCTCGGGAAACAACACCTCTACATTCGAAGTTATCAAACTTATTATAGTTTCTTTTTCAAAGGACTTAGACATACAAAATCCCCTTTGAAAATGAAATCTATATCACACCGCATAAATTAAAGATCTAAAAGAAAGATGTCATTTGTTGTCACGAACCACCCTTCAAAATGGCAAAACTCAATACTATACTCTATACACAAGTTCTCAATTCTTAAATTCAAAGCCAACTTCCCACTTGAATATGTGTTTCTTAGAACAAAGGGTAGACTATAAAGAAACAAGAAACAATTATCCCCCATATGACTAAAACTCTTTCACTTTCCCAATCTATGACCTAACTAGTTTTTTTCCCAAAATAATACCTAGATTCATATTATTTAATAATAATTCGTAATTAATAAATAAATAAATATTTTTATGGACAAATATACCCTTTACGCTATACCTATAAAACCCTAACATCCCTACTCTTTTTCTACAAAACCTAGCAACCAGCCGCACACATCCACCCGCCTCCTACGCTCACCGCACACCCTGCCGCCGCCATCCCCCGGACCACTGCACGCACCCACGACCGCCGTTCACCAGTCCATCTCTAGTTCCACGCTTGTTCGCCACCGTCGCCGCCAACCGATCACGCCAGTACGCCACCCCCATCAATACACATGCGCGCCGCTGTCGTCCCGAGCCGTGGGCGCCGCCTCCATCCCGATTCATGCTCGTCAAGATCGTCCCAAGCCCTGAGTGTTGCCGTCCTCGTCGCCGTCCAGCCACACGATTGCACTCGATCCAACTCGCTGCCGCTCAGCCGCGCCCCTCTGCCGCACCCCTCTGCCGCTCCTACAACTCAGATTCTTCAGTCAAGGCGGCCAAGGTTGATGGCGAACCGAGGTTGAAGCCGAACTTAGGTTGAAGATGATGAAATAAGTGTGCAATGAATAATTTATATTTAATGCCATGAACATCACAAGAAGCGCACTGAGCTATGACAAAACGTGCAATGATATGGCAAGAAGCGCAATAATGTAAAAAGTGCAAAGACATGAAAAGAAGTGCATTAAAAATGACATGAAAAAATATCTATAAATTCTTAGAATTATATGTAATATTTAACCAAATGTAAGAACTAAAGTTATGAAATCTAAAAAAACGCTAAATTCATTTTATGTAGTGTTATGTCGTGCAGTGAATACCGCCATAAAGTGCAATAAATGTAGTGCAATAACGCCTTCATGAAGTGCAATATTTTTACCCGGACGAAAATTAGTGTAAAATGCATATTTTTTTAAAAAGGGTATTTTTGTCCTTCCACAATTTAATATAACGAAAAATTCTTATTTTTTTCGATTTTTGGTCATATTTCGAGAAAAAAACATAACTACTCACATTTCGAGAAACTCACTTTGTTTTAGTCGTATCCCGGGAATTTTTCCAAGAAACAAATCAACTGGGACACACAAATTGCACAAAACATACTACACATACATGATACATCGCAAAAGCTAAGCTCATATGCTGATAAAGTGGAGTGCTTTTCGAGGGAAGATGCTGTTCATCTTTTGATATTAATGTACTTGTGTGATTTTTACTTAAGGGTGCTCTTAATATGAACTCAACCTGATCTCTTATTAGGCTGCAAAGAAACCGAGTTCAAATCTATGTAGGCTTGAGTTAATTATTCAGGCTTATAAAGTCTGATCAAGAAAAATTGTCAAGTTCGATTTTCCTTTTTATTTGGAAGAAACATTAAAAAGAAATTATTTTTGATAACATTTTATTCTTCTTCACTGTCACTTTCCTCATTTGAGAGATAGCTTTAATATTACTAAAATGTCAATCATATATGTATTTTATGTGAGATTTATACTTATCTTCTGGAGTATTTTGATCTTTTCCAACTAATAAGACGGCCTCCATAATCAATCTCACCCAAACAAGTTTTTTTTTGCGTACATCCTTCTAAACCTATTACTGTATCTATTCAAGATGATGTCAACATTTTTGGGAGATCAACATTGATCTTATTAGATCACAATTTACTGGACAAACAAGTGACTTTTCTTGATGGATATAAGATAAGAATTTCCATCCAAGAGCCTCACCAACCAATCTGTTACAGTATTTTTTAAGCAACTTATGTAAAGAATACGTCTAGTATCACAACTGACATAATGAAAAAATGAAATAATGAATATACTCCATTTGATTTTTCGATCTGTTTCCATCGCAAGTTATAGAATAAATGGATATGGATATTGATATTTGAAGGGAAAACTTTCAAATAGGTCATCGAACTTTCATAAAATGGTCAAATAAGTCCTTATATAGGAGACTCTGTCTGACCGTCGCGATTTGGGGCGGTTCCCGGTGGAACTTTTTGATGAAAATTTTTGAGCATCTTATTCATCAAGTCTAGTTTACTCATACCAAATTTCAGCTAAAACTTCAATCGGGAACGCATTCAAATTAATTCTTGAAGATAACTGTGCAGTTAAATGCACAATCATCTTCAAGAATTAATTTGAACGCGCTCCCGATTGAAGTTTTAGCAGACATTTGGTATGAGTAAACTAGACTTGATGAATAAGATGCTTAAAAATTTTCATCAAAAAGTTCCACCGGAAACCGAACCAAAACCCGACTGCCGGACAGATTCTCCTTTAGACCCGTGGCGGAGCCAGGATTGACAGGTTACAGGGGTCGGGACATAAGAATTTATATAACAGAGGCCAAAACTTAAATTTTCACTATATTTTTCACTACTTATAAATATTTATACATATATATATATATATACATCACAATTTTTTCCTTGCAGGGGTGGCCACCGCTAGCCTCCCCCTGTCTCCACCCCTGATAAGGACTTATTTGACATTTTTATGAAAGTTCGAGGACCTATTTGACAGTTTCCCCATATTTGAATACATTCAGCTAGTAATTAGGTACATAAACTAACGAAGTATAGTAGTATACCCATTTAATCTTGCAGAAATTTTAAAGAGCACGTCGCGTGCTCCTTATTGAGCACGTAGTACGGCTGACGCCTCACCAGGAAAATACTCTGTATTAGTAGGCTTAATATTTGTAAGTTACATATACGGAGTATTAGTAATCATTAGTTGGCAAGCTATAAGCCAATTAGAACTTAAGAGTTTTGAATTTCAATCTTAGAACAAATTATATGAACTTAGACAAGATTTTTCTAAATCCATGTATGCATCTCGATATAAATTTTTTATCAGTGTTTTCTTTCTGAAATTAATTAATCTGATTAATTCCTAATCTTATACTTCCCTATTTCATAAGACTTGGTTATGATGGCAAATGATTTTTCTAGTACCAAAATATTTAAAGTCTGAAAATTATATGGAGCTATTCTTTGTTTTTTTGGCAAATGGAATTTTTTTAAAACAACTTTTATAAAAGTATAAAAATGTTAATTTCCCACAAATATAATAGAGGGTGAAGTTTTCTATCCGGTGAGGTTGCTGACCAAACAAAATCAGACCTAAACAAATTAAACGAGGTCAGATCGGAAATTTTCAATCATATTAAAAACATCCCAAGTCATGTGATAAGAATATGAAAATTTTGAGGATGTTTATAACTGGGTTGAAAATTTTCAGATCTGATCTAGTCGATCTGATTTGTTTAAGTCTAAAATTTTGTAGTCTGATATGACCTAAACTAGGCGGTATGTTTTTGTTCTATATGTATTTTACAACCATCAAAATATGATCCGATCTGATCTGATCTATTTAAATTTGATCTAATCTCATTTACGACTAGAACCAATCCAATTTAAAAAAATACCCTTGCTCTAATAGGGCCTACCATTTTTAGCATAAAATTGGGAGTGAAAGCAATTATTAGACTAAAATGTTGTTTTTTTATCGTCAAAAGGGGCTTAGATTAAAATCACAACATTCAGAAAGGGGCTAAAATAACAAAAGCACCACAAGCAACCATCCGCCCTTGGGCCAGACTCTGAGCTAATCACCTTTAACAAAGCAATATAACTCGTTGATCCGAAATTGGGCATAATTGAGCCAATAATGGTTACTGCAGAACTCTCATCCCCCATTCCTAATGCAAGAGTCTTACAATAATAAAAATAATCACCAGAAAAGTAAACAGTCTGATCATGGAAAATAAATTGCAATAAAAAAGTAAAATTAAATAGATGCTTTCAAACCCTAGCCTTTTCTGCACTCCATGGCGGCGGTTCAGGGACGGATCATCACATCTTCACCACCACCGCCCCTAACTTTCTCCGAACCCGATCCCGGCCAAGCCCTGCTCATGATCCCGGCCAAGCCCTGCTTTGTAGCAGAAACGTCGAGGCCCCTGCCAATCCCGATCACGATGCTCATAGCTTCTTCACTAGCACCACGCGCTCCTTCTTGGAACTCCAGACTCTAATCAAACAGAGCCAAGCAAAATCGAAGCAAAGCTCTGCTTCCCTGCCTTCACCGAACCCCTGCCCGAAAAAAACCACCGAGGCAAAGCCCTCCCCTTCACCTGCCGATATCCGTAGAACACACTGACGCGGAACCCTTCCCTCTCGATCGAGGTAGACGGCGGCGCAGCGACAAACTAACCCTAGAGCTCCTAGGGAGACGTCCGCAGAGAAACAACTTTGTACGTTGACTAAAATGTAGTTCTTAATTGAAATTTAAGCAATCACAAGAACAATTAATATAATGTTACAACATACGAAAAAAGTCTAGAAAAAGATTTCTCGTCCTGATATATGATTAAAATTTCATTCATATACAATTAGGGGCGGAGCCAGGGCACTAGGTCGGACTGGACCGGTACAAAAATATTTGTGAAATTTCCACATATTTTTTACACTAAAAATACAGACATTTTTAAAATACGCCCATGTATACAAAAACATGAAATTAGACAAAATACCATTCCTATACAAATATCATATTCAAATTTTCGTAACAATGTGTACTCCCTCAATTATATAAAATTTGGTCAATTTCATTTATCCTGATCAATGATAATAAATTTTGATCAATGATATTTAATTAGTTTATTTGAAAGCATTTTTTAATTAGTTATTATCATTGTTCCAATAATTGATCTAGGTGCCCGACTAGTCCCGTCTAGATGCCAGACCGCTAGGTGGTGCTGAGCGTCACGATTTTAGTTTAGCCGTCACGAATAATTGATTTGACGCCTAACTAAATTATCAATCTAGCAGGGGCGCTTAGTTGCCCGCCAAAAGTGTCTAATTGACCGTTTTAACCACACATATGAGAAAAGTTATTTGTATATTAAGATAAAAATTATAAGCGGGATATGTTTTATATCTGTGGGAAATTAACACTTAGATTTTTATAAAAGTTTTTTTAAAAGAAAATAATTTCTCTATTTTAATTTAAAAGCCTCTCTTTTTTGTTCAAAAAAAAAAAAGAAAATAATTCCATTTGTCAAAAAAAAAGAATAGCTTCATATAATTTTCATACTTTAAATATTTTGGAACTAAAAAATTCATTTGTCAACATGACCAAGTTTTATGAAATAGGGGAGTATAAAATTAGGAATTATTCAGATTAGTTATTTAATTTCAGAAAGAAAACACTGATAAAAAAATCATATTGAGATGCATGCATGGATTTAGAAAAATCTTGTCCAAGTTCATATTATTTGTTCTAAGATAGAAATTTGAAAACTCTTTAGTTCTAAGTGGCGTATAGCTTGCCTACTAATGATTACTAATACTCCGTATACTTTAACTTACAAATATTAACCCTTCTAATGCAGAGTATTTTCCTGGCGAGGCGTCAGCCGTACTACGTGCTCAATAAGGAGCACGTGACGTGCTCTTTAAAATTTCTGTTTAATCTTGTACACTTACTATTTCACCTGTATGCTTCCTATTGCACCAACCAGGGTGTTTGTGTGTGTTGTACCACTTGTGTGTGTAATATAGAAATATGACATACTCCGTATATATGTTCCATTTAGTGTATACGGGTCAATTTTATTACTGTAATCCACACGAAAAAAACATTGAAAGACCACGTAAATCATGTAACAATTGCAGAATGTACATGGAAGCAGATTAAGAAAAAAGTCGTTTATCATGCTTTTTAGGGGAAATTTCTAAAGCATGAGTAATAACATTTTGCAAATAAAAACATTGTGAAATCTAATACTAAACTTTTATTCCCTTAATATGAATAACTAATGTCAAATTTGGAAAATTCAGTCATGTTTACAGTTTGGTAATGTCAAAAACATCTGTATGAGCCTCACAGTTCTTGTAAGTCTTTACTATTTCTCTCTCTAGCGCCACCGTATAGGTCTGGCCTGGGGTTTTTGTAAGGTGGCGGGTTTTGACCGTGGCACCGAGATCTCTTTTGTCCGGTGGCGGGTTTCGACCGCGACATCGAGATATCTTTTGTTTGGATTTCTGTGTTGGATTGTTGGACGCTTTGGATTCGGACACCCTAGTTTTCTCCGCTTCAGCAGCAAAGATGTCTCGACGGATTCAGCTTCTTCATCAACGAGTCTCAATAGACGGCTTCTGAATCACTCGACAGCTTTTCCGACGAGTTGGATTCCCGAACATGCAGCAAGCAAGAGGAGGTAGTGGCAATCTTGCTACGAATCAGGGGTTGAGAGATCTGGCTCCGGCTCTCGGCACAGGTGATGAACATATGGGGAGCGACGAAGGGCTGAGCAAGGGAGATTACAGACCGGCGGTCCGTCCCCCTCCTGAACCGCCTCCTTGGATTGATCGAGATGTCGGGGACTGGAGTATTTGTTATTTTCTGAACCGCCTCCTGAACCGCAAGTCAGAGGGTTGGTTCGAGTGTTCTGCCTGCGACAAGAGTTTTTTTTATTGCGCTTTGTTTGCTACTTCAATAATTGTTGCTTTTATTTTGATGTTTGTTTCTTTGTTTACGTTCCAGTTTGTAAGACGTTGATTTTGGATATGGGAGATGAGAGGAATATGGTGACCGTTTTTGGCTTTGTGTTTCCCAATAATGGATCAGCGAATTTTATTGCTGCGGCGATTAATTCCGAGTCTGGTTCGAGGGATAACGGTTGTCAGATTTCTTTCTGTCTTTTGACCCATACTCTGAAAAATTATTGGTTATTAATAAAAGTCCTGTTTTGGTATTTAAAAGTTCTACTTTGAGTCCGTTGGATATCACCTATTTTCGCGCACTGAATAGCGTAATAATAAAAGTATGTAAAGTTAGAGTTACTTTTAATGTATGAAGTTATTGAAATATATTATTCCGTATTAATAACTTTTCATAATTCATCAAATTCAGGCAATTCGATTGTTACAATCAAAATTTCATGAGTTTCAATCGATTCATCCGATGAATTTTCAAAACCCATCTATAATCACGGGTGGAGATAGGGGAGGGCCAACCTAGACCTTAATCCACCACAAATTTAAAATATGTCTTAAATTTAGTTTAAAAAATTTCGTATAATTGTTATTCAAAAATATTCTTTGTACTGGTCCTATCTGGCCTACTGCTTTGGCTACGTCGTGTCTATAATCTATTACGTAGAAAATACACTCATGCGATGAGCGGATGATGTGAACACTAAATTTGCATAGACTCGCGATAACACATTTTCGTAAAAAAAAACAAAAAACATAGATACAATAATTTGAATGTTACTCCCTCCGTCCCATAAAACTTGGCCAATGTTGATTTGCACATAAATTAAAAAAGTAAAAACTGTTTGGTTGACATTTGTGCAGATGAGAGATAAATAACTTGAGCTACATATTTTTTATTTCAAATGAAAATGATAAAGTTTTTTGAGACAGTAAAAAAAGAGTTGGTCAAATTTTATGGGACAGAGGTAGATGCAACTACTTATCGTTTGTGGCATGGTAAGCAGTGATTGTACTTGAGATGTTTTTACTTGAACTATTTTCAATCCCAAAATGCATCAAAATATCAAGTCACACTAGGAAAAACTTGAACAGTAATTAAATACATAGGAAAATTGACAAGAATACAATAAAGATCAATCATTTATCTGACCATATCATAGTGAGAAGCTGTTCTCTTCACCTGATTTGAATGTTTCTGATCTGAATTTTTTAAGTTCTGATATGATCTGATCTGAATTTTTCTGATCTGATCTGAATCTTTCTGATCTGGTATGATCTGGTCTGAATCTTTCTGATCTGATCTGAATGTTCTTGATCTGATCTGAATGTTTTTGATCTGATCTGAATCCTTCTGATATTATCTGAATCTTTCTAAAATTATAATTTTAATTACTATAATTATAAATGTAATTACACATATATAATTTAAATATAATTATAATCATAATTATAATAGGTATAATTATTATTATACATATAACACTAGTTATAAATATAACTATAAATGTAATTGTAATTATATTTTTAGTTATAATTATTTCTATAATTTTAATTGTAATTACTCCCTATAATATAATAATAACAAAAACAAAACTAATATCAACAACAACAACAACCGTAATAGTAATAAGAATAATAATAATCATGACAATAATAAATATTATAATAATAATCCTAATAGTAATAATAATAATAGTAATCGTAGTAGTAGTAGTAATAATAATATTAATAATAATCTATACTAATATAAAAAGGGAAACCAAAAGATAACCGTCTGTGCTTACGTCAGTTATTTGTCACGATGATGTCATCTATTATGAATCTCAAGAGACGCCTACATCAATTTGGAAAACGGATACATCATGTCGGTTACAGGCGAATTCATTCGAATCACATGCCAAATTGCCCAAACAGAGATCGATTCCACCGCTTCACAATTTCACGCTTCTCTGTGGTTTGAAGTGGGGAAACCGGCCAGATGCTCTTGCAGTGCGGTAAGCCTGGTTCTATGGGCCAAATCTCCGCCTTTCTCCGACTCCGACGAATGCCCTAGACACTATTTCGCCAGCGGGTCCTCTCAAACCACCAGGCCGTGGAACTTGCGCACTCGCCGGACAGGGAGTAAGCAGCCGAACGGGTCTGTCGCGGCTTTTGGCGAATCGAATTCGGGTTTGATGATCCACATTACGATGCCGCCATTGCCTTGATAACCGCAGACAAAACTTCAGGAGTCCGGTGTAACTCTGCCACCGCGTCCATTGCGGACTTTTCCGCTTCCCTAACCGCCGCCACAGCAGCAAGAGTATTTCCCGTCAGAGAGAATGGGGAGAGGGCAAAGTTCGTCGTTGCCATATATATGGTGGGTTCCTCAACCTTCCTCTGAGGATACCTGCAGTCGACCTTCCGCTCTGGGTGAGTTGTAACTGTTTTTATCCGATTTTAATTCATGATGCACTACGTCTTCAACATAAAATTAAACTGCATAGATGGTTTAGTTATATGCAAAAGACCCAACAACTTTAGTTCACATAATTACAGCTTCTCAACACTTGAAATCACAGTCACTATTCTAGCAAATCACGTTTGAGTAATTGAGTTTAAGCAGTCTTTTTGGGGATCTTTTGCAGTCACAAAAACAAAAATCAAAGGTGTTTTATAACAAAATTAGGGAGATAATATACCACATCAAGTATAAACTGGGCAAGGTGGGGGCTGGTGGAATCATATACAGACGGGCATGCGGCGGCTGAGGTAGTTATAATTACACATTTTTATTACTTCTACTACGGTTTACATTTAATTTCATGATGATATTCTTCTAACCATTTATTTGAAATTTTTAAGGAAGTTGCCCAAACTTGATATTACTCTGTATTTCCTAGGCGTAGAGGTCGTAGACCGATTATATTTCAAGTGAAAATCTTGATTCGCATTGGTTAAGAAGTAAATAATACGTAGTACTACACTACGGAATATACGACCTGAGTAACATATATGCTAGCAGCTTCATCACATCATGTAAAAAGTTTCTTATAGTTCAATCAAATAGAAAGTGGTGTGGTAGTACAAAAACTTTTAGAATATTAATGTCATACGGAGTACTTTATAATACCTATTACAATTTATTTTGCTGTTTTCACATAGAGCATCTTTTTAATCCACCTTCAGTAATCATGTAAACTTTTCTAATTCACGAGAACAACATTCAAGGTTTAGTTTCAAAATATTTTGGAGTCGGTGATGTTATACTACGTATTATTTAATATAAGAATCATAGATATATGAACTGCTCTAGAAAATTATGTGACAAAATGAGTAATAGTAACGAAAAGTAAATTAAAGTCGGTGATGTTATTTACTTCTAATACTTATTTTTTGGTTGCTGGCATGATATTTCTATAAAACTACGGAGTATATGTTTGTGTGTGTAAGTATATGTTTGTATTGTATACGTAGTATTTACTTAATTTAAATAGTATGTGAGGTTAGTTTAGAAATGCTTTAATTAAAAGTCTAGATTATTTCAACTTTGTACAATTAGATCTATTTTAGATAAATAAATACATTTTTAGTCATGCAAATGATATAACATCTCACATATATTTATTAGGAGAATGAGAAGAAATTATTAAAGACAAACTTATTCTTTTAAAAATAAAATTGCAAAAAATTCTGTATTATTCAGTTGTTATTATCAAAAACTTATTGGGGGCATTCACTCACAAAAAAGGTTGATCTGTCCCTGGTGTCACGAATTACTAAACGTCAACAATAAGAAATACTAATAAGCTAAACAAAACTAATATAATCAAATTTCATAGTCTATGATAAATGTTGTTGTAAAATGTATAAGTTTCAATTTCCCTTAAAAGTAAATATATTTTACGTTAACATTTTAATTTTAAAAGATGCTGCAGATGCAAAAATAAAAAATGTTCCGTGCATCGCACGAGTATAATACTAGTAATAATAATACAGTAACAATAATAATAATAATAATAATAATAATAATAATAATAATAATATCAATAATAATAGTAATTATAATAATAATTACAATAACAACAACAAGAATAATAATAATAATAATTATCATTATTAATATTATTATAATTATTATAATAAAATGGAAAAATCATGTCTGAACTTTTATGATCTGATTTGAATGTTCCTGATCTGGTCTGAATGTTCCTGATCTGATCTGAATGTTTCTGATCTGATATGAATCTTTCTGATCTGATCTGAATTTTCCGATCTGATCTGATTTTTTCTGATCTGAATAAAATAAGAATAAGTAATAAGATTACCAACATAACAACTTCTTAAACACGATCACACAAAAAAACTTTGAGTTCAAAATCTAATGACCAAAAGGGCCTAAAAACTACCATTCCGCCCACTGCCTTCTGTCGACAACATCGCCGGGGCACGCGACTTTCAAGCGCGGAACTGCCGTCCGCCGAACGCCTTCTGCTCTTCGCCACTTCGCCTCATCTACTCTCTGTTTGTCTTATTACTCATTACTCTGCGCGAACTTCTGGATCATACATTCTCTCAGGTTTGTCATTTATGCTTGATTGCTTTCCTTTTACAACCTGATACATTTCAAGCTTGGTTCCAAAAAGGCCAACTTTTAGAACTTCTGCTTGTCTAAAGAGGATTGAAGGAGTGACGCCTTCTGCTTATGCCAGTTTTTGAAAAGTCTTTTTTATTCCTTTCGCTATGCTTCCCCTCTGATGCAGTGATGAAATACTAGATAGGGATTAGTCCTAAATCCATAAATATTAAATACAACTAAAGTTAAGTTTATGAGTTATGATTACTCCCTTCCTCCCTTAAAACTATTTTTTTTGGTCAATTGAGTTAAACTTTGACCAATCATATATTTTATAGGCAATTATTATTCAATATATATATATATGTATATATGATATTGAAACTTTCTTGGTTAAAATAATCTCATAAAATTATAAAATTTGTAATTTTCATAAAATTATACTAATTAAAATAATCGTCCAAAGTTTAACACCATTGATTTAATATTGGCAAAGTTATAAGGGATGGAGGTAGTGTTATTTATAAATTATTGGGTTAATAGTTTCTTATTGGGTGTTCCAAATTGGTAGTTTAAGTAATTTGGTATATTGCATGCTATACATGAGATAATTTTGTAATATTCTTACTAATTTTGCACTTCAAGAGGCAAGAAGCATACATCCAATAAGGTATTAAAGCATACATGAAATTATACCTTTTAAATCCAAGTTTATGTTCAAAAGATTATGGATCCAGATTTGTGGTTTATGTGATATGATGATTGATGAATGATGACTCTAAAAAACTAGCTTGCAAAGTGAAAGACCAAGTGATATGCACTCGGGGTTTATCCCACAAAGAGAAAAGACGTGTCCTTAAGTAAGTTAAGATTCAATTTGTTCAGAGATGATGACACCTTTTCCTCTGGCTACAAGCCTGAAGTACTTCATGACTTATTTGTTAAGGGTGATAAGGATTTTAAACTAATGTTATCTGTTAAATATATTCTTATACTTTTTAATGTTTTTATTGTTTTGCAGACTCATAGTGACTTAATCTTCCTTTACTTATAAAGATACTAAGGGTGAGGCAAAGGCCTAAGAAGATAGAAAGAGAGTGGATGGTGGGCCAAGATGAACTCCCAGCAACGACCTCGGCAAGTTTTAGCTATAGTTTTTTAGACATGAATTTTAAAGTCAGTAAAAGAGTTTTTTAAGTTCAGTTTTATTTAAATTTAAGTTATAGAAAATTCCTTGTCCCAGATGGTTATAACGTTTTGTTGATTGTTAACTTTACACTCAGTTTAAGTTTATATCGAATTTTACATCTTCTTTGTCAAAAAGTTATTAGATTGCAGTTTTGTACTCTTGGTTGAAAGAAATTAGTTAATTTAGCATTTTCCCCTGTACTCTAAGAGGGGACGTTACACAATTTTAATCTAATATCTTTGGCTCCCTCAGATAAGGTGCTCAATTGCATTCTTATATTAGATTAGATACAAGGGGTGATTTTAACATACTCGTGGAGCAAGTGCATTCTTATTTTACCTATATATTTATCATTTGGATGACTAATGGTTTTCTATATCCATACAAATAAGAACTCATTTATACGTGAATCATTATACGTACTCAAAGAGAATAAAAGCCTTATAAAGCACATAAAGAAAATAAAATGTATATACACTTGCTTCTCATCTGAAAAGTACATATATTCATTTAATTTGTTCTGACTGGGAAAATATTCAGGTCGTTGGAGTTGATAACACTTTTCGTAAAAAATTTGATCGAGAAGAATACTTGCAGCGTGCCCGTGAACGAGAAGAAAAGGTTTAAATGTTTTATATGTTTTGCTTCTTTTTTGCTCTCTTTTTATTATCTTTTTTGTTGTTCAGAGCACATCAATTTCTATTGTCTCATGTTGTAGGAGGCTGATGGACAAAGGGCAAAGTGTAAGACAATCTTTTTACAATGCTATTGTTCTCCATTTATTCTTATTGGACAAATACCTAAAAATGATCTTAATCTCTTTATAGATAACCTTGTTTGACCTGAATTTTTAATGGCCCTGATTAGCTCTAAATTGAGACAACTCAATATGCACTATGCACTTATTAAACGCTGGTTGTCGTAGGCATGCCATGTATGATGGATGGATGTGCCTCAAACAAAAATGTGATTAAGTATGTTATAAAGGTCATTACTGTTTATAATTTATATGAATAGTTTCAAAACCGTAAAGAAATTTATCATCATTCAATATTTCAGCTCAAATTATATAAAGATTTAGGATTTATATTGTGTTTTTTCCTATGGTGCAACTAGTCTTTCATCCATTGCTGCCTTCTTTTATGCACCTACATCTTTTTTGAGTTTGAGGTGCCTTCATACATGAAATGCTTATGACAACTCAGTTTTCGGAGATTATGGGTCAGTATTGGGTTATCGTGGCTAGTTTAGGAGTCAATTTTAGGTATTTATCATTGTTAATAGTTATTGGGGTGTCAACGAAATTTGGAAATTAATCAGTTCTCCAGCATTAGTTTCACCTTATTGAAAAGATATACTTGCGCAGCACGAGGTCCTCCCGTGCAGAGGAAACCCTTGAAGCAAAGGGATTACGAAGTGGATCTTGAGTCCCGATTGGGAAAGACCCAGGTGAGAAGCTAACCACATTTTCTCATAACTGCTAGCTAACCCTTTGAATGGGTGTAGCATTTTAATTTTGATACCCTTTGATTGGTTTTTATTTAAATGTTACTCCCAAATACTTTGCCACTATTCCTTTTAATCAATTAATTTTTATTTTTTTAATATGTTTCTCTCCTCTATAGAAACCTCAAACACAACACAACGCAAATTTTACTTTATTGTATATTTGTCTAATATCATGGTTGTGTGGGCCATTTTGGCTGACTAATCCCACAGACCCTATAGTTAATAATGGGGCAAACCTCCCATTGCTCTTATAGAAGTCGGACTAGCAACATGATAAACATTTTAGTCTAGGGTCCGAACCAGCCAAGCTACCCATCCCTGTTTTATTGCAATAATGGCATGTGAAAACATTGAGCAAAAAAGTTGCTCAAGCACAAATGCACATGTAATATGCATTCATCATTGCGACACCGTTTACATGTTAATTGTTTTCATGACACAAGGTTTTCCGTAGTTTGGCTAATATTTAATTCACTAGGAGGCACATTTAGCTGCATCACCTCTACATTTAGTCATTGTGTTTTATCAATTTCTGCTGTATTTATTCCTTTCAATGATTCAAGAAATAATTGAACATTTCCTGATTGTTGACTCTTTTAAATCTTGACACTGTTATTTAATTGTAACATTTAAAATGCATATGGCATTTATTGTTGTAATATGTACTATTTCATATTTCTGCTGACATCTAGTATCATCATTGTCATCTGTTTCTGTTAGGTTGTGACTCCAATTGCCCCCCTAAGCCAACAGGTACATTCCAGTCCCAACCATGCCTTTCATTTCATTCATAGTTTCTGGTTTATGATGGTTTTTGGACTTTGCTTTCTGATATTAAGAAAGCCCTATAGGCTCTTCATGACTAGGCGCTGTTCAAAGCTGTTTATTCTATCTAAAGAAGAAATCATCAGGATGAGTAACGATACATCTTTTGATGATATAAATGATTTAATAAAAAGACTCTGATGGAAAGCATAATAATGATTTCCTAAATAATGCTGTATCTTGTTGCTTACCTTTAAAAATAATTATTCAATAAGTGCCTGTCATACTTTAGAGTGTCATTGAATATGTATTAAGAGTAGTTATTGTGTTAGATTTAATTGAAACTAATCGGACACTATTACAAGTTAACTAATTAAAGTTAATACTACTGACTGCTTTTGTAATCGTAGACAACAATACTTACATACTAGTATACGGTAGTTAACAAGTTGCATTCAATGAGACAATTCTTGCACTCTAAGACCACTATCTTTTCATACAAGTGATACAAGTACAGGACTGTACAAATGAACTGAGACTTTCTCTGTTATGAGTCTTATGACCTTCAAAAATAAAATCCGAACATACTCCCTCCGTCCCTCAAAGTTTGTCACACTTTGACTTTTGCGGTCTTCTAGGTAGACGTTTGACCGTAATTATCTATTAATATATACCTATAAAATCTATAATAAATTGACATTTGAATAATACATATTACAAAGAATCACATTAAATAATTTTTTGGGATAAAATATAATTAATTTTGAGTAATTAGCGGTCAAAGTTTAACAAGTTTGACTGAAAAAGTCAAAATGTGACAAACTTTGAGGGACGGAGGGAGTATATAATAGTACACAAAGGTTGTAGAAATTCTGTGCCATTTTGCTTTGAAATGACAGAGTCAAAGTTTTCACATGCCTACGTCATTTTTCTTTCAGTGTCTTTTCTGTGAGAATAAACTGAATTTGCAAATACTCAATACATGCAACTTCCAAGATTCAATCTAGGAGAAATTTTGAGAACATAATCCCACTAATTCTGCTAAAAGAACAGAAGTTTTTTTTTAAATAATAGTAATCATAATAAATCCGGTGAACACACTATACAAGGGAATGTACGTGTCACATGTTATATATAGACTACAAAGTGAAATGTGCAGGCGTGCAGAAGCAAATAAAATGGAATGGTATATCTTAAACACATAAGACTTCTGATTTCCGGTTAGTGTCATCCTAATGAAACAAAATTAACATTTGAAACCCCCACAAACTGACAATACAATAATCAGAATCAAGGCGATGATACTCCTCAGGACAATGAACTTTATCTTCATGTTCTGTAACCACATCTTCCTCACCTGAGTTCCATTTGTTCTGAATTCCTGTGCCTGTGAGCGAAGGTTCTCACTTTTGTCTACTAAAATCTCAATCTTCTCACCACAGTCAAGAACATTTTCAATGTTTTCCATCATCACTCCTTTGACTTCTGAAACCTGAGCTTTCACCTTTGCTAGCTTACTGATCTCTTCTAGATGATCCACACAGTACTGCATCTGCTCCTTCATCTTGGGCCCAAACTCTCTATTCAAGCTACCTGAAACAGCTGTAGTGGCTTTACCTACTCCATATTTCTTGGTAAACTCTTCCTTTATGCTCTCAAGAAATGCAATGGGAATCTGTCTGCCAACAGCTTCTACCGCAACAACACAATATGTGAAGCCATCATTGACGAGGTAGTTAAATGTGTGGCCATCACAGTTGTAAGTAAACTTGTTGTTGGTACATGAAGTTTCTGGAGGCATTCCGAAGCTATGCTGGTGAAATTGCCGTTGAACTCTGTACTCAGAGTGGATCACCGTGCCTCCTGCCACGAAGCTGTAGATCAATGACTGCTGCCCCATTTCCGGCTGGCCTTTCTCCCAAACCAACTCCTAGTCAATGTAGTTCTAGAGAGAGAAATATAGGGAGAGAAGGTGTGCTGGTCTGGTATGAGAGAGAGAGAGAGAGAGGAAAAAGAACAGAATGAATTTAAAACACAGAATCACAGCCTAAAAAATAAGGAACCAAAAACCATAAGTTCAGACAATGAGTAATACTCCCTCCGTCCCGCTTATACTTCCTGCTTTCCTTTTTGGGCCGTCCCACAATCATCTTCTCATTTCCCTAAATGAAAAGTTATCCTACATCAAAACAGTGCAAAACAGTGCCAAACAGTGCCTAAACAGTGCCTAAACAGTGCCAAACAGTGTCTAAACAGTAAAGTCAAATTTATTTCCTAAATATGTGTGTAGGTCAAAGTAGGAAGTTAATAGCGGGATGGAGGGAGTAACAAATAACCATTCTGGTCAACTTTTTCCAACACCCCCAACCGGTGAGTGTACAATACTCATATCTAGTTTGAATACATCTGCTTGGTAAGAATCGATGCCTTCTGTGATTCGGTTGACACATGATAGGAAGTTCTTTATCTTTAAAGGACTAACTGATGCTGCACCTTTCACTGCTAACATGTCGTATTAGGCATAATTGCGATTGTTGACTTGCATAATCACTGTGTAGCTTCATTGTACAATCAGTGGAACCTCTAACTCTGAAACTACAAACAGCTTGTACAACTTTCCTTTATTCTGCTTCTGCACTACTTTTTTTACTCAATAGTTGGATTCGTACTTCTCCATGTAACAACACTACCTCAAGCCATTATACAATATTCTGAGGTAGACAGTAGGCTTACTATATTCTTTGGGGACTAAAGACACATTTTATATTTACTTTCTAGCAATTTCTATCAGCAGAAAACACTTTAACTTCCTAAGGGATTTGAGCCTTTAACTTCGAGTTCAGACTGCACTAAGACCTTCAGTTTTTTAATTTAGTCATCGTCATAGTCGGTCATACACAGTTAGGATCAAACTTTTCCCATTCTTTGACTGTTTCACAAAAGGGTGTGATCTACTTGGTCTTGTGTGTATCCCAATCTTTTCATGGATTTGATTGACTGATGAAATATGCTCTAGACGATTGTTTTTAACCCATGTACATATTTCTTCACCTGTTTTTTGCCCAGCCTATCAGACAGTTTCATGTAGAGGTCTTTATCAAGAGTTTTGTGTAACTTGAAACCATTTGAAATGTCCATTTGGTGCACCCAACCCAAGTTGGCTGCCAAAGACAAAAGAACCCTTATAGAGTTCATTTTTGCAACTAGTGCAAAAGGTTTTTCATAGTCAAGACTCAAGAGCGTATCTTTGAGTGTACCATTAGGCATCCAAACACGCATTGTACCTCTATTTTTCCTTTTGAGGCTACTTTCACTGTAAAAATCCTTTTACATCCCACTGGGCTCTTCCCTTCAGGTGTATTTAGAGCTTCACGTGTTTTATTGTCATCAAGTAAATAAAATACATTATCTATTTTATATATAAAAAGTGACAATACGGCAAATGATTTGAAGTTGGAGATTAAGTACATGATATACCTTCTTTCTTTGAGAAAGAAAGTACTATTAATCCCAACATTAAAGGTATAATGAGAAGAAAACTAGTTCACCCATCCATAGCTTATAATGAGGAAACTAAATGAATAAAATCAGACAGTAATTTAGATAACTGAATCAGTGTGGTTGATACTTTTCTACAAATGGAACTGGGGAAGGATTCATGTTCAGTTCTGATGCTCTTTCTCAAACTTCTCTCCGTCACGTTATAATATATTTGGTATTGCAGGCCGGATACTATTGCTCAGTTTGTGAATGTGTTGTAAAAGATTCAGCGAATTACCTAGACCATATCAATGGGAAAAAGCGTACGTCTTCTTACCTATGACTAATGAATATTTGTACTCCTCTAACCGTTAAATTACTGTTCCTTTTCTTTTTAGTTTATAAGTTCTTAGTTTATTATTTTATTAAGTTTTCATGTCTCTCAGATCAACGAGCTTTGGGTATGTCTATGCGAGTGGAGCGGGCATCTTTGCAGCAGGTTAGCAAGATTAGTATCTTGACAAAATTGAAGTTTAGTTAGGCTGTGGCAATGACTGAAACAATCACTATGCAATATGTACACGTTTGTTAATCTAAAGTTCTTTTCTTTATAGGTACATAGTGGATGTCAGATTTTACTGCATGTCAAAATGTTTGCAAATGTATTTGCCGACTCGATTCATTAAAAAACTGATATGCATGTGTTTCTAGAATTAGTTGAACATCATTTTACACCAATACAAATAATTGAATCGTTAAGCAATACTTGGATTAAAAAAATTGTTTTTCAGAATGAATGAAGACTTGAAGAGTGTATGTTGTGGCGGCGGTAGCGATTAGGTGGGCCTACCTCTTGTCTTGCAAATTATATTTATATCATTCTAAGATCAATTCTAAATTTAAGATCCTGATCACATATTAAGAGGGTAACATGATATTAATCTTCTCAGTGTGTTTTTGAGATAATTTTTTATTGGAGTCAGCAGTTACTATTTGCATTTACAAACATTGGAAATTCGAGGTTCCATCTCTGTGAATTTTGATAAACCGGCCTGTTATGGCCTATTTTGCTTTAAACGATTCTGTGGCTGTTCATTCCCTGACAAATATGAGAAAACTAAGAGATACAAGGAACCATCTGGTGTGGATGTTCTGCAAGGGAGTAGCCACTATGGTATATAATTAATCAAACGTAGAATGAATAGAATCAATAGAGGGTGCATATTCTTTTTTGAATAGAAAATTACATCATTTAATACTCATCATATTGCTAATCATTTAGAATTAGTGGATGAAACAACTAGCTAATTAGTGGATGTTGACTTTGGTATAACTAGCAGTTTGTTGATTATGGAATCAAGTCATATAGCTAGGAAGCAGGAACCATACAGGCTTGGTCCGTATTATAATGTTATATGATTATTAACTATTAATTACATAAATTATCAAATTATGTGTCCCTGACTATTTTGTATCAAAAATTTAGGTCCAAGAGCGATTTGAAATGCTGAAGAAACGGAAAGATAGTTCAAGCATTACTGTTCAAGGTGGGTGTTAAATGGAATTGAGACTCTCAGTTCATGCTCTCCATGGTCTAACCTTTTATAGTTTTTTTCATTAATGAAAGAATAATAGAGATGTTCTGATTGGACACTTTTGATCTTTTTGGAGAGTTTGTATGTCTGTCCTAGTCTCCTAGATTACCTTTTTCTAGTTCTAGGGAATAATGAAAAATGAAAATTGAAATAATACAGCTATTCATTCATTCAATTTCCTTTTCAGATTTTGATGAGAAGGTGTTGAAACAACAGCAAGAAGAGGAGGAGCGGAAACGGCAACGTCGAGAAAAGAAGAAAGAGAAAAAGGTTAGTATATGGTTTAAAGCCAATTTTGCCTTCTTAGCAGCTTTTGGAAATACCTATCATGTCATCATCATCATCATTTATCATTACTTTTCTTCTTCTTCTTCTTCTTCTTCTTCTTCTTATTATTATTATTATTATTATTATTATTATTATTATTATTATTATTATTATTATTATTATTATTATTATTATTATTATTATTATTATTATTATTATTATTATTATTATTATTATTATTATTATTATTATTATTATTATTATTATTATTATTATTATTATTATTATTATTATTATTATTATTATTATTATTATTATTATTATTATTATTATTATTATTATTATTATTATTATTATTATTATTATTATTATTATTATTATTATTATTATTATTATTATTATTATTATTATTATTATTATTATTATTATTATTATTATTATTATTATTATTATTATTATTATTATTATTATTATTATTATTATTATTATTATTATTATTATTATTATTATTATTATTATTATTATTATTATTATTATTATTATTATTATTATTATTATTATTATTATTATTATTATTATTATTATTATTATTATTATTATTATTATTATTATTATTATTATTATTATTATTATTATTATTATTATTATTATTATTATTATGAGATGATGATGATGCCTTCCATGTAGAAGCATGGATATCTTTTTCATTGATAGGTCACTCGTGTTTCTCTACGGTTTATGTTCTGCAACATATTGTTTTGACACCAATTTGTTCATAAAATTTCGTTTATAGAAAGAGAAATCAACAGAAGAGGAACCCGAAGAGGACCCTGATGTTGCCGCACTGATGGGATTTGGAGGTTTTCGGACATCTAAGAAGTAATTTCGCACTTGCAGCTAACCTTAAAACTGCTCTATTAATGTGTGAGGGTTGTCTGCTATATCCAGTTGTCACATTTCACACTTTAATATTGCAGAAAAATGTTCATTGTATTTCCAGGCAATCCATGGTACGTAGTATGTATTATCTCACTGTTCATTTTTCACCGAGTGGAGTAATTTCATTGTGACAATCACATGAATTTGTGAGCTGTTAAAGACTATTAGCAATTTAGCATAACGCATGAGTGATTATCTAGCCTAGACACTTGTAAAGAATTGATAATTTTCAAGGTTTAATATCCAAAATGATACTCCGTATTATGCAGTATATTATTTCTCTTTACAACTATATTATGTAGTATACTAGTATTATTAACATACTCTTATGCTCCCCAATCCCAAACTAAACTTTCCTGTTTCCGTCAAGGAAAAATATCAGTTCTTAACTTCTTATCCTTTCAATATTCTTAATTCAAATTTCGATCATTTTTTCTCCTTTTCAACTACTTCATTTTATTTTCAAAAAAAAAAACTACATTTTAATTCAGGATGCAAGGAGTAATAAAAAACGGATTGATCGTCAAGTCTTTAACCTTTTTAATGTGATGTTCATTCTTTCAGAATATGCAATACTCTTTTTTTTTTTTTTTTTTTTTGGATGAAATGTAAATTTATATTAACACCCAAAGAAACTCTGTACAAGACATGTCCTAGATCTCCTAAAACCTCCCCCACCCCACCTAAAGTGGGGGTGAAAGGAGGTTTTTATTCGATCTATTTAATGCCCCAAAAAGGACCAAGCATGGTACTTGGTCAATCGAAAAAGTACAAAAGAAGTACATCGGAGCTGCTATGGCACGCTCACAGATCGGAGGCTAAAGCATCAAAAAAATACAAGGATGGTGCTAAATGCAACGCATCCCAACAAATTCTAAAGTTTTGTCAGTGCCGCGACAAAATTCACGCCTATGGCCGTGTCATCCAAGTCCCACCTCCCATGGCAGTATCAAGGGTTAAGGGATTAACCTTAGTCAACATTGCCCATGCGTCATGCCTCCCCGGAGGTTTCTGCGGCGGCATTGCGGCTACATACATCCGCCCTCAAATTCCAGAAGGTATGTTGTTATGATCCTCTTCACAATTTAACCAAATCATGCGGGTAAATGTTGAACAGGATCTTATACACAACATATTTGATCTTTAAGATAATATCCTGTTCTGTTCGTTTCCCATCATCAAATCTGATTTCATTCCGTGCATGCCAGATGTGGTAGACCGTCGCACAGAACGCAATTCGAGTTGCTTTAGCTTTCAACTTTGAGCCTTTGTGCGTCTTCATGATCCATTTTACTGCACTAAGTAGTGTTGTCATGTCTCGCGTCAACCCCAGCCATTCCCGAATTTCCTTCCATACCCTACAAGTAAAGGAACACCGGAAGAAGAGGTGTGGTATTGTTTCATAACCACCCTTGCACAAATCACAACGGTTAACTATATGAAGATAGCCAAGGCTATCCTGCGTAGGAAGCCGGTTTCGAAAGGCAAGCCATGCATTAAACGAAAATTTTGGAGGAATATAGGACTTCCATATGAAACTCATAGGAGCCCTAACCCCACTCTTGACTCTTAACAGCTCATAAACCTTTGCGGAGGCTAATTTACCATTCACGGTTCGCGAGGTAAGTCCCAATATCATGTCATTATGATTGTTAAAACACGATCGAATCTTATCTCGAATGAGACTCAACCTTTTCATTAGTTGAGAGTCTCGGGTGTGTGGGACATAGTCCCACACGGTTCTACCCTTAAGATAGACACCGTTCACCCACCTCACCCAGAGGGTGTCTTTCTTTCTATGGACGTCCCATAAGGTACGGGAGAGGAGAGCATGATTCCATACCTTCGCATTATGAATCCCAAGCCCCCCTTCCTCTTTAGGAAGACAGATATCATCCCAAGCCACCTTAGAGAACTTCCCACCCCAGAGGAAGATACGGCATATCGAGACAATTCTATCTAGAATCGTTTGGGGGACGGGGAAGACTTGAAGCCAAAACGACTGGACCCCTTGGATCACAGAACGTATCAGCTCCATTTTTCCCGCATAGGAGATGGTCTTAGTATTCCAAGTTTTTAGGAAATTATTAACAATCTCCAAAAGGGGAGCATACTGAGCCACGGAAACTTTGAGTGGCGCGAGAGGAATTCCAAGGTATCTTACTGGAAATTCCCCACGCCTATAGTCCACAAGGTCAAGGATATTTTGTAATTCAAAGTCATGCACACCCCCCACAAAGATATTCGACTTGGTATTGTTAACTCTAAGGCCTGACACATCCCCAAACTCTTTAAGAGTGTTGATAAGTATCTCAATGGAGTACTTGTCGCCCCTAGAAAAGAGCATAAGATCATCTGCATAGGCCAAGTGAGTTATACCCAAGGTACCACACAGGGGGTGATAATTAAAACTCGAAGAATTAGCTCTAATGGTTAGGAGTCGCGAAAAGTATTCAAGACAAACCACAAAGAGTAATGGGGACATAGGGTCCCCTTGCCTAATACCTCGCTTACCCTTAAAAAAACCATGCAAAATTCCATTCAAAGACACGGAAAAAGATGCAGTAGAAACACACACCATAATCCAATCAACAAAACGCTCGGGGTAGCCCAAGCCCCTGAGCACACCCGCTAAAAAGTCCCATGATATGGTATCATAGGCCTTGCGCAAATCCACCATAATCATACAACGAGGTGATATACGTTTCCTATTGTATCCTCTAACAAGTTCCTGGGCAAGGAAAATGTTATCAAACATTAGGCGGCCATCCACAAAAGCACCCTGTGCTTGGTTAATCAAACCCGAAAGTGTGGGGGACATTCTAGTCGCGATGATTTTTGCAATGATTTTGTAAAGAACGTTCGTACAAGAAATTGGTCTAAAATCTGAGACCTTTGGGGAGTGATTTGTTTTAGGAATTAGCGCTATAACAGTATGATTTAACTGTTTTAGTAGCTTTCCCGAGTCAAAAAACTCTTTGATCGCACGGATCACATCCTCCCCCACAATATTCCAATTCTTTTTAAAGAAGGCCGATGAATAGCCATCCGGCCCCGGTGCCTTATCATCCCCAATATCGAACAAGGCATCCTTAATTTCCTTGTTAGATACCGGAGATACAAGGCTATCATGAACGCTTGGTTCAATCATAGGGCCTGTTCCCATGACCGATTGGTCAATGGAGGAGCAATTCATCTCAGTGCCAAATAAATCAATAAAAAACTTTACAAATTCTCTACCAACTTGATCCGCAGATGTAGTACAACTGCCATCATCAAGGGTAAGAGAAGTAATTGTGTTCCGGGACATGTTCCGCTTAACAATAGCGTGAAAGTACCGGGTTCCTTTGTCGGCTTCAAGAATGTGTGTCGCTTTTGCCTTTTGTTGGTAGAACCTACACTCGGCCTCCCCTAGGAATGTTGCCCTTTTTCTAGCCACCATCAACTGTTCTTTAAGCTCATCATTATGGGGCGAAGCAAACCACAACTTGTTTAGCCTCTTGAAGTCATCCTTCGCACACTTTGCCTTGGTAGATATATGGCCAAACTCCATCTTGTTTAGTTCCTTAAGAGGTTGTTTAAGTCTCTTTAGTTTCTTAGCAATTTGGTATTGAGCCGTACCTACAATTGTCACATTCCAACTTTGCAAAACAACATTAGCAAAAGCATGGTGTTGAATCCACATATTAAAGAATTTAAATGCCCTTGGCCTATTGGACGTGTTATTGAGTATTGATATTACGGATGCCGTATGATCAAACTCAACCTCCATTTCATGGAAATGGGCCACAACCGATAAGCCAATTTGGCTCCAAACATCATTTAACAATACACGATCAAGTTTCGCCCAGATTGTCCCTTTATTCCACGTAAAGAATTCACCAGTAGAGGGAGCATCTTCTAGGCTCGCTTGGATTTTAAAATCAAATAGGTGTTGCATCATGTAAGCTGTGGGGGGGTTACTCCCCAACCTTTCATTCGGAGCACACACACAATTAAAGTCCCCCGCTATAACCCAAGGTTTGGTAATACCATTCCCTAAGATAGCAAGTTCATCCCATAATGCTTTGCGCTCCAAGACAGTATAAACTGGGTACACCATAGTAATTAAAAAGTCCAATTGGGAGGTACAACATATACCTCCGATGTGCATAAACTGTGACTCAACAACCTGAATAGTACAATTTACTATGTACGGGTTCCACATCAATGCCATACGGCCACCATTTATTTTTGAAAAATTTGTTTCAAACTCCCAGCCAGGCCATTTGTTTGAGACAAACTTTTTAAAACTGGCCTCAGTCATTTTTGTTTCAAGAAAACAACAAACGCTAATATTATTAGACTTAATATAACTAGCAATTATATTATGTTTGGAGGTTTTATTCAAACCCCGAACATTCCACACAAGAAAATTAACCATAAATAATATAATTTAAATTTTAGTAATCCGAGAGCATAGGTACCCTCAAATAAACCCGTAAGGTATCAAGAAAGGTAGAAATCCGGGTTGAAATCATCCGGGTCAATTCCTCCTTTGTCCTTCTTTTCTTTTCTTGCCCTTCTCCTCATTTCTTTTAAATATTTCTTATTCCTGTCCAGGTTAGGGTCAAAGAAAGATAATACGCGAGTAATAAATTTAGATTTATCAAATTCATACCAATCATCCTTCTTTTTAACCTCCGGGCAGCTGAGTAGGAAGTCTTCGGTGAAGTTTACAACATTGTCATCGGCACTAGGCTCATCCAGATTAGGTCCCAGTCTGACAACGGTGACTCCCTTCGGTATATGATCCGTTTCCCAAGCATAGGCAACTGTTTTGCCCTTATCATTCACCTCAAATGTTGTGATGACATCGTCGAACCCCATTTCATACATATTTGTCACCAAATAGCCCTTGCCCCCATTAATTTCTTTTTCTCCACGGGTTTCAACGAATGGAATGGAACCGGCAGCCTGCTCTTTCATGCAGACCAGTCTCCGGGAGTTCCAATAGTCAACATTTTCCTTGGCCTTTTACAATGATAACAGAAGTCCGGGAAGGTCTCATAGGTCACACGTTGCAAATATTCCTTTCCCGATGGGGGGACAATAGGAAATTGGGTGATAGGAGCCTTAGAAATGTCCACTTCAATGAGCACTCTAGCGAAATGGGTGTAGACCGTATCCTGTGTGACCTTATCAGTGGTGATAGGCACACCCACTTGAGACGCGATCATTCCCAGCTCCCTTGCCTTCCAAAGCCGCATGGATAAGTTAGGGAATTTTACCCAAATGGGCACCTTAAGAAACTCATCTCCGTCCGTTGAAAAGTCCTCAGATAACACTTTAAGGAACATAGTTTTACCATACAAGATATAGGGCCCCTCGGCCAGCACATGCATCCGGTCTTCATCAGATTTGAATTTAAAGATGACCCAACCCTTGCTGTGAGATTTGACTTCCACATCTACAGACCAGTTTGCAATCATCTCATGAATGGCCTTCAAACCTGGGAATCTGCCAGAGAAATGGCCGACTAAGCAGTAGCCCCAAACTTCAATCAAAGTAGGAACTTTGAGGTGTGAAAAGTCAAGTTTTTCCCCCGTGGGGGGGAAGTACTCAAGTTTGAGCCCGCTGGTTGGGGCTCTATTGTCTCGGAATAGGGAGGTCCACTTCTTGGGAGCATTTTCAGGGACAATATTTTCCTCCACAGTCTTCAGAGGTAGTGTGTCCTGAGACCCCAGCGAAATTGATATTTCAGGCTCAGACTGGCTGTCTACATCAGTTTGATCCAAAGATTCAATGATAGGTTCCTTCCCCGGTAAGATAGCAAGAGATAACTCAGTTTGTGTGACAAGGTTTGAGGAAGCAGATCCCATGCCAAGTAGTGCAGCAGCATACGACCCAACTACCTCAGAGCCTTGAGAAGCAGTAGGTTTGTTAGCCATGTCCGGAAGGGGGGCAGGTGTTAACTCATGGGAAGGAGTATCACCCTTATCAGTTTGTGTACAGGCTGAAAGGGGGCGACCAGATTCTTTGTCAGGAACCACATTATGGAGAGTGGTTGTCTCCATAGCATTGGAGATCAGACCTGCCTCCACATTGGTTGGCACAGCAGTGGCCTGTATTTCCAGGGCGTGTGAAGCTTCAGTGGAGTTAGAAGAGAAAACAGGGCAATCAGCAGGTAGGACCTCCTTGAAAACACCCTTGTTGATCATCCTCTCAGACTGGATTGCAAGTTTTGCAGCCTTCTTGTCATTCAAGTACTTAATTTTGTCCTCAAACAATTTATCTTTTGCCGGAGGGGTACGATGTTGCTTATTCTTCCTTGTCATTTGGAGTTTACAGCAGCCTGCATGTTAGTCAGCACAAAAACAAACAACCAGGCCCCAAAGGTGACCACACTGACCCAAGCTGGACCAGACAAGGAATATTTCACCCAGACTTACTCCACAGAATGAAGCAGCAGGAGAAAGCAGTACAAGATAGATACACACAATACTCCACAAAAGCTACTATTCAGAACCCAGAATCACAGGTCACACGTATACAGAACAACTCAGAAAGCAGTATGTTTGAACCAAGAGCTTCAAATTAGTAATTCAAAACAAACAAGTTCACTCACACAAAGCAATCTGAAATGGAAGGAGCAGGGTATGAAGATTCGCAGAGTCACAAAGAGGGAAGGGGATATGCCAATTAATTTAAAGGAACTGGAAAAAAGAAGACTTAGCTTCGTAGTAACCCAGCCAGAGCCTCCGTATAACCAGCAACCAGAATATGCAATACTCTTTCATTGACAATGTGCACTCTTTAAATATTCGAAAATATTCAGTCTTTTCGAAAAGATTGGTTTTGAATTTTTGATAATGACGTATATTCAGTCTTTAAATAAACTGACTTCAGTCTTTAACCTCTATTTGTACCTTTACTATATTCGAAAATATTTCGGAAAGATTGATAATGAACTTTCTTTCATTCTTGATATAATGGTTTTGATACCAAATCCTACGTAAAAGATTGGTTTTTTAACTTAAAAGATCGGTTTTTTAAATTTCAAATCAATTTAATAGTCAAAGTATTTGGCGTTGAAATTTGAAAAGTGGTGAAAGTAAGGGGTGGACCGGTTCCGGTTCGGGCCCGGTTCGGGCCTGGGCCCGGCCGGGCCTCGGTTCAGAAAAAGGAGGCCCGAGCCCGAACCGGTGGTGGGCGGTTCCGGTTCCGGTTCCGGGCCAGAACCGGGCCGGGCCACCCGGAATGTTTTTTTTTTTCTTCTTCTTCTTCTCTTATTTAACCCCCTACCCCTCCACCTCCACCCCAAACCACCCCAAATGGCCCAAAATACCTAATCCAACCCAAAACTTAAAAAAATTTCAAAAAAAAAAAAAAAAAATTAAATTCCGGCCCGAACCGGGCCCGGCCCGGCCGGGCCGGTTCACTAAACTGGAGGCCCGGGCCCGGACCGGTATACCACCGGGCCGGGAGGCCCGAACCGGAACCGAACCGGTTCACCGGGCCGGTCCGAGCCCGCACAGTAGCGGGCCGGTCCGGTTCCGGGCCGGTTGGCCCGGCCCGAGTCCATCCTTAGGTGAAACAATATCCATCATCCATGGGTTCACTCATTCAAGAAAGCATACAACTATACAAGATATTCAAAAAGCTAAAACTATTACAATCCTATCAATCCTATCAAATGTCATCACAATAACAAGAAGAGAAAACATGCAAATAAGCCTTGAACTATTTGCGATTTTGCAATCAGACCTCTGAACGGAAGAATTACAAATACACCCCTCAATTCATTGAAAATCAAGCAATTAGGTCCTTTTTTACCCACTGGTGTCGGTAGTTTCTCATCTCCTTACCTGCACTAGCAAGTAAGAAAGGACCTGATTGCTTGATTTTCAATGAGTTGAGGGGTGTATTTGTAATTTTTCCGATTCAGGGGCCTGATTGCAAAAACGCAAATAGTTCGAGGCCTTATTTGCCTGTTTTCTCTAATAAGAATTTCATTATAAAATATTGAAAAGTACTATAGGTACCTCATTTTGGGGTACCCAATTTTCGCCCACCCCTATTGTGTGGCTTAAATAGAGCAATTCATTTAAGTCGGACAACTCATTTAAATGATGGGCTCATTTAAATGAAAATATTGAGAAAATCAAGTTTATGAAAATATCAATGGAAGGCCAAACAATGAAGCCAAACAAGGAAAATTCATAAAACAAAGACAGTTGCCAATCACCAAAATAAAAAATTTAAGTTTGTAAAAAAGTAATTTTCATTAATTAATTTTCAAAAAAAAAAATATTACTACGTACGTAGTATTAGACTATTAGTTACTTTTAATGTCAAAAAATAATAAATAAATACACGACAGTTGTGCGTTAAGGGTAACATCTACCACATTAGGTGACCCATGATGTTATGTAGGACTTAAAATGAAAGGAAAAAACCAACTGAGCGCAAAATGTCAAATATGCACCAATTATGATTGAATAATATCAAAAATTTAAAAATAAATGTAAAATGATGTGAGCTAACCAGGGGCGGACTCTGGGATTCATTTGGATGGGGTGAACCTTTTAAACTAAGTATTACTATGACTAGAATATAAAAATAAACTTATTGATAGTCATACGTGCGTCTTCTACATTTTTTGAGTCAATTTTCAGGTTTTAAAACAAGTAAAATAACTTTACATAATACTCCTGTGTCCCGCTAAGATTGCCTCATTTTTCTTTTTCGGTTTGTTCCACTAAGATTATCTCGTACCAAATTATATAAAATTTATTTGATTGTAAATTAGTTTTACTATATTTTTACACTATCAATTCAATATCAATCACATCACCCACTTATCTTAGTAACCGCACCACCTCCTCATGTCCTAATGTTAGTGACAGTTATCACTAGTAGTATCAACCGTGAAGGTAGTATCAATTATTGCCAAGAATAATACACCAATTAAATAGTTATTTCATATCACACCAACTCGAATATATAAAAAAAATGATACAAAGTAATTTCTAGTTTCAAATTTGATCATTCAAATAATAATAAATTTAATTCAAAACATCAAATAAATCTAATTTGATGGTCAAATATGATGCTTTCATAGATACATTGGCCCGGTTTGGTGATGACAAAATCGATCTTTATTATATGTAATATGTACATATTTGACTTTAAAAAATCAAAAATGTTTCTCAAATAAACTTATTTACAAAAATATCATTAAAAGTTACTATGGTATAGTGTCGTTGTCACTACACGTAAGACATAAATATGTAATTATTACATATATTTATACTTGACCCTCATTTCATTTATAGAGGTGGTGTTACCTATATTACAAGAACCAGACCCAGAAGCGACCCGAAAAAATGGCCTGGTCACAGGTCAGTCCGGACCCGAAAAACTGGCCGGACACGGGTCAACATTTTTAATTTCATATATTTATATATACATGACAATATGTAAAATTAAAAATAATATTAACATAACTATATTTATTACAAAATCTTAAAAATAACATATAAATATTTTAACCTAGCATTCCAGCCCAGCTGGTTGTGAGGTTACTGTGCCTAATGGGAAGTCTCGAGTTCGAAACCCGCTAGGCAGATAGGGGTTCGAAACTCAATGGAGTAAGTTTCAGCCTGATTACTCTAGGCTCTCCCAGCCCCCAGAACCCTCTGGAGTAAAAAAAAACATATAAATACTTTTTACTAGTATTTGATGTTTATACACATAATAGGATAGTGAAATATAAAAAATACATAATCAGATAACAACAATCATATAATATATTATATTAAGTGTTTATATTAAATAATACGGATTGCATAAGAAGTTAAAATTTATGCTAATGGAATAAGACAACCTAAAGAGCACTTATTGTCAACCAGTACAAGTAGCATATTGTCAACCAGTAAATCTCAATATGGTCTCAAACAACTTTTGGTGTGCACAAAGAATCATGACATTGGATAAAACTCTCATGCTGCCTGATAGCGTAATTTTGGACCCCCTCTCATGGCTATTGAGTTTGGACAGCGGCTCACATACACCTAGTAGATCAGATAATATTTATGGAGTATATTATTGTACATGTTAGTTTATTCATTTGTTTATACATAGTAACATAGTACAAGATTCATTCGTTTTTAATATCGTTGGTCAAATCAAACTCATATCAGCGGCCCGACTCATATTTCCCTATATATAGCTTGTAAACTCTATCACATTCATTCATTCTGAACAATAATACACTACACATGTATTCTTATTAGCACAATCTCTCCTAAATAATATAGTTTGGATACTCTATTATTCATCATTTATTGATCTCGTTGATAGAAGAACAATCAGAACCCTGTGCCTTCAGCAAAAAACAGCTCCAAGCCTCGAAAATTATAACAACCTTGTTTAAATGAATAGGTAAAACTGAATGACGACTATCATGTTGGTCTCTCCATCATGTTTTCGGTCATCTTTATTTGAGTACCTGGACATTATATTACGAACAGTAACTCAACATATCTCCCCATCACCTTTTATTTGATCACAATTTACACCTTGTGACTACCCATGCATTTTGTTACAAAAGCACAACCATTCGTATGCCTATAGTCAATCAAGCAAACAATGAGACAATTCTCTCACCAACTAGCTTATACACATTGCTTATTTCCATTAGGGTAGGTATTTTACTTGTTCTCCGAACATAGGATGTTTTCCCTATAAAGGATCACCCTCCACCTTGTGAAAAGGATTAACATTTTCACATTTTAGTATATCGTTATTCTGCCATTTTTGATACTTCAGTTTTCTCACTCTAACATCTCTTTCGAATTTTCACTACCCCAGTCCTATGGACCAACGAAGGATTTTGAAAATGTGTATAAAAAATATATGACTGCTTAACTCGTTTGAAAACATTTTTTGACTTGTTCCAGACTTTTATGATGAAAAGATTTTGATGTGTACAAAATTGATATTTCTTTCACCTCACAAAATGTGATTGATTTGATTTTTCTTTTTTAATGGTGTAAACCTTGGATAATGATTTTACTTATTATATTTATATGAAACTTATAGTAAATTTTGTACTTTTATGAAAATACTTCTAAGTAAGGATATCTCTACATATTTAAAATAATATCGTATAAAAAACTCATTTGTCATTTATCAAGAAAAATGAGTTTGGATTTTGGGACGAAGGAAATACAATTTTTGACTATATCATATACATTTTTTTATGTGAGGATACTTGTTGCCTATAAAATGATTTTTTTGACAATTTTTAAAAGATTACACCCTCCGTTCATTTTTTTTATTGCAATGTTTCCATTTTCATATTTTTTAATACACAACTTTGACCATTACTATACTAAATTCCTTACTAATAAAGAATTATATTTTGAAAATTAAAAATGAGAAGAGTTTAGTAATATTTCATAGAAATTTAATTTATAATGTATTAATAAATAAAATCTAATCAAAATAGAGCACATGAATTTTGTAAATTTCAACATGTTACAACTATTTAAGAGCGAAGATAAATTAATTTTTTAAACATTTCAAATTTGTTATGAGTTTAATATTAATTTAAATTTCATGAGGAGAATCATATTTATAAAAATTCAGATGAGTGAATGATGAAATTTACAAAATTGAGAACACCATAAAAATATTTCAAGCAAAATGATGTTGGCAATGGCGGACCCACTAAGGGTCTCATGTAACACCGTCCCCAAATATATTTACTTTTATGTAAATAATGTATTGAACCTTACTAAAGAATTAATGAATTTACGAAGTTGTAAATTTTTATTATTTCTTTCACGTGAATAGTAAATTGCACGTGGGACCCACACCGGGAGCGGGGGCCGCCCGACACTCCCGAGACCACATATTTTATCCATCTTAGTCAAGATAATATTTATATAGTGGTGGATATTTTATTTGGGTCGTGGAAAGGCGCATAGTTGACCGATTGGGAAAAAGAGGCCCAATTACCGGTACCGACAAGTTAACAGATAACAGCCTGAAAATGAATTTCGGAGGTTTATAAATTAAAGTTTGGGAATGTATATTCATTATACATGTCATAATGAGTAAGAGCACATAATATATTTTATTTGACCCGATAAAATAAAATATGATTAAAACAGTCCGAAAAATACAACTTTCGGGGCCGATTGTACACTTCGGGACAAAAGGGGTTGACCTCCCACATGAGTGGGGGCCAACCCACGATTTTTTCACTCAAACTTGAGGGTTGGTCGGCTGGTAGAAGGAGGGAGCATGGGAGAAGGGTTTTGACATGAAGGAAATGGCATCAAAAGTACCTAGGTGGACCCCCATTTTTTACACTCATTGGTTTAATGAGACAAAGGTCCATCCCCTTCCTCTCTCCCCCATTTGTTCGGCCAAGCTACAGAAAAAGAGAAGGAAAACTCTCCATTCTTCCTCCCTCCATTGTTGAAGAGAAATCATCAAGGAAGAATCACCCAAAAAGGAGCTAAAGTGCTAAAAGTGTGAAATAATTAAGGTAATGACCTTATTATAACTCTTTCTTTATTTTTCTTCTACCATATGAGATACATATCATGTGAAGAACCATTAAGAGGGTTCTACATGTTATAAGTATGGATTAATGGGTTGGAAAGTGATTCCATGTCCAAGAACGGGCTTAGAAGCCAAAACGACCGGTTCACCGGAAAATGACCTTTTTGAGGTTATTTGTATTAATATGGGTTTTATGATTATAAAACCTTGTTAGGCACTTGTAAAGGGTATTTCAAGTGATTTCACAAAGTTGGAAAAAGTCGCCGGAGTTGTCGCCGGAGTTGACCAAGTCGCCGGAGTTTCACCGGAGTTCAACCAAGAAGGGTAGAACTTCTTAACGCTAGTTCAAGGTGAGTGGACGGCTTAATATCTTATAACTTTTGGGTTAATTATGAGATTACCTAAATAAATGTTATATGTTTTCATAATGATGTTTAAAAGATAATTAAACATGTGATTAGCCAACATTATCAAGTTGTATGAAAAGAATTAATTGATTATGCATGAAATATGATATGAGAGATTATATAAAATGCACATTAGCTTGAAGTGTAAAAGAAGCTCAAATGAGTATTATTGACTTAATTATATGATGATTAAGTTGATGTGAACAAGGCTTGAATTGGCGGTCAACGACAACGTTGACCGATGGATGATGGATTAATTAATATCGGTTGATGTTAGTTAATTATACATTTATTTAAATGCATGGCTTTGCATGGATTGTGATACATAAGATTTATGTAATGGATTAGTTATGAGTAACTAAGGATGATATAGACTCTATCTAGGTTGATAGGAGGTTGATCATAGGAAAACTTGGTGGAGGACCCTAGTACTTAAAAAGTACTTAACACTCAAACTTGGTGGAGGACCCTAGGACTTAAAGTCCTTAACACTCAAACTTGGTGGAGGACCCTAGTACTTAAAAGTACTTAACACTCAAAACTTGGTGGAGGACCCTAGTACTTAAAAAGTACTTAACACTCAAACTTGGTGGAGGACCCTAGGACTTAAAGTCCTTAACACTCAAACTTGGTGGAGGACCCTAGTACTTAAAAGTACTTAACACTCAAAACTTGGTGGAGGACCCTAGGACTTAAAAGTCCTTAACACTCAAACTTGGTGGAGGACCCTAGTACTTAAAAGTACTTAACACTCAAACTTGGTGGAGGACCCTAGGACTTATGAGTCCTTAACACTCACAAACCGGTGGAGTATCCAAGGATTATGATCCTAAAACTCATAGATTGTGATATACAAGTAGGGACAAGGAGGAGTCCTATACACTCATAGGTATATGGGTGGGTTGGGGTTTTTAGTCAAGAATATTGACTATTACTATTTTCCCGAATAAAATGGTGATCTACGGATCGGATATTTTCCAAGTATATATATACTAATAAGTATTTCATAACTTGGGGGAAAGATTATTTATTTAAGTATCACCCTATGTTTGGGTCTTATACTTGAAACGCTAGTTATTCTATATTTAGCCTGCTACTCGCTCGGTACTTGTACTGACCCCTTCGGGGGGCCCCACCATTTTCAGGTTGAAGCTAGAGCTTGCTACTTGCACCTTCTCACGGGTGATATCAAATCAGGGAGACGTGGTTCGTGCTTCCTTATTTTCTTTCAAACTACCGAACACTTGCTCATGGATATTTGTTTTACTACAAACTATTTTTGGGG
This sequence comes from Cuscuta epithymum, assembly GCA_945859915.1. Taxonomy (NCBI): domain Eukaryota; kingdom Viridiplantae; phylum Streptophyta; class Magnoliopsida; order Solanales; family Convolvulaceae; genus Cuscuta; species Cuscuta epithymum. Next base: position 6,727,421 of record CAMAPF010000011.1, on the reverse strand, counting down.
CTTGCATGCCCATGTTGTCGGCCGGTTGTGGCCCATGACTTACCGTTGAATATTTCCGCTATTCATTGGTTTAATGTGATGTTGTTATGTATGTTTACTACTGAGTATGGATGGATTGTTTTCTCGAACGCCTTGTGTAATTAAGTGAGGTTGACCCGTGGGTGACGTCACTTAGTTATACGGCGGTTGTACACGCGCTTGGATTGCGGTCTGGGGCGTGACAATTAAGTGGTATCAGAGCCATCTCAGTTCTAAACTATATAATCAACCTCTCACAAAAGAATTTGCAAAAGAGTTTTTACCGAAAACCATGAGCATTGTATTTTGACGTTTATAGGACTATTGGTGCTTAAGTTGCAAGGCCTCTAATTGTTAAGACGGTACCCTTAACAATTGGTATGGTAGTGACTTGGGCCAATACGTGTCTATAACGTTCTTCCGTCAATTGACATTTATAGGAGTCTAATGACTCATCCATATTTCTTTCAGAAATTGAGGGCAGGCGAATGAGGACCAGGAACAATCCGAGGGGGCAGGCTCCGGGAGCATCCCAAAGGGGGAGCCGGGCTGCATCTCGGGGTTCGAGAGGAGGCCGGGGAGGCCGTGGAAGCCGTGGAGGTCATCAAGCTCAAACTGTGAGTGATGGCCATGTGAGCTCGGTGTATGAGACCAACACCGAAGACTACGACTCAACCTACGTGCCAGAGACGGAGCATGAAGAGACCCCGTATGATGGGGGTGACACGTACACCGATGATGATGATGAAGAGAGTGATGCCAAGTTCGCCCAAATGGGCGAATTGCTTGAATGGTATCAAAAAGAAAAATTGAGGAGGGACCTTAGGCGCCAAGCGAGGCGTGGCTCTCGCGGTGGTTCGGGTCAAGGAAGCCGGGGAGCTTCCGTGGCCACCCCAGCGGCGTCACAAGGTGGGCGTGAAGGAGGTTTTGTCGTGAGAATCTCCAAGTACCTCAAGGAGGCTAGGGCCTTGGGGTGTAGGTCCTTTGACGGCACCGGTGACATTACCGTTGCCGCCGATTGGATTAAGAAGGTGAAGGATGCATCAAGAGACATGCAAATCACACCGGACGTGAAGTTGACTGTCGCTTCACGGCTACTTGAAGGGATAGCTTCTACGTGGTGGGAGAGCGTGGAAGGGAAGTACCATGGGGAAATAACATGGGCGGACTTTGAGCTAGAGTTCTATGCTCAATACTACTCCGAGTACGAGGTGAATGTGAAACGGAGAGAGTACACTAACCTCAAACAGAAAGAGGGCGGCACAGTTAAGCAACTGGAACAAGAGTTTAGAACCTTGGCTAGGTTCTTGCCGGAGTACGCGGTTGATGAGAACCGCATGACGGAGCACTTTTGGGATGCCCTACTCTTGGACATCCGTGACCAAGCTACGTACTCGCGCCACATGACCTTCAGTGAGGTGGTGGAGCAGGGCCTTCTCGGGGAGGCCCAATGGAATGAGAGAAAAGAGAGAGACGCCGAGGAGGCGAAAAAGAGGAAATGGCAAAGTTCGGGGCCGCCCGAGCAAGCACGAAAGGATAAGCACGGTGGAGGTGGCGGTTCGTTCAAGACACCGGCACCACCGGCAAAGAAGAACAGGGATGCTCGGTGGCATGCATCCTCCTCACAAAGGACGGGGCCTCCAAAGTGTGCCAATTGTTCGAAAAATCATTTTGGGAAGTGCAATGCACCCCCAAGGTGTTATCAATGCGGGAACACGGGCCACATGAAGGCAAATTGCCCACAATTAGGGGGAGGAGGAGCCTCGGGATCCGGAGGAGGAACCATGACGGGAAGAAACCGTGCGGGACCGTCAAACGGCGGTACGGGAAGAGGCGGCGCGTCCACAAGCCATGCCGCGTCCGTAAATCAAGGCGGGACCCAAGCACGAGTGTACGCAATGACCGAGGCGGATGCGCGAGCAAACCCGGACTCCGTTGCAGGTAATACACTTATTTTCCTATATTTCTAGGCTTATTTGGGTCATATGAGTCATTGGGTTTGGGTGCGGGCCACCCCGGGGTCAAACCCCGCGAATTCGGGGCGAAACGGGCTAAAAACAACTACGCGCGATCGCGCGTACCTACAGACGCACGACCGTGCGTACGAGGCAGCAGCCTCTGGCCATTTTCCGCGCAGACGCACGCCGTGCGTGCAGGGAAGGCACGCCGTGCGTGGGACGCACGACCGTGCGTGACCAGCTACGCACGATCGTGCGTAGCCGGCAGTGGCGGATTCCGAACTTCTCACGCACGCACGACCGTGCGTGCCACCCAGGCACGCCGTGCGTGGACCCCAGGCACCCGAAACTTGATTTTTTCGCCCCGTTCTTCTACGTTTGGACCCCCGTTTGATTCCAAACATTAGTAAGAGCCTAATAACCTCCTAAAAATGTGTAAAAACATTAGAAAATGTATCTTACATGGTGTATAAATGTAGGAACATTAAAGATCAATGGTAGGTGTGCGAGGATCCTCATCGATACCGGGGCACAACGCTCATTTGTGAGTGAGGCGTTCGCCGAGGGCCTTGACGTGCCATTGACACCTATGACGCAAACATTGCTAGTCTCCACACCGTTAGGAGACGACGTGGAGAGAAATCATTATTATCCGTCGTGTGAGGTAGAAGTGACGGGTCAACCTTTGACTTGTGATTTCGTACCTCTAAGCATGTTGGAGTTCGATGCAATCCTAGGAATGGATTGGCTCGAGAAACACCATGCTCGAGTAGATTGCTACACCAAGGTGTTAGAGCTCGAGGATGATCAAGGAAACACACTATGTTTCGAGGGAGATCGGGGGAAATCTAATGCTTGTATAATATCCGTGATGAGGGCACGGAAGATGATGAGGAAGGGATGCCACGCATACCTTGCCTACGTGGTGGACGATACCAAGAAGGAAGTCGACATCAAAGATGTACGGGTCGTGTGCAAATACCCGGATGTCTTTCCCAAAGACCTACCGGGGCTCCCACCCGATAGAGAGATAGAGTTTGTAATCGAAGTGGAGCCGGGAACCAAACCCATTTCGATTCCCCCTTATCGAATGGCACCGGCCGAACTCCAAGAGTTGAAGGTCCAACTACAAGAATTACTGGACAACGGGTTCATCAGACCCAGTCATTCACCGTGGGGGGCACCCGTACTCTTCGTGAAGAAGAAGGATGGTACACTAAGAATGTGTATTGACTACCGACAGTTGAACAAGGTCACAGTCAAGAACAGGTATCCCTTACCGAGGATTGATGACTTGTTTGATCAACTTCGGGGGGCAATAGTGTTCTCGAAGATTGATTTGAGGTCGGGGTATCATCAGTTGAAGATCAAGGAGAGCGACATACCTAAGAGTGCATTTCGCACTAGATATGGTCATTATGAGTTCCTTGTGATGTCATTTGGTTTAACCAACGCACCGGCAGCATTCATGGACTTGATGAACCGTGTGTTTAGTGAATACTTAGATCAATTTGTGATAGTATTCATTGATGATATCTTGATATATTCCAAGAGCGAGGAGGAGCACGAACATCATTTGAGGCTTATACTTGATCGGCTAAGGGAAAAGCAACTCTTTGCCAAGTTCTCCAAATGCGAATTTTGGCTCAAGGAGATTGGTTTTCTTGGTCACGTCATATCCGGTTCGGGTGTAGCTGTGGATAACGCCAAGATAAAAGCTATCATGGATTGGGAGAGGCCCAAGAATGTGAAAGAGATACGTAGTTTCCTTGGCCTAGCGGGATACTATCGTAAATTTGTTGAGAAATTCTCCGTATTGGCGTCCCCATTAACGAAGCTCACAAAGAAAGGGGCCAAGTTTGTATGGGACGACAAGTGTGAGAAAGGGTTCCTTGAACTGAAGAGACGACTTACCGAAGCACCAGTCCTAGCCCTACCCATACAGGGGATAGGGTATGATATCTACAGTGATGCTAGCATCCAAGGACTTGGATGTGTACTGATGCAAAACGGTAAAGTGATTGCCTATGCTTCAAGGCAATTGAGGAAGCACGAGGTGAACTACCCTACCCATGATCTAGAATTAGGGGCGGTAGTGTTTGCACTGAAAATCTGGAGGCATTATCTCTACGGGGAGACATGTCACATTTTTACAGACCATAAGAGCTTGAAGTACGTATTCACTCAGAAAGAGTTGAATATGAGGCAAAGGAGATGGATGGAGTTGATCAAGGACTATGACTTGATCATCGACTATCATCCCGGAAAGGCCAATGTCGTGGCCGACGCACTGAGCAGGAAGAATACGACAGGGACGCTACTCACATGTCTACAGGCATTGAGGGCACGCGTGGAGGTGTCCACGTGTGGGGCTCTCATTGCTCGATTTGAGGTTAGGCCCACCCTATTGGGCGAGATTAGTCGAAGTCAGGCCATTGATGAGGAATGTCAGAAGATCCGTGAAAGGATCCTGGAAGGACCCGTTGAGAATTTTCGGGTACGTGATGACGGTCTTTTATTGTTTAAAGATCGTGTGTGCATACCAAGGAATGAGGAACTCCAGAAATCTATACTTGAGGAGGCTCATTCTTCGGCTTATGCTATGCATCCAGGAGGTACTAAGATGTACCGAGATTTGAAGGAAAGTTACTGGTGGTCAGGTATGAAGAGAGACATCGCCGAGTATGTGAGTCGATGCCTTACTTGCCAGCAAGTTAAGGCAGAACATCAGCACCCGGCAGGGCTCTTGCAGCCACTCACCATCCCAGAGTGGAAGTGGGAGCACGTGACCATGGACTTCGTGGTGGGGCTACCACGAACGGTGAACAACTATGATGCAGTTTGGGTAGTGGTTGATAGGCTCACCAAGAGTGCACACTTTTTGCCTATCAACATTACTTATCCTCTTGAAAGATTGGCCAAGCTATACACGGAGGAGATTGTGAGATTACATGGAGTCCCAATATCCATTGTCTCGGATAGGGATCCACGATTCACATCCCGATTTTGGCCAAAGTTTCAGGCATCTTTGGGGACTAAACTGAAGTTTAGCACAGCTTTTCACCCACAGACGGATGGGCAGTCCGAACGGGTGATACAGATTTTGGAAGACATGCTTAGGGCATGTGCGCTGGAGTTCCAAGGAAGTTGGGACAAACATTTGGCCCTAGTGGAGTTTGCTTATAACAACAGTTATCAAGCAAGTATTGGCATGCCTCCATATGAGGCATTGTATGGGAGGAAATGCAGGACACCATTGTGTTGGGACGAGGTTGGCGAGGCCAAACTCGAAGGAATAGAGCTGGTTGAGATCACCAAGGCCAAGGTAAGGATCATTCGGGATAGATTGAAGGCTGCTCAGGACCGACAGAAGAGTTATGCTGACAAACGGCGGAGACCGTTGGAGTTCGAGGTCGGTGATGAGGTTTTTCTAAGGATTTCTCCTTGGAAGGGCATCATCCGATTTGTATCGAGGGGGAAGCTTAATCCCCGATACATTGGTCCATTTGAAATCCTTGAAAGGATTGGAGCTGTGGCTTATCGTCTCAAGTTGACACCAGAGCTTGAGAAGATACATGACGTGTTTCATGTATCGATGCTCAAGAAGTACATACGAGACCCATCTCATATTCTTGAGAAACCACCGGTAGAGATCCGTGAGGACTTGCAATATGCGGTGGAACCAGTGAAGATTGTTGGTCAACAAGTGAAGAAGCTTAGGAATAAGGAGATTCCTATGGTAAAGGTTCTTTGGAGGAGTGATCGAGTCGAAGAAGAAACTTGGGAGACCGAGGTCTCAATGAGGGAGCAATACCCATTTCTTTTCGATTAGATACTTGGATTTCGGGGACGAAATCCCAAATAAGGGAGGGTGAACTTGTAACACCGTCCCCAAATATATTTACTTTTATGTAAATAATGTATTGAACCTTACTAAAGAATTAATGAATTTACGAAGTTGTAAATTTTTATTATTTCTTTCACGTGAATAGTAAATTGCACGTGGGACCCACACCGGGAGCGGGGGCCGCCCGACACTCCCGAGACCACATATTTTATCCATCTTAGTCAAGATAATATTTATATAGTGGTGGATATTTTATTTGGGTCGTGGAAAGGCGCATAGTTGACCGATTGGGAAAAAGAGGCCCAATTACCGGTACCGACAAGTTAACAGATAACAGCCTGAAAATGAATTTCGGAGGTTTATAAATTAAAGTTTGGGAATGTATATTCATTATACATGTCATAATGAGTAAGAGCACATAATATATTTTATTTGACCCGATAAAATAAAATATGATTAAAACAGTCCGAAAAATACAACTTTCGGGGCCGATTGTACACTTCGGGACAAAAGGGGTTGACCTCCCACATGAGTGGGGGCCAACCCACGATTTTTCCACTCAAACTTGAGGGTTGGTCGGCTGGTAGAAGGAGGGAGCATGGGAGAAGGGTTTTGACATGAAGGAAATGGCATCAAAAGTACCTAGGTGGACCCCCATTTTTTACACTCATTGGTTTAATGAGACAAAGGTCCATCCCCTTCCTCTCTCCCCCATTTGTTCGGCCAAGCTACAGAAAAAGAGAAGGAAAACTCTCCATTCTTCCTCCCTCCATTGTTGAAGAGAAATCATCAAGGAAGAATCACCCAAAAAGGAGCTAAAGTGCTAAAAGTGTGAAATAATTAAGGTAATGACCTTATTATAACTCTTTCTTTATTTTTCTTCTACCATATGAGATACATATCATGTGAAGAACCATTAAGAGGGTTCTACATGTTATAAGTATGGATTAATGGGTTGGAAAGTGATTCCATGTCCAAGAACGGGCTTAGAAGCCAAAACGACCGGTTCACCGGAAAATGACCTTTTTGAGGTTATTTGTATTAATATGGGTTTTATGATTATAAAACCTTGTTAGGCACTTGTAAAGGGTATTTCAAGTGATTTCACAAAGTTGGAAAAAGTCGCCGGAGTTGTCGCCGGAGTTGACCAAGTCGCCGGAGTTTCACCGGAGTTCAACCAAGAAGGGTAGAACTTCTTAACGCTAGTTCAAGGTGAGTGGACGGCTTAATATCTTATAACTTTTGGGTTAATTATGAGATTACCTAAATAAATGTTATATGTTTTCATAATGATGTTTAAAAGATAATTAAACATGTGATTAGCCAACATTATCAAGTTGTATGAAAAGAATTAATTGATTATGCATGAAATATGATATGAGAGATTATATAAAATGCACATTAGCTTGAAGTGTAAAAGAAGCTCAAATGAGTATTATTGACTTAATTATATGATGATTAAGTTGATGTGAACAAGGCTTGAATTGGCGGTCAACGACAACGTTGACCGATGGATGATGGATTAATTAATATCGGTTGATGTTAGTTAATTATACATTTATTTAAATGCATGGCTTTGCATGGATTGTGATACATAAGATTTATGTAATGGATTAGTTATGAGTAACTAAGGATGATATAGACTCTATCTAGGTTGATAGGAGGTTGATCATAGGAAAACTTGGTGGAGGACCCTAGTACTTAAAAAGTACTTAACACTCAAACTTGGTGGAGGACCCTAGGACTTAAAGTCCTTAACACTCAAACTTGGTGGAGGACCCTAGTACTTAAAAGTACTTAACACTCAAAACTTGGTGGAGGACCCTAGTACTTAAAAAGTACTTAACACTCAAACTTGGTGGAGGACCCTAGGACTTAAAGTCCTTAACACTCAAACTTGGTGGAGGACCCTAGTACTTAAAAGTACTTAACACTCAAAACTTGGTGGAGGACCCTAGGACTTAAAAGTCCTTAACACTCAAACTTGGTGGAGGACCCTAGTACTTAAAAGTACTTAACACTCAAACTTGGTGGAGGACCCTAGGACTTATGAGTCCTTAACACTCACAAACCGGTGGAGTATCCAAGGATTATGATCCTAAAACTCATAGATTGTGATATACAAGTAGGGACAAGGAGGAGTCCTATACACTCATAGGTATATGGGTGGGTTGGGGTTTTTAGTCAAGAATATTGACTATTACTATTTTCCCGAATAAAATGGTGATCTACGGATCGGATATTTTCCAAGTATATATATACTAATAAGTATTTCATAACTTGGGGGAAAGATTATTTATTTAAGTATCACCCTATGTTTGGGTCTTATACTTGAAACGCTAGTTATTCTATATTTAGCCTGCTACTCGCTCGGTACTTGTACTGACCCCTTCGGGGGGCCCCACCATTTTCAGGTTGAAGCTAGAGCTTGCTACTTGCACCTTCTCACGGGTGATATCAAATCAGGGAGACGTGGTTCGTGCTTCCTTATTTTCTTTCAAACTACCGAACACTTGCTCATGGATATTTGTTTTACTACAAACTATTTTTGGGGCTTGCATGCCCATGTTGTCGGCCGGTTGTGGCCCATGACTTACCGTTGAATATTTCCGCTATTCATTGGTTTAATGTGATGTTGTTATGTATGTTTACTACTGAGTATGGATGGATTGTTTTCTCGAACGCCTTGTGTAATTAAGTGAGGTTGACCCGTGGGTGACGTCACTTAGTTATACGGCGGTTGTACACGCGCTTGGATTGCGGTCTGGGGCGTGACATCTCATGGGGTCCTGGGACCCTGTTGACTTTAAAAAAAATACCTATATATATTATATATATTTTACTAAGAGGTTGGAGCAGTGGAGGAGGAGCATGTGCTAGTTTTAAACGTTTCCTTACTCAGAGGTTAAGGGTTCAATTCCATGTGGCACTAATTTTTGTTATTTTACACTTACTCTTCTAAAACACAAAAACTACATCATTTTGACCCCTTTTTAAAACTCGATGACCCAATTCAGCTAGCCAAAGTCACGCACGCCCGGGTTTTATTTACCCTTTGCATAATTTATTTATTTATTGGATTAATTACCAAAATTTATTTGAATGGTAAGATTAAATTAATAAATCTATGCATTTATGAATGTTTTTTTCAATATCTTTACGATTTAGGGTGAAAATATATTTTGATAATTCAGAAATTGGGAGTACCGAAATTAGTTCAGATATTAATTCAAATTACTCGTCATTAGTAAATGAAAAATTGGATCAAATAATTGTTGATAGTGAAACTAATTTGGCTTATAATTTACATAACAACATGTTGTTTTTTAATTGTTTGAAGTTAATTCTTGATTGTAATGGTGTCCACGAAGAAGTATCTCACATATCAGCATGTGTATAAGCTTATTAAGTTATTTCTACTCCTCATTGTAGCCTACAATAAGTGTTGAATGCATGTTTTAAAGTATGAAGTCCATAAAGAATGAGTTGTAAATAATATATGCGATCAACGGCCGGTAGAATTGTAGAATGACTTTTATACTCTCTTAATGTTTTGATGATGTACGTTAAGTATGAAACGTTATGCTTCTTTAATGTTTACATATTTTTTATTAATTTTTTATTAATTAGAACTACGTTAAGGTAGGGACCTCGTCGCTCTATTTTTCTTGGTCCGCCACTGGATGTTGCTATACATATTTTGTACACATATGATGTACACTCTGCTATTTTCTTTTCATTTTTACTTTTTACTTTTTTCTTCATTTTACTTTTGTGTCTTTGTTTAGTTTAATTACATTATCAATATAACAAAAATGTAAAATGAGAAAAAATCTTTAATAAAAAGATAATGCTTAAGAAAAAGAAACACATGAAAAGGGAAATGAAATACAAATACGGGAAGAAACAAATGACCAAAAGATCTGTACGAAAAGAAAATTTACAAAAAATGTTATAATAATAGAGTAAGAAATAGAATAATAAATATAGAAAAGAAATAAAAGGTAAATGATGGAAAAAGCATTAAAGAAGTGTCTAGGGATACAACTAAAGAAAGAAAAGTTATAGGGTAAAAAAGAAAAAAAGAAACATAATACTGTTTTGAGTAGATTTGTAAAATGTGGGATTATATATGTAAGATTTCCAAAAAAAGACAAAAAATTAGATATTGTAGATCATCAATGGGTTAGGTCCAATGAGGGAAAACGTGTTACATGGATGTAATTAATCCTGAATTGGGTAAATGTGAGATTTTCCTAAGATGTTCGCCAAAAACGAGAAGTTATTATTGTCTGTTATAAAATGGAATGAAATAAACAGAAGATCAGGGAGAGAAAGTATATTCTGAACACTTAGTGAGAAAGATGTTATTAAGAGTGTGATAATAGTGTTGTAATGGTGTGTTTACAATGAAGGAGAATACTCATATTTATAGGGGGAAATGTAATCATGGTGTATATCAGGGGCTAATTGTGAGCCATACAATTACCATATTGAAATCATAATTATGATTTCTTATTTATATTAACAATGATGATAATGTCTTCTTGATCATGAATAGTTGGAAGATGACTATTCAATATATTTCAACATCCCCCCTTGAATGGTCATCTTCTAATTATTCTGGGGTATTAGTTTCATAGTATTATAATGTACTGTCTCATTAAAAACCTTTGTCAAGAAAAAACCCAGTGGGATAAAACCTGACGAAGGGAAAAAGAGTGCAGTGCATTATATTACTCCCTCTCAATTTAAATTAACATATATCTCGAAGACGATACATTCCAATTTTATGGACCGGTTCTTCAAATTTCTTTGGTGCCAATGACTTTGTGAACAAATCAGCAGGGTTGTCGCATGACTTGATCGATTTGTTTGACATCAACCGTTCCGTCTTTCTCAAGATCATGTGTGGAGAAAAGTTTTGGTGCTAAATGCTTTGTTCTGTCCCCTTTGATGTAACCTCTTTGATCTGAGCTATACATGCTATATTATCTTCATAAATCACAGTAGGATTAGAAGTAAAAGATTTTATACCACATTCATTTTGTATGTGCTGGATCATTGATCTCAACCAGACACACTCTCGACCTGCTTCATAAAGAGCAATTAATTCTGCATGATTTGATGATGTTGCAGTTAATGTTTGCTTCATTGATCTCCATGATATAGCGGTATCACCATAGGTGAATAAATATCCTGTTTGTGATTTTGCTTTTTGTGGATCAGACAAGTATCCTGCATCGGCGTAGCCAATTAAAGTGGCATTTGCACCATTCTTGAAATACAATCCAAGATTGATTGTTACCATTGAGATATCGGAATATATGTTTGACACCATTCCAATGTCTTCTTGTTGGGGAAGAACTGTACTTGGCTAATAAATTTACAGAAAAAGCAATATCTGGTCGAGTATTATTAGCCAAATACATTAATGCTCCAATCGCACTAAAATATGGTATTTCGGGACCAAGGATTTCTTCATCATCTTCACAAGGTCGGAAAGGATCATCATGCTCATTGAGAGATCGAACCACCATTGGAGAATTGAGCGGGTGTGCTTTATCCATGTAAAACTGCTTCAAAAGTTTCTCGATATAATTTGATTGGTGAATAAAAATACCATTTCTCAAATGTTCAATTAGAATGCCGAGACAAAATTTTGTTCTCCCAAGGTCTTTCATTTCAAATTCTTTCATGAGATATTTTGCAGTATTTTCAATTTCATTAGAAGTTCCGATTATATTCAAATCATCAACATATACTGCAATTATGGTGAATCCTGATTCGGATCGCTGAATGAAAACACATGGACTAATAAGATCATTTTTATATCCTTCTTTAATGAAATATTCACTGAGACGGTTATACCACATGCGTCCAGATTGTTTTAATCCATATAATGACTTTTGCAATTTTATGGAAAATAAATTTCGAGATTTCGAGCTATAAGCATCAGGTATTTTAAAGCCACTAGGAATTCTCATATATATGTTTGTATCGAGTGAACCGTATAAATATGCGGTCCAGATATCCATCAACTACTGGAGAATATGTCTCATCATTATCGATTCCTGTCATTCGAGAAAAACCTTGGACAACAAGTCGGGCTCTGTATCTAACGATTTCATTTTTCTCGTTGCATTTACGCACAAAAACCCATTTAAAACCGACAGGTTTTACGCCTTTTGGCGTATGGACAATTGGTCCAAAAACATTGCGCTTTTCTATTGATTTTAATTCTACCTAAATTGCTTCATTTCATTTTGGCCAATCATTTCTACGACGACATTCGTCAATAGATTTAGGCTCATTGTCATCGTGTTCATTCATTATATCTGTGGCGATGGCATATGAAAATATATCATTAACATCAACATCATTTCTACTCCATTGTATATATTCCATTAGAAACGTAATTAATTGAAATTTCGAAATTATCGACGTTTCTATCTTTATCTGGAATATTTACCTCTTCGAAGGTGATTGGATTCTCTTTTGAGGTATCTTTATTATTGATGTTATCTTCAAGGCCGATATTTTCAAAATGTTCATTTTTTTCTTGAGAAGACTGAACTTCTTTAGCACCACAAACTACAGCTTGCTGTTTAAATTTTCTTGGTTTCAAATCTCTTGAACCAAGTGGTCTACCACATTTTTTTACGTATCATAGATTCATTAGCAAGAGTTCTTTCGCTAATCTCCACAGGAATTTCTATTCGAGAAGGAGCATTCATAGTTGGAACATGTGACTTTGTCACTTTCTTTGAGTCTGTGAAAGCATCAGGCAAATGGTTGGCAACATTTTGTAAATGAATAATCTTTTGAATTTCTTGTTCACAAGCATTTGTGCGAGAATCGAGAAAAGATAAATTTGTTGCATTCCAAGTAATATCTTTCGTACGTGGGTCCATTTCTTTAATATCTCTCCCTAAGGCTGGGAATACTGTCTCATCAAAATGACAGTCATCGAACCGCACGGTGAATAAGTCACCGGTCATAGGTTCTAGATAATTAATAATTGAGGGTGATTTAAAACTAACATAAATTCTCAGTCTTCTTTGAGTACCCATTTTAGTACGATAAGGTGGAGCAATTGGTACATACCGGAACAACCAAATATTTTTAGGTGTGATATATTGGGTTCTTTACCAGATATTAATTGTAATGGGGAAAATTTATGATATGCCGTTGGACTAAGCCGAATTAAATTTGCAGCATGCATTATAGCATATCCCCATGTAGATGATGGTAATCTGGATTTCATCAATAATGGTCTAGCAATTAATTGTAATCGCTTAATTAAGGATTCGGCAAGACCATTTTGTGTATGTACATGTGGAACTGGATGTTCCACATCAATCCCAATTGACATGCAATAGTCATTAAAAGATTGGGATGTGAATTTTCATGCATTATCAAGTCAGGTTTTCTTTATCAAATAATTCGAAAATTGTGATCTCAAACGAATAATTTTACAAGTAGATTTGCAAATGCGAAATTTCTAGTCGATAAAAGACTGACGTGTGACCAACATGTTGATGCATCAATAAGCACCATAAAATATCGAAAGGGTCCACACGGAGGGGTAATTGGCCCACAAATATCTCCTTGAATTCTTTCTAAAAATGCAAGAGATTCAACTCCAATTTTGTATAAAGATGGCCTGATAATTAATTTGCCAAGAAAATAGGTAGTGCACGGAAAATCACTTGATTGTGGAATCTTGACATTAGTTAATGAATGTCCAAGTGAATTTTCAATAATTTTGTGCATCATAGTGCTGCCTGGATGACCTAAACGGTCATGCCACAAGATAAAAGAATTGTGGGCATAAATTTTAGATACCACATTTATCTCATTTGGACTGATATATGTAAAATACAATCCCGAGGAATACGCTGACATTTTTTCAGAAATGTATTTATTGCCAGATCTATTTGTCGTTAGACATAAATATTTTTTCTGATTTTCAGACATGGTTTAAATATGAAAATCATTTAGGCGCATATCTATAAAACTCAAAAGATTTCTTCGTGATTTACTGGAGTATAAAGCGTCTTTAATTATTAATTTTGTCGCTTTTGGGAGAATCACACATGTTATTCCAGAACCTTTAATGAGTTTAGCAACACTTGAGATTGTATTGACATTAGCATCAACTAATTTCATATGAGAAAAATAATCTCTACGTCTCAAAATGTTGTGCATTGTGGCACTGTCTATTAAACACTGTTCCAAGCCACTTGGAGAAATTTCAGTTAACTTCATATCTTCGCGAAGATAAAAATGAACAAGTATGAGTTCAATATTGTAATATAAATTGTACTTCACTTAATAGTACATTAAATTGTGCATAACTTTCACGTTAAAAATAAGCGCTTTAAATAAAAATTACATCCAACAATTTTTTATTTTAAAATATACTCTTGTACGTATTACATAACAAAGAGATAATAAAGTGAGGTACACTATTCTGACTTTTTATAAGAGAAGTAATTTAACTCACATATTTAATTTACTTCTTATTAATTTCTACCTCATCATTTGCGATTAAAAACAATCATGAGTGCCGTTATGAGTGGTTATTCCCGGTAATTGACAGAAACATACATAATAACTTCGGTTCAAGTTACTGTCATACCAATTGTTAAGGGGCTCTCTTAACAATCAGAGACCTTTCAACTTGATAACCAAAAGTCCTCAAAGTACAAAACTTATTTTCTACTCCCTTTATGAGAGACATTTTTTTAAAAAATATGAGCACATTCAAATGTCAAATAATATGATGATATTGATCGATATATTATACTCCGTGTTATTGTAAGATATATTCTGTACTATCTTGCATTCTTGCCCTGCTGGGAAGATGATGATTTCAGGGATGTGGAGCAAATTCGTGTTGTTAACGTGTTATAGAATGGAAGGAAATAAACAGAAGATCAGGGAGAGAAAGTATAATCTGAACACTCAGTGAGAAAGATGTTATTAAGAGTGATAATGTCGTGTTTACAATGAAGGAGAATACTCCTATTTATAGGGGGAAATGTAATCATGGTGTAAATCAAGGGCTAATTGTGAGTCATACAATTACCATCTAGAAATCATAATTAAGATTTGTTATTTATATTAACAATGATGATAATGTGTTCGTGATCATGAATAGTTGAAAGATGACTATTCAATATATTTCAACATTGTCCACTTTTGCTTGGATTTATGGATACTTGTATTTTAGATGACGCTTGAAGATTCCGTTAACGTCGTCAATCCAAATGCTGGGGGCAAGGCATTGTAGAGCTGCTCCGTTAGGAACTCGTCATACCGTTCGATCAGGAGCACCCTCTTCGTCCGATAAAAATCTAACGGCCACGCAGACGAATGGCGTTTCTGTACGCGAAAGGAGTAGAGATAATTTTCCTTGGGGTATATATAACAGAGGATGAGGAAGGAGGAGGAGCTGTTCTGTTCTTTTATAGAGTCCTCTCTCTCTCTGTCTTCTCATCTCACTTCCACCGAAAGTTTCATAGAAAACAGATCATTTTCGAAATTCCCGGTGAGTGATTGCTCATCTTCAATTTATCTACAGAAAGTGGAACAATGTTTCAGTTTTCCTTCAATTAGAGAAAATCATCAGAATTATCTCGAGAATTCTGTATTCTGAATTCGTGGGTTGATGTATTTTGGTTAAAACTTGTTATGAATTTTGAAATTCACTCCGATGCCGTTTTTTATGGACAGATACAATCGCAAGAAGATTTTTGCTGATATTGAGGTGGAATTGGCTTTCAGTTCTTCTGCCGATTTCAATAGGTTCGCTCATGAACATCTGTGGATTGATTTTTTCTCTTTTCGATTTCATGGTACCATAGCTTGACGAATGATTTGGTTCCGCTTTGGTTCTACAGGCGCGTTCTGATAAATCCGGATGAGATGTGCAAGTCTATCTGAAGTTCTTCTAGATCAGATTCTGTATTTGCGAAGCTTTGAGTAATGAAGTTCGGAAATGTCGCCGTTCTACTGAAGAACCACCGTGAACGGACCCGAGAAAGTGAAGAAATCGTAAATCTGTTTGTGATACCTGTTGTTTCTTAGTCAATTCCGATGAGTAATCAATCCGAAGATGATGGTTCTTTGATGACATAGGTAGGAACTGCAACTCCTTTTCGTGAGACTTCGAACCACCCATTTAGCAGCTGTATTAACGCACGCTTTGCGTTTCTCACCATTTCTGATGATCTGAAACATATTTGTGCTTGGATATGCAGATTGAGGAACACGGCGCTAGAAGATTTTGAAAGGATTTCATGATTCTCATAGTTTCGTCCAAGTTGTAGTTTGGAATCTGGAAGGAATATAATTTCTCTCGCCTTTTGAAGATTGGTAGTTTGAGGTAATGATAGATTGATAGTAGAGCCGCTCGGGTCGTCATCATCCCTTACCCTCTGTTCTCCTTCTTCTGTTCAATCTCATTGGTCCTAGTCACATTATTTTCAGGAAGATTGCCAGTAAATCCAATCGCATTTTATTCCATTACTGTAAAGTCCATCCGATTTCCGACTTGGATCTCTGCACCACAAGGAATTTAGAGGTTTCCTGAAAGGAAAAAAAAAAACTTTTTTAGATTTTTCGCTTCTTTAATTCTCACAAGTCACAATCTTCATGTTTTTCAACCGTCTTCTTTTGCAGAAATTGTTAATTCAAAATAATCTCGACAACTTTTCCTTGTTTCATTTCTGATGTCCCTGTGCCCTGATCTATTTCGTATTGGAAGTCGTTGTTTTCCTTGCACTCTGTCAAGCCATTGCATTTAATGCGTTTCTTCCGTTTTGGCTATGAATTTGCTGAAATTTACCTGATAAAGATGAATACCGAAAGTGTTTTCTGGCGCATTTGGTTTGAACTTTGATCTGATTTATTTTTAAATTTTTTACAGTTGTGTTAACTGTAAAAGCTTACCTCGGTTAAATTATTGTACCCGTTACAGAGGTGTATAAAGGAGGTAGATGGAGAAGAATTACAGAGATGGATTGCTGCTGAGGTCAGCGAATTGTCACCGTGACGAGGACAGGTCGGGGACTAATACGACGTCGTCAGACTTCGTTTTGCAGTGGGGAAATCGGAAGCGGTTACGATGCATGAAGGCCCACAATAAGAATCCTGGCATCGCGCGAGCAGATCACAGCTGTTGCAGTGAACCGTCTAGTTCGGCCCCGGCTCAGAGAGCTAGCGGTCTACCGGATCGCCGGGTTGGTAGATCCGACCCGATTAAGGATTCCTCGCACCGTCAGCTACACGGCTATTTGAACCTGCGCCAACTTCCGGGGTCGAAAGCTCATCGTATTCTCAGGAATCTCAGGTACCGTAATTTTGCGACTTCCTTTGTTTGCTTTTATTGCATTGCATTTATGAGCGCACGGCTACTGAAGTTATGTTAATCTTATGTAATTTTAATCTCGTGTATCTATTTAATTAGTCTATGAATTAAAGTATTATGAAACTGAAATCAATCAAATTAAAAAACATTTATATCGATTTTTAACCTGGGGACCCGTTCCAATTTCACACTTTTTGTTTTTTTGAAAAAACATGACCTCCATATTCAAATACTCCATATCTAATTATTTTGACAAAACTTCCCAATTTCTATTTGTAAAGAGTGGCGGATCTAGTGTTTACAATTTGGATGTTCAAAATTACATATTTTCTCTTCAAAATATTAAGAGAGCCTGTTTGGTACTCCAGTTTTTCGGCTTATCAGTCAATTTTTTCATCAAACATAACCTTTGACTTGACGTGCTGAATTGTGTAATAATAAGAAAAATGAGTTTGAATTGACTTTTCTGACTGTATTGGTTGAAGTTACTGTAGATGACTATATTAGTTATTTTTTCTTTATTCTATTAATCAAATATATTTTAAATATAATTTTTCATAAATTAGCATAATCAACCAATCCAGTCATTTCAGCTAGAACTTCATAATTTTTAGCAGAATCTGTCGGTTCAGCCGATTTTAGTGTTACCAAACGGACTCTAAATGCTTCTACGACTTCATTATCTGTCCAATTTTTACATCTCTAATTTTCAAAATTTTACTCTATTTTTAGCTCCTAGAGTTTTACATTTGGGTTCCCTAAAAACGGTAGAAGTAACTAGAACAAGTAAAGGGTCAGTTTGGTCCTCAAAGTTGCATAAAAGGGGTCAAATAAGTTCTTATATAGAAAATTATGTCCGGACGTACCATTTGAGGTGATTTCCGGTGAAATTTTTTGATATTTTTTTTTTGAACATCTTATTCATTAAGTCTAGTTCACTCATACCAAATTTCAGCTAAAAATTCAATCGGAAATGAATTCTTGAAGATAAGTGCGCTTTTTTAACTGCACAGTTATCTTCAAGAATTCATTTGAATGTCTTTCCGATCGAATTTTTATCTGAAATTTGGTATGAGTGAACTAGACTTAATGAATAAGATGTTCAAAAAAATTCATCAAAAAATTACACCGAAAATCGCCTCAAATGGTACGTCCGGACATAATCTTCTATATAAAGACTTATTTGATCTCTTTTATGTAACTTCGAGGATCAAACTGACTCTTTACTCTAAATAGAACTACAGCTCATATGTTGGATGAGATCTGGGTTGGGGAAAATGGAAACTAATAATCCAACCTTTTAGCGGTCTTCTTTCAATAATCCCACTTTTTGATTATTCATGAATAATCCAACCTTTGCACATCATCTTCATTCACTGATTCCTGACCGGTTGATGACCTGCTATTCCAAGCTATTTTCTTATCTTTGCAAATCATTATACCATAAATTTCATATTTCACAAAGATAATATTTTGCAAATATAAGAAAAATAACTTGGAATAGCAGGTTATTAACCGATCAGGGACCAACGAATGAAGATGGGGTGCAAAGGTTGGATTATTCATGAATAATCAAAAGGTGGGATTATTGAAAGAAGACCGCTAAAAGGTTGGATTATTAGTTTCCATTTTCCCATTTGGGTTGTATTACTTGAATGTGTTGAGAGATGAGTGATATGTGACTGGACTGAAATTATGAATTGGGCTGATTGTTTTTTCCTGATGGTATTGGGCTGATAGTTGACAGATGACTCATAGTTAACCAATAATTTATACGGGGTACTATGTACAATACACCGAATAAGTTTGGTTTGTTGAGTTGCTTTGATATACACCGAATAAAATGAAAGTGAAATAGAAGTTCGTAAAATAGCTTGTCAAATAAGTTTAGATCTATCGAATTAGCTTCCCAACCAAATGCAACTCCTTTAAAAGAAGCTTATAGCCAAACTTTTACCAAAACATCGAATTAGCTTCCCAACCAAATGGGTATTCTTTAAATGAATTACTTTTCATTTATCTTCATTTTGTCAATACTTATATCTCTTGTAATTTGCTCAAGTATAAGGATGCTTTCTTTTAGATTGAAATTTACTGACATGGTCTGGTCTGTCCGGTAAACATCTAGTCTCTGTGTATTTTACAACAACGTAAGTCTGATTTGATCATAGACATAAAGTCGTCCAAAAGAAAACATTCGACGTATAACTAATTAATACTTTCAATCCTATCAAATAAATTGAACTTATTGAAGTACATTGAAAGAACGTATGAATTTTTTTGAAAGAAGTGATTCTGTATACTCCGTATGATTTTCAAGCTCAAGAGTTGAATCAACTTGTAAGTCGTTTGTTTCAAAATGATCTCACCTTCCTTTCTTATTGACCCCCAAAACTTCTTTTAACACATGCTTAAAAGTATGTTACAAATATAGAGGCTTATCAGACTTATCAGTCAATTTTTTCACCAAATACAATTTTGCTTTCGCGCACCGAATTGGATAATAAACAGAAAAAGTAAGGTTGAAGTTACTTTTCTGGCTGCATTGGTTGAAGATACTGTAGATGACCATTAGAGCTATTTTTACATATAATTTTTTTTATTTTATTAATAAAATATATTTTAAACATAAAATTTTTTCTTAAACCAGCAGAATCAGACAATGCAACCACTTCAGCCAAATCAGCAGATTTTTGTGTTACCAAACAGGCTCATAGTGTTTCTTATTTTATTTTTCTGCGGTTCTTTCATGAGTTCTTATTGAGTTCTTATTGACTCCCAAAACTTCTTTAACCACATGCTTAAAGTATGTTACAAATATAGTGTTTCTTATTTTATTTTTCTGCGGTTATTTTAATCTCATGAGACCATTTGACAACACTCTTTTTCAGTTTATTAGGTTTATCAGTCGACTTTTTCACCAAACAAGTAACTTTTGCTTTCACTTGCTGAAATGTGTAATAAGTTTACTTGAAGTTACACTTCAGCCACAACTTCATAAATTTCACCAGAATCAGTCAAATAAGCCAATTTTCGTGCTATCAAACGTGCTCATTTTGTTTTGTTAGTTCCTCAAAGATCATAAAAACCTTAGGTTACAATCATACAACTCTTTTTAATAGATTTTGTATATTAACTGATTGTACTTCATAACATCAGTTTTTACGTTTCAGTCATACAATATTAAGGGTCAATTTTACAAATGCTTAAAAAAGCGCTTCTCGATTTTTTGGAAAAACAGGAGCTTTTTTATACTATAGCAATACACTTTAAATTAATAAAGTGTTTTGTAGCTGCTTTTTGGAATGAATTTATATTTCCTAAAGTGGATGTTCTGCCTATTTTGTTACGACCAAAAAAATGTGAGACAATTACTGTGATATGAATGAAGTATTAGTAAGGATGTTTTCTTTTGGACTAAAATTCACTGGTCTGTTCTTGTCCGGTCTAATAAACGTCTGCTCATTTTATAATTATGGAAGTCTGGTCTGATCTGATTAGCGGCTAAAAACCGCTTAAATGAAAAATCCTTAAACTCCATCTTATATTATAGAATATGAAAGCGACACATATTTACTACGGAGTATTTTTTGTAACGATGTGTTTTGTTAAGATTAGATTTAGTGAATAATAACAAATGAGATTAATTCAAACAACCTAAAAGCTTAATTAGAATCATTCTAGATAATGTGGCAAGAACAAACTTGAAAGGGAAACTGTCAATGTGGTCATCTTAAAAATTAATTAGATCCTTATACTTAAAAAATCAATCAGATTCCCAAACATTGGGAAAACGTTCAATTGGATCTATTTGCAGGTTACATGTTAGCAAGTCACCCGATGACGTGACAAAAAAAATGAATTTGATTGTACAATTTCACAAAGATAAAAAACTTGATTGATTTTTTCTAAAGTACGGAATACCTAATTAATTTTTTCCAAACTTTATTGACAATTTTTCCAAACTTGGAAATAAGAACTTTGTAAAAAGATTATGACGGTAGTAATAGATGCCGGAGAATAAACGTTACGCGTTAAGTAGTTAAATACACACTATTGGCAACATGAGAGTAAATCATAATTCTATCTACCACACAATCAACAAAGACGCAGGGTAAGTGATACGCAACATGAATCAATTTCATTATTTCAATAGATTTCTATGTGACATATTTCGATTTTTCGATAAATCTTTATAGGCACATAAAAAAATCGACCTGCGAGAAAGACCTCAACTGATTTTTATTAGTTGAGGTTATGAGTTATGACTGATTTATTGCATCGGCAATTAACATTTCATAAACGAACAGAATAATCATTTGTTAATTAAAAGCCTACAGTGACCTAGTGGTACGGGAATCATTTGCGGGGCCAATTCCTTTTGGTACAAACCAGACACCCCCGCATCGTCCGCCACGTGTACGCCTTTTTTCGCAGGACCTGAATCCGACGGCCTCCTCCTTCCGTCTCCCACTATTATCTCTCTCCTACTCATTCGGTTACCTTTTCCTTCTCGGGCACACCGTTTCGTTGCAGATCTCACACACGCGCTCCTTTCATTCCCATTCATAATAAAAGAATAGAATCCCCTTTATCCTGCGATCTAGGGCGTAATCGGTAATTCCAATCCTGTTTATTGATTTATTGATTTAGAGTCACACTTTATTATCATTGATGTTGTTATTGGAAGTGATGATGATCTGATCTCATTTATTGGTGTAGGAATTCAGAGAGTTCAATCGCAGCAATGAGAGAAAGGAGCAACGGGTTGAGGAATTCGGCCTCTCCTCCCGATAGGGGTGCACATAACCATGCCAGGCCCAGCCCAAATAATGACAACCGCCACGGCGGCGGAGGTGGGTCCGTGTCGTCGGAGACTGCTCATGAGAGCAAGAAGGGACCGTCCTCCTCCTGCAGTGACACGGTTCCGATGATTTGGCCGCCGAAGTTTGTGATTGCACTTACCAACAAGGAGAAGGAAGAGGATTTTATGGCCATCAAAGGATCTAAACTTCCTCAGCGTCCCAAAAAACGTGCCAAGCTTATCCAGCGTACTCTCAACGTTAGTTGTCCCCGTCCTTTAACTTCTTACTTTTATGATATTTTTTCATTTTTAGGAAATGTTTTTCTATCTATTTTAATAGAAATATTTATTATCTTTATAATCTGTTGTTAGTGCACCGTATTTAGTAAAGTTCATTATATTGACATCAAGTAAAATGTGATTATCCGATGAAGATGATACATGACATTGCAAATAAGAATTTGGTCAATTTCTCAAAAATCAAAACAAAGCAACTTTGGTACTCATTTCATGTGCCGACATGACGTTATGGATGAATTTGGTGACATTCGGTAAGTTTTGTGCCTTTCTTCCGACAATCAGGGGGTGATTCCAAAACCTAAAGATCACTACTGGGTCCACAATAAATTGTGACTAGTACCTTTTTTGGACTATTTATTTTAGGGCCATATCTTTTGGTTTGTTTTTTCACACTTAATTATGTATAGCTATTGATATCTATAATTGTGCTACTTCATTATTGCATTTAAATGTTGATAAAAAAAATTGTATTTAAACGCTTGTATTTAATTTCATCGCTTTGTTTTGTACTGCAGTTGATCAGCCCGGGGTCATGGCTGTGTGATCTATCTCTCGAACGATACGAAGTAAGAGAGAAAAAGGTGTCAAAGAAGGTATTGAAAACGTCGTTTATCATTTAGTGCTTTGCTGCATTTCTCTCTCTCGTTTTTTTCTTAACAAATTAGTGATTTAAATGTTTCAGAGGCCAAGGGGTTTGAAGGCAATGGGTAACAGAGATTCCGACTCCGAGTAAGGAAAAGCTATGCGAGATAAAAAAGAAGGCTGTGTGAATCACAGCACCACCACAATGTTAGCTGAATTAAGTATGCTGTAATTCATGGGTTTTAACCTCGAGGAAAAATGGATGATTTTGATAAGAAGATTTATTTCCCTTCTTTTAACTTTTCCCTTTTCTCTTGCACTGGCAATTAAATAAATTCAAAACATCTTTTAGGCAGTACGGAGTAGTTGACAAGAAAGTTAGCCTCGGTCATAAGATTACTGCATTTTAAATTTTTTTTACAAAGGAAACAAAGAAATCGTTAATTCAAGAAACAATGGCATGGATATTACTTTGGGGGTTTGGCTAGACAAAAATATGACCAATTTTAATTTTGGACAAAAAGTGAGTCAATACACCCATATGCCTTTGCCGCATCTCTCTCTTCGACGTTTCTTCTTACTGGCCTGTTCTTCTTCGCCGCATGCGTTCTTCCTCCGCTGCCTCCCTGCCGCTACTCTTCTCCTCCATTGGCTGCAATTGAAACCGAATGCCCCCTTCGTCATCCGAGCTCGATGGACGTGCCTTCACCAGAACTGTCGTCCTCGATGGGAGATGCCTTCGCCAGTGCTGGATCTGGTTTCGTCGATAGATGACAATTCATTTTTGGGGCTTCCAGTTCTGGTTTTGCTAAATTCCGTGACAACAACTCCGATCTGGAGCAGCAAATGCCGGACACGTCATCCTCGATGTCGGAGAGGGCCTGAGGGAACGATAGTGGGCGAGGCTTGGGACAGGGAGTAGGGGGTTGAGGGCTGGATGAGGACCTGGTATATAGTGTTAGCTAGGGGCGGAAAGTGGGGGCTGGGTGGCGATCTGGTGCACGGGGATAATGGCTGGGGGCTGGGGAGCTAGTGTGTGAGCTTTGACAGGTTGGGACAGGGCAAGGCCAGCATCTATGGACGTGGCAGGGGCAGTGACGGTGGACGGTGCAGGGGCGGTGGACGGTGCAGGGGCGGTGGCGGTGGACGGTGCAGGGGCGGGTGGCGGTGGACGGTGCAGGGGGCGGCAGCGGTGGATAGGGCAACGGCGGTGTGGGATGTGCAGGGGGTGGCAGTGGTGGTTTGGGTTATGTGGCTAGAAAAGTGTATTGTTGTTGTTGGGGGGTGGCGTCATTGTAACAGCGTCATTGTGGCTTGCGGCGGTCACCTGTCGGAGGTAGTAGTGGATGTCAATGTGTTCGTGTCCCTGTGCATAATTTGGGGCAGAAATGTCACTGCGAAAATGTCACTGAGGTGTCACTATGGTCGTTGGCGGCGGCGACCGGGGCAATGACGACGGCAATGACACGGGCTGTGGCAGTTACACGGGCAGTGGCGGTGGCAGTGACATGTACGTGGTGCAGTGACATGAATAAGCATCTTGGTCACATTTTTGTCCAAATATAAATGTGGTCACTTTTTTGGAAAGTAGCTTTAATATAGTAATGTTGCGGGAAAAACCCCAACTCTACAGTGAGACATAGTTAATATGACATTTAGGCTCATTTAGGACCTGTTTGGTAATAAATAGTGTCAACGACTTAAATGGCTGAAATTATTGAAGTGACTGATTGAACGTACAATTACCAAAACGAGTATTTGTTCGAGGAAGTGATCCAACTCAGCTAGTCTACGATTCATTCTCCTAGATCCCTGATTCGATTCTCAATGGAATATTTGTACATCGTTTTATTATATCAATTTACAATTAACATCACTGGAGTATGTGAGCCTTTGCAGAAATTGTATAGCAAGGATAGTTGTGTTGTCTTGATACAGTCTTGATACAGGGAGACGTTTTTTACAGCAATTATTAAAATTCACAATTTTAATTGGAAAAAACTTTATTTATCAATGGGCTAAAAAATACAATAAAGTTTCATGAGATGTTTCTAATGACAACACACCAGAGGAAACCTCAAAAGAGAAATTTCGACAGATACTCCTATGATAGTTTAGATTATTTTTTTTGGGAAATATTTCCAAACCTATTATAGTATTTGCTCATTATAATGTCAACATCCTTAATTGAAATGTGACTCGGATCTACAACTTTCACTTTGAGAGATCAACAGTGACATCATAAGATCACAATGTAATTGGCTTTAGAAAGACCTAATACACGTATTTGGAACAATCCAGACAAAGACTTAAGGGAAAAAGACGGGTAGATAATAGAGGAAGAACCATCTTGAAATAAAAAGAAGGGACTAAGAGGTTTTTTTGGGCGGGGCAAGAGACCCGGTCACGTTGGTCAATTTCAGAACGTTCCGGTTCTGTTACAAAATTGTCCTGTTAAATTTTGGACAAACTATTTTTGTCCCGTTTCGGTACCGAACAGTTCCAAAACGGAAACGGAAACGGGACAAGTAAAATATGCCTTGTTCCAACTCGTTGTGTCGGCAACGGGATACTCCAACTCTCGTCTCGTCCCGATCTGTGTTCACCCCTAAGGTTTTTAATGAGCTAACAGTAATATACCCGTAGTAATAGATTTCAGCCCAAAAAGTAAAATTTGGGTTACTTCTGCAGCTGATAATAAAAATCAACCAAAAAGACCATTTGTGAGCTGTTTGGTGATATTTATGTATATCCTATCTTATCAGACTATTTTTACTTCTCCAAACGTGGTCTTAGTTTACCAATCTTTGCCTAGTCGAATTCCATTTCTCATTTAACAAATTTTTAATATCATTTAGAATATCTTCAATGTGACAATATGCATGGTGTATACGTGGCATGATTGATATAATAGATCTAAAAAATTAACTTAATGAAATACTATTTCCGTTCTTAAATAAATACAACAATCCATTTTTCACGTTTGTCAATGCGTAACTTTGACCGTTACTATATTTTGTTCTATTTTATTAAAAAAAATTAAAAATTTGAGATTTTCAAATTTTA
This sequence comes from Cuscuta epithymum, assembly GCA_945859915.1. NCBI lineage: Eukaryota > Viridiplantae > Streptophyta > Magnoliopsida > Solanales > Convolvulaceae > Cuscuta > Cuscuta epithymum. The sequence goes on along the minus strand of CAMAPF010000011.1, from coordinate 6,701,469 downwards.
GGATGAAACAAATCTAACAATATATTTTTAAAATAAGTTATCAATATATTAATAAATAAAACGTAGTCAAAGTAGAACATGTGAATAGTGTAAAATTTTACATGTTACATTTATTTAAAAATGGAGGTAGTATCCCTTTATTATATATATATATATATATATATATATATATATATATATATATATATATATATATATATATATATATGTATGTATGTATATATATATATATGTATAGATTTTGGTTCTGGTGAGAACTTAATCTTAGGAGAGTGAAAAAGATCACATCTTAACCATTGGATTAGATTAGAATAAACCGTGCGCCTAAACCTTCATTAAGGGCATCGACGTCAATTTCTTTTGTACGTTAGAAGACTTCCTAAACGTACGCTAAGATGATTTCCTTCTACAACCGTTTCTCCAAGATCTCTTTCCAAAGATATCTCCCTCCATCTGCGTTCTTCTTTCCTTCTTCACGTGTAGTGATCGGATTTCGTCCAGAAGAGAAATTGTTGCTCGGATTTTGATGCTCTGTTATGCCTCCTTCGCCGTTCTTCTTTCCGGCCTCCTCTGTGCTTGTCGAGTTTTAACCTATCGTATTTGGTGTACTTCGTTTTGAGTTTCCAGGCCAACGATTACATGGACTTCGGTGAGTATTATTGGAATGAATTTTGTTCTGGGATGATTATATGTGCTATTTTTACCCAAAACGGACAATTACGACATGATTTTTACGTTGATTTTAAACTGATGGATATGCTATACGTTTGAGTGGGTTTTGCTATTTTACTGTATTGTATGTTAAGAGCCGTTTTTTTGTTTACTTTGTGCTAAAGCATGTTTTTGTGAATATTTTGTTTTCATGGTTCCATTAGATTCAAATGAGGTTCCCTTCAGTGCATCTGATGTCACGCCCCGGACCTACCGGACACGTCAACAACCCGCCGTACAGTACGAATAGTCAACCGCAGTCCAACTCATCCATACTATACTAGGCGTCTTGAATATCATTCACAATAGTACATCCATAAACAAACATAATGTAAAATAATCAATTGAAGTCAGCGGAAACGTTTAATACAAGTGTTTATGCCACACTCCGGCAAACATGGGCATACAAGCCCCAATAATCATTCAAAAATATCCATGAGCATTAATTGAAATGTTTTTAAAATAGAGACGGAGGAAGCACGAACCACGTCTTCCTTCCTAGATCTTCCCGAGGCAACGGGCACTGGTAGCAAGCTCTACTCCCTACCTGAAACTGTGAGGTGGCCTCCCCCGTGAAGGGGAGGTCAGTACTTGGAAGCATTTGACAAGTACAATGACAACTATACCAAGTATAATCAATGTTTCAATTTCTAAGACCCTCAAAATAGGGTGATATCATAATATAAATAATAATTTATATTTCCCACTTATTATCTCTATAATAAGTAAATTTATTTATTTGTCGGCACACGACCCATTTCATATATTTCATTATACCCGTCGTTAGCACGACACCGCCCGTAGGTCTTATCATCCTTTACGAGACTTGTCACCGCTCTCCGAGGCCTCACCGGGTCCCCGGGCCGGAGTCCAACATCCCGCCCCTGAACTCATACCCATCGTCCCGTAGGAAGGTAATGTTCATTCGGGGTCCTATCTTATGTGTTACCGCTGTCGGGAGCCTCGTAAGGTCTCCGGTTCGGATTCCACCCTAACCCGTGATCACGATGTAAGTCCATGCTATCCAACACCGCTCTCTAGAGTCGGGAAGGGCCATGGTCCTTACTAATTACCAATACTCTATCGGCTAATCCTTAAAGACTACCGAATACACCCGTAGGCCAATCCTATTCCTAGGATCAATTTATTATTCACTTTATCTTGGGTATCCCTTAAGGACTACCCCTAGCATCACTTATCCACCTTAGTATCTCTTAAGACTACTTAAGGCTCAACAATTTACAATCCAAAACCTTGGATCAATTCTAACATATTTCATTCCAAAACCCCGACTAGTATCATTATACTAGTCGGATAAATTCCAACAAAATCTCATTTCAGTTCATAGTCATATAGACAATTCTCAAACTAATTTTCCATTGAAAATATAGTTCATATCAATATACAAAATATAATCTTTAATCACTCATATATCCTTATATGAAGTTAAAATTATATTTCAACATAATATTCATAGTTAATCCCTTCATCAAGCCAATATACTCATATTACATAATCATACACAATTTATCCTTAAATTTGTATATTATGCTCTTTTATTCATTGACAACAATATTTTCATTTAGGCATTATTAATCATTAATAATCCATGAAAATAACATTTAATTACTTTTGGTAATCTTACGAAATTAACCCAAAGATTATAAACAACATAGTCAGCCATCCTCACCTTATGAAGTGCTGAAGTAGTTGTCCTTGTTAAGCCCTTCGATCAATCCCCGTTCTAAACCGTTTGGAGATGAAAAATCTGGGCAGCAGACGAAAGCCGGGCGGCTTTCGTGAAAGGTGGGCGGCTTTCGTGGTCTGCAGCTACGAACAGCCTCCTACACTTGGCGGTTTCCGGCGATTTCAACTCCTATCTATTCCACGACTCTTCTGAGTTAATTACCACCACTTTATAACATTATTCTACACTTTTAAACGTGTATAACTTCATGTTTGATCCATCATATGATTTCTTAAAAATCATACAAAAATAAAGCTAGTTAAAGAACTATATGAGTTCTTACCTCCAATCCTAGCTCTTTCTCCTTGGATTTCGTTTTCTCTTGCTTCCTCCAAGATATGAATGATGTGAAGAGCTTCTCCAGAGCCTCTCTCTCTCTTCTCTTGGTCTTGGGTGGTTCGAACAATGCAAGGGGATGGGGGGTTGTTTTCCTTTCTTCTCAAAGCCAATAATGAGGCAATGAGTCCAAGAATGGGGTGTATGGGTTGTCTCTACCCTTCCCCCTTCAATCAGTCCGCACAAGCCACATTGTGTGGTCCCCCTCCCCTTTTTTTGTGTCAAATTAGTGTGTAGGATATCCCAAGTGGGTGTAGGAAGTCCCGCCCAATTATTCCTGCTATTTCTGGCCGGCCGGGTTAAAATAGCGCTCGGGTTGTCCAAATATTTTTATCAACTTCGGTTGGCATTTTATTGGGCCCCTATAATTATTATGATAACCCAACTAAATATTTGGTAGCCCATTCTCATATAATGGACCCGATATGTAATTTAATTAATCGTGCATTAATTAAATATGCCGATCAATTACACGAATTATATTCGCTAGGAAAATTAAATTACACGTCGAATTTCAAATTCAAGTACATCCGGGTGCGGTGTCACAAGTTCACCCCCCCTTAACGGGAATTTCGTCCCCGAAATTCACAAATGCCTATTCAAAAAGAAATGCATATTGTTCCTTCATCAAGGCTTCTGTTTCCCAAGTTTCTTCTTCAACCCGGTCACTCTTCCAAAGGATTTTAACCATTGGAACTTTCTTGCTCCTCAATTTCTTTACCCGCCTATCAAGTATCCTTACCGGTCGAACGGCGTAGTTCAAGTCTTCACGTATCTCCACAGGCGGTTTCTCTAATACGTGAGACGGATCCGGTACATATTTCTTTAGCATAGACACGTGGAACACGTTATGTATCTTCTCCAATTCTGGAGTCAACTGTAATCGGTATGCCACGGCCCCGATTCTTTCAAGAATCACAAATGGCCCAATGTATCGTGGGTTAAGTTTCCCTCGGCTTTGGAACCGGATGATTCCTTTCCAAGGTGAAACTTTCAAGAATACCTCATCTCCCACCTGAAATTCCAAGGCTCTCCGGCGCTTATCGGCATAGCTCTTCTGTCTATCCTGGGCCGCCTTAAGCCTCTCCCGAATCAGCTTCACCTTTGACTTGGTGATCCCTACCAATTCCGTGCTTTCGAGCTTGGCCATGCCAACCTCATCCCAACACAACGGTGTACGACATTTCCTCCCATACAATGCTTCGTATGGAGGCATGCCGATACTTGCCTGATAACTGTTGTTATAGGCAAACTCCACGAGTGCTAAATGGTTGTCCCAACTCCCTTGGAACTCCAATGCACAAGCTCTCAACATGCCCTCCAAAATCTGTATAACTCTCTCGGATTGTCCATCCGTCTGTGGATGAAAAGCAGTGCTGAATTTCAATTTCGTTCCCATAGACTCTTGGAACTTTGGCCAGAATCGTGATGTGAATCGTGGATCCCTGTCGGATACAATGGTAATAGGAACCCCATGTAGCCTCACGATCTCATCCACATACAATTTGGCTAACCTCTCAAGTGCATAGGTAGTGTTGATAGGTAGAAAATGTGCACTCTTCGTGAGTCTATCAACCACAACCCATACAGCATCATAATTCCTCACGGTCCGTGGCAGTCCTACCACAAAATCCATGGTCACGTGCTCCCATTTCCACTCTGGAATGGAAAGTGGCTGCAATAACCCAGCTGGATGCTGATGTTCTGCCTTGACTTGCTGACAAGTAAGGCATCGACTGATGTACTCGGCTATTTCCCTCTTCATACCAGACCACCAGTAACTTTCTTTCAGGTCACGGTACATCTTCGTGCCCCCTGGGTGCATGGCATAGGCCGATGAATGAGCTTCCTCTAAGATGGACTTTCGGAGCTCATCATCTGCCGGTACACACACTCGGTCACGAAATAGTAAGAGACCGTCATCTCTTTCCCTGAAGTCCTCCACTGGTCCCGCTTGCATGCGTTCCCGGATCCTCATGATTTCCTCGTCCGTTTCCTGACCCTTCTTGATCTCATCAAGCAAAGTAGGTCTCACCTCAAATCGTGCCAATAAGGCTCCATTACTGGATACCTCCAGTTGGGCTCTTAAAGCCCTCAAGTTAGCTATCAATGCCCCAGATGAGCTCTTCCGGCTCAAGGCATCTGCCACCACATTGGCCTTGCCTGGATGGTACTCAATCACCAGGTGGTAGTCTTTTATCAACTCCATCCACCGTCTCTGCCTCATGTTTAACTCTTTCTGAGTAAACACGTACTTCAAGCTCTTGTGGTCAGTGTATATGTGGCATGTCTCCCCGTAGAGATAATGTCTCCATATCTTGAGTGCAAACACCACTGCCCCGAGTTCTAAATCATGAGTAGGATAATTTACCTCATGCTTCTTCAACTGTCGTGAAGCATAGGCAATTACCCTCCCCATTTGCATCAACACACATCCAAACCCTTGGATGCTAGCATCACTATAGACATCGTACCCCATACCCTGTTTGGGTAAGGCAAGTACCGGTGCCTCGGTCAATCTCCTCTTTAATTCCGTGAATCCTTTCTCACATTTGTCATCCCATACAAACTTAGCCCCTTTCCGAGTGAGCTTTGTCAATGGCGATGCCAACACGGAGAACTTCTCCACGAACTTCCTGTAGTAACCCGCCAATCCAAGGAAACTACGAATTTCCTTGACATCCTTTGGCCTCTCCCATTCGGTGATGGCTTCTATCTTCTTGTTATCCACCGCAATTCCCGATCCTGAAACCACATGCCCGAGAAAGCCAATCTCCTTAAGCCAAAATTCACATTTAGAAAACTTGGCATAGAGTTGCTTCTCCCGTAGTGTCTCAAGAACGAGTATCAAGTGCTCCTCATGTTCTTCCTCACTCTTTGAGTAGATTAAGATGTCATCTATGAACACAATCACGAATCGGTCCAAGTATTTGTGAAATACTCGGTTCATCAAGTCCATGAATGCCGCCGGGGCGTTTGTTAACCCAAACGACATAACAAGGAACTCAAAATGTCCATACCTAGTGCGGAAGGCACTCTTCGGTATGTCATCCTCTTTGATCTTCAATTGATGGTACCCCGACCTCAAGTCAATCTTCGAGAACACAGTTGCTCCTCGTAATTGGTCAAACAAGTCATCAATCCTAGGCAAAGGATACCTATTCTTGATTGTGACCTTGTTCAGTTGACGATAGTCAATGCACATTCGAAGTGTCCCATCTTTCTTTTTCACGAAAAGAACCGGTGCTCCCCACGGGGAGTGGCTTGGTCTAATGAAACCGTTATCCAAAAGCTCTTGCAATTGGGTTTTCAACTCGTTAAGTTCTGCGGGTGCCATTCGGTATGGTGGTATGGAGATTGGTTTGGTGCCAGGCTCGACCTCGATCACAAATTCAATCTCCCTATCGGGTGGAAGTCCCGGTAAGTCCTTTGGAAAGACATCCGGATACTTGCATACCACCCTCACATCATCAATGCTCGTCTCTTCTTTTGTTTTGTCTACCACGTATGCTAGATATGCGTGGCAACCCTTTCTCATCATACTCCTAGCCCTTACGGCGGATATGATACAACTATTGGATTTGGCCCGATCCCCCTCGAAGCGTAAGGTTACTCCTTCACCGCCTTCGAGTTCAAGTATCTTTGTGTAGCAATCGACCCTAGCATGATGTTTCTCAAGCCAATCCATCCCCAGGATTGCATCGAATTCAATCATACTCAGCGGTACGAAATCACACGTCAAGTTTTGGCCCTCCACTTCCACCTCACACGATGGATAGTGGCTATCTCTCTCGATGTCTTCCCCTAGAGGTGTGGATACCAATAGGGCTTGAGCCATCGGTACAAGTGGTTCTTTGAATCCCCCGGCAAACGCCTCACTCACGAATGATCGTTGCGCCCCCGGTGTCAATGAGGATTCTTGCGTCTCTCCCGTTAATCTTTAGTGTTCCTACATTCACAAGCAATGTAAGACACACTCCCCACTTATTAGACTCATTTCTTAGGTAAAAGGGTACCCCGGCTATGGTTTGGATGATCGTCATCTAACGCCCCATCCCGATTCCATCCCGGTTCCCACCCAAAAAAACAACATCGTGCACCAATAAGTGAAAGCCGGCCGCTTTTCGTGAAAGCCGGCCGGTTTTCGTACCTTGGTCTTCGGCTCGGCAAGAAGGGTTACGTAAGCCGGCCGGTTTTTGCCAAAGCCGGCCGGTTTTCGGTCGCCGAAAGAATTCCAAAATTTTTTTTAATTACAAAAGCCGGCCGGTTCTTACGAATGCCGGCCGGTTTTCGTTAGCAGCGCTCCATACCGGAATTCCTGAACACAAGCCGGCCGGTTTTTACGAAACGCGGCCGGTTTTTATACGCCGAATGATTTAACCAAAAATCAAGCACGAAAGCCGGGCGGCTTTCGTCAACGTCGGGCGGCTTATGGTCGCCGTAGGATTTATGTAATAAATCACAGACAAACGTCGGGCGACGTTCGTCAAAGCCGGGCGGCTTTCGCCCCAGGCAGATATCTGTCCACACTTCGAACTTTAAACAGGCGGGTTGGCCATATAACTTATACATCTCAACATTTAAAAGGTTTTCAAGAAATTAACATCACAGGTTCATGAATTTACCCGCAACGGAGTCCGGGTTAGCACGTGCATCGGCCTCCGTAATCGCATAGACCCTCGCTTGGGTCCTCCCTTGATTTACGGACGGTGCATTGCTTGTGCTAGCTCCACCGTGCCCCATACTTGCACTCGGTGCTCCCGTTCGGTTCCTGCTCACCATGGTCCCACTACTCGGTCCGGAACCTGTACCTCGCCCAAGCTGTGGGCAACTCACCTTCATGTGCCCGACCTCCCCGCATTGGTAGCATCTCGGGGGATCGCGACACTTGCCTTGGTGAAGCTTCTTGCAGTTGTTGCACCTTGGTACTCCCGAGTTTTGAGGCCTTGAGCCTTGCCCGCTTGGGCCTTGATTCGCCCTCGATGGTGGTGCAGGGGTCTTGAATGAGCCACCTCCCCCGTGGTTCCCCTTCTTGTTAGAACCTTGGGGGCCATGGTTCTCCCATTTTCTTTTCTTCGCCTCCTCGGCGTCTCTTTTCTTCCTCTCTTCCCACTGTTTCTCGCCCTTCAAGGCTTGGTCTACTACTTGGGCAAAAGTCATGTTAGGCAATTGTGTTGCCCTATCACGTATCTCCAAGTCAAGGGCGTCCCAAAAGTGGTTCACCATTCGGTTCTCGTCACAAGCATACTCCGGTATGTAGTCGGCGAGATCCCGGAACTTGTACTCAAGTTCCTTCACTGTCATGTTTCCCCCTTGGGTTAGGAGGGTGTATTCCCTCACCTTCTTGTTCACTTCGAAATCAGAATAATATTGGGCAAAGAACTCCCGTTGGAAGTCCTCCCAAACGACATCCTCCCCATACTTGGTCTTGGTCCCATCCCACCATTTGGATGCCATCCCCTCAAGCAACCTTACCGCTATTCTCAGTTTAAGGTTGGGCGTGATTTGCATGTCAAGGGCTGCTTCATTCAACCTCTTGATCCATTGGGCGGCAACCGAAATGTCTCCGGTCCCGTCAAAGGGTTTGCACCCCAAGTCTCTTGCTTCTTTGATAAATTTGGAGATCCTTATGGTTGGACCTCCATCATTTCGGCCTCCATGTGGTTCCACATGGACTCTAGATGCATTGTGGCTTCCTCCTCTTGAAGCCATACCCGAAGGTTGCCCCACCCGGCGCCTTCGGCGTTCCCTCCTCTCCTCGCGCTCTCGGTGGTATTGTTGGAGTAGCGCCTCAATTCTTGCCAAGGAGCCATCTTGCTCCTCGTCACTAACATCATCATCATCCCCTTCATAAGGGGTCTCCACCGGCTCGGTTTCCGGCCTATAGGTTGAGTCCTCATAGGACCAATAAGTCTCACTCTCCGTGTCAACGTGGCCGTCGCTCACGGTTTGTTGTTGGCCTCCACGGCCCCTTCCCCTGGACACCCTAGTGGACCCCCGGCTGCCGCGCTCGGATCCCCCCGGTACACGGCCCGTCGGGTTCCTCCTAGTGATTCTTCCAATTGGCTCCATTTCTGAAAGAAGTTTAGAATGAGCCATTAGACTCGTATCAATTGTCAAGTGACGGATAGGTACTTAAAGACATCTCTTGGCTCAAATCACCGCCATACCAATTGTTAAGGGTACCATCTTAACAATTAGAGACTTTGCAACTCAAGTACCAAAAGTTCTATAAGTACAAAACTTTATGCTCATGGTTTGCAAAATCATTTTCAAAAAGGAATTTTGAAGCTTCATTATGAAGTTTACGGACTAAGGCTCTGATACCAACTAAATTGTCACGCCCCGGACCTACCGGACACGTCAACAACCCGCCGTACAGTACGAATAGTCAACCGCAGTCCAACTCATCCATACTATACTAGGCGTCTTGAATATCATTCACAATAGTACATCCATAAACAAACATAATGTAAAATAATCAATTGAAGTCAGCGGAAACGTTTAATACAAGTGTTTATGCCACACTCCGGCAAACATGGGCATACAAGCCCCAATAATCATTCAAAAATATCCATGAGCATTAATTGAAATGTTTTTAAAATAGAGACGGAGGAAGCACGAACCACGTCTTCCTTCCTAGATCTTCCCGAGGCAACGGGCACTGGTAGCAAGCTCTACTCCCTACCTGAAACTGTGAGGTGGCCTCCCCCGTGAAGGGGAGGTCAGTACTTGGAAGCATTTGACAAGTACAATGACAACTATACCAAGTATAATCAATGTTTCAATTTCTAAGACCCTCAAAATAGGGTGATATCATAATATAAATAATAATTTATATTTCCCACTTATTATCTCTATAATAAGTAAATTTATTTATTTGTCGGCACACGGCCCATTTCATATATTTCATTATACCCGTCGTTAGCACGACACCGCCCGTAGGTCTTATCATCCTTTACGAGACTTGTCACCGCTCTCCGAGGCCTCACCGGGTCCCCGGGCCGGAGTCCAACATCCCGCCCCTGAACTCATACCCATCGTCCCGTAGGAAGGTAAGGTCCATTCGGGGTCCTATCTTATGTGTTACCGCTGTCGGGAGCCTCGTAAGGTCTCCGGTTCGGATTCCACCCTAACCCGTGATCACGATGTAAGTCCATGCTATCCAACACCGCTCTCTAGAGTCGGGAAGGGCCATGGTCCTTACTAATTACCAATACTCTATCGGCTAATCCTTAAAGACTACCGAATACACCCGTAGGCCAATCCTATTCCTAGGATCAATTTATTATTCACTTTATCTTGGGTATCCCTTAAGGACTACCCCTAGCATCACTTATCCACCTTAGTATCTCTTAAGACTACTTAAGGCTCAACAATTTACAATCCAAAACCTTGGATCAATTCTAACATATTTCATTCCAAAACCCCGACTAGTATCATTATACTAGTCGGATAAATTCCAACAAAATCTCATTTCAGTTCATAGTCATATAGACAATTCTCAAACTAATTTTCCATTGAAAATATAGTTCATATCAATATACAAAATATAATCTTTAATCACTCATATATCCTTATATGAAGTTAAAATTATATTTCAACATAATATTCATAGTTAATCCCTTCATCAAGCCAATATACTCATATTACATAATCATACACAATTTATCCTTAAATTTGTATATTATGCTCTTTTATTCATTGACAACAATATTTTCATTTAGGCATTATTAATCATTAATAATCCATGAAAATAACATTTAATTACTTTTGGTAATCTTACGAAATTAACCCAAAGATTATAAACAACATAGTCAGCCATCCTCACCTTATGAAGTGCTGAAGTAGTTGTCCTTGTTAAGCCCTTCGATCAATCCCCGTTCTAAACCGTTTGGAGATGAAAAATCTGGGCAGCAGACGAAAGCCGGGCGGCTTTCGTGAAAGGTGGGCGGCTTTCGTGGTCTGCAGCTACGAACAGCCTCCTACACTTGGCGGTTTCCGGCGATTTCAACTCCTATCGATTCCACGACTCTTCTGAGTTAATTACCACCACTTTATAACATTATTCTACACTTTTAAACGTGTATAACTTCATGTTTGATCCATCATATGATTTCTTAAAAATCATACAAAAATAAAGCTAGTTAAAGAACTATATGAGTTCTTACCTCCAATCCTAGCTCTTTCTCCTTGGATTTCGTTTTCTCTTGCTTCCTCCAAGATATGAATGATGTGAAGAGCTTCTCCAGAGCCTCTCTCTCTCTTCTCTTGGTCTTGGGTGGTTCGAACAATGCAAGGGGATGGGGGGTTGTTTTCCTTTCTTCTCAAAGCCAATAATGAGGCAATGAGTCCAAGAATGGGGTGTATGGGTTGTCTCTACCCTTCCCCCTTCAATCAGTCCGCACAAGCCACATTGTGTGGTCCCCCTCCCCTTTTTTTGTGTCAAATTAGTGTGTAGGATATCCCAAGTGGGTGTAGGAAGTCCCGCCCAATTATTCCTGCTATTTCTGGCCGGCCGGGTTAAAATAGCGCTCGGGTTGTCCAAATATTTTTATCAACTTCGGTTGGCATTTTATTGGGCCCCTATAATTATTATGATAACCCAACTAAATATTTGGTAGCCCATTCTCATATAATGGACCCGATATGTAATTTAATTAATCGTGCATTAATTAAATATGCCGATCAATTACACGAATTATATTCGCTAGGAAAATTAAATTACACGTCGAATTTCAAATTCAAGTACATCCGGGTGCGGTGTCACATCTGAAGCCGTTTCTCAATCGTTCGATGTTAATTCAATGCAAGTTTCTCCGGGATCCACTATGTACTGCACACCGGATTGTGACCCTGCTTTTAAACCGCGTGTTGGTATGTTGTTCAACACCTTGGATGATGGTATGAGTTTTTATGATCAATATGCAAAAATTTGTGGCTTTGAAGCACGTAAAAGTAGTCAAAAAAGGGCTCGTGGTGGCGTTATTCTTTGGAAACATATGGTGTGTAATAGGCAGGGCTTCAAAAATGTATCTAAATCTAAGACGGTTGCACCTAACAGTGATTCCTGCAAGATTGTTGATTTAGATAATGAGTGTAGCGGTGAAAACGAAGATTTCATTATTGAAAATGAGTCATGTGAATTTGATGGGTCTGAAAATGAAGAGGAAGCTCACGTTGAAGATTTACCAACTCCTGGCGTATGCGTCGATGACGATAAGAAAACAAGACGCACAGTTTCTAATAGGTGTGATTGCAAAGCACGTGCGGTTTTTAGGCTTGCAGGCATGGATGGATACAAAATTAAATTCTTTGAGGAGAGGCATAATCATTCAATGTCTTCCCCTTCTTCACTGCCTTTTTTGAAGGCCAACAGGAAACTTGACATTGGTCATAAAAAATTTGTCCTTAATTGTGCTAAAGCAAATATCGGCACTATGAAATGCTACCGATTGTATAAGGAAACTGTTGGGGGCTATGCCAATATTGGTGCGACGTCCGTGGATTTTAAGAATTTTAAACGCGACTTGAAGGCTTATTTAGTTGGTGTGGATGCCCAAATTTTGATAGATAAGCTATTCAGAAAGAAAGAGATTTCTTCAACGTTTTCATTTGACTATGACGTTGATGAGAGTGACCAGCTAACACGTGTATTTTGGGCGGATCCAGTCTGCATAAAGAACTATTCGTTATTCGGGGACGTTGTCTCTTTTGATGCTACATATGAGACGAACAGGTTCTGTTTTTTTTAAGTAATTATTGCTTTTATTAACTTCACTTTTTTATTTATATGTATTTTTAAATTCTGTTTTTTTGAATGATGTTACACATTGCAAAAATATTCGTCATGCATATATCTTGGTTATTCAATGCACTTTTGTCTTTTTACTTCACAATGTAGGTATGATATGGTTTTTGCCCCTTTTACTGGCGTTGATAATCATAAAAAGTGCATTACTTTTGGTGTGGGTTTGTTGTCCAAAGAAGATGTTGAATCATATGTTTGGTTATTTCGTTGTTTCTTGAATGCAATGGGTCGGGAACCGAAGTGCATCATAACGGATCAAGACCCATCCATGAAAATTGCTATTCCACAGGTCTTCACCAAATCATGTCACAGATTTTGCATGTGGCATATTATGGAGAAGGTGAGTAAGAAAGTTGGACCGGTTTTGAGTAAAGATTCTAATTTTATGACGGAATTGAATTCTATTGTGTGGAGTCATTATTTGCACCCAACCGAATTTGAATTGAGATGGACCAATTTGATGAAAGAATATGAGCTACTCAATCACAATTGGTTGTCACACATGTTTGAGATTAGGGATTTGTGGATTCCTGCTTATTTCGGTGATATATTTATGGCGGGTATGCTCAGGACTACATCACGTTCTGAGAGTGAAAATAATTTTTTTAATGAATTCACAAATCCTAATTTCAGTTTGGTGGAGTTTTATATGCAGTTTGAGAGTGCAATGGATTCTCAAAGACATAATAGTGCACAATTGACCAAAGTTTCAGAGTCCTCCATTCCCGATTTCAAGACTCCGTTACATATTGAAAGATATGCTTCTTCTGTTTATAATCATTCAATTTTTTATCTCGTTCAGAAGGAAATATGTTGTGCTTGTTTTTCTTGTGCTGTTCTCAGTCTCCATCATGAAGGTTGTGTGTTTACGTATGTCATATCAGATGAACGGGGTTTTAATTTCACAGTTGTGCACAATAGTACTGACGGTTCTACAGTTTGTTCTTGCAAACATTTTGAAAGGAACGGGATATTGTGTCGCCACATTTTTTTTGTGTTGAAAGAGAAGAAGGTCAATGTAATCCCAGATAGATATGTGCTACGTCGATGGTGCAAAGATTCCATTTTAAAGCCCCTTAATGCATTTGAAGCTGGTGTTTTTCAACAGTGTCTTGACACAGAAGAACAAAACCTAGCCATGAAGACATTGTGGTCTGATATTCATTTTTGCGTTGGAATGATTGACCAAAAACCTCAAATGTTTCAGCAGTTTGCAGATGCCATTAAGGTGCAGAAAGATTTACTGTCTACCTCTCAAGGAAATAGTGCATCAGGATCTACAAAAAATGACGTTATCAAAGCCTTTTATGGGTCATCCATTCCTACCCAAGTTAGTGTGCGTCCACCGCAGCAGTCTCGAAATAAGGGTTGCGGTAAGAGGATTAAAGGAGGCAAGGAGAAGGCAATTGAAGTGAGCCAGAAGGCTAAGAGACTATGTAGAAAATGTAATAAAAAAGGGTATCATGACAGTCGAAATTGTCCTTTGAACTCAGAGGAATGATTATTCTTTTTTATTCGTCTTTCACAAGTTGGCCTTTGAGCTTGGAGCAATGTTGCTTTTTTATGACTTGTTATTTTGTATTCGTACAAAATAGAGGTGCTTGGAGAATATTCTTTTCAATTTATTGTTGATTAACACTTTTGGTTTTGTATTATGTAATATCATAAATTACTACCGATTGAGAATTACGTAGTTGTCATAATATCACAAATTAATTGTGCTTGCATCGCTGCTTACCTTTTTTTCCAATGTATAAAAAAAAATAGGCGGTTGCATTGTTATTAACAAACTGTGCATTTGTTGAAACCCAATTGTGCATTATTTTCGTTCAATGAATCGTGTATAGGATATTCTATAGATCACTTTAAATTTACAAGTATAATATTTCATTTTCAAAACATTTAATGCATTTGTACAACCAACTCATGCACTTTGACTCAATTACATAGCCAACCATTACTGCACAAAAGCAAATTATCAATTCCACTAATGCGACGAATGTCTTCATAAATAACAAAATGAAATTCATAGTTTAGCATAAGAACCTATTTCATGTGATAGAAACCACAGAATAGAGGTGCAATTTAGTGCACCTTTTAAAACGACAAATGATTGTAAATCCTTGCAACATAAATAGTAAATTTAGATTGTGACATTGTTATTTCATTCCTACTTCATCATACTACGTGCCTTCCCAACCTCCTTCACGGCATTCAAGTGGTTGTCCTTGACCTCATTAATCTCAGATGTCAAAAGTGCTGCACAATATTTTGATCTTAATGCACTCAGCGCCTTTGTATCGCCTTTCTTCAATCCACATTTCCATCTTACAGTCCCTTCGCCCATGTACGTCTCCATGTGTCTCATGCTCCAAACACCGTAGTCATACACATTGTTCAGTTCCCTCCACCTCATCTTCAATCTTGTCAGCTTCGGTTCATAAAATGTGTTGCGGTCATTATCCATTCCCAATTCGGTCAAGAAGTCAACGAACATGTCCCTCTGTTTTCCATAATTTCAGCACAATGAATATAATTTTTAACCAAAACAATACCGAAAATTTTTAAGGTTTTTGTGCAATTTTTACAAAACTCACCAGGGTGTGTGGCATCTCACCATACTTTTCCTCAAAGTCAATCTCATCGGCAGAGTTATCCAACACCTCGACCTGCTGTTTTTTCATGTTCAAAACCACAACATAACAATGTTGTGATTGCACAATAGGAAAGAAGAACTGCACATTGAAGACAATTAATTAAAAAACGATTATCACTACACTAAAATAAACCTTTTGTGTTTACAATTCTAAATTATATGTACCAGATCAACATCTTGTATGTTTATATCAGGTTTAACTGAATCTAATGCCAGCTCCAGTCCTTGTTTGAAAACTTCGTAAGTATTGTCTTGGGGGATTTGGCCAGACATTGTGTACACCTGCAAAATTGTTTATCAAAATGTGCACTATCATATTAAAGTAGTGCATTGTATATTCACAAAACTTACACAGGGATACGATTTCACAAACAATCTGTATGGTGAAGCATCACTTCGTGATTTCTCAAAATTATTCAAGTGAATTGTCCACGCATCTACCACATTCATGTGCATGTGCATTTTTTCTCCTAGGGTAAGCATGTCACCCCGCGTCACAGAAACCTGTTTATACTTGAATAGAATCTCGCCCCTATTTGTGAACAGAATAATTTAAGAATTATTTGTATGTTCACCAGTAACATTAAAATATTTTTTACTAGAAAGTGTTTTTTAATATTTTTAACCTCTTCTCAGCGCTTTGTTGTGTCACCCATTTCCACATCAACTTTTCACTTGAGCTTGATACCTCATTCGGGTTAACGGTTCGTGTGATATAAGGAGACTTCAAAACGTTAGATTCCTGTCGACTCCTTTGTGATCTCAATTCCAGTGCACTTTTTCCTATAACCAATCCAGTGCTTGTTTCCTTTGTCATATAAATGCAATTTGTAATCATATTTTTTTTATTAATGTAATCATCTTAGTATGCATGATACCACAAAATATAATTAGGCCTACCATATTATGTAATAATATTAAACGTGTACTAACCTCAACCATCTTAGCCTTTCCCTTAACATTCGGACATCTCACATTTTCCTGTACTTGATCCTTTAAAAATATAGTGAATAAACGTAATAATTTTACTTGAAACGAATAATATGATATGCTAAAATTAATAATACCTTATGCACAATACTTTCAGTGGGATTTCCTTCCTTCCCCTTATCTTGCTCAGTTGTCAATTTCCCATTTCCTTGAACCTACATTAAAAGTTAAATTTTTTGCATTATCTTTTTATAACCATTGAATATGTAGTTGAATTTGAGTGTATATTTCTCAGAAATATGCTTAAATTAATAGCATACAATGCATACTGAGTATGACAACATGCACACTTTTATGAAGGCCAGATTTTCATTATAAAGAATACTAAAAAAAACTTTATTTACCCGCACAATACTTTCTGTCCCAACAGCTTCCTCTGCTCTCTCTGTTTCACTTGTCATATTCCGCTCTTCAATTGCTGGACGCAATTCATCCATGCTACTCCATTGCGCTTGTGTTTCCTGTGTCAAACCAATTGAAAAAGAAGGAATGTCTTCAATTGCTTTCTCGTACAAACTCTTTTTTTGATTTTCATTTTCAACCCTCTCCACTGCTGCTATGGTTTCAGCCCAGAAAGCATCATCCTCTCTCTCCTGTGTACTTCTACCATCATTTTCTTCTCTATGGTCAACTGCTCTTTTTCTCTTCCCCACACCAATCAATTGTTCTGCTGCTTCTTGAATCTTTATGAAGTTTTCCTTTTCAATTAAGCTTTTTGGTGCATCTTCAAACATCTTTAGCACATCAATCACAGCTGATGCCAACATTTTGCTTTTATGTGCAAATCTCTTAACATATTCCTGTTTTATTACATTACAGTTAATTTCCCATTCATTTGCACACGTACATACAAATAGATGCTTAATAATTGAAAACACATGCTAAATTTTATTCAAAATTACCTCCTCACTCTCAACAACAACCGTACACTCCACCTCTACTCCATTTCCACTCCCTCCATTTTGTGTGCTGTCGAGAAGCAGTGACACTACAAGAACAATAAAGTGCCTAGAAAACCACTCTCCGCCTTCTTTATGGCTAAGCATTTCTGTACTGACGTCGGATGGGCTGATTTTATATTCATCCTTATCAAATATGCCTTTCCACTCTTCGAGCAATGCACATTCCTCGTTCTTCTTTTTTGGTACTATTTTTCTGCCTCCTATTGGAAATCCCAAAACGTGGGCTACATCCTCTTCCGTTACACGCAACTCACTTCCATTGTGCAGCACCAATGAACATGTCTTCGGGTTGAAGTTATCAACCACCCAAAACCCCAACCTTCCTGGTATTTCACATACTTGAAGATTAAACAGAGCACCAAAACCCATCTTGTGTATCTCCTGCTTTTGTGCAGCAGTCATCACAGAGAGAGCTTTCACAATCATGTTGGGTGATGATCTTGTTCTTATTGTCCTAAACCTGGCCTTGATATCTTTAATGCTCTCTTTCTTTATTTTCTTGCTCTCATTTTTCACTAAGTCAGTTTCAGCTCCACCTTGCCCAGGTTGCACTTCAAAGTCATCATCGCTTTCATTATCATCAACTACTTTCCTCTGCCTCTTCACCCTGCAGGCTTGGTTCTGAGTTGCATCTTTGATAGCTGGTCGCTTACCTTTATTGTTCTTCACCACCTGTAAGGTTTTGTCTGTACTCCCTGTAATATGGAAAATCATGCACTATTCAACACAAAGAATGCTCTCTTCCCCTAACTTAGACACAACTCGTGTTGTACTACATATTATTTTAATCAAATAAGTAAATACCTCATGCACTATATCATTGCATTTATGAACATAATAATTTCACTTCATGCACATTCGAAACAACACATTACAATTAAAACCTTCAATACGGATGTAAGCAGTATACTGTCTGTTTACTAGATTTCCAAAGATTATAGATTTGCTGCACTTATTAATTAAATTTCATTCACAATCACATTCACATAACAATAATATGAATATACAGCAATATATCAAAACACACCTAACTTGTGCACTATACGCCTTTTCTGTCACCCAAACAAGCCTTTTAAGCACCCAATTTATGCACTCAAATAAAAACTTGATGCACTATAATCAATATTTAGATCTAGGACAGAGCAAATTGTGTTCGTCACATATACAACCAGCTCATGCACTATATCATTATATGTATGAACCTATTATGTACTGTTTGTGCAAATTCCAATAAAACGCATCCATAGCAAAACTCATCATTTATAGTTATTCACAAACTTCATCAAAATCGTTTTGTTTAACCATGCATTCAATCCAAAACATCAACTTCTTAAACCAACATAGTTATTCACATAATATTCGCAGGCTATTGCCTTACCTGAAGCACTTTTTCCACTCCCTGATGCACCGTCGTTTTCGTTCGTCGTTGTCATCCTTCTTCTTCGACGGCTTCCTAGGGTTTCGATGCTAGTGCAGGCCTTCCCGGTTGAGTTCGTCGAGCTCTGGTAGTTTCAGAGTAGAAGTCTGCGCAATGAAGCAAGTTTCTCTTTTTTCGAATATCCAGGCACATTAAACGGGATTTCTTTCCATATGGGAACTCGTGCGGCCGAACTGCCATAATTAAGCATCTTAGTCTTTTACCCATTTACCCTTTTATGGGCTTCTTAATGCACGTTTCTTCTTTTTTCATCATCCACGGACGAATCATGTGCGTTTTTAATTGATATAATTCATAATCCCAGCCGCTCGATTGTCAAATTGGATGGTCGGATGGGGTTCTTTTTTACTCTCCTAAGAGGGTGTTCTCACAGGAACTAATCCCTATATGTATATATGTATATATAGAGGAATGTTCATGTCAGGCCGGCCTGACGGGCTGCCCCGTCCGGCCGAGCCCGTTTGGGCACCTTCCCGTTGGAATTTTTTGATGAAATTTTTTGAGCATGTTCCTCATCAAGTCTAGTTTGTCCATACCAAATTTCAGCTCAAAATTCGATCGGGAAGGTTGTCAAATGATTTTTGCAAGTTAACTGGTCTGGAATATGTATTTTCCGGACCAGTTAACTTGCAAAAATCATTTGACGACCTTCCCGATCGAATTTTGAGCTGAAATTTGGTATGGATAAACTAGACTTGACGAGGAACATGCTCAAAAAATTTCATCAAAAAATTCCACCGGGAAGGTGCCCAAACGGGCTCGGCCGGACGGGGCAGCCCGTCAGGCCGGCCTGACATGAAGAGCACTCTGTATATATATATATATATGTATATATATATATATATACAGAAAAGATCAGGTCCCTCCGGAGGGACGGGAGGGACCGTCCGAACTTTACTGTTTGGGGCGGTTCCCGGTGGAATATTTTGATGAAATTTTTTGAGCATGTTCCTCATCAAGTCTAGTTTGTCCATACCAAATTTCAGCTCAAAATTCGACCGGGAAGACAGTCAAATAAATTCTTGAAGCTTACTGCACATTCTGCGCATATATAAAGTGCAGTAAGTTTCAAGAATTTATTTGACTGCCTTCCCGGTCGAATTTTGAGCTGAAATTTGGTATGGACAAACTAGACTTGATGAGGAACATGCTCAAAAAATTTCATCGAAAAATTCCACCGGGAACCGCCCCAAACAGTAAAGTTCGGACGGCTGCTCCCGTCCCTCCGGCTGGACCTCAGCAGTCCTCTATATATATATATATGTATATATGTATGTATATATATATATATATATGTATATATATATATATGTATATATATATATATGTATATATATATGTATATGTGTGTGTGTGTACATACATACATATATATATGAAATTTCTGAAAATCAAATTTATATTTTAGTTTATTTTAGGCAAGAATATTACTATGTCAGAAATGGTATCACTATGTTTGTTTTGTCTGTGAACCAGATTCGCAGATAAAAAAATAGCTTCTCATGAGAGTGGTATAAGAAAACTCTCCCATTTTGTATCCACATGTTGCAACTAGAAAAAGTTTACTGAAATCATAAGTTCAGTCAATCACTGAAAAAGAGACCAATTCAGACACTAATTTTATCTAAAAACTCGAAAATGGTTTTTAATGATGTTAAAAACTCGATGAAAGAGGTCGAGTGCCTGAACCCCCATAACCGTCAGTCCGTCATCAACCAATGTTAAGCAGAAAAATTGGGTAGAATAAGTCTTTCAAACTTCAAACACACGAAATCAATCACCCCATGAGCTTCGTCGACGTAAAATACACCAAATCTCTACATTGTTAAGAAAGAAACATATTGTTGATGTTAAGCGAGTCCAAAGGTGCAACATAGTCCTTCATGCTTTTGCCCGATTCTTTTAATAGATTAGTAGTGAGTGATTAAAGCTAGTATGAGGTAGATGGAATAACATGTAAATAAGAGACAAAGTGGGCCAAGTTCAATTAAGCACATATAACTATTATACTACAAGGTGGCAGATGAAGTGGTTATGTGCTCAATCCCTAATGGATAGCCATCAATCATAAAATTCCTCATATCCAGTGCATTGAATGTGTTTTCTGCTAATTCTAATCTTTCCATCAATTGTTTCAGGGAGTTCTTCCTTGGAAAGCTGACAGATCTAAAGAGGGAACCCAAGTGAGCCGATTAGCCCGACCAGCATGAGTCGTGCGGGCGTCCCAGCCGAGCTCCTAGTTTGGGTGGACTGGAAAACCGAAGCCATATGCTGATAGAGCCGTCTGGGGCATTTGGGTCCGGACCTAATATCCCAACATATACTATATTAAATGAAAATGTCATCATGAAAAACCGGTAGCCATGACCAAAGAAAAACTGAAGAGAATCAATCAGGTGCTTTATGGAAATCGAACTATTCTTTAAATATTGAAGTAAGGGCCTGTTCGGTAACAAATGCAACAACTGAAAAGCCTGAAAAGACTACATTGTTGAAGTGAAAGTGTTTGGCAGTATGTTGGTCGAAATGGTTGATTGATTATAAAATTACTATAAAGGATATTAGCTTATTTGTGTTAAATATATGTGGGTAAACTTTACTAGTAAACTACTCTTGCTCGATTCACGAATTATACCACTTACAAACTCCTAACAACACACCCGTCTCAGTAGAATACATAGATCAACATGAGATAAAAGACCAGCTAATAACTTTAAAAAAAAAGACCAACTAATAAATTGTTTTCAAGTAAACTTTCATCTATCCAGACCTCCAACGAACTAGGCAGATGCGATTAAAGCTTGAGGCAATGAGGTGAGACCGCGAGAACAATGAACTCTAGGACAAAAGTAAAAAAAACATAAGTACATATTGTGTGAACAGAGCAGTAGAGATGAGAGCCTGGAAAACAGGAGAGGCAGATTCGGGACTTCAAAGCCGCTAGCTGCAAAGGATGAACCGATTTCCAGACCCACAACAATTGAATTCAATTATTTGAAAATTGAAATGACTATTGGCCGTATGCGAATTGCGAATATGCTGATTAGCGAGAAGCTGCTAGAAATGAGGAGTTGACCGCTTTGCATCTCTTTTTATTAGCGAATAACTCCTAGATTGGTTGCTGATTTGTGTATTCATTTTATTTATTTACTTTTATTATTATTATTATTATTATTATTATTATTATTATTATTATTATTATTATTATTATTATTATTATTATTATTATTATTATTATTATTATTATTATTATTATTATTATTATTATTATTATTATTATTATTATTATTATTATTATTATTATTATTATTATTATTATTATTATTATTATTATTATTATTATTATTATTATTATTATTATTATTATTATTTATAATACTAATATTGAAAAAAATGGGGCCCCCAAAGAGTATGTTGAAAACCGGCTCGGTATGTGAACCATTGGTGTTGAGGAAGAAGATAGGTCTCAAGAAGTAGTCGACCGTGGCCGGGTCTGGAAGTACTTCTCGTAGGCTTTTCTGTCATCTCTTATCTTTCCATTTAACACCGATATTTAGTATATAGATGACAACATGACATACGAAAGGAAGAAGGGCTCTATGCCTCTAACTCACTTATCAACATTAAACACGAGAGCAAATTTAAGTATTCACATATCCTCCACTTATTCAAATTAATAATCCAAACAAACTGAAAGATTTTAAAACTGTCAAAATCCAATTCAACAAATTTCATAACAACTACGCCCTACAACAAAATTTCATAATAATGCAACCGGCTGCACAACACAACACTTGTGGAAGAAGGAAAAAATTCTATGATTGATGCCAAGAATGTATCTATCTGTGTATGTAGTAAGCTATAAAAATCTGCTCTTTCTATCTTTCGTTGTATCACAACCCCAAATACTTGGGAGCTAAATGGATGAGAGGTTCCAAGGCACTCGGAGCGAATTTCCTGGCAAAAAGATAGCAAAGGGAAGAATTCCGGCCATTATATATGCACGAATGACCTTCCAGCAACCTCTTCATGAAAGCTTCTGTGATATCAGACCTCCCAAATGTTGCAGGATGGGCCCCACCTCTTGACCAGTCAACCAATGTTAGGCTCCGGTTTGCCAAGTGGCTTGCTGCTTTAATGGTCAGCATGGTGGGGTAATAGTGCTCGTCCACATAACAAGCTGGCTTGCAGAATTCCATAAACTTGGGGTAGAAGATGACGTCTTCCACTATATAGAGAGCGAGATTTCGGTTAACCTCAAACCATTGAGAGCCTTTCCTCCACTGGGTGATGTTGACCTCGGGTGACATGTTCGGGTCGTAACGCCCTCTCCCGTACGGGCCTGGGTCATCGAATGACCCCATGAAGCTGTGTTTCGATCTCTTGATGTAGGTATAAATTTGAGTGAAATTGTGGAGGGGAATGCACGATTCAGAGAGAAGAACGAACCACTCGTTGGATATGTCGAGCAATGCGTTGGCAAGAAGTCTTCTCTCAGCATCACATATACTCATCTTTCCCCATTCAGCTACCTGTAAATATTGATTTGTACTTCCTTGAGTAATTTCTCCTCATATAAAATCTAAAAGACATTGGACTGCTCGTCCTACTAAATTGAACTTCTAGGATGAATCATAAGCCATAGTAAAGTATTGAAGATGAGTTGTCCAATTATGAGCATGTTTCTCATACCAGTTGAATACAAAATAATAAGCTAACAGGATTTCGGAATCTTCCTTTCATAAGGTTGGCCTTTTGGGATATAACTTCATGCGTTAATAAACTATTTGTTCCGGTATACCCAAAGTTTAAATTTCTACTTCTTTCAGGGGGACCAGCCCGATCTAATCTCTCATCGTGTTCAGTCACAATATCAGCAAATCCAACACAATCAGCCATTTTAGAGAAATTAGCTCTGCCTAACAGGCACTACATTAAGAACCAGCCAAACATTTTCAAGATAGAGCAGAACAACACACCTTTAGGGTTCACACAAAGGAGTCACAATACGAGAGGATATAACTTATTGTAACAACTACATATACAACAACTATTTGTAAAAACTACTGCATTACTAAATATAAAAAAACATCTATAAAACCCGATTTTACAATTAAAGTATTAAACCAGTTCTTTTCGTAAAAAAACTAATGTTTAAACTTCCAGTTGTAAGTATGATGTTCATGGTCTGCCTTTATCAAGTTCATAATTATGAGAGCATCATCTCCAATAAGGCAATAAGAAGAACATTTTTAATATAAGAGGGGTTAACAAATTGGATTAAATACATATGCAACTTAAACCAATCAAGGCTTGGCTTTTACTGGTAGTCTGATACTCATATGTATTTGACAATAAAAATTACCATAACAGTATTTCTTCTTCGCAATCAGTTCCATTTCATGAAATTTTTCAAGGGCTGATTTTATTGAAACTTTTTACTTTTAATTGTCTACTAGCGCTGGAAAAGGCAGAAAAATACCTCTATTCATGTAAGACGCAATATTGCAACCAACTTCTTAATCAAGTCAAATTTGGATAAAATGGTATTCAAAGAAAAGGGAAACCAATTTTGCTAGCATTTGGAAGTAGTTACTCATAGGCTAAATTAAGTTCTTGATTCCTGATAACCCAAGATGGGTATGGACAAGTTCTAATAGTAGCATCATATTATAGAATTGTAAGTCAACCTAGCATTAAACTAACTGCTAATAATTTATTGGGAAAGAGGTTAACGCGTTTATGAAACTAAACATAAAAAATAGAAAAATAAGACAGACACATCTCTAAAGGTGTGTAACAATTGAACTACCCCCTAACTCACCCACAAAGATCCTCAAGAGATGAGATTCATACTTAAAATTTAACAGCATTTGAAGTGAGACACTTAGCAAGCCTAAACTAAACAAGACAATTTGATGGCTAATGATTAAGGCAAACTCACCCAAACAGTCTACCATAAATTATGGGGCACTGAATAAACAAATAAACCACCTCAAGATTTTGAAATCTGCTTCAAGCCTTCAACAAGCCAAGACATCATGGAACAACTTATCAAATAATTTATTATACAAAACGCGTGATTTTCCTTGGAGAATAACAAGAAAAGTGCTTATAAATTTCATGTTAATTCATTGGTCAAGGTATAGAAAATACTGAAGGACGATGGCAACATTATTTTCATCAATAAACTAAATTATTTTCAACAACGCCTACAATAAACACAGCAAAAGAATAAGCAGTCTTATAAGCATACCTGACTGGGTATCTGCCTCTTATAGAAAACAGATTTGGCAGTGAAATTGGCTTTAAAGGACGGCGATGAATGAATGTAAATAGAAAACTTCCCCTCATTGCCCTTAAAGAATATTTCCCAAAGTGGAGCTAATGGCAATGGCCCTTTGGTCAAAAACATAAACGCAATTTTAGGAACTCTCTTGAATGGATACTTTTTAACTCTTGGCATAAAAGATGCCCTCCAAAGCAGCTGTGCATCTGTCATTGCATGCATTAAATTGGAAGGAGGCTTAATCCATTGCTCCAAATCATTCCCAGCCTCTTCTTCAACACATGACTCTAAACTAGGCTTCATAGGTTCCAACACTTTCCCATAATTCTTCATCATATAAATGCTAACCATAGAAAATGATAAACACAGAAACAAGAACAGAACTAATATTTGTACCATCTTATGTGGCAAACCCCTAACATGGCCTCCTCTGCTTATAGCAGCTGATGATGATGGATCTTTACCTTCTTCCATATCTCCAGATTTCAACTGCATCTACTTAGAATTCAAAACCCCAGAAATTCTATTTCTGGGTGTCCAACTTTCAAGCATAATAACATACCCAAATCATATGCTTCTTGTCATAGTCAAAGATTTACTTTAGGAAACCCATTTTCATTTCAATTGCATAATAACCTACCCAAATCATAAATACCAGATCAAAGATCAAATCTTTACCAACTCTGGAAACTATCAAAGTTCAAGCCTTTACCAATCATACCATGCGGATTTCTAGATTTGTCCCCCACAACGAATCTTTACACTGCGTGTTTGATTTGTAAACCTAAGCTGTACCCACTCTGCGAAGACACGGAGGTTACAACTCAATGCCAATAATCAGTTATTGTTTTACTAATGAGAGTGGGGTTACTATAAATAGGAAATGGATGATATTTTGGAAAGAATCAAAGAAACTTATTGTTTGTCGATCCTTCGGTTAGCATATACTCGTAGCAGAGATTTACAACAGGAAGATTTTCAGGGATTTTTTGTTTGAGCGATGAGAAATGTGCACTTAAGATCTTACAACAAAGAAGAATTCCAAAAAGGCAGGCGTAAGCACAGAGAAAATGCTGCTTCATTGCCAGACACACACTCCGTATTTTATAATCTACTCCGTAGCCCGTAGGTAGTATATATCTATGTTGTAAAAACCGGACCGGTGAGCGACCCGGTCATGTGACTGGGTCACGGGTCAACCCGGACCCGGAGGGTCAACCCGGTCAAAGCCGGAAAACCGGTCAACGATTATACGTCTATATAATAATAATAAACATATAATTATATACACTCTCATTATATATTTTTATTTGTATTGTACATTTATATTATAATTTGGCATGATTTTCATTCTTAAATAAATATATAAATATATTACATAGTTTTTCTTTTTAGGAAATGTAACTTGCTTTTTGATTGGTTTAAAAAATGCATTAAAATTAAAAAAGAAATTATTTTTTTTTTGAAAAGACCAAAACCGGGTTTTCCCGGGTTTCTTGGGTCGGGTCCGGATCGGGTTTTTTCGGGTCAGCCGGGTTTTTCCGGTTTTTGACCATTTTCGGGTTTTGAAGAAACCGAACCGGATTTTTGTCCGGGTCACCGGGTTCCGGGTCAACCCGGCCGGGTCGGGTCGGTTTTTTAAACATAGGTATATATACTCCCTCGGTCACATTTTCATTTCATTTTTAATTGTCTAAATAAAATCATTTGGTAAGAATTTTAGATTTGATATTGAAAAGTACTCCCTCCGTTCTTTTTTATTAGTCCTTCTTTCCTTTTTGGGACGTTTTTTTTATTTGTCCTCCTTTCCGAAAGTTTTTGAGAAAATACCCCCACTTTTATTACTTTTACCCCACTTACTTTTTACAAATTACTTTCTCTTTCCTACTTTACCATCACTTTACTCTTCTTAATACACTCTCTTTCCTACTTTATCACCAATTTACTCTTTTTAATATACCATCTTTCCTACTTTATCATTTACCCTACACACTCTATACTTACCCTACTACTTTATTATTAAAACTCGTGCCAAACCCTAGGAGGACTAATAAAAAAGAACGGAGGTAGTAAAAATGATTGATAATTCGATCTCATGATTGGTCTAATTACATTTTAATTAAAACCATTTCAATATATCATTGCCAGATCAAATCTTATATTTATATTTATCTTTATCTTATCTTTATGGGATAAGGGTCAGATAGGGCCTCGAACTTGGGGGAAAATGTCAAATAAGGCCATATTTAGGATGTTATGTCCGGTTGACGTCATTTGGGGCGGTTCCCGCTGAAATTTTTTGATGATTTATTTTTAGAATCTTATTCATTAAGTCTAGTTTACTCATATCAAATTTGAACTAACAGTTCAATCGGGAAGACATTCAAATGAATTTTTGAAGATAACTACGCTTTTAACTGCACAGTTATCTTCAAGAATTCATTTGAATGCCTTCCCGATTGAAGTTTTAGTTCAAATTTGATATGAGTAAACTAGACTTAATGAATAAGATTCTCAAAAAAATTCATCAAAAAATTCTATCAGGAACCGCCCCAAATGGCGTCGGCCGGACAGAGCATCCTAAATATGGCCTTATTTGACATTTTTTTTCAAGTTCGAGGCCTTATTTAACCCTTATCCCTTATCTTTATATTTATCTTTATCTTTATATAATATATAAAATAACAATATGAAACAATAACCGGAGAAAAAATTCTCACCCAAAATGAAGACATAGTAAAGAATTAATAATTTTCAAAAAAAAAAGTAAAGAATTAATGAGAGAAGTAAATTTGGTATGCATTAATTAATAACAAAGTAAGTGATAACGGCCAGGTTTATAAAAAGTGATAAAGATGAGGAAATCAGTCATAGGTTCCATCAAAACATAACCTCATGTTTTTTAAAGTATTGTAATTTTTTTATTTGTATTCTAATTGTTATAAAAATATATTTCGATTTCCATCATTTTTATATCTTTCATATGAGACCAATATTGAATATATAAAAGTATAAAATATTTTAGCGCCTTAAAAACATCTGTTGTAACTTTATCTTTATCTTTATATAATATACAGTTCAGTGTAGAACAACAAGTGGAGGGAAAAATCCCACCCGAAATGAGAACATAGTAGAGAATTAATGAGAAAAGTAAATTTGGTAATGTATTAATTAATTATTAATAACAAAATACGGAGTAAGTGAAAGAAAACGGCCAGGTTCATAAAAAGTGACAAAGATGGGAAAATCGGTCATGGATTCCATCCAAATATAATCTCATGTTTTTAGGCTATGTTTGGCACAACGGACTGAAGCTGGAGGTTAATGTCTGAATTAGGATGTTTTTTTTTGGACTGAAATTTGCTGGTCTGGTCTGATCTGATCTGGTCTGGTCTGTTTAAGTCTGGTCTGGTCTGAACTGGTCTGGTCTGGTAAACGTTTGGTCTCTGTGTATTTTATAACTATCCAAGTCTGGTCTGGTCTGGTCTGATCTGGTCTGGTCTGGGACTGAAAACAGTCTAAAAGAAAACATCCTTAGAGAATATTGTCTGCATCAGAGACTATTGTCTGGAACTGAATTTTGAAGTGTTGAATCTGAATTACAAATTGAATTGAGTAAACCCGTTTGACAAAAAGAGCTGAAAAGTGTCCGGATAATATGAAATTACGTTAAAGGACATATTTATTAATAGAATAAAATATTTGTTATATTGATTTTTGTGTTTTAATACTCCGCAAATATTAAGATTTTAGAATAAATATACACGAAATATTATTACAGAGCATATATTTATTGTCGATTTAAAACATGAATCCCGATATGAATTTCCCCCCTGGCACATTTGCTTAAAACATGAATCCCGATCGATATGAATTTCCCCCCTGGCACATTTGCTTCTCTTCTGAATGAACCCTTCTTCACCTTTCTCAAATAGTTAGCCAAGCAACGCCGCAGAAGGAAGACACCCTAGAAGCGACAAAAAATGGAAATGTTGGGTAGAAGATGGGATAAATTGATAAGCTCAGAAGCTTACCAGTCGTAGCTGGTCTCCTCTGCCATCGTCCCTAGCTCATTCGCCACTATTCCATCACCGGAAACCTGCTCTTGTCACCAGAAGGTATTGCAGCAATGGAGAGGGCGAGGAAGAAGCTCGTCGTTCCAAT
Source organism: Cuscuta epithymum (assembly GCA_945859915.1). Taxonomy (NCBI): domain Eukaryota; kingdom Viridiplantae; phylum Streptophyta; class Magnoliopsida; order Solanales; family Convolvulaceae; genus Cuscuta; species Cuscuta epithymum. Next base: position 6,672,365 of record CAMAPF010000011.1, on the reverse strand, counting down.
CTACACCATAGCTTGAGATAAATCAGAGAGAGTTGATCAATGGAGAAAAAAGGCAGGAGGGGAGGATAATTTGGGAGCGGGGGTATATTATTGAATAGTCTGAACATCAACGCTAGGATGAGAAGCGTTGCAATTCAGCCCTGATATTTCAGATCCAGTCCACTTAAGCTCTTCTGCCAAACAGGACTAATATTATCTCAAAATAATTGATTGAACTAAAAGTATTTCAGCCTATTTTGAGCTTATTTGGCTTGCCAAACATAGCCTAATAAGCCTATTTTGAGCTTATTTTGAGCTTAAAGTGGTGTAACATTTTTATATGTACTCAAATTGTTATAAACATATATATATAAAATTATAATTTCTACTAACTTTCATATGACACCAATATTGAATATATAAAACTAAAAAATATTTTAACACCGTACACAATATGTTGTAACTTTATATTTATCTCTATCTTTATATAATATAAAGTAACAATGTGGAATAACAACTGGAGGGGAAAATCCCGCTCAAAATGAGAACATAGTAAAGAATTAATGAGAAAAGTGAATTCAGTGATCTTTATATAATATAAAGTAAAAGTGTAGGACAACAATTGGAGGAAAAAATCCCACTCAAAATGAGGACATAGTAGAGAATTAATGAGAAAAGTGAATTCAGTGATGCATTAAAAACAAAAACGGAGTAAGTGATAATTGCCAGGTTTATAAAAAGTGACAAAGATGAGAAAATGAGTCATGGGTTCCACCAAAATATAATCTCATGTTTTTTAAAAGTGTTTTAACTTTTTTATTTATACTCCGATTGTTATAAAATACACATCAACGTTCATAATTTTTATTATCTTTCATATGACACAAATATTGAATATATAAAAGTAAAAAATATTTTAACACCATAGAAACATCTCTTTCAAAAATCATAATTTTTTATTATTTTTCATATGATATCAATGTTGAATATATAAAAACAAAACAATAATATAACACTTTAAAAACATTTGGTTTTTAAAGTGCTATAACTTTTTTATTTGTACTCCGGTTGTTACAAAAATATATATCAAATTTGATAATATTTTATTATCTTTCATAGGACATCAAACTTGATTATTATCTTTCATAGGACATCAAACCTGATTATATAAAAAGTTATAAACCTTTAATAAGCATATGCTTTCTCAAGTGCTATAATTTTTCTATTTGTACTCTGATTTGTTACAAAAAACGTATCAAAATTTATAAATTTTTATTATCTTTCATATGATACCAATGTTACATATATAAAAAAATCTATTAATTTGTGCCGTTTAGGATCATTTTTACCGCACACGCTATTAGTCTGGAGTGATAGCTTATGATAAAACTGCACAAATTACATCACTTTCATTTAGTTTTTATTGTTTGCGTTAATATTTATGCAATTTTACGCTAACTATCGCTCTGGATTATTAGTGCACGTGGTAAAAAATTATGACCCTAATAGATTTTTTATATATGCAACATTGGTGTCATATGATAGATAATAACAAGTTTTGAATTTTGATATATTTTTGTAATAATCTGTGTAAAAAATGAAAAATTTAATTTATAGAATATATAAAAATATTATTTTTAAAGTGTTAAATTACTTTTTTATTTTTATATATTCAATACTGGTGTCATATGAAAGATAATAAAAAATTGTAAGTTTTGATACATTTTTGTAACAATCGGAGTACAATTTAAAAAATTACTACCTCCGTTACTTAAAAATCTTCCCATATCAAAAGTAGGTAGATTAAGAATAGTGAAAGATGATATGAATTACTAAGGGTATGATGGGGAGATAGTGGAATATTGTGATGGAATGTAGGATAAATAAAAAAAAGTAGTTGTAATAGTGTATTATTTTCAGAATTATTGAGGGTATGATGCGGAGATTTAAAAATGGGAAGATTTTTTTGTTACGGACAAAAAAGGATAGTGGGAATATTTTTTATTACGGATGGAGTATAAGGATGATTTTACTTAGACTATAATTTGCCCCAGACCAGACCAGTTTAGACCAGACCAGACCGGACCAAACTTGGATAGTTATAAAAATACAAAGAAACCAGACCTTACCAGACCAGACCAGACCAGTTCAGACCAAACCAGATCAGATCAGACCAGACCATCAAATTAGAGTCCAAGTAAAAACATCCTAACACTTTAAACAAACATGATACGAGTACTTTATTTTGGTGGGCCCCTTACAAATTTTCTCCTCCTTGGTTTTGTGTTGTTATGTCGTTTTTTTCTAAGCCGTCAGAAGTATATAGGGAAATATTTTTAATTTAACCTTACTAATTTAGTAAATACTTTTTTACTTAATATTATTTTGAGAAAAAACTCATAGACCAAGCCGGAATTCTAAATAAATTTAAAAGAACATTCACTTTTATCTTCTGTGCTTTTATTTCATTTATGAGCATGAATTAACTAATTAGTTATTGGGAAAAAAGTAACTTTATTTCATCTATTGAACCATGTTATCTTTTATACACCAAATTAAAGGGGAATTTTTAAATAGTCTAAAACTCCATTTAGTGACTTCTGTTTTTGGCTTATCAACCTTAACAATCATGTTTTCACTAAACATGTAAGTTTTGATTTTACACTGAATTGTGTTCATAATAATAAAAACATAGAATTAAAATTACTTTTCTGACTAAGTTACTGAAAGTTACTCTAAAAGATCGTTTTATCTATTTTTCATTACTTCATTAATAAATACGGGAGTACTACATATATTTTAAATATTTTGTTAATAGTTAGATAGATTCAGTCACTTCAACCCGAACTTTTCTAGACTGATAGTAACATTCACTTTTTCGGTAATACATATGGCATTATCGCAAATTCTTTGAAGTTGTCATTTTTTTTTTTTGTAAAAAATGGAAAGATTAAAAATCAAAAGGAACGGAACTCAACCAAGTGCATGTGGCCTGGTTCAAAACTTCAAAACACAAAAGGATATCAAACTGAACAACTTTTTTTATTTCGATTCAGTATTTAACAAAACTAGAGTATATGATCGGTCTGAACCAATATATCATGACTAAACGTGTGAAATTAAGAGTCTTTTAGAAAGAGAGCTAGCTAGTTTCTTATTTTGTTTGTTTGTAGTCTTTTTCAATACATTAATTTCTTTATTTAAAGAAAAAAAAGGATGACACCCCATCCCTGAGGGCCCCCCAACACCGACCGGACGGCACAATGGGAGGATGTAAATTGGACTATAATCACAATCTGACAGATAGAGAGTGGAGCTCTGTCCCCGATACTTGCAGAGGCCCTATGCATTTTTCAGCATAGTAACCCCTCATCGCAGTTGCCGGGATTCGAACCCGAGACCTAACCCTTGTGGCGCTCCCTTGCTACCAGTTGAGCTACGCCCACCGGTTCCAGGCTTCATTTTGGAATTTGCAAACTCTTTTATTTAAAGAGATATTACTAGGACTAAAAGAGTTTGCAAATTACAAAATAGGACTTTCATGTTTTTATTCCCAAAATAGGACTAATTATTGCCATGTTTTGACAGTACCAGCCTTCAAACATGACAGTATTTTCCAAATTTGGCAGTAATTAGTCCTATTTTGAGAATAAAAACATGACAATCCTATTTTGGAATTTTTAAACTTTTTTAGTCCTATTTCGGGAACTTTCCCTTATTTAAAGTACTTGAACTCATTTAGCAATTACGAAGTATATAACATAGTTACTCCCTCCGTCCCTGAAAATACTTCCAACTTTCCCTTTTTGACCGTCCCGAAAATAATTTCACTTTCTCTTTTCGTCCGTCCCGAAAAGAACTTCACTTTCCCTTTTTGGCAAAGAATTTGTGGTTCACAACAATTCTTACACATTTCTCTCTTCTTTGCACAACTCTCCACCACATAATTCTCATTTTCTTAATCCGTGTGCCATTTGTACTATGGAAGTAAATTCAGGGACAGAGGGAGTAGTAAACGCTTTGGTGCTCCGGCACTACGGGTAGCGCTCCCTGCCCAGCGTTTCAGATCGGGTAGGGGGCGGAGCTAGGGCACTGGGTCGGTACAAAAAATATTTATGAAACAAAAAATTACACAATTCTTTTACACTAAAAATATAGTTTTTTTTTTTTTTAAATTTGGGTTGGTGACGTGCACTTGTCGTGAGGTGCACTCAAAGTAATAATACAATACAACACTAAAACGTAGTATAGTGAAGTAAGGTTCGTATCCGCAGGGAAAGGAATACTTCTCTTTTTACATAAATAAATAAGTAACAATAAGGGGGGTTTATATTTGATTGATGAACTTTAAATTATATTTAAACACGAAGATGAACGAGTTATGTGGTTTAATTAATGAGAAGAAGACTTGGCTTTGCTTTTATCCACTTAATGAAATGTTCGTCGATCCTGGTTATATCTTTAACTATCTTCCTCTCGAATACTCAATCGAGGAGTATATCCAGTTCATCGAGGGTAGTTATTAATAACGAGAAGCGTTCATTAATAAAACTTACTATCGAGTCAATATAGAACAAGCGCCGTATATTAACTTGATAGTAGCAATAAACTTAAGATGAAAACGATTGAGATTGATAACCTCAACACAAGCGGTTTATTGGTTTAATCAATATAATTAATTCCCCTTAGATTATTAACCATGAGATGCATGCATTAATAATCCAAGTTTACTACCATGAAAGGACCGAATTAATAACAAGCGTATTAATCGACCGATTCTAGTATTAATTAATATATGAAACAAAACTAGTTGATCCTTTAAGTAATGTTCGAAATATTAATATGAAATATGAATAGGAATTAATTAATACTCAAGAAAGAATATTAAAGAAGATGAATCTTACTATAGTTAATATCAAGATGTTAACTAATTGTCATCTTAGTAACACTCCCCGATATTAACGTAGAGGAAGAAATAACTATTACTATAACTAATGTCAAGATGTTAACTAATTGTCATCTTAGTAACACTCCCCAACATTGATATAGCAATAGTATTTAAAAGAAGAATTAATATTCAAGGAAGAAGATTAAAGATAATAACTTATAACTTACAAATTCATTAAGCTTCAAAGTAGCAAAACCAAGATGGAAGTTTAGCTCCTCATTTGGAGACTAAACATGCTAAAAGAAATATAAAGAAATGCTATTCTAAACTGAGCTTAAGAGTGTATAGGAATTCGTGTCTAAAAGTGAAGGAAAGGAGGTGTATTTATAGGCTTTTTGAGGTGCAGGATCGAGTACTCGATCGAGTATGTATACATACTCGATCGAGTATGTATAGAAATCAGAATTTGGTCAATACTCGATCAATACTCGAGTAGATTTTATGTGCATACCCGATCGAGTATATAAGCATACCCGATCGGGTATGGACACTCGAACGTGGGAAGATCTTCTCCTGCATGTTCCTTTGTTTTCGGATCCGATCCGATTTGAAATGTCAGCCAGATACCCGATCGAGTATATGTATATACTCGACCGAGTATAGACCAAAATCAGGATTTTTCCTTCTTTTGTCTTGTACTCTTGCACCTTCCTTCACCATTGATCATTTGATTGATCTTGGACCCGTTTAAGCTCAGAATAAACCTAATCTAAACAAATTACAAGAATTTAACAAACTAAACTATTACACCGAAAGTGTGTAATTTCCGAGATATTAAACAATCAAAACTAACTAAAAACGTAAATAAACATACGGAAATTACAAACGTATCAACTCCCCCACACTTAGTTCTTTACTCGTCCTCGAGTAAGGTCAAATGTTCAAACAGTTTAAGACCATTCCATGAGTTCAAGAAAGAAATGAACTAAGATCACCAAGAAATAAGAAATGATTTTACAAACAACATTCTCTCTTGGGTTTTATGATCTTCTATGCTCCATCTTCTTGCCTCTTCTCTTCCTTTTTTCTCTTTTTCTCCTCTTTCTCCCCAAAAGATCAAGTGAGTTCCTGCACACAGAAAAATATTCCTCTCATATCTCTCATTTTGCCTAGGAGCCTTTTCAGGTTTTCATCCTAGCATCTCTTTGTGTTTTTCCATCCTTTCCAAACTCACTCAAAATTTTTTATAAGCCATTTTTGCTTAGATTGCCCATTCTTGGGTTTTCAACCTAACTAGCATTTCAATTCTTTTATTTATCCATTTTTTTTTTTTTTTTGTTTTGTTAACAAAGAGTAAAAGAAATTCATGCATAGTAAAAGGTAGAAAATGAAATTACATACCATGAGTAATCTCCTCCCCCACACTTAGTTGAAGCACTGTCCCTAGTGCCCGCCTTCTCCGCCATAGTAACTGCCCCCAAAGCCGCCTCCATAGCTCCCATCGCCCATGTGAGTATCGCCACCGTCATCCCCGCCATCAAAACCGCCACCCCCGGAGCTCGATCCTCCAAAGTTGCCCCATTGAGTGGGGTCATACCAAGAGGGGGGTGGTGGTGGTTGAGCCATGGTGTGGAATTGGCCTTGATGAGCCATGTAGGAATACATAGGTCCATAGAACCTACGTTGATCTTCTTCATATCTTCGGTTGTCTTCGGCCCGTTGCTCCTCTAGCCTTTGAAACCCCGCCCTTTGTTCCTCCCGATACTTACCAACTTCATTGGTAACCCTATTAAATCCGTCAAGCAGTTGTTGGAAGTAATCGGGAGGTGGGTAAGCTTGGTTAGGTGCGGGCATGTGGTGATGTGCAACCTCGGGTTCTTGGTTCTCGGGTTGAGGCTCTTGGTCGGGTTGGTCTTCGGGGAGATCTTGGGCTTGTGGTTCTTGGAGATGTGGAGGTAGGGCGTGAGGGAATAAGTAGTGGGGCACCTCGAACTCCGGTCTATAGGTTAGTTTGGGGGTGTCCGGGTTTGGCATTAGGAAATATTGGACAGGTTGTACGTGGATGACCCAATTGTACATGTTTTTGGGTTGGTCTCCAATATAAACCGTATGGGAGAAAGATGTACATCCCGAGCGTCCTAACCAACCCATATCCATCAAGCAATAGTCGGGTATAGGAGAGTTATCCGTATACCCGAACCTACTCGCCAAGTGCATTATCACTCCACCCACAACTATGGTCCCTTTGGCTAAGCTTTCCTTTTTTAAATGTGCCCATATGAGATTGCATAGATTAAAGTCCACGTGGCGACGGAATAAGGCCACGGACATCAAACACACGTCCCCGATTCTAGTGTGATGGTTGTTGGGACGGCCAAGCAAGCAATTCGCCAAGAATTTTAAAAACAACCGGAGGATGGGGTGTTGGACATGACTTATATACATTTGGGAGGAGCTAAAGTCCACTTCCCCAGTCATCTTGGTCCATAGGGAGTGCCCAAAAATGGTGTTATCCGAGATGGCTCTCTCGTAGGGCACCGGGATACCAAAGTGTTCAGCAAACTCGAGTTTCGTTATTGAGTAGTTTCGGTTAAACAGACGAAACTCGAGTCTATCATCCCTAAAATCCGCCTCATCACTTTCAAATTTTACCGAACTCATGAATTCGTAGATAATTCGATCATTAGAATTGTATTTCATATTGAAAATACGGTCCATATCTAATGCATGAAAGAATTTTCTACAACTCTTATAGACTCCTAATTCTCGTAGAGCATCATGGCAAAGAAAACGGGAAGGTTTTACTTGCCTTTTTGTTGTTGCTAGGAGTCTAGTTCGGTGTTCGGCGTCGGCGGGAATGATGTCTTCAAAGCCCGGGATGGGTGCTATGGTGATTGAGCTCTCTCCCCTATTCTTCCTTGGAGCCATTGTTGATGAATTTGAGCTTGAAATCCAAAAATTCGAATGGGGGTAGGGTTTTTGGATTTTGTGGATGTTTGGGGAAAGTGGGATTTATGGGTATAGATATGGAGAGGAGATTGAGGGGAGTATTTTGGTGGTGAAATGGGATGGTTTGGTGGAGAAATGAGGGAGTTTTGGTAGAGAGAAGGTGAAAAAATGGAGTTTTGGGGGAGAGGGGTTCGAAGTTGGGAGTGTTTTGGAGAAGATGAAGTGAAAATGGGTGTTGTTTGGGTATTAATCGCAGGGGTACCCGATCGAGTATCCCTGTATACCCGATCGGGTACCGGAGGCAGGGGCATAGAAAAGTTGATTTTCCACTTATACTCGACCGAGTATTGATATGTACTCGATCGGGTATAGGAGGCAGGGGCTTATTGCTTTCATTTTTCCACCAATACTCGATCGAGTATCAACCTGTACTCGATCGAGTACAGGAGACAGATTTTTTTCTTCTTCTTATTTCAGTTCATACTTGACCGGGTAAAGAGGTATACCCGATCGAGTATGCCTCCATTTTTAGAAATATATGGCTACTTCGATCGAGTAGTGCCTCGGTTCCTCTTTTAGACAATACCCGACCGAGTATGAGATGGTACTCGATCGAGTATGTCCCCAGACACTTCAAAACCTGCATTTTCTTCTTCTTCAAAACAAACATGTGATTAGTTCCCTCTCTCTCTTTTCTCTCAAATTTACACAAAAAGGAAATAAAATCTAACTAATTGACTTGGGTTGCCTCCCAAGAAGCGCCTTATTTAACGTCGTGGCACGACGTTTTATTTATTTTTATTTTTATTTTATGTGGGATCGCGAGCATCCCTTCCTTCATTTCTTTTCTTTAGCCTTTTCCAGTAAGGCCGGCCTTTCTTCTTTGTTACCACCTCAATAGTAGGTGGTTTTCCTTTCAAAATAGATTTTTGGGGTTCTTCTTTAACAAAAATATTCAGTGTTGGTGGTTCAAAAACATTTAAAGAACAAAGAGATTGATTTTTAATTTGTTTTTTAGTAGAATCAAAGATGTTGAATTCTACTTTTTGGTTATCAAATTCTATTGTTAATGAACCACTAAACACATCAATTTTTGTTTTGGCGGTTTTCAGAAAAGGCCTTCCCAAAAGAATGGGTGTCGTTTGGTCATCATCCCCCATTTCAAGAACATAGAAATCAACAGGGAAAACCAAATTTTCTACTTCTACTAGCACATCTTCTATTACACCTTTTGGGTAAATATTAGATCGGTCCGCTAGTTGAATCACTACACCAGTTTGATGTAGTGGGCCGAGTTGTAAGGATTTATACAAGGAATAAGGAATGACATTTATTGATGCTCCCAAATCCAACAAGGCCTTAGAAAATACGGTGTTCCCTATTTTGCAAGGAATAGTGAACATGCCCGGGTCGCTACATTTTTCGGGTAGTTTCTTTTGAAAAAGGGCCGAAACATGTTCACTCACCTTAACCTCTTGTTTTCTCTTCACTTTATTTTTTGTTTTTGTTTTGCATAATTCTTTTAAAAATTTAGCAAAACGGGGAATACTTTTAATTGAGTTAAGGAGTGGAAGGTTTACCTCACATTTAGAGAAAGTTTCATAGATGTCAGCATCTTTGTCAAACTTCCTTGTCTCCCTCAATGCCTCGGGAAATGGGGCCTCTAGTTCATATGATGAATGTGGAGGCAGTTTTGCCTTTGTGATTCCATCCTCCGGTTGAGCTTCTTCGTGATCAGCTTCCTCGACCTTTTGATCATCCACCTCCTTCATTGTCGTATCACTTCTCAGCATGATTGCGTTCACATGTTGTCTCGGGTTTTGCTCCGTTTGAGACGGGAGTTTACCCGAGTCCTTAGCTTCAAGTCGACTTACGGCATTTGAAATTTGGCTAACTTGAGTTTCCAAATTTTTAATGCTTGACTTTGTCTCATGTTGGAATTGTATCATGGTTTGTTGAAATTGTCCCATGCTTTGTTGCATGGTAACCATGTTTGAAGTCAAAGCTCTTATCATGTCATCAGTTGACATATTAGGTTGAGAATTTGAGCCTTGATTGTTGAAAGGTGGTTGAGAAGATGGGTTGGATTGTTGGGGGTTTCCATACCTCAAGTTTGGATGATCCCTCAATCCTTGGTTGTAAGAGTTGGAGAATGGGTCGTACCTCCTTTGTTGATGTCCTTGGAAACCCAAGGCGTTGACTTGTTCTAGATTGTCTTCTTGAAGAGTTGGGCATGAGTCCGTGGGGTGCCCCTGTTGTGTGCAAATGCCGCAGACCTTGACTTCTTGGGTCTTGGATTTTAAGAGGAAATCCTTAACCAAAGAAGTCAAGCCGGCAACTTGACTCTCCAGTGATGATGTCGATTCTGCAGCGGCAACTCTACGAGTTGAGGATCTGCGACCGAATTGTCGTGAGTTCTCGGCCAATTCCGAGATAAGATTTATAGCTTGTGAAGGAGTTTTATTAACATTGCCGCCTCCACAAGCGGCGTTCACCATCCTTCTATCATCATCAACAAGACCATCATAAAAGTATAAGATGAGGTCTTGTTCTGAGTAGCCATGATAGGGACAGCTAGCACATAGCTTCTTAAATCTTTCCCAAAATTCATATAAGGATTCATCATCCTTTTGCTCGATGTTGCTTATTTGCTTTTTGAGAGAAGATGAGATGGAAGCAGGATAATACCTATCGAGGAAGCACTTCTTCATTTGTGCCCATGTGTTGATGCTTCCCGAAGGAAGATAGAAAAGCCAATCCTTCGCGGTATCTTTCAAGGAGAATGGGAAGGCTCTTAGTTTTATTTGCTCTTCTGTGGCACCGTTTGGGCACATGCTTGTGCAAACGATGTGGAACTCCGAAAGATGTTTATTCGGGTCTTCTCCTCTCATGCCATGGAAAGATGGCAATAAATGTATGAGCCCAGATTTCAGCTCAAATGTATTACCTTCATCAAGAGTAGGAAAGGTAATACATAATGGTTGTTGATTCAAGTTTGGAGCCGTGAGCTCCCTCAAGGTCCTTGTCTCGAGAGCCATGTGGAATGACTCTTCGGATTCGCTAGAGCTAGCGTTTGAGGATTCCTCCGAGGGTGTGTGCGGAAACAAATTTCTCAACCTCTCGAAGGCTTGTTCTATTTCGGGGTTTGTTTGGTAAGTAAGCTCGTTTATAGAACGGGTTTTTACCATATACTCATGTCAGCTCAGAAATAGAAAAAGTAAGAACTCTTTATATTTTATTTATTTAATTTTTTTTTTATTTTTTTTATTTTAAAAATAAAAAGAAAAATAATTGCCTATCCCCGGCAACGGCGCCAAATTTGACGTGCACTTGTCGTGAGGTGCACTCAAAGTAATAATACAATACAACACTAAAACGTAGTATAGTGAAGTAAGGTTCGTATCCGCAGGGAAAGGAATACTTCTCTTTTTACATAAATAAATAAGTAACAATAAGGGGGGTTTATATTTGATTGATGAACTTTAAATTATATTTAAACACGAAGATGAACGAGTTATGTGGTTTAATTAATGAGAAGAAGACTTGGCTTTGCTTTTATCCACTTAATGAAATGTTCGTCGATCCCGGTTATATCTTTAACTATCTTCCTCTCGAATACTCAATCGAGGAGTATATCCAGTTCATCGAGGGTAGTTATTAATAACGAGAAGCGTTCATTAATAAAACTTACTATCGAGTCAATATAGAACAAGCGCCGTATATTAACTTGATAGTAGCAATAAACTTAAGATGAAAACGATTGAGATTGATAACCTCAACACAAGCGGTTTATTGGTTTAATCAATATAATTAATTCCCCTTAGATTATTAACCATGAGATGCATGCATTAATAATCCAAGTTTACTACCATGAAAGGACCGAATTAATAACAAGCGTATTAATCGACCGATTCTAGTATTAATTAATATATGAAACAAAACTAGTTGATCCTTTAAGTAATGTTCGAAATATTAATATGAAATATGAATAGGAATTAATTAATACTCAAGAAAGAATATTAAAGAAGATGAATCTTACTATAGTTAATATCAAGATGTTAACTAATTGTCATCTTAGTAACACTCCCCGATATTAACGTAGAGGAAGAAATAACTATTACTATAACTAATGTCAAGATGTTAACTAATTGTCATCTTAGTAACACTCCCCAACATTGATATAGCAATAGTATTTAAAAGAAGAATTAATATTCAAGGAAGAAGATTAAAGATAATAACTTATAACTTACAAATTCATTAAGCTTCAAAGTAGCAAAACCAAGATGGAAGTTTAGCTCCTCATTTGGAGACTAAACATGCTAAAAGAAATATAAAGAAATGCTATTCTAAACTGAGCTTAAGAGTGTATAGGAATTCGTGTCTAAAAGTGAAGGAAAGGAGGTGTATTTATAGGCTTTTTGAGGTGCAGGATCGAGTACTCGATCGAGTATGTATACATACTCGATCGAGTATGTATAGAAATCAGAATTTGGTCAATACTCGATCAATACTCGAGTAGATTTTATGTGCATACCCGATCGAGTATATAAGCATACCCGATCGGGTATGGACACTCGAACGTGGGAAGATCTTCTCCTGCATGTTCCTTTGTTTTCGGATCCGATCCGATTTGAAATGTCAACCAGATACCCGATCGAGTATATGTATATACTCGACCGAGTATAGACCAAAATCAGGATTTTTCCTTCTTTTGTCTTGTACTCTTGCACCTTCCTTCACCATTGATCATTTGATTGATCTTGGACCTGTTTAAGCTCAGAATAAACCTAATCTAAACAAATTACAAGAATTTAACAAACTAAACTATTACACCGAAAGTGTGTAATTTCCGAGATATTAAACAATCAAAACTAACTAAAAACGTAAATAAACATACGGAAATTACAAACGTATCAGTTGGGCTTGTGTCAGGGCCAGCCCTCCCCTAGCTATGCCCCTGGTAGTACCAGAGCCTAGGTTTAAATTATTGCAAATAAGATAGGAGGTCATTCACTCGCACAATGTGACTCTAGTTAGCGAACTACGGAGTTGCTTTGTGTAAGGCCATAATAAGATAACTAAGCTCATTCAAACACTAGTGTAGAAGGAGTTTTAGGGTCTGTTTGCAATAGCTTATACTTTTAAAAAAAGTGTTTTTTTTTAATGAAATGAGGAGAAGTGATTAAATAAAAGTTGATAGTGTTTGAGAAAAAAATGAATTTGAAAAGTAAAAGTGAGTAGTGTTTGGTAAAATAAGTGTTTTTTGTGTAATAGAAAAAGTAAAAACACTTTTGACGCGGAAGCCGAGAAAAATAAAAGTTGTAGTGTTTGGGAAAATAAGTGCTTTTTTAAAGCCAAAAGCTGAGAAGTGCTTTCTTAAAATGAGTTGCAAACCAACCCTTAAAGAGTAGAAATCCACCACATCAGTAGTTATAATGAAGTACAGATGTCAGATGATACTCTAGATCTTGTGTCATATAAGGATGTTTTTACTTGGATTGTAACTTGTTAGTCTGATCTGGTCTGTTTAAGTCTGGTCTGGTCTGCCCTGATCTGGTAAATGTCTGGTCTCTGTGTATTTTATAACTACGGAATTCAATTCTGGTCTGGTCTGTCTGTTTAAGTCTGGTCTGGTCTGATCTGGTCTGGTCTTGTATGAAATTGAAAACATTCCAAGTAAAAACATTCTTACTTATCTTATAGTCACTTCTTTTAGACTTTTAATGTTTTATCCAAGACACAAAATGAATCAATGGAACTACATTGGGTTGCAATACTAGATACATATCACATAAAGTTGATAATGAATCCAGTGTTTAAGAAAATAATTCGATCAGCTAGTTCATGTTTCACACAATAATGTCAAGTACAAATATTGCAAGTCAATGTGATCATCATCATAAAGCATGGTTATTAGTGATAAACATATGAATGAATGAATGAATGAATGAATGAATGAATGAATGAATGAATGAATGAATGAATGAATGAATGAATGAATGAATGAATGAATGAATGAATGAATGAATGAATGAATGAATGAATGAATGAATGAATGAATGAATGAATGAATGAATGAATGAATGAATGAATGAATGAATAAATATATAAATAAATAAATAGAGTGATTTGAGTGAATATATTGTGTACAGATCGTTACTCACATCGATCGTTACTTGCATCAATCAGTATTTATTTATTTATTCACATGTTTCACTACACAATCGATGTTTATCATTGATAAACATGCTTTCATTACACACACGGGCTTAACATACTATCTATGACAGAGCGATTGATGTACTTGATGAGGGGTAGATGTACACGGATATCATGAGGTATGTTCAAGCATTGTTACACCGTGTGCCGATGTATTGGGCCGAGTAGACCATGAATATGTGACCGCCTCTCAGTATTCAATGACATCTACATCCACGGGAGGGTCTCCCCAACCACTAAGACGTGATAGAGTGGTTCTTCAGCCTTGTAACCGGTGCAGACGTCCCTGACCACAGGCACAGACACGCCCACAACCTCATGACCTTTATGATGATGATCACGTTGACTTGTGATATTTGTACTTTACATTATTGTGTGAAACATGAAGTAGCTGATCGAATTATTTTCTGAAACACTGGATTTATCATCAACTTTATGTGACATTTCTAGTAAAAACAAAAAGGATTACACCCCATCCCTGAGGGCCCCCCAACACCGACCGGACGGCACGATGGGAGGATGTAAATTGGACTATAATCACAATCTGACAGATAGAGAGTGGGGCTCCGTCCCCGGTACTTGCAGAGGCCCTATGCATTTTTAGCATAGTAACCTCTCATCGCAGTTGCCGGGATTTGAACCCGGGACCTAACCCTTGTGGCACTCACTCGCTACCAGTTGAGCTACGCCCACTGATGACACTAAGGTATGAGTAAACTTTTTATAGTGACTAGCTCCACCGCTTTCACGGCTACCCCAGATACCCAACTTTGGTTTGGCCCTATGGGTTAGTATACACCGTTTGGCCCTACCGCCTGAAGGGTTTTTTGGGGGAGCATAGTTTCACTGGTGCTAGTGGGATTCGAACACGAGACCTCTCCTATGTAGGGGTAACCCCACAACCAGCTAGGCTGGAAGTGATGGTTGACATTTATAGTATTGTGACCCAATGTAGATCCATTGATTCGACATGTGTCTTGGATATGTTTTGTTTTAAGCAACCTATACTGACTATAAAGAGCATATGTTTGATGTTTTTGAGTTGACTGGATTGTAAGGAGCATTGTATTATTGTTTTTGTACTGCACAGAAGAATCGCCACTTCAAATGGCGACTTTCCTTAACCGTGATTAACTCCAGCAGTATTTTGGAAATTATTTTTAACCCAACAGCATTTTGGGAATTATTTGTTTAATTAGCATTATTTTCGGGGGAAAGCTCCAGAAACTGAATCTGGAATATCATCGCGACATAGGTGATATTTTAGTTGATTATAATGATGTTATTTTAAATGGAAGGTAATAATAAAAAAATAGTAATTATATATACATGCTTAATTTATTAAATGAATAAAGACAAATGGAATTTGAAACCCTGTTTATGGATTTTGATAGGTTAGCATGCCAATAGGGATAGTTCTTATGGCCGTAGAATTTAATTGATTAATTACGGGTGGTTTGGACAATACCCGAATTATGACATTAAATTATGGGTCCACAACCACACAGTGGACATTATCCAAACTTTGAAATTTGAACGTTTAGGGTCCGCATCCACGGAGTGGACAATACCCAAATGATAGGCTTGACCCACACAATGGTCAGTGTCGATACTACTCAGAGGGTTTGCAGCCATCGAGTGAGCAGTACCAGATGAGGAATGATCCGTTTATCCAGTCCAGTAAACTAAGGAGTAGAGTTATCAAAAATTAATTAAGGGAATTACGACTATGATATTGCTCATGTGAATTTTGAGAGAATGACACAAGAAAATGAGCATAAGATGAAATTTGAACAAATGAAACTTAAAGTGAGACACAGAGAAAGTTGAATAGAATATTGAATTACAACTATGATACTGGTCATGTGAATTTTGACTTTGACATAAAGTAATGAAAATGGAGACAAAGAATTAATGAAAAATGTACAAATAGAATTTGAGAAAATGAAAGAACGATGTAAAAACAAAAGTGAAAGACGATGGGAGAATGAAAAAGTATATATATTCAATTGAAAATTTAGATTTTGCTCATAAGTTATTTATGTGGAAATAAGCTAATGTTGAATACGAGGGACAACGAGATAAATTAATGAATGAATAAAGTTATGATTTTACATTAACTAGTATTGTACCCGTGCAATGCACGAGAAAAATATATTTTAATATTTTATGTATGATGTAATACTACATTGAAATATTATGTAGAATACATTTATGTATACAAACAACACTGAAACATTGTATGCATAATAAAAAGGAACGAATATAAGATGCTACAATAAATGTATTTATATAATAAAAAACATTACACCATAAAAGAAATTAGACATTTAAAAAAAACTTTTTAATACACAAAATTCAAGCATATTGAATATGTAACTATTTTTTTAAAATAAATACATATTTATATATGACTAAAATAAAGGTTATTTACAAAAATTGTGACCTTTAAGTGCAGTTCTATAATTGAGACTTTAGTCATAGTAATCTATAAATAATACGGAATGCTTTGTCATGTGTCGTCTTCTAAGCAAAAATCCGTGATATTATTCTACATTCTCTTGTCAATTTAGTATCATGTATATTGATTCTAGCTCCTAGATACTACATTGCTTATTTTGATTCTTACACAATTCAACATGAAGAATAAAAAATTACGTGTTTATTAAAAAGTTGGTTGATAAAATTGACAAACGTGCTTTTGAAAATATACGTGCTTTTCAAAAAATTACGTTTTTGAAAATATAGATTATCAAACGTGCTTTTTTTTTCCTAGAATTGCACTAAAATAGAATTCATATTATACCTACGTGTATCTGATAGTTAAAAATGATGATTAAAAGCATACTCTATTTGGAAAGTAAAATACTTTGAAAGTTTTCATTTGACATATTGTCTTTAGCATTTTCAATTTTGCAAAAATCTCAATATATGTGTTTGAATAATTTAGAATACAATATGAATATTATTAAGTAATTATTCAAAAAAGAGGGACTCAAAAAATGAATAAATAAGGACATTGCATTTGAGGTTTGCGTAAATCATGAACGTCCTTTAAATTTTGGGTCTTTAACACACCTAGCAGCGATCAAATCAAAAAAGATAAAAAGGTCAAATAGATCATTCTATTATATTGCATGCATTACTTAAGCCTGCACATTAAAAAAGTAGAAAAAATTGATAATAATCCCAACTATTGTATATATGTATATATAAATATTTATAAACAATAAAAGATATAGTGAAATTTTAAATTTTGACCCTCTAATATGAATTCCTTAAGCCACGCCCCCCTAACTAATTTCTGGGTCCGTCACTGCTTGTTGGACTTAAGCATATATATTCCAATGTTTTTGAACTCTAACTAAACTTTGGTCTTGTTCAATTAGATATTTGTTATAAATCTAAATTTATACACAGTGGTTCTGAAATTTCTTTATCACATTGTTCTAAATCTAAAATTAGCAAAAAAAAATTCATAATCTCTCTTCTCACTGTTACATTCTCTCTTTACTTATTGGTGTATTGATTTTCCCCTCTAGAAGTAAAGTTGGTTGCGCTCAAGATAATAAGAAGGGTATTCCACAATCCTTCTCACATATGCTCGTGTTATGTGTTCAAAGTGTTGAGATTTTTTTTGCTTAGTCACTTATTTGAATCTAAGTTGTTTCTTATTTATTCTAACAAATTTCAAAACCAATATTTCAAACATGATTTGCACTTAGACATGTTATTCCACAATTTTAAAAGTATACTAAACTTTGATCATTTATATTTAGGTATTTTTCGTTGTAAATGTAAAATTTACAGAACTACTGCTTTAAGGATTATCTATATTTTTTCTTAAATATATACTCCACAAAAGGACCTTGGTTTTTTCATAACATCGATTGCTGGTGTTATTTATTAACAACCAACAAAACTTAAATGAGCAAAAAATGATTGGTTCTTACTTTTTTTTTTAGTAAAAACCACTTCTTTCGAATAACCTTGTTCCTAGAGTAAATGATAGAATTGAGTTAGTTGTCCAATAACTCGCATGTTTTAACTTTTCATAACTTCTTAAAATGACATATGTTAAACTTTAACAGTTAGAGTTATTACCCATGATCTTCCAAAACAATTTCAATAAGCTTTTGGTATTCTCCATCGTACTACTGTGATCTGGTAGTGTGAATATATATATGCTCAACTATGACATCTAAAAAGGATACATGATGAATCAATTCAATTACAACTTTCTCATTATTGTTTTTAATAGTTTTTATTGATAATATTTAAAAATCTAAATCATAAGAAATACATACCCAATAGTGTAATTCAGTTAACTTGGTTTGTCTTAGCAAGGAATTTTCCAATGGGAGTCCTTAAATTGAATGGGACAATAACGTGTGACCTGTACGTACTCCACATAGCGCAGCTAGGTGTCACAATGAAGTTCCCAAGGGTGTACATATCTCTTTCCTTCATACATTCTTTTAATTCCATGATTCCACCACACAAATTATTGCATGAACTCTGTCGCTCTTCAAAAACAATTATTCAAGTGTTAAATAAAGTTACTCAAATTTTTGTTGCAAATGCTGGCATAACATAAGAAAGGATGAAGCGAGTCCTTGACGCCCAATCTGTCCTTGATCTGTTAATCTCTAGGACTTTGTGGAACTTCATCTTCCCAAACGTAGTAATTAACTGGGAAACAACATGATTTTATTAGCCAATAATTAAACTACATGCCATGTAAATTCACTGAACTGTCAATAAATGATTTTATGACAAAGTTATCATCTCTGTTCTTGCCGAATTATAATAGATTGATGATGATGAACCGGTAATTCTTATACTTGTAGGCTTGTAGTGGGCAGTTTACACAGGCATGATCGAAGGGGTCGTGTGAATTGAAGTGGGTTACCCACAATTTTTTAGGAACTGTCATCTGTGATGTTAAAAGCTTACATACTACTACTATTGTAAGAACTTTTATCAACATTTGGCGCTATTTATTTATTATTTATACTAATATACTTGTATCACATGCCTCGAACATTCATTTAAGGAATAAGACAATGATAAACATAAATGGAACCCGGCAGGAACAGTTATTGTCCAGCCGGTTCCATTTATATATATATATATATATATATATATATATATATATATAGAGTGCTCTTCATGTCAGGCCGGCCTGACGGGCTGCCCCGTCCGGCCGAGCCCGTTTGGGCACCTTCCCGGTGGAATTTTTTGATGAAATTTTTTGAGCATGTTCCTCGTCAAGTCTAGTTTGTCCATACCAAATTTCAGCTCAAAATTCGATCGGGAAGGTCGTCAAATGATTTTTGCAAGTTAACTGGTCCGGAATATGTATTTTCCGGACCAGTTAACTTGAAAAAATCATTTGACGACCTTCCCGATCGAATTTTGAGCTGAAATTTGGTATGGACAAACTAGACTTGATGAGGAACATGCTCAAAAAATTTCATCAAAAAATTCCACCGGGAAGGTGCCCAAACGGGCTCGGCCGGACGGGGCAGCCCGTCAGGCCGGCCTGACATGAACATTCCTCTATATATATATATATATATATATATATATATATATATATATATAGAGGAAACTTCATGTCAGGCCGGCCTGACGGGCTGCCCCGTCCGGCCGAGCCCGTTTGGGCACCTTCCCGGTGGAATTTTTTGATGAAATTTTTTGAGCATGTTCCTCATCAAGTCTAGTTTGTCCATACCAAATTTCAGCTCAAAATTCGATCGGGAAGGTCGTCAAATGATTTTTTCAAGTTAACTGGTCCGGAATATGTATTTTCCGGACCAGTTAACTTGCAAAAATCATTTGACGACCTTCCCGATCGAGTTTTGAGCTGAAATTTGGTATGGACAAACTAGACTTGATGAGGAACATGCTCAAAAAATTTCATCAAAAAATTCCACCGGGAAGGTGCCCAAACGGGCTCGGCCGGACGGGGCAGCCCGTCAGGCCGGCCTGATGAGAAGAGCCCTCTATATATATATATATATATATATATATATATATATATATATATATATACATATAAATAAAGATATCCTGATAAGAAATGTGTACTTTGAATATTGCTCTATATGTTATAAATAAAGTTACCAGATATTAATAGCTCAACTAAAAAGTAGAAATTTAATCGGGATATTGTACATTTAAAAATATATTAAAATATCTGCTTTGAATAAAATGGAATATAATGTATTTGTCACTACGATCGAAGTGATATTACTTATTTCGAAATAACTAATTTGATTGATTTTTGTAAGGAATAAATGTAATTAGATTTTGATGATGCTATAGGATTAGAAAGATAGAGCACCCCCAAATTAGATTTTATGTATTAGATTTTTTCAATTGTAAGTATTAGTGTAGTCGACGATCAGAGTTGCTTTGTTTTGGATCAAATCAGAAGTACATCAGAACTGCTCGACCAGACTTGCTCTATGAGAACTGCTCCATCAGAGTTCTCTTACCAGAAGTCCATCAGAGTTGCACCCTGAGAAATGCTGCTAAACCTGGACATCTGATAACCGATGAGAGTTACAGATCAGAGGTACTCATCAGCGGACCTATCAGAATCAGAGTTAGAGTTCAGTCAGAAATCAGAAAGCCATCAGAACTCAACTCATCAGAAAGCCATCAGAACTCAGAAAGTCATCAGAATCCAACACATCAGAAAAGCCTGATCAGAGCCCGACCAACACTTAGAAGTTTTCAAGCAACATCCAACAGCTTTGAATCCAACGGGTAAAAACATCCAACGGCTAGAAGACTGTGCATGAAAGGAAAGCATTTAATGCACATTAAATGGGCCTGATACGCTGAAGGATTGATTGCAAATGATTGACCACGGAATCCGGGAAGATATATTATAAAAATAGAAACCTTCCAAAACGGCGGTCAAGTCAACAGTACGCGCATTTAATGCAGTTGTCTCCTCCTCCAACGGGCAGACAACCCCAGTATATAAGCTACTCACCGAAGAACAGGGATACAGCTTTGCTACAACTTTTGCTCACCATAATTCAAGCTCTCTTGAGATTCAAATTCTACAATCTTCAACAAGAAAAGTCCTACGTTGGGAAGATTCAAACTCCAAATCTTTCTTCCCCAACAACGAGCAAAGTTCATCCTGTTCTTCAACTCTTCAAGAACTTCATCAAACATCATTTGTGACGAAGCAAGTTGGAGGAAAAACTTTGTTTTTCAAAGGATCTTCTGAAAAGAAGGGCGTCCAAGTAACTGCAGTAGTGAAGTGGTAATACTTCCGGGAAGCTGAGTGAAAGGACCAGCCATCAGGACGTGGAATTGCATCCTGGGTGGCATCTAGACTTGAAGGAGACGAGGAGTGCTTCTTAAGTGCTAGGAATTAGCTTTGTAACCGATCTACTTCAAAGCTAGTGGAACAGTGGACTAGAGGAACGCGTTGTTCCTTGAACCACTATAAAAATATCCGGTGTCATTTACTTTACTGCAATTTATATTTCTGCACTTAGGATATTAACTGTTAACTCTAAGACTTGGAATCTGTGTTCAGCAGATCTTGTTTTCAGAGTTATCAGAAAGGCATTTGCCTTAGTATTTCTGAGGCTACCCGGACAGATCAGAATCCGCTGCCAAGGCCAGTTCTGATATCAGAACCAGCCTTTCTCTGTCACCAGAATCAGACCTTCTCTGATAAGTCACTTTGGACTTAAAGAAAATTTGAAAAACCAATCAGTCTATTCACCCCCCCCCCCCCCTCTAGACTGATTACCATATTAAACGGGACCAACAAGTGGTATCAGAGCCTCCTTGTTCTTGTAATCTTTTAGGTTACTCTCTGAACAAAGATCCACTTGTTCTTAGCCTCTTCATTTATTATAATGGATAATTCTCTTGCAAAGCATCTTATGTTTACAGATCAGAAGTATGATGATTGGAAGATCAGAATGAAGGCACATCTATGTGCTCTTCATGATGAAATATGGGAAGTCTTGGAAAATGGCCCCTTTATCCAGTTCATGAAGATCAATCCTGCTCACTCTATTGATAACTCTCAGCCCCAGATGATTGAGAAAGCCCGGTCAGAATGGACCAAGGAAGAGAAAAGGCAGTACAATCTAGATAATATAGCCAAGGACATCCTCTACAAGGCTATTGATGAAAGATACTTCAACAGAATCAAGAAGTGCAAGACTGCAAAGGAAATCTGGGACAAGCTAGATGAGATTGGAGCAGGAGATGAGCAAGAAAGAGATAACAAGTTGACCATTGCTATGAAGAAGTTTGATGACTTCAAACTTCTGCCAGAAGAATGCATTGCTAAGATGCATGAGAGACTGCTGATTCTCATCAGTGAGATTTCTGAGCTTGGGAAGGAGCTCACCATCAAAGAGGTCAACATGAAGATTCTCAGGGGACTGCCTTCAGCTTGGAAGATGAAGGTGATTGCAATCCAGGAAAGCAAGAACATCAAGACTTATGCCACTGAGAAACTCATCTCTGATCTCAAGGCTTATGAGTTTGAGATGCATGAAGAGAAGGAAGAAGTTCTTGATGAAAGGACCACCACTGCTCTCACTGCCAGCACCTCAAAGGTAAGTAACTTTGACCCCTCTACTCTTTTATCTGATGAGTATATGGCTGCTTTTGCCAGGAAGTTTAAGAAGTTTATGAAGAAAGATGGAAGGAGTCCATCTTCCATCAGAAGACCACATCAGAAGACCAAGTCTTCTGAAAGCAGTGGAGAGTACCTCTGCTACAACTGCAGACAACCTGGGCACTTCAAAGCAAACTGCCCCTATCCAAGAGTGTCCAAGAAGCAAGGACATGAAGAAGAAAAGAAACCAGAAGATCAACACAGAAGAAGAAGAGCATTCGTCTCAGAACAAGCTGAGAGAGATCCACTCTCTGAATCAGAGTCCAGTTCAGACTCTGACTCTGATGAAGCATTCTGCTGCTTGGATGCAGAAACTGAAGACCTCTGCCTCATGGCACAATCAGATGATGAGGTATGCTCCACCTCTGATTCTATTTCTTCTTCGGTAGGCACAGCCTTAAATGATGATCCAATGTCATCATTTTGGAAAGAGTTCCAAACTATTCAAGCCACTTATTCTTTTGTTAAAGATGAGAACAGTAGGCTGAAAGTTGACATCTCTGATCTTAGAAGGGAGACTGAGTACAAACTTAATCTCTTAACTGAGGAAAGAGACAAACTGAAAGTTGAAAATGAGTCTCTTCTTAAACGAATAAGAGACATTGAGGAACTTGAGAATAGATATAATAGTCTTCTGAAGATGCAATCTTCCATGAAGAATATTGGTGATTCTCATAACTTCACCTCTGGTCTTGGATATGTTGAACCAGAGTCTGGTGAGCCTTCTGTAAGGCCTAGCACCAAAGTTACTAAGGCTAAAAAGGTCATAGTGCCACAGACTTTGAGCCCCAACTGTCATGCTAGTACTTCTGGTACTAAAATTGTACATGAGAAGGTCATACCAGAGAAGCAAAACCTAAAGGTCAAACCTAAACAAATTCTGAAAACTAATGAACCTGGCAGAAAATCTAACAACAGGAAAAGTTTTCAGAAAAATAACAATCAAAGGCCTAACCCTATCAGACAATCTCATGACAATGGTATCAGAAACTGCTATCAGAAAGGCAGATATCAAGAGAAGATTAACTATAGGCAGAAGAGGTTGTCTGGTCAGCCTCAGAAGCCTAAAGTTAAGCGCTCCTCTGATCTTGATAGCATATGGGACTTCTTTCCAACCAAAAAGGCTATGCAGAAGTATGCAAACAGAAAGCATGATCCTCACAAGCATCTGCCCAAAGTGAATCATACATCTGTTTACTACAACTACCAGGTGGACAATGGGTACCTTCCACCAAGGTTTCAGTTGATGAGACCAAAATGGTACCAACTACCAAGACTACATTACCCCCCAGGACCCAACATTGCTTGGGTACCTAAATCTTCCTTTTAATTTTGCAGGAACTATGTGCTGGAGTCATCTCAGAACAGGAATGGTATATTGACAGTGGATGCTCCAGGCACATGACAGGTGACAAGAGTTGCCTATCAGAGTTCCAGAAATACAATGGACCCCGAGTCACTTTTGGAGGAAATGACAAGGATGGTCAAACAAAAGGAAGAGGAAAGCTGATCAAGAACCAGATAATCATTGAAGATGTCTCATATGTCAAAGGTCTGAAGTTCAATCTTCTAAGTGCTAGCCAGTTCTGTGACAAAGGCTACACAGTTGAATTCACCAAGACATTATGCTATGTCAAGCATGAGACAACCAAAGAAGTGGTTCTTACAGCCAAGAGAAGAAAGAACATCTATGTTGTTGACTGGCAAACAGCAAAAGATGGAACCTGCCTGATAGCCAAAGACAATTCAAAGCTAAGCTGGGACTGGCACAAGAAGCTTAGCCACCTGAATTTCAAAACCATCAACAAACTGGCAAGGGAACACATTGTAGATGGTCTTCCTGACATTGTTTACAAAAAGGAGACCCTCTGCAGTGCTTGTCAGAAGGGCAAACAAGTGAAGACCTCATTCAAACCCATAACTGGAGATCTTTCTACTTGTCCTCTAAATCTGATTCACATGGATTTATTTGGACCTGTTGAAGCTCCCAGTGTTGGTGGAAAAAGATATACTCTTGTTATGGTTGATGACTACTCAAGATATACATGGACTGTGTTCCTAGCAAAGAAAAATGAAACTCTTCAGAAGTTGCCATCTCTGTTAAAGCAACTTCAGACTGAGAAGAACATGAAAGTCAGGACAATCAGATCTGACAGAGGAACTGAATTTGTCAACAAGGTGATCAAAGACTTCTGTGATCAGAATGGCACTTTCCATCAACTCTCTGCTGCCAGAACACCACAACAAAATGGTGTTGCAGAAAGAAGGAACAGAACACTAAAAGAAGCTGCAAGGACAATGATTGCTGAATCAGGCTTGCCCATCAGATACTGGGCTGAGGCAATCAACACTGCATGCTACACCCAAAACAGGAGCATGATCCACAAGAATCATCAGAAGACCCCCTACGAGCTGTGGAAAGGAAGAAAGCCAAACATCAGCTATTTCCATGTGTTTGGATGCAAGTGCTACATTCTAAACAATGGAAAGGAGAACCTGAAAGTATTTCAAGAAAAAGCTGATGAAGGTGTATTCTTAGGCTACTCAAGTTCAAGCAAAGCCTATAGAATACTTAACATGAGAACTCTACAAGTTGAAGAATCCATTCATGTCAAGTTTGATGATGGTACCTCTGCAGAAGAATTATCAGAGACCCTGCAGAAGATCAGTCTTGAAGATAAGGTTTTAGACTTATCAGAAGAGGTCACTATCAATCCAGTACTCTCAACTCCTATTACTAATCCAGTTCTGATAGACAAAGATGAAGATGAAGAAGAAGATGATGTATCAGAAGATGAACTATCAGAGTTGCCTAGACAGCAACTGTCAGAACCTGATCTAACTTGGTTAAGAGATCATCCTCCTAATCAAGTGATTGGTCAAGTCACCAGTGGAGTAAGGACCAGATCTGCATCAAGAAGAGAAGCCATGTTCACCTGCTGCATATCTCAGATGGAACCAATGAGTGTAGAAGAAGCTCTAGAAGACTCAGACTGGATCAATGCAATGCAAGAAGAGCTGACACAGTTTGAAAGAAATCAAGTATGGGAACTTGTTCCTCGACCAAAGCATCAGAATGTCATTGGAACCAAATGGGTATTCAAGAACAAAGCAGACGAAGAAGGCAACATTGTAAGGAATAAAGCAAGGCTTGTAGCAAAGGGATACTGTCAAGAAGAAGGCATAGATTTTGATGAGACCTTTGCACCTGTTGCAAGACTGGAAGCAATCAGAATTTTCCTAGCCTATGCTGCTTACAATGACATCAAAGTATACCAGATGGATGTCAAGAGTGCATTTCTGAATGGAGAACTTGAAGAGGAAGTTTATGTTGAACAACCTCCAGGTTTTGTCATTCCTACTCAATCTTCTTGTGTCTACAAGCTCAGAAAGGCCCTTTATGGTCTTAAGCAAGCTCCCAGAGCTTGGTATGACACACTGTCCCTATTCCTAGTGAACCATGGGTTTACTAAAGGAAAGGTTGACAAAACTCTATTTCAAATCTCTGTTGCTAATCATATTCTATTAGTGCAAATTTATGTTGATGATATTATATTTGGAAGCACTAATCCAAATTTATGCAAGAAGTTTTCTAAAGTGATGCAGAAGAAATTTGAAATGAGTATGATGGGAGAACTAAGTTATTTCCTTGGATTGCAAGTCAAACAAGTTCCAGAAGGTATCTTTATCAACCAAGGAAAGTACACCAGAGATCTCATCAAGAAGTTTGGAGTAGATGGAAAGACCTCAGTCAAGATTCCAATGAACGCATCTCAAGGAATTGGACCAGATGATGAAGGAAAGGATGTTGATGCCACTACATATAGAGGAATCATTGGATCTCTCCTCTATCTGACTGCAAGCAGACCAGATATAGCTTTTGCAGTAGGAATCTGTGCCAGATACCAATCAAAGCCCAAGGAAAGCCATTTGGTTGCTGCTAAGAAGATCATCAGATATATCAAGGGAAATCCAAATGCAGGCCTATGGTATCCCAAGGGAGGTAACTTTGAACTAATTGGTTACTCTGATTCAGATTTTGCAGGTTGCAGATTGGACAGGAAGAGTACTTCTGGTCATTGCCAACTGCTAGGTGGGAGACTTGTCTCCTGGTTTAGCAAGAAGCAGAATTCAATCTCAACTAGCACTGCTGAAGCTGAGTATATTGCTGCTGGAAGCTGCTGTGCTCAATTACTCTGGATGAAGCAACAACTCAAGGATTATGGAATTCAAGCAAAGGAGATCAAGCTGCTGTGTGACAATACAAGTGCTATTGCCATCACTCAGAATCCTGTGCTGCATTCAAGGACCAAACACATTGAGATCAGACATCACTTCATCAGAGATCATGTGGAGAAGAAGCACATTTCAATTGAGCATGTTCCAACTGAAGATCAGCTTGCAGATATCTTAACCAAACCTCTCTCTGAGGCAAGGTTTAACAAGCTAAGGGAAGAACTGGGAATGATGGACGATCTTCCCAGAGACACATGAATCAGAGTTGCAGAAGTATCAGATGTGGATTCATCAGAACACCCCATCTCTGATACCCGAAGCTCTTATCCATCAGAAGCTTGAATCAGAATTGCAAAGATCAGACTCGCAAGAATCAGAATTGCAGGAAGGATCAGACTTTGTATTCATCAGAGGTCCTCGTATCAGAACATCTCTATCTCTGATACAAGGGCTAATATTTATCAGAGTGGCTGTGGACTTAGCAAATTTTCTCAAATTTCGGGCGAGACTATTCACTAAACTGGGTTTTACCCTTTTACCCCCGGTAGTTATTACCACTTTTGGAAAACGGCTTTCCGCCCGCATTCCATTAATTGCGACCTCGAAACCGTATATTATATCAAACGTCCACTAACCCAAATCCTTATATACCTTTTCTGAAACCTAAATCGCTACTGCAATTTCACTCTTCGTCTTCAAGCCTTTATCTCTCTAAATCTCCAACCTTCAAACCTCTCAAATCCTATCAAGAATTTGAAAATGAAGTTCATCAACATCACTGATCTCTCTGAATCGGAAGCCAAGGCGCTTGTGGCTAACATTGCCACAGGGATGAAGGTTGACATGTCCTCCTTGCCGTTGCTGGCAGAAAACAAGAAAATCATGAAAGAAGTCATTGCTGGGATGATCAACTCACAGCTAAACAAGATTGTAGCTCATCCTTATGAGCATTTCAGCAACTTGGATGTGGCTGAGTTCTACCTCAACGCCCACATCACCGGCGACGCCATTCATTCTCAAGTGCAAGGGAAAAGCCTGAAAATCGATGCTGACGCCCTCAACGAGTTCTTCAACATCGAACTTGACTCTCAAGACATTGACACCCCGACACTCATCGACTTGGAATCAGTCGAAGTCTCTGTGGAGACATTTGTGGACACCTACTGCCGAGAGGATGCAACAGGCATAGAGACCCTGTATATGAAGAAGAATGCTCTCAAGAAGGACTTTGAGAGGCTGATGAGCATAATGCACAGGTGTTTGTGGTGCAAAACAAGTTCAACTGATCAGATGAACCACGCCAATTCCAAAGCTCTATATGTTGTTCACAGAGGGATGAACATCAACTGGGGAAAAGTGTTGTTCCAATCCATCTCTGAGTCCATCTCAAAGAAGGACAAAAAGACTGGTATGTTCTCTACGAAGATGGGTCATGGACTTCTGATCTCCAGACTCATCTCTAACTCCAAGACAGCTCTCAGAGAAGCCACCTCTGTGGACCACATGAAGACCATCTTCCTCACCATCTCTCCCAAAGTCAACGTGGCCATTGCTGCTGAGCTGAAGAAAACCAGCAAGCAAGAGCAGAACAGGAAGAAAATGGTTGAAAAACCCAAGGCTACCCCCAAGAAGGTCACAAAAAGGGCTGCAACCACCTCTGAGCAGCCTAAGGCAAAGCCTGTTCAAACCCCTAAGAAGAAGCATACTCAGAGTTCTAAGATTGTCTCTTCTGAGAAAATTGCATCAGAGGAAGATGCATCAGAACAGGACGGATCAGACTTGGCGCCTAGATCTTCTCCCCAAAGGAAGCAGAAGCAGAAGAGGAGAAGAAGAGCAATCATCAGAAATGACTCTGATGACTCTGCCTCTGATCACGTGCAAAGGAAGAAGAAGAAAGAAAACCCTTCTCATAAGAAGTCAGACACTCAGGGGGAACCTGAATCAGAGTCCCATTTCTCATCCCTACCAGACATACATCTGATAGGTCCATCAGAAGGTCATCAAGCATCACCTATCAGAGAATCTCCCACAGAGTTCCATGCAGTTCTGGATAGGCAGTTTGACCGTGTGCTAGCCTGGAGAAAATGGAGAATGGGTCCTCTACAACAAATTCTTCAATTCTTCCCCTACTATGAAACTGAGGAAGCTGAAGTTCTCAAGTGGGTAGGAACAGATGATGTCTCACAGTGCTTTGACGTTGAATTCCTCGAGGCTGTTCTAGAGAAAAAGAAAGCCAACTGCAAAGGCAAGGCTGTTCTGATATCCAGCTCACCAGAAGAGCATGTCAAAGCTCTGGAGGATCATGAGAGAGATGCCTTTGATGCCTGGCTGATGGAGAAGAAAAGGCAGGAATCATTGATCAAGATGAAACCCATTCCAGGTGCAGAAGGTGAACCCTCTACTGCAAATGATGTGTCTCTGGCCATGATGAATCTGATCAGAGAATGGAGAACCTCTCAGTTTGAAGAAACAGTTCTTGAGGTAATTCCTAACTCTCCATCTCCACCTCTTCAAATTGCACCAGAACCCCATACCTCACCTCCCAAATCTCCATCCCCTACACCCACAACACCTGAATACACTCCTCCACCTTCACCCCAACCTCCATCACATTCACCCACTCCATCACCCAAGAAAACCCCATCTCCAATCCATCAGAAATCCCCCTCTCCTCACAGAACCCCAACCCCTTCACCTAAGAAGCCCTCACCCAAACAACCATCACCATGTAAACCCCCATCCCCCATCAGAAACCGTTCACCATCACCACCACCATCTCCAAAACAACCACCCTCTCAACCACTATCTTCACCCCTGCATACTCCTCTTCAAATTTCATCATCAGAGCCATCCCCTCAGGCTCCTCCTCAATCCCCTCCCAACTCTGTTCAAGTTCTGGCCACCACTCAGGCTCCTCAATCCTTCATAGCTGATATAGAGCAGGTTGGACGTCAAATCGCCAAAGGCATGGAAAAGATTCTGGATACTGAATATGAGACTGATACCCATCTCACCAGAGTCAGTGAACATCTCTCCAAGGGGATCAATATGCTGCTAAAGCATGTAGGCATCATTGCCACAGCTTTTGAGGTCCACAAGGATAAAACTGCAGAAAATCTGAGCAACATTGCTAAAGAGGTAGATGGAATCTCAGCAGTGCTATTCCATCACACTAAGGTCCTAGAAGAGCAGGACAAAGTCATCAAGGGTATTTCTGACTCTGTTGATACTCTACAGTGGTCTACTGACAAGGCTAGAGAAGAGATTGCTGATATTGAAGGCCTATGCAAGGACTCTAAAGAACTTGCTATCAAACTGATCAATAGTGGAAAGGACAGAGATCACAAGCTGACTCTCCTTGAAGCTACTACCAAAGATATTCAGAGTGCTGTAGATAAACAGAAGGAGCTTATTGAAGGTCTGGCCTCCGTAACTCAGACTCTGCCAAGTGCCCTTGAAGTTATTAAGGAGAATCAGGCCACCGAATTCTCAAAGATTGAACTCCTACTTGGTGATCTTGCTGATGCCAAAAAGGGGGAAGATGTAAGAAAACCTGCTAAAGCTATCAGAACTGCAGAAGGACCAAGCACCAGAGATGGGAGTCAGAGCTCTGGTGCTCCTGATCCTGCTATATACTTTGAGAAGACTAGGCAGAAGCAGATTGCTGCTGGTATCCAAAGACCAACTTGTAACACCCCCAAATTTCCCGCCCAAAATATACATTTAAAGAATGATTTATTTATAAAAGAAATAATAACTTTTATTTGAAAAGATCAGAGTTTTACAGCGGAAAAATATTCAAAGGGAAATAGGGGCGTTACCGCCACACTCGGTTCTCTCTTAACCGAGTGCACAGGCTAAAAATACTCCAAAATCATTTAACTACATTGACTACTACAACTACGTTTTCTAGCGGAGGCTCTCTCAAAATCAACCACTTCTTCAAATCATCACCTGTATAAAATCAAGTACAGAAAGAAAAACAAAAGAAGACAAAAATTAGCAATAATGCTAAGTAAGTTCCACCCAACCCCGTAAAATAATATAATTTGATATAATTTTTTTTTCTTGTAAACATTTTAGAGAAGGATACTTTCAAAACACCTTATGTAAATCATAAGTAAAACAACACTTATACAAAGTTCCAATCATATAACTCATAAATCATAATAATTCCAAAGATACCGGAAACGCCAAAATTCTCTTCTCTTTGAACTTTTCAAAAATCAATTTTCACTAACTTCCTAGTAATTTAGAAGGGCGGTACTCAGCACTTTGGTTGAGCCCGGTGGTCCGTTGTTATGTACGGCCACCCCGGGACTATCGCCGGTACCACAACTGCTCAATGGAAACGGAAACAACTACCTTAAGTGTGCACACCCCCTAAAGGTATTCCAAGCCCTCCGGGTTAGTAAGTTGATCCGGGTAGTCAGGATGTTTTCTACCAACTACCCCACCTCAAAAATTGAATGATTAGGAGCTACTACTACCACTACTACTCAAAAGCCGGGATGTTTTCTACCGACCATCAATTCACCTCAAACCAATACCAACAAGAATTGAGTAGTAGTAGACCTAACCATCCTCCACATTTTAAGGGACGTGGAAAACCGACACCACGGATTTCTCCCGTGATGCCCACTCTTTATGAAAATATTTATTTTTCTTTGTTTTCTCAAAATCCATCAAAACTCATATTTTTCAAAATACACTAAAATCCACATTTTATCAAACTCCAACAATTATATCAACATACTTACTATTACAAAATCACCCAAAATTGTACACGATAACTCATATACATATTCAATGATAGCAACCCAACATATATACCAAGTATAAACAATTTCTTAGGATGACGTTTACATAAATATAATTCTCAAACGCACAGAAAAACATTCAAAATAATTACGAAGAAAAAGGGCATAATTTTGGGTACAATGGAACTTACCTCAAAACTCCAAATACTCATTATTAATTCTTCTACTTTGCTCCTCAACCAAATCACCTTCTATCAGAATTCAAAAATCAATATCCTATCAACTTGGTGAAATTTCCTCTACCCTTTATAATTTACCCTTCTTATGATTTGATTAACCTCAATAGTAGTCCATAATGATTTACTTAATCTATTTTATCATAGTCAAGTTAAATTATCCGATTATGATTAATTATCCCATTTGTAATCTAAATTCCAAAATTGTTATTAATCCATAATAGTCCATTTTATTATTTATAGGTGTTTATTCACTTACATCGACTAATCTATTCTTATCACTTTAGTCAACCCAGTATTCTCCTTGTTAATCAATTCAAGATTAATTAGTATATTTCATTTATTATTTATCTTATTATTATTATAAATCTGATCCGCCACTAAGCCAATAGTCCAGCTCAAACTATTAACGTATTACGTATACGAGTCTGAAGCTACGTACTATGTCAGATGTCTTCTGATCTTCGTATTTTGGCACCGGGAAATGGCGCGCCTCCCTCGTCGACGGCAAATGGTCAACGGTGAACTCCTCCTACGGCGAGATGCTGCAGTCCCTCAGGCAAGTGGCGGAAGAGGTCCCCTCTCCCAGCACTTGTCAACTCCGGCGAACTCCGGTTTACCATTTTTAACCGCGACGGCCTTCTCTTCCGGCGTAGTATATATGTATGTATAAGTGGGTATAATCTGTACGCAGGTTTTGTTTAGGGATCGCCGGGTATTTATATTCTCAGGAGAAGATTCTAGGCTCTACGGTTTCAATTCGACCGCTAAAATCTTTTTCATTTAATACTCCGTATTATTACCATTTATATGTGTTTCGCATGTGTATTATTATGATACTAGCCTATTACGTAGGGAAAATTCTGGATATAAACTTTCCTTGTTTGTTCCTTTATCGTTGTTTAGCCAAGTAAATTTGTTTGTTTATTTGTAATGTAGGCATAATATTATCATTTGTATATTATTATATGTGTAATTGCATACACTATAAAATCAAATGTGCCTTAGCCATATACGTTATTATTATTTTATATTCGTAATAACGTGCGTGTAATATATTTGTTGTATGCACTAGCCGTCCACGTATGATGTTTTACTCCGTATAAATTAAAGTACGTCACACCCTATAAAAATGTTATAAAATACTACTATTATTGTTCGCTTAAATCAAAATTTTATTTAACAACCATAATTATCACAAAATATCACCTTACATTTAGTCAAACAAATTTAACTAATTTAATTTTATTTAAATTTTCGGAATGTCACATTCTTCCCTCCTTAAAAGATACTTCGTCCCCGAAGCATAATCTTAAAAGTTGTTAACGAATAATCTTATTCTATATTTTACACGATTTAGAAAATATCAATGTCCTAGAGTTCTTCAATTCCCTAGACTTTAATTAATCATCTCTCTTACAAAATACCAAAATTTTATTTTAAAAATTTTATGGTGTTACACAACTCCTCCTCGCTCTAAGAAAGGAAAGAAGACAGGCTCCACTTTCACTTTAGCCCAATGGCTCAAAAGTGATCTAGCTAAACCTGATGCTGCTCAATTCAGAGAGATGAAGAAGAATATGACCCCTATTCAACAGGAGAATCTCATTCTGGATAAAGATGGGCTGATAATAATTAACCATGGTGGGTCAATGCAAGAAGCAGAAGACTGGTGGCGAATGAAAGTGATCCCTGGCAAGGACATCTCTGAAGCCATCAGAAACTACCTTGATTGCAAGCTTGAACCTGCCTGGTCAGAGTGTCAGAACCCAAGGAACTTGGCCTCCATCAGAACAAAGGTAAATGCACTTCTGAAGGAAGTTGAAGCAAAGGAAGCTGAACTAGAAGAGGAAGATATCTAAACTCTATCCTCCTGTTGCTTTAAATACTCTTACTTAATAAAGATAACCAACTTGCCTCTATTTTGCATGGCAATTTCAAATATTTGCATTCTTATTATTTATGCTCTGATATCTTGTGTTATTCCTTATCTGATTGATTGTATCTTACTCTTACTATTTTCCTATGCCAAGTGCCCACCAAGATTTTGAATGAAAGTTTATCTTTAACTTATTTTTCTTTATGGTGAAAGGCACTTCTCTGGAAATAGTTTAAGGGTTTTGGCATCATCAAAAAGGGGGAAATTGTAAGGAATAAATGTAATTAGATTTTGATGATGCTATAGGATTAGAAAGATAGAGCACCCCCAAATTAGATTTTATGTATTAGATTTTTTCAATTGTAAGTATTAGTGTAGTCGACGATCAGAGTTGCTTTGTTTTGGATCAAATCAGAAGTACATCAGAACTGCTCGACCAGACTTGCTCTATGAGAACTGCTCCATCAGAGTTCTCTTACCAGAAGTCCATCAGAGTTGCACCCTGAGAAATGCTGCTAAACCTGGACATCTGATAACCGATGAGAGTTACAGATCAGAGGTACTCATCAGCGGACCTATCAGAATCAGAGTTAGAGTTCAGTCAGAAATCAGAAAGCCATCAGAACTCAACTCATCAGAAAGCCATCAGAACTCAGAAAGTCATCAGAATCCAACACATCAGAAAAGCCTGATCAGAGCCCGACCAACACTTAGAAGTTTTCAAGCAACATCCAACAGCTATGAATCCAACGGGTAAAAACATCCAACGGCTAGAAGACTGTGCATGAAAGGAAAGCATTTAATGCACATTAAATGGGCCTGATACGCTGAAGGATTGATTGCAAATGATTGACCACGGAATCCGGGAAGATATATTATAAAAATAGAAACCTTCCAAAACGGCGGTCAAGTCAACAGTACGCGCATTTAATGCAGTTGTCTCCTCCTCCAACGGGCAGACAACCCCAGTATATAAGCTACTCACCGAAGAACAGGGATACAGCTTTGCTACAACTTTTGCTCACCATAATTCAAGCTCTCTTGAGATTCAAATTCTACAATCTTCAACAAGAAAAGTCCTACGTTGGGAAGATTCAAACTCCAAATCTTTCTTCCCCAACAACGAGCAAAGTTCATCCTGTTCTTCAACTCTTCAAGAACTTCATCAAACATCATTTGTGACGAAGCAAGTTGGAGGAAAAACTTTGTTTTTCAAAGGATCTTCTGAAAAGAAGGGCGTCCAAGTAACTGCAGTAGTGAAGTGGTGATACTTCCGGGAAGCTGAGTGAAAGGACCAGCCATCAGGACGTGGAATTGCATCCTGGGTGGCATCTAGACTTGAAGGAGACGAGGAGTGCTTCTTAAGTGCTAGGAATTAGCTTTGTAACCGATCTACTTCAAAGCTAGTGGAACAGTGGACTAGAGGAACGCGTTGTTCCGTGAACCACTATAAAAATATCCGGTGTCATTTACTTTACTGCAATTTATATTTCTGCACTTAGGATATTAACTGTTAACTCTAAGACTTGGAATCTGTGTTCAGCAGATCTTGTTTTCAGAGTTATCAGAAAGGCATTTGCCTTAGTATTTCTGAGGCTACCCGGACAGATCAGAATCCGCTGCCAAGGCCAGTTCTGATATCAGAACCAGCCTTTCTCTGTCACCAGAATCAGACCTTCTCTGATAAGTCACTTTGGACTTAGAGAAAATTTGAAAAACCAATCAGTCTATTCACCCCCCCCTCTAGACTGATTACCATATTAAACGGGACCAACAATTTTGTATTGTACCCGATATACAAAGGTTAACATGCTACTATAAGAAAAAAGTGATTATACTTTGAATATTTGATTATAAGATATAAAGATATTATTGTGTTTTATGAGATATTAATTAAGAATTTCAATTAAAGAGTTGACTTTGTCTTATATTTTTAAATAACTATTTGGAATAAGATGAATTCTTCTGAGATTTATAAGTCGACGGATAAGTCATTTTGAATAAGTTTATATTTTCAATACGTGCAAATTTATACTACATATGTTAAGACTCGGGGTTCCATTCTAAAAGGTCAACCTTGATAGGAGAAGTAGCCCAAAGCCTTATATAGTATTTTATTGTTTTATAGCTTTCCGGTGCGAGACAAATATTTCAACACGCCCCCTTAGTCGGAACCGGACTGGACAATATCGGTGTGTATAAGTGGGGCAAACAGACACTTAACAAGCTACCCGTAATCATAGGTGTTAAACAAATAGTCAAACCACAACCAGACTTGGCTCTGATACCATGTTAAGACCCAGGGTTCCATTCTAAAAGGTCAACCTTGATAGGAGGAGTAGCCCAAAGCCTTATATAGTATTTTATTGTTTTATAGCTTTCCGGTGTGGGACAAATACTTCAACAACGTATTTGCAATGTCATTTTTAATTTTTGATTTATTACGTGATACCTGATATTGTTAATGTATGGAGAAAGAATGAACACGTTGGAGTTTTCTCCTCCGCGCTGGTTCATAGTAGATACAGGGCAGAATTGAAGGAGGAAAGCATTTAGGAGCAACTTGTCAATCAGCAGAGAGTCACACTTGCATATTGACGTGCACTTTGTCGTGAGTGCACTCAAAATAAATTCAACACTAACACTTATACGTAGTATAGGTGAAGTAGAGTTCGTATCCACAGGGAAAGGAATAACTTTCTTTTTATATAAATAGTAAGTAAAGGGGGGTTTTGATTGTTGAGTGATTTAATTAAATTTAAACACGAAGATGAACGATTTATATGAGATTTAATTCAAAGATAAAATTGACTTGGTATTGCTACTTTCCACTTGTTGATATATTTTAGTCGATCATTGTTATATCTATAACTTATCTCCTCTCGAATACTCAATCGAGGAGTATATCCAATTCATCGAGGATAGTTATTAACAACGACCGTTCATTAATAACCCTTACTATTAGTCAAGTATAGAACAACGCCATATACCGACTTGATAGTAGCATTTAATCTTTTAACTCCTTGATGAAATCAATTGAGATTGATAACCTTAACACAACGGTTTCGGTTTAACCAACAAAATTAATCCCTCTTAAGTCTATTAACCACGACCGTGCATTAATAAACCGAAGTTACTTACTTGTGAAACTATCAACGATTAACCATCGGTTCGTTGATCATTTCTAGTAGTAATTAATATATGAAACAAAACTAGTTGATCCTTTAAGTAATGTTCAAAATATTAATATGAAATATGCATAGGAATTAATTAATACTCAAGGAAGAATATTAAAGGGAATGAA
The DNA here is from genome assembly GCA_945859915.1 of Cuscuta epithymum. NCBI lineage: Eukaryota > Viridiplantae > Streptophyta > Magnoliopsida > Solanales > Convolvulaceae > Cuscuta > Cuscuta epithymum. Next base: position 6,635,244 of record CAMAPF010000011.1, on the reverse strand, counting down.
TCCTACTATAGTTAAATATCAAGATGTTAACTAATTGTCATCTTAGTAACACTCCCCGATATTAACATAGAGGAAGGAATAGCTATTACTAAAATCAATGTCAAGATGTTAACTAATTGTCATCTTAGTAACACTCCCCAACATTGATATAGAAATAGTATTTAAAGGAAGAATTAATATTCAAGGAAAAGAAGTTAAGAAAATAACTCACAACTTTAATAATCAACAAGCTTCAAGAGCAATACCAAGAAATGGAAGTTTAGCTCCTCATTTGGAGACTAAACATGCTAAAAGAAATATAGATAAATTCTATTCTAAACTGAGCTTAAGAGTATAAAGAAATTGGTGTCTAAAAGTGGAGGAAAGGAGGTGTATTTATAGGCTTTTTGAGGTGCAGGCCGAGTACTCGATCGAGTATGTACATATACTCGATCGAGTATGTGTAGAAACCCGAATTTGGTCAATACTGTGACACCGCTCCCGAACGTCCTTGAAAATTCGATTTAAAATTCAAAGTTTAGGTATTGGATTTCTGATTCCCAAACATTTTGTAAAACAATTAATGTTTTACGTAATTAATGATCGATTAGTGTACTATTCGAACTCGTGTATTAGTGTCGGGCATGCAAATACTATTTGGGTCTTATTAATAAATAAAAGAGCCCAACATTATCCAAATAGTGATACATAATCTTTCAAGACAATCCGAGTAAGGTCGGACGGCCCAAACGTTATTTTGAGCCCAACCCGCTAAAATAGCAAGTATTCGGGAATGGCGTTCTAGACCCACTCGGGAGTGACCCACACGGTTAGTAGCCCATTAATATGTATGACAAATGTCAAATAAGTGATAGAATGGTTAAAGAAGAATACAAATGCCTATAGTCCCATCTTTAACATTATTGAGCTAAATAATGGGAGTAGGATTTTTCTTCTATAATATCCATTAAGTAAATTATTGTGATAAACCTACACATATTGGAAATCAATAATGTGATGAAGGAAGTTGACTTGTCCTAAATGAATTAGGATGAGTACAAAAAGACATCTTTGACAAAAGATAAAACAATAGGACCCATTTTCCCATTTTTGGAAGTATTGGTAGATAATTTGGATCTCAAAATGATTGGGATCAATTGGGAACCATTCCACATGGACTTAGTACCTGCAAAACAAGTGAGAAGAGGTGAGAAGACCATATGGGGCGGACTCTTGGCTCACATTCACAAAAACTCCAAGAGAAAACAAAAAGGGGAGGTCCACCCCATATTTGATTGCAAACCAAATATCTCCCATGTTCTTTTGTGAGCCACATACTCTTTTAGCACGTTTAGGGGCTCCTAATACACCCCCCATACACCCCATTCGAACCCCCAAAGAGATAAGAGAGCAAGGGAATCCACACAACCCAAGAGAGAAGGAAGGAGGAGAGCAGTCCGCAGGTTCGTTCTTCAGTGCGTAGCTTTGATTGTTTGAGCCATAACTTGAGATTTACTCATCCAAATAAGGCGTGCGAGATACCAACAGAAAGCTCTCAAGACGAGGAATCCGTGAAGGTCTGGTTTGCATAAATCGGAGTAGTGGAAGGCTTCCAAATCGACCGAGCAAAACACGACCTCGCAGAATACGTTTTTGTATTCAAAGTAAGTTTGAATCCAAAACCTTCCTCTCTATTGTCTAAATCATATAAATGATTGAAGAACTATTATACACTGATTGAAGTGTATAAAATGTTATTATTATGTGACTTTAATTGTTGGAAAGGTTAGATACTAACCTAGACAAAACCTTGAAAGGTTAGGGAACGAATTCGTCGGGAAACACCCGTTCTAGGGACTGTTTTTGCATTTTCGGTTAGGAGTTGAACTAGCACCTTGAGGGGGCTGTTTAACACTCAATTCTAATCAAGGAATCAGTTCTCAAGCTTCCTTGGCCGAGGCTTTAGTCATTGGATCGAGAAGGAAAGTTTTAAAGCTCATTTGAGGTGAGGACCGACATCTAGTTGCTTACAACTTGTAGGTTATGCATGAGATTACCTAAATGCTTGAATCATGTTTTTGTGAATAAATATGCTTGAACATGATATGAATGATAAGTAATGGACTTGATCATAAATTGAAACCATATTGATGAATATGGAGTCATGTGAGATAAAAGTATGCTAATATGGTAAATTGACTTTCCAACTCATGTATGAATGTTATGTGTATGTAAACGTATGATTGCATGATGATGCTTAGCACATGGGAGGCTGCCACATATCTATGGATATGGAGGGGCTACCATTAAGAATAAATGAGTTGTAGGGATAATCTTAATAGTATTGTGATGCTAGTTAAGGATTGTTCTAAATGTTGATAGAATCAAACTTAAGGTTTGAGTTGTTTGTGATGAACTTGAATGAGGTTCAAGTGTCAAGTGTGATATCATGAAGTAGGAGATCTATGGTGTGATTGTATGAAGTAGGAGATCTATGGGGTGAATACATGAAGTAGGAGATCTATGGAGTGAATACATGAAGTAGGAGATCTATGGTATGATTATATGAAGTAGGAGATCTATGATGCGAGTGCATGATGATGTACTCGAGCCGAACTCGAGAAATGAGAAGTTATATTAGGGTTGGACCCTACGTATGTCGTGACCATTAGTCACGGGGTTTTGGTAAATGTTTTGTAATAAACATGGGCCTTTGAGCCGACTACTTGACTTTATATAAAGTAAGTATATATTTTGAAAGGGGTAATTTGAGATTACGGCCTATACTATATTATCACCCTATTTGAGGGTCTTGTGTGTGAAATACTTGTTGTATATCTATTAGATGCCTGCCACACCAGCACTTTATAGCCCTATAGAGTGCTGACCCCTTCGGGGGCGTCCCACCACCATTTTTCAGGTTGAGGCTAGAGCTTGCTTCCTGTGCTCGTTGCTCGAGAGATCATATAGGAGGGAAGACTTGGTTCGTGCTTCCTCCATTCTGTTTTTTTTTTTAAATTAATAAACATGCTCATGGATATTTTACTATAGAGCCTGCGTGCTCATGAATAGCCATGTGTGGCCCTTTTGTTTTAAACAATGTTTTCCGCTGCGTTATGAATTACTTATTATGTTTGTTTATGGATGTATATGTGTGAATGATATTCAAGACGCCTTGTATAATATGAATGTGTTGGACTGCGGTTGACTATTCGTATTGTACGGCGGATTGTTGACGTGTCCGGATAGGTCCGGGGCGTGACAATTAAGTTGGTATCAGAGCCCTTAGTCCATAAACTTCATAATGAAGTCTCAAAATTCTCTTTTTGAAAAGATTTCGAAAACCATGAGCATAGAAGTTTTGTACTTGGAGAGCTTTTGGTACTTGGGTTGCAAGGTCTCTAATTGTTAAGATGGTACCCTTAGCAATTGGTATGGCGGTGACTCGAGCCAAAATGTGTCTTAAGTACCTATCCGTCAATTGACATTGATACGAGTCTAACGACTCCTTCCAAATTTCTTTCAGAAATGGACCGTGGTGGCAGGATTACTAGGAGAAACCCGACGGGCCGTGTACCAGTGGAGACTGGACAGGGCAGTCGAAGGACCTCTAGGGCATCTAGAGGAGCTGGCCGTGGAGGCCGATCACAGACCGTGAGTGACGGTCATGTTGACACAGAAAGTGAAACCTACTGGTCCTATGAGGACTCGACTTACCAACCGGAGACCGAGCCGGTTGAGACCCCTTACGAAGGGGATGACGATGATGTAAGTGATGAAGAAGGGGAGAATGACTCCCTAGCCAGAATTGAGGCGCTGCTCCAGCAATATCAGCGGGAGCGCGAGGAAAGGAGGGAACGCCGAAGGCGCCGAGGAGGGCGAACTTCGGGAGGGGCTTCAAGAGGAAGAAGCCATGGCGACTCTAGGGCCCACATTGAACCACACGGGGGCCGGGGTGATGGAGGTCCGATCATAAGGATCTCCAAATACCTCAAAGAGGCACGAGACTTGGGGTGCAAACCCTTCAACGGAGCGGGTGACATCTCGGTCGCCGCGGAATGGATCAAGAGGTTGAACGAAGCAGCCCTTGATATGCAACTCACCCCCGAATTTAAACTAAGGGTGGCGGTGAGATTGCTTGAAGGGATGGCATCCACATGGTGGGACGGAGCCAAGGGAAAATATGGCAATACCGTGACTTGGGAGAATTTCCGACAGGAGTTCTTTGCCCAATACTATTCTGATTTTGAGGTGAATGCTAAGAGGAGAGAGTATACCCTCCTGACCCAAGGTGGCAAGATGACGGTGAGGCAACTTGAACATAAATTCAGGGAGCTCGCGGAGTTCATACCGGAGTATGTCTGTGACGAGAACCGGATGGTAAACCACTTCTGGGATGCCCTAGACTTGGAGGTGCGTGAGAGGGCAACACAGTTGCCTAACATGACCTTTAGCCAAGTGGTTGAGCAAGGATTGAAAGGAGAGAAGGAATGGGAAGAAAGAAAGTTGAAGAACGCCGAGGAGGCGAAGAAAAGGAAGTGGGAGAGTCATGGCTCCCAAGGTTCCAACAAAAAGGGAAATCATGGAGGAGGATCTTTCCGTGCACCGCCGCCACCATCTAGGGGGAACCAGGGCTCGAGCAGGCATGACTCGGGGTCACAAGCCTCGGGGACGCCTCGTTGCTCGAATTGCAAGAAGAGTCACCTCGGAAAATGCCGTGAACCTCCTAGATGCTTCCAATGCGGGAATACCGGGCATTTGAAGGCGCATTGCCCACAATTGGGTGGGGCAAGGTCATCGGGACCAAGTAGCGGGGCCACGGGGACGAGAAACCAAGCCCGGGGTTCCCAATCAACTAGGGGGCATGGAGGAGCAAGCGCGAGCAACGCGCCATCCGTGAATCAAGGAAGGACTCAAGCTAGAGTCTATGCGATGACGGAGGCGGATGCTCAAGCGAACCCGGATTCCGTTGCAGGTATTACCTTTTGTATACTTATGTTTTACCCTTGATTAGTCCATAAATTGAGGTTGCTAGTCGTTGGGATCATTGCACGAAGCTTTGGGGTCAAACGGAGCGAAATCGGGCGAAAGACGGCTGATTTCCGCCAACGCACACCAGGCTGGACCATACGCACGGCCGTGCGTTGTCCGTGCGTTGGTCCGTGCGTTGGTGGCAGTAGCAACCCGGGAAGAAATTGCTATACGCACGGCCGTGCGTTGTCCGTGCGTTGGTCCGTGCGTTGGTGGCAGTAGCAACCGGGAAGAAATTGCTATACGCACGGACGTGCGTTGTCCGTGCGTTGGTCCGTGCGTTGGTGGCAGTAGCTCCGTTTTGAGGTTATAAGACACGCACGCCGTGCGTACCTCCTAGGCACGCCGTGCGTACCTCCTGGGCAGCCCAAAGTCGACTTTTTCGCGCCGTATTGCAACGTTAAGACCGGTTCTTGATCCCAAACACGTGTGTGAACATAATAAACCTCTCTAAATGTATAGGAATTGTAGGAAAAATGTCTTACATGGTTCATAAATGTAGGGACACTAAAGATTAATGGGAAGGATGCGCGAATCCTTATCGATACCGGGGCGCAACGTTCATTTGTGAATGAAGCGTTCGCCAAGAGGTTGGGGGTGCAATCCGCACCATTGATGCAAACCTTAGTGGTATCAACACCACTAGGAGATGACGTGGAAAGAACTTGTTATTATCCATCTTGTGGGGTGGAGGTTAATGGTCAAGCCTTGACGTGTGACTTCGTACCGCTGGGCATGATTGAATTCGATGCAATCCTAGGGATGGATTGGCTAGAAAGGAACCATGCTAGGGTAGATTGCTACACGAAGGTTCTTGAACTCGAAGGCAATGATGGGGAGACCCTACGCTTCGAGGGCGATCGAGGGAGATCAAATAGCTGTATCATATCCGCCGTGAGAGCGAGAAGTATGATGAGAAAGGGATGCCACGCATATCTAGCATACGTGGTTGACAAAACCAAAGAGGAAACGAACATCTATGATGTGAGGGTGGTTTGTAAGTATCCGAATGTCTTCCCTAAAGACCTACCGGGGCTTCCACCTGACAGAGAGATTGAATTTGTGATCGAGGTCGAGCCGGGTACCAAACCAATCTCCATACCGCCATACCGTATGGCACCCGCTGAACTTAACGAGTTGAAAACCCAATTGCAAGAGCTTTTGGATAACGGTTTCATTAGACCAAGCCACTCCCCGTGGGGAGCACCAGTTCTTTTTGTGAAAAAGAAAGATGGGACACTTCGAATGTGTATTGACTATCGTCAACTGAACAAGGTCACAATCAAGAATAGTTATCCTTTGCCTAGAATTGATGACTTGTTTGACCAACTACGAGGGGCAACCGTGTTTTCGAAGATTGACTTGAGGTCGGGGTACCATCAATTGAAGATTAAGGAAGATGACATACCAAAGAGTGCTTTCCGCACAAGGTATGGGCATTTTGAATTCCTTGTTATGTCGTTTGGGCTAACAAACGCCCCGGCGGCATTCATGGACTTGATGAACCGAGTATTTCATAAATACTTGGACCGATTCGTGATTGTGTTCATAGATGACATCTTGATTTACTCAAAGAGTGAAGAAGAGCATGAAGAGCACTTGATACTTGTTCTTGAGACACTACGGGAGAAGCAACTTTATGCCAAATTTTCTAAATGTGAATTTTGGCTAAAGGAAATCGGCTTTCTCGGGCACGTGGTTTCGGGATCGGGAATTGCTGTTGATAACAAGAAGATAGAAGCCATTACTGAATGGGAGAGGCCAAAGAACGTCAAGGAAATTCGTAGTTTCCTTGGATTGGCAGGCTACTACAGAAAGTTCGTGGAGAAGTTCTCTGTTTTGGCATCGCCATTGACGAAGCTCACCCGTAAAGGAGCTAAGTTTGTATGGGATGACAAATGTGAGAAAGGGTTCATGGAACTAAAGAAGAGATTGACTGAGGCACCGGTACTTGCATTACCCAAACAAGGTGTGGGGTACGATGTCTATAGCGACGCGAGCATCCAAGGGCTTGGATGTGTACTGATGCAGAATGGGAGGGTAATTGCCTATGCTTCACGACAATTGAAGAAGCATGAGGTGAATTATCCTACTCATGATTTGGAGCTGGGGGCAGTGGTGTTTGCACTAAAGATATGGAGACATTATCTCTACGGGGAGACATGTCACATATACACTGATCACAAGAGCTTGAAGTACGTGTTTACTCAGAAAGAGCTAAACATGAGACAGAGACGGTGGATGGAGCTGATAAAAGACTACCATCTAGTGATAGAGTACCACCCAGGCAAGGCAAACGTGGTGGCAGATGCTTTGAGCCGGAAGAGCTCGTCTGGGGCATTGCTAGCTAATTTGAGGGCATTAAGAGCCCAACTGGAGGTATCCAGCGATGGTGCCTTATTGGCACGATTTGAGGTGAGACCTACTTTACTTGATGAGATCAAGAAGGGTCAGGAAACCGACGAAGAAATTATGAAGATCCGGGAACGCATGCAAGCGGGACCGGTGGAGGACTTCAGAGAAAGAGATGACGGTCTCTTATTATTTCGTGACCGAGTGTGTGTACCGGCAGATGAGGAGCTCCGAAAGTCCATCTTAGAGGAGGCTCATTCATCGGCTTATGCCATGCACCCGGGGGGCACAAAAATGTACCGTGACTTGAAAGAAAGTTACTGGTGGTCTGGAATGAAGAGGGGAATAGCCGAGTACATCAGTCGGTGCCTTACTTGTCAACAAGTTAAGGCGGAACATCAGCACCCAGCAGGCTTATTGCAGCCACTTTCCATTCCTGAATGGAAGTGGGAGCACGTGACTATGGATTTCGTGGTAGGTTTACCACGGACAATCAGGAACTATGATGCAGTTTGGGTCGTTGTGGATAGGCTCACAAAGAGTGCACACTTCTTGCCTATCAACACTACCTACCCACTTGAGAGGTTAGCCAAATTGTATACGGATGAGATCGTGAGGCTGCATGGGGTCCCAGTGACCATTGTATCCGATAGAGACCCACGATTCACATCACGTTTTTGGCCGAAATTTCAGGAGTCTATGGGAACGAGGTTGAAGTTCAGTACTGCTTTCCACCCACAGACGGATGGACAGTCTGAAAGAGTCATACAGATCTTGGAAGACATGCTGAGGGCTTGTGCATTGGAGTTCCAAGGAAGTTGGGACAACCACTTAGCACTTGTGGAGTTTGCCTATAACAACAGTTATCAGGCAAGCATCGGCATGCCTCCATACGAGGCATTGTATGGGAGGAGGTGTCGTACACCGTTATGCTGGGACGAGGTTGGCATGGCCAAACTCGAGGGTACTGAGTTGGTTGAAGTCACCAAATCAAAGGTGAAATTGATTCGAGAGAGACTCAAGGCGGCTCAGGATAGGCAAAAGAGTTATGCAGATAAGCGTCGAAGAACCTTAGAGTTTAAGGTTGATGACGAGGTATTCTTGAAAGTTTCTCCTTGGAAAGGAATCATTCGATTTCAAACCCGAGGAAAGCTTAACCCACGATATATAGGCCCATTCAAAATTATAGAGAGGGTTGGGGCCGTAGCATATCGTCTACAGTTGACTCCTGAGTTGGAGAAGATTCACAATGTATTTCACGTGTCCATGCTTAAGAAGTATGTGCATGATCCTTCTCATGTGTTGGAGAAGCCGCCCGTGGAGGTACGTGAAGATTTGAACTATGTCGTGCAACCGGTAAGAGTTATTGACAGAAAAGTGAAGAAACTGAGGAGTAAAGAAGTTCCAATGGTTAAAGTCCTTTGGAAGAGTGACCGGGTCGAAGAAGAGACTTGGGAAACAGAAACTTTGATGAGGAAGCAGTATGCATTCCTATTCGAGTAGAGCTGTGAATTTCGGGGACGAAATTCCTGTTAAGGGGGGGTGAACTTGTGACACCGCTCCCGAACGTCCTTGAAAATTCGATTTAAAATTCAAAGTTTAGGTATTGGATTTCTGATTCCCAAACATTTTGTAAAACAATTAATGTTTTACGTAATTAATGATCGATTAGTGTACTATTCGAACTCGTGTATTAGTGTCGGGCATGCAAATACTATTTAGGTCTTATTAATAAATAAAAGAGCCCAACATTATCCAAATAGTGATACATAATCTTTCAAGACAATCCGAGTAAGGTCGGACGGCCCAAACGTTATTTTGAGCCCAACCCGCTAAAATAGCAAGTATTCGGGAATGGCGTTCTAGACCCACTCGGGAGTGACCCACACGGTTAGTAGCCCATTAATATGTATGACAAATGTCAAATAAGTGATAGAATGGTTAAAGAAGAATACAAATGCCTATAGTCCCATCTTTAACATAATTGAGCTAAATAATGGGAGTAGGATTTTTCTTCTATAATATCCATTAAGTAAATTATTGTGATAAACCTACACATATTGGAAATCAATAATGTGATGAAGGAAGTTGACTTGTCCTAAATGAATTAGGATGAGTACAAAAAGACATCTTTGACAAAAGATAAAACAATAGGACCCATTTTCCCATTTTTGGAAGTATTGGTAGATAATTTGGATCCCAAAATGATTGGGATCAATTGGGAACCATTCCACATGGACTTAGTACCTGCAAAACAAGTGAGAAGAGGTGAGAAGACCATATGGGGCGGACTCTTGGCTCACATTCACAAAAACTCCAAGAGAAAACAAAAAGGGGAGGTCCACCCCATATTTGATTGCAAACCAAATATCTCCCATGTTCTTTTGTGAGCCACATACTCTTTTAGCATGTTTAGGGGCTCCTAATACACCCCCCATACACCCCATTCGAACCCCCAAAGAGATAAGAGAGCAAGGGAATCCACACAACCCAAGAGAGAAGGAAGGAGGAGAGCAGTCCGCAGGTTCGTTCTTCAGTGCGTAGCTTTGATTGTTTGAGCCATAACTTGAGATTTACTCATCCAAATAAGGCGTGCGAGATACCAACAGAAATCTCTCAAGACGAGGAATCCGTGAAGGTCTGGTTTGCATAAATCGGAGTAGTGGAAGGCTTCCAAATCGACCGAGCAAAACACGACCTCGCAGAATACGTTTTTGTATTCAAAGTAAGTTTGAATCCAAAACCTTCCTCTCTATTGTCTAAATCATATAAATGATTGAAGAACTATTATACACTGATTGAAGTGTATAAAATGTTATTATTATGTGACTTTAATTGTTGGAAAGGTTAGATACTAACCTAGACAAAACCTTGAAAGGTTAGGGAACGAATTCGTCGGGAAACACCCGTTCTAGGGACTGTTTTTGCATTTTCGGTTAGGAGTTGAACTAGCACCTTGAGGGGGCTGTTTAACACTCAATTCTAATCAAGGAATCAGTTCTCAAGCTTCCTTGGCCGAGGCTTTAGTCATTGGATCGAGAAGGAAAGTTTTAAAGCTCATTTGAGGTGAGGACCGACATCTAGTTGCTTACAACTTGTAGGTTATGCATGAGATTACCTAAATGCTTGAATCATGTTTTTGTGAATAAATATGCTTGAACATGATATGAATGATAAGTAATGGACTTGATCATAAATTGAAACCATATTGATGAATATGGAGTCATGTGAGATAAAAGTATGCTAATATGGTAAATTGACTTTCCAACTCATGTATGAATGTTATGTGTATGTAAACGTATGATTGCATGATGATGCTTAGCACATGGGAGGCTGCCACATATCTATGGATATGGAGGGGCTACCATTAAGAATAAATGAGTTGTAGGGATAATCTTAATAGTATTGTGATGCTAGTTAAGGATTGTTCTAAATGTTGATAGAATCAAACTTAAGGTTTGAGTTGTTTGTGATGAACTTGAATGAGGTTCAAGTGTCAAGTGTGATATCATGAAGTAGGAGATCTATGGTGTGATTGTATGAAGTAGGAGATCTATGGGGTGAATACATGAAGTAGGAGATCTATGGAGTGAATACATGAAGTAGGAGATCTATGGTATGATTATATGAAGTAGGAGATCTATGATGCGAGTGCATGATGATGTACTCGAGCCGAACTCGAGAAATGAGAAGTTATATTAGGGTTGGACCCTACGTATGTCGTGACCATTAGTCACGGGGTTTTGGTAAATGTTTTGTAATAAACATGGGCCTTTGAGCCGACTACTTGACTTTATATAAAGTAAGTATATATTTTGAAAGGGGTAATTTGAGATTACGGCCTATACTATATTATCACCCTATTTGAGGGTCTTGTGTGTGAAATACTTGTTGTATATCTATTAGATGCCTGCCACACCAGCACTTTATAGCCCTATAGAGTGCTGACCCCTTCGGGGGCGTCCCACCACCATTTTTCAGGTTGAGGCTAGAGCTTGCTTCCTGTGCTCGTTGCTCGAGAGATCATATAGGAGGGAAGACTTGGTTCGTGCTTCCTCCATTCTGTTTTTTTTTTTAAATTAATAAACATGCTCATGGATATTTTACTATAGAGCCTGCGTGCTCATGAATAGCCATGTGTGGCCCTTTTGTTTTAAACAATGTTTTCCGCTGCGTTATGAATTACTTATTATGTTTGTTTATGGATGTATATGTGTGAATGATATTCAAGACGCCTTGTATAATATGAATGTGTTGGACTGCGGTTGACTATTCGTATTGTACGGCGGATTGTTGACGTGTCCGGATAGGTCCGGGGCGTGACAAATACTCGATCAATACTCGAGTAGATTTTATATGTATACCCGATCGAGTATGTCGGTGTACTCGATCGGGTATGACAATAGAACGTGGCCAAATCTTTCCTTGCATGTTCATTTGTTCCCGGATCGGATCCTTGAAAATCAGTATTGGTACTCGATCGAGTATAAGGTATACTCGATCGAGTATACCCTAAAATCAGGAATTTTTCCTTCTTTTTGTCTTCTACTCTTGCACCTTCCTTCACCTTTGATCATTTGATTGATCTTGGACCTGTTTAAGCTCAGAATAAACCTAATCTAAACAAATTACAAGAATTTAACAAACTAAACTATTACACCGAAAGTGTGTAATTTCCGAAATATTAAACAACCAAAACTAACTAAAAACGTAAATAAATACACGGAAATTACAAACGTATCAACTCCCCCACACTTAGTTCTTTACTCGTCCTCGAGTAAAGTCAAATGTTTCAAACAGTTTAAGATCATTCCATGAGTTCAAGAAAGAAAGGAACTAAGATCACCAAGAAATAAGAAAATGAGTTTACAAAACAACATTTTTTTTCTTGGGTTTTATGATCTTCTATGCTCCATCTTCTTGCCTCTTCTTCTTTGCCTTCTCCTCTTTCTCTTCAAGAGATCAAATGAGTTCCTGCACACAACAAATACTTCTCTCATATCTCTCATTTTGCCTAGGAGCCTTTTCAGGTTTTCATCCTAGCATCTCTTTTTGTTTTTCCATCCTTTCCAAACTCACTCAAATTTTTTTTTATAAGCCATTTTTGCTTAGATTGCCCATTCTTGGGTTTTCAACCTAACTAGCATTTCAATTCTTTTATTTATCCATTTTTTTTGTTTTGTTTACAAAGAGTACAAGAAATTCATGCATAGTAAAAGGTAGAAAATGAAATTACATACCATGACTAATCTCCTCCCCCACACTTAGTTGTAGCACTGTCCCTAGTGCCCGCCTTCTCCGCCATAGTAACTGCCCCCAAAGCCGCCTCCATAGCTCCCATCGCCCATGTGAGTATCGCCACCGTCATCCCCGCCATCAAAACCGCCACCCCCGGAGCTCGATCCTCCAAAGTTGCCCCATTGAGTGGGGTCATACCAAGAGGGGGTGGTGGTTGAGCCATGGTGTGGAATTGGCCTTGATGAGCCATGTAGGAATACATAGGTCCATAGAACCTACGTTGATCTTCTTCATACCTTCGGTTGTCTTCGGCCCGTTGCTCCTCTAGCCTTTGAAATCCCGCCCTTTGTTCCTCTCGATACTTACCAACTTCATTAGTAACTCTATTAAATCCGTCAAGCAGTTGTTGGAAGTAATCGGGAGGTGGGAAAGCTTGGTTAGGTGCGGGCATGTGGTGATGTGCAACCTCGGGTTCTTGGTACTCGGGTTGAGGCTCTTGGTCGGGTTGGTCTTCGGGGAGATCTTGGGCTTGTGGTTCTTGGAGATGTGGTGGTAGGGCGTGAGGGAATAGGTAGTGGGGCACCTCGAACTCCGGCCTGTAGATGATTTTGGGAGTGTCGGGGTTTGGCAAAAGGAAGTATTGGACCGGTTGGACGTGTATGATCCAGTTGTACATGTGTTTTGGTTGGTCTCCAATGTACACTGTATGAGAAAAAGAGGTGCAGCCTGATCGGCCTAACCAACCTATGTCCATCAAACAATATTCGGGTATAGGAGAGTTATCCGTATACCCGAATTTACCGGCCAAGTGCATAATTACCCCTCCCAAAACAATGGCTCCTTTGGCTACGCTTTCTTTTTTCAGATGTGCCCACATGAGATTGCACAGATTAAAGTCTACGTGACGACGGAATAGGGCCACGGACATCAAACAAACGTCCCCAATTCTAGTGTGATGGTTGTTGGGACGGCCAAGCAAGCAATTGGCTAAGAATTTCAAGAATAACCGGAGGACGGGGTGTTGGACATGACTAATATACATTTGGGAGGAGTTAAAGCTCACTTCCCCGGTCATCTTTGTCCATAGGGAGTGCCCAAAAATGGTGTTATCCGAGATGGATCTCTCGTAGGGCACCGGGATGCCAAAATGTTCAGCAAACTCGAGTTTCGTTATTGAGTAGTTCCGGTTAAACAAACGAAACTCGAGTCTATCATCCCTAAAATCCGCTTCATCACTTTCAAATTTCACCGAACTCAAGAATTCGTAGATAATCCGTTCATTAGAATTGTATTTCATATTGAAAATACGGTCCATATCTAATGCATGAAAGAATTTTCTACAACTCTTATAGACTCCTAATTCTCGTAGAGCATCATGGCAAAGAAAACGGGAAGGTTTTACTTGCCTTTTTGTTGTTGATAAGAGTCTAGTTCGGTGTTCGGCGTCGGCGGGAATGATGTCTTCAAAGCCCGGGATGGGTGCTATGGTGATTGAGCTCTCTCCCCTATTCTTCCTTGGAGCCATTTTTTTGAAGCTTTTGAGTTTGAGAACCAAAAATTCGAATTTTGGGGTAGGGTTTTTGGATTTTGTGGATGTTTGGGGAAAGTGGGATTTATGGGTATAGATATGGAGAGGGGATTGAGGGGAGTATTTTGGTGGTGAAATGGGATGATTTGGTGGAGAAATGAGGGAGTTTTGGTAGAGAGAAGGTGGAAAAATGGAGTTTTGGGGGAGAGGGGTTCGAAGTTGGGAGTGTTTTGGAGAAGATGAAGTGAAAATGGGTGTTGTTTGGGTATTAATCGCAGGGGTACCCGATCGAGTATCCCTGTATACCCGATCGGATACCGGAGACAGGGGCTGGAAAAACTGGCTTTTCTGAGCATACTCGACCGAGTATCAACATATACTCGATCGAGTATTGGAGGCAGGGATTAAATTAAATTGTTTTTCCCGTTATACTCGACCGAGTATCCACCTGTACTCGATCGAGTACTGGAGACAGATTTTTTTCTTCTTCTTATTTCAGTTCATACTCGACCGGGTAAAGAGATATACCCGATCGAGTATGCCTCCATTTTTAGAAATATATGGCTACTTCGATCGAGTAGTGCCTTCGGTTCCTCTTTTTAGACAATACCTGACCGAGTATGAGATGGTACTCGATCGAGTATGTCCCCAGACACTTCAAAACCTGCATTTTCTTCTTCTTCAAAACAAACATGTGATTAGTTCCCTCTCTCTCTTTTCTCTCAAATTTACACAAAAAAGAAATAAAATCTAACTAATTGACTTGGGTTGCCTCCCAAGAAGCGCCTTATTTAACGTCGTGGCACGACGTTTTATTTATTTTTATTTTTATTTTATGTGGGATCGTGAGCATCCCTTCCTTCATTTCTTTTCTTTAGCCTTTTCCAGTAAGGCCGACCTTTCTTCTTTGTTCCCGACTCAATTAAAGCATTTGGCGTTGGTGGTTCAAAAACATTTAAAGAGCAAAGAGATTGATCTTTAATTTGTTTTTTCGTAGAGTCAAAGATATTGAACTCTACTTTTGGTCATTGAACTCTAAAGTTAATGAACCACTAGACACATCGATTTTTGTTTTTGCGGTCTTTAAGAAGGGTCTTCCCAAAAGGATGGGCGCTGTTTGGTCATCATTCCCCATTTCGAGGACGTAGAAATCGACGGGAAAAACCATATTCTCTACTTCTACTAGCACATCTTCTAATACACCCTTCGGGTAGGTACTAGAGCGATCTGCTAGTTGAATCACCACACCAGTTTGATGTAGTGGGCCAAGTTGTAGGGATTTATAAGCGGAATAAGGAATGACGTTTATAGATGCCCCTAAATCTAGTAAGGCCTTAGGAAATGTGGTGTTTCCTATCGTGCAAGGAATAGTGAACATGCCCGGGTCGCCACATTTTTTTGGAAATTTTTCCTGAAAGATGGCCGAGACATGCTCACTAACTTCAACCTTTTGTTTCCCCTGTAATTTATCTTTTCTTTTCATTATACATAGTTCTTTTAAGAACTTTGCATAACGGGGAACACTTTTGATTAGTTTAAAGAGTGGGATATTTACCTCACAATTTGCGAAGGTCTCATAGATGTCCCGGTCACTCTCTAGTTTCCTTGTGTCTTTCAATGCCTCAGGGAATGGAGGGATTGGTTCATATGATGACAGCGGAGGAAATTTTGTCTTTGTTGGCTCTTCCTCCTTGTGGTTAATCTCCTCTTTTTCAGCTTCCTTTGTTTGTAATTCCGGGCTACTCCTTAGCATGATGGCATTGACTTGTTGCCTTGGGTTTTGCTCAGTTTGGGAGGGGAGCCTACCTGAATCTCTTGCTTCAAGTCAATTTACAGCATTCGAAATTTGGCTAACTTGAGTTTCCAAATTTTGAATGCTTGATTTTGTTTCTTGTTGAAATTGCACCACGTTTTGTTGTAAGGTGCCCATGGTAGTAGCAAGGGTTCGAATCATGTCTTCCGTAGACATACTCGATTGAGAAGGTGGGTTGGCTTGTTGAGGGTTTCCATACCTTAAGTTTGGATGATCCCTCAATCCGGGATTGTAAGAATTTGAGAACGGGTCATACCTCCTTTGTTGGTGGCCTTGGAAACCCAAAGCGTTAACTTGCTCTGTGGTGTTCTCTTGAAGAGTTGGGCATGAGTCCGTGGGATGCCCTTGTTGTGTGCAGATACCGCAGACCTTGACTTCTTGGGTCTTGGATTTTAAAAGGAAATCCTTAACCAAAGAAGTCAAGCCGGTCACTTGACTGGTCAAGCCGTTCACTTGACTTTCCAACGCGTTGTTGGATTCTGCCGCCATAACTCTCCGAGTTGAGGACCGCCCGTTATAGTGTCTGGAGTTCTCGGCCAACTCTGAGATGAGATCTCTCGCTTGGGAAGGGGTTTTGTTGACAATGCCCCCTCCACACGCCGCATTCACCATGCGGCGATCTTGATCCACAAGACCATCATAGAAATAGAGGATGAGGTCCTGTTCGGTGTATCCGTGATAGGGGCAACTTGCACATAGCTTCTTGAATCTCTCCCAATATTCATATAGAGATTCATCATCTTTTTGTTCGATGTTACTTATTTGCTTCTTGAGTGATGATGAAATAGAAGCGGGGTAGTACCTGTCAAGAAAGGCCTTCTTCATTTGTGGCCATGTAGTGATACTTCCCGAAGGAAGATAGAAAAGCCAATCCTTTGCGGTGTCCTTCAAGGAGAATGGGAAGACTCTCAGTTTGATCTGCTCCTCGGAAACACCATTGGGGCACATGCTTGTGCACACAATGTGGAACTCCGACAGGTGTTTGTTCGGATCCTCCCCTCGTAAACCATGGAATGATGGAAGGAGATGAATGAGCCCAGATTTTAGCTCAAATGTGACCCCCGTATCAAGAGTTGGAAAAGTGATACATAGGGGTTGTTGATTAAGATTCGGAGCTGTGAGCTCCCTCAATGTTCTCGTCTCAAGAGCCATAGTGATTGGCTCTTCGGTCTCGCTAGATTGAGAACTAGCACTTGATGATTCCTCCGAAGAAGTATTCGGAAATAAATTCCTAAACCTTTCGAAGGCTTGTTCCGTTTGGGGGGTTGTTTGGTAGATGATTTCGTTTATAGATCGGGTTCTTACCATATACTCAAACAAAGCTCAGAAGAAACAGAAATCTCTATACTTCAACTATTTTTTTTTTCTTTAAAATGAAATAAAAAGAAAAAAATAAATTGCCTTTCCCCGGCAACGGCGCCAAATTTGACGTGCACTTTGTCGTGAGTGCACTCAAAATAAATTCAACACTAACACTTATACGTAGTATAGGTGAAGTAGAGTTCGTATCCACAGGGAAAGGAATAACTTTCTTTTTATATAAATAGTAAGTAAAGGGGGGTTTTGATTGTTGAGTGATTTAATTAAATTTAAACACGAAGATGAACGATTTATATGAGATTTAATTCAAAGATAAAATTGACTTGGTATTGCTACTTTCCACTTGTTGATATATTTTAGTCGATCATTGTTATATCTATAACTTATCTCCTCTCGAATACTCAATCGAGGAGTATATCCAATTCATCGAGGATAGTTATTAACAACGACCGTTCATTAATAACCCTTACTATTAGTCAAGTATAGAACAACGCCATATACCGACTTGATAGTAGCATTTAATCTTTTAACTCCTTGATGAAATCAATTGAGATTGATAACCTTAACACAACGGTTTCGGTTTAACCAACAAAATTAATCCCTCTTAAGTCTATTAACCACGACCGTGCATTAATAAACCGAAGTTACTTACTTGTGAAACTATCAACGATTAACCATCGGTTCGTTGATCATTTCTAGTAGTAATTAATATATGAAACAAAACTAGTTGATCCTTTAAGTAATGTTCAAAATATTAATATGAAATATGCATAGGAATTAATTAATACTCAAGGAAGAATATTAAAGGGAATGAATCCTACTATAGTTAAATATCAAGATGTTAACTAATTGTCATCTTAGTAACACTCCCCGATATTAACATAGAGGAAGGAATAGCTATTACTAAAACCAATGTCAAGATGTTAACTAATTGTCATCTTAGTAACACTCCCCAACATTGATATAGAAATAGTATTTAAAGGAAGAATTAATATTCAAGGAAAAGAAGTTAAGAAAATAACTCACAACTTTAATAATCAACAAGCTTCAAGAGCAATACCAAGAAATGGAAGTTTAGCTCCTCATTTGGAGACTAAACATGCTAAAAGAAATATAGATAAATTCTATTCTCAGGAATCGTGCTGGCGAGCTAGTTTGGGCAGCTAGTTTCGGCATCCAGGCGTACTCCGGGGAAGATGCGGAACTTAGAGCTTTGATTATTGCATCGGATATGGCATTGGAGGATGGTTTAGATGATATTCAGGTTGAGAGTGACTCATCTCAAGCGATTTCACATGTCTTGTCTGGTTTAGGCAGCTGCGCTGATTTCAGGAGAAAGACAACAGACAAGGGATTCACCTTTGGTCACGTTTTTAGGGAAGGAAATGAGCCGGCACACCATCTTGCTGCTCTACATTTGGATTCTGCTCAAATTATGCTTTTTAATCACGTGGGTCAATTGCCTAAACTGGTTAAAAATAGCTACTATGCTGATTTGTTCGGTTTTCCTACTTTGCGGTTCTAGTACATGTATTTTTTTTATTTTTTTTATTTTTTGGGTCAGGCCTAGCCCCCCCAAAAAATTTCATTTGTTTTTTTTCACTATCCATGTATTCTCCAGAGGAATGCCTCTGTTGAGAGGTTTGGTCTAGCCCCCCTCTCACTTTGTTTCCTTATCTTTTCTAATAAAATTCTGGCAAATGTCCCCCGGCATTTGCCCCACCGATGGGTGGTTTACCTTCCGGGGTAAAAAAAAAAAAAAAAAATAGATAAATTCTATTCTAAACTGAGCTTAAGAGTATAAAGAAATTGGTGTCTAAAAGTGGAGGAAAGGAGGTGTATTTATAGGCTTTTTGAGGTGCAGGCCGAGTACTCGATCGAGTATGTACATATACTCGATCGAGTATGTGTAGAAACCCGAATTTGGTCAATACTCGATCAATACTCGAGTAGATTTTATATGTATACCCGATCGAGTATGTCGGTGTACTCGATCGGGTATGACAATAGAACGTGGCCAAATCTTTCCTTGCATGTTCATTTGTTCCCGTATTGGATCCTTGAAAATCAGTATTGGTACTCGATCGAGTATAAGGTATACTCGATCGAGTATACCCTAAAATCAGGAATTTTTCCTTCTTTTTGTCTTCTACTCTTGCACCTTCCTTCACCTTTGATCATTTGATTGATCTTGGACCTGTTTAAGCTCAGAATAAACCTAATCTAAACAAATTACAAGAATTTAACAAACTAAACTATTACACCGAAAGTGTGTAATTTCCGAAATATTAAACAACCAAAACTAACTAAAAACGTAAATAAATACACGGAAATTACAAACGTATCACATATTGACGATATTCCATTTTAATCTACACAATAAATTTATTTAGTACACTATTTTAATGTACGCGTAATAAATAAACACTTGGACATTTTCGAGGTCATATTTTGTGTTAAAAATTTGAACTAAAAAGCTTCCACAACTATGAACTAATTAATTAATATAAAGTAATTATCATTAGCTTGTTTTTAAAATAAAAGTATTTTTGAGATGATGATAAAGATGATGAAGTAGTTAGTAGACGCTTTGGTGCTCCCTGCCCAGCCTTCCGGGTCGGGTAGGTGGTGTTACAGCCACATTTCACAATCACACTTCATTGTCTTCATGTTAACAACACTCACTAGTGTTTCTTCAAGAGTTTTGTATTCATCACCTCCCCCACACATTTCCCTCATTGTTCTTCCCTTATTTCCATATTTATCTATTTTTACTTGAACCATAGGCGGAATATCAGTTTCTCACGCAAATTTGTTTTTTCTCCTATCGCCGACCATTTCTATTATCATTCTCTCACATCTTTCATCATTTCAGTTAAAGGTTTACCTCGAATGCATTCTATCCATGAGTTGAATGATTCAATGCAACTATTGGTCACAAAATCAGCACTAATATCCATTTAAAATGCATGTCTTGACCAATGTTTGGCGGTTATTTCACATAACCATGTTCAGCACTCCACGTCAATCATCGCCTTCAATTGCACCATCGCTTGATTGAAGTCTTCCAAGTTCGTTGATCTTGCAGCTCTCCAAAATAATGATCTTTGCAGAAGACCAGGATATTTGGACCTCCAGTTTGCATAAACATGTCTCCTATAATACCTCATATGAGAATGGGGCCATATTGACTCCAATTCATTGAAAAAGAAAAGACAAATTTTGGAATTAAAAAGTATCGATCCTAAAAAAACACATTTGTCCTTTGACAAATACAAAGTGTCGTTGCTCATTATCTCTAACCTAGAGGCATTAGAGAACAATAAGAGCCCAAAGAGCACGAGTACTGGAAGAAAAAACCATGATTACATAATTGGCCTCTCAAATACGATAGAAATAATTAGCCAAAATGGGAAAACATATTTAGAAGATTCTAGTAAATTGAGATAACTAATCACACTAATTAAAAGCCATGTCTGAAAGAGCAGTAGTGAGCGAGAGTTTATGATTTTCTACGGTAATGAGGTTCCTTAAAGTTGGGGGGTTTGCAAGTTAATTTGTTAACCCTTACTGTTAAAGTTAAACCACGCTCTCAATGACAGAAAGAGGTTTCTGCATATTTTTAATACTATAGGGATGTAAATGACAAAACGTTAAACTACAAGGGAGGTGGGTGATAATTCCCCTATAGAATATGAATATTGATTAGGTCTTAGGCTTTACAAGGGGGTATATATAGAAAGATCTGGGTCTAGGCCTCTACTATGGACCCGACAGACCAGATTACATACAAAGACTGATAACATAAACAACTAATATAGAACACCCCAATAATAATAATGATTATGTACATAATGTGAATATTATCCACCAGCGTATCTGGGCACGGTTTGGACCCAATAGTGGGCATATTGGGGGTATATAATATAATATACTCTATAAATAAGGTTGCTACACTCATAATTAGGGGTGGGCAAAAATACCGAAATATCGGTATACCGCACTTACCGTACCGAAATATACCGGAAAATACCGAAATATTGGTATACCGTCATTTTCGGTACGGTATCATACCGTACCGGTCTATTTCGGTACGGTAACGGTAAATGTTTTCAAATACCGCGGTATACCGGTATAATACCGTACCGACTCTCTACTCAACAATTACTTTTAATTTTAATATATTGTAGAAATCCATTACAATTTTGAAGCCCAAAATTAATACTTAAGTTGGTTACAAATACAAAAATACAAAAATAAAGGCCCAATTTCTCAAACCCACTATAACCTTATAGGTTTATACTACGATAACCTTAAATGACTAATGAGTAATGTACAAATGTCAAGAAATAAGCCCATCTTGTTCCAAGAGCTTGCAAGTCGTAATGGTTGGGCCGCTAAGTATCCGACGAGTGAAGAGAGATACACTTATGTGACAAGTGTATCTACATAGGGAGCGAGTCGAGACACACAACTTTGTCCGAAAGTCTTATTCAATTATTAAAAAATTATAAAAATGACTAAATACACAATATCATATTAGGAATAAATGATTTTATATCCATGTTGTTTGAATAGTTTTATTTATTTTTGTTAGAGATCACTATTGATTTAATTATATCTATATTGTTCAAGTTATTTTAGGAGAATGTGTGACTTTTTAATATGTGGTATGTTGAACTGCTTATATATACTAATAATAATTATTGTTCAATATTGAATTGACATCAATAGATTATTAATTGTATTCCGTAACATTTTAATAATAGATTTAATATGTCGCTAGTAATAACGATTTAGTATATTTCGTTAGTCTATGATAATTTTTTGTATTGGAAGACATGCACGGTAATTTACCGATACCGTACCGTTACCGAACCGAAACTTCGGTATACCGAAATGCGGTATACCGAAACTTCGGTAAGGTAAAGGTATGCAAATTTTGCATACCGAAAGTTTTGGTACGGCAAAGGTATGAGAAAAAATATAAGGTATACCGTACCGAACCACCCCTACTCATAATAAAAATAAGTTTTTTAGTTCTGCCTACCTTCACTATACCTTCTTGACTAATTATCCATCTCCTTCATTTGGAATAGGGGATTCCGACCAACTTAAAAAAGGAAAAAGTACGGAAAAGATACTTGTGATTGAGCCCGTTTTCAGATATGGTCATGTGTTTCATTTTTATCAATGTCGTTCACGTGTTTGAATTCCGTTATCACAAGAGGGTCACATCGTTAAAACACATGAGAAAGACGGTTAATAATAATTGTGATTTTAAAAAATGCCCGAAAAATTAAAAGAAAAATACCAGAAGGTGCGCCTCATCGAGTTGACCTCCAAACCACCTTCGCCTTTGGATTTTTTGAATATGTTTGAATTATTTCTTAAAAATGATTTCACTAATATCACTTTTTCGGTGGACTTTCCCGTAACAAGAGTGGCTGGAAACAAAAAAGAAAGATGGTCTAGCGGCCGTCTTGTTGAGACACACCTTCCAATATTTTTCTTTTAACTTTTTGGGCACTTTTGAAAATCGGAGTTTCTATGAACTGTCTTTCTCAGGTGTTTTTAACGACGTGACCCTCTTGTGATAACCGCATTCAAACACATGAACCACTTTGATAGAAAATGAACCACATGACCCTATCTGAAAACGGGTCCAACCACAAGTACATTATTCCTACTTTTCCCTAAAAAATGTTAATCGCAAGGTGACAACTCCGGTACCTTTCTAAAAACAGGGGTACCGTACCTAGCATTCATTTGATTGGACCACAACACTTTATCAATTTTAATTGTGATTTAAATAATTCAATTGCTACCTATTCATTGGTCCATGTGGACAAAGGTATGATATCTTATGGGTACCATAGAAACTACCTAATCGCAATACACCTTTCTGAATTTCCTTCTAGTTATCCCTTTTTTTTTGCATTTTGCATTGCCTATTCCATTTACCCATGTTTTAAGAAAACACTCGAGGACGTACCCGCCTATTCCACCTTTTAGCTTTGACACAGTGAGGAAGGGAGTCAGGATTACCGTCGTGACATCAATCGCTGACGAAGAGATGGTCATCGATAGTTGATCGGCTTCCGCGCTCCAGCTTCCCTTTTTGATGAAGTTACAACCGGCTTCCATATCCCAATTTCAGTTTTTTATTATTATAATTATTAATCTAATTATTTTAACTCGTGTTTTGTTTTACCTCAAAATATTCAATCGAATGCTTTGATTTTGATTATACGAAGATACGAACCACTGCAATTCGGGCAACACTTTAGTAGTTTTTGTTGGATATACATACACATAGCCAAAGCAACATAAGAACAAATCAAATGAATTGTTTTATTATTTCCAGGACCTTCATTATGTTGAATAATTGATAATAGTAAAATAATACTTGGATCCATAGGAAAAATCGCAAGAGGAATGGAACAAGGTAGATGTCATCTGGCACTTTCTCAATTGAACCGTCTTGATGGGTAGAAGAGAAAATAAAATGGTGGTTCAATGTATTAAGGACCATAGCCTATATATAGTGTACTAGGTCTAGCTAGAGTTTCCATTAAACCCTACAAGATAAAACGAGCCCCTGCGCACTCATTCACTCATAAGATTTACTTAACAGTCTATCGAGTTTAACCAATTTTGACTACATAAACCCCAATTATAATACATAACTAATGCAATAATTATAATATTAGCCCACATTAATCATTGAAATAAAATATTTCAGCAATCTCCCACTTGGGCTATATATTGTAGTTATATTTCTTTAGGTGCGCCTTAGTATGCTATCTATCTTTAGACTTGAATTTGACAATTCGCTCCATCTCATGTACTCCGTATCAATTATAGGATCATTGTAGTTTTTGTCATATTGTTGATTCATAACTTAACCACAACAACCACCACAAAAATATAATTGATGACAAAGATCTATATGAGTGAGTGACATGAAAATTACATGTGAGTGGTGTCTATCATGCCTACTTTCAGCTGGTCAAACTTTAGTATTTATTGAGACTGATCTTAAGTCTCTTAAATGTAAATTAAATATTACACATGACTAGATACAAAAATTTAGTTATAAAGCTAATAAACCTTATTTTTGTAGAAACTTTAAATTTTGTATATGATGGAGTATTAATCTTAGAGAGAAGTGAAAGTTAGAGAGAGCAAGTGAGTAATTAATATTTCTCAACACCCTACAACTACCCCCTAACGGCCTGTTTGGATTGAGTGTTGAGAGATGTTAGTAATGGAATGGTTAGGGGGTGTTCGTCTCAACACTTGTTTGGTAGAGAAAATCCAAAAAAATCAAAGTGTTAGTAAGTGTTTGAAAGTGTTAAGAAAAACCTTCCCAACACTTGGATAGTCAGCTTTTTTAACACCCCAAATTGGAGTGTTTGGAAGTGTTTGACAATTCTTACCCTTCAATACTTCAAATCCAGTCTGCCTTTCATCTTTATCTGCCTTGGCCTTTCATCTTTATCTGCCACTACCTTTCATCTTTATCTGCAGTCCTCTTCATCTTCCTTCCTAGGTTCTCATCTCATCTTCATCAAAAAGATTCAAACAGATTCTCGTAGGTTTTTTTTTAATTCATACTATGGAAAGTTGGGCTCTTTATAGACCAGTATATACTACGTATAGTCAACAAAAATTATTACAGCCGTAGAACTCTCTAATCTCACTCATTCGACATGTTTCTTCCCTGGGATGATAAAAGCTGACGAAATAAAGAAATAAAAGTAAAAGGGATAATAGATCTACATGTACAGTATTTTGTTGGTATAGCTTCTCAAGAATCTTTATCCACTACGGAGCATTAAAATTGTTATTTAATTATTATACTCCATATTGTTCTTGGGAAAAAGGGGCAAAAACACTCCTGAAGTTATCAATAAAGTGTATGAGCAAAAGGCCCTTAAACTTTTTCTATGAGCAAAAACCTGTAAAATCCATGAATTGGAGAGCATCCATCCCCTTTGCTTAACGGCAACAGGTATGTGCCGTGATTCCCGTGAATAATAGGATGACACATCGACTTCTTTCAATATAAATTAATGAAGTAGTGGGAGGTAATACGTAATACACTAATACGTATATATGGCTATATGCACGTGTGTGTAAATAATACGGAGTAGTATATGTACCATAGTGTATTTGTTAATATAGATTTTTATTGGAACCGGTGACGGATCTAGGCATTGGAGCTTAGGGTATGCACATATACAAAGTATGTAATAATAATAATTAACATATGATTCTCCCTCCATCCCTTACAATTTGACCAAAGTTGGCTGACACGCAGTGGCAGAGCCAGGAATGACAGGTTACAGGGGCCAGGGCTTAAGGAATTTATATAGTAGGGGCTAAAACTTAAATCTTCACTATATTTTTTTACTACTTATCAATATTTATACATATACATATACATATACATATACATATACATATACATATACATATACATATACATATACATATACATATACATATACATATACATATATATATATATATACATCACAATTTTTTTCTTGCAGGGGCCAAGGTCACCGCCAGTCTCCCCTGTCTCCACCTCTGCTGACACGTAAAATAATAAAACAAAGTTGTATAATTGAAATTTGTGCAGATGAGAGAGAACTAACAAAGACCGCATATTCTTTATTTAAAAGGTCGGGAAGTAACAAAATTAATGAGATAACCAAAAAAGAAAAGTTGGCAAAGCTATAAGGGACATAACAAGTACATGATATATTCATGTGTACAATAAAATTATAAATCAAATTTCATTATAAATATGGACATAAGAAAAATCAACATACCATCTCAAAAAGAGATAAAAAATGGATAATAAGTTGTAATAATATTCAGTTCAAGTCATCAAGTGTATCTAAGTTTTGGATAAAAAATACGTAGTGAAAATGAAGTTAAAAAAACAGATGATTCAGTTCAATTTAGAAGAAAATAAAATAAAAATGGAGAAAAACATATACAGATTTGCTAAGAAATACTGATGTTTCATGTTAATGGTAAGAGTGGATTATTTTTAAAAACAGGTGAAGCAGCCATGAAAAGATGAGCTGAAATACTGGAAGACAAAGCAAATAAGGAGAGGGGTGAGACGGTGAGTGAACTTTAAGCCCAATGGAAGCAAAATAAAATCCAGCGGATGCACACGGGTAGATTTGAACTTGTGACATGAAGCCTCTAACAATATTTAAAGCACATAAGTTTACCACCAAGGCTAATGGACTTTTTTGAGGTGTAGCATGTGCTAACCCTCAATATAACATAGGTCCGCCCCTGGTTGGAACATATTGTTTTGTTGATGACAATCGACTAGTGTTACTTTTGGTCTATAAGTGATTGCAGGTGGAACGACGGACAGAACTATCCTCAGGTCCTAATCAAAAACTGGTTTTCAGAACCGATCCTTTAATGGAAATAGAACCAAAGGACAAACCAGTTCTAGGTCGTATCAACAACAATCTAGAACTGGACCAAATTGGTTCAATAGACTGGTTCAGAGGCACAAAAATGGTTATGGACAAACGCCTAACCGAACTTTTCATAAAAGATTAAGAGGCTTTGAACTTTTCTGATCTGAATATTTCTGATCTGATATGAATCTTTTTTTATCTGGTCTGATCTGATCCGATCTAAATATTTCTGATCTAGTCTGATCTAGCTTGAATTTTTCTGATTTGATCTAATCTGATCTGAATAAAATAAGAATAAGTAATAAGAATAAGACGAAGAGAATAGCTTCTTAGTATTCAACTTTTTTATTCTTAATGTCTCTCTAATGTCTTTATTTCAAAGTGATCCAAAGAGATAAATTACAATAGGCTAAAGGGTCAAATAGGTCCTTGAACTAACTTAAAGTGTTCAATTAGCCCCTTATATAGGAGGTTCTGCCCAGTCATCGCCAATTGGGGCGGTTCCTGGTGGAATTTTTTGATGAAATTTTTTTAGCATCTTCTTCATTAAGTCTAGGTTACTCATACCAAATTTCAGCTAAAACTTCAACCGGGAAGGCAGTCAAATGATTTTTTGAAGATAACTGCGCAGTTAAACAACGCAGTACATTTCGGAAAATCATTTAACTGCCTTCCCGATTTAATTTTTAGCTGAAATTTGATATGGGTAAGCTAGACCTAATGAAGAAGATGCTCAAAATATTTCATCAAAAAATTCCACCGGGAACCTCCCCAATTGGCGATGGCCGGGTGAACCTCCTATATAAGGGGCTAATTGAACATTTTAAGTTAGTTCAAGGGCCTATTTGATTCTTTAGCCATTACAATAAGTTCAGCGGTCACAGTTGGCCGTTGCAGTTAAGGTTCTGCAGTTACTAAGGTATGAAATTGATACGGAGTATTTTTTTATTAAAATATGGGTATTTGAAAATTTAGCTACCCTCTTGCAAAAATAAGGTGCTTGATTTATAATTTTAGGCTACAAACCATTTTGATGCCTTGGGAAGTTTTATAGTCACACTTAAACCGACTGTTAAGTTTTAAAGTTTGGAAATTGTTAAGTGTATTTTTGAAAGGAAGATGTTAAATGTTAAGCACAAAGAAGTATCATCATAATTCTGCTTGTTAATTTTCTGCAGTTTTTTTCTTGTGATTCGAACATAGGTCTTTATAGTGTGTATTTGTTGTAGAGCAAAAGCTGAAATTAAAAAGAAAAAAATATCCAAGCTACTGCATATTTATTGTATACTACGTATATACTATATAGTATATACGGTCCATAGAGGTATAGACCATAGCAGCTGAAGGAGCAAGTTTTATTTGTTGTATGTACGGTCCATAGACCATAGCAGCTAAGGGAGCAATTTCAGCTAGGGGAGCAATTTTAACGGTAGTGAGTGCCGTTAAATTGATTCAGTTAGTTAAAGGGGTTATTGCCCTCCAATTCATGACTTTTAAAGGTTTTTGCACAAAAAAAAGTTCAAGTGCATAGATGCACTTTATTGACAACTTTAGGGGTGTTTTTGCCCCTTTTCCCTATTGTTCTTTGTTGAGTGCTTCGTGATTTAAAAATCATAAGGTTATTTTGTCTTTTTAATGACAACACTTCCTTTATTAACACTTCGTTTTTTTTACTCTTCCAAACAAGGTAAGTTTAATTTATGTTTTACACTTACACTTCCTTTCCCTTCCGAGCCCTTGTTAACACTTAATAACACTTCCATTACTAACACTTCTCAACACTCAATCCAAACAGGCCGTAAGGGGCTATTTATAGGGGAAAATGTGGGGCTGAGCTCCTAACCTAGGGCTTAGAAGATCCATTACAATAATAAGGCCTCTAATGGGCTGAGTACATGGTTTATTTGACTAAGTATAAAATCTCATTCTGTTGGGCCGTTTCTGGCCGACGGAGGGCCTGACTGATGGAGGACCCATTTTGCTCCTAGGCTACTGGCTATATTCTGAATATTTTTGGGTCTGGCTGATGGAGGGCCATCTAGCTGACAGAGTGCCACGTGGGTGTCAGTCTTCTCTATTTAGTCCCTTGAGTATGTAGGTTGTAACACCGTCCCCAAATATATTTACTTTTACGTAAATGATGTAATAAACCTTATGGAATGATTTATGAATTTACGAAGTTGTAAATTTTATATTTCTTTCGCGTGAATAGTAAATTGCACGTGGGACCCACATCGGGAGCGGGGACCACCCAACATTCCCGAGACCACATATTTTATTCATCTTGGCCAAGATAATATTTATATAGTGGTGGATATTTTACTTGGTTCGTGGAAAGGCCCTGTGTTGGCCGATTGGGAAAAAGAGACCCAAATATCGGTACCGGCAATTTAACAGATAACAGCCCGAAAATAAATTTCGGAGACGTCTAAATTAATGTTTTGGAATATATATTATTTCAAGAGGCCATTACGACTGGGAACACGTAATATATTTTATTTGACCCGATAAAATAAAATATAATTAAAACAGTCCGAAAAATACAACTTTCGGGACCGATTGTACACTTCGGGACAAAAAGGGTTGACCTCCCACATGAGTGGGGGCCAACCCACGAATTTGGACACTCAAGTAGAGTGTTGGCCGGCTGGTGGGATAGGGAAATATGGGGAGGGGATTGTGATATGAAGGAAATGGCATCAAAGGTACCTAAAGTGGACCCCCATTCTACACTCATTGGATTAATGAGACAAAAGCTCATCCCCATCCCTCTCTCCCCTCATTGTCTCGGCCAAGCTACAGCAACCAAGAGCAAGGAAATCTTCATTCTTCTTTCTCCATTGTTGAAGGGAGCTCAACAAGAAAGTATCCCAAGAAAAGAAGTTAAAGTGCTAAAATTGTGAATAATTAATGTAATGACCTTATTATAACTTCTTCTTTATTTTTTCTTCTACCATATGAGGTATATATCATGTGAAGGACCCTTAGTGTGGTTCCACATGTTATGAGTATAGATTCATGGGGTGGAAGATGGTTCTAAGTCCAAGAACGGACTTAGAGGCCAAAACGACCGGTTCACCGAAAAATAGCCTTTTAGAAGTTATTTGTATTAATATGGGTTTTATGATTATAAAACCTTTTTAGGCACTTGTAAAGGGTATTTCAAGTGATTTCACAAAGTTGGAAAAGTCGCCGGAATTGTCGCCGGAGTTGACCAAAAGTCGCCGGAGTTTCACCGGAGTTCAACCAAGAAGGGTAGAACTTCATAACGCTAGTTCAAGGTGAGTGGACGGCTTAATATCTTATAACTTTTGGGTTAATTATGAGATTACCTAAATGAATGTTATATGTGTTCATAATGATGTTTAAAAGATATTTAAACATGTGATTAGTCAATAGGGTTAAGTTGCATGAAAGGAATTAATTGTTATACATGGAATATGACATGAGAAATTATATAAAAGGCATATTTGCTTGAAGTGTAAAAGAAGCAAAAATGAATATTATTAACTTAATTATATGATGATTAAGTTAATAAGTGTAAGACTTGAAATGGCGGTCAACGACAACGTTGACCGATGGATAATGGATTAATTAATGTCGGTTGATATTAGTTAATTATACATTTATATAATCGCATGGCGTTGCATGGATTGTGATACATAAGATTTATGTATTGAATTAGTTATGAATGACTAAGTATGATATAGACTCTATCTAGGTTGATAGGAGGTTGATCATAGGGAAATATTTTGGTGGAGGACCCTAGTACTTAAAAGTACTTAACACTCAAAATTTGGTGGAGGACCCTAGTACTTAAAAGTACTTAACACTCAAAATTTGGTGGAGGACCCTAGTACTTAAAAGTGTTTAACACTCAAAATTTGGTGGAAGACCCTAGTACTTAAAAGTACTTAACACTCAAAATTTGGTGGAGGACCCTAGTACTTAAAAGTACTTAACACTCAAAATTTGGTGGAGGACCCTAGTACTTAAAAGTACTTAACACTCAAAATTTGGTGGAGGACCCTAGTACTTAAAAGTACTTAACACTCATATTTTGATGGAGGACCCTATGACTTAAAGTTCTTAACACTCATAGATTATGATATTGAAATAGGGACAAGGAGGTGTCCTGTACACTTATAGGTATATGGGTGGGTTGAGGTTTTTAGTCAAGAATATTGACTATAACTATTTTTCCCAAATAAAACGGTGATCTACGGATCGGTTATTTTCCAAGTATATATGTACTAGTAAGTATTTCATAACTTGGGGGGGAAACTATTCATATAAGTATCACCCTATGTTTGGGTCTTATACTTGAAACGCTAGTTATTCTATATTTAGCCTGCTACTCGCTCGGTACTTGTACTGACCCCTTCGGGGGGGGGGGGGGGGGCACCATTTCCAGGTTGAAGCTAGGGCTTGCTACCTGCACCTTTCTACGGGTGACACCAAATCAAGGGAGACGTGGTTCGTGCTTCCTCATTTTCTTTCAAATTACCAAACATTGCTCATGGATATTTTTATTTGTTATAAACTAATTTTGGGCTTGCATGCCTATGTTATTGGCCGAATGTGGCTTATGAGTTACCGCTGAATATTTCCGCTATTCAATGGTTTAATTGTGATGTTGTTATGTATGTTTACTACTGAGTATGGATGGATTGTTTTCTCGAACGCTTAGTATGATTAAGTGAGGTTGACCCGCGGGTGACGTCACTTGATGATACGGCGGCTGTACACGCGCTTAGATTGCGGTCTGGGCGTGACATAGGTCATGGGGTCCAGGCTCATATACTCTATCAGTATCAATAAATAAAAGAATAACTCCCGCTGTACTAAACAACTTTGACAACCACACCCATATGAGTTGCATGCTCATGAAAGATTTTGGTTGCGTTTGGTAATTGGCGGTTCAACCAAAAGTTAGAGGGTTTGATCAGGTTTGGAGGTTTCAGTTGGTAAGGGGCAGTTTTGTTTAGCGTTTTGGATGAATCCGCCAAAATCAGAAATGCCAGAAATAGGAGCGTTTAGGTTTGGCATTTGCGAATAATTACTCGATTCACAACTGTGCCCTCATCTTCTATTCTGTTTTTGCTGCAATTCCGGGAAGCCCATCTCCGCCTAGGTAGACATGTAATTCTCTCTTTGTGTGAGAAAACGGTTCGTGTACTCTGTTTTGCTTAAGAAAATTGTATGCTACGAAGCTGGGTGTCTACCGCTAACATTTACCAAGTATTTCGTAAAGTATTTGTCCGTAGTACTATGTAATGTCGGTTACGTATGAATGTCGGTTAAGTTAAATAAATATATAAGTATGCATAAAGATAAGGATTCCATGATTGAAGCCAAGTAGCCAACTTATTTTTTTTATTTGTTAATGTCCTTATATGTCTTTTTATCTACTAATCGCTACGATCAATCAGACTTACCAAACATCATTTTACAATCCACAAAATGAATCTGCTAGTCAAATCCGTTGATTCAATCCGCCACTAACAATCCGCTAACACAATACGCTAACCGCTAACCGCTGATTGTCAAACAGACCCTTTATGTGACAGACCGTTTATGTGGTAATATGTTAGTTAGTGGAATTTAGTGTGCTTGAAACTCTTTGTTTAAATTATGACATAAAATTATAGAATTCTCATTTAACTTTCATTTTCTACTGCGTGATTATGTATGCACTATGCAGTATCTCACCGTAGGAGGATTTAGGGGATTTTGGATCTGATTCTTAAAACTGCTTCTGCTCCTTGAAGGAGTAGAAACAGAAGTTGGACTGTTCGGGTGAAAGTGCAGAAATGATTCCGACACTCTAATGTTCTCCCAGAATTATTTTTTTAGAAGGCGAGAGACACTAGTTTTTAAAACGGATTCTGATTCTGTTCAAACCCACCCTTAATATATCACCTTAATATCAAGCATATAAAAATTTTCATAAATGAACTCAACTAACAATGGCGCATACCACAGCTCCCTCTCACTTTCTACTCTTACCCTCCCTTCGCAGAACACCGATTAAACCCTCCGACTACAGATGTTCTGCTTCCTTCTCCATCTACATTCGTTCACTCTACTCTTCCTCTTGTCACCATCACACAAGCAGGTCCATTGAGTCATCAAACTACATAGAGACCTTTGCTAAGCGCATGGCTATGGCTGGGCTTAAACCTCACCACCGTATTGGTTAGTCTCCTATCCATCGGAATTCAAAGCATTGAAGTCCATAACTTTTTAAAACTCCAATTTTATTTCCTTCTATTTAATTGTTCAGTTTTTCTGACTGGTTGTGCTGCTTTCGTTTTGATTTTTCTTTCTGAAAAGCTTTGGGTGTCTCTGGCGGTCCCGATAGTATGGCATTGTGTCTATTAGCTGCATCTTGGAAAACAAACAATCGAAGTGTTGGTCTCATTAGTGATAAGAAAAGTGAGTACATTGATGGACTTCTGGCTGTAGTAGTGGACCATGGGTTGCGAGCTGAGAGCAAAGAAGAGGCAAATCTTGTTCAGCGCCGAGTCACCAATATGGGTATAATAACAATACCCTTGGTTTCATGTTTGGCATTTTCTTTTCGGTTTGGGAGCTTTTCTGAGTGTGTTTAATAGAGTGAGTGGTATGTAAGGTTCACCTTATGCAGGAATTAAATGTGAGATTGCTCACTGTGAATGGTTGGAAGGTAGACCCAAACAGGGCCACTTGCAAGAAGAGGCTCGCAATAAAAGGTATTCTCTCCGGTTCTTCTGTAAGTGATATTTGAAGGAAACAATACTAATGAAACAATACCATTTCCCAAGATCAAGGTAAAGCCATAAAAGCAGTATTATAGGACTGGAATACCTTGATTCAAGTTTTGGAGTACCATGTAGCATTTAAAGCTGGAGAAACTTAAGGGTGGAAAATATTGAATTAATGCTCTTTTGATACTCTAAAGCTGCAGCTATAAAAAAATAAAAAAATTACTGTAAAGCAAGAATTAAAAGAGAAACATAAAAAGTACCAGATATTATGGCTCCTTCATTCTCTATAATATCTCACATTACTATGATCATAACAAACACTTGGCCTTTACGCTAACCCTTTTCTCCCCTTCCATGCACAGGTATGAAATTTTACAAAGTGTTTGTATCCAACATCAGATGAGTGTGTTCTTAATCGCTCATCATGCTGATGACCAGGTTCATGCCTTGTACATTTTCAATTTCATGGATAATTGGATATTGCGTTCTTTCATTTTCAATTTTGAGCGTTTGTGCTGATTTTCTATCAGGTTTGAGCTGAGAAATTATTGTACGGACTACAACACAAAATCTGTAACATAAAGTCAATCATGGATTGTTTAATTTCATACACAGGCAGAGTTATTTGTTCTGAGGTTGTCTCGGCATAGCAGTGTGCTTGGGCTTTCTGGCATGCCGTTTGTATCCGAATTGTACAATAGAAACGTGTTTACCAATCTGGTCTATTTTCAACACTGTAAAACGTTATTGGTTAGACCTCTCTTGGAGTTTTCAAAAGAAGATATGTACAAGGTTGGTCCAGAAAACCATGTAAAGTTATTATCAATAGTTTAATCCACATTATGTCATTCTGTGTATATTCAGTGTGTTTTACTATTGCAGATATGCCAAGCTGCCGACCAAAAATGGGTGGAAGATCCAACAAATCAAAGTCAAGTATTTGCCCGGAATAGAATTCGATTAGCATTGACAGGCTTGTCATCGTGTGAGATGTTCTACTTGAATTTGGTGGCTATAATTCTCAACATTTTCATGCTTCTTGCTATAGATATAATTACCTATATACGATAACATAGGTGGCATTAATAATTACATGTCACAGAGGCTGAGATATTACACATATCATATTTTAACATTCTAGCTGTTTCTGCTTACTATGCAGCTACCTTCAAAGCTGAATTACAATCAGTTATAACAACCTGCCAGAGAACAAGGATGCATATTGATAGGATTTGTTCCAATCTAATTCATCATGTCGTGATCATCGCACCCGTAAGTTTTCATTCCAACTGTGGTTATTGGTGAGTGTTTTTGGAGAGACTGGTTTTAGGCAGATAGATTAAGGGAACCTTGCTAGTATGGTGCGTACTACAGAATTTGGTTGCAGATTACTTACGTTTTGGTGGCGTACAAATTATGGTTGTGTATGGCTTTTTTACAAGTGCTTTTTAACTTAAATTTGCATTACATATAATTCCTTTCTATAGAAGCTCCACTTTCGGCGTTTTTAAGAAAAGTCCCACCTCATAGCTTTCATGCTTTTAACAAAATTTTGGCAAAGTTAATAACTACTCTTGATAATAGACATTATTCTCTTCTTCTTTCCAAACTTTAACATTTCTCTTTTGGCCAAGTGGTAATCTAAGGGGGTGTCCCCAATCTGGATTTGAATGAATTTTAAAAGATTTTAGAATTCCATCACAATCTAGGTGTTTTCAATTTGAATTTCAATGGATTCCATTAAAATATGGGCGTCCTCAATCTTTCCATGGATTTCAATTATTATTTGTTCTAATGGATTTTAAAGGATTCTAGTAGATTTCTATGCCTAAAACATTCCATCCAAAATATCTTCAACCCCCCTCGGATGTCAAAGTCCATCTCATCTCGTCTGAAGCACACCGTGTTCCTCTACTTCTAGGTCTTCATCTTCAGGACTCAACTCCTCTCTCCTCTTCTCACGTAGACATCATCCCCACTGAAGCCTGCAATGGATCTGCCCCCACTTCTCACTTCATATCCTGTTTGGAGGATGGTTCCTTGACTGGTTCCATTATGCCTCATGGAGAAGAGGAGGTACCGTTAACCACAAAAAAACCTTTTTTAACCCTATTCAAGAATTTTGAGTGTTGTAGCATTTTGGTTCTAACATTTTGTTTGGAAACAACTATCAAGTATTGAGAGATTTCAGACGAGAGGAGTCGCCAGTGGAGGGAGGAATCAGAGGTGGTGTTAAAGTTACGTGTGTGAAGGAGGAATTTCAAATTCCATTGACTCTATACAATTCCATAAAAATTTCATGGATTCTATACAATTCCATAAAAATCCATTAAAATCCTAATCTTTTAAAATCCTATGAAATTCCAATTGAGGATACCCCCTGTGGTAATCTAAGTATGGATGCCGGCCTCCTGTATATTCGAAAGGCTTTGGACTGACATTATTTACCACTGTCTGCCATTCTCACTAACATGTCTACAACAACAACAACAACAACATTACCCCAGTGCCGCAAAGGCTCTCACCAACGGTGGGGTAAGGGGGGGTCGGATGTACGCAGCCTTACCCTTGTACTAAAGCACATAGAAGCTGTTTTCAAATGACCCGTGATGAAAATCGCATCAAAAATTGCATGGACCGACTGCTGCTTCATAATGAGGAAACACAGATAGTTTAGTGAGCCATTTTGTTTTATTCCATCATATCCTCAAGGAAAAAAAATAGTGAGTCTTTGGCTCCATTAGAAATGATAGAAAAATTCTCACTAACATGTCTATTAACTGTAAAACGTCCATTTCATCAACTGCCAGCAACAGAATCAGTGAGTGTTCCCCAGGTAACCATGGATCATGATAAACTTGTGTGGTAGTGCTCTATACACAATTCATCTAGAGATAATCTCAAAAATGGCTTTAACTTTGTACTACGTATTATGCAATGCCATATGCAGCTACGGCTATTTCCCATTATAGTATTTAAAGAGGTGGGGTTTGAAACTTTCCCAATAAGGCAACATAAAATCATGTACTTTCTTGAAGCTCATACCTCCTATGTGTTTTGGTACATACAAACACTCATGGATGTATGGTTCATGGTTAGCTAAGAATATTTTATTTATTTATTTATGAAAATACATTAATCTGAGCTCACTTGATCTCGTTCAGTTTGACTGCATATATGTTAGTTGTCCGTGTTGGACTAACCAATAAGAAGCAATGGAATGTAAATACATGTATTTAACAAAGTTGTATCTTTGCATTGCCTTTTGTTTATAATAATGTATGTGATTTATAAAACAGCCTAGGGACTATGCAGCTAGGGCACTTGCACTTTTCTTGTAGTTTTTCTTTAATATACTTTTGCTGAACGAATATAGCTAGGCTATGCAGTGATTGATTTAGGACTTCTCAATTCCTCTGAAGTCCAGGACATAATCCTTTCAAAGTTCATCTCCTTGATTTTGCAGGTGCTCCTATTTTAATAATGTTCAATTGGTTATTTATCACCACTGAGTTTTCTTCATTTAGTGACCTTATGCTGCTGGGTCATATTGTTTATTCTTTTATTTTTTGCACATCAGTTTGTGTCCCAGAGAAGAAGACATATTCGAGGAAGCGCTTTAAAGTTGGTTCTTGATTATATCCGTACTTCTCCATGCAAGGTGTGCATATTTAATTTACATTTTGCTTCCATTACATATGGTTGTGATGTCATTTCGCCCAAACTAAACTGCACCTGTGACTTGCCAGTTGCGGAGTTGCCACATGTGATATTCCTGCATGATGAAGTTTTTTATTCCTTATAAGTTATATGTACTAGTCAATAATGACATGATATATTCATTAATGGACTTTAACATTCATGCAGACCTGTCTTACAGCAGCTGGTTGTTACCTAAGCCCAGTTCCTGGTTCCAAAGGAACCAAATTGATGGTTTGCTGCTCTCCCAATGACAATCTCCCTTTGAAGACAGAATTATTGGATACGTTTACCAACAATGAACAGAAGTGTTCACCAAGCGATGAAGAGCAAATAATAGCTGAATTAAAATTGTATGCAGATCAGTTTTACCAGGATGATACGGGGCTGGACATTCTAGATTTAAGAACTGCAGATTCTGTTCTAGTTGAAGCCAAAAGGAAAGGCATTCTAAGTGACTCTACCTATAAGTGCATTGTTTCTTTGCAGGAAAAAGAGGGTGAAAATTTCAGGTCACAATCTGATATAATCCGTGGTTTCAAGTTAGAAAACGAAGAAACTGTTAACTATTATCCAAGAAGAGTGCTTTACCAAGAGCACATTGGTTACTTCATGAATAGATTCCTGGTGAAATGGAATATGAGCAAAAAATTTGAAGAACGGGGTAACTTTTGCAGCTTGTGTGCCATTGGTCAAGATTTGGCAGCCGAGGTGCGTCACATGGTGGATGCTGATTGGTTATACCTTGCAAAATTAGCAAATACTAGCAAACAATTAGTGTTAGCTTCAGGTGATGTCAGGAATGGGCGAATCTCACGTGCTGATTATGTGAAGCAATCAGCTCAAAGGGCTCTTGTTGCATTGAAGTCCATTCCAGTTGCCGCAAGAAGAGCTCTACCTGTCCTGGTTAACAGTGATGGATTACTATTAAGCATCCCGGTATGCCAATCGTTTTGCTGTATTCAAATCCTGAATACTTTTCGTCATGCATGTATGTTACTTGGTTTATCAGTATACCTACTACTTGGTCTGGTTTGGTTTCATTACTTTTCCTGTTGTATATGCAAGTTAACAAGTGTTTTAGCTATAAAGTTAACATACACTTCCGATTCTGCAAAAAAGGAAGGTGATTAATTAAAGTGTAGATTTGTGGTATAATCATGTGGTCTTCTGCATCATATTATCTGTTACAATGGGACACTAGTT
Source organism: Cuscuta epithymum (assembly GCA_945859915.1). Lineage (NCBI taxonomy): Eukaryota > Viridiplantae > Streptophyta > Magnoliopsida > Solanales > Convolvulaceae > Cuscuta > Cuscuta epithymum. The sequence goes on along the minus strand of CAMAPF010000011.1, from coordinate 6,596,868 downwards.
GGGATATGTCGTCCAATGAAGTTTTTCTTCTTCTTTTATTAAGAGAAAGTTCTAACACTCCTTGACTTCCCTGTCTTCCAGAGTGTTGGCTTCGAGCATTGTCCCTGCTTTGTGGCGTCTGCTGTGTTCAAGCCGATGGTCCCTCTTGGTGGTGGTTACTGTACATTTCTATAGTTATTATTATAACCCAGTTTATATATATAATATATTTGTGGACTTGGTTTCTACACCTGTATACATGTACTTAGATTTGAACTTGCAACACTTTATTTCAAAAGCCAATGTTAATCGATATGTTAACTGAGGGACTAGGGCTTAATTTGGGATTAATGACCAGGGGTGGAAACAACCCGGGCCTGTTTTAGAATGTAAAGGTTTGAGCCTGTCGCCAATAACAGCTCGGGCCTGTTTTAGAATGTAAAGGCCTGAGCATGGCCTATTACCTGTTAAAGGCCTGGTTTTTCGGCCCGAGTCTGGCCTGTTTAAAAGCTTGACTTGGCCTGAAGCCTATTTACTGGGCCTGATAAGAAAAAAAAACAAAATTACAAAAAAATAAAAAATAAAAAGTGAAAAATCCTTTTAACCCGATTTAAAATTTATTCCCCCAAATATTCACTAAAAAGTCTAATAATACGTTAAGTTTTGCTTTGGATGTCTAATAATACATTATTATGTCGTGAAAATTAATTTAAAATCTTGAAAAACTTGAATTTCAATTATCTTAATAAACTATTAACACACTTTATACTACCTCCGTTCTCTTTTAGTTGCAACGTTGGACTTTTTGTACTATTCACATATTCTACTTTGACTACATTTTATTAATTGATGTATTATAAATTAATTTTTTAAAAAATATTGTTAAATTCTTCTCATTCTAAATTTTCAAAATATGTTTTTTTTTTAAATTTTTTACTAATACGGAATGTAAGATATTAATGGTCAAACTTGTGCATTGGCAAACGTGAAAAGTTGACCGTTGCAATTAAAAAGGAACGGAGGAAGTATATATTTAAAATAGTATTCTATTCTCTTTTATAATACACACTCCATAAAAATACTACTATGCCGAATTTGCTATAGTTAAGTATACCAATATAAATATAAATGTAAATAATATAAATAAATATAAATATAACTAAATACACACACAAACATACACATATAAATAGGTCGGACTATTAAGCTAAAAAGGCTTCAGAGTTGGGTTAGGCTTGACCTATTTAGATAAACGGACTTTTTGAAAAGTTCAAGCCTAGTTTGATTACTAAACAGGCCAGGCCACATGCCAGGCCACAGGCCGCCTGGCCTATTTCCACTCCTAAGTGTTGCACTTGGGAAATGTCTGTTTAAAAAAAGCTACTTAAAAAATTGCTTTCCACAGTAGAAAGTGACGAGAGTTGGAAGTTTTTGGCACTGAGGTTAAGACTTGAGAGTGAGGTGTAAAATTTTAAACTGAGGCTAATACCTTATGAATAATGGATAAGAATGATCCCAACTATGAGTGATTTGCTTGAAATAATCCAAAGTATTAATTATCTCAGAATAATCCCAACTATTGAAAAAACTTCTCAAAATACTTCATTTACTCATAAATATCATAAGTTATTTATGGATAATTATAAGTCACCGGAGTATTTTGAGAAGATTTTTTAATAGTTGTGATTACTTTGAGATAATTGATACTTTGGATTATTTCAAACAGATCACTAATAATTGGGATTATTCTTATCCATTTAACAATACCTTATTGTGTTATCGTGCCTTTTAGCATTTCAAATCAGCTTTTGAGCAAAACTAAAATTTGTAGAATTGCAATAAGAGTTGGGACGAAAGAGAGTTTTTCCCAAGACAAACACAATCTCAATTGGGTTCTAAACTGTAATATAACCCCTTACAATTCACCTTCGAGACATTTCCTCAATCCTCAGTAGCATTGCCAGAATCTACCCTTCTATGCTAGGTTATCAAAATCAACAGCACGATTTTACGATTCATAATCACAAGATCAAATCAAATTGCAAATAAAACTGAATCTCACTAAAATCGTATGAAATCATACTACAATCATTCAGAATGGTATGAAATGTAAATATAAAACGACTGAACAATTTTGAATTGATCTCTCTTCCAACTTCTGAGAAACTGCTTTTAGGAGCAATTTATTGCACCACGAAGTACTTCTTCGCTTTTACCCAAACATTCTAATACAGAGTATTTGATCCTGCCCCTTGAAGGAGCAGAAGTAGTTTTAATTAATTTAAGTGCGGGAAGGGAGCGAGACCAAGCTGAGCACTCTTCCACTACTAAAGCATACATTTGAATAATTGGATCTATTACTCTATTAGTATATACTATCGTAACATGTTCAATTTTACACTATTCACATGCTCTACTTTGACTACGTTTTATATTATTATTTTATGAAAATTATTGTCTTAAAAATATTGTTCAACTCATTCCATTATAAATTATCAAAATTTGATTTTTAATTTTTTTACTAATAGAGGATAAGATATATTTACGATCAAAGATGTATGATGACAAATTTGAAATATTGATCGTTGCAATTAAAAAGAACGAGGAAGTATATATATACATATTCAGTATATATATGTACGTTCCATGTTTCTATATTATGTAACTTTAATTGATACACGAGTTGTTCTTATACTTGAGGAATTTGATTAAACTATATATACATCAATGATATTTATTGATTGCTGTTCATTGAATATGTGCAATTACTTGCTATTAATTGTTTTGTGAACTACGATTAAACATCATGTTATGACCTAACCGTATGGTTTAATTTATCATTACTATTAAGATGCAACTCATGTGAGTTTTCGTTTTATCTATAAACGTAGTATTTAATATGGAGTACTTTATCATTACTAGCTATTAAGTGTGGATTTGAGGTGCTTGAAGGGATGACTTCTGTTTTACTTCCAAACTAGTATAGTACCCGTGTATACACACGGGAAAGAACAGTTGGTGCATATATGAATGATAAAAAAAATCCATGTTGCAACTATAAGTAACAGAGAATAGTATGAAGTATATCACAATGACTATAAAAGTGTACTCGTAGCAAATTTAGTGACTTTTTTGTCCACGAATATTTATTTGAGACGTTCTCCTTATAGTCACTAAAAATTATTAGGTCATATTTTTTTATCCATTATCTTTATTTTGTTCATATAATAAAATTTATTTATTTATTTCGGAATAATCCGTATCGAGGATGGAAAAGAAGAAGATTGTTTAAAATATATTCAGATTTTTTTAGAATTTTATATATGCAATATTGGTGTCATATGAAAGATCGTAAACAAATATGAGTTTTGATATACTTTTTATAAAAATTAGATAAAAGATGAAAAAGTTAAAACAGAAAATGGCGTTTTTTATTTATATGGCCCATAAATTAATACCACGTACGTTTCTTTTCTTGTCTTGGTATATAAATGCTTTTCTTCCTTTGAATTGGATTGTTCGGTATTATCGTTCAATCAGTTGTTATAGGGAGCGGTCCACGGTGAGCATGCTGCTCCACTGGAAAAATTCACGTGTTACTGTTCACGCACGTGAACAGTAACTTTTAATTTTTTATTTTTTCATTATCCCAGTAGCAGAACGATGTAACTTGTGTGTAAAGAAATGTAACTCACGTTTATAAGAATTGTTACTGCAGGCAAGCCAGAATGTAACTTGTCTAGAACATTGATTTCAATGTAAACAACAAAAAAAAGGAGTCTAATTGTTTCTTATTGTTTAATTACTTTATCTAAATATTGAATATGTTTTGTTTTTAATATTAAGACCATAAAATGTTTTAAGGAATTCATTTTTTCCCCCAAGAAATCATTTTTTTTTTTGTTAAAAAATGATTTAAGAAAAGGACTAATTGTCCAATTATTTACTTAAATTGTGTATATATTTTGTTTCATTTGAATGAATGTAATTTACATTTTGATTAACCTGAAGTTACATATTGATTCACACGATTTACATTTCATATAATTTTGGGAGTAACTTGCATTGTATTGTTGTGTAACTCGTATTATGAAAGATGTAAATCACATGTAAGCAAGATGTAACTTATTCAGGAAAGTTGAAATGTAAATCGCGTGTTACAAAATGTAACTTTAGCCAAATCGAAATGTAATTCAGGTGTATTAGAAATGCAACTCCTGAATTTTTTTTATCCAAACGCTCAAAAGAGCCAATACTATCCACTATCAAGTCATAAAGGCAATAATCATCTAGCTATAGCCTATTTGCCTGCGAACTGTTGCCATAGTATTTTAAAGCATCAGAAATCTAATCATTCTCCCAGATGTAGGTGTCTCTGGCTCAAGAACTCTGAAGCAGCAGTCACCAGTGTCAAATTTTTTTGCAGCAGTGGCAGGTAAACAAAATTGGTCCTCTCCTTGGCTATGGCGGCGCGGTTGTAGACGGCCGGCACAACATCACTGGCGGCATCAAAAGTACACAGTCGCTTCCTCTCCATAGACAGAGGGTTCCTTGATCAGAGCTACGTAGCGTCCCCATGGGTGGCGGCACACTCCCGATGATGGCCGCAAATGTGATTGTGGGCGGAGGGTGAGCCGGTGATGCCGTCTCCTTGAAAATTGCAGAAGCCTTCGGTTTGGAAATAGTTAGGTTGAGAAATAAGGGAGATACTCTTGATCTTCGTTATTTTTTTAATTGAAACGGCACCGTATGGGGACCGGTATACCATACGCATGGTATACCGATCCCATGGTATAATTTGCCTTGTTCAATTTGCCATGTGTCATTTGTAGAGTAGAGGAGTGAATTGTGGAGAGAATGACACATAGATTTCATTAAGGGTAAAAATATATTTTTATGAGCTATTTCTTTTCTTATGAAGTTACTGTAGATGATCACTTTAGCCATGTGTTATTTGTCAAAAGTTATTTGAGAGCACACATCAAATTAAATGTGTACGTTGTAAGAGAGGAAAAATAAAGGTGGCAAAATGAATATTTTTAAGAGCTTAATATGCTCCCAAAGTGTCTAAATCGTTTGGAGGCTCAGTTTAAGAGCCTGTTTGGTAGCACGAAAATCAGCTGTTTTGGCCGATTCTGCTGAAATTTATGAAGTTTTGGCTGAAGTGGCTGCATTGGCTGATTCTGCTGATTTAAGAAAAAATATTTCTAAAATATATTTTATTAATAAAATAAAGAAAAAATTATATGAAAAAATAGCTAAAGTGATCATCTACAGTAACTTCGGCCAATGCAGCCAGAAAAGTAACTTCAACCTTACTTTTTCTGCTTATTACACATCTCCGTGACACTCTCAAGGAGGATGTTACATGTTCCAATCTCATCCCAGCTAGAAAGATAACAAAGAACGATTTATAGGTTAAGAATAGGTTAGAAAGATTTGTCCAAAAAAAAACAACAAATAGAACTTTAAACAATAAAACAACGACACTAATGAATAATACATTCGCCCCGCTTAAAGTTTCTCATCACAAAATCACACGATTATTTAAACAATAATTAAATAAGGTAATTCGAGTATATATTTTGAGAAACAATTTGGATGGATCTATAATATAATGAGGTCGTTGATGACAATTGTGTGTTATAGAATGTACGGAGTATTATTTTTAATAGCTTGATGATTAAATTATCATTTAAGAGTATTAATTGTATTCTAAATATGAGAACATTTGTATGAGATGTTCAAAATGGAAAAACAAGAACTTTATAATGCGACGGAGGGAGTAAAATACTTAGCACTAACCTCTTACGAGCAGTGGCAAACATAGAAAATCAGAGTCACGGGGCCCCTACTCTAATGTAACTCTAATATTAAAGTAGCATAATAATGTTTCATAATTAACGTACATCATAAAAAAATAGATGGAATCTCTACACGCATGTAATGGTGGTGTTTGGATACCAGCGTTTTGGCCAAACCGCCATTGTTTTAACGAAGGAAAACGCTGATATTTTCAACGGATTGGCTACAAACCGCCAATAAACAAACAATGCCAATATATTTCAAAAAATGGACTCACCATCCGATAGTTTGATGACATGTGGCTAACCAATTTTTTTAATTAAAAATGTTATACCTTTTTGTATGTGCTCTGTTATGTAAAAAAAATATCAGAGTAAATAATTTGTTTAATCTTTCATGTGACACTGATATTTCATGCCTGAAATTTTGAAAAAGATTCTTATAAAAGTTCAAGATAATTTAATCATGTCTTATTTTTTCAAATGTAATATAAACTTTATTTTGCTTGAATAAAGGCGCAAATTTAGTTATATAATTTTTTTTAGTTACATAAAAGTTAAATGTTTAGATTTGATGTCTGAATGTTTTAGACTTAATGGCTGAATGTTTTACATTTATATTTCATTGGCCACACCAAATTTTTTTGAGCCTTTTCTATAAATTTATTCTGTAGCAAAATAATTTAATCTTATTTTAGCATAAAAGATATGTAAAGTTTGTGTATTGTTACAATTAGTTTTCGTTATACTACGGGTAGGTTTCAATTTATGTAACTACAAAGATAAATGAATGATAAAACATATAAGCTGGAATTTAGGGCTACAAAAAATCTAGAGCCCGTTTGGTAATAGCCAAATCGGTTGTATTGACTGATTCTGCTGAAATTTATGAAGTTCTGGCTGATGTGGCTGTATTGGCTGATTCTGCTGATTTGTGAAAAATAATAATTTAAAATACATTTTATTAATAAAATAAAGAAAAAGTTATATGAAAAATAGCTAAAATAACCCTTTGCAGTAACTTCAGATAATACAGCCAGAAAAGTAACTTCAACCTTATCTTTTCTTATTATCACACAATTCAGTCCGTAAACAAAAGTTACATGTTTGGTGAAAAAGTTGACTTATAAGCCCGAAAAGTCAAAAATCATGGCTATCAAACAGACACTTAGACATGGAAAATTTGGTTAAAGGGACTATAAAGCGGTGCATGAGACCATTTGTAGTGGTTAGGAGGCTAAAAAGTTAAAAATGGGCTCCGTCCATATGAAAACAGTGTTTAGACTCCTATTCCTTGCATCCCAGCACCATCAATAAAATACACTCATCATATTTTTTCACATATCAATTTAGTAAAACATTAATTAAATTATTATAAGTAATATATTCAATTTAATTTTTTCCCTAAATAATAATGAAATAAAAAATACATATTTCGATGTAACAATAAAAAAAATTTACGTTTTTCGGTTAACAAAAAATGAACATAGGCCGAGTAAAGTTTTATTATGGAATATTCAGTTATTTGTAGAGGCTCCATGAATTAAAAATCTGTGTTTGTGTTTTTTCAGGCTCAAGAAAACTCCAATAGTTAAAACCTAAGGGCATGTTTACTAACAGAAATATTTTCCTGTTTTCTACTTCTGTTTTTCGTTCTCCAATTTTCTGTTTGTATTTTTCAGTTTTTCTATCTCCAATTTTCTGTTTCTATTTTTTAGTTTTCCATTTTCAAATCTGAAAACATGTTCATCAATTTTTTCACCCAGTTCTCCAATCCACACCCTTGACCTCTACCCTTACCACGATCTTACACTCTACCCATACTCCCCCACAACCCTTCATACCCACCCATACCTACTCGTATGGGTCGGGGTAGGGAAGTTATGGGTGGGGGTGGGGTAAGGGGTATGGTCGGGGTGGGGTGGTAAGGTCTAGGGGTAGGAGGTTGGGTGGGGGTAGTGGGTGGGTTAGGGTCGTGGTTAGGGGTACGGGTGGAGTAGTGGGTAGGGCTTGGGTAAGGTAGGGGTAGGGTAGGGAGTTGGGATAGGATGGCGGTAGGGTGGTGCCGGGACCAGGGTGGGGCCGAGGTAGGGCGATAAGGGTGGGCGTAGTGGGTAGGGTAGGGAGTTGAGATAGGATTGCGGTAGGGTGGGCCCGGGATCCGGATGGGGCCGAGGTAGGGGAAGGGTAGGGTGGGGGGTAGGATGGCGGTGGGGGTAGGATGACGGTACGAGGGTGGGGGTAGGATGGCGGTGGGGCCGAGGTAAGTGGCATGTGGTAAGGGGTAATATACGGGTGTGGGGCTAGGGTAGGGTGGGTCGGGGTGGGGTCGAGGTGGTAGGGGGGTGGCGGTAGGGTAGGGTGGATTAGGGTGGGGCCGAGGTAGGGGCATGTGGTAGAGGGTGGGGGTAGGGTCATTATAGGGAAAAATGGGTACGCGGGGTGGGGTTGGGTGGGTAGGGTAGGGTAGGGGTAAGGGGTAAGGTGTGAGGATGGAGTTACCGGAATGGAATAGACATCGGAACGGGACCGGACCCACCACTAGGTGTAAGTATGCAAATTCTTTGCAGCGGCACTGTAGCATCTGCGTTTTCCAAATTTGGAAAACTAGTAAAAGTCACTTCTCCAAATCATTAAGGAAAAGAGAGATATGTCTCATTTTTTCCGTTTTGGAAAACGATTTGGTAAACGCGTTTTTCTTTTTTCCTTTCTCCAGTTTTCCAGCAATTTCTTTGGTAAACACGTTTCATATTTTCTGTCAGTTTTCCAGTTTTCTGTTTTCTGGAAAACTGGAAAATATCTCTGTTAGTAAATAGGCCCTAATTTTTTTTTCATTTTATATATTACATATTGGTGTCATATGAAAGATAATAAAAATTCATAAATTTTGATATATATTTTGAAAATTTTGGAGATCAAATAAAAAAGTTATAAGAGTTTTAAAAAATTTGGGATTATAATGATGTAGGGATGACATCATCCTCACATCCAGCGGCCTAGACCTGTCAATGGGTCGGGTCCGGGTCGGAACGTAGTGTTCCAGACCCGGACCCGCTAAGTAAATAAAGGACCCGGACCCGACCCGTTTACCCGGCGGGTCTAAAAATTTGGACCCGGACCCGGACCCAACGGGTCTCGGAACCGGGTCGGGTAGACCCACCAAGAATCATATGCACAAGTTCACCAACATTATATAATTTTTTTGACACAACATTATATACTTTTTTAAAAATAGCAAAACATGTATATGAAATGTAAATCAAAGTGCACAAATTTAAAAGCAAAATATATCTTCACTTTAAAAAAAAAATCAAGGTTTATCATAGAAAATTAATACTTTTATTGAATAAAATATCGTTTGTTGTAGATGCGTACAATTCCGTACTTTGTGTCTCTTTCTCTCCCATAGAAAACTCGTATATTAGACTAGAAATTAGCTCACAAAAAGTTCTTTTGGACAAAAAGGATATTATATACTATTATATTATCACTTATACATTAGGTATGTATTAATTTGTATCTATTTAATCAAAGAATTAAAACTAATCACTTTATATATATATATATATATATATATATATATATACCGATAGTATATATATATATATATAAAGTGATTAGTTTTAATTCTTTGATTAAATAGATTATTAGTTTGTATTTTTATTAGTTTGTATTTTTATTTGAAGTATTTTTATTTGAAGTATTTTTTTGTATTTTAAACGGGTCCGGGTCCTTAACGGGTCGGAATCATATGTACCATACCCGACCCGTTTATTAAAAGTACTAACGGGTCCGGGTCCGGGTAAACGGAATAAAATAAGGACCCATACCCGTTAAAAACAACCGGGTCCGGGTCGGGTCTGGGTCTAGACCCGACCCATTGACAGGCCTACAGCGGCCATTCCCTCCTCTATTTCTTTTCTTTTTCTTTTTCTTTTTCTTTTTCTTTTTCTTTTTCTTTTTCCCACTCCTACCAACCCACCCTCTATTTTAACACCCTCCATCCCCTTTTCCATTTTTAATACCCTATTTAGACTACCACTGCATGAAATTAGGAGTCCAAAAGTTCCATCTTTATCATTTTGGATCCTAATACTACATCACTCCCAATGGCCGGATAACAAGAGGGTCTAAATTTCTTTTAGCAAAAACCCGACATCCAAGAGAGTCGATCCCTACACCTCCGTAAGGGAAAATAAATGAAATTTGTGATTGCTCCTGCTCCACTAGTTCAACCTTTATGTTGAAAGTCGATGTTTCTTGTGTATTTAGATCAAATAGTTTATTTTATAAACATACAGAGTATTTTTTTTTGAAAGATAAACATACGGAGTATACATAAATATATATAGGTATTTTTTGGAGGTGCACTATCATGGGATCCCGGGACCCCATGAGAATTGGGATTAGTGGGTCTGTCACTGGTTACGAGGTAGCTACTCGCAAGTCGCAACCGCAAGAGAAGGCTACCATATTGCAAGAAGCAAATAGCAAACGGAAATCATGGAAAGACTCCCTAATATTCTACACAGTACTAATTTTTCTTCCATTTCATGCAGTAATCTATTTCTTACACGTTGACACTATGTTAATATTGGCCCATATAAAAGTGGGCCAAGCCCAGTTGACCCACATGAATCGGGTGCCACGGAAACAAAAAGAGTTAATTCCCTAAATAGGACTAAAACAATCATCAAATGCACAAATAGGACTTCCATGTTTCATAGGACTAATAGTGCAATGGTTTGACAAAATTACCCTTACTTAAATTCTAAACATATTTGTTGATAAAAGTTTTTTTAAAAAAATCCTTTTAAAACCCTAGATGCACGTCCAGTTCCAAAACTGCCGCTGCCTTGAGCCAAACTGCCGCCGCCTCCCACCACCGCTGCGGCGCTGCCGCTTCCCACTGCCGTTGCCGCCTCCCACCGCCACCACCACCAAACCAGTGTCGTCGTAGCAGCAAATCGTATCACCAGTGGCGATGTAATTACCAAATCTGTCATGAATTTGGCAAAATGTTTAAACTGGTATAAAAAGAAACGTTTTTCTGCCATAAATTTGGCAAAACATGCCAAAAATTTGACAAAAGATACACACATTATAAAAATCAGAAAATCATATTTTAAAACTAAATTTAAACTTTAACGAAAAAATCAAAATACAAAGTCGACTTACAAATATCAGAAATTAAAGATTGATTGAACAAAAAAGAACGTGGCAATGATAAGTTTTTTCATTAGACTTGACAGTTTATCCAAACAAAAAGAATTCTTTCTGCCATTGTGTATTCATGAATCTGCCATAAAAATGACATTATTTTAAAATCGATGCCAGGAAAATATGTCAAAACATAATTGCAAGTATTGCACAAAAATGCCAAAAAATTGGCAAAACACGAAGCCACATATTCAAAATCGAGAACCTTGAGTTTTAATTGAAATTCGAAATTTGATGAAATCACAAAATAGAACTACAAAAACAATGTCCAAAAATAAAAAAAAAACTGATGCAAAAATTCAAAAATTTAATGAAATCCGAAAAGTTTCTTACAAAAATAACAAAATCCAAGAATTAAATTTGAATTATTAGACGAAAATCAGGGGAAAAAGGAGGGCATGGATGATGATTAGTGCTGGACTCGGGCCGGGCGGCCCGGCCCGGTTACTGTTTGGCCAGGCCCGGCCCGGGGCCCGGTGGGTCCCTTGGTTCGGTTCGGCCCGGCCCGGCTGCTGGGCGGTTCGGGCCCGGGCCCAGGTTTTGGTGAACCGGCCCGGCCGGTTCGGGCCCGGTCCGGCCGGTTCGGGCCCGGTCCGGGCCGGATTTTAATTTTTTTTTTTTTTTTTGAAATTTTTTTAAGTTTTAGGTTGGATTAGGTATTTTGGGCCATTTGAGGTGGTTTGGGATGATTTGGGGTTGAGGGGGAGGGGTAGGGGATTAAATAGGAGAACAAAAAAAAAAAAAATTATTGGGCCGGTTCGGCCCGGCCCGGCCCGGTTTGGCCCGGAACCGGGACCGGAACCGGCCACCGGCGGTTCGGGCTCGGGCCTCCCTTTCCTGGCCCGAGGCCCGGCCGGGCCCAGGCCCGAACCGGGCCCGAACCGGCCCGAGTCCAGCCCTAATGATGATGATGATGATGGAGGAGGAGAAACCCCACCCTGATCCCCACTGTCGCCATCTACCCCTACCCCTACCCCTACCCCTACCCTACCATACCTTACCCGACCCCACCCCTACCCTACCTTGCCCAACCCCACCCTACCCAATCCCCACCCTCACCCCTAACCACGACCCTACCTGACTCGGACCTTAGCCCCCACCCCGATCCCACCCCCAACCCCCAACCCAACACTAGCCCTTACCACCCCACCCAGGGGCGGATCCAGGAATATGAGATGTCCTGGGCTGAATAGGAATTATACTAGACTTAAATATTAGCGAGGTGGGCTAAATGTTAAAAGTGAAATAATTTACCCTAAAAAAATTGAAAAAAATCTATGTTGCCCTGGGCTTCAGCCTACCATAGCCCGTACATAGATCCTCCCCTGACCCCACCCCAACAACCTGCCCCTACCTCGGCCTCACCCCGATCCTGACCCCACCCTACCGCCATCTTACCCCCACCCCCTTTGTGGTAAGGGTAGGGGTCAAGGGTGTGGATTTGGGGGGTGTAGGGTAGGGGGTAGGGGTGGGATTTGTGGGGGTAGGGTATAGGTACATGAACGAGGTGACCCCACATATTATATTATATACTTGCGTTCATGAATGTTTGTGCGTCTACATATGTATAAGATTATTTTGGACATTTTAATGTTAAACGATATTTTAAACCTTGTGAAATAAACACGAACTTACAACATTGCTTATTTTACGAAGACTCTTGTTAAAATGTCCAAATTAATAATCCAGCATGTCAGTCCGTCATTGCTGAGGCGCTTGTTTAAAAACTTTCACACTATCATTCTTGGCAATTTGGCCTCGTCAGTCAGTCTGCCACTGACTCGGAAGTCTTCTCTCCCCAAAACAGCAAGCGCTTAAGGTTTTTCTTTGACTGTGTTCTTCGATCCCTATTCATTTCTCACGTTTCAGTTCGTTATTCTATGTGTTTTTTCATTGGCTCGATGACAATTTTTTTTTTTGCTTCAGGAATGGCTAGAAAACTGGGATTGGCCATTGTTGTAGCATTGACTATCGCGTCGATATGCGAAGCTTCGATCTTCATGCCGATCTCTGACTCTCATCGATCCGCTGCACTGGAGCTCTTTACTCCCTCTGATGGATCTTTTGGGAGGTTATATAAATTAAACTTGGCATTTCTTTTTCTGAATGAGTGGGCATAATTATTAGACTACTTAGTTTAGATGCTAAATTTCAGCTTCAATTTCAAATGTAGCTGCCTATTGTGTTCTAAACTGCTGCATCTTATTATTATCTTAATTAAAAGGGGAGAGTTTTGCATATTATTTCTTCACAGTTTTATGCACATGCTTAGGGAACACTAGTGTAAACGTTGCTTTTGGCTCTTCAGCTTAGAAGAAACTTATGAAGCTTTGAGAACGTTTGAAGTTCTTAAAATTGACAAAAAGTTTGATATAATGGCTTCCACGTGCAAATCAATCGGTGACACCCTCATGTCTCCTTCTTCGGATTTGAAGGATTTGTTTCAAGCATTCAGGGTTAATGGTATATTGAAGTGTGACCTGAACGATGATGCTATAGCAGTAAGTTCTAAGCTTGATACTGAACTTCAGCTCCTTTCTATTTTTTTTAATACTTAATGTTTTATACGTATCCTAATCAGTATCCTTTTTTCACTGTATTTCCTCAAAGAGCACTGCCACAAGACTGAAAGAGGCTGTACATAGTGCTAAATCACTTCTTGATTTCTACTATTCAATAGGCAGCTTAGTGCTTATCAAGGTAATGAATAACTGCTATGCTCTATTTACTTAAATAATATTCCGAAGCAACAAAAGAAGAAATAGAATCCAGAAAAATGGAACTGAGTTTGGTCCCTATCTGCCTTTATTTTCTGATTTTCTCCATATCCTTTACTCAAATTGTAGGATCAGGCTTCTGAAGTTGATGTTCATCTTAAGGATGCTAAAGGAGTTTTTCATTCTATCAAGGTTATATTCAATGTCTGTTGCTTACATTCAACCCATTAATTAATTGTGTTGCAGTCAATGAAGTTGTTCGGTATTTGTAGGCTCTCAGCCAAAGTGATGGAAGGTGGCGTTATAGTTCCAGTATTCCTGACATTAGTTCTTATGCATCAGGTAATTCAGTGCTTTCTGCTGTTCTAATTTCTGATAGATGATACGAACACAGAAATACTAAACACTCATACAATTCAACTCAACGTTTAGTGTATAGATTCATCAAACTGGCATTACAACGCCGAATAAAAGAGAAAACAGAAGGAAAGGAAAAGAACTAGGCTGAGATCTCTTCGAGAGGATCTCTCTCTCCAACTTCTAACAAACTTCTGCCAGCCTTCTCTTTCTTCCTATCTGCTCTCTTATTCTCTTCCCATGCATACCACAGTGGCACAGTCCACATCAGCCTATCTGTTATTCTCTTTCTCCACTCCCCTGATTTGTTTCTTTACCTTTTTACCCTTCCTTTCATAAATAAACTCTAGTGAAATCCCTATTGGGATTAATAGAAAGTAAGTTTGGGCCCGCATCAGTAGACAAAATGAGATCAGAAAATGTTACGTTATTTATGCTACTAAAATCAATATTTTTCATTATGATTTGTGTAATTGTTGAATTTTTTATTCCTAATTTATTTGTCTGTGATTCATTTGTCATTTACCTCTAAATATTGTTTGCAGGAATAGCGCTTGAGACCCTAGCTGGTGTTGTTTCTTTAGAATCTTCTGAGATTGGACATTCCCTTGTGAGTTGAACAACACATGTAGACTCCTCATAATTTTGCTGTTTGGTGGCCATTTATTTAGATTCATATTCTGATCTAAATAATATGCTCTTTTGACAGATTGATATGTTGAAAGATGATATATCAAATCTTTTTGATGGCATTGAGAAATATGGTATGCAACTTTCAGGAATTTTTAATATTAATATATATTTTTTTTGGTAAAATTAATATTAATATATTGAATGCAGAGTGATAGTGCTTCATAATATATTTGCAATTGTCATTCTATATCATTGCAACCCACTTCATTCTATTCTTTTACTATTGGTTTAGGTGTTTCTATATAACCGTTTGGGAATTAATTTATCAGACTGTCTGTTGCTTAGTTTGTTTTCCTTCTTAAATTCTTATTGAGTACGGTGTTTCTAATCGTCTTATCTGAGAGGTTTTATTTTACTTTCCAATATGCTTAGCTTCTTGGATTACTCCTTTCACTTATCTGCAGCATAAAACCTCTATATAGTGCAAGAAAATCATTCTTACAAAGTCATCATTGTTTTCTTACTGATAGATGATGGGGCCAATTATTTTGATGAGAAACTTGTTGATGTAAATGGACATCACGGTCCTCTTTCAGCTTCGTCATCAATAGTCCATGGTATCACAGCTTTAGCAGCAGCAACACATGAAAGTTTAAATGTATGATTCTGCAGTGAAAACAGTCCTGCACTCCTGCTCACTAGCTCTATGTATGTGTGTGGTGTTTGCTGATTTCTTGTTATGACTTATGGTTACAGATTCCTGGGGAAAAGATTTTAGGTTTGGCCAAGTTTTTCCTTGGTGTTGGGATCCCAGGAAATGGAAAGGATCTGTATTTCCAGATTGATGCACTTGCCTGCTTGGAAGACAACAGGTATATCATAGAGACTCACCTTTCCTTGCTTAACACTTAATATCATTTTATCCATTCTCATGGCTTTTCTTACAGATTTAATTACAAACCAAATGGATCTTATTATCTATCTTCTTATTCTGTTAACATGTGAGGTGTGTGTTATAGGGTTTATATTCCTTTGATTCTGTCACTACCAACGATTGTGCTATCAAGGAATAGAAAAGACCAGCTAAAGGTGGGCCATTTAGTTTATATTCACAGACTTCCAGTGTTGTATACATAATATTTTCAAATAGCTCAAACAAATGTTCCCCCTTTTTTTAAATAGTGATTTTTTCTATCTATCCTCATTGGGTTGCGTGGTAATTTGAGAGGCATGGACTTCCAAAGTATTATTCAAAATTCTTTGACAAGATGGATTGAAGAGCATTTCTTCATATGAATTTAACTGTCTATTCTTGCACTGGGGGTGGTTGAGAAAGCGATTTATTTTTCAATTAATTGACTTCATTAGTTATGCTACTTAGGTGCATGTAAACACTGTTTTGGGATCTTCTGCGCCTCCACTGTCAGTAAGACTCAAGCAGTTTTTTGTCTCAGGCTCAAAGGATGCATCTTTAGTTGATCAGGTACTAAGTGCCTATAATGTTTAATATCCATGGCCACATATAAGGTGCTTTCATTTACTTTTTCCGAAGTAGTTTTTGTGATAATGGCGACTTTTATTTTTTAACTTATAGACATTGTATAAATTATTATTTTTGAATGCTTCAGGACCTCAAGTTTGATCCTAAAAATGCAGTACATTTCTTGGATGCTCTGCCAGAAAGCATTGATGTTGGGAGTTACATTTTCAGTTTTGATGTATGATTCTTCATTTGTTTTCTCCTAAGTTTTGCTTTGCTCACATTTTAATCTTTTTCCTGTTAACTATGATTTTCTTTCTTTTCACTCGTCCTTGTTGTGCAGATTGTTCTTCATGATCCAGATCATAAGAAAATCTATGTTACAGGTGGAAGAAGCAAAGTGAGCATATATGTCACAGGAGTCATCATGGCTGACCATGCAGAAATTGCTGTTCTTGACAGTGATCTTGAGAATGTGGAAACTAAAAAAATGTATTGTGATTTATTCTTCCTCTATATTACTTTGGTTACTCCATTTGTTTTCCGCCATTGCCTGCATACAATGTTGTGAGTATGCATATTAAAGTTTTACTAATTGATTAGACTTTTGTGCGTGTGAAATGTAGTTCTATCTATTCGCTTTTGGACCAGTGCTTCTTCCCTCTTTAGTAGAGTTCACTGGGTTTGTGTCAAACCTAATGAAAGTATCTAGGAGTAATTGTTATAAGGCCTTTTACTTAATTGGTCACGACATGGTACAAGCTTGTCTCACTGAATTTATTCATAAATCATTGAATTCAGGTTGAATTTTGCTGGGGAGAATTCTGTCTCTCTATCAGCAAACCACCTTCAGAAGCTTCGGTTGACTTTTCAGTTAACCACTCCTCTTGGACATGCTTTTAAACCACATCAGGTCGGAAGCTTGATTTTTACTTTCATATTTGATTTTTTCAAAGGTTGCATTAGGCATCTAGGTGCTTCAAATTACCGTTTTACGCTCCTCCATGCAGGCATTCCTTAAGTTGGGACACGAGAGTGGAGTCGAACACATCTTTGTGGTTGGGAACTCTGGAACCCATTTTGAGATTATACTAGTTAAGTTCCGAAAAATCATTTATTCATGAATCTTGATCTGTTTTTTAAGGGACTCTTTCGATGGAAGGGTATGCTTTGGAGGGTTTAGTCTTTATTTTAATAAAAAAAAGTTTCTCCAAAGATGAAGCAAAAGTGTGATTGAAATGTCACATGGCTAGTCGTTATATTAAGCATAATGTTTTTGTAAATATAAAATATTTATTAAGAAATATTTGGCCAACTAGCTGAAAAGATACTTTTATGAGCTTTTTAGTAACTGTTAGCTTTTAATGTCTGAAAAGATCTTAAAATAAAAAGGTGGTAGTTGTTTGATAAAATATTGGGACTAGTTAATGCTAAAAGCTACAGACTTTTTCCAGATGTTACTCATTGTAGCATCTAAAAAAAATCTTCTATTTTTTAAAAAGCTCTAAAAAATTGTCATGTCAAACATTCAACTAGAAGCTTTTAGAGACTTTTTAAATAATACAAAAGTTAGTAGTTAGGGACTTATGCCTACCAAACATGCTCATAGACAACGTAAATTCAAACAGACCCTTCCGCAGAGCTTCTAGTTACTATCTATAGACATGACATTATCGTTATTTCTCTATGCTAAAATATCCTTATATAGTTAGCAAGTTATGCTTACCACAGTTTGAGGTCAAACATAAATAAACTGCATGTGTTTTCACCCATATTCCGTCTTCAGAAGAGTTTCACTCAGATTTGTTAATGTCTTAATGGTACCCTGTGTTGTTTAGGATTTTCTTGGACTTGTCGAGAAGCTTTTCTATCTATCAGGCAGATATGATATTCAAATCACTGTTGGTGATGCTGTTATGGTAAACATGCGTTGGTTAAATGTTAATACTCTATCCCTCCGCACTGCACCCACCGGTGATATGGTTCCAGGATCACTTCAGTACAATAAGAAACAGTCCTGCTTACCATTTTGCTGTGTATTTGTTGCTGTGCTTCAGGAAAACTCTTTCTTGCAATCACTGGGCTTTGTTGAACTAGATCTGCCTGAGCCTCCTGAGAATGCACTCCGTCCTCCTTTGCAGCCCATTGACACTTCCTCAAGATATGTGCCCAAAGCGGAAATAGCTCACATTTTCAGAATTCCAGAAAAACAGCCCCCCAGGGAGCTTTCTCTGGCATTTTCAGCATTCATCCTTTTGCCATTCTTTGGATTTTTTATTGGGGTTAGTATTCGTTGCATGTATATTTGTAAAGCGTGCACGGTTTTTCTTAGGGTTCATTTGGAATATGAAAATGCATGATAAGAAAACAGAGATAAAATTTGGTAGGAAAGAAAATATGTTGGAAAATAGAAATTTGTTTCAAACTACAAAAATCTATTTTAGCTCTTTTTCAAATTCTTCAATTAAATATTTTCTAATATTTAAAGACTAATAAATTAAATATAAAGTTTTAATTTTTAATCAAATTTGATTTCCCTTCGTATTTTCCAAGTTAAAACTGAAATTGAAAAATTATTCTCCTTTCCATTTTCCAGAGTTGTGAATTTGGCCTTAGAATATTATATTGATAAGTCCTCTCAAATTAAGCTTGTAGTCGAGGTGAAGGTGGCGGATGCTTTAGAGCTCAATTTAGCTATTATAAAATTGAAAAATTCCTTGTTTTGCTTTTCCTGGCAACAATTGTAGCTTTGGCCATTAAAGAAAGCTAGGACTATAGTCTGAAACCAAGACCATTTATTATCTTTGCTTATTTTTGTGTCGACAGCTTTTACGGTTGGGGGTGAATTTGAAGAGCTTCCCAACTGCTACCATACCTGCAACATTTGCTGCTCTTTTCCATGCTGGCATTGCAGCTGTTCTTACATTGTATCTACTCTTCTGGTTGAAGGTCTACTCTTTTGGACTCCTATTAATGCTACAAAAACCATGTTTTTACTTGCTTTTCATTTTAAATAAAAAAATCATGTGCTCAAGTCTATGGCAAGGACTATGTGGCTGAAAAATGATTCACTGAATCTGAAAGAAAGTGTTTCAAAACATTAATTTCAGCCTATTAAGTCAAAAGGTACATAGACCATGCTTTCTTCTGATTTTTTGGCTTTATTTGTCAAAATGAGGTTTGTAACACATACCAAGTTCAGCTGTATAAGTAGGTCAAAAGCTACTTTTTGCTTATTTTGCTCATAAGCAGAATAAAATTAATATGGCATCCAAACAGGCTCTGATTCTGATTATTCAGTTTATTATTCTGTGAATATGTGGGTGAAGATGTAAGAACCCCCCACCCCTACCACAATAAATTGTGTTAAAATTGGATTCATGTATTTGTGTTTGTAGTTGAATCTGTTCACCACATTGAAAGCTCTTGGAATCCTTGCAATCTTCTTGATGTTTGTTGGACACTCGACCCTTGCTCACTTAGCTTCAACATCAGCCAAGCTGAAATCCGCTTGACCCGCGAGACTTTTGGGCTGCATTCATGGTTAATTTTGTAGACATATGACCAAACCTCGTATAACTAAGTCGACGATACAGTTTCACACAATTAGTATTGTTCAGAAAAGTTATTCTGTTTAGTGCATTTTACGTGACATTTAATCCAGATAGTGTCATTATAGTGTAACTTGTGTGTAACTTGTGCTGGTGTTTACGGCCTAAGATTTTTAGGGCTCAAGTGAAATCTATGTTCAATTGGTGTCTACTTAAGAGCTTTTAAGTTCGTACGGTAATAGTTTGCGTCGTATATCTTCATCAGACATCTATTGCAATTTTATACGAAGTACTTGTTATTTATCACTTTCAGAAATATAAACGGGTGTGTAAATAGCTAAATATGCAAGATCTTTCTAATAGGGAATTCAATTTCGTTTCACACCAGGACTTGTATGTGCATGTGTCTTAGAGTTGGTATGGAGAGTATTTGTTTTACATTTCTTCATTACATACTCTCACATGTACTTTCTAACCTAATTAAAATAAGTGAATCTCTAGAACAAGATTATGACTAGAAGTCTAGAATGGGTGCATGTATGCACTAATGCACTTATGCACCCATAAAGCCATACATAATGTGTAAAACTAGATTATTTCCGCAACTTCTTATACACAAGGCTACAATTTAGGGAAATTACTTGTGAAGTAATGTGTTAAAAGTTGATGAATTATCATTTGTTTCATTAAAGATTAGCGTAAAACATCTGAAACACGTGAAAACTTTTAAAGGGTAGATAATTAGATGGTGCATGTGTACTTGTGTAGCCGTGTAGGATGTTACTGGTGGTATAGTGGTAAGTGGTATATACTGGCATACTCGATATACTGTCGCTCTATAAAATAAACACTAACTCTATCCCACAAGCATAAAATAGGACGATTAATAAAAAAACGTATAAAATAAATAAGAAGTCCATAATAAAAAAAAAGTAGGATAGCTATAAATCCTACTCTCTCTGTCCCTAAAAGAAGTTCCATTTCGCTTATCGAGGGTCAACTTAAATCATTCTTAAACTCTTACTTTTTATATCAAAATTTTATAAAAGTTGAATTATTTTTTGCAGACTTTGTGTGGGTTTAATGTAGTTTCTGAATATGTAAATTTTATTTACTAAAAATAATCCGAGTTTTCACAGGGATCATTTAACTTTATCGTCGGTCAACCTTCGTAATCCGCAATTGGAACCACATTTAGAGACGGAGGGAGTATAATAAAAACATAAATGAGTACGATTGATTTAATGCTTTGCCTTCGGAGAACGAATGTGGATAGTGATTGACTGTAGAATCTAGATGACCTTATCTAGATGAACTAATTTTGATCAAAAAGCCTATTGTTACACACATTTTATACACACACATACACACTATATAAATACTCCTTAAAAAAATTTACCCCCCTTCCTCTTCCCAATCACACGTACCTAGCTAAAAAAATCCCAAATCCAATTTAACCCCCCCCTGTGCGCATCCCTTCCTCCCGCCATTGACGATTCCGCTCCCTTCCCTTCATCCCTGCAACCGGCGAGCCTCTGCCAAGCCCTCACCGACCCGGCGGCGTTCGTCCCCCCACCCGGCGGCGTTCGTCCCCCCACCCGGCGGTGTACGTCTCTGAACGAAGGGGTCGAAGAATAGCCGGTGCAACAGGCGGTGAAACGAGCGTTCTTCCCCAGCCAGTCGTCCCGTGCAACCAGCACTGCTTAATTGACAAAGAATGGTGCGAACCCCACTTTTTGCATTGGCCGAAAGGTATGGTCCTCTATTCTTGAAATTTTTAGTGTAGATATAGTTGATGATGTTTATTTGGAGGGTGAAGTAAGATTGTTTTGTTTAGCATGTTTTGGAACCCCATCTAGTGCTTGGATTTTGAACAATGCACAAATATCAATTTATTTGTGCTTTGTGTGGGGATATGTCATGTGGGGATATGCATTGTGTGTGTAAGGTTGATTTTATGCCTGTTGAAGAACATATATATTGTCTGTGTGAAGATTTTGTGTAGTTATTTGTCTGTGTGAAGTTATATGTAAAAGGATGTGCCTCCATTGTCTGTGAAGAGTTATATGATTGTATGTACGACTCCACATATGTCTGTGTGTGTTATATGATTGTCTGTGTGACTACTAAAACAGGTCCAAAGGAAAAATTTCTAGGTCTTTGGAAAAGTAATGATTTTTCCAATTTATTTTAGAATTGTGGAATGTTGAGGATCAAATTCCTTAAAATAGCTTGATTAATTTGGACCTCGGGTACCTTAAAATAATGCGGATTATTTATTTTGTAGTTTTATTAAAAATGTTAAGCGACCTTTTACTCGGTCATTGAAATCTTACACAGTATGGTCTATGATATATTGTTTAAACACCGCTTGCCACAACAGTAATAGACACTCTATGCTATAAACAGAATTCAAGTGGGTCAAAAGAACTTGGGTTAAACTGCATTAAGAAATTGGACTCCATCTCCCAATCTATTAGGTAGTAACTCAAGTTCATTTTGGGGATATGTCATTGCTTTCTATGTATTGTCTGTGTAAGGTTAATTTGATGCCTGTTGAAGGACATATGTATTGTCTGTGTGAAGATACATATGCGTAGTTCCTTGTCTGTGTGAACTTATATGTAATTGCTTGTGGCTCCATTTGTCTGTGAAGACTTAAATGATTGTCTGTATGAGTCTACATATGTCTGTGTGAGTAATATGCTTGTCTGTGTGACTCTACTAAAACATGTCCAATTGAAAAAATGTGTAGGACTTTGGAGAAGTAATGAATTTTCCAATGTATTGTACAGTTGTGGTTCACTTCTCCAACCGGGGATTAATGTCTTTATGCAATCTTTTATGTCCAGATCCGGTGTTTGCGGCGTGATGGTAATGGCCTTTGCCGAGTCACAGATGCAGAACTTGCCATTGCAGCCCGAGTGTGCATATGAGAACATGGCAGCGAAAAGATGTGAATTCGCAATGAGGCACTGAACTTTGAGGAAGCGATCCACTTAGACTACTTTGGGACTCCATGTTTAGTGTTGGATGTGTTTAGTTGTTAAATGTAGGAGGTTGTACAATCACTATCCAAGGAAACCCTAGACTTCAATCGACTGATGTCAATTGTGCTCATCCCCTCCACACCTCCAACGAAGAAGAAGAGGATGGCTATTGGAGCACAGTAAGTCACAGAAGACGGCTCTACAATCACTATCCAAGGAAACGTATCTCAGACTACACAGATACAGCCCGGTTAGTTGATAATCAGAATCGTTTCATTTTACTTGAATCTGAAGACGACGATGCCTTTTATCCCCTGCCCACACAAGAGTGTAACCAAGAACAGGAACATCAATATAATCGATTCAAAAAGACCTACAGGCACAAAGACGAACACAATCGTCGTTTTGTGGTTCGCCGCAGGTCTGAGCACCGGAATCGATTAAGCCCTGACGCAGTGCTCGGCAAAGGATGCTTAAGTAGAGGAATCGTAGCCATGGAGAGGTCTGTCCCAGAACCACCATCGCCAAATCTCTCACCTGCGCCGGGAATCTTAGCCGTAATCGGACAAGCTGATAAGGCACCGGCTACTTCGGTAGGACCAGTTACGCAAGAAGCCAATCTGGGACGATTAAATGCGGAACACACCCAGACTAATACTGCCAAGCTGCAGCTCACATGGTTTGATAAGGCACCCAGCGCTAACAGAGTTACAGAGAACAGGATGGACCCAAGTACCTCCTCACCTGCAACTCACACATGGGCTGATCTACTGAGGGGTGACAAGGATAAAAACGCACGGGCCCAAACAGCACCCCTCCTCTCAGCTGCAAGAGAGACTCGGTCTAATAATAACATTACTCATATTAATGATATTATTTTTCCATATACAGATGGTCTCCAATTAGAACCTGCAACCAATTTAGAGGAGGCAGACAAGTTCTACTTTTATGGAGAAGAAGGATTTGACTCTATCATAATAGAATCTAAAGTCTTCAGGTTTGGAATCAGAAATAATGAAATTGCAATTTTTGAGATCAAGAAGTCGCAGCTGCACAAGATTAGTTTTAATCTAGAATTGGCTCCTCAAATCATCCGTTATATTTATCAGCTCACAGGACAGCGACAACTAAAGAGATTTGGGTCTATCTCGGTCTATTCAAATTTTAATAAAGCTGGAGGCTTCATAAAGATTGCCAAAGAAAAAGGAACTTTCATTTTAATTCCAGCGGGCCCACAAAAAGCAAGACTGCACGAATTTCTAGGAGTCTTTTCTAATTTCGTGGGAATTTTTGATTTAGTGCAGGAGGAACCTATGCACCAGTTACAAGAAGTCACAGGGTTTACAGAGGAGCCAACATCAATATCTAAGCTTATTTTTGATTCCCAAATTCGGGGAGCCTTTCCAAAGCAACAATGGTCTCCAACTCTAGTGGAACATCCCAGGCTTGTTGAGGCATACTCGGACGCATCAGACAACTTTTATCAATCAGATGACTCATTTTATATGGACGACTTTCTGGGTCATGCAACTGAAAGCGATCGTCGTCCCCCTATCTCAACACCGACAGAAATCGGAAAATCAAAATTCAACAGAGCGATTTGCACAAAATCAAAGTTTGTTACCTCTGAGAATTGCCTTCCAACGGAAAACCTGAATACGCAACTGAAAATCTACAGGAAATCCCAAAAGAATAAAAGGCGGCACAGCATGACAACTAGGTCTCAGACTAGAGAATTTCCGTGGGTGTAGTTTTTTTTAAGGCTTTCTTTCTCTATATTGTTTTTTTCCTTTTATTTCCTCTTCGCATTGTACTGTTTATTCATTTCAATAAAATTCCCTTTTCTTAAAAAAAAAAAAAAAAAAAAAAAAAAAAAAAAAAAAAAAAAAAAAAAGAAAAAAAAAAAAAAAAAAAAAAAAAAAAAAAAAAATACAAGATGTTGATCTGGTACATATAGTTTAGAATTGTAAACACAAAAGGTTTATTTTAGTGTAGTGATAATCGTTTTTTTAATTAAGTGTCTTCAATGTGCAGTTCTTCTTTCCTATTGTGCAACCACAACATTGTTATGTTGTGGTTTTGAACATGAAAAAACAGCAGGTCGAGGTGTTGGATAACTCTGCCGATGAGATTGACTTTGAGGAAAAGTATGGTGAGATGCCACACACCCTGAGGGACATGTTCGTTGACTTCTTGACCGAATTGGGAATGGATAATGACCGCAACACATTTTATGAACCGAAGCTGACAAGATTGAAGATGAGGTGGAGGGAACTGAACAATGTGTATGACTACGGTGTTTGGAGCATGAGACACATGGAGACGTACATGGGCGAAGGGACTGTAAGATGGAAATGTGGATTGAAGAAAGGCGATACAAAGGCGCTGAGTGCATTAAGATCAAAATATTGTGCAGCACTTTTGACATCTGAGATTAATGAGGTCAAGGACAACCACTTGAATGCCGTGAAGGAGGTTGGGAAGGCACGTAATATGATGAAGTAGGAATGAAATAACAATGTCACAATCTAAATTTACTATTTATGTTGCAAGGATTTACAATCATTTGTCGTTTTAAAAGGTGCACTAAATTGCACCTCTATTCTGTGGTTTCTATCACATGAAATAGGTTCTTATGCTAAACTATGAATTTCATTTTGTTATTTATGAAGACAAAAAAAAAAAAAAAAAAAAAAAAAAAAAAAAAAAAAAAAAAAAAAAAAAAAAAAAAAAAAAAAAAAAAAAAAAAATAAAAAAATAAAAAAAAAAAAAAAAAAAAAAAAATGTAGGAGGTTGTACAATGTTACACTAACAATGTTGTACAATGTCCTAGAATGTACTCCCAAATATTCAATAATTTGGTATGCCTTTTCGTTTTTGTGGCAAACACATACTTTTAATGGTGTTAATACGTAGTATATATGGAGGATGTCTTTGCCTGTGCAGAAGAAAAATCTTGTCTGTGCTGTAATACGAGTTTGTATGTGCTTTGTGTCGTTATTGTCTGTGCTATGTATGCGCTCTTACATCCACTTAAGATATTTTTAATAACTACTTTATGTAATTTAATAACTAAAACATTTATTACTTTGATTACCACTGGAGCCCATGTGTAAACTTGACTTTGATTACATTTATTATATTTATTACAAATGATTACAGACTATAAGTATTAAATCAAAGTTTACAAATATGAAACAGATGTTGAATGGAATTAAATAATCGGATTGATATGATTCGACTAATTAATCTATCAAACCATACATTGAATGCCACCTACTATGTTCAAAGAACTCATCTCTTGTGATGAATTACTAGCAGACATTTATGATTTTTACAGCATGGTTGGGGGTTTATATTGTTTCACATTAGCTAAACTAGCTAGCTGTTTCACTACTCAAATGATGTTAAAACATTTTCAGGTATTTGCAATGTCCCCATGGTTTTCAGTACTATAAGAATGTAATCTAAAAATGATTTTTGCATATTGGACATCCAGAATAAGAGCTGCTAAGAGTGCCCCTTGATGACCAGGACTATCAATATTTATATAAATGCAAGTTGATAACGTAATATATATATATATATATATATATAATTTATATAAAGAGATGCTAAGAGTCAAAACCCACACACCAAATATGCACATTTCAGAAGTATATATACACATAGACAGACACAACTATATTTACACAGACATTTCAAATAGATGTTTATTTACACAAAGACATAAGTAAATTTAAAACATTTTAAACACAGACACAACTATATACACATCACAAACACATAGACAATAGTATACACTGCACACAAACACTACAAATACAGAGAATTGTCTGTGAAGAACAAACATCTATTTATGTTCAAAGCTAAGCTAATGAAATCAAATACATAAATGATCTAACATCAACACACACTCATACGAAGCTCAGGGATGTCGTCCAAGGCGGCCGCCGCCGCTTCTCCGTTATCTCCAGTCGCCGGAATTTCTCCTTCAGCTCGAGAAGCATCAGCCTTTTGCTCCAATTCAGCCCAAAATTCGTCTGTTGTAATGATCGTTTCCTTCACAAAGCCACCAAAATCCATTGATTTTGAGGAGAGGAGGTGCTGGCGTGTCGATGTGGTGCGGGAAGAAGAAAGAAACGATGAAGGGAGAGAGAGGAGAGAGGTAGGGGTTGCAATTTTATGTGAGGGAAGAAGGGGGTAAAAAAATGGTAATTTTGGGGCCTATTTATAGTATGTAGGTATGTGTATGAGTTTTGTGTACCCCAAGCCCAATTGAATTTTGATTCGATTTTGGTTTTTAATCTAGGGAGATTTACCTTAATAGGATCAAAACATGACTTTTTTCTCAAAATAGGAGTACCTAGTTTAAACATCCTTAAATAGGACTTTTTATTAGTGATTGGACCAAAATACCCCTCACAACCTTTACCACTACTGCCCAGGGACTGCCGGACCGCCGCCTGTCATCGGCCGCCGCCGGAAAAATTCCAGATTTTTTTTTTCTGGAGGTTTGCCAACATTCTGCCGCCACATGCCGCCAACGGACTGCCTTGGTTGTGCAAGAGAACTAGGGGGCAATTAATTGGGTTAATTAATTGCCGGAGTTGCCGCCGCCGCCGCCGCCGGAATCCGCTGCCGGAGTGATGCCGCCACCACGGACTGCCCCGCCACCGACGGACTGCCTTGGTTGTGCAAGGAAATTAGGGGGGACAATTATTTAGATCAATTAATTAATTAAATAGGATTAGGGGTAAAAAGGTAAGATTAGTCCTATTTTGAGAAAAAGGTTGAGTTTTAGTCCTATGTTGGACAATTTTCTATTTAATCTATTTAAAACAATAAGCCATTTCGGTCGTTTAAAATAAGTCATACCAAAATTAAAAAAAAAACAGTAAAAACCGATCACAGTTTAGAGGATCCTAGCTGATTCCAATTCAGAACTAAAAATGGGTCCCTAGACCAACGGCATGAAGAGGGATTTGACTCATTTTCGAGTCGAAATTGCGTGAAACTCTGGAGCATCTCCATCGCCTCTCTTTTGAAAGAGGAAAAAATTAAGCGTCATTAATTTCTGAAAGAATGATACGTATTTTGTCTCCAATGCACACCATCATGAGTTCTTTAATGCTGATGTGGATTCAACCCTTTCAAACCCACCGTGGGGAATTCCAAAGTGCATTCAACACCGTGACTCAGCAACTCCTACACAAAGCGGACACTTCTAGAAAATAAGCGCGTCATTTCACATTAAAAAATGGGTAATATTTCTGAAAAAACAAGCGGCAACTCTGAAAAAATTCGTTGCACTCCATATTGCCACACACCTCATGTTTTATCCTAATCACTCTCACCTATTTGCCCATCAACCCTTGGCTCTACCCTCAAGTAGTGATGGACCCGGTTCGGGCCGCCCGGCCCGGTACTGTGCGGGCCCGGCCCGGCCCAGCCCGGGAACCGGGTACCGGTTCCGGGTCATTGGCCCGATTTAGGGAGGGTAGCGGGCCGGGTACGGGTATGGGGAAAATGGAACCCGGGCCCGGTCCAGACTTTATTCTAATTTTTTTAATTCTTTTTAACTTTCCGGGTTGGGCTGGGTATTTTGGGTCATTTGGGCTGGTTTGGGGGGGTAGGGGTGAGGGGGGGGGGGTCGGGGGTTAATTAGAAAAAAGAAAAATAAAATATATATAGAGGCCCGAGGCCCGAGGCCCGGACCCGGTGGATACCCGGGCCGGTCCCGGGCCCAACACGAAATCCCAGAAAGCCCGCCGGGCCTAGGCCCGACCCGGGCCCGGGCCCGACCCGACCCGACCCGAATCCAACCCTGCCCTCAACTATCTTCCGGCGGTGGTGGTTCAAAACCGGTGATAACCTTTTTTGAGAAGTATTTGATTTTTTTATTGCAGAAGCATGTCCTTGTGAAATTTTGAAAACCTCAATTCTTGTAATCCGGAGTTTTGTAATTTGAAGTGTATTTGAAGAAGTTAATTTGTTGTCATAGATATAATTTGAATTCATGCGGCAGCTTATAATTTGAATATGGGTTGGAAGAGTATGAATAGGATTTGGATTCAAATAAGGGGTTTGTACTCAAATAATACTAATTAAAAAGCATTTGGATAAAAAAAGACTCTTCTTTTAAATTCCAAAAATAAGACTAAATAATAGTTAAGGGAATGTTACACCCTTACTAAGCCCAAACCCACTGGACTGCTACAGTAACCCGTCACAGTGACCAAATGTATAGTGACTAATATTACAGTTACCAATGACATAGTTACAAAATTCATCCAGTGACCAAAAATTAATATGTCCCACTAATGACCCACATCACAATGACCAAATGTGCAGTGACTTTTGTCCAGTGAGCAATGTGATGTGACCAAATGTGCAGTGACTTTTGTCCAGTGAGCAATGTTGTTACAATTACCAACACTTACTGACCCGACTCCGATTACATTTTCACTCAAGTGACATCCTGACTATAGTGACACCCTGCCCCCATGACCACCCCGATTTCAGTGACCATCGCGACCCTAGTGACCAACCCGATGCCGACCCCAGTAACCAAACCGATTTCGGTGACAAACCAAATAGTGAGATCCCGCCAGTGACCACCCCGCCTCGATGTCTTTTTCCCCAACCAGTGCCACCCTACCTCTGCCCCAGCAGTCAAATCAAACCTCGCACCCGGCACAACCAGCCCCGCTCTCTGCCCCTACCATGTCAAGCTAGACTAGCCATTAACCCCCACCAGTCCGCAACAACCACCCCCCTGTCGCACAAGTCCAGCCACCCCAGCCACTCCCAATTCAGAGTAGAGATTTCAGAGTAGACTAGACTCGCCGTTGACCTCAACAACCACCAATCCGTAGCCTCACCCATCCGGTGTTGACCCTCGCTGCCGGCGCACCATACGAGATCGCCCGGAAAACATCGCCACAGATCTGTACCCCCACGGTCGTCGCATCAGTTTATTCATCATCGATCTTCGATTGTTCAACCAGAAGAGAAGATAGTAGGCAGAAACTTGCCTGAGTGACATCAACGGCGATGAGGACCTAGGTCAGAGACGGACCAGGAGAGGAGTCGGTGGTGACGGCTCATGATAGCGACAACGGTAGGGGTGGAGGCGCTGACTACCGCTTGAGATGGCGATGGTGGTGACCTGGTGGTGGTGGAAGATGATGCTGCATTGAGAGGAAGCAAGGCGGTGGCGGTGGTGAGTGGAAGCTGGGCGGAGACGACAGCGAGTGGAAGCTGGTCGGCGGCGACGGCAATTGAAGCTCTGCGGCGACGGCGGCAAGTGAAAGCTCTGTGGCGGTGTTGGCTGGATGGTCGAGAGATGTGCAGCGATTCCAAATTTGAGAAGTTGAAAGGTTAGGGCCTGTTTGGATGGAGTGTTTGAAAGTGTTAGTAATGGAAGTGTTAGTAAGTGTTAGTAAGGGCTCGGAAGGGAAGGGAAGTGTAAGTGTTAGACATAATTTTACCTTGTTTGGGAGAGTCAAATGAATGAAGTGTTAATAATGGAAGTGTTAAAGAAAGAGTAAAGAACGAGTAAAGAGAAGAGATGAAGAAACAAACTATCAGACCTGTGGGAAAGACATTCGAAGTGAAATGTCGAAGCATTTTATGTTTTTCGGGCAAATGAGAAGGGTAATAATTGTCCAACATCTCAAAACACTCCAAATCGGGGTGTTAAAAAATGGACAATTGAGGTGTTGGGAAGGTTATTATTAACACTTCCTAACCATTACTAACACTTCTTAACACCTCTGGTTTTTTCTCCCAAACAAGTGTTAGCATCAACACTTACTAACACTTCCATTACTAACACTCGTCAACACTCAATCCAAACAGACAGTTAGGGTGGGAGCATGTATGGTAGGGGTAAATTAGGGTATTGAATTAAAATCACTCTCTTTTATGTCCATATTATAAGATGGACACAATTCTGTCTTTTGAGTTCCTAGTAATCGTATTTTTGTCATTATTCCTTCAAATAATGATTGCGGCAGTATTTTAAGAGGAGTATATTGAATATTAAATGACACAGAGATAAATATTTTAAGATGTTAACATTTGTGCATTGGGGAAGTTTTATTTAATTCTTTTAATGTATATACATGATGCAGATAGACATAGCTTTAAATAATTGACATTTGGCAAAAATTGGGTTCCGTCCAAAGAAGAGGATTGATGATGCTCTTATGGTTCTAATTCTTTTCAGATAAAGAACAAACAGATAGAAGGATCATAGTCCAACCGTTATCCCTCGAACCAAACTTAGAATCATTCACCTCCCAGAAAGCAATATGACTCACTGATCCTGTAATGAACATAATTAGCAAAATGGCATACAATAATATGGAATGTTATTAGCGGCAGTGCGTTGATTACATTTTAGTGAATACTTGCCCACCAAGTAGTAATAAAACTTTGGGTCACTTGAATTGTAATGATTTAAGGTGTGTTTGTAAAAAAATTAAAAAAAGTGCTGATTTTAAAAATTTGAAATTAGTTACTTAAAAATTAAAAGTTGGAAGCAGATTGAGAGATGCTTTAAACTGTTTTTCACTTTTTCTATTACACAAAAACACTCATTTTAACAAACACTATCAACATTTACTTTTCCATAATCATTTTTATCAAATACTACCAACTTTTACTACTAAGCATTTATCCCAAAATCACTTTAACAGATCATTTTCTTAAAAGTAAAAACAATCGCAAACACTCTCTTAAATCCCACCTATTCCATCGATGAGGTTAAGGGGTCATACTGGGCGATTCCACCTTTTATTAAAAGGAACAAGAAGAACTCATTTGGAAGCATTAAAGTTGACTTAATCGGTTGAAATGAATTATTCAGTTGAATTGGTTGGATCTACTTAATCATAATAATTTTTTTTATCACTGTTTAAACTGATACTTCGTAGTCCGTACTATATTAGAACTGGAAGACTATAAAGAGATTACTACCTAATTATTGCTGCAAAAATAATTATTTACCAAATTAGGGTTGAGTTAAAAGTATTTATGAATAGATTTATTCAATAAAATGTTGTTGTGCAACTACACTTTTCTTCCCATAATATGAGTGATATGACCTTATTTTTTTTAAATTATGTATAAGCAATATTGGTGCCATATGAAATATAATAAAAGGTTATGGAAATTAATATATTTTTTTATAACATTTGGAATAAACACATAAAAGTTATTTGAATTTAAAAATATAAAAAGGAGATTTTTTAAACATAGGTCTCATTTATTCCCTCTCATTTGCACACTTTCAAGTGGCCATATGTAGATTCGGTATTTTAGAGAAAATTCGCCACTTCAAGTGCCGAATTTGTCTAACCATGATTCAACTCAATTGTATTCTCTTAAATACTTTTAATCTAACCCTACTTTCATAAATAATTATTTTTTCAGCATTAATTAGAAAAAACGCATAAAAAAGTCATAGTTACTGGATTTGAATTTTTGTTTGAAACCATTATTGACTAACTTAACGAGATGAGCTGAAATATATATTCTCAAAATGAATCAAATCTTTATTAATTTAGAATGAATATAAAACCAAATAACTTACAAAATGAGTACCAAAATTCAAAAGCTCATTTGAACTCTCTAATGTTCTCAATATTCATTGTGTGTTCGTTTCTTTTAATCGTTATACTCATTCAAATATAACATAAACTCCTTTCTATAATACATACTTGTAATAGATTCATTATTAACAATTTGCTAAACTATCATTATATATAACTATGAGAATATAATTTTTTTTATAGTATTTCGTTCTTGAATTACAAATATAATTGTGTTCTTACTATAATGTTTACTCATGCCCATTTATTTCACTATACTCCTTTTAGTATAACGCAAAACTCATGTTACTAATTAATACACTATATTTAATAAACTAAAGATAAAACATTAATGCCTAACATTAATTTACACTAAACTAAACTAATGAGATAAAACATTTATTTTACACTAAACTAATGATAGTGACTTAATCATATACTAGTTGAGCATACGTAACTTACTATCGTACTTCGTATATCTTCACGCGGTTTATATTGAATGCGTATATCGCACAACCGGCTGTATAGTGAGCACCGTACAGTCGGTGACATTTTAGTAATTTAAATGAAATTCCGTTACTTGGGCTCCATAATTCAGAAGGACGGTGAGCTAGATGGAGATGTATCCCATAGAATCAGAACATGGTGGATGAAGTGGAAGAGTGTGTCAGGATTTCTATGT
Source organism: Cuscuta epithymum (assembly GCA_945859915.1). Lineage (NCBI taxonomy): Eukaryota > Viridiplantae > Streptophyta > Magnoliopsida > Solanales > Convolvulaceae > Cuscuta > Cuscuta epithymum. The sequence continues at coordinate 6,563,856 of CAMAPF010000011.1, read as the reverse complement.
GGTAGAGGTATGCCGACCAGACTGAAGGGTAAATTTTATAGGACAACAATTAGGCCTGCATTGCTGTATGGCGTAGAGTGCTGGGCGGCGAAACAATGTCACATTCAAAAGATGAGTGTGGCAGAGATGCGCATGATGCGTTGGATGTGTGGGCATACTAAGAAGGGCCACGTGAGAAATGAGATTTGGAGTAGCACTTATTGAAGACAAGATGCGGGAATCTCGCCTACAGTGGTTTGGTGATGTGCTTAGCCGAATAATGCACCTGTCAGACGTGTTGAGATGTGTGGTGAAGAGACAGGGAAGAGAGGGAGAGGAAGACCCAAACAGAAGTGGGTGAGGGCAGTCCGAAGTGATATGCTTCTTCTTGAGTTGAACTTTTAATTAGCATCAAAGGAGAAAACATATATTGTTGGTGGAATTAAGATAACAAGAAGAATGAAAAAAACATAAAAAAAAAGTAAGAAGAAGAAAAAAGTGGGAAAGTGAAAATAAAAATAAAATAGAACAAAAAGTAGAGTATGAGTAAGATCTTTAATAAGAAGAGAATGATTAAGAAGAGAAGCATAATAAAGGAAATGAAATAAAAATGCGGGAAAACAAAGAAAATGACAAAAAGATCAATTTGGGAAGGAAATTTGACAAAAAATAACTGTTCTAATAGAGTATGAAATAAAATAATAAAAATGGAAAAGAAATAAGAACAATATGATAGAAAAATGAATAAAAAAGTGTCTATGGATGAAAATAAAGAAACGGCAATTTTAGGTAGAAAAAATAAAAGATGAAAAATGGGACCGTTATGAGCAAATTTGTGAAAGGTGAGATTATTTTTGTAAATTTTTCAAAAAAAAGATAAAAAACTTGGTATAGGAGGTCATCAATCGATCAGAGTCCAACGAAAGAAGATAGAATGCAAATGTGAGATTATTTTGGGATTACGTAAAGTGAGATTATTATGACTTATGAGAAGACCGATAAATAGTGAGATTATTCTTCTCAATTTTTCTTTAAAAGAATTGTCAAAAATAAATAAATAAATTCTAGGAAGTACCAATTTATTTAGTTTAAGTTAACGCCCTATATAATTATGACAGACAACAAACGTTAGTTGATATTATGATTTTGCCAGATCCAATAAATGTACCAAATTCAGCCATATGTTTACTCAGTCTATATTTTTTCTTTTGGAAGAAATAGAATTAAATTAATAACACGTCATTCAGATAGTAGGTAATCCGACAAAAAGAATCCTGACAACCGTCGTCCCTCGAGCCAAACTTAGACTTAATCACATCAACAAAAGCAATATAACCCGCTGAACTCTTAACGGGCACAACTAAGCCATAGACGGTTAACCCATTCTTGTCATCACCCACATCCAAATCCACAGTCTTACAGTTGAATAAAATAAAAATCCAAAAGTAAACAACAAAAACCAGACAATCGAAATAAATAAATGCTAAACAATAAAAGTCACGCTTCATCATCCAGCAAGAAGATGCCAAACACCTTCCAGAGCCTGCAACCCTAGCCTTTTCTACACTCTGTGGCGGCGGTTCAGGAGGAGGTCGGACCAACAGTACTGCATCTTCTTCCTCATCTTGCTTCTTGTTGATCAAACTCCCTGTCATCTATGTTGCACGAAAACGCGAAAATCATGAAGAAACGGGAAACGTCAACTTTTGCTCAAAAAACGCTTATTTAGAGAGTTTCTAAAGAGTTTACGGGAGTTTCCGAAATGGGAAACGTACTCTTTCACGAGAGTTTCCGTGATACATAGCTTGTCATACATGCGTTTACAAAAACCTGAGCAAGGAAGCCTCGATTTCCTTGCTCGCCGATCCTACACGCCTGCCAGAAACTGACCCTCCGCCCGCTGCTTCGCCGAACAGACTTGCCTGACAAAGCCATCCCAACACGTTCACAATCCTGCCGGAGCAAACAAAACTGCGGCTTCACCATGCTCCAAAACAGCCCCTCCTTCTGAAACCCTTGTCACAGATACAAAATATTTGGCCAGAAAATCTAGCCCCGCTCCTCGCCGCAAGCCGATAGAGGACAAACAGAACTGCGGCAAACCTTGCGGCTAACCCTAGAGAGAAGGTTTTTTTTGCTATTTACTTAGTCTATATTTTTATAAATATGATTTAATTTATCATATTTCAAAGCATTTTGCTATTAATTAATTGGGACACTACGGGTGTGCACAAGTTGCTTCAAATCGAAAAGCCGGACTGGATTGAACCGGAAAAAACAGTTAATAAATATTGTAAATCTGATTTTCGATCCGGGTTTAGTTAATAATCGGATTAATATGATTTGAATTGGATTAAATTAGTTTTGCTTTATTATTAAATATGGTATAGGATAAATAATAATAATCTGAAACATTATCATTTTCATACATAATCTTGATGTTTTATTCGTCCATCTATTCTTATTTCCTTGATAATGGAATTAACTAATATTTACTATTTTGGTCTACGTACAAATTGCTTCAATCGTTGTTCTGGAAACTAATAAAAAATAAATAAATGAATGAATAAATAAATATATAAATAAATAAATAAATAAATAAATAAATAAATAAATAAATAAATAAATAAGTAAATAAATAAATAAAAAATAAATAAATAAATAATATTTATAATAATATGACATTTGTCTCATTTTGCTTTTCTTACTTTCAGTTTTAGGTTGTTTCTAAAATAAATGTTATATTTCGTTTTTGAAAAGAAATACGGAGTAAATGGTCCACAATACTTTCATTTTATTATACCTAATCTCAATCACAGTTTTCACTTTTTCAATCATTTTATTCATACTTGTGTCAAATCAAAACAAGAAACATAAATGGATCATACATAATATTATTTAGGGAAAATGGTCAAATAGGTCCTCCAACTTTCAAAAACAAGTCAAATAAGTCCTTATATAGGAGACTTTGTACGGCCATTGCCATTTGGGGTGGTTCCCGGTGGAATTTTTTGATGATTTTTTTTGAACATCTTAATTCATTAAGTCTAGTTTAGGCATACCAAATCTCAGCTAAAACTTCAATCGTGAACACATTCAAATTAATTATTGAAAATAACTACGCTTTTAACTGCGCAATTATCTTCAAGAATTCATTTGAATGCCTTCTCGATTGAAATTTTACCTGAAATTTGGTATGAGTAAACTAGACTTAATGAATAAGATGCTCAAAAAAATTCATCAAAAAATTCCACCGGGAACCTTCCAAAATGGCGACGACGGGACAGAGCTTCCATAATAAGGACTTATTTGATTTTTTTTTTGAAATTTTGAGGACCTATTTGACTCTTTTCCCTATTATTTATCATAAATACCCCATTTTTGTTTGTAATATTTGCACTACTAGTTCAATGTACTTAAATTTATAATAGTTTGAAATTCACTGTAATTGTTATGTCATTTAGTTATCAATTAATAAGGGGCGGAGGTGGAGGGGTGGCCAATCGGGCCACGGCCCAGCCCAAATTTAAAATTGCTTATATTTTTAGTGTAAATTTATATGTGTGAAAATTTATCCGTAAAAATTCTTTGTACCGAACCAGCTCAACTCTCTTACTTCTAGCTACGCCCCTGCAATTACTCATACAATTAATTTTTAATGCATATAATCCATTGTTTATATTGAATTATTATTGGGCGAATTGGAAACAAGGCCAAAACTTGGGCAGGATCAGACCGACTGGTGTAACCGACCCGGTCTAGAACCCGGTTACATCGGCTCGGTCCCGAGTATCTCAATTCCTAGGCAAAGACTGGCCTAATGTAGCCTAGTATTCATCACTTCTGAGCTTGGGGCAAAATAAAAACACTTTCTTTTTTGCTCGATCATAAGACTAAACCAAGTCAAGTGGAGTAATTGAATGTATAAACTGAGTCAAACAATTTTATGGTTATATTTTTTGTTGGGGGACATTTAATTTGATTTAATCTGAAAAAGTTTGCTGCTACGTACTCATTAAATGGGGTCATTCCCCACACCATTTGTTGTACGGATTTGTCCCTTAACAAATAAACATTTTAAAAAATTACATATTTATATTTTATATCTAAAATAAAGATGGTCTAAAGCCTCCAAAGTTAGTCTTGTACTAAAGTTATGTTGATGAAAAAAAATAAATTATGAAGATTAAGCATATCCGATATAATGATATATTAAAAAAGTGACAAATAAATGACCTAAATAAGAGTGAATATAGCGTCTGAAAAGGCTAAATTATGAAAGCTTTTGGTAACATATTGTCTGTAATGGTTGATTGAGCGTAGAATTACAATAAAGGGTATTAGTTTATTTGTGTTGAATATATGGATGTGAACTTTGCTAACACATTATTTTTGCTTTATTATATGATCATAAGATTACTTTATTAACTGATTAGTTTGGAAATTTGGCTCTTAACCGAAAAGGTATTAATCTGATATACGGAGTTTATGCTACTGACTGCTCTTATAAGTTAAAACAGTTATACATCCTTTATGAAAAACAATCTATATCAGTGAAATATGGCCAAATTTTCAATAGCCCACGAGATCTTTCCAAATTTTAATAGCCAAAGAAGGAATTCTATTGTGAAGTCACCCCAAAGTTAAGCAAAACTATTCACAACTTCATTCTTGATTCTATAAATGGACCTCTTTTCACCTTTAAATAGATCTCTTTTCACCAAATTTCTACATCCTAGCAAGAACTATGAACGAAGAGTTGTTCGAAAAATAAGCCTAATTTAAAACAAAACAGAACAGAAATCGAAGGGCCTTATAATGGAGACTATTCTTGGTTTCCTAAGGACGAAGACATCTACCAGTATTCAAGTACGTATAATAGAAGGGATTAAAGGGGTATTTACAATAAGCAAAGCTCAAATAATAAATATCAGTTCAAAAAGTCACCTTAGATTTGTTTTTTGAGCTGATACGATAAATCAGCCAAAACAGCCTATTCAAGTGGTGTTTGGTGATTTTTTTACACTTTGAGGCTTATCAACCCATTTTGTTGCTTCAAACGGCCTCAAAGTATAACTATTTATACTTTAGTAACTATTATCACAAAAAATACGGAGTACTTTAGTTACTATTAGTCACTTTAGTGATCATGAATGTAACCATGATTGCGTTATACAGGTGATCTTCGGTCCACTTTTTTGAGAATTGGGGTTCTAATCCAGTTTTGGACCTGTACTTAGCCTTACACTGCCCGACTATCAATGGAAGGAGAGAAACAAATTAAACTCGATCAATTATATTTTTGGGGAACTGTCAAATTAACTCTGGTATATCAAATAAGTTTAGAGGAAGGGTAGCCCTTCGTAGAAGAATATTCATGATCATACTTTGCATCTAACAACATTAAGCAATTTATTGTGTCTTATATGTGTGTGACCATTTTAATTTATTGTATTTTGAGTATATTTTGAGAAGTAATTTTAATGAAGTATAAATCATTAAATGTATTATTCTTAATATTTAATTATTAATTTATCACTTAAGATTATTAACTGTTTCCTAAAATGGAAATGAGAATCTTTATATGGGACGTCCAGAAAAGAAAAGTGAGAACCTTCTAATGGGACGGAAGGAGTAACTTTTTTTATTCATATTCCGATTGTTATAAAAAACATATCAAAATTCATAACTTCTTTTATCTTTAATATGACACCAATATTGAATATAAAAATAGCACTTGTAAGTAACGTATGTCTTTTAAAGTGTTATAACCTTCTGATTTGTACTCTGATTGTTATAAAAAAACATATCTAAATTCATAACTTTTTTTATCTTTCATATGACACTAAAATTAAATATAGGAAAAAGGGTCAAATAAGCCCTTCTACAATTGCAGAACCATCACTTAGACCCTTGTACTTTAAAAAGGGTCATATAAACCCATTTACTCTTAAAAAAGAATCAATTGAGCCCAAATGACCTGAAGTTTACCTCTAATAGCAGGTCACTTTTTCTTTCCCTAATTTATTTATTTATTGCCTTTTTTAATAGTGCATTCCAGCCTTTTTCGTCGTCCAAAAAAAGTGTACACCGAGGGGATTCGAACCCATAACCTCACGTGAAGCAGCAAGGACAGAAACCAACTAGACTACTTCCTTGATGTGAGAAAACGTCACTCGAAGTATATATATACTCTATAGCTTCACAATATTATTATTCACTAAATTTTATTTATGTTGTTATATTATACGTAGTACTACAAATTAAATTTTATTTTTATTTATGTTGTTATATTATACTCCCTCCATCCCTTAGGTACTTGAATTGGCCTTGGTACTTAAATATATACCACCACCACCACCACCACCACCACCACCACCACTCCAGTGCCACAATGGCTCCCACCTACGGTGGGGTGAGGGGGGTCGGATGTACTTAACTTTACCCTTGTTTAACGTAGAGAGACTGTTTCCGGATGACTCATGATAAAAATAGCGTAGAAGATGTTACGTGTTAACTAACGCAATACGAAGAACAATAAGAAAGAAAACACGAAATTTGGTAACCCAGATTCTGAAGCCACACCATCTCCTTGGTTGCCTCAGTTATGACCACATATTTAGCTTCAGTGGTAATAATGCAACAATCTTCTGCAGCTGCGAAAGCCAGAAAACTGTTGTTCCACCAAATGTAAAAACAAACCCGGTGGTGCTCCTCGATCCATCCGAGTCATTTGATGCCAAGTTTGCATCAACATGTCCTAGCAACTCCACGTTCTTTCCATCAAAACATAAGACATTAGAAACAATACCTTTCAAATACCTCAAGATCCACTTCACAGCTTCCCAATGTTGTTTCCTTGGATCTCCCATGAATCAGCTCACTACTTCCACCGCATGTGCAATGTCTGGCCTCGTGCACACCATAGCGTACATTATACTACCTATTGCCTAGGCGTATGGGATATTCTGCATTTGAGCACGCTCCTCCTTGTTCTTCGGCGAATCCTCCTTGCTAAGCTTGAAGTGACTACCTAATGGTACACTTGCTGCCTTTGCATCTTGCATTCTGAATCTTTCCAAGACCTTCTGAATGTATTCTGCTTGTGAAAGAAACAGTTTGCCCGCTGCCTCATCTCTCTCGATTCGCATGCCCAAAATCTTCTTGGCCACTCCAAGATCTTTCACGGAAAAACGTTTTCACAACCGATTCTTTTGCTTCTCTATCTCCTTTGAACTAGCTCCTGCAATCAACATATCATCAACATATAACAGCAAGATAAGATAACCGTTGTTAGTCCTTTTGTAGTAGTAGCAATTGTCAGGGTGGCATCTCAAGAAATTTATTTCCCGCATGAAACCATCAAATTTCTTGTACCACTGCTTCGGTGCTTGCTTCAACCCGTACATGCTCTTCACTAGCTTACACACGAGGTTTTTACTGCCTTCTGCCACATAGCCCTCCGGTTACACCATGCAAATCTCATCATTCAAGTCATCATGAAGGAATGCAGTCTTTACATCCATCTGATGTAACAACAAATTCTCTGCAGCAACTAAACTCAACACTAACTGAATAGTAGTTAGTTTCACAACTGGAGAGAATATATCGGTGTAATCAATACCATAACGCTGCTCGAATCCTTTCACAACCAGTCTATCTTTGTAGCGTTTGCTACCATCTGCCTCCTTCTTGATACGGTAGACCCACTTGTAGTGCAAAGCCTTCTTTCCTCTCCGTAGCTCAACTAACTTCCAAGTATCATTGGATGTGAGAGATGTCATCTCATCATCCATTGCAAGCTTCCACTTGTCCTTATCATCAACCTGAACTGCCTCTGCATAGGACTCAGGTTCACCACCATCAGTAAGCAACAAATAAAAATTAGAAGGTGAATACCTATTTGGCGCTCGTCGGTTTCTAGTAGGCCTCTGCCGTGGTGGTGTTGATGGATCTTCATCACTGCTCAGCTCTTCATTCTGATCCTGCTTGCTCCCACCCGAATTAGAGATATCTAACTCAATGATCTTCAGACTGTCTTGTTCAAAATCAGATGCTCTTGATCTGTCCTTGTACATAATCTGTTCATTGAAAACCACATCTCGACTACGGATAATCTTCCTATTCTGCTCATCCCAGAATCTATATCCGAAGTCATCACCACCATATCCAACGAACGTACATTTGACAGATTTAGCGTCTAGTTTGCTTCGGTCAACATAACTGATATGAGCATAAGCAACACAACCAAATATGCGGAGATAGGACATATTGACCTCTTTACCCGTCCACCTTTCTTCAGGTATGCCATTCTCCAACGAGATAGTTGAGCTTCTATTGATGAGCCACTCTTTGGTAAGCCACTCTTCAACCTCATGCATCTGGCCCGCTCATTTAGTGTTCTGTTCATGCGTTTAACAACGCCATTATGCTGTGGAGTCCCTTTTGTTGTCTTCTCCATACGAACCTCATTCTCAACACAAAACTTCTTGAGTTCATGCAGTTCATACTCACCGCCATTGTCAGAACGAAGACACTTGAACTTCAGACATGTCTCCATTTCAACAAGGGCTTTCCATCTCCTGAAAGCATCAAAGGCAACAGATTTATTTTTGAGAAAAAATAAACCCACCCCTTTCTTATGGCATCATCAATAAAGGTCATGTAGTAGGTGGATCCTCCTAAGATGTAACTTCTGTAGGCCTCCAAAGGTCGGTGTGAACTAATTCCAACTTATGTGGTTTTATTGCTCGTCTACCCTTCGAGAAACTGACACGCTTCTGTTTCCCAAATATGCGGTCCTCGCATAAGCCAACTTCAACAGTTTTCAGGTCGGGTAATTTTCCCTTCGAGCACAGTTCCTTCATCCCCTTTTCGCTCATGTGACCAAGACGACAGTGCCACAAATTCACATCGTTTGTTGAAGCAACAGAAACATTAATGCAGTCCTTCGAGTTCGTTGTCATGTACAACGTACCCTCTTTCTTTCCCTTAGCAACCAGCAAGGCTCCTTTGGTTATCTTCCAGTTTCTGCTGCCGAATGTAACCGCATAACCTTCTTCATTCAGCTGCCCAATTGAAAGTAGACTTCTCCTCAAACCAGGTATGTGTCGGACACCATTAAATTTCAGCGTGCATCCGTTTGGAGTTTTCACCTGGACTGTATCCTTTCCGACAATTTACAGAGGTTCATCATCAGAAAGATACACCTCTCCAAAATTGTCGGGAGTGTACTGTTCCATTACTTTAGCATTACCACATGAATGGAACGAATCCCCAGAATCCAGAACTCAGGACTCCAAAGGACTACATGTTTAGGATCAGCGGTTGCATTTGGAGATGTCTTCTCCTTCTGATCCTTGATCTACTCCTTGCATTGGCTTTTGAAGTGTCCATACTCTTCGCAATTCCAACCCTTTATTGAGCTTCTGTCCTTCTTACCCTTGCTGTTTGATTTGGATTTTGATTTCGATCTTGATCTATCTCGATTTTATTTTGACTTCAAGTTCGTTCTGCCCCGGTTTTCTGTACTCAACGCCGATCCAGAAGTCACGCTCGATTCCTTCATGCGAATTTGTTCGCTCATGACCAGATTTCTGACTTCATCGAATTTCAACTTCTCCTTCCCTGCTGACGCGCTTACTACAGTAACCGTTCTGTTCTAGCTTTCTGGAAAGGATGACAGCAAAATTAGGGCTTGAACCTCGTCGTCGAATTTGATCTCTACCGTGCTCAATTGCGTGGTTATTATATTAAACTCGTTAAGATGCTCTACAACTGTTGTGCTTTCTAACATCTTTTGGTTAAAAAGACGCATCGTCAGATGAACCTTGTTCGCAGCAGATGGTTTTTCGGACATATCCGATAATATCTGCAACATCTCCTTCGTTGTCTTTGCCTTGATGGTGTGTAGGGCGAAGTTTCTGGACAGAGACAATCAAACCACGCTCATCGCCTTCCCGTCTTCCAGCTTGTCATCCAGAGGTTGATATAGATCTTTACCATACAGGTAATCTTCGATATGCAACTTCCAGAATCCAAAATCCGTTCCATCGAATTGCACCAACGGTGTCTTCAAATATGTCATCGTATTGAAATCACCCTCCAAACCTAGGGCTGTGATACCAATTGTTACGTTTTAACTAACGCAATACGAAGAACAATAAGAAAGAACACACGAAATTTGGTAACCCAGTTCGCCACAAAGGACTACGTCTGGGGGCGCTACCAAGTCAGGATGTTACTATTATTTCCTGATCATGATTACAAGGAGAGAGCTTGTATTTATAGAGAGTAAAACCTAACCCCTAACAATAATAGGACGCGCGCGGCCCATATACTAAAAGGACCCAAAAAAATTCGACGGAATGAGCTTGGTTATATAGTCTCTAACACCTTACAGAAAATTGCATTAATTGATTGCTGATTCATAACAAAGACACGCAACCAGTTTAGTGAGTCATTTTGTTTTATTCAATCATATTCTCAAGTCAAAAAATAGTGAATCTCTTACTCCATTGCAAATGATGGAAATCAATATTGAATATATAAAAACAAAAAAAATTAATTTAGCACTTAACATAAACTTTTTAAAATGCTACTTCCTCCGTCCCAATTTGATGGTCTTGTTTCTTCTTGGCACAAAGATTAAAAAAGTGTGGTAGAAAGACTAAAGAACTTTACTTTATTGTATTGTTCATCCTTTTACTTTTACTTTTCATTAAAAAGGAGGGGTATAAATGGTAATCCACTTTTAGTTCTTTACCGAAAAGGGAAATACGACCATCATTTTGGAACATCCCAAAAGGGAAATACAGGATCATCATTTTGGGACGGAGGGAGTATAACGTTTTTATTTGTATTCTGATTGTTATAACAAAATATATCAAAATGCATAACGTTTTTTATAGTGGGTATATAAAAACTAGTTACTCCGTATTATAGGGAATTTCATGCATGTGACTATGTGAGACCATGACTATTATTATTCTCTTTTGCTTGATCACCGTACGTTGTCGGTATGTCGACTATTTTGCATAAGCCGCCGATTGGATTGACGGTTCTCCTTAACTGGGATTATTCCAACAATATTTTGAGAAATATTTTTAATCTGACATCAATTTCGTAAATAATTTTTTATTTAGCATTATTTTTTGGAAAAAAAACTCATTTTATGAACTTGAACCTTTTGTTACACCGTTTTGAGATAATTACTTAAGTTCACATTCGAACCTTTTATTATACAAGTATTACACCGTTATGAGAGAATGATTAAAGTTCACATTTCTACAATTCTACACAAATTCATTTGAGATCAAGTTGATATTGTGAATATTGCAAACATTAGTTTTGAATGTTGGATGGCGGGTTGGGTTAGTTTAGGATTTAAGTTTTAATATTTTGTTTCTCTATCACCAATTCCTCCACATACTAATTTCTTACGGAGTATTTTAGTATAAAAGAAGTTTTTTAATGTGCTATCTACATTAATATAAAAAGGGAAACCAAAGCACAAACAAGACTACAACCAAAGAGTTGCAACAATTCAACCATGTGGGCCTTGGGCCTCCATACCATAATACGAGTATTAAATACACTTTTAAGAGGAAACTTGAAGAATAACTGTTCCCGCCTTGGAACATTTACATGACACGTGACATTTACTGATAAGATGGACACTAACAAATGTTTTTGGAGAAGATGACAACTCCGGTATCCATTTAAAAAATGGGGGTACCGTACCTACCATGTATTTGATTGGTCCAAATCATTATACTCTTTTTAATTTAGATTTAAATAATTCAACTGTATCATTTTGATTGGTCCATGTGGACAAAGTTATGGTATCTTTTGGGTACCATAGAATCTAAATTTGGAGAAATACAGGGCGCCTATTGAAAAATACGTAGTAATTACAATGACACGAATATATCGAATCCTGGGATTTCTCGGATAAGAAAGCGTGTCAATCTATCTTTCTGGCAGTTTCCATTAACCGTATTATATTCTTACAATTCCCTGATCACATAACAAAGGTTGCATTATAGAGTTTATCCCACCAGTTTCCGCAAACAAATAGACCACGACATTTATGTATACCAGGAACAAAGTTGAATTAAATAACATATCAAAATACTGAAAAATGTGTATGAACTTCAATTCCATATTTCCTTTCTCAACTTATGCGGTTATGCCTTTTCGTATGTTGATTTGTTCATAGCCAATATTTGATATTTCTAATTCACTGTTTCATTATGTTTTGAAGTTGTGAAGATTTTGAATAATATCCAAGAGCTTACTATTGAGGCAAAGTGGACGATACAATTGAAGATTTTGAAGACAAAGTGGACGATACAATTGAGGCTGGTGCATGGTTGCGGCTATCAACAAAAAGGTTACCAAGAGAGAGCGATTGTCAAGATCATGAGAAAAATGCAAGTACGTAGTATTAGGTTGTCAGTCGATAAGATGACTACATTTCATACTACTCCGTATGATTTTTATATATCAAGGGGGGTGCATTATTACAACCTACAAAGTGACACAATTAATGATACCATTCGTCATTAGGTAGTCTGTGATTTAATAAAAACATAAAGGGATAAATAAAGCGAATGTGCTTCCTGAAATAAAAATTAAGAACACGTAAATTAACATAACTGAGATGATACATTGTGGTTTATAATATACGGACTATTAGATACTGTGATATATATACTCCATATATGTTTTAAATAATACCTGAAAGCATGGTGCTGACTTCAATTCCCACACTAGACCATTGGACCAACATGTTCAGTGGTTATTATGACTCCTATATACTCCATACTAGAGATGCCGATTGCCAACCCTCCTACGATCGATGTGAAGGGCAGCATTTCCGCTAGGCCGGCTAGGGTATTTTCATTCTTCGTTGCGGCTGTTTTCGTTAATCTCATAACATCTGAGTAACTGTATCAACTTTATTTATACTACGTGTATTACTTCAGATTGTATTGGAAGAAGGTTCATTTTTGTTTTTGTACAAGGCACATATGCTTACGACCTGCCCGACTACACTCCACACTTAGTAGTGATTTCTTTCAATTCCAATTTAGTACTCTTCTATTTTTTTGAATGGAAATCATCTACACTATTATAAAATAATAATCATGATAAACATCCATTTCCCTACTACACTCATAACAGCCCTAGATTCTCTCACTCTATGATCATACATATAAAGAAATGATTAAAACTAAACACATTTTTTCACTAAAAATGAGATTCTTTGTGTACTTTATAACTATCCAAGTCTAGTCGGATCTGATATGGTCTGATCCGATCTAGAACTACCGTCCAAGTAAAAACATCAAGTCGCAAATTCTAATTGATGATGCCACTTATTCTTTGACTTTTAATATTTATTCTAATATTTATTCTTTTTACTTACACTTTATGGTACAATTTATTGTACTCACTTTTTTCAACAATGTGACATTTTCTATTTATTTTTTTTACATTTAAACAGAACATAAACACAAGAATATGTAATACGTATACACGATTAGTATACTAGTTTTAAAATAAAGTAAAGAAAAAGAACGGATGGAGAGGAAAAAGAGGTGAATTTAACAAATATTAAGAATACGTTCACTTCTTAGTTTTAGGATGTTTTTTTTTGGACTGAAATTTGCTGGTCTGGTCTGGTCTGTTTAAGTTTGGTCTGGTCTGGTCTGAACTGGTCTGGTCTGGTAAACGTCTGGTCTCTTTGTATTTTATAACTGTCCTGGTCTGGTCTGGTCTGGTCTAGGACTGAAAATAGTCCAAAACAAAACATCCTTACTGTCAACTTATTAACAAAAGTTACGTAGACAACTTTTTTAGGTAACTGTCTACTTAGTAAACTTCTTTTATGTCATACAATGGTTCTTAGCTATGAAGCACGGATACTTTCATTAGGGTGTCGTATCGGCGTATCGGAAACGTTCTCGTATCCGATACTCTAGGATACCCGTACCGTACGTTCCCGAGTCGTATATGCAATTTTCAAAAGTTTTCATTTTTTGGTAATTATTTTAAAATTCCGGATACTCGTATCCTGATGAATTTCCGTATCAACTGTTTTTTTAAAAAAAAATCTTCCAAAAAAAGCTTAAAAAAAAACACTCAAACACCCATAACCCCAAAAAAGTGTAGTAAGCATTTTTGTATTGACAGATATACATATCGCCAATGTTTTAAAAGGAGCTAGGCACCGATTGGACGCCAGTCAAGCGCCTAGTGCCTAACCAATTAGTCGGAGCGACTAGGCAAAAATCGAGGCATCCGGTCACCTCCTAGCACCTAAGCCAGAAATAGTCAGGCGCCTAGAGAGATTTTTAGAACAAGGCATATCGCACGAGCATCTATGCACCTACCCCAACACCCATAACCCCAACCCCCTACCTTATCTAACCCATTCTAACCCCTCCTTATCCAACCTGCTCTAACCCCCATCCTACCTACCCCACCCCACCCTTGTCCGCACTGCCTACTCCTACTCCTAGCTACCTCACCTATTACCCATACCTACTCCTAGCTACCTCACCCATTACCCAGACCTACTCCTTTACCCTAGGCAAACACCCCACACCCTATGCCCCCACCTGCCTTCCACACTATACCCCACACATACCCCTTAACCTACCTCACCCCTTCCCCCATACCCCATACTATGCCTTACTACACCCTGCCAGCCTTACCTCCTACCCCAACCTACCCCTATCCTGGGAATGGGTAGTGAGGATAGGTAAAACCCTAGAAACTTGTAAGAAGGATGACACCCCATCCCCAAGGGTCCCCCAACACCGACCGGACGGCACGATGGGAGGATGTAAATTGGACTATAATCACAATCTGACAGATAGAGAGTGAGGCTCTGTCCCCGGTACTTGTAGAAGTCCTATGCATTTTTCAGCATAGTAACCCCTCATCGCAGTTGCCGGGATTCGAACCCGAGACCTAACCCTTGTGGCACTCCCTCGCTACCAGTTGAGCTACGCCCACCGGTAAAAAACATTTTTTTTTCTAGAAACTTGTAAGAAACATTTTAAAGTTTAATCATTCTCGTGAAATAAGCATACATTTAACAAACACCGCTTATTAAACAACGGGTTAGTGAAACCTGTTTTAATAAACAGCGTTTACTAACCCATAAAGTAAACATGTAGTTCTAAGTATTTATTTTCGGATGCCGGCATGCTCACCTTAGGTGAGGTAGTTCTTCACATGATCGTAGAAATATGCGGAATCATCTTGGCGAAATTCAGTTTTGAAGAATTTTTGGGAGAGTAGCGCAGCAACAGTTGGCCTCTTTTTGGGATCCCAAGCCAGGCACTTAATGACCATCTTCGTGAAGTTCTTTGAAAATGGAACGGGGGAATGTGCAGCAGCAGGTCGGGGTACCGATAATAACAGAGTACGAACAAAATGCTTCAACACCGAATTCACTTTCTTCCCGTGTGTTTGATGATCAATAGATGTGGGTGCAGGAGAGGACAGTGATGCGGCATTATCATCATGTAATGCATCTGATGATGATGTGGGAAAAATACTAGCGTTGCTGTGAGAAGGCGTAGGGGAAGGGAGTTGATGTGTGCGGTGGATGTGCTTGATGATGGCCTCCAGGGCTTCCCTATTTGCAATTTTAAAGAGCGCTTCCCCACATGCCAATTCCAAAGCAGTTATTCCCACAAGCCAAACATCAGCCGCTGCTGAGGCCGGGCAATAATAAACTTCGGGTGCAGCAGCCCAGTGAGACATGGAAGCCATGGGCAAATAATTTAGACCATTGAATGAAGATGTCGTCGTCCTATTGTCGTCGTCCACAATGTCAATAGTTGCTGCTCTGAAGGCGAGGGATATTGCAGGGGTGCCCAGGGTGTGATCATAGCCAAGATAAAGGCGGCCCGCGTTGATGTCTGTGTGTAAAATGCCTTGGTCGTGAAGAGGAGCCAGACCTCGCAAAACGGTTCTCAAAGCACAGAGGATGAGATCCTCGGGAAACCCTCCCGTGCCACCATTCATCCGCTTCATGATGGTCCTCATAGAGCCATGTTCAGGAAATGGGGTGATGGCAATGCAGAATTCGCCGCTGCTTTCATCCACGAAATTTTGGATCGCCCTCATCAAGTGAGTTGGGTAGGGGTCCGCCGCCTGGACTTGCAGGTTCTGCCTCAAGTCCCGCGTCAGTAGTCGGATGGAATTTGGGTTGGAAGTAACCTTCAGCGCAAAAAAGGTCTTGGAAACGGATGAGTGGCAAGATATAAAGCCACCAAATCCATATAACTCATTACTTCCTGTGTTCGCTGCTTTGTACACCAGTATCCTGCCCTCATCCTCACTGCTGCTGCCGCCACTGCCGCAGGTCAGGAAAGTGAATGTAAGCTCTTGGCGGCCATACACGGATTTTAGGAAACTATTTCGGTACACCTTCGTCGGGTGATGATTTGTATCCCTGGAGAGGACGATGGTGTCTGATCTAACCACCCTCCCCATACCATTCGGCAGAAGAAATTCAAACTCTGTAACCAAACCATCTCTCCTGCCCTCTTCCTTCCCGTCTACCATCTAACAATTAAAAAGCAAAATTCTAATGAACCTGGAAACAGAGCGGAGTAGAGATTGAAATTCCTTATATCAACAGAAGACCGCACCTTCATCCAAAAAAAAAAAAAACAGAAGACCGCACTTTAGTTGGCTGGGAGTCGATCTTCAAAACCTTATCGCTTCAATCTTCATATCTTATCTAAAATAGATCGATGAGACCGAGAGTATCAGAGTAAGTACATCACAACAGCCGTGCCTCACTTTGACAGTTCGCTCACATAGAAAAGATCGAAAGCTACGGATTCTGTTAATAGATTTAGGATATTTTAATTTGGACGCTAATTTGTGATTTATGGGGAGAAGGGGCATATTGCCCCCTAAGGTTTTAGATAAAAGACCACATTAGACACTAAGGTTATTTTAAGAGCAAATAAGTCAATATTTTAGCTTTGGGGTTATTTGAGTTTGCATCCCATTTTATTGTCTAAATTTGACTTTGCACAATGTTTTTATAAAATTTTGTATTTGCACCCCCCACCCCTTGTGAAAAGACAAAAATGCACCTCATTAACAATTTTGTTGGTCTTCAAGATATTCCTTATCTAAGGGCATTTTTGTCTTTTCACAAGGGGTTGGGGTGCAAATACAAAGGTTTTTAAAAACGGGGTGCAAAGTCCAATTTAGACAATAAAATGAGGTGCAAACTCAAATTACCCCTTTAGCTTTTGAGTGCATAACACCCACCCACTCACGGATGTAATAACCCTGTTTGCTTTCACCATAGTTTCACCGGCTTCTTTAATACGGAGTACTTTATGTTTATTGATAGGGATTATGAGATTTAACTTTAATCCAAAATTTGCACCTTGCTATACTTTAATTTCATACTGATTGTAGTATGAGATGAGATACAAAAGCTTAAATTTCATTTTTGGCTTGCTCCTTGCCCACGGCTTAGCTCCATCCAAATTTGCACTATTATTTAATTCTATTGTGTTAAAGAAACAATCCACATAATACACTTACTCTAAAAAACACAGAATACCATACTTTAAATTAATTTTTCCTTTCACTACATATTTGTATTAGGACCAATATTGTTACATGTATTACGATGTAAAATAATAAAATATTGTTTTATTATTTGACTAGATTTTATTGATAGCTAGTCAAATATATTATTTTATAGTTTCTCATACATAAGCTAGTACACTCAAATTAAATACGTAGTATAATTTTATTTTAGCGAAGAGAATATGGCCACAATATCATTAGCAGCTACAATATTTTTGGGTCCCAATATGTGTTAGCGACCGACAAAGGCGGGGCTAGAGAGGGCCAATCTAGGTCCTAATCCACTCCAAATTTAAAAACATTCGTGTAAAAAACATTTTCCAAAATATTCTTTGTCCGTTCACATTTGTTAGTGTATTTCAAAAAGCGATTCACTTTTGTGTTATTCAAATGCCCGCACTTTTCCTATATAGTGATGAACATTTAGCATTTTATTTGTAAAAAAAGTTGCTAATATTTACACTTTTTATCACCATATTTAGCACTTATCCGATTAACTTATTTTCTCATTTTAATGGCTAAAATTATTTCTCAGTTTCATACGAAAGAGTACTTTATATTAAAACATTTCTCTATGTTTATATAAAACGTATATATGTATACATAAGTACGATTATACTAATATGCATATAGTCGAAAAATACATGTTGACATACATCAGGTATTAAGAAATCAATATGAAATAATTATGAATACATGGAAGAAAAATCGGGAGAAAAACAAAATGGAAAAAGAATTAGAAATCTAAATATTTTTTTTATTGGAGTAAAGTTAATCTCATACTCCGAATCAATAAACATTGAAGTACTCCCTATTAAAGAAGCCGGTGCAAGTAAACGGAGTCGATTATATCTGTGAGTGGGTGGGTGTTATGCCCCAAAAATAGATTATTGGCGAAATTCATACTAATAATCCATACTTTTATCGATTCTACAACAATAATCCGTACTGATCTAATGAATCAAAATAATCCAAACAAATAAACATATTCACAAAAATAGATTAAATGATACGGGGATGACGGTTCCGTTTACTCCCTCACCCTTATCCCACTTCCCTCCACGATTTCCTTTCTTGTGTGCTAGTGCCACCCAAATTGCGCTTCATTCTCCCCTCTGTTTAACAAAGGAACATCTTAATGACCTTATGCTTCTTCTATCTCTGTTCTTAAACAATCCTTTCTCCCTGACATCTTAACTCCTTAATCAACCCACTTCATTACTTATCCCGGACCACCAAACACATAATTGAAATGAAATAGTCGGGGTGGGGGGTATTTCTCATTTTATAAATACCTTACAAGAAACGGTTCGGTGAAACTCTTTGGGTAATCAATGAAGTAATGATTTGAGCTTATTTTCACTAGGGGTGGGCACAGTCCGGTCCGATCCAATATTTGGCCGAACCCGTACCCGTACCGTTACTATTGAAACGGTTTGGTACGGTTCGGTCTTAGACCCAAACCCATTCGGTACGGTCCATTTTAAAACGGGACGGTACCATGCCATACCAATACCAAACAATGCCACTTTTTCCAGGTGTTTAAGAAAAAAATTAAAGTTTAGCCATCCTCCAAAAATCCACACAATTTATCAATTTTCATATATCATACGTACTACCTTCGTTCCAAATTGATTTGCAAAGTCAATCTTTTTTTGGTCAAACAATTTCTTTTTATTCACTTAATTAGAATTTCACTTTTTAATTATATTCTTATTTGGCCTTTCAAAAAAACTACTCCGTACTTCGTATATTTTAATTTGAATTTTGCAACTTTAGAGAGATTTTAATGTGGTTTCTAAATATGTAAATTTTAATTATTAAAAATTGTATTAATTTTCAAGAACTTAACATTAACTTTGACAAAAAAAATTGGCTTTGCAAATCAATTTGGGACGGATGAGGTAATTAATATATTTTAGATGAACTATAGTAGTACAAATTTAATAAACCATACTTCGGTTCGGTTCGGTCCGGTACCGGTTCTCATTTTATGAGAACCGATCATGGCATTGTTTGGAACCGGTTCGGGACAAAAAAATTTGAGATCCGTTTCAAACCTCGTTTATCGGTCCGCTACCATACCGGTCCGGTTCGGTATCATGCCGGTTCGGTATTTTTGCCCACCTCTAATTTTCACAATAAATGGATTATAATTAAGTGTTAGGGTTAAATCGATTTAATTTTAGAATTGTTTTTATGTGATATCCAGAAAAACGGAGAAGATTTTGAAATTTTTCACTCTCTCTAGTAACATACCGTAGTAGAAGATTTCTGCAGAGGAAATTTTGATCCTTTTTTACTAATTATACCTGCCATAAAGAGTAATCTTCGTTGTTCGTTGACCCAGATCCAGATGTTAATGTCTCCAAAGGTTAAATCATGTCATGATCGCAATTGATGGTTAATTTGGATATACGAAGTATTTTGATATTGGACTTGATGTTAATATTTTTACTAAAATTACAAATGGTCATTTTGATGACGACTTGGAAGAAGAAGCTACTACGCAAAGATGGAGTTGGCAACGGCGACATGAGTGAGGTTATAACAGAGCCGTTTAGTCCCGTTTACTTTTGCCTATTTTTGTGAATAGGTTCATGAGTACAGATTATTTATATCAATTTGTTTAATACAGATTATTGGTGTAGAACGTGGAAAAGTAGGGATTATTTATATGAATTTCACCAAAAATTAAATATTGACTTATTTGCTCCTAAAATAACCTTAGTGTCTAATGTGCTTCTTCATTTAAACCTTAGTGGACAATATGCACCTTATCCTCCCGTGATTTAAGTATAATCTAATTTGGTCTAGTTTGTTTAAGGATATAAAAATATCCTTACGGATTATTTTAGTTCGGGTTTTTTACAAGAATATTACTACAATAAAACTTATTTACATAAATATGACTATTCATTACTATAACGTAGTGATGTGGTAACTAAAGTTTAAAACTTGAACATGAATTACTATGATTTCATTACTACTCTAGTAACTAATCATATTTTTGTAAACCATCTTTATTTTGGTCATATTTATGCAATTATTTCTTTTAGTTCTCCGTACAATTTTTTTATTTGTACACACATACTTATATGAATAAATCTATATAGGGTCCAGTTCCTATGAGAGCACCCTCTTAGGAGAGTAAAAAAGAACCAGATCCGACCATCCAATTTGTCAATCGTGCGGCTGGGATAATCAATTTTAGGAATTAAAAAAGCACATGATGCCTCCGTGCCAGATTAAAAAAACCGAAATGGGCATTTAGAAGGCCATGAAAGGGTAAATGGGTAATAGACTATGGTGCTTAATTATGGTGGTTGGGCCGCACGAGTTCCCATATGGCAAGAAATCCTGTTTAATGTGCCTGTATATTCGAAAAAAGAAACTTCCTTCATTGCGCAGAATTCTACTCAGAAACTAACAGAGCTCGACGAACTCAACCGGGAAGGCGTCCACTAGCATCAAGACCCTAGGAAGCCGTGGAAGAAGAAGGATGACAACGACGAACGAAAACGACGTTGCATCAGGGAGTGCAAAATGTGCTTCAGGTACGCCGATTACCTGCGGTGATTTTGTGAATAATTTTGTTGGATTAACAAGTTCATGTTGTGGATTCAATGCATGTCTAAAGAAAACGATTTTGATGAAGTTTGTGAAGCATTTATCATGAAAAACAATAGAAAGTGAGATTTGTTTATTTATTTGTGCATATGGGTAGTATGTTCTGCTGCGACAATGAATGAAAAATAGAGAAATAATGGGAAAAGGGTACTGAAGAGTCATGATTGAGTGATTTAAAAGGTGTAGAGTGCATAGCGAACTTGTGGGTTTTTATTTTGGTAAGATTTCATAGTATTGGTTTGTGAATGTGCATGAAGGTGTAGAAGCCAGTTCATCAAAAATTGAAATAGCCAATTAATTGTGTATATGAATGATGATTTTTGATAAGGATGCGTTTTATTGGAATGTGTTGAAAGAGTAGTTAATAGGTTCATACATATAATGATATAGTGCAAGAACTGTTTGTATATGTGAGGAACACAATTTGCTCTATCCTAAAGATGAATTTCGATTAAAGTGCATCCATTTTTATTTGAATGCATAATTTGGGTGATTAAAAGGCTTGATTGTGTGATAGAAAAGGCATACAGTGCACAGTTTAAATGTGTTTTGTTATATTGGTATGTATTCATATTATTGTTATGTGAATGTGAGAATGTGAATGAAATTTAGTTCATAAGTGCAGCAAATCTATAATGTTTGGAAATTAGTTAACAGTCAATAAACTGCTTACATCATTATTGAAGGTTTTAATTTTAATGTGGAGTTTGGAATGTGCATGAAGTGAAAGTAATATGTTCATAAATGCAATGATATTGTGCATCAGGTATTTAGTAATTTGATGATAATAATATGTATTACATACAACCGGAGTAATATGCATTGTTTTTCCATATTACAGGGAGTACAGACAAAACCTTACAGGTGGTGAAGAACAAAAAAGGTAAGCGACCCGCTATCAAAGATGCACCTCAGAACCAAGCCTGCAGGGTGAAGAGGCAGAGGAAAGTAGTAGATGAAAACGAAAGCGATGATGATTTTGAAGTGCAACCTGGGCAAGGTGGAGCTGCAATTGACTTAGTGGAAAATGAGAGCAACAAAAATAAGAAAGAGAGCATTAAAGATGTCAAGGCCAGGTTTAGGACAATAAGAACAAGATCATCACCCAACATGATTGTTAAAGCTCTGGCTCTGATGACTGTTGCACAAAAGAAGGAGATACACAAGATGGGTTTTGGTGCGCTGTTTGATATGCAAGTATGTGAAATACCAGGAAGGTTGGGATTTTGGGTGGTTGATAACTTCAACCCCAAGACATGCTCATTGGTGCTGTATAATGGAAGTGAGTTGCGTGTAAAAGAAGAGGATGTAGCCCGCGTTTTGGGATTTTCATTAGGAGGCAGAAAAATAGTACCAAAATAAAAGAACGAGGAATGTGCATTGCTTGAAGAGTGGAAAGCCATATTTGATAAGGATGAATACAAAATCAGCCCATCCAATGTCAGTACGAAAATGCTTAGCCATAAAGAAGGTGGTGAGTGGTTTTCTGGGCACTTTATTGTTCTTGTGGTGTCACTGTTTCTCGATAGCACGCAAAATGGATATGTCAATCCAATGGTTGTTAGTCACTTGAATGAGGTTGAAAAAATCAAGGAGATAGACTGGTGTGACCATGTTCTAAATTGTCGAATCGGTAGCAAGGTTTCATGGGAGAAAAAGAAGGACAAGGCATTCATTGGTCCATTGCTATTTCTAACAGTAAGTTTAACAACTACAATTATTGTGTTTTCAACTATTTAGTTATTCTTATCTAGTAAACTGTAATAATAATATAGTGTTGTGCAGTTATTCTATGTGGACAGGATGGTTTTGTACCACAGAAAACTTGATAGGACTTTACCTGTGCTAAGAGGGTGGACTGGAAAACTTCTGAGAGAGCAAGAGTCGTTAGAAATAGAGACTGGCGGCTTCAGGATGGGATACTGGGATGCCCCAGTGATATTTGAAGAGGATGTGGAGAAGGTTGAACTAAATGATTCCAAAGAAAGAGATGATGAAGGAGGGAGTGGAAATGGAGTAGAGGTGGAGTTACTGTTGGTGAGAATGAGGAAGTAATTTGGAATAAAATTTATAATCTGTTTTCAATTATTTAGCATCTATTTGTTTGAAAGTGTTCAAATGATATGGTCCGGGGTGTTACAAGTGGTATCAGAGCTTATGGTTTTTCTTGGGGAATTTTCAAAAACGTTTTTCCAAAAAAACAGTTTCTAACTAATTTTTCAAAAAGTTTTCTAATGTTTTTTTTTCGAAGGATTTTTTCCAAGATGTTTTTCTAAAATAATAGGAGAATAAATTATTAGCGAATAAGTAAGAACTTCTAGGACTAAATAAAAATTTTAGGCGCGTGGTGAGGTTGTGAGACTTTATTTTTTTTATTTAGGTTGAGTTTGTGGTTCTTTTGATCTTCTTGAGGTATGTTTAATTGTGACATGCATATGCATATATGTTTGTTTGAGGACAAGTTTGGACTTAGACATTATGTGATTAGTGAGTTATTGGATAAGGCAATATACTTATGAAAACCATTCGATAGATTGCTTATACTCTATCCTTTTCAAGTAGATAATGACGTCCATGAGTAACAACATCGAGAACAATGATACTACACCAACGAATGCGGAGTTGGCTCAGAATATGGTTCAACTTACTCAACTCATCCAGACTGACGCGAATGTGCTACTCCAAAATCAACACCAACAACGTCTCAACAAGTGCAATGATATAGCGAAACTTATAGCGAAGCGCAATCCCCCGATTTATATAGGCCAAGAAGATCCTCGCATCCTTGAGGGTTGGATTCGCACTTTCAACAAACTCTTCGAGTCTATGAATTGCCCCGCGGATCAACAAGTTGATATGTCTGCATACAACCTACGTCAAGAGGCGGACAATTGGTGGGCCATGACGGGCCCAACGTTGCGTCAACAACTTGACTTTTCCTAGGAGACGTTTAAGAAGGCAATGCGAGAAAGATTCTACCCGGAGCACATGAGAGCCGAGAAGTACGAAGAATTCTTACATCTGAAGCAAGTGGGTATGACCGTTCAAGAGTACCACGCCAAATTCTTGGAGCTCGCACGATTTGCACCCGCTCTAGTTCCCGATGAAATCGAGAAAACAAACAAGTTTATACGCGGTCTGAACTTCGAGACATAAAAAGCTCTTTGCGTTACAGAATGCCAAACTCTGAATGAGGCCTACAACAAAGCTACCAAGCATTATCGAGTGAAACAGCTCTAGAAGGAAACACTTAAGAAAGCGAGAAAGGGCACCGAAGAAGAAAGCAAACGGAGAGACAAACGACTGAGGCCAAATTATCTGAAGGAGACCGGGAATAGGAACAAGATCAACAACCAATTCAAGGTCACGACCAAAAGCGTAAGAAGAACTATTCCGCTTATACCGCACACTTCTATTGCACGAAATGTGGAAAGGATCATCCTGGGAAATAATGTGACGGAACACTCGCGCGATGTTTTCACTATGGCAAGCTAGGTCATCGGGTGTTCGAGTGTCGTTCTAGAAAGAAGGTAATACCGGCCTTTAAGTCGTGAGGTCAATCATCACTGAAGGAATGCCAACCACAACGGAGGAACATGAGAATAACAAGCAGAATTATATAATCAAAATTTTAGTTATCTATACTAGTAAATCTGTATGAGATAAATAATTATTTTCTTTGGTCTTCAATAAATAATTATTTTCCTTGAGTAAGTTGTATGCTTCGGGGACGAAGCATATTTTTAAGGGGGTAGAATGTGATACTCCGAAAATTTTATTGAAAAAAAGAAGTTAATTTATAAATGAGATAAAATTTTAAAATGTGTACAAAGTGACATTTTAATACAAGGGTGTCTGTTAATATAGTATACCACGCATATGATGTGAATCTATTAATATATAAAAGCAAAAGAAGTTTTGGAACAGTATTCCCGCTGAAAAATGTCAACATTAAACACATAGTGCAAGCTAAAAAAGAAAAAATAATGATAAAATCTTCACAATAAAGAAGTTCACGGCAGTTACATTGAACACAATCCCCGATGTATCAAAATCAGATTTTTCAAAGATAGATTCTATGGTACCCATAAGGTACCGTACATTTGTCCACATGGACCAATGAGAATGTTGCAGTTGAATTTCTATATCAAAATTAAAAATGATATCATGATGTGGGCCAATCAAGTGAATGGTAGGTACGGTACCCCATTTTTTAAATGGGTACCGGAGTTGTCACGTTTTTCAAATAGTATGAAGCTTAAAATCTACTCAAATAGGAACAGTATTTTGACTACAGGACGATCATTGATTGAAGATAAAAAGTAAAAGAGGCGTGCATTTAAATCCCATCACACTCTTCCTTCGAAAAGGTGTACACAAAATTTGTATGAAAAAATTAAAATTAAAAAATATAAAAAAAGAAAAAAAAAACAGCTCATCATTATTTCCCTATAAATATCAGGGAAATCATTCCAAAATTTCCAATAGAAAACCACTCAAAATCGATCCTTATATTTCTTCTCTATATTTCTTTCACTTTTGAGCCTGTAAATGAAGAAGAATATCATCAAAATATGCCTTTATTTTGAATACATAAATAGAAATTAGATAACAGAAGTGCAAGAGCACAAGTGTTCAATATACGAAGTACTTCTTAGGAAGCAGAAGT
This sequence comes from Cuscuta epithymum, assembly GCA_945859915.1. NCBI lineage: Eukaryota > Viridiplantae > Streptophyta > Magnoliopsida > Solanales > Convolvulaceae > Cuscuta > Cuscuta epithymum. Next base: position 6,537,935 of record CAMAPF010000011.1, on the reverse strand, counting down.
GGAAGGCCATATTTTTGGATCTAAGCAGAGAAGGAAATAGTTGAGCCGGGTGGATGAAATATACAACAAAAAGTTGAATATTTCTCCAGCTGCATAAACACAATCAAAGGATTACTAGATCAAGATCTATAGAGATGGGCATTTTGAATGAAGTAATAAACAGCACATCAACATCATACAAAAAAACTGGGGTATTTTGAGCTTCAATTCATACATGTATTCAATGTTGTGTCTTAATGGTTCTCTCATTTGCCCTTCTTTCTTCCTGAAAATTGCAACTATCTAATTTAACAACATATACATATGTCGTCAACTACATTACATGTGAGTCAACTAAGAAATGATGAGATAAATCCAGGATCTCTGGCATCCATTACATGTGAGTCATCAAACATATATTTATAAAAATGTTTACTGTTGAGATGCTTCTTCAGCCATAATAGCTTAGTGGGTACAGAAATTTGTGAATTAGGACGCCTGACCAGAAAAACAAACCTACAATCGTCCAAGGTTTAGTTCTTTGTTTCCATTGTTATCCTGAGAATTTTTAACTGGACATAGCTTAAAAAGAAAATAGGTCTATTTATTTAAAAATTAAACTTCCACAAATTCAACAAAACCTTCAATTTTGGGTGGTTGTTTCTGTGTGCATTTTTCACAAAAAATTGAAAAACATTCCATATGATAGGATATATAACAACAAGTACTATTCAAAATAGAAATTCTTGAATAGATTAAAAGAATTCCTCCAAGTCGATTTGCATTTCAAATTGAAATACTTAATTTTTTCTTCTAAATAACGTTAATTTTATTTAGTTAAATGCACGTAGTAGTTCTATTAAATTTACTTTAAAGTATTAAGTAAGTTATTGTATCCTATTCAAACTCGGAACCCGCTACACACTGTGTTATCTAGCCATTGAAGCCTCAATAACACATACTACGTATAATACACACACGTACAGGGTCCTCTTCCTTTCACACATATTCAGATTTGTAAAAATCAATAAACATGATACTAGGGTCCGAAACTGTACCTGGGATTTTCTTAGCACCGGTGACGAATATCAAACAGATGAAGTGTAGGGAGTTTCCACCCTCTTTCTTGGAAGTTGTCAAGAGGCATCTCACACCTTCATGGAAGATGGAAGCATTACCTTTTGTCTCCAAATCAGCCCTATAAATTGAGTGCTCCATATTGTTCATTATCATCAGTTTTAGAAAGTGAGAAAAGTGTGTGAAAAGTGAAATACACTTAGAGTAGAAGTGTATTGGTGAGGATTGGTTTTTTTGTAATAGTAGAGTGTGAGAGTTTGCTTCTCCTATTGTAATTCTGTTCTTGATATTGAATAGAAGAATTTTCCAATCCCAACAAGTGGTATCAGAGCGAGGTTGAGTTTCCATACACTGTTTTCTCATTTTCAGATAAATTTCTACAGGTTAGAAAATCGTGATTTTTGAAGTTGCTCGGAATCACGATCTGATCATACCGTTAGATTCGTCTCGTCGAGACGAGAAATTTGGTATTTTTGGGGATCTTTTTGGCCACCGGAAGAGGCCGTACGCGCCGCCCAAACGCCGCCTGAAAACTGCCTGCGTCATCACGCAGTCCAGAGGAAGAAGATGATCCATGTCAGCTGCCACGTCATCGCCACGTTGGGCCACGTCATCGCCACGTCGTGCCGAGTCAGCTGCCACGTCATCCACCCGAGTCGTCCGCTGTGAACCACGTCAGCGAGGGAGCAGAGCCACGTCATCCGCCTGCTGGGCTGCAGGTTGGGCTGCTGCCTGAACCGGACCGAACTGGTTCGTCGTCAGCGAGGCCAGTTCACCCATTTCCAGACCGGTTTTGGACGAGGTTAGACCGCTTCCTACCATTTTCGGCCATTCTGGATCCAACGGTGAGCTCTGTTTGTCCAAATTCGGCTCCGAAAATAAGGTACGAGATATTTTGAGTGTTTTGTTATGGATAAATCATCATCGGACACCATGATTGCACTCACTTCTACAAATTACAATATGTGGAAGTCTCGGATGGAGGATTTTCTAAATTTGAGGGATTTAGCCGATCCTCTTGATAATAATGGCGTGAAACGAGATAACAGCCCAAGATTCTCTCACTCTATGATCATACATATAAAGAAATGGTTAAAACTAAACACATTTTTTCACTAAAAATGAGATTTTTTGTGAACTTTATAACTATCCAAGTCTAGTCGGATCTGATCTGTCGATCTGATATGGTCTGATTCGATCTAGAACTACCGTCCAAGTAAAAACATCAAGTAGCAAATTCTAATTGATGATGCCACTTATTCTTAACGAATACTATGCATGTATTCTTTTACTTTTAATATTTATTCTAATATTTATTCTCTTTACTTACACTTTATGGTACAATTTATTGTACTCACTTTTTTCAACAATGTGACATTTTCAAATTTAATTTATTTTTACTTTTAAACAGAACATAAACACAAGAATATGTTATACGTATACACGATTACTATACTAGTTTAAAAATAAAGTAAAGAAAAAGAACGGATAGAGGAAAAAGAGGTTAATTTAACAAATATTAAGAACACTAGCGATTGCGCGATATCATATGCCCAATGCTAAAGTAAAATTTCCTCCAATAAGTAGCTACTCTACTAATGTAAGAGAAGTCCTATTATGTATGAGATTTTGATGAGCGTATGGCATGAAACAATTGTAGCCAGAGTAGTTTTTTTAATGTAAATTATTATATACTCCTTCTGTGCTGCTAAGATTGTCTCATATTTTTTTTTGAAAAAATCCACTAAAATTGTCTCATACCAAATTTGATAAAATTTGTGTAGCTATCAATCTTTTTTACTTTATTCTTACTTTATCAATTCAATATCAACCACATAAACTCATTTTTCTTAATAAATGTGTCTCCCTCGTGTATTGGCCACATTACTATGTAAGATTAAATTTCACACTTCAAGAAACTAAATTTAAAAACATTCTCAAAATAATACTGTAAGATTAAAAACATTTTGATTATCTAACATCTAACAACAATATAATTATGAATGGGGGTTGGTACCCCTGAATTGTGTCAACACACTTAGTGCATAAGATGTTGTACATTGTTAATAGAAGGTAGAACCCTATTTTTTCATTTGGCTACTTTATCCTTACGGTCCCGTTAGTTTCAATTAACTCCCGTTAACTCAATTTTATGTCTTATCTATCTCATTTAACATTAACTAGCTATACTTGGTTCCTAAACGGCGAAGCCCATGCCTATGTGGCCATGCATTAGTAACACCTATATATAAAAGGTGGCATTAGGAGCTATATAGCCATCAGGCCATACTTACAATTATCCGTTCATTTAACACCCGCCTATCTAGTCATACTTATAATTATAGTTATTTTTGGAAAAAATATATTCGAGCCAAGACACTGGGCAAGATTGAACCGGTACAGAGATTTTTTTTAGAACATTTTTATACGGAATATTTTACACTAAAAATACAGACGTTTTTTAAATTTGGGTTGGGCCAGGGCCAGGGTTGGCCCCTCCCTAACCACGCCCCTGAATATATTGTTACAATTACGGAGTATAGTTCAAGAGGAATGTTCAGGTCTGAACATTCCTGGTCCGAACACCGTCCGAACATGGACGTTTGGGGCCCTTCCCGGTGGAATTTTTTGATGAAATTTTTTGAGAATATTCCTCATCAAGTCTAGTTTGTCCATACCAAATTTCAGCTAAAAATTCGATCGGGAAGGCATTCAAATCATTTTTGGAAGTTGACTGCGTCAAAATATACATATAAAAACGCAGTCAACTTCAAAAAATTATTTGAATGTCTTCCAGATCGAATTTTGAGCTGAAATTTGGTATGGACAAACTAGACTTGATTAGGAACACGGTCAAAACATTTCATCAAAAAATTCCACCGGGAAGGACCCCAAACGGGGATGTTCGGACGGAGGATCCTGTCCGAACGTTCGGACAGGATCATTTTTGTATAGTTCAATATAAGAAATGTTTCACCTGTGTACTAACATACACAATTTTTTCTATCAAAGGTTGATGTTACATAGCTAAATACATGACTTAAATGTAATCTTTTATTACTTCGAACACATATTATTACAACCTTGTAAGGAATGTGAAATATTTATTGCTCATAAAACTGGTTTGTGCACAACTATATGCATTTGGATTATATTTATCTCAAAATTCTTAATGTATTTCTAAAATATTGATTAATGATGAACCATATTTTCCACACAATAATTGATTGACATGGAATATAATTATTCTGACAACTTTTAAAATATACGTAATACTGTATATGATATGTAAAATTTCATTAACTATTTACAAAACTCTCATAACAGTTTGAATATAACACTTTTTTATAAAAGAAAACACTATTTTAATATTGCGCAAACACTCTCGCGCCTTGTGCGAGTAATCGCTAGTACTTGATATATGACTCAATAATAGGTTCATGTTTAATTAAGAAATTGACTTCTTTGTTGACTAAAAAGCAAAGCATGAGAGACTAAATAAAATGCTTATAAAAGCATTAATCACATAAGATTAATGATACTTCGAAAAAGAAGCATATAAAAAATAATGCACTATAATTATCCAGTACGAGGATTATGAAAGCAAACACATAAAGGTGTAAAAGAATAATCATTCTCATCAAGTAAATTAGAACGAGCACATAATTATGTAGTGGAAAATTAGATAATTATAAGCTGCTAACAATGTGGCACTTTGCTCAAACATAAAGAGCTCATTTGGTGATCTTATTTTTTGGCTTATCACCCTTATCAGTCAACTTTTTCATCATACACATAATTTTTTATTTCGCGCGTTGAATTATGTCAAATTCAGAATAAGTTAAGTAGAAATTTCTTTTATGGTTGAAGTTAATATAATAAATGACGATTTTAGCTATTTCTCATATTTTGTTTCTTTATTTTACTCATAAAATATTTTTAAAAATATAATTTTTTCTTAAATCAACAAAATATGTCAATCCAACCACTTTAGCTAGAACTTCATAAAATTTTGTTCCTAAACAAAAAAAAGAACTTCATAAATTTTAGCAGGATCGTTCGTTTCAACAAATTTTAGTGTTACCAACGAGCTTAAGAAGTTCCCATTTTCTAAAAACGTGTATGTGTGTTATAGGGAGTATTGCTTTATGTTTAGTCAACCTTTCAAATACATGTAGATAATTTGATTTTGGAATTGGAGAATTGGATTAGGTAAATCACTACAACTCTCAAAAACAAAATCACGATAATTAGAATAAAAAAATATTTAAATGACATTGAAAGGACTATTTTTTTTTAACGTGAAAGGACTAAATATTAATTGCTCATCAATAATTCAATAAACTTTACCTCCTGTTTATGAATGATCGTTGCAGACGAGTTAGACATTGTTTAACTCTACCCACGAATTAAACGGCGCTTCTTAAAGTTAACGGACAAGGGGTATTTAAAATCCATTGAAAAAATAAGTACAATGATTTAATAAAAGTGTACAACCTCATATGCTTTATAATAGATGGACATAATTCAAGGATACTAACTCACATTCACAATTATAATGTTTTTAGATTAGATGTTCACCTCTTAGTTTTACTGTCAACTTATTAACAAAAGTTAAGTAAACAACTTTTTTAGATAAATGTCTACTTAGAGCCCGTTTGGTAGCACCAAAATCGGCTGTTTTGGCTGATTCTGCTGAAATTTATGATATTCTGGCTGGAGTGGCTGTTTTGGCTGATTCTGCTGATTTAAGAAAAAAATATTTTAAAAATATATTTTATTAATAAATTAAAGAAAAAATTATATGTAAAAATAGCTAAAATGGTCCTCTACAGTAACTTCAGCCAATACAGCCAGAAAAGTAACTCCAACCTTACTTTTTCGGCTTATTACACAATTCAGCGCGCGAAAGTAAAAGTTACGTGTTTGGTGAAAAAGCTGGCTGATAAGCCTGATAAGCCGAAAACAGAGTTCTCCAAACGGGCTCTTAGTAAACTTCTTTTATGTCATACAATGGTTCTTAGCTATGAAGCACGGATACTTCACTAGGGTGTTTTATCGGCGTATCGAAAATGTTCCCGTATCCGATACTTTAGGATACTCGTACCGTACGTTCCCGGACCGTATATGCAATTTTCAAAAGTTTTCATTTTTTGGTAATTATTTTAAAATTTCGAATATTCGTATCCTGACGGATACACGTATCAACTTTTTAAAAAAAAATCTTCCAAAAAAAACTAAAAGAAAAACACTCAAACACCCATAACCCCAAAAAAGTGTAGTAAGCATTTTTGTATTCACAAATATACACCCACATGGCCACATGGGTAGCTCACTTGGTCAAGTGGTGGGAGATTTGGATCAATGAACCAAGGTTCGAATCTCCGCAACGATCGAGTGGAGGTCACACAACCTGAAATAAGACTGAGTCTCTGGTGCGCACGGGTGTATGGATCTACTGCGACTTTGCTGACTGAGTCACCGTGATTAACCTCCTCACCATCCTATGGGGCTCCTAAGTGGGAGATTCATGTATTTAACCTCCCCACCTTTTTTTGGATCAATGTATTGACAAATATTCACATTGCACGAGCATCTATGCACCTACCCCAACACCCATAACCCCAACCCCCTACCCTATCTAACCCATTCTAACCCCACCTTATCCAACCCGCTCTAACCCCTCCTTATCCAACCCACTCTAACCCCCATCCTACCTACCCCACCCCACCCTTGTCCGCACTGCCTACTCCTACTCCTAGCTACCTCACCTATTACCCATACCTACTTCTAGCTACCTCACCCATTACCCATACCTACTCCTTTACCCTAGGCAAACACCCCACACCCTACGCCCCCATCTGCCTTCCACTTTATACCCCACACATACCCCTATCCCTAAACCTACCTCACCCCTTCCCCATACCCCATACTATGTCTTACTACACCCTGCCAGCCTTACCTTCTACCCCATTCCTAACCCTATCCTGAGCTACGGGTGGGTGGGAATGGGTAGTGAGGATAGGTAAAATCCTAAGAAACATTTTAAAGTTTAATCAGATTTTAATAAATGTATCATTCTCGTGAAAAAAGCATACATTTAATAAACACCGCTTATTGAACAACGGGTTAGTGAAACCTGTTTTAATAAACAGCGTTTACTAACCCATAAAGTAAACATGTACTCCCTCCGTCCCAATTTGATGATCTTATTTCTTTTGAGCTCAAATATTAAGAAAGTGGTTGAAAAGGTAAAAGTTGTGGTTGAGATTTGAGTTTAAAAGGTGAAATGATGTGGACCACATATTTCTTTCCAAAAAGGGAAATGAGACTATCAATTTGGGACGATCCAGAAAGGAAATACGGGATCATCAAATTGGGATCAAATTGGGACGGAGGGAGTAGTAGTAAGTCTTTATTTTCGGATGCCGACAGCTCACCTTAGGTGAGGTAGTTCTTCACATGATCGTAGAAATATGTGGAATCATCTTGGGGAAATTCAGTTTTGAAGAATTTTTGGGAGAGAAGCGCAGCAACAGTTGGCCTCTTTTTGGGATCCCAAGCCAGGCACTTAATGACCATCTTCGTGAAGTTCTTTGAAAATGGAACGGGGGAATGTGCAGCAGCAGGTCGGGGTACCGATAATAACAGAGTACGAACAAAATGCTTCAACACCGAATTCACTTTCTTCCCGTGTGTTTGATGATCAATAGATGTGGGTGCAGAAGAGGACAGTGATGCGGCATTATCATCATGTAATGCATCTGATGATGATGTGGGAAAAATACTAGAGTTGCTGTGAGAAGGCGTAGGGGAAGGGAGTTGATGTGTGCGGTGGATGTGCTTGATGATGGCCTCCAGGGCTTCCCTGTTCGTAATTTTAAAGAGCGCTTCCCCACACGCCAATTCCAAAGCAGTTATTCCCACAAGCCAAACGTCGGCCGCTGCTGACGACGGGCAATCATAAACTTCGGGTGCAGCAGCCCAGTGAGACATGGAAGCTAAGGGCAAAGCATTAAAGGAAGATGTATTGCTGTGGTCCACAATGTCAATAGTTGCTGCTCCGAAGGCGAGGGTTATTACAGGGGTGCCATGAGTGCGATCATAGCCAAGGTAAAGGCGGCCCGCGTTGATGTCTGAGTGTAAAATGCCTTGGTTGTGAAGAGGAGCCAGACCTCTCAAAACGGTCCTCAAAGCACAGAGGATGAGATCCTCGGGAAACCCTCCCGTGCCACTATTCATCCGCTTCATGATGGTCCTCATAGAGCCATGTTCAGGAAACGGGGTGATGGCGAGGCAGAATTCGCCACTGGTTTCATCCACGAAATTTTCGACCACCCTCATCAAGTCAATTGGGTAGCGGTGTGCCCGGGCTTGCAGGTTCCGCCTCAAGTCTTGCTTCATCCGTTGGATGGAATCCGGGTTGGAACTAACCTTCAGCGCATCAAACGTCTTGGAAACGAATGAGTGGCAAGATAAACGGCCACCAGATTCATAAAACGCACTACTCGATGTGTTCGCTGCTTTGTACACCCGTATCCTGCCCCCATCCTCGCTGCCGCTGCCGCCGCTGCCGCAGGTCAGGTAAGTGACTGTACATTCTTGGCCCCCCCACTCAGATACTACGTAACTGCTTCGGTACACCTTCGTATCCCTCGAGAGGACGATGGTGTCTGATCTAACCACCCTCCCCATACCACTCGGCAGAAGAAATTCCGACTCTGTAACCAAACCATCTCTCCTTCCCTCTTCCTTCTCGTCTACCATCTAACAATTAATAAGCTTTATGGTCCAAATGTAAGGCTCTAATGAACAGAGCGCACTTTAGTTGGCTGGGAGTCGATCTTATCGCTTCAATCTTTATATCTTATCTAACCATCATCTACATCGATGAGACCGAAAGTAAGCACATCACAACAACCGTGCCCCACTTTGACAGTTGCTCACAAAGAAAAGATCGAAAAATACGGATTCTGTTGACTACAATTACGATGTTTTCACTTTGGACTCCCCCAATTTCTGGATTAAATAAAAGTGAATTATGATATCATACATTTGTCCACTTGAATCAATCAGAGTCCACTTGAATCAATCAGAATGTTGAATTATGGAGTTTTCACTTTAAATAAATGGATATTATCAATTATCATAACTATTGGCAAATGGTAATGTTGCATTTTAGACTATTGGTAAATAATAATGTTGCATTTTAGTATCTTAAATTTTTAATGAAGTAAATCAATACCATTTAGTATTCCACCCAAATATGCCACATGTCCGCTGTCCAAAACTATAATACGCCCAAAATCCTTGGTTGGGGAATCGAACCCACGTCTCTCCTGCAAAGTCCAACTTACCAGACCCATTCAACCATAACAAGCCCCGCCTAGTTAATTGAAAAGTAGCCTTTGAAAATAACCAAAACTTTGAAAAGTAATAGCATTGAAACGTGAGGCTAGTTAATGTATCTGAAAGGAAATACAGAGTATAACCTTGTTGGAAATGTTATGACTAATATGCCCTTTTGTTATTATTATTATAAAACCCAATCATCATCCTACCGCTAATTTTCAACCCTAATGGTCACCTATCCATCGCCCACGCGTGTACCAATGTCCAGCCGCCAGCCACCGCCTGTCACCCGTTCTTAGGGCAGCGCCTTTCATGCCGGAGATCCATAGTTGTCTGACCAGCAACTTATGATGGGAGATGGAGCTCCGGTCCATGTGTCACGCAACAACTTCGACCCTACCAGCAAAGGAGTGGCACCACGGTCGGTGGTCCATCGTCCAAGACGTTGGTCTGCTGCGGCGTTCTCTTCGTCGAAACCGTCACTAACAGCGGCAATTGGGCAGGCGGATGGAAGCAGCCTCAATTGGGCAGGCGGATGGAGGTCAATTATATCGTACCGCCGGTGGTACGTACATCCGGCGGTTTAATTTGCTTAGCATTCAGTTCGCTCGTTGCTTACTCCTTGTTTTCAGTTCTTTGTTTTCTTTTGTTTTATTCGGTAACAACCTTTTTGTTTTCTTTCGGTTCTTCCTTTTCAGGTTTTTGTTTTTTCTTTAACAATTTTTTGTTTTAATTTCAAATTAAATTATCATGAAAATCTATAATATAAAATATTACTTAATGTCCCAGATTTTCTCTTTTTCCAATCAACTTTCTAACTTAGTTTTTTTTTAATTTGTGTAATATAAAAAGTTTTAGGTATTGATTTTTTATTTTTCTATTTTTTTTATTTTAATTTTATATCTTTATTATTAGTTTATTATATATTGTGTTTTAATTACTCAATTTTTTTATACAAAAATTAGTATAGTGTAAAATAAATGTGCATGAGTAAACATTAATTATAAAAAGAACACGATTATATTTGTAATTCAATAAAAGAAAGTTTGATGCTCAATGAAAATGTTTTGATGTTCAATTAACAAAGTTTGCGATTTCCATGTCAATGCTTGATGTGCACTTTGTCGTGTGTGCACTCAAAATAAATTCAATACTAACACATATACGTAGTATAGCGTAGTAGAGTTCGTATCCACATGGAAAAGAATAATTATCTTTTTATGAAACTATTAAATAAGGGGGGTTTTGGGATTGAGTGATTTAATTAAATTTAAACACGAAGATGAACGAGTTATATGTGATTTAATTCAAGGATAAAAAGGACTTGGCATTGCTACTTTCCACTTGTTGATATATTTTAGTCGATCATTGTTATATCTATAACTTATTTCCTCTCGAATACTCAATCGAGGAGTATATCAAATTCATCGAGGAAAGTTATTTACAACGACCGTTCATTAATAACCCTTACTATTAGTCAAGTATAGAACAACGCCATATACCGACTTGATAGTAGCATTTAATCTCTTAACTCCTTGATGAAATCAATTGAGATTGATAACCTCAACACAACGGTTTCGGTTTAACCAACAAAATTAATCCTTCTTAAGTTTATTAACCACGACCGTGCATTAATAAACCGAAGTTACTTACTTGTGAAACCATCAACGATTAACCATCGGTTCGTTGATCGTTTCTAGTAATAATTAATATATGAAACAAAACTAGTTGATCCTTTAAGTAATGTTCAAAATATTAATATGAAATATGAATAGGAATTAATTAATACTCAAGGAAGAATATTAAAGAAAATGAATCCTACTATAGTTAATATCAAGATGTTAACTAATTGTCATCTTAGTAACACTCCCCAATATTAGCATAGAGGAAGGAATAGCTATTACTAAGACCGATGTCAAGATGTTAACTAATTGTCATCTTAGTAACACTCCCCAACATTGATATAGAAATAGTATTTAAAGGAAGAATTAATATTCAAGGAAAGAAGTTAAGAAAATAACTCACAACTTTAATAATCAACAAGCTTCAAGAGCAACGCCAAGAAATGGAAGTTTAGCTCCTCATTTGGAGACTACATATGCTATAAAAATATAAAAGAAATACTATTCTAAGTTGAGCTTAAGAGTATGGAAGAAGGAGTGATTAAAAGTGAAGGAAAATGGGACTATTTATAGGTGTTTTCAACACCCTGGGGCATTTACCCGACCGGGTAAATGGGCATACCCGACCGGGTAAATGTCAAAATCAGATATTCTCCACGTTCTGGTGCTCTTCGGCACGTCGTTTTGTCCCGGGTCATGTCTGACCCGACCGGGTCAAGTAGGGGACCCGACCGGGTCTGGCAGTTTCCTTGCTTCTTCGGTTGTTAAATCCTACCCGACCGGGTGAGGATTTCTACCCGGTCGGGTTTTGCTCCTGGGCAGTCAAATTTCTTGTTTTCTTCACTTCAAAGTCTCCCTTTCCAACACCAGAATTCCTAATTCTACTTTACAACTTACAAATGATGATTAAAATACAATTACAACTAAAATCACACAGATGTTTTACAAACTAAATAAAACGATAAACAATACACACAAATCAAACACAAAAACACACACTTATGCACTACTAATTAGTGCATATCAATGCTCTTTTTGTAAGTTATGTATGCTCATTTAATACTGATGTTATACTCATTTTAAAATATTATATCAATCCATATTTCAAGAGTAACATATTAAATTAGATTGAAATAGGAGTTTTAATTACAGATACGAGAGCACAAACCATGATATTCAATTGCATGTTTTTAATACTCAATAGAGAAGATTTGATGCTCAATGAAAACGTTTTGATGCTCGCTCAACTAAAAAAACTTATGATTGTCATACTAATCCTCACCGTACAACCGGGTATTTCTGCAACTACTCACAACTGAGATGACATTTAACCCTCCGTTTTGCAGCTGCTTTTCCCAACCCCAATCCCGGCACTTCATCTTCGAACCGTTCCGATGCTTCCTCTCAAGAAATCAACTGTCAACAACCCAACTCAGATAATTTTCATGGAATTAAGACAGTATTGCGGCGAAAATAGAATGAATCAAACAATTGATTAATTTATGTCGTGGAAGAAGATGGAGTAACCGACTGAAAGGTGGATCCTGCTAGGGAGTTGCAGATGTCGGCAATTGCAATGAATTTAACTTTTCCAGTGTTAACCTCTTTTTTAGACGTCCACTTATTTGTTTTGGTTTCATTCCTTTTAATTGTGTTAGCACCTTTAATTTGAGAATTTATAATGAATTAATTGAGATGAAAATTTGATTAAAAACAATTGTACCTCTTTCGATTTGATTAATAATACTCAATTGCATGATTCAAATACTCAATTTAGGAGATTTGATGCTCAATGAAAATGTTTTTATATTCAACTAAGAAAATTTATGATTTTCGTATCATTGCCCATTTGTTAATTTATGTATGCTCATTTGATGTTGGTGTTATACTCATTTTAAAATGTTATATAAATACATATTTCAAAAGCACCATATTACATTATATTAACATATATGTGTGTGTGTGTGTGTGTGTGTGTGTGTTGATTATAAATACGAGAGCACGGACCATGATACTCTGTTGCATGTTTCTAATACTCAATATATGAGGTTTGATACACAATGAAAATGTCTTGATGCTTAACTAAACAACTTATGATTTTCATATCAATGCTCATTTTATAAATTACATATGCTCAATTGGTATTCATGTGATGCTCATTTTGAAAATGTCATATCAATTCATATTTGAAAAGTACAAATTTACATTAGATTCACATATTGGAAGTTCATCAAAGTTGACTAGATATAATTTAATAAGTTTTTATAAAAGAAACAAATGTGAATTAAAAAATAGGGAGTATTAAGCAAAGATCGTGATGCTCATTGTCAGGCTTCTAAGGGCATCACCATCCATGAGATTATTAAGTGATTATTTTAGTGACATGACAAATTATTTGGGAGAGCATGGTTGAGTGAGAGAGATTATTGGGCAGAATTAATTGATAGAATAATCCGAGATCAAAATATGAAACTGGATTATTTTGAGATTATTTATGAAATCAGAGTTAATTAGTTACTATAGGACCCATAAAAGATCAGATTATTTCGGGATGATGGTTGAAGGCAATTCGGAGGGGATGAGATTATTTCTAAAACATTAATGTGGCAAATTTTAAATGGTAAGAATCACAAATAATTAGATTATTTTAGAATCATGAATGTGGATGCTCTTACTCAAAAGAATGTATATGATACTCATTAAAAGTGTATTAATACTCATCTAATGAAAACCGCGATTTTCACTGAAATTACGAAAATGCCACCGCTTTTTAGTTGTGATATAAGCTTTCTTGTAATAACATGGTGCTCATTATTGGACGCTCAATACTCATTAAAATTGGACTATTGCTCATTTTCTAAATGTCATATCAATGCATTCTTTTAAAGTACTATTTTGCATCAATTCACATATTGAAATTCATGGAAGTTGACTATAAGTGTAATTTAATACTCCCTCCGTCCCATTTTACCTGTCTTACTTTCCTTTTTGGGTTGTCCCAAAATAAGTGTCACTTTTCCCTTTTTGAAAAAAAATATGTGGTTCACAACATTTCACTTTACTATATATACTCAAATCTCAACCACAACTTTTACCTTTTCAGCCACTTAATTAAAAATTGTGCCAAAACCAAAGGAGACACATAAAATGGGACGGAGGTAGTAAGTTTTTATAAAAGAAAAAATAACAAAAAGAAAGTGAATTAGAACTTATGTAGCAGAGATCAGGATTCTCAATATTAGACTCCTAATACTCAACAGAATTGGTATGATGCTCATTAAAAGTTCATCAATGCTCATTCACTAGAAACCATGAATTTCATTTCAACAGCGGAGGTTTGATGTGCAATTAATATGTCGTGAATCATGATGTTCAACTAACAAACCTTACGATTTTGATATCAATGTGCATTTCGTAAGTTATGTATGCTAATTTGGTACTGATGTTACACTCATTTTTAAAATGTCATTTTAATGCATATTTAAAAAAAAGGTATTATATTACATTAGATTCACACATTGAAATTAATAGGATTGGCTTATAGATATAATTCAATAAGTTTTTATAAAAGAGAAAATAAGAAAAAGAAATAGAATTAGAAGATATGAAGCAGAGATCTTTATACTCATTCTTAGCCTCCTAATACTCAATAAAATATGTCAGATGCTCACTAAATTAAAAGTACATCATTGCTCATTTAGCGGAAGCCGTGATTTTTCGCTTAAATTACAAAAATGTCATCGAATAGAGGAAATTTGATATTCAATGAAAATGTCTTGATGCTCGACTAACAAATCTTATGATTTTCATATCATTGCTCATTTGATAAGTAATGAATACTCATTTTGTACCGGTGTTATGCTCATTTTGAAATGTTATATCAATATATATTTCAAAAGTTTCATATTAATTAAATTAGATTCCTGTAGGAGTTGATTATAGATATAAGAGCACATACCATGATACTCAATTGCATGTTTTTAATACTCAATAAAAATGTCTTCAAGTTCAACTAAAAAACTTATGAATTTCATATTAATACTCATTTTGTACTTTACGTATTCTCAATTGATACTAATATTATGCTCATTTTTAAAATGTCATATCCATGGAAATTTTAAAAGTTGCATATGACATTAGATTCGCTTATTGATCGAAGTTCATAGAACTTGATTATAGATATTATTTAATAAGTTTTTATAAAAGAAAAAGTGAATTAAAAGATATGAAGCAGAGATTACAATGCTCATTGTTAGGTTCCTAATACTCAACCGAATAATTCTTCCTAATACTCAACAAAATAATTCGGATGCTCATTAAAGTGTTTAAATGCTCATAATAGGTCCGATGCACATTAAAAGTTCCGTAATGCTCATTTAACAGAAATCATGATTTTCATCTCAATAGAGGTAGTTTGATGTTGTTTAATTTAATAAATGTAAATATGTGTTAAAACTTTGTAAATTAAATGTAATACGGAGCATTTTTGTTTCAAACAATGGACATCAAAAAATTCAAAAGTTTGTTTCAACTCTCTAATGTGTTTAAATGTTCATTTGTGCACATGTATCATAATGACAAATATAATAATGAAAAATATAATAATTTTATATTAAAAATGATTTATAGTCGTTCGTTCTAGAATTACAAATATAACCGGGTGCTTTTTATAATGTTTATCCATGCATATTTATTTTACACTATACTCATTTTAGTATAACAAAGTAGTTATGCAGATAGAGGTGGAGCTTTTTTATATGCAGATCATGGGGCGGTGCTTTGCTTTTGCAGCCCACAAGGATTGGATCTCTAAGATCGGGCCTATCCCTTATTTTTGCAACCAGCCGGCTGAATTGGGTTGGAATGGCCCTTTTCGTTGGAGACCTCCGGAGAAAATGCCAAATACATTGCAAGGAGTTTTACACTTGGATGCTTTATCTTTGCCTTACATTTTATGTTAATCTTGTTATCTTGGTTAGGAGAGGACAGTGTTCCTTTTCTTTTGCAGAATGGTTTTGGTTGGGTCCCCCATTCGTGGTGTAACTCTTATTGGAAGCTTTAATAAAACCTGGTAAATGATCCTTGGCATTTACCCCACCGATTTTGGTGGTTTACCTTCCGAGGTAAAAAAAAAAAATATAACAAAGTAGTTAATTAACAAATGATATTTAATAAACTACGTAGTAATACATATTCATCTTAAATTAGAAACAGAAAAATAAAGCACTAATATTTTGAATATTCATTAGAAATTGAAAATTAGGAATCAATGAACAACTGAACTTGGTGGTTAAGAAAAAAGAAAACGGAAATAAAAACGGATCCACCTAAAAAGCAAAAGAAAAGTCAAGGTAAATCCACTTACGTAGTCCACTAACGTCGAAGTTGGCCGCTAAAGCCAGCATATGCACGTAGTCCAGTTACGCAGCGAAGAACATGGACAGAAGAACTGAATTGCCATTGAAATTAGAGAGAATTTCAAAAATATCTGGATTACTTGTACACCCGGGTGTACGATATAACCACTCGCGGATGGAAGCAGCGGCATTCGTACTTAACCTGTTTTTTTTATTTATTTTGGTTGCCACTTTTAGCAGGGGTTAATACTTCTAGCAATTCTTTAATAAATAAAATTTATGATTTCAAAAAACAAACCGCAATAGAAGCTGGTGCAAATTTTCATTGCCATGCAAATTATTGCAAGATAATTATTGCAATGACTACTTCTTCCGTCGCAAATGCTTTATGAATTTGTAGTTTTCCAATTGGTCGGAACGTAGTGTTCCAGACCCGGACCTGCTAAGTTAATGATGGACCCAGACCTGACCCGTTTACCCGGAGGGTCTGAAATTTTGGATCCAAACCCGGACCCAACAGGTCTCGGAACCGGGTCGTGTAGACCCGCCAAGTATGATACCCTTGTAATTTTTTTAAAAATAACAAGACTTGTATGTGAAATGTAAAGAAAAGTGTGCAAACTAAAAAGTAAAATATATCTTCACTTTTTAAAAAAAAAAATCAAGGTTTCTCATATTAGTACTTTTATCCAATAAGGTATTGATTCTTGCGTACAACTCCACACTCTGTCATTTTTTCTCGTACATAGAGCTCGTAGAGTAGACTTCAAATTAAGTTACAAAAGGTGTCTTGGACTATTGAGAGTATAAACACATAGTGTACGAAGTGTATGATAATGATATAATAATATTAATAAGAATATATAATAACAACAACAATAATGAATATTGTGTGTTGCTTACCGAGCCAAATACATATTGATCACTATGAATAAACGGCCAAAATGAGTATTAATTTTATGCTATCACACTTTCTCGATCATTATCACTCATATGATAGGTATGTATTAATACGTATATTTTTAATTGAAGAATTATAAGTAATAATTTTATGTATTATTATGTATATGTGTGTGTGTGTATATATATTAGTTTGTATTTTTTTATTTGAAGTGTTATAACTAAGGAAAAATTCACGGGATATGACTAAAACAAAGTGAGTTTCTCGAAATGTAACTAGTTATGTTTTTTTCTCGAAATATGACCAAAAATCGAAAAAAAAAAGATTTTTTCGTTTTATTAAATTGTGGAAGGACAAAAATACCCTTTTTTTAAAAATATGCATTTTACACTAATTTCGTCCGGGTAAAAATATTGCACTTCATGAAGGCGTTATTGCACTACATTTATTGCACTTTATGGCGGTATTCACTGCACGACATAACATTACATAAAATGAGTTTAGCGTTTTTTAGATTTCATAACTTTAGTTCTTACATTTGGTTAATATTACATATAGTATAATGCTATGAATTTATAGATATTTTTTCATGTCATTTTTAATGCACTTCTTTTCATGTCATTGCACTTTTTACATTATTGCACTTCTTGCCATATCATTGCACGTTTTGTCATAACTCATTGCGCTTCTTGTGATGTTCACGGCATTAAATATAAATTATTCATTGCACACTTATTTCATCGTCTTCAACCTAGGTTCGCCTTCAACCTCGGTTCGCCATCAACCTTGGCCGTCTTGACTGAAAAAGCTGAGTAGTAGGAGCGGCAGAGGGGCGCGGCTGAGCGGCAGCGAGTTGGATCGAGTGCAATCTGACGAAGACGAGGACGGCAACGCTCAGGGCTGGGGGCGATGTTGACGAGCATGAATTGGGATGGAGGCGGCGCCCACGGCTCAGGACGACAGCGGCGCACAGCGAGCATAGGCTGGACAACGGCGGCAGCAAGTGCAGGCTAGACCAAGGAGGCGGATGGAAGAGGCGAGCATGGGCTGGGCGGAGGAGGCGAGCGCGGGCTTTACCGAGGAAGCGAGCATGTGCAGCTGATGGCGAGCAGGCGGCTGTATGGCTGGGCTGTGGTACGGCAGTAGCTCTAGGCGGCGGCGGGGGTGGCAGCGGCAGGACGGCAGCGGGTTGTGCGGCGGGCTGTTGGAGGCTAGACGCTAGGGTTGAAAATTGGAGTAGGAGATTAGGGTTTTATAGGCATAACGTAAAGGGTATATTAGTCCATAAAAATTAATTATTTAATTATTAATTACGAAATTAATTAATTATTATATATATAAATATTATTTTGGGAAAAAAACTTGTTAGGTCATAGATTGGGAAAGTGGAAGAGTTTTAGTCATACCTAGAATAATCACTTTATGTATTAGTGTGTTAGTATACAAATAAGAATTTATTAATGTGTGTCTATAACTAATCACTTTATGTATTAGTGTGTATTAGTGTGTCTATAACTAATCACTTTATGTATTAGTGTGTTAGTATACAAATAAGAATTTTTTAATGGGTTCGGGTCCTTAACGGGTCGGAATCATATGTACTGTACCCGACCCATTTATTAAATATACTAAAGGGTCCGGATCCGGGTCTGGGTAAACAGAATAAAATATAGACTCATACCCGCTAAAAATAACCGGGTCCGGGTCGGGTTCGGGTCTAGACCCGACCCATTGACAGGCCTAGGGGCAGGGGCTTGGCCGCTTGAGTTGGGACTTGGGGTCTTGGCGTTTTGGCTTTTTGGATGTTGGGCTGCGGGCTGCCCCAGGGAAGGGTTTTTGGGATTGGGCTGGCACAAGGGAAAGGGCTAAGGTAAAGGGCTTTTGGGATTGGGCTGCAGGGGCTCAACTAAATATTCCTGTCCGGAATTTCCGGACAGGAGTCCCGTCCGGCCTCTTCCATTTGGGGGCCTTCCCGGTGGTATTTTTTGTTAAAATGTTTTGTGTATGTTCCTCATCAATTCTAGTTCATCCATACCAAATTTGAGCAAACAATTCAATCGGGAAGGTCGTCAAATGATTTTTGCAAGTTAACTGGTCCAGAATATGTATTTTCCGGACCAGTTAACTTGCAAAAATCATTTGACGACCTTCCCGATTGACTTTTTTGCTGAAATGTGGTATGGATGAACTACACTTGATGAGGAACATACACAAAACATTTGAGCAAAAAATACCACCGGGAAGGCCCCCAAAAGGAGGAGGCCGGACGGCGCTTCGGTCAGGAAATTCCTGACCGGAAGATTACTCATATATATATATTATTTAAAAAATGACTGCAGGGGCACGAGCACCTCCGAGCACTAAGCTGATTCCGCCCGTGACACTACTAGGTTGGCTCATGATTCTAATTCCGCACTCTACTCCAATTTAAGACGTGTATGCATATATTTAAAGGAGTCATCAATTGCATTCATTTCCAATGCACTCTATTGTATGACTAGTACTACATGCTGTTCATGTTCCAATAAATTAATTACAACATGAACTAGGACACATTTTACTGTAGTATTAGAGTGAAATTTTATAGTTTAACTTCGAAGTAGAATTTTCCGTACCCGTAAAGACGTTCTCAATCATTTCCCGCAATATATAAAATAGTTTTTTTTTCAAATAGTGATAGTTTTCAATCTTATTTCCCAAATAGGGGTAGTTTTAAACTTATTTCTCAAATAGTGGTACTTTTGCTTTGTCATCTGCATGCCGCTATGTCTACCTATGCCTTGTCAGCACAGTGGCCACGTCCATAATCCACGTCATTTGACTCTTCCATATCATCAAATTTAGGTATGTTAAAAAATGTTTAAAAAAACATTTTAGTAATGCACTTTTGGCAGTTTATCTTACTAGAGGAGCAATTACCCTCTTATTGTTCTAATTGCTTTCATATTGGTCACGCAGAGGGTATATGCTCCAAAAACAAAATGGCTAAGGAGAAACAGCCTGAAATCCCTATCCCTTTAATGGATAATGGAAAACAGGTGGTTTCCCATATAGAAAAACCCCATCCCCACCACCAAACCAACCCCCCACCTAAAAACCAAATTTCTGTTTGGCGAAAAATTGTTCTTGAAAAAGGACAATCATCAGGTGTGTCTAAACGTCAGGACGATGGAATTCAAAATGACCAATTTGAGGATGTTCTCCAGAATCTTGATGAATTCCCACATGAACCAAACTCTGGAACAAACCCTTCGGGGATGATTGAGGATGTGCAGAACACACCTCTAAATAGCCAGGACAACCCACCCCCTCCTACAAATGTGGAGAACTCCACCCCCCATCACTAATGACAGCCCCCCTGATCAGCAACCTATGGTAACCCCTCCGGGTTTAAATAATATAGCTATTGTTGCTAATACTTCTACCCCTGTTTTTGAAAATCACCACACTGATCTTTTGATTGCTGTCAAACATATATCTGCCACTATTAGTGACATTTCCTTGAAAGCACCTCAGTCATCAAATAATGCCCCTATTACACAGGATAAGAAGAATATTAATTCTCTGACTTTAAATGATCTGAGTCAGAATGATGATGAGGTTAACACTTATATGGATTTGGAATTGGACCCCAGAGAGACGCTCTCTGATGGGGTAATGGGTGCATGAAAGTTTTGAAAAATTCACTTGTTTTTTTAAGGCAAAAAAGGTGAATAACTTGTATGTGTGCCATGCTTAGCCTTTCTGTGATTCTGCTCATGTTGTTAGTCCTGATAAATCTGCATTGTGGCATAATAGATTAGGGCACATGAGTAATAGGGGTTTAGAGATTTTGCATAAATCTGGTTGTTTTGGTAAAGATTCTGTGTCCCCCATCCCCTTTTGTGAATCTTGCGTGTTAGGCAAGCAGCATAAGGTTACATTCCCCTCCTCCCCATATCCTAATCCCACTAAGTGTACCTCTGTGTTAGAGTATGTTCATGCTGATGCGTGGGGTCCTGCTAGTGTCTCTACCCACGGGGGTAAGAGATATTTTCTGTCCATCATTGATGATTTTTCTAGGAAGGTGTGGGTCCGTCTCCTTGAGCATAAGTCTGATGTCTTTGTGAAGTTTAGGGAGTGGAAAAACCTTGTAGAAAATCAAACTGGTAAGAAGGTCAAAACCCTTAGGACAGATAATGGTCTAGAGTTTTGCAATAATGATATGGACCAACTGTGTGTTGATTGTGGGATTAGAAGGCACAAAACTGTGCCCTATACTCCCCAACAAAATGGGATAGTCGAGAGGATGAATAGGACTGTTCTAGATAAGGTTAGGAGTATGCTTGCTACCGCCGGTTTGTCTAAAAAGTTTTGGGGTGAAGCAGTCAATACTGCTGTCTACTTGATTAACCGATCTCCTTCTGTTCCCTTGGGTGGGAAGTGCCCTGAATCTGTGTTTTCAAACAAACCCCTTGATTTGTCTAATCTTAGAGTGTTTGGGTGTGCAGCGTATGTGCACCAACAAGGTGACAAGTTGGATCCTAGGTCTAAGAAAGGAGTCTTCCTAGGTTATCCCGAGGGTGTGAAGGGGTACAGGGTTTGGGATAGGAACCAGGTAGGTTTCAAAGTTGTGGTAAGTAGAAACGTTGTTTTCAATGAATCCGAGTTTCCTTGTCTGGTTAAGTCAGTTCCTGATTCTAAGTCTGATCCTAGTAGTACACCCGTTGAGGTGGAGTCCATACCACGTGCTGCTAGCCCTTTGTTTGCTAATCATGATAATGTTGTTTTGCATGATTCTAATTCTTCTGAATTGCATGATTCTGATTCTTCTGAGCATGATACTACCACCACTTTGAGTGAGGTGGATCATTCTCATGTGCATTCAAATGACAATGAATCGCATGATGAGAGTGCGGATGCTAGTGAGAATGATTTGCATGATTATCAACTTGCTAGAGATAGAAGTAGGAGAGTAATTAGGAGAACTGCTGATAGTATGCCTGATTATGCTTTCCATATGTGTGATACTTCTATGTTTGCTTTCTCTATGTTTGAGACCCTTGAGCTTAACGAACCTAGAACCTATAGAGAGGCCCTTAAGTCTAATGAGTCCGCTAAATGGCTTTGCGCCATGGAAAGTGAGATGGAGTCACTTAGAGCGAATAAGACTTGGACGTTAGTTCCTAGACCGCCCAATAGTTTCGTTGTTGCCTGTAAGTGGCTATTTAAGGTTAAGGAAGAGCCTAACGACATTAGATATAAGGCTAGGTTAGTAGCTAAGGGATTTACTCAAAAGGAAGGTGTTGATTATGCTGAAATCTTTGCTCCTGTAGTTAAATTTACTACGATTCGTATGATGCTTGCTCTTGTTGCTCATAATGATTGGGAAATGAAGCAAATGGACGTCACCACTGCGTTCTTGCATGGTGATTTAGACAAGAAAATCTATATGTCCCAGCCTGAAGCAGTCCCCGAGGCAATGGAATATCAAATTTGACCAGTGCATGTCATCTTTGAAATTTCACAAGTCCGAATGTGACCATTGCCTATACTTTAAAAATACTTCTTCTGTGCCTGTATTTTTATTGCTATATGTGGATGATATGTTGATTGTTAGTCCTTCGGGTGACGCCATTAAATGTGTGCAAAAGCGTCTCAGTGAGAACTTTGCTATGAAAGACCTAGGTGATGCCAAAAGGATCCTAGGCATTAACATTGTTAGGGATAGGAGTAAGCATGTGTTAGTTCTCAATCAGATTTCATACATTGAAAAGATTTTGAGTAAATATAACATGCATTCTGCTACTCCCGTTTCTATCCCGATGGCGTCTCACTTTGTGTTAAGTAAGGATCAGTCTCCCAAGACTGCCCCTGAAATTGCTAAAATGAAATCTGTGCCTTATTCCAATGCTATTGGGTCCGTGATGTATCTCATGGTGAGTACTAGACCCGACATTGCCTATGTTGTTAGTTGCTTGAGTAGGTATATGTCTAATCCTGGTTTAGATCATCGGAATGCTCTTAAGTGGTTGCTTAGGTACTTGAAATCTATTGTTAATCATGGGTTGGTTTTCACTAGGTGTTCTGAGGGGGTTAAGTTGAGTGGGTATGTGGATTCGAATTTTGCTAACGATAGAGACAATAGGAAATCCACTACCTCTTATGTGTTTACTCTTTGTGGGTCGTGCATTAGTTGGAAGTCTCAGCTTTTACCCATAGCAACCCTTTCCACCACTGAGTCTGAGTATGTGGCCGCTACCGAAGCGTTAACGGAAGCCATTTGGCTTAAACGTCTCCTAACGGAGATTGGTAGTCTTAAGCAGGACATTTGTGTGTTTTCTGATAGTCAATCTGCTATTCAACTGTGCAAAAACCTGGTTTTTCATGATAAAACTAAGCACATTGATGTTAGATTTCATTTTATACGTGATATTGTTAGTGCAGGTCATATCAATTGATTAAAACTCCATCGGAATTTAATCCTGCTGACATGGGGACTAAATGTCTCTCTGTCGAAAAATTGCTGTCGTGCAAACGCACGTTAAACATTGATTGCGGATAAGTTGCCTGGTGATCTTACCCCTTTTGCCTGAATATGTCTTTGTGATTATTCGGGCAATCCAGCGATGATGAGTCTCATGTTTGTTTTAGAGTCATTTTTTGACTCTACACCACTATGGTCCAATAAGGTGGAGATTGTGTTAGGTATTGGCCCAACAATTACATAAGCCCAACAACCCAAAAGGAGTACCCGACCCTTGCTTTCTTCCGTTGACAGTTCGCATCTCATCTCCCTTTGGCCGATCGATTCTTTCTGTTGATGCTTCAATTCATTGCGTATCTCCTTCTATGGTAAGTTACCATTTCTGATACTCGGCACCTCACCTATATATTCGACTCTTCTCTTGTGCGAACTGTTGGTCTGGCCGAAAACCCTTTTCCCCCAAATCGAACCTCTGCTCCTTTGTGGTGCTCGAACAAACTGAGTTGGCCGGAAATTGTGAGTTGGTTGTTGCCCACAACCTCACCTTGTGATCTAGTGGTGTTCTTTCATCCTTTGTGGGTGAATCCTGTGGAGACCTGAGCTGGAACCTAGACATTACAGCTATGGCATGAGGCTTTTCTCTAATAAGCTCAAACGTCTTAAATATGCCCTTAAAACTTGGAACCATGACACTTTTGGAAATATTTTCAATCAACAGTCTGAAGCTGAAAATCAAATTACTATTCTTGAAGGTAAGACCTCTGATTCTCTCTCCGAGGAAGACCACCTTCTTCTGAAACAGGCTCAAGCCAGATACATTCAAGCCTCTGCCTATATAAATACCTTTTATAGGTAGTCTGCCAACTGAAAACCTGAACATGCAATTGAAAATTTACAGAAAGAATTAGAAGAACAAAAGGCGCCATAATATGAGAACAAGATCTCAATCCAGATATTTCCCATGGGATTAGCTCTGTATTTAGTTTGCTCGCTTTTTTCCTTTTTGTACTGCTTTTCCTTTTTCCTTTTATCGCTTTGTACTATTTTGCATTTATCAATAAAATTCCTCTTTAAAAAAAACCTTTTATAGGCAGAAGGCGAAAGTGAAATGGTTACAGGAGGGAGATGCGAATACCAAATTTTTCCATCTCTCCTTAAAAACCAAACATCAAAAGCTTAATATCCAAAACATTAAGCTAGAAAATGGATCCTGGATTGAAAACATTGAGGATATCAGTGAGGCTGCTATTACTTTTTATAAAGATCTTCTTAATGCTGATAGTGCTACTGACTCCCTTGATCCTAGCCACTATTTGAATATTATTGATCCTGTTATTAATTCTGGTGATAATGCTAATCCTGTCCGGCCATCATCATTTGAGGCGTTCCCGGTGGCATGTTTGATGAATTTTTTTGAGCATCTTCTTCATTGAGTCTATTTACCCATACCAAATTTCAGCTAAAAATCAACCGGGAAGGTAGTCAATTGATTTTTCAAAATATAATGCATTGTTTAACTGCGCAATTATCTTCAAAACTGATAGGTTCTGTAGCTA
This sequence comes from Cuscuta epithymum, assembly GCA_945859915.1. Classification (NCBI taxonomy): domain Eukaryota; kingdom Viridiplantae; phylum Streptophyta; class Magnoliopsida; order Solanales; family Convolvulaceae; genus Cuscuta; species Cuscuta epithymum. The sequence continues at coordinate 6,512,625 of CAMAPF010000011.1, read as the reverse complement.
CGCAAATATTCATGCAATTAAGCTTTTTTATACATGCACACACCTCTTTTTTAATAGAATTTTGAATTCCCTTAATTTTCTTGACTTATTTCATTTCAGGTTTGAGGCATTGACTCTTGCCTGAACATGAAAAGCATTTCAAGAAACTTTAAAATATCAACTTCATCCAACTAGCTTAGAGTCCTATATCAACAAACTTTTTAAATATAATAACAAAAGGGTCTCATCCATTTTGTAATTTTATTTTGTACATAATTGCACAAATAAGAGTAAAGTTTAAAACTTTTTCAATAGAAGTAAACATTAATTTTCTACCCTTAACACACCTTATCCAATTAATTAATTGTAAAATGCTCCGTAGGACTTATTAGATCCTATTTACAAATAAAATATTCTAAAATATTTTTAAATAATCTTAAACAATAAATATTAACAAATAAAATCTTAAAAAAGTAGGTACAACACATTAACAAATATAAAAAATATGGAGGCCTTCCCTGTAGCCCCAGCACACCGCCCTGCAATGCCACCTCCGACCGACGAAAAGATGTCATTTTGTGTAAAAACCGTCATTTTTGTTTGGAATTCCCATAAAGATGACATTTCTACACTTCGAAAATTGTCAATGTTTTCTCGAAAACTGCCATCCAGATGACATTTCTGACAAATATTGGTATTTTTCCAAGGGTTGGAGTTGGTTGTGTTGGGAGGTTGTTGAGGAGGCAATGCAGGCTTGCATATTTTTTTTACATTTTTTATTTTAATTTTTAGGTTTTTTAATATTTTTTGTTTTTTTTAATTTTTATGTCAGAGGGCTGAACTAAGTGTCTGATTTTTAATCGGATTTGCATTCTTTTGAATCCCCAACCCCAAGGGCCCCACATCATGACCCGACAAGACTTTTGGGAGGTTGTAAGTCACAGTGAATCGGTCGACCATTGATGATAGAACTTGTCAGAGGCGGATCCAAGATTTCATGTTGGGGTAGGCTGAAACACTTAATTCATAACACTTTGAAATTTTCAGAACAAGCAAAAAATCAGAGATAAGAGTTCTTCACTAAATTTTTTATCGACGAGGCTTTAAAACAAAAAACTCATCAACAATAGAGTCTACATCTACACTATAAGAAAGGTGTTTTTCAATATAAAGTTTCATGCAATCAGCAAGAAAGTCATCATCCATTTTATTGTGAAGTGTTGTTTTTAGAAGTTTGATGACAAAAAATGATCGTTCTATTATTGCAGTAGAAACAGTAAGATCAATACATAGCGAATCAATTTGCTCATCATAACATATGAACAAGATCTTTTGATCTTAGTCAACTCCTCACACAATTCAACAAGTGTAGACACTTGAAACTTTGTATCATGAATCACATCATGAACATAATGTTGCAGCTCAAATTTCAAAGCACGAATGCCCGGACTACATACTAAAATCTTCAAGATAGAACTTCATTGCAAGAGTACGTACAAATAGCTTCAGAATTGAATGACTCATGAATTTTTGGGATCCAATGAAGCACTCTGATGTGTGTTTTCTCGCACTTAAAATAGTTGTAGAAAAGTGGTTGAAAGTACGAGTATCGTCTCCACAGGGACGGACAAAAGGGAAATAAAGATTAACTAAATTCAGCGATTAAACAGAAATAAATAAATTAAAATGCGATGTGCGAGATTGGTTGGTTGAATTAAAATTAAAACTAATGCTAATGAGCGATAAAAATAAAAGATTGGTTTCTTCTCAATTAACGACGAAGGGAACAGGGATTGATTCCGGGGTAACCAGATTTCTGGCAGATCAGGCTTAATTACATGAATTTAATTTAATTGAGCCTAGCTAATCATTACTAAGTTCTTACCGCTCTCGCGGCATAGAGTACAATAATTTAGGGGACCAGGCTGATCTCTCATGCGACAGGATCCTAAATTATTGCCAAGACGAGCGAGCTTACGGCCCCTTAATCGCTACTAATCTCTTAGCGAACGATTAAGTGTGTGTGAATGTGTCCTAGAACAAATTAGATCTCTCTTAATTTATTCTACATGCAATTGTAAATCTAGCTGCAGTCTAGGTTACAAGAGATATCAATTAAATTATTCAAACACAAATTAAACGGCATTCATGCAATTAAACCGACAAGAATCTAGCCATCAATCATGATTAACCCCTTCATCAACCCCAAATCCCTAATTAAACTACTCACAATTCATAATTGAAGAATCAACAGAATTGAGATGAATAGAATTAATTGTCATTAATTAAAAAGATGAACTTACAAATAATCCCAGGGTCTTGGAAGAAAATAGCGTAAAAACGGTGTTAAATTCGTCCCTAGGCCTCTCCGTAATGTTCGTAACGTCAAAATATGGGTATGGGGGTCTTATTTATAGAAAACAGATGAGTTTGGGCTGAACTGGGACTAAAAAAGGGCTGAAATCCGCGTCTCGGGTGTACGCACGATCGTGCGTACCTTGCCACGCACGATCGTGCGTAGCAGGCAGATTAGTTGCCGCGTTGTTGGCTCTTACGCACGATCGTGCGTCCTTTTACGCACGGTCGTGCGTCCGTGCTCTTCAGCCTTTTTTCTAGTCCGAATTTGACAAAACTTCCTTCATGAAAGTTGTAGATAATGAAGTCCTCTATCCACCCCAACTTGCCGAATGTGATTTTAATCATCCAATCAAGAGATATGACCAAAATGGTGGAAGGTGTCATTCTGAAATCGCAGCAGAGATCATCTGACTTCATCATCTGTTTTCACCTTGATCCTCTCGGATTCTCGGAACGATGTCTTCATATGATTTGTAGCCCTTGAAGTTGGATTTCATATGCAACTTGAATCGTGTTCATTGGTTGTTCCTACAAAGAGATAAGCTTGAACGATTGACAGAAGGTCATTCTGATCGTCGTTTTCAAGCTTCATTCATCTTCTTTTGATCCCGAAGCCAATCCTAGAGCTCTTTTTCCTTCAAATCTTCATTGTGAATCTTCCAGTGACCTCCAAAGCTATCAAATCATTCTCAAATGCTTCTAAAATCATCCCGATTGTTCCTCAAGTGCTGGAGCCGGGCTCAAATTCCCTGATTTTGACTACAAACAACACAAAACTCGAACCAACGCCCGGTAAACATAACTTGAGCTAAAATTGAGACTTGCAACACCTTAAAGCTAGGGAAACCATCAAAATCCGATCTCAACACACATCAAATGCGTGTCAAAATACGGACTTATCAAATTCCCCCACACTTAAGCCTTTGCTTGTCCTCAAGCAAACTGAACAACAGGACTTACGATAATCACCACACGGAATCAAAACAATTAGCATGCACACGTAGCTAAAGGGATATTCACAAAACAGACAATCTAAATCAAGAAAATTCTTCCCTAAACTACATCTTTGTACTCAAGCTAAACTATTTGACAAAAGTATTCACAACACCCTCAAAGTAATGACAGCATACACAAATAAATTAGTTACCGATCAGAAGGACTTGTGAAGGTGATGGTGAATGGTCAATGGATAACAAGTAACAACCCCTTTCTTTGAGAGATTGGAACATTCTAACAAAGACTCAATGTATTTAGGAACTTCAGAGCTATTCTTAGGATCAAGGAACTCAGTAGGCCACATTTTAGGAACAATCATTTAAACCTATGCAAAGAGTAGACATGGTGTACAACTAAGCTAAACCGTCTCGGCACATTTGCGCTTTGACGTATACTTGAAGTACACGGAGGACTAAAGCTAAATTTCAATAGCCTCCAAGTTCATTAATTATGTTTAGTTTACCTTGTCATGTTGGCACGAGAACGCCATTTCTTTCGAAAGATACCCAAGTCTCATCTTACGCTTTTTGACCGGGGCTCTCATTCTCTTTTTCGCAAAGTAAGAGGTCTAGCTATATTAATTTTTCACCTTTCGGATTCTCACTAGACATTACCCCATTCTAATCTCGGCCTCACCAAGGAAAAATAGCAATTAAAGTTCATTAATTTCAAAGTGAATCCATGCCTACAATGCAATCCTCGAAAGTATCAAATTCCTAAAAAGTGACTGCTCTTACCCCATTTGGATATAGGAACAGTGCCAAAAATGGCTCCTACACAAATTCCCTAAACTTAGCAAGTTAATCCCTTAGTTCCCTAAACATCAAGACTAAGTCAGAAATATTCACTGGTAAGGAACACGGGCCATTTGGCTATGGAGCTCAATTAATTCGGGTAACAATAAATGGTCAGGCTCAAAGTGGCTTCTCCTAAAGGATTTTTTTCAGGTGGGGTAGATGATTAATGGAAAATTCAATGGGTGACTAATGCCTTCATCCTTTCAACAACTAGATTATAGTGCAAGCAATTTAAGCCTAAATACTTTAAGAATGTTCTAAAAGCATAGTCAAAACGCTAGACAGCTCACAAAGACACAGTTTAAAGAAAAAAATTCAAAAATTTTGACATGAATTTCCTTATGAATATACAACTAACACCTGCGCATGCTAACTCTAAAAATCACATGTAACAACTACTGCCCGAATGCCCAATTCACTCCCCCACACTTAAACTTTGGCATCGTCCTCGATGACCAAAAATGCACTACGCACAAGGGGGTAAAGAGGATAGGGTCACGCGTGCTCAACTTAACTCAAGTCAATATTTCAATAAGCGAGTAAAAGAGTCAAAGAAAATTCCCTAAGGCGCTGGTCGATGCAGAACTAAACTGAGTCAATGTAATCCTCGGCACATCATCCATACAACAAGACCCTGAGCTGCAACAAAAACACAAAGCAAAAAAACCAAACAACAAACAAAGCAAAAGCAAAATCAAAAGCAGAATTAAGCTCGGGTTGCCTCCCGAGAAGCGCTATTTTTAATGTCGTTGGCCCGACGCAACTTCCTCATAGGCTCTCAAATAGCACAGACATCAGTGGTGCACTAATAGTCAACATCTCCAGCTTCCTCTCAACAAATGCCATTAGGTGTCGTGAATCTTTAAATTCTTCAGTCCACGTAGGCAGCATATGGTCTTCATAACCCTCATCAGCGCAGAAGTGAAGTATGAAACTGTCATCCTCTTCAGGTGGATAGGGAACATGATTGAAAACTTTGATTACTCTAGGTGTCACTGGAAGCTCAAAACATGTCTCAAAGCAAAGATTAGGAGCAACACCGTGATCGAACTGCACCATAGAAAAGTCTTTTTCTTCTCCACAAATATCATGAACATTCACAACCTCTCCTCCAGACTCTGTATCACTCTCCATGAAGGCATCCCAACTCTCGTTAATACCTAAACCTACCTCAGTAGCACAATCATCAAGACTGATCTTCTCCTTGCCCTCCTCAGGTGTTGAGACTAATTGTAAATAAAACGGCTGGGGTGTTTCTGTATGAAGATCACAGAGATTTGTGACTTCATCAGTTACAAATTGTACCGTTTCAAACTTTTTCCTGTATTCTTGGAAAAACAACTTCACACTATTATCTTCTTCTTCATCTTCAAACATAGGAGGGTCTTCAAAAGCATCAGGAAGTGTATCATCCATCATATTTCCACCATCATAGTCTGACTCAATCCCATGATCATCCCTATTGGTCTCCTCAGATTGGGCTTCTGTGTCGCTAGGATGAGATCTCTCGGACTCCTCAGATATGGCATTAAACAGCTGATCCAAGTGATTTTCCATGTTCTGCATCCTTGCATTTGCTTGTTGATTATTTACCTCAGAAGCTTGTATGAATTGCTTGAGTGTTTCTTCCAGGTCAGACAGCTTCTCTGAAATTATCTCTTCCCATTCGTCGTCTGAATCGTGTGGCTCATAGCTCGGCAAAGACGTAGGAGTGATTGAAACATTTGTGTTTGTAAGTTGTGGGGAGGACGAAGTGGGGTATGCAGTTGCCCAGTAAGGATGGTCGTATGGAGGAATGGGGCAAAGACATGAATGGTGACCACCTCCACAGAAGTTACAAATGCTATTTTTAGGAAAGTAATCAACCAATTCCTCGGGACTTTTAGTTTGAATAAGGAATTCCATAATAGAGCCTGGTTTTGTCCGAGGATATTGTGGATAAGGATACTTATTAGGAGAATGAGATTGGGAGTATTGCGTATTTGGAAGAGGGTAAGAATAGGAAGATGGAAACTTTTGTGGTGTTGGAGAATAATTTTGATAAGGTGAGTAATATTGAGGAGGAGGAGGAGGAGGAGGAGGAGTGTAAGGAGGGTATGGCGTATATGGTGAATATTCCATGGAGGTTTGAGGGTAAGGAATTCCTCCAGGAATTTGGCTGAATAGGTTCATCTCATGCCTCTTAAAAAAATACCTGAAAGGTTAACAAAGAAAAATCCTACGGAAAACAAAAAGAAAACTAACTAAAAAAAATCTCGCTGAAATTAATTAACCCTTAAAACCGACACCGTCCCCGGCAACGGCGCCAAAAACTGATGTGTGTTTTCTCGCACTTAAAATAGTTGTAGAAAAGTGGTTGAAAGTACGAGTATCGTCTCCACAGGGACGGACAAAAGGGAAATAAAGATTAACTAAATTCAGCGATTAAACAGAAATAAATAAATTAAAATGCGATGTGCGAGATTGGTTGGTTGAATTAAAATTAAAACTAATGCTAATGAGCGATAAAAATAAAAGATTGGTTTCTTCTCAATTAACGACGAAGGGAACAGGGATTGATTCCGGGGTAACCAGATTTCTGGCAGATCAGGCTTAATTACATGAATTTAATTTAATTGAGCCTAGCTAATCATTACTAAGTTCTTACCGCTCTCGCGGCATAGAGTACAATAATTTAGGGGACCAGGCTGATCTCTCATGCGACAGGATCCTAAATTATTGCCAAGACGAGCGAGCTTACGGCCCCTTAATCGCTACTAATCTCTTAGCGAACGATTAAGTGTGTGTGAATGTGTCCTAGAACAAATTAGATCTCTCTTAATTTATTCTACATGCAATTGTAAATCTAGCTGCAGTCTAGGTTACAAGAGATATCAACTAAATTATTCAAACACAAATTAAACGGCATTCATGCAATTAAACCGACAAGAATCTAGCCATCAATCATGATTAACCCCTTCATCAACTCCAAATCCCTAATTAAACTACTCACAATTCATAATTGAAGAATCAACAGAATTGAGATGAATAGAATTAATTGTCATTAATTAAAAAGATGAACTTACAAATAATCCCAGGGTCTTGGAAGAAAACAGCGTAAAAACGGTGTTAAATTCGTCTCTAGGCCTCTCCGTAATGTTCGTAACGTCAAAATATGGGTATGGGGGTCTTATTTATAGAAAACAGATAAGTTTGGGCTGAACTGGGACTAAAAAAGGGCTGAAATCCGCGTCTTGGGTGTACGCACGATCGTGCGTACCTTGACACGCACGATCGTGCGTACCTTGCCACGCACGATCGTGCGTAGCAGGCAGATTAGTTGCCGCGTTGTTGGCTCTTACGCACGATCGTGCGTCCTTTTACGCACGGTCGTGCGTCCGTGCTCTTCAGCCTTTTTTCTAGTCCGAATTTGACAAAACTTACTTAATGACAGTTGTAGATAATGAAGTCCTCTATCCACCCCAACTTGCCGAATGTGATTTGAATCATCCAATCAAGAGATATGACCAAAATGGTGGAAGGTGTCATTCTGAAATCGCAGCAGAAATCATCTGAGTTCATCATCTGTTTTCACCTTGATCCTCTCGGATCCTCGGAACGATGTCTTCATATGATTTCTAGCCCTTGAAGTTGGCTTTCATATGCAACTTGAATCGTGTTCATTGGTTGTTCCTACAAAGAGATAAGCTTGAACGATTGACAGAAGGTCATTCTGATCGTCGTTTTCAAGCTTCATTCATCTTCTTTTGATCCCGAAGCCAATCCTAGAGCTCTTTTTTCTTCAAATCTTCATTGTGAATCTTCAAATACGGACTTATCACACTCAAAGATAGGAGTTTCACATATGTTCTAAAAATCGTTCTAAGCGCTCGACTAGTCCCCGCCTAGGTGCTAGGCGGTGGTCGGGCGCCCCGATTTTCGTCTTGGCACTCCGACTAATTGATTTGTTGTCTTGGTGAATTAGTCAGCCGCCTATGGCGCCTAGTTGCCCGCCCATAGCGCCTAATCGACCACCTAAGCAGTCTAGATTCGCCGAACATGACAATAATTTTAATTTTCCAAGCAATATAAGTACTTAACTTTAGCCCTGAATATAAAGAAATGAAGTTGTAAATTAAGATAAAGACTATACATGTTTGTATATATACTTAAACTTTATTATTATTTATATTTATAACATAATGATGTTAAGTGATTAGTTATCATATACTCCACTACGTATGATTAAATGTGATAATTCTATCATTCATGTTTGTTAATGTATGTTTATATAAGTATTTAATACACACAAGAATACAATATTACTTATCATATTTATGCAAAAAAAAAATAGATAAAAACAAAAATCCCATGTCTCCGACTAGTCCCCGACTAGGCGCCCGCCTAGCCGCCTAGGCGCTAGGCTGGCACCCGACTAGTACCTTTTAGAACATAAAGTGTCACCAAACAGGCTCTTAATAGGGAAAATTAATAAAAATACTCATAACTTTAAAGAGGTGTGAAGTAAGCACTCCAAACTCGAATTTGTAATTTAAATACACTAAACTTTATATAAAAAGTTATTTTCGCACCATTTTCATGTATTATTTATTTCAAAAATGTAAATTTATGAGGTTAAAATAGAAAAGTAAAAGTTTTACAATTATATAGATTGGGATAATGGTATTTAATATTTATTTCGCAATGGAAGCTTAGAATGCTAACCGTGCCTTCATGAATTCTAAAATATTTTAAATTATATAATTAACACCATAAATTTACATTTTGAAAGAAATAATACTTTACTATGGTGCTAAAATAACTTTTATATAAAGTTTAGGCTATTTAAATTGCATATGTACATTTGGGCTGCTCATCTCACACCCTTCAAGTTTGGGGTATTTTAATTATTTTTCCCTATTTAATATTATTAATGGGAAAAATGATTTAAATATCCCAAACTTTGAAAAATGTGTGATAAGCACCCCCAAACTTGTACATGTAATATATATATATATATGCTCCAAACTTTTATGTAAAAAGTCATGTTAGCACTATGATCATATATATTTTTTTCACAAATATAATTTTATGGTGTTAAGTGCATATATAAAATATATAAAACACTTATGATGATGCAATTTAAAACAAATTGTATTATATATAATATATAATTGCATCCTAACAAAGTTTAAAGCATTTTAAATTATGTAATTTTTCTAATAAGTTTATACTCCGTATTAAAGAAACACAATCATTGTGTGAGAATAACTTTTTTAGATAAAGTTTGAGGTATACATATACAATTTTTGGGTACTTATGAAATGTATGAAGTTCTGTCTGGAGTGGCTGTTTTGGCTGATTCTGCTTATTTAAGGAAAAATTAATTTTTAAATATATGTTATTAATAAAATAAAGAAGAAATTATATGTAAAAATAGCTAAAATAGTCATCTACAGTACCTTCAGCCAATACCGCCAGAAAAGTAACTTCAACCTTACTTTTTCTACTTATTACACAATTCAGCGCACGAAAGCAAAAATTATGTGTTTAGTGAAAAAGTTGGTTGATTAGCCGAAAAACAGTGTTGCCAAACGGGCTCATAAATTGATAACAACAATATTAATAATACTATAAGTAAAAAAATCAGGTGTGAACTTTTTTATCTGATCTGAATGTTTCCGATTTAATCTAGATGTATTTCATATGAGTCAATTTGATCTGATATCAGTTTTTCTGAACTAGTTAAATCTGATAAGAATTATTTTTGTTCTGATCTAAATAAATTAAAAATAAGATTAAAAAAAAAAAGAGATCCTCAATACTCCGTATAACATACGTAGTACTCCGTAATTTTAATAGCACCAGCATTATGACAATTAATCCAAAAAAAAGAGAGTCATAAAACCAGGATTGTAATAGCTGTTGGTTACTATACCGTAATTTTAAACTCTCCTCTCTACATACTTAGTATAAGAGAGTCCTATCTACCCAACTGCACACTAGGCAGTAGGCGGCAGTCCATCTTACATTTATTTGTCAAAGAGTCTACACCCTTCGTTGCAGACTTAGGAGAGAGGGATGGAAACGCTACTGTTTTCGGCCATGGAAGGAAAGAAGATGGGAAGTGAATTACTACTGCTATCCTTGAGCCTTTCAATCGAAAGTACTCAGAGGAACGTCCACAAATGGTGCACTCTGTTGTCCAACGGTAAGAGGACCTTGTTCCTTTTCCTTTATAATGAGGCCTGATTTTCTCATTTCATCTCATCTACTCCGTAACGTATATTCTTTCATCTTCTAATTTTTTATTTGAAACATGAGTGGAAAGACTAAGAGTGGTGATGATTTTCCTACTGTAGCCTTTGTCCTAACAACCTGTTTATTTCTGTTGGGCTTTTTTGCTGCGTGTGCGTTGAAATGGGAGGATGTTATGAACAAGAACACTTTTCTCTTAACAACCTGGGGCATTGTATGGGGACTGGCATCTGCTTATGATGCCATGAGCCTACATACCGGGCGTAAGTATGTGATCGTAGCCCACATTGCTCTGAATGCTATAGGGTGTGTTTACTGGGGCGGGAGAATTTATTTTCGTCGCTGTTGAGGATCGATTCCGTCGCCGGATTCCGGCTCAGGCAGTCCGGAGCTCGGTTTCCGATTGTCTCTTGTGCACACCTAGTCTAAGGGAGCAACACACCTTTCTAACCTCGCCAACACTCACACTAACCTCACTAAGAAGGACTCTCACCTCACAAAGAAGGATAATAGCTTCACTCACCAAGAGGAAGATGAAGGGGGAAACACTCTGAGTTTCACACACAGAACAAAGGGGCAGTGAGTGTCCTTATAGCAGGGAAGCATTTGGCTTTATTAGAAGGGCTCTCAAATAATACACTGCACACACAGCTCACCAATAGCTCAACAAGAGCTGAATTATTTTCTAACGGGAGGGGAAAATACTGATTGGCCAGATAGATAAATGAGTACAGTGTAGTGGGCTGCTAGAAGGTGTGTTGACCATTATTAATATACAAAAAACGTTTGGGCCAACAATATATTAACAATCTCCACCTTTGGCCCAAGGTAGTGCACTTAGACAATCACGGAACCGCGGACTCATCATTGCCGGATCATTACAAGTATAATCACAAAGACAATACAAGTAATAGAGAGACACAAGTACTCTCGGGGTAAAATCACCAAGCTTACCGAGTCCATAAAGGACTTAACTCTACCATAAGGTCCTCGAGTTCAAAACCGAAACCATCACAATGCTATTAACAAACACAAGGTATGTTAATAGCCCACGCAAGCAAGCATCCGGGAGAAGTTGGGGATCCCAACTAATCCAACAACCACACAAAGCAAGTACACAAAAAATAAAAGAAACAATATTATTTCTATAACTAGCACAGGTAGAGCTCACATAATCACTTGGTATCTCATTTTCAAAACACAAAGAAAATAGCATACCAAATATCACAAAGATTTTAATTAAAAAAGAATTAAGCACATTTAAAGCAGACTCAGAGGAAATATAGTCAAACACATTGCACATATTATTTCTCACATGCTTCCTAATGTCTCTATCTCTAATAACATGGCAATCACGCAACTCAAGCATATTGCACACAACATTCATATCATGCTCCACCTTAATAGAAATATTCTTTTCTTTATTTTCACCATGAAAATCATTTTCATCCACAAATTTGGGTTCGGTTTCAACAAGTAAATCAGAATGAACATCAGGCAAATGCTCCACCTCATTTGGAGCAACATCAGGAGAAACAAGTAGGCAAGGAAATTCATTTTCAACAAAAATGACATTTCTACTCATCAACACATTGAAGCAAGTTTCACTCCTACACCAAAACCTATAACCTTTCATGCAATCATGATATCCTAAGAAAACATATTCCTTAGTCCTAGGTTCAAATTTATCATTCACACGATTCACATAAGCAGCACAACCAAACACTCTCAAATTTGGCAAGTTAAGTGGTTTGCCCATGAACACAGATTCAGGGCATTTCCCTCCTAAGGGAACAGACGGGGACAGATTAATCAAATCAACAGCATAACAAATAGCTTCCCCCCAGAACTTATTAGAGAGCCCAGATGAAGCTAACATAGCCCTCACCCTCTCTAATAAAGTTCTAACCATCCTCTCAGCAACCCCATCCGGTTGGGGTGTGGAGGGAACATATTTATGCATAGAAATACCCCAAGTATCACATAAATCTCCAAGCTGATCATCACAGAAATCAAAACTGACAGTGGTCCTTAAAAAATTTATTTTCTTACCGGTTTGTTTTTCAACAAGGGTTTTCCAGTTTTTAAACTTATCAAAAACTTCAGATTTATTCTCAATCAACAAAACCCACACTTTCTTTGAAAAATCATCAATCAACGTCAGAAAATAATTTTTCCCACCATAAGTGGAAACACTATAAGGACCCCACAAGTCAGCATGAATACAATCAAGCACATTAGTACACTTAGGCAGATCAGGAAAACCAACTCTAGACTGTTTTCCTAGCACACAGGGTTGCACACAATTCACAGAATCAAGTATGGGTTCAGCATGACAAACATACAAGTTGTTTTTCATCTCAGCTTTGAAAACAACTAAACAACCCTTCACAACTTTCATGATTCCCTTTCCCCATTTTCCCTTCAAACCATCATTTTCAAGAGATGCACAAGATAGCAAATTACAACACAGCTCAGGAACATGCCTAACATTCTTCAAAGTAAGCACATAACCAGAAGAAAACCTAAAGCATACATCTCCTATTCCTAGCACATTGCATTTCTTCTCATTTGCTAAAGACACAAAGCCATGCTCAATCTCTCTATAGTTTGAGAAAACATTTTTCAAAGGGGACATGTGAAAACTACAACCAGAATCTACCACCCAATCTGATTTACCCAAAGAATCAGATATCACTGAACTCAAATAGTCATAATCACATAGATTTTTCATCATAAAAACATCACCTAAATCATCTACACACGTAGTCAAATTAGCATTCTCACTATGCTCATTTTTCCTAGATTTAGGACAGTCTCTTATGAAATGACCAGATTCGTGACAATAATAGCAACGCCTCGAACTAGACCTAGACTTAGATCTATGTCGTCTACTATTATTTTCTCTACCCCTCACATGCATAACTTCCTCGGATTTTCTACCCTCACCCATCTGTTTTAAATCTAATTCCTTACTCTTAAGACCATTTACCACAATGTCAAGAGTCACATTATCTCTACCATACTTAATAGCAGATTTCACATCACTGAAGGAATCAGGAATAGCATTTAAAAGAGCAATAGGGGAATAATCATCTATATGTTTATCACCACACAACTTAATATCCGAAATAAGTTTGGTAAAAACATCTAGATTTTCTTCAATATCTATAGACATATCTAGTCTAAATTTGAAGAACTTTTCAAGTAAAAATATCCGGTTAGGCAAAGAGGTCTCAGTATACAGTTCATTCAATTTATTCCACAGAATTTTAGCACTCTCTAAAATTCCAACTTTTCTAATCACAGAGTCAGATAAGTTCAAATAAATCACAGAACATGCATTTTCATTCATTTCAACCCTTTTATCTTCCGTGTCAGAAATTAAATAGGTTTCGCCAACTGCTTTAAAACATTTTTGTTGTATTAAAATACATTTAATTTTTTGCTTCCAAATGCTAAAATCAGATTTTCCATTAAATGGAGCCATACCATACTGATTATAAGCAGACATTTTCACAGAGAAAAAATAAGCAACAAAAGAAAATGTAAATTTCGCTGAAAACAATTTAAATATTTATAAGGCTACAACTATACGGAGCAACTAGCACGAACACGCGGGGAGTATTAATGAGCACCAAACTCAACTTCAAACCCCTTGTTCTTCCGTATAAGCACAAATAAATAATAAATTTTCAACACAACACAATACAACAATTCAATCAATTTTAACAGCAGTAATAAACCTAAAATATAATTTCTACACAATAAAAGACTAAATCACTACAAAAGCGATAAAAGGGATAAAAGTCAATATACCGGAGCGAAACCCTAGGAGAGGCGTTTCGACCTTACCCACCCAATTTAAAAATTGGGATTTTTCCTGACCGTTGACTGAAAGTTGGCTGATTTTGACCAAGTCCACCAAGAGCTCCTGCTTGCTTATTAATTGCTAGCACCTTCACGTGAAATCAATTGCTAACTCCTATGCTCCAAAGTCAAGCCTCCACTTGAGTGAACACGGTCAACACCTCCAAAGCCAAATCCATGAAGTGAACTTCACGTGAAGCCAACTTGTTGTGTTCCACCTTTCTGCGACCAACAACGAAAGGACAACGACAAAACAGCCCCAGACTCCAATCACGATGAACGGCTCCAGCTCCTTGCGTCAATCCTGCGGCCAGACCTCTGCGATTAGCGTCCAAGCTACAAAAGTACAGGGGCCCACGCCCTTCGTCTCTATCCTCAGCGACCAGTAAACGTGGTCTGCTACAGCCTTCTGCGAGCAACGAGGAACACAGGGGTTGGCTTCGATTGACGGTTCCACCGGCGAACCAGCTCCGGCTCCAGCGGCGATCTCCACCCACGAACTCCGGAATCGAGGAACAGCAGGCGGATTTGGGCGGTTTCCAAGCGACGGCTTCAGCGACGAGATTCCAGGTCTCTCAGCTAGCCTCCTGCGACGGGATTCCAGATCCGGCCTCGAGCTCAGCAAACCACGGCGAGCTCTCTCTCTGGCGACGACTCCCAGGTGGACTCAGGCTTCAGCGGCGAAAGATTTCAGCGGCAAAGCAGTCGGCGAGCAACGACCTCTCTGGCGACGAAGGTGAACTCGATGGCGAGGACGAGTAGTGAGAAGACCTCCACTGTCTTCAATCAACAAGCTTTGGCTTCCCAGACCTCGAATCAACGGCGTACGGCGGCGGACGGCGGCGGACGGCGGTGGACGGCGGCGGACGGCGGTGGAGGGCAGAATCCGGCGAAAACGACGAAGAAGACAACACAAGCTCTGATACCACTGTTGAGGATCGATTCCGTCGCCGGATTCCGGCTCAGGCAGTCCGGAGCTCGGTTTCCGATTGTCTCTTGTGCACACCTAGTCTAAGGGAGCAACACACCTTTCTAACCTCGCCAACACTCACACTAACCTCACTAAGAAGGACTCTCACCTCACAAAGAAGGATAATAGCTTCACTCACCAAGAGGAAGATGAAGGGGGAAACACTCTGAGTTTCACACACAGAACAAAGGGGCAGTGAGTGTCCTTATAGCAGGGAAGCATTTGGCTTTATTAGAAGGGCTCTCAAATAATACACTGCACACACAGCTCACCAATAGCTCAACAAGAGCTGAATTATTTTCTAACGGGAGGGGAAAATACTGATTGGCCAGATAGATAAATGAGTACAGTGTAGTGGGCTGCTAGAAGGTGTGTTGACCATTATTAATATACAAAAAACGTTTGGGCCAACAATATATTAACAGTCGCAGGGGTAGAATCTTGGGTAGCATGAACGTTTTAATAGTAGAGTTGTCCATCTGGTTGCTTATGCTTCTGCTAAGCATCATTGAGTTGGTCCTCCGTCTTACAGCTTTTCGTGACGACCGCGAGGGATTTTTCAAATACGACCAATGGTATCCATTGGTCATCACGCTAATCGCGGCACTAGAAAGCATTCTGACCAAGTGTATTGAGGGCCGTGAGGATACCAGGAAATCACCCCAGATGAAGAAGATGGAAGCCCAGTTTAGTGAGCTTGTTGCTGGTGGAGATGCTCGACGATTCACCCCTGACTTCCTCATATTCCTACAGGGTGCTTTTGAAATTGTCCCGGAGCTTCGTGAAGCAGTGAGTGATTTTGTTGATAGAAGGGAGAGACAAGTTGAAATGGCAGCACAACCTCCCCCGGTGATGCCAGTGCAGGAGATGGTGCCTGTTGCAGCCGATGCCTCAAACTAGCTAGGGAGTTATGTTTCGATGATATTTCATTGTTGTTGTTTAGACTTCATTTAGATCGAGTTGATGTTAGTTTGTTGTTTTCCATCTCATCGGGTCGTGTTTAATTATATTAATGTTGTGTTATTTGAATATTCTAGCTAGAGTTGATGTTAGTTTGTTGTTTTCTATCTTTTCTGGTTGTACTTCCTAGGACAATGTTTAATTATATTAATGTTGTGTTATTTGAAATTCTGTTGCGTTATTCTGAATTATTGCATCATTCAAATATTCTTAGTATACTACTAATGGTTGACATGATACAAATATTGACATTAATTAACGTATATAATTAAACTGAAAAACGACAACGTATACCGAGGGATGCATTTAAAATATGGTTTTAGACTCTACGGATGTTTTCTTTTGGACTGTTTTCAGTCCCAGACCAGACCAGACCAAACCAGACTTAAACAGACCAGACCAGACCAGACCAGACCAGACTTGGACAGTTATAAAATACACCTTGACCAGACGTTTACCAGACCAGACCAGACCAGGTCAGACCTGACCAGCAAATTTCAGTCCAAAAGAAAACATCCTACTTCCATTCATGTCCTTTCCGGTTTACTGATATACTCCAAAGTGACTGTTTAACTTTTAATTATTTCCTTTCAATAATTCATTTATTTATTTGCTTGGTTACTCCGTATTTTACTTTTGTAAGTAGCGCCCCTCCCGAACCGCCACCGGGGCCTCCTCTGCAATATTTTTCTTTCAAGGTGGAAGATCTTGGATTGGAAGAATTGAGGGCGGGCAGTGGTGATCTCTTTTGGGCGAAAGAAGACGAAGAGATGTCGACTCATCCCCCTCCTGAACCGTCTCCATGGAGGAATTATGCGTCTAGGGTTTGGAAGTCTATTTCTATTTTTGTTTTAGTTTGTTTGTTTTTTTACTTCGATATTCATGTTGTTTTGGTTGTTCGGTACATTTATTTTTGTCAGACTCTTACATTAGGTGGAGGTGATGAAGGTATTGCTCTGGCCACGTTAGGCTCATTTAGACCCACTACAGGATCAGCGAATCATATTTCTCTATCTAAGGTGATTTTTTTTCAAACCCCAGTGTTCGACCAAGAAACCACTTGGTTTCTCGGGGTAGGGGCCAGGAAACACCCTACCTATTTATTAAAAAAGATGGAAAACATACAATGAGTAGGAGGACTAGACCAATGCCTACTCAGGATCAAACACATAGGGATAACTAACAACATCAAACTTTAAGATACCAACAAAATGATTGAAATGATGAGTCGTGGTATGAATAGAAATACTCCTATGAGCTATATATTCTGCTGCTCGATTGACCTTCGCCGCAACCATCGCTTCATACTCTCAGTGCCCTGTGAGCAGAGGTGCGGCTACTAATTCTTCGTTTCTCTATTCATCGTTCTCCAATCTATTCATCTAAAGACATGATCTTTTCTTTCTTTACTTAAATGATTAGCATTGTTGTAGTAAATCAAATCCAATATTTAGAATGCTAAATGATTATCAAGTATTTTGTCTTAATACCTTATTTGGTGTTGTTACTTACGGGAATAGTATACAATCCATCATGTTTAGTTGTGACGGTATAGCTTGATTTTCCTTCTTTCTGAAATGCTTAGTGAAATGGGATACATGACAAACAAACACTCCAATCCTCCAAGTACGCTAGGATTTACATATGTCTCCATAAATGTTACAAAATCCAATTAAGAAAGTAGACTACGGAAAAATAGAAAAGAATGTTTATTTGGATAAGTAAGGGTTACAAGACAATCAATACAAGCATTGAAACATGTGATTCCAATATTATTCCATTAAAGATTTTGAACAAGAAAAACAAAACATTAAGATGATGAAAACTAGGGGAAAAGACACATTATTCTATCTTAATATGGCTGCCATAATATCCTCTTTGAGTTTAATTCTCCTATTAACGCTTGATATTTTTTAAATTTAGTAGCATCTAATGCTCTCTTTCTAGCTCATTTTTTTATATGAAATATGAGTTTTTTCTTAACAATCCTTTCTAAAATATATGTGCAGATTTTTGTCTTTCTTTGTATCTTTTGTGTATATGAAATTATGAAATTTTAGTTTCATAAATTTAGAGGTACTGTTGTGGTCTAGCCTAAGGTAGACCACAACTCCAAGCTTCTTCTCTACCACTAAGGTATTCTCTCTCACACTCTCACACAAAGGAAATGGAGAAGAAGAAGAAGGGCACTGCTCTCTCTATAATTCACGCAGGCTAAAACTCACAGGAAGAGGCTTAGGCTTCTAATAATAGGATGCTGGCCATTTGACAACTCACGGGTAACACCAAGCCAAAAGGACAGGCTGTAGCAGACAACAGTAAGGGACCGGCCAAGTAGGAGAGTCTACAGTCAATGAATGGCCACAAACAGAAGAACTAAATAGGTATACCTTAGTGGGAGTAAACATGGGGTGCAAGTCAATAATAAAGTGGAAGGGAGGCCTTGGTAGGACCAATACCTCCAACATTCTCCACCTTATTGGTCCTAGGTGGTGTAGAGTAGCAATACAAAGTTGTGAGGAGACTCATCATCGCCGGATTATTACAAGTACATCATTGCGATCATACAAGTAATAGATGAGAACCAAAGTTCCCTTTCGGACCAAGCTTACCATGCAAACCCACTTCACGATGGACTGAACTCTACCAATCGGTCCTCGAGTTCAGAACCAAAACCATCACAAAACTATTAACAAGCACAACACATGTTAATAGACCACGCAAGCAAGCATCCGGGAGAAGTTGGGGATTCCAACTAATCCAACAACCACACATAACAAGCACAAAGAAAATAAAAGAAACAATATTATTTCTATAACTAGCACAGGTAGAGCTCACATAATCACTTGGTATCACATTTTCAAAACACAAAGAAAATAGCATACCAAATATCACAAAGATTTTAATTAAAAGAGAATTAAGCACATTTAAAGCAAACTCAGAGGAAATATAGTCAAACACATTGCACATATAATTTCTCACATGCTTCCTAATGTCTCTATCTCTAATAACATGGCAATCACGCAACTCAAGCATATTGCACACAACATTCATATCATGCTCCACCTTAACAGAAATATTATTTTCTTTATTTTCACCATGAAAATCATTTTCATCCACGAATTTGGGTGCGGTTTCAACAAGTAAATCAGAATGAACATCAGACAAATGCTCCACCTCATTTGGAGCAACATCAGGAGAAACAAGCAGGCAAGGAAATTCATTTTCAACAAAAATGACATTTCTACTCATCAACACATTGAAGCAAGTTTCACTCCTACGCCAAAGCCTATAACCTTTCATGCAATCATGATATCCTAAGAAAACATATTCCTTAGTCCTAGGTTCAGATTTATCATTCACACGATTCACGTAAGCAGCACAACCAAACACTCTCAAATTTGGCAAGTTAAGTGGTTTGCCCGTGAACACAGATTCAGGGCATTTCCCTCCTAAGGGAACAGACGGGGACAGATTAACCACATCAACAGCATAACAAATAGCTTCCCCCCAGAACTTATTAGAGAGCCCAGATGAAGCTAACATAGCCCTCACCCTCTCTAATAAAGTTCTAACCATCCTCTCAGCAACCCCATCCGGTTGGGGTGTGGAGGGAACTGATTTATGCATAGAAATACCCCAAGTATCACATAAATCACCAAGCTGACTATCACAGAAATCAAAACTGACTGTGGTCCTTAAAAAATTAATTTTCTTACCGGTTTGTTTTTCAACAAGGGTTTTCCAGTTTTTAAACTTATCAAAAACTTCAGATTTATTTTCAATCAACAAAACCCACACTTTCTTTGAAAAATCATCAATCAACGTCAGAAAATAATTTTTACCACCATGAGTGGAAACACTATAAGGACCCCACAAGTCAGCATGAATACAATCAAGCACATTAGTACACTTAGGCAGATCAGGAAAACCAACTCTAGACTGTTTTCCTAGCACACAGGGTTGCACACAATTCACAGAATCAAGTAGGGGTTCAGCATGACAAACATACAAGTTGTTTTTCATCTCAGCTTTGAAAACAACTAAACAACCCTTCACAACTTTCATGATTCCCTTTCCCCATTTTCCCTTCAAACCCTCATTTTCAAGAGAAGCACAAGATAGCAAATTACAGCATAGCTCAGGAACATGCCTAACATTCTTCAAAGTAAGCGCATAACCAGAAGAAAACCTAAGGCATACATCTCCTATTCCTAGCACATTGCATTTCTTCTCATTTGCTAAAGACACAAAGCCATGCTCAATCTCTCTATAGTTTGAAAAAGCATTTTTCAAAGGGGACATATGAAAAGTACAACCAGAATCTACCACCCAATCTGATTTACCCAAAGAATCAGATATCACAGAACTCAAATAGTCATAATCACATAGATTTTTCATCATAAAAACATCACCTAAATCATCTTCACACGTAGTCAAATTAGCATGCTCACTATGCTCATTTTTCCTAGATTTAGGACAGTCTCTTATGAAATGACCAGATTCGTGACAATAATAGCAACGCCTCGAATTAGACCTAGACTTAGATCTATGTCGTCTACTATTATTTTCTCTACCCCTCACATGCATAACTTCCTCGGATTTTCTACCCTCACCCATCTGTTTTAAATCTAATTCCTTACTCTTAAGACCATTTACCACAATGTCAAGAGTCACATTATCTCTACCATACTTAATAGCAGATTTCACATCACTAAAGGAATCAGGAATAGCATTTAAAAGAGCAATAGGGGAATAATCATCTATATGTTTATCACCACAATACTTAATATCTGAAATAAGTTTGGTAAAAACATCTAGATTTTCTTCAATATCTATAGACATATCTAGTCTAAATTTGAAGAATTTCTCAAGTAAAAATATCTGGTTAGGCAAAGAGGTTTCGGTATACAGTTCATCTAATTTATTCCACAGAATTTTAGCACTCTCTAAAATTCCAACTTTTCTAATCACAGAGTCAGATAAGTTCAAATAAATCACAGAACATGCATTTTCATTCATTTCAGCCCTTTTCTCTTCTGTGTCAGAAATTAAATAGGTTTCGCCAACTGCTTTAAAACATTTTTGTTGTATTAAAATACATTTAATTTTTTGCTTCCAAATGCTAAAATCAGATTTTCCATTAAATGGAGCCATACCATACTGATTATAAGCAGACATTTTCACAGAGAAAAATAAGCAACAAAAGAAAAAGTAAATTTCGCTGAAAAACAATTTAAATATTTATAAGGCTACAACTATACGGAGCAACTAGCACAAACACGTGGGGAGTATTAATGAGCACCAAACTCAATTTCAAACCCCTTGTTCTTCCGTATAAGCACAAATAAATAATAAATTTTCAGCACAAAACAACACAACAATTCAATCAATTTAAAAGCAGTAATAAACCTAAAACATAATTTCTACACAATAAAAGATTAAATCACTACAAAAGCGATAAAAAGGGATAAAAGTCAATATACCGGAGCGAAACCCGAGGAGAGGCGTTTCGACCTTACCCACCCAATTTTAAAAAAAAATTGGGATTTTTCGGACTGTTGACTGCCTTTGACCGAGATTTGACCAGCTTTGACCGAGTTTGACCTAGATTTGACCGAGTTTGACCTGCTTCCAGCTTCCTCCAATGAAGCGGCAGTGTCCAGCCTCCAGGTCACGTCCAGCAGTTGCAGCCCAGCCCAATTCTTGAAGTCCAGCAGCTGTGCAGTGTTGACTTCAACGTTTGGCCACCAAGTTTGAGTGTCGCGTGCTGCTACAAGAACAAGAGTTCCGTCCCAGGCCAGGTCTTCAGCTCAAATCCAGCTCTAGTCCAGCCCAACAAAGTTGCAGCCCAAAATCCAGCGTATGTGTTCTTTACGCTTTCACGTGTCTCGCCTCAAGCCAAGCGACCAACGCGCAAGGACAGAAACAAACCTCCGCCCTGCGCCCTTTCTCTTCTTGCTACCAACGAGCTCTGACTCAGCGATGTTGACGGCTAGGAACGGAATCAATGGCGAACAGGACAACCTCCGTGACGGGCAGCGACTCCCAGGTGAGGATGAATACTTGAACAGTAAACTTCGGCGGCGGCAGCTCTCACGTAAACGACGGCTCCAGCGGCGACGGCCTACAAGCTCCGGAATCGACAAACGACTCCCTCCAGACGACGGCTCCAGTGGCTCTCGCGGCGACTTCAGGTGACAGCTTTCAGGCCGACGGCGGCTCCAATGGACAGATGGCCGACGGCGGAACTTCCTGGTGACGACGCAAAGTGAACTTGACGGAAAACGATCACAGAACTCCGTTGGCACCACAATCGATGAGCAACGGCTTTCGAGACTCTGATTGACTAGCTCCAACAGCTCCAATCAATGGCGGATGGTGGACGGCGGCGGACGGTCGGCAGTGGACGGCGGCGGAAGGCGGAATCCGGCGGAATCCGGCGAAATCGACGGCGACGACAACACAAGCTCTGATACCACTGTTGGGTGTCGATTTCTTTCCGGCTCAGGTCTCCAACCCTTTTGCTATACTCTCACACACCACCCTAGGCTAGACCACAACACAACTCCAAGCTTCTTCTCTACCACTAAGGTATTCTCTCTCACACTCTCACACAAAGGAAATGGAGAAGAAGAAGAAGGGCACTGCTCTCTCTATAATTCACGCAGGCTAAAACTCACAGGAAGAGGCTTAGGCTTCTAATAATAGGATGCTGGCCATTTGACAACTCACGGGTAACACCAAGCCAAAAGGACAGGGCTGTAGCAGACAACAGTAAGGGACCGGCCAAGTAGGAGAGTCTACAGTCAATGAATGGCCACAAACAGAAGAATTAAATAGGTATACCTTAGTGGGAGTAAACATGGGGTGCAAGTCAATAATAAAGTGGAAGGGAGGCCTTGGTAGGACCAATACCTCCAACAGGTACCTCTCCTTTTTCAATTCTTATGACTTCAAGTAGCGTTCTGTAACAGATCTGTGCAATCTCATTTTCCCTTTCTGTATGTTCTCTCATTCAGTTCCAGAAAAATAAGAAAATGATCAAAGGAGAAGAAATGCATCTTCTATTTTTAGTACCATTTATGTGCTCAAGAATCTTGGCCCATGTATACAAAAACAAAGAGATGACCGTTTTCTAACCAATTTGGTTTGGTTACTGCCTATCTGACTGTTCCCTTTATTTCTTTAATAAAAAGCATTTTTAATCTGTATCTTTTTCATATGCCTATTTTGTTTGAACTGATTGGTTAGTTGATTTCTTTATCAAAAAGCTTCTTTCATCTGTTGCCTAGATATAAACACGAATAAGAAAGTAGGCCTCATCTGTCCCAGCGATTTCAACATTGTTTTCACACAAGAAGGCCTTTGCTGCTTGCACAAGAAAAAAATGGTGATGCTAAAAAATATTGCAGAGGAGGCCCCGGTGGCGGTTCGGGAGGGGCGCTACTTACAAAAGTAAAATACGGAGTAACCAAGCAAATAAATAAATGAATTATTGAAAGGAAATAATTAAAAGTTAAACAGTCACTTTGGAGTATATCAGTAAACCGGAAAGGACATGAATGGAAGTAGGATGTTTTCTTTTGGACTGAAATTTGCTGGTCAGGTCTGACCTGGTCTGGTCTGGTCTGGTAAACGTCTGGTCAAGGTGTATTTTATAACTGTCCAAGTCTGGTCTGGTCTGGTCTGGTCTGGTTTGTTTAAGTCTGGTTTGGTCTGGTCTGGTCTGGGACTGAAAACAGTCCAAAAGAAAACATCCGTAGAGTCTAAAACCATATTTTAAATGCATCCCTCGGTATACGTTGTCGTTTTTCAGTTTAATTATATACGTTAATTAATGTCAATATTTGTATCATGTCAACCATTAGTAGTATACTAAGAATATTTGAATGATGCAATAATTCAGAATAACGCAACAGAATTTCAAATAACACAACATTAATATAATTAAACATTGTCCTAGGAAGTACAACCAGAAAAGATAGAAAACAACAAACTAACATCAACTCTAGCTAGAATATTCAAATAACACGACATTAATATAATTAAACACGACCCGATGAGATGGAAAACAACAAACTAACATCAACTCGATCTAAATGAAGTCTAAACAACAACAATGAAATATCATCGAAACATAACTCCCTAGCTAGTTTGAGGCATCGGCTGCAACAGGCACCATCTCCTGCACTGGCATCACCGGGGGAGGTTGTGCTGCCATTTCAACTTGTCTCTCCCTTCTATCAACAAAATCACTCACTGCTTCACGAAGCTCCGGGACAATTTCAAAAGCACCCTGTAGGAATATGAGGAAGTCAGGGGTGAATCGTCGAGCATCTCCACCAGCAACAAGCTCACTAAACTGGGCTTCCATCTTCTTCATCTGGGGTGATTTCCTGGTATCCTCACGGCCCTCAATACACTTGGTCAGAATGCTTTCTAGTGCCGCGATTAGCGTGATGACCAATGGATACCATTGGTCGTATTTGAAAAATCCCTCGCGGTCGTCACGAAAAGCTGTAAGACGGAGGACCAACTCAATGATGCTTAGCAGAAGCATAAGCAACCAGATGGACAACTCTACTATTAAAACGTTCATGCTACCCAAGATTCTACCCCTGCGACGAAAATAAATTCTCCCGCCCCAGTAAACACACCCTATAGCATTCAGAGCAATGTGGGCTACGATCACATACTTACGCCCGGTATGTAGGCTCATGGCATCATAAGCAGATGCCAGTCCCCATACAATGCCCCAGGTTGTTAAGAGAAAAGTGTTCTTGTTCATAACATCCTCCCATTTCAACGCACACGCAGCAAAAAAGCCCAACAGAAATAAACAGGTTGTTAGGACAAAGGCTACAGTAGGAAAATCATCACCACTCTTAGTCTTTCCACTCATGTTTCAAATAAAAAATTAGAAGATGAAAGAATATACGTTACGGAGTAGATGAGATGAAATGAGAAAATCAGGCCTCATTATAAAGGAAAAGGAACAAGGTCCTCTTACCGTTGGACAACAGAGTGCACCATTTGTGGACGTTCCTCTGAGTACTTTCGATTGAAAGGCTCAAGGATAGCAGTAGTAATTCACTTCCCATCTTCTTTCCTTCCATGGCCGAAAACAGTAGCGTTTCCATCCCTCTCTCCTAAGTCTGCAACGAAGGGTGTAGACTCTTTGACAAATAAATGTAAGATGGACTGCCGCCTACTGCCTAGTGTGCAGTTGGGTAGATAGGACTCTCTTATACTAAGTATGTAGAGAGGAGAGTTTAAAATTACGGTATAGTAACCAACAGCTATTACAATCCTGGTTTTATGACTCTCTTTTTTTTGGATTAATTGTCATAATGCTGGTGCTATTAAAATTACGGAGTACTACGTATGTTATACGGAGTATTGAGGATCTCTTTTTTTTTTTAATCTTATTTTTAATTTATTTAGATCAGAACAAAAATAATTCTTATCAGATTTAACTAGTTCAGAAAAACTGATATCAGATCAAATTGACTCATATGAAATACATCTAGATTAAATCGGAAACATTCAGATCAGATAAAAAAGTTCACACCTGATTTTTTTACTTATAGTATTATTAATATTGTTGTTATCAATTTATGAGCCCGTTTGGCAACACTGTTTTTCGGCTAATCAACCAACTTTTTCACTAAACACATAATTTTTGCTTTCGTGCGCTGAATTGTGTAATAAGTAGAAAAAGTAAGGTTGAAGTTACTTTTCTGGCGGTATTGGCTGAAGGTACTGTAGATGACTATTTTAGCTATTTTTACATATAATTTCTTCTTTATTTTATTAATAACATATATTTAAAAATTAATTTTTCCAAGCTGCTTTCAGAGAATCTCATCAGACCTGGATGGACACTTAGAAGATTTCGAAGCTACTTTCAACGGCCGTATAACAAACGGAAAATCCTCCAACGGCTAGGAGATATTTCATCAAAGGAAAGCATTTAATGCTCATTTAATGAGCCTGATACACTGCGGAGTTATTGCAGTTGATTGACCGAGATTCCTGGAGAATATTATACAAAAATAGAAACCTGCCAAAACTGCAGGTCCAACCGGTCAACTCCACAGTATGCGCATTCAATGCAGTTGTCTCCTCCTCCAACGGGCAGGCAACTCCCAGTATAAAAGGATACTCATGAAGAACAACCGGATAACTTTTGCTCTCTAAATCATTCAAAAAGCTCTCTTGAGATTCAACCTCCTCAATCATCAACAAGACAAGCTAACGTTGGGAAGATCAGCCTTATTCAAATCCTTCAAACCCAACAAAGAGCAAAGTTTCACTAGTTCTTCAACACTTCAAGATATTCATCAACAAATCTATTATAACGAAGCAAGTTGGAGAAAAACTCTGTTTTTCAGAACTTCTTCTGCAAAGAAGGGCGTCCAAGTAACTGCAGTAGTGAAGTGGTGATACTTCCGGGAAGCTGAGTGAATTAAATCCCTAATCCCTAAATCGAAAGGAATCTAGCCATACATCATGATCAACCCCTTCATGCAATTAAATCGAAAGGAATCTAGCCATACATCATGATCAACCCCTTCATCAACCCTAAATCCCTAATTAAACTACTCACAATTCATAATTGAAGAATCAACAGAATTGAGATGAATAGAATAAATTGTCATTAATTAAAAGAATTGAACTTACAAAGAATCCCAGATTCTTG
Source organism: Cuscuta epithymum (assembly GCA_945859915.1). Taxonomy (NCBI): domain Eukaryota; kingdom Viridiplantae; phylum Streptophyta; class Magnoliopsida; order Solanales; family Convolvulaceae; genus Cuscuta; species Cuscuta epithymum. Next base: position 6,485,753 of record CAMAPF010000011.1, on the reverse strand, counting down.
AAGTAAACAACATAAAAGCGCAGATAAAACTCGTCCTAGGCCTCTCCACAAAGTTCGTAACCCTCAAAAGGGGTATGGAGGCCTTATTTATAGAAAACAGTAGAATTTGAGCTGAATTAGGACCAATCGGGGCCAGGCACGATCGTGCCTAAGACCGTGCCTGCGGAACAAGCGCGCGTCTCGGGTGGAGGCACGATCGTGCCTAGCCAAGACACGATCGTGCCTGGCTGGCAGAAAGGTACCGTGCCATCCTTCAATGTTGGCACAATCGTGTCTGGCCTTTTCTTCATCGTTTCTCGCCGTTTCTTGCTCCAAATGCTCTCTGATGCATACGAGGTCGATCCAAATGCTCTTTCCTCATCAGAACTTCATCGTGAATCTCCCGGTGACCTCCAAATCTCTCAAATCTTCTTCGAATGCCTTCAAATCCTCCCCGAATGCCTCTCAAGCGCCGGTTGTCGGACTCTAACTTCTTCAATTCAACTCCAAATGCAACAAAACTCGATCCAACGCCTGATAATCACAACTTGAGTTAAAATTGAGACTTGCAACACCTTAAAGCTAAGAAAATCATCAAAATCCAACTCCAACATGCATCAAATGTGTGTTTAGATACGGAATTATCACCGTCACAATAAAAACTAAACAATAATAATTTAGTACGTACTAATTATAATATTACAAATTAGAAGTTAGTAATATAATTAAAAAAGAATAAATTTGATAAATAATAACTTCAAAAACAAATTTGTAAGTTATAACACAAGTTGATTTTAATAAAAGTCGTTAATTAGATTTTAATAAAAATACACATAAACGAATCAAAAGTTGATTTAAAAATAAATATAACCACTAATATTTGAGGCATGAACATGAAAATATGAAAATTTTAACAGTAGATATGATATATTAGAGAATAGAGAAATCAAATATTACAACTCTTCAAAAAATCAATTACAAAATAAGTTTATAAAATCTAAGTAACTCAACTTTACCCGTACAATTGTTATGCCTAATTTAGATGCTCACATCTAAAGGACTTTGGCAGGCGACGATGACGTTAGAGAAATCACAAAAAAGAAAGTGTAGAGAAAGTGTACAAAACTTTTAAATGTATCCCAAAAAAGAAAGTGTATGTAACTTTTGAATACGGAGGAGGGAGTATATTGTTTCCTTTATTAATAAAATTTATTTTTTAATTTTATATCAAGTACCAATTCATTTTTTGTAGTCAACTGGTCGACTATAATAATTACATTTATATACAGAGTGACGTTCAGACCGGAAACGCCGTCTATTTAATCCCATTTGAGGGTTTCCGGCTAGAAATTTTTGATGATACTTTGTGAGCTGAGCATGTTCCTCATGACGTGTAGATTATCTTCACAAAGTTTCAGCTTAAAACTCAATCGGTAAGTCAGTTAAATAATTTATTTAAAAACATTGTGTTTTATATGTATAATTAACAAAAAAATTAACTCCCCCCCCACACAAAATGGTGCCCTAGGCACTAGCCTAGGTTCCTAGGCCCTGTAGCCAGTCCTACTGAGCAGTTAGTGTTACTTTTGGTTTATAAGTGATTATATTGTACGATAAGAATTGAAGTTGTGCTCTGGAACAAGCTGTAAACATTGTCCTAGAACTGCCCAACGAATTTAACGATTTCGCTTACTTAAAAATATCTTCTCTCCATTAAAATTCATTTTTGTCTTGCCAAATTAAAGAGAATTTTTTAGTAAGGAAATAATCAATTAAGAGATCTTTCCACAAAGCAAGTTTCCAAAATAAAAGGTGTTATTCAAAATTCAAATTGGATTTTCGTGCGTCTCCTCTCACAAGGAATGTTTCCTTAAAAAAATATTTTTGTTCACATAAATATAAAGAATATCTTTCAATACCTATAAGAAAATATTTTTGAATAATTTCCATGCAAGAGGATCGAAATATATATGAAAATCCAAGCTATTAAGGATAGTACATCAAGTCCTGATCTTGCTCATTTAAGAAGACCGAGCTCAAAGGAAATAATACATCCTCAAATGGAAAGATACAATAAACAGAGAGTTTGGCGAACAAGGAAAGCTTTTTGAATGTCATAAAGTCGTAACACTTCCAAGAAATCCCTACATATGACCAAACTCGTGCATAGAGAAGGGTGTGCTTGAACCAAGAAGAAAATACTCAAATAAGGAGATTTATACAAGCATACAAAAGAAGACCGAGTATCTGCGACAGTTCTATTATCAGTTCTATCCTTTGTGATTCAATTTTTTCTATCGTATTGGGGGTAAGAGGAACGTTTGAGAATGCTTTCCTCCGAGGGTTGGGTGTGTGGTGAGAGCTTTGTTGTAAAGCTGAGAAACTCCTTACCCACAAGGAAAGGTAGTGAGAACTCTACCTAGGGAGGTCAGAGTTGAGGTGGCTCAAAGGTAAACTAAGAAAGTTTATCTTGTAATTTGTTTAAAGTCTTTTAGTGAAGACTTTTTCAAATTCTTCTGAGTGAGGTTGAGGTTTTTCAATTCCTGTTGAGCCAAAGGATTTTTCCTCTGTTGGTAAAAAATAACCCGGGTAAAGAAACTAGCAGCATTTCAGTATAGTAGAAAAAGCGTAGAGAATACATGGGGGGTGATGGCCTATTTATAGGCATCCATCACAAGTCCAAAGTCTAACCTACGTGGGCTTGGCCCAAATACATAATACATGTTGAAGCTAATGGGCGAACCGGCCTGATAAATAAATAAATGAGCAAGGGGTGATTCCCGCTCGTGAGATTGCGTCTTGGGCCTAATTGGGCCAGAGCTCGGGGATAACGGGCCGATGGCACTGGGCCTGGGATATTATCCCAACATGAGTCCCCCACTCCCTTAGTCGAGTAGTAGACTCGGCTAAAAGGGAGTAGTTGAGCTGCTTTGAAATCGGCCCGGTTGCCATGTTAGCTAGCTAGTTACACAGATGATTGTTGATGATGACGATCTGCGGTGTGCCTGGAAAGGTTAGTCATGTAACCGTCCGCTGTGATCCCATAGTGTTGCGCAAGGACGAGGCCCTCCTTGTCTGGGTAGCATCCCGGGGTCCTGGTTATCTGGCCAGCTGCCCGGGGTCTTCCTTGCTCCAACCGGGAAGACCTCTTCCTTTGTTCATGATGAGGGGATGCCTCGTTAAAACCTTACTAGGAAAAAACCCGGTGGGAAAAAAATCCTAGTGAAGGAAAAAGAGTACACCGGTACCTCAAAATAAAACAGAGGAAGGCCAGTCTCGTCGGTTCTTGATTGAGCGTCTGCTTTACCAGTAAGCCGAGATATGTTCTGGGAAGGCCAGTCGCTCCTCTGTTTGCCAGTGGTGGCGGTTGAGCCAAGGCACGCTTGGGAGAGGCTACCCGCAAACTGTCTGCTGGTGATGTCGAGCCAAGGTATGACCAAGAGAGGCCAGTCACATACTTGTTTGCCAGGAATGGCGAGCCGAGGTATGCTCAGGAAAGGGTGGTTGCACATCTGTGCACATTGATCCCAACTGCTTGCGAGAGGATAAGGTTTCCTTCGTCTGGGTAGCAGTTTTAGGTCTTGTTTATCCAATTAGCCTCCCAAGGTCTTATTCTTCCGATCAGCAGCCTGGGGTCTTGTTTGTCCAATTAGCAGCCTAGGGTCTTGTTTTTCCAATTAGCAACTCGGGGTCTCATTTGTTTGATTAGAAGCCCGGGGTCTTGTTCTGGTGGAGAGATCTCTTCTTTGAATGCACCCAAAATGGAGCTAAAGGGTAAGCTCTTAGGCCATTGTGTGCAGCTGCAACGGTCGCCATCCGCCGAGGGGATAACAAAGACCGGTCTTCACTTGTGAGCAGTGCTCGTTTGATGTTCTCGAGATAGATGCAGTGAGTAGTCTGCCATGATAAGTAGTCCTTGTTGCTTGTTATTATTACCTGTTAGAGACATGGCAGGTAAAAGAGGTGCTCTCGCTGCTTTAGCTGCAGTGCAAGATACTACGTTTTGGCCTTCAAAGTCAGATCAAGGTCTATTTCAGGCAGGGAAGAAGCCCGGAGCTTCTCCACCTGGTGCTGGGGAAAAGAGAGAAGCTTCCCTGCTTTGCGAAGAGCGGCTTTCCAAGAAGAACAAATGTATAAACTGCTCCTTAGGCCATGTAAGGGGAGATAACCCGACCGGCAGAATCCTCGCTTACTCTGCTCGTTTCCTCGCAGGTATGGCAGGTTGGAGAAGAGCATTTGCTACCCTGCCCTGACCTTCATTTCCTCATAGGTATGGTAGGTCGGAGAAGTGCACTTGCTGCCCTGACCTTCGTTTCCTCGTAGGTATGGATGGTCGGAGAAGCGCATTTGCTACCTTGGATGCGACGAAAGATGTTAAGTATCGACCTTTGACATCCGATGCAAGTCCATCTAATGTCGGGGAGAAGCACACAACTTCTCCACATGATGTCGGAGAGATGCTTAGAGCTTAAATGTATGATACCGGGGAGAGGCACACACCTTCCCTGCCTGATGCTGGGGAGTGGCACACACCTTCCCTGCCTGATGCCGGGGGATGCAAAGAGTTTCTCCGCCTGATGTTCGTGAGATGCCCAGATTCTTTGCATGATGTCGGGAAGATTCTTAACTTCTCTGCATGAAGTCGGGGAGAAACATGCACCTTCCCTGCCTAATGTCGAGAGATGCTAAGAGCTTCTCTGCCTGATGCTGAGGCGAAGCAAATATTTTCCCCGTCTGCACCATATCACTTGGAAGAGTAAAGGCACGAAGCCGATCATCAGCATAGGGACAGGACCAGACCAACATAAGTCTGGATTACCCTGCATCCCAGCCAAAGCATGAAAGTTATCTACAAAGGTCTTCCATTTGCTGAAGGAGTGGTTGAGATCAGGCTTGTGGTGAAGAAATCGTCATCATCCTAGAGGATGGCGGGTTAGCTCGATTGTAGGATCAGGACAACGACATTTAGTCCGGTCGTGATGAATCCATAGCAGCGGTCATCATCCAAGTGAAGGGGAATGCGACCGGTCTTGAAATGAGAATGATGGCACTGAGCCGATCCTGACGAGGATGGCAATTCGTAGACTGACTGTGAAATCAAAGCAGCGGTCATCATCCAAGTGAAGGAGGATCTGACCGGTCTTGATACAGGAATGATGGTGTTGAGCCGGTGCTGACGTAGACGACGACTCATTGGCTAATCATGAATCCGGAGCAGTGGTCATCATCGTCATCCCGCCAAGGTCGGATCAAGAGAGCTGTGCTTGGATGGCTCCCTGATGCAGGTCAAGAAAGCGCTGCAGGGTAAGAGAGTGATGTTAGATCCTTCCCGGTGATTTCAGAGTTTTGCAAGCTTTAGGCTCGAGGCCCAACCTTCGGAGCACGTCCCAACGTTGATGATGTAGTAGATGAGGTAATTATCATGTTCAAGGCCTCCCTAAACGTTTTCAGAGCTTGTCATTTCTTAGGTCGAGGATCGGCATCCGGAGTATGTCCACGCTTAGTTGCGCAGGATGCTAACCCCCGACCTTCAATATCGGATGCAGGCCCGGTCAATGTTAGAGAGATCGCAGGGCTTCTCCGTCCAGTGTTGTAAGAAATGGCGCAGCTTCCCCGCCTCGTGAAAATAGACTTGCCAGGAAGAGAAAGGGTATGAACTGCTTCTCAGGTCAGGTTAGGGAAGGCAATCCTACCCGTACAGCTCCAGCTTACTTCATTTGTTTTCTTGCAGGTACAGTCGGTTGGGAGAATCACGCAACTTCCCTTCCTGATGTCGGGGAGAAGCATGCAGCTTCCCTGCTTCACAAAGTACCACCTTGTTCGTTTCTTTGCAGATGTGCCAGGTCGGAGAAGCGATTTTTTTGCCTTGGCTGCAAAGAGAGATGCTAAACCAGTTTCTATGTCATCTGATCTTTTTTCCCTGCAGGGACTGACGGATCCGTGCTATGAAAGATCAGCATACGGAGCTCCAGCGTCAAGCTGACTAAGCCCATCTTCAGGCTACCCAGGATCGGCAGCATGCAGATGGAGCGGAGGCAGCCTTGAGGATACTTGTCGCATGCAATGAAGAGGATAAGAGAGCCATGATCGATCTCCAATCAAAGTGTGACCAGCTGAAGTCGAGTATAACCAAGTAGAGGCGTCGTTTGCGGATGCAGAGCAACAAGCAATTGCGGTGCTCAAAGCTTCTAAGGAGTTCTCCGAGCTTCTTGCTTCCCGGACTAAGGATGTGGGGCACCAAGCATCCCAGAAATTCAAGAAGCCCGCTTCTTCCCAGACGTATGCTCTCCGTGCAGAGAAAGATCATGATTGGCTTCAGACCAAAGAGGGTTGCAATTGGCACAAAAAGATGTCTTGTTCTCTTTTAGTTGTGGCCGGCATGATACGCAGACTAGCCGTGATGAGGCGGAGAAGATCGGCAATGTTGATCTCGGACTTGTTCTCCATGATTGATTTATCGTTTGAGCTTGTATGTATGCACCATTCGTTCTTTCAATTTTCTTAGTCGTTTTTCATTCAAGAATACTTGGACAACTTATCGGGGATCTGGCTCCCCACCTAGGCCGCGAGGGGTGGAAAGTTGACAAGGTCAACCTTGACCGCACCCTGCTAGGTAAGGCGGGGCTGACCCGCACACTGTCGGTCTAGGACAAACGAGTTGTGCAAGCTGTTTGGCCAGCGATTGGACAACGGATGTACGAGAGGGGCTCGGGGCACGACCTCTCGCATACCTTCGACCCGGAGGTCGGTCTTACACCACCTTGACTTGTACAGCTAGTTTCATACTTAGGAAATATTTTGGTTGTTCCCTTTCTGAAAGTCGAACTGAAGTCGGCCAAACGTAAGGGCAAGGCCCTGCATGATCAGACCAGAACGGACCCGCACCGTTGATCCAGTCAAGCGCGTATGCGGGCTGCTAAGCCTACCAACGTCAGACAACGGATGTACGAAAGGGGCTCGGAGCGCGACCATTCGCATTCCTTCGGACTGGAGACCGGTCATATAATTGTCGCATTGTTGACTAGATCATACGTGTATGCGAGCTGTTTAGACAGCAATGCTAGACAATGGATGTACGAGAGGGGCTCGGGGCGCGACCTCTCGCATACCTTTTCGACCCGGAAGCCGGTCTTACAATTGCCCTGACCGAGCAGCTAACCCCGGACTTAGAAAGTAGTATGATCATTTCCTTGCCTGAGAGTCGAGCCGTGGTCGACTAAACACCGAGAGCGGGGCGTGATATATATATACTCTTTTTTCTCTTCTTTTTTTTTTCTTTTTTCTTTTGTTCTTTTTGTTTTTTTTTGTTTTTTTTTTAGCCGCCGCCCGTTTAATCCAAGTGAGGTCGGACCTCATTAAATTCCAGACTGGAAAACGAGAACATGAGGAGTTGCTCTGGTTCTGCACTTGATCCACAATTTGTGATGATTGATTCATAAAAGGTGTGAGAGCTAATCCCCAATCCATACTTCATCAATGGGCTCGCAGTTCTGCGCTCTTAGGAATAGAGAGGGTTCCCGGTGCTCCGCACTTGACCTACAAGCTTGGGATGCTCCGCTCTTAGGATTTGACCAAGCATCCTGAAATCTACATTTGATCTGCAAGGTTCCCCGTCATGATCTTCAACTAATAAGATTGATCGCGAGCTCTGCACCGAACTTGATCTTTCGTTCCAGTCTCTCAGGGTTGACCGGGATTTCTTAGACCTCATAGGTGGGTTCAATACAGAGCTAACCCTCATTGTACTTTGTAGCTTTTTTGATGGCATGGGCCTTGAGGTCCTCCGCCTGAGCTGCTTGCATGCCTTCGTGTAAAATCATGCATGCCAGAAACAGCTCTACGTTGCAAGGTTTGTTCCCCTTTAGCAACGATGCTTCCACGCTGATGTGAATCTCTGCGTCATAGGGCGTCTTCGTGTCACCCGCAGAATGTCGTCATGTCCGCAAGGGTGGTGTGTCTTGAATGCTTTGCACCTCCTCTTGTGGCGTCAACCTCTGGAACCTTCGAGACAAAGCTCCTCGAACGCGGGTGGCTTCCTGGAATGCTTGCACCCCAGCATGAAGTTGTGTCAGCTTCGTGCGCGGAGCATGATAGGGCTCGTCTTTGAGATGATCAAAGGCGAATTGCCCGTTACGACCGTGACCCAGTGTATCCCTTTGAGTTTGCGAGATCCGACAATTGATTCCAGAGATCTTTAGTCAGCATCATCACCTGACTCCTCACGTGATTAAGAGTTCTACAGGAGCAACTGTCGTCATCCAGGAAGAGAATGTTTGAGACTGGTCTTGCGGTTATGATGTCGGCGCTGAGAAGCCGGCTGTAATATGGGAACGTCGGCACTGAGGGGCCGGTCCCAAACCTGAACACGACGGTCGCCATCCCGGAAGGGAACGGGGAGCCCGATCGTGTGGTCACGACGTCAGCGCTAAGGAGCTGGCAGAAATACGGGAACGTCAGTACTGAGGGGCTGATCCCGAAGATGAACACGACGGTCGCCATCCTGGAAGGGTACGGGGAGCCCGATCGTGCGGTAACGACGTCAACGTCAGGAATCAGTCTTGAGATAGATAATCAGGTGGCGGCGGCACACGGTGGCGGCGACACATGATGGCGGAGGCACACGGTGGAGGCACACGGTGGCGGTGACTCATGATGGCGGTGGCACACGACGACAACAGCAGTACTGAAAGGCCGGTGATCAGACGAAAACTTTGACAGTTCACCCCATTGGTTGAGGTTCCTTGTTTCCATCCTATGCATGGAGTTCGAATCCCGGCCCAAACTCTTCACTTTCTTCCTTTGCTTGGCGTCTTCTGCCCCAGCCTGGCGGTCTGCACGCCCTTGTGGAATGGCTTCACGTTGCGAGGTCTGTACCCCTTTATCAAATATTCTTCCAGGACTTTGAGCAACGGCTGACCGTTGCAAGGTCTGTATCCCTTGGCAACGGTGCTTCCTTCCTTCCCAGGACGAGTGTTGTCGGGAGGGGCTCCTACCTGGCTGCCGTTGCGTTGCAAGGTCTGTACCCCTTTAGCAACGATGCTTCCTTCCTTCCCGGGACGAGTGTTATCGGAAGGGCCTCCTTCCTGGCTACCGCTGCGTTGCGAGGTCTGTACTCCTTTAGCAACGGTGCTTCCAGGACTCCGAGTATCAACTCCGTGTTGCAAGGTTTGTACCCCTTTAGCAACGATGCTTCCTTCCTTCCCGGGACAAGTGTTGCAGGGAGGGCCTCCTTCCTGGCTTCCATTGTGTTGCCAGGTTTGTACCCCTTTAGCAATGGTGCTTCCAGGACTTCAAGTAACATCTCCGCGTTGCAAGGTCTGTACCCCTTTAGCAACGGTGCTTCCTTCCTTCCCGGGATGAGTGTTGCCGGAGTGTTTCCAGGAGGGCCTCCTTCCTGGCTGCCGCCACGTTGCAAGGTCTGCACCCCTTTAGCAACTGTGCTTCCAGGACTTCGAGAAGCAGCTCTGAGTTGCAAGGTCTCTACCCCTTGGACAACAGTGTTTCGTCATGGTACCAGTGGATGGTTCTGGGACGTGGAGGTCGGCTGCATATGGCTCTTCCCCGATGACCCTTCTCCTCAGCTCATGTAGCCTTAGCCTCAGATCTTCCACCGCATCAGGGGCTAGTTCTGCTCGTGCGCAGAATACTCTGCAACCCTCTTGCGTATGTGAAGTTGAGATTTAGCATGACGTCCATTCGGGATGGTTGTCTGCCTGCCCGGTTGGCGGGAGTGATAAGACTAGTTGCCCTCCCTGGCTACCATGAGTACCAAACTTGTCGGGACACATACTCCCTTCGAGATCCGTTTGTGCTGGAACATCTTTGCTAGTACACCTCCTAGGGAGCCAGACGTCTACTCGGTCGACGGGAGTGATGAGGCAAACCGTTCCCTCCTTCCCAGAACGAGCGTTACCGGGAGGGCCTCCTTCCCGGAACGAAGGCGTTACCGGGAGGGCCTCCTTCATGGCCACTCAACTTGCCGGGACACGTACTCCCTTCGGGGTCCTTCATGCTCTAAGCATACGAGCGTGGTGTATGGGCACCGAGCATACAGGCGTCTGGGGTGATAATTCCGAGCGTGCACGATCTCGCGATGGTGCTCTGCAACCACGACCACTTGGCACGGATAGTCAACCTGCAATTTCAGAAAATTCTAATAGGATTTTCATATTTAGTTTTAATGTTTGATATGCCGCAACTCCTAGGTCAAAATTCCTTCAATTCTTGAGTAAATCTTGATGCTTGGACCGTCCCTAGGAAAAAAATTGATGTCTTCAAGGACCTGCTTTTGCGTAGGGCCACCGGTAAGGACCAAGGACCTCCTCTGCCTTAGCACTTTGCTCCTCGTGGCTGTTCTCATAGAAGAAGGTTGCGGCTCTATTGTTGAGTGAGCTCGGCCTTCTATGGATCCTTGCCGCCATGACTACCACTCGACGGGGCTCCATATCCGAGGTGCTTTGGTGGCGCTACAGTTGAGGCATGGAAACGCCGTGTGCGGCGAGGTGAGAGACGAGAACGAAGGGTAAGCAGAAGCTTCCGGCCTCGCCTATTAATGGCAGAAATCGATAAACCCGGAACCGGTGGATCCCTCAAGCCGCGATGGTGGTGAGGTGGACGGCGAGGTTGGGGGTGAGCGCCGGGCGGCAAGGTCTATGTGTGACCAACTGTTCTACGAAGTAGGTAGTGGAGGGGGCTTCTCGTGCTTCGAGCGAGTTTGTGTGATCTTCCCACTGGTTCCTAATGGCAGGGATGTCAGGCTCTGGTTTGCCTGAGAGAGAGATCTGATCATCTGGGAAATCCAGATCCGAAGCAGGACACTGCTGTCGGCTACGCAGGGTGGTAGGCGAATTCCGGGTTCGCCACTTTCTGGACCAGCATCTTCTTTCCCTTCCCTGCTTAGGTACTCCGTTCATCTTGGTGCTTGGGTGTTCCATGGTCCAGCTTTGGTGGCTGCGTGGCCTCCGTCGGTTTTCCAGATCCGAAAAACTTAAACCAAAACAGTTTTGCTTGATTTTTCCAGCATCAGCTTTCGCTTTTTTGGAATTGCGATAAATTTGTGATTTTCCCGAAGCAATATCACTGATTACTGCTTGAATCTCCCCAAGTTTCTACCTAAAAACTTGAGTTCAGCTCTCAATGAAAGCACCAATGTTGGTAGAAAATAACCCGGGTAAAGAAACTAGCAGCATTTCAGTATAGTAGAAAAAGCGTAGAGAATACATGGGGGGTGATGGCCTATTTATAGGCATCCATCACAAGTCCAAAGTCTAACCTACGTGGGCTTGGCCCAAATACATAATACATGTTGAAGCTAATGGGCGAACCGGCCTGATAAATAAATAAATGAGCAAGGGGCGATTCCCGCTCGTGAGATTGCGTCTTGGGCCTAATTGGGCCAGAGCTCGGGGATAACGGGCCGATGGCACTGGGCCTGGGATATTATCCCAACATCCTCCTTAAATCTTTATGTCCTCTAATTTTTGTTTTCCCTTTGCCCCGCATTAAAACTTGACGAAAAACTGTCATAGTTCTATACACACAATTCACCTCTTTCTTGTGTGATTAAAGCGGTTCATCAATTTATAGAATCGAAATTGTCTATTCATATGCATAGGTGATGCAGATAAAGCATTAATTAAAACGTGCAATTATTTAACATTTAAAGCAATTTCTTAGTTCAAGTTATTAAAAGTGAAATTAGTGTGTGTATATATCTAATCTAAATCTAATCTAATCTAAAAACCCTATAATTGTGAATGAGAGTTAGTATCCCTTATTTATGTCAATGCATTATATGCACAGAGAGTTGTACATTGTTCTAAAAAAGTGGGACTTCACTTCTCACATGGACTTAAATAGCCTTAACGTCGTCAAAACCTAACTTCCTTTAACTATCTCAATCTACGGAGTATTAGTACAATATACGGAGTATTAGTACAATATTACTCCATGTCTCCATAGCTTGATGTAATAATTCAGCCGAGATAGTAGGGCAATAGAAAGAATCCAGATGGCCCTAATTCATTAGGACAAGTCTTTCAACGCCACTCAACCCTCTCATTTTCAAACACAAATTGAAGTTTTTTTTGCAAGACAAATTGAAGTCTTAAAACATACATAAGATATAAAAGTCCACAATTACGAAGTACTTCGTATTACAGATATATGTTCTATAGAACTAAACCGTACATAATTATAATTATAAGCATTTTAAAATTTGTCACGTTTAAGCACCTTAAATTTCACCTTCTAAATATAGAATATACAAAACAATGAGTTATCCTATATTTGACAATAATGTATCTTGAGTTGGTTGATAACTACACAACTCTTTTCATTATATTAGTTGTAGGCTTGCCGGCACAATTATACCTCAAATACATCAGTATGATACCTATTTTAATACATTATCATTACTTGAAGTATAGGGCACGGACTGTCGCGCCTTGCGCGACCAAATGCTAGTAATAGTAATATGTATATCGTAAAGTAGGGTAATTGTTCTTTTCGCAACAACAGCTATAAAAATTGTGCTACATATTCTACCCGTGTACACTGTACACATTTGATTATTTGAACTTTGAAGTTTTAAAAAAGTGGGAGGAAATTTTATCACTACACTATTAAAGATTCACGATTGTGTTGAGATTACTCAAACACAAATCACAATATCGAGCTTGTTTTGTCCACTCACGATCTCCATGTTCAGAATTTTGTTTTGGAAATATTTATTCACTAGTTAATATCACAAATTATTACGTATACGGTATACCCTACAATCGGGTAGGGGTGGGTTCGGTTCTTGCGGTTCGGTTTTGACCTAAAACCAAATATAGAATCAAAGTAAAAAGTTCGGTTCGGTTTCGGTTTGGTTTTACACTCCAAAACTTGGAACCACGGTTTGATTGGTTCGGTTTGTTTCGGTTCGGTTTTGGTTTTTTCGGTTTTTTGCCAAAAAATTATCACTTGATTCAAAATTGATATAATACTTAGAGGGATCAAACATATTACATAAAGAATGCAAGCACAATACAACGACAAATAAAATAAAAATGAGAAGAGATAAATATGTCTTGAATTATATGAGTATGCGAGATAGATAAAACTGTATATATTATAGATTTAATTTGTTTGTGAGTAGTTCGAAAAAAGTTAATGAATATATACATTATATACTTCTATGTGATATAGTTGAGATGAATATTTATTGTTTTATCAATATAAAATCTTTAAGTTATCTAAAAAAGAGTTAATTACTACTAATAACTAGTAAACACATATTATCATCATTCAATATAGCTACATTATTACAGACAATGAATGTGTAAATGAATTTATAAACTAAATTAAATTAAACATAACACAAACATTATTTCTCTAACACAAGAAACCCAAAGACTATTGATGATATTAAGATTAATTAGAATTAATGCTTCACAATTAAATTATAAATTTCATATTTTAAATAGTTCGGTTTGTTCGGTTCGGTTCGGTTTTGAAGGGTAAAAACCAAAACCGAACCAAACAACTTCGGTTCGGTTCCGTTTTTTACATTCGGTTTCGGTTTCTTAGCGGTTCGGTTTTATTTGGTTGCGGTTCAATTTAATTTGATTCGGTTTTCGGTTTTCGGTTTTTCGGACTCAGCCCTACAATCGGGTGTAGCAGTATGTTGGGTCAGGATGATGCGAGTGCGTAAAATAAAGGAGGCTCGGCCCAAATCCTGAAATAACTAAATGAAGCCCAACGCAGAAGAATAAAGTGATCAGGAAGGCAAACGCCTAGTTAGTTAAATACGGTACGGGAATTAAACGAGGTTTAATACGTTCGCGTTTTATTCGGTAACATGAATGAAAAAAACGGTCAAAAATTCGTTGAAAAAAACGTTGACTTTTATAAAACGTGTAAATACGTATACGTGTATAATACGTCATCGGTTACAAAAATTCGGACAAAAAATACGGGGCATTATTTTGAACATTTAAAGTATATACTTTATATAAAACAACATATATAGTAAAAAGAAATAAAAGTACACATATTCATGTAGCAAATTCCATTACTACATAAAAATAATTCGTAATTCTACCGGAGAGCCTCCAGGACAAGGAGGCAAATTCCATTGCTACCTAAACATAATTCGTAATTCTACTGGAGAGCCTCTTGGTGCAAGTCCAAGACATAATTTTGCAAAATGACGTCAAAAAATAAGGCATAATAACAATAGAATGAGACTAAGTTAAAATCATTATCTTTCTATTATCATCAAATAACACTCAAGTTATACTCATAATTTTCATCAAAATGACGGATGACATATGAGAAAAGTTGTGCAATTGCTACGCTTATTATTGTTTGTGTAAAAGTTTATACTAAAAAATGTCCAGTTTAGAAAAACCTTAATTTTGATAAGCTTGTTTGAAAAAACATCAGAAATCTAGTACTCCCTCCGTCCCTGAAAGAACTTTCAACTTTCCTTTTTCATTCATATCAAAAGAACTTCTACTTTCCTTTTTTGGTAATGAATTAGTGATTCACAACATTTCTTACACATTTATTTATCTTTTGCACAACTCTCCACAACACAATACCCACTTTCTTAATATGTGTGTCATTTGTACTATGAAAGAACTATTAAGGACAGAGGGAGTAGTGTTTTAAGTTTTAGTCTTTAGGATGCTAGCTTTAACCGTCATGCAATTAATTTTAGTGATTAATAATTGTATTGTAATTAACAATACAAAAACACGGGATCACGAGGAGAGTGTTTTCATTTCTACTTTTAAACTATTGTTGATCTTCTATGCATTTAATGCATTCGTTTAATTGATCAATTCATGTTTCTGTTTTTTGTAAAATACGGGAAAAATATGTTTTATACGGGAAGTAGGAGTTTTTTTCCTTTTTAAACGGACCGACGTTATTTTTCGTTTTAAACGTGTTTTTTTACTCAAAAAAACGGTACGTGTTTAAAACGCGTTTAAAACGGAAAAAAGCTAACTGGGGGCAAACGTGCTAGGAACGAAAGAAGAAGATAGAGCTGCCAAACTGTTTCCACACGCAATGGAGGAGCAAAGTTCGCAGTATAAGGATGTTTTCTTTTGGATTGAAATTTGCTGGTCTGGTCTGGTCTGTTTAAGTCTGGTCTGGTCTGGTAAACGTCTGGTCTCTGTGTATTTTATAACTACGGAAGTCTGGTCTGGTCTGGTCTGTTTAAGTCTGGTCTGGTCTGGTCTGTTTAAGTCTGGTCTGATCTGGTCTGGTCTGTTTAAGTCTGGTCTGGTCTGAGACTGAAAACAGTCCAATAGAAAACATCCTAATTGATCAGAAGCGAGGAAGACCCCCTTGGTGTATAAGTAGAATAGGAGAGGTTCTTTTAGAGCACACGATCATACTGGTCAATAAGCTCTATACTCACTTTGTTCATCAAATTGAAGAACAAATAGAGATTGAATACAAAGTGATAAAATTTTGTACAGTGGCACAACAAAGTGATAAAAAGTTGAACAAATTGAGCTTGAATACAAAGTGAAATTAATACTGGGTGTACAGTATTTATACAAAAATAATCTAATCTACGAGATTATATGAACAAGATATATACGTAGGTATCGCACAAGAATGATAATTAAATTATAGAAATAACGTAAGTTTGAGGGCCTATCTGACTCTTTCCCTATAAATTCATAATTCAAAAGTATTATAATACATTATATTCATATGAGTTAATTATAGATATAATTTAAGCAATTCTAAAAAAGAAAAAAAACTAATAACTAGAAAGTGAATTAAAAAACATGGTAACAAAAGTCACGATACTACTCTATCAAAAAAAAAAAAGTCACGATACTCAATTGCAGGTTTTTAATACTGGTGAAACTTAATGTTCTCATGCACCATTATTTGAAAGGCAGATTTAAGTGAGAATCTCCAAATTTGGACAGAAACCTTTTAATCGTTTATTGTGTACAATAAATAAAAATATAGAAAAGAAAAGATCAAACAGTAAAAAACTAAAAACTAAAAGCAAACAAAAAAAAGGATTCGAAAACCAGCGTCTGGGCCACGTTGACTGCCGCTAATATTCGACCGTTGCAAACAAATAAAATGCATAAATAATATCCAAAACTAAAATTAAATAACTAAAGAATATAAATAAACCCCCTCCCTCTCACTCCAAAATTCAAATCCAAATCCAAAGAAATCAGAAATTGCTGTCTTTGCTTCTCCCCTTCCGTCTTCCTCCCTCTACAGCAAAAGCAACCCTAGAAATGGCGATCGCAGCTGAGACGCAGTCGGAGCAGCAACATCAACCCAAGGTACAACTCTTAACCTCGCCCCCGGAAAAGTTCTATTAGAATGTATTCCTTGAATGTTGCACAGTCACGAGATTTAAGGGATTTTTGGGAACTCCGGAAATTCACGGCGTGTTGCTTACGAAGTTAAGGTTTATAGTGGCATCTTATCTTTAATCACTTAACTCTACGATAGGTCTCTAAAACTCTGCATTGCACATTAGGGATTTCGTATACCTGTCCTTGGAAGTATGCGTTGCCTGTGAGTACGGAATAGTGGACCATTTCTATGAACGCGTTCATGGTTGAACCTTCAATTTTCGGGATTGTTTTTGCGTTAGAGATGTCTAAAAAGTAAATTGATTGATTGAATGAATTTTACATGAAATTGGCCAGACCAGAATGGATGCTAAGGAATTATGGGACTATGGGACATAATTTCTTAAACTGTGCTCTTTGACCATCTAAAGGCACAAGCTTTGAATTTATTTTGGTACTGTTAGTTGATTGCATAGAGTACTGATTGGCTATGTCTACAGGCTCCACCTGAAGGCACAGGCGAGGAGAAACAGAGGTGGACTCTCAATGATTTTGACATTGGAAAGCCTCTTGGGAGAGGAAAATTTGGTCACGTGTATTTAGCTAGGGAGAAGAGGGTAAAGTGGCACTTTTACATGTCCAATATATATTGCCTTAATAGTCTTTCATTTTTTTTCTTAATAGCCTTTCAAATGTGATATGTGATGACATTTCTCTGAGGTTGAACAATCAACTTTATTAACACGAATTCCTTGATCTTTTTATAGTTTGGCAAAAGCTCATTATGATACGGAGTTTATGGCTATTTAATAGGGGTTGGCTATCCCTAAAACTTCCTTACCTAGTTACCTATATAGGAAAGTAGAAGTGAATTTGAACTTGTGTAGCTTAATGTCTTTAGTTCTTCTGATCTCTATATAGTTTGTTTGAAAAATTCTGCTCTATAGAAGCTTGTTAGCTACTGTCAATCACCATATCAATGGATTACTTTTTTCTGCAGAGCAATCACATTGTGGCGCTAAAAGTTCTGTTCAAAACCCAACTAAAACAATCTCAGGTTGAGCACCAACTTCGCCGTGAAGTTGAGATACAAAGTCACCTCAGGCATTCAAATATACTGAGACTTTATGGCTACTTTTATGATCAGGTAATTTCTGTCCTTTCCTGTTATGAGTGGCAGTATTGTGTTTTATTCGACTCTGTGAAGACTGAGAAATTTTCATATATTATAAATGCAGAAACGAGTGTATTTGATACTGGAGCATGCAGCTAAGGGTGAACTTTACAAGGAATTGCAAAAATGCAAATATTTCAGTGAAAGGCGTGCTGCTACTGTGAGTGCTTATTATCATACTGTTATTACTTTATAACATGAGCATTGATTAATTATTTAAAAGTTCATATTTTTCTTCTTAATACCTGTGACAGTATGTTGCATCATTAGCTAGAGCCCTCATATACTTGCATGGAAAACATGTTATACACAGAGATATCAAACCAGAGAATCTTTTAGTTGGTACTCAGGTTAGTCACAAATTATCTCTAGTTTTCTTGCAAACTTTGCCATGTTTTTTCTAACAATAATTTTAATAAACTAATCTGATCATTTCTTTAAAAATATCAGGGTGAACTTAAAATTGCTGATTTTGGTTGGTCTGTGCACACATTCAATCGCAGACGGACGATGTGTGGCACTCTGGATTATTTACCGCCTGAGATGGGTAAGTGTGCTGGTGTTTCAACAGCTTATGTAGCCACCTGCATAAAATAATTAGGGTTTCACGATTAAATGATATCATTCAAACTTATTTACAGTGGAGAGCGTTGAGCATGATGCAAATGTTGACATTTGGAGCCTCGGCGTCCTCTGCTATGAGTTCTTGTATGGGGTACCTCCCTTTGAAGCAAAGGAACACTCAGACACTTACAGAAGGTAATTTAAAAGAAAGGAACAGTAATCAAAAAGAAAAAATGGATGTAAAAGTGCTTCATCTGTTAGTTTGAATGAGTAATTCCTTTCAAATGCATCTTGAACCAGAGAGTAATTATCATACACCCGAGTTTAACACCGTATTTGACCCAACAACACAAATGGTTCATCTACACTTAAAGGCCATAGAAGACCAATTTCGGGAACTTCTCAATCAAAACTGAGGATATGCAAAATTATTTACTAAGGAAAAAGAGCTATATAGAGCTCTTTTTCACTGCTGGCAATTCACTTTGTCTTGTTTCTTTGTTATTGGGCGTGCAGGATAGTGCAAGTTGATCTGAAATCCCCCCCCCGAAGCCCATAGACTCTCTTTTTCATTAAAATTATTTATTATTTAATAAAATTATCACTGCTGGCAATTCACTTTGTCTTGTTTCTTTGTTATTGGGCGTGCAGGATAGTGCAAGTTGATCTGAAATTCCCTCCGAAGCCCATAGTCTCCTCTGCTGCAAAAGACATGATTAGTCAGGTTAAACTTCTTACAACTATTTTATTTAGTGGCCTATGATATTTTCTTGTGAATAAGCTAAATGCTGCTTATACGGTTATATGCAGAATTGTTTTCATGCTCTTATAGTCTAAATTTTTTTATCTGACATGGACGTATGAAGATATATGGTCTTATTATTTACTACCCCGGTTTTTTTTAATCTTCACAGTTTGACTTCACACAAAATAAAGAAAGAAATTTGACTTTACTGTAGAGTACACTGTTGAGACATTGTTTGACACTGTTCGGAACTGTAGAGACACTGTTTGGCACTGTTGATGTTGGGAATAACAGGATCGTGCTAATATGAGAGAAAAACACTTCTATTACTTTCAAGAATAGAAAGAAGAGACATACAAGCTCTAACTAAAAACTCTCAAAAACAACACCTCACATATCTCTCAAGGATATTCACAACTCAAACTTGGTTGTGCTATGATGATCTATTCTAATTTACTTGATGATAGAAAGACTCTCCAAGCTCTCTATTTATAGCACCAAAACTAGGTACTATGAAGGTGGAAGGAAGCTTCAATGGTGGTTGGAAGGAAGGTCACTCCTAGGTGTATGGAAGATCCCTTTGTCATTCTTGCACATGGAGGAAACTTCAGGGAAATTAGGAATTGGATTCTTCAATTTGCTTGTACTTGGATATGACCTGGAAATTGAATTCTTCAATTCTCCCCTTCCAGGCATATTCAAAACAAGCATCCCGACTATGTCTCTGCACAGCTCTAGCTTATCCCGTGTCACCACCTTCGTCAGCATGTCTGATGGATTCTCCTTTGTATTGATCTTCACTAGTCTCAACAGTTGTTGATCAATCGTCTCTCGTATCCAGTGATACCGAACATCAATATGCTTTGTACGAGAATGGTACATGGAGTTCTTGCTTAAGTCTAAAGCACTCTGACTGTCACAATGTACCTTGTACTCTTTCTGCTGGATCCCAAGTTCTTGGAGAAAACGCTTTAGCCACAACATTTCCTTACCTGCTTCAGCGGCAGCAATGTATTCTGCTTCTGTTGTAGATAAAGCAACACACTTCTGCAATCTTGATTGCCAAGAAACGGCTCCCCCTGCAAAAGTGTAGATATATCCTGAAGTAGACTTTCTACTATCAGTGTCTCCGGCCATATCAGCATCTGTGTAGCCTTCCAAGACTGGATCAGCTCCTCTGTAACAAAGACATAACTTCGTGGTACCTTTCAAGTACCTGAGAATCCATTTGACTGCATCCCAATGCTCCTTCCCGGGGTTAGAGAGAAAACGACTCACTATACCCACTGCTTGTGCGATGGATGGTCTTGTGCATACCATGGCTTACATCAAACTCCCAACTGCTGAAGAATATGGAACTGCTGACATCTCCTCGGTCTCTTCCTTGGATGTAGGGCATGTTCTTTTGCTCAACTTGAAGTGATTCGCAAGTGGAACACTTACTGGTTTGGCATCATTTATTTTGAATCTCTCAAGTACTCGTTCAATGTACTTCTCCTGAGATAGCCATAACTTGCGATTCTTCCTGTCTCGAGTGATCTGCATCCCAAGAATCTGTTGAGCCGGTCCTAAGTCTTTCATATCAAAAGACTTAGAGAGTTCTTTCTTCAGCTGGTTTATCTTCACTGCATCTTTCCCAACGATCAACATGTCGTCTACATATAGTAGAAGAGCAATGAAAGTACCGTCTGGAAGTTTCTTGATGTATACACACTCATCCGCAGTAGTCTTCTTGTAGCCTTGACTCTTCATGCATGAGTCAAACTTCTTATTCCACTGCCTTGGTGCCTGCTTCAAACCATACAAACTTTTAGATAACTTACACACAAAGTTATCATTTGAGTTCTCAAAACCTTCCGGCTGCAGCATGTAGATTTCTTCTTTCAAATCTCCGTGAAGAAATGCTGTCTTCACATCCATCTGTTCAAGCTCCAAGTTCATACTTGCTGCTAAGCCAAGTATAACTCGGATTGAGGTCATCTTGACAACTGGTGCAAAAATCTCATCAAAGTCAATTCCTTTCTTCTGCTGGAACCCTTTGACAACCAACCGAGCTTTGTGTTTCACCACTTGTCCGTTTGCATCCTTCTTCAGCTTGAACACCCATTTGTTCCTCAGTGCCTTCTTCCCTTTAGGAAGTTTTACGATCTCATAAGTTTGATTTTTCTGCAGAGATTCTAACTCATCCTGCATTGCTATTAGCCATTTTTCTTTATCCTTATGAGATACAGCTTCTTGAAAACTCTCTGGTTCTCCATCTTCAGTTAACAAAAGATATTCAGATGATGTGTACCTTGTCGATGGTATATGCCCTCGTTCAGATCTACGAACAGTAGGAACCATCTGAGAAGAGCTACCATCATCTGTGTCTGGCGGGGTGGATTGTGTCTCCCCTTGCCCTGCACTCTCTTCTGTCTCCTCGTGTTCTTCTGCTTCTGAGTTATCTTCATGCACTTTGTCCTCTTCTGGTGCTTCATTTGAAACTTGAACACCCTCATTTGACTTCCGAGACATTGTGGGTTTTTCAATGTCTTCTATTGTCAAATCTTCGTGGAACACAACATCCCTACTTCTGAACACCTTTTTCTCCTTAGGATCCCATAGCCTGTATCCAAACTCTTCATTTCCATAGCCAACGAAAATGCATGGGATAGTTCTTGCATCGAGCTTCTGCCTGAGCTCTTTGGATACATGTGCATATGATGAACAACCAAATACTTTAAGATGTGAGTATGTAGGATCCTTACCTGTCCATAACCTCTCTGGAACTTCAAAGTTCAGTGGTACCGAAGGTGATCGGTTGATAAGGTAGCAGGCGGTGTTGGCTGCTTCTGCCCAGAATGACTTCGGAAGCTTAGCCATATTCAGCATGCTCCGGACACGCTCCATGATAGTCCAGTTCATTCTTTCAGCAACGCCGTTGTGCTGAGGGGTGCGTGGTACTGTCTTCTCATGTCGAATGCCATATTCTCTACAATATGCATCGAACGCCTTAGAAGTATACTCGCCTCCATTATCAGATCGGAGACATTTCAGCTTCTTTCCCGTTTCACGTTCCACCAAGACGTGAAATGTCTTGAAGCACTCAAATACCTGATCTTTCGTAATCAGGAAATACACCCACACTTTGCGAGAAGCATCATCAATAAAAGTCAGAAAATATCTGCTTCCACCGATTGATTCCACCTCGAAAGGACCACAGACGTCGGAGTGTACCAAACTTAACAACTCTGATCTTTTAGTTGAAGTAGAACTAAATGATACTCTATGATGCTTACCAAACAGACAATGACTGCAAGGACACAGTGCAGCATTCTTGTCGATGTTGATAAGGTTCTTCTTGATCAAGGTAGTCAGCCCTTTCTCACCGATGTGGCCGAGTCTCAGGTGCCACAGATTCTGAGAAGTCTCCTCAGCAATGTTGAGGCTATCCGTACAAATCCTCAAATGGGTTTTGTACAATGTGCCACAAACATGTCCTCGAGCGATTGTCAAAACGCCTTTTGACATTTTCCAGGTGCCCCTGTTAAAGTGGTTTTCATACCCCTGTTCGTCAAGACATACCACTGACAGGAGATTGAGACGAAGGTCTGGAACATGTCTGACATCCTTCAAAGTGATTGTGCTCCCAGAACTCGTCTTTATTTGTACATCACCAATTCCAGCTATTTCAGATGAACTGGAATTGCCCATCTTCACTGCTCCAAAGTCTCCAGCTTTGTAAGTTGTGAAGTAGTACCTGTGGGGAGTCACATGGTAGGATGCTGCAGTATCTACCACCCATTCAGTGTCCTCTCTTGAGACGTGAAGGCATGTTTCATCATTGATAGTACAATACGTCACATCACCTGAGATTGTGATGAGCGCTTCACCACCCTTGCTCTTCGCTTGAGAATTGCTCTTGCCTCGCTCCTCTAGCAATTTGTAGCAATTCTTCTTCATGTGACCCTCTATACCGCAATGGTGGCAGGTATAAGAAGGTTTCCGGCCATCTGATGATCTCCCCCGACTTTTGCCTCTGCTTTGCCATTTCCCTCTACTGTTTCTTTGTTGTTTTCCTTGTGATCTTCCTCTATTCTCCGTCACAAGGGCATGAGTCTCATCTGTGCTCATGTCTTTCCTTCTTGCCTCCTCATTGAACAGTGCATCCTTGACCACAGACATGGTAAGTTTGCCATCTGGAGCTGAGTTGCTGAGAGTAACAACTAGTGTCTCCCAACTATCAGGAAGGGAACTAAGAAGTAGTAGAGATTGCATTTCATCTCCAAGTGGCATTTCTACACAAGATAGTTGATTTACCAGACTCTGAAATTGACTAGTATGTTCAGCAACAGAAGTTCCACTTTTGAGCTTCATATTGACAAGACGCCTCATCAGTAAGGCTTTGTTCCTAGCGGTCTTGGCCTGGTACATATCTTCTAACTTCTTCCAAAGGGCATAAGCGTCGGTCTCTTGTGCAACATGGTGGAAGACACTATGGTCAATCCATTGTCGGATTTGACCAATAGTTTTTCTATTAATTTTCTTCCACTCCGTTGACTTGGCCGGGTAAGGATTAATACCTTTCATCTCTACTGGATCAAAAAGGTCTTTACAGCTAAGGAAATCTTCCATCCGAGGTTTCCATAGCGTGTAGTTGGTAGCCGTGAGCATAATCATAGCTCCGGAAGATGAAGTTGACTCGTCAAAGGTCATTTTCACCTTCTAAATAATTTTGATTTTCTGTTTCAGAAAAATCGGAGCCGAATTTCGAAAAACGGGCAGCACCGTTGCGTCTGGAACGGCCGAAAGTGGTGGGTAGGCACTTTCAGGGTCAAAATACAATTTTCGAAAAATTATAGGTGGAAATTATAATTTTCCAAAAATTGAGGGACCAAACTGCAAATTTTCAAAATTACAAACTGACCGGTGACGTGGCAGATGACGTGGCAGTGACGTGGCGGTGACTGGGCGATGACGTGGCAGCTGACTGGGCGCTGGTGAAAGTTGGCAGTTGACTGGTGACGTGGCGGCTGACTGTGCTGGGACTACACATGTGGCGCTGACGTGTCGCTGACACAGCTCTGGCTGGCTGATGACATCAGCGATGACGTCAGCTATCTTCAACCTCTGTCTGCGCGTGATGACGTCAGCATGACGCAGGCAGTTTTTGGCCGGCGTTTGGCGGCGCGTACGGCAGCTTCCGGTGGCCAAAAAAATCCCCAAAAATACCAGTTTTCTCGTCTCGACGAGACGAATCCAACGGTATATTCAGATTGCAATTCCGAGCAATACTGAAAAACTCGATTTTTCAGACAGTAGAATTTTATCTGAAAAAATCTGGGAAAAGTATCAAAAGCTCAACCAGTCTCTGATACCACTTGTTGGGAATAACAGGATCGTGCTAATATGAGAGAAAAACACTTCTATTACTTTCAAGAATAGAAAGAAGAGACATACAAGCTCTAACTAAAAACTCTCAAAAACAACACCTCACATATCTCTCAAGGATATTCACAACTCAAACTTGGTTGTGCTATGATGATCTATTCTAATTTACTTGATGATAGAAAGACTCTCCAAGCTCTCTATTTATAGCACCAAAACTAGGTACTATGAAGGTGGAAGGAAGCTTCAATGGTGGTTGGAAGGAAGGTCACTCCTAGGTGTATGGAAGATCCCTTTGTCATTCTTGCACATGGAGGAAACTTCAGGGAAATTAGGAATTGGATTCTTCAATTTGCTTGTACTTGGATATGACCTGGAAATTGAATTCTTCAGTTGAGACACTGTTTGACACTGTTTTGATGTAGATTTCTTTGCCAAAAAAGGAAATAAGGAAGTGTGAAGTTTATTTTAGACCGTCTCAAAAAGGAAAGTGTGAAGTTTATTAAAAACCGGAGGGAGTATATTTCAGTTGTTATTAGATCTTATCTCATTACCTTTTATAGTCTTATATTTCTTGATTGTAGTGTAAAATCTGATTTTGTGTTTGATTCGAGTGTCTTTCATTTGGTCTGGAAATAAGAAAAAGTAATAAGGTGAAGAAAAAGAATTATAAGGGCCTCCTTTCTACTTCCTGCTTATCTAGTCCCGCTATTACTAGAAGAGACATGATTGATTGAAAATTGTTGGATGGGCAGATGCTAGTAAAGGATAGTTCGAAGCGCCTGCCACTGATCAAGGTACTTGAGCATCCATGGATCATCCAAAATGCGGAGCCTTCTGGAATTTTTAAGGGTTAATCGACCCCTTATATCACTTAAAGGCCAAGTCTGTATACTTATGTCTCAAAATCAGTGTTTTGTGTATCAAGTGGAAGTAAATATGCTGTTCTATCAAAACAATCATTCTATTTTACATTTCACATTTTATTTGTTGACCTCTAGTTACTATCAATTCGTTGAAATAAGATATTCATAACACACTAAACAATGCGTCCTCATTACGGAGTATTTTACACCGTTTCTATCATAGCCAACGTTAGAACTACTTTTCGCCCTATATTGCATATTTACATGCCTGTCATACAAAAATGAGGCCATGAAATGTATAAAAAAAGAGTCCTGCTTGGGGTACCCCAATTTGTACCCCAATCTGTACACCGTCTGTGTACACAGACATTTGGACAGAAAATTCTGCCCTCTTTCAAACGAATTGCCTGTGTACACAGGCAATTCAGGAGGGTGGGTACAAAATGGGGTACATTTTGGGGTACCTCTAGAATTTTTGATAAAAAAATGTGTTCTTAGCTTGCACAAGTTTATGAGTTAAGACCAAGTAATAATCTGGATTGTGTCATACTGTCATACATGTACTGATGTACAGTGTTGCAACGGAATACTTCAAAAGTCAACAATTGATCGAATAATGATTTGAATCAATCAAATGCGTTATGGATACAACGTCCTCACTTTACTTACGAAACGAAACTGGCTAGTTCATGTCATTAAAGAAGATTCAACAATAGGGCTGGACTCGGGTCGGGCGGCCCGACCCGGGCCGAACCGGCCCGGTCACTGTTTGGCCCGGCCCGGCCCGTGGCCCGGTGGGTCCACCGGTTCGGTTTGGCCCGGCCCGGGTGCTGGGCGGTCCGGGCTCGGGCCCAGGTTTTGGTGAACCGACCCGGCCGGTTCGGGCCCGGTCCGGGCCGGATTTTAAATTTTTTTTTTTTTTTTTTTTTGAATTTTTTTTAAGTTTTAGGTTGGATTAGGTATTTTGGGCCATTTGAGGTGGTTTGGGATGGTTTGGGGTTGAGAGGGAGGGGTAGGGGATTAAATAGGAGAACAAAAAAAAAATTAATTGGGCCGGTTCGGCCTGGCCCGGTTTGGCCCGGAACCGGAACCGGAACCGGCCACCGGCGGTTCGGGCTCGGGCCTCCCCTTTCCTGGCCCGAGGCCCGGCCGGGCCCAGGCCCGAACCGGGCCCGAACCGGCCCGAGTCCAGCCCTATTCAACAAAGAATCTTTAAAAAAAAATACTCACTCACTCCCAAACTAATTGTATTTCTTGACTTTGCATGCTTGTTGATATTGACAGGAAAATTAAAAGATGTGGTTGGTGAAGATTGAAGTTATATGAACCACAAATATTTTTTAAAAGTTAACAAGAAAACTAATGTGGAACTATTTGCAAAGAAAATCAAGGCACAATTATATGTTGCTCTACACTCGCTAGAGTAGAGTAACATATTCAAAATAAATGTACACAATCATGTTTGGTGATATTTCACTTTGCACCCCATTTTTAAAATCATTAGTATATGCACCTCATTAGACTAAAATTTGTGAAGGAGTGATGTGCAAAATCAAATGATCTTATAATGATCATACATTAATGATTTTTAAAATGGGTGCAAAGTCAAATATCATCCAAAACATGAGACGCAAATTCAAATTCTCCCATTTTGAATTCGTATATTTGTTTACGAAATAGCTTTTAAGAAATGCACCAAAATAGCTATTAAGCGTGGTTGTCTCAACAACGTCATTTATTTCATTTGTTTCTTGAAAGGCTATTAAGACCTACTACGTAATCTGTATCTTTTTATGAGTCTTTGTGCCACATCGTAATTTTGAATTATTATATTACGTATTTGTTTACGTTAAACTCTTTTGTCTCTTTACGTCAAACCATTTAGTAATGCACATTTTTACGTTAATGCTCTGTTTGGATAAAGTGAACTTAACTAAACTTAGTGTAATAAAGTAAACCTAAATTTTAGTAAAAACTACGTTAATCTAAGTGAACTCAGGTTCATGCGTAAAATGGCGTTTGAAAATAAATAAGGTGAACCTAGGTTAATGTCATAAATGTTGTTTGGATGAAAATACTCTAGTTTATTTTATGTTGAACGGGAACTTAACCTCCGAAACCTCCCGATTCGGAGGTTCTTCAATTTGAGGTGTTTCCAGGTTCTCGGGAGTTAAGTGAAGTTAAGTCATAACCTAGGTTCTTGTTGTAAAAACACAAACAAATGAGATTAACTTAATATTGAACCTCCAATAACCTAAGTTAAGCCCAAAACAAACATGCCATAAAAGTGCCAGTGGAGTTCGTTTATATGAAATAAATGGATTGTAGAGATTAATTTCCTCCACTAGTTTTTCTTTTATACCTTACTATGTAAGGATTAGAAAGTATATGGTTTTTGGACTCACAAAGTCACATGTCCTTCATATTTATCATAAGTACAAAACATTTTGATGACTTTGTTCTAATATGGATGCACAAGCACAACTAAAAATCTAGAACCAAATTGGAAGTACTGCTTTATTCTTGGGACGTTTAACTTTGTAAAAACATATATATTTTAAAAAACATATTGTAAAAACATATGGTAATGACAATTAAAAAGGGATGGGTCCATATTGGACCGGTTTCGGGAACCGAAAATATAAATTTCGGTCCCGGAACTCACTATTTTTCTCCAAAGACCGATCGATCTGGGACCAAGACCGGATCACGTCCATCCCTAATTGCGAATATTATTCTCTCACATGTAATCTATATTTATTTATAACCCAAACAAGAATATCTGGTTAAGCAGTGCGCCCCTTAGCTATGAATCCTATGATGGGCAGGACCAAAAGTTTATCGTTTTAGATATGGCTGACCAAATATTTCAAAATCACCACACTTGGTAATTAGAATCCCAAATTGCTCCAAACTTCTATTTTTATTATTCTTTATTATATGACAGGGGATTATAGTAACCATCACTGTCATCGCTATTAAAATTAAATCTCACTAATTCTTACGTGTAGTATTATTACATGATTATAACATTAATTTCATCAGCCATGCTTGGTGTACACTTTTTGGTGTACACCTTTGGTATATTTGTCTGTCTAATGCATACACAGTTGTCCGTAAACAGACAACTCTACAAAGTTGTCTGTGTACAGACAACTCTATATGTGTGAGTGAGTCATTTCTAATTTGACTCATTTACACTAATAACGATAATAGTCAAATCATTAAATTCATATAAAAAAGATTAGACCACCATATTTTCATGTCAGTGAGTCGTTTCCCATATAATCACTACTGTTGAATGGTATATTTATATCACTCAGTCATAGGAAATCATTACAATATATTTTCTTTGCATGCTGAACTATAATTTCTAAGACTGCAAAATTTGAAACCCACTCCCTAACGCTTTTCTCTGTTAGTAATCAAACAATAAAAAATAAAAATCAGGTGTTGAACCTCCAAATAGCAACTGACCATTAGCATCTGAGGCACCTAAACACATCAATGAATTTCAAAAGATTTCCTGCATGACTCATTCCACCAGAGATCAATATATAGTTGCCATTAGAGAGAGGGTATGCACTTTTATTTCTGTCATGCTGAGGTGGGTGAGTCTTCATTTACCTGTCTTCATAGGCTCAACACTACTATCTCCATCAAACACCTCACTGTGAGCTTCATCAACCAAGTCCGGTTGCAAGAAGCTTGGCTGATTCGTGGACGAAAGAAGTCGGGCCCACATTCTGTCAGTAATCACAACATGGTTCTGCTGCTCCGTGATGCGCTGCACAACATGGTTAGACCACGGTTTATACCATTGGCAAATCATTAAGAAGATTATTGTTTAAATGTTGATGAGGGATATCCCAATCACAGCCAAGGTAAAGAAAGCAAGATAGTTAGGCAAAATAATAATACTACTAATAATAATAACAACAACAACAACAATATTAATACTAATGTTGCCACCGTCCTATCAGATTCAGCTCTTTGTCGCTTCCATTCGTTAAAAAATATAATGCACAGAGTGATGCTACTTACATTGAACGGGATGTAAGTCTGGTGACCATTGACTAGCCCACAAGTGAAGCCCGTATACCCAGCCATTGCTCCATGGACGGCACTTTGAGAGAGCAATGAGCAATACACATTGTCAGAGGCATTACTAGGGATAGCACGAATCATATAGGTTGGATCTACAACAAAAACTTCACTTGATTACCTATAAACCTTCCGTTAATACCTCGATTGAAACAAGATAGTATCTATGATATCCAACCTATATATTTAAGAGTGATAGGAAAGTTTTGCTGTTTAGCATGATCCTGCAAGAAGCACATAAAGGACACCATTAATAAAAAAAAACATAAAAAAAATTCCCACCAGAGCATAGAGACAGAGGAGTGCATTTGTAGAAAAGGAGCAGTTGGGGTACAATGTAGAGTATGCACCTAAGAGCATTTGTTTGTTTTTGTGGAGAGTACTTTTCAAGGAAAATAAATTCACTATCCATGGAATCCAAATCCTATAACTCTTGCAATGGATTCTGTGATTTTAAGGCTTTGGTGCTTTCTATAGGGATAAATATTCACTCTCGAGTGGAATTTGATTCTGAACTAATACATGAGAATCACTTCCCCTGTCCCCGAGGAAAACAATCTCAGAGCCATTCTTACTTTGGTCAAATGAGATACCAAACAATTAAATCTGTTTCCTCTGAATTACTTTCCACAGAAAATATACACTTTGTATAACTTTACATCACTTTGGTCATGCAATGGAGTGACTTCACTTTGGTCACTTTGTATATAACACTTCCCGTTGCAAACCAAGCCTAAAGGGTAGCCCAATGCACGAAGGCATCCCCGCAAGGCAAGGGCCCGAGGAAGTATCCCATAACCAGGATGTGCAAGGGGCAAGCATTCCCTTTCAAATTTTTCCAAGGCTTGAACCCATCATGACCCCTTGGTCATATAACAACACCTTAACTGGTGAGTCAAGGCTCCCCTTCATTGTCTATAAGCTCTAGTGCCCTATAAATTTGCAAAACAGAATAGTTCAAAGTGCAACAAGAATTTCAAGTTCAAAGTGCCCTATAAGGATATCTGTGTATATATGGTAATGTCAAGTACCTTGATTTTTTGGGAAAGCCATAAACCGACATCACGGAGAAGCTTGTTCCCTGAGGCATCTTTTCCAGTCTTGGAATTTGAGGTCTCCTCGGCAATGAGTTCCTGTCCTGCTCCTTCAGCTACCACAAGAACCATGTGTCCATTTTCTTTTAGTCGTTTCACGACGAACTCAAGAAGTCCACCGCTTCCTTCAAGGTAGAATGGTGATTCTGGGATCAAACAGCAGTCAACATCTCTGCTGGCCAGTGTAGCATACATGGCAATGAATCCTGGAAAAAAATCTTAAACTTCATGTCATACTCAACTATATTGTCATACCAAAATCAGGTCAAGGAGCCTTATAGCATGCACTTCAGGAACCAGGGAAATTGGGACAACTTTCAGTTAGTACCCAATTGTTAAGGATTTTTATGGGCTTCAGTGTTTCATGTTCAACAAATATAATCCCTTTATTAAATTATAAAAGGTTTGGTCTCCTTTTTAGGCTTCCAACAATAAGTCCAGTTTCCTTCTACTTAGATTATCCTGCAATAATATCCAAATCCTTCTTCAAAATCCACTACCTTTCCATCACTCACAGTTTACCCAGTTAAAAGTTGACGTGTGCACTAATTTCCACAACTTTTTATGATGTGTGCAAAGTACACCTAAAATAAGAATATATACTGGAGGGTGTTGGACAACTGGTCATCTAATTTATTTCCATAATATCAGCATAAAAAGCAATTGAGACACAAAAAATGGGATGTTTCATAGAGTGATATTTAGACATGCAACTCTTTTGAGACAAGAGTGGGTATTCCGTATTCGACTGAAAAATGAGGAAACATGTTTATAAGTAATGAAGGTCCAAAATATGGCTAGATGATAAGGTTCAAAAGATTATAAGTGCATCTTACCACTATAGCGACCCATTAGCTTCACCACACCAACGCCATTCTCAGCGCTTTCAGCTTCAACATGAGCCGCATTGATGGCACGTTGAGCCTCCTCTACAGCAGTATCAAAGCCAAATGATTTATCAATAACCTAATAAATACAGAACAATCAAAGGTAAGATCATGAGAAAAACATACGAAATAAGAACCCTTTGAACATAATACCGCAAAAATACTTTAAAACCATAATATACTTGATTTATAATGGCTTGCAAGCTCTCTCACTCAACACTATTCATATGATGATGAACATGTACTAAACAAGTAATGCACACTTGTGATATAGTGATAAACATCATGCTGAGTATCTTGATAAAACTCACGACTATTAACAGTTACCAATTTATTTTTGGAAAAATTGAAATTAATAATCCCAACTATCGTTGGTCCGCTGATAATAATCCCAACTATTGATTATTTTTGTATAATCCCAACTATATGGACCATCCGCCAATAATGGTCCATGATCAGATATTACCTCCTATAAAAAGTGAATTTTAAATAGAAATTAAGCGTAAAATTAAAAGTTGGGATTATTTATAGGGATTACTTGTTATATCTGTTAGAACTTTTATTGTGGGTCAAGTTTGTCTGTAATGTCTTGTTTAAATAAAGTAGACTAGTTAT
Source organism: Cuscuta epithymum (assembly GCA_945859915.1). NCBI lineage: Eukaryota > Viridiplantae > Streptophyta > Magnoliopsida > Solanales > Convolvulaceae > Cuscuta > Cuscuta epithymum. The sequence goes on along the minus strand of CAMAPF010000011.1, from coordinate 6,454,027 downwards.
ACCATTTATGGTATTAGATTAGTATTTATTATGTAGCAAATAAGGTAAAGGGAATAAGGCCCAAAAAGGCCTTGGCCCAACTTCCAAGGTTTACCTAAATCAGTAACCTGTACAGCGCCTATAAATACGCGCCTTGTGTACAGGTACCGATATCGATCAATACACATTAGCCTTACGCTGCCAAATTTACTTCTCGATACTACAGAAAGAAGGTTTCACTGTTCTCGATAAATCTTATATCATTATATGAAATCTTTCTCTTCTGTCTATCGATGATGCTCATCTAGCTGATCGTTAGTCTGCAAAACTGGGACCAACAACTGGTATCAGAGCCTGCTCGAGTTTGATCGTTGTAGAAAAGTTTTCGAAGTTCTCTGCCTTTTCATACTTTTCGATTTTTTATCACTGTAATCTTGTTTCTGATCGATAAACTGTAAAAGTTATACCATTGGATTCGCCATTCAGAAACGAACCAAGGGTATATCTTATTTTTCAATATCAGTAGATTTTGTGATTTTGATTTCTCGATAGTATGATGTCGAAAAGCAGAGTTCTCGACATTGTAGCAGTTTTTTCGAGCTGAAGATCATTCCAGGAAGATCTCTGGATTTAGGACTTTAAACTTTAGCTGTTTTATCTACATAAAACTGAGTTTTCGAATTGCAGGACCTCGATACTGGCTTCTCGACATAAGTTCTCGAACTGAGTTCTCGAACTGCTGTTCTCGACACTCAGTTTTCGACATTATATCTGGATATCTTGTTTTCGATTTGCAGGATCTCGGAATCTCTTCTCGATAGTCAGTTCTCGAAACCAAGTTCTCGAACTCCGGTTTTCGATACTGACTTCTCGAAAGAACTTCTCGAACTCAGCTTCTCGATAGCAAGGTTTTCGATATAAAACATCGAAAACTGCTTCTCGAAATAGCTTCTCGAACTCTGTTTTCGAACCTATTCTTGAAACTTAGGTTTTCGACATTCTGTTTATTTGATAATTTAATTTTATCTGATCAAAACACTCGAACGATCTTTTAAGGCTCAATCAGCGAAGATGGAAGCATTAGCTCTTGGAAATGACAACAGACCACCCATCCTCAGAAAAGGAGAATATCAGATGTGGAAGACAAGATTCTTGAACTTTCTGGAAGGGAAAGACAATTCATCTGCCATGCTTGAATCACTTACACAAGGACCTGCTGAGATCTATACTGAAGTAGATACCTCAGATGTAAACAACCCTCCTGTTAACTGTGTAAGAAGACTGAAGACAAAAGGTGAATACACTGAAGCTGACAAGTTGAGAATCAAAGCTGATCTCATGGCAAAAACATATCTGCTGCAAGCTATCCCCAATGATATCTACATTCTGATAGACAGTATGGAAACAGCAAAGGAAATGTGGGATGAGGTGAAGAAGTTAATGATTGGAACTGATCTTGGTTTGAAGACAAAGAAAGCGAACATCTTGACCGCCTATGATGCCTTTAAAGCCCTACCTGGTGAGGCGCTCCATGAGACGTATAACAGATTCGTACAACTGATCAATGAGATGAGGAAGATCAAAGTTGTCAAATCTAATATGGAAATGAACATACGTTTCTTGTCGAGCCTGCCGCCAGAATGGAGAAGAACTGTCAAGAATCTACGACAGCACCTAGACTTGGATGAACTTGACCTCTGCACTGTCCATGAACATCTGCAGCAGTTTGTTAATGACATTGCTGAGATGGAAGGAAGCTTCTCTGCTAATCCTTTAGCACTCATGATTGAAGCTAAGCCAAAAAGTTCATCTAAGGGTCCAAAGAAGAAGAAAGCAGTTAAGATTGAATCAGAAGAAGAAGAAAGTGAAGAAGAAATGGATGTTGAATCCGAGCTGGCCGATCTACAGAAGAAGATTGCACTACTTACCAATCAGTTCAACAAAAGGTTTGCCAAGAAAGGAAGTTCATCAAACAAGCTCCGAACCTCCTCAGCCAACTACAAAACAAAAAACAATGATCAAAACTCTTCTAGTAGAGTTGTTGCAGCAGAAGACCCCCTCAAATGCTTTAACTGTGGAAAAGCTGGACATGTCATCAAAGACTGTCGCTTACCAAAGAAGAGGGACTTCAACTATTACAAGCAAAAGATGCTGTGGAACAAGCAGAAGATGTTCATGGCCAAGCAAGATGATGATAGTGCTGCAACTCCTACTGAGAATGATCCATGGCAGGAGGAGAGTTCCGATGATGAAGAAGAAGAGAATCTGGCCCTGATGGCGTTTGTGGAAGAAGAAGAAAAAGAAAAGGGTGACGCTGCGACCCCCGGAAAAAGTCAAAGTCCAAGTTCAAACATCACTGTAAGTACTTCTGAATCTTCCTGCTCATGCACATGCAAAGTTCATTCCTCGTGTGAAAAGGATAACACCATAAAGGAGCTAAAAGGCAGGTTAGATCATTACTACAAAATGGTACTTGATACTCTAGACAAGAGTCACTCCCTGAAGTTACAACTAGAAAATGAGAAAGAAAGAGTTCAGAAACAAAATTTAGAAGCAGAAAAGCTTACACAGAAAATTACTGAACTAACGAAGAAGGTCAGTGACACAGAACTCGAACGAAATGTTGCAAAAGCAGAAAATGATTTTCTACGCAAACAAAGATGTGCTCTTTACACAAAAATCAAAGAATTAGAAGACCTGCTGGTCAAAAGAGGACAAACTGAACAAACAATTTTCTTAAACCAAAACAGGGACACTCGGTTTTATAACTCAAAGGAAGGTCTTGGCTTCACTAATCCCAACAATCTGAAAAAGATTGATTGTCTTCAACTTTACAACATAAAGTACATGGGGTTAGGATTGACCAAGTTGATGGCTTTTACCTACGGAAAGGAAACCGCAGAAGAAGAAGAGGTAAAGCGGTCAAATCCTTCAAAAGCCGAAATTCCTTTCAGTTATGATTCCCTGAACGAAAGCTATGAAAACGCTGAACCTGTTTTGTCAACTGACGAGAGTGTGAGTCTCTATCCTTCTGAGAAGGAAGTTGTGTCAGACTCTGAACCCCCTTCAACCTCAGGTTCAAGTGGAGAAGAACCCTACATCCCTCCACTAATCAGGAAATTTGAAAACTTACACATCTCTTTAGAAAATCAAAGAAAAGGTTTTGAAGAAGAGAGAAAAGAATTCGAAAGTGAGAGGGAGAGGTTGTTGAGAGAACTGACCATTTTAAAAGAAAGTTCCCAATCTGGCACAACTTCTCAATCATCTAGCGATACTGATACATCTCAACCAATTCTGAACAAAACTAACCTTTTCAAAAGAACACCCACTCACTCCAACTCTCCTTTGAAAACAGGAAATGAAGTAAGTCGGAGAGTGGAAAGGAGAAGAGAGTGGAAGTTAAAGAGAGCTGAGATAGCTGAAGGAAAGAAGAAGATGTTTTCTGAGAATAAAAAGTCGTGTTCAAATGCTGTTTTCTATTCAAATAAGCGTAGATCTAGTTCTCTGTCACAGTCATGTAGTTCCAGTTCAGTCTTGTGTCCCAAGCTGAATCATTCTAAGTTTAAATCTGATACTTTCATTATCAATGAAAAGTTGTTCACTTCTGGGTTTGTGAATCCCCGCAATGATACTATTGGTTCTGATCATGATGTAAATGTTGTACGTGAGAAAGAAAAAGGAGAGCGCAAACAAAGAAAACAGTCTGAGAATAGAACTGTAGAGGGTACCTATAATCTTCCAAATCTAAGATATCCTCTTAGAGTTCATTCGAAGAAACATTTACAACGTCTCTCTAAAGAAGAAATTTTCAAACCTTATCTCACGAACCAGCCATTCACACATGGTAACAATGACTCTGTCTCCTCCGCTCCTAAAATCAAACAAAAATGGATACCAAAAACAGAACTTGAAAAACAAAGAACATTATCTGAAAAGGCTGTTGACCGTGGATCACAGCTGAAAGAAAACTTCAAAAAGATATTCTCAATTGATAAGGAAGGACCCATCCTGCGGTGGGTACCTAAAAGTCCTTAATCTGTTTTGCAGGACGGTCATGTGTGGCACTTAGATTCAGGCTGCTCAACCCACATGACCGGAATAAAAGAACTGTTGAGCAACTACACCAAATGCTACGGAGGAAATGTGAGATTTGGAAACAACGCGGCTTCTCCAATCCTAGGATATGGGGATGTCATCTGTGCAAGTGTCACCATCAAGGCTGTGTCATATGTGAAAGGACTGAAGCATAATCTGCTAAGCATTGGACAGTTCTGTGATAGTGGCATGGAAGTGAAGTTTATAGCCAGACAATGCTGTGTGCTGGACAGGTTTGGGAAGGTGTTATTGACCTGCACGAGAACTTCCAACCTGTACACCATTGATCTGAAGAGCGTACAATTACCTTCTTCCATCTGCCTGCTGTCCAAAGCTTCCTATGAACAAAACAGTCTATGGCACAGACGCCTGTCTCACCTCAACTTCAAATATATCACTACTTTGTCCTCCAAGAAACTTGTAAAAGGGCTGCCTCCTCTGAAGACTTCCGCTGTCACTCATTGTGATGCCTGCAGACTAGGCAAGATGAAAAGGAGCTCTCACAAGTTAAAACCTGTTCCATCCTCCTCCCGACTGCTGCAACTACTTCACATGGATCTGTGTGGACCAATGAGAGTCCAAAGCATTAATGGACGCAAATATACATTGGTCATTGTGGATGATTTCTCTCGGTACACATGGACCAAATTTCTGAGGACAAAGGATGAAACAGCTGCAACCATCATAACCTTCATCAGGACAATCCAAAATTTTCTACAAAAGAGTGTGGAGATCATCAGAACAGATAATGGTACCGAGTTCAAGAACCAGTCTCTTACTGAGTTCTATGAAACTCAGGGTATCACACAGCAATTCTCTGCAGCAAAGACACCACAACAGAACGGGGTCGTTGAAAGAAAGAATAGAACTCTTGTTGAAGCAGCACGCACCATGCTCATTCAGTCAAAGCTTCCCCATTTCATGTGGGCTGAAGCAATCAACACAGCGTGCTTTACTCAGAACAGAACATCAATTCACAAGCGCTTCAACAAGACCCCCTATGAAATCCTCTTCAACAGAACACCTGACATCTCTTTCTTCAGAGTGTTTGGCTGCAAGTGTTTTATTCTAAATGACAGAAATGAAAGAAGCAAGATGGATCCGAAAGCCATCGAAGGAGTATTCATTGGATACTCCACGCAATCAAAGACATATCGGGTCTATCTACGTGATCGCAGAACAGTCATTGAGAGTGTCAACGTTGCATTCTATGAAATGGCTGACTTTGCTTCTGAACATTTCTTGATAGAAAACACACTCTCTGCTCAAAGGAAGCAACCTGATGGAGCTGAAGCAACAAAGCAAACAACGGCTGACAGTGCAATTCTCGACTCTCTCTTTGAACATTTCTATGAAAATGCACGCACTGCCAACCAACAATTACCAACAGAAGCTGCTCAACCACCATTCATGCCTGACCTCAGTGAGGAAGAAGCTGACTCACCTCATACATCAGATCACGAAGAAACTGAGGATCATGGCACGGCAACAACACAAGCAACTTCACCAGCACAAGTTTCAGAAATACCAGCTCTAGCAAACACAGAACCTGAATCGACCCCTGAGCACTCCACTCCTCAACAAACCACATCTACCACTTTTGAGGACCCGGATCACACCATCATAACTCCAATCCCTCTAACTCATGAGCGGAAATGGACGAAAGCACATCCTGCAGAACAAATTATTGGAGATCCAAGTCGTGGAGTTTGTACAAGAACAGCCACAGCAAATGAATGTCTCTTCTCTTGCTTCATCAGCCAATCTGAACCAACCAAAGTTTCTGAAGCTCTAACAGATCCAGATTGGGTGATAGCAATGCAGGAGGAGATCAATCAGTTTGAAAGATTGGATGTATGGACCCTGGTGCCAAGACCCCCAAAGAAAACAATAATTGGCACCAAGTGGGTCTTCAAGAACAAGAAAGATGAAGACGGTGTGATTATAAGGAACAAAGCCCGACTGGTTGCAAAAGGGTACAACCAACAAGAAGGAATTGACTATGATGAAACCTTTGCACCAGTGGCCAGAATTGAAGCAATCAGGTTGTTCCTTGCCTATGCTGCTCATAAGAGTTTCACCATCTATCAAATGGATGTAAAGACTGCGTTTCTAAATGGAGAACTGAAAGAAGAAGTTTACGTGGCACAACCAGAAGGCTTTGTTGACCCTGAACGCCCACATTATGTCTACAAGCTGAAGAAAGCTCTGTATGGACTAAAACAGGCACCGAGAGCCTGGTATGATGCATTATCTGATTTTCTTGTACAATCAGGCTACTCGAAGGGAAAGATAGATCCAACTCTTTTCATCAAGCGAGAGAACAGTGACATCATGCTGATACAAATCTATGTCGATGACATCATATTCGCCTCGTCCAACCCGAACTTCTGCGAAGAATTCAGTAACTTGATGCGCACTGAGTTTGAAATGAGTATGATGGGAGAGTTGAACTTCTTTCTAGGGCTACAGATCAAGCAATTGCCAGACGGAATCTTCATCAGCCAGTCGAAGTACATCCATGAAATGCTCAAAAGATTTAAGATGGACAGCAAGTCAACCATGAAAACCCCCATGTCTCCCTCACAAAAGCTCGACTCTGACCCTTCCGGGATATCAGTCGATGCTACCAACTATCGGGCGATCATCGGTTCCTTGCTGTACCTGACATCTAGTAGACCGGATATTGTCTTTGCAACTTGTCTGTGCGCTCGCTTTCAAGCAGATCCAAAGGAATCACATCTGAATGCAGTAAAGAGAATCCTGAGATACCTGAAAGGAACAGTCAACTTAGGACTTTGGTATCCCAAGGACACGGGTTTTGACCTTGTTGGTTACTCAGATGCTGATTTCGCAGGTTGCAAGTTAGACAGAAAGAGTACATCCGGTGGTGCTCAATTTCTGGGAGAGAAGCTAGTCTGTTGGTCCTCCAAGAAGCAGAACTGCGTGTCAACTTCTACAGCCGAGGCAGAATACGTTGCGGCTGCTAGTTGCTGTTCACAAATCCTATGGATGAGGACACAACTCAGAGACTATGGCTTCTTATTCAACCATATTCCCATCTACAGCGACTCCCAGAGTGCAATCGCCATAACTAGCAACCCCGTTCACCACTCGCGCACCAAGCACATCGATTTGCGCTATCACTTCATCAAGGACCATGTGGAGAAGGGAGATGTTGATTTATATTTTGTTAACACCGAGCTTCAACTGGCTGACATATTTACTAAGGCATTGGATGAAAAGAGATTCCAGTTCCTAGTATCTAAGTTAGGCATGTTAAACTTCGATCCTATGTAATTGGGCTATCTCCATGGTCTGAATAAAATGTGTGCGTGTGTGGTGTGAGTTGCATGTGTTGAGGGGGAGAAAAGGGAGAAAATAAGAAAGAGAGGAATACTTTGAGGGGGAGAAAATCAGAAAAAGAGTGTGTGTGAGTGTGTGAGAAAATCAAGAAAAGAAAGAAAAAGAGTGTGTGTGTGTGTGAGAAAATCAGAAAATCAGAAAAAGAGTGTGTGTGTGTGTGTGTGAGGAAATCAGAAAATCAGAAAAAGAGTGTGTGTGTGTGTGTGTGTGAGGAAATCAGAAAATCAGAAAAGGAGTGTGTGTGAGTGTGTGAGAAAATCAAGAAAAGAAAGAAAAAGAGTGTGTGTGTGTGTGTGTGTGAGAAAATCAGAAAATCAGAAAAAGAGTGTGTGTGTGTGTGTGTGTGTGAGGAAATCAGAAAATCAGAAAAAGAGTGTGTGTGTGTGTGTGTGTGTGAGGAAATCAGAAAATCAGAAAAGGAGTGTGTGTGAGTGTGTGAGAAAATCAAGAAAAGAAAGAAAAAGAGTGTGTGTGTGTGTGTGTGAGAAAATCAGAAAATCAGAAAAAGAGTGTGTGTGTGTGTAGAAAAACAGAAAAGAGAGAAAACGAGTGTATGTGTGTGTTTTTCATTTTTTTTTTCATGCACATTTCGAGGGGGAGTTTTGATCTGAGAAAGTTTTCTTAATAAACTCTAGCTTGGGGCCCAAAATTTTAAAATTCTCTAAACCGGGCCCGCTCTTGACATTTGGGCCCAAATTACTTTTCACAAGGCCCAAGTTCCAACTGTTCGCATATAAAAGGAGACTTCGAGAACAGTTTCTCGCTTAAATCTCATTTTCTCGCATCTTGAGTTCTCGAAGTCCAACATCTTTCTCGCAATTCCTTTCTCGAACTCAATCTTCTCGAATCCGTTCAAAAGGTAGAAATAATGGAGTTCAAACATGAAGAACTTAATGACAATGATTTTCGCACTTCAAAACGGGTTCTCGAATCTCACTCGAGAAGGTTTTTCTCGGAGTTGGATCTCGAGAACCATTTTTTTCGAACTTGGAAACGTGAATTCGAAAAGTTTTAATTTGATTATTTTTATGATTGTGTGAATTTGCAGGTGGTTCTCGACATATTCTCTGAGTACGAACTCGAGAAATTCACTTTCTCGATGTTTAGAACTCGAGATCAATTTCTCGATATTTCAAAATTCGAGGTTCGGTTCTCGATATTAAACCTCGAAAAGAGTCTTTTCGATATTTAATACCGAGAACCTACTTCTCAAAGTTAGAAATACCGAGAAGAGGTTCTCGATACTAAACCTCGAGAAGATGGTTCTCGATGTTTAAATCTCAAGAAGGACTTTTCGATACTTCCATATCGAGAACCAAGTTCTCGATATTTGAGTATCGAAAAGAGCTTCTCGATATTTAAACCTCGAGAACCTACTTCTCGATATTCAAACCTCGAGAAGTTAGTTCTCGTGGTTTACACTCAGAAATTTTCTCGTGGTCCCACCTGTACACATCTGATCTGAAAAATTGCAAAAACAGAACAAAAATAAAACTTTCATTTGAACAATGTGCTGACCCAATGTCTTCAGCTAATCATGTCAGGAACAGCCAAGAATACACAATCAAGCAATGAACTGTACCCAAAAGAGAACTGGGTCCCACTTCATGACAACAACTTCCAATTGGACCTGAAGCTTTTCAAGTGTCAGGACCCAGTCATTCTCTCCATTTTACAGAAGCACTACCTTTGGACCGCATTCAATGAAGCCAAACCAGTACCAATGGTTTACCTGCAACAGTTCTGGGGCCTGATGCACACAGCCTCAGAAAAGGACAGGTCAAAAATCATGACCAAGCTGAACGACAAGAGAGTGGTGCTCACACCCTCCACAATCAGGGAGACACTGAAGCTCCCGGTCCTACAGAACTACGTACCCCTGCCTACCAATGAAGAACTGATCAAGGGGATGAAGGATTTAGGCTATGACAGCCCGCTGCCCCTGCTGTCAAATTTCACTATCTCCAACCTGCCCCACCCATGGAAGAGTCTGTTCGGCCTGGTCAACAAATGCTTGTCTCCTAAGCATGCCGGACATGACAAGTGCAACAAGCAGATCCTACAAATCTTCCATGGGATTGCATATGACAAGAAGTACGACATGGCCCAGCTCTTCTGGACAGAGCTGATGGACCAGGTAAAGATGAAGGAAAACAACAAGGGAAGCACAATTCCCTACGCTCGGTGGCTGGCACTGATTATCCACAACATGTTGGAAGCCACCCCCACAATGCCTAAGCGCAAGGAAGACAAACACTTCGCCGCTCCAAAGCTCAAGTACTTTCAGAGAGACAGCAATAAAGCTGAAGCACTGCCTATTCCGGACTCCCTGCTTGACCTAGCAAACCCTAGGGATAAGGCAGTCATTGACTACAAAGAGTCGTTGAAGAGAACGGTTCCTATGGTTCAGCAAAACCCAGCTGGACCTTCCCCGGGAACCAAGCCGAGAGCGAGTGAGGGTAAGAAGAAGAGAGCCCCGCCACAGAAACCAGTGGCAACCCGGCCTAATGATGATCAGTCTGGTAACTCTTCCGAGAGGACCCAGACTGCTGAGGGCCACCCTATCAATGCTGAGGACACTGCCGATGAACCATCAAGCCAGGCCCCTTCTAATAAGGCTGGTGGTGAGGCCTCCGATAGCATGGCCAAGGGAAAGGAGAGGAATGATGATGATGATAATGCAGATGATGATGATGACATGGAGGGAGTCCTGATCAGCAACAGGAAAAGAGCCGGAAAGAGAGCCATTCCGATAGACTTCGACTCCTCATCGGACAATGAAGAGGATGCTCACATGTCCCGACCACTTAAGGGCATTGTCATCAGTGAGCAGCGCTCCAAACACAACAGCGACAAATCTGCATCATCACAGCCTAAGAAGAGGCTAAGAAAGAAGAGTACAGTGGAGGAGGAGCTGGCACTATACGATGACTGCGACACCTTTGTCACCATAGACCGAACCACGCCCCTAGGAGCAGGAGCTGACCTTGTCAGTTCCCGGGTAGAAGTCGCAGCATCTGGTTCAACTGCGCGTGCACAGCCATCTCCCATCCACTCTCCAGTCTCCCAACAGACTGGAGTTTCAATATCTCAAGGGGAACTTACACCGACCTCACTGATTCCTTCCGAATCTGCTGAGAGACTTAGTGGTCAACAGCCCCGGACCACTACCCCCATCCGTTCTATCACTTCGAGTCTAGGTGTCACCATTCCTACATTTTTGAATTTTTCTAGGACACCTACACTATTCACTGCACATACAGGTGCACTCACCCTGAATGCAACGACCGGAGTGCAAACTATGATGGTCGGAAGCCCTGCTACGCCAACAATGCCTCGATCATTGAACGCAGGCCACACATCAGCTGTCTTCACTGATGCTGTGACAACAGTTACAACCCCTGTAACTGGTACCATTATCCCCGAAGACATTCTCGTATATCTGAACAGCTTTCTAGAGTCTACCATTAAGCCATGGGTGCATGAAGCAATAACCGCTAATGCACAAGACTCTGGAAGTACCCCAGTTGTTCAGAATATACCATCCAAACCCCAGCGCCAGCGGATACTTGAGCATGTTGCTTCTACTAGCCAACCCTCAAAGCCAAACCAACCCTCTACCTCTACCAATGAGCAACCCACTACTTCAGCTAGCCATAAATCCCTAGCCACTCTCTCTAGCATGGTCGAGCTAGACATAACATCCCGAGGTGCATCTCCTATAGATGTTAACCAAGGACGGAATGGAAGTCCTGATGATGCTACCATGAGTACATCTTCTTCTTCAGGCCATCAGCTAGAACCTAGTTCGAAACTGATGTCAACGGGCAATCCTGAGGATCCCGGAGTCACTCAGTCTCAACCAAGGGAGGATTGGCCGCATGTAACAAAGCATAGAGGTCTGGTCTCTGCGCAAGAGCATCGTGTTGAGATAATTGAGGATCCCTGCAAGTCTCACCAGGATCCCGATGCTACGCCAGACATATCGCCACAGCAGCAGCAGAATCCCTCCAGCCAACACGATGATCAAACACCCGATGAACTTGAAGAAATTCTTGTTTATGACAAATGGCCCCGCCAGTGGACAGAATGGGATGATCTTAGAGTGGAGGCGGAGCAGTACGAAATGTGTCGAAGTTGGCAGCTCAGAGAGTTTCTCAATAAATATCATGCACAAATGATTGGGCTCGACAATGATGAGATAAAAGAAGGAGAAAAATACAAGGAGCCTAAATCTGTCACGAAACAAAAGACTACTCCGAAACCCCTGGACAGTGTCAGGATTAAGACTCCCTTTCTGGAAGAAATCAAAGAACGAATTTGGCGCACACCTGAGAAGATCAAGACCTACAGAGAGCTCAGGATGCGTGGCATCAATCACCTCAAAGGAAGAGACAGAGGTGGAAACTTGTACATGCTAGGACACAGATCCACAGGAGAACGACGACAAACTTTGAATCATAATCTTGCAACAAGCGGATGTCCAGTACAAACAATCCTGAAAGTAACAGAAGAATACTTAGAGAAGATCAAATTCATGGTCTTTCACCTACAGAGAACTGATGGATCAACATTCACCTGTCAAGAAAATGATTTCTTTCTGTTACATATGGACGACGTCTATCAAATGTTTATGAGATGCAGAGAACTACCAGTCCATAAAGACAGACTTGCAAAGGAAGGTTTTGAAGCCATAAAAAGGTTCATGATGAGACAAATTCGTTATCATGGAGGTCATGATCTTCAGATGGGCCTGGAAATGAATTATCCCAAAGTGAATCTAACAAAGCCAGACCTTGACAGACCAGGGATAGAAGACTTCCCAGAAGACCACATCTTTGACAACCCAGTCTCGGTCATCTATCTGAATCATGAAGGAAAGAAGCGGCTTTTGTTTGTCAGTGAAATAAACAAATATTGCGATGGGACACTAAAGATCATCAGAAATAGATTGCAATCAAAAAGGGAAGAACTCGTCAAGAAGTCAACAGAAGCTACAAAGGATGAACTCAGGGAGCTGGAAAGAACAGAAGATGTCCTAAAAGCCATAAAGACACAACTTGAGAACAGAAATTCACTCAGGAGCTATGAGCACGCGCTAAACCTCAGAAAGAACTATTACAAAGCTCAGAAGTGAAGAAACCCAGCAAGACGGCACTTGACCACAAAGGGGGAGATTGTTAGAACTTTTATTGTGGGTCAAGTTTGTCTGTAATGTCTTGTTTAAATAAAGTAGACTAGTTATACCATTTATGGTATTAGATTAGTATTTATTATGTAGCAAATAAGGTAAAGGGAATAAGGCCCAAAAAGGCCTTGGCCCAACTTCCAAGGTTTACCTAAATCAGTAACCTGTACAGCGCCTATAAATACGCGCCTTGTGTACAGGTACCGATATCGATCAATACACATTAGCCTTACGCTGCCAAATTTACTTCTCGATACTACAGAAAGAAGGTTTCACTGTTCTCGATAAATCTTATATCATTATATGAAATCTTTCTCTTCTGTCTATCGATGATGCTCATCTAGCTGATCGTTAGTCTGCAAAACTGGGACCAACAATATCTCTTCTCATGCACTTTGGAAACTACGAGAATTTATTTATAGGGATCATTATTGGCGGAAGGTCTCTAAAGTTGGGATTATTCAGAAATAATCGATAGTTGGAATTATTATGGGCGGACCATCAATAGTTGGGATTATTACTATCAATTTTTTCTTTATTTTTTAGGAAAAGGTGGCCAGTGCTGGCATTTAGGAAGTAAACATGAAAACTATAGTAACAATGAACAAAGTTTCATTTCCAGTAGGTGACAAAATTGAAATGTTGCCAGAGGAAAGGAATGTTGCTAGTTTATTTGAAAATGAAGAATAAATGTATGTGTATGAATGTATGATAGTGACTAGTATTTTATACTTCACCACTTCAATGCTGATGTAGTTATTTATGATGTTCATGTTAGGGTTTCCCCAATAAAGTTAACGCATATAAGATGGTCTTATACTACAATGTATACTCAAACATACCATGCACTATACAATATCCAATCATATGAAAAGGATAATTGACCAGCCAGTATAAAAGTGAACATGATTACGTAATACATTAAGGGGTGGTAAATACCGGAATGTCATTGTCAATTGTTTTGGGAATTCCGGCCACAGAAACATGGAGACCACGCCGTCTAATTTCCTGAAACATACGACGAAAACTATTTTAATAAATCATCAAGACCTTAATCCCAACTGCGTTAGATCGGTGGGATAAATTTAGTGTCAACTAATTGACTAAAACTTGTTAAAACTCTAAGTTCATCATGAGTTTTTCAAGTTGCATTGAAAAGATCATGAGACAGGAAAGAACTGATGAAGTTGTTTCATACTACGTATGTCACTATGTCATATTTAAAATGTTAATTTTGAAATTTACATTCACATCTGTCTTGAAGCATGTTTTAATATTCACCATCATCTAAAAGAAATTAAAATATACATATGGATCACAATTCTATTAAGTAGTGATATATTTTTTAAGATCTTTTCCAGTTACTTTTAAGTATAGAAGTAGATCAAAGGGAAAAACAACAAAATGAAAACCTTATAGATTAGTGCTGCTCCTTTCTGAGTTCCATCGCCACCAATTATATACACCTGAAATGATGATTACAACAATTAGAGCTAGATGAAATTCATATCTCAGAAGTGCAACAAATCTAAAAGGGATTAGAATGATACTAGCTAAAGTATTCTACAGCCCACCAAAATCTCTTGATTGAAATACCTGGTTAATTCCACGTTCCTGTATGCTATCTACAATTTTGGTGGTATCATGACCTCCTCTAGATGTTCCAAGGATTGTACCACCACGTTTATGTATGTCATTTACAAGCTTTGGGGTTAATTTTTTTGTATTCCGCGCATAGAAACCCATATACCCACCCTAAGAAGAAGAAATAAAAGCAGTATTAGACAACAGTGACAAAAGAATGCACATTGCAACCACTTGATAGAAATTTATGTGTTTCATTTACAAGGTCTGAAGTTATATTTATTGTATTCCTGGCATAGAAACTTCTACAGCCATCCATGAAGAAAAAAATAAAAATAAAAAACACAATCAAAAAACAAAAGAAAGAAAATGCACAACTGTTTTCATACAGCCAAATCACTCTTGAAAGCCCAGACTAATCATCCACTACACCTACACTTATCATGCAAGGTGTAAACTAGAATGCATGAGGTCTATGTGAAGGGCACATTGTTAAACATCATACTTTCAACAATATTAATCAATGTTGTGTAAAATAATCAATTAATTAAATGAATGAACGAACAAATAAATATAGCGGTTTTCTGTAATATAACCGAAGTAAAAGTCATTGGCGAAACTATGATGGACGCTGCACTAGATAAAAATGGTCACACTACATTGATGAAATGATCATTGCACATAAGGCAATTACATTTTTTCAACGAATTCCATTTTCATAATATATTTTCGTTATTATTCCATAAATAAATACAATTACAAACTCAGTGGCTCTTTTGTATATTCAGCCTGTTCACATAATCAGAGGAAAGTGAAGAAGACATACGAATGTATGAATTATGAATAATGCATAGTAGCTAGGGTGTATAAACAATTTGCAAGAAGCTTACTTCTATTCCAAGGACTTCAGTGACACCATATGTGTGAAGGCTATGAACAATTTCCCTGATCACAGTATTTAAGCCAGGGCATAAACCACCACATGTTACAATACATGCATGCACCTCACTTGGACAAAAATACACCTGAGCAATTTTGCAGTGTCACATCAAGAAAAATGTATTGATATTTTATATTACTGAAAGGTTATTGATTGGAAATTTGTATCTAATAACTGAGCAGCAAGCATACCTTTTGACGAGGACCAGCACGTCTAAAATGTACACCTCTTGGACTATCAATGTGAACAACAACCTAAATAGGAGTAGACATCGCAGTCTAAATTTTTTCATATCAAAATATATGGCTTTTGCCAGTACACAAGACTGCTATAACACTACAACTTGGACATATATTGAAATAAGATGTGGTTTTGAATACAGTTTTTTTTACAAACATACATATTGGGGCTTGACATAGTACGCCCTTCTATAGTCTTTCTATGGACCGACTCTCGCTTATATGATGTACCAAATAATAAATTAACAGAGCCATTTGAAAAACAGAGATTACCTTTTGGGGCACTACATCTTCCATGTCAACAAAGTATTGTCTGAAATCATGTCGAACATGTCAATGATGTTAGAACTCATGAAATGACCTAAATAGCAGAGGATGAGATTTTAAAAATATTCAATGGATGAGCTCTTAGTCTCTCTAGCTACCAGACAGAACATTAATACATAACATAAGAGAAAATACAACTTACTTCACAACTGAATATGCAGGATCAGAACGCAATGGATTAGAAAAAGTCTGCATAAAACACAAATAAAAAGTCAATGTAAAAATCTAAATAATAAGCATGTAGAGCAATATCTTTAAGAAAATGCATTTTCAACCAGAATGCCATTACAAGCTTACTATATGTAGCATATATTCAATTCTTTTCACAAAGGTTATGTTTAACATTCCTATTGGAATAAGCTCATGAAATATTACTTCATAATAGAAATTAGGTCTCCCCTCCTTTTTGCTGGAAAGGCACTTTATTTTTACTTTTATCTATGACAAATTTGACAGATCAACATTTTATGGTGCAAAATGCTTCAAAAGAATAACCTAACATATATGAATCAAAATTTTGGCCCTTTTATCAATTACCTGCATTTGAAATATGCTTTAAGGATGGAAAAATATTGAGGTTGAGAACAGATAAAAACAAGAAAGTATGAGACTATCTAACATTCTAACCAATGAATGTGTTAATAGTAATAGCATCCTATTGGACATATGGATCATCTCCTCAAAAAAAAAGTGTTGTACAAACTACTAGTTGGCTCAAGTTTCAATGTTACAGTATTGGTCCTTGAGCACAAAGAAAAATTCGACAAGGCCAGCACTCCAAAATTCCAAATCATTTGGCCAAGTTATACACTTGGGATTACACGATGGATCAATGACCCTAACAATACTTGGGTAAGGTACTCCAGAACCAAAATTAATAGTGCTTGTTGACTGCGTTAGTTAGTTATAAAGATGGCAACCATATTGACCATATTGACCTGCTCAAGTCAAAACGGAGAAAATCATATTGACCTGGATGGGAAATAATCATTTTACTTCTAAGGGTCACAAGGCTATATATTTGGGATATTGGCATGCTTTTATCCACATTATTGACAGTCCAATCCATTTAACTATGTTAAGACACGGGATTCCATCCTAAAAGGTCAACCTGTTAGGAGGAGTAGCCCAGAGCTTAATATAGCACTCGTTTCATCCAAACTTTTCCGGTGTGGGATATTTAACAAACTATTACTTAAAAACTATAAACTGTTATAAATAATAAATTATATTACCTCCGTTCTTAAATAATCGCAACATTAGAAATTTTACGCTATTCACGAGCTCTACTTTAACTATATTTTATTTACTAATGCATTAAGAATTTAATTTTTTAAATACAATTAAATTCCTCTCATTTTAATTTTTCAAAAAGTGATTTTTTATTTTTATTACAAATAGGAAATTAAATATATTAATGGTAAAAGTTGTGCGTTGGCAAACCTGAAATTGGAAGTGTTGCAATTACAAGAGAATGGAGGAAGTACTAAATCTGTCTCACTAAACTTTGGCAGCTTTCTTTATTTGACTGTCCTAAATACTTTATCACATATCCTTGTAACGTAACTAATTTGTGGTTAACACTATTATACTCGTCTACATAAATCTCAATCACACTACTAAAATTTCTTATTTTACGTGCAAGTCAAACTTGATAGCGCTATATATAAGAGAACAATGGAGTATATGAATAAGTGTGGAGATGAATTCAAAACGTGTACTAATATGTAAACATGTACAAAGACCCATGCATACCTATATAGTAAAAAAGTATTTGCTAAATCACAAATCACAACCATATAATTTCATATTATTCCCATTTTTTAAACGTAACTCAGAATCAAATCAAACAGAGAATAATTTTATGAGACAGAGAGAGTAACTCTTCTTGGGCTGAATTTGATGCTAACATAATTTTCTAACTTGTTAGTGAAATATTTTGATTTTTCATATATACTTAGTTCAGAATGAAACAGGTTGGGAAGTCGGATATTGTACCAGATCCGTGAATGAGACATCTCATATGTTGGCATGTCTATGATGGATGGGTGTTCTTATTGTAATTATCCTCCTAGTTGTATTGTAAATCAATTGGCTAACGATAGCTTAATTTAATGAAAATTGAGGTTTCCAGTATAAAAAAAAAGTTCACTTTGCTAATGTTTAAATCTAGTATGATTTAATTTTTCATATTTAGAGTTTTAGACCATTATGCTCATGTTTAAATCTAGTATAATAACCCTATAGCTCATTCCAATACATATTTTTCTTAACATTTCACGTGTACCCATCCTCTTTTTAATCATATTTTTCCAATACAAAACATTTCATGCGTAGTTTCTTAGCTATTAGCTATAACTCCTTAATAACATGGCAGTGTTTTGGATTTTAAAAAATAACATCAACAATTACAATGCATTCGTCATCGGTGGTTATGGTCTTACAAGTAGCCTGGGGACGAAGTGCACCCCCCCAAAAAAAACTATTAGGTATATTTACTCCATAATTTTAATATATGTGTGTGTTTATATGTATTCTTTTTATATTATAATCCTCCTACCGGAAATTTCTGAGTCTGCCGGTGCTTATAAGGTGCTCTCTTCGCTTAGTTTTCAAGAATGGCTAATTTTATCATTCAATCATTTCATGCGGCATAAGATGAAGTCAAGAAGAATATGCATGACAACACATTTATTCAATGGTTAAATCAATCAAATAGACACGCATGCATACACATAGATGATAGAGGCGTAAGAGCTAGCATACAAGGATGTTGGGGAGGTAATCGCTCAAGTGAGGAACATCTTCAAGCACATAGCCATTTGGTCCCTTCACCACCTTCATCTCTTGAGGATTGTTTTCCCCGGCCATTATTCAATTCAATTCAATTCCAGGTCAAATGAAACTACATTCAAATTGCATATGACTTGGTGTTTTTGTCTATAAAATTGAGTTTCAAAATCCAAAGAGATGTGGTGATGCGATTTTCAGAAGACCCTTTCCTTGAGTCAGTAGAAAAATTAGTGAAAATATGGCGTTCATAATTGGAAACAATTTGATCGCTCCGCATGTTTCTCTCCATGGTTTTATATTACAACCACATAAGATTCAACTAGGCGATCACCTTTGAGGGGAAAAACCACTTGATAATCACAAAAGTTAATCATGTCCAATTTGGTCTCTTTACTACATTAAATCAACTACAATCTGACTCAATTTAAAGCAATAAAGTAAAAACAAAAAATTGTAGCAAAAAACAAAATAGTCAATCAACAAAATTGAAACCAATATTTTAGAAGAAAATTTTCCCTTTGGCTCCCCGCTCCTCGCTACCCATGAAAAAACAATCCTTGCTTTTCCTCGACAAAAAAATCAACGTGTTTTTCGTGTCAATCCATGAACTAATATGAAAAGTTTTCCAAAATCGTCAATTTGATCAGTCACCGAAAAGGAGGTGCATTCGGATACAAATTTTATCACAAACATCATGGTGGTTCGAGAGGAGGGCGAGTGCCCAAGAACCCATCACCGTCATCTATCAGTGTTACAATTTCAGAAAAAATGTGTAGAACAAGCATGCCAATCACAAAAGCAAAAACTCCGCTATCAGCTCCACCGATAAGAAATACTATACACCAATCCTAAACACTACAAGGAAAGAAACATACCATATTAAATAGAATTGTCCTCACGAAAAAATAACTTTCATATGATAAAACTAAAATTGTTGTGTCATACGCTAATACGCCCAACCCCTATCAATTATAATCAATTTCAAATCAAATAGTTTGTTGCCATGGATGTGGCAATCAATTGATTTTTTATAAAATGTTATCATTTTTATTATGCTCCAACTTTTACAAAACATATGTCAGATTAAATAACGTTTGAGTTTTTCATGATACCAAACTTGCATATGCTCATTAAAAAAGAAATCTTCCGATTTATTTAAGTGATATGATAAAAGCATGGTGCATGTGAATTTTACTAATTTGGTATGGCCCAATTTGTTTTAGTCTATTTTAATTTAGTCTGATTTATGTAAATTTAACTTGATCTGGGATCTACATAAGTCCAATAAAAACATATTGTCCGTTTATATCTTTCTGTGCGACATGTCTCTTTATGAAAAAGAAATTAGTTTTCGAGCAATATTGGGATGCGATATTTTCTATGGAAAACATGTGTAGGCATATAAATATGCATATGGGCTTAATGCAAAATCACCTTTGAAATATGTCAGAGAAAAAAAAGTGATGACAATTAATTTATTACTACTATTTAAATGTTACTTATTTAATTCAATAATGATGATGTCATCAACAGCAATTGTACTTAGTTTTTCTAATTATGTAACATTTTTTAATTTTTTTTTATATTTAATCAGATCATGAATACGGATATATTCACTGATGGTCATTCCCTTGTGCATATGCACAAGTACTATACCAGTCACTTTTTTTAATTCTTTTTTTTGTATAATCTAATTGAGAAGATATATATTAATGAGAAAAATATTTGCAATTTAAAAAATGCATATGGGGGGCAAGAACTCATTTATAATGAGGCATTATTTTATAATTATAATAGCAATAAGTAGTGTCGATCATAGTTATATCACTAGTATAATAATATAATAAGGACAATATTCGATACAGAGATGATCGGAAGGGTATGATGTACAAATATTGTCAAACATGGTACGGGAAAACTTATTGAAACATATTAAAAAGAAAATTGAGATAAAGATATTGGGACATATGACGTAATTAATATGAATTAAGTTATAAGTACCTCATACGTGTGAAAGTCAATAGTACTATCTTATATTAAAAACAATATAAGATATTGTTGCCCACAAGATATAAGTACCTCATACGTGTGAAAGTCTTTCTACGACCTATGCATACGTGTGAAAGTCTTTCTACAACCGCAGCGAATGCGGGCAACGTGTGAAAGTCTTTCTATACGACCGCGGCGAATACTTTGACAAAATTTGGTTTATGCGGTGGCAGCAACTTTTACATATATTAATTGTTGTTGGTTTTCTTTTTATTATATTGCCCGAAATGGACAATTTAACATGTTGCTTACCAAATCATAGTTTAACACATTTGCTCCAAATTCATAGTTTAACACATTTGCACACCAAATCAAAATCTTTACATAAAGTATGGGGTAATACAACGTAATCACTTATAATCAAGGTACTCATCCAATACCAAAAAAATGCTAATAATGTTGGTTATTTAAAATAACCAACTTTATACAGAGTATTGTGTCCCTAAAAGGTATAAAATATAAATAAAATATTAAATTGAGTATAAGGCTTTTATAAAGGCAACTGAAGACCTACAAAATATGGTCAATATTGTAGCTATGCAAAAAAAATGCCAAGGAATGAATACATTGATGACGACTGAACCTTGTTCAAGACTTGCAAAAAATAAAAAATTCTTAAAAGAATAATTGTGCTTCTTGTCAAAATAAATATATAGCTTAATGACACTATGGTGCTGAATAAAGTGATATTACTTTGACTGAATATGCTCCAAGATGTTTCCTAAGTAGTGAAATCTCTTGTTCACATCAAAAGCACATTAAAAGTATAAAACAAACGGAGCCTTACTTCTATAACTTGATCTTACAAGCAGTAAGCAACCAGTTACCATTTTGACTCCACTTTGACACAAAGAACAATATTCTTGTGGTCATGACTGCAAAACAGAAAGGAGAACAACATTACATTGAGATGAATTTGCTCCTGGCATCAGCAACTAACAGAAATGTCCTAAAAATTAAATAAAATATACTCCCTGTCTTACAATAGCATCCTCCACTGACAATGAACACAGCTCTCTCCCTGACTTAGCACCTCAAACTTTAACAAGATTATCTTTTCCACCTGATGACAGAATAATATTATCCATAATAAGAGAATTTCCCCAAACTTTTTAATACCATGAAAGGACATTTTTGCATGTGTTAAAGGAGTATACAGTTCCGGGGGAAAGGTTTTAAAGGTAGATAGTGTGATGTTTGAACCTGTGGAGTAAAGACTAAAAAACGGTTTAGGGGGTGTTTGGAACTAATTCTGATTCTGCTTCTTTTTTAAAAGCAGAAGCAGAATCAAAATCAGTTTTTAGAAGCAGGAGTAAATTAGAGCACTAGAATCACTTCTGGACTTTCACCCAAACACTCCAACTTCTTATTCTGCTCCCTGAAGGAGCTGAAGCAGTTTTAAGAATCAGATCCAAACACCCCCTTACTCAGGAAGCAATAGAAAAAGTAAATAAAAAGCAGACAGACAAGTGCATGAAAACTGCAGAGCAACATTACAACCATGGCCTTCCTAAGTCGAATGGTAAACATAAAAAGCTTAGAAGTAAATAAGGAACCATTCTTTGATAAGAAATTTCCAAGAAAATTTAACCTGCAAAGCACATTACTTAAGTCCATCATCAAATAACAAACCTTAACCTTTGATAATGTTCATTTAAGCCATTTCTTGTGCAAAGGACATAGGAATTGCATACTCAGATAAAAGAACTCTTACTTCTTTTTACAAACATAAATTATTATTAGTAGTTTTATAAATTCGTAGAAATGTTATACGGAGTATTAAACTTTAATTAGATCACACTACAAGAAAAGTTACATTTCTTGACACACATTTTTGTTGACACATGTAAAAGTGTCATAATATCTGATATATTTTGACACATATGTGTGACAAGATAATTCTTTAGACATTTTTTTTTAAAATCACGTATAGGTAGAAGTGTAGAACTCGGTTAAATAAATGTATGTATTTATTGGTGACTAACACTTTGTTAAATAAATGTAAAAAATTATTAATAAACAGTAAAAAGCATTCAAATTAAAAAAGAAGAAAGATAATGGCCTAAGCTATTGAATCGGCACTTTTAGACTACCCACCTAAAAATCGCAGCTCAAATCCATCATCGTCAACTTCTAGATCAAAGCAGGAGATTATCTCTACTCTATAGCTCAATCTTCCTTGTCGATCAAATCAACAGATTTTCCTTGCTCTCGATCTTCCTTATTAGCGAATTTGCGCCTTGGAGAATCATCCGCCAAATTCGCCCCTCAACCAAATTTCCAGGATTCATCGTATTTCAGTCTCTCAGTGTCGCAAGTAAAGAGGTATTGCCTCTACTTTTCAACGATTGCTTAATTTGTTACTAGAGTGATCGATCTTGTCATTTCTTAATACCGACTTCTAAATCGATCTAATTTCAACTACAGTATCTATGGCTCTTAAAATTTGTTGCAAGATTGATTGCCTTTTTATAGATTTCTATCCCAATATGTTTATATTCTTAATAATCTTATATATTAATGAATTGGATAGATTTTTTTTAATAGAATGACAGTTTTTACAATTGCTCAATATCATTTTGTTTACGCTGGTGATCACCCTTCTCTGGATTCAAATGGATCTCTAATTAGGAGGTGATCACCCTTCTCTAGATTCAAATGGATCTCTAATTAGGATATATGGTTTTAACATGGGTGAACTATATTGAAACAATTGATTTCTATATTGTTTTTACTTATTTTATGTTAAATGACATCTTATTAGTGAAAGTTGCAGTCCAATGAACTTTTCATTTTGTGAAGATAAATTGAAATCTCTTTTAATTTTAAACTAGGCTGCAAATGTTCAAATTGAGATAGCAATCTCGTGTCTTTCTATTCAAAACATTTCTTAGAGTGTTATTAAGCATCGAATAAACCTATCTCATAATGTAGGTATTACTTCTCAACCGTGATTAATAATATAATAATGTTGAGATGTGAAAAGCTATTGAATCAAACAGGGATAAATAATTAAAGGTCTCCTTTTTAGATTAAAATACATAAATAAGGAATAAAAGTTCAGAATATATGTAGTTTAAGAATCAAAACAACATAAAGGCTCTTGTAGATTCATTGTAAGAATGTTTTTCTAGACTTGCATAGAGTTGGACATGATGAGGATAATGAAATTTATGTCACTCCAACAACGGAAGTGGAAGTTAGTGATGAATAAGATGAATAAACCAGTAAAACTGCTACATAAATAGCCACACTTCTTATTAATTAAAGACTCGTGTTATGTGTTATATTTGGAGTATATTACCAAATGTTTACTATTGGAACTTCCTCTACTAGTTTTATCTTGATTCTGTATAAATAATTTTTGCTTCAATGACATTGTAACATTTTGCTTGATTTGAAGTTTTCTATTTGCATGTGTTACTGATCTTGACCAGGTACACACCCCTCTTCCGATGGCTTTCTAGTTGGTTCTCTAACTATTGCTATAATGTAATAAAGATATATGAATAAGTGTTCACTTAAATGGTGTAATACTAATCTATATTGTATTGTGTTGACTAGGGATGGCGCGTAAGAGGTTGAACGTCGTCTCAATCAATAACACTCCAATAGGAGAAGAAGGAAATTAACTTACTCAGTTCTTGGGCACCCTTGTGAAGATGCCAAGTCATGTTGGAATAAACATTCATGATTGGAGAGATATCTCTTAATCTCTTATACAATAAAGGAAAATTTATGGAGCATTGTGAAGGTAATTGTAGTGTGTATTCTGGATATTAAAATTTAGCGTTTAGTTTTTACAGGGATATTGT
Source organism: Cuscuta epithymum (assembly GCA_945859915.1). Taxonomy (NCBI): domain Eukaryota; kingdom Viridiplantae; phylum Streptophyta; class Magnoliopsida; order Solanales; family Convolvulaceae; genus Cuscuta; species Cuscuta epithymum. The sequence continues at coordinate 6,429,652 of CAMAPF010000011.1, read as the reverse complement.
CATTCAATGTCCATTTTATGTGTAATAACTATTTCTTTGTTTCTTTTAATCATGTATTCTGTTCGGAGTTGGTTGCATGGGTAGTTTTGTACTTTTGCCAGGAAACTGCCTAAGGCCTCATAACTATGGGGCCTCATATATTTTAAGTTGTAACAAGGCTTATTAATAATAGTTACTTTACCTCTCAAAAAAATAGTTACTTTACAATGTTGGTTTGTAATTGAAAATTTTAGCATATTAGGAAGTAGTACAAAGATACCAGGGCATGAACGAAAATATAATAGCTATTTAAATATTTAGCCCCTTATAGAAATGACTATAGAAGAAAGATACTCAGATACGTACTAATAATGCCATAGAATCCACACATACACCGGATAGACATTCATTAATTTCTCTTGGACTCCTTATTACTTGGTAGCTATGTCAACCCCACAAAATCCACACAAAATCTATGTTATATTTAATCCACAGGCTACAATTGAGTCTTGAGGTTTGAACAAGCATTTCATTCTCCTTTTTCTTTTGATTTAAACGGTTCTTTCTTGGGGATTATCGCCCCCTTATTCGGGATACTCATCAGAATGGTATTGATCAGATGACTATCCTTCACCTACAATAGTGGTTCATTCTCCCCTTTTATGCATCATCAGTAAATACCCTTAATTCCAGAAGTTATACTGCCTTGAAATGTTCAATTTGGGTTATCAGCAAGATTGTTTTAATTAAGCTCCAAGCTTTGGGTTATCATACATGTATGTTATTTTGGTTGGGAGGGACTCACACTTCTTTTGGACCAGGGGAACTTAATGTGCTCAAGAATGAAGAAATATTGGAGTTGTATTATAGAATGCTAATTCAGATATGTGTTATACCTGATGCAGGAGACTCAATTGGCTCCATACCTGACGACGTACTACCAACACGTGGAAAGTTATTCATTTTTTTGTTTTAGTCTTTTAGTGTATTCAAGGCTCCGGAAACTGATTAAGATCTAATGTTATTCTATGTATTTAGGAAGTTCTTCATTCTTCATAATGTGGGGAATGAGGTAAATGGTACTCATGATTCTAAAGACCCTGCATTCATGCTCTGCATAAATGTGCTCCGTCCTCTCTACAACCACAAGTTCTCATACAAGATCCATGATGATTGTTTTCTCGCACTTAAAATAGATCGTAATATAGTGATGTAAGTACGAGTATCGTCTCCACAGGGACGGACAAAAGGGAATCAAGAATTAATTAAATTCAGCGATTAAAAAGAAAATAAAATAAAAGCGTCGTGCGAGATTGGTTGGTTTGGAAAATAAAACTAATGCGAACAATTAAACTAGGGGGTTCTTAAGTTCTTTCTAATTAATGACGAAGGGAACATGGATCGATTCCGGGGTAACCAGATTTCTGGCAGATCTGGCCTAATTACATGAAATTAATTTAATTGAGCTTAGCTAATCATTACTAAGTTCTTACCGCTCTCGCGGCGTAGAGTACAATAATTTAGGGGACCAGGCTGATCTCTCATGCGACAGGATCCTAAATTATTGCCAAGATGAGCGAGCTTACGGCCCCTTAATCGCTACTAATCTCTTAGCGAACGATTAAGTGTGTGTGAATGTGTCCTAGAACATATTAGATCTCTCTTAATTTATTCTACATGCAATTGTAATTCTAGTCGCGATTCTAGGTCACAAAAGATATCAATTAAATTATTCAAACACAAATTAAACGACATTCATGCAATTAAACCGAAAAGAATCTAGCCATACATCATGATTAACCTCTTCATCAATCCCAAATCCCTAATTAAAACTACTCACAATTCATAATTGAAGAATCAATAGAATTGGAATAAAAAGAATTAATTGTCATTAATTAAAAAGGTGGAACTTACAAAGAATCCCAAAAGATTGATGAACAAGGCTGAAAAACCCTCTAAATTTCGTGCTAGGCACTCTCTCTAAGCTCCGCCCTTGAAAACGGGGGTTTACAGGCTGTTTAAATAGAAAAATCGGGTGAAATTTGAGCTGAATTAGGATTTTCGGAGCCAGGCACGATCGTGCCTTCGATCGTGCCTCCGGAGCAAAAACGCGCATTTTGGGCAAGCACGATCGTGCCTCCCTCCAGGCACGATCGTGCCTGGCAGGCAGTAACTTCGCGGTGCTTTTCTCTTCAGGAACGATCGTGTCTGACTTTGAGGGCACGATCGTGCCTACTTAACTTCCGAATTTGACAAAACTTTCTTCATGAAAGTTGTAGATAATGAAGTACTCTATCCACCCCAATTTGCCGAATGTGATTTGAATCATCCAATCAAGAGATATGATCAAAATGGTGGATGGTGTCTTTATGTAATCGCAGCAGAGATCATCTTACTTCATCGTCTGTTTTCACCTTCTTCCTCTCAGATTCGTGCAAAGGTGTCTTCATATGATTTGTAGCCCTTGAAGTTAGCTTTCATATGAAACTTGAATAGTATCCATTGGTTGTTTCTACAAAGAGATATGCTTGAACGATTGACAGAAGGTCATCCTGATCGTCGTTTTCAGGCTTCATTCATCTTCTTTTGATCCCGAAGCCAATCCTAGAGCTCTTTTTCCTTCAAATCTTCATCGTGAATCTTCCGGTGACCTCCAAAGCTCTCAAATCACTCTCGAATGCTTCTCAACTCATCCCGATTTCTTCTCAAGTGCCGGTACCCGGGATCAAATTCTCTGATTTTGACTACAAACAACACAAAACTCGAACCAACGCCCGGTAAACATAACTTGAGCTAAAATTGAGACTTGCAAAACCTTAAAGCTAGGGAAAACCATCAAAACCGATCCCAACACGCATCAAATACGTGTCAAAATACGGACTTATCAATCCACAAGTTCCTATTCTTCAAGCTTAAGTTTCTACACTTTCAAGAAAGGTTGATATTCTATTAGGTGGTTTAAAAAAGAATCTCCCTCCTCAACAACTATGCACAATTCTTAGCGATTTGAATGATGAGGTAAATGTGTTTGACTTTAATTTATAGTTTACATGCATATATGAAAATTAATACATAATACATATAGCTGCATGTTTCTTAGATTAATGAAATTTGTGTGGTGTTATTATCCTTAATTTTGTTTTTGCTCACAATTAACATGGAAAGAATTTGCTCTAAAAATATTCTTAACAATAGTCTGTAAAAGTGAATACTTTAGTCAAGACTATGTAAATACTCATTTTTACAGACCCATCAGTTAAGTGCTAGGGAAATAAAAATACCGAAATGGAGAAAACTTGCCTATCTAAATCGCATGATTAGAATTTATAAGTTATAGTTAATGAGAAAATTCATTAACATATTGTGTGAGGTGGATTATGTTGTAATTAATGATCATAAGATAAATTTTATTTTACTTTGTGGTGATATTTTCAGGTCGGTGGTGAACTTTCTCCAACACACAAAAGGTCATCAACTCGAAGGATGGAGTCGAAGCCATCAACCCGAATTGAGGACTTAATTAGAGATTTAGTATATAGTTTGTATTGATTGAACAACTTATTTCAATTTGTATGTTTCAAATTATGAACTACTCTTGTGTACTTAGTTTGTACTAGTTTTTAAATAAATTTGGATACCATACTACATACTTATTTGAATTTGAGAGAAAAAATTATAGAATTTGAGAGAAAAGTCTATAATATATATATCCAACTATAAGAATAATTATAATTAGCTTATTATCCACAAATTACTATTGAACATGACTTTTCTTGACACTTGAATGTCACCTTAAAACTTCCTTGTCACACAAAGATTGTGTTAGGTTTGTATCAATTGTGTGTCACTAAAGCTGTAAAGAGATTTACTAACACTTGTATTTGAGTGTTAGTAATAGTTTTCCTAACACCTTTCCTCTTGACACTTTTTAAATGTGTTGGCAATTCTCTTGGGTATCTATCCTTGACACTTTTCCTATTTTTTCTGACACTTTTTGTGTATCAAGAAATGTTACTTTGCTTGTAGTGTCAATAAATCATTAAAATAAACTAACTGAAATGACAAAATTGAGAAAATACCTATAATAATTGAACAGTGGGCGACGGATAACTACATGGTCGGTGCACAGGCCCAGATGCATCCATTTCTGATATCCTTAAAACCCAAATGATTAAACCCAAGTAATTAAAACAAATGAACATCTCTTTTTAAGTTCATGGAAGTGAAAATTAGTTGAATGAGCCACGAATCTTAGTAAAAAAACTTACAAATCTGACCTACAATAACCCAATACAGCTTGAGGCAGCTTTGGTAGGTGGAGGCGCGAGGTGGCGTTGCTAGGTAGAGGGTGAGAAGGCAAAGTGGCGAGGTCGAGCGTTAACACAACTGCTCTTTGTCGGCATCACTGCACTCCGCCGGAATTAGTGGTATTCACGTCAACGTTACTTCTATTCCCACTCGTGTTCCTATTCTGTGCTAATGTCTCCGTCCTCTATGCAAGTGTTACTACTCACTGTCATACACAACAAAGAAGACAACGGGATTTCAAAAAAGACATCGTGAGACTATCCATTTTTTTTTTATTTAGTGCAAACCACCCTCCATCGGTGCATGTATTCAATGCACAATTTCAGTCACTGGAGACTATGACCGGCCTCTACTATTGGTGTTCCGGGTGAACACCAGCTCTCTGGAGCCATCACCGGGTAGACCATGGAGCGAAATTCACTAACACCTCAATCAAAATATCCACCTTCTTCAGTGATGTTGAGTGAAAACCAAATGTGATGTCCTTTCTCACAAATCCTAATCTCAATAAGAAGAAAGAGAATAAGAGGAGGAGGAGGAGGAGGACATCTAATGGCTCACCCTTGAGAGAGTGTGAGAGCAGAGAGCAAGAGATAATTAGATGCAGGATATGACAGGCTAGCAGTGGTGACATTTGTAGGAGGATCGATCGAGAGGAGTATTAGGAAAGCGACCAATTATTGACATTAAGAAAAGAGGGAGTCAATTGTTAAGGAAGTTAGGCTAACCGCAACCCTCTCCATCAATAAATCTAATTCTCCACTAGTTTATATGTATTCACTCATTCAATCCAATTTTTCCTTGCAACCCAGCACCGTCAATATATTAACCTAACACAATTTTTTTTAATTAAATGCATAATTCCTTACTTTTATTATTACATATTATTTACTTGACAAAACATAATTTGCCCGTCAATTATTCGCGCTAAAGGTCATCCGAATGCTACACGGTTGAGAAACTAAATGGATGAAGGTCCTAGAGGTAATGTGAGATGTGGTTTATGCAAGAAAATATGAGATAATAGGGCGACATGTGCTAGAAGATCATAAGGACACGTAGGGAGTTCCACTGGGTATATTGGGTCCTAGGTACGTTTATGAATTTTGTTTTTTTTTTTCAAATTTATGTATGACGTACTTGAACCCATTTTATATTCTTGTACATTAATGTGTGCCAAGTGGCTTTTTGCTGACGTCATGCGCACGTTATCCGTTGCTGTGTTAGGGTACTATCGAGATGCATTAGATAGCATGTGTGATGATCAGGTGTACCCCGTATATCATTAAGTGTAAGTACTTTGTTTTACATTTTTATAAACTATGATGTCACAATATTATGTATTATAGATGTCGTGCATTCATGAGATTCTAGGACAGTTGCCTCATGTTGAGCAAGGGCACACTGAGACATGACAAACATGTGTGCCCTTGATATGTTTTGATGTAATGGAGCATCACTTTCCTGATCGCGTATTACAACAGCTGAGGTTGCAGCAGGTTGTGGACTTACACAAGATCGACAAACGAAAGAAGCTCACCGAAGTGAGGGATGCGTCATATTCAGTATATCATCATGTGGGATGAGAGATTGGTGTATATAGTGCACAAGACCCCATCAATAATCCCCACAGCCTCTGCGGATTACATGAGATGATATTACACTATCACACATGTGTTCATCTCTCACAGTTTTCATCTACCCACCGATCATTATTAGCCTAGCTCAGTCGCTCTTCATATGATGGTAAACAATATATTCACTAATAACCATGTTTGCATTACAGATTCGGGCTTTGCGTACCATCCATGACAGAGCGATTGATGTACTTGATGAGACGATAGATGTACATGGATATCATGAGGTATGCTCGGACATTACTGGATTGTGTGCTGATGTATTGAGCCGGGTAGATTATGGATATATGGTCGCCTTTCAGTATTTCATGACATCTACATCCACAACAGGGTCTTCTCAAGCACTACGACGTGATAGAGTTGTTCTAAAGTCTCGTAACCAGCACAAACGCCACCGACCACAGGCACAACCACACCCACAGCCACACGAGCTTTACGATGATGATCATGTTGACTTGTGATATTTGTACTTTACATTATTGAGTGAAACATGCACTAGCTGATCAAATTATTTTGTGAAACACCCACTTTATTATCAACTTTATAACTTTATATGGTATTTCAAGTATTGTGATCCAAGTTTCATTGATTGGTTTTGTGTGTCAGATATATTTTGTTTTTGTAGAAATGTATATTAACTATAAAGATAAGATGTTGTTTTTTGAGTTGAATGCACTGTAATGAGCACGTTTTTGTTGACTGCACTGTTAGAAGCATGTTTTTTTCGTTTAATGGCCTACACATGTCTTTACTGAACACAAGAGCCGCTATTTGGAGTGACCATTTTTGTATTGCACAGAAGAACCATTACTTCGAGTGACGATTTTCCTTAACCGTGATTAGCTCCAACATATTTTGGGAATTATTTTTAGTTCAACATTATTCTGGAAATTATTATTTAATTAGCATTATTTAGGATTTTTTTAGCCATTTAGGGCAACTTCCAATCATATACTGTAATCTGTATCATCATACACTAATTTAAACAATTTGTCTTGGGGTACACAAGATGTACACATATTGTACATCATATAAAACCCCCAAAAAATTACCATTCCATTTACCCCCACCTTCTCTCCTCTCTTTCTTTCCCTCGCACTCCCCCTTCTCGTTGCTTATTTTCGCACGCAAAGAAGCTCAGCAAAAATCTATTGTTCACTGAAGCTTCTTCTTCCTCCTGTTCTCTTCACATCTCGACGGAGGAAGTATAATTACACTTGCGGAATGGATTATACTCTTGAGGAGATGGCCTTCATCAGTAGTTATGACATGGCCGATTTTGTGGGAGCTAAAGACGACGAAGGCGGCTCCGGGTCTGAACCTCCGGTGACACAAGAAGGTGAGCCCTGTACGAAAGACGTCGGCGACGGAGAGGAAAAGTAGATTCTGGAGGTTGATGATGAAGAAGGTACGTGGAACGTAATGTCTGTGAAGACAGGCATTTCGTGGTTTCAGTGTCTGTAGAATTGAATGACATTGTATTTGTATACTCTAACATTCATTTATGGCACTCCATGAAGTAAAAATGTTGTATTCTATTTTTCATGTAGTAAATGTTGATATTCTATTGCTTGTGCACAAAGATGAAATAAAGTAAATGTGTTTTGCTATTGCCTGTCCACAGACGTTTATATTTGTAATAATCATTTTTTCTATATGTGTTCTCTCAGACTCGGATAACACTAATGTAGATGGTGGTACACCAGACGTCCATGTAAAAGTTGGGATGTTGTTTGCGGGAAAAGATGAAGCCTATGATCATTATAAGAATTACGCAAAACGTATAGGTTTTCCCATTAGGATTAGGAGCTCAAAGAAAGACAAACAAGGAAACGTAACAGGAATGTTAATTGAATGTGGTCGTGCTGGAAATAGAGTTTCAAAGTCAACAAATTGTTTGATGCCTGCAGCTACTAGTGCAATGGGTTGCAAAGCCCGAATCAAAGTAATGTATGACTATGCCGGGTCATGGGTTATTTCTAAAGTGCATGAACATCATAACCACCCTATGAGTCCTACCAAAACTAGAGCTTTTCGTTGCAATAGGAGATTGACTATGAGCGCGAAGAGAAAAATTGCAATAAATGCGGTTGCCGGAATTCCTCTTCACAAAACCTACACCTCTGCCGTAGTAGAAGCCGGCGGTTATGAGAATTTACCGTTCATTGAAAAAGGATTGTAGGAACTACGTTGACAAGTTTCGCCGCTTACGTTTAGGAAATGGTGATGCCATTGCAATTCAAAGTTTCTTTTACAAAATGCAAGCGGAGTGCCCCGGTTTTTTCTTTGCCCTTGATGTAGATGAAGAATCTCGCCTTCACAATGTATTTTGGGCGGACAAGCGATGTCGGTATGCTTACAGAGATTTTGGAGATGTGATAACTTTCGATACAACTTATCTCACCAATAAGTACGACATGCCCTTTGCACCTTTTGTAGGAGTAAACCACCATGGGCAATCCATCTTGTTCGGTTGTGGCTTAATTTCAAATGAGGACACCGACACATTTGTGTGGTTGTTTACAAAGTGGCTTGAGTGTATGGATGGTTGTTGTCCTAGTGGAATTATTACTGATCAAGACAGAGCAATGCAAAATGTCATTCAAATTGTGTTCCTAAATACAAGACATCGGTGGTGTTTATGGCATATAATGAAGAAGGTGCCTGAGAAGTTGGGAGGGTTGACTGATAAAGATGAAGTTAGTGCTTGTTTACATGATGCTGTTTATGACTCCCAAACGGGTGCACAATTTGAGTTCGCATGGACTTCTATGTTGCAAAGGTAAGCATTTGTTTTTTACAAGTTATGTTCAATATGACAACTATTGTAACATTCATGTTTTGTAATGTGCAGGTTTCATCTTAATGACCACGAATGGCTACATGTGCTTTACAATGAAAGACATCGGTGGGTGCCATGCTACTTGAGGCCAACTTTTTGGGCAGGGATGTCAACGACCCAACGGAGTGAGAGCATTAACGCCTTTTTTGACGACTTTGTTCATTCTAAAACAAGTCTAAAGGAATTTGTTGATCAATACGGGTGTGCGTTGAAATGCAAAGTAGAGAAAGAGTTCCAAGAGGATGCTAAGTGTCTCACCAAAATGTTGCCTTGTGTGAGTATATATGCCATGGAACATGAGTTGCAACAAATGTACACACTTGCAAAGTTCAAGGAGTTTCGAGCTCAAATGGCCGAGAAGTTGCATTGTGACCTGTTAGGGTGTGAGGATGGTATACATTACAATATCCGTGAAGACAAAATGGAGAATGGTTTTTTTTTTCAAAACGGTCCATGTTGTGGTTGAGTACGATAATTCTATCCCTAATTCTAAAGCTGTGTGCACGTGCCACTTATTTGAGTTTAGAGGGATTGTTTGTAATCACATCATCACAGTCCTTGTGCGTAACGGAGTTCATGCCCTACCACAGTGTTACATCATGCAAAGGTGGAGAAGAGATATCAAAAGAGGATACACAAGAGTAAAAATTAACTATGATGGTTGGATTACGACTAAAGAGCAACAACGGTTTGACAAGTTATGCACCACCTTTGAAAGACTTGCAAATAGTGTGGCTGATGATGATGAACATTATGAACGCGTCTTGACATGGGTTGAAGTTGAATTACAAAAATGCAACATGTCAAATGGTCGTTCGTCAATTTGTGGAGTAATGACTCAATTAACGGACACCCCGCCAATCCAAGTCGTAGGCGTGAACGGACAAACAATTGTTCCTATTGAAGATCCAAACAGGACAAAACGTAAAGGCGCTCCGAGAAGAATAGGCAAAAAGGGCCTATTGAAAAGGGAAAGAAAAAAGCTAAGGTACATATATTCATTTGTCTGTGAAACCGGCTCAATTTGTTTGGTCACAGACATCGAGCCACTGGAACCTGTACAAATGTCTGTGAGACTGGATTGAAATGTCTTCTCACAGACATTAAGCCACTGGAACCACTGGATTACCCAAAGTATAAATGTCTGTGACACAGGATGAAAATGTCTGCCCACCGACATTAAGCCACTGGAACCACTGGATTAGCCAATTTATAAATGTCTGTGAGCGAGGAAAATGTCTGCCCACAGACATTAAGCCACTGGAACCACTGGATTACCCAAAGTATAAATGTCTGTGAGCCAGGAGGAAAATGTCTGCCCGCCGACATTAAGACACTGGAACCACTAGCTTGGCCAAGGTTTAATTGTCTGTGAGGCCGGAGGAAAGTGTCTGACCACAGACATTTTACCACTGCAACTTCAAATTTTTTATCGACTCAAATTGTGTACTATTGCAATGTATAACAGGGCCCGCCAAAAAAGCAACTTGGGAAAGCATCAGTGGAAGTGGCCGGACCAAGCAACATTGAAGAGGTAGTACCAAGAAATGTTGCACCAACCAATTTAGAATGGATGTATAATGATGACTTAAGCTTGAACCTTTCTTTGTTTTAGCCTTTGGGCAATTAAACCGCATGTAATGACTCAATTTTTGTATCATGTCAATCAATGACATTTTGTCACATACTTTGCAATATATATATTCTAAATGTCGCCATTAATTACATATTGTGACAATGTATGAATCAACACAAAATCCACAAATTCACAATGCTAAAAAGAGTTAAATATTGGAATGTTCACATCCAACATACGACCATCATATACTGCAAAACCAGAAGTTGATATACATATGTTTGGTTTAGGGATTACATCAAAACATAAGCATATATATAACTACTTCGGGCATATGATGGACAAATTGTTGCAACAAAAAATAAGTACTTTGGTTTAAGTGTTTTTTCCCATCATTCACAAGGACAAAAATATATATATGGACAGCCCTCATACATGCTTGAATCTTCTACGCTTTCTTCCTGAAACCCCATAGGCGTACTGCAACGTTGTTTCGTATGGTGCGGCAGTTGTCGTACTCACACCTGGGTGTTAAGGGGAGGTCGTGCATCAAATGTTCAGCAAACGCCATAACCATAACACCGCATACTCCACTCCTGCACAAAAGTAATAACGAAGTCATATATACATACACGATTCCACCGGTCATCAAACATCATAACCATAAGATTATTTATCTTGGTTTTTTTACCCTATTCCTTGTTGCGGAACCCCATGAACAGCCACTGCCTCCCATGGTCTAAGGTGTAAGGGACGTGGGAGGTCATGTTGAATCTCTTGAAGTAGATAAGGAAGCCTCGAACACAAATCAAATGCATACCACGCACTTCGGGAAGTCTTTAAGGAATCATAAACTTTAACCACGACCTCCTCCAAATTCACCTCACACAATATCCAGTGTTTATTTTCAACATTCAACGGAATTAATACCTGATAATGAATAAAGTATGGGTTGAAGATGTATGTGTAGCATTGCAATAAGAATTTAATTGTATGTGGACAACACAATATAAGTAACAAGTCACACCTTTGACAATCCACGCCAGTCAATGCGTTTCAAGAATCTGTCTTCACTCCAATCTTCTGGCTTGTCAAATCTTTTCTTCTTCAATTGATTCTGCATTTAGGCAATGATAGACACAAATTGCTTTAATACTAATGGGAGACACTTACACTCCATAACATGTGGATGTTAGAGATTACCACGAAAAAAATGGAGATTATTTCACATTTTGACCCTCAATTTTGTGGCTCATCAACAAGTTGGTTAGGGCATCAATGTGCTGCAAGTAATTGGTTAACCTCACGGATTAAAATGTATGTCCAAAAACGTTGCACACAGGCAATTAGTAAAAATTACTTATTAAAAATTACTTTATGCATATAAACTTACCATACTGCTCAGCCATTCCTGTGGGGCTATCAGGTCACAGAAGAACTTTCTATCAACAGACATATAGATTGGCATGTCTAACATCACACACACCGGTTCCTCAGTAGCAGGGGCTTCTGCCCAAGTCTTGAGCTCATTCAAGACTTTATCTTCTTCCGGAATTTCAGTTTCGCTTCCAAGTTCACTCGGCTTCACCCGCTTAGCACACGGATCCATAAAGGGACTGCTATGATACTTTGAGACGAACCTCTTTCTTTTTTTCCTTTCATATATGGCAGGTTGGGCTTTGGTTATTGCAACATCTTCTTCAAGAACATCCTGCCATTGGACATTTTTAAAAGGCGTTGAAGTAGTGACTGATGCATCCAAGAATGCCACATCCTACGAAATTGAAATAAATAATGTGTTTAGATATGTGCACAAACCAGGAACACTATTGATATTGACACACGAATTTTAATGTAAAGATAGTGGTAAAACTTAACCTTAGGAAGGGATTCTGCACAATCTCCTAAGACCAGATCCACATCCTCTAACTGCAAAACAAGAAAAATGTTAGGAAATATGAATGACTGGTAAAAAGAAGATGTATGTCAATGTTGAGGCACTAACTTCTTCCAAAATACAAGTAATGAGGGTTTCTTTAGGCAATGCAGGAACACTGGGATGAACATCTTCAACATCCTTCTCATTGAAAAACAAATACATGTAAGTACAAACACATTCATTAATGGGGGTGGTTATGCACACACAATTTGGGAAGTGTACCTTTTCGGCCATGCCGACAAGCGGCGTTTGTGGGTCACTACCCTGATCATCTTCATTTGACTCATGCTTCAAACACACAATGTGAATAGTCTAAATATAAATAAATAAATCAAAGATAATAATAAATGAGGGGTATAAATAAATAAGATAAACCTCGCTTCCCTCATTGTCTGCAGTTACCACGACCGGACTACAATGCTCGTGTGGGTTATTTTCTGCCTCAACCTGTAAACCACGAATTGCGGTAATTGATATTGGTTTGACTGACATATACATATGCGTATACTTACATTTACAGGTTACTTCACAGACACATGAAGTGAGGTGCATACAAAAATTCCAATCATACCTTGTCTTCAGTTACCACGGCCGGAGTGCCATGCTCTCTTTCCTCAGTCTCTTCAATTGAATCATGCTGCAAATTAGGCTCTCCACTGTGGACTAAATCCTCCTCCTCAGGCTGTAAAGCACAAACACGTCTAACTGTTAATACTTTGACAGACATTAAGAACAAAGTACACAGACATTTACATATGTGTATACCTACATTTAGAGCTTACTTCACAGACAAATGAGTGAGGTGCACAAAAATAAGGCAATCATACCTTCGCTTTAGTTACCACGGCCGGAGTGCCATGCTCGCTTTCCTCACTCTCTTCAATGGAATCATGCTGCAAATTAGGCTCCTCCTCAGCCTGTAAAGCACAAACACGTCTAACTGTTAATACTTTGACAGACATTAAGAACAAAGTACACAGACATTTACATATGTGCCTACACACATAAGGCAATGATACCATATTTTCCATGCGCACATCCGCCACGTCATGGTCAGTACAGTGGTTAGCTTCAACATCATCACGCTTGCCATTATCCTTCTCAGCACTGACCACTTCCTGTTTCGTAAGCACATTAAAATAGATGTACTACACAGACAATAAAATCGATGCACACAGACAACTACATTAATGTTCACAGACAATAACATATACAATAAACTTGTAATCTTACCTGCTCTTGTGTGGGAACATTCCCATGCAGAACCACCCCCATCACCTTAGATAACATGTCTTTGACCTCAACCAGTGTGGCCTCAATGCCTCTAACACTTGTCCTCAACTGCTGAATTTCATCCTGTGTTTTTGCAAGTTGTTCCAACACCTTCAATTTGCGAAGAAGTTTGACATCCTCATCTTCTAGTCCATCTTCTTCGCCATCAACTTCTTCCCCAACATCTTCTTCTTCATCACCATCCTCGTCATCATCCTACGGACCAAGTCAAGTAATTAGATTACAAATTGTGATATTAGTTCATGCGTATTATTAAAAAATATAATTAACAACTTCTTACGGTTTCTTCTAAAGGCTCTTCCTTAAAAACTAGTTCCTTCAAAGTAGTACAGTGAAAAAACCCTGTAGCTTTCCAGTTGAAAAGACTAGCTTCTTCAGATTTGAATTTGGTGCCACATCTTGAAGCAAGCCCAGGGATTTTCTCATACGCCCAAACCTGAATACACAACCAAAAAAATTGTTAATGAGATGTCTGCCCACAAATTAAACAGATTGTCACACAGACGTTTTAAGCAATTATCAAACAATGTACAAACGAACCTGCAAGACATGGGGTAAGGCCCAAAGAGTGAACTTACAGTTCTTGTACTTCGGGTTCTTAGCTACAGCAGCCTCATACTTCTCCGGTTGATCACGCATCAACGACTTCATATTGGACACCATTAGGTTATAAGATTCAAGGGCCCAAGGATATTTTTTGAAGTTCTCAAAGTCTTCCACCTAGTCAAGATGATTGGAATTGATCTTTGTGTCGTGGTTTCTAGCTAGCAACATACAATCTACCACAAAAAGTGAAGCCAACTTCACAACTGCTAAGGAGTCAACCCTCCTCTTCGGATTTAATGCCGCCATTGTTTCCTTCAGTTCGTCGTACGTGACACGCTTCTGTCCTTTAAAGAATAACTTAGCCACACTACCTTTGTCACTGTTTTTCACAAAACGGGGTCTGGTTGTGTATGCCGGAAGATGAGTAATAGCACAAAAATCTTGAAAAGTGAACTTAAAGATTTTCCCTCGTATAGAAAACCAAAGCTCATCCACAGGTTGTCTCCGAACCATCCGCAACAACAACATATGGACAATCTGCCCTGAAAATTGGAGTTCTGGAATTTCAGCCAAATGTCCCCACGGAAGGTTCTTAAAATTTTGCAGTTCACTCTCTGGTATAGAAGCCAAGTTTTTATATTTCCCAAAAGATGAGCACAAAGAATATTGCCCCGGGAAGTGGGACTCAACCGGAACCACCAGTTCATGCTTCTTCCTACGAATTACACAAAAGAACTCGTTCATGTACATACTAAATCAGTTACAACTACTTCAATTGTAAATACCACACAATGCAGCGTCCCTAAGATGTTCAAAATCCTACAACATGGTCACTTAACAACCCCAAACCCCTCCTGTATAGTGCACTGTCATTCTAATTTTATCACTAACGTTAATTAAGTGTCAACCTCAAAAATACCATACACATTTCAAAAAATTATTAATTATCAATGAAGACAGACAACACTCACAAACTACAGACAATTCAAGTCACACGTAAATATATAAAACTACTTCCATGAAAATCAATTGAACAAGGTTAACCGTATGCCCACAGACATTATACTTCCATCACCCAAACAAAATCAAATTCTTACAACCCGGCCCCTTAAGGTTCCCACACCACCATTTACAGTGTTTCTCACTTCATCAAACTCTAATTTTCAACTTTCGCCTTCGAAATCTCATATTGATTTTTTTTAAAAAAATACAACTTACACATGCCACAATAGGGGGTGAAATTCAACAATACTACTCACAAATATGTTCAAGAAGAGGATATTACCGTTTTTTTGAAGACTCAACAAGAGATGACAGTGAAGTACGAACCATCGCGCCGGCTTCTTCTGGTGGAAACTGGCCGCTACAGACGGCTTCGAGGTTGCCGCTTGGAGACGAAGACAGTGAGGCGCTTCGACAAAGAAGAGAAAGGAAGACAGACGCAGCGGTGCTAGACGAAGAGGATGAATGGCGAGGGGGATATGCGCAGAAATCGAAAAAAAAATCGAAGAGAAAGGAAGTGGAGAGTGGAGGGTGGAGAGGCGGGAGAAATGGGGAAGATGTTCGCACGTGTGGGAGAGAGGTGGGGAAGGGGGTAAAAAATATGAAAATATTTTGTTTTGCCCTTTTATATGGTGTACATCTTGTACATCAGATGTACACATAGCATTTTCGTAATTTAAATATTTAATGTGATATACGGGAAGTACAAATTGAGAAACAGACGCGAAGGTATTACCAGTATAAAATTGGCATTTGACTGATATTATTATTTCAGAAATCTAATTACCACCAACTCATCAAAAACCCCAAACCGATTTGCATTGACCCTCTTTCTTCCTATCTCAGATCTTCCCCTCTCTGTCTATCTCCCAATCTTGCATTAATACCTTTCTCCGTGTAGATTAGGGTTTTATTTGATTGCTTTGCTGAATGATCCAACAAAAAAAAAAAACCAAAAAAAGAAGAAACAAATGCTCTTCAATTTTCTGCTCAGGCAATTAATTGGGGTCGCGATCTCTAAAATCAATATACTAACTCCTTCAGATTTCCAAATTTGCATCAGTGCGTGACTTTTTCTCTTGTTGTTGTCAAGAAGAAAAACATACCTATGACGGTGGGCTCTGAGAGCTCAGCTGAGACCTCTCCTGCATCAACTGATGCGCCGCCGCTGAAGAAATTCGGAGTAACAAGGCCTTTGTCTCTGAGTGGGCCATCCGAGGCAGATCTTCATAGAAACGCAGCACTCGAAAAGGTGTTTTTTTTTCGTAAATCTACTTGCTTTTATTCTCGACTGGTTTATTTTTTCGAGAAGTTACATTCTTTTGGGGAAGATGAAGTTTTCTATCCAAATTGGGGATTGAATTTGAATTAACTTTGTTGACTTTCGATTTGAAGTTTCTGAGGGATTCAGAGCTGTACGAGAGTGATGAAGAAACTGGAAAGAGAGAGGAGGTGCTGTGCCGACTTGACCAGGTAATGTGCTAAGTTCAACAATTAGTGGTGGTAATCAGACAAGTATGTGCTAATAACTTCTTGTAAGATTAAGCTATAATTTTTAAACTTTTGGTTGTCCATTTAATTCGTGAAGTAGGAAAGCATATATTAGATGTCTTGGAAGGCAGATAATCTCTAGGTGTAGTACTAACATGGAATGGGAAGATTTGTTTTTTGCTCCTTGATTGAAGACTTCAGAGTTTAGACTTACAAGGCTATGGGGACTGAATATGTTTTAGTGGGTTGCAACTTGCAACTCTCTAGGTTAAAACCCAAAGATGATAATGAGAAGCTTGAGCTAAGTCCTGTTTATCTCAACTGTCCAGGGGAAAACACCATCACCTTTTCAATCTATTCAACATAAACCATTTAATGCGAAGTCCTAAATGGCTATTAAGTATCTACCTCAGATTTTCTCATGTGTAGACAGGTGAGAAACCTGTATCGCCACATATTTTTTTAATGAGATATGAAGTGCCAATGCTGCAAACACATGTTTCAAGGTTAGTGCACGTAAGGGGTGTTAGATCTTATGATAGATGCAGCGTAAACACAAACAAGACTAGTAAGATTTGATAACTAACACATGCATAAAAATAATTTGTTCATAATATTATTTCCATTTCAGAATATGAGACTTGACCTAGTATGAAGTTGACTCTCTCCACATAGTCTTTAAATTGGTGTTACTGATTGGAGTTTGCATACTTTGAAATCACACAAGAAGTTTCACTGAACTGCAAAGGACGGATTTGAATATAGATAAAGAATATCGTGATGAAGTAAAGTTAAAACTTTTATGAATATTGAAAAGTCGTTATTCATAGAAGAGAAAATTTCTTAAATATGGCTAAAACATAGAAAAATGTTCAAATAGGACCACCCATATTTTCCCCTAAAATAGTATTCATTCACTCCTAATTGGGGAAGGCTTTACACTTTTAATAGGATCAAGTAAGTCCCATATTGGGAATAAATTATAAGTATTCCTTTTGGTTGTATGTGCACTTTCTCTATGTTTTAGTCCTAATAAGAGCAATTTCTTTTCATACAAGGCTTGAAAAGACGGTTTTAAGTCTTGAGATGCTATGAAGTGTAATTGCATAAGCATAAGCCTTAAAACTATAAGCTCTTAAAAACTGAAATCACAAATATGTGACACATGATATTTAAGAAAACAAAAGTCATAAGCTACTTAGACACAAAATAATGTTAAGACTTTGGGTAACCAAGAAGCTAAAGAACGTTCACAACACTATAACTCTTGGCTTTTGGTGGGCTTTAAGCTTGCTGACTAATGATAAAAATGCCGAATATGTCTTTCAAATGTAAACTATAATCCCAAGACACGATTTTTTTTTTTTTTTGAATTTGAGGCTGTAAGTCTTAGAACAAGCGCCTTGAGGTGTGTGGGCCACAAGTCTCAATCCAATTACCCGAGGCTTAAGCTCAACGAGTCAACAAGTTGTTGTACTGCCTCAAACTCGAGACTCGTCATTTGAAACGATGATTTCATAAGATCTTAGTTTTACAACAAAGTAATAATTCATGTTTAAGCTAAAATGTATAAGAAAACAGCAAACTCTACACTTCTAGCAAATTATTCAATCATTTTTTTTAATCATAGTAAGCATCTTCACCAGTTAGTAGTCTTAAGTAATTTTTCTTCATGTGAAAAATCTTCATTTTCGTCATTATTCATGGCATCTTCACCTATAAGATAATCTAAATCTCAAATATCTAAACCATCTAAAGATGCCAAACAAACACCATAATTCACATAATTTCCCATGGGATACAAATCTTTGTTTGAAATATCCGAATTTGAGTAATCATTATTGTATGCAATCCTGTTATCTTCAAAATCAAGGTCATTCTTACCATTTACTATTGCTTACCTGACTTCCTTTTCTTGCCAAACTTTGGATTTGCCAATAATACAGATCACACATGTATCTCTTCTGTGTGGAACAATTTATTGTCTTGGTGCTTACCCCTTAAAAACAATAACAAACGTAGTATCACATAATTACATGATTGTCACCAACCAACTTTAAGAATAAGATCCACTATAATTTTGAAAGTTAACATTTTCACCCTGTCTAACACATTCCTTTTCCTTTCACATTACGAAAAACTGCATATCATGTTTAAGATACAGAAAGCAAATTTTTGCAATTCTTGGCACTCACTGCCACAAAATCTCCATTAATGGAGTTTTATTGGTTTCATCTGATATGATTTTTTCCCATCAAACTGCCCAAAAAGTCCAGTTCACTTTAAAAAGCTTTAAGGTGAAAACTGAAAAACAATCCTTCCACTATGTAAGGATTATAATGCAAACAGGGTTAAGGTAAAAATTGACTGCTTGCAAAGACATATATTTGGCTGTCCGGCCGCTGTCCTATATTTGATCAACGATTTCCTATATTGTACAACGTTGAATAACAATTTACCTTTCCTTAACACCATTGGAGGCATTTTGTGCGATTTCTTCAGAAGTGCATCTCATCATGGATGGACCACATTTCTTGCATACTATCAGAATCTACTTAGGGAGTGTTTGCTAAAGATTAAAATAAGTGCTTTTCAGCTTTTGGCTTAAAAAAAGCTGAAATGAGTGTTTTCAAATGACAACTTCTGCTTAAATTAATTAATCACTCAAAAGCTAAAAGCTGGAAGCAGATTGAGAGGTGCTTTAAACTGCTTTTCACTTTTTCTATTACACAAAAAGCACTTATTCTATCAAACACTACCAACTTTTACTTTTTTCATAATCACTTATTTCTCAAACACTACCAACTTTTACTATTAATCACTTTTCCCAAAATCACTTTAAAAAATCACTTTATTAAAGTTGAAGCAATCGCAAACACTCCCTTAACGAAGTGCTTCACTAACGGACAATACGCCTCAAGGAAATCCCATGGTTTCTAAAACTCTTTATGCACTATATATTTGACAAACTTCACATCCTTACTATTTGCAACCTGATCATATTTCCATGCTTTAGATGTGAACATGATTACTACTTACTAGGCTCTGTTGTCATTCAAACAACCCAAAGTTAATGAGGTAGCCGGTCTTACCAAGGTGTCTCTTTTGGTAAAGTGATGCAATAAAGAAAAAGGAGCATCTTGTACTTAATGTAGGTTGTAATTCTCAACAAGCTTATCAGCCCCACATCTTACTATGTGTGATGGTGAGTCTATATGTCAATTTAGGAAATTTCTATAGTCCTGTTTGGAACTCTCACTCCATCCTGGATTATCCGGAAACAGTCTGTTTGTGCTTTCGTATAGGGGTAAGGCTGCGTACATCATACCCCCCCTTACCCCACCGTAGGTGGGATCCTTTGCGGCACTGTGGTAATGTTGTGGTTGTTGTACTTGGGAAGTATCCTATTCTTAGGAAAAGGAAATAGGAAGTAGAGTAACCCGCTTATCCCTCTTTGCTATTCTCTTGCTTGATGACGTCAAATATACATTTGGCAGTAATACAATGACCTATTTTCTTGTCACTCACCCTTCTGAATTGAATTATGTGTTTCAGATTGTGAAGCTCTGGGTAAAGCAATTGACCCGCCAGCGAGGTTACTCTGATCAAATGGTGGAAGATGCAAATGCTATTATATTAACTTTTGGCTCCTATCAGTTAGGTGTAAGTAA
Organism: Cuscuta epithymum; assembly: GCA_945859915.1. Lineage (NCBI taxonomy): Eukaryota > Viridiplantae > Streptophyta > Magnoliopsida > Solanales > Convolvulaceae > Cuscuta > Cuscuta epithymum. Next base: position 6,409,368 of record CAMAPF010000011.1, on the reverse strand, counting down.
ATCTTTTTGTTATTTTATGTGCGTTATAATTTAGGACACAAGGTTTATTGTGTCAAGGTTTTATTTTTTTGTTTTTATAAAATATAAAATTTGCAAATTATCTGGCTCTTAATTTAATGCATAGTTTTTTATTCTCTGGATTGAGTTATAGATGCTCAAATCTTCTTGTAAAATCTATTTGTTTGTTGTCTCTTCACTAGACAGCCCCTGTGGTCAGATGAACGTTTGCATGCCATTAAATCATAAACTTCAACAAGGATAGTTTGTGTCAAACGCATGATACTATATGAGTAGCTCGCTATTTTTTGTCCCATGACACTGTTTTTGCATTTTGGATTTTAACTATTTTCAATGTTATGAAACATCCATTAAAAACTGCATTGTAGGCTTGTAGCTTATTATTCTCAGTGTTCGTAATAGCGTAATTCCTGATCTTATGAATGATCAGTCGGGGAGTGTTTGACAATGATTGATAAAATAGCTTAAAGGAAATGGTGGATGGAGACACATAATGGGCTGTCCGTCTTTATATGTTAATTATTTGAATTTAATAGGACAATGTATTAATCTGAATTGGCAGTCTTGAATGAATTGTCCCAACTCCTAAGTCTCAAAGGCTCTTACCTAGCTATGAACTCAAGGAAGCTAATTTAGCATGAACAATGGCATCAGAAATTTGAAAGTAGACCCACTTAATTAGATTTTGGAAATAAAGGACTACAAACAAAAATGACAGATGACCTAAAAAAATGAATGCTGTTGCAGGTTCCTTAAATAGTCAAATTTGAATTAGTTTGAAATGTCATGAAATATTATTGATTTTTTTTGTTAGTCTCTTGACCCCCCCCCCCCCCCTTCCCCCAAGGCTCAGCAGCATTATGATATGAAGAAACACTTACTGATATTCAAAACAATAGTTATGCGCTTTAGCTATTCCACGGCAAGATTTCGATTATTAGCCTGGTCTTTGTACTTAAGTTCTTCCTCTTGGAGAATCTATTAACATTTCTTTATAGCATTGTTGTTGGATAAGGTATAAGATACTGCCTTTTAGGCACGCGTTAGGATGTTGATTCCGATAAATAATAAAATAGCATGACTTCAAAGATTCATATAATTTGTGCTCGACTACTTCATGGGCAATATTGGCGAATCCCATATGCTGAAGCAAGTAATCCAAGCAGTGGTATGTAGCTTTGCTAGATTGCAAATCTCATATAGTACTCCAACCGGTGCCCGGTGGTATGTAGCTTTAATAGCTTGGTGAATATGAAATTGGAAATTAGGCGATGGATGTTTCACATCATAGCTTTTACTGCAAAACATGGCTGTAAGGAATAAATAGATCCTAATTAGGCATCAATGTTTGAAGCAATAAGTTAATTGGGTTTTGGTTCATTACGACTATGAGTATGACAAATCCTGGACTTAGGCCACTGAAATTTATGTTATATTATACTATCTATTAACCTAAGGCTGCAGTTCACTGCATTTACCACATTCAATTCTTCAGACAGCAAAAGATTGAAATTAAGCAAGTACTCCAATCAGTTTTACACTTTTACTAGGTTTTTGTATATGACTTGGTAATTAGGCTATTTGTTGTTTCATATCTTAGCTTTTAGCCTTCTAGTGCACAATATATGCCTGGAAAGTGTGGTTTGCGCTGCGTGGGTATCAAAGTTTCATGTAACATGTTATCTGTGTTAGTGGGGTTTTAAACTTTTAATTCATTACGACTATGTTTATGAGAAAATGATGACCATATCCTACCCAAATTTCTATATTTTAGTATATTAACATATAGCTCTAATTTGCGGTTATGAAATTCAATTGTTCTAATGGTAAGAACTTGAAGTTTCTCTTAGCACATTATGTGTCCACAAGTGATATTTCTTGTAGGTTCATGGACCTGGAGCTGATATTGACACATTATGCATTGGGCCATCTTATATTAGTCGAGACGTGAGTTTTTAGTAGTGGATGAGATATGCTTAATTTGGTACTGTTAGTCCTTTAACCATTTAACCATTTAAAGAGTTACACTTAGGTGCATGTTCTTTCTGCAGGAAGATTTTTTCATTATTCTGCGAGATATTTTAGTTGAAATGGAAGAAGTTACTGAACTTCAACCTGTTCCTGAGGCTCATGTTCCTGTTATGAAATTCAAATTTCAAGGAACATCAATTGACCTCCTATATGCAAGCATTTCCCAAATAGTCGTCCCACAAGTAAGCTTTAATGAATCTACATCTTTTTGCCTTTTTGAACCCCTGGCTTCACTGTTACTTAAACAAGATTGCAAAGATATTTTTTTGTTTTGTTTCCAGTCTTAATTTTGTCTCATCCTCTGACCCAGTAGTTACCGATTAACAATAACTACGTAGCTCTACATAAGGGATCATTTTTTAGTGCGTTAAAAGAATCTGAAGTATAAAAGACTTGTACATCGGTGATCAAAATATCAAAATGTATATTCAGTGAGGCTGCATTACAATGAAGCAACCTCTATTGCTCTATGTACTCATGTAGGATTAGCTATGTCATGCAAAACATAGGTTATGGCTCTTAGTTTATTAGTCTTGAAGAGTTAATACATCTCCATTTTAAATGTTTTGACCAATTTTGTTAGTTTTTCTCAACATTGCCTAAAGGGTGGATTCTGAATTTCTTTCTCTAACACTTAGGCATTTCTTTTATAAATAAGTGTAATTGGAGCATTTTCAGTTGAACTACGAGCTCTGAAAAATTAAATAAATAATAAAAGAACTCAATTGGATTTGTTGAATCTCGAGAAAATTTGATGTCAATTTGTCAGATATTAACATGATGTCTATATAAAGGCACTAAATATAAATTGAACGTTACTACTTAATACCCTTTTTATGTCTTCACTATGTCAACAGGATTTTGACATCTCTGACCGTTCTGTGCTGTACAATGTTGATGAGCCAACAGTCCGAAGCCTCAATGGGTGTAGGGTTGCGGATCAGATTCTGAAACTAGTTCCCAATGCTGAGGTAGCATAGGTTTCTGAATCATCATGACTTTGATTATTATTGATCTCAACCTTATTTATTATTTATACTGTTTAAAGCACTTCCGGACGACACTTAGATGCTTGAAATTTTGGGCAAAAAGGCGTGGCGTCTACTCAAACGTAAGTTGACCCCCACCCTATCAGACCTCTTCCTGGGATGGTTAAATCTACATTTATATTTTGTTTGGTGTGTCTCTCGAATAGGTCACTGGATTTCTTGGTGGTGTGAATTGGGCTCTTTTAGTTGCTCGTGTTTGCCAGTTTTATCCCAATGCAGTCCCTAGTATGCTGGTTTCACGATTCTTTAGAGTTTATACACAGTGGCGCTGGCCGAATCCGGTTATGCTATGCCCTATTGAGGAAGATGAACTTGGATTTCTTGTTTGGGATCCTCGCAAGAATCCTAAAGATCGAACTCATCATATGCCAATAATTACCCCTGCATACCCTTGCATGAATTCTAGTTACAATGTTTCACCAAGTACCCTTCGTGTTATGATGGACCAATTTGAATTTGGTAACAAGATTTGTGAGGTAAAACTCCCAAGTTATATTGTTATGTTATGGCATTCATCTCCTTTGTCTGTCTACTGCAATGTGTGATTATGTTTTCTTGTTTATTTCTACATCCAGGAGATTGAGTTGAACAAGTCGCAATGGGTATCTCTTTTTGAGCCTTATTTTTTCTTTGAGGTGTACAAAAACTATCTTCAGGTTGACATTATTGCAGCAGACAATTATGATTTACTGGCATGGAAAGGATGGGTTGAATCACGTCTCAGGCAACTAACACTTAAGGTGAAAAAAATGTCTTTATAAATATGACCGTGGTGATGAAAAGTTCTCTCCTTTTCATCCTTCACCTCGGACCCCTTTTTCCCAAGTGGATGCTTATTTTCTAGCTTCATGTCTTCTCTGTAGATTGAGCGTGACACAAATGGGATGTTGCAATGCCATCCTTACCCAAATGAATTTGTGGATACATCTAAGCCTTGCCCACATTGTGCATTTTTCATGGGCCTTCAGAGGAAAGAAGGAGTGCAAGTGCAGGAAGGGCAGCAGTTTGATATTCGTGGAACTGTTGATGAGTTCAAACAAGACATAAGCATGTATTCTTATTGGAGACCAGGGATGGATATATTTGTCTCTCATGTACGTAGAAAGCAAATTCCTGTTTATGTCTTTCCTGAAGGGTATAAGAGACAACGACTGCCCAGGACCCCACAACACTGTACTACACCCACTCCTGAGAAGGAAATCAAAGACTGCATGTCTTCTGAAGACAGGCTTCCCAAAAGGAAGCACAATAACGAAATGAATGATGTGCAATCTAACAAACTTGGGAAGCAAATGTCTGTTAGTCCACAGCGGATAGGCTCAGATTCTCCTGCTTCTGCTGGATTATCTCCAATGTTGGACATTTGCAAGGAGTCACAACTGGAGCATATGAGCACTGTTGATGTATTGAGAAGTGGGTTGTCTGGTAGTTTAAATGGACAATTTGAGAACACGGGTGCATGGGTTTGTGCCGAGAGTGTACTGTCATATTCCAAGATCTGTATCAATAGTGAGGTTAGTTCCTAGTTGTTTAGTTCAGGATCATCATCTGAGCATGACCGTGACCATTTATGGGGTCCATGTAATCAATTGTGCATATATCTCTTTATCATGCTCAATGTCAAGCCTCTCAGTTTGGGAGAGTATCCGAATCTGTTAGGATAGAGCGAACTCTTCACTGCTATAACTTTGATCTTCAGAAATTAGAATACTCTCATCACATTATGAGAGGATTCAGATCCATTATGAGGGAACTTGCCATGGATATAACTTCACAGTTTCATAACCTCTAAATACAATTACAGTGCTTCTATGTAATAATAATTGGCCTCAGCCCAATATGATTAAAAAGCATTCATGTTCCCACAGCTACTTAGTATAATTATTATATTTTAATATTGTAATACAATTCTATATTTAACACATTAAAATATGCTCTAAGCTTGAAGAAATCTGAAAAGCTGGAAGAAGGGTTTTCTTTTTTCTCAATTTGTGAAATTTGTGAAGCAAACTTGTTTACTGTTTTCAAATTTTGAAAAGCAGAAAAGTAAAGAAGTTTTTTGTTTCCATTGTTTGAATTCCAAAAACAGAAAACTTTGCCAGCTAGTGAATAGTTTTCTAATATTTTAAAATTAGGTTTTACTGTATATCATTACTTTTGCAGTTTAAGATATTTCTATATGTTATTTCTAAAACTAGGACTTGTTGAATATCTGCACTTATATATTTGAATATGCTTTTCTGTATTACAATAGTGAGTAATAAAGGGGTACTTGCAGGGTAATGTAAGCTTAGGGGAGCAAATTGCACAGCCAGGGGATGAATGTCTAGATGAAAGCGGAGTACTGGGGAGTGCCTTGCCTGATAAACCGAAATTGCAGGTGAAGTATAGAAGTTTTTGTTTCCTTTCAATGAATACATCACCATCCTTGTACTTCTGTAAACCAAAACTTTTTTGTCATTATGTGCTTTTCCATGTCAGTTTTCATTCACATCTTCTTTTTGTTAGGATCTTTCTGACTACTGAAGAGCTGGAATGTTGTTGATATAATTCAGGATATTCTTGAAGTTGGGTTCTTAAAATTTGTAAGCATATGGCAAGCCTTATGCAGATCTTGCAAAATACAAGAGCAGCTTGTATTGGTTAATTCATCTGGTTTTAAGTATCATATTATTTCATTCAAGATGAAAAAAGTTCCATTATTTTTGAAAGGATGCAAGTTTTACAGGCGGTTGATTTCAAGCCTTAAGGGGTCTAGACGTAACGATAGCTTGATATTTATAATTCTTTATTCTCTTTAGTTTACTACTCATAAAGACACTAAATTCTTCATGTATGGGTGTAGTTATAGCTGGTTTTCAATTCCGATGTCTGAGATTCAAATAAAGAACACTCACAAGCTAAGAGGTTTATTTCTAATTATCCACTTAATCCTGTTTGTTGTTTTCTGCCGTGTAGCCAAACATTGCACCCACAAGGGTAATTGGGTCATCAAGAGACAATGCAAGCCCAGAAACTGCACAGGAGCCAGCGATAAGGCATGCCTTTGTTCAAGAACCCCTTTTTATGATTTAAAATATGCTAAAGTTATTTTTATACTTTCTTGCTTGTATTTTTCTCCGTCTCCTCTGTAGCAGGTTGAGTCTGGAATCAACTGCGTGAGGGAGTGGCGATAATGTTCGTTAACAAAGTTCGTGAGGGCATCCAATGGAAAAGTTTTCTTTATTTGGATATGTTGATGAAGACTTCTCTCTTGTACCTTTCTTTGCAAGTTCTGGTTGGAAGCAGGGGCTAAGAAGTTCTGCAAGAATGGAAACTTGTGCATTTTGTACAATGGAACTGACAGTGCCTTAGTTGGTGGGAGGTTTGATCTGTGTGGTTCTACCTGTTGGCTTATCATCAAAAAAGGAGCAAAACAAGAAAAAGGAAAAAGAAAAAGCAATGGCACAATTGTGTAGGAAATTTGAAAATTTTCGTTTTAGTACTCTTTGGGGTTGGGAGTGGGCTGGCTTTAACTGGGTTGTAGTGCTTTAGCAATGGTTCATGAGACTTATTGCCTTTTATGTATAACTTTCTTCTTTGTGATCATATATATTAACATATAGCTAGACCTCTAACTACCTTTACGGCTCTACTAATGCTATGTTTGGTAACGAAACCAATTTTAAACTAATGGCCAATTGAAAGACTGGATTTCCCATCATAATTTGAGTCGACTCATGCCGGTGTTGGTACTTGCCTACTTAGTAAGTTAGTATGAGATCAAATTGTTCAGAATATTTCTCTTACCACTTTAACAGTCATCATAAAATCGTACATGAACTTTCTCATGGTTTCTTGATTTCCACATTTCCTTTGATTAGTTATACTCCGTATTCTTATTTTTATCACTTATCAGGCTGTAGTGATATTTATCTATATGATTTTTAGAATAAATAACCCGTTTCCAAAATGATCACATTGGAGACACATAAAGTACATCTTGTGGGAAATTGTACATATTAGAATTGTGGCACATTCTATTATTAGACACGATTACACGAAATAGATCATGTTCAACTCGTACTGCTAATAATCTCTTAGGAGTAAAGTTCGTTTTAGTAACACACATCATTCTGCTTTTCAGAGAGTTGAATCAACTACTTGCCCAATAAAAAAAATGGTAGAATTTTGAATACTGAATGAATAATCAGCCATTCCAAAACTTGGATGCCGGTCAAATTGATACCCATTACATGTGTGCTCTCCTGGCATTTCTACCATTTGAGTCCTTCCCTCGCACTAGGGGAAGAAGGTAAAGGCTTATCCTAATGGGGAGAACGGATTCAAGGAACTTGCAGGAAGGTATGACTAATAAAGTACCAAGTGTGGTGAAGATCAGAACAATAGTAAGACTAAAGCTGTGGTTGTCTTGAACGAGATACTAATGGGGGGGGGGGGGGGGAGATGAAGTGAGGGCAGAGCTAGAAGCTAACAATGAGGTTACATCGAATGATGAAAGAGTGGTTGAAATCCAAGATACACAAAACGTGTTTGATAAAAGATCAGAGTCAAATAGGAATGTGGGGACTAAGCTCCTCTTAGAGTGTCTATTGCTTAGTACCCCTTTTAGTTGAGAAAATCTCAGGGTATGTGACTAGATGGAAATCCAAACCCATGTCATACGTTGGGAGATTAGAACATATTAAATCTGTTATCAGTTATCCGAGGAGTGCACTCGTTCTGGTTGCAAGCCTTCTTGGCGCCGGCTACGGTTATTCCTAGGATTAACTCCACTTGTAGGAAATTTCTTTGGGATGGGATAAGAGTTATGATTGCTTGGTGTTACATCTGCAAACCCAAAACGGAAGGGGGTTGGAATGCTGGCCTACTATCTAAGACCCTATGAAATATTCAAAAACAAAATTGGATTTACTTGATATACATTTCTATTTGGGAGTGGTCTCCCAGTGGAAGTGCTCCCCCCTTGCTCAATAAATTGGCCTGGGTCAAAGATTCTCTTCTAGACTCTAGATGAGTTTTATCTGGAAGAATTACACCCCCATGTTTTTTCTTCTACCTTATGGGTGTGTTTTAGAAATAGGTTACCAAATACCAATTGCAGGTAATCTCTGGTTTGTTGAAGGGCTTGGTGCTTGCAATAGGTGTACAAGTATTGCTAAATGGTTGAGCATTTTTTTTGTGTACTGATAGTGAGTATATCTGGACTGTTTGGAGGGATTAAAGTCAATGCTGATGAAGTGATTACACAAATCAAGATGATTTTGTATAGTTTATACCCATCATAGATTATTACTTTATGATCCTAACTGCGGGTGTTCTATTTTGGGCATGAGAAGTTCGGTTGGCTGTATTTTGTTCCCCCTTTTTGTTGCAGCAGGTTGGGTGCTTTTTTGGTTCTCTGCAATGTTTTTTTTTGTTGTGGTTGAGCCTTGGAACTCTTTGTTTTGTGAGGTTGTTTGTGCATAGTGTTTTTTGTTTTCTTATCTGGGCATCCCCAGTGCTCTTGTAATCCTTAGTTTTAGGATGTTTTTACTGATCTGGTCTGAACTGATGTGGTTTGGTCTGAGACCGAAATAAGTGAAGTAAGAACCCCCACCAAGCGACCTGTCCGTATATCATCATATCTATGCCGATGCAATGCTGCTGAAAACATGTAACCCTTGCTTTGCCAAAAAACAACCCCCACCATCACCCATCCACTCTGCGATTCAAGATCTAAGGAGCATTATGATTGTCCATATCCCTTTCTTGAAATGAAATTTTATAAGTTCTGGCCCGAGTTTTTGTTGCGTTTTAAGTTCTCGGCATATACCCCTTTGCATCTTTAGTTCGAAGTTTGACTTCATTTTCATCGTTGTTCTTGTTCACGATGTCATTTATAAACTAAAGTGCTACTGACTATAATAATGGGATTTTGGATAACACCCTTAATAGGATTTTGGAACTAAAGGACTACAAAGTAGTAAAGTACAAACAAAAATAGTAATGAATGTGGTTGCAGGTTTCTTAAATAGTCAAATTCGAATTAGTTTGAACTGCCATGAATTTGTTTTGTTAGTCTCTTTCACAGTAGATGAATTCACATACTTGAAGGGAACCATTTTGGGGGAACTCTATGAAATAACCTCGCATGGTTCAGCAGCATTATGGTCTGAAGAAGCACCTCTTGATGTTCAAAACAATAGTTATGCGCTTTCGCTGTTCCATGGTAAGATTTGGACTATTAACCTGGTCATGGTACTCAAGTTCCTATCCTTAATAATCATGCCCTCCGTGTACAGAGAGGGCAATGGATTCTGAGTATTCTGAAGATACTCAGTTTCTCAACATGAAATGAAGATTCTCCTTAAATTTATAATGTTTTGACTGAAGTGATCGATTGAATTGACTTATTATGTTGATTCATGAAAAAATTATTTTAAAAATATATTTTATTATTGCAATAAAGAAAATTATATGAAAATAGCTAAAATGGTCTTCTACAGTAACTTCGTCAATTCCATCAGAAAAGTAACTTCAACCTTACTTATTTTAAATATTACACAATTCAACGCACATAATCAAAAGTCGTGTGTTTGGTGAAAAAGTTAGCTGATTAACCGAAAAATAGGGTCACCAAACGGGCTTTGAAATTGATTGAATCGGCTGATTCTACTTGAATTTGCTAAGTGCTAGTTGAATTGGCTTAATATGCCGAACTATGAAGAAAATATATTCAAAACATATTTTATTAATAAAATAAATAAAAAAATTATATGAAAATAGCTAATATCACCCTCTATAGTAACTTTAGTTAGAAAAGTAACTCTAACCCTACTATTTTTTATTATTACAGAATCCAACGCACGAAATATAAAGTTACGTGTTTGGCAAAAAACTGACCGATAAGACTCAAAAATAAATAAAAACAGGGGTCACAAAATGGGCTCCTAATCTAAATATGATAAACCATGTATTTTCTGTGTAAATAATTTGCATAGAATTTGTGCAAATTTTCATTCTACCGGTTCACTCCAATATTTCTTCCAATCGCGCAACAACCCGGGTTTACCTTGGGGCCTAAGGGACTTGTAATATGATGTGCATTATTATATTTAAAAGTACACCAAACACATAATCTCACTTGAGTTGCTATACTGTGGGAGCGGCCCCATGATGAACATCATACTCCCACAACTAAAACGATATCATTTGATTTAAGTTTTAACTAACAAAACACGGATGAACATTAACTATGATTTTTGTCTAAATATTTTGTGTGATTTAAATCCTTTGTGTGATTTAACTATGATTTAAATACTTCGTGTTGAAAGTCATTACTACAAATGTAATCCCAGTTAGCAGCAAATGTAACTCGAGCACTAGAGTGTAACTCCAGTTACATATACTCCCTCCACTGGTTATTCTCTCACCTATCATATATGAAATATAAGCCGTGTGCGCATGTGTATCCAAAATGTAGCAACTCATCAAAATATAAATCACATTAATTGAAATGTAACTTCGTGTTGAAAGCCGAAATGTAAACCGTGTTAATTGAATGCCACATGAGCAAGTGGAAATGTAAGGAGTATTGGAATTGTAACTTGAGACAAGTTTGAGGAAGAGATCCTGCCCAGCTGGTCTCTTTTAAGGAAGGTTTCATGTTCGAAACTCAATGGAGTGAGTTTCAGCTCTGATTACTCCAGGCCCCCCAGACATCCCTTGGAGTAAAAAAAGATGTAACTTGAGACAAGTCCAAATATAAATGATGTTAATGTAAATGTAATTTGAGGCAAGTAAAAATGTAAATCACGCTGGATGAAAATGTAACATAAGGCAAATAGAAATATAACTTTGAAGAAATGTAATTCAAATACAAATATAAAATTTTATTTTAGATTAATAAACTTTAGTTTTGAATTAATGAAGGGAAAAAATCCCAGATTTATTTTGAAGATGGAGAAAATGACATTGTGGTTTAATTATTAATATTTTGATTGAAAAAGAAAAGAAAGAAGAAGACAAAAACCATATTTTATTTGAAGATGAAGAAAAATAAAATCATGACTAATTCTCAGTATTTTGATGAAGGAGATGCAGATGATTGAAGAAGAAAAGAAAATAAGAAGAAGAAAATCGTGGAAAGAGATGAGCGGAGAGATGAAGAAAAGCTGGCCGAAAACAAGAAAGTCTCAACTGTTTTTAATTAAACAAACGTTGTATCGAAATCAACATACCATGCGCTTCGTATAATGATTCCATTATATAATTTGTGATCTCATTTTCTAGAAATTAGATCGCCCTGGTGTAACCTAACTCGATCTAACCAAAATGAAGCACTCGATTCAAACATTATTCTCTCAATGACAAATTGAATACAAAGAAATTCTAGAATTTCTCTATCATAAATTAATTATTTGTCTCAACCTGAAATTGCAACATAAACTGCCCTAACAAGTTAGGAGTAAAAAATTGCCCTAGCTAATAAGTTACGAGTAAAAACAGTTTAGAATTTTAAATAAGAGCAATTCCTTCTCAAAATAAAAGAAATCTAATTTTTTTTGTATTCAATTTGTCGTTGAGAGAATATAATGTTTAAAATAAGAGAATTTTATACAATTTAGAAGTACTATATTGATATATTTCCTTTTCAAAATAAGAGCAAATCCTGAAATACTTGAAAATATTGTCAAATATGGTATAATTACATACATATATATTAGGGATAACTACCAAATAAGCCCTCGAACTTATACAAAAAATGCAAATCACCCCTTATATAGGAGGCTCTGTCCGGCCGTCGCCATTTGGGGCGGTTTCCGGTGATATTTTTTGATGAGATTTTTTTAGCATCGTCTTTATTAAGTCTAGTTTACGTATACCAAATTTCAGCTAAAAATTCAACCGGGAAGACAGTCAAATGAATTTTTGAAAATAACTGTGCAGTTAAATAGAGCAGTATATTTCAGAAAATCATTTGACTGTCTTCTCAGTAGCATTTTTAGCTGGAATTTGGTATGGATAAACGTGACCTAATGAAGAATATGCTCAAAACAATTCATTAAAAAATTTCACCGGGAACCACTCCAAATGGTGACGGCCGGACAGAGCCTCCTATATAAGGAGTGATTTGCACTTTTTGTGTAAGTTCGAGGGCCTATATGATAGGTTTCCCTATATATATTACTAAGGGTGCAGACTTTTAGTGTGAAAATATGATTTCAAGATGTGGATAATTCTAGGCATGCAAGTAAATCGGCCCATAAGGACTCGACCTGGCCTGCGACAATTGAGGTGGGTCCACCCCGCCCCCTCTTGCAAATGGGGCGGATCTGTCTTGCCCATACAAATATAATGGATCTAGGTAGTAGTATTGACTCGTGTTGCCCAGCCCCGCTCCACTCAATATATTAGTATACAATTGTTTTTAAGATTATACTACAAATTTATATATATGTACATACATGTGTATAATAAATCATAAATTATTTGATATTATAATATATTAATATTTGTTGAAGTTTATTCCTTCAACTCCAAAGGCCCTACATCTTTCTTTGGATTTCGGGTGGAGTATTTAGTGGATTATAACTTCATAAGTGACTAGTAAGCACAAGCAATAAATGGCAAACAAGAAGAAATGTGTAGTAAGTGTGCCGTGTGTTATTCAACGATAATAAGATTTTGTCACAACACACTTCACTACAAGTCCGCTAGGCCGACCGTCTATCTGAGCTGGGAAGAGGGGGGATTATTTCTATTCCTATTGAGTACAAGTTGTCAACCCTTTAAACTGAAATAAATGCTACTATTTATACCACCAAGGGGTAGGTGTTGATGATGTGGAAGATTGTGAGTGGCTAGTTTCCCAACCATCAAACCTACTGCATTAAATGTGGTTCCCGCTAATATCTTGGTTTCCTGCCAATGGGGCCGGACGAGTGTCCTCTTGGGCTTCGATTTTGTACCCCAATGGGTACAAGGACGAGGCTCCGCTTGGCCTAGGCCGATTATTCTCCCTGAGACCCTCTGGATGGATCATTGCCTGGCACCACCGGGCCAAGGACATTGACACCGAGCGTCTTTGTTAGTAAGATGAGCGCCCATCTGACATCTTACCAGACCGTGCCTAAATTGGGACTTGACGGTTTTCCTGCTTGGGGATAATGGGCCACTCCCCTGTCGGACCTATTAACCTAACAATATTTATATTCAATTGAGATGATTAGTTGATTGTCAACTATTCATGTCTCGGTACTTTGTTCTTAATTTTGATATTTTCAAAGTATCGTGACTTTGATTTAATATATTACTACCTTCGTCTCTCTAATATTGGGACATGAGAAGGTGGTGCACTTGTTAAAAACAATGAACTTATGTGATTGCTATTATATTGAATTGATAAAGTAAAAGTAAAGCAAGAATGATTTAGAATCACACAAATTTTACCAAATTTGGTGTGAGACAATCTTAGCGGGATGGATAAAAAAGGAGACATGAGACAATCTTAGCGGAATGAAGTGAGTAATTTTTAGGAAAGATTGAAAATAATTCCCACTCTTACCTTACCCGCTATTAATAATCCTAATAACTCTCGATTATTCTTGGGTTAACCTAACTATAAGCCCGGGTCATCTCAATTCCCATAGCAGTCCCTCGTGACCGGTCACTGGTTGTCCAGATCAAAAAAGGATATTTGTTTATAATAATTCGAACTATGGTTGGTCCATTTTTAGCAGTCCCAATATGATAATTTTTTTTTTGCAAATGATATGAAAATTAGTACTCCATCCTTACCCATTAAATTGTCATACATTCTTTTAGAGAAATATTTTATTACATCACTAGTGGAAAGTACATATTTAATGCGGTAAAATGGAATTTTTAATGTCAGTCATGAACCAAAATTGTATCAAGTTATTCAAAGTGGGATACTTTATCAGTTTTTTGTAATGTGTTTTATTTATGTATTCATAAGTTTGATTACTTCTATCAGTTTTTTACTTTTTATGCTCTATCATAAATTTTCATCGTCATTTCAAGCTGTTTACATTTTCATACATTTTGTTTACAATTTTTATTATATCACTTAAAATTATAACATTAATACCTTTTCATTAAAAATAGTTAAAACCTCCAAAACTTATACCCCAAATTTTTAAAACTTGACGATAAACTATATCCTACTACCTCCGATCCGTAACGTTGAGATCTTCTCACTTTGAAAGCGGGTGAGATTATGAAAAGTGAAAGAAGATATAAGAGGGTATGATGAAAAGATAATGAAATAGTGTGATGGAATGAATGATAAATCCAAAATAAAAAATAGGTGTAATAGGGTATGATGGAAGATTTAAAAAATGAGAAGATTATTTAGTCATGATTGAAAAGGAAAGTGAAAAACTTTTTACCTTACGGAGGGAGGTAGTATAATTTATAGAATATAATAATATAAAATAAAAAATAGAAAGAAATTAAAAATATTGAAATGAAAAAAAAAAGAAATTTAGATTTTTAGAATTAAGATTGCATAAAAATAAAATAAAAAATATTTTTCGCGAAAAATTCTAGCATAAATCTCTAAATCCAATTTTTTCATCATAGTATATGTTTTGAAAATAGAAAATGCAAATTTGAATAAAGGAAAATAATACAAAATCATAAACTGGTAACACAACTGGGAAAAAAGAGAAGAAAATGAAATTTTAGTTAGAATAAATTAAAAATTGACTAAATACATTGTATTTAACCTCGGTACATTTGTAGAATTCCGTAATTATTTTGTACATGTTTAAATGTATTTAGTTTGGAAATATTTTAAAAATATTTTTTCTCTTCCGAAAAACTGGGAGTTGATAATTGGAATCAATGAAAAAGATGAATTATACTTCGTAGTTGAGATTATTTATATCTTACGTTTAAATTTCATTTAAAATTGACCTGCTATATGGGGTTGTAGCCGATTAGGGACTATTTTGAAAATGATGCCTATAGTTGGGACCATCTAAAAAATAATTGATAGTTAAAATTACTAACAGCAGACAAAAAATAATTGAGATTATTATTCGCAACAATTTTTTGAATTTGTATTCAATCCATTGATGAATTCGCATTTTGCTCGACCTTGTCTCACTTTAGATCGATGATCTTTGTCGAAATAAAACTTAAAAAGGTGAAAAAACTACTACCTACAATTTTGTTGCTAATCAAGTTTCCCATCCCCATATCAAGCAGACAAATAGTACATGTAGCAAAACAGCATGCATGGTCAAAATTGATACAAAAAATAATGCTCAGGGAAATATTGTTTGTCATATAATATATATATAATAAACAATGTAAGGAACACTATAAACAAATAATATTGCTATACGTGCACAATGTCCCCTAGCTTCTTCTTGAGATCACCTATAAAAGAACTGCGTGTGGGAACCAATTCCATCACAACTCATAAGCTAGCCATAAAAAAACATACTCCTTATATATATATTTATATTATTCCCTAGCTTAATTAGCTTGGAAACAAGCTAATTATACTATCAAGCCACATAAATATATACATCACCACACTTATAAATATATCTCATAACGTACATACGTAACTACACAGCTATATATACAATCATAAATATGTCTCCTAATTACAATAAAAACAAAATAATACTTGTTACGATTTTCATTACTTCTCTTGGCCTGTTCTTTTCCCAAAGTTGTGTGAGCGCTACCGGCAGCCTCACGTGTAATGGCAAAACTGATGATACTGCCGTAAGTTTTTAATGGAATAATTAATTAATATATACTCATTCCTCTCCCATCTTTGTTTCATTTATCTTTGTTTCAAATACGTTCTCTCCATTACTTCATTTTAGATTGAAATTAATGGAGAGTATTTAACTCCTATTTTGAAGAAAAACGTACTAAATCTCATTTTAAATTAGAAATTTGTCTATATTTTACTTCTATTTTGAGTGAATTCTTTATATAAACCAAATATTTAACATTTGGATGCACGTGTGCGCACAGTCATTACAAAAGGCATGGGCAGCTGCTTGTGCAGCAGGGTCCCCACTGGTGGTACCCGTTGGAATGACCTGCCTTGTCGGTGAGATAACATTGGAAGGGCCATGTGGAAAAGGCTTTGCACTTCAGGTACTTATGCATGTATACATGCGACAATTTATACTAAGATGAGTAAATATGTATGTTTGTTTCAAAATATGATTAATTATTGTCATGTTTTGGTAGTATCAGACTTTAAATACGGAAACATTTTACAACTGACAGTAATTACTCTTATTTGAGGATTAAAAGCACGAGTCTTATTTTGAAATTTTCAAGCGTTTCTCTCCTATTGTGGGAATTTTCCGAGAACTATTATGATTTCTACCTAATACAGGACTTATTCATTCTAATATGATTACTTTAAATAGGACCAAATAAATCATATTTTGAAAATAGGAGTAAGTAGTTTTATGAGAAAATCACCCCCTTGTATGACCATAACATTGCGTATTTCCCAAAATATGACTTATATCTTTTTTTCCCTAATTAAAGAATGCCAAATAGCATGTACCATACCATCAAGTGCTTCATTTTTCTTATTTCATTCCATACATATTTAGTCATATATTGAGAAAGAAACATTCATGGTCATATTTTAGGAATTGACATGAGGTTTACTCATGTATAGGTATTTTTCCCTTGTTTTATTTGTGCACGATGTCTGTTCTGATTCCATTTAGAGCAGTTTCTTAGTCCGTATATGGCATGGTAATTAATACTCCTATATGATGCATGCAGGTAAATGGCGTAATCACTGCTCCGCCTCATGGCTCGTCACTATGGACCGGTAGTCTTCAATGGTTCAATATTAAAGGTGTGGAAGGGTTTACATTGAGTGGTACCGGAGGCTTTGATGGTAATGGAGCAACAGGCTGGTATACTGCGTCAGGGACCAAGCCAACAGTATGCATGCTAATTAATTAATTAATTAAAACTCCCTCCAACCCTAATCCTTATATTTTAGTAACAGTTATATTTTTTACTTGGTACCCGTATATGATAAGTACGTATCGTATTTTGAACAAAATACTAGTGGTAATAGAAAACTTCAAAAAACATTATGGTAGTCGAAGTTTAATGTCATTCACTGGACAAGTCAAAGATGATTAAATATATGTGCAGGCTGTCCGATTTTACGGATCGACCGATGTAACAGTAACTGGAATCCAAATAAAGAACAGCCCTCAGGCGCACCTCAAGTTCAATGGTTGCACCGGTGTCACTGTCAGCAATATTAAAATTACTTCACCTGGGGACAGCCCCAACACAGATGGAATTCACCTACAGAACACCAAGACCGTTACCATTACAGGCACAACTATAGCATGTGGTACGTACGTGCGTGCGTAGATATATAGATGCATACTCGATCATGCACGCATATAATAATTAATCATCATCTGATGCATGTATGTGCATGCATGCATTGCAGGAGACGACTGCGTATCCATACAAACGGGATGCAGCGGTGTCGATATATCGAAGTTGACATGTGGACCTGGTCATGGAGTTAGCATTGGAGGGCTTGGTAAGGGTGGTACTCAAGCATGTGTCTCAAACATCAAAGTTAGTGACAGCACTTTTACAGATACATTAACCGGTGGGAGGATAAAGACATGGCAGGTACGTAATTGATTATGATCGATATATAGTTACCTCTGTCTCGTAGAAAAGCGATAGATGTTCGACTGACCATAAATGATACTTCCTCCGTTCTTAAATAAATGCAACGGTCAACATTTCACATTTGCCGAGGCACAACTTTGACCATTAATATATATAATTCCCGATTAGTAAAAAAAGTTTAAAAAATAGATTTTGAAAATTTATAATGAGAAAATTTTAATAATATATTTTTCAAAAATATATATTATTACATTAATAAATAAAACGTAGTCAAAGTAGAACATGTGAATAGTGCAAAAAGTCCAACGTTGCATTTAAAAGAGAACGGAGGTAGTATGATGGATCTGATGGATGGGCGCATGGATGCAGGGAGGATCAGGATCAGTGAGTGGAGTGTCGTTCACAAACATTAAATGTGTGGGTGTGGAGACGCCAATCATGATTGACCAGTTTTACTGTGACGGTGGGGGATGCAAAAACCAAACAGCAGCGGTGGATGTAACAGATGTAACGTTCCAAGGCTTTACCGGAACATACACAAAACAAGGTATGGAATTAGCTTGCAGCGGGACCGTTCCTTGTGCGGAGGTAAAACTATCTGCCATCTCTCTCACGGCCTCGGGAACAAAGGCTGGCCCTCCGCTCTGTGCAGACGTATATGGAACAGCCGCGGGAACTATTAGCCCACCCATCTCTGGTTGCTTAAAGGCCGGCACCGTAGCAAAAAAGAATGCTAATTCTTGCACATGATCCATGCACGCATCATCTTCCATCCATCCATCCATATGTATAACCTCACATGCATGCATTATATCTGTCTTTAATTATCAACAATCAAAACTAGCTAAATAAGTACGTACACTACGATGTATCCTCACCTAGCTAGCTAGCTACTTTGAAGCTAATTAAGCTAGCTTTTATGTATATTGATAATAATTAAATAAGTTGCATTATTAATTTGCACTTCCTAACTTCCTTGTGCATCTCATCCCCTAATTTTCTCGCCCCTAGAAAAAATTGCTTTTACACACACACACACTCACTCACTCACACTACCTCAATCCCATTTTAGGTAGGCATCTTTTACTTTTCCAATCAAAGATGTTCAACTTTGACCAATTATTTTAATTAATATATTTATGTAAAATTTAATAATTTTATACTTTTATGATAGTATTTTTAACAAAGAACATTTTCATATGGTCAATACTTTCAACAACAACAACATTTTCATATTGTCAATACTTTCTTTATATAAATATATAATGAGGTTTTTACAACAATATTACTAAAATAAAACTTATTTACATAAATATGATTATTCATTACTACAACGTAGTGTTGTAGTAACTTAAGTTCAGAACTTGAACATGAATTACTATGATTTCATTACTACTCTAGTAACTAATCATATTTTTGCAAATCATCTTTATTTTGGTCATATTAATGTAATTATTTCATATATAATTGGTCAAAGTTGGATATCATTGACTTGAAAAGTCAAGTTCTACTAACTAAAATGGGATGGAGGGAGTGTGTTTGTAATAGAGATCAAATACAAACTCTCCTTAATTTACAAACTACAATAAATTAAACATATAAATTTCAGCTCAAAAAATATTTACAAACTACACCTCAAAAAATTTCAGCTAAAATTTCGATCAGGAAGGAAGTCAAATAATTTTTTTGAAAACAATTGCGCTAAATTATACTCCGTACATATAAAACACAGTTATTTTGAAAAATTTATTTGACTGCCTACCCGATCGAATTTTTAGCTGAATTTTTGTGTGGATAAACTAGACTTGATCAAGAACATGCACAAAATATTTCACCAAAAAACTCCACCGCGAACCGCCCCAAATGGCGGCGGCCGGACGGTGCCTCCTGTCCATTCAGATGGGCATGATCTTTTTCCTATATATAATAGAGATCAAATACGAACCCTCCTTAATTTACAAACTACAAACTCATCTTGGTCATCCGATGAGTTGATCTAAAGGGTATAAATGCAATGTGGCATTTTTGTAATAAAAGCCAACTTCTTAGGACGCAACTCTTTGAGCGTTAATATGCAACTGCTATTTAATGACTGAATAATATGCAACACTTTGAACTTAATATGCAATACAAATAACGTAAAGATGCATCGTACAATCGTTTGCACAATAAGCATAGTGTGTGGTGTGTGTGTGTGTGTCTATATAGCATAGTGTGTGGTGTGTATGTGTCTATATATATATATATATATATATATATATATATATATATATATGTATGTATATATATATAGGCCGGGTTGATCGAGATCCCATGCAAACCACGCTTCTGGTGTTAACCTACAAACCAACAACATCTGCTGGATTAAATCATGCGGACGGTTGATGATTATTGAACGTGAAAGTAACGTAATACATATGAAAGAAAGCGAAAAACTGAAAAGGAAAGAAACATTATACATAACTACTTAAATAGATTAGGATGTAATAAATGCAATAAAGGAGACATGAAAATATCCCATTTACCCTTAGAAAGAAAAACCGAAATTTAAACTAAAATTTGATCCAAAGGCTATAGATGATTCTCTTTTCTCTCCTAAGATGTCTTTCTCACTTGATCCTAAATATATATATATATATATATATATATATATATATATATATATATATATATATATAGGGGAAAGATCAAGTACAAAGTGTGCTTATTGTACAAATATTTGTACGATGCACCTTGACGTTATTTGCATTGCATATTGAGGTTCAAAGTATTGCACATCATAAAGTCATAAAAATAACAGTTGCACATTAAGGTGCAACGAGTTGCACCCTAAAAAGTTGGGTTTTATTACAAAAATGCCATCTTGCATTTATGTCCTTTGGATCAACTCATCGGACGGTCAAGATGAGTTTGTACTTTGTAAATTAAGAAGGCTTTGTATTTGATCTCTATTCTATATATATATATATATATATATATATATATATAGAGAGAGAGAGAGAGAGAGAGAGAGAGAGAGAGAGAGAGTGCTCTTCATGTCAGGCCGGCCTGACGGGCTGCCCCGTCCGGCCGAGCCCGTTTGGGCACCTTCCCGGTGGAATTTTTTGATGAAATTTTTTGAGCATGTTCCTCATCAAGTCTAGTTTGTCCATACCAAATTTCAGCTCAAAATTCGATCGGGAAGGTCGTCAAATGATTTTTGCAAGTTAACTGGTCCGGAACCATGAAGTCATTATTCATTACATATGAATTAGTTTTTAATTGTTGTGCACTAGATTCGGATTTTTGTGCGCAAGAGACTTGTTTGAATATTTTATATACATATTGTGTGTCAGATACTAGTTCATGTGCATTATATTCATGTACAACTTGTATAAATTTCAATGTATTATATCACAACCGTATATGCTTTATATATTACATGTATTATCATCTATTTTTAGTTGATTTTATTTTGGTAAGAACTATTAATTATATTTTAAACTTCCCTAATTTAAGGAAGTGAGCTACGTTATACTTTATCCACATTAAATACCCCTTTTCAAAATTACAACTTCATCCTTTGATAAAGCACCGAAGTCCAATCTTTTAGATATGGAAATTATCTTCTAGGATTGTCCACACCATAATTAGGTGTACAAGATATAACTCATCCGTTGATTACTTTTGATGAGTGGTTTAGATATGTTCTCACGTTCTCACGTTAAGCATCGTTCTCATTGGAACCGCACCATATATATATATATATATATATATATATATATATATATATATATATATATATATATATATGGTAAGGTTCAAGTGAGAAGAATCCTTTAGGTGAGAAATGAGAATGAATCTCAGTCATTGGATTCGACTAAGTTGCAATAAAAGACACTTCATGATGCACTGAAATATGCAATCTAGCACGGTGGCATTTCTGTAAATACTTCTGAAAAATTCGTATTAGACTTGTCTAGTGCAACATGAAGTTGTTTTGGTGCAACATCGTCAAATTTTAGTGTAATATGAAACAGTTTTAGTGCAACACTACAAAAAATTAAATCTTACTGCAACATCAAGCTATTTTCAGCGCAAAATCGGAAATCCAACGGCTGAGATTTATTCTCATTTCTCACATTAGATGCATTTCTCACTTCAACCAAAATCTATATATATATATATAGAGGGCAGTTCACATCAGGAGTTCCTGATGAGAAGCCCCGTGCGGATAAGACCATCAGAGGGTCTTCTCAGTGGATTGTTTTTATGAAATTTTTTGAGCATGTTCCTCATCAAGTCTAGTTTGTTCATACCAAATTTCAGCTCAAAATTCGATCGGGAAGGTAGTCAAATAAATCCTGGAAAAATATGGCGCATTCTGCGCACATATAATGTGCAGTATGTTTCCAGAATTTATTTGACTGTCTTCCCGATCGAATTTTGAGCTGAAATTTGGGATGGACAAACTAGACTTGATGAGGAACATGCTCAAAAATATTCATCAAAAAATTCCATCGGGAAGACCCTCTGATGGGCTTGTCCGCACGGAGCTTCTCTTCAGGAGCTCCTGATAGGAACGGGACTATATATATATATATATATATATATATATATATATATATATATATAAATAATACATTTCAAAGATACAATTACGGAAAGTTTTGCCATGTGTCATATTTTGAGCAACTCATTCATTATCATTATCTAGGTCCTCTCTCTAATTTAGAATTACATATCTCTATTACTCTTCTACTGCCTTAATTAAAATTCCTAAAATTTAGAACTATTTAAAAGACCTTGCGTACCTTAGAATTGCTAACATTCAGAACCATGTTAGACTAGAATTCAAACTCTCATTAAATTCATTTTTTTTAAAAGTGTCATAACTTTTTCATTTGTATTCAAATTGTTACGAAAGTAATATCAAATTTCTTAACTTTTTATTATCTTTCAAATGCCACAATATTGAATATACGAAAATAAAAAAACATATTAACACTCAAAAACATCTATTTGTTTAAATTTATACTACATCCGTCCCATTAGAAGGTTCTCAAAGCAAAACAACACGGTTATTTAGATAATAATTAAATAAAGTACTTCGAGTATATATTTTGAGAAATAATTTTAATAGGTATGTATTATAATGTAATTAGTATTGATAACTGTGATGTTATAAATGTATTATTAATACTTAATGATTAATTTGTCACTTAAGGTTTTTAATTGTTTCCTAAAATGGAAATGAGAACCTTTATATGAGACATCCAAAAACGGAAAATGAGAACCTTCTAATGGGACGGAGGGAGCATAACTTTTTTATTTGTACTCTGATTGTTGCAAAATATATATCGAAAATCATAACTTTTTATTATTTTTCATGTGATATCAATATTGAAAATATAAACATAAAAAAATATTCAAACACTTTAAAAAGTCTGTTTTTTTAAATGCTACTACAAATATTGTGTAATCAAACTAGGTCAGAGTTCGACAGTTGCAAAATACACATTGAACAAATGTGTACTATATCAGTTCATATGAGATCAGTCTAGATCAGACTTAAACAGATCAGACCGGACCTGAAGATTTCAATTGAACTGACATGTGAAAACATACTTTCTCTCGAACATAGATTAACACAATTGTAGCCAAATACAATTTCACTACTTATATAAATTTTAGACTCCTACTTTAGAAATTGTACTCAAACACAATTAACACAATTTCACTATTCTTATGCACAATTTCTCCAATCAAAAGTTACATCTTTCTCATTATTCCATATAAATTTTTCTCCACACTTTTCAAACTCATCTCCCCATGGCCACTTTGCAAGATCTCTTTCATGTACTAACACCCGTCAAAGATAGCTACGCAACTACTATTAAAATCATTATTTTATGATTTTTCACTACTAAATTACTTGTTGAGTTTAATCCAACACGATATCGTAAATATATGTATAAATGTGTATGAACAACTATATTTTTTACGTGGAAACCTGAAAGGGAGAAAACCACGGGACTTTTTAGGCTAACGTCCAAGCCCTCTCTTTCTCATTAAGACTCTCCTCACCGTTACACAGTACAATTTGAGCTCTCATTAATGGGGTCTTGCAAGCTAACTAAGAGGTAAGGAAGAAGAAAAGGGATTACATGGAGGGAAACCTCCTATTTATAGGGAATATGGGAAGGGAAACAAGGCCGGCTAGAGGGCGCGGTTTCGTGGGGAGATCCATTGAGCTTTGGATTTTACTTCCTTTGAGCTTAAAAACACCATTAATGGCGGAAATCAAGCTCTCAGTCGGCAGATCCTCCTCAGGCCGCGTCGGCAGAGTGGCCGGTGCAGGGGCGGAGGGAGGGGGTGGCCTGGCTGGGCCATGGCCCAGGGCAATTTTTTTTATATTATATATATTACCTCCGTCTCTTTAAACTTTGCCAAGTTTGACCGGCACGGAGATTAATAAAGTAAAAACTGTGTGGTTGAGATTTGTGCAGAGGAGGGAGAATTAACAGAAACCACAAATTCTTTACTTAAAAGGGAAAATGACAAAGTTAGTAGGACATCCAAAAAAGGAAAGTTGACAAAGTTGACCCATATTATAAATGTGGTTTTAGTAATTAGCCCAGTGTAAAAAAAAGGTGGTCCAGGTTAAAAATATGATGGCCCAGTGCAAAGATGAATCTGTCTGGCTCTAATCTAAGCAAAAGAAGGCATGCGCCGCAGCAACATCCAAGGCAGCGGGCTTCCCGCATTTAATTACGCATTCACCCTTCACCGGTTAAGGCACCTGACGCAGCGCACTGCGCACGCGGCACGCCTCAGCAGCTCAGCCAACACCGCCGACTCTCCGTGACGCCGTCTGCTCGCCGGAGACGCAACCTATGGCTTGAGTGTAGAGTGCTTGACTCAGTTGACTGGCGACAACTTCATTTGAATCTCCTCACTTGGGTTTGATTCAAGCCAAGGTATGGGTTAATTACTTTGTTTTTTGTTTTTACAATTTTTAAATTTATTAAATATTTGATTTGTTAAATTAATTTGTGTTACAGTGTTAGTGACTTGTTGTCACAATTGATTTGTGTAATTGTGTGCTTTGAATTGTAAAATAGAAAATTAGCCAATGTCAAATGTTATTTGTGAATTTTGTTAAAATATTAATATGAATTATATAAATTAAAATAAAACATTGATTAGTTTTTTATTTTTTTGGTAATTTTAGTAGGTGTGGCTACTCAATCTACTTCCAAAAGGGTAAAAATCACACTGCGTTCGTTTTATAAGCCTAGTACAAGCACACAAAGTAGACAAGAGTTAAATGTCTCAATTAAAACTCCTAATATCTCTTGCGCTCAAGAGGAAGTAGTTTCTGATGCACTTGAAATTAAGCGGGATCCGGGAAAACGCAAAACGATAAGGCCGTTAGAGAAAAGAGATGAAATAGACGATCTTATTTGTTGCTTGGACCTTATCAACCGAAATTGAACTTTTACAAAGACCAAGTTTACAAAGATAGGATACGTCGTTTTCAAGTCAATTGGTTCAATGAATTTAATTCGTTGGAATACTCTCCAACAACACATAACAACACATAACAACACATAAGGCATATTGTTTTCCATGCTTTCTCTTCAGTGATGTTGTCCATTCCTCTTGTGTTCAATTAACATTTTAGTTTCAAACATTGTATGTATTGTTTAAAAATATTACTATGAATTTTAATGGATTTTAATCATTATGTTTACACTATTGTCGCTTTTAAAATTTTTATATAAATTTTTAGTGTATAGTCGGCCCAGGGTAAACATCGGTCCTGGCTACGCCCTTGGGCCGGTGGATGCTCGAGCAGGGACTGACCGGGTGGACGAGCGACCAGCGGTTGATGGCTGATGTCGAGCGGCGGCAGGGGGTCTTAGACCGGAACGGTGACGGCAGCTCTGGTGAGGGTCAGGGCGGCGATATCTCCGGGAGGGCCTCGGATGGTCCAGATGCGAAAATTACAGATCCGCCACTTCCCCTCTTCCATTTTTTGCAAAAATCATTAGCTTTTTCGTATCCAATTTCTTTTGTTTGTATAGTTGTTGAAAATCAGTTCTTCGCCTCAAGTTTGTTGTCGAAGCTGAAAGAACACACTTACTCTTTTTGAATTCAGGCGCTAGTGTTGAGTTTAATCCAACATAATATAGTAAATATATGTATAAATGTGTATGAACAACTATTTTTATGTGGAAACCCGAAAGGGAGAAAACCACGGGACTTTTTAGGCTAATGTCCAAGCCCTCTCTTTCTCGTTAAGACTCTCCTCACCATTACACAGTACAATTTGAGCTCCCATTAATGGGGTCTTGTAAGCTAACTAAGAGGTAAGGAAGAAGAAAAGGGATCCTTTTACATGGAGGGAAACCTCCTATTTATAGGGAATATGGGGATGGGAAACTACTACACCCTAATGGGCCGCATGGGCCGAAACGGGTCTAATAGGCTGAAATGGGCCTCACTGATCGGGCTCCGTACTATGTAAAGTCTTGGACTCCTGAATAGTAATAGACCGGGATAATATATCCCAACATTACTTTATAATCATGTTTTGATAAAAGAATCAAAACTATATGATTTAGTGAGACCTTAAATAGTTAACACACTAACGGTAGTGTATAACAAATCTCCATTTAATCCTTTTCAGTGTCTTTTTTTTATCCATTCAATTTCATGCATACATTTCTTGGTAACTGGTATGTTATATGTTTAAATATGTTAAAACAAAAATTAGACTATTTTATCAAGTAGATATAGTTCATCCGAAACTGTTCGATTTAGTTTAGAATCAAAACTTATAAATTGAAATAAGGGTTAAACTAAATGAAATCAATTCCGAATCAAAAGTTAAATTGAAATGATTACACTAAATTTAAATAACGATTCTTTAGTTGGGATTTCAATCAGTATAACTGTTTTACAAAGAATAACCAATACTCCTTACTTTTTCAATAATTATTTCATTGAAAACTTCTTCTCCCTAGATATATTCTTCCACCGTTTTAAAATATTTATGATGTTTTTAATTGGATTAGTTTCAGTTTCATACCAGGTCAGACGAGAACATACTAGATCAAGTCATGCAATACTTTGACAGCTGTAAAATACTTATAGACCAAATATATACCAGAGTCGACCCGTTCAAATGAAATCAGAACATACTACACTTAAACAGATCATATCATAAATTTTTAGACAAATTAACCACCCTTACATGAGATTTACATGTGAAAACACAATTTCACTTTAACATAGATTAACACAATTTTACTCAAACACAATTTCACTAGGCTCCTTTACAAAATTTCACTTAAACACAAATTATGAAATTAAGGCATATTTACTAGACTCATACACAATTAATGATCAATTAAAATGATTAATCATCTTATTTACTACTCCGTACTAATTTATTTATCTTCTTATCGACTACTAATTTAATAATTACTTTTAATTACGAGTTCACTTGGAATTAATAATTACTCTGTAGTATTTAACGTGCACCAAGTTAATAATTGTTTAAACGTTTTTTACAGACTATATTTTTTAATGAAAAGAGCATTTGCAACTAATTATCTAAACATTTTCCAGTCTATATTTACTAATGGAAAGAGTGTTTTTATAACTATCAATTGCATCCAAATGAAATTCATCTTTTCAACTATCTCTGTCTAAACAAAAAAAAAAATGAAAATGCTCAATGCCTATTTTTATCCATTAAATTCTATCCGCGGCTTATTTTTTTTTTTTTCAAAACTAACTACACACTTTTTAAGTTATTTATATAAAAATGGACGTAGTCAACTTTTTTGAAGACATTAGTCCTTATTTTTCTTAACCGATAATTCAAGTATGCATTACGAAATAGTTTTGATGACTATATAATATAATAGGGCCATCGAATATAACTGTGGTGCTAAAGATGTTTTTTTAATACTTTGAAGATTAAATTGGTAAACAAATTAAAAGTGCTAATTATTTTCTAAAATAAAAATGAGAACATTTACTAGGATAACCAAAAAGCGAAATTGAGAACCTTTAGTTTAGACGGAAAGAGTAGTAGTTTTCAAAGTCTAATAATACACTTAAGTCGATCTACTAATACTATTATCGCATTCAATGACTGATTTAGGCTGGTGTAATGACACTCCATTGCCTCAAAATGGAGATGTTGAAGATTTGGTAAAGGTTGGTGTAATATACTATGTTAAGAAAGTGATTTTTGGTTGTCCAAAAGTTTTTGTTAATATCATTTTAATCAATTAATTTATGGTTCCTATTATTTCTGTCTCCTCTTCACAAATCTCAATTATACAATTTTTACATAATTATTTGTCATGTCAATCAACTTGGAAAAATTAACATGTACGGAGGGAAATTCTTTTAAAGATTCTTGTGTTTGCCACATACAAGAGTTATAAAAGGTTGTCTCTTTTAAATATTGGATAATATAGACTGAGAAGATGTTTAAATAATTAGTTAAAAAATAAAACGTACTAAATAAATAAGAATATACATTATCAACCAATGTTATAATCGACTAAATAAGAGACTTTCTGTTAGTTCTAATAACTCATACACCAGTGCGCGCGCACAAACATATATATATATATATATATATATATGTATATATGTATATGTATATATATATATATATATATATATATATATATATATATAGAGAGAGAGAGAGAGAGAGAGAGAGAGAGAGAGAGAGAGAGAGAGAGAGAGAGAGAGAGAGAGAGAGAGAGGAAACTTCATGTCAGGCCGGCCTGACGGGCTGCCCCGTCCGGCCGAGCCCGTTTGGGCACCTTCCCGGTGGAATTTTTTGATGAAAGTTTTTGAGAATGTTCCTCATCAAGTCTAGTTTGTCCATACCAAATTTCAGCTCAAAATTCGATCGGGAAGGTCGTCAAATGATTTTTGCAAGTTAACTGGTCCTGAATATGGACAACATCACTTTATGATTTTTAATTTAGATTTAAATAATTCAACTGCTACATTCTCATTTGTCCATGTGGACAAAGGTATGGTACCTTATGGGTACCATAGAATTCACCTTAAATGAATTGTAGGTACGGTACCCTATTTTTTACGGAGTAGAAGGGTACCGGTGTTGTCACCAAGAAATAAAGAAAGAAAACGAAAAAGAAAATGGAAATTTTTGCCACATCATATGCCACATATGTGATTTAATCGGGAACGGGGAGTTACCTCTTAAAAAGACAATTTGACTCATTTTTAATACTTCATGGCTTTAATTGAGTGATTTTTGAGTTGGAGGGTCTAATTGGCATTTTCTTAATAGTAAGGGGGCCTATTTGACATTTTTTCCCTCTAATTTTATACCGTGAGTTTGATGTTTAAAGCACTTGTAAAATGGTTGAGATATTCTTTTCCAATAATTTAATTTTTTCTATAAAAAGTAGTAAACAGTGCTAATTTTATTAATTTAAAGTGTACTGTGTTTAGTTATTGCGTGTTTAATGTTGAAAGTATTTTGTTACACCAAAATGAGTAGTGTGTAAAATAAATGTCCTCATTTGTAACCTTGTAAAATAAGCATAATAAAGATTGTACTTCTAGGATAAGGATTTAATAAAGTTGTTATTTTCTTATGGATAAATCTATTGATACTTTAGTACCGGTGGACGTAGCTCAACTGGTAGCGAGGGAGTGCCACAAGGGTTAGGTCTCGGGTTCGAATCCCGACAACTGCGATAAGGGGTTACTATGCTGAAAAATGTATAGGGCTTCTGCAAGTACCGGGGAAAGAGCCTCACTCTCTATCTGTCAGATTGTGATTATAGTCCAATTTACATCCTCCCATCGTGCCGTCCGATCGGTGTTGGGGGGCCTCAGGGATGGGGTGTCATCCCTTTTTTTTTCTATTGATACTTTAGCAAATGAGTGTAATTATACTAGCTTGGTTTTTTATGAATAAAATTATATTTGTGAATTATATATGAAAATGAGTTTTAAGTAATACTTATATGAGTATAATTTTTAAAAGAAATGAGTATTGATATGATCAATATTATAAAATGAGCACAAAAAGATTTCAGATGAATATATCATAAAAAGAAATGCAAAATGAAGACAAGTAGCAAATGAGAATATGACACTTACGAAATGCGCATTGATATAACATTCAAAAATGAGCATAACATAAATATCGAATGAGCATAAATTAGTTATGATATGAGCATTGAAAAATTTAAAATCCGAACATATATGTTTGTATTTCTAGATGTCATATAAATATATTTGTTATTGTTTGTATGCTCATTCTAAACCCCGCTCATTTTTTAAAGATACACCAATGTTCATTTGTTTCTTATTTTTTTTATTTTATAAAAACTTATTAAATTATATCTATAATCAACTCCGATGAACTTCAATATACGAAGCTAATGTAATACTACATATGATACTTTTAAAATATGCATTCATATGATATTTTAAAAATGAGCATAAATGAGTATCATTTGAGCACACGTAACTTACAAAATGAGCACTCATATGAAAATCATAACTTTTTTTAGTTGGACATCAAAACATTTTCATTGATCATCAACTCTCGACTATTGAGTATTACAAACATGTTTTGTGCTCTAGTGTCTAAACTGTCTATAATCAACTCCTACGTAAATCTTATGTAATATGATACTTTTGAAGTATGTATTACTTTTACATTTTAAAATGAGCATAACACCGGTACCAAATGAGCATACATAAATTACCAAATGAACAATGATATGAAAATCATAAACATTGTTAGTTGAGCATCAAGACATTTTCATTGAACATCGGATCTTTTCTATTGAATATTAGAAGCAGGCAATTGAGTATCATAATCTCTGCTCCCATGTGAATCTAATATGATATTTTAAAATGAGCATAAAATCGGGATCATATGAATATACGTAACTTACATATGAGCATCGAAAAATTCAAAAGCTCGTTTGAATTCTCTAATATGTTTAAATGTTCATTTGTGCTCCTATTATAATGAAAAATATAGTAATGAAAAATATAGTAATTTTATATTAAAATAATTTATAGTATTTCATTCTGGAATTGCAATTATAATTGAGTTCTTTTTATAATGTTTAACTATGCATATTTATTTTGCATTATACTCATTTTAGTATAATACAAAACTCATGTTAGTAATTAGGACATAATAATTAAACTAATAAATATAAAATATTCATCTTAAATTAAAAATAAAAAAATAAAACATTAATACTTAAATATTCAGCATAAATTAAAATTAATGTAAATGGAAGTCAAGAAAAAAAACGAAAAAAAATGAAAAAAAGATTAACGTAAAAGGTCACGTGCAGGGAAGAATACAGACGAAGCTGGCCGGCTAAAGAGTTGAGAGACCATTTGTAGTCTCTCAAAAATACCTGGATGTACCATGAGCACAGTACAGCCAGGTGTACGGTATAATTTACCAAATTTGTAGTCTGTTTTGGAGAGATGTATTATTGGTTCTTAGGAATTTAAGAATTTTCATGTTAGATGTTTTTCTTGATAATTTCATTTCCTCTACCCCATCCATGACTGCTTTTCAACAATTTGAGCTAGAACTAACCCGGAATTGAAGTAAGGTAACATACTGCCACCCCATTGGGTTCTTATTCGGTAATCAAAATGGGCTGGTCTAGAATCAGATGTGAGTCGAGTAAAGGGTCAGTTTGGTCCTCGAAGTTGCAAAAAAGGGGTCAAATAAGTCCTTATATAGAAGATTCTGTCCGGACGTGCCATTTGAGGTGGCTCCCGGTAGAATTTTTTGATGAAATTTTTTGAGCATCTTATTCATTAAGTCTAGTTTACTCATACCAAATTTCAGCTAAAAATTCAATCGGGGAGACATTCAAATGAATTCTTGAAGATAACTGCGCTTTTAACGGCACAGTTATCTTCAAGAATTCATTTGAATGCCTTCCCGATTGAATTTTTATCTGAAATTTGCATACCCATCAACTTGCTAGAGACAGAAGTAGAAGAACTGTCAAGAAAGTTTCTAATAGTATGCCTGATTATGCTTTTCGTGTGCATGATACCTCCATATCTGCTTACTATGTGTTTGAGACACTAGAATTGAATGAGCCCAAAACCTAGAGTGAAGCCCTAAGTTCTAAGCCCCAGAAGTGGCTAGGTGCTAGGGCTGCACATCGGGCGGGTTGGGTCGGGTTTGCTATATCTTTTGGGTCTACCCGATTTGGAAGTTGTTCTGTTCGTCTTAATCATATTACTTATTGCTTATTCTTATTTTATTCAGATCAGATCAGAAAAATTCAGACCAGAAAGATTCGGATCAGATCAGAATCATTCAGATCAGATCAGAATAGTTCAAATCAGAAACATTCAGATCAGATCAGGAACATTCAGCCCAGATCAGGAACATTCAGATCAGATCAGGAACATTCAGATCAGATCAGAAAAGTTCAGACATGATTTATCCCTTTTATTATAATAATAATTATAATAATATTAATAATAATAATTATTATTATTATTATTATTTTTATTAATTTATTATTATTAATATTCTTGTTGTTATTGTAATTATCATCATCATCATGATTACTATGATTATTATTATTATTATGATATATATTATTATTATGATTATTATTATTATTCTTATTACTATTATGGTTGTTGTTGTTATTGTTATTAGTTTTTTTTGTTATTATTATATTACACGGAGTAATTACAATTAAAATTATAGAAATAAATATTATAATTATAATTAAAATTATAATTATAGAAATGATTATAACTAATAATATAATTACAATTATAATTATAGCTTTTTTTGTTTACTCCAGGAGGCGTCTGGAGGAGGGGGTCTGGGGGGCTGAAATAAACTAGGTTGAAACTCACCCCATTGAGTTTTGAACCCGAGACCTCCCATAAGGGAGAGTGCGTCGGCGACCAGCTGAGCTGGACCGCTTCCTCTAATTATAGCTATATTTATAACTAGTGTAATACATATAATAATAATTATACCTATTATAATTATAATTATAATTATAATTTTTTTATAATTATGATTATAATCTATATTATATATTAAAACGGAAAAGTGGAACAAGAATTTGAGCGGGAAAGTGGTGAAAAGGCTTGACGTAATCCTTTTGGAGAACGATGGGTAAATGCTACTCGGTAGAACATTCTTCGCCTTTTTATATTCCCAAAATGTTGTACAATTAATGAAGACAGTTTCCCGATTCTACTTTAATAGTCTTTTATCTTTTACAATAACAAAGCAAAACAATTAATTAAAAGCTTTGCAGTGTTCGAGGTGCCCTTTGAAATGTCCAAGTTGCATTTGTCCGCTACATTGAATGGTGATCATTCTGCCTCTGTGTTTCTGTGTTTCTGCACTATATATACATCACTAAAATCACAACCGACCTACCCAACAAAGTGTATGGAGATGATCAAGAAAATGAATGACTAATGTATTATTCGTTTTATGCACTCAACACGTAGAATAGTTCTTCATATGTAATTTCGTTTATAGATTTTTTATGGTTAATTTAAAAATGTATTTGGCTTACCCCAAAGTCTTTTAGAAATGAGACTTGGATGTTGTATTTAGAATGTTTCAGAAGCTAACTCAACAAATGCTGGTGAGGTCAAAATCATGGTTGGCATCTGTTCACAAATATGCTTATTGGCAGTGAAAAAGAAGTAGCACCACAGTGTAAAATTAAAGATGATGTGCGAGTGATCTTATTGTCAACTCTCCAGAAGTGAATCATCCAAGAAACTAAAAGGATCATCGAAAAACAAGAGGTAATCAGTTCTCTTTTCTTCTTTTGGTTTTCTCTTCTAATCCTACATTTGTCCATTTTAAAGCATCACATACGTAGGTTTCTACATTTTTTGATGAAGTTTTGTCATTTCTATTTTTCATTTAAAGTCAGAAATAATAAATTTTGTAGATGACTTTTTCAAAACAATACCGTAATTAAGAGCAAGACCGTAAGAAATACCTGCACTTATATCAAACACGTGTTATTATTACTCATCTTAAGGTGATAAAAAATTATCCCATCTATGAGAATATTTTCATTGAGCCATGAGATATCGTCGTATCGATGTTCGGCTTATACAATTTTTTCATGTTCATGTAAATGTTTGATTTTCAACTATGAAATTTAAGGAATTTTCAAAAAAAAAAACTATGTTAGATCAAACAGGGTACCATAATTGAATGGTTCTCTTGACTCTTGGAATCTTTGAGTAGAAATACATCACGTTACCAATTTCTAAGACAAATCCTATCGTACTAAATAGAAATTGATTTTAGTTGTTGTTGCGTGTTCAAAATGTTACTGAAGGAGCATATTTAGAAAACATAATTGTTCAAAATGGAATACCAGTTAAAGAAATAATGTACGACGACACAAATTATAATCTTTGCTACTCATTCAACTTTTACTCTTATTATATAGAAATATTTGTTACAACTTGCTATCGATGATTTCCCATTTCCCCCCTACAAGGAACTAATGTACCACTAACTTATACCCTTTATTACACATATAGATGCATATAAATTGAAAAACTCATATGAAAAGAAACGTCTATATTGCAATAAATTGAACTTTCTTTGAGAAAGCATAACATTTTTTAAATTTTCTTAAATCTTAAACAAATACTTCAAGATTTTCATGTAAATCTTCGTATTTTCAAATCTGTCTTCATAAAGTTTCAAGGATCAAATTTGCTAAGTGAATATAGGCCTTAATTTTAAATATTAAATCACAGAGGATGTTTTACTACTTGGTTGTATACTAGATTAATGAGAGTAAAAGTTTGCATGTAAATTTAAAACACCTCCATTTTTCAAAGAGAATTTCGAAACTTAATTTTAGTCGCAAAGTATTTAAAAGAGTGTCGCCATTTAAGTAAAAAATTCGTTAAAGCAATGGGATGCCAGTAATAACATATTAACATTAGTAATAATTTGCATTTAATGGAAAAATCACAGGTTGAACCTCTTTTTATTTATTTATAAGGAAATTGTATCAATATCTGGTTAGAAGTAAATTCTAATACTATTGAAATAAACCATCAAGAGTATTGTTTCTATTTAGGTGCCAAAATGGATTTTCCATATAAATTTTTTATGTTTACACCCCGAAAAACGTAATAGTACTTGACAAAAACATCGATATTATCATAAAGATTTAATGTAATCTAAAAATGGTTTGACATTGAATTATTGTAGTGATATTTAAATACGACATCGGTGTGAGTACAAAAATAATAATTATTCTAAAATACACGAAGCTAAAGGTTTATGAAAAAAAATTTATTTACTGTTGTCAAATGAGCAAACAAAGGATTTGTCCATTTCGAATCTAATTTAAGGACTTGACATCTGATTTAAGGTTTTTTATGGATCTGGTGATGCATGCAAATAACATTTGTAGATCTATTTAAAGAAAATGAAAAAACATTATTAAATTTCAAAATTACCTGTCTCAGTTTGCTTATCGGCTCTTACAGACCTGTCTGTAATTTTGATTTAGCACACGCTTCGGAGGAGAGAAAAAAATGTGTAGGTAAAAATCAAAATTGCCAAGCATTCGTCCTATTTAGAAGAGATCTCATCGATGCAAGGAAGAAAGGGCTATTGTGAATCATAAGAGTGGGTTAATGCCGACCTTTATGTAATTGTATTGCTGGGGGCAGGAAATGGCTAAATGCTTTGTGAATGGAGGAAAGGATGGATTTACGGGAGTTTTTTGCATCCATTCCCAAAATATGACTATCAGATTTTTTGTATGAAAATACGGGTAGCTAATCCGACTTATGTAGCGCTTTGTGGGAGCCTTTATGCTTGAGCGCAACATCAAAGTTGAGGTGGGGCAGATTGTCAGTAGCAACATTTTCGGATTAAAGGAATCCGAAAATTAGTTTCAATTGTTTCATTCAAATTGGGGCAGACTTGGTGTGGCTACAGTTGAGGAATCCGAATTTTAGATATATTTTGTTTTGGGTGGAGAGTTGGTCTTCGGCAAAAAATGTTAGAGGCTTTTGAAAAAATTATCGAGTGTTCTTGTTATTTCAAATTTATGTGTTCTTCAAATTAAGGTTACAAGTTTAATTACTCCGTATCTATTTTTTTTTTACGGTAACATTTTTGAACTGATTTTGTTATGTCTGTTTGAATATTTAGCAGAACTTAATATTAATATGTAACCAATCTTAATTATTCTTAAGATAGTTGATATATGTCATACGTAGTACTAAATAAATGATAATAATAGAGATAATGAGTTCACTAACTTATACTTATTCGTAGGTGTTGTTAATTTACGTTGAATAAACCTTAATTAATGTAATTAACTACATTTACTATTGGTTCACTAAGGATGTTTTCTTTTGGACTGAAATTTGCTGGTCTGGTCTGATCTGGTCTGGTCTGAACTGGTCTGGTAAACGGTTGATCTCTGTGTATTTTATAACTACGGAAGTCTGGTCTGGTCTGGTCTGGTCTGATCTGGTCTGATCTGGTCTGGTCTGGTCTGGTCTGATCTGGTCTGGTCTTGTCTGGGACTGAAAACAGTCCAAAAGAAAACATCCTAATATTTGATGCAAATATATTCAATAATAAATTAAGTGATTGGTTATATTTGATGGAAATATATTCATAACCACCAACAGGGCCGGTCCCGAAGAAATGTAGACCCTGTGCGAGAATAAAATTTGGGCCTTTTTTCAAGTTGCAAAACAAGCAAATTGTCTTAAAATACAACTTACGAATAAATGTAATGATAAAAGTAGTCATTAATTAATAACTTACAATTTATTTAAAAAGGGACATTTTCAAGCATATTTAGATTTACGCAGGGGAATTTTGGGCTGGGGCGTAATACAATATCATTAAATATGTATATTCACTAATACAATCTCTAACCTAACAATTGATTATTTCTTAGTTAATAAAATATTACATATCTTTGCAACTATAAATATCACTAAATCATTTAGTTTTGTACTAATTATGCTTCATATGCTCTATTATTTATCCCACTCAAAATTTTTTATTGAATTATTTGTGTTTTTCTCTTTGAAAACAAAAAGAAACTAAACGTACAATCCCAAAAAACTTAAGAAATCTTTTAATAGAAAACCTACTGAAGCAATGCACTCCCGTAAAAGAAACCTACTGAAGCCCACTCAACTAAATCATTTTTCGCAAAGCGAAAAAAATTAAACCCCATTATCGGATTCCAGGAATCCGTTTTTTCAACTTTCCCTACCACCCCACAAAAACCCTACAAATTTCGGATTACACAAACACGATTCCCGTTTTTTTTTTGTTTTAAACTCCCGCATTTTGGCAACTAATATAAAAGAAATTTATATTAAATTATTTGTATGTACCCCGTAGCATGTTTGAAAAAAAATAGTGTATGTAGCTAAACAAAACACGGAGTAATAATCTACTCATTATTTATTCCACGTACTTACTCAATCGGTACAAAGTAAGTTTAAAAAAAAAAATTAAAACAACATTTCGGATTCATGGAATCCGTTTCTGAGCTTTCCCCAATCAACCCTACTATATTCGGATTAGCTAACCCCGTTTCCCGTACTCTCAGAAACCCTAAAAATTTTCCCGTATTTTGGAAGTCCAAGCTACAGAATCCCGCCATTTGAGAAAACACCCTTGTGAATGTGGGAGAGGTGATGAGAAAAAGAAAATTGGATAAGAAGCGAGAATTCTACAACCTCGGCTATTATCCTATTGAATTGGAACTTGATTATTAAAAGGAAAACTGTTTTCTTTGTAACCTGATATCATATCAAGTTCACAGAGAAATATTTTATCATTTCCAATTTATTTAGTCGTAGAATAATATTCCTATGTGATTTAGGGGTGGGAGCTAGACAGTCTACGAGGGGAGAAGGGCTTTTCTTGAGTTCACAAGTGTTTTTTTTGTTTTTCTTGGAGGTATGTGTCACACTAAGTAGCTTATTTGGGAGTTGTAATTTTAATCCACAATTTGAATGACAACTTCATCACCATCAATAAAAGACCATGAAGTGTATCGAATTTGGGTCAAATAATTGAAATCATTATCAAAATTATTTATTTATCATTAAAATAACATTGAATTTGATTTATTTATCTATTCCACTTCTAATTTTAATGATTTTTTCAAGAAGTTTTAGTAGTTTAATTAATTTTTTTAGTAAGGAACCTGTAATGATTTGTAATAATGTAAAATTTTTTAAATTCGAAAATACTAAATTTCATGATACTCTAAATCTTAGGTGGGGATAACACAAATATTGGTTATTAAGAAAAGTGAATTTGTGTAGTTGATATATTAAATTGGTAAAGTAAATATAATCTAAAAATGATTTAGAATTACACAAATTTTATCAACTTTGATATGAGACTATCTTACCGAAAAGAAAAAAGGAAACAATCTCGGCGGGAAGGAAGAAATTAAATAATTTTTAATCATTTGTTGACTCTATATTGACATATTTTTATCTTCTTAGTCGTTTATTTATAGTGACTTATCTATCAGGATCTGGATTGATAAAAAATTCTCGGTTAGGAATGTTTGAAACAAATTACCATTTATAATTCACTTTTCCATGACAACACCACCATCTAAACTTCTTAAAATTGCAAAAATATAATTAAACACTACAAAAAAACACGGTCGTAGTCACGGACTTAGTCACGGACAGCAGTTCAATTTTTCCGTGACTAAATGATTTAGTCACGGTCGCTGGCCGTGACTAAATCCGTGACTTAATGGGCGTGACTAAATTGAAGTCACGTCCAACGGACCGTGACTAAATTTAGTCACGGACTAGTCACGGTCAGACGCCGTGACTATAATACCCGCCGGAACCCCACTCCGGCGTATTAGTCACGGTCAGAAACCGTGACTAAGTTTTTTTTTTAAAATTAATTTTAGTAGTCACGGCTTTGGACCGTGACTAATATTTCAAATTTTCAAATTGAGTAAAAGACCGCCCTCGGCGGTAATTTAAAATTTTGAAATTAGTCACGGTTGTCGACCGTGACTAATTATTTTTTTATTTAAAAAAATAATAATTTCGGATTAATAATAGTCACGGATAAGCCCGTGACTACTTTTTTTGTTTTTTAAAAAAAAAAAATCCAGTTTTCGTTTTTTTTTTTTTTTAAATTTTTTTAAAAATTACTTTTTTAAAAACGGAAGTTTACAAATTAAATTTCAAAATGTTTTTTAAAAAATGAGTTATTGAAAATATTATACTATTTTTTTTAAAATAAATACATTTTAAGAATAAAGACATACAACAAATTCAATAAATATTGTGACAAACTTTTAAAAGTTTTGAAATACAACAAATAATAAATGTATGATGATTACATGTCCCGTGGGACTCCATTATGATAAAAATTGGGATTTTCTTCTTCTTCTTCTTCTTCATCATCAACAAGAAACTCATCTGGGTTCACGGGGGGGTCTTCAGGGTCAACTCGGGTTCCTCCTCGGGGTGCTCCTCGGGGTCCTCCTCGGGGTGCTCCTCGGCCTCCGTGGCTCGGCGTGCCACTACCTCCTCCGGATGACCTCGCAAAATCAAAGGACATAGAACCGAAATTCGGGGAGATCATAGGCATGCCACCATATCCGGAGTTGGGGAAAAATCCCATACCGCCCATGTGCGGAACTTGAGGAGTTTGCTCAGGGTGGAATACGTACGGGGGAGGAAAAGGCTGTTGCGGAGGCTGGAATCCAGCACGCATGTACCGTTCCATCTCCTCCAACCGGGCTTTTGTAGCAGCATCTGCTTTCCGCTGCTCCTCCCATCGCCGTTCGTGGTCCTCCAGTTCACGCTGCATTGTGGCAATACGGGGATCTTCTCCCCGCCTTGACCGAGAAGAGGAAGCGCCGGTGCTTCGATCATACAAAATCCGTTGCCCCTCGGCCCCTAAGCACGGAACCCGGCCCTTGTAAACCCCGGCCGCCTCAATGGCCGCCTCATCATCCGCATCGGAATCGAGGTCGTCCTCCTGGGTCAAGCCTCGTGCCGCACGCTGTCTGTCGAGGGATTCGTTGTACTTCGTCTGCATTTTCAAAAAGATTTTTTAAATGCTACATACTTAGATTTTAAATGTTACTAAATAACAAAATATGATGTTACATACTTCGAAGTCAGCGAGGCGGGGTGGCAAATCGGCTTCAGATTCCTCGCCGTGCTTCGTCCAGCAATGCTTGACGAGCCGGAGAACATCAACCTTCTTCTTCTCAGGACCAGCCTAAATGGTGTGAAAAAGACTTAAATTAAATTTTTTATAATAAAGGAATGTGATGTTGTAAGGTTTTTTGAATAGCACTTACAAGAGTTTCTTTATGGGCATTCTGAGATTTACGACCTCCGTGCCACTGCATCTCCAAGGCCTTCTCGGACATCCGGTTTTTCTTACCGGATTCACTTCTGGCCAAGAATTTCGGATCAGAAGACCAGTGGCGACAAAGGTTGGACCACACTTCATCCGAAACCCATCTAGGCTTTTTCCCACTTTTTCGCGCCCGTTTAAAAGTGGCGCGAAGCCAGGTCGAAATCCTAGCATTGTAGGCTTTAAGAATATCGGCACCGTGTGCGTGAGTCCAACGATAGCGAGCCTTTATTAAAACAAATTGGATTAATTAATCACCAGGTATATATTAGGCCAATACAATCAGGAAGGGAACATTCATTTATTTTTACCTTGAACAGGTTCCACCATAGTTCGCGAACCTTGGGGTCA
Organism: Cuscuta epithymum; assembly: GCA_945859915.1. Taxonomy (NCBI): domain Eukaryota; kingdom Viridiplantae; phylum Streptophyta; class Magnoliopsida; order Solanales; family Convolvulaceae; genus Cuscuta; species Cuscuta epithymum. Next base: position 6,368,766 of record CAMAPF010000011.1, on the reverse strand, counting down.
ACATCTGACAGTGTGGCCCAAGTGCCAAGAAAGTGTCCTCCGATGATGTTTTTGATGCCCGTGAACACTTGTTCGTCACTTAAAAAAATTAATAGTATTTATTTATATAAGATTTGGTTTGATTATTTAACATTATATAAAATTATTGAAAATAAGGTTTTTCATAACTGCTTACAAAAGAACTTCTGCAGGCGTCACCCAAACAGCTCCATCATTGTTGCGCTCCGCTTCGGACATAGGCGCATGGTTAGGGCGGGGAGCCGAGGTCGATTGTTCGTTGCTCATCTAAAATATATTAATTTATTTTGTTTTTTGTTAGAACGCTTATAAAAGTTTGAGGTGTGCTTACTAAAGGTCCATTAAAGTTTGGGGTATATTTATTATTTTTTACTATAAAAATTTATACAAGTATTATTAATTGAAAATGTGTATAGCATATTAAACTATTTTTAGTTTAATATGAGGGGTCCATATTTTTTCATAATAAGTTCTTAAATAATTTGGTAATAAATTGCACTTGGAGGTAACATGTTAAACTTTTTGCAAAGTTTACATGAGAGGAGATCATTTTTTTATGTTTTAGATATATCATTTTAAAAAAAATTTAAAACAGTTTGTTAAATCAAGTTTTACAAAAAACTATTTTTAAAAATAATCTGTTTAATAAAAGAGTTTTTAAAACAGTTGTTATTAAAACAGTTTTTACTAAAACAATTTTTATTAAAACAGTTTTTATAAAAACAGTTATTATAAATACAGTTTTTATAAAAACACTTTATATTAAAACAGTTTTTATAAATACTGTTTTTTAATAAATACAGTTATTATAAATACAGTTTTTATAAAAACAGTTATTATAAATACAGTTTTTATAAATACTGTTTTACAAAAATCTGTTTAATGACCCGCTGTTTCACATAACCCGCTGTTCGTTGTTGGTCGGCCCTCTCCGTAATCGGCTGTGTGATATGTGTAACCGTTTATCACATATTGCCGCCACACTTTGGCACTGGCACCTGGGCCCCACGCTAATGATACTAACAAAGGGTCGACAATCCCACGACTATTGATCTGTAAATATAAACATAATAATAACATTAGGTAAACATTAGGTAATATATATAATTAATGTGTGTGTATATATACCTGATACTTGTACCAATTTACAAAATCAGAGTCCACCAACGCATCTATTTCATTCTCAGGAAAGGCTGATAAAGAAGCTCGGAATTCACTGTGAAGTCAAAAAAAAAAAAAAAAACTATAAATTAACTACAAATTTAATTTATAAGTATTACAATTATAACTACAAATTTAACTTACTGATAAAACGGTGAGATTTCTGGACAATTCATGAGGATATAAGTATGCGCAATTTGCAATTCCCCACCCAGGATGTATCGTTGTGTCGCAGCACCTTTACCTCTGCCTGGGTAATTGAAGATGGAAACTACATTTTCATATAAATCCTCGCCAATGTCATCGTTCCGGGCAGGTCTCTTCCTTCTGGTGATGACTTCACGCTCGAAGTAAAAAGACGAGAACGTTGAGATTTCTTGTTGAAGATACGCTTGACAAATTGAAGCCTCAACGTGTGCCTTGTTGGTCACTTTCTTTTTCAGCTCTCCTAGAAATCTGCAATAATGCAATAACAGCACAATTAATAGTTATTGTGAAATAAATAATCTTTTTTTAAATGAAATTGTGACTAACCTTTCAAATCTGTACATCCACCGATAGAAGACGGGCCCAGCAGTCAAAGCCTCATACGGAAGATGTATAATGAGATGTTCCATTGTATCGAAAAACGATGGTGGCATTATTTTTTCCAGATTACACATCAGAATGGGAACAGACTCTTGTAGTCTCCGGAGGGATGCCGCATCCAAAACGCTGGAACATATCGATTGAAACAACAAACTGATTTCAGTAATGCAGGACCATACGTGTTCAGGGAGCATCTCTTTTAGTGCAATTGGTAGAAGTCTTTGCATTATTACATGAGCATCGTGAGTTTTCATGCTCGTCGTCGTGGTAAGTTTGTTCATGTCTACGCATCTAGACAAGTTGGAGCAGTAGCCATCTGGAAACTTCTGAGACGCAAGCCATTTTAATATTGCTGCCTTTTGTGGTTCTGTGACCTGGTAGACTGCTTTTGGAACTTCCTTGCCCTGATATTCTAGATCAACAGAAAGTTCGGGTCTATCACACCAAATAGTCATATCTTTCCTAGCTGCAAGACCGTCTTTAGTTTTGCCTTTCAAATCCATCACCGTGTTAAATATATTGTCAAAGACGTTCTTCTCGGTGTGCATGACATCTAAATTGTGACGGATGAGAAGGTTTTTCCAATAAGGCAACTCCCAGAATATGCTCCTCTTTGTCCACTTATGGGTATCACAATACCCATATGGCTCTTGGTTTGGCTCTTCCATAGCCGTAGGGAAACGTCGAACCCGGTTATAAATTTCTTCACCGGTCAATCTCGGGGGTGGGCTCTCTCGAACCGCTCTGCCTCTAATGAAAGACTTCTTGTCCTTTCGATATCGGTGCCTTTCCGGGAGAAACTTGCGGTGACAATCAAAGTAACTTCCTTTTTTGCTGTAACTGAGCCAGTTGGCACCTGATTTCTCCATGCATATCGGACATCCCATCAGACCGTGTGTGCTCCATCCCGAAAGCATGCCATAGGCAGGGAAGTCGCTAATGGTCCAAATGATGGCAGCTTTCATGATAAACATTTTATCTGATGAAACATCATAAGTTGGTGTCCCAACGGCCCACAGTTCTTTCATCTCCTCGATAAGGGGTTGGAGATAAATGTCTATCTTTCGCCCAGGATCCTTGGAACCCGGACAAATTAAAGACAAAAAGATGAAATGACTTTTCATGCACATGTCGGGAGGGAGATTGTAAGGTGTTAACATGACCGGCCAACATGAATAGTTCTTGCCAAACCTGCCAAAAGGAGCAAATCCATCTGAGCACATAAGGTTGGTCGACAGCTTTTAGAACATCCTGAAATCTCTCAGCCAAACCTTCATCCACATAAGGTTGATAAAATGTCGGATTTTCATCCGCATCTGGTTGATACGAGGTTGAGGCTTCAGGGGGGTCGTTAGGTGGTTGTGGGGGGTTGAATTGAGACGGTACACCGTATGCGTCATATACCATTTGTTGGTCCCACCTCATTTCAGCACGGTCTCCCCACGCACTCATCTCTGGAGGGACGTAACGAGACGAACCTACCGTTTGTGGTATAACAGATGGATCCAAAGGTTCGCCGTGAGAAGTCCAATTATAATAATTGGGAACAAAACCGACCGCGTACAAATCATACCCAACTTCGTGTGGGTCTTTAAATTTGAGATTTTTACACTTTGAACATGGACATCTTATATTATCACCACTCATATAAGCCGGATGTTCAAGTGCAAATTCAATAAATTCTCCGACTCCCTCGAGAAAATTTGATTGCATTCCGTACAATACCGCATCTTTATCATACATCCAACTTCTATTTTTTTTATACATTATGCCTGAATATTATAATAAAAAATTAGATGAAATGCAATGCACACAATTTTAAGTAATTTATTTCACTAAATATAATCAACTAATTTTCACTTTTTTTAAATGAAATGCACAGAATTCACATCTTAGTTATGCACAATATATATGTCCCCTAATGCACAATAATGCAGATAATTTCACTATATTAAACATACGTTTAATTAAATCTAACTAATTCATTTAGTTAAATTTAACTAAATTTAACTAGTTCATTCCGTCCCCTTTTAATGCATCACTACGTTTAAACTTACGTTTAGCTACCTAATTTAACTTAATTAACACATCAATAGCTACGTTCAAACCTACGTTTAGCAAACGAATTTTAATTAAATTATTTTTGTAAACCTACGTTTAAACCTACACTAAATTATTACGTTAATGACATTTAATCTTATTAGTAATACACAATTAACAATTCACTAAATTAAATAATATGACCAAATTCAACCCAATAATATAACAATTCACTAAAGTTTAACTAATTCTAATTTATGACATTACTACGCTTATAGTTAAAACATGTTGTTAATTAATTAACAACCTCACTAATTTAATAGTTTTAATAATTTAAATTGAACCAACTAATTCTAAATAAAAATTATAATTCAAATAACATACCTTATCTGCATAAACAGGGAAAATGATAGAAGATAGACTACATCCTTCGATCTACGGATACTGTATATACTGGGAATGAATTGGTGTGGTTCTGTTGAATGAATGAGCTGCTCCTGCATATATAAAAAATTTAGTCACGGACTTAGTCACGGATTTGTCCGTCACTAAGCAAAACCGTGTCCAACACGCGTCCAACACGTGTTAATTACGTGTAAATGACGTGTTAATCAACATAGTCACGGAACTAGTCACGGATATGGCCGTGACTACAATTATCCGTACATAATGCCGATGCGAATTAACCAAGGGAGTTGAAAAAAATTAAATTTTAATTATAGTCACGGGCATAGTCACGGATTTGGCCGTGACTAAATCATCGGAATCAAAAAAACTGCGCCGGAAACGGGAATTGGCCTGTCGGAGAAATTAAGTCACGGCCATGGACCGTGACTAATGTTAGTCACGGTCATAGTCACGGCCCTGACCGTGACTATTTTTTTTTTAAAAATTCCGTGACAAATCCGTGACTAGACCGTGACTAAACTAGTCACGGACGAAATCCGTGACTAAAATCCGTGACTATAACGCTGTTTTTTTGTAGTGAAAAATATATTTTGTAAATGAAATATAGAAAAACTTAATAACAAAGAGAGTTAAAATGTCACTATTGACCAAATTCAATGAATCCTGTTAGAAAAATAAGTCAACTTGAAAAAATAACTTAATTTAGTCTACAATTTCACATGGTCACCACACCATAATTAGAAAGAAAAAGATATTAGTCTTTTTTTGTAAAGCGATAATCTTTTAATCCTGCATGCCATAGTTTTTTCAAACTTGATTATTCTAGAACTAAATAAAATTAGGGACTGAGAAATATTTTCTAAGTTCCAATTGAAATCATTTTATCCCAACATCGTCTTTTTTCTCAAATTCTACGTCCTAACCTACTCATCAATGTTAATAAAATTTTATTTTGTGAAATAATATTACCAATATATAGTTTCATTTTATTTTTTCAAACTGGAATATGGATGAGGTGCCATAAACTTATATCCATGTAAAATTATTGTTCTTGTGCGATCCCGTGCATCGCACGGGTACTATACTAGTTTATTTGAAACCAGGTCATCAAATATGCTCATGTATAAGATAAAAATCGTTATTCATGTATACCAGTATACAACTCAGTATTTCTACTCTGCTTATAGTTGAACAACTATACAATTTGTACATACTTACATTCTGTACTCATGTCTAAGAGTATAAGACCCAATTCCTTGATTCATGACTAAGACTATGGGATTTTTTAGCATGTGGTATATAAGCAGGGCCGGCCCAGGGCATGTCTGCCAAGTGCGACCGCACAGGGCCCGGATTTTTGAAGGGCCCAAAAAAAAATTAGTATTACGCCCCAGCCCAAAATCCCCCTGCGTAAATCTAAATATGCTTGAAGAATGTCCCTTTTTAAATAAATTGTAAGTTATTAATGACTATTTTTATCATTACATTTATTCGTATGTTGTATTTTAAGACAATTTGCTTGTGTTGCAACTTGAAAAAAGGCCCAAATATTATTCTCGCACCGGGTCTACATTTCTTCGGGACCGGCCCTGTATATAAGATAGGCAATGTTTTGTGTATTTTTAGTTTAAGAGTTTAGGTCTACTTTGAGTGGAGAACATTATACCAATGAGAAGTATGATTTTCTACATTCCTTCTTTTCTTAAAAATATTAGCCTAAAAAAATTGTAGTTTCCCTTTTCAATTATTTTCATCTCCTCATAAGCTAAAGTCTTATAGAAAAGTGGTGACAAGAAGAAAAAAAGTGCACTTTTCTGTTTAATTTGTTGTCTTTATTGACGGTTTCGAAACACATAAATGATAATTTTAAAAGAGAATATGGCAGTTTCCCTGTTCAATTATTTCCGTCTCTTTATAGGCTAAAGTCTTATAGAAAAGTGGTGACAAGAAGAAAAAATGCACTTTTCTGTTTAATTTGTTGTCTTTATGGACAGTTTCGAAACACATAAATGATACTATCAAAAGAGAATATTGCACTTCTTTTTGCTCTCTTCTATAAAAATGTCTTTTTTCCCTTTATGCAATAAAAATGAACTTCTCTAATATTTGAAATTAGAGTTTTTTACTTCATTAATTACTTATGCTCTAGGGCTATAAGATGAACTTTTTCTTTACTCCTTTGACTAGGATCTTAAAACATAGTAATAGCAAGAAGAAGAAAATATGGTTTCCCCCCTTTATTTCAACACTTCATGGGGAAAAAATAGTTTTATCTTGAAATCTTTCGTTGTCTTACTCGACAAGATTTTTATCACAAACGGAAAGATAGTAATGACAACATACCGGATTTAAGATTTGTTTTGCAATGCCTTTACAACACCTTTTTAGCAAAATGATCCATGGTATGTAGTGGCTCTGCTTGGATGTATTACTTTCATAGTTTCATTATCAACTTACATGTTTTAATGAAATTAAGGTTTGCTTTATTTTTATATTCCAACCACTAAGAGAGCAATGTTTATTACATATATATATATATATCACTTATTCAATTCATTTTATAATACTTATATTTTTTCCTTTAATTAATGTATGTAACATGCTGGAGAATCTCACTGTTAGGACAAAGTTTGAACTTATTTCTATTGCAAGCATTCTGAATGTGGGCACGAAAGTGATTTGAGTTTTTGAGACTTATTTTGGGATGGTTCTAGAGGTTCTTCTGTTATGACGGACAATATAGTTTCATATTTTGAGACCCAAGGAAAGTAGTATGATTTGGTGGGTTCTTCAAGCACAAAATTTACTCCGAGGATGCTAAAACATATTTTCTCTTGACTATTCAAAACGTAATAATGAAAATTAGTGGTGATGAATCTTTCATTGCTTATTCCTTTAGAATTATTTTAACCCGTTATACCAACTATGGCTATCTTCCTGCAGAAAAAATGATGAATCTTTGAGTGTAGAATAAAGCGAACAAGTATGATGAATCTTTTAAAAAAATGGAGAACCTCAATCGCAGGTTGGACAATTTGATTCGTAGCATTGGTAGAGACAAGCCGAGTTTGCATATATAATTATGCATTCTATCAAGCTTCTTGCCAACCCCCTTTCTATTTGATTTACAGCAGCCCCCTTTCTCTAGACATGCATTGGATTTAGCAAGATCTCCTAAATATGGCTTGAGTATAGCATAAGAGAATATGGTAACTCAAGTACGTGATATGTAGACTGAAGTTTAAGCAAGACTTGAAGCCAAAAATGTGAAATACATGCCAAAAGTTGTTTCAAGGAGACCAAGTGATAATATTTTTAAGGAAGGAGAGATTTTCGTTAGGGTCGTTCAACAAGCTGAAGCGGAGGAAATATGATCCTTACAAAGATTTTAGAAAAGATTAATGATAATGCATATGCAATTGATCTTCCCGAAGACATGATTATTTCAAAGACTTTCAATGTGGTGGATCTATATGAGTTTTTTAGGACTCAAGGGCGAGTTTTTCACATGTGGAGGGACTGATGTAGTACGATAAGACGTAGCTGATTTTGAAGAAAAGCCCGTCAGAAAATGAATTGCATGAAAACAGGGATAACTCTCGCCTTGGTGCTCCAGCTGAGGCCCACAAGATATCATATTGAAGCTTTTGATGTGCTCTATCAACTCATATCGCGTTTGTCTCATTACAGAATCTCACACTGTGAATTTGCAGTTTTCATTTATAAGACTTATTATTTTATTTACTTATTAGAGTTGGGCACTTGGACTACAGGTAAATTATTTAAAGTTTTTAAGTTAAATCGTGAGCCATATATAAGGTTCCTAAACATTCTGTTACAACAACTTTTGATTAAAAAAACATTCTCATGATTAACATCCCATTTCTGATGCATTCCAGTTTTGTTTCGTAAAGAACACATTGGTGTTATTTGTTTTCTAGGTCTATTTACCAAATAACTTAGTGATAACAATGAGAAATAAATGCAATATATATGTGGCTAGATTTCTTTTTTTGCTTCTCAGGCAAAGATTTCTTAACACATAAATGAAAGAGTAGAAAACATTACATGACACAGGTCATTTTTAAGTTGTTTTATCTATAAAAAAAAATTGTCTATATTCATTATGGACATTTACATGTCTTGAAAAATAAATTTAGTTCCAATTATATACTGCATTTTTAACTTATGTCAAATGCCTAATTAATTTTGAAATTTTAATGTTACATGCTAATTGTTTGATAACGTCCTTAAACTTATTATATACTTGCATGTTGCATCATAAATCTTTTTTGTACTAGATATTCTGTGTCTAATGTAAGGGACAATTATGAAGATAAAATTTGGTGTTCAATTACTGTTTAGGAATTGTAGTTTAGTTCCTCTTACATATATAGGTTGATTTTTTGTTATGTATATTTCCTATTTAATGTATATATTGCGGTTTTGATAAAATAAACAATATTCTGGATTCAAGAATTGATACAATTATAGGGGTGTAAAAACTCTTACTCTAAAAGGTCACTAAGTACATCTTTTCTTACTAAAGTAGCTATCAAAGTGTTAAAATTTATGCTATATAAACGGAATGTTAAATTTTCATTTCATGTATCCCATTGTAATAAATCATGTAACTCACCAAAATGTATTTTATGGTTAGTAGTACTCAAACAACTCCTAAGTCCCATTAGTGAAGTATACATATACATATACAAAGTAATTTAGAGTTACTATAATTAAATATGAATAAAGACTTAATTTGCAAGAGTTAACTTATTTTTAGTAATGTCAAATCACTTTATAATCAATCTATTATCCCGTGCAACGCACGGGTAAAAGATTAGTATATAGTAAAACTAAAACAAGATCATTCAGGGGCGGAGGTAGGGGCAACCGGCCCACGGCCCACGCCAAAATTTTAAGTTCTTTATACTTTTAATGTAAAAATTTATGTGTAAAACTTATCTGAAAAAATTCCTTATACCGGCTCACTCCAGGCTTCGATTCTCACTACGCCCTAAGAACGTTTACCCATGATCAATTTCTTTTTCTATATAGATAAAATGATTGAAAAAATAATTTCATTTGGATGCAAATGAGAGATAAACATGTGACTCTTTTGATTGGAAAATTAAATATAGGATATATGAGAACATGTTTAGATAATTAGATTGAAAATAAGTTATACTCAATAAATAAGAACATGCATTATCAACCATTGTTATAATCGACTAAGTAAGCATTTTTTCTTTAATTATAATAATTCATACATTTGCCAATGCGCACACACAAATAGTAAAACTAAAAAAAATTCATCCCGTGCACGGCACGGGTAAAGATACTAGTGTGTGTGCGTGTGCGTGTGTGTGTGTAGAGGGTGCGGTTCCAATGAGAACGATACTTAACGTGAGAACGTGAGACGAATATTCTGTGTGTATTAATACTTAACGTGTGCGTGTGTGTATTAATACTCACATTTAAATGAATGTGGTGCACAATGGAGCTATTTTGTTGCACATTTTCAATTTCTCGAATTAAGCCTATATTAAATAAACACGGTGGCATTTTGGTAAATACGGTGAAAATGTGAAAAAGTGCAATATACAAGCCTATATCAAATTTTAGTTTAAATTTCGGTTTTTCTTTCTAAAGGGTAAATGGGATATTTTCGTATCTCCTTTATTGCATTTATTACATCCTAATCTATTTTAGTAGTTACGTATAATGTTTCTTTCCTTTTCAGTTTTTCGCTTTATAATGTTTTCCTTTCCTTACGTATAATCTATTTCGGTTTGCATTTATAGTATATATATATATATATAGACACACACACACCACACACTATGCTTATTGTGCAAACGATTGTACGATGCATCTTTACGTTATTTGTATTGCATATTAAGTTCAAAGTGTTGCATATTATTCAGTCATTAAATAGCAGTTGCATATTAACGCTCAAAGAGTTGCGTCCTAAGTGATAGAAATTATGCATCGTTACACAAATTGGGTCCATACATACCCATACATGTGCAGCATGTGCCACACGTCAACGTTGGAATCAGTTGCTTAGTATTATCATAATAATTAATATTGCAAATATTATCTTATAGTGCGGTTGTATAGATTGGTTTATTCTTCCGTAGCTTTCTCTGATGTTTAACAAAGTAGGTAGTTTGTATAGATACGGCTCTGTAATTCTTATCGATTACTTTGTACACTCTATATATATTGGAGAAATGCCAAAGGCATATTCACGGTGAATTTCTCAATTCTAACTTGGTATCAGGCCTCTTCTTCTACAATCGGTCTCCATGACTACACCCACCAAACCCTCTTTTCACCCGGCTCTCGCCGTGACATCCATAAAAAACTTGATTCCCATCACTTTAGACACCGAGAAAGCCCAATACGCCTCCTGGGCGGAACTTTTCAAGCTCACAGCTCGCGCCTATGACGTCTTAGATCACATTCTTAAGCCCACCACTCCCTCCGGCGACACTTCCTCAACCACGTCTGACTCTGAATCCGAGGCTGACCGCCTCCGTCGGGCTGCCGCAGAAGCTGCCCTTTGGTCCCGTATTGATGCCATTGTTCTTCAGTGGATCTACGGAACGATCTCGCACGACTTGCTGCACACCATTTTGGAACCCGGCTCCACGGCTATGGCCGCTTGGAATCGTCTCGAAAACATATTTCATGACAACAAAAACTCCCGAGCCGTGTACCTTGAGGACCAATTCTCTCACACACGGTTGGAGAATTTCCCCTTCGTTTTTGCCTATTGTCAAGAATTGCGCACCATTGCCACTCAGCTTGCCAATGTTGATGCGGAAGTCACTGACAAAAGGCTGGTGTTACGCATGATTCATGGTCTCACTGAACCATATGCCACCGTAGCATCCTTTATTCAGCAAATCGACCCCCTACCCCCTTTTGAAAAAGCTCGATCGATGCTTATCTTGGAGGAAACACGTCAATCTCACCATGCATCCTCCATGTCATCCTCTCCCTCGGCTTCTGCTCTTGCTGCCACGTCCTCCTCGCGTCCAGTCTCACATCCCCAGGCGTCGTCTATCTCTCGGGGTCGAGGAGGTGGACGTCACAGTTCCAACAGGGGCAAAGGGCGCGGACGAAATTCTGGAGGCCGGACTAGTGACGCTACAGTTGCTCCTTCCCAGTGGCCTTTTCCCCCTTGGGCCCCTTGGATGCAACCCTACTGATCAATGCCGCCGTGTCCATACCCCACCGCTCCCAGTACGTCCAACGTGTCTCGCTCACCAGCTGCAGGCATACTTGGTCCTCGCCCACACGCTCTCACGGTTGGCACTCCCAACTACGCTCCAACAACTTCTTCTCCCAGTTTCTCGGCCACAGACATGCACACTGCCATGCAAAATATGAGCCTCACTCCACCTGACGACAATTGGTATATGGATACCGGGGCAACCTCTCATATGACCTCCGACGCAGGTACTCTTTCGTCTTTTATTAATACGGGTCCTAAAGGCAGTATTATTGTCGGTAATGGTTCATCTATTCCGGTGACAGGTCACGGACACACCATTTTACCCTCCTCTCATTCCCCTCTTAAACTACTTCAAGTTTTGCATGCGCCCCATATTGTTAAAAATTTAATTTCTGTGCGAAAATTCACTAATGATAACCACGTGTCTATTGAATTTGACCCGTTTGGTTTTTCTGTGAAGGATCTTCGTACAAGGACCCCAATCATGAGGTGTAATAGCCAAGGTGATTTGTATCCGGTGTGTGACCCTCCTCGTCGTGCCTCTCCCACCCACCACAATTTCGCTGGTCTCTCCTCTGCATTATGGCATGACCGGCTTGGCCATCCCGGCATCCCTATTTTTCGTAGTCTTAGCACAAATAAATTCATTGATTGTAATAAATCATATAATGATATTTGTTCATCTTGTCAAATGGGGAAACACAATAAATTACCATTTTCCCCATCTTTTTCTTACACTCATGCTCCATTTGATATTATACACAGTGATTTATGGACTTATCCAATTTTAAGTTCTACTGGTCACCGGTATTATATTTTATTTCTAGATGATTTTACCAATTTTCTTTGGGTTTATCCTCTATTTCGCAAATCCGACGCTTTCTCCAAATTTGTACACTTTCATGCATTTGTACGAAATCAATTTGGAACTTCTATTAAAACACTACAATGTGATAATGGTCGTGAATATAATAACTCATTATTTCACAATTATTGCTCAACCCATGGCATTTCATTTCGTTTCTCATGTCCATATACTTCTCCCCAAAATGGTAAAGCCGAAAGAAAAATTCGCTCCATAAATAATATTACCCGCACCCTTCTACTCCATGCTTCTGTCCCACCCCGTTTCTGGCCACATGCCGTGCTTATGGCCACCTATTTACATAATATTCTTCCCTCCAAATCCCTTTCCTATATCTCTCCCACACTAGCCTTATATCACAAACAACCGTCGTACTCTCACTTACGCATCTTCGGTTGCATGTGCTACCCCCATATTACCACCCCCCATAAGCTTGCCGCTCGCACTACCCCATGTGTATTTCTTGGTTTCCCGTCTCAACACAAAGGATATAAATGTCTTGACTTATCCACACACCGCATTATTATCTCCCGCCATGTTACATTTGATGAGTCTAATTTTCCTTTTAAACATACCCCTACTCCACCCACACCGTCATATAATTTTCTTAATGACTCACCATCTCCCTTTATCTTATCACACCTTTTACCCATACAACCATCATCCCCAACACCCACTGTACCCTCATCATCAATTCCACCTACGGCACCTATACAGCCCCCACCCTCTCCAGCAGACCATACTGCCACCCACATTCCAGCTCATACGGTTCCCACCACCTCCCAACCAACACGCCATCCCATGCTTACCCGCAGCAAGGCTGGAATATTTCGCCCAAATCCCATCTATAATCTCCACACTAACAACAACACCTCACTTATATCTTCTCCCTTGCCCAAATCTCATGTCCATGCCCTCCGGGATCCAAACTGGAAATCGGCTATGATCTCTGAATTTACGGCTCTCATTAATAATAAGACGTGGGAGTTGGTTCCCCGTCCTCCTAATGCTAATGTTATCCGTTGTATGTGGTTATTTAAGCATAAGTACAGGTCCGATGGAAGCTTGGAACGTCACAAAGCCCGCTTGGTGGTCAACGGTAAATCTCAACGGCCAGGGATTGATTGTGACGAGACTTTTAGTCCCGTAGTCAAACCGGCTACCATTCGCACGGTTCTAAGTGTTGCTCTCTCACACTCTTGGCCCCTTCATCAACTGGACGTCAACAATGCATTTTTACACGGGTTTCTTAATGAGACGGTCTATATGCATCAACCGCCCGGTTTCAAGGATTCCTCTCGGCCCTCTCATGTATGCCTTCTTAAAAAATCCCTTTATGGCTTAAAACAGGCTCCCCGTGCATGGTATCACCGTTTCGCCAATCATGCCACCAAATTGGGTTTCAAACATAGTAAAGTTGACCACTCCCTATTTATTTATCATCAAGCCGGCGCAACTGCCTACCTTCTTCTTTATGTGGACGACATAATACTTACTGCCTCCACATCCCAACTACTCGCAAAGCTCATCTCCCAACTTGGAACAGAATTTTCAATCAAAGACCTGGGGCCCCTATCTTACTTCCTTGGAATTTCTGTCTCCCGTAACCGCGGAGGACTTTTCCTCTCACAAAACAAATATGCGGCAGAAATTCTTCAACGGGCAGGCATGGCATCTTGCAACTCCTCCAGCACACCCGTAGACACAAAAGCTAAACTCAGTGCTGAATCTGGTCCATCCGTTCCAGACCCTACCCTCTACCGCAGCCTTGCCGGAGCCTTACAATATCTAACCTTCACCAGGCCGGACCTCTCATATGTTGTCCAACAAGTATGCTTATACATGCACGATCCCCGGCTGCCTCATCTCGATGCTCTGAAACGTATCCTTCGCTACGTAAAAGGCACACTGTCCTACGGTCTTCATCTTCGTCCTTCCCCCATTAGCAAATTGCTTGCCTATACTGACGCCGATTGGGGTGGTTGCCCGGACACCCGTCGGTCCACATCCGGGTACTGTGTTTTCTTAGGTGATAACCTTATCTCTTGGTCCTCCAAACGGCAAGCTACCATCTCTCGATCCAGCGCCGAAGCCGAATACCGTGGCATGGCTAATGTTGTTGCTGAAACTTGTTGGCTCCGAAATTTATTACTAGAGCTCCGGCATCCTCTTTCCCAGGCTTCTATCGTATATTGCGATAATGTTAGTTCCATCTATATGGCTCACAATCCGGTACAACATCAACGTACAAAACACGTCGAAATGGATATACACTTTGTCCGTGAAAAGGTGGCACTGGGGCACGTACGTGTACTTCACGTCCCTTCCCGTTTTCAATATGCTGATATCTTTACAAAGGGCCTTCCTCGAATATTATTTGATGACTTTCGGTCCAGTTTGAACGTTCAATTACCCCCCGATCAAACTGCCGGGGCATGATAGAAATTATGCATCGTTACACAAATTGGGTCCATACATACCCATACATGTGCAGCATGTGCCACACGTCAACGTTGGAATCAGTTGCTTAGTATTATCATAATAATTAATATTGCAAATATTATCTTATAGTGCGGTTGTATAGATTGGCTTTTATTACAAAAATGCCACATTGCATTTATACCCTTTAGATCAACTCATCGGATGACCAAGATGAGTTTGTAGTTTGTAAATTAAGGAGGGTTCGTATTTGATCTCTATTATATATAGGAAAAAGATCATGCCCATCTGAATGGACAGGAGGCACCGTCCGGCCGCCGCCATTTGGGGCGGTTCGCGGTGGAGTTTTTTGGTGAAATATTTTGTGCATGTTCTTGATCAAGTCTAGTTTATCCACACAAAAATTCAGCTAAAAATTCGATCGGGTAGGCAGTCAAATAAATTTTTCAAAATAACTGTGTTTTATATGTACGGAGTATAATTTAGCGCAATTGTTTTCAAAAAAATTATTTGACTTCCTTCCTGATCGAAATTTTAGCTGAAATTTTTTGAGGTGTAGTTTGTAAATATTTTTGAGCTGAAATTTATATGTTTAATTTATTGTAGTTTGTAAATTAAGGAGAGTTTGTATTTGATCTCTATTACAAACACACTCCCTCCATCCCATTTTAGTTAGTAGAACTTGACTTTTCAAGTCAATGATATCCAACTTTGACCAATTATATATGAAATAATTACATTAATATGACCAAAATAAAGATGATTTGCAAAAATATGATTAGTTACTAGAGTAGTAATGAAATCATAGTAATTCATGTTCAAGTTCTGAACTTAAGTTACTACAACACTACGTTGTAGTAATGAATAATCATATTTATGTAAATAAGTTTTATTTTAGTAATATTGTTGTAAAAACCTCATTATATATTTATATAAAGAAAGTATTGACAATATGAAAATGTTGTTGTTGTTGAAAGTATTGACCATATGAAAATGTTCTTTGTTAAAAATACTATCATAAAAGTATAAAATTATTAAATTTTACATAAATATATTAATTAAAATAATTGGTCAAAGTTGAACATCTTTGATTGGAAAAGTAAAAGATGCCTACCTAAAATGGGATTGAGGTAGTGTGAGTGAGTGAGTGTGTGTGTGTGTAAAAGCAATTTTTTCTAGGGGCGAGAAAATTAGGGGATGAGATGCACAAGGAAGTTAGGAAGTGCAAATTAATAATGCAACTTATTTAATTATTATCAATATACATAAAAGCTAGCTTAATTAGCTTCAAAGTAGCTAGCTAGCTAGGTGAGGATACATCGTAGTGTACGTACTTATTTAGCTAGTTTTGATTGTTGATAATTAAAGACAGATATAATGCATGCATGTGAGGTTATACATATGGATGGATGGATGGAAGATGATGCGTGCATGGATCATGTGCAAGAATTAGCATTCTTTTTTGCTACGGTGCCGGCCTTTAAGCAACCAGAGATGGGTGGGCTAATAGTTCCCGCGGCTGTTCCATATACGTCTGCACAGAGCGGAGGGCCAGCCTTTGTTCCCGAGGCCGTGAGAGAGATGGCAGATAGTTTTACCTCCGCACAAGGAACGGTCCCGCTGCAAGCTAATTCCATACCTTGTTTTGTGTATGTTCCGGTAAAGCCTTGGAACGTTACATCTGTTACATCCACCGCTGCTGTTTGGTTTTTGCATCCCCCACCGTCACAGTAAAACTGGTCAATCATGATTGGCGTCTCCACACCCACACATTTAATGTTTGTGAACGACACTCCACTCACTGATCCTGATCCTCCCTGCATCCATGCGCCCATCCATCAGATCCATCATATCATTTATGGTCAGTCGAACATCTATCGCTTTTCTACGAGACAGAGGTAACTATATATCGATCATAATCAATTACGTACCTGCCATGTCTTTATCCTCCCACCGGTTAATGTATCTGTAAAAGTGCTGTCACTAACTTTGATGTTTGAGACACATGCTTGAGTACCACCCTTACCAAGCCCTCCAATGCTAACTCCATGACCAGGTCCACATGTCAACTTCGATATATCGACACCGCTGCATCCCGTTTGTATGGATACGCAGTCGTCTCCTGCAATGCATGCATGCACATACATGCATCAGATGATGATTAATTATTATATGCGTGCATGATCGAGTATGCATCTATATATCTACGCACGCACGTACGTACCACATGCTATAGTTGTGCCTGTAATGGTAACGGTCTTGGTGTTCTGTAGGTGAATTCCATCTGTGTTGGGGCTGTCCCCAGGTGAAGTAATTTTAATATTGCTGACAGTGACACCGGTGCAACCATTGAACTTGAGGTGCGCCTGAGGGCTGTTCTTTATTTGGATTCCAGTTACTGTTACATCGGTCGATCCGTAAAATCGGACAGCCTGCACATATATTTAATCATCTTTGACTTGTCCAGTGAATGACATTAAACTTCGACTACCATAATGTTTTTTGAAGTTTTCTATTACCACTAGTATTTTGTTCAAAATACGATACGTACTTATCATATACGGGTACCAAGTAAAAAATATAACTGTTACTAAAATATAAGGATTAGGGTTGGAGGGAGTTTTAATTAATTAATTAATTAGCATGCATACTGTTGGCTTGGTCCCTGACGCAGTATACCAGCCTGTTGCTCCATTACCATCAAAGCCTCCGGTACCACTCAATGTAAACCCTTCCACACCTTTAATATTGAACCATTGAAGACTACCGGTCCATAGTGACGAGCCATGAGGCGGAGCAGTGATTACGCCATTTACCTGCATGCATCATATATTAATTACCATGCCATATACGGACTAAGAAACTGCTCTAAATGGAATCAGAACAGACATCGTGCACAAATAAAACAAGGGAAAAATACCTATATATGAGTAAACCTCATGTCAATTCCTAAAATATGACCATGAATGTTTCTTTCTCAATATATGGCTAAATATGTATGGAATGAAATAAGAAAAATGAAGCACTTGATGGTATGGTACATGCTATTTGGCATTCTTTAATTAGGGGGAAAAAAAAGATATAAGTCATATTTTGGGAAATACGCAATGTTATGGTCATACAAGGGGGTAATTTTCTCATAAAACTATTTACTCCTATTTTCAAAATATGATTTATTTCGTCCTATTTCAAGTAATCATATTAGAATGAATAAGTCCTGTTTTAGGTAGAAATCATAATAGTTCTCAGAAAATTCCCAAAATAGGAGAGAAACGCTTGAAAATTTCAAAATAAGACTCGTGTTTTTAATCCCCAAATAAGAGTAATTACTTTCAATTGGAAAATGTTTCCGTATTTAAAATCTGGTACTACCAAAACATGACAGGGATTACTCCTATTTATATAGAGAACCAAAACATGACAACCCTATTTTGGAATACGCAAACGTTTTTACTCTTATTTAGGGTGGAACTATATCTGTGTTTTAGTCATATTTAAGGGATTTTTTTTATATATATAGTCCGTATATATTAAAAGTATGGGAAAATTCCCGAAATAGAACTAAAAGTTTGAGAATTCCAAAATACGATTTTGTATTCTTTAAATACGAATAATTAGTGCCAAGTTGAAAAATACTGCCATATTTAAAATCTAGGACTATCAAAACATGGCAATAATTAATCATGTTTAAAAACGTGACATGATAATCATATTTTGAAATAGACATACATATTTACTCATCTTATATAAATTGTCGCATGTATACATGCATAAGTACCTGAAGTGCAAAGCCTTTTCCACATGGCCCTTCCAATGTTATCTCACCGACAAGGCAGGTCATTCCAACGGGTACCACCAGTGGGGACCCTGCTGCACAAGCAGCTGCCCATGCCTTTTGGAATGACTGTGCGCACACGTGCATCCAAATGTTAAATATTTGGTTTATATAAAGAATTCACTCAAAATAGAAGTAAAACATAGGCAAATTTCTAATTTAAAATGAGATTTAGTACATTTTTCTTCAAAATAGGAGTTAAATACTCTCCATTAATTTCGATCTAAAATGAAGTAATGGAGAGTACGTATTTGAAACAAAGATAAATGAAACAAAGATGGGAGAGGAATGAGTATATATTAATTAATTATTCCATTAAAAACTTACGGCAGTATCATCAGTTTTGCCATTACACGTGAGGCTGCCGGTAGCGCTCACACAACTTTGGGAAAAGAACAGGCCAAGAGAAGTAATGAAAATCGTAACAAGTATTATTTTGTTTTTATTGTAATTAGGAGACATATTTATGATTGTATATATAGCTGTGTAGTTACGTATGTACGTTATGAGATATATTTATAAGTGTGGTGATGTGTATATTTATGTGGCTTGATAGTATAATTAGCTTGTTTCCAAGCTAATTAAGCTAGGGAATAATATAAATATATATACGGAGTGTGTTTTTTATGGCTAGCTTATGAGTTGTGATGGAATTGGTTCCCACACGCAGTTCTTTTATAGGTGATCTCAAGAAGAAGCTAGGGGACATTGTGCACGTATAACAATATTATTTGTTTATTATATATATCATATGACAAACAATATTTCCCTGAGCATTATTTTTTGTATCAATTTTGACCATGCATGCTGTTTTGCTACATGTACTATTTGTCTGCGTGATATGGGGATGGGAAACTTGATTAGCAACAAAACTGTAGGTAGTAGTTTCCTTCACCTTTTTAAGTTTTATTTCGACAAAGATCATCGATCTAAAGTGACACAAGGTTGAGCAAAATGCGAATTCATTCATCAATGGATTGAATACAAATTCAGAAAATTGTTGCCAATAATAATCCCTAATCCCAACTATTTTTGGTCAGCTGTTAATAATTTTAACTATCGATTTATTTTTTTATAGTTTCAAGTCTCAACTATAGGGATCATTTTCAAAATAGTACCTAATCAGCTACAACCCGATATAGCAGGTCAATTTTAAATGAAAACTAAGCATAAGCTATAGATAATCTCAATTATAATTGATCTTTTTTATTGATTCCAATTATCAACTCCCAATTTTCGGAAGAGTAAAATATTTTTTAAAAATTTCCAAATTAAATACTTTTAAACATGTACAAAATAACTACGGAAATTCTACAAATGTACCGAGGTTAAAGAAAATCTATTCAATCATTTTTTAATTTATTCTAACTAAAATTTTATTTTCTTTTCTTTTTGTTTCCAATTTTTTCCCAGTTGTGTTACTAATTTATGATTTTGTATTATATTCTTTTATTCAAATTTGCATTTTCTATTTTCAAAACGTATACTATGATGAAAAAATTTTGATTTAGAGATTTATACTAGCTTTTTCCTGAAAATATACTTTATTTTATTTTTATGCAATAATCGTAATTCTAAAAAAAACTAAATGAATGGAGATTTTGACTATTTTTAAATTAAATTATATAATAAAGTTTGTCGTCTAGTTTTAAAGATTTAAGGTATAAGTTATGGAGGTTTTGACTATTTTTAATGAAAATGTATTAATATTATAATTTTAAGTGATATAATGAAAATTCTTAAAAATGTATAAAAATGTAAACAGCTTGAAATGACGATGAAAACTTATGATAGAGCATAAAAAGTAAAAAATGATAAAATTAATTAAGCAAAAACTTATTTATACATAAATAAAACAAATTACAAAAAACAAATAAAAGTATCCCACTTTAAATAATTGGTTATCTGATACAATTTTAGTTCATGACCAGCATTAAATGTCGATTTTAACCGCATTAAATGCGCACTTTTCACTAGTGATGTAATAAAATATGTCTATAAAAGTATATATGGCAATTTAATAGATAAGAATGGAGTACTATTTTTCAATTCATTTGCAATCCTTTTTATTTATTATATTGGGATTATTAAAAATGGATCAGCCATAGTTCGAATTATTATAAACAGGTATCCTTTTTTGACCTGGACAACCGGTGACCGGTCAGGGGCTACTATGGGAAGATGACCCATATGGTTGGGATAACCCAAGAATATATAATCGATAGTTCTTAGGTATTAACAACAAGTAAGGTAATATTTGGGATTATCTTCAATCTTTCCTAAAAATTACTCACTTTGTTCCGCTAGGATCGTCTCACATCTCCTTTTCGGTTCGTCCCACTAAGATTGTCTCATACAAGATTTGGTAAAATTTGTGTGGTTCTAAATCATTTTTGCTTTACTATTACTTTCAATTCAATATGAATCACATAAGTCCACTTTTCTTAACAACTGCACCACCTTCTCATGTCTCGGTATTAGTTAGACGAGGGTATAATATATTAAATCAAAGTCACAATACTTTGAAATTTCAAAAATTAAGAAAAAAGTACCACGACATGAATAGTTGACAATTAACTGTTCATCCCAAATGAATATATAAATATTAATATATTATAATATCAAATAATTTACGATTTATTACACATATGTATGTATACATAAATTTGTAGTATAATCTTAAAAACAATTGTATACTTATAATATATTGAGTGAAGCAGGACAGGGCGACACAAGTCAATACAAATACCTATCCATGTCCATTATATTGTATGGGAGAGCCAAACCTACCCCATTTGCAAGACAGACCCGCCCCAATTGTAAGGAATGGGAGGCCGAGTCCTTGCGGGCCAATTTGCTTACATGCCTAGAAATATCCACATTTTGAAATCATAATTTGGCACTAGAAGTCTGATCTGCAACCATAGTACCATATTTGACAATATTTTTCAAGTATTTCAGGAATTGCTCTTATTTTGAGAAGGGAATATAGTACTTTTGTTTTAAAATTCTAAACTGTTTTTACTCCTAACTTTTTAGGGGCAATTTATGTT
Organism: Cuscuta epithymum; assembly: GCA_945859915.1. Taxonomy (NCBI): domain Eukaryota; kingdom Viridiplantae; phylum Streptophyta; class Magnoliopsida; order Solanales; family Convolvulaceae; genus Cuscuta; species Cuscuta epithymum. Next base: position 6,347,113 of record CAMAPF010000011.1, on the reverse strand, counting down.
AGAATTTCAGGTTGAGCCAAATAATTAATTTATGATAGTGAAAATCTAGAATTTCTTTGTACTTCCTCCGTATTTCAAATGTCGCTACGTTTGGTTATGACACAAGATTTAAGGTAGAATAGTAAGGACAATGAATAGTATAGGAAAAGTATGAGAGAATGTGAAAAAGTCGGAAAGAGATGATATAAAGTAAAAAAAAGTAAGGGTAATTGAGTATTTTTAAAGGAAAAACTTACCAAAAAGTGAAAGTGTAGAAAACTTTTAAATACATCCCAAAAAGGATAGTGTAGGAAACTTTTAAATATGAAGGGAGTATTCAATTTGCTTAAGAATCCATCAACCACTTTTTTATTATAAAATATTTAACTTTTGATAGATGTAATGATCAAAATAAGTAAGATTGAAGTTACTAGAGATTGATTTGAAAGAATTTGCGAAACGTGACTATGCAAGAAATTCAATCACTTCAGTAAGTATTACGCAAACTTCAACTGATTCAACCCATTTGAGTGTTACCAAATATGCTCTATTTTAGTACCTGAAAGCAATTCATTTCATTAATAATGTGAATATACGTGCTTATTGTGCAAAAATTAAAACACGATTAAATTTTTATTAGAAGTACGTATATGGTAATTTTTAGATACATACTATCTTCATTCGAACTTAAGATTTTCACTAAGAAAATGGCATGGTTATTTAGATAATAATTAAATAAGATTATTCGAGTATATTTGAAGAAGTTCTCTTGATTGATAATAAATATAATGAGGTCATTGGTGATAACTGAGATATTATAGGTGTATATTTTTAATATTTCATGGTTAAGTTGTCATTTAAAAGTGCTAATTATTTTCTAAAATAGAATTTGGAAGCTTTAACTAAAATGTCTAAAATGGAAAGTGGGAATCTTAAAATGAGGCAGATGAAGTACTAACTGATACTCCTCCATCCCACAATATTTTTTATTATTTATTCATAATTATGATGAGATGACTATTCTAGGCAATATTTTTTACTATCATTTTTTATTATGCTTTATAATTTATAAATATGTCTCACCAAGGGGTTAAAATGTTTACATTATAATAGGCTGGGTTAAAAAAAAAGGGTGTTTAATGTGAAAAGTGTCAAATTTTCACTTTTAATTCTTTGCACTAGTAGGTTCAACATTTAAAGAATTTTTTAGGAATAATTTACAAGAATAATCCCAACTATTAGTGATTTGCTTGAAATAATCCAAAGTATCGATTATCTCAAAATAATCCCAACTATTGAAAAAACTTCTTAAAATACTCCATTTACTCATAAATATTATAAGTTATTTGCATATAATTATAAGTCACCGGATTATTTTGAGAAGATTTTTCAATAGTTGAGATTATTTTGAGATAATTGATACTTTGGATTATTTCAAGCAGATCACTAATAGTTGGGATTATTCTTAGTTTGTCCATTTTTCCTTTTTTTTAAATGTTGAGATTAAAGAATGCAAGGCTATCTTTTAAATATTTGTGTTCCCGCCGTATATCCATCAACCTAGTCCTTTTCTGGACTTTAATTTACAAAGATGTATGACTAAAACTTGTTCTCATTTCGCACAATAAAAATTGTTCTCATTAGAACCACTCACAGGAAAGGATTCTTATGAGAACACTATTTAGTAAGTATTGATATATATGATGTATAAACTATAATTACACACACATCTATAGGAGTAGATTCTAATACAAAGATTTCTTTCCATGAAAAAGTAAGAAGTGATCCAAACCATGGATCACTTAAAATTAGATGGAACCGATCAAAATTGTTGTGACAAAATACTAAACCTAAATGTGCAATCTTAGTAATAAATTAAAAGTGCATATAATATGTAAAAGTGCACATTCACTTCATTAAAAACACTCACAAATGTTTTTTATACCTTTTATTTTACTTCAAAATGTGATGCACTTTTGTGTTCATCAAATTCGCTTTTTCTCTAGTCGCTTTTAAAAAAATCTTTCTACTATTTTCACTTTTACCACCGTGTTTTTCACTTTAAAATTGATCTGATCCACTTATTTTTTTCATTTTAATGGTTAATTTACTTCTCATTTTTTTCTCATTATTCATATGAGGAATACTTTATATTTGAACTTCCTTGTGTGTGCGCGCACGCTACAATATGCCACAACAACAACAACAATAATACAACTGTTATACTAATATGTAATAGTATAATTATAGGGGTATGTAGGGTATGTATTAGCCCTAAATAAGACTAGTTCAAAATTTCACATTAGAACTATACTTCTTTTATTCCCAAATTAGGAGTAATATATGTCTCTTCTTCCTATTCCACCCCCAACCGACAATTTCTAATAGATTTATTTGTTAATAAAAAACATACTTTTATTAATACTAAAAACATAAAAAATCGTAAAAAAATTATAAATTAATAAATAAAAACAATATTTAAAAAAATCGAAAAAAAATACATAAAATACCTAAAAAAAATATATTAAACAAATATGTACGCCACTACCTCTGCTTCCCTCACCTCCCAGCACCACCACCTCCGATCGTAAAAAAAATGTCATCATCATCATCATCATTACTCCAGTGTCGCAAAGGCTCCCCATCTACGATGGGGTAAAGGGGGGTCGGATGTACGCAATCTTACCCTTGTACTAAAGCACCGAGAGACTGTTTCCGGAAGACCAATAGTGAAATTCGCGTCGAAAATTGCATGCACTGACTATTGCTTCATAATAAAGAAGCGCAGACAGTTTAGTGAGCCATTTTGCTTTATTTCATCATATTCACAAGCCATGTTGTGTAAAAATGCTTCATTTCTCTGAAAATACCATGAAGATGTCATTTTTATTCTTTGAAAATATTCAGCTCTCTTTTCAAAATTACCATCACGATGACATTTTCCCCCCAACTTGACAATCTTTTTCGGCGACCAGAGGTGGCGGTGCTGAAAGGTGGTTAGGGTGGTGGTACAGTTCTGTATATTTTTTTATTTATTTTTTACGATTTTTTGTTTTTTATTTTAATTTTTTTATGTTTTATAATGATTATTTAAAAATCCTATTAGGAAGGACAGGGAAAAGGGTAGAACAAGAATAGTTAAACTTTAAACTCTTATTTTGAAAATTTAAACTTTAAGCTCCTATTGTTGCAATTATCCTTTATTGAAAATCTCTCATTATTATATTAAAGGAACAAATGACAGATAACAAAGTGCGAAATGTGTAAATAGGATAAAAGATGAAGATTAGAAAATACGAATGTAGATTAGAAAATTAAAAGAGCAATGAGTGTGTGTAAATAGGATATAAATGTGAAATAAAGACCTAATTATTACTCCCATAGTTCTAATGGACGGAAATATGAGTGAAACCTGATTTGGACAGAAAAGCTACTCACTTACAGATCAATTGACTAAACTACCCCTAAAGTTAATTGATTATGTTTGGGAAAACTGTCAAATAGGCCCCCCTACTAATACAGAAAAGTCAATTAAGCCCCTGAACTCAAAAAACACTCAATTAAGCCCACGAACTATAAAAAACGAGGCAAAACAGTCCTTTTAGCAGGTAATGAAGCGGTTAAAAAGAGATAAAGAAAAAAGGAAAGAAAGAGAAAAAGAGAAAAAGAAAATGTAAAAGCATGCCACATCATTTGCCACACATGCAACTTAACTGGGAACGGTTAATATCCTGCTAAAAGGACTGTTTTGCCTCGTTATATTTAGTTTGTGGGCTTAATTGGATGTTTTTTGAGTTTGGGGGCTTAATTGACTTTTTCGTATTAGTAGGGGGGCCTATTTGACACTTTTCCCATTATGTTTTCATCTTTGCTGCTTCATGCCGCCCCTTTCTCTCGCATTAGAGGGCCTCCCTCCCCTTCATCTCCATTAACATTCCTCAGCCACAACGAACATTACGATGGCTAAGTATTGACGGAGGTGACGTCGGCGATGCTAGCGAAATGAAAATGGCAATGGAACTCTTCAACGACGACAAAAGATCTGCGCTGCATCGAGCTCCAGCAATGGTGGTGAGACTTCATTGACGATGACTCCAACCTTGTCCGGATTGACTTGATTGAATCATTGAATGACTAGCTCGAGTTTGTCTTCATTGACGAGATCTGCGCTTTGCCTGCGACTTGATTTATTTCAGGTTCAGGAAGACGGTGGTTGGATTTCAGATCAATGAAAAAGCTAAACAAACTTTGGATTTCTAGCGGCGGTCACGAGTCTCACGACGTCTAAGGATTGGGTGGTGTACAGACGATGTGGCAGTCACTGGCGTGGGCGATGATGTCACGGGTCGGGGCTACAATGTCACTGACCAAGTGACCGGCGCAACGACGTCATTGGCCGGGGCGGCGGTGTCATTAGGATTGGCCCGGTTCTGGTCTGACCAGTCGGGAACCGGACCGGCTCGGTGAACCAGGACCGGTTCCAAGCCTAGGACCAGCTCGAGGTGTATGTGGGGGCGTAGGCCTAGACTCGGCCCGGTTCGGACCTGGTTCAAACAGTGACTGGTTCTGGCCTGTTCCAGGGCGGGCCGCCCGGCCCGAGTCCAGGCCGGGGCGGTTCCAGGCTGCACCCCTTTGGAACCAGCTCGGTCCGGGCCCATAACTTCTTTTTTTCAATTTTTTTGGGTGGTATCCGTGTTGGGCTAGGTGTTTTTTTTTTTTTTTTTTTTGGGGGGGGGGGGGGAATTGGGGGTAGGGGGTTGGGGGTTAATTAGAAAAGCTATAAAAAGAAAAATATTAACCGGGCCGGCCCGGTGGAATCCCAGGCCGGTTCTGGGCTTGTACCCATCCAATAAAAGCCCAGTTTGGGCCAACCCGGTGCCCAGCCCAGAACCGATCCATGACACCTTGTCACTAGGGCGACGATGTCTCTAAACGGGGCAACGGTGTCAATATGTTGGGCAGTGTCACGATGGAAGTGTCACTGGCAGCGGCGGCGTCATCGTGACAGTCACCAACAGGGTGTCTTGGCAGTAGCATCACTGGGTGTTGTCACTTTTTGTCTAGTATTCACTTTTTAATACAGGGTCAAAATCCCTATAAATGTAAGCATTTATAGATTTTGTTCCCCCCCCTCGGTCGCAATCCCATCAAACTAGAAAAACAGAAAACTTCCAAATAAAGCGGGCCAGTCCCCAAACTTTAGACAGGACTGTTCCTGTGTCCTGTCTTTTTCCGGGTCACAATCCCAACCGAAATCACCGGGTCAGTCCTAGTTCCAGTCAAATAAGGGTACACCCTAGCAACTAGACATATACCTGTATAGGGTCAGAGGAAGAAGCTAGGGTATGTTTATCCAGTGACAGTTCCGCACCAGGTCGGGGTCACAGACTTACAGGTAGGCTCTCCAAAAGATTCAGTACCAGCAGGTCCAGAAAGAGAACAGGACCGGGTCCATTCCTAAACACAGAAAAGAGAGACATGAATCGCATGACCTGCCCACCAGTTTTAGGCACGACCGAGGACCAGAACCATAGTGTCTTTAAGAGGCCCCCACTAAAGTTCCCATTAGTGTCCATTCCAACGCCACATGCACATGTTACTTACCATACACATCAAGTGTTATTAAATCTGAGGAAGAAGGAAATACGCATATCCGTACTTAGGGCACAATCTAAAAGAGTAAAACTGCATGGTTTATAAACCCTCAATTGTCACCTGTTATGCTATCATTTCAAATTTAATTATTGTTCAAACTATACATAAAAACATTGACAAAAAAACTAAGCTACCCCCCTCCCCCACTACCCCTAAAAATCAAAACAGCCATAAAGCGCTCGAGTCATCACGATAATGGATGTAATCACATTTGTCAATAAGATAAGAAAAGCATCTCAAACTCTTCAAGAATTGACAAACAAGACGAGATAGGTTAAGATGTGACCAATTTTCTGAGGATTTGACATTAAGCACATCCATGTCAATAGCTTGTGCTGCTAAGGCTTCTGTTTCCATCCATGAAATCACTAGTTGCAAAAATAAGACGTGGCTCATGAAACAGTTCGTCCATAACAGACAGATGCAATGTAAAGATTTTTTGACCACTTCTCCTGCAGAGAAAAGAAGCAGGCATGAATTATTAGAACGACAGCTTATGAAAAATGGTTATCCTAGAAAAATATAGGGAAATGGAAAATGGCAATATGTTTTTTTCTGATGTTTGATTTGATCTTGAAATGCAAAGGAAAATGAGACAAGATGAACTTTTTAGAAAAATTACTCCAAATATATTTTTATTTTTCAGTAGGTGGGAGCCTTTGCAGCACTGGGGTGATGATGATAGTATTTATATAATAGGAGTAAAAATAATGATGGAAGAATTCTAAAATAATGTTATGATGTATGAGCTTCATCCTTCATTATCTCCATATTTTCTTTCGTTACAATTATCGTGTCTATCCCCCCTGACTTTCTATCCCTTGTATTTTCTGAATTCGAAACAGACTTGCAGTGGGCAAACAGAATTATATCATCTACAAGTGTGTATGCAGAATCATATATATACATATACGCTTGTTATGCAGTACATAAAAATAACCTTAACATGTGTACTGGGAAAAGCAGTTGTGCGAAGCGTTTCTTGTGTTTCATCAGCAGGTTTCCTTCGGGGAACACTAAGAACAAAAGCAGCTTGATCCCATGTTGCAGCAGTTGATGTAATGCGGTAGCCCCCATCCCACCTTCTATGAATTCCTTCACTTGGATAAAGGAAATCCAATTCCACAACCTGCCAAATGATAAAAAAAATCACTAAATATCACTTAAATCAAGGCAAAAATAATTAGATTTAAATAATATAAATAAAAAAATGTTTACAGGTATTCAAAAGTCATTGTATAAGAGTGTTAGACTGGTATACTGTTAGCCTGTCTTTTATTTTTTCCCCACAAATTCTTTCCTTTGTTTCTCATCTAGGTTTTCTTCTTCCACTAACATTTTCTGGGTTCAAACTATACTATGAAGTATAAATAACTGTGGTTAGCTCTACATGAACCACAAAACACATCAAAAACCATGACATTCGTGCGTCTATCAAACCTGATCAGAGAAGCCAGCCCCACGAGACATCACTATTGCCCATCTACCTCCAGCTGTTGCCATGGCTGTAACATAAAATCCCTCTCTCCATTTTTTGTTTATCCACTTAAAAGGAAATGATTCACTAACTTTGTACGATTGCTGCAAATACTGTGTACCTAACATTTGAAGAAGAAAATTAATTACTTTGACCTAGGTACTCTTAGTGCATTAAAATAGAGGTAAAGGCAGTTCCACTAACCCTTTGACATAACTACTAGAGAGCTACCATTGCTAGCTCCTGCTACTGCACTTATGTAAAAATTCTTCTCCCAATTATCCATAATCCATTCCTGCATCACAGAAAGATGTTAGCCACTCCATAATAAATTAGTTTAAACACTCCATAATAAATTGTAGAATATATTACGTGGTGTGTGTAACAGAAAATATGAAATGTAATTCAATTATACACTCCCTTCTGTTCACAATATGTGAAATCAGGCAGATGAAGGAAATATTAAATGGATAAATACTTAACAATATTACCCCTTACTAGCATTTAAGTTTATGATTAATTCAACACAAGTATCCAAAATATTCGCAAATGGGAAAAAAAAGCATAAACTAATGTCTTTGTTTTGTAAACTGGCACGAATTATGAAACAAAAAAACTCTAAAACGACATTTAATGTGAACCTGATGGGGTAATCGGTAATGGTGTGTATTAAATTAGTACAGAAATGGAGAATGAAAACCTTGTGAAGAAAATGCGGTGATAATTCATAAACTTGATCAGTGAAGCCGGTTCCGGCATCCATAATTAAGGCCCACAGGTTTGAACAGGAAGCAACACTGCTAATAAAAAGGCCATCTTCGTTTCCTTTAATTATATGTTGAGGAAGCCTTACATTTGCGACATTGTAGTGGTATCTAAAATAACAAAACAGTTTTTATCAATAAATGGTAAGATTAAGGATTGCCAAGATTATATTCTCACTACTCCACAGAAGTGTCTACCACCTTTGCTTCATAGGGCGGCGAGCATTGTAAACACTGATCCATTGTGTTGCAGGCATTCCCATGCGCACCTTCTTTTTGGGTTGTTCATCATCATCTTCTTCCATTGTCAATCGTCCCCTCTTCTGTCCAACTTGACAAATGAGCTTCATACATGCATATTTTAAGGGAGACAAAATGTCAGCAAGAACCCAACAGTTAACACTTAACATAGTGTGTGCATAAGTAAGACTGTAAGAGTGTGTATACAAAGTGTTGTTCTCCTCACCTTATTTTCCTCTTATTACTTTTTTTAGTAATAAGAAGACAAGACCAGAACCGATAAGATAAGCACAGACAAGAAAAATTCAGACACAGACCAGAATAGTCCAGGAACAAGACGGTATGGTATATTCCAGGCAAAAAAATTAGACAGGACCATACTCATTCACATAAATATTAGGCGAGACAAGAAAGGTTCAACCACACCAAAAAGAAGCTGCCAAATCAGACCAGAACAATACAGACCAGACCCAATCTTAACAAATTCAGATCATTAAACATTTCTTCAGGAGAAGAGAACAGGTTCTAAGTGCAGCAGAAACATAAAAAAAATCTGCACATCACGTACCTTTTGAGCGCCATCTGTGTTAAGGGGTCTGATGTCTGGATTTGTACCAACTATTCCATCAAAAAGTGAAATGTAGTTAGCATAGTCCGGTTCCTCATCAAATTTTAAATTCACAACATATTCAATGAACTGCTTAAAAGGAGCAGGGCAGAAGCAGCAGAGTGCATCTGGGGAAGTTGCCATCTTTTTCTTGCAGACTAGGAAGCCTTTGTTCTCACCCTAATGCATATCATCCAAGTTGAATGTTAAGATTAAATGGTCGTTTGTACAATATAACTCCTGCAACCAAAGTACAAAAATGTCAACCTGGTATCCCTGCCAAGGAAGCCGGCCTCGGAGAAGGAAGATGAGTGTGTAAGCAAGAGATTCTAGATCATCTCTTCGGCTTCCTGTCCTTCCAAGATGAGCATGAACACTTGCATAACGAACTGTCCCTCTGAAGCAATAATTAATATTTTTTGTCATTAAATTGGTAAACTGAATTGATCATAGCAAAAGAAAAGCAAGTTGAATAATGATTCAATCATATCATATACCTGAAAACATCAGGACGCTGGTCATACTCAACATGTAAGCCTGTCGAAGTATCGCGCCACCTTGTAGCTGAAAGTGAAAGTGAAAAGAAAGAAAGCGCAAAAGGTCTAGCATTATATTAATATTAAGAGCTCCCAAAAACAAAAACAAAAACAAAAACAAAAACAAAAACAAAAACAAAAACAAAAACAAAAACAAAAACAAAAACAAAAACAAAAACAAAAACAAAAACAAAAACAAAAGCAAAAGAAAAAAAATACAGACTTGTGTGCTATAATCTATGATACGGAGTATAATTTAAAGCTTACCCAGCCCAAGATCAACAAGAAACAACTTCTTCTCATCAGGAGTTCCGGGAGTGCCCAGAAGAAAGTTCTCAGGTTTAACATCCCCATGCACATACCTGCTGACATTTAGAGAAGTCAGTTACTCACCCAAATATACACTACCTCAAAGGAGGAAACCACAATTTGTTATCATAGTAGTCACGGCGCACAGCGCCCGGCATGGCACAAGGGTAAATTGACACAGCGATGGCGATGGCGCTAAAAGGCGCTAAAATGGCGCACCAGTAAAACACAACATCAAAAAATTTAAACATTACCTATACACAATATACGTGTATGACTTATACACCAATTAAAGAGTTGAATTTTTGAATAGTCAAAATAGCACCAAAAAATATTCCAAATTAAATTAAATAACTGATATGGTTCAACCTTCCAGTCAACTGGCCCACAAAAAATGAGAGCATGTGAAAAACAAAGAGAAACAGAGAACTGCTTGTCTGCTTTTAACTTTACCAAAAAAAAGAGAACGGGTTTTAGAGAAAGGCTTTTAAGTAATTTTGCCAGACTTCAATCTCAAAAAGAGAAGAACTAAAACCACGAAGCAAGCAGTCTGCGTGGATGACAAGCGATTAGAGTCGGCGACCAGTTTCAACAACAATCGACAGCCACGCGACCAGCTACAGCGACCAGGTACACCGACTGCGACGGCGACCAGCTACAGCGACTGCGACGGCGACCAGCTACAGCGACTGCGGCCATCAAACCGAAGTCGCGACCCAGACGCGTGCGATAGCCCCATTATTTGGCGCAAAATGGCGAGAGCGAGGCGAGAGCGAGGCGATAGCGCACATTTGGCAACACAACATGTAACCCCTGCGCCATAGCCAAAATTTGTGGCGAAGACCCCCTGAATCGCCAAAGGCGAGAAATGGTGATCGCCATTTATGCCATTGACAACAAATTGTTATAATTTGAAATTTGGATTTTGGCCCAGGTGACGAAGGCATGGGGTGTATGGGTGTATTCAAAGAAAGGCTTTTACAAAATATATAAGTACAAGCTTCTCTAAAGAGAGGAAATCTCATAGTGACTACTAACTAGCCCCAGCTTCTGCCATTTGGGGCAGACAAGAACAGACACGGAGTAACAAATTATAGTTTGACCAACATGCAAGAAGAACAGAGCAATTCTAAGTGATGAATGAAAACATACCCTCGAGAGTGCAACTTCTCTAGTATTGAGATTGCTTCAATGGCAATACAAGCTACCATTTCAATTGACATCCTGATTTAAGCAAATGAGCATGTTGTAATAGATGAGAGGAGTAGGAAAAGAATAGACCGGATGGATGTGCAAAAACTGCTGGGATTTGCTTTGAGAAGTGAGCTTACGTGTGGGAATTGTTGTTCCAAACATCCCATAAACTGGGACCAAGCATATCCATTACCTGAAATTATATTAACAACACTTGTGATGCTCAAACACTAAAAACTGAAACTAATATGGATTATGTGCAACTTTGAAACATTTTACATACCATAATGTAGTAATCACCTTGGCGGCCTTTATAATGAACACGCGGTATACCATGACTACCACCAAGGGCACTGAAACACAGTAGTGGATGTTGATTTCAGCACTTCAGTATTACCAACAACCAGAAATGATTATTCACAAACTCTCAAAATAAAATGATTATTCATACTTACTTGTAGACTTGCCACTCATAAGGTGGTCCATAATTACAGCCTTTGCTGCTTCTGTGCTCAAATTTTAGGGCTACCTAAACAAGTACAATTAACCCATTAAAACATTTTTTTAAAAGCCCCTGATTTGTTAATTGGGTAAAAAAGGAGTACTGTAGAATCTTACCTCTACAGCTCCTGGACCAGTCCTTTCAGTTGGATTTGGAGGATTAGTTCGACGGCCAACATACACTTGACCAAATCCTCCTTTCCCGAGCTTCTTATCAATCCTATATGCAGGAGATCCACCAACCTGAACCTGTTTTGTATAAAACAAAAATAAATTGGCAATAATAAAAAAACAAGAAACCAAAAAACGTATCTTTCTTGGTAAAACAAGATATGTATACATATTAAATTGTTCATCACTTCAACTATTAGGCATTAAGCAACTTTTTCACCATGTGAAAGAAGAAACTTTCTTGAAAACATGTTTGTTACCATAGAAAAGAAATAATATTCTTCTTCATGGCATGCAAAATGCAAACTATCAGAACACAAATCAGTGAAAAGATAAACTTTTAATAACATACAAAAATAAAGTTTGATTTTCCAATGCAAAAAATAAACTTTAAAATGGTATACCCTTTCTGGGAGGGGAGCGGTACTCCCTTCTTCCTCAGCGCCCAAATCCTTATCCCCACTTCTCCCACCGCTGTCGTACTCGTCCATCGCCTAATACCCAAAAACTTTATTGAGTTCCTTAAGACCCCAACTTGTCGTGTCCTATTATCTCCCTTGAAACTCGTCGTTACGTTCACAGCCTCACTTTCGCTCTCCTTATTTCCACCATCATCGACCACTATAGCATCCTACACCTAACGAATAGTATTACTATCACTGTTCTACCTCCCGGCGGCTGCCTTCCCCGTCCAGGTAGTAAGTAGTCAGGTTCGGTAGGCCGAGTCCAATGACAGCTCCCCCTGATTCCAGTACTGTGACTGACGATCGCCGTCGTTACGCACAGTTTGTATCCGTGTAATTTCCCGGCTCTTCGTAATACTATAAATAACCGTGCAATTTAAACAGAGACACGGTAGGGTTTGGGCTATGGAGATCTGGGGATAGAAATGGCGAGGCAATATTAAAAATGAGACCACAGATAGGGTGGGACGATGATTTCGTAATCTTCTGATTCTTAATTAATGGGGCTTCATTTTTTTTGGGCAAAAACAAAATGGTCACCTACTATGACCCTAGACACAAATAACGGTTAATCCAGGGTTCCTGCTGTACAAGAAAATTATGGAAAATTTCCAACATTTGCCACCAAATATTATCAAAAGATATCACCCTAGAAATAACTTATTGTGAAGATTTACCACCATCATGCAAAGTGGATACATAAAAAATCATGTTTTTTATGATTTCAATTAGTATGGGTACATTTGTTGATAATTAGCCATTTGATAGTATGGGCTATTTTCTTTTGAAAGAAAAAGAAACAATAACCCATATTATGGGTTATTGTTGAATATGGGTTATTGTTGAATATGATAAGGTTGGATTCTAAGTGGAGGTGTAAAATGGGCTATTAGTGAAAGGGAATAAAAATGGTAAGAGCATCATTAATAAGGCTATCAACTATTAGAAGTGCATTGCCAAGTAAACGAATTTGAGACGATGTAAAATTAATCCATTCAATGTAGATGTGTATCTTTAATGTGGCGCTGAGTCGAAACTTATCTTACAAAATTCTATAGTGTATCAAACATTGTGAGTTTGTGACTAGCAATTCACTTTCAATTTGCTTCCACTAATAAAAAAACCTTCTTGGAATTATACCTCGTAATTATAGTCTGAAAACGTCTTTGGGAAGGACTTTAATCATTGATATTACTACTCAAACTGAATAAATTTATGTCACACATTTATAAATTTATAGTATTCAGGGGTTTTCCAACATCATACAGACCCTAACACGCATATACGTTTCCCACTTTTTGCAAATTGGTTGTCATCGTAGCTAATAAATTACCAATAAAATTACCAACCCTCGTAGCAGTGCCTAAGTTCATAAATCCATAAGGAACGTTATGAACCTGCACCCAGAATTCAACCTACTTTGAGCGGAATATGCTTTGGCTTGACTTCCTTGAGAATCAACAGATTCCTTTCAAACAACCATGGGTTAATCTCAAGAACATGTCTCATATCCACAACATGACAGAAAGTGATAAGATACCCTCTGTCGCCTATTTCTTTGATTGACACACCTTTTCATGGTCTCCCCAAAGAAGCCATAAGTTCCTTGAAGATTTGAAACTTAATCTTCCTATCAATCAGAAGGGTCCGTACCATCGGGAAGCTCGCCCGCCTTTTCTTTGTCGCTGATTATCCGAATCCGTCGTCATCAAAGTTCAACTCCTCAATATCCCCTCTGATTGCCATGTTTTTGTATTGATACACAATGTTTACCATTGACCTCCTCCCTTTTGGATCGGTCTGAAACCCGTCGTCACGTTGAAGCAACCCTTCACCGTCCTTGCTGGAACGAACCGAGACTGCCACAGAAGGGTTGCAAACCTCAGCTTGAAGCTAGACTCCCTTCGCTCGGTCTAGAATCTTCATCGCAACCACTCTTCGTCAAAACGACGAAAGCGGAGACACCAAAGCCCTAGAGAGGGAGAGACCGTTAAGGATGAAATCAACGATAGATATATTTAGTTAATAATTAGTATTATGAAATATTTGCAATGATTGAAAAGTATGAAATTGTTATAATTTTTTTAATAATTATAATAATACGGAGTTATAGTTGTGGTAATAATTGTTAAGATTTAACTAACGCAATACGAAGAACAATAAGAAAGAACACGCGAAATTTGGTAACTCAATTTGCCACAAAGTACTACGTCTGGGGGCACTACTAAACCAAGATGTTACTATTATTTTCTGATGATGATTACAAGGAGAGAGCTTGTATTTATAGAGAGTAAAACTTAACCCAATATTAATAGGACACGCGGCCCAACCAGTACAAAACTCGCGGCCCATATACAAAAGGACCCAAAAAAATTTCGGAGGGTTATACCGTCTAACACCTTACAATAATACAGAGTAATAATTTTCTTTTCATATTTTAATGTTTGCTACATTTTGCTTTTTAAATATTTGCATCACATTCATTTGTTGATATGATTTTCAATTAAAAATACTCAATTGCCATGGTGTTCCATTTTCCATCTTCTACTTCATACTTTTTTATCGGGATAAGGGTCAGTTTGGTCCTCGAAGTTGCAAAAGAGGGGTCAAATAAGTCCTTATATAGAAAATTCTGTCTGGACGTGCCATTTGAGGTGGCTCCCGGTGGAATTTTTTGATGAAATTTTTTGAGCATCTTATTCATTAAGTCTAGTTTACTCATACCAAATTTCAGATAAAAATTCAATCGGGAAGACATTCAAATGAATTCTTGAAGATAACTGTGCCGTTAAAAGCGCAGTTATCTTCAAGAATTCATTTGAATGTCTCCCTGATTGAATTTTTAACTGAAATTTGGTATGAGTAAACTAGACTTAATGAATAAGATGCTCAAAAAATTTCATCAAAAAATTCTACCGGGAGCCACCTCAAATGGCACGTCCGGACAGAATCTTCTATATAAGGACTTATTTGACCCTTTTTTTTGCAACTTCGAGGACCAAACTGACCTTTTACTCCTTTTTATCCTACTTTTTCTACAGTATCACTTTTACTTGAACTTTGTGAAAAGACTAATGTGACAAACAAAAAATACGGACGAATTAATCATAATAATGACATTATAAAGGGGTCATTTTGGTCTTGCAACCACCCAAATTAGCAGCCAATATTTGAACACAATTAGGTTTGAAACCCAACCTGTTTTCAGTCAACTTGACTGCCACTAGATTCAAAAACTATTCTAGTAGAATTTCCCACCCATGCATGGGCAGTTAAAGTAGGCAAAAAGATGAAAGTTCACTTCTCACAATGGCTACAAGTCCACGCTATCAATCATTCTTCAAAACTAACTTATAGCCCCTCCAAAACAGCTATAGGAGGCTCGCTGAAGCAGACTAGCAGGTCAAAGTGAAAACTTTTCAGGATGTCTATTATGCACAGATGTTGAAATTTTGTGAATCAGGGCTAAATCACTGGCAGGCGGGCTAGTATGCCAGGCCGGAAACATAATCTTTTCAATCGAACAGTTTCCTGCAGAAGAAACATCTTATAGTGGGTAACTGAAAAGCTAAAACATTTGATCTGTAAAATTCAAATGGAAAACAAACATGTACCTCAGTGTTATCATGACCATATCGGATCACGAATAGGCACCTGCAGCCTCTTATATCGTGCAATCTCTTTTGGATTTCTGTGACATTCGCTTCTAAGTATCTTGCTTGATCCTTTTTCTCCTGCATCATATGATTGTGTGAAATAGAGGCCAGCTAACTGAAAGCAAAATTTTATTCTGACAAGCATCTTTCAGATATTTTATGTATGAAGGGGGGGTGGATAGACATACAAAATCGTGTGTTGCTATAATGCTATTTAGTGGCCCTTTAGCAGCTTCTTTTTCGGCTTATCACCCATATTTTTTTTACCAAAGTCTAATTTATGACTGTGCAAAGCTAATTGCCTAATAATAATAAAAATAGACCTGGAGGTGAGTGATAGGGACATGGACAGCCTATAATAATAAGAATAATAGATTTATAATAAATAATGTAATAGTGTACAAATAAGGGTGTTGGGCCATTTATGTTATGATTTTGGGCCAGCCCTTGAGAATAGCCTTATTATAAGAAGGGAAAGGGGAGAAGATGGTCGTTAGGCAGATTTTAGAAATGGGAATTAGGTTCTGGAGAGTAGAGGCCTCTCGAAGTGCCCTGTCTGGTATCGTCTTCATCGTTTCTGCCTTTTGAGCTCAATAATATTGATCGATCTATTGTTACGAAATCTGTGTATCTAACAGTGAGGTTACTGAATTTGATCATTTAGCGTTATATGTCTCTTTTCTATATTTTATCCATCATATATACTTCGTATTTAACATATGTTTTCAAAATTCAAAATTTTAAACAACTTCATCAATATCAACAACAATATCAACGAAGTTCACTATTACAAAACAGGGTCCCAAAGTTCTCAAAGGGAATGCTCCAACAACAACATCACTGTTATGCAAGTGGAACCCGAAAACCAGGGCCGGCAGGATTAACGCATTACTGACTAGGGAAAGAGCGCTCAGGCAGAAAACAGTACCTGAAAGCACAAAACACTATCTCCGATCACCACTCTGTTGCACTCTGAATGCTCCAAAGCAATAGAACGTTCACGGACTGACTTCCTTATGTTTACCCACTCATCCTCCTCTTCCCCAAACCCAATAAACCTTACAAGAACTTCCTGCAATATATATGGCATTGGATGAATTGTTGCAAAATCAGAAGGCAGCCCACGGAAATTTTAGTTACTTACAGCATCCCCTGAGCTTAAATATCTGTGTGAGATAAAAGAATCAATATCATACCTGTCAATTTTCCACACACAAAATGATCATTAAAATCAATGGGAATTACCAATAAGAACACAGTTCTGAACCACTTGAAAGATGACTCCTCTGAACCCTAGAGGCCTAGACACTATATCCATTTTTGTATCTTCTCTCGTAATAAAACTTTTATCCCTGTTATGGATGTACTCTTCATGATTCATCATTAAGATCTTAACCCGCGTAAGTCTGTGTATTATTTCTTTCTTTTTTGCATCTAGCTTAAAGTTTTATTAACAAACCTTGAGATTTTAAAAGATTGTAAGAATAACATAAGACATGAGCATATATCATTTCAAATTTCAATTAGTTTTATTCATTCTAGAAACATTTGAGAAGATACACACACAAGAATTTATGAATACCTCATCATTTCAAATGTAATGATGAGGTGGAAACATGTTTCTAAGAATGAAGGTTCAAATGCATGTTATGCTGCATGCGAGAGGTAATGCTGAAATGGCTATGTACCCAGTTAATAATTCCTGACTGAAATGAGACCAACACCTTCTTGCTTTGATAATGTAGGCTTACCATGCCCCGTCTTTCGAAGATCTAGCTTCGAATTCTAACTCTGACAGATCTGGAACTTTTTCAGCTGGAAGAAAGTTTGCCAGCACTGAGTTAGTATCACAATAGCTGTAATTAAATACAGATAGAAGGGCAGCAAGAGTAATTTACTGAAACAGAAATAGAATGAACTAGTTGTCCCCCACATTTAGGCTACTAATAATGTGTTCATTATAGATATAAGGAAATATACTAAGATGTCTCTGATTTGGAAATGTTAAGTTCTCATCACACTGCAAAACAATTATTGGTGATAATCATATGTAAAACTCTTTTTAATGAGATTAATGTTAAAACCTTGGAGATGATAAGGTTTACGCAAATGTAGCATAAAAGACCAGATGCCAGACCAATTTAACACAACTCTTTCAATGCAAATACTGTATACTTAATTGATGTCTTACTGCATGCAGTACACTTTTACCTACATCTGAACACATATAAACGTAGCCATACAAATTATGTAACAGCATTATTTTGCAACAATGCTCAAACCTTCACAAATAATGCAGCCTTTGAGCCTTTCCCTAAAAAACAAATAAAGGCTTAAAAAATAGTAAAAACATACTAACAGGCTAACAGCGTATTAGTACATCTATTGAAACAGAAAATACCATACCAAAGGAGATAACTTTTTTTATATGAGAATATTCTTTTTCATTTTCTGGATGGTGTGAGTCTGGGACATCGGGCAATACTTTGAGGGAATCTGGAGGAGTATCTGTTAGGAGGCACTTTTGCTGCCTGTTCTCAAACCATTTTTGTATCTAAAAATTCATTACAAACTACACAAGTAAGTAGAATACAAAAGATGACCGTCACTAGATCAAGAAATAATCATACATACCTCCATCCACTTCACAACAGGTTTTCCAGCTCGACCCTTGGAGTGACTGAATGCATGGTACAAGAAGCGACAGATAACAAAATTCATTTTTCAAAATTGTTTCTTTGATTATAGAAAATGAAAGGAAATTGGATGAAATATTAAATAAAAACTCACTTGAAACCCTTTGCCAATTTCTTACAGAAGTCTTGGTCTAAGACCTTTTCATTTGATTCCTTAAGTAAGGAGTCCATCCTCTGGACCTGTTTGATTTATAGGGGGAGAAAATGTGAAGCAAACCCAATTTCAGTGAGTGTGGTTAATAAAATATGATTAGCCTTGAATTGGTTACAATGTTGCATTTTCATTCGGATATGTGAAGCAATAGGTGGGTGGGTGATTGAATCCTAAAAATGTCACCAAGGGTGGGTGAAAGAATAAAGCATGCCAATATAAAGTAGAAACTCTCAAACTACATGGTAACTAATTTCACATAATTTAATGTTAATAGCTATTTGGAAAGCCAGAAGGAAAAAAACAGACCACTGAAACATTCTTTCAAATGAAACTAAATTCCTTATAGGATGACAGACTGAAACTTGTTTTCTAACCAGCTTACAGATCACCCCTTGATTTTTTTTTTTTTGCATATAAAGAGGAATCTGTAAAATCTTAAAGGGCTTTATATTTGATACACAAATTACTCTACTTACTAGCTTTCTAAGTGAATGTAAGAAATAAGTACATCGGACGTATAAAAAATGAGTCTATGACACTCTCTTTAGCAACAACATATATACTACATACACACATGCATATAGATATGTGCGTGTAGATACACATATATGAGTGTGTATGCATATCCCTAACTCGTTCACTTCTATAGCAAATTAAACCTTAACTTGTTTGCACCATGGTTCCATAGTTTTATACTAATTAATCAATCAAAGATTTTCCCATAATCTTTTCATACAAATCACTCATTTCAACAGCAAGAACCAAACGCAGACTACGAATCTGAGCAGAGCCTGACAGCTATCTGAAATTTAAAAAGTTGATAGTTTGACCAATTGCCAGTTTAATACAATATATTGCATACTTTAAGATGACAAACTAATGATCAGAATGTAGGCAACATATATTACAAACTAATTTTTAGTATGCATGCCATAGTTTACTACACAAGGATTTTGATATTCATGATTCTTTCCAGGTTGACATTGTGAATCCAGCTTACCTAGAAAATACAATAACCAAGCTGATGGAAAAGCCAATACTCAAAATGCACCTTTTATTCAATCCAGCATTTTAACAAATTAGAGAGTAACACACTTCCTTCTTTCGAACACTTCACAATTTAACTTTACTAAAAAATCTCTAAGATATATTCTCTACCAATGTTGAAAAATTTGAGCGCTTGTAAGAAAGCAATGGAAACTTAGCGTGTGATGGGAGATTACAAAAAGACAATAACCATAGGTCAGAAATTTGAATGATGAAGCATTTCTAGGGTGATTGAGAGAAGAGAAGCACCTCGTCTTCGGTGAAACCAGAGAAGGATTGCCTCTGCCTGGGACGAAGATCCATTCAATCCCCAACTCTTCGCAGAAGGAAGTCTATCGAACTGATTGAAGATAAAACTTGGCTTTCAGGTATCAATAATAATTATTGATAAAAGGTTTTAAGGTTTTTGGCTCTTAACTTCATTCGCATTGGCAGCAGGCGAAGTTCCTTTATCATTACTCCTATTTTTTTGTAACACCATACTACATAGATAGTATTTGATTATTTATATGATTATAATTTACTTTATTTCTATTTCACCGTTTCATTACCATAGTCAGCTTTTTTCGCTATGTTTTCGCTTTTCTTACGGAGTACCCCTCAGTTCTTTTTTATTAGTGATTTGACACGGGATTTTTTTATAATAAAGTAATAGGGTAAGAATAAAGTGTGTAGGGTAAATGATAAAGTAGGAAAGATGGTATATTAAAAAGAGTAAAGTAATGATAAAGTAAGAAAGAGAGTGTATTAAGAAGAGTAAAGTAATGGTAAAGTAGGAAAGAGAAAATGGTTTGTAAAAAGTAAGTGAGATAAAAGTAATAAAAGTGGGAATATTTTCTCAAAAACTTTCCTTAAACGGAAAGGAGACAAATAAAAAAAAAACGTCCCAAAAATGAAAGGACTAATAAAAAAGAACGGAGGTAGTATAATACTCCCTCCGTCCCTAAATGTTGTTCCAATTGCGGATTACGAAGGTTGACCGAAGATAAAGTTAAATGATCAATGTGAAAACTCGGATTATTTTTAGTAAATAAAATTTACATATTTAGAAACTACATTAAACCCGCTACAAAGTCTGCAAAAAATAATTCAACTTTTATAAAATTTTGATACAAAAAGTAAGAGTTTAAGAGTTATTTAAGTTGACCCTCGATAAGCGAAATGGAACTTCTTTTAGGGACAGAGGGAGTATTTGTTTTATTAAATGTCAAAATCATTGCTTGATGTTAGTTTAGAAAATGTGATCTTCTCCTTGAGAGTGTGAGTAATGTCATCGAAACATAGAGCCCGTTTGGTAGCCCGAAAATCGGCTGTTTTGGCTGATTCTGCTGAAATTTATGAAGTTCTGGCTGAAGTGGCTGCTTTGGCTGTTTCTGCTGATTTAAGTAAAAATTATTTTTAAAATATATTTTATTAATAAAATAAAGAAAAAATTATATGTAAAAATAGCTAAAATGGTCATCTACAGTAACTTCAGCCAATACAGTCAGAAAAGTAACTCTAACCTTACTTTTTCTGCTTATTACACAATTCAGCGCGCGAAAGTAAAAATTACGTGCTTGGTGAAAAAGTTAGCTGATAAGCCTGATAAGCCAAAAAAAGATGTTACCAAACGGCCTCATAAGTTGTTTGACAGTTAACTTTTACACGCTATAAACGTGTTTTTGAGCACATATTGTTTTTTTGAATATATAAAAACCAAAAATAATGTTAGTCCATCCAATAGAGAAAAACACCCATGCTCCCTCTACTTAGAGGCCGTTTGACAACACTGTTTTTCGACTAATCAAGCTTATCAACCAACTTTTTCACCAAACATGTAATTTTTGATTTCACATGCTGAATTGTGTAATAAGCAGAAAAGGTAAGGTTGAAGTTACTTTTCTGACTGTATTGGCTGAAGTTACTGTAGATGACCATTTTAGCTATTTCTACATGTGATTTTTTCTTTATCTTATTAATAAAATATATTTTAAACATAATTTCTTCTTAAATCAGCAGAATCAGCAAATGCAGCCACTTCAGCCAGAACTTCATAAATTTCAGCAGAATCAGCCAAATCAGCCGATTTTCGTGCTACCAAACGGGCTCATAATGTTAGTCCATCTATAAGTTGCTTGACAGTTAACTTTCACACGCTTTAAACGTGTTTTGAGCACATATTGTTTTTAGAATATATAAAAACAAAAAATAATGTTAGTTCATCTAATAGGGAAAAACACACATGCTCCCTCTACTTTACAAAAAGAAGAATAAAACATAAATTTCTCACATTTTACAAAAAGAATAGAAGCATGAATGGATGGATTGAATGAATGCATTAAATGTATAACAGATCAACACTAGTTTAAATTAAACGTAAAAGGAAATTGTTCTCCTTGTGACCCCGTGCTTTTGTATTGTTACACTACGTAATACAAAATATAAACTAATTTAATACTAAAATTAAATGCATAGTGGTTAAAGACAGCATCCTAAAAGACTAGAACTTAAAATGCTACTAGATTATTTGACGTTTTTCCAAATAGACATCCCAACAATAAGGTTTTTCTAAACTTGATATCTTTCTAGTATAAACTTCTACACATAAAAAAAAGAGATTTTGACACTTTTAATCCTCTGACTATTATGCTGCTGACATTTTTGAGTTTTTCCACTTTTAATCCTTCGATTATTGTGCGGAAAACACTTTTGGTACCCGTTTTTGAAAATTTCCACATTAATAGGGTGTTTGGCAATTGGCTGTTAGTTGTTGGCTGTTGGCCGATTTTGTTGGCTGATAGGTGACAACAGATTTTGTTAGTTGTTTTGATTAGCTGATAGTATTAGCTGTTTATAAAACAATGTTTGGTTAAACGGCTGATTACAATCGGCTGATAATTTGTTAAATTACTTTTAAAGGCATTGATTTAATTTGTTTTATTTGTAAACTACTTGTATACTAAGGATCACATTTTGCTAATATTTTTATTTAATAAAAATAAAATTTTATTGATACGAGTAACAGTTGGTTTTGGTTCAACATTATTTTTAAACACAGATCCCATTGACATTCGTTTTAAATGTGTTAAACACAACTGATTGACATCACAAACAAAAAGTGGATATAAAAGTGGGTACAAACATCATTTTCCTAAAAAAAAATGTCTGTAAAAAGGAATTTCTTTTGAACATGCATTTAAACAAGGTTAATAGAAATTCATACAAAAGAAAATCAAATTTCCTTAAATTATTACATACGGAGTAGTAGTTGTTTATGTGTTTTCCATGATTTTCATCCAACACTTCTTTCTTCGGAAACAAATGATGTTGCATTTTTCTTATTTTCATAAGCGGAAGCTATGGCCTATGGGTAATTATGAAGTTTGTAAAACAGAAGTACAGTTTTTGGTTTACATTTTAATTCTTTTTATCCTTTTACCTTGCCTTACTTTTTTCTATATTAAGTATTAATATTAATATTTATATTTATTTATATTATATATACAGATCACTTATTTGATGTTATTTGATGTTATTTTATCATTAGTAAAAAAATAGATTTCATGTTTTTTGTCCCAAAATTTCTATCATATAAACTTAGCTTAGTTAGTTAATAAACTTATAGAAAAACATGAAAATCCATTTGACAAAGGAACAATCGATGTTTTACATGTATACACCTTTATATCCTACCAAAAATCTCCATTGTTTTAAATTATAATATCAAAGAGTCAATTCCCTAAATAAAACTAAAAAGTGGTAAAATTGCACAAATAGGACTACATTTTTTAAATTCTCTTAATAGGACTATTTATGTGTGTTTGGAGAAATATACCCTTGTAACTTGTAAAATGTTTTAATTAATAATAAAATCATAAAAAAAGTTATAAAAATCGAAAAAAATATTAAAAATCATAAAAAAATAAAAGAAAATTAATAAAAAATATTTTTTTAAAAAAAATAAAAAAAATATTTTTTTAAAAAAAATAAAAAATTAAAAAAAAATCATAAAATTAAAAAAAAAAAAAACATTACCACCCCTGCCACCCCCAGCACCACCAACTCCCATCACCGGAGAAAAATATGCCAACATTTTAAATAATGCCATAATGATGGCATATTCAATGAAAATGTTGGCATATTGAAGAGTAATTATGCCATCTTTTTGGCATTTTCAGAAAAATATGACATTTTTTTTACCAAAAGTGGAAGAAATTTCACCAATCGGAGGTGGTGGTGTTGGGAGGCGGCAGGAGGCGGTGGGAAAGGTATCCATATTTTTTTTCATTTTTTTGGGTTTTTACTATTTTTTATTATTTTTTTAAAAAAATTTAAAAAATAAAAAATTAATTTTTTTATTTTATAAATGTTTTATAAATTTTTTATAATTTTTACGTTTTTAAAATATTTTTTACGTTTTTTATGATTTTATTATGAATTAAAGCATTTCATTATGAATTAATACTCTTAGGGGTATTTAGGGTAGAAAATCAATGTTTAGTCCTATTTAGGGAATTTTAAAAGTAGTAGTCCTATTTGTGCTTTTTAGGAACTCATTAGTCCTATTTAGGACAATTTCCGTAATATCAAGTGTATACAAAAATGTTCACATTTATTTATGCATTTCAAAATCTTTCTCACGAAGAATTTTTATCTACTAAGTTAGACAACAGATCAAGAAACTATGTTGGAAGAAATCCAATTCCAGAGAAAAGAACATCCAACATAAACAAGAAATATATGATCAGCACAAAGAATTAATGTTTGTTACAAATATTGTTATTATGTGCATTCAAACATAAACATCTCTTCAAATTACATAAATGAGTGCGCAAATGTCTAGTGAACAGTTTACAATTTTTCACATATTAAAAAACGTGTACATATGTAATTTTGCGTTCTAACATGGTTGTTCTTGGTATGCAAAGCATTAAGCCTATTTTTAACAAGATTAGAAACTCGTGACAATGAGATCATGCTCGTGATACCTATGTAGCACGGAAATTCTCGCGAAAAGTTGAGGGCCTGTACTAACAGAGATATTTTCCAGTTTTCCAGAAAACTGGAAAACGGGAAAACAGAAAACAGGAAACATGTTTACCAAAGAAATTGCTGGAAAACTGGAGAAAGGAAAAAAGAAAAACGCGTGTACTAAATCGTTTTCCAAGACGAAAAAAATGAGACATGTCTCTCTTTTCCTTAATGATTTGGAGAAGTGACTTTTACTAGTTTTCTAAATTTGGAAAACGCAGATGTTACAGTGTCGCTGCAATGAATTTGCATACTTACACCTAATGGTGGATCCGGTCCCGCTCCGATATCGATTCCATTCCACTACCTCCATCCTCGTACCTTACCCCTTACCCTACCCTACCCTACCCACCCAACCCCCACCCCGCGTACCCATTTTCCCTATAATGACCCTACCCCACCCCTTCCCTACCTCGGTCCCACCCCGGTCCCGGCCCCACCCTACTGCCATCCTATCCCAACTCCTACCCCTACCTTACCCCAACACTGCCCACTACCCCAACCCTACCCCACCCTTACCCCTAACCACGACCCTAACCCACCCACTACCCCCACCCACTACCCCCACCCAACCCCCTACCCCTAGACCTTACCACCCCACCCTGACCATACCCCTTACCCCACCCCCACCCACTACCCCGACACCTACGAGTAGGTATGGGTGGATATGAAGGGTTGTGGGGGAGTATGGGTAGAGTGTAAGATCGTGGTAAGGTTAGGAGTAAGGGTCAAGGGTGTGGAATTGGAGAACTGAGTGAAAATATTGATGAACATGTTTTCAGATTTGAAAATGGAAAACTAAAAACTTGAAACAGAAAATTGGAGATAGAAAAACTGAAAAATAAAAACAGAAAATTGGAGAACAAAAAACAGAAGTAGAAAACCGAAAAATATCTATGTTAGTAAACAGACCCTGATGTTTCCCATTTCCTGTCTCCTCTTGATTTTCACGTTTCCCTGCAACATATCACGCTACACAACCATCTCTATCAAGGCATGTTTTGGATTATTTGTTGCTCCCACCGGCCACCATCCTCAAGACATGTTTTGGACTATTTATTACTCCCATCGTCCTCTATGTTCTCTTTTTGGACAGTCTCCGAGTGTACCTATTCGTTTCATTTTCAAGGACAAAATGGCTTGGTTGATAATGCTATGTTTTTCTTTTTACAAGTTCCATGCAAAGTCAAGCCCAATAAATAAACTAAAGGGAAAAGGGGCAAATAAGGCCACATACTAACCAAAAAGGTCAAATAAGGCCTTATTTAGGAGGCTCTGTCCGGCCGTCGCCATTTGGGCGCATTTTGGGGTGGTTTCCAGTGGAATTGGTTGTTGATTTGTTTTGAGCATCTTATTCAGTCTAGTTTATTCCTACCAATATTCAGCTAACAATTCAATCGGGAAGACATTCAAATGAATTCTTGAAGATAACTGTGCAGTTAAAAACGCAGTTATCTTAAAGAATTCATTTGAATGTCTTCCCGATTGAACTGTTAGCTGAAATTTGGTATGAGTAAACTATATTTAATGAATAAGATGCTAAAAGAATCAACAAAAAATTCCACCGGGAACCACCCCAAATGGCGACGGCCAGACGGAGCCTCCTAAATAAGGCCTTATTTGATCTTTTTTTTTGTTAGTACGTGGCCTTATTTGCCCGTTTTCTCTAAACTAAATAGGAACGGCTGAAGTGATTTATACATGTATCTTTTCTTTTTCAATCCACAAATACATTAGATAAACTTGTTGCACAATGGCACAAAGAGAAAGGGAGAAACTATCTTGGTATCAAGCTTCACAAAAGTGGCAGCCTACATACAGAGTATATGCCTATGTGACAGTTTAGAAGTGCAAAAATAAGCACATGCCTGCCGTATATATTCAACCACTGATGCTTAATCTAGTTTCTCATACTGATACCTAATCAACATGCTAATTATAATCAGACAAAGGACCAATTGATGAACATGAAACATATGGAGTGTGGGGTTTCCTCTTCATTCAACACTTTCCACGCTACCGCCCTCTCAAACGAGACCGGCCTCCCCATGCTTGACAAACAAATTCCACTTTGAAGACATGCGAATCCCTGTACGTAGAACAAATGATTGACAATAAGTGACAGACACATCAAGGCAACAAAAGAATGTCACAAACAGTGCACTTTAATATACCTGTTGCATAATCTGCGGAAGCTCAGATAACAATGTCTTTCTTCCATTGTCATCAAAAACCTTTTCCAGAGTAATATCTTGGAGTGCAACTAAGGTGGTTTCCAGCATATCAAGTCCAGCTTCGTTTGCGAATGTGAAAACTGGTAATGCCTGCATTATAAAACATTTACATATCATTTTCACATTACTGAGAAATGAAATTCCACCCCAAAAGCTCGGCTAATAAGAGAGTAGTCTAATGTCTCCTATGTTGTCTTGTTTTTCTATATTCCTTGTTTGAACTGCATTTTTTTAAATTTATATTCACATAGAGGCAGGCCACTGTCTAAATCGTTTGTGTAGAATTTAATCACATTATTAAGATTTGAAGATTTATTCCAATTTTCCCTCCTTTCTCATAGGATTGACACACTCACTTAGACCATGCATTTTTTCATAAGGGGCATGCATCGTGTTTACATACATATAAAGATATTAGGAACTGATACAGTATTATACTTTGAGTTGCTTGACTGCTTCCTAAAATTTCAATCTTAAAGAAGAAGCATTCTGATGTCTTATGTGTTAATTTGTTAGTTCATATTTTAGCTAATGTTGGACAAACTCTAAACATATAAAGAACCGGTTCTCTAAAGCTCAAGCATAACTGAACATTTAGCGAGCAGTGTAGGAAACTCGCAACTAAACATGTCATAATTAATACCTTTAAAGAACAACACATAAGAGCATCTGAGTGATGCCAAAGTGGTTTGAGGAAGGGTTCACTTCCTTCACTAGCAGATTTGAAAAGATCCATCCCCAAAAAGATTCTGCAACATATAAACATGAAATTAATGTCATGCCAGGAGTGAATGGGGGGAAACTATGAAGTCATTAATAAATAAAGCTACATTAATAAAACACACCTGTAGCTTTGACAGATCCAACGGGCAAGTGTATGTGCTTCGGGCGTGCCAGGTGGAGGCCTAAGACCGGCGAGAGGACTAAGACCGGATGGGGAAAGAGCCAATGCTACCCTCTGAACAGACGATATAATGCTTCGCACATATTGCCGGGCCATAGCTGCTACATTTTCTTGAAGATGGGCCTCAAATGCAAACTGAAAAGCAATCGTCATAACTGATTTACTACTACACTGCTTTTTAGATTGATCACCGGCTTGACGGGTCACACCAGTTCCAACCTCAAGAGTTGACGCTAAGTCAAGCGTTCGGTTTGGGGTAAGGGAATCCTGCAAAACGTGTGACAACATTGCAAGCAATAAGTAAACAATGACAAACAGACTAATAAAGTTGCACAGAAGATTATGGAGAGGGCTTTGGATATATATTTGATATTTTACAAAAGTGAAAGATTAACATAATTATTACTATAATATTTATATCACCTCTTTTATGCTTTAGAAACATTATATTTATCAGGAAAACTAAGCCTCGAAAGCCTCCCAAACCCTCTATCCAAACTGACACTAGAAATCTATTTGGAAGGGTGGTTTTGGGTGGGGAAGGGTTTGAATGTAGTCTACATTCTGATATATATTTGAGATTTTGTAAAGAAGGAAAGATGAAAATATTAACAATAACATGCAACCACATAACATTTCAATAATCTTTTATTCTTTTTTAGAAACACTGATTTGAAGATGAGTAAGCCTCCAAACTCTTCCCCTCCAAACCCCTAAGCCCTTGTTTTGTTGAGTAATCTTGGAAGTGGAGAACTTTACAAATAATGAAAATTAATAAAAACAAATCCATCTCCTCTTTCCTCCCCCCAAAACTCCCCAACTAAACGCACCTGAAGAGTTTACAAAGAGAGGAGATTAATTACTTACCGCTCTAGAATCTAGAGGAATGATCCGGAAACCGGAGGGTAGAAGTGGTGCATCATCAGCTAAAGAGTAGTCTATAGGAGCAAAGATGAGCTCACTACTTGTGCCTACTGCATTCTCATCTACTCCACTGCAAAGCTGGGGAAATAAATGCAAAGGATTAGGCAAAACAAAGATACTTTACAGAATAATAATGTCTTATAGCATGAGAAAATTCTAACAGGTCTTGTGAGTATACTTCCGATCAGATTAACTTACTTGTAACAGAAAGATGTCAACCGCAGCCATCATGTCTTCTCGAAAGTGGCCCATGTTTTCCAGTCTAACTACCTCCATAAACTGTTTCAGATTAATGAAGTAAAGATTATTATATTGCAAATTGAGAAACAAGGTCTTGTCATTTAGAACTAGAAAAGGAAACAGTCTTGCCTCTTCATGCTCTATGGTTTGAGCTAAGGGAAGAATAACCTGGCCTCCAAAACTTCCTGTTCGGGCTATTGGGAGACCGCAAGGGCTGGATTTGACTGCAGAAGCTGAGTAAGCATCAATGCTGCTATCTGCCCATTCTGATCTGTGTTCTCGCAGGAACCTTAGAAGGATCGCAGGAGGTACATTCTGCGGGGGAGAAGTAAGTAAATAAAGATGCTCTCTTCCAGTAATCAAGGAAGGAATCCCAAGAGTTTTGATTATATAGTGATACCATTTCAAGCTACGCTCTATGCAGAGTATTTACTTTTTTACTTGGAGATGAAGATTTATATAAAGAATATGCAACTCATTGCTTGCTATCCTGCTATGGACACTAATATATTCCATTAGATTTTGTGTTGTGTCAAGTCTTGTGGGGGTGAAAATAGGCTAAAACTTGATATGTTTGTTTTAGGTGTTTTTTGAGACTCATTATATTATTTAGTCTATGATATAAAGATTACGAAATCAAAATACCTATAACAAAAAACTAAAAGAAAGCCACACTCCATTTCTATTGCAATTTCCAAGGTAAAAGCAAACTCAAGAAAAACTTTCCTTGGTACTTTTTTCATTTCTGTAGCATTTTATGGTATCCAAAGACACCCTTGACTCCTATTTTTATTATTATCCTTACCTGCAAAAGCATGGAAGCCTTGGCACATAGCACACCACCACCCATAGGTGGAAGTCCATTGGCATAAGAAAGATTTGCAGCCATCACTTTGGCTGTAGAGGAATTCACCATAACGGTGACATCATCAATGCCATCGCTTTCAACCATCGACCACCCTTCATCCGTAAAACAGTTCACAGCCTCATTAAACCCCCTGCAATGCAATATTACAAAGTTAAGTATATACACCCTGGATATCCCTAGATGCATATTTAGAAAGAGAAAACATGGGATTTTGAGATCAGAAACCTACTTGCTTAATCTTTGGCTAAGTGCACGCAAAGCGGATGGCCTTCGTCCCCAACCAGCCACATTAGGCTGAGAAATTTCTTGTGAAATCTGCCTCAAGTGACGTAAAGCCTGGAAAGTGATACCATGTCTTAATTAGGACTTACATGATGGAATAAAAGGTTGACAAGATGTATAATGCACAAGTATACATACCCTCAAAAACTTATACAATTACATAAATAAGCTAGTACTACATTATGCTCCCTCTGGTCCTATTTACGCAGTCCATACCTTTTTGGATTTTGTGGCCATATTTATATGTCCATCTAGCAAATATATGGTGCACCAGTTATTATTCCGTATTATTTTACCTATTCTACCCTTTAACTTTATCCTATAGACCTATATTGAGCTCAACCATTTATGAAATACAGAGTAATAATTAAGGGTAGTTCTAGTTATGGCAATGTAAATTAGTACTAGTTCAAAAAAATATTTGGTATTTAAATATCTTTTTTGCCAATTTATCCTTTAGACTTTATTTCCCTACATTGAACTTTAACAGTTCTCAAAGTAATAAATAAGGGTAATTTTGTCTATGGTAAGATGCATTTGTGATCAATTTGCAAAATTTATACTACGTATATTTTTTAAATATCTGTTATTATATTTACCCTAAAAAGGCGCATACAGCGTATATAACAACGTTATAGTAGGCAGTGTTTTATAGAAGCACTGGACTAATCAGAGTTTGTAAAGTGTAAACATAGACTAATCAGTCATACAGCAAGTGTTGTCCTCTGGGAAAGCAGTGTCGATGACTCGTATAATGGACGCAAGACCTCAGGAACACTCCAAGGCTGTAATGAGAATATGATGATTTTTTACGATCAGTAAAATAGGAACAAAAATCATCCCAAAAGAATCAGTATTTAATAAAGAACTTCATTCATCTACCTCAAAATCAACATGGTCAACTATATGAATGATTGATCCACCCCCTTCACAAGGCCTTATGAGATACCCACTTGGCATCATTTCTGCTCTCACAAAATGCTGCACTTGTGGCATGCTAGGACCATTCTGAGTGTTGTTCAGTGACCTTTCACATATCTAGAAAGAATGTACACAATGGCGGTAAACTTCACAATACCTTGATTATTTGTAACTTTCAATAGCTTAAAGCTCTTTTTAGGCTATTTTTATTTGTAATTGAGACTTACCACAAGACTTCCATCTTCCATAACGGACGTATATCGTAGTAACCAGAAGTCACGAGCTGGTGCTAAAGTGGTAGGTGCATATAGCTGATTCAAATAACCATAAACATGCTTTTGAGACAATTCAGCAAATATATGATAAAACATGTCAACATTTTCACACTGGTCACACGATTATTAAGTCATTTCACTTTTGTTACCCAACTACGGATTACTCTCTAATTATGGTCGTTCTGACCACTTATCGGGCCAACCTATACCATTTTGAGTTGATTTTCACAATCAAGCTGCTGGAAAGGACCAATGGTGGAAAGATGAAAAACAGAGACCTAACACAAGAGCACCTTAACAATTGCGGACCAAAAGTGGAAAATGTTCCTTACTAAAAAACAAACCTGCATGTATAGAAGCTCAATGGTGCCCCCATTGCCAGTAGACATTGCATTTAAAACCTCCACGGCTCGGCAATCACGAAACCATGATGGCCGATCTTTAAGGATTTCGGCAACCTGGTTTAAATGACAGAACATTATGTTTGTACTTCGAAACGGCAAAGCAAACAGCACTATGGTGTAACTTGGTAAGATGTAATGGAATGTAATATGTAATACTGTAATGTAAGTTTACATTTAAAATATACTTCGTATTTGATTACATTGCATGCTGTCACAGTCTATCAAACTAAACCTAAGAGTTTTGCGCTGACACTTACTCTTGTAGGTTCCATACCCACGAGACCGCATGCCCGTGAGGCTACACCAACACAACCACGAGAAATAGCAATGATTCCAAAGGAATCCGGACCAGGCTGCAAGAGAAGAAAAGGAGGAGAATACATAATGAATGGGTCATACTGTCATGCATATCATAAGCTTAAAAAACTTCAATGTAATATTCATTAGATGAAAATCGCTCATAATTTTTAATAAAAGACTAAAGAAAAATTTAAAATAAGCCAACCATCTCATTTTACAGAAAATGGAGTCCTACTGATGATAAAGAAAAGTAGTAAAGAATTGTGAGTCTCAAAAACCCCAACAGTCAAACAAAGGATCAACAGAGAAAAAAGATGACAGTAAAAACAATACATCATGGTACAAAATTCCATCGTATGGGGCTGATTGGCTCAGCGATTTGGCTTCCAAAATGTTATTTTAAGTAACAATCTCCCACATTAAGTGTATGGCGTGGCGCTTTTGCAGTGATTTAAAAGATACTGAAAGACTCTCAAAACACTAAAATCAAGATACTACAAATTCTAACTTCTTGATTTAGCTTATTGTTTTTTTAAAAACCCAAGCCATCTAAAAAATTGTTTTTTCCTTTTCAATCATTTTGAGCGAAAAACATTTAGAATAAACTTTATTCAAACAACCGACAAAACTCGATCGAAACACCGTTTGAGCTTACATTTTTTTTTTCAAATCAAAAGATGTCTTCAAAATAATATTTTAGCTAAACACCTTCTTTAACTCTTTTAACAACACAGAATTTATGGATTACAACAGTTAAAAGTTAAAATTGGCGAGGCCCTAACCTTCATTCCAGGCATTTGGACCCACTCCACAGCAGTTCCAGTGGCCTTGGACAAAAACTCTGTTAAAGTCTCCTCCGCTAAGGACATCAGTCTAGTGGAATAGTAACATAAATTCACCTCCATAAGCGCAGAATATAAATACAAATTATAATCGTTAGTGTTAAACAAATTATCCCACTTACCCTGCAGGACTTGCATCTCTTGGAGGACGGTGGGGAGTTAAATTGTGCTGACCACTTGTCACCACAGATTCACAACTGTTATCGGTTGTAGTCAGAGCTGTCTGTGACACAAAACATAAAAAAACTTTAAAGTAAGATTTTAACCTACTTTTAGACAATATAAAAAAATATCCATTTGAAGGGGGGAATGGGAATTAGATAAAAGAGGAAATCATGGAAGGGAAAAAACTCATCAAATCATGTTTTCTCATTTTCCCATATTTCTCTTTCTCTCAATATATACTTAGAATTCACTTGAACAAAAGACTTGCAACGAATCCTCATCAAAATATCCACTTTATCCCTAAGCCTATGTCTGGAACTTGGAAAATGGTAGAGAAAACAAATAAATGTAATGAAAAAAATTGTTTTGTTTATCTTGGAAAATAAAAACAATCAAATTCTATTAAACTCTTTCAAGTCTACGTATGAATAGCTTTCTTAGTCTTGATATAATAGAAATTTATAAACAAAAAGAGTTTGAACAACTATCTAAAACTGATTAAGTTTGAAGCATTTTTAGGGAGTGTTTGGAATTGATTCTGCTTCTGCTTCTTTTTTAAAACCAGAAGTCGAATCAAAAACAGTTTTGAGAAGGAGATCCAAATACCCCCTTAGTTTCTCCAAATTTGCTTTCCTTTGATAATGCTTACATTGGGATTGTGCTGGCGAAAATAACTGTTCTCAGCCACCAACTGCGAGACTTGCTTCTGAAGCCTATCATTCTCCTCCATCAACAGCTTATTCATTGCAGTCAACTTTCTGTTCACTGCTTGGAGGCGCGATGCCTCCTTCCGCTGCTTCTCCCTGCATCTGCATACGGATACATGTATATTTTTTAAATTAAAAAATAAATGATTTAATAACTTAATTGATATATTAAAAAAAGAACACAAATTAAACCTTCTGTTCTGAAACCAAACTTTGATCTGTTTGGGCTCAATATTTGAAAGAAGAGGACACTCCCTGATGAGCTGTTGCCTGCGGAGTGAACTTGGTTTGGGGCACTCATGGTATAGCCTCTCCAGAGCTTCGATCTGCTCTGGTGTGTACCTCACATATTTCCCATTATCAAATCCCATTTTTCCACTGTCTTCCTTACAGGCTGATGTCACCGCCATCATCACTTCAACACATCAATTTCAGAACAACAATGTAAGTTTTCCAAGAAAGAATTTCGAAGACTTCCAATAGAAAAGAACAGAAAAAACTTTCTGGCCTCATTTCAGAAAACAAACACATCCCTCCATATATAAACAGTAAGAAAAATTCTTTTCAATTGGACAAATCTTTGGGCTTGGTATCTACTGTCGCAAGAAAACTCTTGAATGCAAAACAAGACATATTTTTTTTCCATTCCAAGAACTTCATACACAAAAGATTTATGAGCTTTGACTATACGCATCAGAGTGGTCAATTATAGAAGTAATTCCCAAACTCACACAGCTTACTTCACTCGGAAGTAGTAAATCTAGGAAGTCTGCAATTAGCATCGACCCCCCCCCCCCCCCTCCCCCCAAGTATTATTACAGGGGAAAAAACATAAGTGTTAAGGAAACATGAGGGGACTGGAAATAGTAAAGCTTAAATTCATATGGAAGTGAGTGGTATGAAGCTTTCAAACTAATAAGATCATGAAATTTTACAGAAAATATAAACCCACGCAAAGATACACACAAAAGCCCACTGCCCACTTTCCAAAAGATCAATCGTGAGTTGTAGCTATATACCTGGTTCTCTTTCTCAGGGTCTTGAAGCTCCCCTACCCACTCTCTCAGTACAAGCAACCACTCCCTTCACAGCCGAACAGAGTCAAGCACAAGACTGAGATTGATCACCCCTCATTGAATTCCCACTTCCTTAATCTCAGTTTGTGGGTCTTTCCTAAGCCAGCCCAACCACAAAAATAACACTAAAGGCGCAGTCTTTAAACAAGGCAATGGCAAAAACACACCTAGAACTGTGAACTTGTGAGAGAGGAATATAAGGATGTGAAGAAGAACAGCCTTCTCATTTCACGGGCTATGTTTCTGTCATATAGTCTAAAAATTGGGCTGGCTTTTATTACGGAGGGGGTTGTCGATTAAATATGAGCAAGAAAAATAAAAGAAAAGTGAAAGTTAGTGGAGCTTCAGAGAAAAGCAAGAAATTGAGCATTAAAAAACAGGGGCTGGCCTGTGTCTCTCTCTCCAACTTTTCCCAGTTTTTCCATCTCTCCCTACCATCTGTCTGTGGTTCGGTTTGACAATGGGTGCAGCAGGGGAGAAATGGGAATGTGACAGACACAAAAGTAAAAGCCGAAAGGCAAATATCCACTCAGATTCTGTTTGGTTTTTTGTTCAGGCCAGGTAGCGCATATCTTAAGCTTTCCTTTATTGACTACATTGCCCTCCCTCCGACCCTCCATTTCCCAATTTGTTTTTTTCCTTTTGTCGTGGGGGCGTGGCTCACGAAGTTGATAGGTTTTGTAACCAGAAAACTGTCAATTAAGTTCTTCTATAAGAGACTCTGTCCGGCCGTCGTGATTTGGGGCGGCTCTCGGTGGAATTTTTTGATGAAATTTTTTGAGCATGTTATTCATCAAGTCTAGTTTATTCATACCAAATTTCAGCTAAAAATTTAACTGAGAAAGCATTTAAATTAATTCGAGAACGCAAAAATGCGCAGTTATCTTCAAGAATTAATTTGAATGTGTTCCCGATTGAATTTTAGCTGAAATTTGGTAGGAGTAAACTAGACTTGATGAATAAGATGCTAAAAAAAATTCATCAAAAAAATCCGTCAGGAACCGCCTCAAATCGCGACGGCCGGACAGAACATCCTATAGAAAGACTTAATTGACTTTTTTATGAAAGTTGGATGACCTATTTGACAGTTTTCCCGTTTTGTAACGTACGTTTTCATGTGAGGTTTGTTTTTTGCTTATTAAATTTCAAACGTAGTATATGACCCTATTTATTTTTTTGAAGGATTGGGATCTAACTCATCTAACCACTGCATTTTGGAGCGCTTTGGAGTTCAACCGCTACAAAATGCAGCGTTTTCCATTATGTTTACAATTAAATTTTCACTCAATGACTGAGGCAGAAAAACATTTCAAGGCTTCAAATTCAGCTATATACAAGATGAAAGTGATTGATCATTTTTAGACAATATCTAAGTTGAATGTTTTATGTGTGGCCTAGGTAAATGAGAGTTTTAATTAAGCTAATAGAGTTATAAATTTCATATAAAAGTCATACGAGTATATATTACTACGTATAAAGGAAAATTTTGAATTTGCACCCTATTTAATCCAAATAATTGGACTTTGCACCCTATTTCGAAAACAGTTAATATACACACTCTACTCCTTTATAAATATACTAGTTTTGTAACGCGCGGTGCGCGATTAAGTGATGCCCAATGTATTTGTGTATAGCATATACGTAGTATATGTAGTAAAAAATTTGCAACTCATGTAATATTTGCAACAAATGGTGAAACTTAACAAAAAAACAAGTCAAATAAATATGCATTTAGGGCCTCAATTTGCCTTATATTAGAAGCCTCAACTTTTAGAATCCATTTCTTAAGTTGAGATATACTACGTATCTAACACAAAACTCTGAACTACATGCAAGTTGATAAGGATAATTGTCAATTGTATTCAATAATTAAGCATATTAATTGGGTTGAGTTTTGAAAATTTGCAATTACCAAGAAGCAAATCAATGTACTGAGTACACATAACCGTAACTTATAGTAGGTACATTATAAGGATATATGTAGATAAAACAAATTTACATAAAGTAAAAAAAAGTATATTTCATCAAACACTAACTTGTACGTACTACTATTTTAAAATCACTTATCTCACCAACTTTTACTATTCATTCATATACATTTCATTGCATATGAGGTATGAATACAGGATGTGCTTATACGTCATTGTGGCCTCTTGACAATAGGGAGACGCCAATTTCTCAAAGTAATTGAAAGAACTGCGAGTGGATAAAAAATTACCTTATTGAGTCCAAGAACTTATTTTTAATATAATAATAACAAATTTGGTGCTAGTGAAAACTAATCATCTATATTTTTAGGTTACTATTTTCTTTATTTTGATATAATTTCTTTGTTCAGATTTTTTTATTATTGAGAATATTTATTACGACTCAAGCAAAATATGAAAATGCAGTTGTACCCTCTATCCATTTTCTTTTAATATATGTTGAAGAAATCAAAAGCACCCTTATGCTGAAAAATATACAAACTTATAACTCCTTATTTATGCAATACTATATTTTAAATAATACTTGATACGGAGTATATCCTAATATAACTTCTAGTTTAGGCAATACCGCCAATAAAATGTGCAATTAAATTAGCTATCCTAATAAAATGACCTTAGAAGAACAAGAAAAAATGATTACTATAACTGAATGAGTCACTCGAGTCTTCATAGTAAGATTCATTAACAATTCTTTTTTTTTAATTATTATCAGAACCTCCCCTTTCAAT
The DNA here is from genome assembly GCA_945859915.1 of Cuscuta epithymum. NCBI lineage: Eukaryota > Viridiplantae > Streptophyta > Magnoliopsida > Solanales > Convolvulaceae > Cuscuta > Cuscuta epithymum. The sequence continues at coordinate 6,309,792 of CAMAPF010000011.1, read as the reverse complement.
ATAATAAAGATCATGCTCAAATGAACCTACACATATTGTATTAACTCCCTTCCATATCATCACTTAACAAGAAATTGAGATTTTGTTTTCAAGTTGAATCTAGTGTTGGAACAGATGGTTTAGGAGCATCATTTTATCATATCAAAGTTGTTGGCATACAATAAATAAGATTATTATTGACTTTCTCCTAGAAGAGTACATCTGCCACCGAGAATTACAACAACAACAAAACAGAATGCAAAATTGTGGTTTTGATCCCTGACTATGTGGAGGAAGGATCATCATATCATATTTTAGTTCTCGTAATGAAAATTTTATATAAAAATAATATTATCCAGAAAACAACTGTGAGGATTATGGAGATTATTGATATGTATAACTACCCAAATGATCAGGCTTTTAACATAAATGAACAAGTTGCTGCTATTGAAGAAGAAACAATCTAATTTTCTTCTCAAGAGCATCCTGTTACTTGTTTGGGGTACACAATCTAATTTTCTTACAATCAAGATTGAATACAAAATCCTTCTTACAATGAGCACCAAAAGGTACACAACCCAACAATATACAATCAACCAACAATACAATCAAACCAAGAGATATGATGAATTTCGTCACCAGAAAACAATGACTCAGTGTAGTGACTGTATCTCATAAACCATAGCAGAAATTGACAATCCAACCGTTGGAATTGAAGAACCAGATGCCCTGAAGGTACTGACCAAATATCAGCTAATTCGGAGCATGTTCAGACTTCGATCTGATAACTTCATGAAAACTGCACAGAAGAAGAGCGTCCAGAAAATTGCACTTCAAAGGTCTTGATCTTTTCCGTTTTGTCTGTGCGGTTGAACCCCCGAATTCCCTCCTTAATTTCTGTTTTTAAGTTCATCTTTGAAGACTTTCTAATAAATCCATAAATAAATAAAAATAGGCCAAGAGCCATTGGGCTGCCCCACAAAAATAGAAGAGAAAAATAAATCGAGAAGAAGATAAGTTGCATACAGAGTATACGCGTGTCGAATATCAGCTTTCACAGCTTTAAGTGAATCTTCAAAACACCTTCTAATCACAACAAAAAGCATCAATACTAAAAAAAGTTTGAAATGTTACCGGTTACATACTCTATCATAGTCGTACCCACTTTTTCATTTAATTAGAATGTATACCTCTCTGCCCTTTAACACTACTCCCAATTCAACTCTCCTGATATTTATTTAGACGCACAAAAAGCATATGCATTTTACTCTAACGTGATCTGTAACGGAAAACTTGGATAAAGTCAATACAGAGTAACCCCGTATACCTAAAAGCGTTTAAAATATAAGAGTAGAAAGATTACCTGATTGATAAAGATAAAAGATAATGAATGGCTTATTTTGTGTAATACTTGACTCATTAGCCTTGCCTGCATTGCCATGAGCTCAAGAGTATCATGAGCTCAGAACATGTTCTACAACAACAACAACATTGCCACCGCACCGTGCACACTTGTAAGTTGTATACCTTTATGAATTCGTAAGGAACTAATATACTCCGTATGAGATAAACATAAGTAACCCCTTCATCCTCAATAACTATTTCTTACTCACACCTAAAATGCGCCAGTGTGCAAACTTTAAGAGTTTTTAAATTTTAATTCCGAGTGCGCCAGAAATTATTTTTTACCATACTTTCGGGCTAGGCTAGACGGAGAATATGTGGCATAGGAAATGATGAAAGCAACCATAAATTGGTGTGATGAATCTCGTTTAGACAATTTAACAAACACTTAATGCCCTTTCTTTACCTCTAGCAATGAACAACTCCAAGAGTCAAAAGCCTAAACATAGAATTCTACAAATTGACAAACAAGAACTAACATTTTTTATAATAAAAAAACTAACATTATCTATATGTGGCATAGACAATGACCAAAGCATCCAAAAATTGGTGTGATGAATCTCGTTAGACAATTTAACAAACACCTAATGCCCTTTCTTTACCTCTAGCAATCAACAACTTTGAACCAAAAGCCTAAACATGGAATTCTACAAAATCAAAGACATTGATAAACCTGCAAAATTCAAGAGTAGACATATATAATTTGACAAATGCAAGAACAAATACACTCAAATCAATCTACATGACTACATCGTATGTTTCTAAGAGAAGAGCAGAGAAGATGAAAAGGCACATACCGTTTAGCATTAACCGGTCATCAAACACTTCTGTCTTTGTTAGCCTCCAGACGGAATGACAACAAAGCTGGGGATGTTTAGCGCCACCATACGGAAATGGTCGCTGGTGAGGTTAGGGCGCGAGCAGCTGGGCGATAGCTAGGACTGGGTGAGGAGAGAAGAAGAAAACGGACGGTGTATGTAAGCTAGATGGTTGAGAGACGGAGATGTAACGGATGGGAGCACTTGAGACGGAAATAAGCTACATGGTACAGATGTTAAAACACATTGTACAGCCCTATTAAGCTAGATGATTATACCAACATTTTTTTCAACCCTAAAATGCCCTAACCCTCATTGAGGATTATAAGATTTTAAGATTAAAGAGAGTTTATGGTGTTTGGAAAAGACTCAATTACCCTAATCAAAAGAACATATGTAGTACGGAGTATCATGCTCACTTATATTTCTCGCCATTTCTATCCTACATAGAGTAGTGAAATAACGTTTCTTGAATGTCAGTGTCATCATTTTCACTATGTGCTCCTCCATTTCTATCCGAGGAAGGTTTCACAATGGTAGTTTCCAAAAATGAAGAAATCATAACAACATTATATTGGAGTGAGATCAGTACAAACTCATTAACAAACGGGATTGATTAATAATGCTTCCCATCTTTATCTTCTTTTATTTCACTAGCTTGCCTTGTCCTTATTTTCCTTCCTTCATCAATGTTTTGTACCTTTCTTAATAAATTTTTAATAAATTTTGGTAAAAGATTCTTAGCTCTTACCCCCACCGAATTTAGTGGTTATTCCGGGACAAGAAAAATGTATTGCCTAGTGCGAATTGAAAAAAATTACAACCATTGTCTTGAAGGGGGTGTCAAAAAATTAAAAATATTTTGCAATGTAATTAATTTCAAGGAGCTCATGAATTATGCAATTAAGACTTTGATAACTATGATCACGTACTCTTACTAAACAATTAACTGCCATGTTTGGACAAATAAACGTACTCATAAAAAATATTAGTAATCACAAATATTGCTTTCAACCCACTATTAAATTCAAAACATGACTTTCTGTCACGCCCCGGACCTACCGGACACGTCAACAACCCGCCGTACAGTACGAATAGTCAACCGCAGTCCAACTCATCCATACTATACTAGGCGTCTTGAATACCATTCACACATAGTACATCCATAAACAAACATAATGTAAAATATTCATATAAAGCAGCGGAAACATTAATACACGTATTCAAGCCACACGTGGCAAACATGGGCATACAAGCCCCCAAATAGTATTCAAAATAATTTCCATGAGCATTATTGTAATTGTTTAAAACAGAAACGGAAGAAGCACGAACCACGTCCTCCTCCTTGATCTTCCCGAAGCAACGGGCGTGGTAGCAACCTTCAAGTCCTACCTGAAACTGTGAGGTGGCCTCCCCCGTGAAGGGGAGGTCAGTACTTGGAAGCATTTGACAAGTACAATGACAACTATACTAAGTATAATCAACGTTTCAATTTCCAAGACCCTCAAATAGGGTGATATTACAATATAGGTCATAACTCGTGGTTACCCTCTTTACAAATATACTTACTTTATATATAAAGTCAAGTAATCGGCCGAAGGCTCATGTTTACTTTGAAAACATTTAACCCTTCCCCCGTGACTTCAAGCCACACCCATCTATATCAGTTTACCATGCTAGAGGCTTCCTCTAGTCATGTTTTGTCGTGCTAGAGGCTGACTCTAGTCACTACATTCGGTGTTAGAGGCTTCCTCTAATCACCTTACATACTTTGTGCTGGAGGCTTCCTCCAGTCACATTACATTATGCTAGAGGCTTCCTCTAGTCATCTTACACTACGCTAGAGGCTTCCTCTAGTCGTCCTACACGAATGCTGGAGGCTTCCTCCAGTCATTCCTCATCGTGCTAGAGGCTTCCTCTAGTCACGATACTACTCACTAAGCAAATTCTATGCCTAGGTTTTCTCTATCTTGAGTAGCCTATGAGGCCTACTCCTAATGTAATTTAGCGGTTACCCATTCCTACCTTAAGACATCTCATAAGACTACTTAAGGTGCATCCTTCACAATCCAAGCCCTTAGGATTTGTTCTATCACTTTTTACACTAACATTCCCGACTAGAGAATTCAATACTAATCCATTAGTCTTTAAACAACCAAGATCTTTAATTCATTGTTATAAGGCTCATTCCTACGGATCTTCCACTCCGTGTAGGATTTAATCTCAATATAAAAATATCACTTTTATCCATTCATGATTTCTACACATGAAGTAAAAGTATATTTTATCACATAAATTCATGGTTTGCACAATCATTATACCATCATATTTGTAATGCATCATCATACACAATTTTCTCATAAACTTGTATGTTATGCATCTTCTATTCACAAACAATAATATTTCCATTTAGGCATTACTAATCATTAATAACCTATGAAAATCACATTTAATTACTTTAGGTAATCTTATGAAATTAACCCAAAGATTATAAACAATATAGTCGGTCATCCTCACCTCAAATGAGCTTTAAAACTTTCCTTCTCGATCCAATGACCAAAGCCTCGGCCAAGAAAGATTGAGGACTGATTCCTTGCTTGGAATTGAGTGTTAAACAGCCTCTTCAAAGTGCTAGTTCAACTCCTAACCGAAGACACAAAAACAGTCCCTAGAACGGGTGTTTCCCGACGAAATCGTTCCCTAACCTTTCAAGGTTTTGTCTAGATTAGTATCTAACTTTTCCAACAATTAAAGTCACTTTATAATAACATTTTATACACTTCAATCAGTGTATAATAGTTCTTCAATCATTTATATGGTTTAGACAATAGAGAGGAAGGTTTTGGATTCAAACTTACTTTGAATACAAAAACGTATTCCGCGAGGTTGTGTTTTGCTCGGACGATTTGAAAGCCTTCCACTACTCCGATTGATGCAAACCAGACCTTCACGGATTCCTCGTCTTGAGAGCTTTCTGTGGGTATCTCGCACGCCTTATTTGGATGTGTATAACTCGAGATATGAAGCAAACAAGTAACCTTACGCACTGGAAAACGAACCTGCGGCAGCTTCCCCTTCCTCTTGCTTTCTTGGTTGTGTGGCTCTCTCTTTCTCCCTTATCCTTGTGAGTTCGAATGAGGGGCTTAAGGGAGTGTCCAAGACCCTTCAATAAGGGTGGATAAGTTGTGTGGAGTGAAATGAATTGGTATGGTCTCCATGAGATGTTTTTAGACATGGGTGGGTCTCACTTTTGATCTCTTTGTCATAAGATGTCTCTTTGTACTCATTCTAATTTATTTGGAACAAGTCAACTCTCTACATCATATTATTGATCTCCAATATGTGTATGATCATCCCAATAATTTACATGATGAATATTATAGAAGAAAAACCCTACTCCCATTATTTAGCTCAATAATGCCAAAGATGGGGTTATAGGCATTTGTATTCTTCTCAAATCATCCTATCACTTATTTTGACATTTGCCATTCATATTATTAGGCTACAAGCCGTGTGGGTCGCCCCCGAGTGGGCCTACGACGCCATTCTCGAATACTTGCTATTCTAGCGGGTTGAGCCCAAAATAATATTTGGGCCGCCCGCCCTTCCTCAACTTGTCTTGAAATGTTATGTATTAATATTTAGATAATGTTAGGCTCTTTTATTTATTAATAAGGCCCGATACTTATATACGAGTTCGAACAGTACAATAATCGATCATTAATTACGTAAAACATTAGTCGTTTTACAATCGTTTGGGAATCAGAAATCCAATACATAAACTTTGAATTTTAAAAATCAAGTTTTCAAGGACGTTCGGGTGCGGTGTCACAAGTTCACCCCCCCTTAACAGGAATTTCGTCCCCGAAATTCACAGCTCTACTCGAATAGGAAAGCATACTGCTTCCTCATCAAAGCCTCTGTTTCTCATGTCTCCCCTTCGACCTGATCGCTCTTCCAAAGTACTTTAACCATTGGGACCTCTTTGCTCCTCAGTTTCTTCACTTTTCTATTGGTGACCTTGATTGGTTGCACAGCGTAGTTCCCCTCAATGCCCTCAAACAAGTCGACAATGCCCCAGACAACTCTTCCGACTGAGGGCATCTGCTACAACGTTTGCCTTACCTGGATGGTACTCAATAACTAGATAGTAGTCCTTTATCAACTCCATCCACCCTCTCTGTCTCATGTTTTAACTCTTTCTGAGTAAACACATACTTCAAGCTCTTATGATCAGTATATATGTGACATGTCTCTCCGTAGAGATAATGTCTCCAAATTTTCAGTGCAAACACCACTGCTCCCAGCTCTAGATCATGGGTAGGGTAATTCACCTCCTGCTTCTTCAACTGTCGTGAAGCATAGGCATTTACCCTCCCCTCCTGCATCAACACCCATCCAAGCCCTTGGATGCTCGCGTCACTATAGACATCGTACCCCATACCCTGTTTGGGTAATGCAAGTACCGGTGCCTCGGTCAATCTCTCCTTTAGTTCAATGAACTCCTTCTCACATTTGTCATCCCATACAAACTTAGCTCCTTTAAGAGTGAGCTTTGTCAATGGTGATGCCAAAACGGAGAGTTTCTCCACGAACTTCCTGTAGTAGCCTGCTAACCCAAGGGAACCACGAATTTCCTTGACGTTCTTTGGTCTCTCCCATTCGGTAATGGCCCCTATCTTCTTATTATCAACAGCAATTCCCGATCCTGAAACTACATACCCGAGGAAGCCAATTCCCTTTAGCCAAAATTCACATTTAGAAAATTTGGCATAAAGTTGCTTCTCCCGTAGTGTCTCAAGAACGAGTATCAAGTGCTCTTCATGCTCTTCCTTACTCTTTGAGTAAATCAAAATGTCATCTATGAACACAATCACGAATCGATCCAAGTATTTATGGAATACTCGGTTCATCAAGTCCATGACTGCTGCTGGGGCGTTTGTTAACCCAAACGACATAACAAGGAACTCAAAGTGCCCATACCTTCTGCGGGAAGCACTCCTTGGTATGTCATCCTCCTTAATCTTCGATTGATGGTACCCCGACCTCAAGTCAATCTTTGAAAACACAGTTGTTCCTCGTAGTTGATCAAACAAGTCATCAATCCTAGGCAAAGGATACCTATTCTTGATTGTGACCTTGTTCAGTTGACGATAGTCAATGCACATTCGAAGTGTCCCATCTTTCTCTTTCACAAAAAGAATCGGTGCTTCCCACGGGGAGTGGCTTGGTCTAATGAAGCCATTATCCAAAAGCTCTTGCAATTGGGTTTTCAACTCGTTAAGTTTAGCGGGTGCCATACGGTATGACGGTATGGAGATTGGTTTGGTGCCGGGCTCGACCTCGATCACAAATTCAATCTCCCTATCAGGTGGAAGCCCCGGCAGGTCCCTTGGGAAGACATCCGGGTACTTACAAACCACCCTCACATCGTCGATGTTCGTTTCCTCCTTGGTCTTGTCAACCACTTATGCTAGATAAGCGTGACATCCCTTTCTCATCATACTTCTCGCTCTCACAACGGATATGATACAGCTGTTTGATTTGCCTCGGTCCCCCTCGAAGCGTAGGGTATCCCCATCATTGCCTTCGAGTCCCAAGACCTTTGTGTCGCAATCTACCCTAGCCTGATGCTTTTCTAGTCAATCCATCCCTAGGATTGCATCGAACTCCATCATACTCAGCGGTACGAAATCACACGTCAAGGTTTGGCCACCGATTTCCACCATACAAGACTGATAGTACTTGGTTCTTTCAACGTCTTCCCTTAGTGGTGTTGATACCACTAAAGTTCGCGTCATTGGTATTGATTGTATCTCTGAGCCCTCGGCGAACGCCTCACTTACGAATGAGCGTTGCGCTCCGGTATCGATAAGGATTCGCGCATGCTTCCCATTAATCTTTAGTGTTCCTACATTTATAGTCATGTGGGATACCTTTTCTAATGTTTTTACACATCATTAGGAGGTTATTAGGTTCATATTACTGTTTGGAATCAATCGGGGGTCCAAACGTAGAAGAACGGAGCGAAAAAATGAGTTTTCGGTTGCCGGGGGTCCACGCACGGCGTGCCTGGGTGGCACGCACGGCCGTGCGTGCACAGGATTCTCCCTGCCAGCCACTGCCTCCCAGGCACGGTGCCAGGCACGGCGTGCCTGCGGCCGTGCCTGGCCAAATTTTCTTCGGGGCGCCACTGCCTTCCAGGCACGGTGCCACGCACGGCGTGCCTGCGGCCGTGCCTGGCCAAATTTTCTTCGGGGAGCCACTGCCATCCAGGCACGGTGCCACGCACGGCGTGCCTGCGGCCGTGCCTGGCCGGCAGTGGCTGTTTCCAGCCGAATTTGGTCTAACTTGCCCGGTTTGACCCCGGGATGGCCCGCACTCAATCCCAACGACGTATATGATCAAAGTAAGCCTAGAAATGACCAGAATAAGCGTATTACCTGCGACGGAGTCGGAATTAGCCCGAGCATCGGCCTCGGTCATTGCGTACACTCTCGCTTGAGTTCTTCCTTGGTTCACGGAGGGTGCGTTGCTTGTACTTGCCCCGCCGTGGCCCGCGCTTGCATTTGGTGCCCCATCCCGGTTTCTACTCATTGTGGTTGCACTGCTTGGTCCTGATGACCGGTCCCCACCAAGTTGAGGGCAATTGGGCCTTATGTGCCCCGTATCTCCGCATTGGTAGCACCGTGGGGGATCACGACATTTGCCCTCGTGATTTCTCTTGCAATTCCTGCACTTAGGCTTCGTCGAGGCTTGTAACCCCGAGTTTTGCCCACCCATGTTGGGATTCCCCCTTGATGGTGGTGAGGGTGCCCTGAAGGATCCTCCTCCCCCGTGATTCATCTTCTTGTTTGAACCTTGGGGGCCATGGTTCTCCCATTTTCTTTTCTTTGCCTCCTCGGCATTTCTTCGCTTCCTCTCTTCCCACTCCTTCTCTCCCTTCAAACCTTGTTCCACCACTTGACTAAATGTCATATTAGGCAATTGTGTTGCCCTCTCACGTATGTCAAGGTCCAAGGCATCCCAGAAATGGTTCACCATCCGATTTTCATCACAAATGTACTCCGGTATGAACTCAGCAAGCTTTCTGAACTTGTGTTCAAGTTCCTTCACCGTGCATTCCCCTCCTTGGGTCAAATTCGTGTACTCCCTCCTCTTCAAGTTCACCTCGAAGTCGGAGTAGTATTGGCTAAAGAATTCTTGCCTGAAGTTCTCCCAAGTGACCGCCTCACCGTACTTCCCTTTGACACCGTCCCACCACGTGGACGCCATTCCTTCTAGCAATCTTGTTGCCACTCTCATCTTCATATGGGGTGGCAGCTGCATATCAAGGGCCGCTTCATTGAATCTCTTGATCCACTCGGCCGCCACGGAGATGTCTCCCGTTCCATCAAACGGTTTACATCCCAAGTCTCTTGCCTCCTTTAGGTACTTTGAGATCCTTATGATAGGAACCTCGGCACCTCGACCTCCTCGGAGTTCAATGCTCTCCCTAGGAGTCGCGCGGCTTCCTCTCCTCGAAGCCCCTTCCAAAGCACGCCTTTCCCGGCGCCTTTGGCGATCTTGTTGGTATTGCCGGAGCAATTCCTCAATCCGTTCAAGAGCGTCATTATCATCACTCTCATCACTAGCATCATCGTGTTCCCCATCATATGGGGTGTCAACCGGCTCAGTTCCCGGTTGGTAAGTTGAATCTTCCTCGGACTCATAGTGCTCATCTATTGTTTCCACGTGACCGTCACTCACGGTCAGCGAGTGGCCTGCTCGGCCCTGTCCCCCAGACTCTCTTGATCCCCCCTGACTGCCACGTTGGGATCCCCCCAGCACCTGGCCAGTCGGGTTCCGTCGAGTCACTCTACCGGTGCGTTCCATTTCTGAAAGAAGTTTAGAATGAGCCATTAGGCTCGTATCAAATGTCAAGTGACGGATAGGTACTTAAAGACACCTTTCGGCTCAAATCACCGTCATACCAATTGTTAAGGGTACCATCTTAACAATTAGAGACTTTGCAACTCAAGTACCAAAAGTTCTATAAGTACAAAACTTTTATGCTCATGGTTTTCAAAATCATTTTCAAAAGGGATTTTGAAGCTTCATTATGAAGTTTACGGACTAAGGCTCTGATACCAATTAAATTGTCACGCCCCGGACCTACCGGACACGTCAACAACCCGCCGTACAGTACGAATAGTCAACCGCAGTCCAACTCATCCATACTATACTAGGCGTCTTGAATACCATTCACACATAGTACATCCATAAACAAACATAATGTAAAATATTCATATAAAGCAGCGGAAACATTAATACACGTATTCAAGCCACACGTGGCAAACATGGGCATACAAGCCCCCAAATAGTATTCAAAATAATTTCCATGAGCATTATTGTAATTGTTTAAAACAGAAACGGAAGAAGCACGAACCACGTCCTCCTCCTTGATCTTCCCGAAGCAACGGGCGTGGTAGCAACCTTCAAGTCCTACCTGAAACTGTGAGGTGGCCTCCCCCGTGAAGGGGAGGTCAGTACTTGGAAGCATTTGACAAGTACAATGACAACTATACTAAGTATAATCAACGTTTCAATTTCCAAGACCCTCAAATAGGGTGATATTACAATATAGGTCATAACTCGTGGTTACCCTCTTTACAAATATACTTACTTTATATATAAAGTCAAGTAATCGGCCGAAGGCTCATGTTTACTTTGAAAACATTTAACCCTTCCCCCGTGACTTCAAGCCACACCCATCTATATCAGTTTACCATGCTAGAGGCTTCCTCTAGTCATGTTTTGTCGTGCTAGAGGCTGACTCTAGTCACTACATTCGGTGTTAGAGGCTTCCTCTAATCACCTTACATACTTTGTGCTGGAGGCTTCCTCCAGTCACATTACATTATGCTAGAGGCTTCCTCTAGTCATCTTACACTACGCTAGAGGCTTCCTCTAGTCGTCCTACACGAATGCTGGAGGCTTCCTCCAGTCATTCCTCATCGTGCTAGAGGCTTCCTCTAGTCACGATACTACTCACTAAGCAAATTCTATGCCTAGGTTTTCTCTATCTTGAGTAGCCTATGAGGCCTACTCCTAATGTAATTTAGCGGTTACCCATTCCTACCTTAAGACATCTCATAAGACTACTTAAGGTGCATCCTTCACAATCCAAGCCCTTAGGATTTGTTCTATCACTTTTTACACTAACATTCCCGACTAGAGAATTCAATACTAATCCATTAGTCTTTAAACAACCAAGATCTTTAATTCATTGTTATAAGGCTCATTCCTACGGATCTTCCACTCCGTGTAGGATTTAATCTCAATATAAAAATATCACTTTTATCCATTCATGATTTCTACACATGAAGTAAAAGTATATTTTATCACATAAATTCATGGTTTGCACAATCATTATACCATCATATTTGTAATGCATCATCATACACAATTTTCTCATAAACTTGTATGTTATGCATCTTCTATTCACAAACAATAATATTTCCATTTAGGCATTACTAATCATTAATAACCTATGAAAATCACATTTAATTACTTTAGGTAATCTTATGAAATTAACCCAAAGATTATAAACAATATAGTCGGTCATCCTCACCTCAAATGAGCTTTAAAACTTTCCTTCTCGATCCAATGACCAAAGCCTCGGCCAAGAAAGATTGAGGACTGATTCCTTGCTTGGAATTGAGTGTTAAACAGCCTCTTCAAAGTGCTAGTTCAACTCCTAACCGAAGACACAAAAACAGTCCCTAGAACGGGTGTTTCCCGACGAAATCGTTCCCTAACCTTTCAAGGTTTTGTCTAGATTAGTATCTAACTTTTCCAACAATTAAAGTCACTTTATAATAACATTTTATACACTTCAATCAGTGTATAATAGTTCTTCAATCATTTATATGGTTTAGACAATAGAGAGGAAGGTTTTGGATTCAAACTTACTTTGAATACAAAAACGTATTCCGCGAGGTTGTGTTTTGCTCGGACGATTTGAAAGCCTTCCACTACTCCGATTGATGCAAACCAGACCTTCACGGATTCCTCGTCTTGAGAGCTTTCTGTGGGTATCTCGCACGCCTTATTTGGATGTGTATAACTCGAGATATGAAGCAAACAAGTAACCTTACGCACTGGAAAACGAACCTGCGGCAGCTTCCCCTTCCTCTTGCTTTCTTGGTTGTGTGGCTCTCTCTTTCTCCCTTATCCTTGTGAGTTCGAATGAGGGGCTTAAGGGAGTGTCCAAGACCCTTCAATAAGGGTGGATAAGTTGTGTGGAGTGAAATGAATTGGTATGGTCTCCATGAGATGTTTTTAGACATGGGTGGGTCTCACTTTTGATCTCTTTGTCATAAGATGTCTCTTTGTACTCATTCTAATTTATTTGGAACAAGTCAACTCTCTACATCATATTATTGATCTCCAATATGTGTATGATCATCCCAATAATTTACATGATGAATATTATAGAAGAAAAACCCTACTCCCATTATTTAGCTCAATAATGCCAAAGATGGGGTTATAGGCATTTGTATTCTTCTCAAATCATCCTATCACTTATTTTGACATTTGCCATTCATATTATTAGGCTACAAGCCGTGTGGGTCGCCCCCGAGTGGGCCTACGACGCCATTCTCGAATACTTGCTATTCTAGCGGGTTGAGCCCAAAATAATATTTGGGCCGCCCGCCCTTCCTCAACTTGTCTTGAAATGTTATGTATTAATATTTAGATAATGTTAGGCTCTTTTATTTATTAATAAGGCCCGATACTTATATACGAGTTCGAACAGTACAATAATCGATCATTAATTACGTAAAACATTAGTCGTTTTACAATCGTTTGGGAATCAGAAATCCAATACATAAACTTTGAATTTTAAAAATCAAGTTTTCAAGGACGTTCGGGTGCGGTGTCACACTTTCTGCGTCAAATTTTGTTAACTTTGACTATTCATTATTCCAAAAGCACATTACTTTATGCAAATAAGCCCTCGAATTAATGGAAAAAGTGCAAATCACCCCTTTTATAGGAGGCTCTGTCTGGCCATCGCCATTTGATGAATTGTTTTGAGCATCTTCTTCATTAAGTCTAGTTTACCCATACCAAATTTCAGCTAAAAATTAAAATGGGAAGGTAGTCAAATGATTTTCTGAAATACACTGCGCTGTTTAGCTACGCAGTTATCTTTAAACATTTATTTAACTGTCTTCCCAAAATCATTTTTAGCTGAAATTTGGTATGGGTAAGCTAGACTTAATGAAGAAGATGCTTAAAAAAATTCATTAAAAAATTCCACCGGGAACCGTCCTAAATGGCGACGGCCGGACAGAGCCTCCTATAAAAAGGGGTGATTTGCACTTTTTCGGTTAGTTCGAGTGCTTATTTGCCCCTTTTCCCTCAAGTTATTTATTGATTTAGAGGTACATATTAGTCGATCAAACTATGGATTTAATTGTGAGGAGAAGTTACTTTAATATCAAATAAAAATAAAATGATAATATCAAAATGTTTATTGATAATGGTGGTATATATTGTGTTGCTATATTAGTGATCAATGTGTATTCCTTTTCAACATGTAGTAATTAGTAACCATGTAGTACTCGATAAGATCTTCCCACGTGATACAACAAGATACAACTTGATAAAAAACGTTTTCATCGCAACAAAATACAACAAGATATAATCAAATCAAATCAAATACTACGACACTAGTTCAGAGTGAAATCAGAAATGTTTATGGATTTCAGGTTAATTTGTACATATTCTTTAATATATTATTATATTGTAAATGAAGTCAGAACATTAGTTTTAGAACTCAAAACGATCTTTCGAATGATATATAAAAGATTTAAAAGGAAGAAGATACAACAATTGAACAATATATGATTAAATTAAATACACTAAGTTGTCCTTGTGAAATACTACTAATGAGGAAGGTTGCTTCTTTAGGAACCATAGTAGATATATGGTAGATCCTAGATATATTTATAATAGAAGCGTAGTTATCAAAATACAAATGTTCCTAAAACAGAGGAGGTAGTCCTTTCTTGATTGTGTATGACTGTGGTTGAACCCTAACGCTTAAAATGGTTGTTCTTGACGATGGCGACTTTGCTGCTCTTCTATGTAGCGATAAAAAGAATAGATTAAGAAGGAAGGTGTATGAGGGTAGCCTAAATTATAAAATATTTAAAGAGTAATGCAGAAATTTCACAATAAAAATTTGTCAAAAAAGGAATATTAAACTTCAACTAATGAGCAATTGAGCATATGACGATTTATCAAACAAACTTAATATATAAGGACATTTGCGATGATTATACAAACTGGTATAGGTCATAGTAAGTTTTTACTTAGACTATTCTCAATTTCAGACCGGATTAAAACAGGTCAGACTTAACATGATCATACCATATCAGACTTGAATAAATCAGACCAGATCAGATCAAATCGGACCTCAATAGTTATAAAATACACAATGACCAGACCAGACTAAAACATATCAGTCCAGATCAGACCATACCAGGCCATAAGATTTCAATCCAATTAAAAACATCCATAATGGTTTGGTACTTTCATTCACGAACACTCAACTAAATTTAAAACTTGATGCAATGTCTATTCTAATAACTTAGTCATTTTCTCTTATTATTTCTAGTTGATCCATATCAATCATATTTAAAACCCAAAATAAACATATATTTTCATTTGTCAATGACTTTATGATCAAACTAGATATGAAAAGTGAAATGTTTTCTCTAAAATTCTTATGAGAAATGAATTCTTTCTTCGATCAATTATTATTTCTCTATACTTCATGATGCGTTCAACACATGCATGTCTATCCCAAGTAGAGTGCAAACGTAATTGGTACTTGATCGGTTGTATATGCCAATATTCTACAAAATATCTATCATCTATGAGACCGCTATGAATTTTTAGAATTATAGTCGTGTGATCAATTATATCGTATATCATTGATATACCATTCTTAATGATACTCTTGAGACTAGCTTAGACCGGCCTTGTGTTATGTCAATCAAACTCTTATGTACTTAATTGGAGATAAATTAGACAAGCCTAATGTAACACAAGAATGAATAAATGATATAGAATTAATGAATAAACCCGTAGATATCACAATCATAAAACCTAGATGTGATCAAACTTATACATTTCTAAATAGTTATTGTATTTATGACATGCATATAATCTTCGTCTACAAATTTGATTTGGACGTAGTATGTATCATAAACTAAAAATTACTACTCAGATTTGAATAGAGGAGAGAAACAGTGTCAATCATAAATTTGTTAAGGGAAATGACTAACTTTTAGAGACACCTAAATAATGAATTTTGGCAAAAGTTTTCTGTGAAGATGGATTGTTTCACATTACATGGTATAACAAATGATCAAAGATGAAATCAAATAATTGAAAGACGGTAAAATACTACGGTTTTGTTTGCAAGTGCTTGTGTTTAACTAAAAACACTTTTTGGAAAAAAAGTGATTAATAGTAAAAGTTGATAGTGTTTGATAAAATAAGTGTTTTTTATGTAATAAAAAAAATAAAAGTAGATTTTACACGAAAGCCAAGAAAGTAAAAGCGGATAGTGTTTGATAAAATAAATGTTTTTTTTTAGAAAAAGTCACAAGCACTTAAATTAAGGACTTGCAAACACAACCTACGTAGTAGTCCGTACTAGTAAAATGTTAAAGAAAATAACAATAACAATATATAAAAACATCCGGCGGTGGGATTCTAAGGTAGTGGGGGACATGTCAGGGTGACGTGAAAATGAGTGAAAGTGACGTCAGGGGCTCTGGTTAACAATGGAGGGAGGGACAGGGTCTGGGCAATGGGGGACATGTGAGAAAAAGAGGATATAATTGGAAAGAGGGGAGGGAGAAGGTTGCTTAGGTTGAAATAGAAATAATGACACCCAAAAAAATAAAAAGAACAAAATAATGCGGTGGTTTTGCATGCGTCTTTGGATTTTGTATCTATGCATATATCTCTCATTCTTTCTCTATCTCCTGGCCGGCCTGCATCCCATTATCTCACTCATCATCATACTCATCACCCATGCCAAGCCATACCATGCATCACATTCCAAATACTCCTCTCCTGAAATTAACTTCTCATTTCCTTTTCGGACAATCCCGAAATTAACTTCACACTTCAATGGGATGCAAAGTATAATTTTGACCCATTTTTTAGGTGCAACATCAAATCCCGCAATGTATTACTTAGGTGCTGTTCTGTTCGTCTTATTCTTATTACATATTACTTATTCTTATTTTATTCAGATCAGATCAGATCAGAAAAATTCAGATCAGATCAAATTAGAACTTAATAAATTCAGATCAGAAACATTCAGATCGGACCAAGAGAACAGCTTCTTAGTGACCTGTGTTCAAGCTTCAGTTAATAATTAGTAGTTAAACTAATTCGATACTGGAGATGATGTAAATATGATATAGTTATATACTTATATTATGTCCCTTTCTTTTGTGGATGAAAATATTTTTCCTCAAGTAGTCAACTAATTATTATCTCCTTGATGTAATTGATTAATGTCTCTGAGTACATTATACAAAAGTGATTGGATATATAGGGCTAGAAAATGTCTTGTTTGTTCTTTCACAGTAGGGTGCGAACTACTCCGTACAATTTAGCAATATATTTGTACTCAAAAGAAATGTGATAAAAACGTAATAAGTGAAAAAGAAAAGAAAAGGCTAATGATAAAATTTTAAAAGGTACGTGCACAAACGGTAATAGAAAAACATATAGAAGCGACGGAGTTATCTTTCATATCAATAGTCATCCGATAAAAAATCAATAATAGAAAATTGACCATAATGGCACATAAACTTTCTTCCTATTAGGGTGCCTAATAATTAATAGTCATCCGATAAAAAATCAATAATAGAAAATTGAGAAGATTATTTTTTTGAGAGGCAGTCTGCCTATCCATTTTATACAAGAACGATCAATATTCAGAAAATATGATTATCATATATATATATATATATATATATATATATATATATATATATATATATATATATATATATTATGTGAGAATTGAATATCACTCAATAATGTCGATAAATAGATATAAACTAGAATTAATAAAATATGATAGATGTTCTCCGACATCTACCCACTGATTTTGATGGTTTATCTTCCGGTTTCAAAAACAAAAAATAGATATAAACTAGAATTATAGAAAATAATGTTTTTAATATATCACTTACATGAACGAGTAATACATCCCACCAATGTGAACTACACTCTTTCTTTCACCGAAAATATAAACATTACTTGTGGAGAAAAGAAAAATGAAAAAAAAGGCTACAAAAAGGGAGCGACACGAGAAGAGATGATTAACAAGTCGGCCTAAAAATGCTCACTTTATTCCTGTCATTTGTTGGTAAAAAGAAACACATAAAAATATTTCCAAGTTGACATCTTCCGACAAATTTGAGAGAATGACAAAAGAAGAGAATAAAGGCAATTATTTTATCTTTTACCAAAGCATGCAAGCCATCATTCACGCAAAAAGACCGTTTTTAATTTATCAATTAAATAAATTCCGATCCATATATGCCCTTTCAATTTGTATACGTAGCCTATAGGGCTATAGGTATATTTCTTCACGGATCGGAGAGATATTCGGGTTGGACCGATTCTTTTAACGACTAAGATCGAGTGTCGGGAGGACTCCACCAGATTCAATCTAGACTATTTATTTGTAGAGCCACTAATGGATCTCAGATTTAATTAATTAATTAATTAATTAGTCGTTAGGTAGTCCGTTACTATCAAACATTGACACCGTCAAAGCCGTTGAAAACCAATACTACCTCTGTCCCATTTTGTTTGTCCACTCTTAATTTGACACGATTATTAATAAAGTGGTTAAAAAATAAAAATTGTGGTTGAGATTTGAGTAGAATAAAGTGAAATGATAAGAACCACACATTTCTTTCCAAAAAGAGAAACAAGACATTCATTTTGAGACAACCCGAAAAGAAAAGTATGACAATCAAAATGGGACGGAGGGAGTACAATACAAGATCATATATTTTGGTCTGATTTGTTAGGTTTGGTCTTATTTATTATGCTCTAGTTAAGTTAAGTTTCATGTAGTCAAGTCTGGTCTAACCGCAGGCAGGGGCGGAGCCAGGGTGGTCATCCGATCCCGTTGAAAGTTTGAGAGTATATAGCTCTGAAATATCTTCGATTTGATATATTATGCCCCCCGTAACTCATTACGAGTAAAAAGTTATGACTTCTGAGAAATCAACACTATGTAAACGTAAAATCAGCACAATTTGATGCATACTACAGATTAATTTCCCAAATTATCAAAATATGGTATAGTTCACTCAATACTTACGTGACACGACTCAGAAACAGAGCAAAGACAATCTATCTTATTGCAACAAGTGTCTATTTATCTAAACTGCATATGAAATTAAACTCGACATTATTTAAAAACGATCCATCATTTTCATTCTGTGTATATAGGTTGAGTTTCGACCCCCCTGAGCAGTTTTTCTGGCTCCGCTCCTGACCACTCTCACCTGTTTTGATCGAGATTAAATCTAGTCTAATTAAAAACATCCTAAGTTCAGTCCTAACTCCGGCAGACACGTCACTCGAATGCCTGTGGATGATGTAAAATATGCTTATATGCAAGGACGCCACTACAAGAAAAGTGCACATAGACCGCACATAGACCAATTTTTTTTTTGTGATGGCCGCATAACTGTCGTTAAAAACACCATTAACCACACATTTTTTATTTACCACATACAAAACTGTGGCAAAAGGTCAGAGACGACAGTTTTTAACCGTGGCCAATGTTTTTACCACGACTGTTGTGGCGACGCACGTAAAACTGACGCAAAACTGTCATAAATGTTCCTCCTTATGTTTTTACAACAATTTTGCGACAGTTTTACGTGCGTCGGCACAACAGATGTGGTAAAAACATTGGTCACGGATAAAAACTGCCGTCTCTAAGCTTTTACCACATTTTTGTGTGTGGTAAATAAAAAAATGTGTGGTTAATGGGGTTTTTAACGACAGTTATGCTGTCATCGCAAAAACAATTGTGGTCCATGTGCAGTCTATGTGCACTTTTCTTGTAGTGCGCGCTACGCTTCATAGGTCTAAATGTGGCGATAAGAATGCTAAGGTTGCTAGGTCGTCGCCTGAAAGCGACGCTCCACTCCAATGCTCGAGGATGGTGTCAAATATGTAAGAGCATGATGGGGTCGATGTGGTGTGAAGAAGAGAAGGCAATGTGCTAGATTGCATTTTGGGACGTAGAATGTTGGCTCTCTTACGGGAAGAGCATCTGAGGTAGTCGAGGTTATGAAGAGGAATATCACCATAATGTGTGCAAGGGCGTATCCAGGGTGGGGAAAGGGGGGAAGCTTCCCCCACTCAACCCCCACCCAACCCTTATATATATATAGAGGAATGATCCTGTCTAGCAGCCCCAGGTTCGAACGCCGTCCAAACATGGCCATTTGGGGCACTTCCCTGTGGAATTTTTTGATGAATTTTTTTGAGCACGTTCCACATCAAGTCTAGTTTGTCCTTGCCACATTTCAGCTCAAAATTCGATCGGGAAGGCACCCAAATCATTTTTTGAAGTTGACTGCGTCAAAATATACATGTAAAAATGCAGTCAACTTCAAAAAATGATTTGTATGCCTTCTCAATCGAATTGTGAGCTGAAATTTGGTATGGACAAACTACACATGATTAGGAACATGCTCAAAAAATTTCATCAAAAAATTTCACCGGGAACCGCCCCAAACGGAGGCTCCCGTCCGAACGTTCGGACCTGAACATTCTTGTGTGTGTGTGTGTGTGTGTGTGTGTGTGTGTGTGTGTGTGTGTGTGTGTGTGTGTGTGTGTGTATATAGGGAGCGGATCAGGTGAGAAGTGCTCTTAGGCTGAGAACTGCGAAGTTAAACTTATAGACTAAATATAAGAACTTTTAAGCAATAAATCATAACTCATAGACCCCTTGAAAATAATTACGAAAATGCCACCGCAAAAAAATAATTACAGAAACCTGGAAATTTTTTTGACGCGGTGGCATTTTCGTAATTATTATGGAGAGCTTTACAAGTTATGATTTATTGGTTATAAGTTCCTATATTTAGTCTATAAGTTTACTACGTTGTAAGATCAGATGCAAATCCAAGGGCTGAGATTACTTCTCACTTCTCATTTTAAGGGGCACTTCTCACCTGATCTTTTCCCTACACACATATATATCCAATTTAAAGTTATACATATATTTTTATGATAAATAAGGGAACTGATACAACAAGTACGAGGATTTTAGTTAGATGTGTTAGCGGCCGAGTGGAAAGAGGAGTTGGGGATAGTTTTCCCTCTTGGATGAGGTTCAAGAGTTGGACACCTCACCTGTAATAGGTTTCTTTTGTTTTGTTTTATTTTGCCCTCGATGCCTTAAGCCAAATTCTTATTGGTTTTACATTATTCTTTTTATTTTCTCTTTGTTGGAAAGATCTGAATAATTACATAATTCTAGTTTGTACATAATTCATTTTATTTTTTCTTTGTTGGAAAGATCTAAATCATATCAACATACTTACATCAACTTACTTTGTACATAATATAAACTATTTTTTTGATACACTTATGAATTTTAAATTTATATTAATTCTAACTAGATGCTCCCTCCTTCCCTTTGTTGATTTATTTATATATTGACATAATTTTACACAAATAATTACAGATTCGATGTGATAAAATATATCTAACAAAGTGAAATTTAACTAAACATGATATCATAATGCTTTTGCCGAGAGAATATTTTGTTATTTATAATTGATTTTACAATTTTTTTTCTTAATCTGATTAGTCTGATTTTTCTAGTAATATTTTCCCTTAATTTAAGGTAAATTCCCCCGCTGACGAATTTTTCTGGATACGCCATTGAATGTGTGTGCAAGAAACTAAGTGGGTTGGAGAAAAGGCATGTGAGATTAATCCTGGAGATATTGGTGGTATGAGTGTCAAGGAGAGAACAACTGGTATTAGAAGGCGACCTCAACGGGCATATGGGCCCATGTTGTGATGATTTTGAGAGTCTCCCTAGCGGACATCAAGAGCGGAGGTATAGCTATGGCTAAGGGGGCCATGGCCCCTCCCAATACTACCGGTATTATGCAACGGTTACAACAACAACAACAACAACAACAACAACATCCAAGCCTTAGTCCCAAACGGGTATTATGCAACGGTTAAGGGGGAAAAATCAGGCTAATTTTAGCCCAAGCGATTAGAGGAACCACAATTAAAACAAAAGCTTTAAATAATAGGAAGTATTGAGTAAGTAATACTCCAAACGTTCCAGAATTATCTTCCAAATTTTCTTTTTATATATCTTACTTAAAACTTTACTTATATTTGTTTAAAAGAATTTGTGATTCACAACATTTCTTATAGATATCTCTCTCCTCTTCATAATTTCCCACCAACAATATCCACTATCTTAATCCTTGTGCCATTTGTACTATGTCATTTGTACAATATCCACTATCAAAATCAAGTTTCAAATTGTTTCAAATGACAATTTTTTTGGGAATGAAGTAGTATTATTTATATATATTTCATATTTTATTACACATATTATGTTTCGGCCCCCTTATTTTAATGTCTGGCTTCGCCCCCGGCGGATGTGGTTTTTGCCTCGACATATGAGTTGATTGTAATGAACACAGAGTTCAAGAAAAGAGACTCACATTGTGACCTATAGAAGAATAGTTAATAGCATGGTTCTAAAAATCGCTCTAGGCGCCCGACTAGTCCCCGCCTAGGCGCTAGGCGGTAGCCGGGCGCCCCGATTTTAGTCTAGGCGCTCCGACTAATTGATTTCGCGCCTAGGTGAATTAGTCGGCCGCCTAAGGCGCCTAACTACACGCCTAGAGCGCTTAATCGGCCGCCTAGGCATCCAGATTCATCGAACATTTTATTTTGCTTTTTCTTTTAGTATTCTAAGATATATATGTATCTTTAACTCTAACAACGCATATGAAGAAAGCTACTAGTTGTAGATTAAAATAAATACCATACATGTTTGTGTGTATACACACACACACACACACATATTCTTAAGTGTTATTATTATTTACTAGTATCGTACCCGTGCGATGCACGGGACAATTTTTTGTTGTATTTTGTTATGAGATATACATATCGAAATATCAAAGCAATACACATTTAATATAATAAGATTGAAATAAATAAGGAGTATATGATATTGAAGAAAATTACACGTTTTGAATGAATATATGTTGAATTAAAAAAATTAAGAATATTATATCACAAAGCAAACTACACGTTTTGAAAAACCTCTGGTTATACAACATTTATGGTTTAGTTATTGGAGGCACCATCCGTGTTTTTTTTTTGCATATCCTTCTAAACCGATTATAGTATCTGCTCTAGTGGAGGCACCATCCGGTTGTTTATCAAGATTTTCAATCCTTTCACGTCTGGTGACTTGGGAACAACCACATAGAGTTTACATTTGATGCACACTTTTGTGGTAGCTTTTATGCATGATAATATTATATATATATATATATATATATATATATATATATATATATATATATATATTATTTTCATATTAACCATACTTTCTCTATATAAATATATAGTCGATCAAAGTTAGAAACAATTAATTTGAAAAGTCAAGGCAGGCTAATTTAGATGAACGAAAGGAGCGTTAAACTTTAAAGAGTGTATATATGTTTATTTTTCATTTCTTTACAATTAAATTACTATTATGGCTTGCTCGCTGTAAATCTCACTGTAATATAACTCTAAATTATTTAAGTTTAAATATTATTTAATCATTGTCATAGACTCATTATTAAGTTTCAATTTATTTTTATCATCTAAAAACATCACCCTTTTTGAACTCGTAAGTATGGAATTTTATTTTTGCACCCCTTTTCAAAACAATCGTATCTAGACTTGGAGTAAAATACGGGCAGATTCAGCTCAAGCCTCAATATAACAATCGTTGCAGCGGTAGAAGTCCGAACTTAATTCATCCTCGGGCCTTGTTCCTGTTTCTAGATGTCTACTTAGCCCACTTAATCTTGGCCCAACTCCTTACACAAAACCCTACTCCACCATCTAAATGTCGTTGTTGTCCGAAGTTGGCCCGCCCCAAAGTCGCAGCTTCTCCCAAAACAATTTTCTCGCACCTTCCACACCATATCCACGCCAGGCTCTTCCACACCATATCCACCTTCTCCCAATCAACTAAATAAATGAGACCTTGGAGTTCTTCACAGTCAATTCGCGGTCGGTGGAGGAAGGTGGGTTCGGTACTCAGCCTGAGAGTGTTTATCTGATGTATCGGGGCCGGCCCTGGGGCTGTGCAAGCGGTGCGACAGCACAGGGCCCAAAAATAGACGGAGGGCCCAATAGTTCTAGTATTGTTCTATGCCATATAAAAATAAAAATTCCTGCAGCATCCAGGATTCGAACCCACGCCACCTAAGGAGAGGTGCTAGAAAGTTACCATCTTACCAAATTAGCTTGTTGGAACACATTGGTCGTATTTAGTACAAATACCTTTAATGAAACTAATAAAAGTTATTGTGTCACTATACATATATACTTGCTTATTGGTAAGCTAGCTATACTATACTACCGTACTCCATTTATAGTTTTTTTTGTAACAAAGTACTCCATTTATAGTTAGCTACTACCTCCGTCCCCTAAAATAACAACAAGCGTTTTTTTCCTAAAATAATGTTTCCCAAATTAGTGCTCCCAAGAGGAATCAAGAAACGCAAGAGGAATCACACCGGAGGAAGAGAAATGAGATGGGGCCCCACCAATAAATGAAATTCCAATTTTATTTAAAATTGATATAACTTTTTATTAGTGCTCTGATTCTTATAAAAACTATATCAAAATTCATAACTTTTTATTACCTTTCATATGACACCAATATTCAATATATATATAAATAAAAAATAATTTAACACTTTAAAAATATTTTTGTAAATGTTATATTTTTTATTTGTATTCCGATTGTTACAAAAAATATATCTAAATTCATAACATTTTCTTATTTTTCATAAGACACTAATTTTGAAGATAGAAAAATTAAAAACTTAATTCTATTAATTTATGGAGTTTATGATCACTTTTTACCGTGCACACAATTAATTATTAGTGATATTTTATAATAAGACTGCACAAAGAATAAAACAATAAATAAAGGTGATGGAGTATGTGCAATTTTATTCTAAGCTATTTCTCCTGATTAATTGTTTGCACGCTAAATATCAATTTTATTCTAAGCTATTTCTCCTGATTATTCTAAGCTATTTCCCTTGGTGAGAGCTCTCGAGTTTTTTTCCTAAAATAATGTTTCCCAAATTAGTGCTCCCAAGAGGAATCAAGAAACGCAAGACGAATCACACCGGAGGAAGAGAAATGAGATGGGGCCCCACCAATAAATGAAATTCCAATTTTATTTAAAATTGATATAACTTTTTATTAGTGCTCTGATTCTTATAAAAACTATATCAAAATTCATAAATTTTTATTACCTTTCATATGACACCAATATTCAATATATATAAAAATAAAAAATAATTTAACACTTTAAAATATTTTTGTAAATGTTATATTTTTTTTTTGTATTCCGATTGTTACAAAAAATATATCTAAATTCATAACATTTTCTTATTTTTCATAAGACACTAATTTTGAAGATAGAAAAATTAAAAACTTAATTCTATTAATTTATGGAGTTTATGATCGCTTTTTACCGTGCACACAATTAATTAGTAGTGATATTTTATAATAAGACTGCACAAAGAATAAAACAATAAATAAAGGTGATGGAGTATGTGCAATTTTATTCTAAGCTATTTCTCCTGATTAATTGTTTGCACGCTAAAATTGATCATTACTAATTAATTGTGTGCACGGTAAAAAGCGATCATAAACTCCATAAATTAATAGAATTCATTTTCTAATGTTTCTATCTTCAAAACTAGTGTCTTATGAAAAATAAGACAACGTTATGAATTTAGATATATTTTTTGTAACAATCGGAATACAAATAAAAAAAATATAACATTTACAAAAATATTTTTAAAGTGTTAAATTATTTTTTTTTATTTTTATATATTGAATATTGGTGTCTGGTGAAAGGTAATAAAAAGTTATGAATTTTGATATATTTTTTATAAGAATCAGAGCACAAAAAAAAAGTTATACTCCCTCCGTCCCGTTGGGATGTTCCCGGTTTGACCTACACACATATAAAGGAAATAAACTTACCAGGGGGTAAATTTTACTGTTTTGACACTCGATCCAATGTGGTCTGTCCAATGAATCAGTTCTTGTTAGGTCCCTGTTTTCTAGTCTAGAATATGTATGTATGGAAGATAGATCTGGGAATGAAGCTTTCCATTGATGTGAAGGTTTTACAGAATGATATGAATGTTTCAGCGTGAAAACCTTACACGGAAATAGGCACTGCGGCACTAGAATGTTTCGAAAAGCTTAACCTAGCCTTTCCCTTAAGGCATATATATAGCCTGACGGGAAAGGTAGGTTTTACAATCATTTGGGCTCCTTTTTCTAGGAGGCCCATACCTAAAAAGGTATAAAACCTTTATTACAAAATTGCCTTAAAAGGCCTATTCATTATTCTAGCTAACTATAAACTAGCAAAGTAACATTGATCACAATTACAATGAAAATATCTCTAACAATCTCCCCCTTTGTGATCAGATGTTCTTGCTTCTTCTTTTCTTCACTTCTGAGCTTTAAAATAATGCTTTCTAAGATTTAATGCATGCTCGTAATTTCTGAGAGATCTTCTTCTGTCAAGTTGTTTTTCGATGACTTTCAAGATTTTATTGACTCTTTCCAATTCTTTGATTTCTTCCTTCGAGGCTTCATTCTGTCTTTTATCTAGCTCTTCTTTCCTTGGCTGAAGCTGTTCTCGGATGATTTGCAGGGTCCCATCACAGTATTTTTGAATGTCTTCAACAATCATCAGACGCTTCTCTTCTTTGTGATTCAGATAGATGACTGAGATGGGCTTGTCAAATGTATAATATGCTGTAAAGGTTTCAAGCCCAGGTCTATCCAAGTCCGGTCGTGTAAGATTTGCCTTTGAATAATTGTGCTCTAGAGTCATCTGGAGATCATGGGAGGCGTAGAACCGAACTTGTCTTGTCATGAATCTCTTTATGGCCTCAAAACCTTCTCTAGCAAGTCTGTCTTTGTGCACTGGGAGCTCCCTGCATCTCATGAACATTTGATAAATATCATCCATATGCAGTAGGAAGAAGTCATTCTCTTGACAGGTGAACTCCGAGCCATCGGTACGTCGTAGACGAAAGATCAGGAACTTAATCGTTTCCAAGTAGTCTTCTGTGATATCCAGGATTTTCGATATAGGACATCCACTTGTTGCGAGATTATGATTTAGAACTTGTCTTCGTTCCCCTGTGGATCTGTGTCCTAGCATATACAGGTTACCTCCTCGGTATTTTCCTTTCAAGTGATTGATTCCTCGCATCTTTAATTCACTGAACTTCTTGATTTTTTCAGGTTGTCTCCAGATTTTCTCTCGGATTTCTTCTAGGAAGGGGGCTTTGATTCTAACAATTTCCCATTTTTCTTTGACTGGTTCTGGTGCCTTGGGATTTTCTTTATGATTCTCCCCTTCCTTGAGTTCATCTTCATCGAGTCCAATCATTTGTGCATGATATTTGTTGAGGAATTCTCTGAGTTGCCAGCTTCGACACATTTCGTACTGCTCCGCTTCCACTCTAAGATCATCCCACTCTGTCCACTCGCGAGGCCACTGATCATGAACTAGAAGGTCTTCCAGTTCGTCTTGCATTTGATTACCAGAGGGCTTAGAGTGAGCTTGTTGTTGTGTCGAAGGCGACCTGTCATGTGAAACACCGGGATCCTCAGGATTGCCCGTTATCATCAGATTAGAACTAGGTTCTTTCTGATGGCCTGAATAGAAAGGTGTACTCGAAGTAGCGACCTCAGGACTTCCACTCCATCCTTGGTCTACATCTATGAAAGATGAGCCTAGGAGTGTTGTTTCTAGCTCGACCGGGCTAGATGTGGGTGAGTTGGCTGTTTGGCTTTTGTGTTGAGTGGATGGTGGGGGCTGATTGTTCGAGGATTCAGGTTGGTTGGATTGCGTAGAGGGTTGGCTTGTTGACGCATCACGCTCAAGTGTCCTTTGTCTCTTGTTCTCCCCCTCATGAGGATCTGAGTCATCGGGGTCCTCATGCGAACGTTTGTGACCTAGGAGACTATCACGGCATGAGCTGTCAGGCTTAAGGATCTGAAGAAGGTCTTTTTGTTTCTGGGTTAGGTTGCCTTCTTCGGTAGCTAGTAGTTGATCTAGCATCAGGGTTTCGAGTACCTCGAACGGTAAAGTTTTAGGGTCAGGAAAAGGTGTGGTCGAAGTAGGGGAGGACACTAGTTCTGTATCCTGGGTTCCCCTTGAAGCAGTAGGTGAGTGGGGTAGGGTTGTGGATGGTTCAGAGGTTTGTTGGGTAGGTATGATAGGAAGTGGTTGGGTTTGTTGGGTATGTGAGGATGATGGTTGGGGTTGGGTGATGTCATTTAGCAACGCCGGGGTGTTCCTGAATTCCTGTGCCCGAGCGGTTATTGCTTCGTGCACCCATGGTTTAATGGTGGAATCTAAGAAACGTTGCAAAATGACAGAAAGGTCGGTAGGGTCAGGATGTCCGGTTACAGGGGTAGTAACCGTTGTCACAGCATCAGTAAAGATTACCGATGTGTGGCCTGCAGATAATGATGGAGATATCTGTTGAGCAGCAGGACTTCCGATCATCATCGACGTATCTCCGATCGTTGAGGACAAGTAAAGTGCACCTGTCGTGTGCAGTGGTGTGAGCAGTGTATGTGTCCTAGAAAATGTTGAAAAAGTTGGGATGGTGGAAACTAGACTCAATGTGCTAGAAGGAGGGGTAGTGGTCTGGGGCGGAAGACCACAAAGTACATCCTCAGCTGCTTCGTAAGGAGGCAGCGAGGTGGGTAAAAGATCCCCTATATGTGAAACTACTACCTGTTGGGAGGCAGCAGAGTGGCTGGGTGAGGCTTGTGCATGCGCAGTTGGGCTAGATGCTGCGTCTTCTACTCGGAGACTGAAAATATCAGCCTCTGCCCCTATGGGGTTAGCCCGGTTTATTGTGTCAAGGTCAGAGCAGCTGTCATACAAAGCTAACTCTTCTGCCAGGTTGCTGGCAGTTTGCACTCTTTGCACAGGAGTAGATGATGAGGCAAGATCATGACGCACCTTGGAGCGAGTCTCACTGATGATATTTCCTTGAGTGTCCTTGATTTGGTGAGACTGCTCTTGTGTTGTAGCCCGAGAAAGCCTGATAACGAGTCGTCCTTTCTTAGCGCGGGCTTTCTCGACTTTCTTGCCCTTTGCATTGGCGTTGTCGTCGTCCTCATCATCATCATCGTTGTCGTCCTCAGCCTTGCTCCCAGAGCCCTCATCGTCAGCGTCTTGTGTTGTGGCTACGCTTGGCGAATCACGGGTAAACTCCTCAGCACGGGTGTGGCCCTCAGCAGACAGAGTCTGATCATCATGGGGCCGGCTTGCCACTGGTCTCTGTGGCCGGGTTGAACTCTCAGGACCCTCACTAACTCTCGGCTGACTCCCCGGGGTAGGCTCAGGGGGGTTTATCTGAGCCATAGGGAGTATGATACCGTTCTCCTCACTGTAGCGTATGACATGTGGATCATTTCGCCCAGCTAACAGGAGGAGAGGAACAGGAATAGGAAGAGGCACCAGTGTGCGTACCTCTGGCATTCTCTTCAGATATTGGAGGGATGGAGTGCTGACATTCTCAGATGATTTGCGTCGTTGTATAGTAGGAATTGTTCTGCAGAAGTGTCGCACCAGCAGGGAGAACCATCTCATGTATGGCAGATGTTTGATCAGATTGGTGTCGAATTTTCTTCTCCTCATTTCCAAGAACTCACTCCATATTAGAGCAGCATAGTCATATTTCTTCATGAAGGCGATCCCATGGAAGATGTATACAAGGTAAGCACTGCACTTGTCGAATCCAGTGTGCTTGGAAGTGCAGCACTTATTCAGAGTAGCCATCAGTGTCCTCCATGGGCGCGGCAAGCGAGCCGTCTTGATTTCTGACATCACGTGGAGAGGCTGTGCGTGGCCAAGAGTGATCATGTCGGTGATTACTTGTGCCTCTGGGACCAACGCATCATAATGTTCCTCCTCCGGGATCTGTAGCACTTGTTGGACGAGCTCCTTCGTGATTGTGACTCGGGTGTTGCAGATTGTGGCAGCTAGGACGTCATCGAGTGACCTGCCATTTGCATCCACATCCTTGTCAAGTGTACCCCAGAATTGTTGGAGATACACCTGAGGGACTTCAGCGTTTGCGCTCAGTGCTTTCCACAGCTTGTGGCCTTTCAGAATGGAGACGACCACATTGTCTTGACAAGAGAACACTTCGGGGTCCAATTGTGAGTTGTTCTCCTTGATCGGAATCCATTGTTCCCTAGTGTAGATCATGTTGATTGGAGTGTTGGCAGCCATTTCAATCTGAAAATGATAAGGAGATTAGAGCATTTGATCGAAAATGGCTAAGTCCACAACTTCTTGTCACTTGGGCCCTTGATTGTTTGTTTGTTTTTTTTTTAATGAAAAGTGGGGCCCAATTTAAGAATGGATATTGCACTTGGTCTGATTTGGGTCTAGACTTTGTTTTGGCCCAAATAATGAATCTCCGCAAAGGGTTTGAATCTTGGGCTGACTTGGGCCTGCTTGGTCTCACTTGATTGCGTTATGGGATATAGCGCAACCCATATGGATCGCGCTAGCTTTATGGATCGCGCAGCCTCACAAATTGCGCAAGGCATGCCGAATCGCGCATCTCTAGTGAGATCGCGCAAGGGGTCGGATAGCGCAAGGGTTAGAGTCGCGCAGGCCTGTAATCGCGCAGGCCATGGAGGATCGCGCAGCATAGGCGAATCGCGCAAGATGAAGATCTCGTAAGGGCCTAATCGCGCAGGTAGTAGATCGCGCAAATCCTTCTCAGATCGCGCAGCCCGGCCATATCGCGCAGGGGCTGGGATCGCGCAAGGCTAGTAGATCTGGCAAGGCTCCCGGTTTCGCGCAATCTACCTGTTCATCGTTTTCCTTGAGTAAACAACCTGTTAATCATAAGCAAGATCGCGCAACCCCTGGTTTTGCGCTAGTCAGAAATCGCGCAAGGGGTTCGCGAGATGGAACATGTTCGTTGTTTTCATCAGTGGATAGGTTAAACCATTTTCGAGTGAAGAAAAATGAAGAGATTTTACCCTTTGAAGCTTGAGGGAGAGGAGATGGAGAACTGACTTTGTTTGCTCTGAGGGAGTTCAATCGTTTCGCGCAGAAGGAAATGTGGAGGGGAGAGTTGCGCGTTTTAAGACTTTAAATAGGCCCGGGAGAATTTTGAACTTAACGGGCCCAAATCAGTCTGATTTCAATTTAAAAATTGCTCCCCCTCAACACTTGCTTCCCTTTTAGAATGAAAATTTTATCAAACTCCCCCTCAAATTATACATAATTTTGAAAAGCTCCCCCTCAACTTATGAACAGTTTAGAACAGCTCCCCCTCAATTTATGCAAGAAAAAAATGATGCATGAAAAATAAAAGGAAAACATGCGATGAAAAGAAAAGAAAGAAAAAAAATGATGCATGAGAGAGAGAAAAGAAAATGTGATGCAAAGAAAAAAAAAACTAAAATGCAAAACATGAAAGCACACGCACACACACAGTTCAGATGTTACTCAGTCGTTTAGGTTCAGCATCCCCAACTTAGAGATCAGGAAATTGAATCTCTTTTCATCCAGGGCCTTTGTGAAGATATCAGCCAGTTGCAATTCCGTAGACACAAAGTACATGTCCACGGTGCCTTTCTCAACGTGATCCTTTATGAAATGATATCTAAGATCAATATGCTTCGTCCGGGAATGATGGACCGGATTGCACGTGATGGCTATTGCACTTTGAGAGTCACTGTAGATCGGGATGTGTGAGAATGTGAACCCGTAGTCCTTCAGTTGGGTCCTCATCCATAATATCTGCGAGCAACAGCTAGCAGCCGCGACATATTCTGCCTCAGCTGTAGAAGTGGACACACAATTCTGCTTTTTAGAGGACCAGCACACCAACTTATCACCAAGAAATTGAGCACCGCCAGATGTACTCTTTCTGTCCAATTTGCAACCCGCGAAATCAGCATCTGAGTATCCAACAAGGTCAAAGCCTGATTCCTTAGGATACCAAAGGCCCAGATTGACTGTTCCTTTGAGATATCTCAGTATTCTTCTAACAGCATTCAGATGTGATTCCTTCGGATTTGCTTGAAAACGGGCGCATAGGCAGGTTGCAAAGACAATATCTGGTCGGCTAGATGTGAGGTACAGCAAGGAACCGATGATAGCCCGATAATTGGTAGCATCGACTGGTTTCCCGGAAGGGTCAGAGTCGAGCTTCTGTGAGGGAGACATGGGGGTTTTCATCGTCGACTTGCTGTCCATTTTGAAGCGCTTTAGCATATCATGGATGTACTTGGACTGATTTATGAAGATTCCGTCCGGCATTTGCTTGATCTGTAGCCCCAGAAAGAAGTTCAACTCTCCCATCATACTCATTTCAAACTTGGTGCGCATCAGGTTGCTGAACTTTTTGCAAAAATTTGGATTCGACGAGGCAAAGATGATGTCGTCAACATAAATTTGTATCAGCATGATGTCACCCTTGTGCCTTTTGATGAAGAGAGTTGGATCTATCTTTCCCTTCGAGAAGCCTGATTCCACAAGAAAATCTGATAGTGCTTCGTACCAGGCTCTCGGTGCTTGTTTCAGACCATACAAGGCTTTTCTCAGTTTATATACATGATTGGGGCGTTCAGGGTCAACAAAGCCTTCAGGTTGTGCAACGTAGACTTCTTCTTTCAAATCTCCATTAAGAAATGCCGTCTTTACATCCATTTGATACACTGTGAAACTCTTGTGTGCAGCATAAGCTAGAAATAGTCTGATGGCCTCAATCCTTGCCACTGGTGCAAAGGTTTCATCGTAGTCGATTCCTTCTTGTTGATTGTAACCTTTTGCAACCAGGCGGGCCTTGTTTCTCACGATCACACCGTCTTCGTCTTTCTTATTCTTGAATACCCATTTGGTGCCGATAATGGTTTTCTTGTAAGGTCTTGGCACCAGGGTCCACACTTTCAATCTTTCGAACTGGTTCATTTCTTCCTGCATCGCAATCACCCAGTCCGGATCAGCCAATGCGTCAGTCATCTTTGTTGGTTCTTTCTGACTCAGAAAACATGAGTATAAGCATTCATTGACTGATGCCGTTCTGGTTCTGACTCCTTGAGATGGATCTCCAATTATCAGCTCTGGCGGATGTGCTCTAGTCCATTTCCTCTCATGTTGTAGAGGCTGTGGAGTTATGATTGGATGATCAGGGTCAGAATATTCTTGCTCTGTTTGTGTTTCTGGGGTTTCTTGCGTTGTAGCTTCCTCAGTTTGATCATTAACAGGAGAGGTTGGTTCATGTTCAGCTTCATTGTCTGTATGCTCATTATCATTCTGAGTAGGAATGTTGGTTTCTTCAGTGATTGGAGCCGGTAACAGGGGGTTCTGAGTAGGTGTAGCATTTGTATTTGGTGGTGCACGTGGTTGACTGTAGAAGTGTTCAAATAGAGAATCCAGAACCACGTGCTCATCAGATCTTGTCTCACCTCCCTGCCCTCCTACTCCAGAAGATGATGGAGTTTCATTGTTTACAGAGGTTGATGGTTCAGAATGAAAATGTTCAGAAGCCAAGTCCGCCATTTCATAGAAGCTCACATTGATGCTCTCCATGACGGTTCTTCTGTCCTTCAAGTATACTCTGTACGCCTTGGAGTTGGTTGAATACCCAATGAATATCCCTTCGTTTGCTTTTGGATCAAGCTTCCCCCTAGCATCCCTGTCGTTCATAATGTAGCATTTACAACCGAAGACGCGGAAGAAGGCAATGTTAGGGAGCCGCTTGAACACAATCTCATAGGGCGTCTTGTCAAATCTTTTGTGGATCACCGTCCTGTTCTGTGTGAAGCAAGCCGTGTTGATAGCTTCCGCCCACATGAAGTGAGGAAGCTTTGACTGTATCAGCATGGTTCTGGCAGCTTCCACCAAGGTTCTGTTCCGTCGTTCTACTACACCGTTCTGCTGTGGTGTCTTAGCTGCAGAGAACTGTTGAGTAATTCCCTGAGCTTCATAGAATTCGGTCAGTTCCTTGTTCTTGAACTCCGTCCCGTTGTCAGTTCTGATTATCTTCACATTCTGCTGTAGATAGTTCTGTATGGTCCTGATGAATGTCATGATGAGATTTGCAGTTTCGTCCTTGGAGCGCAAAAACTTGGTCCATGTGTAGCGTGAGTAGTCATCCACAATTACCAAAGTATATTTGCGTCCACTGATGCTATGCACGCGCATCGGACCACACAGATCCATATGTAGTAGCTCCAGGGGACGAGATGAGGAGGGAAATTGTTTTGACTTGTGTGACGCTCTCCTCATCTTTCCCAAATGACATGCAGAACAATGATGGTTGGGGGAGTTCTTCAGAACAGGCAGTCCTTTCACCAACTTCTTCGAGGAGAGGGAACTGATGGCTGGCAGATTCAAGTGTGAGAGACGTCTGTGCCATAGGCTGCTTTGTTCTTCAGATGCTTTGGACAGGAGACAGATGGATATGGGGGATCGTACCGATTTGAGATCAATGGTGTAGAGATTGGTTTTCCTCTGACACCTTAATAATGGTGTCCCACCCATATCCATCACACAACATTGCCTAGCATGGAATCTCACTTCCATTCCATTGTCACAAAATTGGCCGATGCTAAGCAAGTTGTGTTTCAGTCCCTGCACATACGACACATTTCTGATAGTGACGCTCTCACAAATGACATCTCCTATCCCGAGTATGGGCGATGAAGCATTGTTCCCAAACCTCACATTTCCTCCAAACCTTTCAGAATAGTTGCTCAGTAGTTCAATCTGTCCAGTCATGTGTGACGAGCAACCCGAATCAAGATGCCACACATGACTGACCTGCAAAACAGATTAGTTTCGCTTAGGTACCCATCGCCAGATGGGTCCTTCCTTATCAACAGTGAGCAAATGTTTCAACTTCTTTTTGATTTGGGATCCTAGGCTGGCTGATTGAGAAGAGTTTTTCATTTTTAATTGTTCTGCTTCAGCCTTAGGAACCCATTTTTGTTTGATTTGTTTTATTTTTGGAGCGAGGGAACTTTCATTTGTCCTAAGTGATTGTTCAGATAAGTGATCTTTCAAAATTGGTTCACGTGATAGCCTTCTCAGATGTTTGACTGAGTGAATCTTGAGAGGATACCTTAAAAATGGCAATTTGACCTCACTCTCAACATTCACCCTATCAATCTTGGGCTTATTCACAACATTCTTAACAATCACAGGATCATTTGCTTTGCAAGAAGAAACAGACTTATAACAACAACATTTCATTAATTTAACACAATCCAGAGAAACACATTTAGTACAGCGATTCGAGACAGAAATCTTAGAACTAGAAGACTTAGGAGCCACTCTTTTAGCATAACTAGTAGATGGCTCACTAATGCTAGAACTAGACTTATTCTTAACATAAAATATGACGCTCGACCGCTGACACTTATTTCTTGATCTCGACTCTTCTTCTCTCTTCTTCCTTCTTATTTTGTCTTCTATCCACTCTCCTTTCCTCTCGACTCTCTTCTTCACATCTTTCCCTGTCGGAGAATGAGACTTGGGGTGAGAAGGAGAAGTCTTAAAACTATCGCTTGAATTTTCAGAAGTGTTTTCAGAAGTAGAAGGGGAAGAGGATTGAGAAGCTGTGTTAGACTGAGAGGCGGTTTTCAAGGAGGTTATTTCTTTTAAAAGTTCATCCTTTTCTTTTTCTAAAATCTGCTTTTCCTTTTCAAAAGAATCTTTTAATTCAGCAAACTTTCTCACCAATGGTGGAATGTAAGCTGGTTTCTCAATCGGTTCAGATGTGGAAGCCTCCTCTCCGTCTTTCTCAGCTTCCTTTTCAGGAGGATAGGTCAAGATTTCTTCAGCTGGGGTCAAAGGGAGTGCTTTGGTTTTGTAGCTCTTGTTTAATTCTGTGTAGTCAAAAGGAACCTCTACACCAGCCATTGTCTTTCTCTTTTCATCCTCAAGGGCATTCGTTTCTTCATTACCAGTGAAGGCCATGAGTTTGGTCAATCCTATTTTCATGTATCTAACATCATAGAGTTGTTTACAGTTGACCTTTTTCAGGTTCTGAGGATTGGTCAAACCCAAGCCTTCTTTGGCATTATAGAAACGAGTGTCCTTAGGCTGGTTAAGGAAAATAGTCTGATCTGTTTGGTCCCTTTTGGCTAACAGATCCTCAAGTTCTTTGATTTTAGTATACAGTGCACCCCTTCTTTCCATTAGCAAGTTATTTACACCAAAAAGCCTAATTCTTTCTTTTTCAGTTGTTCTAAGCTTTTCTGTCAACTCTTTCTCACTAGCACTAAGTCGCTTATTCTCAGTTGTGAGTTTAGTGATTGTTTTCTCTGAATTGATTATCTTAATGTTTGAGCATGTCTGTTTTTCTCGCAATTGATTATAAACCTCATACAACCGTTTGTAATTCACCTCAAGCTCCTTAAATTTATCATGCATATCGGTTCTAGAGTAGTTATGAATAGATGAATTTGAAGTACTTACTTCATTGTCAGCATTTCTGTTTTCAGCAGTCAGGGCAGTCGCTACATCAGCATTGGTTGCAGTAGGCAGGTTCTTCTTCTCCTCAGCTTTGTCTTTCTCCTTTTCATCAGCATCCTTCTCTTTTTCTTCTTCTTCAACCACTGCCATCAAGGCCAGATTCTCTTCCTCATCAGAATCATCCATCCAGTGGTCTTTTTCAGCCATGAGAGCACTCTTTTCCTTGTTTTCTTCCATAGCCAGCAACATCTTCTTCTTGTTCAGGTACATCTTCTGCTTGTAGTACTCAGCATCCTTCTTCCTCTTAGGCATCCTGCAGTCCTTCATCTGATGTCCAGTCTTCCCACAATTGAAGCACTTTGGAGCATCCTCAGCAACAATATTCTCAGACGAATCAAAAGATCGCTCTTTTCTTTTGCTGTTGCTGTTAGAGGACTTGCGGAGCCTGTTGTTAGAGGAGTTTTTCTTCATCTGCATATGATTGTTGAACCTCGAAGTAAGAAGGGCTATTTGCCTCTGAAAATCATGCATCTCATCATCATCTGAATCATTCCTCATTCCTGCGTCACTGTCAGTAGTCTCACTTTCTTCAGCTATCATTTTATCCTTCTTGGAGCCACACTTCGATGGCTTGTCAAGCATCAGGGCAAGGGTGTCGGCAAGCTTGTCCATGGCTCCCTTCCCTTTGTCAGCTGTCACAGTGGCTACCACAAGATCAGAAAAATCTTCTGCATACTGGTCAAGTGTGTTGTACACAGCATGAATGTCCATCTCATCAAGGTCTTTCGTGTGCCTTATCTGTGAGCTCAGCTTCTTCCAGTCAGCTCCAAGAGAAGATAGAAATCTCACGTTTAGTTCCATGTTTGACTTGTGCACGCCAATTTTTCTCATCTCATTTATCAACTGCAGGAATCTGAGGTAGGTGTCTTCAAGTGATTCTCCGAGCTTGGCTTTGAATGAGTCATAAGCAGTGAATGTGCTTGCTTTCTTCGCCTTTACTCCGATCTCAGTGCCTTGCATGATCTTAAAGATCTCATCCCACATCTCTTTTGCAGTTGACATGCTGTCAATCTGCATGTAGATGTCGTTCGGGATGGCCTGCAACAGGTAGGTCTTGGCAATGAGATCTGCCCGGAGTCTTGCTCTATCCTCATCATCATATTCGTCAACAGTCTTCGGTCTCCATTCTATCTCAACCGGTGGATTGTTCCCATTGTCTCTTTCAACTGCTATCATCAATTGTGCAGGTCCATTTGTGATAGAGTCAAGAAGCCCAGAGGATTGGTCCTTGCTCTCAAGAAAATTTAAGAATCTGTTCTTCCATACGTTGTACTCACCCCTTCGCAGGATTAGGGGTCTTGTATCATTTCCGATTGATAATGCGTCCATGTTAATATTGATCGGGCTGATCAGTTGATTAAAGGGGTCCTGTTCAGTTGTTTGATAATTCAGGCAGAAGGTTCTTGTACAGTACAGGTCAAAATCGCGCAAGGTATTGAAAGATTGCTCCAAGTTGTGGAAGGATCGCTCAACTTTTGAAAGATCGCTCAACTTTTTACAAAAGATCGCTCAACTCTCAAAAAGATCGCTCAACTTTTTCAAAGATCGCTCAACTCTAAAAAAAAGATCTCTCAACTCTACAAACAATCTCTCAACTTTACAAAAAGATCTCTCAACTTGCTTAAAAGATCGCTCAACTACAAGAAAAATGCTAAGTCCAAATCACTCAGCTTCCAAATCGCGCAAGACAAAATGGGGCAAGGTGTTGTTGCGTGAAATGAGGATCGCGCAGGGCAGTTGTTGCGCGAAGTATGAGATCGCGCAGGAGGAGTTGCAGATGGCGCAAGTCCCAGATCGGGCAGGTCGTATTGCGCGATGCTTGAGATTGCGCAGAAGCCTGATTGCGCGAACCTGTTCTTCTTTTCAAGCGAGTTGCGCGAAACAGCAGAATCGCTCAACTTCAGCCTGACCTGTACACCAACTTTCAGATCGAGATTTTTCACAGAAGTGATCCTAGCAACATTAGAAACCCTTTCCTTCAAGCCATTTCCTGCAAAAACAACAACAAAAATAGAACCAGAAATCGCTCAAGTGCAAAATCTTCGCCGATGAAGAATCGCGCAGAAGCTTTTTCAGCCTTCAATCGATCGATCAGCTCCTGCTCTGATACCAGATGTTAGGTCCCTGTTTTCTAGTCTAGAATATGTATGTATGGAAGATAGATCTGGGAATGAAGCTTTCCATTGATGTGAAGGTTTTACAGAATGATATGAATGTTTCAGCGTGAAAACCTTACACGGAAATAGGCACTGCGGCACTAGAATGTTTCGAAAAGCTTAACCTAGCCTTTCCCTTAAGGCATATATATAGCCTGACGGGAAAGGTAGGTTTTACAATCATTTGGGCTCCTTTTTCTAGGAGGCCCATACCTAAAAAGGTATAAAACCTTTATTACAAAATTGCCTTAAAAGGCCTATTCATTATTCTAGCTAACTATAAACTAGCAAAGTAACATTGATCACAATTACAATGAAAATATCTCTAACAGTTCTCTTGATTAGTTTGTACTTTTGTTTTCATGACTCTTGGAACATATAATTCTCAACTAATAGATTAATGCAGGGATCGGACTTGTTAAAATATTCTGATTATACAAATGTATAAGATTATTCAATTAAGTCACCTACTTGATTAACAACACATCATTGTATTCAGCTAACTAGAATTAATAGGGAAACTTAAAAAAGTGTTCATAATGTGATTTATTAAATGAATGAGCACTAAACAATATTCAAGCACAGTCAAATTATATTATTGCCCCTCAAAGCTATTAAAATCATATTTTTAGGTCAAATACTCAAATCAGTATAAATATTTCAAAATCAAATTGAATTGTGGTATTGAGATTCAATTATCAAGCAGCTAATTGAAGTAGATGAATTGAATTAATCGAAGAGTACAAAACTCAGAAAGAGAAGATGATCGTGATGAACATTAGGGTTTACAAAAGGAGAGTAGGATGAATGAATTGATTACTTTACAACAAAAGGAGAGTAGGATGAATGAATTGATTACTTTACAATAACAACAGTAGCTTCTATTTATACTATCTATTTATAGAAGGTTATAAAAATAACCATATAAGAAATACTATTTATACTAAGGCCCTATAAATCAGTGTTGATCTCTATTAAGTCCAACAACTTTATTCTTGATACGCCCCCTCAAGATGAGCGTGGATATCAATCAGGTTTATCTTAGCTGCAAACTTGCTGAAAAGAGGATTGCCAAGAGCCTTTGTGTAAACATCTGCAAGTCGAAAGTCATTTTTAATATGTATAAGATTAATGAATCTTGCTTCTATCTTTTATCTTATTAGATGGTAGTCTAATTCAATATGCTTAGTCCTTTGATGTTGAATAGGATTATAGGCAAGATGATAAGCAGATTTATTGTTAGTATAAATTGTAATAGGTAAATGATTCTGAACTTTCAAGTCATTTAAGATAAAAGAAATCCATTGAGCTTCACAAACTGCATTTGCAGCAGCCCTATATTCTGGTTCAGTAGAGGATCTATTGACAACAACCTGCTTTTTAGATTTCGAGGAAATTAATGAATCTCCAATGTAAAAACAATAACCATATACACTTCTTTTAGTATCTATACATGCTGCCCAATCAGAATCATTATATCCATGTAGTTGAAAAGTGGTATTTGAAGGATAAAAGAGTCCCTTACCTGGAGAGTGTTTGAGATATGTTAAAACTCTGTGAGCTGCACTAAGATGAACATCAGTGGGGTTTGATAAAAATTGACTTAAAGTTTGAACACTATATGCAATGTCAGGTCTGGTTACAGTTAGATAAAGAAGTTTACCTGTTAAAGTCCTGTAAGATTTAGGATCAGATAGAGGTGTTCCAGTATTTTTTGAAAATTTTAGTTTAGGATCCATTGGTGTAAAATTAGGTTTAGAATTGATGTACCATGTATCAGTTAAAATATCTAAAGTATATTTCCTTTGACAAAGAGAAATACCAGTAGTGGACCTGTCAATTTCAATACCAAGGATATACTTAACTTCACCAAGAGAAGATGAATTGAATTAATCGAAGAGTACAAAACTCAGAAAGAGAAGATGAGTGTGATGAACATTAGGGTTTACAAGAGGAGAGAATGATGAATGAATTGATTACTTTACAATAACAGCAGTAGATTCTATTTATACTATCTATTTATAGAAGGTTATAAAAATAACCATATAAGAAATAATATTTATACTAAGGTCCTATAAAGTTGTTGATCTTTATCAAGTCCAACAACTTTATTCTTGATAA
Organism: Cuscuta epithymum; assembly: GCA_945859915.1. Lineage (NCBI taxonomy): Eukaryota > Viridiplantae > Streptophyta > Magnoliopsida > Solanales > Convolvulaceae > Cuscuta > Cuscuta epithymum. The sequence continues at coordinate 6,269,344 of CAMAPF010000011.1, read as the reverse complement.
TTGGTAAATCGAATCATAAATTGTAATAACTATAAATAATTATGCTTTTGAATATTGTTAGAGATATTTTCATTTTATTGTGATCAATGTTTCTTAGCTCTTTATAATTAGCATTTTAATTTTATAGACTAGCTAGAATAATGAATAGGCCTTTTAAGGCAATTATGTAATAAAGGTTTTATACCTTTTTAGGTATGGGCCTCCTAGGAAAAGGAGCCCAAATGATTGTAAAACCTACCTTTCCCGTCAGGCTATATATATGCCTCAAGGGAAAGGCTAGGTTAAGCTTTTCGATATTCCTAGTGCCGCAGTGCCTATTCTCGTGATAGAAGTTTTACGCTAACATTCATATCATTCTGTAAACTTCTTCATCACATCAATGGAAAGCTTCATTCCCAGATCTATCTTCCATACATACACATTATAGACTAGAAAACAGGGACCTAACATCTGGTATCAGAGCGGGAGCTGATCGATCGATTGAAGGCTGAAAAACACTCCTGCGCGATTCTTCATCGTTGAAGTTTCGCACTTGAGCGATTTTTGGTTCTATTTTTATTGTTGTTTTTGCAGGAAAATGGTTGAAGGAAAGTGTTTCTAGGCTTGAAGGAATCATTTCTGGAGAAAATCTCTATCTGAAGGTTGGCGTACAGATTAAACCAGATTTGAGCGATTCTGGATTTTCGCGCAACACCTCAGAAAGAAGAACAGATTCGCGCAACTCCCTTCTGCGCGATTTCAGACTTCACGCAACATTTCTCCTGCGCGATCTGGAGTTTCGCGCAACTCTTCCTGCGCGAAATTGGACTTTGCGCAATTTTTTCTCAGGTTGAGCGATCCTCCTGCGCGATTCAGCCTTTTGCGCAAACCTCCTTGCGCGATCCAGAACTTGAGCGATCTGGACCTGCGAGATCCTTAAGTTGAGAGATTTGTTGTTGAGCGATTCTCCTTGAGCGATTTTACACTTGAGAGATTTTTTTTGTAGTTGAGCAATCTTACTTGAGCGATCTTTTAAGTGTTGAGCGATCTTTTTACAGGTTGAGAGATTTATAGTTGAGCAATCTTACACTTGAGCGATCTTTTGACAAGTTGAGCGATCTTGTAAACTTGAGCGATCTTTTTTGTAAAGTTGAGAGATTGTTAGTGAAGTTGAGCGATCCTTCAACACCTTGCCCGACTTAGACACTCTGCAACCAGAACAAAGACATCTGACTGAAGACTCAAACAACAGAACAGAACCTATTCAATCAACTGATCAGCCCGATCAATTCTAAAATGGATGCCCTATCTATTGGAAACGATACAAGACCCCCGATTCTACGAAGAGGGGAGTACAATGTATGGAAGAACCGATTTCTGAACCTTCTTGAGAGCAAGGACCAATCTTCAGGTCTTCTAGACTCTATCACAAATGGACCTGCACAATTGATGATAGCAGTTGAGAGAGATAACGGGAACAACCCACCTGTTGAGATTGAGTGGAGACCCAAGACTGTTGATGAATATGATGACGATGACAGAGCAAGACTTCGTGCAGATCTCATTGCCAAGACCTATCTGTTGCAGGCCATCCCGAACGACATCTACATGCAGATTGACAGTATGTCTACAGCAAAAGAGATGTGGGATGAGATCTTTAAGATCATGCAAGGCACGGAGATCGGAGTAAAGGCGAAGAAAGCTAGCACATTCACTGCTTATGACTCATTCAAAGCCAAGCTTGGAGAATCACTCGAGGACACCTACCTCAGATTCCTGCAACTGATAAATGAGATGAGGAAGATTGGCGTGCACAAGTCAAACATGGAACTGAACGTGAGATTTCTATCTTCTCTTGGAGCTGACTGGAAGAAGCTGAGCTCACAGATAAGGCACACAAAAGACCTTGATGAAATGGACATCCATGCTGTGTACAATACACTTGATCAGTATGCTGAAGATTTTTCTGACCTCGTGGTCGCCTCAGTGACAGCTGATAAAGGGAAGGGAGCTGTGGACAAGCTAGCTGACACCCTTGCTCTAATGCTTGACAAGCCTTCAAAGTCTGGTTCCAAGAAGGATAAGATGATAGTTGAAGAAAGTGAGACTACTGACAGTGACGCAGGAATGAGGAATGATTCAGATGATGATGAGATTCATGATTTTCAGAGGCAAATAGCCCTTCTTACCTCGAGGTTCAACAATCATATGCAGAAAAAGAAGAACGCTTCTAACAACAAGCTCCGCAAGTCCTCTTCCAGCAACAACAAGAGAAAAGAGCGATCTTTTGAATCGTCTGAGAATATTGTTGCTGAGGATGCTCCAAAGTGCTTCAACTGTGGGAAGACTGGACATCTAATGAAGGACTGCAGGATGCCAAAGAGGAAGAAGGATGCTGAATACTATAAACAGAAGATGTATCTGAACAAGAAGAAGATGTTGCTGGCTATGGAAGAAAACAAGGAAAAGAGTGCTCTCATGGCTGAAAAGGATCACTGGATGGATGATTCTGATGAGGAATAGAATCTGGCCTTGATGGCCATTGTTGAAGAAAAAGAGAAAGAGAAGGATGCTGAAAAGGAAGGAAAGATGAAGTCAACCCCTGCTGCTGATGAAAAGGAGAAAGACAAAGCTGAGGAGAAGAAGAACCTGCCTACTGCAACAAATGCTGATGTAGCAACTGCCCTGACTGCTGAGAACAAAAACGCTGACAATGAAGTAAGTACCTCTAATTCATCTATTCATAACTGCTCTAGAACAGATATGCATGATAAATTTAAGGAGCTTGAGGTGAATTATAAAAGGTTGTATGAGGTATATAATCAACTGCGTGAAAAACAGACATGCTCAAACATTAAGATAACCAATTCAGAGAAAACAATCACTAAACTCACAACTGAGAATAAGCGACTTAGTACTAGTGAGAAAGAGTTGACAGAGAAACTTAGAACAACTGAAAAAGAAAGAATTAGACTTTTTGGTGTCAATAACTTGCTGATGGAAAGAAGGGGTGCTCTTTATACTAAAATCAAAGAACTCGAGGATCTGTTAGCCAAAAGGGACCAAACAGATCAGACTATTTTCCTTAACCAGCCTAAGGACACTCGTTTCTATAACGCCAAAGAAGGCTTGGGTTTGACCAATCCTCAGAACCTGAAAAAGGTCAACTGTAGACAACTCTATGATGTTAGATACATGAAAATAGGATTGACCAAACTCATGGCCTTCACTGGAGCTGAAGAAACGAATGCCCTTGAGGATGAAAAGAGAAAGACAAAGGCTGGTGTAGAGGTCCCTTTTGACTACACAGAATTAAACAAGAGCTACAAAACCAAAGCACTCCCTTTGACCCCTGCTGAAGAAATCTTGACCTATCCTCCTGAAAAGGAAGCTGAGAAAGACGGAGAGGAGGCTTCCACATCTGAACCAATTGAGAAACCAGCTTACATTCCACCGTTGGTGAGAAAGTTTGCTGAGTTAAGAGATTCTTTTGAAAAGGAAAAGCAGGTTTTAGAAAAGGAAAAGGATGAACTTTTAAAAGAAATATCTTCTTTGAAAACCGCCTCTCAGTCTAACACAGCTTCTCAAACCTCTTCCCTTTCTACTTCTGAAAACACTTCTGAAAATTCAAGCGATAGTTTTAAGACTTCTCCCTCTCACCCCAAGTCTCATTCTCCGACAGGGAAAGATGTGAAGAAGAGAGTCGAGAAGAAAGGAGAGTGGATAGAAGACAAAATAAGAAGGAAGAAGAGAGAAGAAGAGTTGAGATCAAGAAATAAGTGTCAGCGGTCGAGCGCCATATTTTATGTTAAGAATAAGTCTAGTTCTAGCATTAGTGAGCCATCTACTAGTTATGCTAAGAGAATGGCTCCTAAGTCTTCTAGTTCTAAGATTTCTGTCTCGAATCGTTGTACTAAATGTGTTTCTCTGGATTGTGTTAAATTAATGAAATGTTGTTGTTATAAGTCTGTTTCTTCTCGCAAACCAAATGATCCTGTGATTGTTAAGAATGTTGCAAATAAGCCCAAGATTGATAGGGTGAATGTTGAGAGTGAGGTCAAATTGCCATTTTTAAGGTATCCTCTCAAGATTCACTCAGTCAAACATCTGAGAAGGCTATCACGTGAACCAATTTTGAAAGATCACTTATCTGAACAATCACTTAGGACAAATGAAAGTTCCCTCGCTTCAAAAATCATTCAAATAAAACAAAAATGGGTTCCTAAGGCTGAAGCTGAAAAATTAAAAATGAAAAATTCTTCTCAACCAGCCAGCCTAGGATCCCAAATCAAAAAGAAGTTGAAACAATTGCTCACTGTTGATAAGGAAGGACCCATCTGGCGATGGGTACCTAAGCGAAACTAATCTGTTTTGCAGGTCAGTCATGTGTGGCATCTTGATTCGGGTTGCTCGTCACACATGACTGGACAGATTGAACTACTGAGCAACTATTCTGAAAGGTTTGGAGGAAATGTGAGGTTTGGGAACATGCTTCATCGCCCATACTCGGGATAGGAGATGTCATCTGTGAGAGCGTCACTATCAGAAATGTGTCGTATGTGCAGGGACTGAAGCACAACTTGCTTAGCATCGGCCAATTTTGTGATAATGGAATGGAAGTGAGATTCCATGCTAGGCAATGTTGTGTGATGGATATGGGTGGGACACCATTATTAAGGTGTCAGAGGAAAACCAATCTCTACACCATTGATCTCAAATCGGTACGATCTCCCATATCCATCTGTCTCCTGTCCAAAGCATCAGAAGAACAAAGCAGCCTATGGCACAGACGTCTCTCACACTTGAATCTGCCAGCCATCAGTTCCCTCTCCTCGAAGAAGTTGGTGAAAGGACTGCCTGTTCTGAAGAACTCCCCCAACCATCACTGTTCTGCTTGTCATTTGGGAAAGATGAGGAGAGCATCACACAAGTCAAAACAATTTCCCTCCTCATCTCGTCCCCTGGAGCTATTACATATGGATCTGTGTGGTCCGATGCGCGTGCATAGCATCAGTGGACGCAAATATACTCTGGTAATTGTGGATGACTACTCACGCTACACATGGACCAAGTTTTTGCGCTCCAAGGACGAAACTGCAAACTTAATCATGACGTTCATCAGGACCATACAGAACTATCTACAGCAGAATGTGAAGATCATCAGAACTGACAACGGGACGGAGTTCAAGAACAATGAACTGACCGAATTCTATGAAGCTCAGGGAATTACTCAACAGTTCTCTGCAGCTAAGACACCACAGCAGAACGGTGTTGTAGAAAGACGGAACAGAACCTTGGTGGAAGTAGCCAGAACCATGCTGATACAGTCAAAGCTTCCTCACTTCATGTGGGCGGAAGCTATCAACACGGCTTGCTTCACACAGAACAGGACCGTAATCCACAGAAGATTCGACAAGACGCCCTATGAGATTGTGTTCAAGCGGATCCCTAACATTGCCTTCTTCCGCGTCTTCGGCTGCAAATGCTACATTATGAACGACAGGGATGCTAGGGGGAAGCTTGATCCAAAAGCAAATGAAGGGATATTCATTGGGTATTCTACCAATTCCAAGGTGTACAGAGTATACTTGAAGGATAGAAGAACCGTCATGGAGAGCATTAATGTGAGCTTCTATGAAATGGCGGACTTAGCTTCTGAACATTTTCATTCTGAACCATCAACCTCTGCAAACAATGAAACTCCATCATCTTCTGGAATAGGAGGGCAGGGAGGTGAGACAAGATCTGATGAGCACGTGATTCTGGATTCTCTATTTGAACACTTCTACAGCCAACCACGTGCACCACCAACTACAAATGCTACACCTACTCAGAACCCCCTGTTACCTGCTCCAATCACTGAAGAAACCAACACTCCTACTCAGAATGATGATGAACACACAGAAAATGAAGCTGAACATGAAACAACCTCTCCTGTTAATGATCAACCTGAAGAAGCTGCAACGCAAGAAACCCCAGAAGTACAACCAGAACAAGAATATTCTGACCCTGATCATCCAATCATAATTCCACAGCCTCTACAACATGAGAGGAAGTGGACAAGGGCACATCCGCCAGAGCTGATAATTGGAGATCCATCTCAAGGAGTCAGAACCAGAACGGCATCAGTCAATGAATGCTTATACTCATGTTTTCTGAGTCAGAAAGAACCAACAAAGATGACTGACGCACTGGCTGATCCGGACTGGGTGATTGCGATGCAAGAAGAAATGAACCAGTTTGAAAGATTGAAAGTGTGGACCCTGGTGCCAAGACCTTACAAGAAAACCATTATCGGCACCAAATGGGTATTCAAGAATAAGAAAGACGAAGACGGTGTGATCGTGAGAAACAAGGCCCGCCTAGTTGCAAAAGGTTACAATCAACAAGAAGGAATCGACTACGATGAAACCTTTGCACCAGTGGCAAGGATTGAGGCCATCAGACTATTTCTAGCATATGCTGCACACAAGAGTTTCACAGTGTATCAAATGGATGTGAAAACAGCTTTTCTGAATGGAGATCTGAAAGAAGAAGTCTATGTTGCACAACCTGACGGATTTGTTGATCCTGAACGCCCCAACCATGTATATAAGCTTAGGAAAGCCTTGTATGGTCTGAAACAAGCACCGAGAGCCTGGTACGAAGCACTATCAGATTTTCTTGTGGAATCAGGCTTCTCGAAGGGAAAGATAGATCCAACTCTCTTCATCAAAAGACACAAGGGTGACATCATGTTGATACAAATTTATGTTGACGACATCATCTTTGCCTCGTCAAATCCAAACTTCTGTAAAAAGTTCAGCAACCTGATGCGCACCAAGTTCGAGATGAGTATGATGGGAGAGTTGAACTTCTTTCTAGGGCTTCAGATCAAGCAGTTACCAGATGGAATCTTCATAAATCAGTCCAAGTACATCCACGATATGCTAAAGCGCTTCAAAATGGACAGCAAGTCGACGATGAAAACCCCTATGTCTCCCTCACAGAAGCTCGACTCTGACCCTTCCGGGAAACCAGTCGATGCTACCAATTATCGGGCTATCATCGGTTCCTTGCTGTACCTTACATCTAGCAGACCAGACATTGTCTTTGCAACCTGCCTATGCGCCCGCTTTCAAGCAAATCCGAAGGAATCACATCTGAATGCTGTTAGAAGAATACTGAGATATCTCAAAGGAACAGTCAATCTGGGCCTTTGGTATCCCAAGGAATCAGGTTTTGACCTTGTCGGATACTCAGATGCTGATTTCGCGGGTTGCAAACTGGACAGAAAGAGTACATCTGGCGGCGCTCAATTTCTTGGTGATAAGTTGGTGTGTTGGTCCTCTAAAAAGCAGAATTGTGTGTCCACTTCTACAGCTGAGGCAGAATATGTCGCGGCTGCTAGCTGTTGCTCACAGATATTATGGATGAGGACCCAACTGAAGGACTACGGGTTCACATTCTCACACATCCCGATCTACAGTGACTCTCAAAGTGCAATAGCCATCACGTGCAATCCTGTCCATCACTCACGGACGAAGCATATTGATCTTAGATATCATTTCATAAAGGATCACGTTGAGAAAGGCACAGTGGACATGTACTTTGTGTCTACGGAATTGCAACTGGCTGATATATTCACAAAGGCCCTGGATGAAAAGAGATTCAATTTCCTGATCTCTAAGTTGGGGATGCTGAACCTGAACGACTGAGTAACATCTGAACTGTGTGTGTGCGTGTGCTTTCATGTTTTGCATTTTAGTTTTCTTTGCATCACATTTTCTTTTCTCTCTCTCATGCATCACTTTTATTCATACATCACATTTCTTTTCCCTTCTTATGCATTTCATTTTTCATGCATCACATATTTTCCTTTTATTTTTCATGCATCATTTTTTTTCAATGCATAAATTGAGGGGGAGCTTTTCTACACTATTCACAAATTGAGGGGGAGCATTTCAAAATTATGTATAATTTGAGGGGGAGTTTGATAAAATTTTCATTCTAAAAGGGAAGCAAGTGTTGAGGGGGAGCAATTTTAAAATTGAAATCAGGCAGATTTGGGCCCGTTAAGTTCAAAATTCTCTCGGGCCTATTTAAACGATTGAAACGCGCAACTCAACCTCCCCATTCCACTTGCGCAAAACCCTCCAGCTCCCAAAGCTCAGAATCACTCAACTCTCTCCCTCTCTCGTTTTCGCTCCTCCACTCGGTAAAGCAACTCTCCTTGCGTATGTTTTTTCTCTGATTTACAGGTTCCATGAGACGATGACGAACAGGGAAGAAGAGGAACAGGCCCTGCGCGAAGTCATTGCGCGATTCGCCTCCTTTGCGCGAACCATCAGCCCTGCGCGATTCTCGTCTCTTGCGCGATCTGAGAAATACGCGACCTTGCGCAATCTCAGATCTGCGCGATCGTTTAGGCATGAGCGATTTTCATTTTGCGCGATTCCGGAGACTTGCGCGATCCCAAAGACTTGAGCGATTAGCATGCCTGCGCGATTCTCAACCCATGCGCGATCCTCAACCCCTGCGCGATCCCTATGCCTGCGCTATTTGCCAGAATTGCGCGATTTGGGGACTTGCGCGTTTTTAGACCTTGCCAAACTTTTGAGCTGCGCGAAATTAACCAAAGTCAACCCAGCCCAACGCTAACCCTTAGTGAAAATTCCTAAATTGGGCCAAACATACTGAGACCGGGCCCAACTTCGACCAAGACCAATAACCATTCTTAAATTGGGCCCCACTTTTCAAAAAAAAAAACCAACAACAACAATAAAGGGCCCAAGTGACCAGAAGTTGTGGACTTAGCCATTTTCAATTGTATGCTCTAATCTGTTTATCATTTTCAGACTGAAATGGCCGCCAACACTCCAATCAACATGATCGAATGCATGACGAACTCGAAGAAATTCTTGTTCACAACAAGTGGTCTCAGCTATGGACGAATGTGGATGAAATACAGCGAAGAGCCTATCTCAGAGAGCTCCTAGCTAAATGTGCTGCTGATGTAATACTGCTTAATGATGATGAACTTAAGGAAGGAGAAAACTATCAGGAACCTCCCAAGGAGCTGGAATCCATCATCAGACAAACAGCGGCTCGAATGCCGAGGAGTGAAAAGCCTTGGGAGAATATTAACATCAATGCTCCTTTCCAAGAGGAAATCAGAAAGCGTATATGGCGGAAAGATGACGAAGTCAAGGAATTGGACGAATTGAAAATTTGTGGACTCAATCATCTGAGAGGAAAGAACAAGGGTGGTCAATTGTTTCTGCTTAGTCATCATTACATGGGGAAACAGAGAGAAGTATGGCCCCATGATGATCAGACTATGTCTGCTGAGGGCCACACCCGTGCTGAGGAGTTTACCCGTGATTCGCCAAGCGTAGCCACAACACAAGACGCTGACGATGAGGGCTCTGGGAGCAAGGCTGAGGACGACAACGATGATGATGATGAGGATGATAACAATGCCAAAGCCAAGGGCAAGAAAGTCGAGAAAGCCCGCGCTAAGAAAGGACGACTTGTTATTAAGCTTTCTCGGGCTACAATGCAAGAGCAGTCTCACCAAATCAAGGACACTCAAGGAAATATCATCAGTGAGACTCGCTCCAAGGTGCGTCATGATCTTGCCTCATCATCTACTCCTGTGCAAAGAGTGCAAACCGCAAGCACCCTGGCAGAAGAGTTAGCTTTGTACGACAGCTGCTCTGACCTAGACACCATAAACCGGGCTAACCCCATAGGTGCAGAAACTGATATTTTCAGTTTCCGAGTAGAAGACGCAGCGTCTAGCCCAACTGCGCATGCACAAGCCTCACCTAGCCACTCTGCTGCCTCCCAACAGGTAGTAGTTTCACATACAGGGGATATTATACCCACCTCGCTGTCTCCCTACGAAGCAGCTGAGGATTTACTTTGTGGTCTTCCGCCCCAGACCACTACCCCTCCTTCTAGCACATTGAGTCTAGTTTCCACCATCCCAACATTTTCAACATTTTCTAGGACACATACACTGCTCACACCACTGCACACGACAGGTGCACTTTACTTGTCCTCAACGATCGGAGATACGTCGATGATGATCGGAAGTCCTGCTGCTCAACAGATATCTCCATCATTATCTGCAGGCCACACATCGGTAATCTTTACTAATGCTGTGACAACGGTTACTACCCCTGTAACCGGACACCCTGACCCTACCGACCTTTCTGTCATTCTGCAACGTTTCTTGGATTCCACCATCAAACCATGGGTGCACGAAGCAATAACCGCTCGGGCACAGGAATTCAGGAACACCCCGGCGTTGCTAAATGACATCATCCAACCCCAACCAACATCCTCACATACCCAACAAACCCAACCACTTCCTATCATACCTACCCAACAAACCTCTGAACCATCCACAACCCTACCCCACTCACCTACTGCTTCAAGGGGAACCCAGGATACAGAACTAGTGTCCTCCCCTACTTCGACCACACCTTTTCCTGACCCTAAAACTTTACCGTTCGAGGTACTCGAGAACCTAATGCTAGATCAACTACTAGCTACCGAAGAAGGCAACCTAACCCAGAAACAAAAAGACCTTCTTCGGATCCTTAAGCCTGATAGCTCATGCCGTGATAGTCTCCTCGGTCACAAACGTTCGCATGAGGACCCCGATGACTCGGATCCTCATGAGGGGGAGAACAAGAGACAAAGGACACTTGAGCGTGATGCGTCAACAAGCCAACCCTCTACGCAATCCAACCAACCTGAATCCTCGAACAATCAGCCCCCACCATCCACTCAACATAAAAGCCAAACAACCAACTCACCCACATCTAGCCCGGTCGAGCTAGAAACAACACTCCTAGGCTCATCTTTCATAGATGTAGACCAAGGATGGAGTGGAAGTCCTGAGGTTGCCACTTCGAGTACACCTTTCTATTCAGGCCATCAGAAAGAACCTAGTTCTAATCTGATGATAACGGGTAATCCAAGTGATCCCGGTGTTACTATTGACAGAGCGCCACAACAACAGCAGACTCCCTCCAACCAACCTGATGATCAGACACCCGATGAACTTGAAGAAATCCTAGTCTATGACAAATGGCCCCGTCAGTGGACAGAATGGGATGATCTTAGGGTGGAGGCGGAGCAGTACGAAATGTGTCGAAGTTGGCAGCTCAGAGAATTTCTCAATAAATATCATGCACAAATGATTGGGCTCGACAATGATGAGATAAAGGAAGGAGAAAAACGCAAAGAGCCTGAATCTATCACTAAGCAAAAGGCTACTCAGAAACCTGTAGATAGTGTCAGGATCAAGAACCCCTTCCTGGAAGAAATCAGAGAACGAATTTGGCGCAAACCAGAGAAGATCAAGACCTACACAGAACTCAGGATGCGTGGCATCAATCATCTCAAAGGAAGAGACAGAGGAGGAAATCTGTACATGCTCGGACATAGATCCACTGGAGAACGACGACAGATTTTGAATCATAATCTTGCAACAAGCGGATGTCCAGTGCAAACAATCCTGAAAGTAACAGAAGAGTACCTGGAGAAGATCAAATACATGGTCTTTCATCTACAAAGAACTGATGGATCAACATTCACTTGTCAAGAAAACGATTTCTTTTTGCTACATATGGACGACGTGTATCAAATGTTTATGAGATGCAGAGAGTTACCAGTCCATAAAGATAGACTTGCAAGAGAAGGATTTGAAGCCATAAAAAGATTCATGATGAGACAAATTCGATACTATGGAGGTCATGATCTTCAGATGGGTCTGGAAAGTAATTATCCCAAAGTGAATCTTACAAAGCCAGAACTTTACAGACCAGAAATAGAAGACTTCCCAGAAGATCATATCTTCGACAATCCAACCTCAGTCATCTACCTGAATCATGAAGGAAAGAAGCGCATTTTGATTATCAAAGAAATAAACAAATACTGCGACGGAACACTGAAGATCATCAGAAATAGGTTGAAATCAAAGAGAGAAGAACTTGTCAAGAAATCAACAGAAGCCACAAAGAAAGAAATCAAAGAACTGGAAAGAGTTGATGAAGTTCTGAAGGCCATCAATAAGCAAATCGATGATAGAAGATCTCTCAGAAATTACGAGCATGCTCTCAATCTCAGAAAGCATTATTTTAAAGCTCAGAAGTGAAGAAAAGAAGAAGAAAGAACATCTGATCACAAAGGGGGAGATTGTTAGAGATATTTTCATTTTATTGTGATCAATGTTTCTTAGCTCTTTATAATTAGCATTTTAATTTTATAGACTAGCTAGAATAATGAATAGGCCTTTTAAGGCAATTATGTAATAAAGGTTTTATACCTTTTTAGGTATGGGCCTCCTAGGAAAAGGAGCCCAAATGATTGTAAAACCTACCTTTCCCGTCAGGCTATATATATGCCTTAAGGGAAAGGCTAGGTTAAGCTTTTCGATATTCCTAGTGCCGCAGTGCCTATTCTCGTGATAGAAGTTTTACGCTAACATTCATATCATTCTGTAAACTTCTTCATCACATCAATGGAAAGCTTCATTCCCAGATCTATCTTCCATACATACACATTATAGACTAGAAAACAGGGACCTAACAAATATTATTCAATTAGTAGATAAAAGGAAACCCCCAATTTACATTATTACGTCAAATAATAAGTTTTGGTCTTCAAATTTTGTGTTAATAAAAGCTCATATTAGCTAACAAGAGGGTATAAATATAAATTAGTAACGAATATGGAATATAATAACTTAGTCAATAGTTCCCTATAATTGTAGTTGATGGTTGTAGTTGCAATGAGTGTAGTTGAATCCTAGCTAGCTGCTACGGAGGGTGAATTTTCTTTGTAGGATTTATTTCTCATCAAATTTGTTTGATTTGCCACACAGAACAAGAGGCATTTTCTCCTATCAATATATATATATATATATATATATATACACACACACACACACACTCCGTAATATAAATTTGGATAGTAAAGTTATATTAATATCTCCATTATAAGTGATTTTCACAATTTAATTACGATTTTGCTTGATTTTATCCAAATTCGAGTTTGGATACGATTTGAACACATAAGTGACCTTGGATCATAAAATGTTTGAACTCATCACCAATTTCAGATCTTTACCAAGTACGTACATAAATATTGTTTTTTTATTAACACATGTGCTAAAATATTGTGCATACTACACAAAACTAGTAATATATAAAAAAAGATAGGACATAAAAATAACATAAAAACATAAAAGGGTAATAATGATAAATGATAAAAGAAAAAGAAAGAGGAAGGATAGAAAATGATCTCTCGTTCACACATTCGTGTGGACGAGTATAAAAGCTCGTAAATAGTTCCCTATAATTTTAATTGTGGACGAGTAACACAATTTTGTGTTAATAAAAGCTCATAATTAGCTAACAAGAGAGTATAAATATAAGTTAGTAACGAATATGGAATATCATAACTTAATCAATAGTTCCCTATACTTGCAATGGGTGTAGTTGATGGTTGTAGTTGCAATGGGTGTAGTTGAATCCTAGCTAGCTGCTACGGAGGGTGAAGTTTCTTTGTAGGATTTATTTCTCATCACATTTGTTTGATTTGCCACACTGAACAAGAGGCATTTTCTCCTGTCAATATATATATATATATATATATATACACATATATTCTAATATAAATCTGGATAGTAAAGTTATATTAATATCGCCATTATAAGTGATTTTCACAATTTAATTACGATTTTGCTTGATTTTATCCAAATTCGAGTTTGGATACGATTTGAACACACAAGCGACCTTGGATCATAAAATGTTTGAACTCATCACCAATTTCATATCTTTACCAAGTACGTACGTAAATATTGTTTTTGATTAACACATGTGCTAAAATATTGTGCATACTATACACACATAAAAGTAACATGAAAACATAAAAGGATAATAATGATAAATAATAAAAGAAAAAGAAAGAGGAAGGATAGAAAATGATCACTTGTCCACACGAATGTGTGCCCTCCATTCTGCTCTTTCCAAAGTCATACTTTCATTCAATCCAAGAAGATGCATATTGATTCTGATACCTCTAATCTAAGTCTGTTTGGGTCTTCCTCTCCCACTTAGCTCTACCTTTTCTCCCCACCTCCCAAGTTGTCTAACAAGTGCATCACTCGAACGGTCTTCTACGCACATGACCAAACCACCGCAAATGAGACTTCAACATCTCATCTTTTATAGATGATACTCCCACCTTTTGTCTGATTATCTCATTTCTCAAGCGGTCTTTTCTCATATCCCACACATCCAACACAACATACTCATCTCTGCTACACCCGTCATTTGAATGTGATATTGTTTCACCGTTCAACACTCTACACATACATTAATGCAGGCATAATTGATGTTCGATAAAATTTTATCCTTCAATTTAATTGGCATACCTGACGGCACTAAATTTGTATGCAGCTCAAAATAAATTCAATACTTAACACTTATACGTCTTAGTATAGTGTAGTAGAGTTCATATCCATAGGGAAATGAATACCTTTCTTTTGTGAAACTAGTAATTAAAAGGAGGGTTTTAGAATTCCGTGATTTAATTTAATGAAACACCAATATGAACAATTTATATGTGTTTTAATTCAAAGATTTAAACAACTTGGCTTTGCTACTTTCCACTTGTTTATATGTTTGTTGATCCCGGTTATATCTATCACTTATCCCATCTCAAATACTAAATCGAGGAGTATCTCCAATTCATCAAGTGTGGTTATTAATAATGACCGTTCATTAATAACACTTAGTATTAGCCAAGTATAGAACAACGTCGTATACCGACTTGATAGTAGTATTTAATCTCTTAACTCCTCTTAACTCCTTGATAAAATCAATTGAGATTGATAACCTCAACACAAGGGTTTCGGTTTAACCAACACAATTAGTCCCTCTTAAGATTATGAATCACGATCGTGCATTAACAATCCAATTTTACTTGCTTGTGAAACCATCAATGATTAATCATCGTTTCATTGATCGTTTCTAGTAGTAATTAATGTCAAGATGTTAACTAATTGTCATTTCGCAACACTCCCCAATATTAATATAGAAATAAAATTAAGGGAAGAATTAATATTCAATGGAAGAAGTAAGAAAATAACTTACAACTTTAACATTCAACAAGCTTCAAGAGCAAAATCAAGAAATAGAAGTTTAGCTCCTCATTTGGAGACTAACCAATGTTAAAAAAATATAAAGAAATATGATGTGAATTTTTCCGCACTTAAAATATGAGTTTAGTGCACCAAACCCCCCTGTGATATGGAAATTCGGAGCATTAGCCCTCTGTGATTTATAAAATGTGTCAAACCCCTTGTGTTTTAATTAATTATGCGCAAAATCCCTTCTATGAACTAATTCAATTGTCAAATAAAAGAAAATTGATTAACATTTTTGTATGATTTAGAGATTTTGACATATTTACTTGCATATTCAATCAAAATATTAGAAAAAATGATTTCCAAATAGTTAAAATTATTCATAAAATGAGTTCTGTGCATGATTAATTAAATCACAAGAGGGTTTGATGCATTTTTTAAATCACAAGGGGTTAATGCGTTGAATTTCTATATCATGAGGGGGTTTGGTGCATTAATTCTTTAAATTGATAGAACTTAAAGAAAATAAAAAAATATTGATGAGCAAGGCTGAAAGCTCTCTAAATTTCGCGCTAGGCACTCTCTCTAAACTCTGTAACCAAAAACAAGGGTTTAAATGGTGTTTAAATAAATAAAAAAACAGATCAATCCGGGCTGAAATAGGACACCTGGGGGCGGAAAAATTTTGGGCACGACGTGCCCTCTTGGCATGCACGGCGTGCCCAACGGGCAGTAGCTCCAGCGTTGTTTCCCTCAGCGGGCACGACGTGTCCAACTTTGGGCGCACGGCGTGCTCCCTTCCTGTCCGAATTTGACTATGCTTCCTTCATCAAAGTTGTATAAAATGAAGTCTTCTATCCATCACAACTTGCAAAACTAGATTTGGATCATTTAATAAAAATATATGAATAACATGGTGTAAGGTCGCATCCTAAAATCTCAACAGCGATTATCTGACTTCCTCGTCTGTTTTTACCTTGCTCCTCTTAGATTCTCGTACTGGTGTCTTCATATGATATGTAGCCCTTGAAGTTAGATTTCATATGAAACTTGAATAGTGTACTTTGGATGTTTCTACAAAACGATATGCTTGAACCATTGACAGAACGTCATTTTGACAGCCGCTTTCAAGCTTTATTCGTCTTCTTTTGATCTCTTAGCTAATTCTAGAGCTCTTTACTCTTCAAAATTTCCTCTTTGACACCTCATTGACCTCCAATGCTCCTAATCAAGTCTCAAATGTGTCTTAACTCTCTCGGTTGCTTCGCAAACATCGGTGTCAGGCTTAATTCCATGAATTTGACTCCGAAAATACCAAACACGAACCAACACCCAGTAAAATTAGTGTGTAAATCGTAATACACTTGATAATAGCGAATAGGAAAAGAAAATGCATATTTTCAGACCAAATTGAGCTACTTTCTTAACAAATAACATTGATACTCTCAATTTGGTTGGTTCATTCACATTTGAAATTGTGGTTTAGAGCCTAAGATCTAGTATTATTTTTCCCTGAATTCAAATGATGATATGATGGATAGTGGTGCTGAAGTTTTTCAGACCTTTCAGATTAAACTATTAGATACATAAGTATTATCTCAACAGTAGAACCTCAATTTATAGTTTTATAATAAATCACATAGAAACCAAGGATGGGCTATTTCTGAGCTAGGAGCAGCTTCATGTCACAGTTTTCGTCACAACTCATGTTGCATTCTAATAGGTAAAGTTACATATATTGCTTGGGTTTTAATTTGTATGATGGTAGATAACTTATTATGTTTGTAGCTAACAAACATGACTAATGACTCTAAAGAAATTTATTTTTCTAGGTGCAATGGGTTTTGCTACAAACTGTAGGACCGTCACCATTTAGTTTCTGGGTGTGGGAAGAAAGAAGAGACAGCTCATTGACAGCAATAAGTCAGGAATTAAAAAAAAATCACACTAACTATTGTGATAATGAAATTTAAAAGAAAAAACTAATCATATTTTGTTACAATTTTTTCGTCTCCCTAACATATTTTCGATGCAAATGAGATTTGGCAGTATTTTCGATCTTTAAGGATTTGACACATATTTTTGATGAAAACATCATCGATGCAAATATTTTCGATCAAAACACTAATTTGAAGTATTTTATTTGCGTTGACAAATGTGGACGCAGATATAATTTTTGTGTCGCGTCTTTTGCGTAGACACCTACATTTGAGTCGACATGTTGGCGCAAGTGAAGTCTTTGTGTTGACTTTTAACTTTTTATGTCGACTTTTTGTCGATGCAAAAAAAACACTTTTTCTTGTAGTGAACTTCTATTGTTTGGATCCCTTCACAAAGTCCCGATTACCATACTCTTAGGTATAGTAAGATCATCAATAATGTGCGTTTTATTCCTGTTGAATAAGGTGTCAAATATGACTCCGATCTCTCTTTTATTTCATCGTCCTTCATTAGTACCATTTGATTGACATCCTTCACACACTTAACTTTTTCGATATCTTGAGTCTTACGATCATGAAGATGAGCTAGTCTGTAAAAATATTTTTCTCCCTCCTTAGAGTCCAATTTGACATACAATTCCTTGTTCACTTTCCCTCTTGCTTCTTTTACATCTTTTTTTGTTTTTCTTCTAGCCTCCTTGTACTCCTCTATGTTATCATCGCTCTAACTCTTGCCCAACTTTTTGTAGCATTCTCTTTTGATCTTTACTGTTTGTTTCGCCTCATTATTCCACTAAGATGTGCCCTTGTTTTGTGGCAGACATCCTTTAGATTCTCCGAGTAACTCCTTTGTTAATGGTGGACTCTATTGATAACCACACATCATTCATATGTGCGTCATTATCAATACATTAAACATCTTCCTCCAACATTTTGTGTGCAAAACTTAGTTGGTGATCCCCTTCAAGCCTCCACCACTTTATCTTTGGCTTCAGTTGTACCTTAATCCGCCTTCTCTTCTTACCTTGAAAGTCAAGCACAAGCATCCTATGCTGAGTGACTACACTCTCACATGTATAACCTTACAATCAGTGTAGCTAGCTAGTTCTCCAAGTCGTTCGTACTAAAAAGAAGTCAATCTAAGTACTATTAACCAATGTTCTAAAAGGCGCTAGACGCTAGTCGGGCGCCAGCACAGTGCCTAGGCGGCTAGGCGGGCGCCTAGGCGGGGATTAATCGGAGACATAGAAATTATAGTTTTATTAATTTTTTGCATAAATATGATTAATAATGTTGTGTTTATGTTTATATAAAATATAAACACACACATACACACACTAACATGCATGAATGATAAGAGTTTTCACATTTAATAACATATTATACATACTTACTTCTTAACTTCAAGTAATACTGCGTAATAATTATTAATCTATATATGTATATATATATATATAAAAGCAGAATCGTGAAAACAATCAGGTGCAATCTTGCCATCAAAATATTACACGTGTCAACAGATGGCTAAATACAAACACAATACAGATTCTTTCACAAAATAATAACGGTTCATTTTCTGGAAATTCTCAGGTGCAACCACGTGGCAAATATTAGGACATTCGAAGCCCAATAATGGGACAGTTACATCTCAACTGGCACGTCAGTAACAAGCAGTTGCTCATTGCAGTTTTATGACTTTTACCCCACATGGATCATTTTATATATGCTGCGACAAAAATGAATTCAAGATCAAATCTCAGAAAGCACGCATAGCAGTATACTTCTACACCTTTTCTTTCGTCTCTTAACTTTAGATCATTATTATTAGATTATTAGTGTTTCATTCCGGTTCTAAACTATTGCTGTTTCATGATCGTGAGGTAATTGAAAACTCATTGTTAACGGTATAAGTTTCAAAATTTTACAGTCACTAAGCTACTCACACTCTTGATTTTGATAGGGTACGGTGACAAAATTCATGCTACAATTTGTCCAGAAAGGCTTGGTGCGTTCAAGGATCATGTAATGTTACTGACGTACAAGGGAACAAATTGTGCATTCAATATCATTTTCAGCCACAGTACAAGACAACAATGGTTGACAACGATGCAGGAAAGTACGTTCACAAATATTGCTTAAGAAACATGGATTTGAACAATATTTTAAAGGGATTCTAGAGTATGTATGATTTAGTAAAGACAGACTGTTGTGATTATAAACTATGATATTTGAAAGTTTCTAAATAAATTGTGAAGATCATATGTTTAATATCATTGCATTTTACAAAGAAGCGTTTCAAATTAATCAATGTAAGCCAAAAGCTTTGATTAATTTTGAAACCGTTCTTTCTAAAACCAAGTGCGTAATGTAAACCTGAACTTATATACGCAACAAAATGTGAAACCCAATTCTTGGTTTGGATACCATATATAAACAAAACTTGAGATTAGAGTTACTTTTAAAATATAAATAAATAGTCAAACTAGGTTGGTATATTTCCGTATGTCTAATTATAATTGCAAAATATGAATCAATAAACCATGAATTGGGGGTTGAAATCAAGGACTTGACCTCAACCTTTTGATTATTATATCAATATATATAAGAACTTATATGTATATTTAATATGTACTTTACATAAGAAGATTTATTTATTAAATTTAGATTATATAAATTATATATTTTTAAGAGAAAATTTTCTCAAAAATTCATTGTTCAAAACCATGTTTGGATCAATATGTTTAATAATATAGTTTGGAATTTCACAATATTTCAGATTCAATAAAATCAATGGGTATAAGCAATTAACCATGTTAATTTTTGAAATTTTTAAGATGTGTAAAGATTAAGTGAATTATTACATTAGTTTTAACACATAATGGTTTCAAATAAATCAAAATGTGAAGATTGAATGCGTATCTAAAAAACAGTTTATTTCATGAAAAGGTGAATAAATAAAATAGTTTATATCAACCTGTTAAGTTTTTAATCAATGCTTCAGCCATTATAGGGATCTCTCTTCTTTGATGTTCTTTTACTTCCACCGTAGCCAAGCCTAAAATGAAATTAGGACCAATGATGAGAAATCTAAGTATTTCGATCTTCACAGCCCACAATAATTGAGATTGGCTTTATCTTGAACACTTTGAAAGAAATTGATCAAGTATTAAAAAAGTACGTAGTATAATTTAGGGTAGGTATCTTATTCTTTCAGAAATAGTAATTACAGCCTGATTTTGAAAGTCACAAATGCATTTTTAAGACATTTCATATCGATACAATTTAATTTAATAATATAAAATCCGTAAAAATCTGAAGTAACTTCGTAACATCATATCCAAACAGATCTAAGTACATACGTAGTATGTGATATCTGAAATATTAAGACAAAAAGTTTGATGAAAACTGATCTCAAAGTCGTGAGACAATATACTTACATTAATATACATGATTAATATATAACAATAGCTACATAAATTTGAAGAAACATCAGATCTGAAAATATAAAGACAAAAAAGTTTGGAAAAACTTATCTTATTCCAGTCGGCCGATTTCTCAGAGCATGTCCCAGCTTCTTCTCGATGTATGAGCTGCGAAGATAGACATAAGAAGAAATTAGTTCATTAGGATTTTTATTCAAAACTATATCTATAACAGTGCAATTGATTAGCAAATCAGGTTGGAAAAGAAACAAAAAAAAATGTCAAGAGTATCTATACAAAAATTAAAACAAACAAACCTGACTGGGAGAAGGTAGCTACGGTGTGGAAATGCCAAGACTCCATTTCTTTCCCAGTTAGAAGTCTCGATCCTCTTCATGCAGAACTATAAGCTTTGGAGACCCTCCCTCAGCAATCCCCACAGGTACTACTTCACAACTTACAAAGTTGGAGACTTTGGAGCAGTGAAGATGGGCAATTCCAGTTCCTCTGGAATAGCTGGAATTGGTGATGTACAAATAAAGACGAGTACTGGGAGCACAATCACTTTGAAGGATGTCAGACATGTTCCAGACCTTCGACTCAATCTCCTGTCAGTGGTATGTCTTGACGAACAGGGGTATGAAAACCACTTTAACAGGGGCACCTGGAAAATGTCAAAGGGCGTTTTGACAATCGCTCGAGGACATATTTGTGGCACATTGTAAAAAACCCATTTGAGGATTTGTACGGATAGCCTCAACATTGCTGAGGATACTTCTCAGAATCTGTGGCACCTGAGACTCGGCCACATCGATGAGAAAGGGTTGACTACCTTGATCAAGAAGAACCTTATCAACATCGACAAGAACGCTGCATTGGGTCCTTGCAGTCATTGTCTGTTTGATAAGCAACATAGAGTATCATTTAGTTATACTTCAGCTAAAAGATCAGAGTTGTTAAGTTTGGTACACTCCGACGTCTGTGGTCCTTTCGAGGTGGAATCAATCGGTGGAAGCAGATATTTTCTGACTTTTATCGATGATGCTTCTCGGAAAGTGTGGGTGTATTTCCTGATTACGAAGGATCATGTGTTCGAGAGCTTCAAGACATTTCACGTCTTGGTGGAACGTGAAACAGGAAAGAAGCTGAAATGTATCCGATCTGATAATGGAGGCGAGTACACATCCAAGGCGTTCGATGCATATTGCAGAGAATATGGCATTCGACATGAGTACACATCCAAGGCGTTCGATGCATTTTTCAAAGTGATGGAGGGGGTGAGTTTGATAATCATAGTATGCGTGAAATTTTTCTTAGCAATGGTATTTTGTTTAGGAAATCTTGCCCTGACACTCCTGAAAAAAATGACATTGCTGAACGTAAACATAAACATTTACTTGAACTAACCCGCACTATGCTTCTTGAAGCAAAACTGCCAGCTAGTTTTTGGGTAGATGCTGTGTTTACTGCTACCTATATTATTAATCGTCTTCCCACTCCCAATTTAAATGGTGTTTCTCCGTTTGAAAAATTATTTCACCACTCACCTGACTTCTCTTTTATGCGTGTATTTGATTGTGCCTGTTTTCCAAATTTCATTGCCACCTCTGCCAATAAATTATCTCCACGGTCCGTTTTGTGTGTCTTTTTGGGATATGCCCCTGAGTACAAAGGTTATCATTGCTTAGATCCTATTAGTGGTAAGATTTACATAAATAGGAATGTTCAATTTTATGAGGATATTTTTCCATATTCCGACTTGGTTTCCTCCTCAAAAACTGTCACTTTGCCCCCACTATCATCCTCTAATACTGTTCAGTTCCATGAACGCATTTTACCCAGCTCCATTCCTCACTATACCAGCCGAACTCCATCCACAGAACCTCAGCCGAGCCCCCATCATACTGCCAGACCTCCTTCTTTACACAGTTATCCATAGGTTAAAAGTGTATTCTTCACTCTGCCCGATTTTGTGGGCCAGAGTAAAAGCCTAAGCTGATATCAAGTCAACAACATGTGTAATTCGTTCTAATCAAAGCATTATAATTATGGAGCAATTATTATTCCAGGCTAGAAGAAGAGAACCCTCCGTGGTGAGGTGATGAAATGAAACCCTGCCCAGAAAAGGTTGTGTGTGAAGATCATGAGCGCCATCGTCATGAGCGGCAACGTGTAGGCGGAGGCGGCCGACTAAAAATACATGTTGTGATTACTTGCAGCTTTGCGACCCTCTGAGGAAAGTTGA
Source organism: Cuscuta epithymum (assembly GCA_945859915.1). Classification (NCBI taxonomy): domain Eukaryota; kingdom Viridiplantae; phylum Streptophyta; class Magnoliopsida; order Solanales; family Convolvulaceae; genus Cuscuta; species Cuscuta epithymum. The sequence continues at coordinate 6,246,610 of CAMAPF010000011.1, read as the reverse complement.
TAAGATTCTCTAGCACTTGGTGCGGCGGCTCGAACCTGAACCCCAATCTTGCCGCGACCATTCAGCTAGCAAATGAAAATGGGGACAACGGTGGAGGCGGAAGCAGACCCAGACTGCCGCCAGCGAACTATGGGACCATGACCCTGAAGTTGGAGGGGTGCGGGTTGAAAACAGTGGTGGGAGCCCGCCCCGACGCCTTGGAGCCTCCGCCACGATGGCTTCGCCACGCGGCCCTCGAGGCTCAGGTTGTGAGACGACGTTTGTGGTGAGCTGGTGGCCCCTGTGGCGGTGGGTTGTGCGTTGTGTTGACATAAGGGGTAATTACCCCAATAGGAGTAAAACAATGCATTTATGCACAAATAGGAGTCCAAGTTTCGTTTGTCACCCATAGGAGTAAAAAGGCTTGAATGGACCAAAATAACCTTAATGAAGTTGAACAAGTTAATGTAGACTAATGTATACACCTTTTAAACCCTTAATGAAGTTCCACATTAATTATAGTTAAAAAATAGAAAAATAACTCAGCAAAACCCCTTCCTCCTTCCGTTCCTATGTGCATCAGCCACTCAACCAATCTGCCGCCGCCGTCCGGCGATGCCGCCATCTGGCGCGTCTGCCGCCGCGAGCATGACGAACACTTTGTCACGGTGCGTCAAAATAATTCGATACTAGCACATATACGCAGTATAGGTGAAGTAGAGTTCGTATCCACATGGAAAGGAATAATTCTCTTTTTAACAAAACTAGTAATAAAAGGGGGGTTTTGGGATTGAGTGATTTAATTTAATTAAACACGAAGATGAAAGACTTATATGAGATTTAGTTCAAGAATAAAAGGGACTTGGTTTTGCTACTTTCCACTTGTTGATATATTTTAGTCGATCTTTGTTATATCTATAACTTATCCCCTCTCGAATACTCAATCGAGGAGTATATCCAATTCATCGAGGGTACTTATTAACAACGACCGTTCATTAACAACACTTACTATTAATCAAATATAGAACAACGTCGTATACCGATTTAATAGTAGCATTTAATTTTTTTAACTCGATGAAATCAATTGAGATTGATAACCTTAACACAACGGTTTCGGTTTAACCAACAAAATTAACCCCTCTTAAGTTTATTAACCACGACCATGCATTAATAGACCGAAGTTACTTACTTGTGAAATCATCAACAATTAACCATCGGTTCGTTGATCGTTTCTAGTAATAATTAATGTCGGAACGTTAACTAATCGTCACTTAGCAACCCTCCAACATTAATATAGAATGAGATTAAGGGAAGAATTAATAATCAAGAGAAGAAGTTAAGAAGATAACTCACAACTTTAATAATCAACGAGCTTCAAGAGCAAAACCAAGAAATGAGAGTTTAGTTCCTCATTTGGAGACTAAACATGCTATAAAAATATAAGAAATAACTATTCTAAACTGAGCTTAATATATGGAAGAAGGGATGGTTTAAGGTGAAGGAAAAAGGGTGTATTTATAGGGAAATGAAGGTGACAGGATCACATACCCGACCGGGTATTTGGGGTACCCGATCGGGTACTCAGCAGTTTCCGAGAACGTGGAAAAATCAACCCATACCCGATCGGGTGTGTCGGTCTACCCGATCGGGTATGAGACTGGATCTTCAAATATTTTCTTTCCATGATCCTTTGTTTCCTGGATTTGATTTTGACAACGGAATCAGGTCAATACCCGACCGGGTGTAGCATATACCCGACCGGGTATATGAACTTTTTCCCAAATCAATTTTTGATCTTGTTCTCTAGCACGTCTTTTGGTCTTTGGGATCCATTTCTTGATCCTTTGGGTGCATTCAACTTGTCCTATGCTCAGAATAATCCTAATCTAAACAATTTACACCAATTTAAATAAAACCAAATATTACACCAAAAGTGTGTAATTTCCAAACTAGCAAATCACAAAACTAATTTAAAACGTACAAATACAAATGGAAATTACACACAAATCAGGGCACTTGGCGAGTCCACTTCTGTCAGCCTTGAAGTTGCCGCCACCGTGCTTCACCGAAGTCTTAGCCAAGCTTTCATCTGGTGCTGTTATCTCCTCCAACAACACCCTCCATCAAGATTGTTCTAGGTCCAATAAGATACTTTATTGATTGATGTCATGTAAAAATAATTATGGCACTTGGTGTAAAAATATGGCATTCAAAGTCTGAAAGTATGGCATTTATCGACTGCAAATTGACATTCACAAAACATGGAACTAAAATTAATTTTGACATTTTCATAAAATTAGTGCCATAAAATGGCATTCTCATATGAAAACATGGCACTTTAGTTACTGCATTTCAAAGAAGGTGGAAACATTGCCATCTTCATAAATAAAATGTCACAAGAATGACATTAATTTTTCAAAAGAAAATTTCAGTTTGAAAATAATGAAAAATATAAATAATTAAAAAGTTTGTGTTTAAAAATTTCAAATCACCAATGATTCAAGCCTAACATTTTTTCGGATCTAAAAGTTTTCAGATCTAAAAAGTTGTACTCTCATAAGAAAAGAAACATGAAATTATTATTAATCATTTGATGTTTAAGCTTCACATTTACGAGAAGAAAAACAATAGGAAAAGGAGAAAAGAAGAAAGAAAGGAGGAGAAGAATGAGACACATACCTGGTGTAAGGTGTTAGAGACAGTTTCTTAATTTATTTTTGGAAACACGTTTCTTAATTTATTTTAGGAAACACATCCTAGTTGTCTTGGGGTTAGGATTTACTTCTCTACAAATACAAGCTCTCTCCCTTGTAATCAGTGTGTGTAGATCCGAAAATAACAATAATATTCCTGGCTTGGTAGCGCCCCCAGACGTAGTCATTCGTGGCAAACTGGGTTACCAAATTTCGCGTGTTCTTCGTTATTGTTCTTCGTGTGCGTAAATTAAATTCCTAACAATTGGCATCAGAGCCCTAGGTTCGAAGGGAGATCTCACGATGGCAGACAATTTGAAGACACCGGTGATGCAGTTTGACGGAACGGATTACGCATTCTAGAAGTTGCAGATCGAAGATTACCTGTACGGTAAAGATCTGTATCAACCTCTGGATGATAAGCCGGAAGACATGAAGGAGAGCGAATGGAAGTTGCTGGACAGAAAAGCGATGAGCGTGGTTCGGTTATCATTTTCCAGAAACATCGCCCTACACACCGTTAAAGCAAAAACGACGAAGGAGATGTTGCAGATTTTGTCGGATATGTACGAGAAACCTTCCGCTGTGAAACAAAGTTCATCTGATGAGGCGTCTTTTTAACCTGAAGATGTCAGAAGGTACGGGGGTGGTGGATCATCTCAACGAGTTCAATGTGATCACCACACAGTTGAGCGAGGTTGAGATAAAATTCGACGACGAAATTCATGCCCTTATTCTGATGTCTTTTCTCCCTGAAAGCTAGAACGGAACAGTGACTGCAGTCAGCGCTTCAGCAGGGAAAGAGAAACTGAAATTCGATGAAGTCAGAAATCTGGTGGTCAGCGAAGAAATTCAAAGGAAGGAATCAGGCCTGGCTTCTGGATCGGCGTTGAATACAGAGAACCGGGGCAGAACGAAGTCGAAGTCCAAGTCAAATCGGGATAGATCAAGATCCAAATCCAAGTCAAACAGCAAGGGCAAGAAGGACAGAAGTCAGATCAAGTGCTGGAATTGTAAGGAATACGGACACTTCAAGAGCCAGTGCAAGGAGCAGATCAAGGATCAGAAGAAGAAAACATCTGCCAATGCAGCGGCAGAATCATTAGGTGATGATCTCCTGATCCTGAGCGTGAGCAGTCCGTTGGAGAAGTGTATCTTGCTGATGATGAGCCTCTTAAAATTGTCGGGAAGGGGACAATCCACGTAAAGACTCCGAACGGATGCATGCTGAAATTGAATGGCGTCCGACACATTCCTGGTTTGAGGAGGAATCTTCTTTCAATTGGGCAGCTGGATGAGGAAGGTTATGCAGTTGCATTCGGCAACAGAAATTGGAAGATCACCAAGGGAGCCTTGCTGGTTGCTAAAGGGAAGAAGGAGGGTACGTTGTACATGACAACGAACTCAAAGGACTGCATCGATGTTGCTGCCGCTGCAACAAACGATGTGAATTTATGGCACTGTCGGCTCGGTCACATGAGCGAAAAGGGGATGAAGGAGCTATGCTCGAAGGGAAAAAAGCCCGACCTGAAGACTGTTGAGGTTGGCTTATGCGAGGACTTCATATTCGGGAAGCAGAAACGTGTCAGTTTCTCAAAGGGAAGGCAAGCTATCAAACCGGAGAGGCTGGAACGTTCACACCGACCTTTGGGGACCTGCAGAAGTTACATCCTTAGGAGGATCTGCTTACTACATGACCTTCATTGATAATGCCACAAGAAAGGTATGGGTTTATTTTATCAAAAATAAATCTGATGCCTTCGATGCTTTCAAGAGGTGGAAAGCTCGTGTTGAGACAGAGACAGGTCTGAAGTTGAAGTGCCTTCGGTCAGATAATGGAGGTGAGTATGAACTGCATGAGTTCAAGAATTTTTGTGCTGAGAATGGGGTTCGTATGGAGAAGACAACTAAGGGGACTCCGCAGCATAATGGCGTTGCTAAACGCATGAACAGAACACTGAATGAGCGGGCAAGATGCATGAGGTTGAAGAGTGGCTTACCGAAGATGTTTTGGGCGGATGCAGTGAACACCGCGACTTTTCTCATCAACAGAAGTCCAACGATCTCATTGGAGAATGGCATTCCTGAAGAAAGGTGGACGGGTAAGGAGGTTAATCTGTCCTATCTCCGCATATTTGGTTGTGTTGCTTATGTTCATATCAGTTCCGTTGACCGAAGCAAGCTAGACGTTAAATCTGTCAAGTGTACATTCGTTGGCTATGGTGGTGATAACTATGGATACAGATTCTGGGATGATCAGAATATGAAGATTATTCGTAGTCGAGATGTGGTATTCAACGAGCAGGTTATGTACAAGGACAGATTGAGTGCATCCGATTCTGAGCAAGAAAGTCCGAAGATCATAGAGTTGGATATCTCTAATTCGGGTGGGAGCAAGCAGGATCAAAATGAAGAGTTGAGCAGTGATGAGGATCCATCAACCCCGCCAACGCAGCGGCCTGCAAGAAACCGGAGAGCACCAAATAGGTATTCACCCTCTAATTTCTATTTGTTGCTTACTGATGGTGGTGAACCGGAGTCCTATGCAGAGGCAGTTCGGGTTGATGATAAGGGCAAATGGAAACTTGCAATGGATGATGAGATGACATCTCTCACATCCAATGATACTTGGAGGTTAGTTGAGCTACCGAGAGGAAAGAAGGCTTTGCACAGCAAGTGGGTCTACCGCATCAAGAAGGAGGCAGATGGTAGCAAACGCTACATAGCTAGGCTGGTTGTGAAGGGATTCGAGCAGCGGTATGGTATTGATTACACCGACATATTCTCTCCAGTTATGAAACTTACTACTATTCGGTTAGTGTTGGGGTTAGTTGCTGCAGAGAATTTGTTGTTACATCAGATGGATGTGAAGACTGCATTGCTTCATGGTGATCTGAATGATGAGATTTACATGGTGCAACCGGAGGGCTATGTGGCGGAAGGCAGTGAGAATCTCGTATGTAAGCTAGTGAAGAGCTTATACGGGTTGAAGCAAGCACCGAAGCAGTGGTACAAGAATTTGATGGTTTCATGCGTGAAATCAGTTTCTTGAGATGTCACACCGACAATTGCTGCTACTACAAGAAGACCAAGAACTGTTATCTTATCTTGCTATTATATGTAGATGACATGTTGATTGAAGGAGCTATTTCAAAAGAGATTGAGAAGTTAAAGCAACAGTTGTCAGAACGTTTTTCCATGAAGGATCTTGGAGAGGCAAAACATATTTTGGGCATGCGAATTGAGAGGGATAAGGCAGCGGGAAAATTGTATCTTTCACAGGCAGAATACATTCAGAAGGTCTTGGAAAGATTCAGAATGCAAGATGCAAAGGCAGCAAGTGTACCGTTGGGTAGTCACTTCAAGCTTAACAAGGAAGACTCACCGAAGAACAAAGAGGAGCGTGCTCAAATGCAGAATGTCCCATACGCATCGGCAATTGGGAGCATAATGTACGCGATGGTGTGCACAAGGCCAGACATTGCACATGCAGTGGGAGTAGTAAGCAAATTCATGGGAGACCCCGAGAAAGAACACTGGGAAGCTGTGAAGTGGATCATGAGGTATTTGAAAGGTACTGCTTCTAATGCTTTGTGTTTTGATGAGAGGAATGTAGAGCTGCTGGGACATGTTGATTCAGACCTGGCATCGAATGACTCGGATGGATCGAGGAGCACCACCGGGTATGTTTTTACATTTGGTGGAACGACAGTTTCTTGGCTTTCGCACCTGTAGAAGATTGTTGCATTATCTACCACTGAAACTGAATATGTGGCCATTACGGAGGCAAGTAAAGAGATGGTGTGGCTTCAGAATTTACTTGGGGAACTTGGGAAGGAGTACAAGAATAGCATTCTTTATAGTGACATTCAAAGTGCTATCTTCTTGGCCAACAACTCAGCTTTTCATAAGAGAACCAAACACATTCGGTTGAAGTATCACTACATCCGTCATCTTCTGGAGATAGATGCATTGCAGCTTGTGAAGATCCGTGGGAGTGAGAATCCAGCAGACATGTTTACTAAGGCGGTAACCTTGGAGAAATTGAAGCTGTGCATAGCTTCAATTGGCCTGGGTACTTGAAGATGAAGGTCGGCGCTACCATGCTTACAAGGGAGGTTTGAAGAAGACAGTCTCTAGGTGGGAGATTGTAAGGTGTTAGAGACAGTTTCTTAATTTATTTTTGGAAATACGTTTCTTAATTTATTTTAGGAAACACATCCTAGTTGCCTTGGGGTTAGGATTTACTTCTCTATAAATACAAGCTCTCTCCCTTGTAATCAGTGTGTGTAGATCCGAAAATAGCAATAATATTCATGGCTTGGTAGTGCCCCCAGACGTAGTCATTCGTGGCGAACTGGGTTACCAAATTCCCCGTATTCTTCGTTATTGTTCTTCGTGTGCGTAAATTAAATTCCTAACACCTGGAGCAATTATTGAATCCTCTCACAGTGAAAAGAAAAGAGGAAAAAGGAAGAAAGAAGGGGAAGGGTTTGGAGGCGCCGCCGCCATACTTTGTCTTCTCCGCTATTCTTAATCCTTAGGGTTCTTGCTATCACCTCCCCTGTTGTTCTGTCACGTAGCAACTAGCAAGTCCATCGATGGAGGAGAGAGGCGCTGGGCTTTGTGATAGGGATAAATTAAAGAAGGGTAAATAAGTCCATACATGTCAAAAGACTCCCATTTAGGAATAAAAAAAAAGAACTTACTCTTATTTAAGTAAATCGGTCATATTAATTTGCTCCTACTGGAGACCATTTCTCTTGACATAATTGTACCCGCTGCAGTACTCAGGGGTTAATTTTGAGTTTCCCAGATAAAGAAGAAATGAAATGCATTAAAATCTACGTAGTACTTTCTTTTCTTTGTTTTTTTTTTCTTTTTCTTTTTGGATCTGAAAAATGAAAAATCTATGTTTCCCAAATTTCCAAAGTAATCTCGGTGCTTTGTTCTGCATTTAGGAGATATATTGTTAATTGATATTTGATAATCATTATCATAATAGTATTATTAAGTAATACTACTATACGATTGTGTATATATTGGATTAAAAAAAAGGTTCTTCTGACTTCTGGTGAAAATATGGCCAATTCTCTCGCCCAAAATCATTGGCCGAGACAGTGGCGGAGCCATACTATGAGTTGTGGTGTCAATTGACACCACTCAACTTTTTTTCTTCATATATAAGTATATACTAGTATTATTTTTCAAAAAATTAAAATTGACACCACAAAAAAAATAGAAATTGCTTAATATAAGACTAAAACATACACAAAGTAAAATAAATAGGAATTATTGTGTTGTATTCTTCAAATAAGGCTTATTTAGTTCTATCAAAAGAATAACATGATTAAAACTTCCAAAATAGGAGCTAATGAGTCCTTTTATAATCTTTCAAAAATTAAAAATTGACACAACCATTTAAAAACTGGATCGGAGGTCAGTGTATATATTATAAAAGTTGGAACACTAACTTGAAAAAAATTGAAAATTGTACAGTTTTACTTATTACTAGTTTACTACTACCTCCATCCCAATTTATGTGTCTTGTTTTGGTTTGACACAATGATAATAAAGTGATTAAAAAACTGATAATGTTAATCAAGTTTGAGTATAATAAAGTGAAATGTTATAGACCACATATTTTTATATATAAAAGAAGCATGACACCTATTTTAGAATAATCCAAAAAACATTAAGAGATGTGAAATGAGACAAGCGATACTTTATTAGGAATATTACTATATTAGACAAGGTGTTATAGTCTTCTTGCTTTAAAATTTGAATCAATTGATCGACACTTTATAGAAAAAATGTATAACATTTTTAAAATATGAAAATGTGACGTGCACAGTTTTGAATTAGCATTTAAATTTTATAAATGAAAATTTCTGTTATTTTGCATTATAATATTTACACATTTTAATATAATAATTATTTTCCAATTGACACCACTGACCCTAGATCCTGACTCCGTCACGGGGCCGAGATGATATTTGCCCGTAGAATTACGGCTGAACTCAGTTATATCAATATTTGGCTATTTGAGTGGATCCCCCTTCTCGAATAATGTAAATGGAGTTTGTGGTTTTCTATGCCGTAGATAAAACAAAAGGGAAATTATCATTGACCTCCCTTGAGATTTGATGCATTATCAATCACACCCCTACACTATCAAAAATATACTTTTACCCCCCTTCCTATCCTTTAATGATGATTAAATAACTTCTAATCTATATTTAGAGAAAACTATAGATATAATTTCATTATTTTTCGTTAGGTCCGCTTTTAATACTGTAATTTTATTCAATCACAAATTTGATCCGGTAATTAATAAATTTGTCCATATTAATGACGTTTTTATTGGAAGTCAAACAAAACTGACCCCACTCTAGGTAATTCGTTTTATACCTTTGAATTTGTAAAGTGACTAAATATACTCAACTGGCATGAAAATGATCAAAATAAGCTAAATTTGTCAAGAACTGAAACAAATCAACTTAATTGAACCAAACCGACTCAAAAGTGATGTTGACTACTCGGTTTTACCATTAAAGATTGAATGCAAGAAAATTCCCATTTTGCACTCTAGAAACTTTTTTATCACTGAAAATGAGATCATTATAGGTATAATATAACTTGTAAATTAACATTTGACAAAATATGAACATGTTTACATGTAAAATACTGGTAAAGACATTATAATTTATCATGAGTTTCACACCCAAACTGGTTAGTGCTAAATAATTAGTGTGGCCCATGACCTTATCTTCAGTTCTAATATCCTAATTTGTCTAGGTTCGCTCCCGATAATTTAAATATTTAACTACCTATTTTTTAATTTTTAAACGGACTATAACCAATTTTAAAATGTTTTCAAAACATGAACGGGGTCAAAACATGGGCTCCAATCCTGGTCCAAAAAGTGAGGCATGAGGACTCTTGTTCACCGGTCTGGTCTCGATCCCAACCTAAAATCTTAATTAAAAAATCGGTCATTCTCGAGACCGGGCCTTGTCCTCCCCTAATATGAACCACAAAAGTAAGTACTTCTCATACAAATTTACAATAGGTAACAATAATCTCCTAAAAGTCCTTCAACAACTTTTGTTTTACGTATAAAATATACGTATTAGACATCTTTCAATTCTCTCGTCAGAAAAGTTTCACCAAGATTTCTACAACCTCAAATATATTTTTGAACTTTTAAAAGTAACAGAGATTTATGGTTTTAAGCTCGTACCTTTCGATTGTGTCTGCTAAGTGTTTAATTTTACTCACATGTAGATGTAGTTATGTACCTTGTCAATAATAAGAGCTATTTCATTGGAAAGTACGCGTTCTTGCAAAAAAGTACTTTCTGGTGGAAAGATTTTGAATACAAGTAAATTTATTAAGTAAAATTATACTAAATGGGACTAAAACATGGTTAAAACTCCAAAATAGGACTTCAAGTTTTAAATTGCATAAATGGGACTCCAGATTACTCTTTTGCCCTTCTGCAATTAAAACCCCAATCTCTCGCCCCCTTCTGCTATTCTCGCTTCATCGTCCAGTCCGCTTCATCGATGCTCTGCCCCCTTCATCGCTGCTTTCTCCCATAAACTACAACAAATCGCAGCAGCTCCGCACATGCTTTCAATTCATCCCATAGACTGCAGCTCCGCCATCGGCTATGGCTTCGCACCACAGCCGCCGTCGATCATAGGTAATCCTCCTCCTCCTTTCTTCATCTTCATCATCTTCCTCCTCCTCCTCCTCCTCCTCCTCCTCCTCCTCCTCCTCCTCTTCTTCTTCTTCTTCTTCTTCTTCTTCTTCTTCTAATCCTCTTCAAAATTCTGGTCCTCTGTTCTCTTCTTCTTCGATTTTTTTGGATTTGAATTTTATTTATTAATTTAGATTTTTTGGGTTTGAATTTTATTTATTCAGGAAAATGACACTTTTATAATATGAGAATGTCAAAATTATTGGTTATTTGAAAAAAAAATGTCATGTTTTGTGGCAGTACATTTACCAGAATGACAATCTGAAAATGTCATTTTTGTTTCGAAAATGTCATGACAATGACATTTTTCATTTTTGGAAATGTCATTTTCTTCTTTATAAAAAATGTCATGTTTGTGGCAGTACATTTACTAGGATGACAATCTGAAAATGTCATTTTTGTTTCGAAAATGTCATGAAAGTGATATTTTTTCTTTTTGGAAATGTCATTTTCTTCTTTGAAACTGTCACCTTAGCAAATGTAATGTCATAAAAGTGACATTATTACAAATTAGTGTTCAATTAAACATCATTTGTGACATTTTTCAGATTCAAGCGATGAGAACAATAATATGAATCTTTTCAAATAAATTACTCAAGATTAATAAAAATTTGGAAATCTAAAAGAAGAAGAAAATAGAAGAGTTGTAGAAGAGGAAAACAAGGGAGCTTTGAGAAGAAGTTAACGACGAGCAGAAGAAGATTAAAAGATGGAGAACAAACTTACCTGGGCATGTATGTAGCAGAGGCGTACATCCATCGCTGCCGATCAACATTGATCGCACCCAACGAATCGATGCAGCGAGAATCAAGAAGGCTATTTTTGTCCAAATTCAAATAATTAGTCCTATTAAGAAAACTTAAAACATTATGTCCTATTTTTGCAATTCTACTTTCTTTTAGTCCTATTTAGGCAATTCACTCATTTATTAATTATCCGGTTAAATCTGCAAGTGAGTAAATTTATAAAACTGAATTTATACTATTTCTAAGGGAAAACTGTCAAATAGGTCCTCGAACTTTCATAAAAAGGTCAATTAAGTCCTTCTATAGGAGGTTATGTCCGACCGTCGCGATTTGAGGCAGTTCCCGGTGGAATGTTTTGATGAAATTTTTTGAGCATCTTATTCACCAAGTCTAGTTTACTCATACCAAATTTCAGCTAAAAATTCAATCGGGAACACATTCAAATTAATTCTTGAAGATAACTGCGCATTTTTGCGTTCTCAAATTAATTTGAATGCGCTCCCGATTACATTTTTAGCTGAAATTTGGTATGAGTAAACTAGACTTGATGAATAAGATGCTCAAAAAAATTCATCAAAAAGTTCCACCGAGAACCGCCCCAAATCGCGACGATCGAACAGTCTCCTATAGAAGGACTTAATTGACTTTTTTATGAAAGTTTGATGACCTATTTGACAGTTTTCCCTATTTCTAAACGTAATTAAGAGTTATTAAACTTTCATTAAAGGATAGGGAGGGGGGTAAGTGTATATTTTTAATAGTGCAGGGGTCTAGGTGATAATACGTGAAACCTCAAGGGTGGTAAATGATAATTTCCCAAAACAAAAACACACACTACGTACTCTGTATCCCTTTGGAAACTAAAACAAAAACACACACTCGAGTATAGTTTCACTTTATAAAGTGCTCAAGCTAATGACCTATTGAGAAGTACGGAGTACAAGTATATAATTATCGCCGGTGGGCGCTGATCGGCCAACAATGGGTGCAGTATAGATGTAAACAATTCAGTGTAGAAGTATTGAACATTCTTTAATCATGTTTATTAAGTAATTAATAATAAACTCGAGAGATTCAAAACATGCCACTTAGAGTTCAATTTGTAATACTCAAATCGACTACATTGGCCAATTTTGCTGAAATTTATGTAGTTCTAATTAAAGTGAGTGAATTGGTTGAATCTGGTGATTTATGAAAAAAATTATATTTAAAATATATTTTAATATTTAACATAAATAAAAATAAATGAAAAAATAGTTAAAATGATCATCTACACTAACTTGATCAATACAGCAAAAAAAGTAACTACACCTTTACTTTTTCTTATTCTTGCACAATTCTGAAGAATTCAATTGTGAGCAACATCCATGAAACTTCCTCCATGTGCAAGTATGTCTCTGGGAAGTTTCCTCACACCAAGCAACCACCTTCCTCACACCTCCATTGAAGCTTCTCCTAAGCTTCCACCCATCTTCCTCTCACCTTCTTAATACCTAGTTTTGGTGCTATAAATAGAGAGTTTGGAGAGTCTTTCTATCATCAAGTAGGGTTATCAGATAGGCTCTTAAACAATTAATAAAATTTCAAATGGTAATTTTTTATTTTTATTAAAAATTTTGGTGATAAACCGAAATTTTTGCTCTGAAACATGAGCACTTCCATCTGAAAATGGCTATAAATGTTTCACCCTTCTAATGGATATTTTTGGTTTACATTGTGTGATAATCATACCGGTATTTTTTGTAGTTTACTACTCCGTAATATTCTCATAAACTTATTATAATCTCAAAAGATCAAGAAATTCTAAACGTAAATGGTTATTGAAATTTCAAAATACAGTTTGTTTTTATTTGTCGATCTCCAATAATGAAGACATTAATTATGATCAATATATCCGAATCGTGAAGTGTTTTATACATCAAAAGTTCATAACCATCCATCTACATATAATGATTTATCAATAGAAGAAGAAAATAAAATGTCTTACCTCAATAAATGCATGAGGTGAAGATGTCTTAGCTTGAGAGTTAATAGTCGTACATGATTGAAAAAATTGATTTGTAGTCTACTAATTATAACTTTTTGTTATATATTAATTCTAATTCTCTTTGAATACATTTACTCATTCCAATTAAATAAAAACTGTTATTAACTAATATTATTAACAAATAATATAATATAAATTTTATTTAATTTTATCACGTGCATCACACGGGTGAAAACCTAGTACGGAGTATGTTATATATGGTCCGTAATAAAGTGGCCGGTCACTCGGTCAGCGGTTTACTCTTACGCTTCTACGATTAAATTAAGAAAAATACTATTTGTACACCAAATTTGTACATATTTCACACACATTTGTACGTAATTTTCTGTGCACACGGACAATATGTACATTCCCTAATTTTTCATATACATAAACAGTTCGTATAAGTGTATAACATTTGTTTGTGTTACAGACAATTACGTAAAAATGTGTTCGAAATGTGTATAAATTTTTAGATCGAATTATTGTAAAATTAACTCAAACAGGACGGCACGAAGAGATGAATTGATAAGAACATTTGTGGTGCAACTGCAAACACGTAGCTAGAACCTGCCTGGAATGGAGTGAAATATACGAGTATTGAATAGTCTGGCTAGGAGTAATGAGAAGATAACGTAAGTGGGTGAGTTCCTAATGATCAAGCTGCTAAGGGTGATGAACTGCGATTCTATCCAAAAATAGGACTACCTCTGTCCCATATTGGTTGTCCACTCTCAATTTGGCACGATTATTAATAAAGTGGTTGAAAAGTAAAAGTTGTTATTGAGATTTGAGTATAATAAGAAACAAGACATTCAATTTGGGATTACCGAAAAAAGGAAAGTAGGATAACCAAAATGGGACGGATGGAGTAATGTTTGGGCGGACCTATGACTGAGGAGTGGATACGCCTGTCAATAGGAGTATAGGAGTAAGTCTGTGATTGAGATCTAGACCCGTTACCAATCGAATTTTACCAAACCGAACTAAACCGATCACAATCAAACTATATGCAATTTGTTTGAGTTTGATTATAGTATTTCTTTCAAACTGATTAAACCGATTCAAAATCGAGATAAACCAAACAACGCTAGCTAAACCGAATTAAATCGGATAAACAGAACCAAACTAAATCGAAAGGAGTACGATTTTTGTTTGGTAATCATTATCCCAATCCGTAGGGATGGCAACGGGGCAGATCGGGGACGGTTTTACATATAACCATACCCGTCCCGTTTGGTAATTCCCCCGCCCCATAACCGCCCCATTACCCAAACCATAACCACCCCAACGGGTAACGGTTATAACCGCGGGTAATCACTTTACTAAATGAGTCATTGATATTTTAATAAAAAATAATATTTTTAAAGGCGAAAAATGGCATCACCTAGAAGACGCTAGACTCAGACGCCACTTTAAAATTTCATATATCTATAAGACGAGAAAGAAGACAACCTAAATTAATTTGAACCTAAAAATACTTAATCTGAAAAGTAATTAATCACGAAAAATCATATACGAAGTAATAATCAAACAAGGCTATTAAGTTCTATTGAGAACTTTCATTCTTACACTATAGTTAGTACATCTATTATCCATATATACACAATGAACATTAAATGTAACACCGCCCCCAAGTATTTGTACTTTATCAAGTCATGTATTGAACCATGAGAAATAAATAAACGCAGCTTTACACGATTGTAAATTTTTATCATTCTTTTACGTGAATAGTAAAATTCACGTGGGGCCCACATCAGAGGTGGGGCCGTCCGATATTATCGGGACCTCATATTATATTCATACGGGTCTAGATAATATGTATATGATGGTGGATATCCATGTTGGGCCATATAAACCATGTGTGTTGGCCAGTTGTGCATATAAAGCCCATTATCGGTACCGACGCACTAACAGATAAAAAGCCATAATAAATTATGGAGACCGCCAAATTAAAAGTTGGGGAATATACATTCATTCTAAAAGCCAATAATATTTGGAAGGAGGATAGATATTTCATTTGAACCGATAAAATGAAATATAATTAAAACAGTCCGGAAAAATACAACTTTCGGGACCAAGTGTACACTTGGGGACATAAAAGGATGACCTCCCACATGAGTGGGGGCCATCCCACGTTTTAGTCTTGCAAATGGAGAGGGGAATCCGCACCTAATCATGAGGAATGGGGGAGGAAATGATTTAAGATCAATTTGAAAGGAAAAGGGGTCCCTCACCCCATATTATTGATGAATAAGCCAAAAGGGGCATTTTCAATCATCCCAGCCCATCAACCTCGTCCAAGTCATTATCCCTGAGGAGAGAAGGTCTGCAAAACCACCATTTTCATCCATCATTCACGAACAAGGCAAGAGGAAGAAGAAGGAAGGAAAAGGAGAAGAGAAAAGAGGAGTTTAGGTGGGAAAACTTGTGATTTACAAGGTAATGGCTTCATTAATCCCATTTCTTGTCCTTAATCATATTTCATACTCCTAGGATAGTTCTACACATGTAAAAGTGTAGAATGAGGGTTGGAAGGTTGGTTCATGTCCAAAACGGATTTAGAGAACAAAGTTGACCGGTTCATCGGAAAATAACCTTTTAGAGGTTATTTGTGTTGATATGGGTTTTATGATGATAAAAACTTGTTGTTAACTTGTATAAGGTGCTTCAAGAACTTTCACGGAGTTGAAAGGGTTGCCGGAGTTGTCGCCGGAGTTGTTGAAGTTCGCCGGAGTTTCACCGGGGCCAAATCGGAGAGGCTAGAACTTCATAAGCTTCATTAAGGTGAGAAGACGGCTATATGCTTTATAACTTTTGATTGAGGCATGAGATTACCTAAGGTAATCAAGTATATGTTTTACGGAATGATTAAAGTTAATCAAGTATTGGCTTATGCCATGATTATATATAAAACAAAGTTGAAAAGCATGTTTTGTATGTTTGGTGATTAAAAATGTGATAACTTATTATGTACAATGATCCAGGGGTCGAAAATGGTATTTTTGGATCAAGGACTTCAAGTAGAATATGCATGTAAAATTTCACGTTAATCGGACTCCGTTTGGGCGGTCAAACGGGCGTTGACCGCCAAGTCAACTACATACCCGACCGGGTGTCTGCTGAAAATTTGCCCCAAGGGCCGCTGTCTCCTATACCCGATCGAGTATGGATAGATACTCGATCGAGTATGCCTTGAAAATTAGCCTTATGGGCTCCTGTCTCCTGTACTCGACCGAGTATTGATGGGTACTCGATCGAGTATTGGGTTATACTCAAAACGGGTAGTTTTTGAGTGGGTTAACGTGGACCGATCAGGTGGGACCCGTCCACGTTGGTTACTAAGGATTGTTATATGACTATAGGGCTAGGTATTGTCCATAGTTGAGTGAATGAAAGGTTAGCCATATCCAGGTTAGGGTTTGGTTAGAAATAAGGTTGAGGTTGAGCATCCTCAGGACGGTAAACGATCCTAAAACTCGGTGAGGTTGAGTATCCTCAGGACGGTAAACAATCCTAAAACTCGGTGAGGTTGAGCATCCTCAGGACGGTAAACGATCCTAAAACTCGGTGAGGTTGAGTATCCTCAGGACGGTAAACAATCCTAAAACTCGGTTGAGGTTGAGCATCCTCGGGACGGTAAATGATCCCAAAACTCGGTTGGGGTTGAGTATCCCCAGGAGGGTTAACACTCCTGAAACTCGGTAGGATCTTATGAAGGTAGAATGTAGCTCTTAAGCTAGGCATTCAGGAATGAAAGGGGAAAGGTTGGGTAAGTACCTTGTCTCTAAAAGACTCTTTTGTGAGAAAACGACCTACGGGTCAAGTATTTTACAAGTATATACAGTATGTATTATCTTGGGAATGGGGTGACAATGGTTACACCTATAAATATATGTATCATCCTATTTTTGGGTCTCGTGTCTGAGACATTAGTTATTCCTCATATAGCCTGCTTGTCACTAGTACTTCTATGGAGTACTGACCCCTCCGGGGGCCCTCACATTTTTCAGGTTAAGGCTTAAGACCGATTCCTGCACCTTTGCCTAGGGTGATCATCAATAAGGAAAACGTGGTTCGTGCTTCCATTCTTATTTGAAACAATGTAATTGCTCATGGATATTTGATCAATGTTTTCTGTTAAACTATTAAAGGGCCTGCGTGCTCGTGTTTGCCACGTGTGGCCAATTATCAAACATATTTTCCGTTCCGCATTTGTTTGACTAATATATATTGATGTTGATTGTATGAGTTTACTAATCGGTTTGGCAAAGGAATCTAAAGGACGCCTTGTATGATCTAATAAGAATGAACCATCTTGTTCTTGTTGGGTTGTACGGCGGTTGTCTACGTGGCACGGACGCGGTCCGGGGCGTGACATTAAAAATCTCATCTTTTATTAGTTGTGGGACAAATAATGATAAGAATGTAATAAAAATATAACTAAAAATAAACGGGGCGGGTACGGGGCGGGCATGCACAAAACCGTAACTGCCCCGTTATCAGTAAAAACAAAACGGGTATTCCCCGCCCCGTACCCATTACGAAAATTATAAGGTACAGCCGGCTGTACCATGCCCATGGTACATCCGGCATTTTTGTAATTTGTTTCAACTTTGAGGTTAGAAGTTAGGTTGAGTGGTTGTATTCAGTCTTCCATTTTTCTCGCTGAACGCATGCACTCGCCACTCTCGGTCTCCAGGTTCGCTAGTCTTTTTCAATTTGGAATTTGTGTCTCAGACTTTGAATCAATCGTTTCCACTTCTTTGTTTCGTTTTTTTAATTGTTTGTTCCTCTTTTTTATGGTTTGTAATCCTGTTGAGTATGCGGTTTTGTTGATGACTAACCATGCAGGTGGAACGGTGGACAGAACCACTCACAATTCCTTAAGGAACAAAGGACATAACTATTGTTGTTGACTAACCATGCAGGTGGAACAAATACAGAACCATTCTAGTTCCTGTGCTTACGTATATTTAGTGATTTAATTTATGCACTCTTGAATTAATATAGGAGTACATAATATAGCTTTTCATGCATGATCATTTGACTCTTGTGGAAAGGATCTTTACGTACCATATGCTAAAATGAATATTTTACTTTCAAAATGTCAAATGAATTTTATGGAAAGAATTTTTCCTTATAAATGCTTGAGACCGTAGCTTGCTAAATAATTTGGAAAGGATCTGGTCAACTAAATACTTTATGGAAATATCCTTTAAATTAATGCTTTCAATTTGAAAGGGAAAGTTGCTTTAAAAGAAATCATATTAGGACCGTTGCTCCTTAATTCGGTTAAGAATAATTTCCTTGTCTTCTATGTTGTTGACCAATGCCTACTCGATTTGGAAATAAACTCAAAATATTTGGAATATCCCCATCCTAATTAACCTCACGTGAATTGGCTAAGTAGTTTATACTTTGTACGTGATTGATTACCTTAGTATTTTGGTGGATGACTACTTATGCATATCAAGCTGGAATTTGGGAAATTTTATGAAAGGAAAGATATTCAAAATATCAAGGCAAGTCCATTAATTCACCAAGTAATCAGCTAAGGAAAGAAGAGCCAATGGACGTCTTGCATGAGGCTATATATATGACGGAAGATCAAGAGAAGAGTCGTGCTTGACCAGAGAAATATCAAGAGACACACTCGAGAAAAATACTAAGTCCAAGGCACCTGAAATTGCTCCCGGAGTTCTAGACAGAGTTCTTATTCCCTTCTTATATTGTAATTGGGTTATTGAGGACGAGCTAAGAGTAGCTTCCTCGGGTTGGGATCAAGTGTGTTGTGAGGGCTTTGCTGTAAAGCCGAGAGGCTCTCTACCCGCAAGGTAAAGAAGCGAAGCTCTTCCTAGAGAGGATAGAGTTGGGGAGGCTCAAGGGTAGATTAGGAGAATCACTCTTGTAATCTTTCAAAGGCTTGATTAGTGAAGTTGTTTAAAATTCCTCCGAGGGAGGTCGAGGTGTTTTAATCCCTTTTGAGCCAAGGGATTTTTCCTCGTTAAATCCTTGTGCACTTTACTATTTCGAAACTCCCATCTCCCCACACTAGAACTGAGCGAAAAACTGCCACAGTTTCACACACACACAATTCACCCCCCCTGTGTTACTAACTGTTTCATCAGATCCTTTCTTTTTACTTTCAAAAATAAATAAAAAACTTTCGTTTTTTTATTTTTTCTTTAACTACCTTTCATTTTAATTTTATATTCAATTATGATGAAAATTTATAATACATCCAATCAAACTTTAACTTAATTTTTTTAAAGTTATGTACTACGGAGTATAAGATATTTTAGGTATTAAGTTTTTATTTTTCTATTTATAATTTAAGATGACCATTTATTAGTTTATTGAATATTGTGTATTAATTACTAACATGAGTTTTATGTTATACTAACATGTGTATAGTGTAATTTACGTATGTTCATCGAATATTGGTTTTATGCTCATTTTAAAATGTCATATTAATGCTAGCTTATTTCAAAAGTAACACATTAGATTCGTATAAGAGGTAGATTGTAACATGGGAGTAGAGATCATGATATTTAATTAATCGCATTTTGAAAATGTATTAATTCTCAACTCACAATGCCAGATACTCCATAGAGGAGGTTTGATGGTCAATGAAAATGTTATGATGCTCAACTAACAAAGCTTATGATTTTCATATCATTGCTCATTTGGTAAGTTATATATATATATATGTTCAGATCATTTGGTACTGATGTTATGCTCATATTAAATTGTTATATCAATGCATATTTCAAAAGTAACATGATGGACAGTGTACCTGGGGGTAGCTTATCCGAGGGGTTATTATGAGAAAAACCTAGAGAGAAGTTAGAGCAAACAAGTAAGAGAGAGAGAGAGTCAGATGTAATAATGAAATCTGATCTGGGATCCTTTACAAAAGGAATAGGGGCTGCTATTTATAGCAGCAATAAATGCGATGAGAGTACACGTGTCAGTAATCTAACGGCCGAGGGGTCACCTCAATCGGGGTGGCACCAGCACTCGCATGTGCACCGCATTAAATGCGGTGGGTGGATGTGACGCCGCATTAAATGCGGTGGTTGCTTGTCTCCAAAGGGAATCTTCGATGATTGAGATGGTAGCCGAAGGCTCTCCATGCAGCCGAGGGCTCTGTGTAGCCGAAGGCTTGGTTAAGCCGAAGGCTTCCCTGATGCCGAGGGCACGAAAGTGCCGAAGGCTCCTGATTTCTGCCATTTTCTCCCAGTAGCCTTGTATGCTTGATTCTGGCTGTTCTGTGAGTTTTGGAGCCTTCGACCATATTGCCGAAGGCTACCCCAGACGCACCTTGGGGTCTTTTGAGCTTGGGCCGCTGCGCTTTGGGCCTCTTGTGCTTCTTGGGCCTGCGTTGGAGTAGTGTGAGTCTGTGGGCCGGGGGTTCCTGGGCCATATACTCCATCAGGAGTCCCTCACTCCTTTTGCCGAAAGGTACTTGAGGGAAAAAGGAGTAATTGTGGCGATTCTCCCGAAGGCATTCTCGTTCAGCTGGACGCTTTAATTGTCACTTTGCTCTCTGCTGTTACGGAAGGCTTCTCGATGGAAAAGGAGTATTTGTGTTGGTGCGTTGATTTAGCCGGAGGCTCCCTGCTTACCGGGGCTTCCTCACCGTGGCGGATTGACTTCGATTGACCATCTTTGGTGTTCGCCGAGGGCTTCCCTCAGTCCCCCACATGTCGAGGGTTTCCTGAGGGAAGCGTAGATGAGTTGCCTGTATGTGTAGTGGTGAGGGCTGCTTTGTCATTGCAAGTGATTTGTGGAATTTCTTGACATTTTAGTTTTTCCCGGAGGGTGCTGTGATAGTATGCACCCGAGAGGTTTGAGTTGATATTTGCCCGCAGGCTACATGTGTTGATTTTGTAAATGTCATCTTTGTTTATAGTTTCCCCGAGGGGTTCTCCCAGTCCCCCACTCCTTTAGGCCGAAGGCTATTCAATCTGAAGGAGTTTGATTGTGATGTAATGACTCGGGGGCATGCTCCAGCTGAGGGATTATTAGCATGTGATAGCCGAGGGCATAGGTTGATTTCGTTCGAGGGCGTATGGCCCCCAAAGGAAGTTGTTGTTCTTGTGTCGAAGGGTGAGAGTTGAGGCCATATCTAGAATATAGCCGTTGGAATGTTACCGTTGGACGTGGGGTCCACGTGGCAGGCTCCCGTTGGCCGAAGGTGGGCGGGCGCCACCCATTGGCTGAGGCGGCGACCCGTAATGATGGGCTTTCAAACCGAGGCCCATACTTCGAGGCTGGGGAGTCTATAAATACCCCAAGGCCGCACCATTTGTCTTGCGCAATCCATACTTAAGCGAAGCTCTGGCAAAATATTTCTAGAGAGAGAAACACTTTCCTTCGATCAAACCTAAGCCTCGAGGTTAGTTCTTTAACTGTTCTTCTGATCCTTTGCATACTTTGCTTCTTGTGCTTAGATCTATTGTTTAGATCCCCTTAGCGAAACCCTTCATCTTTTGAACCCTTCGACTTCTGGTACTCAAACAATGTCGTCGTAAAGTGACTCTCAAGATATCTCGAGGGAGCCTTCGGCTGGAAATGATGTCGAAAGTATCTCCGACGTGGCGTCATCAAGTGAACATGCCTCGTCTAACAATGACTCGGAGGTAGCGAGGGAGTTGCAGAGCAACCTTCGTGCTGAGGCCGAAGCCGAGGACTTCGAACAAGTGGTGGAGGATGAGGAGATGGCCCTCGCGCTTCAAACTGCCGAAGAGGAGGAAGAGAGGGAACGGCTAAAGGTGACCGTTGCCGCGTTGCCTCTTAATAACGATAATGAAGCCGGGAGCTCTCGGCCACTTAATCCGAAACCTCTCAGGGTTGCCGTTGGCAAGAAGAAGAAGAAGCTGAAGGCCGCCCCAAAGAAGAAGCAGGCTGCGGTTGACGCGGGGCGACCGGTGGGAATTCCTGAGGGGCATTCATACTTGAACACTACTGCCCTTGCTGTGAAGACGAAGGTTTCGGGCCTCGGCTACCAAGTGACACAGTTCCTTGCCGGCCCCCTGGCGCAAGTCATTGAACCGGGACCTAAAGATCTGCTGTCCAGTCCCCCCGAGCGGTGTTTCTCGGTGCACATGCTCTCGGTTGAATTGGGTCTCAGATTCCCACTCCACCCCTTCGTCTTAGAGTATTTAAGGTTTGCAAAGTTGGCCCCCTGCCAGCTGACACCGAACAACCATTCCTATTTGGCGGGCTTTCTGTCTCTCTGCCGAAGCCGGGGGGTGGATCCTACGCTGGATCAGTTCTTCCTTTCTTTCAACCTGTGCCAAGGGGGACATTCCCATGCTGGGGGATACGCCAATTTGCAGCAGGTGCCGGAATGGAGGCTTTTCTCTGAGACCCCCTCATCCCACAAAGATTGGAAGGAGAAGTTTTGCTACATTCGGATGGCCGAAAATCCGTTCCCGGGGGCCCTACGTGATCATTTTCGGAGACACCCGAAGGTGGGCAACGCAGCCCTCGACACGGTTGGCAAGAAGCTTACTGCTAAGCCAGAGGGTTCCGACAAAGTTATTTCCATCAAGGCAGCCACCCTCCCGGAGGAGCTGTACTTGTTAAGCTTCCGGCGATATCGCCTAATGGAGGAAAAGGACGAGAAGTACCCTGTGATTGACCGGGGGTACCAAAATGACGGAGGTTGTTGCCGAGGGCCTACATCTTTAGTACTTAGTAAATTTTTTCCTTGCTTGATCATCATTGTCTGATACTTGTGTTTCCTTTTCTTTTCAGGACAAGTCATGGACATGAGCTCCTATGCTGCGTTGAAGAAGAAGCTGGCCAAAGAGCCAAAGAAGAAGAAGGAGACGGGTACCCAGAAACCCGTCGATGAATTCTTCAAAAAAGATGGGGCTGCTCAGGAAGACTGTCGGGAAGGGGTCATGCCTCCGGAAAAGAAGAAGAAAAAGGGGGCCACCAAGAAGAAGGATGCCCCTGTTATTGTCTTTGAGGAAAACTTTTCGTCGAGGTCTCCGGCTGCCGCTCCACCCCCTTCCCATCGGCCCCATGTTGATGAGGAGTCCAGCCCCGCTGAGGTCGTCCAGTTTCCAATCAAGGCGGGGACCAGATTTATACCTGGGACGCTGCACCCCGTCGGGTACATGAGGGGTGTAATGTCCCCAAAGGATAGAGCAGTGCTGGCCCAGATGGAGGACGGAATCCTGGACTATAAGGTCGTCAGCTACAGCACCATGGTAAGCCCTCCTTGTATTTCGTTTTCCTTTAAGTTCATAAGTACAATGATAGAGCCTTCAGCCTTAAGGGGGCCTTCGGTTGCATGCGTAGATGCTAAGATTCCTTTGATTCTTGTTTGTTTGCAGGCTGCCCTGGCTGCCTCCGAGCAAGCCCGAAGGGCGGAGAAATCCGATGACGTGAACGCCACCCTTCGGAGGCAGCTCGAGGAAGCTGAGAAAACCCTCCGGCCAGAAAAGGAGGCCTTTCAGTGCATCCTTGATAACTCCAAGGTTGTGGCTAGGGCCGAAGGCAAAGCCCAGGCTGAGAAGACCGCAGCCTAGGCCGCCAAGGCAGCCGCCGAGAGAGCCGAACAGGCCAGGAAGGATGCAATTTCTGCCTTTGTTGCCGGAGGGTGGAAAGCCGGGGATCACAAACAATGGCTGTCCTCAGTGGTGGAGGCTACCGTTGATGATTGGGTTGGTGGCCCCGGTGCTGAATGGCTTGCCTGGAAGGGTAAGGATTATTACGACGGTGGTGAATTCTTCACCCAGAAGCTGGTTTACAGACGGCTGGCTAGGCACTTGAAGATTGAGCCAAAAGATTTTGACCCGGCGGCATATGGCCTTCCTCCCCTGCAGCCAGATGTAAGAGGTCCCCTCCCTCTGGGTGAAGAAAGGCTAGATTTGGAAGATTCTGAGCTGATGCAAGAAGTGCAGGATGAGGATGAAGGAGCCGGGGAAGACGTCACCTCCAAGGTGAAGGAGAATGCTGTAGAGGGTGCCCAGACCTAGGAATTTTCCTAAGTACAATCTTGTAATAGCTCTTAGGCCTCCGGCTTCGGCCATGTGTTGTGAATCAAACAATTTGTCCTGTACTTTAACATTTATATACATTTGTTTTGAATGAATGATGTGCCTTCGGGCTTTTGATGAGTTGCCTCCTCCTCGGGAATGAATGTACTATTGATGCCTTCTTCTGTAATGGATGTATGATTTTCTTTCTTTCACATGTTTGCTCGAAGGCCACAAGTTTGTGGACTTAGAAAAATTTTGAAGTGAAAAACCCATGTTGTCGCCTTCAGGCAAACCAGTCCTTTGATAGCCCCCGGTGAGCGTAGCTTGGGAATGCCTTCGGTTTGTAGCGGTTCCTCCGGGGGTTTGACAATTGTGGACATAGAGAATTTTCTAAGGAATATTTGACCATCAGCCTTCGGTCATGGAGTAGGATTACCGGAGGCTGCGAGATTGTGGACTTTGAATTTTTCTCAAAGAAAAATGGTTGTCATGCCTTCGGTTTGTAGAAGCTAGTTGAGTGACATAGTGATCAGTATTACCGAGAGGTCCACCTTTGTGGAATTAGTAAAATCTTGAGGTTGTTTCTTAATAGTTCTTGTGACTAGCCCTCGGTGATCTAGTAGATCCCTAGGAATTTGCCAGTCAGCCTTCGTGTATCTGAAGGTGTTGCACTCCCACCGAGGGGCACCATATCTAGGACTTAGGAAAATTTTTTCCTTGGGGGAGCCTTCGCAGAAAGGACCCAATGACTTGAGTAACTGTAACACTTGAGATTTAATATAAACGGATTAATAGTACTACTCATACAAACAGAGGTGCATCTCCTTTTAAGGGAGCTCATTACCCAAGAACTCCAAAGTTAAGCGTGCTCGCACGGGAGTAGTCTTAGGATGGGTGACCCCCTGGGAAGTTTCTCAGGGCGCGCACGAGTGAGGACAAAGTGCGCGTAAAAGGCTAGTGGCGGTTTGTGAGGACAGTACTATTGGTCCGGAGTAACTACCTTGGGTCCGGTGTGGCCGGGGTGTTACAGGTGGTATCAGAGCAACCCTGCGACAGTGTGCTGATCCGTTGGATATCGGGCAGACACCTAGCAGGGGGAAAGATTCTAGGATTTGATTGAGATTGGTTTAAGGGCGCAACGAGGACGTTGCGATCCTAAGTGGGGGTGATTGTAACACTTGAGATTTAATATAAACGGATTAATAGTACTACTCATACAAACAGAGGTGCATCTCCTTTTAAGGGAGCTCATTACCCAAGAACTCCAAAGTTAAGCGTGCTCGCACGGGAGTAGTCTTGGGATGGGTGACCCCCTGGGAAGTTTCTCAGGGCGCGCACGAGTGAGGACAAAGTGCGCGTAAAAGGCTAGTGGCGGTTTGTGAGGACAGTACTATTGGTCCGGAGTAACTACCTTGGGTCCGGTGGGGCCGGGGTGTTACAGTAACTCCCTTCGGCATGAGGTGTAGGCAGAGTTCAAAAACTTGGACTTAGCCAAATTGTGGTGAAGTTCGTTGGTGAGCTCTCTTTGTGTAATAATACCCTTCGGTAAAGAGTGTGGTGTGTGGATCATTGCCATCGAGGGCTTCTGTGTTCGGAGAACTGGCTTTCGGTCTTCATGTAGTGAAGCCTTCGGCCATGTAGCAGAATGTCTTTGAGTTTAGAGATTCCTTGCATTCTCAGAAAGAGCCTTCGGGAATATAACTCTGTTTTGTTGTAGAGCCTCCGGGAAATTTTCCAAGGAGTTCCTTCCCCCCCACACATCGTTTTTCTTTTCTTTTTATATGTTGTAGGAGGGGCATCAAGAAACTTGGTTTGTAGGAAAGGCTTGGTCTATATGGGAGGCAACAGAACAAACCGTTGGATCCCCCTTCGGGATTGACCTTCCGAGATCCCGAAAGGTTTGAGGGTCGTTTCCTCGGCCCGAGACATCGTCTGTTGCCTGCCTCCCCTTGGGGGATGGCGCGGAAAGCGCCTCGGTTTTGAAAGTCCTCCCCTAGCCCGAGACATGGTCTGTTGCCTGCTTCCCCTTGGGGGATAGCGCGGGGAGCGTTTCGTTTGTGAAAGTCAAATCCTGGGCCCGGGACATGGTCCGTTGCCTGCCTCCCCTTGGGGGATGGCGTGGAAAGCGTTTCAGGGAAGAGTTTTATTTGTGTGCGGAACACAAATAGCCAGGGGCACTTGGTACCTGCCGGGGCCGAGGGGTATTGTACCCCCCGTTTTTTTTATATGTATGAGTATGCATTAAACAATGTATGCATGGGAGCGTTCTCGAGGGGAACGGCTTATGTAAAAACACTTGGTGTTTTTAAGAGTGGTGGGTGTATCCCGCACGCTTGGTACTTGGTACCTTGATTGATGATGCTATATTCTATCCATCCTCATGAGAGGAAGGGGCCTTGGGCCGTTGATCACCCATATAGGTGAATGAAGAGGGCTTGGCCGCTCATATGTCTTCCGTACTTGGTACTTCGTGTTTGAACACGTTTTTTATTCTTCTGGAGAATAGGGGGCCTTGGGCCGTTGATGAAATACATAGATGATGAGGGCTTGGCCGCTCATATGTCATTGATAGAATTTGACTAGGTGGTGTACATTCCAATGCCTAGGGACTTCGGTCCCATTGGGGCGTTTCAGCTTGTAAGTCCCCGGTTTGATGATAGCTGAGACGATGTATGGGCCCTCAAACTTTGGGGCCATCTTTCCACCTTCGGTGGGCTGGCTGGCCTCCCTTCTTCGGAGGACGTAGTCCCCCACTTGAAATTCTCGGGAACGGACATTGGCTTCGATGTAGCCCTTCACTTGGCGCCTATAGTTTTCTGCCCTGAGGAAAGCTTGCTCTCGGTGTTCTGAGATGAGATGAAGGTCGAGGGCCATGTTGGCGTCGTTGACCCCAGGGTCGTATTGATCCACCCTTCGGGTAGGTAGAGTTACCTCCGTAGGGACCTTCGCCTCAAATCCATAACATAGGGAGAAGGGTGTTTCGCCGGTTGCTCGCCTAGGGGTAGTGCGGTAGGCCCAGAGAATGTTGTGGAGTTCTTCTACCCAGCCTCCCCCTTCGGCTTCAAGTTTCTTTTTTAGGCCCTCAAGCAACGTCCAGTTGGCGTTCTCCACTTGTCCGTTGCCTTGAGGGTAGGCAACCGAAGAGAATGTGTGTTTGATGCCCCATGCCTCTAGGAGGGCACAGAACGGGGCTGCCTCAAATTGAGTCCCGTTGTCGGAGATGATTTGTTGAGGGACGCCAAACCTTGTGAGAATGTTTTTGAGGACAAAGTGGCGGCACCTGGCCTCGGTGATGCTGGCGAGGGGTTCGACCTCTACCCATTTGGTGAAGTAGTCGATGGCCACGATGATGTACCTGTTGTTGGAGGTACTCCTCGGCAGAGGGCCTACTAGGTCAATGCCCAATCTGGAGAAGGGTATAGCAGTGCTGATGGGGGCATAGTTGACCGCTGGTCTGCCGGGGGCCTTCTGAAAGTGTTGACAAGCGGTACACCTTCAGGCAAGATTTGCGCAATCACGGGCCATGGTGGGCCAGAAGTAGCCTTGGACTATGAGCCTTCGGGACATGGAGAAGGGTCCCTGATGAGCTGAGCAAGTGCCACTGTGCACTTCCTCCATTGCGACTTCAGCTTCATCTTGATGAAGGCACCGAAGGAGGGTGCCGTTGTAAGATCTCTTGTAAAGGCTTCCATTCTCGAGGGTGTAGCTGGGAGCCCTCACCTTCGCTAGTTTGGCGCGGGCCTCATCCTCGGGAAGTCTCCCTTTGGTGATGAAGGTGATGATGTCGGAGATCTAGTCCTCCGGCCTTAAATGTATATTCATGATGGGGCTCGCATGTATGCTTGAGAGTCTGAGCTCCTCAATCTTTGCTATTTTGCAGAGGTGTTCGGGGGACTCAGCCGAGAGCTTGGAGAGAATGTCAGCCTCCGAGTTTTGAGCCCTCGGTATTTGGGTGAGAGAATGTGCCTCAAATACCTTAAGCAACTCCTTGGCCGCTTCCTTGTATTGTTTCATCCTCTCTTCCTTGGCCTCATATTCCCCGGAAATTTGGCCCACGACAAGGTTGGAGTCACACTTGACGTGGATCAACCTGGCTTTCAGATTTTCTGCCAACCGAAGGCCACAAAGGAGGGCCTCATATTCGGCTTCATTGTTGGACACTTTGAAGGAGAAGCGGATGACATAGTATGCGCGGAAGCCTTCGGGTGTTATGAGAACTACCCCTCCTCCACATGCTTTGACAGCCGAGGAGCCATCGGTATAGAGGGTCCACCACTCGTCAAGAGATGCCGAAGGCTCCTCGTCCACCGCTGACCTTGTCGTGCATTCCTTCACGAAGTCTGCCAGGGCTTGGCCCTTGATGGCAGGCCTCGGACGAATATCAATGTTGTATTGGCTAAGGAAGATAGCCCACTTCACCATTTTGGAGGAGCTGATGGGGCTCCTCATGAGGGTGCCAAGGGGTTGATGTGTGAGTACTTGGACCGGATGAGCTTGGAAATAATGTCCTAGCTTCTTGACGGTCCAAACAATGGCTAGCACCATTTTCTCCACAGGGGAATATCTGGGTTCTGCTTCCCTGAGGGTCTTGCTGACGTAGAAGATGGCATGCTGGATGTCGTCTTCCTCCCGGATGAGTACGAAGCTGATGGCAGCAGGGCTAACGCCAAGGTAGAGATATAAAGTTTCTCCCACCTTGGGTTTGGAGAGCACAGGGGGTGAAGAGAGGTACCGCTTCAGTTCGTCGAAGGCCTCCTGGCACTCGGCTGTCCATTGGAAGCCAGCCGTCTTCCTCATGATCTGAAAGAAGGGGAGGGCTTTCTCAGCTGATTTGGAGAGAAAGCGATTGAGGGCCGCCAATCGGCCCGTCAACCTTTGAACTTCTTTTACGTTGCGTGGGGGCTCCATGTTGATGATGGCCTGAATTTTTTCGGGGTTGGCCTCGATGCCCCTTCGGCTGACCATGTAGCCAAAAAACTTTCCTCCTTGCACGCCGAAGGTGCATTTCTTCGGATTCAACCGAAGGTTGAATTTCTGCATGATGGCGAATATTTCTCGGAGGTCTTCGGCGTGTGTGTTTGATTTTTTGCTTTTAACGATCATATCGTCAACGTAGGCCTCCATGGTGCGCCTTAGGACGGCTTGAAAGACCCTGGCGACCATACGGGTGTAAGTAGCACCGGAGTTCTTTAGGCCGAAGGCCATCACAAGGTAACTATAGATGCCTTCGGGAGTCATGAAGGCAGTTTTTTCAGCATCCCGCTCATGCATATAGATTTGGTGATATCCTCGAAAAGCATCGAGGAAAGGCATGATCTCACATCCCGCGGTCTCATCTACCAGTTGATCAATGTTTGGTAGAGGGAAAGGATCCATAGGGCACGCCTTATTCAAATCTGTGTAGTCAACACACATACGGAAGGTGGGTGGCTTCTGTGCAAGGACCACATTAGCCAACCATGAAGGGTATTTCACCTCCCGGATGTGCTTGATGGAGAGGAGCATGGAGACCTCTTTCTTTACAAAATCCCTTCTCTCGGCCGAGAGGGACCTTCTTCTTTGTTGCACTGGTTTGGCCGAAGGGTCCACCGCCAGGCGGTGGGTGATTAGGGGAGAGCACGGGTCGGGTTCGGGTGGGTCGGGTGTGCGGACCCCAAACCCATTCGGGTTTTATGATGTATATTTTGAACCCAACCCGGTGAGTTTCGGTTTCGGGTTTTTCGGATATTACTATTTCGGGTTTTTTCGGATATCGGATTGGATATCGGTTACTTCGGTTATATTTAAAACGCAAAAACTTTGCAAATTTACAAACTGTCCAGTACAGAATTACAATTTTCTTTTACAAAAAAAAAGTTGGTAGTGATCTGGAGCCCAACCGATTGAGTTGCACAAAGCTACAAATGCACAATTACAAACTACATGTCTAATTGTCTACTGCCTACTGGCTACATACTTCATACTTGATACTTAAATTACAAACCAAGCCCAGAAAAAGTTAATAGAGTACTTAGCAAAAACTACAAGGTTAACACCAAAGTTTAAAAACCATAGCATAAAGCTGCATAAGTGTTTACAAAGCAAAAACTATAAAGTATGACCACTTTCCAGTTTCCAATTCTCCTCAGTCCTCAGTCCAGCAGTCCTCAATAATCATCCTGCACATATAAACAAAGAGTCGGAAACTGAATAGCACTACATAGGCACATAGTCAGTCAAGTCAGATACTGAATATGGGTTATGGCCTTGTGGGTACTCGAAATCTGGAATACAATACATCCAAGTATCCAACAGTCCAACACCAAGACTTCCATAATCACAATCCATAAATTTATTAAATATAGGTTCAGATTGCCTCTTGTCTATTCAAACCAGTTTGGGGGCATCCAAAGTAGATAGTGGTGAGTTTCAAGCCATCTCATATTCTCATTATCTAAGATACAATTGAGGCCAAATCCAATTTACCACTACTACATCTAATACCAACCCAATCTTATTTCAGTATATGGTGGAAGCTTTCATCATAACCAAAATGGGAAGAACCACTTATGATGGAAAATATTTATATCACAAAGACAAATTTAAATGAAGAAGCACTTGTTCAGTTGTACTAGAAAACAAAGGGTGTGAAACTGAATAGCAGCAGAAAGTGAATAGGGGTTGTGGGCAACCTGGGAACTGGAATACAAGACACCCAACACTTACACTTCCATAAGACCATAAGTCCATAATTACAATTCACAGAGTTATTAAATATAGGTTCAGATTGCTTCTTGTCCATTCAAACCAGATTGAGGGCATCCAATGTAGATAGTGGTAGGTTTCAAGCCATCTCATATTCTCATTATGTAAAGATACAATGGAGGCCAAATCCAAATTACCACTACTACATCTAATACCAACCCAATCTTATTTCAGTATATGGTGGAAGTTTTCATCATAACCAAAATTTTCAGAAACTGAATAGCACCAGATACTGCATAATCTTATAAACTTATAATAATTAAGTAAACCATTAAATTGACTTGTGAAGGATCCATAGAAGATCCAGAGGCATTTTCAGAAGCAGCACATGTCCCATTTATTAAATCTGCAAAAACAAACAGATTTGTTAAGGCATCCTAAAAATATATAAACATTAAGCACATGTAAAAATAAAATAACCTGTTTCCAGCCTCTCAAGTTCATCAATATTTTCTTCAATTGACAGAGGTTGATTTTGCTTTCTCAACCAATCTTGAAACCAAATCAAAGCTTCCACTATTTTAGGAGTCAATGAACTTCTAAAGCAATCTAAAACCCGGCCACCAGTACTGAAAGTGGATTCAGAAGCAACTGTGGAGATGGGAACAACTAGAATATCTCTGGCCATTCTTGAGAGTATAGGGAATCTTTGACTATTTAATTTCCACCATCTTAATATATCAAAGTCTTTATCTTCCTCAAGAATAGCCTCACTCAAATAAATTTCCAACTCAGTTTTTTTCAAGCCCAACTGCCCACTCTCTAGTTTCTGTTTTTTAAGTTGTGCTTTGAATTTAGAGACTGGTCTTGCAGACTCTTCCTTACAAATCACTAAACCAGCAGGAGTTGAGCTTGATTCAGAGCTTCCACCAACACAATCTGTGTAATTACTCACATAATCTGAAAATAACTCAGTCAGAGCTACTTTAATACTTTCAAAAAACTTCTCACCCTTTTTTTCAGTATACAGAGCATTCAACTGAAAGGGCAGGTATTCAAACTTGTCCCTAGGGTCTAGAACATTTGCAAAGAATATCAGAAAGTTCATCTTTTTAGGATCTCCCCAATACTTATCTAGTTTGGATTTCATAGTACTTCCCATGCTACTTGTAGAAGGTCTATATGACTTCATCAAGTCCTGAAGGACCAGAAACAGATCAGACACTTCTGAGAAGAAAGTATTAGATGTAACATAGAGAGAGCCTGAAATCCTGAGTGTCATCTCATAGAAATTTTGAAGAACTGTGACCATAGACTCACAAGAAATCCAATCCATAGTATCTGGAGTATCAAGACCCAAATCAACTGAATAACTGCTTACATTCTCCTCATAGGCTTCAAAAACTTTTTCATTACATAAAGCTGACTTTAGCATTAGGTATGTGGAATTCCACCTAGTTGGAACATCAAGGTGTAGTCCACATTTAGCTTCCACCCCAATTAAGTCAGATATGTCCTTAAACTTTTGAAGCCTAGCAGGAGAATTCCTAACATACTTAACTACTTCCCTAACCCTAGACAGAGAAGTGTCAGCTTGCTTTAAACCATCTTGAACCGCCAAGTTTAGAATGTGGGCAATACATCTCATGTGAAGATACTGGACCTTAACAGAAGAGGCACCCCAAGATAATAGTTTTTTCTTGAAGAAGCCCACAGCTGTATCATTACTGCTTGCATTATCCACAGTAACTGTAAATATATTTTTCAGCCCCCACTCTAAAAGGCAGTTCTCAAGAGCCTTAGCAATGTACTCCCCTTTGTGAGAAGTAACTTGGACAAAGGAAATGATCTTTTTTTGAAGCTTCCACTGATGGTCTATGTAATGAGCAGTAATACACATGTAGTTGATCCTCTGTACAGAGGTCCATGTGTCAGTAGTAATACTTACCCTTTGTGTTGTCTCCCTAAATAGCCTTTTCAAATTAAGCTTCTCATCTAAGTAGATTTGGTAAATATCCCTTGCAATGGTCCACCTAGAATGGATTTTAAATCTAGGGCAAGCTATGGACATAAACTTTCTAAAACCCTGCCTGTCAACAAACCTAAAAGGAAGCTCATCAATTATATGCATTTCTGCCAGAGCTCTTCTAATTGCAGTTTGGTCAAACACCCAGGTTCCTAAAACCCCAGTAGGTTCTTAAGTAGGAATAACGACAGTGATTGGTTGGTAGGTTAAAAGGGCTTGCCTAGTGTCCTTAGAATGAGTCTTCATCAAACAACTAAGCATGTGGTTTCTTATAGATGAGGTGCCATGTTTTTTTGAATGACAACAATATACTCTTGCACAATATATGCATTTCCCTTTAACAAGAACTCCCTTTTCATAAAAAATCTTTACAAAGTGTTCCCATATCTTGGACCTGGATTCAACCTGTTTCCTCTTTTGGCCAGAACCAACAGGTATATCAGTCTGTTGAGTAGTATTAGCATTCTCTACAATGAGAGCTTCCACTGCAGGTTCTTGGCTTAGAGGAGGTTCACCAGATACATGCATGGAAACACAATCTTGACCATCCATCTATATAAGTAAATAAGTAATTAAGCACACACATAGGTAGTCAGGTAGATTAGGCTTCCACCCTTAAGCTTTCACAATTTTTTCAACACAGCTGGATGACAGTCAAATTTTATTCTTTAAGTTCATAAACATACAGTCTGGAACAATCAACTTGCTGATTTACAGAAGAAGTTAAGCAGTAGGCTTAATTCTTCCCTACAGACTTAGAAGAACCAATAGACTCTTACTACTCCTTTGAGTGTTAGAGTCACAAAGGTAGCTTCTTTTATATGCAAGAAATAATAGAGGCTTCAACTCTTTACCTTCCACACTTTACCTTTCAGAATACACAACAGGGCTAAGCCTGAGGCTCCATGCCTCCATCATCATTCATGTATGCACATATAAACATAGCTCATATACCTTTCTCATATGCATGTTGCAACTGTTGGTCCCGTTTGAGTTGGTAATCAGTCTAGAGGGGGGGGGGGGGGTGAATAGACTGATTCAAGTTTTTCAACTTTTCTCTAAGTCAGAGTTGACTTATCAGAGAGGGTCGAGTTCTGATGATCAGAACTGGTCTTGCAGCGGATAAGAGTTCCGGGTAGCCTCAAACAAGTGCTAGGCAAGTGCCTTTCTGATAACTCAGAAAACAAGATCTGCTGAACACAGATTCCAAGCCTTAGAGTTAAACAGTTAAAATCCTAAGTGCAGAAATTGAATGCAGTAAAGTAAATGACACCGGAGTTTTTATAGTGGTTCAAGGAACAACGCGTTCCTCTAGTCCACTGTTCCACTAAGCTTGTAAGGATCAATTACAACGCCTTAGTTCCTAGCACTTAAGAAGTTCTCCACGCCTTCTTCAAGCCTAGTTGTCACCCGGGATGCAGTCCTGCTTCCTGATGGCTGATCCTTTCACTCAGCTTCCCGGAAGTATCACCACTTCACTGCTGCAGTTACTTGGACGCCCTTCTTTGCAGAAGATGTTTTGAAAACAGTGTTTTCTCCAACTAGCTTCGTTACAAAAGATATGTAGTTGAAGTTCTTGAAGTGTTGAAGAACAGGATGAACTTTGCTGTGTGTTGGGTTTGAAGAGTGAGAATCTGAGTCTTCCCAACGTAAGCTAGTCTTGTTGATGAATGTGGAATTTGAATCTCAAGAGAGCTTGAAATATGATGAGCAAAAGTTCTTGCAAAAGTTCTGCAAAGAGTGTTCTTGTCCTGTTCTTCGGTTTGTAGCTTATATACTGGGGTTGTCTGCCCGTTGGAGGAGGAGACAACTGCATTAAATGCTCGTACTGTTGACTTGACCCACTGATTTGGAAGCTTTCTATTTTTATAATATATCTTCCAGATTTCTCGATCAATCATTTGCAATCAATCCAAACCGTATCAGGCTCATTTAATGGGCATTAAATGCTTTCCTTGGACGGAATATCTTCTAGCCGTTGATGAATTTCCCAGCCGTTGAAGGTAGCCTGAAATTCTTCTAAGTGTTAGTCGGATTCTGATACGTTGGATTCTGATGGCTTTCTGATGAGTAGTTCTGATGAAGTTTTGAATCGAGCTCTGGTGCGGGAACTCTGATGCTTTCTGATGTTGAGTTCTGATGTAGCTATACATCGAACTCTGATGACTCTCTGATGAGCAACTCTCATGACTTCCTGAGAGCAACTCTGAAAGCAGTTCTCATAGAGTATTTCTGATCAGATCCATAAAAGAGCAACTCTGATCGACGACTACAATAATACATACAGTTGAAAATTGTAAGGAATAAATGTAATTAGATTTTGATGATGCTATAGGATTAGAAAGTTAGAGTACCCCCAAATTAGATTTTATGTATTAGACTTTTCAATTGTAAGTATTAGTGTAGTCGACGATCAGAGTTGCTCTATTTTGGATCAGATCAGAAGTGCATCAGAACTGCTCGACCAGACTTGCTCTATGAGAACTGCTCCATCAGAGTTCTCTTACCGGAAGTCCATCAGAGGTGCATCATGAGAGTTGCTGATAAGCCTAGACATCTGATAGCCGATGAGAACTACAGATCAGAAGCACTCATCAGCGGATCTATCAGAGTCAGAGTTCAGTCAGAGATCAGAAAGCCATCAGAACTCAACTCATCAGAAAGCCATCAGAATTCAATACTTCAGAAGAGCCTGATCAGAGCTCGACGAACACTTAGAAATTTTCAAGCAACATCCAACAGCTATGAATTCAACGGGTAAAAACATCCAACGGCTAGAAGACTGTGCCTGAAAGGAAAGCATTTAATGCACATTAAATGAGCCTGATACGCTGAAGGATTGATTGCAAATGATTGACCAAGGAATCCGGGAAGATATATTTTAAAAATAGAAACCTTCCAAAAACGGCGGTCAAGTCAACTGTACGCGCATTTAATGCAGTTGTCTCCTCCTCCAACGGGCAGACAACCTCAGTATATAAGCTACACACCGAAGAACTGAAAAACAACTTTGCTACAACTCCTACACATCATCATTCAAGCTCTCTTGAGATTCAAATTCTACAACCTTCAACAAGACAAGCTTACGTTGGGAAGATTCAAACTCCAAATCTCTCATCCCCAACAAACAAGCAAAGTTCATCCTGTTCTTCAACACTTCAAGAACTTCATCAAACATCATTTGTAACGAAGCAAGTTGGAGGAAAAACTCTGTTTTTCAAAAGGATCTTCTGAAAAGAAGGGCGTCCAAGTAACTGCAGTAGTGAAGTGGTGATACTTCCGGGAAGCTGAGTGAAAGGATCAGCCATCAGGACGTGGAACTGCATCCTGGGTGGCATCTAGGCTTGAAGAAGACGAGGAGTGCTTCTTGAGTGCTAGGATTTAGCTTTGTAACCGATCTACTTCAAAGCTAGTG
Source organism: Cuscuta epithymum (assembly GCA_945859915.1). Taxonomy (NCBI): domain Eukaryota; kingdom Viridiplantae; phylum Streptophyta; class Magnoliopsida; order Solanales; family Convolvulaceae; genus Cuscuta; species Cuscuta epithymum. The sequence goes on along the minus strand of CAMAPF010000011.1, from coordinate 6,210,273 downwards.
GAACAGTGGACTAGAGGAACGAGTTGTTCCTTGAACCACTATAAAATATCCGGTGTCATTTACTTTACTGCAATTTATATTTCTGCACTTAGGATATTAACTGATTAACTCTAAGTCTTGGAATCTGTGATCAGCAGATCTTGTTTTCAGAGTTATCAGAAAGGCATTTGCCTTAGTGTTTCTGAGGCTACCCGGACAGATCAGAATCCGCTGCCAAGGCCAGTTCTGATATCAGAACCAGCCTTTCTCTGTCAACAGAATCAGACCTTCTCTGATAAGTCAGTTTTGACTTTGAGAAAAAGTTGAAAAACCAATCAGTCTATTCACCCCCCCCCTCTAGACTGATTACCATATTAAACGGGACCAACAAAAATTCTAATACACAAAATCTAATTGGGGTACTTTAAAGTTCTAATCTAATTATCCTAGCATCATCAAAATCTAAATACATTTATTCCTTACAATTTCCCCCTTTTTGATGATGCCAAAACCCTTAAGCTATTTCCAGAGAAGTGCCTTTCACCATGAAGGAAAATAAGTTAAAAATGAACTTTCATTTAAAATCTTGGTGGGCACTTGGCATAGGAAAATAGAAAGAGTAAGATACAATCAATCACGCAAGCAATTAAAAGCAATTAAAAAGCAGTAAAAGACACATAAATTGATATTGCCATGCAAATTAGAGGCAAACTGGTTATTTTATATATATCAGATGTTACAGAAATAACCAAGATAAGACAAAGTTTTAGGAGTCATCCTCATCTACCTGTGCTTCTGCTTCATCAATCTTCTTCAGTATAGCATTGACCTTAGCTCTGATAGAAGCCAAATTCCTTGGATTTTGACACTCATGCCAGTGAGGTGCGAGCTTGCAGTCTAGGTAGTTTCTGATGGCTTCTGATATGTCATTTCCAGGAATCACTTTCATCCGCCACCAAACATCTGCTTCTTGCATTGAACCACCATGGTTTATGATAATCGTTCCATCATTATCCAAAATGAGATTTTCTTGTTGTATTGGGGTCATATGCTTCTTCATTTCATGAAACTGGGCAGCATCAGGTTTGGCTAAATCACTGTTGAGCCATTGAGCCAGAGTGAGTGAGGAAGTTTTCTTCTTTCCTTTCTTGGAGCGAGGAGGAGTTGGTCTATGAATACCAGCAGCAATCTGCTTCTGCCTGGCTCTCTCTAAGTATATCGTAGGATCAGGCGTACCAGAGATAGGGATCAGAGCTCTGGTGCTTGTACCTTCTGGTGCAGTTCTGATAGTTTCTGAAGGTTTTCTGATATCTTCCCCCTTTTTGGCATCAACAAGATCACCAAGCAGGAGTCCGATTTCGGAGAATTCGGTAGCATTATTGTCTTTGATAGCTTCAAGTGCACATGGGAGTGTCTGAGTCACAGAGGCCAGACCTTCTATCAGCTCTTTCTGTTTGCCCACAGCTGATTGAATATCCTTGGTTGTAGCCTCAAGAAGAGTTAGCTTGTGATCTCTTTCCTTTCCACTGTTGATCAGCTTAAGACCAAACTCTTTGTTTGTCTTGCAGATTTCCTCCACATCAGTCAGATGCTCTGCATTCTTGTCATGAGACCACTGTAGGGTATCAACAGCATCAGAGAGTTCTTGGATGGCCTTGTCCTGGGCTGTCAGAGTCTGAGATTGCGAGAACAGGACAGTATGAAGGCTAGCAACCTCTGTGGCTATGCTATCAACCTTGTCATTTGAAGTCTTCATGTAGCTCAAGAAGGTAGTTGTCAACTGAGAAAGAGCGGTTGAGATTTTGTCAAGTCCTGACTCAATGTTGTACTGTACCAAATCAAGGTGAGCATCATGCTTCTGATTCAGTACAAGCAACTTGTTCAGTCCAGCCACCATCTGATCGCCAAAGTCTTCAGCTGATTCCACAAACTCCTGGAAGGGGATGAGGACAGCTTTTGGTGGTTCTGGCTGAGGTATATTATTGACCTGCGGTTGAGGTTGAGCAGGAGATGGAGGAGGAGTAGGAGTCTTTCTTTTGTTGGATTGGAGATCACCAGCCATTGAAGCTGTGAGAAAACCATCATTGTCTTCAGTTGAGGAAAGAATCCTTACAACGGGCTCTCTTTTTGGTGTGGATGCAGCAGAGTGTTGGGTGGAGGGCGGTTTGGAGGATTTCTGATGAGGAATATGTGAAGCTGGTTTGGATCTCTGAGGAGGTGAAGCTTGTAGGGCGGGGGTTTGCTGATGTTGAGGTGACGGAGGAGGTGATGGTGAGCAGCTTCTGATGGGGGTTATCTGGTGGCAGGGTGAAGGTTGTTTAGGTGAGGACGGTTTCTTAGGTGATGGAGTTTTCTTGGGTGTGGCTATTGGTGAATTTGGAAGAGGTTGAGGGGATGGAGGTGGAGTTGTGGTTGGTGTGATTGGTTTGGGTGAAGGGGATTTGGGAGGTGATGGAAGTTGAGCAGGAGAATTAGGAATTACCGCAAGTTCCTGGTGCTGAGATTTCCTCCAATCAGTGATCAGATTTGCAAAGATCAGCTCTGCATCAGAAGGTCCTCCAGCTTGCTGTTGAGGTTCAAGAGAATCCTTCATTGTCTTCTCCACCAGCCAAGCTTCAAAGATAGGTACCTCTTGTTCAGTGAGAGGAGGAACAGCTGATGCAGCATGTTCTATTGCAGTAGTAGCAGTCAAACGACCTTTGCCTTTGAAATTCCTCTTTTTCTCAGCTAAGACAGACTCCAGAAAGGAAATATCAGTGCACTTGGACACATCATCAGTTCCGGTCCAGTTGAACACTTCCTTTTCTTCAGCAGAATAGAAACCAAACCGTTGCAAAATGTTGGAGAGTGGTCCCAATCTCCACTTCCTCCATTCTAGTACTCTGGTGAACTGCTTGTTCAGAGCAGCAAGGATGTCATCTTGAATTTCATCCTCTGGAGTTGGAAGTACTGGAGAGATAGAGATATGCAAGTCTTGTTCTGTGGAGGGTTGGGCTTCTGATGCAGGTTCCCCCTGAGCATCAGTCTTCTCTGGCGCTGGTTCTTGTGCAGCATCCAACTCTGATGCTGGTTCCCCCTGGGGTTCTGATTCCTTGGGGGGAGAGTTGGTCTTCTTCTTCTTCTTCTTCACTCTGATAGGAGACTTTGAGCTATCAGAGTCACTTTGAATGACAGCTTTTCTTCTCCTCTTTTGTCTCAACTTTTTGACAGGAGCCACAGCTGGTGCATTCTTCTCTGATGCTTCCTCCTCTGATGCAGGTTTCTCAGGTGTTGTCTCCTGCTGCTTTTGAGGCTTCTTCTTGGAAACACCTTTGGACTTGGCAGCCAGTTTTTCTCTTTTCTCCTCTAGTCTTTGCTCCCTTTTCAGTTCTGCAGCTACGGCTATATGGAGCTTTGGTGAGGCAGTGAGAAAGACGAGTTTGGAATGGTCAACTTTGGAAGAATTCCTGAGCTTCAATCCTTGATTTTTGATGACTTGAGAGATGAGGAGACCATGACCCATCTTGGTTGAGAATAGACCAGTCTCCTTGTCCTTCTTTTTCACAGATTCAGAGATGGATCTGAGAATCACCTTTCCCCAGTCAACGTTCATACCCCGATGAACTGCATAAATCGCCTTGGCGTTTGCATTGTTCATCTCATCTGTGGATCCGGTCTTGCACCACAAGCATCTGTGCATGATGCTGACTAGCTTTTCATAGTCCTTCTTCAGTAGACATTTCTTCATATACAGTTTTTCTACTCCAGTGACCTCTGGCCTGCAGTAGGTGTCAACAAAGGTCTCTACAGCGATGTCCACTGTGTCTAGATCAATCAGGGTTGGAGTATCCGGATCTTGAGAGTCGAGTTGAACACCAAAGAACTCGTTTAGAGCGTCGGCGTCAATCTTCAAGTCCTTGCCTTGAACTTGAGAGTGAATGGCTTCTTCGGTGATAGTGGCGTTCAGATAGAACTCGGCTACATCCATGGTGCTGAATTCTTCATATGGATGAGCAACAATCTTGCTTAGTTGGGAATCGTGCATCCCCTGGATGATTTTCTTCATCCGCTTCTGATTTTCTGCCAACAGGGGCAATGCGGACATGTCAACTCGCATGCCTGTAACAATATTGTTCACAAGAGTCTTGACTTCCTCTTTGGAAAGATCGTTGATGTTTATGAACTTCATTTTCAGGTTAGTGAAGGGTTTGAGAAGGAAAGTTCGGAGTTTAGAGAGATAAAGCTTGAGGACGGAGAGTAGAATTGCAGTAGCGATTTAGGTTTCAGAATGAGTATATATGAATTTGGGTTAGTGGACGTTTGATATAATTTGGGGTTTCGAGGTCGCATTACATGGATTGTGGGCGGAAAGCCGTTTTCCAAAAATGGTAATAACTACCGGGGGTAAAATAGTAACTTCCGGTCCATTTAAGTGTACTCGCCCGCATTTCAGAAAATTTTCTAAGTCCACAGCCACTCTGATGAATAACAGTCCATATATCAGAGAAGGGGTATTCTGATACAGGGTCCTCTGATGGATAAGTGTATCAGAGGTGGGGAATTCTGATGGATCCACATCTGATGCTTCTGCAACTCTGATTCAAGCTTCTGACGGTTAAGAGCTCAGGTATCAGAGATGGGGTGTTCTGATGAATCCACATCTGATACTTCTGCAACTATGATTCAAGTATCTCTGGGAAGATCATCCATCATTCCCAATTCTTCCCTTAGCTTGTTAAACCTTGCCTCAGAGAGATGTTTGGTTAGGATATCTGCAAGCTGGTCTTCAGTTGGAACATGCTCAATTGAAATGTGTTTCTTCTCCACATGATCTCTGACGAAGTGATGTCTGATCTCAATATGCTTTGTCCTGGAATGCAACACCGGGTTCTGAGTGATGGCAATAGCACTTGTATTGTCACACAGCAGCTTGATCTCCTTTGCTTGAACTCCATAATCCTTGAGTTGTTGCTTCATCCAGAGCAATTGAGCACAGCAGCTTCCAGCAGCAATATACTCAGCTTCAGCAGTGCTAGTTGAGATTGAATTCTGCTTCTTGCTAAACCAGGAGACAAGTCTCCCACCTAGCAGTTGGCAGTGACCAGAGGTGCTCTTTCTGTCTAATCTGCAACCTGCAAAATCTGAGTCAGAGTAACCAATTAGTTCAAAGTTACCTCCCTTGGGATACCATAGTCCTGCATTTGGATTTCCTTTGATATATCTGATAATCTTCTTAGCAGCAACTAGATGGCTCTCCTTGGGCTTTGATTGGTATCTAGCACAGATTCCTACTGCAAAAGCTATGTCTGGTCTGCTTGCAGTTAGATAGAGGAGAGATCCAATGATTCCTCTATATGTAGTGGCATCTACATCCTTTCCTTCATCATCAGGTCCAATTCCTTGAGATGCATTCATAGGAATTTTGACTGAGGCCTTTCCATCTACTCCAAACTTCTTGATTAGGTCTCTGGTGTATTTTCCTTGATTGATAAAGATTCCTTCTGGAATTTGCTTGACTTGCAATCCAAGGAAATAACTTAATTCTCCCATCATGCTCATTTCAAACTTCTTCTGCATAACTTTAGAAAACTTTTTGCACAATTCTGGATTAGTGCTTCCAAATATAATATCATCAATATAGATTTGCACTAACAGAATATGATTAGCAACAGAAATTTGAAATAGAGTCTTGTCAACCTTTCCTTTAGTAAACCCATGGTTCACTAAGAATAGGGACAATGTGTCATACCAAGCTCTGGGAGCTTGCTTAAGACCATAGAGGGCCTTTCTGAGCTTGTAGACACAAGAAGATTGAGTAGGAATGATAAAACCTGGAGGTTGTTCAACATAGACTTCCTCTTCCAGTTCTCCATTCAGGAATGCACTCTTGACATCCATCTGGTAGACTTTGATGTCATTGTAAGCAGCATAGGCTAGGAAAATTCTGATTGCTTCCAGTCTTGCGACAGGTGCAAAGGTCTCATCAAAATCTATGCCTTCTTCTTGACAGTATCCTTTTGCTACCAGCCTTGCTTTATTCCTTACAATGTTGCCTTCTTCATCAGCTTTGTTCTTGAATACCCATTTGGTTCCAATGACATTCTGATGCTTTGGTCGAGGAACAAGTTTCCATACTTTATTCCTTTCAAACTGTGTCAGCTCTTCTTGCATTGCATTGATCCAATCTGAATCCTCTAGAGCTTCTTCTACACTCATTGGTTCCATCTGAGATATACAGCAGGTGAACATGGCTTCTCTTCTAGATGCAGATCTGGTCCTTACTCCACTGGTAACTTGACCAATCACTTGATTAGGAGGATGATCTCTTAACCAAGTTAGATCAGGTTCTGGTAGTTGTTGTCTAGGCAACTCTGATGATTCATCTTCTGATTCTTCATCTTCCTCTTTGTCTATCAGAATTGGATTAGTAAGAGGAGTTGAGATTCCAGGATTGATGGTGACCTCTTCTGATGGTTCTGAACTTTTGTCTTCAAGATTGATTTTCTGCAGGGTTTCTGATAGTTCTTCTGCAGAGGTGCTATCATCAAACTTGACATGAATGGATTCTTCAACTTGTATAGTTCTTTTGTTAAGTATTCTATAGGCTTTGCTTGAACTTGCATCCAAACACATGGAAGTAGCTGATGTTTGGTTTCCTTCCTTTCCACAGCTCGTAGGGGGTCTTCTGATGATTCTTGTGGATCATGCTTCTATTCTGAGTGTAGCATGCAGTGTTGATTGCTTCAGCCCAGTATCTTATGGGCAATCCTGATTCTGCAATCATAGTTCTTGCAGCTTCCTTCAGTGTTCTGTTTCTTCTTTCTGCAACACCATTTTGTTGGGGTGTTCTGGCGGCAGAGAGTTGATGTAATGTGCCATTCTGATCACAGAAGTCCTTGATCACCTTGTTGACAAATTCAGTTCCTCTGTCAGATCTGATTGTCCTAACCTTCATGTTCTTCTCAGTATGAAGTTGCTTTAACAGAGATGGCAACTTCTGAAGAGTTTCATTCTTCTTTGTTAGGAACACAGTCCATGTGTATCTTGAGTAGTCATCAACCATAACAAGAGTATATCTTTTTCCACCAACACTGGGAGTTTCAACTGCTCCAAATAAATCCATGTGGATCAGATTTAGAGGACAAATAGAAAGATCTCCAGCTATGGGTTTGAATGAAGTCTTCACTTGCTTGCCTTTTTGACAAGCACTGCAGAGGGTCTCCTTCTTGTAGACAATGTCAGGCAGACCATCTACAATGTGTTCTCTTGCCAGTTTGTTGATGGTTTTGAAATTCAGGTGGCTAAGCTTCTTGTGCCAGTCCCAGCTTAGCTTTGAATTGTCTTTTGCTATCAAGCAGGTTCCATCTTTTGCTGTTTGCCAATCAACAACATAGATGTTCTTTCTTCTCTTAGCTGTAAGAACCACTTCCTTGGTTGTCTCATGCTTGACATAACATAAGGTCTTGGTGAATTCAACTGTGTAGCCTTTGTCACAGAACTGGCTGGCACTCAGCAGATTGAACTTCAGACCTTTGACATATGAGACGTCTTCAATGATTATCTGGTTCTTGATCAGCTTCCCTCTTCCTTTTGTTTGACCATCCTTGTCATTTCCTCCAAAAGTGACTCGTGGTCCATTGATTTTCTGGAACTCTGATAGGCAACTCTTGTCACCTGTCATGTGCCTGGAGCATCCACTATCAATAAACCATTTGTAAGGAATAAATGTAATTAGATTTTGATGATGCTATAGGATTAGAAAGTTAGAGTACCCCCAAATTAGATTTCATGTATTAAAGTTTTCAATTGTAAGTATTAGTGTAGTCGACGATCAGAGTTGCTCTATTTTGGATCAGATCAGAAGTGCATCAGAACTGCTCGACCAGACTTGCTCTATGAGAACTGCCCCATCAGAGTTCTCTTAGCAGAAGTCCATCAGAGTTGCATCATGAGAGTTGCTGATAAGACTGGACATCTGATAGCCGATGAGAACTACAGATCAGAAGCACTCATCAGCGGACCTATCAGAGTCAGAGTTCAGTCAGAGATCAGAATACCATCAGAACTCAACTCATCAGATAGCCATCAGAATCCAACATATCAGAAGAGCCTGATCAGAGCTCGACGAACACTTAGAAATTTTCAAGCAACATCCAACAGCTATGAATTCAACGGGTAAAAACATCCAACGGCTAGAAGACTGTGCATGAAAGGAAAGCATTTAATGCACATTAAATGAGCCTGATACGCTGAAGGATTAATTGCAAATGATTGACCAAGGAATCCGGGAAGATATATTTTAAAAATAGAAACCTTCCAAAAACGGCGGTCAAGTCAACTGTACGCGCATTTAATGCAGTTGTCCCCTCCTCCAACGGGCAGACAACCTCAGTATATAAGCTACACACCGAAGAACTGGAAAACAACTTTGCTACAACTTTTGCTCATCATCATTCAAGCTCTCTTGAGTTTAAAATTCTACAACCTTCAACAAGACAAGCTTACGTTGGGAAGATTCAAACTCCAAATCTTTCATCCCCAACAAACAAGCAAAGTTCATCCTGCTCTTCAACACTTCAAGAACTTCATCAAACATCCTTTGTAACGAAGCAAGTTGGAGGAAAAACTCTGTTTTTCAAAGGATCTTCTGAAAAGAAGGGCATCCAAGTAACTGCAGTAGTGAAGTGGTGATACTTCCGGGAAGCTGAGTGAAAGGACCAGCCATCAGGACGTGGAATTGCATCCTGGGTGGCAGCTAGACTTGAAGAAGGCGTGGAGAACTTCTTAAGTGCTAGGAACTAAGCTTTGTAACCGATCTACTTCAAAGCTAGTGGAACAGTGGACTAGAGGAACGAGTTGTTCCTTGAACCACTATAAAATATCCGGTGTCATTTACTTTACTGCAATTTATATTTCTGCACTTAGGATATTAACTGAGTAACTCTAAGACTTGGAATCTGTGTTCAGCAGATCTTGTTTTCAGAGTTATCAGAAAGGCATCTGCCTTAGTGTTTCTGAGGCTACCCGGACAGATCAGAATCCGCTGCCAAGGCCAGTTCTGATATCAGAACCAGCCTTTCTCTGTCATCAGAATCAGACCTTCTCTGATAAGTCACTTCGGACTTAGAGAAAATTTGAAAAACGAACCAGTCTATTCACCCCCCCCCCCCTCTAGACTGGTTACCATATTAAACGGGACCAACAAGTGGTATCAGAGCCTCCTTGTTCTTGTAATCTTTTAGGTTACTCTCTGAACAAAGATCCACTTGTTCTTAGCCTCTCCTTATTTATTATAATGGATAATTCTCTTGCAAAGCATCTTATGTTCACAGATCAGAAGTATGATGATTGGAAGATCAGAATGAAGGCACATCTATGTGCTCTTCATGATGAAATGTGGGAAGTCTTGGAAAATGGCCCCTTTATCCAGTTCATGAAGATCAATCCTGCTCACTCCATTGATAACTCTCAGCCCCAGATGATTGAGAAAGCCCGGTCAGAATGGACCAAGGAAGAGAAGAGGCAGTACAATCTAGATAATATAGCCAAGGACATCCTTTACAAGGCTATTGATGAAAGATACTTTAACAGAATCAAGAAGTGCAGAACTGCCAAAGAAATCTGGGATAAGCTGGATGAGATTGGAGCAGGAGATGAACAAGAAAGAGACAACAAGCTGACCATTGCAATGAAGAAGTTTGATGACTTCAAACTCCTACCAGAAGAATGCATTGCTAAGATGCATGAGAGATTGCTGATTCTCATCAGTGAGATTTCTGAGCTTGGGAAGGAGCTCACCATCAAAGAGGTCAACATGAAGATCCTCAGGGGACTGCCTTCAGCTTGGAAGATGAAGGTGATTGCAGTCCAGGAAAGCAAGAACATCAAGACTTATGCCACTGAGAAACTCATCTCTGATCTCAAGGCTTATGAGTTTGAGATGCATGAAGAGAAGGAAGAAGTTCCTGATGAGAGGACCACCACTGCTCTCACTGCTAGCACCTCAAAGGTAAGTGACTTTGACCCTTCTACTCTGTTATCTGATGAGTATATGGCTGCTTTTGCCAGAAAGTTTAAGAAGTTTATGAAGAAAGATGGAAGGAGTCCATCTTCCATCAGAAGACCACATCAGAAGACCAAGTCCTCTGAAAGCAATGGAGAGTACCTCTGCTACAACTGCAGACAGCCTGGGCACTTCAAAGCAAACTGCCCCTATCCAAGAGTGTCCAAGAAGCAAGGACATGAAGATGAAAAGAAACCAGATGATCAACACAGAAGAAGAAGAGCATTTGTCTCAGAACAAGCTGAGAGAGATCCACTCTCTGAATCAGAGTCCAGCTCAGACTCCGACTCTGATGAAGCATTCTGCTGCTTGGATGCAGAAACTGAAGACCTTTGCCTCATGGCACAATCAGATGATGAGGTATGCTCTACTTCTAATTCTATTTCCTCTTCGGTAGGCACAGCCTTAAATGATGATCCAATGTCATCATTCTGGGAAGAGTTCCAAACTATCCAAGCCACTTATTCTTTTGTTAAAGAAGAGAACAGTAGGCTGAAAGTTGATATCTCTGATCTAAGGAAAGAGACTGAGTGTAAACTTAATCTCTTAACTGAGGAAAGAGATAGACTGAAAGCTGAAAATGAGTCTCTTCTGAAAAGAATAAGAGACATTGAGGAACTTGAGAGTAGATATAATAGCCTTCTGAAGATGCAATCTTCCATGAAGAATATTGGTGACTCTCATAACTTCACCTCTGGCCTTGGATATGTTGAACCAGAGTCTGGTGAGCCTTCTGTAAGGCCTAGCACCCGGGTTGCTAAAGCTAAAAAGGTCATAGTGCCACAGACTCTGAGCCCCAATTGCCATGCTAGTACTTCTGGTACTAAAGTTGTTCATGAGAAGGTCATACCAGAAAAACAAACTCTAAAGGCCAAACCAAAACAAAGTTTGAAAACTAATGAACCTGGCAGACACTCTAACAAAAGGAAAAGTTTTCAGAACAATAATAATCAACGGCCTAACCCTATCAGACAATCTCATGACAATGGTATCAGAAACTGCTATCAGAAAGGCAGATATCAAGAGAAGATTAACTATAGGCAGAAGAGGTTGTCTGGTCAACCTCAGAAGTCTAAAGTTAAGCGCTCCTCTGATCTTGATAGTATATGGGACTTCTTTCCAACAAAGAAGGCTATGCAGAAGTATGCAAACAGAAAGCATGATCCTCACAAGCATCTGCCCAAAGTGAATCATACATCTGTTTACTACAACTACCAGGTGGACAATGGGTACCATCCACCAAGGTTTCAGTTGATGAGACCAAAATGGTACCAACTACCAAGACTGCATTACCCCCCAGGACCCAACATCGCTTGGGTACCTAAATCCTCCTTTTGATCTTGCAGGAACAGTGTGCTGGAGCTATCTCAGAACAAGAATGGTATATTGATAGTGGATGCTCCAGACACATGACAGGTGACAAGAGTTGCCTATCAGAGTTCCAGAAAATCAATGGACCCAGAGTCACTTTCGGTGGAAATGACAAGGAAGGGCAAACAAAAGGAAGAGGGAAGCTGATCAAGAAACAGATAATCATTGAAGATGTCTCATATGTCAAAGGTCTAAAGTTCAACTTGCTGAGTGCTAGCCAATTCTGTGACAAAGGCTACACAGTTGAATTCACCAAGACCTTATGCTATGTCAAGCATGAGACAACCAAAGAAGTGGTTCTTACAGCCAGGAGAAGGAAGAACATCTATGTTGTTGACTGGCAAACAGCAAAAGATGGAACCTGTCTGATAGCAAAAGTCAATTCAAAGCTAAGCTGGGACTGGCACAAGAAGCTTAGCCATCTGAATTTCAAAACCATCAACAAACTGGCAAGAGAACACATTGTAGATGGTCTGCCTGACATTGTCTACAAGAAGGAGACCCTCTGCAGTGCTTGTCAAAAGGGAAAACAAGTAAAGACCTCATTCAAACCCATAGCTGGAGATCTTTCTACTTGTCCTCTAAATCTGATCCACATGGATTTATTTGGACCAGTTGAAACTCCCAGTGTTGGTGGAAAAAGATATACTCTTGTTATGGTTGATGATTACTCAAGATATACTTGGACTATGTTCCTAACCAAGAAAAATGAAACTCTTCAGAAGTTGCCATCTCTGTTAAAGCAACTTCAAACTGAGAAGAACATGAAGGTCAGAACAATCAGATCTGACAGAGGAACTGAATTTGTCAACAAAGTGATCAAAGACTTCTGTGATCAGAATGGTACATTCCATCAACTTTCTGCTGCCAGAACACCCCAACAAAATGGTGTTGCAGAAAGAAGGAACAGAACACTGAAAGAAGCTGCAAGAACTATGATTGCAGAATCAGGATTGCCCATCAGATACTGGGCTGAAGCAATCAACACAGCATGCTACACTCAGAATAGAAGCATGATCCACAAGAATCATCAGAAGACCCCCTACGAGCTGTGGAAAGGAAGAAAGCCAAATATCAGCTACTTCCATGTGTTTGGATGCAAGTGCTATATTCTAAACAATGGAAAGGAGAATCTGAAAGTATTTCAAGAAAAAGCTGATGAAGGTGTATTCTTAGGCTATTCAAGCTCAAGCAAAGCCTATAGAGTACTCAACAGGAGAACTATACAAGTTGAAGAATCCATTCATGTCAAGTTTGATGATAGCACCTCTACAGAAGAACTATCAGAGATCTTGGAGAAGATTAATCTTGAAGATAAGGTTTCAGAACCATCAGAAGAGGTCACCATCAATCCTGTATTATCAATTCCTCCTGTCAATCCAATTCTGATAGACAAAGATGAAGATGAAGAATCAGAAGATGAACCATCAGAGCTGCCTAGACAGCAACTGTCAGAACCTGATCTAACTTGGTTAAGAGATCATCCTCCTAATCAAGTGATAGGTCAAGTCACCAGTGGTGTTAGGACCAGATCTGCATCAAGAAGAGAAGCCATGTTCACCTGCTGCATATCTCAAATGGAACCAATGTGTGTGGAAGAAGCTCTAGAAGATTCAGATTGGATCAATGCAATGCAAGAAGAGCTGACACAATTTGAAAGGAATGAAGTATGGAAACTTGTTCCCAGACCAAAGCATCAGAATGTCATTGGAACCAAGTGGGTATTCAAGAACAAAGCAGATGAAGAAGGCAACATTGTAAGGAATAAAGCAAGGCTTGTAGCAAAGGGATACTGTCAAGAAGAAGGCATAGATTTTGATGAGACCTTTGCACCTGTAGCAAGACTGGAAGCAATCAGGATATTTCTAGCCTATGCTGCTTACAACGACATCAAGGTCTACCAGATGGATGTCAAGAGTGCATTTCTGAATGGAGAACTTGAAGAGGAAGTTTATGTTGAACAACCTCCAGGTTTTGTCATTCCTACTCAATCTTCTTGTGTCTACAAGCTCAGAAAGGCCCTCTATGGTCTTAAGCAAGCTCCCAGAGCTTGGTATGACACATTGTCCTTATTCTTAGTGAACCATGGGTTTACTAAAGGAAAGGTGGACAAGACTCTTTTTCAAATTTCTGTTGCTAATCATATTCTGTTAGTGCAAATCTATGTTGATGATATTATATTTGGAAGCACTAATCCAGAATTATGCAAGAAATTCTCTCAAGTTATGCAGAAGAAGTTTGAAATGAGCATGATGGGAGAACTCAGTTACTTTCTTGGATTACAAGTCAAACAAGTACCAGAAGGCATCTTTATCAACCAAGGAAAGTACACCAGAGATCTTGTTAAGAAGTTTGGAGTAGATGGAAAATCTTCAGTCAAAATTCCAATGAATGCCTCTCAAGGCATTGGACCAGATGATGAAGGCAAAGATGTTGATGCAACAACTTATAGAGGAATCATTGGATCTCTCCTCTATCTGACTGCAAGCAGACCAGACATAGCTTTTGCAGTAGGAATCTGTGCCAGATACCAATCAAAGCCAAAGGAGAGCCATCTAGTTGCTGCTAAGAAGATTATCAGATATATCAAAGGAAATCCAAACGCAGGACTATGGTATCCCAAGGGAGGTAATTTTGAACTAATTGGCTATTCTGATTCAGATTTTGCAGGTTGCAGATTGGACAGGAAGAGCACTTCTGGTCATTGTCAATTGCTAGGTGGGAGACTTGTCTCCTGGTTTAGCAAGAAGCAGAATTCAATCTCAACTAGCACTGCTGAAGCTGAATACATTGCTGCTGGAAGCTGCTGTGCTCAATTGCTCTGGATGAAGCAACAACTCAAGGATTATGGAGTGCAAGCAAAGGAGATCAAGCTGTTATGTGATAACACAAGTGCCATTGCCATCACTCAGAATCCTGTGCTGCATTCAAGAACCAAGCATATTGAGATCAGACATCACTTCATCAGAGATCATGTGGAGAAGAAGCACATCTCAATTGAGCATGTCCCAACTGAAGACCAGCTTGCAGATATCTTAACCAAACCTCTCTCTGAGGCAAGGTTTAACAAGCTAAGAGAAGAATTGGGAATGATGGATGATCTTCCCAGAGATGCATGAATCAGAGTTGTAGAAGTATCAGATGTGGACTCAACAGAACATCCCATCTCTGATACTCAAGCTCTTATCCATCAGAAGCTTGAATCAGAATCATGAAGGCTCAGACTTGCAAAAGTCAGAGTTGCAGGAAGGATCAGACCTGGTATTCATCAGAGGTCCTCATATCAGAACATCTCTATCTCTGATACAAGGGCTAATACCTATCAGAGTGGCTGTGGACTTAGAAAAATTTTCTAAATTCCGGACGAGACTATTCAATAAACCGGAAGTTACTATTTTACCCCCGGTAGTTATTACCACTTTTGGAAAACGGCTTTCCGCCCGCATTCCATTAAATGCAACCTCGAAACCATAAATTATATCAAACGTCCACTAACCCAAATTCATATTTACCCCGTCAGAAAACCTAAATCGCTACTGCAATTTTATTCCTCGTCTTCAAGCTTTATCTCTCTAAACTCTCAATCTTCAGAACTCTCAAACTCCTCACTAAACTGAAAATGAAGTTCATCAACATCACCGATCTTTCTGAATCTGAAGCTAAGATCCTAGTGAACAACATTGTCACAGGGATGAAGGTAGATATGTCCTCACTACCGCTGTTGGCAACAAATCAGAAGATCATGAATGAAGTGATCCAGGGAATGAGTGATTCCCAGTTGAACAAGATCGTTGCTCATCCCTATGAGCATTTCAGCAACATTGATGTCGCAGAATTCTACCTCAACGCCCATATCTCCAACAACACTATCCATTCACAGGTTCAGGGTCAGAACCTCAAAATTGATGCTGATGCTCTCAACGAGTTCTTTGGCATCTCTCTGGAGCCTCAAGAGGAGGGCACCACTGACTTCATCGAGCTTGATGATGTGAACATCACAGTTCAAAACTTCGTAGCAACCTACTGCCGAGAGGATGCAACAGGCGTAGAAACCCTGTATATGAAAAAGAATGCTCTCAAAAAGGACTTTGAGAGGCTGATGAGCATTATGCATCGGTGCTTGTGGTGCAAAACAAGTTCAACCGATCAGATGAATCACACCAACTCCAAAGCCCTGTATGCTGTTCACAGGGGGATGAACATCAACTGGGGTAAAGTGCTGTTCCAATCCATTTCTGAATCCATCTCCAAGAAGGAGAAAAAGACTGGTATGTTCTCTACAAAGATGGGTCACGGACTTCTGATCTCCAGACTCATCTCTAACTCCAAGATAGCTCTCAGAGAAGCCACCTCTGTGGACCACACAAAGACCATCTTCCTCACCATCTCTCCCAAAGTAAACGTGGCCATTGCTGCTGAACTGAAGAAATCCAACAAGCTTGAGCAAAACAGGGAGAAGCAGGCTATCAAACCTGTGGCTGCTGCTGCCCCACCCAAAATCACTCCTGTCAAGAAGTTGAGTCAGAAAAAGAGAAGAAAAGCAATCATTCAGAGTGATTCTGATAGCTCCACATCTCCTATCAGAGTTGCAAAGAAGAAGAAGAAGATTCTCTCACCCCCCAAGGAATCAGAACCTCAGGGGGAACCAGCACCAGAGCTGGCTACTGCACTGGTGATCTCTGATGCTCAGGGGGAACCTGAATCAGAGATCCAGCCCATCTCTGAATCAGCACTGCAAGTCACCATCTCTCCACAAGAGCACCCAACTTCCTCAACTGGGATTCCTGAAGTAGATCCCATCTCTGCTCTCGAGAGACAATTTCAAAGGGTGCTAACATGGAGAAAGTGGAGAATGGGACCGCTACAACAGATTCTGGCTCAGGCTGCCACCTTTGAATCTGAGGAAGCTGAAGTCCTCAAATGGGCAGACACTGATGATATCTCCTTGTGCTTTGACCTCCAATATCTGCACTCCATCCTTGAAAAGAAGAAGGAAATCTACAAAGGAAAGGAGAAGGTACCTACAACCTCACCAGAGAGACCTGTCAAGGCCCTAGAAGATCATGAGAGGGATGCCTTTGATGCCTGGCTGATGGAAAAGAAAAGGAGGGAGTCTCTAATCAAGATGAAACCGATTCCAGGTACAGAGGGAGAGCCATCAACTGCCAATGACCTATCTCTGGCAATGATGAACCTTATCAGAGAATGGAGAGACTCTCAGTTTGAAGAAACTGTTCTTGAGGTAATTCCTAACTCTCCTGTCCCAATCCCATCACCTCCCAAATCCCCCTCACCTAAATCAGTCACACCAACCACAACTCCACCCCCATCTCCTCCCCAACCTCAGCAAATCCCATCTCCAACACCCAAGAAATCCTCCACACCAAAACAACCCTCACCTTGCCATCAGGTAACCCCCATCAGAAGCCGATCACCCTCACCTCCTCCTCCATCACATCATCAGAGAACCCCTATCCCTCAGACTTCACCCCATCAGAGCCCCAACCATCAGAAATCCAAATCTCCCTCTCCTCAGCAGAAGCCTACATCTAACTGTCCCTCCCCTCAGTATTCTGCTGCCTCAGCACAAAAGAGAGAGCCAGTTGTAAGGATTCTTTCCTCAACTGAAGATAATGATGGGTTTCTCACAGCTTCAATGGCTGGTGATCTTCAATCTGCAAAGAGAAAGACTCCTACTCCTCCTCTATCTCCTGATCAACCTCAAACTCAACCCCAACCTCAAATCAATCAAGTACCTCAGCCAGAACCACCCAAAGCTGTCCTCATTCCCTTCCAGGAATTT
Organism: Cuscuta epithymum; assembly: GCA_945859915.1. Classification (NCBI taxonomy): domain Eukaryota; kingdom Viridiplantae; phylum Streptophyta; class Magnoliopsida; order Solanales; family Convolvulaceae; genus Cuscuta; species Cuscuta epithymum. Next base: position 6,193,078 of record CAMAPF010000011.1, on the reverse strand, counting down.
GTGGAATCAGCAGAGGACTTTGGAGATCAGATGGTGGCTGGACTGAACAAGCTACTTGTACTAAATCAGAAGCATGATGCTCATCTGGATTTGGTACAGTACAACATTGAGTCAGGACTTGAGAAAATCGCCAACACCCTCTCACAACTGTCGACCACCTTCTTCAGCTACATGAAGACATCCAATGAGAAGGTTGATGACATTGCTTCCGAGGTTGCCAGTCTGCACACGGTCCTGTTCTCACAATCTCAGACTCTCTCTGCTCAAGACAAGGCTATTCAAGACCTATCTGATGCTGTGGATGATCTTCAATGGTCCTCTGATAAGCATGCTGAGCAGCTCACAGATGTAGAGGACATCTGCAAAACCTTGAAGGAATTTGACATCAAATTGATAAACAGTGGAAAGGACAGGGATCATAAGTTGACCCTCCTTGAAGCTACTACCAAGGATATTCAGTCGGCTGTGGACAAGCAAAAGGAGCTGATAGAAGGGCTGGCTTCTGTAACTCAGACTCTGCCAGGTACCCTTGAAGCTATAAAAGAGAACAATGCTACAGAATTCTCGAAAATTGGACTCCTACTTGGCGATCTTGTTGATGCCAAAAAGGGGGAAGATAGCAGAGAACCTGTCCCACTTCCCAGAGAAGCAGAAGGTCCAAGCTCCAGAGCCATTAACCCTGCTAGGTACTTTGAAAGAGCAAGGCAAAAGAGGCTAGCTGCTGGTATTCAAAGACCTCCTCCTCCTCGGTCTAAGAAAGGGAAGAAGACAGCCTCTACTTTCACTTTGGCCCAATGGCTCAACAGTGACTTGGCTAAACCTGATGCTGCTCAATTCAGAGAGATGAAGAAGCATATGACCCCTACTCAACAAGAGAATCTCATTCAGGATAAAGATGGGCTAATAATAATCAACCATGGTGGGTCTATGCAAGAAGCAGAAGACTGGTGGCGTTTGAAAGTAATCCCTGGCAAGGACCTATCTGAAGCCATCAGAAACTATCTAGATTGCCAGCTTGAACCTGCCTGGTCAGAATATCAGAATCCCAGGAATCTTGCTACAATCAGAGCTAGGGTCAATGCTGATCTGAAGGAAATTGAGGCAAAGGAAGCTGATCTAGAAGAGGAAGATATCTAAACTCTATCCCCTTGTTGCTTTAAATATCTTTCATTTATAAGATAACCAGCTTGCCTCTAATTTGCATGGCAATTTCAAATTATTTCTCTATTGCATTCTGATTATCTATGCTCTGATATCTTGTGTTATTTCTTATTTTATCTGATTGATTGTATCTTACTCTTACTATTCTCCTATGCCAAGTGCCCACCAAGTTTTTAAATGAAAGTTTATTTTTTTTTTCTTAATTTCTTTATGGTGAAAGGCACTTCTCTGGAAATAGTTTAAGGGTTTTGGCATCATCAAAAAGGGGGAAATTGTAAGGAATAAATGTAATTAGATTTTGATGATGCTATAGGATTAGAAAGTTAGAGTACCCCCAAATTAGATTTCATGTATTAAAGTTTTCAATTGTAAGTATTAGTGTAGTCGACGATCAGAGTTGCTCTATTTTGGATCAGATCAGAAGTGCATCAGAACTGCTCGACCAGACTTGCTCTATGAGAACTGCCCCATCAGAGTTCTCTTAGCAGAAGTCCATCAGAGTTGCATCATGAGAGTTGCTGATAAGACTGGACATCTGATAGCCGATGAGAACTACAGATCAGAAGCACTCATCAGCGGACCTATCAGAGTCAGAGTTCAGTCAGAGATCAGAAGACCATCAGAACTCAACTCATCAGATAGCCATCAGAATCCAACATATCAGAAGAGCCTGATCAGAGCTCGACGAACACTTAGAAATTTTCAAGCAACATCCAACAGCTATGAATTCAACGGGTAAAAACATCCAACGGCTAGAAGACTGTGCATGAAAGGAAAGCATTTAATGCACATTAAATGAGCCTGATACGCTGAAGGATTAATTGCAAATGATTGACCAAGGAATCCGGGAAGATATATTTTAAAAATAGAAACCTTCCAAAAACGGCGGTCAAGTCAACTGTACGCGCATTTAATGCAGTTGTCCCCTCCTCCAACGGGCAGACAACCTCAGTATATAAGCTACACACCGAAGAACTGGAAAACAACTTTGCTACAACTTTTGCTCATCATCATTCAAGCTCTCTTGAGTTTAAAATTCTACAACCTTCAACAAGACAAGCTTACGTTGGGAAGATTCAAACTCCAAATCTTTCATCCCCAACAAACAAGCAAAGTTCATCCTGCTCTTCAACACTTCAAGAACTTCATCAAACATCCTTTGTAACGAAGCAAGTTGGAGGAAAAACTCTGTTTTTCAAAGGATCTTCTGAAAAGAAGGGCGTCCAAGTAACTGCAGTAGTGAAGTGGTGATACTTCCGGGAAGCTGAGTGAAAGGACCAGCCATCAGGACGTGGAATTGCATCCTGGGTGGCAGCTAGACTTGAAGAAGGCGTGGAGAACTTCTTAAGTGCTAGGAACTAAGCTTTGTAACCGATCTACTTCAAAGCTAGTGGAACAGTGGACTAGAGGAACGAGTTGTTCCTTGAACCACTATAAAATATCCGGTGTCATTTACTTTACTGCAATTTATATTTCTGCACTTAGGATATTAAATGAGTAACTCTAAGACTTGGAATCTGTGTTCAGCAGATCTTGTTTTCAGAGTTATCAGAAAGGCATCTGCCTTAGTGTTTCTGAGGCTACCCGGACAGATCAGAATCCGCTGCCAAGGCCAGTTCTGATATCAGAACCAGCCTTTCTCTGTCATCAGAATCAGACCTTCTCTGATAAGTCACTTCGGACTTAGAGAAAATTTGAAAAACGAACCAGTCTATTCACCCCCCCCCCCCTCTAGACTGGTTACCATATTAAACGGGACCAACACCATTCTTGCTCTGAGATAGCTCCAGCACACAGTTCCTGCAAAATTAAAAGGAAGATTTAGGTACCCAAGCAATGTTGGGTCCTGGGGGGTAATGCAGTCTTGGTAGTTGGTACCATTTTGGTCTCATCAACTGAAACCTTGGTGGATGGTACCCATTGTCCACCTGGTAGTCGTAGTAAACAGATGTATGATTCACTTTGGGCAGATGCTTGTGAGGATCATGCTTTCTGTTTGCATACTTTTGCATAGCCTTCTTTGTTGGAAAAAAGTCCCATATACTATCAAGATCAGAGGAGCGCTTAACTTTAGGCTTCTGAGGTTGACCAGACAACCTCTTTTGTCTATAGTTAATTTTCTCTTGATATCTGCCTTTCTGATAGCAGTTTCTGATACTGTTGTCATGAGATTGTCTGAAAAGGTTTGGCCTTTGAATTTTATTGTTCTGAAAATTTTTATTGTAGTTAGGTCTTCTGCCTGGTTCATTATTTTTCAAAACTTGTTTTGATTTGGCCTTTAATTTTTGGTTCTCTGGTGGGACTTTCTCATGAGTAACCTTAGTACCAGAGGTACTAGCATGGCAGATGGGGCTACAAGTCTGTGAAACTATGACCTCTTTGGCTTTAGCAACTTGGGTGCTAGGCCTTACAGAAGGTTCACCAGACTTGGGTTCAACATATCCAAGACCATAGGTGAGGTTATGAGAGACACAAATATTCTTCATGGAAGATTGCATCTTCAGAAGACTATTATATCTGCTTTCAAGTCCCTCAATGTCTCTTACTCTTTTTAGAAGAGATTCATTTTCAGCTATTAGTTTATCTCTTTCCTCAGTCAAGAGATTAAGTTTGCACTCAGTCTCCTTACTTAGGTTAGAGATATCAGCTTTTAGCCTACTGTTCTCTTCTTTAACAAAAGAATAAGTGGCTTGGATAGTTTGAAACTCTTCCCAAAATGATGACATTGGATCATCATTTAAGGCTGTGCCTACCGAAGAAGAAATAGAATCGGAAGTGGAGCATACCTCATCATCTGATTGAGCCATGAGGCAGAGGTCTTCAGTTTCTGCATCCAAGCAGCAGAATGCTTCATCAGAGTCAGAATCTGAACTGGACTCTGATTCTGAGAGTGGATCTCTCTCAGCTTGCTCTGAGATGAATGCTCTTCTTCTTCTGTGTTGATCATCAGGTTTCTTTTCTTCTTCCTGTCCTTGCTTCTTGGACACTCTAGGGAATGGACAGTTAGCCTTGAAATGACCAGGCTGTCTGCAGTTGTAGCAGAGGTATTCTCCATTGCTTTCAGAAGATTTGGTCTTCTGATGAGGTCTTCTGATGGAGGATGGACTCCTTCCATCTTTCTTCATAAACTTCCTGAATTTTCTGGCGAAGGCAGCCATATATTCATCAGATAGAAGAGTTGAAGGATCAAGGTTTGTTGTCTTAGAAGTGCTGGCAGTGAGAGCAGTTGTGGTTCTCTCATCTGGCACTTCTTCTTTCTCTTCAACCATCTCAAACTCATAAGCTTTGAGATCTGAGATCAGTCTCTCTGTGGGGTAGGTCTTGATGTTCTTGCTTTCTTGGACTGCAATCACCTTCATTTTCCATGCTGAAGGCAGTCCTTTGAGGATCTTCATGTTGACTTCTTTGGTGGTGAGTTCCTTGCCAAGTTCAGAAATTTCACTGATGAGAATCAGCAATCTCTCATGCATCTTGGCAATGCATTCTTCTGGGAGGAGTTTGAAGTCATCAAACTTCTTCATGGCAATGGTCAGCTTGTTGTCTCTCTCCTGTTCATCTCCAGCTCCAATCTCATCTAGCTTGTCCCAGATTTCCTTTGCAGTCTTGCACTTCTTGATTCTGTTGAAGTACCTTTCATCAATGGCCTTGTAGAGAATGTCCTTGGCTATGTTGTCAAGGTTGTATTGTCTCTTTTCTTCCTTGGTCCACTCAGACCTGGCCTTCTCAATCATCTGGGGCTGAGAGTTATCAGTAGAGTGAGCAGGATTGACCTTCATGAATTGAATAAAGGGTCCATTCTCCAAGACTTCCCACATTTCATCAAGAAGGGCACATAGATGTGCCTTCATTCTGATCTTCCAATCATCATATTTCTGATCTGTGAACATAAGATGCTTTGCAAGAGAGTTATCCATAATAACAAATAAGGAGGCTAGAAACAAGTGGATCTTTGTTCAGAAGGTAACCTAAAAGATTACAAGAACAAGGAGGCTCTGATACCACTTGTTGGTCCCGTTTGAGTTGGTAATCAGTCTAGAGGGGGGGGGGGGTGAATAGACTGATTCAAGTTTTTCAACTTTTCTCTAAGTCAGAGTTGACTTATCAGAGAGGGTCGAGTTCTGATGATCAGAACTGGTCTTGCAGCGGATAAGAGTTCCGGGTAGCCTCAAACAAGTGCTAAGGCAAGTGCCTTTCTGATAACTCAGAAAACAAGATCTGCTGAACACAGATTCCAAGCCTTAGAGTTAAACAGTTAAAATCCTAAGTGCAGAAATTGAATGCAGTAAAGTAAATGACACCGGAGTTTTTATAGTGGTTCAAGGAACAACGCGTTCCTCTAGTCCACTGTTCCACTAAGCTTGTAAGGATCAATTACAACGCCTTAGTTCCTAGCACTTAAGAAGTTCTCCACGCCTTCTTCAAGCCTAGTTGTCACCCGGGATGCAGTCCTGCTTCCTGATGGCTGATCCTTTCACTCAGCTTCCCGGAAGTATCACCACTTCACTGCTGCAGTTACTTGGACGCCCTTCTTTGCAGAAGATGTTTTGAAAACAGTGTTTTCTCCAACTAGCTTCGTTACAAAAGATATGTAGTTGAAGTTCTTGAAGTGTTGAAGAACAGGATGAACTTTGCTGTGTGTTGGGTTTGAAGAGTGAGAATCTGAGTCTTCCCAACGTAAGCTAGTCTTGTTGATGAATGTGGAATTTGAATCTCAAGAGAGCTTGAAATATGATGAGCAAAAGTTCTTGCAAAAGTTCTGCAAAGAGTGTTCTTGTCCTGTTCTTCGGTTTGTAGCTTATATACTGGGGTTGTCTGCCCGTTGGAGGAGGAGACAACTGCATTAAATGCTCGTACTGTTGACTTGACCCACTGATTTGGAAGCTTTCTATTTTTATAATATATCTTCCAGATTTCTCGATCAATCATTTGCAATCAATCCAAACCGTATCAGGCTCATTTAATGGGCATTAAATGCTTTCCTTGGACGGAATATCTTCTAGCCGTTGATGAATTTCCCAGCCGTTGAAGGTAGCCTGAAATTCTTCTAAGTGTTAGTCGGATTCTGATACGTTGGATTCTGATGGCTTTCTGATGAGTAGTTCTGATGAAGTTTTGAATCGAGCTCTGGTGCGGGAACTCTGATGCTTTCTGATGTTGAGTTCTGATGTAGCTATACATCGAACTCTGATGACTCTCTGATGAGCAACTCTCATGACTTCCTGAGAGCAACTCTGAAAGCAGTTCTCATAGAGTATTTCTGATCAGATCCATAAAAGAGCAACTCTGATCGACGACTACACTAATACATACAGTTGAAAATTCTAATACACAAAATCTAATTGGGGTACTTTAAAGTTCTAATCTAATTATCCTAGCATCATCAAAATCTAAATACATTTATTCCTTACAGCAACATAAGGCATTGAGGCTCCATCAGTATTGACATATGCATAATCAAATATTAGGCATACAAGTATACAACTTTAAGAATTCAGAACAAGCCATCATTCATCATCATTCACATATGCATAATCAAACATTAGGCATACAGCTTTAAGAATTCAGAACAACCCTCAGTCCATCATCATTCACATATGCCGAATCAGACATTAGGCATACAACTTTAAGAATTCAGAACAACCCTCAGGCTCCATCATTCATCATCATTCACATATGCATAATGAATTAATCATACATTAGGCAAACAGTTTTACAAATTCAGAACAAGCCTCAGTTCATCATCATTAACACATGCTCATATGCCTAATCATACATTAGGCACACAGCTTTGAGAATTCAGAACAACCCTCAGGCTCCATCATTCATCATCATTCACATATGCATAATGAATTAATCATACATTAGGCAAACAATTTTAAAAATTCAGAACAAGCCTCAGTTCATCATCATTCACATATGATGATATGCACAATCAAACATTAGGCATACAACTTATAGAATTCAGAACAACCCTCAGGCTCCATCATTCGTCATCATTCACATATGCATACTCATACCTTAGGCAAACAGTTTTAATAATTAAGAACAAGCCTCATTACATCATCATTCCCATTATCACATATGTTGATATAGTGATATGCATAATCAAGCATTAGGCATACAGGTTTCAGAATTTAAGACAACCCTCAGTCCATCATCATTCACATATGCATAATAATAAATGATATTGGCATACAATTATACAACTTCAAGAATTCAGATGAAAACTCAGGCTCCATCATCATTCAAACATTAGGCATACAGGTTTAAGAATTCTCAATACTCAGACTCTCACAGAGTCAGAGTTCACATTTCAAATATGCATAGTTTAGTACTCAGAAAATCATTTTTTTAACACTTAGTCAGGAGCAACTGAGCATACATTCATATATTATTCAGCATTAACACATCAACATCAACATCATCATAGATTCATTATCACTCGTCAAATGTATAAGGGTATTAAGCATGAATTACATTATCAACATCATCATACATTCATACTATCAATTTATCAACACATAAATACATAACAAATTCACAACAAAACCGTAGATATAAATACCTCAGAGACTAGAATTAGGACTTAGGGAGTTAGGTTAAGAACTTCCACCAAATAGGTTTCGAACGAGCGAAGAACGATTTGCACCGATTAGGCGATTAGGGTTTCAGTCTTTCTGTGTGCGGACACGGGACACACTCAGAGCTTCCACCAAAATACCAAAGTAAATCAAAGTACGAGGGGCTAAGAGAGGACAAAGGAGAGTAACTGAGTAAGGTCTGGAGAACTGAAGGCAGAACTCACAGAGCCACAGTCACAGAAGATGAGAAGAGAGAGGATAGAGCGAAGAGTAGAAGACAGATCGAAGAAAGAGGCGGATAGGGTTTGGCCGAAGTCAGAAGTTATAAGTGTGTATATATATAAAATACAAAACGACGTCGTTTTGGGGTTTCGGCTTTTCGGGCGGATCGGGTCTGGGTTTTATAAACCCTACCCGCAACCCGTTAACCGCCCAAAGGCTGGCCCAAATTTCAGATTCGGTTTGGCGGGTCGGATATCCGTACCCAATCGGATAATATCCGGAAAAAAATTCGGTTTTGTCGGGTCGGGTCGGTTCTTGCTCAGCCCTATGGGTGATAACCCTTCGGTGGATCCCCGACATATCCTCCGGCCCCCATGCAAAAACAATGGAGTAGGCGCGGAGGGCTTCGGTGATGCCGGTCTTCAGGTCTTCAGGGAGCTTGGCTCCAATCTTCAAGACTTTCTCCGGCTTGGCCGGATCGAGTACAAAGTCATCTGTCTCTTCGGCAGGCTCAGCCCTCGGTCTGCCTTCTTCTTCCAAGGTGTTGGTAGTGATTGTATCAATGCAGAGTTCAGTCTTACTAACCTTCTTGGTGAGTTGAAGGTAGCAAGCCCGGGAGAGTTTCTGATTCCCCCTTGAGTAGCCGATGCCGGTAGGTGTAGGGAACTTGAGGCAAAGGTGCCTCATGGAGATGACGGCCTCCAAGTCCTCGAGGGCAGGCCGGCCGAGGATGATGTTATGTGCGCAGTCAAGGTTGACGACGACGAATTCCACTTCGAGCTTGGCCCTGTGGGATCCGTCGCCGAACTCGACCATTAGGGAGATGACACCCTCGACATCGATGCTATCCCCTGTGAATCCGGAGAGGGGTGTCTTGATGTGCCAAAGGGACCCCATATCAAGCTCGAGTTCTCGAAAAGTGCTGAGATACATTACGTTGACGGAGCTTCCAGTATCAACATAAGTGTGGCGGATGACGGTGTTATTGATCTCCGCACGGATGACGAGGGCATCCCTATGAGGCAAAGACGCCGGGGGCAGATCTGCATATGTGAAGTAGATAGGATCCACCCTCGGCCTCTTGGTTGGGGGCATGCGGTTGACTTCCCCAACATAAAGGGATTGAGCCCACTTCTTCCTCTGGCTTGTGGAATCACCTCCAGTGTTGCCTCCAGTAATCATGTGGACGTGGCGTTTATACTGGTGTTGGGGATCCTCCTCATCGCTGAGGTTCCCAATCTCACGCTTCTTCCCCTGTGGGTTCCCCAAGGGAATGGTGTTTGGGTTTACCCATTTATTAGCCTTCGGCGGGGGCCCCCTGGTGGTGAGGAGGTCCCTGGGGAAGAGGGCCCCTGACAAATTGGGACAAATGGCCCGCTTGTATCAACCTTTCGATGGCTGCCTTCAGCTGATGGCAGTCATCAGTCTTGTGCCCTTGATGGCGATGAAAGCGGCAATATGGCTCGTTGGGGTTGATGGCATATAACTCTAGGGGAGCGCGTGAGTCTCGCTCCACGAGGCCCCTTTCCTCTGCGTAGTCCAGGATGACGCTGACGGGATGCGTCAGAGGGGTGCGTGGGTGCTCCAGGAGGGTAGGCTGTGCCCAAGCCCTCGGGTTGTTCTTGTAGCCGCCCCCGGTTCTGGCTTGGCCATTCCAGGACCGGTCATTGTACTGCGCTTCTCAGTTTGCCGGAGGGGGTGGCCCCCCGAGGCGATTTCTGCCTTCATGCTTTTGAGAAGGCTCTGGATTACGACGATCCTTCTCGATCTCTTCGGCCTCGGCGTATCGGTCCCCCGCTGGAGAGCTTTTGTATAATCGCGGGGGGGGGGGGGATCAGTAATAAGGCTTCTGGAAAAGTTACCGTTGTGGAGGACGGTGTGGAAGAGGGCCATCAAGGTCCTGTCGTCGGCTGCATCGACTTCGATGGAGGCTTGCCTCCAGCGTTCTAGGAAACTTCGAAGGGTTTCCTCCTTCTGTTGCCTTACGTTCAGGAGGTGGGAGAAGTGCTTCTTTGACTGGTGCCTCCCGGCGAATTGTGTGAGGAAGCGGTGGGCAAGTTCCTGCCATGAATCTATGCTGCCTTCGGGCAACCAGTTGAACCATTCATACGCTGGCCTCTCCAAGGTGGAAAGGAACCAACGACATAAATATTCATCCGAGGCCCCCATCATCATCATGCTGTTTTGATACCTGATGTAATGTTCTTGGGGATCCGTCTTCCCCTCATACGGCTTGATGGGTTGCCCTCAGTACTTGCCGGGGATCTGAGCTGCCAGCACCCTTGGGGTGAAGGGGGTCTTCGTGCAGAGCTGGATGAGGGGTTCACCTGAGCCTTCGGCAAATTTGTGTTTCATCTCCACCATTTGTGCTAGGATGGCGGCATATTTTGGATCTGCCTCCAAAGTCGACGCGGGGGGCATTTGGCGTTCCTCCTTCTCTTCCAGCTGGCGGCGGAGGGCCTCGATGATCTCATCTTTGTGATCCCTCGGGGTTGCCCCTTGGGATTTCGCCCTGAATGATTGGGTGTGGTTGATCTGGTGCTTGGCGTCATCCGTGTGGAGGAGTCCTTTGCCTTTATCCCGAGGAGGAGGTCTCTCCTCGGCCCCCGAGACGGAACCACCACTCTCTTGCGACCTGCTGATGGCTTTGCCACCGAGGCGGTCTTGGACCCCTCGGCGTTGCAGAACCTCCCCCAATCTCTCGAGGGCAGAGGTTCGGGGCTTCTCGTAACGTTTGTCTTTGGATTGGGCCTCTTGGGAGGCGGTGTCTTGTGCCACGACCCCCTCGGTGGGAGTATTGAACAGAGGAGGGGGTGGTGGAAAATGGACAGCATTTCCTCCGAAATAAGGCTGGAGGGGTGCCTGTGAAACGAAGGCACTGGAATTGAGGGCCATGTTTTGGACGAAGGCCGCGAAAGCGGCCTGAAGATCGATGGTTGGAGCCGAAGGGGGAACTTGGTTCTCACTTCGGTCTTTCCTCCGGGCGTCAAGACCGATTCGGGCATCGGGGGCAGCCTTCTGCAGCTGCTGACGGAGGTCAGTAGCGGCCTGCTCCAATTCGAGGATAGTACCCCCTTCGGGTACCAAAAGCCTTTTGGAGGCTTCGGTCCCGTTGGTTTCGCCAAGGGCTACGTGGTTTTCCTCGAGGGTTTTGGACTGACCACGAGTTCTTCCCATTTTGGCAGGTGTTTTTTTTCTGGTGAAGGGGAAGGTTTCTTACTTGATTGTTCGGACCTCTCAACGAGAGCACCAAATGATGGACAGTGTACCCGCGGGGTAGCTTATTCGAGGGGTTATTATGAGAATAATCTAGAGAGAAGTCAGAGCAAACAAGTAAGAGAGAGAGAGAGTAAGATGTATTAATGAAATCTGATCTGGGATCCTTTACAAGAGGAATAAGGGCTGCTATTTATAGTAGCAATAAATGCGATGAGAGTACACGTGTCGGTAATCTAACGGCCGAGGGGTCACCTCAATCGGGGTGGCACCGGCACTCGCACGTGCACCGCATTAAATGCGGTGGGTGGATGTGACGCCGCATTAAATGCGGCGGTTGCTTGTCTCCAAAGGGAATCTTCGATGATTGAGCTGGTAGCCGAAGGCTCTCCATGCAGCCGAGGGCTTTGTGTAGCCGAAGGCTTGGTTAAGACGAAGGCTTCCCTGATGCCGAGGGCACGAAAGTGCTGAAGACTCCTAATTTCTGCCATTTTCTCCCAGTAGCCTTGTATGCTCGATTCTGGCTGTCCTGTGAGTTTTGGAGCCTTCGACCATATTGCCGAAGGCTACCCCAGGCGCACCTTGGGGTCCTTTGAGCTTGGGCCGCTGCACTTTGGGCCTCTTGTGCTTCTTGGGCCTGCGTTGGAGTAGTGGGAGTCTGTGGGCCGGGGGTTCCTGGGCCATATACTCCATCATAACATATTATATTAGATTCAAGTAGGAGTTAATTACAGAACGAGAGCACAAACCATGATATTCAATTGCATGTTTTTAATACTCAATAGAGGAGATTTGATGCTCAATGAAAACGTCTTGATGCTCGCTCAACTAAAAAAACTTATGATTGTCATACTAATGTTCATTTTATAATTTACGAATGCTCAATCGGTACTTAATTGCACGATTCTAATACTCAATAGAGGAGGTTTAATGCTCAATGAAAAATGTCTTGATGATCAACTAATATAGTTTATTATTTTCATATTAATGCTTAATCGATACTGATGTTATGCTCATTTTTAAAATGTCATATAAATGCATATTTCAAAAGTATCATATTACATTAGATTCACATATTGAACTTCATAGGGATTGATTGTAGATATAATTTAACGAGTTTCTATAAAAGAAAAAATATAAAAAGAAAGTGAATTAAAAGATATGAAGCAAAGATTATGATGCTCAATATTAGACTCCTAATACTCAATATAATAGGTCTAGTGCTAATTAAAAGTTCATTAATGCTCATTTAAGAGAAAGCGTTATTTTCGTATCAATATAAGGGAAGTTTGATGATCAATGAAAATGTCGTGACGTCCAACTGACAAACCTTATGATTTTCATATCAATGTTCATTTTGTAATTTACATATGCTCAATTGGTACTCATGTCATGCTCATTTTTAAAATGTCATAACAATGCATATTTCAAAAGTACTATATTACATTAGATTCGCATATTGAAATTCATAGGAATTGATTATGGATATAATTTAATGAATTTTTATAAAAGAAAAAATAATAACAAGAAAGTGAATTACCTATATGAAGTTGATATCACAATACTCATTTATCGACTCTCAATGCTCAGTACAATACGTTTGATGCTCATTAAAAGTGTATTAATGCTCATCTAACGAAAACTGCGATTTTCACTGAAATTACGAAAATGCCACCGTTTTTTACTTTTGATATCAGCTTTCTTATAATAACACGGTACTCATTATTAGACGACTAATACTCATTAAAATTGAACTATTGCTCATTAACAGTACACTAATGCTCATTTAGCAGAAACGCGATTTTTACATTAATTACAAAAACGCCACCGAATTGTTTTGCTATTTTTCCCTTGGGCCTGTTTCTGGGCCGGCTGTACGGTACTCACCGTATACGTACTCGTACCCATTATTACCCGGTCAATGCGGTATTCCCTATTTTGACCGGGGCGGTTCGATGCGGGTATCCATCGGATCGGTCACAATTGCCATCTCTACCAATCCGTTACAAATCGAATTGAACTGAGAATTGATAAAACTGAATCGAAAACCGATATTCCAAATCATACTTTTATGATTCCAGACTCGACTTAGGCATTATCCGGGTCGCCGAAGCAGACCCGGTTCTGGATATCCCATTTGGTCTGAGTCTGGAACATAGCATTTATCGGCTAAGGTGGTTGTAGACGGTGGTTACAAAGTCACGACATTAGCACATGTTAGATCCCAGTTGGTGTGTGCAAGTAGGATTCAAAATGAAAAAGAATATGTCAACAAAAAATATTCACAAAAATGCTAGATGTACAACATTCTCACCTTGTATGTCTATACAGATGGAGTTGTCTCTATACACACAACTTTTGTATTTTCAGACGAGTTGATTGTATATAGGCACTTATGCCTATGTAGCCAAACAAAGCGTTTTTCACTCCAAATATTAAATACACCTCACATAAGTAACATTTAGAGCCTGTTTGATGACTGTTTTTTCGACTTATCATGCTTATCAGTTAACTTTTGATCAAACATGTAACTTCCGATTTCGCGCACTGAAGTGTGTAATAATAAGAAAAAGTAAGGTTTGAGTTACTTTTCTAGTCGTATTGCCTGAAGAGATTGTAGATGACCAATTTAACTATTTTTTCATATAATTTTTTTATTAATATAATATATTTTAAATATAATTTTTCATAAATCAGCAGAATCGGCGAATACAATAACTTTAGTCAGAACTTCATAAATTCCAACATAATCATTCGATTCAACCGATTTCAGTGTTATCAAACGGGCTCTAATGTCTAGTGAGTAGTGTCTAGGCACTTCAATTGCCAATGACTCAATATTAAAGAAACCGGTTTCTCTCCAAACAAATCACTCACTTTTAGTTTTAGATATGCGCAATCATATGGTATTTTTATTTTTCATGAAATTTTGCTTTTTTTTTTGAAGAAAGAACTTGCTCAATTAAACTTTTGAGTTTTTTGCCATTTTTAGTCCTCTAACTGTTATGTCATTGACACTTTTGGTACTTAATTATGATTTTTTCACTTTTAGTCTTTGACTATTGTGTCAGAGACACTTTTGGTACCCTTCTTTGAAAATTTTCATATTTAGCTATGAAGCACGAATACTTCACTAGGGTGCCGTATCAGCGTATCAGAAACGTTCCCGTATCCGATACTCTAGGATACCCGTACCGTACGTTCCCGGGCCGTAATTTTTGAAAGTTTCCACTTTTTTTGGTAATTATTTTAAAATTTCGGATACTCGTATCCTGACGGATACATGTATCAACTTTCCAAAAAAAACTTCCCAAAAAACACTCAAAACTTACATAATCAAATTCTTAAAAAATGAAAAGCTAAAAATAATTTTACCTTGCTTTTATGTGGTACACAACTAATGGGCCTATTCCTAATTCTCCCATCCTCCTATCCCTAAATCTAATTATCCCCGGAAATTAATAGCTCTAATGCAAATATGTATTAGAACTTTTAAAATATTGTTTATTATTTTCATTATTTTAGAACTTTGAGTACTTGCACTTTTAATTTCAAAACTATAGTTGTTTGACTTATTTCTCCTTTTAAGTTGATGACTTATTGACTATATTTATATTTTGGGATGCACTAGTGTACATGAGATAAAATATGAATTTATTTCTAAGTATTTTGAAAATGTAAAATGTTTCAGTGCCATGAATGGATAGACGTCAGAGGATAATATATGAGTCTTTAAAAAATGTATTTTTAATATTTATAAACACACCCCTATATTTTTTAATATTTATAAATACACCCCCATAACTTTTAGTATTTATAAATATGGTCCCATATCCGTAACCTACTTTTTTTTTGTCGTATCCCCGTACCCGTTTCCGCGTTTCCGCGTACCCGTATCGGTGCTACATAGATATTTAGTCCTCCGACTTTCATAAAAGTGACACTTTTGGTCCATCAACTATTATAATAATGACATTTTTAGTCCTTAATAATACATTGGTAAATGTACTCCGACATTTACCCCACTGATTTTGGTGGTTGGCCTTCCGGAGAAAAAAAAAAGACATTTTTAGTCCTCCATTTATTGTCTCAAAGTCGTAGCGGGAGGACTAAAAGTGTCAATTTGATAATACTCAGGGACTAAATGTGAGAAATTTTGAAGTTGAGGATTAAAATTGGAAAAATTAAAAGTCGAGTACCAAAATTGTCAAAGACACCATAGTCGGGAGATTCAAAATGGAAAAAACTCTTAAACTTTTCTTCATGCCCCAAATAATCATTTGTGAGAAGTAATACCATGCTAATATTGAAGCAAAGAATTCCAATGTTACCCCCGATAAAGCAAACAATATAATGGAATAATTTATTCAGATTGCCTTACACTCTACTAGTAACCGGCCTTCGCCAGTTTCTATAAATACCACCAATTGAAGCAAAGAATTCCATAGTTCTCTCTAGAAATAAAAGGCAATGGAGAAAATGATGGTGAAATTATGTGTGTTGACTTTTTTCTTGCTAGCTACTTCTGGTTTGTTTCTCACTTTTTCCTCCTTTTCCCAGATCTACAAATTATGATTTCTAATTTGTTGACATCTCTTCAATTTTTTCTTCTTCTAATTTTAATTTGTTAACAGTCCCTTCACTGATGGCTGATATGAACGATGACAAGGAAGACAATGGGTTGTTGGTATTGCCAAGTCAAACTAAGCTTGAGAAGGAAGTCATACCAGCCGCTCTTAGCCAACTATTTTTCACTCGTTATGGTTTGTTTACTAACATATACTCCGTATATAACATTTTTATTGTAGTATTACCTTTGTCCCGGACTCCCGGTCAATCTTGCCAACTTAAAAATACTCCCTTCGTCCCATAAAATAGTTCCCGCATTGACTTGAATCGGAGTTTAAAAAAGTGGGAATAAAGTGGAAATTATGGTTGTGGTTGTGTAAGAAAAAGATAAATGGATGTGAGCCATACAAAATTTGCCAAAAGGGGAAATGTGAACTATTTTTTGGGGCGACCCAAAAAGGAAATCGGGAACTATTTTGCGGGACGGAGGGAGTATGTGAAAAATAACAAAAGTGAAAACTATGTGGTTGGTCGAAGTTTGTGTCAAGGAGACAGAAATGAGCAGAATAATAAATTAACTACTTTAATAAGAAAATAACAAAGTTTTTTAGACAATCAAAAAAGAAAAATTAACAAAAGTGTACTCACACCAACATTTTTGCACATGAGAACTGGATTTTGCACTTTATTTTTGTCTCGATATTGAACTTTGGATATGATTCCTTTTTTGTTTTCTTTGACTTTGCACTCCGGATAGAGTATAATTTAATCACACGTGCCACACATACTACGTATATACAATATCAGATCATAAATATTGTGAAATCGGATTGAGGTTAAATTGCCAATGTACAAATTTACATGTAAAGAAGATTAATTTATACTTCGTATTATGTGTAACTATAAAGATGTAATTATAGACAAAATTTTAAATTATATATACAGGGGTTGGATTGGTATTGAGGGTAACTGTCCCCACATTAAATATGCCTCGGATAGAGAGTAAAATGATATAGAGTAAGTTCTTTTAAGGGAAATATTTGGAATGAACATGCATGTTTTATATACTGATACTATTTAAAATGTCATATTGTCATATACAGGAGCGGATCCAATGTGGGGGCAGGGGGGCAGCTGCCCCCACTCAACCCCCACCCAACCCCTATATATACATACATCAAATAAAAAGTTATACATGTAAATATGTATTAACATCAGTAACTTATACAACAATAAGCAGTTAAGTAACAAGAAGTTACGGTAGCTAACTGGATTAGTATGATACGCATACAGGAGATTGGCAGGTTGGTTGGGGGTTCGAGTCCCAGCCTATGTTTTTCGACTTTTTGTTTTTTTTTCTGACTTTTTTAGATCCTAAACGAATTTAAATTACTTCGTTTTTCACACATATACTTCGTAATTACATTCAAATTTTGCCTTGTTTAAATTACTTCAATATAAGTACATATTTTTTCACACATAATTTGTAAAGTATTGATTTCTAATATAGATATTTGATTAATTCGAAACTTAATTACATTAATTCTAAATACATATTTGATTCATTCCTTATTTGATTCTTATTGTCAACATAATTATGAATAAATTATAAATTGTGTGATGAAAATTTATTTTGAACAAAGTTAAATATTAACTGGCATGAAAATTTTAATTATGATATTGTAATATTTTATCCCCTGAACATTTTGTTATTTATAATTGACTTTACACTATTTATTCTTAACGTGGTCATTGTTTATGGGACGCGTGAGATAATTAATGTGATTTCGCCCCCGCTGACAAAAAATCCTTGATACACCACTGGTCATGCATATACGTAGTAGAAAATTGTTAATTTTAACCACAAACTCAATTTTTTCTATGCCAAAGCCATTCGATCAGCACTTGCTCTTGAGAAATGATGATTTGGAATTTGGCATTTACAATTTTTTTTGGATAAAACAATACTCCTTAATGTGTTTGGGATTGCTTTAGGATAAAAAGGAGCTTTTCGGAAACTATCAACAGTCAACACCACCATGTCTTAGTCTAAATAATTATCGAACTAAATTCAAAAAAATGGTGAATTGGTGATGTATATATTATGTAAATGGTCCAGATGAATATATTGCTCCCATAATATGATGACATTAATTATGATTTATGACGATTAAGGATGTTTTCTTTTGGACTGAAATTTGCTGGTCTAGTCAGATCTTGTCTGGTCTGGACTGGTCTGGTAAACGTCTGGTTCCTATGTATTTTATAACTATAGAAGTCTGGTCTGGTCTGGTCTGGGACTGAAAACAGTCCAAAAGAAAACATCCTAAGGATGGAATTGAAATTCCAGAAATAGATCTAGAAAGTAAAAGCATTTTGGTATTCAAAAACAAGATTGTCATAATTCCATTCATTAAATAGGAGTAATTACCGTCTGATGAATGTTTTCATGTATAAACTTTGGTAATGTTAAAACATGACAATATTACTCCTATTTAGGGAACATAAACATGATAGTACGTCATATTTTCAAATTTACAAACGTTTTTATGTGCTCCTGTTTAGGACAATTGATAATATTAATAATAATAATAATACTAATAATAATAATAATAATAATAATAATAACAATAATAATAACAATACTAATAATAATAATAATAATAATAATAATAATAATATTATAATTATTGTTATTACGGAGTATTATTTATTACATATTATATTTTCTTTGTGGTTTCAGGTCAAGCATATTTGAAGAGGTTAGGGTTTTGTCTGAATGTAAGGGTGTGCCATTCTGATGCGGATTGTGAGGATGCAATATGCGGACCTAAATGTCATTCAGACATAGCTCTGGGACATATTTGTGGACAACACTCATAATCAAGTGACAAATAAAAATAGCTGGCCTGATGATATTTCCAATGTTAGTTTTACCCTGTTTCTGTATTTCTCTAATAAAAGTCGTGTGATCGATCTATTTAGGCCATAGATGAACTACGTACATCTTTAGTATCTTTGGCCGATAGGGCTTTCACATTTCCGGTTGTACTTTTATGGGGTGCATGTGTTTGCATCTTTTGAATTGTCTTTCTTTAATTTCGTGTCAAACTTGTGTCTTTGATCAAATAAAAGTGCGTGATTAAATGTCATGAATTCTAGCTATTTAATAAATTGATATTATAATGAAATCCAAATATATTCGAGTCTATCATGCATGTAATAACGCATGTTAATATTAATTGTGTGACATTTTACTATATTTGCACAACTTAGTTCTTTATCATGCATGTAAAGATTATTTTTGTTCTAATCTGTTATTGAGATAAATTTCATCTTATATGTCTATTTGTATAATTAGAAAGTAATATGAGTACATGCGAATAAAATTAAAAATATTAATCATACTTCATTTCCTTTTAATATCATTTCATAGTATTAATTTTTCTTTCCTAATTAAGAATTATCCAAAGATGTAGTAGTAAAAGAGTTTTTTTTTTTATTTGAATAGTCCTATAGGCTCAAGGATTCGGCGAGTAAAATTAAGAGAGCTTGAATTGAGAGTCCAATGCAAGGAAGAGCCAGAAACCTAAAGAATACGCGAGAGTTTGTTTCGCTTAATAGAAAGCCTACCTGCTTTTATACAAATGCCCTTAGACATGAGCGAGAAAAAGACTAATTTTATACGTAGTGTATATATATAAAGGGTAAGGTTCAAGTGAGAATGATGATTTAGGAGAGAAATAAGAACACATCTCATTCATCTAAAACAAAAGATCTATGGTACCTATTCATATTAAATATTTAGAAGGTGGCATAATTGAAAATATTCAAAATTTAGGACAACTAACAGAAAGTTCACGTTAACATAACTAGGGGTGGTTCGGTACGGTATACCTTATATTTTTTCTCATACCTTTGCCGTACCAAAACTTTCAGTATGCAAAATTTGCATACCTTTACCTTACCGGAGTTTCGGTATACCGCATTTCGGTATACCGAAGTTTCGGTTCGGTAACGGTACGGTATCGGTAAATTATCGTGCATGTCTCCCTATACAAAAAATTATCATAGACTAACGAAATATACTAAATCATTATTACTAGCGACATATTAAATCATTATTTAAATGTTACGAAATACAATTAATAATCTATTGATGTCAATTCAACATTGAACAATAATTATTAGTATATTTAAGCGATTCAACATGCCAAATATTAAAAAGTAACACATTCTCCTAAAATAACTTGAACAATATAGATATAATTAAACCAATAGTGATCTCTAACAAAAATAAATAAAACTATTCAAACAACATGGATATAAAATCATTTATTCCTAATATGATATTGTGTATTTAGTCATTTTTATAATTTTTTAAAAATTGAATAAGACTTTCGGACAAAGTTGTGTGTCTCGACTCGCAGAATCCCTATGTGGATACACTTGTCACATAAGTGTATCTCTCTTCACTCGTCAGCTACTTAGCGGCCCAGCCATCACGACTTGCAAGCTCTTGGAACAAGATGAACTTGTTTCTTGACATTTGTACATTACTCATTAGTCATTAAGGTTAGCGTAGTAGAAGCCTATAAGGTTATAGTGGGTTTGAGAAATTGGGCATTTATTTTTGTATCTTTGTATTTCTAACCAACTTAAGTATTAATTTTGGACTTCAAAATTGTAATGGATTTCTACAATATATTAGAATTAAGGAAAAATTGATAGTAATAATCCCAACTATTGGCGGTCCGCCTATAATAATCCCAACTATCGATTATTTCAGAATAATCCCAACTTTAGGGACCTTCCGCCAATAATGGTCCCTTTAAATAAATTGTTGTAGTTTCTAAAGTGGATGAGAAGAGATATAACAAGTAATCCCTATAAATAATCCCAACTTTTAATTTTTACGCTTAATTTCTATTTAAAATTCACTTTTTATAGGAGGTAATATTTGGTCATGGACCATTATTGGCGGACGGTCCATATAGTTGGGATTATACAAAAATAATCAATAGTTGGGATTATTATCGGCGGACCGGCAATAGTTGGGATTATTATTTTCAATTTTTCCTAGAATTAAAAGTAATTGTTGAGTAGAGAGTCGGTATGGTATTATACCGGTATACCGCGGTATTTGAAAACATTTACCGTTACCGTACCAAAATAGATCGGTACGGTATGATGCCGTACCGAAAATGACAGTATACCAATATTTCGGTATTTTCCGGTATTTTTCGGTAGAGAGAATTCCCTAAATAGGAGTAAAAAAGTTTTGAAATTCTAAAATAGGAGTATCATGTTTTTATTCCCTAAATAGGAGTACATTTCTGCCAAGTTTGGAAATTACAAGGCTTTAAACATGACATTTTTTCCCAAACTTGGCAGATTACTCCTATTCAGGGAATAAAAAACATGATACTCCTATTTTGGAATTTCAAAACGTTTTTACTCCTATTTAGAGTAATTTCTGTTTTCGGTACGGTAAGTGCGGTATACCGATATTTCGGTATTTTTGCCCACCCCTAAACATAACCAGCAATAGCCGACTCTCTCTCCAATTATAACTGAGTAATTATAAATTAAACAAACTACATACGTGGAACAATTGCACGTACATAAGTTCACTTTTCCTTTTATCCAACTTCTGTTACTTTTTCAGTTTTTCATAATACATTTATTTAAATTAATATTATCAAGCTTTATGTATTTCTAGTGTTATTTCTAAACAATCAATACACATATATTAGGATATCAAGTAATTATAACAACTGTGCAAATAATTGCATTATGAGGATTGTAGAAATTCTTATCGTGAATAGTATTTTTTTTCACCATAATATGTAAATATATTATTCTAGTTGTGAACTCATATTGAAAAGTTATGCACTTTTATCATTAACTATATAACTTTTCACTTACATGTCTAAATCAAATAAATATACACTATTAAAAATATTTTTTGGCACTTTTATTATTTGTAGCTACACATTTATTCATAACCCAACTACTGCTCATTTTATAATATGAATATGTTAACAATATAATATGTGATCTACTTTAGTTCACAAAAAATGTATCCTAAGATGAGTAATATTTCTAGAAATTCTTTTCGTAAATAGAAATATTTTCTCCAAAATATGCAGATATATTATTTTAGTTGTGCACTCATATATCAATGTTATGCGCTTTTATTTTTAACTATATAGTTCTGCACTTGCATGTCTAAAAGAAAATAACGATGCACTTTTAAAAATATTTTTCGTCACTTTTATGAAATTTTTTCATAACCAAACTATTGCATGTGCATTTTATTGTATAAATGTTTTAGCAATATATTATGTGATCTAGTTTAGTTCATGAAAAAATCTTTTTTTTTAAATTAGTCATTTTTAAAAATTCTTATTGTAAGTGGTAATATTTTCTAGCTCCGAAATATGTAAATATATTATTTTAGTCGTGCACTAATATTGCAAAATTATGCATTTTTATCTTCAACCGTACAATTGTGCATTTACATGTCTAAAAAAAATGAATATGCACTTTTAAAAATATTTTTGTCACTTTTATGATTTATATCTTTACATTTATTCTTAAAATAAATGTTATGCACTTTATGATATAAATGTTTTAACAATATATATGTGATCTAGTTTAGCTCGTTTAAAGAACTCGTTCAGATATGAGTCATAATATATTTTCAATCTTTATATGAAAATGAATATATGTGCAACTTAAGTAAGTATGTTAGTAGTGCACTCATATCAGCACAATTATGCACTTTTATCTCTAATGTAATTATGATATGGTAAAACTGCATATCTAGAATTACTACATTGCACTTTTAGAAATATTATTGTGCTTTTATCAATTATATGTTTACATTTATTTTTAACCCCAGATTGTGCACGTCAAGATATAACATTTTTTCAATGATATATATGTGACTTTCTTAAATTGATGATCAAAAAATAACTAATACTAGGAGGAGTCATAATATATATTTTCTCATTCAAATGAAAATTAATGTGCAACTTTTGTTATTCTAGTGGTGCTCTTTTATGGCAAATTTATGCACTTGTATCAATAACTATATCAGAATGTCCATGCATACCTAAAAATAAATATGCACTTTTAGGAACATTATTGCGCACTTTTATCATTTACATTCCCATAATTCACTACCAAAGAAACTCGGTATAGGCACGGATTTGGGAAGGGATTCCTTTATAATTTTCCCAGACGAACGGTCTTGGCTCGGATTTCGCACGGATCCCGATTTCGTGCCACCTGGCTCCTGCCAAACGTGTTGGCTCGGATAGTTAGTTCCGACGCAAACGTTGGCACGGTTTTAGGTTGCGTATTTTCTCACCCAAACGTTAGATAAAAAACCCAAAGTCATTGTCTCGGAATTGATTTGGCTCGGAATTTGGTATGGATACCACGTCATAGTTCCGTATTAAAATTGTCAAACTTTGGAACGGAAAATTCCGTGCCAAGCATTTAAAATATCAAAAAAAAAAATGTATACCGTATATACGTACATATATACGGTATACGTTTTTTTGATTTCATACATCACATAAAATCAAACAGTACAATATTGAATTGCAATTAACAGTAAATAAAAACAGGCAAACATTCATCCACATATCATTAAAAAAGGCATAAATAAACACAACATTATACAAGCCAATTTCAAATGGCCTACTCAGGTGTTCAGAAAGAAAAAAGATGTCCAGACCAGAAACAACATAAAGTAAAAAAGATGTCCGGGTTTCACATTCATCATCGACATAACATTACACCAGGCCCACAATGCCATCGGTGTTAATGTCGGGGAATAGATCATCCATCCTAACAATTTCATTTTCATTCAGGCAATTCTTAGCAACAGGGGTCGGGGTATGCAAAGCCGAGATATCAGGCATCGGGACAGACGAGTTAGAGCTCTGGACTTGTCGCATGATCGACATAAACGCGGTGGACATATTCTCCATCTGTGCTCGCCAGAGTTGCTCCTGCTGCGCGAACCGGGTTTCCACTTGCGATTGGATGCGGGCATCAATCTCCTCGTGGGTGGGCTTGGAGTGTCGGCTTGAGCATTCAAAGCTGCCCGAAAGAGACTCTGCTTCAGACCACGTCCCGTACCGCCGTCCTCTATAAGTGGGGACTAACATGCCTACTGACCAAAATCCGCCCACCGCGATACTGTGACTCTTTCGCCTTCTGAGAGTTGCGGTTCTTCTTCCTGGCAGTACTCTTCTTCTTGAATGAATCAGACCCCCAATACTCTTTCAACAGCATCCAGTCACCATCGCATATCCAGTCCGGCTTCTTGTTCTGCCGTCTTGCCGGGCAAATATTCTTGCTTAACCATTCAGATCCCCTAGAACGAAACCTCTTCTTTATTATGCTCGTGTAGCATGCATCCCATTCATACTTTCTCTACAGTTAATAATAGGCAAAGTTTATTAGTTTTTTTTTAAAAATTAAACACATATTTTTAAATATTTAAGACTTTATAGAAAAGGTATGTTTGAAATGTACCTCAAACAACCGCCACCACCGTTCTTGTTGCTCTGCATCCGCATGCTCGAAAGAGTGCCACGGCCCATGGAAGTTGTTCGTAATGATTGAAATGATAGAGTTCAGACTTCAGAACAATAGGGTTGCCACACATGTAATGTGGAAACATTTGCTACACGTATTTAAGTAAAAAGAAATTCAATATACAATTAAACAATTAATCAAACCTTCGCATTTCATGGGGCAAGATCCAGATTTTGGACCCATTCTTGAACGACTCATGGACAATATGATCAGACGGTTCATCATGCAATGCTCTAGATTGAACAGATTCAAGGGAAGCAGCAACCGGAGAATTCTGGTTTAGGCTTTGGGTTTGGTCGACTGAGCCTTCACGACCTCCCCTACCTCCCAGACCTCCCCGCCCTCCCTTGAATGAATTATTACTTCCTCTAGCAGCAGACATCAACGTCTAAAACTAAGTAAAAATCATTCAAGATCATAACAGACTGATACTTATACAGACTGAACAATGAATGAAGTATAACAGACTTATACAATGAAATGAGTTCATAGATTCAAGGCTTAACAGACTACTATACTTCATTGATTGAACATACTTATCATACAGACTGAACAATCAATGAAGTATGACAGACTTATACAATGAAATCAGATCATAGATTCAAGGCTTAACAGACTAGTATACTTCATTCATTTAACATACTTGTCATACAGACTGATAAATCATTGAAGTATAACAGCCTTATACAATAAAATCAGTTCATACATTCAAGCATTAACAGACCAATATACTTCATTGATTGAACATACTTATCATACAGACTGAACAATGAATGAAGTGTAACAGATTTATACAATGAAATCAGTTCATAGATCCAAGGCTTCACGGACTAGTACACTTCATTCATTTAACATACTTATCATACAGACTGATAAATCATTGAAGTTTAACAGCCTTATACAATAAAATCAGTTCATACATGCAAGCATTAATAGACCAATATACTTCATTGATTGAACGTACTTATCAAACAAACTGAACAATAAATGAAGTATAACAGACTTATACAATGAAATCAGTTCATAGATTCAAGGCTTAAAAGACTAGTATACTTCATTCATTTAACATATACTTATCATATAGACTGATAAACCATTGAAGTATAACAGCCTTATACAGTAAAATCAGTTCATACATTCAAGCATTAACAGACCAATATACTTCATTGATTGAACATACTTATCATACAGACTGAACAATGAATGAAGTGTAACAGACTTATACAATGAAATCAGTTCATAGACCCAAGGCTTAACAGACTAGTACACTTCATTCATTTAACATACTTATCATACAGACTTATAAATCATTGAAGTATAACAGCCTTATACAATAAAATCAGTTCATACATGTAAGCATTAACAGATAAATATACTTCACTGATTGAACATACTTATCATACAGACTGAACAATAAATGAAGTATAACAGACTTATACAATGAAATTAGTTCATAGATTCAAGGCTTAACAGACTAGTATACTTCATTCATTTAACATATACTTATCATACAGACTGATAAATTATTGAAGTATAACAGCCTTATACAATAAAATCAGTTCATACATTCAAGCATTAACAGACCAATATACTTCATTGATTGAACATACTTATCATACAGACTGAACAATGAATGAAGTGTAACAGACTTATACAATGAAATCAGTTCATAGAGCACAGGCTTAACAGACTAGTACACTTCATTCATTTAACATACTTATCATACAAACTGATAAATCATTGAAGTTTAACAGCCTTATACAATAAAATTAGTTCATACATGCAAGCATTAACAAACCAATATACTTCATTGATTGAACATACTTATCATACAGACTGAACAATGAATGAAGTATAACAGACTTATACAATGAAATCAGTTCATAGATTCAAGGCTTAACAGACTAGTATACTTCATTCATTTAATATACTTATCATACAGACTCATAAATAATTGAAGTATAACGGGCTTATACAATAAAATCAATTCATACATTCAAGCATTAACAGACCAATATACTTCATTGATTGAACATACTTATCACACAGACTGAACAATGAATAAAGTATAACAGACTTATACAATGAAATCAGTTCATAGATTCAAAGCTTAACAGACTACTATAGTTCATTCATTTAACATACTTATTATCCAGACTGAACATAGTAATAATACTACTGAGTATGTTATTATACAGAATGGTATCAATGAAATGGACTGACTAGTAAAGAATGCCTTCTATTTCGTAAAAATAGTTTACAAAAGAATAGAAAATATTTAAAATAAAAATTTTTAACGAAGAGAAGAGACTGATAAGCCGATATATTTTAACATAAAAAATGGTTTATATATAAAATAACCATTTTTACCATAAATTTTGGTTTATTTATAAATTAACCATTAAACCATTTTTTACATAATACTTTCTATTTCGTAAAAAGAGTTCAGGAAAGAATGGGAAAATTTTAAAATTTTACATATTGAAAATAAAATAGTTTAACGCCGATATATTTTCACATAATATATGCGTTTCATATAAAATAACCGATTTTATAGAAAGGTTGTGAACTGATAAAGAGTTCATAACGAATACCTTCTATTTCGTATAAATTAAAGAGTTCATTTAAGAATAGAAAATTTATAAAAATATACAAAATAAATATAGTTATGACCTGAGAAGATGACAGAGCGGTTTCAGAAACAAGATTGAGCGGCGGCGTCAGCGTCCTGGAGTAGATTGAGCGGCGGCGTCATCGTCCCGTAGAGTAAGAGAAGGATGAGAGTAAAGTAAGAGAAGGATGAGAGTAGAGTTAGAGAAGGATGAGATCGAGTAGGGTTACGGTTTCACAGAGGTAAATGGGCTTAGGGGTTTAGGGAATGCGGGTGAAAATGTTGAAGTACGGATTAAATATTTTTTGCTTTGGCACGGAAATTGTGAAGGACTGTCCGAGACTCCTCTGTATCGAGCTTCAAAAAATTGATCCACAAGCCGTCCCACCGTAGTAAACATCGTTGAGGCCGCATCGGTTTCATTAATTTTGAAATTATTGTCTCGGCTTTAGCACGGAATTATCCGTCCCAGTCTAGCCACGCCGGCCCACGCGTAATAATTGTCTAAACCTCTGTTACCGAGGTGTTAGAACTCCTTTGGAACGGATTTGGCACGGAATAAACCGTGCCAAATAGAGACGTTAGGGTAGTTTCTGGAATACTTTGGAACGATTTTGGCACGTTATTATCCGAGACAAAGCGTTTACAATTTTTAGTATAAATAGGTCTGTCGGTACATAAAATTTATCCGCACTTTACTAGTAAAACAAAACTTCGGTTTTGTAGTGTAAAATTAAAGCTAACATTGGAAAAAAGTGAGGAAAAATGTGTGGTAAAATCTGTGGAAAAAAACAGAGGGATCTGTAGAGGAGTCTAGACGTGGAATTGACTAAATCATAGGTTAAGATAAAATTAAAAACAGAGGGATCTGCAGAGGAGTCTAGACGTGGAATTTTATCTTAAGATAGGTTAAGATAAAATTAAAATGATCTTTTCAATTATAGGTTATTGACCAAATCATTCTCTAGACGTGGAATTGTTTGAATGAGTCAAATATATGATTACTCACCTATAAAAGTATAAAGCATGTCCTGATTCAAAGGAGAAGTTTTCCAATATTTGTGCATCAAAGCAACCTAATCTTGGAAAGTTATATTCATGTAATTTCTCAATAGTTGACCAAATGCAACTTTAGAGAGATATACATGTGTGATTGTACAAAATGAGATCAATGAATTTTCTTTTGCATTTCAAAGTAAAGATAATTGTTAAGTTAGTTATGCGTTTATTATATGCCCAATATTTTTTCATTTACATATCATATTTTGTAATTAATAAGTTTACTTTCGATCTCAATCTCACAACTCCTTAACAAGGTTAACAAAAGAAAAAAGTTGATACAATTATATGGGACAAAGATAGTATTACTTGGCCGCCAATTGTTCTTATTTTCTAAGTTATTTGTATTATCTGATCCGCTACTTTTACCGAAGACTCGTTTGTGATTTCATATTAGTGAATACTTCCTTCGTCTCAAATTGATTTTGCAAAGTCAATACTTTTGAAATTGTCAACCAATGTTAAAGTTAAATTCTTCTTGTTGATAGTTAATTCAATTTTAATAATTAAAATTTACATATTCAGAAACTACAATAAAATCTCTACAAAGTTGCAAATACAAATTAGAATATAACGAAAAATAGATATCCTAATTAAGTGAACAATGAAGCTATTTGTGTCACACCCCGTTTCAGCTCCTAGGGAGCTTGTTGCCAGATCTCCTCCATCGCCATGGAATCTGGGCTCATATGCGATTGCTTCAGTTTCAGTTCAGGTCCTTCCTTGGTAAGGCAGCGAGCATGATGGAGCTGAATTGGCTTAAAGCAAACGTCCAGTTCATGACAGCATCGCCGGCAATAAGGCCCGATTTTCATATGTGTTTGATAGAGCTTCGGTTGAATTGAGTTTTCCACAATTGGCTAATTGACTTTGGAGAAGAAAGGTAGAAGAAGAAAAACCCATGACCATGATGTAGATATATAGTAAAAAAAGTTTTTAAATTTATGGAATGTGCTAGAGATATCTACACAAAACTCATATTGACGTTGGAGATGAACCTTCAATTTAAAACGTGCGTATGTCCACGTCAACTTCATGGCCGTTCATATTAGTGATGTGTCCATTTATTACGGGGTACAATCCAGGTTACCATCAAAGATGCTCTAAGTCCTCACTTCTCATTCTTTATATCATCTTTTCTAATTTGCGGAGTAAATTTAAATTGTTTATACGGAGTATTTAAGAGTTTATGTTAAATGAGTAACTAAAATTTACTCTTGTGAACTCCAAAAAATCAAATTCAATGACTATTTGAATAAAAATAGACATCCTCCTCTTCAATTCAATGTAGTTTTTTATATTGATTTATTAATATTAAATGCCAAACTATTGTTCGAAAAAATAATAAAGCGTGTTTTACTTCTTTCTTGATCGAATATTATATTTTACTGATTGATGCACTTGTAAAATACTACGGGAGTGTTTGGGTTTGCTTAAAAAAAGCGTTTTTCAGCTTTTGGCTTAAAAAAAGTTGAAAAGAGTTTTTTTTAAATGACAGCTTCTGCTTAAATTAATCACTTAAAAGCTAAAAGCTGGAAGCAGGTAGAAGAGTGCTTTAAACTGCTTCTCACTTTTTCTATTACACAAAAAGTGCTTATTTTACCAAACACTACCAACTTTTACTTTTCCAGAATCACTTTTTTCTCAAACACTACCAACTTTTACTATTAATCACTTTTCCCAAAATCAATTTTTTAAAGTTGAAGCAATTGCAAACACTCCCTACATATGTTGATATCATTGTTCTAAAAATCGATCTAGTGGTCCAATCAATTAGCTTATAGGCGCTAGGCGGCTCCTAATTGTGGAGGATTAATTAGTCTAGTCGGCCAAAAAATCAGCCTAGATGGCGCTTAGTTGGTGCCTAGGATCCCCCAACCGCGTGACTAGCATCAAGTGAGTTTCAGAACAAATGTTGATATATGTATGATTGGTTTTCCGTGAAAGTTCTCGTGATTAGATTCTCTAATGAGTAAAGGGTCAGTTTGATCCTCGAAGTTACAAAAAGGCGTCAAGTAAGTCCTTATATAGAAGATTCTGTCCAGACGTGCCATTTGAAGTGGCTCCCGGTGGAATATTGTGATAAATTTTTTTGAGCATCTTATTCATTAAGTCTAGTTTACTCATACCAAATTTCAGCTAAAAATTTAATCGGGAAGACATTCAAATGAATTCTTGAAGATAACAGCGCTTTTAACGGCACAGTTATCTTCAAGAATTCATTTGAATGTCTTCTCCATTGAATTTTTATCTGAAACTTAGTATGAGTAAACTAGACTTAATGAATAAGATGCTCGAAACATTTCATCAAAAAATTCCACCGGGAGCCACCTCAGATGGCACGTCCAGACAAAATCTTCTATATAAGGACTTATTTGACCCCTTTTTTGCAACTTCGAGGACCAAACTGGCCCTTATCCAACAAGAGTTCTTTGGAAAAGTGTCAAATAAGTTTCTCTACTATAACAAAAATATCAATTAGGCCCGCCAACTCAAATATCACCCAATTAAATACCTCAACTTCAAAAAGAGTTCAAATCAGCTTTTTAATAAGTTAATCACCAATTATTAGGTAAACATGTACACGTGGCGGCATGTGGCGACACGTGGCAGATCTTTTTTCTTTCTCTTTTCTAGGCATGGCAATGGGTCGGGGCGGGGCGGTATTGTAAGACCCGGACCCGCCCAGTGACTTGGCGGGGCGGGTCCGCCCCGCCCCGTGACCTTCACGGGTCCAAACTTGTTGACCCATGACCCGCTCCATGCGGGGCGGGTCCGGCCCGCCGCTGCCTAATTAGCTAGTTTTTATTTTTATTTGTAGGAAGTTGTTACCAATTGAATCTACATAATGTTTATCTCTAAATAATAATTAAAACTCAACATATTAAATCAAATTCATGATACGCTAAAAATTTCAAAAATTAAGAAAAAATTACGGAAATTGTCCTAAATAGGACTAATAAGTTCCTAAAAAGCACAAATAGGACTATTATTTTTAAAATTCCCTAAATAGGACTAAACATTGATTTTCTACCCTAAATACCCCTAAGAGTATTAATTCATAATGAAATGCTTTAATTCATAATAAAATCATAAAAAACGTAAAAAATATTTAAAAAAACGTAAAAAATTATAAAAAATTTATAAAACAATTATAAAATAATTTTTTTTAATTTTTTAAAAAAAATAATAAAAAATAGTAAAAACCCATAAAAATGAAAAAAATTATGGATACCTTTCTCACCGCCTCCCGCCGCCTCCCAGCACCACCACCCCCGATTGGTGAAATTTCTTCCACTTTTGGTAAAAAATGCCATATTTTTCTGAAAATGTCAAAAAGATGGCATAATTACTCTTCAATATGCCAACATTTTCATTGAATATGCCATCATTATGACATTATTTAAAATGTTGGCATATTTTTCTCCGGTGATGGGAGATGGTGGTGCTGGGGGTGGCAGGGGTGGTAATGTTTATTTTTTAATTTTATGATTTTTTATTTATTTTTTATTTTTTTTTTAAAAATATTTTTTTTTTATTTTTTTTTAAATATTTTTGTTAATTTTCTATTATTGTTTTACGATTTTTAGTATTTCTTTTCGATTTTTATTAATTTTTTTATGATTTTATTATTAATTAAACATCTCACAAGTTACAAGGGTATATTTGTCCAAACACACATAAATAGTCCTATTAAGGGAATTTAAAAAATGTAGTCCTATTTGTGCAATTTTGTCACTTTTTAGTCCTATTTAGGGAATTGACTCAAAAAATTACTCAAACTTGAATAGTTAATCTAATTAGTTATATTAATAATTGAATAAATGTATTAAAATTCTATATATATAAAGAATACATTGATAATCCGTCGTGCATCTCATTCTAATATATATTCATATACTATAAGATCAAAGAATTTATGATATATTATATACACACATATGTATGTTTAAGTATATTTGTAGTATAAGTTAAGAAAAAGTATGTATATTTATATATTGAGCGGGTCGGGTCGGGTCGGGGCGGAACGGGTCAATTCTAATACCCGGACCCGCCCCATTGTATAGGCGGGGCGGGGTGGACCCGCCCCATTTGCAAGACGGGGCGGGGTGGACCCGCCCCAAATGTCTCTGGCCAGGGCGGGTCATTGCGGATCGGTTTTTTTTTACATCCCTACTCTCTTCTCTCTTTCTCTTTCTCCTTTCTTTTTTGTTTCTTACCCCCTTAGCTTTCTTCTTCCCCTATTTGTCCGCTTATTACCGCCTCCAAGATGAGCTGTGTTTGCTGGGTGTCTTTGTCTGCTCCCAATAGGCAATAGCTTCGGCATTCCGTCACTGGAGGGCCCCACAGATCCGGCTGGGGTGGCCTTGACCTGCAATCCAGAGATGTGCATATTCGGGAGAATCGTACGGACCGGATTTGTGGGAGAATCTTTGTGCTTGGAGACAAGTGATGAAACTAGTTAGATTTCAACGCAAGGCCGCCATGGCTGCAACAGAGGAGTGGAGCTCGTCGGAGGTGGCGGTGGAGAAGAGGAATTGGCGGAGGAAGGGTAGACAGTGAGGAAGAACTAGGGGGGAGAAAACGGGAAAAGAAAGAAAGAAGAAACAAATGAGTTCCAGGCGCAGGTAAGAAGAAGAAGATCGAAGAAGAAATGGAGCCGAGAGGAAAGAAATAAGGTAGATTAAATGTACTCATAAGGTACCATATCTTTGTCCACATGGACCAATGAGAATATAGCAGTTGAATTATTTAAATCTAAATTAAAAAAGATAAAGTGGTGTTGTCTAATTAAATGAATGGTAGGTACGGTACCCTATTTTTTAGAAGGGTACCGGTGTTGTCACCAAGAAATAAAGAAAGAAAATGAAAAAGAAAATGGAAATTTTTGCCACATCATATGCCACATATGTAATTTAATCGGGAACACGGGGAGTTACCTCTTAAAAAGACAATTTGACTCATTTTTTATACTTCATGGCTTTAATTGAGTGATTTTTGAGTTGGAGGGTCTAATTGGCATTTTCTTAATAGTAAGGGGGCCTATTTGACATTTTTTCCCTCTAATTTTATACCGTGAGTTTGATGTTTAAAGCACTTGTAAAATGGTTGAGATATTCTTTTCCAATAATTTAATTTTTTCTATAAAAAGTAGTAAACAGTGCTAATTTTATTAATTTAAAGTGTACTATGTTTAGTTATTGCGTGTTTAATGTTGAAAGTATTTTGTTACACCAAAATGAGTATAATGTGTAAAATAAATGTCCTCATTTGTAACCTTGTAAAATAAGCATAATAAAGATTGTACTTCTAGGATAAGGATTTAATAAAGTTGTTATTTTCTTATGGATAAATCTATTGATACTTTAGTACTGGTGGGCGTAGCTCAACTGGTAGCGAGGGAGTACCACAAGGGTTAGGTCTCGGGTTCGAATCCCGGCAACTGCGATAAGGGGTTATTATGCTGAAAAATGCATAGGGCTTCTGCAAGTACCGGGGAAAGAGCCTCACTCTCTATCTGTCAGATTGTGATAATAGTCCAATTTACATCCTCCCATCGTGCCGTCCGGTCGGTGCTGGGGGGCCTCAGGGATGGGGTGTCATCCCTTTTTTTTTCTATTGATACTTTAGCAAATGAGTGTAATTATACTAGCTTGGTTTTTTATGAATAAAATTATATTTGTGAATTATATATGAAAATGAGTTTTATGTAATACTTATATGAGTATAATTTTTAAAAGAAATGAGTATTGATATGATCAATATTATAAAATGAGCACAAAAAGATTTCAGATGAATATATCATAAAAAGAAATGCAAAATGAAGACAAGTAGCAAATGAGAATATGACACTTACGAAATGCGCATTGATATAACATTTAAAAATGAGCATAACATAAATATCGAATGAGCATAAATTAGTTATGATATGAGCATTGAAAAATTCAAAATCCGAACATATATGTTTGTATTTCTAGATGTCATTTAAATATATTTGTTATTGTTTGTATGCTCATTCTAAACCCCGCTCATTTTTTAAAGACACACCAATGTTCATTTGTTTCTTATTTTTTTTTTATAAAAACTTATTAAATTATATCTATAATCAACTCCGATGAACTTCAATATACGAAGCTAATGTAATACTACGTATGATACTTTTGAAATATGCATTCATATGATATTTTAAAAACGAGCATAAATGAGTATCATTTGAGCACACGTAACTTACAAAATGAGCACTCATATGAAAATGATAACTTTTTTTAGTTGAACATCAAAACATTTTCATTGATCATCAACTCTCGACTATTGAGTATTACAAACATGTTTTGTGCTCTAGTGTCTAAACTGTCTATAATCAACTCCTACGTAAATCTTATGTAATATGATACTTTTGAAGTATGTATTACTTTTACATTTTAAAATGAGCACAAAACCGGTACCAAATGAGCATACATAAATTACCAAATGAACAATGATATGAAAATCATAAACAATGTTAGTTGAGCATCAAGACATTTTCATTGAACATCGGATCTTTTCTATTGAATATTAGAAGCAGGCAATTGAGTATCATAATCTCTGCTCCCATGTCAATCTAATATGATATTTTAAAATGAGCATAAAATCGGGATCATATGAATATACGTAACTTACATATGAGCATCGAAAAATTCAAAAGCTCGTTTGAATTCTCTAATATGTTTAAATGTTCATTTGTGCTCCTATTATAATGAAAAATATAGTAATTTTATATTAAAATAATTTATAGTATTTCATTCTGGAATTGCAATTATAATTGAGTTCTTTTTATAATGTTTACCTATGCATATTTATTTTGCATTATACTCATTTTAGTATTATACAAAACTCATGTTAGTAATTAGGACATAATAATTAAACTAATAAATATAAAATATTCATCTTAAATTAAAAATAAAAAAATAAAACATTAATACTTAAATATTCAGCATAAATTAAAATCAATGTAAATGGAAGTCAAGAAAAAAAAAACGAAAAAAAATGAAAAAAAGATTAAAGTAAAAGGTCACGTGCAGGGAAGAATACAGACGAAGCTGGCCGGCTAAAGAGTTGAGAGACCATTTGTAGTCTCTCAAAAATACCTGGATGTACCGTGAGCACCGTACAGCCGGGTGTACGGTATAATTTACCAAATTTGTAGTCTATTTTGGAGAGATGTATTATTGGTTCTTAGGAATTTAAGAATTTTCATTTTAGATGTTTTTCTTGATAATTTCATTTCCTCTACCCCATCCATGACTGCTTTTCAACAATTTGAGCTAGAACTAACCCGGAATTGAAGTAAGGTAACATACTGCCACCCCATTGGGTTCTTATTCGCTAATCAAAATGGGCTGGTCTAGAATCAGATGTGAGTGGGCATGTGCTAACCACCTAGATATTTGGTAACTACTTTGGGCTCAATTATGACCATGTATTTAACTTTTCCCATGTCTGGTACATTATTATTGTTCTTTCTCTTCCTATAGTCTTCAAACAAATAAGTTTCCCAACATGGAAAGTCAATCTTGTCATGATATGTATATACTTCATATATACTTTCTGCTTTCTTTAATAATTGCAAGTTTGCAACTGTTAGGCTTTATACTATTATTAGTTGTAGTATACTCTGTTTTGAATATATTTAACCTATTACTGTAATACATTAAAAATTAACTTATCAAACTACTACTATGTATAAAACTTTTCTTGAAGTGAACTTTGTAAATATATATTTTCTGATAATTTTCACTAATACACGGTTAAAAAAATAATGGGATCTCAAAATTAATAGCCAAACTACCGCCGTAAACAAGTGTTTGCAATTAAATAGGATATAGGATGCAGGCATGTAATTTTCGATGCGATTTTCACCATAGGTCATCCGGAAAGTCTCTGTGCTAGGGATGGACTGGGACGGGCTGAGCCAACTTGGCCCCGGCTTGGCCCATTACTGTTCCGGCCCAGTCTCAGGCCGGGGTCGATAGTTATAACTTATAAGGGGCGGGCTTCAGGCTCAGTTTTTTGGGCCCAACCCAGTCGAGGCCCAATTGCACTATTTAAAAAAACTTAAAAAAAATTAATTAGTGTGCCATCATTGCTATTTGTTGGTGTGTTTCTCTCTTGCACTGAGGCGGCCATCAGACATTGCAAATGATGCAAATCGAGACATTTTCTGTTTTCGATTAAACGAAATTGGACCATGGTTGTTTTCCATTTAATTGCTTAATTAGTGAATTGTGTAGCGAATTTTAAAAAAAAAAAGGATTAAATGGAAGTTTATGTGATATCTATGAGATGCTCTTTCGTCTAATTTAACTGTTTAAAGCATGCCCTAAACCGTCCCAAATCATCTTAATCTTGAGCTGTTTATATTGACAAAATGACAGGGCTAGATACCTCACGAACCCAAATCCCTGACCCACCCCTAGCCTCATATGTATGATTCAATTTTGTTTCAGACCTTTCCTTTTATTACAATGAAGTTAGCTTAAAAGAGGATAAAAATGAAGTTTCACTACAGCCATTTTACTCCACGGCAGTCAGAAATAAACCTCAGCCGTCACTTTGAGATTACATAAATCAGTAAGGTTCAAGAGGTCATTACATGAAGTGAATACAATGGAGATTTACTACTCTTTTGTTAATCAGTGAAAGATATACTTTCGGACTGAAAGATATACAGTTCCAGTTAAGAATGACTCAGACCAGTCTCTGCTCTCAATGGAGTATAGCGTGTGCGCTCTTTTTGCCTGAAACAGAACAGTTGGATTTATGAACAGATATGAATGTCGTGCAATAAGGTCAACTGGTCAAGTATAGGATGCCAGCTTACCCCTATTTTCCGACAATGTAATCTAGAAGCCGCTTATCAAGTTCAAAGCGCTCACATAGAAGTTTCTGCAATTCAAGGAAAATGCACAGCTGGGCTAGAAAAAATAAGAGCACTCATACCAATTTCTTTTAGGTATTAACAGTTAAATTCAAGACCCCGTGATACAGTGCATATAGCAGATCACCTCATTTTTTTCTCATTTCCCCTTATTTTCACCCCAAAACACAACATAAATGTTACTAGTATAAATCTTGAATAAAAAGATTTCTAAAACTCACAACAATTTCATAATTTCCAAGGACCACTGTGATGCTTATACAGAGAAATTATGAGTCTAACATCAATTAGAGTTGGAAACATTAAACCTAAAGCTAATGGGAATATGAAACCACCATAGTACTTCTAAAACTAGAATTACCAGATTCAAAAATTAAATAGTTGGAACTTCCAGAACATATTCACAAGAAAGATTGTGGGAGTAAACCCCCAACACATTTGTACAAATTTAAAACAGATGGAGCCTTAAGACCTGGATGGTTTGGCTAATGGATGGGTTAAGATAAAGGAATCGGCAGGTGGAGTTATAAATGCATACTGCAGATATTTTGGATCAATTTATATATTTGCTGTTGAGTTGAACGATATTTTGTAAGAAATGACAATATGCCCTGTGAGCGGCTTAAATAAAGTCTGGAGCGAAACAGTTTGTGAAAGCCCGTAAAAAATAGAGACTCGCTATTACAGTATTTCTCAGGCCACCTCTTAATTTGAGCCTAGTGGACAAGGCTCTTTTCTAATGTGTCAGTAATACAGGTCACGAGTAGAGTCCAGGGCAGACATCAAGGATATAAATGAGCAATAGTGTAGGAACCAATCAACAAAATATGAAGGAGTATAGATTAGTATTAGAATCTTTATATGATGTGCAACTTATTTCTTACTTTTCCGTGTAACTGCATTAGACTATAAAAAGGCTCCATGATAGAGAAGATCATTGTGATGAGGCCAAAAGTCCAGAACATAGTGTTGGAGAGTTTCTACTTCTTCCAGGACTCTTGGAGAGTTCCTCTGATACTCCCTTACATCTTTCGTTTCTTTGTATTGAATAGACTTACCATATTTTCTTGTGCTTCTAACATTATTAGCATCCAATCTGCCATTCCAGAGGGAGAATACGTTGAAGGATTCTCTATTTTTTTTCTTCCTCAAATTTAATACTACAGTATATTTCACAAGCATACCTTCTAATCTCCTATATTACTATAAATCAATCCATCAAGTGAAAAACAATGCACAATTAGAGTGCTTTCAACTTTCTTAAAGACAACGCCCCTATGAATCACATTACAAGTGTGAAAGAATAAAAATATATCTCAAAAGGTTACGATTTAGTGGCAACATACCAACAAAAGCGTGATAATTTTATCAACAGATTTTGGGTAAAAAACTCAACACACAAATATTAAGTATAGCGGTTTCATCACAAAGACAAAATAAAGACGCATTGTGCACAGCGTAATTCATCAGTGAATTATTACCTTTGTTACAGAAGAGCTGAAAACTGTTCCCTGAAAATCCAACTCGGGAAAACGTGTGACCTCGGCTCCATTCTCAAATAGTATATAGAGTGGAAGTTGGTTCAAACTTGCTGCATCAAGTAGATTCAGTAGAAATATGTATGCATGGGTTGGCATAATAATAAATATAGAGGCTGAAGTGTGTGCCCTTGCTATCCTTTTTTTTTACTTCATCTTTTCCTTTTTCATCCGTCCCTACATTATCCTCTCTTTGCTTTAAGAAATGGTGTTTGGTATTGTGTTAAGGGCAGACGTTTCTCCAAACAAGTTTTGACCACACAGTTTATTTACATGCGAAGTCAAATGAGAAAATAGATTAGGAACAGAGGCAGTATATATGACAGTGTAGAACACCTCTTCCTAATTACCACCTCCGTCCCGCTAAGATTGTCCCATTCTACCTTTTCGGTCCGTCCCACTAAGACTGTCCCACTTTTACTTTATTCTTACTTTATCAATTCAATATCAATCACATACACCACTTTTTATTGGTTTGCAAGTCATTCCTTGTCCCATTGTTAGTGGGATGGAGGGAGTAATTTGCAATCCCATCAAACCCAGATAGTAACAATCAAATCAATTGTATTATTATTGTCTTACCCAAAGAAATTTCGAACTTTTCTGCAGCATTTGGGAAGAGACCAAGATCAACTACTCCAAAGGACAAATTTTTGTTTGAGTATCTAACAAAGAAAAACATACAAGACAACTGAGCATGTGACTAACCAACAAATGAGTGGGGATTCTCACCATTCCCTTCCATTACTATTCAGTTCGGGGGGAACAAATATTACGGAAATATAAAAAGCATCATCACTATTGAGAATCTGGACTCCATGCAGTTATGCGAGAAACAACATGCAGTTTAATAAATGAATACTAGAAGTCTAGAATGTAATAGTTCAATATGTAACCATTTGAAAGAAGAAGCTAACCCGTTAGAAACCCTACTAACCGACTTACTGCAGATGTTTAAAGTTTCTAACACTTACGTGATTGAGAGTTCGGGGAAAAACGAACTGGTGCATATACAAGTTGATGTTGACAATGCACGAAACTCTACCTGCAAAGCATAATGCTTTAGAAAATCAGAGAAAAGATTCTACATGAGAGGTTGTGTGACCTGTCTATTGCTTATTTTAGATTAATATGTGACATAAGTGTGTGCATCATTGCATCCTATTTTCACGTCAATTTGGATGGCCTACAATTTATTTAATCAATTGCACAGAAGATTTTTTTAAAAGATCCCATCAACTCAGGAATGGCAAAACATATTTGTACACACCTTTTAATCGAGAGCAGATTGGTACATGAAAATGGACAATACTAATGGACTGGGACTCAACAAAACTTGGAATTTTTATGCTAGGCTTACATTTACATGAAAAAATTATTACATTTACTAAAGAACACTTTAAGCACCAAAATCCAATAATATATGAAAAATGTGATAAATTAATTATCATATCTATAACATTCTGTTTGGAAATGGAAATATGATTTATAAGACCGACCAACCAAAATCTTGAAGTGGTCCCTTCAGTAAGCAAAGCCTCCAGTTGCAACGGGGTTAATTGAATTGAATTGCCTACACAAGTAAATATTTGTAGTCAAGGTAATCATCAATCTCATCAAATTAGTTAATAAACTTAATACCAAACCATAACATTGAAAAATCAAAGACATAAGCACCAATGAGAGACATAAGCATACACTATCCCATACCTAGGCCTTCGTAGGGAGGCTGTTGTGTTAGAATATGTATGACTGCAATGAAAGAAAGTAAATTAGAACAGAATACAGTAAAAGAATTAGCACAACCCAGTTTGGCAGATTACCCATATCTGTTTAAAAAATCTTAGCTAAAAGTAAATCATTAAGTTATACTATTGACATCAACACGGGCCAGTTTGCCCATACTAATGCAGTAAATCATGAATTAATGCATTCTTGTATGAACTACCATATCCACATGAAGCAATAACATATAGGTGAACTCCTTTGTTTTAAACACCAAGTCCATATTTTGTGTTAGTAACTTAAGCACCTTGGAGAGCCACACCCCAAAAGCTAGCTGACAAGGTGGGAGAACCAGGCACTTAAACGGGGGGCAAGACAGCGGAATTTTGCCGAACCCCACCAAGTATCCCATTCTACTCGGTGTGGGACTTTTGGTATCCCATACTACCTAGCTCTCTAACATTTTGGAACTTACAAACTTTTAAAATGCTAAAAGTAGCGAAATTTGCTACATAAAATATACATAGAACAAACTAAGAACCTATGATGCATAGGGTGTACCTAGTCCCTTAGTTCCTATATAGAGATTTTAGAGAGAATATATGTAAGCATTAACAAATATTTTATAAGACTTCTTATAGGAATTGAATCCATGAGGCCATGACATGGGATGGTGTTTCAAGCCTCCACCGACATGTCAGTTAGTGGGGAATTTGCCACTATATGAGCCCATATCTTCAGATTCATGAAAACTCAATCATGTATCCACTAATTGAAAGTATCCAATTACAGGTTAAAGTTTAAAAGAATTGCAAACAAAAGGCATTGAAATTGCCACTTCATGTCAAAGCATTCTTATCTGTTTTCAAAAAACAAATCTATGTAGAGTAACAGAACAGTACCCACCTAAAAACATCAATGTGTACCAGAGTGCCAAGTGATAATCCATAACTAAAGCAAGTGCGTTAAGGAAAATCTGGAAATGATACGTCAGTTGCGAAGTTAGCATGTCAAGATAAACTGCATACAACTAAGAGGTAACAAGGTAAGTAGCATCATTTCACTCATATGTAACAGAACAAGTTCGGAACAAACTTTTGCAGCTATCACTCGTGTAGTTCAAGTCACTCAAATTGGGGAAAAAAATGAGGTTTGCCTCTTTATTAGGTATGCACCCTACTAATAATTTCACCAATAGAATGCTAGAATAAGTGTTTTCTCATTTCTTTGCAAAAGAGCAAATACTTTATCTATTCAAAGCTAACAAAAATTTAAGTTTTTCTGGTCACCTTTCCAAATGCAAAGTGATCGGTCAATCATTTAGTGAATGGTATGTTCATTCCAGCTGTGCTTTTAGACATGGAAGAATTTGATCCAAGTATTCTTACTTCTGGGGGACCATTCATTCAATGACAATATATAAATCACAGGTTATTAGATAAAGATGTAAAGTATTCCATATATCTTTCATTTCTATCCCATCTTCAACTCAATGAAGAATTACAGACGTTCTAGTGAATGGCATTTCCCTGTGGAATAATACTATCTAGACAGGTAAACACATCTGGTCAATTTCACTCTCACAGTGTCAGTAGGTTCATGTGGGCAATTGAATCTGTAGATATTATATGAGCGTTTCGAGTTATCCTGGTTGTAGTGTAATATATGCTCTTTTATATAAACTACATTTATACTCTGGTACAGGAAAATATTTTTGTGGACGCAACATCAACTTGAACCTCCAAAGCTAGAGAAATGACCAAAGAATATTGAAGATATTTAGGGGGATGGAGGTGTATATAGAAAATGTGGATGAGAAGAAACGGTCAACAGAGTGAGGGGAGTGATAAAATCTATAACTATGATCACTAATATGTCATTTTCTTGATGTAGCTTTAATTGAAACTGAATAGTGTTTTAGTCTATACAAGTTTATACTTCCCTTTCACATCACCCAGATTTGGAGTGATTACTTTTGAACTGAATAGAAAGGTTGGAAGCATCCTCACATTACCTCCATTAAACCCTTAGCAGAGAAGATAACTGCATCTCCTCTTTTACTCTCCCTTCAGCTTAATCCAGACACACTATGGTCAACTCTAACCTATTAGCAAGATTTTTTACCAAGCACTAAACTTATTTGATTACTCTCACTAACTTGGTCGATAGTAAAAGATTGTGAAGAAGGTTGATTTTTGCTAGTTGCTGAAATGAGAGAAAATGACACTTCTACCTTCATGTTCAGTTAATCTTTTCATCAACTTATTAATACATCATATTCTAAATTACTTTTTTCAACAATTAAAAA
Source organism: Cuscuta epithymum (assembly GCA_945859915.1). Taxonomy (NCBI): domain Eukaryota; kingdom Viridiplantae; phylum Streptophyta; class Magnoliopsida; order Solanales; family Convolvulaceae; genus Cuscuta; species Cuscuta epithymum. The sequence continues at coordinate 6,150,552 of CAMAPF010000011.1, read as the reverse complement.
CTTAAGCAATTTCAGCCATGATTTCACCAACTTTTACCATTTCAGCCAAATTTATATTGAATAAACAAATTCAAGACAATGTGTAACATTCCTGTTCTCTCCATGCCAACCACTCGGCCTAACTCAAACACGAATTATTCAATTCGTAAACTGATTACGTTTCTTAAAGACATCAAGCTATGGGTTATTGGATCCACACCCTGCAATTATCTCCTTGGTATAAAGTATGTCCATAATGAATGAAGTAGCAACTCAATCCAATATCTTCTAACTAAATGAATAACAACATAAGCTATAAAAAAATAGTAGAAAAATACCTTGGCAAAAAATAGAGTATCTGAGATGACTGTCTGCCATGTTTCCGCCCTCACTGTCTGTTAAATGCAAATATTAGTCAAATTTACAACATACTTAACTTTAAGAGGCGAAAATGAACAAATCAGCTAAAGATGTATACCTTCACAACAGATATCGCACTAAAAGCAACAAGTGCTTGAATTTCCTGTCAATTAGTTTATGTTCAATAATTGGAATTCATCAAAACCTTATTTTTGAAGAAAACACAGAGGCAAACACACATTAGCACAGAGTAAGATCATTGTATTTTTCAGTCCATTAGCCAAATAAGTCTGGCACTTCATGTGAGTCATGTGACTGATGCAGATTCCAAAGCCTGCATCCAGTGTTCCATCAAACAACTCCATATCAATTGGTGGCTTGAATCAGGATCGAAGGGCAATGAAGGCATTTCAAACATATTTTTCCTGGTGCTATTACTTGTATCCTCTTAAAGAATTATGCCGAGATGGTATGGAATGATACTGGACAAATATCAAGGAAAAGTTAACTTTATTCTTAGTTAAGTATAGTAGACTGATCCGTTCCCATGTATATAAAATTGTATGGTAAACTGAAACCAGTACTTCATTTTGGAACACGAGTAAAAAATGGCTCTAAGGTAATTCAATGTTATATATTGATAGTAGGGAGTAGGGACACTTTGTTTCAACGTCATCACTTTTTTTTACTCGATTCAAATTATGTCGATTTACATTGTTCTTTTTAAACAACACTCAAGGCCAAAAAAAATGTTGTTTTGGGCTTGGGTTATTAAAAGTAATGGTTTCTCTTCTAGCAACGTTTCTTTCCTGCTGCTTCCCCGGTATCAGAGTACAGCCCTCATTTAAGAACAAATACGGGGTGTTTGGAACTGATTCTGCTTCTGCTTCTTTTTTAAAAGCAGAAGCAGAATCAGAATCCGTTTTCAGAAGCTGGTACCCCCACCTTCTAAAAAAACTGATTCTGAGAGTAAATTAGAGCTCCAGAAGTGCTTCTGGAATTTCACCCAAACACTCCAGCTTCTGTTTCTACTCCCTGAAGGAGCAGAAACAGTTTTGAGAATCAGATCCAAACACCCCCTACATTTTAACCAGATCAAAAGCGGACACGGATCTAATAACCAAATAGTAATATTATTCTTCGGTGGGACCCTACACCCTCCTAGGCTCTCTGCTGAACCTGCTGACTTCATGAGGAAAAAATCACTGCCTAAGTTTACTGTTTTGTCAACCAGTCAAGGCTACAAATTCAGTGTGAATGCCTCTTTTAGCAATCTCAAAAGCGTCAGGTACCTCAATCATGATGAAATACAAACGGATAACTTCTTTTTTAATTGCTCTTGAAGCTGAAAAGGAAGCCATCCACCATCTGTTCTATGGGCAATCCAGGCCGAAGACCTGCCCTCTTTGGTTCAACATATCCAAATGTAATATAGTGAAATCTAATCTTTCAAATTCTCACTGCTCTATATTGTTATTTGTTAAGATGTCTACACCTAATAACTCTTTGAATGTTGACAAAACCTCTCACTTATCCAAAACAGAATGGAGAAAAATAAAGGCACAGAGCGAGAGAGGTAGGGAAAGTACGCGTTTGACAAGGAGAGCGTTGCGAGAAGGAATGAGAAAATGGGAAGCGGCGCAGCGCATAGGGATGTAGGAGAAGCATGCAATGAAGTGGAGAAGATAGTATGGATCTGAAGCTATCCGATTCAGCCATTTCGTTGTTGTCGTTGCCGTTGACATCGCTCCGATTCCACGGTGGATCTGAGGTAGCAGCCAGTGGCCTTGTGTTTCTTTCCCGGGCAACTTTTGTTATGATACTTCGAACTGGACCTTGTTCAATTGCTCTATGAGGTAGTCAGGTCTATTCTCGAAGTGGAAATTTCACACAGTGGCTTGGTTGATCCATATAGTTTGTTGTCCTGTGTAATATTTGTTCATTGTGATCATATCGGCAATTACCAAAATGATAGGTTGTGCTTACTGTGACTTAGGGAGTGTTTGCATTTCATTAAAAAAAGTGCTTTTCGGCTTTTGGCTTAAAAAAAGTTAAAAAGAGTGTTTTCAAATGACAGCTTCAGCTTAAATTAATCACTTAAAAGCTAAAAGCTGGAAGCAGATGGAAGGGTGCTTTAAACTGCTTTTTCACTTTTTCTATTACACAAAAAGTACTTCTTTTACCAAACACTACCAACTTTTACTTTTTCAGAATCACTTTTTCCTCAAACACTACCAACTTTTACTATTAATCACTTTTCCCAAAATCACTTTAAAAAATCACTTCTTTAAAGTTGAAGCAATTGCAAACACTCCCTTACTTAATGAGTTACTGACACTGATTTTCAATTCCTATGGTTAAGCGTTTCATCTTGAGTAAAACACTTGATGATAAGATGTTCCATGAAGAAAAACAGCATAACTTGTGCCTGAATTATGATAACTTTTAAATGAAAAAATGGCACATGTATGAGTAATCAGGTTTTAATTGATAAGAATATGACTAAATTGAGTTTGGACTAAAAACTGCGTCTTTAAATGCTAATCTCCTTTTCCGATTTTTTACGCTCCAAGACCGTCTCTTCTATTCTTTTTCATTGCTGCGTTCAAAAACCAAGGAGCAGATTGCCACTAAAGATCGCCGCTGCAGATCGCAGAGACGGAGCACGAGGTTCGGTGCTTCCTCCGCTACCTTCCTCGTCGTTGCCGTCGCCCTCCACGGACAGAGGAACGAAACGTCGCCACCGATCTCCCACTGGTTTTCGCCGCCTTCGTCGCCGCCCTCGTGCTCGCCCTAGCTACGAACTTCTTCTATTTCTTCTCTCTGTTGGTGGCGTTGACCTTCTCCAGATCTAGCACCGTCCTCGCACTTTGCTCTGCCTCGCCGTCACCGTCTTCCTCCACGCCGTGCCGCCTCTGCATCCGCCATCGTAGATTCTCTAATCTTCTTCTTTTCCTTTCTTTCCTACTGGACTGAATGTCGATATGGTGCAACGGTTGTAAAGGGGTTGGTTAGGACTAGATCTGGCTGTTTGGATGCAGTTTGGGCTAGATCTGGGCTGGGAGGTGGTATGGGGACCAGAGGGGAGCTGGTAGGGGGACTGGAGGGGAGGTGGCCGGGGGCTAAGGAGGGAGGGGCTGGGGACGTGAATGGGTTTGAGATGGTGGTTGTGACGGCAGTCCACGGTAGTCCGTGGATGTGGTAAGGGTGGCGATAGGGCAGGGACACCGGAGACGGCGTGTCACTATGAATGGAGTTGGTGTGTCACTGTGACCGGTGGGCAGCCACTGTGCTCGGAGTAACTTCTGCCGCAGTCACTATGATCGAGACGGAGTGTCACTGTGGATGGGCAGTCACTGTGGCGGCGGAGCAGTCACTGTGGCGGCGGGGCAGTCACTGTGGCGGCGGGGCAGTCACTGGGGCCGGCGGGGCAGTCACTGTGGCAGTGGGTCAGTCACTGTGGCGGTGGGGCAGTCACTGTGGCGGTGGGGCAGTCACTATGGCCGTTGGACAGTCACTTGGCCGGAGTCACTTTGGCCGAAGTCACTTTGGATTGCAGGAGCTAATTTGTTGTTGGTCACATTTTTGGATTTTTTAAAAATGTTTAACTTTTTGTCATTTATCCTATTTTTAGTAATATCCAGGCCAAAAGGCCCTTTTAAATCGATAGACATAACTTTTATTAAAACTCTTATGACTTTCAAAACCTAAGATCTTATTATTTAGCATAAATGAAGTAGAGGGAAAACGAAGTAAAATTTAAAGATCAAATTGATACTGATTGACTATGAATTTGATTTTTATATAATTTAGCTCAAAGTCGAGGTCAGAAGCGTGTATAGAAAATTAACATTTATTGAGACAACATATCAAGCACATGGTGTGGGCAAATGATTTTAAGAAGGTGAGAAGATTAAAATTCTTCTTATACTAAAATCCAATAGAATAGCATTGATAGAGTATATAGACTCGGACCCCCTGGTCTCACGACTATTGGGCCCGGACAGCGGCCCACATACGCTTAGTAGATAGCATTTATCTCATTGTACACTTTATTTATTCAGATGTATCTATTAGAATAGATTAGATATCATTTATTAGTCCTTTATTAGCCTTTTATTGTAGTTGGGCCTTCCAGGCCCAAGCCTGGAAGCCCAGCCTTCTTTTCTCCTATAAATACTCCCTATGGGAGCCATGTAAATGATGGGATGGTTGATTGGCATTCATTATACACATATCACTTTATCTCTCTAGCTCTCCCTTCTCTCTAGATTAAATAATCCATCAAGCATATATTATTACAAGTCCAGTAGAATTAGACTTCATTATAATTGCTTCTCACTTCATTATAATCATCTTCAACCAATCTGGATGAAAATCTATTAGTTAACATAAATCGGTGACTTGGAATGTATTTTGAAATTGGTTGAAACAAGTAAGAATCGAATCAAAGTTTATAGATTTTCGTAAAATTACATTTGAAGTTGCAAGCGGAAGTTCATAGAAGTTAGTGGTTCGTCTTTGTTTGATTGAATTGTTGCACTTCATTTGAGGTTTTTCAATTCGTCATTGCACGATTGAACCTTAGCTTGCTGGAGTTGTTGCGATTATCATCGTTGCACGATTGAATCTCGCTAGAGTGGTTCCAATTAATAACATCGTTGCGCGGATTGCACTTCGTAGAAGGTATTAGGAAGATGCTATGTCACAGTTTGAGTTGCAGGGGATAAGTCGTTGAAGTTCTGACTTCTAAGCGGAAAGAGAATTTACAGAATCAAAGGGATAAACATAGACTACCGAAAGGTCATTAATAAAAATTGGCCGCCAGATTTTCAATGATCAAACGCTCCATATTACTTCTCATTTTTCAGCCCAAGCAAGCTTCTCACCAGATCTATCCCCATAGTGAGACATCTCTTTTCTATTCAAAATTATGCGGCCTTATAAAGGAGGAAATGGCTTATAAGGTACAGAGTATTAAAAATGTTTTTACTTAGAATTTTTCTAATCTTTTTTTTGGAAGAAGAATTCTTCTAATCTAGTATAGTTTAGTCTGGTGTGATATGATGATCTAGTCTGTTAAATCTCAGGTTATTTTGTATTTTACAACTGCCAAAGTTTGGTCTGATCTAATCTGAACTGATACAATCTGATCTGGCATGGTATGAGACTGGGATAATTCCCATAATTTGAAGAATGTGTCCTTAGACCATTTGGAGTGGTGTGGAGGCCAAAATGTCAAAAATGGACTCCATTCATGTGAAAAGAGTGTTTTGACTCCTATTTTCCTGCATTCCAGCACCGTCAATAAAATACACTCAGCATAATTTTTTTACATTCAATTTAATAAAACATTAATTAATTTATTATAAGTATGTTTTCCTTCTTTTTTTCCCTGAATAATTATGAAATAAAAAATACACATTCGATATAAAAATAAATAAATTTCATTAAATGTTTTTAACGTTTTTCGATTAACAAAAAATGAATTTAGTTCAAGTAAAGTTCGATTATGGAATATTCGGCTATTTGTGAAGGCTCCATGAATTTAAAATTTGTATTTCGTGTTTTTTATGCTAAAAAAATTCAACACTTAAAACTTCAATTTTTTTTTTCATTTTTATATACTACGTATTACATATTGGTGTCATATGAAAGACCATAAAAATTCATGAATTTTGATCTTTTATAAAATTTAGATTAAAAATAAAAAAGTTATAATACATTTAAAAAAAAACACGACCTTTTTATATAATGGAGTCATACGACCTTAATCCGGGGAAAAAAGAAAAAAAAACTCAAGGCCTTTCATCGCTCACTCCATGTAAGCGGTGGTGAAAAAATGGAGTCATACGTCCCCACTTCCTCTCTCCCATTCTCCTCCACGCATGTCCACCGTATGTTTTAGCCTTGGGAGTCTATGAGTCCATTTGGATAACAGCGGGAGCATCAAACCACTGCTTTTTAACATGAAAATTGCAGCGGGTTTGCGGATCCGCCTTTTCCATTTTTACTACCTATTATGGACTACCACTACATGGAATTAGGAATCCAAAAAGGGTAATTCTAAATGCAGCTACATAATTGCTATTCACAGCCCTAATAAAAAATAATTAATAATTAAATATAAATAGAATGTCTATTTTATCCCTAGCTAGTCATTTAATTGCATTGCTTAATGCTTATCGACCCATCGTCTTCCTCCTCCCCCCTGTCTACTTTGTCAACCCATCGTTTTCCCCTCCCCATACCGGCACTGCTCATCAACCCATCATCTCTCATGTTATCACTTCTTTTTCTTTGTTCTTAGCCTACATCTATTTTGAAGCACACTTCTTGTCCCCTGTTTGCTTTTAGGAGTATAAACCCCATGGACGGAGCACGCATGGGCCGACGGCCACATTTTTCCAAATCCGCTAGGCGGCGATTGGGTCTTAGTGGGGGTAACGTGTCGGGCGGATATGTCCGGCGATTGAAACAGAGCGGCACTGCATGCCGGGCGGCAGGGTATTCCAGACGATGAACTAAATCGGGTGGCTGGCTTTTATTGTATTTACCGAGCAGCGAAATGGCAGGACGGCCAAGCTGGATTGCGGGTACTAGGTAAGCAACTGGAGGACACGGGGGTGGACTGATCTACCTCGTAGCAGACTAGATCCGACCCTGATACTACCTTTCTCTCCTAAAATAGGCTTGCCGCCTCCATAGCCGCCTCCACCGCCACCATAGCTTCCGTATGTCCACCTTCATAGTTGAGCGTCGTTTAAGGATCGGAGTTGATTCCTATTCACGGGAAACATATTCGTGTGGCTATGCGTTAGCAGTTGAAAGAATTAATCTTTGTCAAAGGATAAGTTTGTAAAATTCATCCAACGTATTTCAACAAGAGGCTGTGTTTAGCAAAAGACGGGCTGCATTTAGAATTGCCCGTCCAAAAATTCCTTCTTTTACATTTTGTACTCCTAATACCCAACCACTACAAATAGTCTTATGTTGGGTTTGGATTATGGGTTTTCCCCTTCCCCTTAATTTCAGCCCAAGTCATATACTTCGTATAAGGGAAAGGGTAGTTGTTAAGGCGACCAACTATTATGTCTAGTGATCCTTTGAAATATTTCCGCTCAATACTCAATTTAACAATTAAATCACTCCATTTTCAAAAATCAAACATGAACTCCAAAATGATTAATAGCAAGAGATTCAAATATATCATTAATTAATTAATTAGATAATGGATAAATAACTCAAGTGTAATCGGAAGCCGTGCAGCACATGCACATAAACTCGCTCACTTATATATTTGGATAAAGGAATTTTTTTAAAAGAACAAAAAAAGAATATTAGCTCAAATGAGGGTTATAAATCAAATGAAAAAAATAAAGGATACGAGAGAAAGCTGAAGAAAGTTTATATTAGCTCCAATAAAGGCTACCAACAAAAATGAAATTGTATGATTGATATTGGAGTAATAAAGTGGGAATATAATCTACAATAACACAATCATTATCAAATCTAGCATGAGAAAATCTTAATAGAACTAGTCAAAAGGAAAAGGGAAAACTGTCAATTTGGTTCTCGAACTTTCATGAAAATGTCAATTAGGTCCTCGTACTTTTAAAAAGATCAATCAAATCCCCGAACTTTGTAAAAACGTTCAATTGAGTCCATTTGCAGATTAATTGTCATGTCAGGTCACCCGCTGACGCGGTGCACACATGGCAGCCCATGTGTGCACCAGCACCACGTCATCAGCAAATGGCTGACTGGACTTCCGAATGTGTGCCACGTCAGCAAAACAATTGTTGATTGGGTTGCCACATCAGCGGGTGACCTGCTGACATGACAAGTAACCTTAAAATGGACTCAATTGAACGTTTTCACAACGTTCGGGGATCTGATTAATTTTTTTTTTTTAAAGTATGAGGACCTAATTGACTTTTTCATGAAAGTATGAGGACTGAGTGAGAGTTTTTCCAAATGAAAAAAGATGAAACAATCATAATGGAATGATAAGAGCATTTTTATCAAAATCTCTAAGAGCCCGTTTGATAATACTCAATTCAAATATGTTGAAGTGGTTGAATTGATTGATTTGGATGATTTATGATAAAATTATATTTAAAACATATTTTATAAATAAAATAAAGAAAAAATTATATGAAAAACGACTAAAATGTACATCTACTATAACATCAGGCAATACATTCAGAAAAGTAACGTTAACCTTACTTTTTGTAATTATTAATCAATTCAGCTTGTGAAATCAAAAGTTACATGTTTGGTGAAAATTTAGTTATAAATCAAAAAACAGGGTCACTAAATGAGCTCTATGAAATAAGGATGTGAAGTAGAGATGTTTTAATAGAAATAAGGGAAAATCGCATATATGGTCCCTCAGTTATCCACGAATTTAAAATCTCAGACTTGTATTTCTGAGATTGTAAATGTCACCCCTCAATTCTCCGAATTGTTGTAAATGTGGTCCTTTAAGTAGGGAAATTTACTCTCGTCCACATTGTATATTTCACCCCTCAAAAGGACCACATTTACAACATTTTAGACAATTGAAGAGTGGCATTTACAATATCAGAAATACAAGTCTAAGATTTTAATTTCGTGGATAACTGAGGGACCATATATTATAATTATATGCAATTTTCCCTAGAAATAATTACATAAATATGATCAAAATAAAGATGATTTACAAAAATATGACTAGTTACTAGAGTAGTAATGAAATCACAATAATTCATGTTTAACTTTTGAACTTAAGTTACCACAACACTAATTTATAGAAATGATCAATAGTCATATTTATGTATATAAGTTTTATTTTAGTAATACTCTTGTAAAAAAAACGTATTAATAAGGTTGTAACTTCTAAACATTCCGAACTCTAAGTAGATATATCCGGTAATAAATATGAAGAACTCTAAAATAAAACTTATTTACATAAATATGATTAATACTTATTATGTAGTACAATGTAGTGTCATGGTAACTTAAATTTAAAATTGAATATAAATTACTATGATTATTACTCCCTCCGTTCCGTTATGATTGTTTCATTTTACCTTTTCGGTCCGTCCCTTTAAGATTGCTACATACCTTATTTGGTAAAGTTTGTGTGGTTCTAAATCATTTCTACTTTATTCTTACTTTATCAATTCAATATGAACCACATAAACACACATTTATTAATATTCGTGACACATTCTCTTATATAGTACTACCTTAGTCACATATCACATTTTTATATAGTGTAATCATTACTCCGTAATATATATAACTATTTCATACGGTGACTGTGAGAAGATACGTAGAACCATATTCATATTCCCCCGTATAACGATTCCCTGCTAAGTACGGAGTATTAATTAATTAGTGAAATGGTGCTTAAACAAAACAAAGCAGAAAGCTAAACAAAAGGCATCTCGCTCTGAACCACGTGGACTTATATCACAATGAAGCCGAAGTGGGGAGCCATCACGTGATAAGAAGGCACGTGCTCTCACGTTATGCCGGCAGTAGGTTAGTAATTACGGAGGAGTAATTAGTTACCAAAGCCAATTACCGATTCATTTAAGGAAAGGAGAAAAAAAAATCACGCTTAGGCACCGCCACTTGGTGATTGACCACCGCCACTTGTCTCTAGTTGACACTCACATGCTCGTCTGACCAGCCCCCACCTCCCTCACGTGCACTTTCCACCCCATCCCCACTAAAATGGTTAAATTATCACAATGGGAGATGTCCTAGCTCATCTAATAGGAAGAGAGTGTCACAAGGGAGAAGTCTCTTTTGCCGTTCCAATCAATGACTTACTATAATAAGTTGGAAAAAATGGGCAAACAAGCCATCGAACTAACTAAAAAAGTGCAAATCATCCCTTATATAAAAGGTTTTGTCCGGCCGTCGTCATTTGGAGAGGTTCTTGGTGGAATTTGTTGATGAAATTTTTTGAGAATATTCTTCATTAAATCTAGTTTACTCATACCAAATTTCAGATAAAAATTCAACCAGGAAGTCAGTCAAATGAATTTTTGAAGATAACTGCGCAGTTAAACAGCGCAATATATTTCAGAATATCATTTGACTATCTTTCCCGTTTTATTTTTAGCTGAAATTTGGTATGAGTAACTAGACTTAATGAAGAAGATGCTCAAAGAAGTTCATCAAAAAATTCCACCGAGAACCGCCCCAAATGACGACGGCCGGACAGAACCTCCTATACATGGGGTAATGTCATTTTTTTAGTTAGTTCGAGGACTTATTTGCCCCTTTTCCATAATAAGTTTTGAAGAATATTCCAAAAAAAACTCTAATCAATGACTTGAGATGAAGCCGCATAACTCTCTTTCCATTAAAGTGTCATCAAAACTCAACTTATATCATTCTAAATAGCTATGTGATGGATTCTAGAGGACCTCAAGGATGAAGTGTAATCTTTTTTTGGCTTAATTATCCCAAAAAATGCAATAATGTAGTCATCATTCGTACTTGCAAAATTAGAACAATTACTAGCGTTATTTGAAGAAATCTCTATCTTACACACACTCGTACTCTATTTGAGGAAATATATGTTGTACTTCGTATGAAATAACGGCAAATAAAGGAAATAATGATAGAAATATTATTCCAGACTTTTAATGTAAAAATATACGTAGTATAATTTTTTGGGAAAAGAGTCGAATAGGCACTCGAACTTACATAAAAAGGTCAAATAAACTCTTATATAGGAGCTCTGTCTGGCCAGTTCCCGGTGGAATTTTTTGATGATATTTTTTTGAGCTTCTTATTCATTAGGTCTAGTTTACTTATACCAAATATCAGTTAAAAATTCAATCGGGCAGGCTTCCAAATGAATTCCTGAAGATAACTGCGCTTGTAACTGCACAGTTATCTTCAAGAATTCATTTGAATGACTTCCCGATTGAAGTTTTAGCTGAAATTTGGTATGAGTAAACTAGACTTAATGAATAAGATAATCAAAAAAATTCATCAAAAAACTTCTATCGGGAACCGCCCCAAATGGTGACGGCTGGACAGAGCCTCCTAATAAGGGCTTATTTTGACCTTTTTATGTAAGTTCGAGGACCTATCTGACTCTTTTTTCAAATTTATTTGAAGTTGGACAAAAAACTATTAGAGTATTTGTCCTACACCGTAAAGCTATTAAACAATAAACAACTATGTAAGGCTTTGGGCTACTCCTCCTATCAGGTTGACCTTTTAGGATGGAACTTCGGGTCTTAATATGGTATCAGAGTCAATTCTGGTTGTGGTTTAACTAGCTTGTTTAGCACCCATAATTACGGGTAGCTTGTTAAGGGTCTGTTTGGCCCATTTATACACTCCGATATTGTCCAGCCCGGTTCGGGCTGAGGGGGCGTGTCAGAGTATTTGTCCTACACCGAAAAGCTATTAAACAATAAACCACTATATAAGGCTTTGGGTTACTCCTCCCATCAGGTTGACCTTTTAGGATGAACTCTGAGTCTTAATAAAAACACCTTATTCTAATGAAAACCCAAAATTGCACCTCTTTTCTCTTCCGTGTCCCTGGCTTTCGTCTCCAACTTTTGTCTCCCATCTTTGTGCGCAACTCTATGCCGATAACTGCACCTCCACCGCTGCGATCAGTGAAGTTAGCATCTAGGATAGAAATCGAAGATTGCGCCGATGACAGCCGCGACGATGAGCGTGATGGTGATGTAAAAAAATGAGGGCTTGATTTCTTCAATGGGCAATGATGTCAGGAACAATAACGACAATGACAAACAAGACTTAGACCGACGAAGGGAGATAATAGAAATTTAGTTTTTGAAAATATCGAATTTTGCTTTCAAAACTGACATCATGCTGACATTTTTGTAAATTGGCATTGTTTTGGCAAGCGAAAGTGGCGGTGCTGGAAGGTGTTTGAGGTGGTGGCTAAGGCCGGTAAATTTTGTAGGGAAAACTGTCAATTTGAACCTCGTACTATCTTGAAAACGTCAATTAAGTCTTCATACTTTAAAATAAACCAATCAAATCCTAGAACTTTGGAAAACGTTCAATTGAGTCAATTAGAAGGTTATCTGCCACGTCATCAGGTTACCCGTTGACATGACACACGTGTGGCGGTCCATGTGTGTGCCACATCATCGAGAAATGGCTGACTGAGCTTCCACGTGTGCACCAATCAGCAAAGTTGTTGTAGACTAGGTCGCCTCATGTGTGCCACGTCAGCATGTGACTTGATGGAGTGGCACATAACCTGTTAATTGACTCAATTAAACGTTTTTTTCAAAATTTGGGGATTGAATTGATTTTTTGAAAGTACAGGGATTTAATTGACGTTTCCGTGATAGTACAAGGACCAATTGACAGTTTTTCATATTCTTTATTTATTTTTTACAATTTTTATATTACTTTTTTGTGTTTTAATATCATTGAAAAACTTGTTAAAACATGACAAGATTAAGCCTAGGATAAGAAGAGTTGCCCTATTTTGAGAATCTAAACTTTATTTTCACACTCTTGCAATTTTGCTTTTATTTACTCCTATTAAGAGAGTTGTCGCAACTTTTTTTATATGATATTTTTTATTTTACTAATAAAATATATTTCAAATATAACTTTCCATGGTTAACAAAGTTAACCAATTCAGCCATTTGAATCGATTCTCCTTTAAAAATTTCAACAACATCAACCGATTGCAACCGTATTAAATAAACTCTAAAAACAAAGCAAACCCGCAAAAATCTATATCCAGAAAAGCAGTTTGTGTTGCAGGAGGAATCTATTAAGTCGCGTCTCATTACTAGAGAATAATAATTTAAATAGGTCAACCACTTATCTCATCGTTGTTGTTTTTTGTTCTAGGCGACTTATATTTATAATAAAACATTCAGCAAGGGACAAAAGAGATAAAGAGAACATTTTCCGCCACCGATCTTCGAACCAGCCTGAGAACCAATCACCCTAAACAGAGCAATATAATTCGTTGATCCTGTAGTGAGTCTATATGAGCCTAACGTGGCCAGATCAAAACACTCATCACCCCCACCTAATGTAATAGTCTGGCAAAAATAAGCGTGCATACCAAACAAAACAACATGTAGATCGAAGTAAAAACATAAACAAACTAAAGCAGAAATAGAAATAGTCTTCCAAACCCTAGTCGCACAATTCCTCCATGGCGGCGATTCAGGAGGGGGATGGATCAACATCCCTTTGTCTTCTTTTTCCCGTAGGAGATCACCGCCAACGACCCTGAATTTCTCTGATCCTGAATCTTCCCCCTGCAATTCCAGCTTATTTTGCTCATCCTTCCCTCGAAACCTGAAGCAACAGATCAGACGTCGGAGTCCAAGTGCTCGGAAACATCCACCGGACAGGTGACCACCATCACCGCCAGTAAAAACTGCTAGGGAAGGACCCTAGAGACAGCCGCAAGTTTTGACGGGCAAGAGCGATAGAGAACTCTGTGTTTAAGATTATCTCATCGTTGTTCACTTTTTTTTAACTTTCTGTCTTGACTTTCTAAGTTAACTTAAATTGATCATTTTTTGCTTCTCATAGTAGAGTCATCCTCTGCTTCCATCCTTTAAAGTTATATGATCCTTTACTTAAATGTTACTCCCTTCTCAATGAAAAATGTGCTTTATTTTGGTTTGACCTAAAATATTAATTAAGGGCGTGTTTGGCAATCAGCGGTTAACGGTTAGCAGTTAGCGGATTGTGTTAGAGGATTGTAGATAACAGATTGAATCAGCGAATTTGACCAGCGGATTAGCTTGACGGGTTGCAGAAAGATGTTTGGTAATTTAGCTGTTTAATTTTAGCGTTTAATACATAAAAAGACAAAAAAGGACATTGGCCCATTTTGGTATGTGTTTTGTTGTTGTTTAATGCTACGTATAATTTTATAACTCAAGCATTGCTATATGCCAGATTTTTTTCGTTTTATCTATATCTATATATTTTTATTTGATTTTCTCCCCTATCATAATTTTATATTGGTTTTTAATAAAAAAATCAATTACGGAGTACCAAAAAATCAATTAAGGAGTACCACTATGAGTACTTTCTAGAGGCTCTACGCATGATAGACATGTCTCTCTTATATATGACGCATGCCTTTTTGTTGATTCAGCAGAATGAAATCGCAATTGCATATTTGCATGTTGTTCTTTTTGTTGATGCAGGATAATGAATGAATGGCCATTTGTGACACCACACCCGAATGTACTTGAATTTGAAAGTGGATATGTAATTGATTGGCATATTATTTAATGTGCGATTAATTAAATTTTTATCGGGTCCAGTATATGTGACTGGGCTACCAAATATTTAGTTGGGGCATCATAATAAAATTATAGGAGTCCAATAAAACGCCAACCGAAGTTGATAAAAATATTTGGACAACCAGAGTGCTATTTTGGCCCAACCTGCCAAAAATAGCGGGAGTAATTGGTAGGAACTTCCTACACCCACTTGGGGTGTTTTTACACACCATTTGACCTCAAAATAATGGAGAGGGGACATGTTGGCATGGCTGGGGCGGATTTTGAGTGAGGTGATGTGCTAGACAAACACCCACTCCCATTTTTGTCTTGGCATACTCTTGATTGGGAGTGTGATTAAAGAGGATACCCCCCTTGCCTCTTACCCCATTCGAACCACACAAGGGAGGGATAAGCTCCAGGAAGCTCTCCCACAATTCAGAGCTTGAAGGAACAAGAAGAGAGGATAATCCAACAAGAGATAACTTGTGTTGAAGGTAAGAACTCAAGTGTATGTCTTTAACTAGTAGTTAAGCTTGTATGATTCTTAAGAAATCATACGTTGGATTGAACATGAGTTTTTACACGTTTAAAAGTGTAAAATATTGTTATAAAGTGGTGGTATTTAACATAGAAGAGTCGTGGAATCGATAGGAGTTGAAACCACCGGAAACCGCCAAGGAGAAGAAGCTGTTCGTGTTGCAGACGGACGAACGTCGCCCGCCTTTTGCCAAAGCCGCCCGGCTTTTGTCCAGGCAGTTTAGTTCTAGCTGATAATCGGGTTAGAACAGGGATTTATCGAAGGGCTTAACAAAGGCAACTACCTCGGCACTTCATAAGGTGAGGATGGCTGACTATGTTGTTTATAATCTTTGGGTTAATTTCGTAAGATTACCTAAAGTGATTAAATGTTATTTTCATGGATTATTAATGATTAATAATGCCTAAATGAAAATGTTGTTGTTAATGAATAAAGGAGCATAATATACAAATTAAGGATAAATTGTGTATGATTATGTAATATGAGCATATTGGCTTGATGAAGGGATTAATTATAAATATTATGTTGAAATATAATTTTAACTTCATATAAGGATATATGAGTGATTAAAGATTATATTTTGTATATTGATATGAACTATATTTTCAATGGAAAATTAGTTTGGAAATTGTCTATATGACTATGAACTGAAAAATGGGTTTTTGTTGGGATTAATCCGACTAGTATTATGATACTAGTCGGGGTTTTGGAATGAAATATGTTAGAATTGATCCAAGGGTTGGATTGTAAATCGTTGAGCCTTAAGTAGTCTTAAGAGATACTAAGGTGGATAAGTGATGCTAGGGGTAGGCCTTAAGGGATACCCAAGATAAAGTGAATAATAAATTGATCCTAGGAATAGGATTGGCCTACGGGTGTATTCGGTAGTCTTTAAGGATTAGCCGATAGAGTATTGGTAATTAGTAAGGACCATGGCCCTTCCCGACTCTAGAGAGCGGGGTTGGATAGCATGGACTTACATCGTGATCACGGGTTAGGGTGGAATCCGAACCGGAGACCTTACGAGGCTCCCGACAGCGGTAACACATAAGATAGGACCCCGAATGGACCTTACCTTCCTACGGGACGATGGGTATGAGTTCAGGGGCGGGATGTTGGACTCCGGCCCGGGGACCCGGTGAGGCCTCGGAGAGCGGTGACAAGTCTCGTAAAGGATGATAAGACCTACGGGCGGTGTCGTGCTAACGACGGGTATAATGAAATATATGAAAGGGGCCGTGTGCCGACAAATAAATAAATTTACTTATTATAGAGATAATAAGTGGGAAATATAAATTATTATTTATACTATGATATCACCCTATTTTGAGGGTCTTAGAAATTGAAACATTGATTATACTTGGTATAGTTGTCATTGTACTTGTCAAATGCTTCCAAGTACTGACCTCCCCTTCACGGGGGAGGCCACCTCACAGTTTCAGGTAGGGAGTAAAGCTTGCTACCATCGCCCGTTGCTTCGGGGAGCTCAGGGAGAGAAGACGTGGTTCGTGCTTCCTCCGTTCTATTTTTAAAACATTAAATTAATGCTCATGGATATTATTTTGATTAATTATTTGGGGCTTGTATGCCCATGTTGCCGAAGTGTGGCATAAACACTTGTATTAAACGTTTCCGCTGATTTAAATGATTATTTTACATTATGTTTGTTTATGGATGTACTATTGTGAATGATATTCAAGACGCCTAGTATAGTATGGATGAGTTGGACTGCGGTTGACTATTCGTACTGTACGGCGGGTTGTTGACGTGTCCGGTAGGTCCGGGGCGTGACAATTAAGTTGGTATCAGAGCCTTAGTCCGTAAACTTCATAATGAAGCTTCAAAATCCATTTTGAAAATGATTTTTGCAAACCATGAGCATAAAGTTTTGTACTTATGGAACTTTTGGTACTTGAGTTGCAAAGTCTCTAATTGTTAAGATGGTACCCTTAACAATTGGTATGGCGGTGATTTGAGCCAAGAGATGTCTTTAAGTACCTATCCGTCACTTGACAATTGATACGAGTCTAATGGCTCATTCTAAACTTCTTTCAGAAATGGAGCCAATTGGAAGAATCACTAGGAGGAACCCGACGGGCCGTGTACCGGGGGAATCCGAGCGCGGCAGCCGGGGGTCCACTAGGGTGTCCAGGGGAAGGGGCCGTGGAGGCCAGCAACAAACCGTGAGCGACGGTCACGTTGACACGGAGAATGAAACTTATTGGTCCTATGAGGACTCAACTTATAGGCCGGAAACCGAGCCGGTGGAAACCCCATATGATGGGGAGGATGACGACATGAGCGGAGAGAGTGACGATAATGGCACTCTTGGGAGGATTGAGGCGCTACTCGAACAATACCATCGGGAGCGTGAAGAGAGGAGGCAACGCCGAAGGCGCCGAACGGGGCAACCTTCGGGTATGGCTTCAAGAGGAGGAAGCCACAATGCATCTAGAGTCTATGTGGAACCACATGGAGGTCGAAATGATGGAGGTCCAACCATAAGGATCTCCAAGTTTATCAAGGAAGCGAGAGACTTGGGGTGCAAACCCTTTGACGGGACCGGAGATATTTCGGTTGCCGCCCAATGGATCAAGAGGTTGAATGAAGCAGCCCTTGACATGCAAATCGCGCCCAACCTTAAACTGAGAATCGCAGTAAGGTTACTTGAGGGGATGGCATCCAAATGGTGGGATGGAACCAAGAGCAAGTATGGCGAGGGCGTCATTTGGGAGGACTTCCAACGGGAGTTCTTTGCCCAATATTACTCCGACTTCGAAGTGAACAAGAAGGTGAGGGAATATACCCTCCTAACTCAAGGGGGTAACATGACGGTGAAGGAACTCGAGTACAAGTTTCGGGACCTTGCCGACTACATACCAGAGTACGCTTGCGATGAGAACCGGATGGTGAACCACTTCTGGGATGCCCTAGACTTGGAGATACGTGATAGGGCAACACAATTGCCTAACATGACCTTCGCCCAAGTGGTAGACCAAGCCTTGAAGGGCGAAAAACAGTGGGAAGAGAGGAAGAAAAGAGACGCCGAGGAGGCGAAGAAAAGAAAATGGGAGAACCATGGCCCCCAAGGTTCTAACAAGAAGGGGAACTACGGGGGAGGTGGCTCATTCAAGGCCCCTGCACCACCATCGAGGGCGAATCAAGGCCCAAGCGGGCAAGCCTCGAGGTCTCAAAACTCGGGAGTACCAAGGTGCAGCAACTGCAAGAAGCTTCACCACGGCAAGTGTCGTGATCCCCCGAGATGCTACCAATGCGGGGAGGTCGGGCACATGAAGGTGAGTTGCCCACAGCTTGGGCGAGGTACAGGTTCCGGACCGAGTAGTGGGACCATGGTGAGCAGAAACCGAACGGGAGCACCGAGTGCAAGTATGGGGCACGGTGGAGCTAGCACAAGTAATGCACCGTCCGTGAATCAAGGGAGGACCCAAGCAAGGGTCTATGCGATTACGGAAGCCGATGCACGTGCTAACCCGGACTCCGTTGCGGGTAAATTCATGAACTTTTGATGTTAATTTCTTGTAAACCTTTTAAATGTTGAGATGTATAAGTTATATGGCCAACCCCGCCTGTTTAAAGTTCGAAGAGTGGACAGATATCTGCCTGGGGCGAAAGCCGCCCGGCTTTGACGAACGTCGCCCGACGTTTGTCTATGATTTATTACATAAATCCTACGGCGACCATAAGCCGCCCGACGTTGACGAAAGCCGCCCGGCTTTCGTGCTTGATTTTGGTTAAATCATTCGGCGTATAAAAACCGGCCGCGTTTCGTAAAAACCGGCCGGCTTGTGTTCAGGAATTCCGGTATGGGGCGCTGCTAACGAAAACCGGCCGGCATTCGTAAGAACCGGCCGGCTTTTATAATTAAAAAGTTGGAATTCTTTCGGCGACCGAAAACCGGCCGGCTTTGGCAAAAACCGGCCGGCTTACGTAACCCTTCTGGCCGAGCCGATGACCAAGGTACGAAAACCGGCCGGCTTTCACGAAAAGCGGCCGGCTTTATCTTATTGGTGCACGATGTTGGGTTTTTGGGTGGGAACCGGGATGGAATCGGGATGGGGCGTTAGATGACGATCATCCAAACCATAGCCGGGGTACCCTTTTACCTAAGAAATGAGTCTAATAAGTGGGGAGTGTGTCTTACATTGCTTGTGAATGTAGGAACACTAAAGATTAACGGGAGAGACGCAAGAATCCTCATTGACACCGGGGCGCAACGATCATTCGTGAGTGAGGCGTTTGCCGGGGGATTCAAAGAACCACTTGTACCGATGGCTCAAGCCCTATTGGTATCCACACCTCTAGGGGAAGACATCGAGAGAGATAGCCACTATCCATCGTGTGAGGTGGAAGTGGAGGGCCAAAACTTGACGTGTGATTTCGTACCGCTGAGTATGATTGAATTCGATGCAATCCTGGGGATGGATTGGCTTGAGAAACATCATGCTAGGGTCGATTGCTACACAAAGATACTTGAACTCGAAGGCGGTGAAGGAGTAACCTTACGCTTCGAGGGGGATCGGGCCAAATCCAATAGTTGTATCATATCCGCCGTAAGGGCTAGGAGTATGATGAGAAAGGGTTGCCACGCATATCTAGCATACGTGGTAGACAAAACAAAAGAAGAGACGAGCATTGATGATGTGAGGGTGGTATGCAAGTATCCGGATGTCTTTCCAAAGGACTTACCGGGACTTCCACCCGATAGGGAGATTGAATTTGTGATCGAGGTCGAGCCCGGCACCAAACCAATCTCCATACCGCCATACCGAATGGCACCCGCAGAACTTAACGAGTTGAAAACCCAATTGCAAGAGCTTTTGGATAACGGTTTCATTAGACCAAGCCACTCCCCATGGGGAGCACCGGTCCTTTTTGTGAAGAAGAAGGATGGAACACTTCGAATGTGCATTGACTATCGTCAACTGAACAAGGTCACAATCAAGAATAGGTACCCTTTGCCTAGGATTGATGACTTGTTTGATCAACTACGAGGAGCAACTGTGTTCTCGAAGATTGACTTGAGGTCGGGGTACCACCAATTGAAGATCAAAGAGGATGACATACCGAAGAGTGCTTTCCGCACTAGGTATGGGCATTTCGAGTTCCTTGTTATGTCGTTTGGGTTGACAAACGCCCCGGCGGCATTCATGGACTTGATGAACCGAGTATTTCACAAATACTTGGACCGATTCGTGATTGTGTTCATAGATGACATCTTAATCTACTCAAAGAGTGAGGAAGAGCATGAGGAGCACTTGATACTCGTTCTCGAGACACTACGGGAGAAGCAACTCTATGCCAAGTTTTCTAAATGTGAATTTTGGCTTAAGGAGATTGGCTTTCTCGGGCATGTGGTTTCAGGATCGGGAATTTCGGTGGATAACAAGAAGATAGAAGCCATCACCGAATGGGAGAGGCCAAAGAATGTCAAGGAAATTCGCAGTTTCCTTGGATTGGCGGGTTACTACAGGAAGTTCGTGGAGAAGTTCTCCGTTTTGGCATCGCCATTGACAAAGCTCACTCGGAAAGGGGCTAAGTTTGTATGGGATGACAAATGTGAGAAAGGATTCATTGAACTGAAGAAGAGATTGACCGAGGCACCGGTACTTGCTTTACCTAAACAGGGTATGGGGTACGATGTCTATAGCGATGCTAGCATCCAAGGGTTTGGATGTGTGTTGATGCAAATGGGGAGGGTAATTGCCTATGCTTCACGACAATTGAAGAAACATGAGGTAAATTATCCTACTCATGATTTGGAGCTCGGGGCAGTGGTGTTTGCACTTAAGATATGGAGACATTATCTCTACGGGGAGACATGCCACATATACACTGACCACAAGAGCTTGAAGTACGTGTTTGCTCAGAAAGAGTTAAACATGAGGCAGAGACGGTGGATGGAATTGATAAAAGACTACCACCTGGTAATCGAGTACCATCCAGGCAAGGCCAATGTGGTGGCAGATGCCTTGAGCCGGAAGAGCTCATCTGGGGCATTGATAGCTAACTTGAGGGCTTTAAGAGCCCAACTGGAGGTATCCAGTAATGGAGCCTTATTGGCACGATTTGAGGTGAGACCTACTTTGCTTGATGAGATCAAGAAGGGTCAGGAAACTGACGAGGAAATTATGAAGATCCGGGAACGCATGCAAGCGGGACCGGTGGAGGACTTCAGGGAAAGAGATGATGGTCTCTTACTATTTCGTGACCGAGTGTGTGTACCGGCAGATGATGAGCTCCGAAAGTCCATCTTAGAGGAAGCTCATTCATCGGCTTATGCCATGCACCCGGGGGGCACGAAGATGTACCGTGACTTGAAAGAGAGTTACTGGTGGTCGGGCATGAAGAGGGGGATAGCTGAATACATCAGTCGATGCCTTACTTGCCAGCAAGTCAAGGCAGAACATCAGCATCCAGCTGGGTTATTGCAGCCACTTTCCATTCCAGAGTGGAAATGGGAGCACGTGACCATGGATTTTGTGGTAGGACTGCCACGGACCGTGAGGAATTATGATGCTGTATGGGTTGTGGTTGATAGGCTCACGAAGAGTGCACATTTTCTACCTATCAACACTACCTATGCACTTGAGAGGTTAGCCAAGTTGTATGTGGATGAGATCGTGAGGCTACATGGCGTTCCTATAACCATTGTGTCCGACAGGGATCCACGATTCACATCACGATTTTGGCCGAAGTTCCAAGAGTCTATGGGAATGAAATTGAAGTTTAGCACTGCTTTTCATCCACAGACGGATGGACAATCTGAGAGGGTCATACAGATATTAGAAGACATGTTGAGAGCTTGTGCATTGGAGTTCCAAGGAAGTTGGGACAACCATCTAGCACTGGTAGAGTTTGCCTATAACAACAGTTATCAGGCGAGTATTGGCATGCCTCCATACGAGGCATTGTATGGGAGGCGATGTCGTACACCTTTGTGTTGGGACGAAGTTGGCATGGCCAAACTTGAGAGCACGGAATTGGTAGAGATCACCAAGACAAAGGTGAAGATGATTCGTGATAGGCTTAAGGCAGCCCAGGATAGACAAAAGAGCTATGCCGATAAACGCCGGAGAGCCTTAGAGTTTAAGGTGGGAGATGAGGTGTTTCTGAAAGTTTCACCTTGGAAAGGGATCATCCGTTTTCAAAGCCGAGGGAAACTTAACCCGCGCTACATAGGGCCATTTGTGATTCTTGAAAGAATTGGGGCCGTAGCATACCGATTGCAGTTGACTCCAGAATTGGAGAAGATACATAACGTATTCCACGTGTCTATGCTAAAGAAATACGTACCGGATCCGTCTCACGTATTAGAGAAACCGCCTGTGGAGATACGTGAAGACTTGAACTACGCCGTTCGACCGGTAAGGATACTTGATAGACAGGTAAAGAAATTAAGGAGCAAGAAAGTTCCAATGGTTAAAATCCTTTGGAAAAGTGACCGAGTTGAGGAAGAAACTTGGGAAACGGAAGCCTTAATGAAGGATCAATATGCATTTCTGTTTGAGTAAGCATTTGTGAATTTCGGGGACGAAATTCCCGTTAAGGGGGGGGTGAACTTGTGACACCACACCCGAATGTACTTGAATTTGAAAGTGGATATGTAATTGATTGGCATATTATTTAATGTGCGATTAATTAAATTTTTATCGGGTCCAGTATATGTGACTGGGCTACCAAATATTTAGTTGGGGCATCATAATAAAATTATAGGAGTCCAATAAAACGCCAACCGAAGTTGATAAAAATATTTGGACAACCAGAGTGCTATTTTGGCCCAACCTGCCAAAAATAGCGGGAGTAATTGGTAGGAACTTCCTACACCCACTTGGGGTGTTTTTACACACCATTTGACCTCAAAATAATGGAGAGGGGACATGTTGGCATGGCTGGGGCGGATTTTGAGTGAGGTGATGTGCTAGACAAACACCCACTCCCATTTTTGTCTTGGCATACTCTTGATTGGGAGTGTGATTAAAGAGGATACCCCCCTTGCCTCTTACCCCATTCGAACCACACAAGGGAGGGATAAGCTCCAGGAAGCTCTCCCACAATTCAGAGCTTGAAGGAACAAGAAGAGAGGATAATCCAACAAGAGATAACTTGTGTTGAAGGTAAGAACTCAAGTGTATGTCTTTAACTAGTAGTTAAGCTTGTATGATTCTTAAGAAATCATACGTTGGATTGAACATGAGTTTTTACACGTTTAAAAGTGTAAAATATTGTTATAAAGTGGTGGTATTTAACATAGAAGAGTCGTGGAATCGATAGGAGTTGAAACCACCGGAAACCGCCAAGGAGAAGAAGCTGTTCGTGTTGCAGACGGACGAACGTCGCCCGCCTTTTGCCAAAGCCGCCCGGCTTTTGTCCAGGCAGTTTAGTTCTAGCTGATAATCGGGTTAGAACAGGGATTTATCGAAGGGCTTAACAAAGGCAACTACCTCGGCACTTCATAAGGTGAGGATGGCTGACTATGTTGTTTATAATCTTTGGGTTAATTTCGTAAGATTACCTAAAGTGATTAAATGTTATTTTCATGGATTATTAATGATTAATAATGCCTAAATGAAAATGTTGTTGTTAATGAATAAAGGAGCATAATATACAAATTAAGGATAAATTGTGTATGATTATGTAATATGAGCATATTGGCTTGATGAAGGGATTAATTATAAATATTATGTTGAAATATAATTTTAACTTCATATAAGGATATATGAGTGATTAAAGATTATATTTTGTATATTGATATGAACTATATTTTCAATGGAAAATTAGTTTGGAAATTGTCTATATGACTATGAACTGAAAAATGGGTTTTTGTTGGGATTAATCCGACTAGTATTATGATACTAGTCGGGGTTTTGGAATGAAATATGTTAGAATTGATCCAAGGGTTGGATTGTAAATCGTTGAGCCTTAAGTAGTCTTAAGAGATACTAAGGTGGATAAGTGATGCTAGGGGTAGGCCTTAAGGGATACCCAAGATAAAGTGAATAATAAATTGATCCTAGGAATAGGATTGGCCTACGGGTGTATTCGGTAGTCTTTAAGGATTAGCCGATAGAGTATTGGTAATTAGTAAGGACCATGGCCCTTCCCGACTCTAGAGAGCGGGGTTGGATAGCATGGACTTACATCGTGATCACGGGTTAGGGTGGAATCCGAACCGGAGACCTTACGAGGCTCCCGACAGCGGTAACACATAAGATAGGACCCCGAATGGACCTTACCTTCCTACGGGACGATGGGTATGAGTTCAGGGGCGGGATGTTGGACTCCGGCCCGGGGACCCGGTGAGGCCTCGGAGAGCGGTGACAAGTCTCGTAAAGGATGATAAGACCTACGGGCGGTGTCGTGCTAACGACGGGTATAATGAAATATATGAAAGGGGCCGTGTGCCGACAAATAAATAAATTTACTTATTATAGAGATAATAAGTGGGAAATATAAATTATTATTTATACTATGATATCACCCTATTTTGAGGGTCTTAGAAATTGAAACATTGATTATACTTGGTATAGTTGTCATTGTACTTGTCAAATGCTTCCAAGTACTGACCTCCCCTTCACGGGGGAGGCCACCTCACAGTTTCAGGTAGGGAGTAAAGCTTGCTACCATCGCCCGTTGCTTCGGGGAGCTCAGGGAGAGAAGACGTGGTTCGTGCTTCCTCCGTTCTATTTTTAAAACATTAAATTAATGCTCATGGATATTATTTTGATTAATTATTTGGGGCTTGTATGCCCATGTTGCCGAAGTGTGGCATAAACACTTGTATTAAACGTTTCCGCTGATTTAAATGATTATTTTACATTATGTTTGTTTATGGATGTACTATTGTGAATGATATTCAAGACGCCTAGTATAGTATGGATGAGTTGGACTGCGGTTGACTATTCGTACTGTACGGCGGGTTGTTGACGTGTCCGGTAGGTCCGGGGCGTGACACCATTCTTATGTAATAGGAGGAATTATGCTTAAATTGCTCATATATTACAAATATTCGTACGGCATACCTTCAAAACAAATTGGAGCTGCGATGTTCTTCTTTGGAGCTCTGCAGTTGCGGTTATGGATAGCAACGTCGAAGGAATATGGAAGGGCAGCTTTGAGAATTATTACGTATATGAAAACGCGGAAACCTAAACGTTGGGTTTTGCAGCGTTTTAATTTTTGGCGTTTCGGCCCAAACCGCTAAATCAATCCGCTAACTATCAAACACTTAAATTCGGCTTTTTCAGGGCTTCAAAACGCCAAATTCGGTCAAACCAGCCAAAAATTGGCGGAACCGCCGTTTTCCAAACACGGCCTAAATGGTTAAAAATAAAAGACTGTGATTGAACTGTCAAAGGGATTTATTTCTTTTATTTTGAGACAGCCCAAAAAATAAAAACAAGACACAGAATCCGGAACAAAGCGTGTGTTATATTGAAGGTCAATTGCAAAACAAGTGAGTTCCACTACATTTGGACAAATATGTGACTAATAAGGTATGTCACTATCAGTTAATGTTGGAGTCATTGCCACTATCACTACTAGTGTCACTAGAGCCGCCACTAGTGTTATTGTGCCCATGGGAAAAAAATCCTGACGATTTTTACAAGTAAATTAAAAAGAAGCAGAAAGTTTGCTAGCAAACTTTTTCCATCGACCACCGAAAGTAGTTTCCGGCCGGCAATGGCGAGCCTCCATAGGAGGAGGCAGTGAGGCAGGTGTAAGCGATTAGGCAGGGATTAAAAAGGAAAGGAAATTCAAATTATTCAAGCGAACATTAGTCACATTGTTATGTGAAAAATAAAAATAGACACATTATTCTTATTTTCTAAAAGGGAAAATGAAATATTTATATCCTTTTAGAAGTTATAATCACTCTTCTTATAATAGACTTTTAGTTAAATTAATTACTAGTGTAGTTTAATGCACATTTCTAAATCTTTTGAAACTAAAGCTTGAATATCGTTGCTATTGAAGTTATTGTTGGGTGTGTTTCGAAAAACAAAGAAAATTAATTAAAAAAGTACAAGTAATTAATTAAATTGGCTAAAGAAAAAAAAGAAAAGAGATGGAGCCGAAATTAGTCAAAGCTCGTACTACGCACGATGTTCTTAAAACGTATTCGTTGCCTCCCGGGTGCTAGGAGCGTTGCAACGATTGTTTCCCAGGATACGATGACTACGAGCTATTCGTTGAGCACTCAACCGAATAGTTCCCGTCAACGAGAACAAAGCGAGAACACATAGGAAGTTTGTGGAATGCTAGAGGTGTTTTTAGCTCTGAAAATACGCGAAGGGAGTGTATGAACGTGTTGTTGCAAAGCAACTGCTAGCCAATTTATAGGGGAAGAATTTGGATGTGTTAATGGATAGTTTAATGGTGTGAACATTGGACATCAATGTCCAGCATGTTGGCATTGATTCGTCCAAGAAACTGCCCATTCGAGCTACATTTAGTCATATGAACGTTGGGCATTAAGGCATATGAACGTTGGGTGAGCTGGAGAAAAAAATAGGAATGTAACGAAAGAACAAAATTTTCACGCTATCTGTTGAAGATAGGATTTTCGGACAACATTCATGTCCGCAGGTCGCCCGCGCACGCAAGTCGCACTTTTTGTTCTCCGGTTTCGGGATTTTATTTGCACTCCCTGCGCGCAAAGAGAGCGCTTCCACTTAGGAATCTTAACTCCTTAGAATGGGCTTCCCTTTATAAGGGGTTCAAATTCCTTTGGGTTTTCCGGTGTGGAAATAATCACACTAGAACCCATCTTTTCCTAGTTTTCTCCATTTCAACGAGTGAACTTCGAGAATCAATTTCTCATTCACCCGTTATCCGTTTTGAGCATACCATATATCGAATTGTAGCCCTAAGCAAGGATAATCCGAAACCACTTTGACCCGACCCAAATCAGAAGTGGACCCCACTCAAAAAATTACCCCAAAATGACCATTTAATGCAATTTATTAACACATTTTCTAACAGTTATAGCCACTCTTATAATCATATTTTACTCTTCTATTGCATACTATATGATCATTCTATACTCCGTATTTTTTTTTATCCCAGTCACTCTTCTGTTTAGTCATTCTTCATTCTATTGAGCGTCTATTTTTTTGCTTTTCTGTTTCCCTGTGTTCTTTTTGAATACTCTTCTCTTATTCTCTTCTTTTTTGAGTGCTTTAATTTCAAGTTTTTTTTACTACAACAGCGAGAAATTAATTAAAAGAAATACATATATACATATGGGTGTTATGACTTTATAGAGGAACTTTTTTAAAATCTAGCTAAATTTTCATAACTTTGATTTACTTCCAACAATTACTAAACAAAATAGGCCGGATACACTATCTCATAAGCATTTTCATCGATTATCACATGCAATGGTTAGGGGATATATTTCATATATATTCCTACGCGCGAAAGACTACCAATTCTATAATTTTCTTCACTCAATCCTCTTTCATTTGTTATTTTTCTGATATGTTTTCTTTTGATTTTTATGCGTGTATTTCAGTATAATACGGACTACGGAGTAGTTAATATGCCACGTTGTTTCATGGGATTTTCCCGTTTTCAAGGTTGATATATATATACAGTTTATTATTATTACTCCGTATTATTATACTACGTATTATTCTGTGAGGAAAAAGATCACCTCCCCAAATCACGTGTAAAAGTTGTCCAGTGATGATATAATAGTCGTCTCATTTCCCTCGTAGATTTGGCGTTGAATCATCCGCCGTATTGAATAGAATCATTCTTAAATTTAGTTTTTTCGGCCTGGTTTAACAGGCGTCTTATGTATAGGTATTTTACAATTAATTAAATTATACTCTCTCCGTCCCTAATTTTTCTCCCATTTCGGCTGGACACATTTATTAAGATAGTGAGATTTGTGTGGTGGAGAGTTGTGCAGAGGAGAGAGAAATGTGTAAGAATGGTTGTGAACCACAAGTTCTTTGCCAAAAGGTGAAAGAGGAGATAATTTTGGGACGGACGAAAAAGAAAAATTTGAAGATAATTCAGAGACGGAGGGAGTACTCCGTATTTGATCCGGTCTGTATGGTAGATTGGTAGATCAAAATAAAGTTAATTAAAAACGTTTTTATTAGTTTGATTGCATAGAAGCGAAAATCCACTTTGACTATTTTAACTTTTAACATTTTGAAATAATAGACTAAAATAAAGATTGTTTACAAAAAAGTGACTAATGAGTAGAGCCGGTAGCGTAGTAATGAAATGTAACTCATTTTCATGTTTTAAACTTAAGTAATCATGATACTAAATGTAGTAATTATTAGTCATATTTATGTAAATAACTTTATTTTAGTAATATTTTAAAAAAACCTAACATTTTTTACAAATATTTTTACTTATAAATAATAAACTGTTCTCTATAAAATATAAATTATGCAGCATTTTATTTGTAATTTAGAAAATATAAATTGATAGCTAAAAAGTTCCATACAAATAAGAAATTTAACTTAATTAGCTGACATGAACAATAATTAGAATTATTTTACACACAAAAATAATATTAGATAGTACTTCCCTCGTTCTTAAATAAATGCACACATTAAAAACCGAACAAATAAGTTATTGGTAATAGGCAAAAAGTATTTATATATGGCGAACATGTTACGGTGTACTGGGGGTAGTATTTTAGCCTGATTTTTTTTTTTGAAAGGATAATAATTAATTGATATTAATGGAATCATGCGTCAAAACGTCCTGAATACAAAACGGAGGATTAAAAAACCAAACATGACCATCAGACATAGAAACGCCTTCTCTCGCTAGAGCGTGAGCAACACGATTCGCTGATCGTCTAGTAAAAGCAAATGAAATGCTGTGAAAATTTGTTGATAACTCTCTAATATCATCAATGATTATACCAAATTGGGAAGAATAATCATTCAACTTGATGGCCGATATAACCTGTGAAGCGTCAGACTCCACATCAATGTTATCCCAGTTGTGATCCTTGACCCAACTTAACGCTTCACGTATGCTTAAAGCTTCGGCCTCCTTAGGCGAACATGCCCCAGTCCATGGTTGAACTCCTCCTACCACGAAAGAACCTTCTGCGTCTCTTAGAACCCACCCAAGACCACGTTTATTCCCTTCCGGAGCTGCTGCGTCGACATTCAACTTGAGACGACCGGGCTCGGGGGCTCTCCACATCACCGTTCCTCTGTGATTTACGCCTTTCTGCTGCTCAGTTTTCTCCTGCACCCGTCGCCAATTGAATAGCAAAGACCTCCCCAAAACTTCAGTCTGGTAAGGGTAAACTTCCTCTCCCCTCAAGACCTTATTGTTCCTGCACTGCCATAATCCCCAACAATACATAATCATCATGCACTGTTGTTTGTAATTCTTGGATGAGAAAAATGATTCCACCCACTCCAAGAACGATCCTCCAGTAATATGAATTGAATCCCATCCCATTTTTCTCCACAGAACAGTAGCAAATGGACAATATAGTAAGGAATGTACCGTCGACTCAATCCCGGTAGAACAAAGCTGGCATAACTTTGGGACATCCACTCTCTTACCCCGCAGACAGTTAGCCGTGGGTAAGCATCCAGTACAAGCCTGCCAGAAAAATTTTTTCACCTTTGGTGGAATTTTGAAATCCCACATCCTTGTCCACCCGCACCACTCCGCTGGACTTTGCTCACCAATCAAACTTCTATAGCAGCTCCTTACGGTAAATACTCCTTTATCATCTTTAGACCAAACTATTCTATCTGGAACACTACGCTTGCTCAACGAAATGCTTGTAATAAGCTTCTGGTCCCTAACAGATAGGAGATCCAAGATAATATCTTCATCCCATTTGCCTCCCTCTTCGTGAATCAGCCCTGCCATAGTGGCTTCCTCTAATCCCGTTGTTGCTGGCGTTTCAATATAAGGCATATTCGGATCCGGTAGCCGTGGCTCTTTCCATAAGTTCACTGATTCCCCATTTCCTATGCACCATCGATAACCATTTTGAATGACTGATTTAGCCTCCCACAAGCTTCTCCAAATGTATGATGGGTTACTGCCTAGATTGGGGTGTATAAATAATGAGTGGGGGTAGTATCTTGCCTTAAAAATTCTCCCTACTAGCGAGTCCGGCTGTGTAAATAATCTCCATGCTTGTTTGGCGAGCATGGCTACATTAAACTCCTTTAGGCGTCGGAATCCCATACCTCCTTTCGCTTTCGGTATGCACAGGCTTCCCCAATCTGTCCACCGAATACCCTTGCCAGACTGCCCAGTCCACCAAAAGCTGTTCATCAATCTTTCTAGTTCATTACACAAGTAGTTCGGCAGCATGAAAACATTCATTGCATAGCACGGCATCGCCTGAATCACCGATTTTAGTAAAATCTCTCTACCAGCTTTTGAAAGGAACCTACTGTTCCAACTAGTTAATCTTTTTACCACCCTTTCTCGTATGAAGTTTAGGATGGCCCTTTTGTTTCTCCCAACTAATGAAGGAAGACCAAGATATTTTCCTCCTTGTTGGGCCAAACTTACTTCCAGCAACTGTGATAGGTCCCTTTGAGCGCTCTCCCTAACATTTGAACTAAAGAGAATGGTTGAGTTTGTGTAATTAACAACCTGCCCGGATGCTTGAGCATACATCTGCAAAACCTCCCTGATTGTTAATCCTTCCTCATGTGTTGCCTTAAAAAATATAAAACAATCATCCGCAAACAAAAGGTGGGACACCCTTGGTGCCCCCCTCGCTATTGCTATCCCATGAATCCGCCCAACACTTTCCATTCTATGCATAATACTGCTCAAACCCTCTGCCACCATTATAAATAAGTATGGGGATAACGGATCCCTTTGTCGTATACCCCGCGTCGGATATATGGGACCTATCTCGGAATCATCAAAAGGAATGGTATATGAGACTGTTCGTACACACTCCATGATCAATGACACCCATTTCCCGTGAAACCCCATCTGAACCAACATCCCTTCCAGAAATTCCCAATCGACCCGGTCATACGCCTTGCTCATGTCAAGTTTTAGGGCTGCATATCCCACTTTACCTTGGCGTTTCCTCTTAAGGTAGTGATGAGTCTCAAATGCGATCATGATATTATCTATAATGGACCTGTCGTGTAAAAATGCACTTTGATTTTCTGAAATCAAGTCATCCAACATAAATTTCATTCGATTTGCAAGTACTTTTGAAAAGATTTTATAAATCACATTCGCTAAAGCAATTGGCCTCCACTTCGTTAAACATTCTGGTTTTTCCGTTTTTGGAAGGAGTACAAGATGTGTGTGATTTAACCTCTCTGGTAATCGGCCGGACTCAAACACCTCCCTGCAAAACATAATAATATCTGTACCTACAATATCCCAAAAGTGTTGAAAGAAATCTGGGCTTAAACCATCCGGCCCCGGGGATTTGTCCGGGAACATGGAAAACAACGCATTCTTCACTTCTTCGGTCGAGATTGGCCTAATCAAGTTCATATTATGAGCATCTGTAACCTTCCTTTTAATACCCATCTGAACTCTTCCTGTGTCACCTTGTGCAGCAGTAAACAAGTTAGTATAAAAATCCCCTATGATGTTTGCCATTTCATTCCTCTCAGTCACCCATCTTCCCCCGTCACCCTTTAAACCAACCATCTTATTCTTCCGTCTTCTGTCTTTCATGGAGTTATGGAAATATTTAGTGTTCATATCTCCGCCTCGATACCAGTATTCCTTTGCCCGTTGTCTCCCGAAACAATCTTGTTTAGCTAGCAACTCCAAGCACTCCCCTTTCACTTTCCAGAATGATGCAATGCTCTCAGCATCATGTTTCGCCCGCAGAACATTGAGTCGTTTCCTGCAAAACTCAATCTGATGATTAAAACCCCACCCACCTCTCAATTTTCCCCATTTACTCACTTCTCTTGCACAGTGCTCCGCCTGCCCTACCACACCCTCTAGTCTCTTTATTCCCCAACATCTCTCCACCACTTCTCGACAATCAACTTCCCGAAGCCAAACATTTTCAAATTTTAACTTCCTGCGCCTTTGAGCCCTCTGACCTTCCTTTACTTTTATGAACAAAGGCAAATGATCACTAGGTGCACCTTCAAGAGAGCATGCCTTTGCCTCACCAAATCTGTCCATCCATGTATCCGATACCAAAAGTCTATCTAACTTCTCCTCAACCCATGCCGGTGTTCCCCGCCATCTCTCCCATGTAAATTGATAACCTTCGAATGGGAAATTTACTAAACCACTTGCCCACACCGCCTCTCGAAATCCCCTGATCAGCCATCTCGGATGAGGAACCCGCCCTTTTTTCTCATTTTCATGTAGAATGTCATTAAAGTCTCCCATTACTAACCATGGGATATTAGAAGCGTTGCTAAGATTTTTCAGCATGTTCCATGATTCTTTCCTCCTTTCGCGTTCTGGACAGCCATAAAACCCTGTGAATCGCCATGGTAGGTCTTCTGGATCCAATTTAATATGAACATCAATAAAGTGCTTGGAAACCTCAACTATGTGACCTCAATATTGTCCCCTCACAAGAGAGCTAATCCACCCTTATGCCCTGAACACTCAACAACCACACTTTGAGTATAGCTTAAACTCTTTTTTAATTTCTCAATCGACTCCTTCTTTGCAAACGTCTCCATAAGGAAAACTAAATCTGGCCGCTTAGCGTGGACCATATCCACCAAAACTCGAACTGTCGCAGGGTTGCCAAGCCCTCGACAGTTCCAACTTAAGCAACTCATGATTCTCGGCGGGCCTGATAACCAGGGCCCGCCGCTTCCCCGTTTTTTGAGCCTGCAAATTCCCAATTCACTAACTGTCCCCCTTCCTCCTCCAACATTCTTCTTTTTTTGTCATCTCTCGGCCCCTCGCCCCCTCCTTGCTAACCCCTTTAGTTATCTCCCCACTGCTTCCTGCTTCATACACATTTAAGGACGATATTCCATCCCTGCAGTCCTCCCCCATCTCGCCCTCATGCCCCCTCTCTCCCCCATGCACATCATTTTCCTCCCCAGACATCCTCTCCCACTCCTTCCCCCAACTTCCCCTCCATGATTGTGAGATAACCACCTACTCCCTTTTGATTGTGTGTTGCTTCCGCCTGCCTTCAACCAGACCCCGTAAGGTTTGACCTGCCCCTCTTGGATGCCTTCAAAGTGTAGGGCACAAAATTTATCAACATGACCCATTCTCCCGCAAAGGCTGTGATATGTCCAGTTGATAACTTCATTCTCCTTCCCCTTATTGTTTAACTTCATTCTATTCTTCAAAGGCTGTGATATGTCCAGTTGATAAGTCCGTACTTAGACACGCATTTGATGCGTGTTGGGATTGGATTTTGATGGTTTTCCTAGATTTAAGTTGTTGCAAGTCTTAATTTTAGCTCAAGTTATGTTTAACATGCGTTGGTTCAAGTTTTGTTGCATTTGGAGTCAAAATGAGGAATTTAGAGTTGAACATCGGCACTTGAGGAGCAATCGGGATGATTCGAGATGCATTCGAGAGTGGATTGAGAGCTTTGGAGGTCACCGGGAGGTTCACGATGAAGATTTGAAGGAAAAAGAGCTCTAGGATTGGCTACGGGGTCAAAAGAAGATGAATGAAGCTTGAAAACGACGATCAGGATGACCTTCTTTCAATCGTTCAAGCATATCTCTTTGTAGAAACAACCAATGTACACGATTCAAGTTGCATAAGAAAGCCAACTTCAAGGGCTACAAATCATATGAAGACACCTTTGCGAGAATCTGAGAGGAAGAAGGTGAAAACAGACAATGAAGTCAGATGATCTCTGCTGCGATTTCAGAAAGACACCTTTCACCGTTTTGATCATATCTCTTGACTGGATGATTCAAATCCCATTCGGCAAATTGGGGTGGATAGAGGACTTCATTATCTACAACTTTCATGAAGGAAGTTTTGTCAAATTCGGAATAGAAAAAAGGCTGAAGAGCACGGACGCACGATCGTGCGTAAAAGGACGCACGATCGTGCGTAAGAGCCAACAACGCGGCAACTAATCTGCCTGCTACGCACGATCGTGCGTGGCAAGGTACGCACGATCGTGCGTACACCCGAGACGCGGATTTCAGCCCTTTTTTAGTCCCAGTTCAGCCCAAACTCATCTGTTTTCTATAAATAAGACCCCCATACCCATATTTTGACGTTACGAACATTACGGAGAGGCCTAGGGACGAATTTAACACCGTTTTTACGCTATTTTCTTCCAAGACCCTGGGATTATTTGTAAGTTCATCTTTTTAATTAATGACAATTTATTCTATTCATCTCAATTCTGTTGATTCTTCAATTATGAATTGTGAGCAGTTTAATTAGGGATTTGGGGTTGATGAAGGGGTTAATCATGATGTATGGCTAGATTCTTGACGGTTTAATTGCATGAATGCCGTTTAATTTGTGTTTGAATAATTTAATTGATATCTCTTGTAACCTAGACTGCAGCTAGAATTACAATTGCATGTAGAATGAATTAAGAGAGATCTAATTTGTTCTAGGACACATTCACACACACTTAATCGTTCGCTAAGAGATTAGTAGCGATTAAGGGGCCGTAAGCTCGCTCGTCTTGGCAATAATTTAGGATCCTGTCGCATGAGAGATCAGCCTGGTCTCCTAAATTATTGTACTCTACGCCGCGAGAGCGGTAAGAACTTAGTAATGATTAGCTAGGCTCAATTAAATTAAATTCATGTAATTAGGCCTGATCTGCCAGAAATCTGGTTACCCCGGAATCAATTCCTATTCCCTTCGTCGTTAATTGAGAAGAAACCACTTTTATTTTAATCGTTCAATTCGCATTAGTTTAATTTTAATTCACCAATCAAATCTCGCACACTTGCATTTATTTATTTTATTTCTTTTTAATCGCTGAATTTAGTTAATCTTTAATTCCCTTTTGTCCGTCCCTGTGGAGACGATACTCGTACTTTCAACCACTATTCTACAATCTTTTTAAGTGCGAGAAAACACACATCAGTTTTTGGCGCCGTTGCCGGGGACGGTGTCGGTTTTAAGGGTTAATTAATTTCAGCGAGATTTTTTTAGTTAGTTTTCTTTTTTTTTCCGTAGGATTTTTCTGTGCTAACCTTTCTTTCTAAGAGGCATGAGATGAACCTATTCAGCCAAATTCCTGGAGGAATTCCTTACCCTCAAACCTCCATGGAATATTCACCATATACGCCTTACCCTCCTTACACTCCTCCTCCTCAATATTACTCACCTCATCAAAATTATTCTCCAACACCACAAAAGTTTCCATCTTCCTATTCTTATCCTTTTCCAAATACGCAATACTCCCAATGTCATTCTCCTAATCAGTATCCTTATCCACAATATCCTCGGACAAAACCAGGCTCCATTATGGAATTTCTCATTCAAACTAAAAGTCCCGAGGAATTGGTTGATTACTTTCCTAAAAATAGCATTTGTAACTTCTGTGGAGGTGGTCACCATTCATGTCTTTGCCCCATTCCTCCATACGACCATCCTTACTGGGCAACTGCATACCCCACTTCTTCCTCCACACAATTTACGAACACAAATGTTTCAGTCACTCCTACGTCTTTGCCGAGCTATGAACCACAGGATGAAGTGGAAGAGATAATTTCAGAGAAGCTGTCTCACCTGGAAGAAACACTCAAGCAATTCATGCAAGAAATTGAGGCGAGCATGGCAATTCAACAGCAAGCAAACACAAGGAGGCAGAACATGGAGAATCAATTGGGGCAGATTATAAAGGATTTATCTGAGGAGTCCGAGAGATCTTATCCTAGCGACACAGACACTCAACCCGAGGAGACCAATATGGATGATCACGTGAGCGAGTCAGACTATGATAGTGGGAATATGATGGATGATACACTTCCAGATATTTTTGAAGACCCACCTATGTTTGCACTTGAACAAGAAGATAGTGGTGATGACCATACAGAAACTCACCAGCCGTTTGATTTACCATTAGTCTCAACACCTGACGAGGATGGCAGGGAGCAGGTCCGTCATGACGTTGATGCAGCCACTGAGGTAGGTTTGGGAATAGATGATTACAAGCTCCAAGAGAGTGGGGGTGAGATAGATGATGTCCATAATGAAGAAGTCCCGCTCCACAAGCAAGAATTCCCTTCTTGTAAACATGCACCGGTCCACTCTTACGTGGTTTCAAATTTGGATTTCTTTGATCCATTCCTTGGTGATGATATTTCTTTGTGTGTGGAGAATAATCACAACTGCTTGGAGGATATTAATAAGAAGAGTGACGAAACGAATTGGGATGCATTCATGGGGAGTGATACAGAGTCTGGAGGAGAGGTTGTGAATTTTCATGATATCTGTGAGGAAGAAGATGACTTTTCTATGGTGCAGTTTGATTACGGTGTTGCTCCTACTCCTTGCTTTGAGACATCTTTTGAGCTTCCGGTGATACCTAGAGTAATCAAAGTTCTCACTCATGTTTCCTATCCACCTGAAGAGGATGAGAGTTTCATCCTTCACTTCTGTGCTGATGAGGGTTATGAAGACCATGTGCTGCCTACGCATATTCGAGAATTTAAGAATCTGCGCCACCTAATGGCATTTGTTGAGGGGAAGCTGGAAACGTTGATTACTAGTGCACCATTACAGTCTTTTGTATTTGAGAGCTTACAAGGTATCGTCGGGCACACGACGTTAAAAATAGCGCTTCTCGGGAGGCAACCCGAGCTTATTTCTACTTTTGCTTTTGCTTTGTTTGTTGTTTGGTTGTTTTGCTTTGTGTTTTTGTTACAGCTCAGGGTCTTGTTGTATGGGTGATGTGCCGAGGATTACATTGACTCAGTTTAGTTCTGCATCGACCAGCGCCTTAGGGAAGTTTCTGCGACTTTTTTAATCGCCTGTTTGTAATAATTGACTTGAGTTAAGTTGAGCACGCGTGACCCTTTCCTCTTTACCCCTTGTGCATAGTGCATTTTTGGTCATCGAGGACGATGCCAAAGTTTAAGTGTGGGGGAGTGAATTGGGCATTCGGGCAGTAGTTGCTACATGTGATTTTTAGAGTTAGCATGCGCAGATGTTAGTTGTATATTCATAGGAAATTCATGTCAAAATTTTTGAAAATTTTTCTTTAAACTGTGTCTTTGTGAGCTGGCTAGCGGTTTGACTATGCTTTTAGAACATCTTTGAAGTGTTTAGGCTTAAATTGCTTGCACTATAATCTAGTTGTTGAAAGGATGAAGGCATTAGTCACCCATTGAATTTTCCATTAATCATCCCCCCACCTGAAAAAAAAAAATCCTTTAGGAGAAGCCATTTTGAGCCTAACCGTTCTTTGTTTACCCAATTAATTGAGCTCCATAGCCAAATGGCCTGTGTTCCTTACCCGTGAATATTTCTGACTTAGTCTTGATGTTTAGGGAATTAAGGGAATAATTTGTTAAGTTTAGGGAATTTTGTGTAGGAGTCACCTTTGGCACTGTTCCTATGCCCAAATGGGGTAAGAGCAGTCACTTTTTAGGAATATGATACTTTCGAGGATTGCATTGTAGGCATGGATTCACTTTGAAATAAATGAACCATAATTGCTATTTTTCCTTGGTGAGGCCGAGATTAGAATGAGGTAATGTCTAGTAAGAATCCGAAAGGTGAAAAATTAATATAGCTAGACCTCTTACTTTGCGAAAAAGAGAATGGGAGCCCCGGTCAAAAAGCGTAAGATGAGACTTGGGTATCTTTCGAAAGAAACGGCGTTCTCGTGCCAACATGACAAGGAAAACTAAACATAATTAATGAACTTGGAGGCTATTGAAAAATTAGCTTTAGTCCTCCGCGTACTTCAAGTATACGTCAAAGCACAAATGTGCCGAGACGGTTTAGCTTAGTTGTACACCATGTCTACTCTTTGCATAGGTTTAAATGATTGCTCCTAAATTGTGGCCTACTGAGTTCCTTGTTCCTAAGAATAGCCCTGAAGTTCCTGAATACATTGAGTCTTTGTTAGAATATTCCAATCTCTCAAAAGAAAGGGACTGTTTATTACCATTCATCATTCACCATCACCTTCACTAGTCCTTCTGATCAATAGCTAGTTTATTTGTGTATGCTGTCATTACTCTAAGGATGTTGTGAATACTTTGTCAAATAGTTTAGCTTGAGTACAAAGATGTAGTTTAGGGAAGAATTTTCTTGGTTTAGTCTGCCTGTTCTGTGAATATTCCTTTAACTACGTGTGCATGCTAATTGTTTTGATTCCGTGTGGTGATTATCGTAAGTCCCGTTGTTCAGTTTGCTTGAGGACAAGCAAAGGCTTAAGTGTGGGGGAATCTGATAAGTCCGTACTTAGACACGCATTTGATGCGTGTTGGGATTGGATTTTGATGGTTTTCCTAGATTTAAGTTGTTGCAAGTCTTAATTTTAGCTCAAGTTATGTTTAACATGCGTTGGTTCAAGTTTTGTTGCATTTGGAGTCAAAATGAGGAATTTAGAGTTGAACATCGGCACTTGAGGAGCAATCGGGATGATTCAAGATGCATTCGAGAGTGGATTGAGAGCTTTGGAGGTCACCGGGAGGTTCACGATGAAGATTTGAAGGAAAAAGAGCTCTAGGATTGGCTACGGGGTCAAAAGAAGATGAATGAAGCTTGAAAACGACGATCAGGATGACCTTCTTTCAATCGTTCAAGCATATCTCTTTGTAGAAACAACCAATGTACACGATTCAAGTTGCATAAGAAAGCCAACTTCAAGGGCTACAAATCATATGAAGACACCTTTGCGAGAATCTGAGAGGAAGAAGGTGAAAACAGACAATGAAGTCAGATGATCTCTGCTGCGATTTCAGAAAGACACCTTTCACCGTTTTGATCATATCTCTTGATTGGATGATTCAAATCCCATTCGGCAAATTGGGGTGGATAGAGGACTTCATTATCTACAACTTTCA
The DNA here is from genome assembly GCA_945859915.1 of Cuscuta epithymum. NCBI lineage: Eukaryota > Viridiplantae > Streptophyta > Magnoliopsida > Solanales > Convolvulaceae > Cuscuta > Cuscuta epithymum. The sequence continues at coordinate 6,111,436 of CAMAPF010000011.1, read as the reverse complement.
TGAAGGAAGTTTTGTCAAATTCGGAATAGAAAAAAGGCTGAAGAGCACGGACGCACGATCGTGCGTAAAAGGACGCACGATCGTGCGTAAGAGCCAACAACGCGGCAACTAATCTGCCTGCTACGCACGATCGTGCGTGGCAAGGTACGCACGATCGTGCGTACACCCGAGACGCGGATTTCAGCCCTTTTTTAGTCCCAGTTCAGCCCAAACTCATCTGTTTTCTATAAATAAGACCCCCATACCCATATTTTGACGTTACGAACATTACGGAGAGGCCTAGGGACGAATTTAACACCGTTTTTACGCTATTTTCTTCCAAGACCCTGGGATTATTTGTAAGTTCATCTTTTTAATTAATGACAATTTATTCTATTCATCTCAATTCTGTTGATTCTTCAATTATGAATTGTGAGCAGTTTAATTAGGGATTTGGGGTTGATGAAGGGGTTAATCATGATGTATGGCTAGATTCTTGACGGTTTAATTGCATGAATGCCGTTTAATTTGTGTTTGAATAATTTAATTGATATCTCTTGTAACCTAGACTGCAGCTAGAATTACAATTGCATGTAGAATGAATTAAGAGAGATCTAATTTGTTCTAGGACACATTCACACACACTTAATCGTTCGCTAAGAGATTAGTAGCGATTAAGGGGCCGTAAGCTCGCTCGTCTTGGCAATAATTTAGGATCCTGTCGCATGAGAGATCAGCCTGGTCTCCTAAATTATTGTACTCTACGCCGCAAGAGCGGTAAGAACTTAGTAATGATTAGCTAGGCTCAATTAAATTAAATTCATGTAATTAGGCCTGATCTGCCAGAAATCTGGTTACCCCGGAATCAATTCCTATTCCCTTCGTCGTTAATTGAGAAGAAACCACTTTTATTTTAATCGTTCAATTCGCATTAGTTTAATTTTAATTCACCAATCAAATCTCGCACACTTGCATTTATTTATTTTATTTCTTTTTAATCGCTGAATTTAGTTAATCTTTAATTCCCTTTTGTCCGTCCCTGTGGAGACGATACTCGTACTTTCAACCACTATTCTACAATCTTTTTAAGTGCGAGAAAACACACATCACCAGTCCAACTCGAACTCTAAGGAATATTTTTACCTTTCCGGTATAATGTTTCTTATCCACTGCCACAAACCGACCCAACCGATTGCCTACAAGTTCGGCCACAGCTTCTGTCATTAACCCAATTGGTAGGTTGTGTATTTGTACCCAGAATTCAGCATGAGTCAGTGGCACACTCAAGGGATTGTCATCTGCTTCCAGTTTTTTTAAAATAAGTAACTGACGATCAAAATTCCAAGGGCCATCATGAATGACTCGCTCCATATCAACTTGATGAGCAAACTGAAAGACGTACCGATCCTCTCCAATGCTGCGAATGGTAACACCCATCCTTGGTCTCCACAAATCAGCCATCGTATCCCGGAACACAGGGAATTTAATGGATTTATCCGTTAGTAGACGGCCGACCACTGTTAGTATCGATGAAGAGTCTAGCCCCTCCTGTCCTCCTCCCCCAACATCCAAACCTTCTTCTTCCTCCTCTTCTAATGTCAACTTCGCACACAAGTCTTCTAAGTGCATCGTTGTACCCTCCATGATCACTTGAAATAATCAGACAATCGGTCAAAAATCACCTCTTTTGATTGCGGAAAGCAGTAAACCCTAGATATCACCTAAGGAGAGAAACCCTTACAATAACTAAGAGCATATATCTCCAATGGGGATGTCTATTCTCTTACACACTCTTACAATTGGGTCCCATTTTTTATCTCACAAATTTTATGTGTAGGACCTACATATCTCCTTATTTATTTTCATTTTCATTTTTTTATATCACTTCTAACCCACTTTTCATCCACTTTTGCTCCTCGATTCCCGTGTAATGTCTATTTGTGGACATTGTCATAGACATTGTCTACAATTTACTCCTATCTCTCTCTTCCTTTTCATTTTTCCATACACACCACTTTCTCCATATTAAATTAAAATAATCATCCTATCTCTATCTCTCTCCTATGCCACGTAGGATAGACTTTACTCCAATCCACTACCCACAATGTCCCGATCTCGGGACCGACAAACTATTATTTTAGCCTGATTTATTAACTGAAATTAAAATATTCGCGTACTGCTTTCCTAAAAGTACTCGCACTATGTACTTCATAGTTCATAGTCCGTACTTTATTTCTAGGTAGACTCTTTTCGTTTTGAAAAAGAGTATGCAGGTCTTGTTATTGTTGTATCCTCTGTCAAATTTTTCGTTTTTAATCATATGCCTAGTAAAAATTGGATAGTAAAAGAAGGGATATTATTTTCATATACTATCGTATATTGAAATATATTGGCTTTCATTGTGTAATACGTAGTATATGGTTGAGAAAATTAACTCAGTCATGTGCTATATGTACGTAGTACGTACAGGTAAAATGACTAGTTCTATTCCTTGCCTACAAAAAGTCATTTTTACTTGTAAATTTCGTGGATGAAAAATAAAAAGTATTACATACACAAAAATCGCACTCGTGCTATGTAAACAGGAATCAAGAACAAAATTAATTAATGTTACCATAAGTAACAAAAACTGTTTATTGCTTTGAATTAAGTTTATACTGTTTTTAATTTCTTACACGAATGAAAAAAAAACACTAGACACAAAAAATGGACTCAGCTCGTAAACTCGTAGAGTCGTAATAAAAACAAATTTAAAGATAGAACTAATATATTTAAAAAAAAGATAGAATAAATACGGAGTATAAAACTTTTTATTGCTTGAAGTAGTCTTCAACCACGTTGATGTCATGTCCTCTTGCATTGGAATTTAGAATTATGGAAATGACCCTGCAGGCTGCATCGGGGAAGGACGAAGTACGGAGTGGAGCATAGGCAGGGCCGTCTTTTAGCATGTTAATTAGGTTCGACGGAACAGGACCCCACTTTTCATGGGGCTCCACATTTATAGGACACTATTAGTATTATTTTTAGACCACTAAAATCAATCAATTAATTATATAATATAATAATATAATATTATAGTGTATACTCTTGTATATGAATATGGATTGTTGTTAAATTCATACTCTACTACCGTATAATAATGCTCTCAATCTCTCATAAATTGAAACACTTTACAAAAAATTATAGAGGCTAATTATTTGAAAGGAAAAATGGATACATGCAATTTTTTATTTGCAATATTTAATGATTAATCAATTGATTTCAGTGTAATAAGAATTTAGATTGAGAATATTTTTTAGTTTTTTATATTAAAAGGGCCTCAAATTTGTATTTTGAACAGGACCCTCTAAATTCATTAGACGGCCCTGCATAGGATCACAGATCATCCACCGAATATCTCGTGACAACATGCATGCCGTTGGCAAATATTTGGCGTGTTCGTGACAAATCCTCTATACATTCTCGTGAATATATTAAAAAATATTGTCAATCCCATTATTTTTTGTAGTCCTAACATATATGCCCGAGGTTTTTTTTATCTAGAGATGAAGGAAGTAGTTTATTTTTGTAGAACAACGAATAAACTAAGCCTCCATTTGTGGATGAAGCATATATCACAAGCTCCATGTTCTCAGTCCAACACTTTTTTGGACAACGAATTCATTCCTTCTCCCAGCAGGAGGGTCCAATGGGTGGGTTAGAGGCCAGGCAGGAGAGGTGACCTAATTGTTAAGTAAAGAGTAAAGAGCCACTGCCCACTCCGGTCCGCTTATATATTCATTGTCACACCACCTCACTTGTGGTCCACCGACCTATGTGATAACAACACCCCATGCCATCACCAATTATTTTTTTCTTTCATCCAAAAAAAAAACAAGTGCCTGCCCTCCTCATTCAATTTACTCTTATTTTCCTAACATAATTCCGAGACAAGAGTAAATTTTGCACACCATCTCAAAATTGTAGTACATAGTTAGACTTTGTTTTCATTCACAAGCACATTTGAGTCCATACTTAAGAGTTAAGGCGCTAACACTCTTAAAAGTAATTTACCATGTTTTTACTTGGACTACAATTTTCGGGTCTGGTTTGGTCTGCACTGGTCTGGTCTAGTCTGGTCTGGTATACGCTTAGTCTCAATGTATTTTATCTGTCCAAGTCTGGTATGGTCTGATTTGGTCTGGTCTGTTTTAATCTGGTCTGGTCTGATGATGTGGGACTGCAAATATCCAAGTAAAAACATCTTTGTTATATACTATTCGGGAGTATTATATATGGATTGCGGTGGATTTTTTTAAGTTGTCGACTTATAAAAAAGTCCATAAAACTTTTAAATTCATAGCTTTTTTATGAATGAATTTTGTTCATTTGCATAATCTTATTATTTGTGAACTTCATATGAATGATATTAATCGACTTAATGGAAAAAAATTTCAAACAAAAACTATGCCAAGTAACATTCATAAGTCTAAACATTTTTTAAGAAGTCAATTGCCTGATTACAAAAAAAAAGATAAGAAACAATTAAAAAGTTAAATGAACGTATGAAACAAATAATGTAATTCATGTAGTATATCAGGTCTATGGATTTATGATTATTTTATCAAATATATTTACTTTTGGATAAATTATGTATTGAACCTTAAGAAATGAATAATGAATTTACGAGGTTGTATATTTTTGTTATTACTTTTGTGTGAATAGTATAATGCACGTGGGGCCCACACCGGGAGCGTGGACCACATATTATATTTGTCTTGGTCTGGATAATATTTATATGATGGTGTATATTCTTGTTGGACCATATAAAAGGCATAGAGTTGGTCAGCTGGTCAAACGAGGCCCAATTATCGGTATTGATAATTATCAGATAACAGCCCGTAATAAATTTCGGGGACTACTAAATTGAGAGGATGATACACACACACACACACACACACACACACACACACACACACACACACACACACACACACACACACACACACACACACACACAAGAATGATCCTGTCCGAACGTTCGGACAGGACCCTCCGTCCGAACATCCCCGTTTGGGGCCCTTCCCGGTGGAATTTTTTGATGAAATTTTTGAGCATGTTCCTCATCAAGTCTAGTTTGTCCATACCAAATTTCAGCTCAAAATTCGATCGGGAAGGCATTCAAATCATTTTTTGAAGTTGACTGCGTTTTTATATGTACATTTTGACGCAGTCAACTTCAAAAAATGATTTGAATGCCTTCCCGGTCGCATTTTGAGCTGAAATTTGGTATGGACAAACTAGACTTGATGAGGAACATGCTCAAAAAAATTCATCAAAAAATTCCACCAGGAAGGGCCCCAAACGTCCATTTTCGGACGGTGTTCGGACGGGGAATGTTCGGACCTGAACATTCCTCTCTCTCTCTCTCTCTCTCTCTCTCTCTATATATATATATATATATATATATATATATATGTATATATATATTATTTGGCCCAATAAAGTAAATGTATAATTAAAAAAGTCCGAAAAATACAACTTTCGGGCCGAATGTACATTTCAAGACACATTGGGATGATCTCCCACATGAGTGAGGGCCACCCCACGTTTTTGTGTGCTCAAATTAGCCAAAGGGATCTGACTAGACAAGGGAAGGTGTTTAGAGAGGTGATTGACATCTAAAGTACCATGGAGGACCCCCCCCCCCCCCCCCTCCCTCACTCATTTGTCAAGTGAGACAAAAGTGAGCCATCCCCTCTCCCCTCGAATCATCTTGCTTGACCAACCTAGCCCATGAGAGAAAGAGGCGCCCTGCACACACTCATCTCCATAGCCACAATCAAGCTCAAGCAAAAGGAGGTCCAAAGAGGGAGTTTAAAGAAGAAAAAAGTGAGAAAAATGTGAAGAACTATGGTAATGACCTTATAACAACTTTTCTCTACTCATCATCATTTATCATATGAAGAACCCTTAGGATTGTTCTACATGTTTCGAAGTGTAGAATGATGGGTTCGAAGGTGGTCCTAAGTCCAAGAACGGACTTAGAAGCCAAAGTGTTCCTAGTGCTCTCACGAAGTTGAGATAGTCGTTGGAGGTATCGCTGGAGTTCATCACAGCTCGCCGGAGTTTCACCGGAGTTCAAACAAGGAGGGTAGAACTTCTTAAAGCTTATTCAATGTGAGTTGACGGCTTAATGTCTTATAACTCTTGGGTTAAGTATGAGATTACCTGAAGAAATGTTATATGTATTCATAATGATGTTAAAAAGAGTTTAAGCATGTGATTAGCCAAGGTGACTAAACTTATGTGAACTAAAATGGTATATGACTAGTGCTAAAAATCACCCATGAAGTCTTCACTGCCAAAGATAAATGATTAAGGTGGCGGTAGAAGTCAGGGATGCGAGAGGCTACGAAAAGTAGGATGCTTTTCGTGATGCTCAAAGTATGGATGTTTTTCGCGATAGATGGGAAGTTCACCGCAATTGCTGTTATCGGTCTAAACTCTAAACGTAAGGTTTTTCATAGCGATTATCGATCTGGATGGGGATTGCGAAGACCTCATAATCGATGGATCCAGTTGCGATTTACAGGGGAGTTTCAGAACTGCACTACTTCAAATTGGGATTCGATAGAGAAAAAACATAGCAATTCAATGGATGAGATGTTTATTTCACCTAATATGAGGAATTCCAGATTGAATTATGAACAAGATTCAGCCTTCCTTAAGGCTGATAACTGTTCCGGGGTTGTTGATGATTATAGTCATCGTAAGGGATTGATACAAAGGTCAAATAATTTGGTTTTTGGATTTGCTAGTGACCAGAACAAGGTTCAACAATCTGCGTTGGATTCAGCTTCTTTTCCAGATTTTGGCTTTTTATTGAAAGCAAAAAAAAACTTTTAATTTCTTTGACAAATCTGTTCGTATTTCAGAGGTCAAATAAGGTTTTATTTCTTCAAATTTGTTTGATTGAGGGATTCCATTCTTAAAACAATCTTGGGTTATTGGATGAATTCTAGATTCGAGTTGGGAAACTTTATAATTTCTCTTCAATTTAAATTCTTATGGTGGTTTTATTCGGATCATTCACAAAGGGATTAACTCTATTTTTGTTCCTGAAGGAAGATATGGATCGGGTAGATTTTTTTGCAGGATTATTTAGAGCCATTAATTTTTTAAAAGGTTCTTTAGAGCCAATGGAACTTGAACCGGATTTGTTGACGGGTCTTGATAGGTTTGGCAATAATAATGACTTTTCGATCTCTGGGATTCTTTTTCAGGATGATATTCAAGGTTTTTATCCTTCGACAATCACTTTGGATATGTTTTCATCGACTGATTTGATTTCTTCTTTAGATGTGCCGAGGGAACTGTCTACTTGCTCCATGAAGAACGTGAAAGAAAATGAAAAAGGTTTTCCTAAGTGGAAGGTTGTGGGTAAAAACTCTAAGCCGACTATTATCTTTTATCCTTCACTCCAAGATCTTATCACTCAATTCAAGGCAGGTCAACTGAGTATAGACAAAAGGATGAAACCTCAGACTTCGGCTCTAAGTGTTGCTCTTTCTTCATCTACATCCTCAGTGACTTCTCCGGCTATGGTTGAACAAAATGATTTCATTGAGGTCACTGAAGATTGTTCTTTCACTCAAGTTATTTCTCGGCGTATCAAGAAAAAACATGCTATTCAGGCTTCCTCTATGCAAACTAGGTCACAATTGCGCTTGAAAGCTTAAACAGCTCTTTAGCTTAGTTTGCTTTTCTTAGCTTAGCTTATTCTTTTTTATTGCTTTAACTTTTTTCTTTCATTAGACCATGTAATTGAATAAAAATGCATATATAAAATATGTGATGTTTTTGAATGGCCAAAAAGGCATATATTGATTGTTTAAGACTTAATACGTAATGTGTATAAGTTTCGGGGCAATCAGAGTACGTTCAGGGGATCAACGGCCCGAGGCAGATAGTGGATCGGCGTCGGCCAGGAGCCAGAACCGGCCCCAGTTTGGCCACTGTTTTGTCGGTTTACAATTTTGCAAGTGGACCGGTGCCGGTATGGCAATGAACTTGCGCCGGTTTGGTCTCGGGTTTGGGGCCGACTTTTGATCAAATGCAAAACGTACTGGGCCCTGTTCAAGGTAGAATCAACCTCGACCATCCTATATATGTATATTTTGCATGAAATTGCATGGAATATAATGTTTAAATACTAAGGCTTGATATGTGATGATTAAATGCTAAGGCTTGAATTAGTCGTTAGAAATGATATGATATAGACCATAATTGGGTAAGGTATATGGTAGATTATAGGTTCGGGTGGAGCACCCAGGGGTCGGGCGGTGTCCTCAAAACTCATAGATTCGGGTGGAGCACCGAGGGGTCGGACGGTGTCCTCAAAACTCATAGACTCGGGTGGAGTACCAAGGGGTCGGGCGATGTCCTCAAAACTCGGATAATTCGGGTGGAGTACCTAGGGATCGGGCGGTTTCCTAAAACTTGTTATTACCGGGAGAGTGGCCCGGTGGCTGAGTAAGGCTATCAACACTCGGGTGTGAAATGAACCCTAAGTTATAGTGGGAAAACTAAACAATGGGTCGGTTATGGGGAAAGTCAAAGACTAATTCCACCATGATTTTATTGATTTGATCAAATGACTTACGGATCGAATATTTTCCAAGTGTATATACTCATATGTACTTCAAAGACTTGGGGGAAATTATAAACGTATGTATCACCTTATGTTTGGGTCTTATATTTGAAACGTCAGTTATTCTACATTTTGCCTGCTTCTCGTAAGTACAAGTTGTACTGACCCCTCTTGGGACCCTACAACTTTTAGGTTGAAGATAGAGCTGGGTAGCTGCACCTTTGCACGGGTGAAGTGATATTGAGGAAGACGTGGTTCATGATTCCTTTAATGTTTTGAAACTATAAATTATGCTCATAGATATTTTGTAATGAATACTTTGTTTTGGGCCTGCGAGACCACGTTTTGTCATATGTGGCCCATGATGGACTATTGAATCTAATGTGTGATGTTGTACGTTAGTATGTTTACTTACTGAGTATGGTATAGACTATGTTCATGGACGCCTTGCACACTTAAGTGATGTTGACCTGCGGGTGGTGTCACTTGACTATGCGGAGGTTGTACACGCGCTTAGATGCGTTCTGGGGCGTGACACACACTCACACACTTTGAAGTTTGGAATAAAGAATATTTTTGTGGACTAAGACACATATTGCAAAGGGTGCATATTTATTATGCTTTCTTGTTTAGCTACACTTTTCAAACCTTCTCTTTTTAACCTTCTTAAAATACTACAACACTCTTCTTTTTAGTTTTGAAGACAAAATAAAATCTGTTATGTATATTAGAAAAGACCATAAGTCTTAACAATTCACCAAAGTAATATCTAAGATTGTCTGCCCTAAAAGAAAGTCTATACTGATCTATTGTCTTTGATTGTTCGTACTTGATGACTAAATTAACCTTCAGTTGAAACAGTCATGGTCAAACAATTTCCGCACAATAAGAGTACAAGGAACAAAATTTAAGAAATTTCCAAATTCATTAGTTGTTATTTGGCAGAATATAAACACTCGTTTACCATGTCAATGAATATGTCATAATAATGTCTTAACGATATCGGATGAATACATTTATTTAATCATAAATATATATAATGTCATAACGTCATAATATAAACACTCAATTAAACATGAAAATGATTTATTTATTTATTTATTTATTTATTTATTTATTTATTTATTTTTTATTTATTTTTTATTTAGCAATCTAATATGTCACAATGTCTTAACGTTATCTCATTTCCATTGTAGGGATATCATATGTATAACATTCAAATGAGTTGATAGAATTATAGAACCTATCATATGAATTTTAATCTAATTGAGAATTTATTTGATGGAAATTATAAGGCAGAGTATATATAAGACTATAAGAGTGAGAAAATATAACTCTTGAGAGGGTACAATAGACCTTTTAATACTTCTTAGTATCTGGCGCTTAATGTATACTACCTCCGTTAATTTTTAATTGCAACATTGGACTTTTTGCACTATTCACATATTCCACTTTGACTGTATTTTATTAATTAATGTATTATAAATTAAATTTTTTTTAAATATTGTTAAATTCTTCTCATTCTAAATTTTCAAAATATAAAATTTTAAATAATTTTACTAAAAAGGAATGAAAGATATTAATGGTCAAACCTGTGCATTGGCAAACGTGAAATGTTGACTGTTGCAATTAAAAGAGAACGGAGGAAGTATATCATAGCTTGCACGACATCTGTATCGAAAAAGAAACTATGACATGGTTATGATTTGGAGCTGACTTGGTATAGCCTACCGTGTAAATTAACTCTTGTGTATCATATATGTTGCGCGCAAGCCAATCAATATATATATATAAAACATAAGGGAATCCAAGTTTAAGTAATGTATCTTCAATATTTAATATCCCATATTCTATGTTACTATTTATAGGGCATATTTTATGTTTCTATATTCGGAATTTAGAAACATAAAAATTACATAGAGTTGAACACTTAATATTATAAATAGGAAGAGAATGTAAAGTAAAGTATGCTTTCACAATTTCACTATTCTTTCTGTTCTGATTGAGTTTCTCCTTCGTTTGAAGAGTCCTATTGTTTAGAGATCATATATTAAGAATGTCATCACAGTAAGTTTATACAGTGTGTTAATTATATATTATTAAAAAAATATGGTAGTATGATACATTACCATTAATATGTTTATGATACATGATATTATGCATTATACCTGATTGATTAAAATTACATAAAATGCTGAAATTATTCTCTAATACGACAACTTGATACATCCAAGTCCGACTAGAGAACGTAATGAGAACGTCCAATATATGATAAATAATGAGTAAAATCATTTGAATTTGTCACTATTAGAATTAATAAAAAAATATTATACATACCATTCAGACAGAACTTAATCGATTTCAGCATAATCAGTCAATTCCATCAATTTTATTGATATCAAACGGGATCTATATTAAATTGAAGGGTTGTTTACTCTTTTTGTATTAAGTACTGTCTGGATTAAGATGTCTGTGTAAGTTAAGATGTATATCGGGATAAAAATGATATTTGAATATGAGGTTGTTTATTTTGTATGCTGAATAAACAGTCTGAACCAAGTCAAATAATCAATTTAGTATTATTCTTAGATTATAGTGTCAATAAAAAACTTCATTTATTAATATAAATTTATTCCACAACCAATTTTTAAAAAAACACATTTAAAATTAGCTAAAATACGAACTGCCCGTGCATCGCACGGGCTTGAAAACTAGTTTAAATAATACGAAGTATTTAGATATGTTTGGCACATGTTTAATTTAGATCGAGTATTAAAGGTGGGAATTGTAAAATATCAAAGTGAAAAGAGTAGTAACACAAAACACATATATAAAATCAAATTCATTAGTTATAAATTTTCAAAGTATATCCATTTATGTGAAATTTCAATCATTTGACCTAATGATGATTAATAGATGAGCTAAATGATAATATCATTAAGAAAAAATCAAGGATCCAATAAATTTAATTTGAGTGTTTCTTTTGTAATTCAAAACTGAACACATTTCTTCATATGCGAAAAATGGTAAATAAGATTTACTTAAAAGCATGTTCATGATTGATTGAAAGGTGAATTCTCTAACCCAAACAATATTATCTGTAATTTATTGTAAACATGAGTTCAAACTTACATTGATATAAATTCTATTCTGCGTCTTATAAATGTTCCATTGTGGATCAATGAAGTTGCGTAGTGAAATGGTACACAAATCATTGTTCAAAGACCAATATTTCATGAAGAATAAATCAGAAATATTTTATAAATGATTTAGTGCTTCATATTGAAACGTCTACACATATTAGCTAAACAAATGTTACATAATAAATTTGATTTGAGGTTAAACATTTCAAAGTTATAAGAGTAGTACTTCAAAGCCATGCATATATGTGAGTTTATATTTTCTATATTTGGCCAATGTGAAATGACTTAATATGTCTTGTAGAATGACTTATTGGTGAATCATTCCAGCAACAGCTTAGGAGTACTGAACTATTCATCAGAGTTTAGCACACTCTTTTACCTTGTCATGACGTTAAAGTTCCATTCTGAAAGGTGAGCATATTAAGTGCAGTAATTACCTAATATCTCAAATGTACATTTATACGTTTAGGAAAGACATATGCAATTTATACAAAAGTGCACGTGTGGGTGTAATGAGGTTGTGTAAAAGCCACATAGACCAAACTTTATGAGGAAGAGAATGCGTTTTTGCAGCAACAAATTAAGAAAAAAGATTGGGGTACACAAAATTTGTACACAAATTTTGTACACTTGTCTGTCCCTCACAGACAAGTTGTTTGTCCGGAGATGAGTTGTCTGTCCAAAGCTTTGCGTCTTGCAATGGAAATAATTACATGACACTGGAAAACACGAATGTAATTTCTAAATTGCTAATACCCATCCCAAACAAGACCAAACTTAAATAGACCAGACTGGCCAGACTTTCGTAGTTATAAAATACAAAGAGATCAGACATTTACCAGACCAGACCAGTTCAGATCTGATCAGATCAGGCTAGACCAAATTTAAACAGATCAGACCAGACCAAATTTAAACAGACCAAACCAGACCAGACTAGTAAATTACAGTCCAAGTAAAACATCTTAAAACACACTAAAATTTTCAAAGTATGACTACATTTCATTTGTGTAACATAAAAGTAGAAAAAAAATACCTCCACCATATTAAAGGGTGTTAATGTCACACACCGAAAAATTATGAAGTAACAATGTGATATATTACGATCTGGACTCCTCCTCCTATCAGGTTGACTTTTTGTCTGAAGTAACTAAAAAGGGCGGTTTTAGCTATTTTTCATTTTTTTCCTTTAATCAAAATACTTTTAAATTTAATTTTCTATAATTCAATAGATTCACCCCATTAAGCCGTTTTAGCTAGAACTCCATCAATTTTGGCAGATTCAGCCAATATAGGTCTTTCTAAACGGATTTTAAAATTTCATTGTCCTTCTCTACCAACCCTAATTTCAATAAGGAGAAGGAGAATTGAAGGATAAGTAAAAGAAAAAAATGAGAGTGGGGTTCGAGAGAAGCAGATGATCCATCAATAGAAAGGGTAGTAACTTAGGGTATAATAATTATAATAAGTTAAGGGCACATTAGTCTATATAAATTATTTATTTATTTACTTATTATATATGATAGTATTATTTAGGCTTAAATACGTTTTTAGTCCCTGCAAATGTGACACATTTTGTTTTAGGTATCTGCAATTTTTGTTTTTGTTTTTCATCCCAGTAATATGCACAATTTTGGTTTTAGTTCTTCTCTAATTCCAAAACTACTCTACTAAGGAAAAAATTATTGTCGGTTGCATAGATTTACTAGAAATATTTAAATTTGTCCTTTTATAATTTTTTTGAAGCTAATATGAGAGTTAAAATAATGTAAAAGTAAGTATTCACATTTTAAAAATATATATTTAAAGCCTTCAAAAAATAAAGTAAAATAATTTTGTAATAACATGACAAAGAATTAGAGGAAATCTATTAGTCAGAGTTATTTTGAAGTCAAGCAGAGGTTGTTATCATCAGTGATTGACTAAAAAGAAAAATACCATATATTGCAGGCTAGGGACGAAAAACAAAAAATAATTTTGTTGGGATGTAAAACAATGGTGTTGTTGTGTTTATTAACTTTTATTTATATTTTTTAATTATTATCAAATAAATATTATATTGCGAACAAACTAATATGGTCATGGATTGGGAAAGAGAAAAACCTTTAATTACATCTACCGATAGTTTTCTCTATTTTTTTCTATATACTTACTAGATTCTTTAACCGTGCGTTGCACGGGATGCATATGTTATATGTTTAACTAAGTCATAAGATAACAGTGGGAATCCAATGAATAGTTTAACTAACTCAGATTTACAGATGTTAAAAATTTGGGATGGATTTTTCAGAGCACAAAGTTCGATAAAGTTGGGATTACTTCGTACTAACAAAAATACTTGTCATTAGATATATAAATATTTTGTTACGTATTTGTGTTTATAGAATATAACTACAAAGGATTAAAGCAATTGAGAAATGCTAAAAATGTTACTGATCAATCTTTTGTGAACATCCAATAAGCAAAAACATTAATTGACAGTATAGCTTTAAAAATCAAAATTTTCACATTATAATTACTAATTGCTAATTATTAATTTACACATTATTGTTTAGAGAAAATGAGTAAGAAATCGTTAAATGTCTGATTGTAGGGGAACGCAAGCTACACCTTGTTATTTTATATTACTACATATTATAGAAGACTATTATTGTTATTAATACAACTATTATTATTATATTATGATTATTAATATAACTATTATTGTATTGCAAGACAATAATAATGATGTTTTTAATTAGACAAAAGTTTTATGATCAGGTCCATTTAAGTTTGGTGTGATGACCTAAACTGATCTGGTCTGGTAATTGTTGAATGTGTGTGTATTTTACTTACTTATTCTGATCAGATCAGTCTATTGTATTTAAATTTGATCTTATTTGGTGTAGTTTCTTTTAATCTGGTCAGGTCTAGCTTATAATTGAAAACATTCAAATCAAAATATTGTAAGCGTTCTGATTTTCTTTGCAATGAGTGAATTCCCGCCAATTATGTATCACTATTATATAATAATAATAATAATAATAATAATAATAATAATAATAATAATAATAATAATAATAATAATAATAATAATAATAATAATAATAATAATAATAATAATAATAATAATAATAATAATAATAATAATAATAATAATAATAATAATAATAATAATAATAATAATAATAATAATAATAATAATAATAATAATAATAATAATAATAATAGTAATAGTAATAATAATAATAATAATAATAATAATAATAATAATAATAATAATAATAATAATAATAATAATAATAATAATAATAATAATAATAATATCATTATTATTATTATTTTGAATTGAAAATATTCCAATTACTCCAATATTCATGTAACTCTAATTTTTTATGAGTATGAAGCATTAAATGTCTAATTGGAAGGAAAAACAAGGTGCTACAACTTGTTACTTTATATTATTATAGATTGATTGTTTTGAATTGAAAATATTCCAATTAATCCATTATATATTATTATATACTACTACTATTATTATTACTAATTGCTAATTATTAATGTAACTCTTGTTTTTTTAATGAGTATGAAGCATTAAATGTCTAATTGGAAGGAAAAGCAAGGTGCTACAACTTGTTACTTTATATTATTATAGATTGATTGTTTTGAATTGAAAATATTCCAATTAATCCATTATATATTATTATATACTACTACTATTATTATTACTAATTGCTAATTATTAATGTAACTCTTGTTTTTTTTAATGAGTAGGAAGCATTAAATGTCTAATTGGAGGGGAAAGAGGGGAAAGCAAGACGCTACACCTTGTTAATTTATATTATTATAGATTATTTTGAATTGAAAATCTTGCAATTACTCCATTATATATTACTATGTACTACTACTATTATTATTACTAATTGCTAATTATTAATGTAGCTCTTGTTTTTTTAATGAGTATGAAGCATTAAATGTCTATTGGAGGGAAAAACAAGATGTTACACCTTGTTACTTTATATTATTATACATGAAGCATTAAATATCTAATTGGAGGGGAAAGCAAGACACTACACCTTGTTAATTTATATTATTATAGATTATTTTGAATTGAAAATCTTGCAATTACTCCATTATATATTACTATGTACTACTACTGTTATTATTACTAATTGCTAATTATTAATTAGTGTAACTCTTATTTTTTAATAGGTAGGAAGCATTAAATGTCTAATTGGAGGGAGAAGCAAGATGTTACATGATAGAGTATATGGGTCAGATCTCATCGCCCACATACTCAGAAGGCCAAAGACACCAAAGAGGGACACCCACGTGGCACCTTACGGCCAAGTGGGTCCTGCAACGACCAGAACCAAATCTACTCAAGACACCGCCCAGAGAGGAAGTGGGTCCCCATCGGTCGGGGATCGCATCGGCCAGGCGACCGCATCAGCCAAGAGACACCAGATCGGCCAGAAGTGGCCCGACAAAATGCATTTTTATACTGAATCTATTAAGTCTTGTACTCAGCCCATTAGTGGCCTTATTATGCCAACCAAAAGAGGCACAATCATTGTAATGGGACTCCTAAGCCCATGGTTAGGAGTCTAAATCCACATTTACTCCTATAAATAGCCTCTTAGGAGTAGTTATAGGGGTTGAGAAATATTAATTGTTCACTTTCTCTCTCTAGCTCTTACATCTCTCTAAAATTTAATATCTCATCACTACACCTTATTACTTTATATTATTATAGATTTACTCATATAACTAACCCCCTAGAGGTAGTTATAGGGGGTTGAGAAATATTAATTATTCACTTTCTCTCTAGCTCTTACTTTATATTATTATAGATAGATAGTTATAAAATCAGCATATCGTATCACAAATACAATTAAGGAGGTGTTTACTTCACTGCTAAAGTCACAGTTAGGTTAGTAAGACAGGTGAAGTAAACACGCACACTGCTTAAAAAGCCGCTTACTAACCGAAAGAGGTGCTTAAAGTGCCGCTTATTAAGCATACCACCCCCCCATGTATTAATTAAGCGGCACTTTAAGCTTTTTCAGTTTCCGAATTTACCCCTTGCCCTTAACCTACTGTTATCCCTGCCCCACCTCGACCCCAACCCCACCTACCCCAACCCCATCCTACCCTTACCCCACCTACCCTGACCCCACCCTACCCCCGACCCCACCCCACCCTACCTACCCCACCCCTACCCTACCTAACCGACCCCCACCCTACCCTTACCCCACCTACACTACCCTTACCCCGACCCCACCCCTACCCTTACCCCACCTACCCCGACCCCCACCCTACCCTTACCCCACCCTACCCCCCGACCCCACCCACCGTACCCTTACCCCACCTAACCTACCCCACCCCGACCCCACCCTACCTACCCCACCCCTACCCTACCTAACCGATCCCCACCCTACCCTTAACCCACCTACACTACCCTTACCCCACCTACCCTACCTTACCTGTCCGACCCCACCTTACACGTACCCCACCTTACCCCTACCCTACCCCATTATCAGACACCCCCCTACCCTACCTTACCCCACCTACACTACCCTTACCCCGACCCCACCCCTACCCTTACCCCACCTACCCTACCCCTACCCGACCCCACCTTACCCCTACCCCTACCCTGACCCTACCCCTACCTGACCCCACCCTACCACTACCCTACCTACCCAATCCCTACCCTACTTACCCGACCACACACCTACCCTTACCCTACCTACCCCACCCCTTACCCACATACCCGACCCTACCCCTACCCCTACCCTACCCCCTACCCCGCCTCAACCCCCACCCTACCTACCCGAACCCACTATACCACTACCCTACCTACCCGACCCACCCTACCACTACCTGACCTCAATCACCCCACCCTATACCCCTTACCCCACCCCTTACCCCACTATACCTTGGGTGGTGGGGTCAGGGTGGGGCCGATGTGATAGAGGCGCTAGGGGCAGGGTAGGTGTGGTGGGGTTGGGGTAGGGGGTGGGTTGGGTAGGGTAGGGGTAGGGGTGGGTTGGGGTAAGGTAGGGTAAGATGGGGTCGATGTGGTAAGGGCCTATGGGGGTAGGGGCCTATGGGGTCGGGGGTAGGGTTGCGGTAGGGTGGGGTCGGGTAGGGGTAGGGTCGGGTAGGTAGGGTAGGGGTAGGGGGTAGGGGTAGGCGGTGGTGGGGTCGGGGTAAGGTAGGGTGGGTAAGGGGTTAGGGGTATGGGTACACATATTATATTATATACTTGTGTTCATGAATGTTTGTGTGTATATATATGTATAGGGTTATTTTGGACATTTTAATGTTAAGCGGTGTTTTAAACCGTTTGAAGTAAACACGGTCTTACAACATTGTTTATTTTATGCGCCGCTTATTAACACGGGTCTTAATAAGCACCGTTTAATAACCGGTGAAGTAAACATGTCCTAAGTACACAATTAAGTAATGGACGAGTTAAGTGTATGGAGAAAAATCTTGTCCTTAAAATGTGCCCTCAACCACCAATATCAGACCTAACATTTAGAAATCCTATAATTTCGTGGGAATGCTAATTAATGAGTAAAGCTAGCGTGTACGTAGTATTATTAACCACTAGTGTTGGCGTTTTGAATGTACTATACGTACTTTAATTTGTACGTTTGACGCGGTTTGTATATGTTTAAACTTTAAACTTCAAAAGGGTTAAATATAAAGTGTTGCTAACCTATTACTCCGCATTTTACTTCGTATTTATTTGTATGTACCGTACCTTTCAGCTAACATTTTGCCAAGTGTTGGTTATTTTTTTGTTTTTGATGCTAAATTGTATAACAATTAAGATTACATAACTTTTTTAATTGAATATGCTGACTTTTTAAAACCTCGCCCATATAGTTTCTTTGGTAGGGATTCCTCGATATAACGCACGGATACATATAATTCGTACGAACGACGTTTTGTCACGAGCTATTTCGCACGTTGTTTTTTAGTTGTTTTTCATATAATATGTCAATATAAAATGATCCTCTATACCGTTTTGTAGATAATCATTTTAGCTTCTTTTTTCTAATAAATTTACATTTATTTTATTAATAAAATACTCCGTATATTTTAATTTTACCCACATAAATCTGCAGAATCGGTCAATCTAGCCGCTTCAGTCAAAATTTCATAAATATCAACATAATCAATTAATACAACCGTTTTGGGTGTTTCAACCCGGCCTCTTAATGAAATAATAAATTTTAAGGGATATTACCCAAAATGGGACTAAAAAAGTTTGAAAATTCCAAAATAGGACTTCCATGTTTTTATTCCAAAAATAGGACTAATTACTGCCATGTTTTGGCAGTACCAGACTTCAAACATGACAGTATTTTCCAAATTTGGCAGTAATTAGTCCTATTTTGGGAATAAAAACATGACAGTCCTATTTTGGAATTTTGGAACTTTTTTAGTCCCATTTCGGAAACTTTCCCAAATTTTAATTATCATTGAATTATACTACATACTCCGTATTATGGAAGAGGAGATTAGTTATACAATTGAGCTTATTTTTTATACTTTATTAATGTCAACATATGACCAAAATAGGATGATATATGAATACTGTAAAAGAAGAATATTATTACAGTTAAAAGAGAAAAGATGAAATATCAATTCCACGGAGTAATTTAATTTTGACGTAAAAAATGAAAGCCATAATATTTAAAGGAATTCGTCGTCAAAATCCAAAATTTCAGCTGTCTGCTTGTCCCCCTTCAAACGCAAATAAACCCTCCCATTCTCATCCTTTCCCACCTCTCTCTCTCATCCAAAAACTTCACTTCACTTTCTCTCTCCACACTAACTAACCTCTCTCTCTCCTCACTAATCTCCCCCTTTCTCTCTCTCTCTCTCTCTACTATTCTTATTTTTCAGTTTCTTCCCAAACGCAAACTCCATTTCCATGGAAACGCCGTCCGAATTCTTCCAAGCCTCTTTCTACGCCCCCCAATTCTCCGCCGACAAGCACCGGCAGCTTCCCGCCGACGCGAAGAATGCCGGCGGGGACCATTTCATCGTCGAGGACCTCCTCGACTTTCCCAGCGACGAGGGCATGCTCGCCGAGGGTGCGATTGACGACGCCGCCGCAGCTGCCGTCGCTGGCGGAGCCTCCACGGATTCCTCCACCGCCACCGCGTTTGACGCCTCCTGCAACTCCTCCTTCTCTGGCGGTGCTCACGACGTCCAATTCGCCGCTGACTTGAGCTGCCGGAACCTCGCCGACGGGCCCTTCTCCGGTGAATTTTGTGTCCCGGTAATCACCAATTCTCTGTCAATTCTCCAATTTGAAACACTAATTAATTAACAATTTTTGGGAGGTTACATTTCCAGCTCTTCTCTGTCCAAAAGCGGGAAACGATTTTCTTAATAATTAATTGCTTCAACGCATTTATCTTCTTCTCTAATAATTCATTCCCCCGGGCTAAGTAATTTCACCTTTACTAATTCAATTGGTTTTAAACTTTTCCTAGGAGTTAAATTTCTATGGTTAAAAGTTGAAATCTTTGCTTGCTGTCGGTGTATGTGGGGAAAATTAGATTAGTCCTTTTGTTTTATCTAATTATAAAAATGTTAATTTCACTTTTAATTCTTCAATTCTGTCAAGATTGACATATTTAATTCAAAAAAATAAATTCCATACTTTGGAAAAATTAATGCAGCTCTTGTGACAATGTCACGTGTAGTCCAGAATCCTAAGGGCAGAATATATTTATTTTAATATATTACTAAAAAGTACTCCGTATTATTATTAGTAAAAAAGGAATAATCCTCATAGACACAAACTACTCCCATTTTCTTCTAAAACTACTATCTATATTTACTAATTTACGATGTATAAAATAAAATTATAGTCCATTCTTCTAGCAAATATCTTCTCACTTTCTTTCTAGGGATGTCTCAAAATCATATGTATTCACTTTTTAGGAACAGATGAGTAACCGGTGAATTTAAATTAGGAATTTAATTGTGGGAAATATACTGAGAGTAGAACGGAACGGAGGTAGAGATGGGGTTATAATAACGCACTTTTGTCAAAAAAAAAAATTAAGAGATTGGACACAGTCACTATTTTATTTATTACAAAGATTGTAATCCACATTTAATTTACTTGATTAAATTGCCTTTGAGAGTCAAAAACACATTTATAGAAGTAAATTTGGGGCCAAACACGCACTTAAATAATGGGCTGTACCTGGCCCGCTCCAGCAGTGCCTTGTAGGAAGTAGCAAATTGTACAAGACTTTAATGCTTGCTTTTGTACGTGAAATACGTTTGAATTGCGGGAGAGGGATTTTGTTTTTACTGAGCTTTTTCGTTTCCTTCTATAAAGAGAAACGTGTGACTTTTCTTTGTTTTGGAAGCTGGGATTTTTTTTTCCAAATTCAGGAAAAGAAAGAAAAAGGAAAAGGAAAAGCTAATAAGATATCTCCTAGCTATCTTCCAATTTCTAACTTTCAAAAATCCATATTCTAGTTTTAGATCAGTTTGGTTTGGATCGGTTTGGTTGGCATCGGACCGGATTTGGGAAATGCCAACACAAAAACCTGTTGAATAGTTTAAATTGGTTTTGGTTGATTTTACAGAGTTGCGTTCAGTTTTGGTATGGAGATTGATTCTAATTTGTTATAAAAACCTAAACTTAAACAAAAATTCTTCATTTATACCGTACACAATTTAAGTACAAAAAAATAACTGATCACAAACGTGGGTAAGATATTTGTATAAAAATGTTTTTCATACTAAAATACCAGAAAATTAGTCTATCATAATGTCATCATTGATTAGTTTTTGTTTGCTTTAGTTTTTTATTTGGGTCTCAATAGATTTTTCAATCAATCAGTTCTCATGTGAGGGTTTTCCCCACACCTTATTGACGAGTCGATTCGTGGCATTATAAGATTTCAGCGCACACAATTGCTCCGGCCAATTTAGTAAAACATTTGAGTTCAGCCAACTTTTAATATGTAGTACTCCGTATAATCTTTACTTTCACGTTTTTAATTATGTAATAATTAAAATAATTAGTACTTCCTATTGAAGTTAGTTTTTGGTTGAATTAATTGAGGTAAAGATAGAAGATTATTTTAGTTTATTTTATATAAGTTTTTTAACTTTTATTTAATTTGTTAACGGATTACTCCACATATTTTAAATATAATTTTTATACTCCGTATAATTCAGTAATTTCACCTAACTTAGTTATTTGAATTAGTATTTCATCAATTTTAGTAGATCTGATCAAGTGTCTAATTTTTGTGTTACCAAACAAGTGCTAAACAAGAAGAAAAATCAAATAATTTTTCAATAATTCGTAAAGTTGTCACAAACATATATGCAGCGAAGTTAGAAGCATTTTGCTTCACCAATTTAACAAAAAGAATTATAGATATTTGTAAACATATTCTACTAGCTAGCTATAATGATATGTAGAAAAAGATTATTTATGGGTTATGAATAATATTTGGTTTCCGAATTTACAGTATGAAGACATGGCTGAGCTTGAATGGCTATCAAACTTTGTGGAGGAATCATTTTCGAGCGGGGAGGAATTGCAGAAGCTGCAGCTTATGTCCGGAATGAAGACCCGGCCCGAGGACTCGTCCGACCCGCACCGTTTCCAGCCCGAACCCAACCCGGAATCAATCCCCTTCAGGCCCGAAAACATTTCCGTGCCCGCCAAGGCCCGCAGCAAACGCTCACGCGCCGCCCCCGTGAACTGGACGTCCCGCCTCCTGGTCGTCTCTCCTCCCGTCTCCGCCTCCTCGTCCTCCGAATCCGACAACCCGTCGAGCATCGGGAAGAAGACGGTGAAGGCGGCGGCCATGAAGAAGAAGGAAGCGCCGCCGATCGCGGCGGCGTCGGCGGTGGCCGGCGCGATGAACAACAACAGCGAGGGGCGGAAGTGCCTGCACTGCGCGACGGACAAGACGCCGCAGTGGCGGACGGGGCCGATGGGGCCGAAGACGCTGTGCAACGCGTGCGGGGTGAGGTACAAGTCGGGGCGGCTGGTGCCGGAGTACCGGCCGGCGGCGAGCCCGACGTTCATGCTGACGAAGCACTCGAATTCGCACCGGAAGGTTCTGGAGATCCGGCGGCAGAAGGAGCTAGTCCGGGCCCAGCACCAGCAACAGTTCATCCATCAGAAGATGATGTTTGACGTGTCCAACGCCGATGATTACCTGATCCATCATCATATTGGGCCCCACTTCCGGCAGATGATCTAGTGAGAGCAGGCGTACCTTAGTACGGTAGGGAGAGCAGCCCGTCTTAATTAAACAAATTTCACCCGCCCTTGTTTTCTTTTTTAATTTTATTATACTCAGTAGGAATTAAATTAAATTAATTTTCTCGAGTTTGCATTCGTAGCTTATCGAATTTTGTAGTACTTTTTTTTTATTACTAATTTGAATATTCTCGTCGAATCATATTTGGCGGACAATACAACTAGTGAGTTTTAGTTTTAAATTTTTAAATAAAAGAAGCAAAAATATGTATGTGGGATGCAACTAGACATATATGGCCAAAATATGGAAGTGATGTAATGCTACCTTCCTCTTCGCATAAATCACGAAGAAAGTAAAGACGTGTGGTCAAATGATATTTATAGTACGGAGTAGAAATTAAAGAAATAATAACAAGGATGTATTCTTCATTTATGTTTTTCATAAAAGGAAAAGAGATTATATTGAGATAAATGAGAAATGAAAATTGAAATTTATTTCTAGAAAAATGTAATACAATATTCGATGGCAACAGTACCATATCTGTTGATTTATTGTAAAGTGTAATATGTTCTTTAATACAGTATTGTCGAGTCTAGATCAAACAAGAAAGCATTATTGAATTCAATATACAATTTTAGTACATAGGGAAAAGGTGCAAATAGGCTCATGTACTAACCAAAAAAGGTCAAATAAGCCCTTATTTAGGAGGCTCTGTCCGGCCATCGTCATTTGGGGTGGTTTCCGGTGGAATTTTTTGATGAATTTTTTTGAGCATCTTATTCATCAAGTCTAGTTTACTCATACCAAATTTCAGCTAAAAATTCAATCGGGAAGGCATTCAAATGAATTCTTGAAGATAACTGCGCTTCTAACTGCGCAGTTATTTTCAAGAATTCATTTGAATGCCTTCCCGATTGAAGTTTTAGATGAAATTTGGTATGAGTAAACTAGACTTAATGAATAAGATTCTCAAAAAAATTCATCAAAAAATTCCACCGTGAACCACTCCAAATGGCGACGGCCGGACAGAGT
The DNA here is from genome assembly GCA_945859915.1 of Cuscuta epithymum. Taxonomy (NCBI): domain Eukaryota; kingdom Viridiplantae; phylum Streptophyta; class Magnoliopsida; order Solanales; family Convolvulaceae; genus Cuscuta; species Cuscuta epithymum. The sequence continues at coordinate 6,087,398 of CAMAPF010000011.1, read as the reverse complement.
CTCCTAAATAAGGGCTTATTTGACCTTTTTTTGTTAGTACATGGGCCTATTTGCACATTTTCCCTAGTACATATAATCACTAATAAACTCGTAATTTTGAGTTTTATCCACTTTAATGCCATAAGTTAAATATTACGGAGTACATTTTAAAATCTTTTTCACAAAAATGGTAAATATTTGGTCCTGAATAGTTGTTCCTTCAATCGGAAATTAAGTTTAATGTAATGAAAACTTACTTAGAAGTTTGGTGCAATTAATACTCAAAAGAGAACTTGGAATGCAACCACAATAGAGGTTGGAGGGGCCTCGACCCGTGCAACAACAAAAAATTATTGAGACAATTCTCTAAATAGGAGTAAAAACGTTTTGAAATTCCAAAATAGGACTTTCATGATTTTTATTATCTGAATAGACGTAAATTTCTGCCAAGTTTGATATTACAAAACTTTAAACATGACATTTTTTCCAAACTTCACAGATCCCTATTCAATTCCAAGTAAAGATGTTATACGGATTATTGTGTGGTCCATTTCGGATGGGTGTCATCTTTTTTTAAAGTCTAGCTATTTTTTTTATATTTAATCACGTTAATATTGATCGATATAATGTATTTCTCGCAATGTATGCCTCTCAATCTGTCATGTCATAGTGTTTATAATATTTGTCACAATAGTATTTGCAAACGTCTCTCTCCATCGAGAGCTCTCTCTATGCCGCAAAATTCTCTAAATAAGTAAATTAAAATAAAAACGTTTTGAAATTAAGGACTATCAAGTTTTTTATTTCCCGAATAGGAGTAAATTTATGCCAAGTTTGGCATTACAAAGCTTTAAACATGACATTTTTTCCAAACTTGGCAGATTACTCCTATTCAAGGAATAAAAAACATGATAGTCCTATTTTGGAATTTCAAAATGTTTTTACTCCTATTTAGGGCAATTTCTGAAAATTCTTAAGTATATATTATGTATAAATATTAAATACTTTTAATCTATAGAAAATTTGTTGAAGTTTTAAACTTGGGCTCCCTTAATGTTTAATTCTCACACCGGAAACGTGTGAAGAAACTAAGTGCTATATTAGGATGGAACCCCAAGTCTTTTCATGGTATCACGGCCAAACCGATCCATCGTGTAGACCCCCTTATGAAATATGATGACGTGATTATAAAAAAAAATGACAATGACGAATTGATGAAAAATGAATGACGGCACGATCCAGACGAATTGTCTGGTCGTGAGGAAGGGTGTTGAATTCCCACACCGGAAACGTGTGAAGGAACTAAGCGTTATACTAAGATCTGGATTACTCCTCCTATCAGGCTGACCTTTTAGGATAGAACCTCAGGTTTGGTCATCAACCAGGTTTAGTTTTCGATCTCCTTATAATTCAAGGATTCAGAGGTATGATCCTATAGAAAAGATCCTGTTAAGACTTGGGGTTCCATCCTAAAAGGACAACCTGATAGGAAGAGTAATCCAGATCTTAATATAACACTTTGTTCATCCAAATTTTTCCAGTGTGGGACATTTAACACCCCTCCTCACGACCAGACACTTTGTCTGGATGCAATCATTCATTTGTTTTTTTTTCATCAGTCCGTTTTTTTTTTCATCCGGCCGTTTTGTAATTGTGTCGTCATTTTTCATAAGAAGTCTCACATCATGGATCGATTTGTCTCTAATATCATGACTTGAATTGGGGTTTCATCCTAAATGCTCGGTGGAGTAATCCAGATCTTAATTAATATAACACTTTGTTCATCAAAATTTTTCTGGTGTGGGATATTTAACACTTAATATAAAATTTTCAACACCCCAGCCCCCCTAATCATAGATTTTTGGCTCCATTGGAGATTGCAAAGAAGCAAAAGAGAGAGAATGGATTGAAACTATTGAGACTTCAGAGGTCTTGAATCTAGCTAGTTAATACGTAGTACTTATAATACTAATTGACATGGCACTATTGCATTATATTACATAGATATACCATAGAGGTCTCGCAAGCTTTGCATGTAATACATCATCACAACTTATCAATAGTCGTGAAGGTCAAACTAGTCGTGGGGAGTGTAAGGCTATGTTTGGCACAACGAACTGAAGCTGGAGGCTATTGTCTGAATTAGGGGCTGTTGTCTGAATCGGAGATTATTGTCTGAAACTTAACTGTGAAGTGCTGAATCTGAATAGCTAACTGAATGAAATATACTCGTTTGGCAAAAAGAGCTGAAGGAATGACCGGAAAATGTAAATTACAATAAAAGGGCATAAAACATATTATTCAATCAATTTAATGTAATGATTTGCGTAGTATATTTCAATTTTAACAATATTAAGATTATACGGAGTAGTATACATTCTTTTTACACGAAGCTCCAAAAAAAACCTCCACTTTAACTTATCCAAATGCAAAATACAAAGAAAATATAGGAGGTTCCATAATCTTCTATAGTGTTCCAACACTTCATTAATGAAATTATTTGTTTGAAACATCAAACGATTCAATTGACTCTATGACATAAGCTGGAAGATGATCGCCGCATAAGTGATGAATCCTCGGAAGTGCAGCGTAAAGTCCCAGGACATATTCCTGGTGGCCAGGCGTCTTCCCCAAAAGGATTCGTTGATCCGGTGACTTGCAGGCCCTTCCTCACATAAGATTTTTGCGTTATTTTAGCATCATTTAGGGGGTAATTTTGGAATGTTTCTTATCATCTCTATAGACTGAATGGAAACGTTAGCTTTCTTAACGTTTTGCTTCAGACTGCCTTCAGCTCATTCAAATCAACATAAGCTCACTTCAGTTCATTGTCCAAACACCAATATTTGTTGAATAATAGGCTGAAGTTTTTAGATTTCAGCCCATTTTGAGCTGAATTGCGTATGCCAAACATAGCCTAACTCTCGGTGGAATGGAAAGTAGCTACCACAAGAAAGATGTCTATCGTTTCAATTCCAAGTAAAGATGTTATACGGATTACTGTGTGGTCCATCTCGTTGGATGGGTGTCATCTTTTTTTAAAGTCTAGCTATTTTTTATATTTAATCAGGTTAAAATTGATATAATGTATTTCCAGGGACGGAGCTATGTATTCAAGCAAGGGGCCATGGCCCCTCCCAACTTTTGATTTTTTACTTACTAGTATGTCCACCCGTGCAATGCACGGCAAAATACACGCTTAAAGTTTTTATTAAAATTATAAGAAAATGAATTGTATGTGAATTTGTCAATCGCGAATTAAAAGAAAAATCACTCGATTGTGGATAGAGCCGTCGAAATGAGTCAAAGTCTCTAGGGCTAGCCTATTTCGTCCCATTTCACGGTGGGTAAGAGTTGTTATTTTTTACTCAATGAACTCACTGGTTTCGTGGGTCAACTTGCATGGGTTGCATGTTAAGTGAGTTGACACATGCAGGTTGCAAGTTACCCATTTTAAACATCTATTTTTTATGTTTTTTAATTTCAATATTGATGGTTTCCAACCAAAATTATTTTGAAATATACATGTTATGTTACAACTCTTGCTGAACTATTATTTTTATATATAGGCTATGTTTTTCACGCATAAGTCTCTGGCTTCTAGATTTTGTATTGCTCAAAAAGTCTCTAAAAGCTGCTATTTATATGTTTGGCATGACAATTTTTAAGAGCTTTTCAAAAATTAAAAGATCTTTTTTAAGATGCTACAGGGAGCAACATCTGAAAAAAGCCTGTGACTTTTAGTATTAATTAGTACCAACACCTTGTATACCAAATCGAACTAAATCAAACGACAGTCAACTTTTTATCAAGTAGCTATCACCTTTTCTTTTTAAGATCTTTTCAGTCACTAAAAGTTAACAATTACTAAAAAGCTAACAAAAGTATCCCTAGCATATTTTTATGTTATCGTTGAAAATAATTTCTTACCAATTAATAATCCTTGTTTAAAACTAATTAAAATACCTCAAACTTTGAAAAATGTGAGATAAACATTAAACACCCCAAACTTTTGATTCAAATACCCCAAACTTTATACTACGTATAAAAGTTATTTTAACACAATGGTCATGTATCATTTGTTTCAAAAATATAAATTTATGATGTTAATTGCATAATTTAATTTAACAAATTCAAAGCGTTGCAATTATATAGAGTGGGGGGTAGTAATATTTATTTTACAATGGAAGTTTAGAATGTCAATTATATCTTCATGAATGCAAAAATATTTTAAATTATGAAATTAACATAAAAAGTTAACGCTTGAAAATAAAATATATGACCATGGTGCTAAAATAACTTTTTATATAAAGTTTGGGGTATTTTAATTATTTTCTCCTTTTTTGTGCAATGAGTGTTTTTGATAGACACTCCCTTCGTCCCGCTAAGATTCTCTTATCTTTTTCTTTCAATCCGTCCCTGTAACACTTTCTCAACCGGAGTAAAAAATTAGCCATTTTTTATCAAGTAGCTATCACCTTTTCTTTTTAAGATCTTTTCAGTCACTAAAAGTTAACAATTACTAAAAAGCTAACAAAAGTATCCCTAGCATATTTTTATGTTATCGTTGAAAATAATTTCTTACCAATTAATAATCCTTGTTTAAAACTAATTAAAATACCTCAAACTTTGAAAAATGTGAGATAAACATTAAACACCCCAAACTTTTGATTCAAATACCCCAAACTTTATACTACGTATAAAAGTTATTTTAACACAATGGTCATGTATCATTTGTTTCAAAAATATAAATTTATGATGTTAATTGCATAATTTAATTTAACAAATTCAAAGCGTTGCAATTATATAGAGTGGGGGGTAGTAATATTTATTTTACAATGGAAGTTTAGAATGTCAATTATATCTTCATGAATGCAAAAATATTTTAAATTATGAAATTAACATAAAAAGTTAACGCTTGAAAATAAAATATATGACCATGGTGCTAAAATAACTTTTTATATAAAGTTTGGGGTATTTTAATTATTTTCTCCTTTTTTGTGCAATGAGTGTTTTTGATAGACACTCCCTTCGTCCCGCTAAGATTCTCTTATCTTTTTCTTTCAATCCGTCCCTCTAACACTTTCTCAACCGGAGTAAAAAATTAGCCATTTTTGTTTGATTTTTAATCATTCTTACTTTATTTTTATTTTATCAATTCAATGTCAACTACATAAACTCATTTTTCTTCATAATTTTTTCACCACCTCATGTCCCGATGTTAGTGTGACGGAGGTAGTACAATATAATAGATGTAAAATTTTAGTATACCTGTCATTTGATAATATTTTAAATTAAACTTATCAAGTATATGTGCTTAGTATTTTAGTTTCTTATATGTATTTATAATTTGGGTGATCAAATGAGAATGCAGTCTATGAAGAGAATTAGAATGAATCGAAAACTTAGATTTGAAAATTGTGCATTATGTGAAGTAGAAATATGCTTGACCATAAATAAAAAATATAGTGACATTTTTTAAGAATAAATTTAACCTTTCCTATCCATTTAAATATAAATATTCATCTTTTACATTTTACTACCAAAATTATTTTCAAATATACTTATTATTTATATTTATATATACTCATATATAAATATAAATGCATATATATAATATTGGGATACATAAAGGAAGAGTTTTGGAAGTTGAATAGTTTTTTCTTGAATTTATTGTGTTGCCACATGTCATTTTTTCACACAAAGAATATTGCCACATGTCAAGAATTCCTCTAAAGAGTTCCACAAGGGTTTGCTTTATTATATTATATAGATTAGCATTATGTAATTTTTTTTGCCCCCTCCCTCAAATCTTATATGTAGTACTTATTTGTTAGGACATAGGACTATTATATTAGTTCTTCTAGTAGTTAGTACGGTATCTTGTTGTTACTTGGGCCCTAAAGCCCCACTTTAATATGGAAGCAAATAATTCAAAGCCCAAAAATCAAGTATATTAATTAAAAAAAATCCTTGGTGGACAATAGATGCATCCACAAGACCTATTAGAATAGAGGTAAAGTATTACGAGTACATTTTTTGCCTTTTACCTATTATTTAATATTGAAAATAGTTTCCTAAGTTTATTACTAATTCATTATTGACTAGCAAGTCTAGTATACTTAGTTAAGTTGTTTACCTTTTTTATTTTTAGATATTTGCTAATATTTATTGTCTTACACACACAAAACGCCAAAAAGTCTGGCGTGGATTCTTTTATCAATGATTTTCGTGACATGCAAGATAGATATAGTCATGTAATGTTCTAAATTTTATCCTACACAGTGTTTAATCATGTACTTTTGAATATTTTAGATGAATACCAATACATCATTTAATGTATATTTTATTTATATTTTAAATCTTATTCTTTTTTATTTCACCTCGCCCCCCTCCGGTCATATCCTGGCTCCGCCCCTGTGTATTTCAATGTATGCCTCTCAATCTGTCATGTCATAGTGTTTCTAATATTTGTCGCAATAGTTATTTGCAAATGTCTCTCTCCATCGAGAGCTCTCTCTATGCCGCCATCTCCTCTAGGTTTAGGCAGTTCGTATACCATACGACCGGCCCACTATGAGCATAGTACACCCGCCACCAATATGACCTAGTTCTAGCAGTTGGCCTCATTATTTTTTATTTCTCTCTTTTTTTAAAATAGTAATAACTTTTTTATTTTTGATCCGATTTTTATAAAATTGATATCAACATTTTTTATTTTTCATGATCTTTCATATGAGACCAATATTGCCTATGTAATTTTAACATATTAACATTTGCGTGTACAAATATGTAACTTTACGTGTTAAAATATGTAACTCATGTTCAGTCAGGCCAAATGCAACTCGTGTGTAAAAATATGTAACTCTACGTGTATAAATATGTAACTTTACGTGTAAATATATGTAACTCGCGTTCAGGCAGGTCAAATGCAACTCGTGTATATATATATGTAACTTGTTTATAAAAAGATGTAACTCGCTCATAAAAAGATGTAACTCAATTATCAAATGTAACTGAGGCCACTGATCCACTCCCAAACAGATTCTATCTTCTATTCACAAACTTATCATCTCCCTGCAATTCATATGCAACTCATGTATATACTCCCTCCGTCCCGAAAACAACTTCCCACTTTCCTTAAATGGATGTCCCAAAATTAACTTCACACTTCAATACTTTCCTTATTTGGCAAATTATCTACATCAAAAAAAGTGATAAACAGTGCCAAACAGTGTTTAAACAGTGCCAAACAGTGTTTAAACAGTGCCAAACAGTGTTTAAACAGTGCAAAACAGTGCATTCTACAGTAAAGTCAAATTTATTTTCTAAAAGTGTGTGAAAGTCCAACCGGAAAGTTGTTTTCGGGACGGAGGGAGTATATATGTAACTTGCATGTAGAAATATGTAACTTTAAGTGTAAAAATATGTAACTTCACGTATAAAAATATGTAACTCACATGTATAAATACATAATACAACAAATTTTTTATATACACAATTTTAAGATAAATTGTGATTTACACAATTATTTTTCTATATTAAATTTAGTTCGATTTTCTTTATAATCCAATACTCATTAATATAATAGTTCGATAAATTCTTAAAATTTCATAAGCAATATTGGTCTCATTTGAAAGATCATGAAAAATAAAAAATATTGATATAAATTTTATAAAAATCGGAGCAAAAATAAAAAAGTTATTATCATTTTTAACAACAAAAGCAAAAAAAAAGAAAAAAAGAAACCAGGCACTCCGTCGTTTTGAATGAAGCGTGCGTCGTTTTGCAACCGGGCGCACCATCCTCATGGTGCGCCGGTTGCACGGTATAAATTATTGTGAGGTTTAGGGGTTGTTGTTCTCATCTTTCATCTCTGACGGAGTGCGGTTTTCTTGTGCGGCTTTCGTCCGCCTTTTGTGAGACTCTTTTCTTCACAGACCGCAACATCAATATGGCAGGAAAAAGTCGTGTACCCCTAGCAACAGGTGGAGAGTTTCGAAGATGTCGTTCATGGTTGAAATCAGAAGGTTATGCACAAAGCGTGGGGCTAGGATCTGGAAAAGATCTGGATCGGAGGCAAGGAGCGGATGAAACTACAGTAGCGTTGGACCGTCTCCCTCCTGAACCGCCGCAATGGGGTGAAGGAGAGTTTAGGGTTTGGAAGCAATATTTTAATTTTACTGTTTGATTGTTTTTTATTTTTCATGACCACTCTGTTTATTTTTCTGCTGATTACTTTTATTGTTGTAAGATTATTGCATTATGATTGGGTGATGATAGGTCTGCTTTAATCGTCGTTGGCTCATTTATGTCCACTATAGGATCAGTAAGTTATATTGCTTTTTGGAGGTGATTGACTCTAAGTTTGGTTGAAGGGCTAGCGGTTGTCTGTTGTCCTTTTGTCGTTTTACCCCCTATCTGAACCCTGTAATAGTAATTTAAGCCATCCGTTTTGACGATAAAAAATTGTCATGTCATAATAATTAGGGGTGGGCAAAAATACCGAACTGGCATGGTATTGAACCGGACCGGTATGGTACCAAACTGAAAAATGGGGTTTGAAACGAATCTCAATTTTTGTGTCCCGAACCGGACCATACCGGTTTCAAACAACGCCAAAACCGATTCTCGTAAAATGAGAACCAATACCGGAAACTGAACCGGACCAAAGTATGATTTAATTATTTAAATGTAAATTTATTCCATTACTTTGATAGTTTGATTACTGTCTTCGCACTTTCACAGTCTTTGCTAGTTCACTAGAAGTTCCCCCGTCCCACAGTTAAAGTCACAGTTTGACGCTTGCGGTCTCTGATAGTATAGAATTGTTATGGTTTATGTGTGTAGTTTTAACTAGTTTTATTTGTTGTTGTTTGGGAAATTACACACTTTTGGTGTAATACTTTATTTTTCCTATTTTGTTTGTAATTTGTTTAGATTAGGATTATTTTGAGCTTTAACTAGGTAAAGATCATCAAAAGGATCCTTGGAAAGCTCAAGGAAAGTGCAAGGGAACAAGATCAAGTGAAAATTTGGAAAAATAGTCATTTACCCGGTCGGGTAAAGCATTTACCCGATCGGGTATTGACTTGATCCGAAAATAAAATCTGATTTGGGGGCAATTGAACGTGCAGGTGAAGATTTGGCAAACATATGCCTTTTACCCGGTCGGGTTTCTCCAAAACCCGGTCGGGTAAATGGCCCTGGCAGCTCCAAACACCTATAAATACACCTCCTTTCCTTCCCATTTAATCACCAATTCACATATACTTCCTAGCTCAGTTTAGACAAGTTCTTTCTTTATATTTTTCATCATGTTTAGTCTCCAAATGAGGAGCTAAACTTCCATATCTTGGTTTTGCTACTTTGAAGCTTAATGAATTTGTAAGTTGTGAGCTATTCTCTTTAATCTTCTTCTTTGAATATTAATTCTTCCTTTAAATACTATTTCTATATCAATGTTGGGGAGTGTTACTAAGATGACAATTAGTTAACATCTTGACATTAGTTAGAGTAATAGTTATTTCTTCCTCTATGTTAATATTGGGGAGTGTTACTAAGATGACAATTAGTTAACATCTTGATATTAACTATAGTAGGATTCATCTTCTTTCATATTCTTCCTTGAGTATTAATTAATTCCTATTCATATTTCATATTAATATTTTGAACATTACTTAAAGGATTAACTAGTTTTGTTTCATATATTAATTATTACTAGAATCAATCGGTTAATACGTTTGTTATTAATTCGGTTCTTTCAATGGTAGTAAACTTGGGTTGTTAATGCATGCTTCTCATGGTTAATAAGCCAAGGGGAATTAGTTATATTGATTAAACCAATAAACCGCTTGTGTTGAGGTTATCAATCAAAATCGTTTTCATCTTAAGTTTATTGCTACTATCAAGTTAATATACGGCGCTTGTTCTATATTGACTCGATAGTAAGTTTATTAATGAACGCATCTCGTTATTAATAACTACCCTCGATGAACTGGATATACTCCTCGATTGAGTATTCGAGAGGAAGATAGTTAAAGATATAACCGGGATCGACGAACATTTCATTAAGTGGATAAAAGCAAAACCAAGCCTCCATCTCCATTAAAGTAAACCACATAACTCGTTCATCTTCATGCTTAAATATAATTTAAGTTCATCAACCAAATCTAAAAACCCCTTGTTGTTACTTACCTCTTTCTATTAAAAGAGAAGTGTTCCTTTCCCTGTGGATACGAACCTTACTTCACTATACTACGTATTAGTGTTGTATTGTATTTATTTTGAATGTACCTCACGACAAGTGCACGTCAGTCTCCTAGGCGTACGTTTGACCGTATCTATCTATTAATACACACACACACACTTACCTATAGAATCTATAATAAGTTGGCATTTGAATAATACATATTACAATGAAACATATTCAATATTTTTTGGGATAAAACATTACTCTGTATTATTTTTGAGCAATAAGCAGTCAAAATAATTATGTAAGATGCAAATGAGAAAAATAATTAAAATACCTCAAACTTTGAATGGGTGTGAGATGAACACCCCAAACTTGCATATGTATTTTAAATACCCCAAACTTTATATAAAAGTTATTTTGGCCCTATAGTCAATTCAAGTATTATTTCTTTCAAAAATGTTAATTGATGTTGTTAATTTCATAATTTAAAATATTTTAGAATTCATGAAGACATAATTAACATTATAAACTTCCATTGCGAAATAAATAATGTTACCCTCAATCTATATAATTGCAACACTTTTAATTTGCTATTTTAAATTATACAATTAATCACATAAATTTACATTTTTGAAAGAAATAATACATGACAGGTGCGAAAATAACTTTTTATATAAAGTTTGGGGTATTTAAATGACATACGCATGTTTGGGGTGTTTACTCCACACCCCATCAAAGTTTGGGGTATTTTTATTATTTTTCCCTATGAAAATTGATAAATTGTGTGGATTTTTGTAGGATGGCTAAACTTTGATTTTCTCTTAAACACTTAGAAAAAGTGGCATTGTTAAGTATTGGTATGACATCGTACCGTCTTATTTGAAAATGAAATCGTACCGAACGGGTTTAGTTCTAAGATCGAACTAAACCATTTGAATAGTCATGGTACGGTACGGGTTCGGCGAAATGTTGGACTGGACCAGACCGTGTCCACCCCTACCTCTACTAATAATGATCATTAAATGTAAACAGGGATGACGATTTTGGTAGAAAATGGAGTATTTAAGAGCAATTATTTAAATAGTGTGATTAAACGTACTATACTTTGTTAGTAATATACGGTACGTGAATAATACAATAATACGTACGCTCGTGTATAATACGATACAATTATATAAAATACGGCTTAATATATGTTTCATACGTTCGTGAAATATATAATGATACGGACGCGTTTTAAACGTTTCACAATTTAAAAATACGGCATATAATATGTGTCTTATATACGAAGTACTTATTTAATGATAGAAATAAAGAGTTATTTAACATTTGCACCCCAATCTTCAACAATTTAAAATGTACGGAATAGTTTTTTTTTTCAGATTTACGTATTTAAATGCATAGGTACAATACGTAATAAAAATGACATTGCTTATTTAAGTAGAAGTGGAGAGATATTACTAGAAAATAGTTGATATTACTTTGACCATGAGTTTAGTGAGCCGCCACAACATTTTTCAATCTCTTTGGAGTCTTGGTATATGGGTGGAGAACAAAAGTAATACAGTAGTAGTACAATAGAAATATCGAAACAGATTACGAATTTAAGAAGCTAATTCATTAAATGTAATGACCGTTAAACAATTAGCGAACATATAAGGCATAACGTTTTTTAAGCAATATAAATAATATTGATTAGCTTGACATGCATTTTGTTTCAGTTGTATCACTCCATTAGGCTTCCGTTTAATGGTGTGTTTTTTAATGAAATACGTATCAATACGTACAGTACGTGTATTATACATTTTATTCTTAAAGCACGTGAGTTTTTCAGAATTTTCTGAAAAATTCATTAACAGGAGTATTATACGTGATAAAATACGTATCAATACGTACGGTACGTGTATTATACATTTTATCCTTAAAGTACGTGAATTTTTCAAAAAAAAAATTGAAAAATTCATAAACGGGAGTATTATACATGAATTGTACGTTCGAGTGTATTATAAGCGAATTATACGCGAATAAACTAACAATTACGGAGTAATAAAGTTAAACTTTAATGAAATAATTATAAAATTTATAATTTAATAAATAGAGGATGATGTGTTTATAAAATAGTGATCTCTTAAATGTAGTGATTATAATGATGGTAACTTTAATCATAGTAACTTAGGTTCAAATTCTACATTTAACTGATCATTTCATTATTTTTTTTACATATAACTTTAGTCATATTTTTGTAAATAAATTTTATTGCAATAAATGTGTGAGAAAACTTCAATTAATTATAATTAAAAGGGATCGACGGGGTCCCTAATATAATTGTAATGGTCTGTGGTACGGGTCAAACGTCTTCGAAGTTGTGGAGCTCTTTAATAGAGTACGGAGTAATATTTCTATGATTTGTTATTATTTGTATTAATGTGTAAGTGTCTTATGATCCTCTTGTATTTATTCCCCTTCCTTATTTACTCCTCTTACACTTGTATAAATTATGGCATAATATACAATGATTACCCTAAACGGGTCTTACTCAAATATCCAACATGGTATCGGAGTCAAGTGCGGTTGTGATTTGACTGCTTGTTTAGCACCCATTATTAAAGGTAGCTTATTAAGAGTCTATTTGATCATTTATACACCCCAATATTTTCCAAAAACAAAGAAGAATACAAAAGTGGAATATGGTGTATCACCTTTATAGGAAGAACACAAAACAAAATAAAAATCCACTATAAAACAACATACCAGAACATCCAAATGGATTAAAACACTATAAACTAAAGCCCCCAAAACTAAAACATTAAAACTATCCCCCCCCCCCCCCGACCACCCCAAAAAAAACTAAAATCCCAAGGGATAACACCTCCATCTTTGTGTAGCAAACGGGATAGCAAAAACAAGAAATATGGAAGCAACTGCAAAAAAGTTTTTATGTGGAATAAGGCTAACTGCATTGCATGGAGTCAAAAAGCTAATTGGAAGCTATTGACTCCCATGAGTGCTGCAACCCAAGACAAAAACCGTATATGAAGGTCTTGTAATAGGATGGATAGGACCTTGGGTGCTAGCAATTCATACCCTATTCACCCAAAAAGTAAATGCAAAAAATGGGCCCATGGACTAGATGTGATGCACACAGGAGAAATGATCAACATGGGGCCCATGTGAAATTAATATTTTTTTCTTTTAAGTGTTATAACTTTTTTAATTTATACTCTAATTTGTATAAAAAATATATCAAAATTCATAACCTTTTATAACCTTCCATATGACACCAATATTGGATATGTAAAAATAAAAAAATGAAAAGTTTCATCTACTAGAGATTTGTGGATCTAACGTTTTTCTCAAATCAATTCAAGTGTTAAAATTAAGATTTCATTGTTAAAATATTTTTTTACATCTCTCAATTATTATTTTTCAAAAATAGATCTCATGGTTAAAAATTCACTCCAAATATATTCATTTTTACATCGGAATGTTTGATATTTTCAATCATAATTATTTGCAAAAATAGAATTTGGGAAAAAAAATTATGTATAATAATAAAAGTAAGGATTTAACTAAAAAATGTGTTGAGTGAATATATTGACGGTGCTGGGTTGCAGGGAAAAATTGAATTGACTGAGTGAATACGTATAAACTGAGGTTAGATTAGATTTATTGACGGGCTGGGTTGCGGTTAGCCTAATACTCAACTGGCTTACCGAAGATAAGAGCAGCACGCGAGAGAAGTTTGTAGAGAAAAAAAGATACTCCATATGAGTGAGACATTTTGGAGCTCTTTAATAGAGTATAATATTTTATATGATTTGTTTTGATTTGTATTAATGCGTAAATATCCTATAACCCTCTTGTATTTATTCTCATTCCTTATTTACTCCCCTTACACTTGTATATATAAATTATGTCATAATACAATGGTTACCTCAAGGGCTCTTACTCAACTTTCTAACATGATATCAGAGCCAAGCCCTGTTGCGGTTTGACGGTTTGTTTAACACCCATGATTAAGAGTTGCTTGTTAAGAGACAGTTGCCCATTTATACACCCCAATATTGTCCCGAAATCAAGAAGAATACAAAAATGGAATATGGTGTATCACCTTTCCAGGAAAAACACAAACAAAAAACAAAACTTTCACGATAGAACAACACTCTAGAACGACGTACCGGAACATAAAAAATGGATTAAAGCCCCAGAAACTAAAACCTTAAAAACTAACCCCCAAAACTACCCCCCCCCACCCGAAACTAAAACCACAACGGGTAACATCTCCATCTTTGTGTAGAAAATGGGATAGAGAGGACACAAAAATAAAAAACATGGAAGCATCTACTATAAAGTTTTTATGTGGAATAATATATGTACTAGCTTACCGCGGAGAAGAGCTGCACGTCGGAGAAGTTTGTAGAGAAAGAAAGATACTTCGTATGAGTGAGAAGTTGTGGAGCTCTTTGATAGAGTATAATATTTTATATCATTAGTTGTGATTTGTATTAATGTGTAAATCTCTTATAATCCTCTTGTATTTATTCCCCTTCCTTATTTACTCCCCATACTTTTTTTTTAAACTTTGAAGTCTTCTGCATTAAAAAATTTTGCTAGTAGCGAAAGTCTACTTTTAGTCAATCAAACATGAAAAAACCATGGTCTTATTTAGTCAATCATTTCAAGATTTCATTGAATTCCTCAAATTTGAAAGAACTTCATCTCGACAGGAATATACGTAGTGTGAAGCTTTCTTTGTAATTGGAAACTTTATCTGAATTTGCAACCGTCAATGCTCCCACCTAGTGTTGTTTTGACTTACTAGATCTTACACTCTTCTTTCCTTCGTGCACAGCTGCCAGACTGAGATGCTTCTTTTTCAGATTCTTCAATGGCCTTCCGCAGCTGCTCATCCAGCTCTTTGTTTCTCTGGTCCCATTGCATTTGATAAAGTGATCTCTCAGCATCTTTCATCATGTCCCACGCTCTCTGGGCCACCACGTAAGCTTGTGTATCTTCTCCCTTAATTGAGATTTGTTTTGCAAAACGGATTTTGAATTACTCCCAAAACTGACTAAAAGGATTCAATTGAGGGCGAGGAAGATAAACTTATCTACAGCCTCTTTAATCTCCTTTTTCCACTGATTGGACAACACAGTATATTGACGTGCAACATTCGAATCCAATGACAAAAACCTTTCGAGTAGATGCCACTTATCTCCAGTGTGGTATTTCAGAAATATGTCGATTGGTTGAATACAATACCAAGTAACAGAAATTGTTGTTGCAGCCTTTATCCTCTTCATAGCATCCTCAACACTTTCTTGTTCCATCTCTATGGGGGCAGCTACCTCGGCCACTACTGCTTGAGATTTGACAGAATCATTTGAAGAGACCTCTACTACTGCGTAAAATTTGACAGAATCCTCCTAGGAGGAAGATGGAAGTGAAGCTTCTGTATTCAGAACACAAGGTTCCATAGTTCCGGAGGAAAAAGGAAGCAAATGAAGAGAGATAAGGGAGGATCTATTTACTCCCCTTACACTTGTATAATATATGTCATAATACAATAGTTATCCTCAAGGGGTCTTACTCAAATTTCCAGTATGGTATTAGAGTCATGTCTGATTATGGTTTGACTGCTTGTTTAGCACTTATGATTAAGAGTTACTTATTAAGGGTCTGTTTGCCCATTTATACACTCCAATATTGTCCAGAAATCAAGAAGAATTCAAAATGGAATATGGTGTATTACCTTTCCAGGAAGAACACAAAACAGGAAAAAAATCCGTAATTGAACAACACTCTAGAACAATGTACCGAAACATCGAAAATGGATTAAAACCCAGAAACTAAAACCCCAAAAACAACCACCCCAAAAAAAAACCAACGGGTAACACCTCCATCTCTGTGTAGCAAACGGGATAGAGAGAGAACACCAAAACACAAAATACCGAAGCAACTGCTATAAAGAAGAAATGCACGCCGGAGAAGTTTGTGAGAGAAAGAAAGATACTCCGTATGGGTGAGAAGTTGTGAAGCTCTTTAATAGAGTATAATATTTTATATCATTTGTTGTGATTTTATTAATGTGTAAATATCTTATAATCCTCTTGTATTTATTTTCCTTCCTTATTTACTTCCCTTACACTTGTATAAATTATGTCATAATACAATGGTTACCCTCAAGGGGTCTTACTCAAATCTTCAACATGGTATCAGAGCCAGGTCCAGTTGTGGTTTGACTACTTGTTTAGCACCCATGATTAAGGGTAGCTTTTTAAGGGTCTGGTTGCCCATTTATACACCCGTATATTGTCCAGAAACTAAGAAGAATACAAAAATGGAATATGGTGTATCACCTTTCCATGAAAAAACACAAAAACAAAAACAAAAAATCTTCCATTATATCACCTTGAATAGGATGCATATTTGGTCTTCTTCCTCAAATAGCATAGCCAACTCAATTTTCAGAGGGTCTGACTTGGGGTTATAAGATGCATACCTCGGTTTCTTCCTTTTCGATTTCACAACTCCATCTTCCAAGTCATGATCAAACTGTAAGCTGGATGGGTCATCTGAATCATATTCCATGGTGGTATGATCCGAATCGCTGGCAGCGTACTATTTTATCTCCTTGTGTGGTCTTTTTTTCTTATAAGTGTATTCATTGTTAGATCCTTCACCACCCACATCTTTTGTTTCATTTTCGACGTCCATCTCATCTGCCATTTTAGCAGAGACAACATCTTCACCACCCACATCCTCTTCAGCATCCATCTCATCTTCTCTTTCAGCAGAGACAATATCTTCATCTCCCAAAACTTCTTCTTTATCATTCTCGTCTTCCATTTGAGCAGACACAACATGTTCAACACCCTCACCCTATTCTCTATCATTCTCTTCATTTTCAGCCCCAATGACCCTCTCACTTTGTGCTTTGTCAGTAGGTGGTTCAGGTAATGGCGGGATATCGACTAACTCAACTTCATCCAACCCATGCTCAACGAATGTCACATTTTCCATAACACGTAGCCATATGAGTTAAGTCCAATGTGGATT
The DNA here is from genome assembly GCA_945859915.1 of Cuscuta epithymum. Taxonomy (NCBI): domain Eukaryota; kingdom Viridiplantae; phylum Streptophyta; class Magnoliopsida; order Solanales; family Convolvulaceae; genus Cuscuta; species Cuscuta epithymum. The sequence goes on along the minus strand of CAMAPF010000011.1, from coordinate 6,070,165 downwards.
CATCAATGAAAAGCTCATAAATTTTGCATAGGGTCGTCATATTTCTTAAAATAAAGGTCATTAACATTCCCATAGCTCCCATCTTTCATAAACTTCGACAAAAGTGGGTATGAAATTAAATCCGGATCAATTAGTATAGTATCTACTACCCCACCTGTGTACACACAATCAGGGTTGTAAACAAAATTCCCTCTGTGGTGAATTACAAGTTCAACTTTGTCAAACATCTTGTTGGTCAATGAAATGGTTATTTTTGTTTGTAGTGAAATGTATCTCTGTAAAAATCTAAAAGCGAAGCAAAACAAAAACACCATTTACAAAACATTACTTACTAACAAAGATTAACTGCATTAGGGGCCGTACAAGCTCTACTAACCTTTATGAGGAAGAAGACAACACCGTGTGTACGAGCATAGGGGCCGTAGACCATGTACGAACTTCTGTATGTTTCATACTCTCTGTTAGACTTCCTCTATTGTACGATTACAAACCTTAAAGTTAAGAAATAATCAGTATAGGGTAAAACGATCATGTGTTTAGGGTACTCAATTTACATGGATAATAAGAGCCACGTCGGATGCCAACTAACCACTTAAGATGCAAGCTAATCGGGTAAAATGACAATTTGCACATGTTTTTTTGTTTATGGGTTTAATTGGGGGATATTTGTATTGGTAGCCTTAATTGACATTTTTCCTAGAGCAAGGGGTCTATTTGATACTTTTCCCTTATAATGTGCATTTGATAACGATGGAAAAAACATGTGATCGAAAACAATTTGTATGGAAAATATTGTACATTTGAATGAAAAAATACGTTTTTACGAAACATATATAATATATTTCATTTTCATTTAGCTTTTTATGTTTGATATATTCCTTTTGTAGGTACGTAAAAGTTTGTGTTTTTCTTAGAAATAAGTTACTTTATTTATAAAATTTAACTTCACATGATGTACTTTTTAAAAAGTCCAACTAAAATAACCACAGTGAATAAGGTTAAATTAACTCGTTAGTCTCACATATCATAGTCAAATTAATTTGAAAAAATGAGAGAACTTTACAAAAACAATAATTTTATTCTGTGTTTCAAATTTATAGTCGCTTTTATCATTATTTAATGTTCATATCTTTTTTAAGATACTGTGGTTATTAGTTATTTTATGAAAAAAATGATAAAAATGTTACTTCTACATTTTATGACAGAAAAAAATATGGCTAGAGTTTATTTTTCCATAAATGTGACTAACAATTATTTACGTAGTATTTAATATACATTTACTTACTCGATCTACTTGTAAAAAAACGAAGGGGGTATAAGAAATATCAGTGTTAATTATATTAAAGTCAGATAAGACATGCAACATGCCATATATTTAATATGCTATGCAACATAATTTATTTATATTAAATTAGATAAATATAGCAATTTTAAAAAAAAAAAGAATAGAATACTAGACTGTAAAATGACATTTTATAATTTTTATTTATGATAAATGATAAATAATAGAGTGATATTCACCCACCATTGATGGCCACCATCCCAGAGCGATAGAACCCACTCGTACATGATCCTGACTTGTCTTTCTTTTTTTTTCTTTTTCCCTTTCTTATTTTGGGAAAGATGAAAATTTAATTAAGAAATTGGGCGGCCATGCATGGGGGGATATTTGCACGTTCATAGTGAATAATTGTTTGTCTCCGTCCAATAACAAACCGTCAGTTTTTCATATAAATATATATAATACCGCCGTAATCAGTGCCCTAATTTCTTTCTATATCCTGCTGCTTACATGCTCCTCATTCATTACTCCCATCCCACTTAGACACCATTTTGTGTTGAATAAAATAAGCCTTTTTACTCATTTCAAAGTGCAAGTTTTAAGCTACTACCATGTCTCGAAAAGATTTGCTATTTTGATTTTTCTTAATCAAAAGTGTTAGCAAATTTTGAACAAAGAAAATTTATAGTATATATATTACACTACTTTTATGAAACTATTTTGAATAAAGAAAATTTTGTTATTCAAAATAATTTCATATTAAAAGATATTAATATTAAAGTTTATTATCGTTGATCAAGGAAGGTACAACTTTTTGGGAGCGTACGAAATACTTGGTATTACATTAGAGAATATGACTTCCTACACCCATGTTATGCCGGGGAATATGACTTCCTATATCATCTCATGGTAACTCGGGGTTTCGTTTTACCTTCTTTCGTTTTCAAATCACCAATAGAAAACACAAAAGTATACTCCTTGATTGTTCCCAATTTGTTGCCCTTTTTTTACCGGACACTAAAGCTAGTGAAGAAAATAGTCATGATTTGGTGTTTTTGCGAAAATTGCAGGAAATTTAAGAAGTGAGAAAGTATTTATTCAAAAATTAGCTTAGTTATAATTTTACCTTTATCGTTATTTGTCACACTAAGAACTCAAAAAGAAATCATTAAACCGTTAATTAGTCTCTATGCTAAAGAACTAAAGAAAGGAAGAGGGTCAAAGCCATATTTTAGCCTCTGCACCGAACAATAACAGTTGTACTTGCTCTACACACTTTTACACATGTCAGTGTAAGCTTTTTTTGTCTGTACACACAAAAAAAACCTACACAGACATGTGTAGAAGTGTGTACACCAAAATAGTGTGTACAAAGAGTATTTTTGGAACAATAAAAGACGCAAAAGTAATACGGGCCGGCATCATCACTACTTAGGTGCCCAAACCTAGAATAGAGAATGAGTTAGATTGAAACACAATCCTGATTTCATCCTTAAAGATCAATTTTCGAAAACTTGTACTCCACAATGTACATACAAAACCATACTTTACGGACCAGAGACTGTCCTTATATTGAAGTCTCAAGGTAAAAAGACCTAACACGAAAGGGCGATTATATGAACAGCCAGCCTCAGCTCGTCAAATGATAGACAAAAGTATATGCTCATGCTTGAACCAAGAGGGCAATCAATTCTTCGTTTGCTTCTTAAGATCGATGGAATGTCATATATGCCCATCCGCTTGTGTACTTGTGTTAGTAGTTTTTGGGATGTTTTTGCTGGTCTGGTCTGATTTGGTTTCTTTGTATTTTTATAACTATTCAAGTCTGGTCTGGTCTGATCAGGTCTGAAACGAATTACAGTCCAAGTAAAAACATCTTAGTCACAATTACTACTATTTGCAGTTGTGAATTGGCAAAAACGAATTAGTAAGTAATAATACCTATAGCATGCAAAAACAGGTAAAGACATTGGTCGTCGTGATCAATTGGTTCTAGTCATGGACTCGGGCCGGGTCGGGTCCGAGTCGGGCCTTGGCCCGGCCGGGCTTTTGATTTTTGGTAGAAGGCTCGGGTTATCACCGGGTACGAGCCGGGTCGGGCCGGGTCCATGTATTTTTTTGCTTTTCTTATTTAACCCCCGACCCCCCTACCCCCCACCCTCCCAAAACACCCAGCCCAACTCAGGAAAAAGTCCAAAACAATGAAAAAACCAAAAAAAAATGCCTGAACCGGGCCTGAGCCCACCCGGGCCGGTTCCAAAGGGGGTGAACCGGGACCGCCCCACCCTAATCCCCGGGACCGGGCCTAGGCCTGGAATGAAAACCGGTACACCAGGCCGAGACGGGCCCACACAGTAGCGGGCTGGGCCGGGCCGGTTCCCTGGTCGGGCGGCCCGAACCGGGTCCGAGACTAATTAGTTCTAAATAGTTTTAAAAAGTACACTATTAAGGCATACGTTGGTGTTGTTTAATAGTTATAGACTTATAGTATAATGTTATTGGAATTATTTAGTACTGTTTGTTGTTCAATAGCAGACAGAAATAAATCAAATAATAATAGCATGATACTTGCAACGTGTAATTAATTTTGAATATCAATAAGGTAACATTCTGAGTTATGGAGTATAAGTTTGGGGGCTCGGGAGCATTAGAGCATATAGAACAAGTAATCTAAAAACAAAAAGTCGCCAGCAGATTTAAAAAGTTACTTAGGTTAATGTGAGAAGTTTAGTCACTTTAGAGCATAGTGGATTAGTGGGCAAACAAAATTATAGTTAACGAAATATGTATGTAGATGTTAAGCATTTGCTCAAATAAAACCAATAAAGTTGGCTAAATAAACTGATAAAATTGGTCAAATCAGTCGGGGCGAAAGCTCAACTAGTAGGAATAGAGTGTCACAATGGAGAGATTTTGGATTTGATTCCGGACAAAGACTTAAGCTAAAACATCACGCTATCTCAATCAAGTTATGATCAAAACTCAATTTACATCGTTGAATATAATTGTCCGGCAAATCCTAAGGGCCCTCCTCAGGATGGGATGTCATCTCTATGATAAAGTTGGTCAAATTCACCAAAAATTAGCAGATCGGGTATTTAACAAAGGTCATCATTAGTTGACATGGATGTAAGATATAAAATATAGCACTCTTACTTTGTAGCTTAATATATGTGTGACATGATAGACTGGGTATATCTTGAACTTTATTGGGATATTTATGACATCGAGACAGGAATTCAGGGGCCATAACACCTTGGAAAAGGATGGGAGACACAGAGACACAAAACCATTAACCAACCCACTTCCTCACATGCACTTCACATCCCTACAAAAGTAATCAAATTCCTAAATAATTACCAAACACCATTCACTATTTCAGCCCCTTCAAAGAGTCTTGTAGGGTCACCATGACCCAATTAAGCAAACTCATCAAGGTGTTTGGACTTAATTCTAGAAACTGATTCTGCCCAAACTTCAAAACTGATTCAAATTCTGAAATGTATGAGTGCTTGGTTTGTGACTTGTGTGTAGCTTTAACCTTAATATCATCAAATGCAGCTTTCTGTTCATTTTAAACAAGAATAAATTTAAACATGTCATCCAAACTCTTGATTCTCCATTCCATAGGGTAGAAGCAATGTCAAATTCTATGAAGGATGACTTACTCAGCAAGTATGCAACAAAAGTTTAAAGTTGTAATTGTGATTAAGATTTTAAACAAGCAGGTGAATTACAATCAATGTCAAGCATCTCTAAAACATCTATATTAATTTGTGCCAAGGATAAAGTGTTTCAATGTATAAAGTATATATGTTATCTGGGTTTTTTCCTCTTTTCCATAAAGATAAAAACACCAGTACTATCTTTTTTAGGAAAAGGACATATTCCAACTCATTGGTTAGTTGCGTACATTGAGGCATCCAAAATCTAAAGGAAATCTAGAACATGAGCAAAGGAGTAATAAAGACAATTCCTGACAATAATAGAATTTCTGCAGTGGCATGGCATCAGTATTTGCAAGGAAAATGACCCAAATTGAAGGAGAGAAATATATAAGAGAATGGAATAAAGCATACAGTATAAAAAAACTTTAAAATTGGAGGGTATGAGGAACATATGAAGCCAACATTAATGTGATAAAGATGCCATGTCAAACTATATCTTCAACCTTTTGATGTTAGCTTCTTATCGAGGCCCAGAGAGACCTAATTCTGTAAAAGAAAAGGAAAAAGAAAAAGTTTTTACATAAGAAACGAGTCTGACAAGTAATCTCCTACATATACTGGAAACTTAGATTTTACTCAAATAGATTCTTTGACAAAAAAATAAACAACATGATAAAAGTACAGGCAAAATCTGTTCAGGACTTCAACATTTCTTCGGATACATTTAGTAATGTGCTAAACCCATCCTAGCAACACTTATTCCAACCCATATACAGATACATACATAAACAACAATTATATGGCTTGCAGTTTTTTTCAAGGTATTTTACCTAATGGCACAGGATAAACAGTAATAAATGTTTGAACAGACATCTGTAACAATTGTGACTGTCCCAAGCACTCTTTTTAAACGTCAACATTTCTTCTTATGCTCCATTGTTTGCCAGTAAACACTAAGGCAAAGGAAGCCTAGTTAGGAATGCCTTTATTTCTAATCCCCTTTAGACTACTTGAAGCTGTTTTGAGCTGTAGCAAGACCAAAGAAAGTGGGTGTGTCATGAGTGACAGTGGAAGGTAATAGTATGTCTCCAAAACTTTGAATATATTGCCATTGCCTCATTGACTAGCATATCTTTGAAATGGAGTAAGGCACATAACAAGTCTTGGTGCACCGGTTACAGTGTAGTTGTGTGACGGAGAGGTCACAAGCTCAAGTCTTAAGAGGGGTCTTGTCAAAATGAAAAGGTAAGGCTTGTGGGAATGCCAATGTGCGCAGTGGAACCTTCCTAGGACCCTCGCCTTGCGGGAATGTCAATGTGCGCCAGGTTGCTCTTTAGTGTAAGGTGCATAACAATAAGAAATGGGGCTTTGAAAATGCCAGTTTAACAGCCAAGACTCCTCCGATTAAGACAGCATAAAAAACGAAAAGACTGTACAGCAATCAGGAAATGGTAGGGCAATAAATTTAAGAGAAATACACTGGTTTTAACACCACCACCACCACCACCACCCCTCCGCCCTTCTTAATCTTTATACCACATACTCATATTATCAGGAAATGGTAGGGCAACGAAGAAATATCACTTGTCTTGGAGGAACACATTGGTGAAACTTTGAAGGAAAGAAGGGGAGGGATAAAACATTAGTTCAAACACAATAGATCTGTATTTGATATGTGCTCCAAGTGTATTCCAATTATGTCTGGAATAAACTGAAGAAAATAATCATATTTCAATTTCCTTTGCGTTTCCAGGGGTAAACAAAACACAAGGAAACAACTTTTTCTTCTCCTTCGAATGTCCTGAGATCAGAACAGAATCTTATAGTTGCTAGAAAACAAATGAGGATAAGGTGAAGAAACAAACAAATAAGCTCCGTAGATAGATACGATCACCCTAACTAAACCTATAGACATTGCATCAATGAAGTAACTCGCATAGTTGCATCGATGTTGCATCTACGAACTAAGTAACTAACTTGCATCGCAACAGTCTACTAAGTAAACTATTTAAGGGAGCCCTGAAGAAATAGACAGGTATATAGATATTCACTATTCAGTCATTACTCCTTATGATCAAATAACGAATAATGTATAGAGTCAGTAGCCATTACTGGCAAGATCATAAAACTCAGAGCTATCAGTATGTGGAATTGATTGAATCTGGAGCGAGATTAGCAAAACAAGCATGTTTCATTCGTGAAATAGGTCAAAATGGGACCGATTCAGAAAAATAGGCTTATTTTGATGTTTGGTTGATTTTTTGGTGAAATGTGTTTAATTGGGTCGCATGTGTGTGCCACGCTGTTAGGATAGGGTGACTCTCCCTACATACAGTTTACTCAATCAAAGAACCATTTCACATCGTTGAATTTTTTTAACAGATAGTTCTCACTTTTTCAACGATTCAGCAAAGATTGGCCTTTACTCAATAACAGGATGAACTTTCAAAGTAATTTTGGGGGTAGTTTTGGCTATTTATTTATTTAGAGTAAAAAACAACCCTTCTAAAGTCCAACCCCTTGAAAAAAATCTATTTTAATTTCAACTCTTCCAGCACACACCTCCTAGCGTTGCAAGCCTTTGACAACCAGCTCCCTCATCTCGCGACAGCCAGCGACCCATCTCAAGCAACCCATGACCTCCAGGCCTCCGGCAACATCTCCATGTTACGACAGAGTATTGAGATTTGAGACTCATAAAGACAGTAATCAGTGTCTTCTTGTGCTTTGTTTAATCCCACAAGTGAGAATCTTGATACAGCTAGGAATTGTAATAGTTTGAAAGATTCAAAATACCATAAGGATGTTACTTGTGGAAAACCAGATGGGAAGAATTGACCTAGAAAAAGACACAAAATGGGGAAAATGGGAGATGTTAAAGCTTGCCGTGAAACTCCATCAAATATGAGAAACTTACTGGAAGAACCCTATGGTATTATGAGAAGAAACATGGTGATATAGATGCATACATGGAGAAGTTGCAAGATGACCAAGATAAGATAGGAGTGTAAGAAAATCTGAATATCCAAAAGCGGTGGGAGGAGGCCTAAAAACCATCACGTGAGGCCTTTAGTCCTACTGCAGCTAAGAGAAGGAAAATTAAAATGCCATAGGACTTGCTCTTCTATAGTAACCTAGTGAGAACAATTATCAACTTGTGGAAAGCTAAGAGCATTACAAGCAAAACTTATGCTTGTGACAAGGAAGCTGGAGAAATAATTATTCAATATGTCGAAAGATTTTCATTCAAAGAAAATCTTTGAATGAAATAAATGAGTTCCAAGATGATCGTTGGGGCCCTTGGAGATTATGGCTCTCATCCAAATCTTCCAATCTACCATTATTATAGCGATACACTTCTTAAAAAACAGCTGGAATTGATAGAAGCCGAAATAAAGGGGAACATAATAGAAGTGTCATTAAGTTCTATGACCATGTGTACCAAAGAAGAAAGCGGAAGGAATTAACTAAATAACTAACTGAGCTGGTCAGTTAGGTAGCAGGTACCAACTGTTTGGGGAGGGAAATATTGTAAATAAATAGTACTACCTCCGTCCCACTAAGATTGAGACGAGAGAAGGTGACACGATTTTTAAGAAAAGTATGTTTGTGTGGTTGATGTTAAATTGATAAAGCAAGAATAAAGTTAGAATGATTTAGAGCCACACAATCTTTACTAAATATGGTATGGGACAATCTTAGTGGGACTTCCTGAAAAGGTAAAATGGGACAATCTTAGCGGGACGGAGGGAGTAACAGGGAGCAATAGTTAGGCAGGCGGTTTGACAGTTAGAACCTGGTCCTGGAGAGCCTGGCACTCTTGAAATTGCCTGGACTATTTCTCTGTAAACTCTTCTGTGAATATTGAATAAAACTTCTGTTTTTGCTTGAATTCTTGTTGATAAGAGTTCTGTAGAATTCCATTGTCTATCAAGAATACACAAAGTATTTAAGAGAGTCATGAAGCACGGGCAATGAATGGGTGCTCAACCAAGTCAAATGGATGGACGGATTGAAAGAATAGTCTAAGCATAGCAATGTTTGTGAACAGTGCTGATTGTTATGCATGCATGAAGACCATGGACTCCATGGAGGATGACAGTAACAGTGTATTCACAAATAAGATTTACAATGTTTTGTTTGACTATTTAAATCTCTGAACTTTAGAACGAACTTGATGCCCTTGTTGACTACTGGATTTTTAATTTACTGGTACTAGAAAAAATGTCACAAGTCAAGAGGAATATTTTAGTTTCGAATACAGCTACGTTTGATATGATGTAATGTAATGTCATGTAATGGACCACATGATGGACTACAAAATGTAATATTATGAAATGGAATCCTCATTCCATCGCTATGTTTGGTTATTTATGTCAGCACTAGCAGAAAACATTAGAGATTGTAATGAGATTTAAATAATGCTTATGCAGAGTTTTCATACAATAACAGTCTGACTAATTACTAAAATTTTAAAAATATACCCCTCATAAGAAGTCTAGAACATATTCCCCATATATATAACTACAAGCACATTACAGAAATGAAGATTATTGAAGTGCTTTTAATCATTTCAGGTGTTTGGAAAGCTAAAATGGTGCCTTATTATAACATTGGTGGGGAAATGGAAGGAAGTGGAGGGGATGCCAAAGCTCATTTGGATTTAGATAATGACAACTTCACTAGATGAAATGTTACCATTTCAAGTGGGTTAGTGAGTCCTTAACCATCACTAGGTAACAAAGCAGACTAGATAGAGAGCCACTGGCAGGGCTTCAAGCACTGGCGTAAATGACCTCTTGGTAGAAGATGTTGAAGATGCAAAGGAGTTTCTGAATTGGAAGAACTATACATCTGTAATGGCAGTGACAATGGGAGAAGGTGTGTTTTACCATCTGCCACAATTCCATTGTTGTCGTAATGTTGTTTTTTGCTGAATTTTTTATTTGTTTCTTCCTAGAGTCCTCTATCACATAGTTTCACTATGAGAGTTGATGGATAATGTCATTGAGAGAAGAAGACCAAACATTATACTCCCTATCATTTTGGTTGGCAATTCATGAGAAGCTGAAGTAAGAACACACTTCTTATTGTTGGCTGTGTCTGTGTCATCGTTGCCGTGTTCAAAGAACACCAGGAATGTGATATTGTCTGAAGTCAGCTCCAATTTCTTTTTGCTCTGAAGACCTCTTGCAAATGGAGTTTGGTGGGCTCTTTAGAAGACAAACATTGAACCCCAACAGTTACCACTCAAATTCAGCACAATAGACAGGGAGAAGGTATTATGACTATAATCACATTCAAATTATACTTAACAAACACTTGAGGACAGAGGATTGAAGTTCACCACCAAATATCATGAAAAGACTTGCTAACAAAGCCCAATATAGTGAAGAAGATTTGCTTACAGATAGATACATTACAAAATAGGTATCAAACCCCTGGGTTGGCACTGCAAAGCATACCCTGAGACAACGAGCGGGAGCCCTTAGAATCGAGGCCGAGGCACGAGGTTAGCCGAGCAGACGAGACGGCGGAGTAGAGCGGCAGCAGGGACTGAAGAGCACCGATATGAGACAACGGTCTGAAATTCGCAACAAAGGTAGTGGAAATGGAAAAAAAAAACTTGACTATGCAATACAAAGTAGGTTAATGCATTTGGAATTACCTATGAAGGGTGGGAAAGGAGCCAACAACATTGAAGGAAGAATTGGGTTTTAGTGTGGGTTTGGAGAATGAAGATTTTAAGAGGTGAAAGGCTGGTCTTGACACGGAGCGGCATCGAGAGGCCATTGGAGGGAGGTGCCAGTCCTGCAAGTTTCTCCTGCTAGGGTTTAGTGCTCAAGAGGAGACGAGGTTTTGGCAGAGCTGATGACCAAAGAGTTTTTCTGTTGGAGTACTAAGTTTGGGTGAAAGTACAAAATCACTGTTACTCTTATTTACTTATTTACTTCTAGAAGCAATTTTTTTTAGAAACTCAGAGAGACCAGCTTCTCAAAACTGATTCTGCTTCATCTTTAACAAAGAATCAGAACAAAATCAGTTCCAAACAACCCCTTTGTACTTTTATATGGAGTACATTTTTTTGTGCGCCCATTTTTGAGTTATTTCCCGGAGAGGGGTACTTTCTAATCTTATTTCCTAAAACAGGACAGTTTTAAACTTATTTCCCAATTAGTGGTACTTTTGCCTTGTCATCATGTCATGTCAGCACTCTAGCTAAATTTCATTTCCACCTGGCCACATCACTAATCCTGGTCAGCACACTGCACACGTATACATGTACCAGAGTATCAAGCTAAAAAGTAAAACTGTGGTGTATCATGTATGGAAATCGAACCTACGTTTGAGGCTAAAAAATTCCAATCCTTAGACCACAGGGCTGCCTTCGTTTCATGTTGTAGCTGTATATTTAAGGATACTAATAATGATAGGTGTTAAGTTGTTGAGGATACTATATATAACAATAATAGGTGTTAAATACTCCGTAATGGAGTACGTAGTAGTGTAGTAGGTACTACGTAATAACAATAATGATAAAATAAAAATAGAAATCATACGTGTAAATAATACACCCTAGTATATAATACTCCGTAGTAAATAATGCTACTAATAATACTACGTTATAAAAATAGTTGTTATTTTTGGGAAAATTTTGTCGTGCTCAATTAGAATTCATCATGTCTCCACCAAAATAAAATCTCATGTTTATTTTAATGTGATATAACTTTTTTATTTGTATTCAAATTGTTACATATAATATATCAATATTGATTATTTATAATTTTTTATTATCTTTTATATGACACCAATATTGACTATATAAAAACAAAAAAAAACTAATTTAACACTTTAATAGAAATAATAACAATAAAAATGACAATAACGATAACAATAATGATAATAACAATGATAATGATGATGATGGAGATGATGATAATCATAATAATAATAATAATAATAATAATAATAGTAACAATAATAACAACAACAACAACAACAACAACAACAACAACAACAACAACAACAACAACAACAACAACAACAACAACAACAACAACAACAACAACAACAACAACAACAACAACAATAATAATAATAATAATAATAATAATAATAATAATAATAATAATAATAATAATAATAATAATAATAATAATAATAATAATAATAATAATAATAATAATAATAATAATAATAATAATAATAATAATAATAATAATAATAATAATAATAATAATAATAATAATAATAATAATAATAATAATAATAATAATAATAATAATAATAATAATAATAATAATAATAATAATAATAATAATAATAATAATAATAATAATAATAATAATAATAATAATAATAATAATAATAATAATAATAATAATAATAATAATAATAATATCAATACTAATTACATATTTGTGACTAAAATAAGATTGTTTACAAAAATGTGAATAGTGACTAGAGTAGTAGTGAAATCATAGTAACTTATATTCAATTTTTAAACTTAAGTTACCATAACATTATATATTGTAATAACTATGAGTCATGTTTGTTTAAATAAATTTTAAAAAAAATTATAAGTGTAGTTCTCAGAGTATCATAAATTTACATTGGAAATGCGAAAGAAGGAAAAAACTATGTTCGTGGTACTAATGTTACTTTTTATACAAAGTTCACGATATAAATATTACATATGAAAGTTTGGGGATGCTTACATCACACATCTTTTAAAATATTTAAATTATTTTTCCCTAAAAACAAAAATAACAACAATTACAATACATAATAACAAAAATAACGACTAAATTTTTATTATTGTAAGTATATTATTATTATTGTTATTTGTATTATTAATATTATTACTTCTATTATATAACAATATTACATTGCTTAAATATCAAAACGTTTAGGCCCGGTGGTTTAAGGACTGAAATTCCAAAGTGTTGGTCGTGGGTTCAATTCCCACATTTTTCAATTTTTGCTGTACGGCTGATACTACTGGAGTAAGGGTACATATAAGGTACATATACATGTGTGTTGACTTGGATTAGTGATGTGGCCGAGTGGAAGTGAAATTTAGCTTGAGTGCTGACATGACCTTGATGACAAGGTAAAAGTACCCCTAAGACCATTTGGAGTGGTGAGGTATTAGGAGTCCAAAATGCTAAATGTAGAATTTTTGGACTCCTAATTGTGTGTAGTGGTAGTTTAAAAGGGGTATTAAAATGGAAGAGGGGATGGAAGGTATTAAATATAGAGGGTTGGGTAAGAGGGGAGTGGGAAAAAGAAAAGGAAAGAAAAAGAAGAGAAAAGAGAATGGAGGTTACTTTTCTGGTGCAGATGATGTCATGCTGATGTCATCCATGCATCATAATATCCCAAAAAATTTTAAACTTGTATAACTTTTTTATTTTTTATCCAAATTTTTCAAAAAGTATATCAAAATTCATAAATTTTTATGATCTTTCATATGACACCAATATGTAATATATAAAAATGATTTTTTTTAAAGTTTTAACTGTTGAAGTTTTCTTGAACCCCGGAAAAACATGAAACACAAATCTTTAATTCATGAAACCTTCACAAATAATTGAATATTCCATAATCGAACTTTACTTGAATTAAGATCATATTTTGTTAACCGAAAAACATAAAAAAAATAATGAAATTTATTTATTTTTATATCGAAATATGTCTTTTTTATTTTATAATTAATCAGAGAAAAAATTAAAGCGAAAACATTACTTATAATTATTTAATTAATGTTATACTAAATTAACATGTAAAAAAATGTGCAGAGTGTATTTTATTGACGGTGCTGGAATGCAGAGAAATAGGAGTCAAAACACTGTTTTCATATGGACGGAGTCCATTTTTGACATTTAGACTCCCTCACCACTCCAAATGGTCTAATTGGAAAATAAGTTTAAAACTACTCTGTTTTGGGAAATAAGATTAGAAAATACCCCTTCCCGGGAAATAACTCCCCATTTTTTGATGATGTACGTGAATATTCCATCTAAAAAGTGCATTTTTTTTAAGTATTTCATTTATAGGAACAAATTATGCAGAGGAGAATGATCGTTTTGTTAGGATCGAATGATCACGAGTTCATGACATTGCCAAACTAATCTTCTTAGGAGCCCAACAATCCACTTCAATGTTTCGAAATCTTTAGATATGTAAATTATGAGACTCTGAGTTACTCAATACTCATCATTATGTATACATCTTTACACATCATTCTTAACTAATTGATGTCATGAGGTTTCCAATAGGATTCTAGGGAGAATCTCTATTCAATGATTCAATAGATAACTAACTCTTACACTGTCGCTAGACGAAACAATGATGGTGCAATAACTAGAACTAATCTCAGTCTAAAGTATCACCATTTGAGATCATCTTAAATTCACTTTGTTGATGACATTAACTCAATACCTTCCCGTAAGGAGAATATTAAGTGTGGAAGTTGATCCACTTGGCCCCTCATACTTGTCACAATTCATGAATTATTGTGTTTCAATTCATCACAACTCACAATAGGGTTCATACTTTGTTTTTACGATATGATGATATGTTTCATAACATGGATGATCAATATGTTTAGATAATGAGCTCGACGAATTATTATTTTAACAAATTAACTTTACTGTATCTAATAACAGATCATCGCAATACACACTAAAAAACTGAGTCCAACATTATTAACGAATTAAAAGATTGAATAAGTTTATTTACGAGCTACAAAATTGTTAGCCAATCAATATATTAGTTAAAACGTACTTTGTGGTGTCTTCTTTCATTAATAACATCATTGGTTGTCTCTTAGGATGTTTTTACTTGGACCATTTTCAGTTACAGACTGCGCAAGACAAGACCAGACTTAAACAGACTAGATCGGACTAGACTTAAACATACTAGATCATACTTCCATAGGTTTAAATACACAAAGACCAGACATATACAATACTGGACCAAACCAGTTTAGACAAGACCAGACTTAAACAAATCAATCTAGACCAGACCAACAAATTTCAGTCTAAATAAAAAACATCCTTATTCAATAATTGGGCTTTCATGGCGACATTTTCCACCTATGTTTAGAGGTGTTAATAAGGTGATTGGATTTTATAGCTGATTATTTGAAAAGTTTGTTATGTCTGGTTTTATAAAATTTGACATCAAGTGACGATAGCTCCTTAGACTTGGTCATTTAATCCCTCTCAAACAACCATCTTGCTGTGAGAGGAAATTGAATTCACAACTTTTTAATTTGGGGTCTAATGCATCAAACCCGAAATATAAATTCAGCAAATTAGCCTTTAGAATTTAAAAAATTCGTCAAATTTTATTGGAGGGGGCTTCGTACATGAATAGCTATAACACAGGACATTGGATGCATTTTTTAAATTATAGAAAACTAATGTGCCGAATTTATATCTCAAGGGAGGTTTGGTGCATTTTTTAAACAAATAACATAAGAGAATATTACCCGAAATAGGACTAAATTTGTTTGAAAAGTCCAAAATAGGACTGTCATGTTTTTATTCCCAAAATAGGACTAATTACTGCCATGTTTTGGCAGTACCAGACTTCAAACATGGTAGTATTTTCCAAATTTGGCAGTAATTACTCCTATTTTGGAAATAAAAAAAATGACAGTCCTATTTTGGAATTTTCAAACTGTTTTAGTCATATTTCGGGAACTTTCCCATAACTTAATTAGTATTGATAAGAGCATCAAGAAACATAACAATCAAAAGACAATACATTACAATCATAGTGTTCAATGCTACACTAGGGTGAGACAAAGAACAAAAAACACCTATAAAGGCGTTGTTGTTTGTTAACCCTGCAGGCTGCAACGATGTAGACTAGTCCCGCGGTGTGAATGCTCATGTTACTCAAAATGGATTCGGTTTGATCAGCCGCCGAAAAGGAACTATTAAACTTCTCGATTTTGCCAGCGACTGGTAAGGAGTCAAGTGCATAATTTCTTCCGGTTTCACTAGACACTAGAAAAAAAGTAACCCATGCAATTTCATCTTTCTTTATCAACGGTGGTTCAGGAGGGGACGATTCGACCTCAATATTGATGCAGAAAAAATCCATATTCATGATGATGATGAAGGCGCTAGAAATCTATTACTAGCACACAAGAATGATCGACCGATGATGGCGGGGAATATACATTTTGCAAACGAAAATTCGTCACCGAATATGACATCTCTAGACAATGTTAGGAAATAAACGTATAGATATGAACTGAAAAACAGTGATTAAACCCATCATTTTTCATGATTGAAGCCAAAAGGATTAAAGGGTTTGCTAGAAATGTTTCTATGTCTTCACTCGAGATTAATCTACAACCTAACAATATGGATTAGTCATGGACCCGGGCCGGGCCGGTTCCGGTTCCGGGCCGGGCCCGGCCGGGTTTTTTTTTTTTTTGGGAAGGAAGGCCCGGGACCGGCCCGGGTAGCCACCGGGTCCGGGCCGGGCCTCTGGTTCGGTCATAATATTTTTTTTTTTGCTTTCCTAACCCCCCTACTCACCCCCCCCACCCCCCCACCCCCCACCCCAAACCCCCAAACCTCTCCTAACCATCAAACCCAACCCGGCTAACCCCAAAAAATGAAAAAAAAAAAAAAAAATCAATTCGGCCCGGGCCCGGGCCCGACCCGGCCGGGCCGGTTCGCCAAATACAAGGCCCGAGCCCGGACCCGCCCCCCCCACTGGGCCTAGGCCCGACCCGGACCCGGACCCGAGAACCGGGCCGGTTCCGGGCTCGCACAGTGGCGGGCCGGGCCGGTCCCGGGCCGGGCGGGCCGGGCCAGTCCCGGGCCAGGCGGCCCAAACCGGGTCCATGACTAATATGGATTGGCCGTGATGATTAACACCGACAAATGGTGCAAATGGCATGTCATAGCGATTAGTTAGATAAGTGGTGTCAAATGTGATGACATCTCCAAAGTCTTTATAAGCATATCTACAACAATTGTCGGCCCAAAATACATTTTTCAACCTTAAGTCCTTAACTCCTCATCTAAATCAACAGTAACGAAAAATCCGGGATATTGCGATTGCATTCTTGCAAAAAAAACCTTGTATTTCAACCTCGACTCCTCATCTAAATCAACGGCAACATCATTTATTGCTAGTTGTCTCGCCATTTAAGGAGTCAAGTGTCTATTGCAACGAAATATTCTTGACTTTGTAGGACTCATTTCATGGGTATGTTTAGGGCTGGTTCAGTATGGCATACCGAAAAATTAATGTCATACCCTATATCGTACCAAAATACCAGTATATGAGAATTTCATACCGTTACCGTACCGAAAAGTTCGGTATACCGAAATTTTGGTATCACAATCTTCATACCGATGCCATACCGAATATTTGGTATACCGAAACTTAACCACGATATTGGTATGCCGAAATTATAACAGTATATATCGAATCACACCCAAAACTCACTTAAATTATTAATAAAAATTTATAGTTAATGCTACATAGTAATAATAACTCATGTATAACTGCTTAGTTATATACTCAATTCTTAAACAAGACATAAAACAAATGTATAATCGTGTTAGAGCTGTTCAAGGCTATGCTGCTATCCATACTTAAAACATCATGGTATAAACACATTAATTCCAAAAAGAAGTGGATTCAAACACACTTAAAAAACAGTTCAATCATAAAATTCATTCATATATACTTCGTATTACATATACTATCGTATAAAGGAGACCAAAATCTAAAGTCCATATGATCGATGAATTAGAGGTTATGGGTTGATCGTTTCTTGAGCCCTGAAAAGAAAGAAAAAGGTGAAAAAAGAATTAGTGGAGAACGAATAAAAATTCACTTAAGAATCCATTCAAATCTAATGGCTCGTGAAACAAAGTATGAACTAGTCTAATAAACAAAGCAGTAACCATAATCAGAAATAACAATATTGTGTGACCAAATATGATGTTTGACTCGCCATTTATGTACTCATCAACTAGGTACTAACAATAATGTTGTGGCCAAAATAGATACTAATATTTCAATAACAAATAAAACACCAAGAGGAATGTGAAGATCTACTACGAAATGCGGAAATGTGATTTGTATTCTATTATATTAATATTAAAATTAATGTAAACTTAATCAAATAAAAACACTTTACTCATTTTTTAAACTCATTCATATTAAAAAATTTCATATTAAAAAATTAGAAGACAATTCAAAAATAATAAATAGATTGAAAGGTTAATTTGTTAAATCAGTACCTGATTGTTTTTGAGTTATCCTTTGTTGGCCATCTGCCATCGGACTGCTGAGGTCTTCCTCCAAAGGTCAAAAGTCCCTCGATTCACTGAATAGCATCGGGCACAAGAGCCGTTGTTGACCAGTCGCTTGCCATAATCAAATCTTAGCTGATGGGAGTGTGTAGTTTCAGTTTGTCATCCAGTTCTACCGACATCAAATCTCTGGTAGTCTGACTCCGTTTAGTCGCAGATGGGAACACCATCATTAAGATCTCACCGTCCCTGAAGTGTCTTCGTCTGGTCGCTGATGGCCCTGTTCCTGAAATTTCGCCATCCTTAAGGTTTCCCTATCTAGTCACACACTCTGAAGCTGTGGCTCTGTTGTTGGCTTGTTGCCAGTGTTGAAGCTCCGCCGTCGCAAGGTGGATCTCCTCCTGTCGTAGTCGGTTGCCAGCAACTAGGGTTGGTGAGAATATGAGATGCTCTTCAATAACTTTCCCTTCAAATTTAGACCGCCTCATTGCTTATAACTTATAAGTTATACTCGTATGAACGAAGGATTGATGGGCTATGAGCTGCTTAGAGCCCAAGATACATAAGAAGTAAATACTAAAAAAAGAGTTCGGTATGATACCATACCGTACCAAAATTTTCAGTAAAATTGATTTTTTCGGTACGGTAAATACGGTATTTCGGTATTTCGGCAATTTTCCCAGCCATAGTTATGTTCTAAATGAACTCTTGAGATTTCCCATGACCCAACATAATCAAAATGTGCTCTAGTTTGTGCTAAGCATTGTGATTGCATTGAAGGTTGGGGTTTCAAACAATTTTGCGACTTGCTACATCTACACCTCGCACGAAAACACTGTATTACTATTCCCACTAAAAGCCCTTTAGTTTTGTCTTTGGTTGATTTTCTTTTTCGTACAGGAAATCCGCTATTTCTAGCACATTTCGCATAAAAATCATACACTTCTTCCATGCTACCAAACTTCATGTCCACTTCTGGAGCTTTAACATTGTTGTTATCTCCTTGTCCATCTGTTACACAATACTCATAATTACATTGTTGTGTCTCTAGACACATACAACACCCATATAGTAGTTGTCTGTATACAGACAATATCTGTCGGTATACAGACATTAATTAGTTTTCTTTATATGCTAATATCTACGGTACATCTTTTTAGAACTCATGTTCGTAAATAAGTCATGCATGTACACATAGATTGCATTACCAAATCATCTTTGTGTTCACATTAATACAAAAAAACACCATAAACACCTTTTACAGACTAAATGTCTGTATATGAATGAATATTAGTTGTCCATGTATATTAGTTGTCTATGTACACAATAATTATAAGTCGTCTATGTACACGTGGACTGCATGAAGAACCCGTTTTTCCCTCCAAAAAGTACAAAAATAAAGAGAACGAACAATAAACACCTTCTAAACAACTACCTAAATCATCCATGGCGTCCATGTTCATGTTCAACCGTTCCCATTGTTTGAAGTAGTATTACCATCTCCAGTTGTCGTCGTCATTTCCATCAACAACTCCTCATACCAATCTTCTTCAGTTGGTGGTATTATAAAATCCATTCCTAAACAATGGAAAAATGGACCTTTGTTATAGGGGAGTGAAGAGGGTGATGTCTACCAATGACGCTTGGAGAGTAAGAAAAAAATTGAAGAGAGAGAAAAAAGAGAAGCATGTGTGGTGTGGGAGGGGGGTAAAATTTGATTAAAAAAAAACTATTTATAATGTGGACACATGTGTGTAAAGGGGTGTGTACAATGTACACTAAGCCTAACCCATAAAAGAAAAACAAAAAGAGACTGCTACACTGATATGGTTCTTCATTGCCCCTCATGTCTCAAGAACCAAAAAAATTGAGATCCTAAAAATAAACAACAACGCTTGATGTATCCACTCTTATATCCACTTTATACTCACCATGTTTGCGAAGGTTTACAGACAAAAATGTGTTATTTTGTCGTCTGTGCAAATTTTGCACAAACAAAATATTGCCTGTGAACGGAACTCACAGACATAAATAGTCTCACAAACATGGGTGAGTACAAGAGTGGATATAAGAGTGGGCACAAACATCATTTTTGAAAAACAAACCTATATGTGTTGCACAAATTGCAATACAATCGGGAAAGAGGGGGGGGGGGGGTGCAAGACAGGGATGGTTCAGTACGGTATACCGAATATTTTCTCTCATACCTTTGTCGTACCAAAACTTTCGGTATACAAAATTTATATACCGTTACCTTACTGAAATTTTGGTATACCGTATTTCGGTATACCGAACTTTTGGTTTAGTAACAGTACTGTATCGGTAAATTATCATGCATATCTCACAATACTACAAATTATCATAGACTAACAAATATAGCGACATATTTAATCCAAATTATTAAAATATGTCATATTAAATACATCATCATCATTACCCCAATGACGCAAAGGCTCACACCTACGGTGGGGTAAAGGGGAGTCAGATGTACGCAATCTTACCCATGTGCTTAAAGCACAGAGAGACTGTTTCCGGATGACCCATAGTGAAAACCGCTTCCACAATTTCATTGACTGGTTGCTACTTCATAACAAAGAAGTGCAGATAGTTCAGCCGTTCAGGGAGCCATTTTGCTTTATTTCATCATATTCTCAAGCCAAAAAAAAAATAGTGAATCTTTGACTCCGTTGCAGGAAAATGTCATATTCAATATTGAACAATAATTATTATTAGCATATTTAAGCACATGTCACATATTAAAAAATAACACATTCTCCTTAATAACTTGAACAATATAGATATGATTAAATCATTAATGAATAGTGATCTCTAACAAAAATAAATAAAACTATTCAAACAACATGGATACAAAATCATTTATACCTAATATGATATTGTGTATTTATTAGTCATTTTATAATTTCAAAAAATATTTGAAATAGACTTTCAGACAAAGTTGTGTGTCTTGACTCCCGCAATCCCTATGTAGATACACTCATCACATAAGTGTATCCCTCTTCACTTGTTAGCTACTCAGCGGCTCAGCCATCGTGACTCACAAGTTCGTAGAACAAGATGGACCGGTTTTTGGACATTAGTATACATTACTCATTAGTTATAGGGTTAGTTTGTTTGAATGTTACGTAGTAGAATCCTATAAGGTTATAGTGGGTTCGGGAAATTGTATCTTTCTTTTTGTATTTTAGTATTTGTAACCAATCTAAGTATTAATTTTGGATTTCAAAATTGTAATGGACTTTTACAATATTTTAGAATTTAAAGTAATTGTTGGGTAGAGAATTGGTACGGTATTATTCCGGTATACCGCGGTATTTGAAAACATTTACCGTTACCATACCGAAAAAAATCGGTACGATATGATACCATACCAAAAATGACAGTATACCAATACTCCGGTATTTCCCGGTATTTTTTCGGTACAATAATTGTGGTATACCGATTTTCCGGTATTTTTTTAAAAAATTGCCTCTATATTACCACCTGAGTTTTCATTTAAAAAAATATGACAACTTTTCCTTTTTCCAAAAATATGACATTTTAAAAAACCCCAGCCGTAATCATTTGCATATTTCCGTCGCCCCATCTTCCCCAGTGCAAGTCGTCCATCTTCTTCGCTCCCAATCGAAGCTCATTGATTGAACCAGAGGCGAAGCATCCCGCGAACTCGGAATCCACAGCATCTCCATCGCCTACCCCTGCAACGCCGCCATCTCCACCAGGCCAGAGTCGTCGAGAGCTCGTTCGCAACTTGCTTTACATTCCAGAAGCTGGAAGACTAGATCTGGTCTGCTTTTCATTCGATTCGTTTTGATTTCCATTCGATTCGTTTCCGTCCTTCTTTGATTCGTTCTTCATCGTCTTCGTCCTCCCTATTCTCCTCTTTGTTCTTCGCGTTCAACGACTGTATGACTAGATGGCGGCTAGGTTTTGGGATGCAATGAAGGCAGGGGATGGGATTTAGGAGGCTAGGAGGGGATATGGATAGGAGGGGGCGACTGCAGGGGTTTGGAGCTAAGGAGGGAATAAGGGAGAAGAGGGGGGGCTGGGCAGTCGGAGGGTGCTGTGTCAGGGAAAGGGGAGGGGAGGGGAGGGGACTGGGGATGGTGCAACGATTGTGCAGGACTGGGGCTGGGGTGTACTGGACCTGGGGTTCGATGGTTGGCCGGAGTGGTGGCCGAGACTGTCACACGGAGCTGCAGGGGGAGGGTGCAGGCACGCGGCATTCAACGACGTCCATGGAGTTGTACAGGGGCTAGAAACCTTGAGGTGGTGGTTGGGGCGGGGGTGGTGCAGTGACTGTCGTGAGGGGGTGGGGCAGTGATGGTGTGTGTGGTGACTCTGGATGTGGCTGAGGGCTGAGAGGGGGCTGGGGAGTTGGCGGCGGGCTGGGGAGGGGGCTGGGGATGGCGGTCGGGGGTGGCGGTGGCGGTTTGCGTCCGTTTTGCGTGTCACTATGGCTGAGTAACTGTGGTCGGTGGGCCAGCAGTCATTGTGGCCGGAATCGGGTGTCATTGTGGCCAGAATCGGGTGTCACTATGGCCGGAGTCACTTTGGCCAGAGTCACTGTGGCCAAAGTCACTGTGGCGGTGGGGCAGCCACTGTGGTCGGTGGGGCATTCACTGTGATTGGTGAGGTCACTTTGGGCGGAGTCACTTTGCTCGGAGTCACTTTACACTGCAGGATTAATTGTGATGCTGGTCACATTTTTAGAATTTTTAAAAATAGATCACTTTTCTATCTTTTATCCTATTTTTAGTAATATTGAAATAAAAGGCCTATTTTTTGCCCCCTAGGTGCAACTTCTTAAACTTGTGAGTTAGTAATCATCTTGCCATTGAAATTCAACTATCTTCCGGGTTCGGAATCAAAGAGAAACAAGCAGCTTTGAAAACATTCTCAGCAAGACTGAAAAATGGAGGAAATCTCGCAATCATCCGCGCCACCACTTGATTCCCTCAAACTGTCCCACAAGATTACCGAAGTCGCCGCCGGAGAAGCTCACACTCTCGCTCTCACCGGTTTCTATACACCGAATTTACTATTTCAATTGTAACTTAATCATTATCGTTAGTGGATAAGGTTTTTCATTTTCCTTTTTGTTGAACAAAAAGTATTCTCTTGCAGCGGATGGGAGCGTTTATTCTTGGGGAAGAGGATTTTTTGGCCGGCTCGGCACTGGATCGGAGCTCGACCAGATGTTTCCTGTCAGAGTTGAGTTTGGCTCTACGGCTGTTAAGATTGTGGCTATTGCGGCTGGAGCTTATCACAGTCTCGCGCTTGCAGGCAGGGCTATTATTAGCTGTTTATACTGTTTATTTTCATTGTTTGATAGCTATACTCTATTATTAAATGCTTTGGTCTTTCTAAGGGAAGAATCTGTCTGCACAATAGGTATTTGAATTTGAGTGAATATGGGGTTTGTCAATATGCTTTATGTTGATCGTGCTAGAAATATTATTTAAACAGACCGAATTTAATAAAACGGAGTACAAAATAATGAGCTTGAAACAATTCAACACGCTAACCAGGGAATGTAAAAATAGTAAACAACAATAAAATATACCATGCATGAGTACAATAATGGATAAATTAAGTTAAATGCAGATGAAAACATTATTGAAGATTGCTCGACAAATGGGGTAGTGTTGAAGAAAGATTGCCTGCACCACTGTTTGCTAGACATAAACAAATAGAATGAGACTGGCAGCAATTAACTGGAACAAGTTTTTCTCGGCGATGCCTTAGTTACGGACTTGACTGTACTGCGGAATGTATTTCCAGAGTATATTATATATTATTGGTTGTGCAATCACAAGCTAATAATATATACGGAGTAGTATATTTAGGAAAGTGGTAGTCTGGTAGAGGTGGTTAGCTTATCCAACTTGTTAGCCATGAAGTTAGGATCAGGCAAGCAACATATACCTCATCCTATTTCACTATTTGATCTTATAAATTATTATAAGATGCCATATTGAAACGGGACATTAAATTCAACATAATTGATACGCCACTTAATAGCACTCAACTATGTATTCTGATCATTAAATGACCTTCACCCAATCATGAAAGTTGTTCTTTGATGTACAGTAAACCTTTTGAAAACTATACTATATAGTTTATACATTTATATCATGTAAATCATAAATAGACCTATCAAAATTTATAATTTCATCATACTTTCTACTGAAAACAGATCATATATTCATATTTACACAAGTACGGGTCAACGTGATTCTATTTAAACAAATAATTGTCGCTCTTCATGCTGATATAAGTCCTGTTAATCCTTTTGGAATACATTATTAATGAACAAATCATGAATTGTTTACTCACTGCTATGTTATTTAGATGCCCCCAACAACAATAAACTCTAATAGCTGTTTTAAACTCATTTGCTTTCTTTTTGCCTTTTTTATTGCAGATGATGGGTCTATTTGGGGATGGGGTTATAATTTATGTATCCTTCAGTTTTTTTTCTTTCGCAAATAGCCCCTCTGCATCTACTTTATAGCTAAAGGATTATTCGTCATTACTATTTTAAAATCCCTGACTGATACATGGACGACCAACTTGGTGCAAATGGAGAAAATTCGCTAGCTCCTCGTTTACTAGAAGGATTCATTGGGCTGGGTTCCCTCAATGCCTCAAGAGAGGAACCAGAAAAGAAGAAATTAATGGTAAGCTTTTTTCATAATGATTGAGCCTCATAGGAGATTAGGAACTATGAACGGATGAATAGTCAGTTAGTGATTACCCTTGCATAGGGTCCGTTTGGAACTTGGAAAGTGCTGTGGAAAGAAAACATGAAGGAAAATGGGAAGGAAATAAAGTATGAAGAGAAAAAAATTGATTTAAACTATTTAGGATGTTTTTAATTGGATTGAAATATTATTTCTAATCTGTTTAAGTCTTGTTTGGTCTGGTCTGAACTAGTCTGGTTGATTTTTGTTCTATATATATTTTACAACCATCAAAGTCTGGTCTTCTAATTATGTCTGGTTTGGGACTGAAACCAGTTCAATTAAAAACATCCTAAAAAAAGCAGTAGTTGTTTTTCTTAACTCATTTTTATTTAAATATATCTATTATAAAGACGAAGAAATTTAAGTATAAGTAAGATTTGATTTTCCATTGTATTTTGCAATGTATTACCAGAGATTTAAAATATCCTCTATTTTGCTCCATTTCCCACCTTTCCCCCAGTTCTATACATAGCCTTACTTGATTGGTCCTTCATAAAAACCCTTGAATTCATTTACTGCTCAGATTTATTCTGTTAAAGCCGGAGCAATGATGTCTCTAGCAATTGACAGTCTAGGAGGTCTCTGGATATGGGGCAACTGCCCTCAGCCACAACAAGACAAGCCAGTTGATGCTAAATTTTCTATCGCATGCACTCCTAATCCAACACCTGTATGGAGCTTTCATCGGCACACTGTTGTTAAGGTGGCATGTGGAAATGAGCATATTGTGGCATTGGTTACCACAGGGGAAACGTATGAAGGGGATAATGATCTTGTGTGCTATTCTTGGGGTGGAAACAGTCATGGTCAATTAGGTTTGGGGGATAAAGAAAGCCGAATCTTTCCGGAAATTGTCAAACCCTTTAATTCCCAATCCCCTTGGACCGTTTATGAGGTGGCATGTGGGGCTTTCCACACAGCTTTACTATCAAAGAAAACCCAAAATGGCATATTGGAAAGTGTTTGCTGGACATTTGGCCTAGGTGACAATGGGCAATTAGGTCATGGCACTAACCAAAGCCATTTATCCCCCGAACCAGTGAGAGAATTGCCAAGAAGTGCGACTCTCATTTCAATTGACTGCGGCTTGTTCCACACCAGTCTTATCTCATCAGCTGGAGATGTTTGGTCATGGGGAATGCAAAAAGGCATGGGTCTATGCCCCGATACAAGGTTCACCGGAGATGAAACTGGCGATGCAATGTTGCCTGTATTGATCCATTGTGAAAATGGGCATAATAAGTTTCAAGAACCTGTCCAAATTGTCTGTGGTGCAGCCCATACAGTTCTCCTTTCAGATTCTGGGTACAAGATCTGGTCGTGGGGACGGGGACGGAGTGGGGTACTTGGAACTGGTCAAACAACTGATACTTTCATTCCAATTCCCGCAATGTGGCCCCCGCCTCTAGATGAATATAAGAGCAAAGAAAGTGAAGAAGAAATGAAACCTACTAAGGAGGTCATTGAAATGGAGAAAAAGCTATATGCAGCCAAGATGGAGATAAATCAGCTTCGAACGAAACTATCTGTGATGGGAAAGTACGCTGGCATCCTTCACAGCTCTATATTTGGGAAACCGTTTGATGATAAACAAGATATCCCTGCCTCAGTGCACAGTGGGGGTACGTTTGAAATAGCAAAGGAGTGGGAAAACATGTTGGAGTGCTTGGATCGTGGAAAGCTAGTGAGGCTAGAGTTGTTTTACAGCAACATGCTTGCTGGTGTTAAGGATAGCATATTGAAGAAACGGATCAAGGAGATCGTTGTCGATTGCCTTGGCTCTTCCCGTTAATGCAATTAGTGAGTCCATAGGTTTCTCCAAGAACATAACTGTTGTATAGTCAAATGTTGTTTGACCAATGTGAATTATCAAGTTGTGTTGTAATTTGTTTTCATCATTTATCCCAATTGCGCGCCAGTGCAACTGATCCCATAGAGTTGGGATTACAATGGTTTGGTTTTGGCCTAACGTCCAACCGGTGTCTGGCCGTCTGGGAGGTGCATGTGTTGTGCAGTACATGCGATGACATTTTGAAGAAAGAAAGAAAACCGTATACCACCCCAAGAAAAAACAATCTGCCAGCCATTTTGAAGAAAGAAAGAAAACCGTATACCACCCCAAGAAAAAACAATCTGCCAGCCGGCACTATTGTTCTCCTCATGCTTGATGAGAAACTTCTCAGAGAGTTTCTAAAATTGTGGTGCCATGTAGTTAAAATAATGTGTAGACGAAGATTAGATGGTTATTCATGCCAGAAACTTGACATTGCAACTTTAAAAAAACTAGGCGACGTATACTAAGTTGAAGTGTAGTCAATGTTCCAATCTTTTCTAACATTCAACTCTCAACTATCAATTGTTCGACCCCTCACTGTTTCAACATTTCAATTCTATTCATACTTTACATTATAATAATATGTATAACTTCAATAAATTTTTGGTACTAGTTGTAAGTTGATTACCATATTTTGTCTTTCGACTCTTGCCATGGCAAAATGATAAAAAAAATCACATTTTAGTTTTAATTTACGTTTATCTTGTAAATAAATATTGAGATAAAGTCTCATTGTTCATATTTTATTCATTGCAAAATTATATAAAAAAGCAAATTTTAATTTGCAAATCTTGCATAGAAAAGTTGCCCTCATACACCCGATTCAGTGCTGCTCGAAGTCCGATTGGCCAGCTCCTGATCCTGAGTAAATAATCAATCAATTCTTATCTGATTCCTATGAAGAGTAGAATAGAAAATATTTGGAGAGAAGAAGAGAAATTAAATAGAGAAATGATATGCTCAGTACGCAATAATGAGTTCATTTTTTCCCCACAAGAATCCATGGTTTATAATTCGATAAGAATGAATGAAAGTTTGAATATACTTAAATTTGTAAAGAGTTTTAAAAGTCCATATTCAATACATCTAAACTTTTAAATATATGGACTCTTAAAAGTTTGACACTTATTTCAATACATTGTTAAACGATTTAAATAATACTCTGTAGTAGTAGTAGTAGTTATTTATATAAGCTCATTTTATTAAAAGTTTTCTATTATACGGACTAAGAAATCTAAATACATATAATTTGATTTTCCTTCATGCTTTAAATGTATCACCATACATTAAAAAAACAAAAAAATACTCTATTCTTTTCGTCATATCCCTACCAATCCCAAACTTAGCATTATTTGATTGGTCCTTTATAATTAAAAAGCCCCTTATATTCATTTCTTGCTCAGATGGCATCTGTTGAAGCTGGAGCCTGGAGCAATGATGTCTCTAGCAATTGACAAATGACAATCTAGGAGGTCTCTGGATATGGGGCAACTGTCCTCAGCCACAACAAAATAAGCCCATTGATGCTGACTTTTCTTTCAAATGCACTCCCAATCCCACACCTGTCTGGAGCTTTCATGGACACAGGCCAACTCCCATCCCAAAATTTAAAATTATACTCGTATGTATTAGTGTAAACTTTATTTGAAAAAAGTTTTATGCCGCCCCCTCTCAACTTTCGCTCACGACTATGCCCATGTCCATATGGGAAACATTTGAATGGAATAACTATATACTTCTGTTCCAACTTCTCTTCTGCAACGTGCCCCCCACCCTCACACACAAAGGCTAGATAAGAACAAAATGGCTAAGAAGAAGTGAAACCTGCTAGGGACTTTGCTGAAATGGAGGAAAAGCTATATGCAGCCACAATGGGTATAAATCTGCTGAAATGAAGGAAAAGCTATATGCAGCCACAATGGGTATTAATCTGCTGAAATGGAGGAAAAGCTATATGCAGCCAAAATGCTTGCCGGTGTTAAGGATAACATATTGAAGAAATGGATCAAGGAGATTGTTGTGGACGGCCTTGGCCTTCCCCACCAATGCAATCAGAGTCCATAAGTTTCTCCAAGCAACATGGTTTTTGTGTAGTCAAATGTTGTTTGGTTAATATGAGTTGTGGAGTTATGTTGCAAACCGTTTTCGCCATTTATCACAATTGCATGTCAGTGGATGTGGGGTTCTAGAGATTTTCTACTGGATTACTGCTTATACAGCCGATCCCATTCATTTTGGATTACAAAAGTGTTTGTGGCCTAATATCCAAGGATGTTTTTACTTGGACTAATATTTGTTGGTCTGGTCTAAACTGGTCTGGTAAATGTCTGGTCTCTATGTATTTTATAAATGTTCAAGTCTGATCTGATCCGAGACTGAAAACAGTCCAAGTAAAAACATTCTAACTGGTGTCTGGCAGTACAACACTAGTGTTCTCCTGCTCCATGAAGTATATGTTGTAGAAGAAGATTATGGTTCTTCATGGACCATGGTTGAAAGTTGAAACTTGACTTTGCAACTTTTTAAAGTTTACAAACAAAAAAAATTAAAAACAGTAGGCAATGTAAACTAAATTGCCTAATAATTATTCATTCAAATATAAAGAAATTACAAACAAAACACACATGAAGGTGATATATTATACATTTGCTATAAAAGATTAAAAGATGCAAATTAATGTAAAACAAGCTACAACATATCATTCTAATTATAAGGAAATGAAAGTCGAAATTTAAACAAATGAAAATTTAGTGTGAAGTATAAAATATACACTACACTAAAATTAAATAAACACGTGTAGATAAAAATTGAGATAGTGAAATCCACTACAGAGGATATCCAGATGGGTAAAAAAACTGAACTAGGTACCCATTTTTTTAAACCAGACCAGCAGAGATTCTAATTACTCCAAAATAGGTCCTGATGGTTTCTGGTTTAGTTCATTTCTAATTTGATCCTTTTTTAAAAAAAGAAAAAAAAAACAATGTAAAAGCTTAACCAGAACTAATTTACGTATTTCTTAGCCTGCCTTCACTAACTCTGTTTTTGGGTAAACCATTGAATGGCATTCAACATTAACCACAAACAAATGACAACGATTTGAACAGCTTAGCTTACGTGGAGTGTTGAACACACCATTGCAGCTTAGTCAATAATTATGAACCACAGAACACATGCAGACCGCAGAGTATTAGGTAGTTTCTTTAATATGTTTGTAATTTTTCACTTCAATATATACATAAACCTACAGGCTACAAGCTTTATTCTACATGATATAATATCTCTAGCATTCTTTTGTAATAAAAACGTGTGCAACAATCAGATGGTGGAAGATATTTTAATACTATGTAGTTGAAAGTACTCCCTCATGCTTTTTTGTAGAAGTTGTGGAGTTAACTTTACAAGAGATAGACATGTCCCTTGGTTTAAAGCACAACTTTACCTTGATTTAAATTTTGCATATATTACTTGCCATTTAAATATGCAAAGCTTAAACAATGACATATCAATGAAAATAACCAAGACAAACCGCCAAATCATTGAAGGCTCATGAGAAGGGCCAGGGATATATATATTTATATCGTAAAGTATGAATCAATCCTGTATCAATAGACAAACCCAATCCTTAAATATACATTGATTTTTTTCATGAAAAAAAGGGAAAAAAAGAATAATAACAAATGAATATAGGGCTGAAAGAAAAACTTACACAGGAACACTGTTGCAGCCAACAACAGGTAGGTCATAATATAGCCAAAACTGATATAACCTATAAGCATATCAAGCATAGGGAACTAGACTTCACCTAATATGTTTTTGCAGAAACATTAATAAGGCACATCATGGACCACATTTTTTCGAGATTATTAATGGTCTGTTTGGAGGGGAGGATTTTGGAGGGTTTAGTCTGTCTCGTCTTGATATATAGAATGTTTCTAAAAACAAACAAAAGCCGATTGTAGTGTTATAGACTAAGCCTTCTAAAGTCGTTCTCTCTCCAAACACCCCCCAACAAACTTGTGTCCAAACACAGCCTAAGCCGGAATGAATAACTATACAGGAGAGCACTGCCACTTAACTAAGCAACAGGAGCACCGCGGTTAATACTTCACCCACGATCTATGCTTTGGAGACTATCAGAATATCACATACCTTTGCTATACCGACTCATCAGAGCTTTTTGGGCAAATTGTAAGTCTTCTTCAGGAATTTCGTAGCAGTTTCATCATTCCTGTGACATATGACACGCAAAAGTGTGTTTGGTTCAGTGGGCTTCCACTGTCCTGATGTTGGGGGCAACGGAAGCCTCGACTTAGCAGAGGACCCATATGCCTCTACAGTAAGTCTACGAAAACTTTCTACAAGGCTTTCTGTATCTGTGTTGTACAGTGAAAGAACATCCCTTACCGTCGTTGAGTACTTGTTTATAACATCAATCGGCAATCCATCTCCGTTTGCCCAAAATAGATCCTTGAGAGAATCAAAATCTTCCTCTAGTATTTTTGAGTCATGTCTAGTGAATGCACGGGAAGGTCCTCCAGCAAGCAAGACAAACAAGAAAGCATCAAAGGAAGCTTTCATTATGTCAGCAACAATCCAGTTACATACTCTTCCATTAACAGTGTTTGATATGATTGTAAGGATTCGTTCAACCTCTTGGAGGAAAGGTTCAATACGTGAGGAAGATGGATCTCCTACATATAAACCATCCCATAAAACATGACCTAGATCATTAAAGACAACCTTGTACACCAATGCCTCGCTGATTTGTTGTATCGTCTCGATACAAGCAGTAGGTGTTATTTCGAACTTTTTGCCCGAAATGTTTGAGATGTCATCCACATGAGCAGATTCTGAATTTCTTAAGAGTGTGATGATCCTCTTTTCAAGAACTTCCAACTCCGTCCGGATTTTCTGTAAAGTGTTTATGCGTACTAATAACTGAGGCATCCCAAATGAACTACTGTCTCCGTTCATTGTTGCAACCTGTGAATTCCTCCTCTGTGCGATTATCGGCTTGTCTCTCTTCTTCCACACACTTAACTTTGTCCCTGTGGTACACCTTGTTAATGCCGGCATGGTTGGGATGTATGTGCTTCTTGATCCTATATTTGGGCAATCACTAATAATAATCAGTTTGGAGGCCCAGAACTTTGTTGTAGTTGAAGGGAGAAAAAGAAAGTAGAAATTTAACTTCTTTGGTTGCAAAGTACAGGGAAGGGGGTGTAGGGGGGATGGCGGGGGCCTCCCCTTTATTCATGTGAAAAACAGCCTCTCAATGGCTTTTTCTCTATTATTTTCATTTATATCCTTACTTTTATTGGTCCCCTTATTTATACAATTGAACTTCATGCCTCCCTGATTAGTTTACCTAATTCCCTTTGCACAGAGTTACAGAAATTAAATTGTATGGTTGGTATTTAGAACACATTGGGTAAGGATTACTACCTGAAATAACTGAATCTGATGAACTTTGTGAAAGTAAAAGTGTGAGGTAGCACCGATATCAGCCAAATTAGCAAGTTAAAACATACTTATTCTGTTTGTTTCATCTACTGATAAGAAAATTAGCCAAACTATTCTTTCTTTTAAAAAGAAATAGAAAGGTTATTCAGGGACAGGCCAAAAAGCAGAGAGGATAAAATTAAAGGGACATAGAGTATATTGTCTTTTTAAATAATAAACTGAATCTTTTTCTCTTCTGTTATGCTCATATTTTCTCTCCTACCAAACAATAAATAAAATTTACTCTATTTCTCCTGCTTTCTTACCCTTCTATTTGTTTATTGTCTATTTCTCTTCATAAATGAACAGAGGCTAGGAGTCACACAGTTCATCATTGTTTATTCATATATCAAAGGGAAAGAATAATTACCGCATCCAGATTTTGTCTTGGTAACATAGTACTCAAGACACCTATCAATTCCAGCCATCAAGTCAGGGAGAAGTGAAGGATGCATAGGTATTGGCAGTTGAAAGAATGCATCCAATGTTTCGTCCATAATGCGCAGGAGTTCGATAACAGAAAGAGCATATCCTTCTTCATTAGCTGGAGGACTCCAGCCCTATAAATGCAAAGCCAGATCAGATCACAGAACAGTGTAACAGATTATACACAGATTATACAGTATGTATATAAACAACTGCCAACCTTTTTGCCCTGCAAAGCAAAGAAACGAGAGGGGCGGGTGGGGGGAAATAACATGGGCAAAATACATCATTCACTTAGGATTAAGCTTAAAATGCTTATGTGTCATATGTTCATATCAGACTGCAAAGAGACACTTGGTCATTTTATGTTGTAATTCCTGATACAATCCGAAATATTTCTTATGTACTGCTAATTAGAAGCCACTAGTCTTATATCTCAAGTGAGGATCTGTCCCTTTAATCATCTCACCCTCTTCTACAATTATCAAGATTGTGGAAAATAAGTAAATAAAAATTCTATAAACTATTCTTGAATTAAATAAGTTGTATTGATATTTCATTACTTCATTCACTCACATTACTTCATGTATAAGATCAAATATTTGTAGTGAAACCAAAAACTTGACTGCCTTAAGACTCTTGAGACTCTTCACTTACTCAAGAACATAAAAATGTGAAATATATACATTCTACATATACTTCGTAGTTAATAAGTAGAGAATAGAGATTGAATAAATGAGTTGTATAGTTGTATACTCTACATTTAGTTAGTAGATAATAAGTAGAGACTGAATAAATGACTTGTATAGTTGCATAAAAAACTACTAGTAGCGAGATTTGGTTAGAGTAGAAGTGGCACAGAACAAATCCACAGCCGAACCCTTTGAGAGTGTAACCTATTTAAAATTTAACGCTTCTATCTTATGTGGCACTTGTTCTTATTAGTTTTTAATAAATACCCCATCTAGTCCCTTGAGTTCACAGTTTTACTCAATTTAGTCATCAAATTCTTTTTTGGACTCAATATGATCCTCTACTATCCAATTTGGACCCAATTTAGTCCCAATCAGAAATCTTTGGGCTCCTACCAAGAAGACCATTCTATGTATTCTAGTAAACGAAAAGTCAAGAATTAAATTACGTAATACTCCCCCATCCCAAAATAAACTTTTCACTTTCCTACTTGGCCAATCCCAAAATGAACATCTCATTTCCAAAAAAAGGTTATTTCCCTTCAAAACCTTTCCCGTTACCCACCAATGTTGTTTTAGTATTGGGGTCCTAAAAGTCTAAAACTAGTGCCAAATGTAAATGGGAATGTTTATCTTTCAAATTGCAATAGAGAGTAGTGTATAGTCAAATGACCCAAATGATTGAATTGGTATTAACTCTATAATTAGGATGAGTATATTTACCTCTTGTTGGAGACATCTATCAACCCATTCCTTGAGTCTGTCTGTTCTCAACTTAATCCAATCCCTCACCATGTTGGCTATTGTACCTTCAGCTTCAAAAGGTGGCATCTCACGTATGATGGCTTTCCCACCATCATCACTGTCCACTGAATCTTCAACAGCAATTTGAACCAGATCTTTTTCCAACTTATCTGCAGCTCTCAAAACTTGTACAGCATCTGGGGTCAACTCTGTTATGCCCGAAACAAATTGTTTCAACTCATTCCCGTAGCATACGTGAAGGGTAGCAACAGCCAAACCCGCAGCAAATGGATGCCATCTCTTCAGGATGGGACTAAAAACCTCCTTCTCTTTGGTAGCCAGCTCACCAACATCCTTAGCAAGAATAACAAGGACAGGCAGAGGATTTAACTGGTTTCTTGATGCTCTTCTGTTGGAATCTGCCTTCTCCATCCTCTATAAATTGATGAGATGATTAATAAAGTGACAAAGAATGTTCTAGCATTATGGAAAACAGCACAATGAGAAGACTAACAAGGGATGCAAACACAGTGATAAACTTTTAGTGGACATGATATTTCACAGTTGTGTTCACAAATAATATTTAAAAGCATTAAATCAGTTACACTGTGATCTGTGCTCAGGTATGCATGCACTGCTCTGTACAGTGAGAAAGAAAAAA
Source organism: Cuscuta epithymum (assembly GCA_945859915.1). Lineage (NCBI taxonomy): Eukaryota > Viridiplantae > Streptophyta > Magnoliopsida > Solanales > Convolvulaceae > Cuscuta > Cuscuta epithymum. The sequence continues at coordinate 6,035,288 of CAMAPF010000011.1, read as the reverse complement.
CTTCAAGTAGACACAATTAGCTTGCCTGAGCAAAAGCAGTGCGAAGAGACGATCTAATATAAGTGTCGATTCGGCTCCGTGCTACATCAACTTCACCCTTTCGTCTCCGTCGATACTCATTAGATATATCCTCAACTAAAATTTTAGCTGCTGATACGCCAATAGAAACTATGATTTGCATTGATTCAATATTTCCGGCATCAAATGTTTCATGATATGCAAGGAGTCTTTTCTCAGCCCAACCCAAAATTGCAGTTAGTGTAGAGCTCAAGATCTTGGAATATTCAGGGTCCTTAGTTTGCTTCGCATCTTTTGCAACTTCAGCTAACTGCCCATTGGCAGCGTCTAGTAGTTCATTTACGCCTTGTCCAGTGGCTACAAAGCGGTTGAATAAGACCCATGTAAAGCAAACATTATGAAGTGTTTGGTTTAGCCCAAGGATCCCCCATGTCTTTTTTATAAGTTCCATAAGTTCATCAACTTCCTCTATGATAGATGTTTCATCACTGACGTCAAATATGGCTTCTAGGAGAATCTCATAGAGCCGAAGATTTAATGGAAAACCATCTGCCCAATGGCTTGAATCCAAGGTTGATCCACCAGATGATCTGGTAGCAAGAGCCATCACAGACTTTCGAAGGACTTGCATAGACTCATTGTTTCTCCCTGTCTCCATTGGCCTCTCTAATGCGGCTTGAATAATCTGTCTTAGCGTGGAAGAAGCATTTGACTTATCAAGTGGCACTAAGGGATGTAAAAGAAGTCCAGCCTCTAGAATCTTTAAGTTTCTCCTTTGCCATCTTTCATATTCTGCTTGATCAGTGAAATCTGAAGACTTGAACTGTTGCAACAACTCGAGTGGGAGAACTGTTGACTCAATTCTTCTTCCAACCTATGCAAGGTAACATATAATGTTATAACCTAAAATCGCTTAGCAGGCATAGCAGCCACTACAACTTCTGTCATTTAAGTAGAGAATGAATTTTGGAATTCTTTTCATTGAAGTAGTTCACAGTAAACCCAAAGCATCTTAAAAGAAGCCACAAACCCAAAGTGAAATGTCTTATCCTATCACTCATACACACACACACTGTAGTAAAAATCCCGCCTACGCCCGATTAGTTCCCCACCTGGGCATTGAGAGCTCCTTGGCGCCATACGCCCAATATACCTCCTAGTGGATGGCTAGCGACATTTCAAACATTGACAGTACATAATTATTCCCGTTCCACGCATATGCAGACTCATATAAGCATAAAGTAATTCATTTAAAAGTATAAATAAACCTGATCAGGCTCGAAACTATATAGGTACAGTAAATTGCATAATGGAGAGGGTTTTGAAATTAAATTTTGGAAGTAGTATGCAAGCAAAAGTTCTGATTTTTTTTACACTTGTGCGGGGCATAAAAAGCACTTGTTGAACTCAACACCCCAAAATCATGTAAACAATTCAATGCTTAGTTAAAAAATGGAGCTTCACGTTAAGAGGCTTCAGTGGATCAAAATTATACTACTGGTACAGTAGTACCAATTGACTGGTACCAAAGCCAAGAGTAAGACCACCCGATCAAAATTTTATGCAGGAAATAGCACGAGGTTCAAACATCAACGTACGTAAGTGAAGCGACATATATGATGCTAGAGAGAGAGAGAAGGATGCGGAGAGGGCCAAAGTTGAGAAAATCAGAAAATTCAGTGCACTGACCTGACTAGCAGAAATTCTCAACAGACCTCTCCTAATCCTCGAATCAACAGTCTCTGAGACCCTCATCTGAACCCTCATTAGCTCACCTACTGTCATAGGCTTCTTCGGCTTACCCCCGGAGCCCGGACTACCATCCGCCCGCCTGGAGGTTGAATTGGAGGTGGATCGGAGTCCCAAAGCTTTCTTCATTTTAGAAGCAGCAGTGGAAGTGAGGGATCTCTGCAAGGACGCCGATGAAGAGGAATTATTGGAGTTCAACGACTGGGACGGAGACTGAGATCCGTCCACAGGCGCGGTAATGTAGGTGAGAGCCTTCCCAGTTGAGGTGCGACATGCCGCCACGAAGATCTCGTAGGCGGTTTCGCGGAGGTCGGCGGCGGTGAGTGTGGGAGTTAGGTTGTCGAACGGGGACGGAAGCGGGGACAGTGCGGAGGCGGCGGTAGTGGCGATGCCGGAGAAGCGGGAGCTGGCGGAGGATATAATAGCTGCAGCGGCAGCTGAGGCAGTGGAAGAAAATGAATCTCTCCTGGAGTGCCCTATCGTCCGATCTCTGAAGAGAGACGCCATTATTAGAGAGGAAGGAAGAGGACTTCTTCTCACTGGTTCTGTGTGGATTGATTAACCGGGAAAGGGGAAAGCGTATCTCCTTCTGCAATTTCTATTTTGTGTTCCATTATTTTACTTTTTCCAGCAAATTCTAAATTTCAACGTAAACAGTATTTTAAATTTTTGAGGGGCCCATGCGGATGGTATATCTGGTCTTCGTTGCCATTTCGTTGTCCAATTCCAGATTCCGGTTCAGTGTAGATTTTCTTTATGCACTAATCATTTTCCATAAATAACTTTTATGTATTCCGTATATTATTTCATTGGTCGAATATATTCCAAAAGTATTATCCAGGTTTTTTGTATTTTCCGTTTTGGCCATTTCAAGCTAAAATTGGTATTGGCTTTTGGATAGAAATGTTTGTCATGGCTGGCGTAAATAAAAAGTTGCAAGTAGTGCAAATCAGCAAATCTTAAATGGAAAATGACATTTGTAAATGTTTTGCTTTGCACTAGATTTTCTTTTGTCATTTTTGCAACGCACGACCACAAAAAGCCTAAAAGCCCGTTTGATATCACTAAAATCGGCTGTTTTGGCTGATTCTGCTGAAATTTATGAAGTTCTGGCTGCATTGACTGATTCTGCTGATTTAAGAAAAAATATTTTTAAAACATATTTTATTAATAAAATATAGAAAACATTATATGTAAAAATAGCTAAAATGACCATCTGCAATAACTTCAGCCAATACAGCCAGAAAAATAAATTCAATCTTACTTTTTCTGTTTATTACACAATTCAGTTGGCAGATAAGCCTGAAAAGCCGAAAAACAGTGTTGCCAAACGGCCTCTTAATGTTTATCCTGTTACTTTTTTAGTATACTTTTGATTTGTAATTTAGAAAGAACATTTTAGATATTGAGAAATAAGGGTAGGGAATGAAAATAAAAAAGTAATACACTCTGAAATACGGAGTAATATTATTTAGGCAAAATTCACAAAAATTATCCGTACTTTTATGAATTCTACAATAATAATCCTTATTGAGAGTGTCCACAAAAAAATCTAAACTAACAATAGTGTTCACAAGAATAAATGAGCATTAGTTTGAATCAATTTTAATTTATTCTTATGGACACTATTGCAAATACGGATTATATTTATAGACACACTAAATATGTATTATTATTGAAGAATCCATACTTTTATGGATTATTTTTGTGAATTTCGCCTATTATTTACGGCGTTAATTTGAAAAATGAAATAGCATTTGAGAAAGCAAAAGTATATTACTGTACATAATATTGGTTGTGTGGTCAATTTTATTTATTAATAACCATGTATCAATGTACTGAGACTTCTACGATATAGAACTCTTGATTTAGCAACGTAGAGGTTACAATGATTATAGAAAGACTTTTCTAATTGTAAATAATTGATACACATGTGACAAATACGTACCCTTTATAAAATGGAAGGAAATAAGTAGAAGAAAAGGGAGAGAAAGTATAGTTAGAACATTTGGTGATAAAGATAGTATTAATGGTTTGATAGAGGAGTAATTATGGTGTAATCATGGTCTATTTACAATGAAGCAAGGAGCCTCTATTTATAGGCTAAGCAAATGATTAGCTCAAGGATTAATATATATTAACCACATAATCATTATCCAGAAATCAAAATTGTGATTTCTGAATTATCTTGATACTGATAATAATGACTTATTAATCATGAATAGTTAGGAGATGACTAATTCATTATATTTCAATACTCCCCCTGCGACTACCTTGCTGATTTATTCACAAAGTCACTGACACAGAAGAAATTTGAAGAACTGGTCCACAAAATTGGAATGTGTCATCTTCGAGATATATTTTAAATTGAGGGGGAGTAATATAATGCATTGCACTCTTTTTACCTTCGTCAGGATTTTTTCCCCACTGAGTTTTTTCTGACAAGGTTTTCAACGAGATAGTATATTATAATACTATGAAATTAATATCACGAAATAATTAGAAGATGACCATTCAAGGAGGAGTGTTGAAATATAATTGAATTAGTCACCTTTCAACTATTCATGATCAGGAACACATTATCCCCTCATTGTTAATATAATTAAGAAATCATAATTATGATTTCTAGATGGTAATTGTATGGCTCACAATTAGCCCCTCATCCAGACATGATTACATTTTCCTTCATTGTAAATATACTATTATCACACTCTCATGATTACATCTCGTTTAAATTGGTTTGAGTATTTTTCCTATGTAGTATGCTCTGAATGTTGTTAACTTGTAATTTGGTATGTTCTAGTCTTTTTTATCTTGTTTGGTGCAATTAAAATAAAATAATTAGCAAAGAATATGTTTAAGAAAACAACAATATTTAGCTGTAGTAGTAATTTTTAACATCAAAGCCCAACTTCTTATTTTTAAAATTTTCCCTTGAAGAAAATTTGCATACAAATACATCTACCGGCCATCTTTTTCTATTAAATCAGGATTGGAAATGTGTTAAGAATCAAACAAGGAATTGAATCAAGAATTGACTATTTGAACCAACCTAGAATACAACAACATATTACTAGTTCTTGTTTTTTACATGGGTTTAATGCAGGAGATACCTTTGTGATATCAATAATAAGCATGTTAGCCCTCTGTGTTTAGAAACATGCATAGAATACCCTTATGTTTAAAAAAATATAGCATAACAACCCTGAAAACGGAGAACTTAACCAGCGTGCCTTACACGCTCTTGAAGTGCACATATTTGTCACGTTGTTTGACATTTCAGTTTTCTAAAATGAATTTTCATTTTCTTTCAGAAAAATGAATTTCCATTTTGTATCTAGAAAACTACATTTTTTTTGGCAAAATCTAGAAAATTACCTTTAGAATGTCATATCTCATTAATGTTGATTTGTTGGCGTCGAATCTACCTTATACGTAGTACTCCGTATGTAGCACTCGGTATTTATAAAGGTCGGAAACACGGGATCAAAACCCGGAAACCGACCCTGACCTGATCTGAATGGTGTTCCCGGTGTGTGTGTTTTCTTTTTAACCGGTCCGAAGAATAAAAACATGTACTGAACCCGAATATTTGGGTTCATAAACGAGCTCTGATCTAAAATCTAAGCCCGAATTGATAAAAACCCGAAACATTATCTTTAATACGGAGTATAAATTTAATATTATATATGAATCAAATTCATAAATATTCCTAATCCATGATTATAGTCAGGGTGGATGAAAAAATGACTTAGTAACTTTTAATGAATACAAATATGTTCAATTTTGTATATCGTAATGATCATGAAAATATATTTATTGTAACTTTCACATTTTTATCCATAAATTTTATTTAGTAATATTTTTAGAAAACCAATATTATTTATTAATATGCATCTTCAACAAAATATTAAAATAATTATCTTCCCTATATTTGAATTGTTGGTGATTTTGGAGACTACTATTTGTGTTAATATTTGTGATTTGTATTTTTCATTAATTTTATTTGAAAATAGGTTTCAAAATATAAAAGAAAAATGAGACGATTTCACGCTTGAGCTTTAATCGGCTCAACCCAAACCCGGACCGAACCTGGGCTACCAAAAATCCGACTCAGACCAAACATAATGGGATTTTTTCTGGTCCCTAATTTCATAACCCGAGACCTTACAAGTAATTTCCGGATTTAGCAAAAACTCGACTCAGGCCGGACAAATCCCACCCCTACGTATTTAATACGTAGTGTATTTTATGACACACTTAATTAAGAATTAATTACTAACCTTTATATAAGGCTGAATGTAAGGATGGACCAATCCCACCCCTAAGAATTATTTAATTAATTACTTTACTTAAGAAATTAAGAGTCCGTTATGTAAGGCTGCATCGTCTGATTATGTTGAAATTTATGAAGTTCTGGTTGAAACGAGTGGATTAATCGCTTGAGTTTTCTCGTACTTAAAATAAATGTAGCAGTAAAGAACTTAAGTACGAGTATCGGTTACACAAAATAAAATAAAAATTATTTGAAAAAAGATAAAATTGTCATTTACAATAATTTTAGTTAATACAGTTAGAAAACTAATTCAATCTTACTTTTTCTTATTATTACATATTTCAGCACGCGAAATCAAATATTAAGTGTTTAGTGAAAAAGTTGGCTGATAAGTTTGAAAAACCTAAAAACACGATTAGCAAACGGGCTCTCAATCTTGAATTTATACCCACACATATATTAGATTATTAGCAAATGTGTGTGTGTGTATTGTAAGGATCGTATATCCGTCTCCGGCTCAGGTCTTTCTACACACTCTCACACACCACACTTAGGAGGAGGCTATAGCACACACATATTTTTCTCTCCACTAAGGACCTATCTTATGCTCACACAAAGGAGGAAGAAAGGGAGCTCTGTTCTCTGGGATACAATACTCACACAGGCTGCTTCAACAAGGGAAGAAGCAAGGACTTTAAATAGTAGGCTGCCAGCTTAGAAGAGGAGTCACGGGTGAGGTCAAAACAACAAACACTCACATGCTACAAAGACAAGGCAAAGTCACATGTAGGAGCCAAGACAAAAGATGGACGCAGCGGACAGCAATCAAAGGGGCCAGCCAACTGGGAAAGTCAACTCTAATAGGTATCCAAGAGAGAGTAAAATAGAGTGTGCAAGCCTCAACAAATAAAGTGGAAGGGAGGCCTTGGTAGGACCAATACCTCCAACATATATATATATATATATATATATATATATATATATATATATATACACAAATGTTCCTGTCAGGTATACCTGACAGGAACCGCCGTCCGGCCTCCTCCTTTTGGGGGCCTTCCCGGTGGTATTTTTTGCTCAAATTTTTTGTGTATGTTTCTCATCAAGTCTAGTTCATCCATACCAAATTTCAGCAAAAAATTCAATCGGGAAGGTCTTCAAATGATTTTTCCAAGTTAACTGGTCCGGTATATATATTTTTCGGACCAATTAACTTGCAAAAATCATTTGACGACCTTCCCGATTGAATTTTTTTCTGAAATTTGGTATGGATAAACTAGACTTGATGAGGAACATACACAAAAAAATTGAGCAAAAAATACCACCGGGAAGGCCCCCAAAAGGAGGAGGCCGGACGGCGGCTCCGGTCAGGTATACCTGACCGGAAGATTACTCTCTCTCTCTCTCTCTATATATATATATATATATATATATATATATATAGAGGAATGTTCATGTCAGGCCGGCCTGACGGGCTGCCCCGTCCGGCCGAGCCCGTTTGGGCACCTTCCCGGTGGAATTTTTTGATGAAAATTGGAAGAACTCAAAGTGATGAACAACACCCTAGAACTGTTCTTCATATCGATGGAGAAGATTTTTTTTACAAGGTAAAATACGTGGAACTAAGTAGAATAAGAGGTTAGGGGTGATGGCAGTAAAAGGAAAGGTGTATGCCAATTCATAACACTTATAACGGCGTTAGTTTCAATCCGTTCATGGGGCGAGAGAGCTTTATTTATCAAAACACAAGAGGTTTTCCTGCACTTTTAAAAACACAGGGGGATAACTTGCAGAATTTACATATCATGAGGGTCTATGGTGTATTAAACCCTTTTTTACATAGTTAATATGTTTTGACTGTTTCAACTGTGTATTATTGAAACAAAAATGGGCTTAACAGTCTTTAATGCAGACAGATTTTGCATTAAAGATTATAATGGTTGGTTGTGTAAGTTTTATGCCCGGCTTTCATAGTTTAAAATTTGTGCATTTATGTGTTCATTTTGTTTCTTTCACCTGAAATCGTTGTTTCAAGCTGCAATCTACCTACATTGTGTAAGTCAGCATCTTACCTGATCTTTAACGATAGGACATGAACAAGGTTGATGATCTTCAAAGCCTCAAATGGATGATAACCGGTACACAATCTCTCAAGGAGAGTGTGCTATCGAGGTGGAGGTTATTGTGGAGCAACTTAATCAAATGTTCTGTGAATAGAAGTCAAAGCTAAATTAGGGTCTTCCCCATCTCCATACTTGGAGGTTTGAACTTTGAACGAGTAATTATGCCAATTTCATATCATAAACTACTTGAACAATAAAGAGTTCTACTTTTTTAGATTGACGGTTTTAACTATAAGTTCTAAGTTTATATAATGAATATATGTTGCAAAGTGAAGTCACTGTGCTATCAAAGTAGGTATATCGTGTATGTTTTCCATCATGACCGTTTTTTAGGAGGTGCAATAGGTGCTTCGCACCGAGGCCCACTCTTGTAGAGGGCCTCCAAAAATTTAGAATGTACCTTCGTCCCACTATGTTTGGGACAAGAGAGTGTGGCACAACATATGAGAATAAACTATGAATAAAGTAAGAATGAATTGTAATCATCCAAATATTACCAAATATGGTATGTGACAAACTTAATGGGACCGACGAAAAAGGTAAAACGAGACAAACTTAGGAGGGCAGAGGGAGTAGTATTAGTTATAGATTATTTTTTCTAGATTTTTTATATTATTAAGGATTCCAATATACATACTCCTTCCGTCCCTTAAAACTTTGTCATCTTTCCCTTTTGGGACGTCCAAAAAAACTTTGCCACTTTCCCTTTTAATTAATATTTTGAAGTTCCTGTTATTTCTATCTCCTCTGCACAAACCTCTACCACACAGTTTTTACTTGGCGAAGTTTTAAGGGACAGAGGTAGTATAACTTTTAGATTCTCTAATTTGTGGACTTTAAACATCATAAAACTTATATTTCGTTGGAGTGTCTAGTCTATTTGTATTTCATTGTAAAAAATTGTGTTATTTTCTCGTCTTAGGTCCTTAGGGGCCTCAATTTGCTATTTCGAACCGGGGCCTCCAAATTCATTAGACGGCCCTGTTTTCCATGATGAAGACTCCAGTAGTCACTTGCATATATCCTTTGTCCCAAAAAAAGGGTAGGTATTGTTTCGTAAAAGTAGAAGTATTTAACTTCAGTATGGTACACTTTTTTAAGATTGTTAATCTATTTATATTTTTAAGTTCTTTGGTTGGTTTGGCTATATTTGAAATATGTTTCTAGCAAAATTTCTGTCCATAAACTCTTAAAACTTGTAAAAAATTTAAGCAAATTTAGTAACTTTTGTAAATGCGTTACTGATTTTCAGCGCCGGTGCTTTCTCTTCAACTCCTCACTCCTTCTGCCTTTCAGTTTCCCATCATACGCTTGGATTCAGTGACTTCTCGTCACTGGATTACATCAATAGTAAATGTGTGCTTCAAATTTTCACCAGTCCTCTTGTTTGATAATGGAGTATTCTCTGATTTAATTTGGATCAAATTTTCAAATCCAATGAGGATTATAGGTTGGATTCCTGCAATGAATTCAACTACATCTTCTTTGGCAGAAAGAATGGAGGAAAACGGATAATAGAAGGAGATAATATAATATATCTTCCTGTATAAGGTATTTAACTATTCTCATTATATAATTTATTTACTTTAAAACTCAATCATATACTCTTGTTTTTACTTTCTATATTTGTTAACAAATACTCTCTCTGTCCCATTTTATAAGATATCTTTACTATATATTCACTTGGTCAACACAAATCACTCTTAATCTCTTACTTTATAAATCAAAATTTTGTGAAATTTGAATTATTTTTTGCAGGTTTTGTAGCGGTTTTAATGTAGTTTCTGAATATGTAATTTTTTTTAAAAAAAAAATTTTGAGTGCTTACAGGGATCTGTTTGCTTTATCGTCGGTCAAATATCGTAAACCGAAAAGTATCTTATAATTCGGGACTGAGGGAGTATATAGATTGAGCAAAATGCAGCAGTTGCGGTTTGTAAATGTGATTAAATAGGACATTTTTGCCTCCTCTCACAGTTGAGGTTTATAGGGAAAAGCTGAAGCACAGCTCTCAGTTGATTTGATTGGTTCCGGATCTTGGGTTGGTTTTTCTACGTTGCAAGGTAGTTATTATGTTTTTTGTCCCCTGGTGTTAGCTCTGGATCTTCACAAAGCTTGGACAGAGGTAAAAGACTCCCGACATAAATGAGTAATTAATAACTTGTTTCCATACGTGATCATTTTTTGGCTCATTAGTTATGATTTTGTGCTGCTTATTATGAGAGGGTATTCTGGATGGATTTACAGAATTGATGTCTAAATATTATATGCTTGTTCAAATCTATCTTTTCCAGTTTTTGAAATGACTTGTAGCTTGATTTTTTAGGTGATGGGGCATCAATTGGGCTCCAAATCTTAATACCGGGAGTATATATTTCTCTGTGATTTACTAAACATTTTTTCTGATTTTTGGGGTGACAGTGTGGCTAGAGCAGAGCCTGAGAAGTCACAAGTGACAATATTTTATAGGGGTGAGGTGTTTGTGTTCAATGATTTTCCAGCAGAAAAGGCAGAAGAAATTTTGGTTTTGGCTAGACAAGGAAGCAACACACAAAACCCCAACATATTTTCCTGCAAAAATTCAAGTTTGCTACGGCAGAAACTTCAGCTGCCAATGTGGTGGCTTCTCCGGATGTTCAGCCAATTACTTCTGGTAAACTAATTATCCTTGTTATGATTCATTCTGGTCTTATGTTTATGCTCTTACATGTTTTACATATATGAAATATCTCCCAATTTTCGATCTTTTCATTTTTGCATACATGCCCATTGCTAGGAGACATTCACTTTCTAGGTTCTTGGAGAAGAAAAAATATATAGGTGAGCATCAAAAGTCTCACATCTTTAGGTGGCAGTATATTAATCATATAAATTAAAAAGTACGGAGTATTGGTTATTTTAGTATTTTTATTTTGTATTCCTTGATCATCAGATTTGGAATATGCTGTAATATCAATGTGGCATGGGGGAGAGACCAAGAATGCTCCATTGCAAGAAATATTCTCTTTTAGCAGGTTACCTAAGTGTCATTTGGCTCCATTAATCAAATTGTAACAGATCAATTAAAAAATCGGTAGTTTGATATCTTACTTTTTAAGCAATGGTGATATTCTTTTTGTAGCTATTTCATTTTTGTAGTGTTCTTGTTTTTAAATTTGTAAGCATCATCATACCTTCTATGTCAACATGATCTGAAAAGTCAGTCTCTTAATGGAGAGATGACCTAATTAATTGCAACAGCAGGAGCAATTTGACAGATACTTTCCTAGCTTAAATGAGCTAAGTTTAAAGTTCACTCAAGTTATTAATGTTACTACTATTTACTATAACTTGATTAATGTTGTATATTTGATTATCATTTGTTTTGAATTGAGATTTCTGAAAAAATGCTCAGATTTCAACACCGTATTATGCCAAGAGTTATCATTTGCAGAAACACTAAACATGAAGCCTTCTGAAAAAGTGTTCATATTTTACTATATGGCCTAATTAATCTTTATTTGTAATCTATGCAACAATCTTTCTCACAGTTTATTATTCATTTGGCTTAACATGAATTGTTTTAATTTCAGGCATTGAGAATTGGTCGATCAAACATGAAAAGAGGAAAGCTTTGGGATGAAATTGAACTTCACAATTTTATTTTATGTCAATCAATTATCTTATATTTGGACAGTTGCACTTGTTAATATGTAGTAATATAAGTTTTATACGGAGTAGTAAGTAAAAAGTCGATAGTTTTACTTTTTGTTTAGTATGGATATTTTTTACTTGAATTTGTAAAAAGATTTACATCCTTAATTGAATAATACTTGAAATTATGTTTTTATTGTTGATCTCAATTTGCAATTGTGTTTGAAAGTTATGGGCGTGTATGTGAGTTATTAAATGACTGTTACTAGAACAATATCAGTGGTATATGAATTGTAGCTATAGCAAATTATGAAAAACTAGTTGAAGTCTATACTAACGGTAAATCTTAATTACTAACGGTTATTATTGTGTTGCTATAAGTTAATGGGTTATTCCCACGGTAACAAAATATGTTGGCATTGGTCTATACCGACGGAACGTATACTCACAGTAAGTTTTTTTTTTTTTGGAATTGCATAAATTACTGTTGGTATAGCCAAATGATATCTATTCCAACAGTTTATATCTCTATATCAACAGTTTTCTTACCGTTGGTATAGGGCAGTTTGTTTGTAGTGCGGTATGGTATCTTAAGAATACCATAGAATCTACCAATTTGGAATCACAATACAATATTTTGCATTTTGTACTTCTATTAAGGATGTTTACGTTTTCTTCTATCTTTGAAAAGCGATTCAATTTAAAGATTAGTAGTACTTGCAAGCCAATAGCTTTTAAATATTTAAGAACACATTTTTAAAAAAGCAAAGCGTTGTGTGTTAAAAGGGGCAAATTTCTTGTGCAATTAAAAAAAATGAAAGTCTAGTTTACGGCGAAATTCACAATATTATCAAGGTATCATACCTTACTTATATGGATGATTTACAATTTTGCAATTGAAAATTTTAAATATTAATTAATTACAGAGTATGAGATATGTTTTAAATATTTTAATAAATTACGAGATTATTTTTAAATATTAATAAATTATGAGATAATAAGCCCTCCATAACAAGAACTTTTAGTTCTCATGTATTCCCAAGTGCGGCTCCCTTCCCACAAAGGGCTTTTTCGGCCGCTTCTTTCAAGCACGCGGCTTGTTTGTTTTCGGCGGATCTAGGGGTGGGCAAAAATACCGAAATATCGGTATACCGCACTTACCGTACCGAAAAATACCTGAAAATACCGAAATATTGGTATACCGTCATTTTTGGTACGGTATCATACTGTACTGGTCTATTTCGGTACGGTAACGGTAAATGTTTTCAAATACCGCGGTATACCGGTATAATACCGTACCGACTCCCTACTCAACAATTACTTTTAATTCTAATATATTGTAGAAATCTATTACAATTTTGAAGCCCAAAATTAATACTTAAGTTGGTTACAAATACAAAAATACAAAAATAAAGATCCAATTTCTCAAACCCACTATAACCTTATTGGCTTCTACTACGCTAACCTTAAATGACTAATGAGTAAGGTACAAATGTCAAGAAACAAGTCCATCTGGTTCCAAAAGCTTGCAAGTCGTGATGGTTGGGCCGCTAAGTAGCTGACGAGTGAAGATAGATACACTTATGTGACAAGTGTATCTACATAGGGATTCAGCGAGTCGAGACACACAACTTTGTCCGAAAGTCTTATTCAATTTTTAAAAAATTATAAAAATGACTTAATACACAATATTATATTAGGAATAAATGATTTTATATCCATGTTGTTTGAATAGTTTTATTTATTTTTGTTAGAGATCACTATTGATTTAATTATATCTATATTGTTCAAGTTATTTTAGGAGAATGTGTTACTTTTTAATATGTGGTATGTTGAACTGCTTAAATATACTAATAATAATTATTGTTCAATATTGAGTTGACATCAATAGATTATTAATTGTATTTCGTAACATTTTAATAATAGCTTTAATATGTCGCTAGTAATAACGATTTAATATATTTCGTTAGTCTATGATAATTCTTTGTATTGGGAGACATGCACGGTAATTTACCGATACCGTACCGTTACCGAACCGAAACTTCGGTATACCGAAATGCGGTATACCGAAACTTCGGTAAGATAAAGGTATGCAAATTTTGCATACCGAAAGTTTTGGTATGACAAAGGTATGAGAAAAATATAAGGTATACCGTACCGAACCACCCCTAGGCGGATCTGGTTATTTTGATCGGTTGCGGTCATTTCCCTAGCATTTTAGTGTTACATTGTATCCAGCAGTTTTGATCTATCCTCTGTGATAATGCTCAAAGGTTGCTTAAGCAAGATTTTTGAGTTAGCATTGAGATCCATGCAAGTGTTCTTACGATTATTGGTGCAAGTTTAATTCGGGGCTGGATGTGCGGATTCAAGGAGAATGTGATGTACAAGGAGAAGGATGAGAAAGAAGATGCAGCATTGCCAGTCCGCCCCCCTCCGGAACCGGTGCCATGGAGGGATCAGATGGTTAGGGTTTGGAAATAGACTCTTCAAGTTTGGATCTCGCCGCATGCGGTTTATTGCTCTACTTTTCTTTCCAGTTTTACTTATCCCCTTTTAGACTTTTTACTGTGTCTTTGACTTGCTTGTGTTAGAGGTATTTTGGGGGCACTTATGGTCGTTATTTGCCTCAAATCTCCCTTATGTTCAACAAAACATTTTGCTCTTTTTTGAGTGAACTTTTCTATGTTTGATCAGGGACTGAGAGAACTCTTCATCGATTTTGAGTTTATTGAAGTGGTAAAGAGTACGATGACATCAAGGGTCAGAAAGAAATCTATGTTGCTCTTTTGGTGGTCAGCGATTCGTGTTGCTTCTTTGGAGGTAGCCGTCTCAAAGTCTGATCGTAGAGATTTTCTTAAGTATAAATGGAGTCTATTAGAAGATAGTTGACACATTTAAGTTTGTGGCTGGTTATAACTCCAAATTGATGGTTAAATTAATATAATTTGCCATTTTATTTTAAAAAAGCACTTAATATGTCCCCTAACACGTAACTTTTCATTGATTATTATCCCAATAACTTTACTATTATCTCTGTAAAAAATACGAAGTAATTGTGATTCCAATCATATTTGACAGGTTTTAAGTGAAGGAGTGAGGATGTTTTTACTTAGACCGTTTTCAGTCCTAAACCAGACCGGATTTAAACAGACCAGACCAGATCAGACTTAAACAGATCAGACCAGATCTTACCAGAATTGTAGTTATAAAATATAAATAGACCAAACATTTACCAGATCAACTAGACCATTTCATAAACCAAACCAAACCAGACAAGTATATCTGTATATGCCAACCAATTACTCTCTAGAGTTAAAGAGTATTGCTCCATACATCTTTGTTGCAAAAAAACGCTTTCTGTTGTAAAATGGCTAGAATGACATGTGTGAATTGTCCATCCTTGTAATCAGGACACCTAGCTAGTTCTCATCCTTACTCATCAAACACAAGTCCTTGTAATCAAACACATGGCTAGATTCAATACTGTCAGCAAATCATGTAGAATCATTCCTAGATGATTCATCTCATGTCTGGCTAGTATAAATAGGGCTTGCTCAAACTCTTGTAAAGCAATTCATATACTCAGAAATTTCAGATATTAAGAAGAAGTAATTTAGAAGTTTTTATCTATATATCTATCTCTTAAATTTAGTCTTGATCTTCTTCATTTCACAACACGTTATCAGCACGAATCTGCTCAAAATTTTCCAAGAAATTCATCGTCTCCTGCAGGTATTAACAATAATATCTATTATCTCCTTTAATCTTCAGCAATCTCAATAAATGATATAGTATTCAAATTTTGAGAGAACGATTGTTTTATTTTTCAAAAATTAAATCGTACATATCATAGTTATAAGTATGAATGATAATCTGAACAATATACGTACCTTTAACGCTTCATTTTTCCCTTCTATCTTCATACATGAGTCAGTCCTATAAAATGATGTAGCTGAGAATATTGAATTGTGCTTCATAATAATGGAGTAATCAGTAAAATTAAGAAGGATCGTGAAGGAAGATACGAGAGTTATAGATGAGAGGTAGAGATGTGGCCTAATTTTAGATGATGAAACATAAAAGCTAGCACAGAGGGTAAATGAAGTACTCAAAAATATTTTTGACACGTATACTTCAATTTTAATATTTCAACTAGTATAGTACCCCGTGCATACGCACGAGAAAGAGAGGTCGGCGCATATATTTTTACCCAGGATGAAATTAAATATTAAAATAAAAACAACTTTATAGGATTCTACATTTTTGAAAAATAAGAGTTCAATAAGCTAATTCCATAAAGTATAAATCCATACAATATATATTCAATGAAGAGTATATTAGGAAAAATAACTGACACCACTCATTAGAATTTGCTACTTATTAATTTTTATGATTAGATTAAATTTTAAAAATTAAATACTATTCCTAAAAAAGTGAGTGATAGAAAATTTAAGTGAATACAATAAATACTCCGTATTAAAATTAAAGAATGTTAGTTAAATAAGAACTTGCTACTCATTATTAAATTAGTGCTAACATATGAGAGAGAAACTTATTCTGCTCGTTTCTTAGCCGGCTTATGTTGTTATCATGTTATACGGTTTATACCTAAAAGAACTAAATATAAGAAAAGACTGTCCACTTTATTGTTAGTCGGATTATCTTAATCCGGCCATATACCTAAAAGCACTGTGTATGATAGAGAAAATATTCCTTAATTATTAGCTGGTTTATCTTATAATTTTTTTTATACGGGGGGTGGGGGGTTCTAGTGAGAGCCCCTGGTTTTCCCCTTTTTATTATAAATTTATGAGAGCAAATTACAAAAGTTAATGAAGGTAGAAAGCTACGAAATTTAAAGTTAATGCAACAAAAGCGCTAATAAAAATAAATAAAATAAAATAAAATAAAATTCTTCACTCAATTGTTAGCAAGATTATCTTCTAAAAACTAAAAGCACTACATATGAGAGAGAAAAATCTTTCGCTTAACTATTAGCGAGCTTATGTTGTTATATCTAAAAAGACACTCGTTCAATTGTTAGCTGATTTATGTTATACTTACAAACACTACATATGGAAGAGAAAATTTTAACTCTCAACAGTTAGCCGGATTATCTTATATACTTAAAAAGAATTACATATGAGAGAGAAAGTTCTCTCACTCAATCGTTGGCAAGTTTATCTTTTTAGCTTCTTATGCGTAAAAACACTACATATGAGAGAGAGAATTATCACGCTCAATTGTTTAGTCTTGTTATCTTATACTTAAAAGAACTACATATGAGGGAGAAAGTTATTATGCTCAATTGTTAGCAAACTTATCTTCTAATACCTAAAAGCACTGCATATCTAATACCTAAAAGCACTACATATGAGCGATAAAATTCTCCCGCTCAATTGTTAGCAATCTTATCTTCTAATGCCTAAAAGCACTACATATGAAAGATAAAATCCCTCCGCTCAATTATTAGCAAGATTATCTTCTTATACCTAAAACTCTTACATATGAGAGAGAAAGTTTTGCAGCTCAATTGTTAGTCGGCTTACCTCATATCTAAAAACACTACATATGAGAGAGAGAAATTATTGCGCTCAATTGTTAGCTAGATTATCTTGTACTTAAAAGAACTATATATGAGAGATGAAGTTTTTGCGCTCAATTGTTAGCAAGTTTATCTTCAAATAACTAAAAGTAGTACAAATGAGATAGAAAATTCTCCCGCTCATTTATTAGTAAGCTGGTCTTCTACCCAAAAGAACTAATTATGAGAAAGAAAATTATCCTGCTCAATATGTTCTTATTTTCTCGGCATATGAGAAAGAAATTTTGGCCGCTCAATGGTTACCCGGCTTATATATTATTCTTAAAAGCACTCTACATATGAGATAGACAATTATTCCGCTCAATTGTTAGTCAACTTATCGTATACCTAAAAATACTATATATGAGAGAGAAAACTCTTACACATCCTCCAAGAATGTGTTATGATTCACCTAATAACAATTTTATTTCACTGTTTTCCACATCTTCATTACTTAATTACATAATTCCATTGTAATTAACTTTAATTTATGCCATTAGATTGTTAGTTCTTTGAGTTTTTTATTCATTCAGAGTATATCTTTTCAATTGCACGAATTTCTACTATGCAGGTTTATTATTATGAATATTGTGAATTTTTTATTCGCAAGTTTATTTTCATTTGACTTCTTATTGCAGTTGGTAATCTACTATAGTGCTTCTTTCATGGTCCATTGATTTCTGAATAAATAAATTCTTTGTAAGAACCATAAGATTTCATCATTTACGATGTTTTTAATTGGACTGTAATTTGTCTCAGACCAGACCAGACCAGTCTCAGACCAGACCAGACCAGACCAGACCAGACCAGACCAGACCAGTTCATACCAGACCAGACCAGACTTGGATAGTTATAAAAATACAAAGAGACCAGACCAGACCAGACCAGACCAGACCAGACCAGATTAGACCAGACCAGACCAACAAATTACAGACCAAGTAAAAACATCCTTATTAGTAAATCAAGTCTGATTATCTCTCACCTAAAACTATGATACTATAAACATGGTTAAAAACATCATTTAAGTCAAGGCACTATATGATACTCTTATCACTACGTTCATTCAATTATAGAGATCTTTTAAGGAGTAATATTTGATTAATAGAGGGTGCTCATAAGACTATCTCGTTTGTATGTGCATAATTGGAAGTCAACAAAAGTAACTAAATTCAAGTATATTTATATTGTTGAGTCACTTGTTGCATATTAAAAAGATATTATTTAGGAATTGTCTAAAACTCTTTCATAAGTCTATCTCATTCTTTATACTTTTAAAGGTGATTTGATTCACCGAAAACAACAACAACAACAACAACAACAACAACAACAACAACAACAACAACAACAACAATAACAATAACAACAACAATAATACTCCCTTCGTCCCATAAAATTCTTCCCGATTTCACATGGATCGGAGTTTAAGAATGTGTGAATAAAGTGAAAATGTGAGGTTGTGGTTGAGTAAAAAAAAGGTAAATGAATCTTAGCCAATTGCTATATTAGGAATCATCTGACACTCTTTTGTAAGTCTATCTCGATGGTATGTACAAAATTGGAAGTTCGCAATAATAACCAAATTCAAGTTTATTTAGATTTTTGGGGTCATTTACATATCATAAAGATATTATTTCAACATGTTCATTTTTAATGAAAATGATTCCTTAATGAATAGAAGACTATGGTGGAGAAATAAATAAAGCATAGAGATATTTTTCAAGTTTATTTATATTTTCGAGTCATTATAAATTGTTTGTTTTTCTTATACCTAAGAAATGTGATTTTTTAAGATTCTCATTTTTTTTACGTTTAAAAGGTCATTTTTTCAAAAAGACCCTTTTTATTAGCCAATGATCTATTGTTACTTCATGTTCTAATTTTGATATTTAAAACCAGTTTAGTAACATTGAAATTAGCTAAATCGTCCGATTCTTTTGAAATTGATGAAATTCCGACAGAAGTGGTTGAGTTTGTTGAATATATTAATTTATGGAAGAATTTAATTTAAATTATATTTCATTAATGAAGTAAATAAACAATTATATGAGAAGTAGTTAAAAATGATTCTGTACAGTAACTTCAGTCGAATTTGTCAAAAAAAAATCAATAAAGCTAAACTTAAATAGATCAAAGCAGTTTAAAATAAACCAAAAATGATAAATCGATATATTCATATTTGCCTCTTTTTTCTTAAAAATAAAGAATTATAATCGTAGGGTTGATGAATTCAAATTACTCATTGTCTTCGATTTAGACCAACTCAAAACAAATCTAAATAGACCAACTCAAAATTTTATTTTATTAGAACTAATTATTGCACATCAAATCATAAAATACTTTAAGAAAGTTTTCTTAAATAAATTTAGTATTTTTAGATTTTTCCCTTTCGTAGTCTGATTTTGATTTTAGAGACCGTTTAGTAGTACTGAATTTTGTTGAATGTGTTGAAATGGATGAAATTTCGATAAAAGTTGTTGAATTAGTTGAATCTATTGATTTATATATAAATCTAATTTAAAATACTTTTATTAATGAAGTAAAGAAAAATATTATATAAGAAGTAGCTAATAATGAACAGTTACAGTAACTTCATCCAATTCAGAGAGCAAAATAGATTATAAAATGCATATAGATAATTTCAAGCTAATTATAGAGACTGTTAATAAAAAATATTTTTACATATTCAATATTGATCTCATATGAAAGATCAAAAAAAGTTATGAATTTTGATATATTTTTTGTAAAAATTGGAACAAAAATGAAAAAGGTATACCAGTTTAAAGAAAAATTAAGATTTTTTATAGTTTGGGTCCCACCAATGCATCTCTACGGCTGCTCCTTCCTATTCCATGGAGAGTCTCGTCTCGTACATTGAAGCAAAAATGGACACGTGGCATGGCTAGAGCAAAAGAGTGAATTAAGGAGAACTTGACACCTAAGATTCATTAAGGGTAAAATTGTCTTTAGATGAGCTATTTCTTCTCATATATACTAGTATAGTACCCGTGCATACGCACGGGATAGAGCGGTTGGTGCATATATTTTTTACTCATGATCTAATTAAATATTAAAGTAGAAACAACTTTTTAGGATTCTACATTTTCGAAAAAAATTGTAATTCAATCAGCTAATACTTTAAAATATATATTCAATGAAGAGTATATTAGGAAAAATTAATTGACACTACTCATTAGAATTTGCTGCTTATTCATTTCCATGATTAGATTAATTTTAAAATTAAATAATAATTCTAAAAAAGTGAGTACAATAAATATTAAAATCAATGAATATTAGTTAAATAATAACTCCATTCATTAGTAAATTCGTGCTAACATATGTGAGAGAAAATTATTCTGTTCAATTCTTAGTTGGCTTATCTTGCTATATCTAAAACAATTACATATGAGAAAAAAATCTTTCACTCAATTGTTAGCCTTATTATCTTACCTTATACCTAAAAGCACTATGTGTGAGAGAAACAAATATGTTCTTTAATTGTTAGCAAACTTATCTAATACTACAAAGAACAACATATATGATGATATCATCGCTCAATTGTTAGCAACTTTATCTTCTTATAACTAAAAGCACTATATATGAGAGAGAAAATTTTCACTTAATTATTAGCAAGCAAGCTTATCTTGTCATATCTAAATAGACTACATATGAGAGAGAAAGTTTTCTCGTTCAATTATTAGTCGACTTATGTTATACCTAAAAGCACTACATATGGAAGGGTAAATTTTCACGCTCAACGGTTAGCTGGATTATCTTATATACGGAGTACTTAAGAACTACCCGTAAGAGTGAAAGTTCTCTCACTCAATTGCTAGCAAGTTTATCTTCTTAGCTTCTTATGCCTAAAAATACTACATATGAGAGAGAAAGTTATCTTGCTCAATTGTTTATTCTTCTTATCTTATACTCAGAACTACATATGAGGGAGAAAGTTATTCCTCTCAATGGTTAGCAAGCTTATCTTCTACTATGTAATACCTAAAAACACTACATATGAGCAATAAAATTCTCCCGCTCAATTCTCCTTCTCAATTGTTAGCAATCTTATCTTCTAATACCTAAACACACTACATATGAATGAAAAAATCTTCTGATCTAGCTCAATTATTAGTAAGCTTATCTTTTTTTATATCTAAAACTCTTACATATGAGAGAGAAAGTTCTCGAGCTCAATTGTTAGCTGGCTTACCTCATACCAAAAAACACTACATATGAGGGAGAGAAATTATTTTGCTCAATTGTTAGCTGGATTATTTTATACCTAAAAGAAATATATATGAGAGATAAAGTTCTTTTGCTCAATTGTTAGCAAGTTTATCTTCTAATAACTAAAAGTAGTACATATGAGATAGAAAATTCTCCCGCTCAATTGTTAGCCGGCTTGTCTTATACCCAAAAGCACTATATATGATACAAAAAATCCTCTCTCAATTGTTAGTTGGATTATGTTATAGTTAAAATAACTGCTTGTTGAGAGAGAGAGAAATATCTTGTTCAATTGTTAAGACGATTTATACCTAAAAGCGCCACATATGAAAGAACAAATTTTTCCGCTCGATTGTTAGTTGACTTATATTACTATCTTACTGAAAAGCACTACAAATGAGAGACAAAGTTATCCTGCTCAAGTGTTAGCCAACTTATCTTATACCTAAAAACATTACATATGATAGAGAAATTTTGGCCGCTCAATTGTTAGTCGACTTATCGATCTTATACTTAAAAACACTACAAATGAGAGAGAAACTTATTCCGCTCAGTTCTCATCCAACTTATCTTATACCTAAAAACATTATATATAAGAGAGAAAACTATCCCGCATCCTTAAAGTTGTAACCTCACTCAGTGTTGCATTTACTATTCACCTGATTCCTTGAAATTGATGAAATTTTGACAGAAGTGACTGAATTGATTGAAATTGATTCTTTTGATTTATGGATGAATTTAGTTCAAATTATATATTATTAATGAAGTAAATAAAAGATTATAGGAAAAGTGGTTAAAAATTATTATGTACAGTAATTTCAGCCAAATAAGTCAATTTTTTTTTATAAAATTAAACTTAAATAGATCAAAGCACTTAAAAAACCAAAAATGATGAATATATATTTTCATATTTGCCCCTTTTTCCTTAAACATAAAGAATAATAAATTGAAATAAATTTAGAAGTTTTGTTTTATTAGCACTCGATGTGTTTATCATTTCAATTTGCTAATTTTATATATTCTCGAGTGACATTATAACAGGAAGAAATATGGTTTGTAATAGTTTTATAGTTTAATGAAGGGAGTATAATAGAAAAATGAAAATAACATTAGAGTTTTATTAATCGTAGTGTTGAAGAATTCAAATCATTTATTGTCTTCCATTTAGACCAACTCAAAACAGAAAAAAATAGACCAACTTAAATTTTATTATTAGAACTAATTAGATTTTCATTTGCGGATTTTTTATATATCAAACCAGTGCACATCAAATTATAAAATACTTTAAGAAAGTTTTCTTAAATAAATTTTAATATTTTTATATTTTTCCTTCCATGGTCTGATTTTAATTTTAAAGACCGTTTAGAAGTACTGAAATTAGTTGAAACTGTTGAAATGGATGAAATTCTGAGAGAAGAGGTTGAATTAGTTGAATCTTCTGGTGTATGGATACATTTAATTTAAATTACTTTTATTAATTAAATAAAGAAAAACATTATCTGAATTTTAAGCATAATTATAGAGATTGTTAATAAATTATATTTTGATATATTCAAAATTGATCTCATATGTAAGATCACAAAAAATTATGAGTTTTGATTTATTTTTTTGTAGAAATTGGATTAAAAATGAAACAGTTTTAACACTTTAAAGAAAAACATTACTCTCTCTGTCCCTAAAAGAAGTTTCATTTCGCTTATCGATGGTCAACTTAAATCACTCTTAAACTCTTACTTTTTATATCAAAATTTTATAAAAGTTGAATTATTTTTTGCAGGCTTTGTAGCGGGTTTAATGTAGTTTCTGAATATGTAAATTTTTTTTACTAAAAATAATCCGAGTTTTCACAGGGAACATTTAACTTTATCGTCGGTCAACCTTCGTAATCCGCAATTGGAACAACATTTAGGGACAGAGGGAGTATATCAAATGTAGCTAAAAATGATCACTTACAATAACTTCCCCAATTCAGAGAGCAAAATAGATCTAAAAAAGTCTATAAATAATTTTAAGCATAATTATAGAGACCGTTAATAAATTATATTTTTATATATTCAATATTGACCTCATATGAAAGATCACAAAAGTTTATGAATTTTGATATATTTTTTGTAAAAATCGGATAAAAATGTCTTAAAAGGCACATGTACCACTGAATTAGTACCCGTGCATACGCACGGGAAGAAGCAGTCGATGCATATATTTTATTTATGATTTAATTAAATATTAAAACTAAAAAAAAAAACATTTTATATTTCTACATTTTCGATGAAGAGTATATTAAGGAAAGTTAACAGACACCACTCATTAGAATTTGCTACTTAATAATTTTCATGATTATAATAAATACTACGTATTAAAATTAATACTACTCTAAAAAAGTGGTTACAATAAGTTAGTGACATGAAGTGAATACAATAAATATTAAAATTAATGATATTACTTAAATAGTGATTTGTTACTCATTGGTTAAATTAGTGCTAACATATGAAAGAAAAAATTACCTTGCTAAATTGTTAGATGATGTTTTATCTTATAAGTAAAAGAGCTAAGTATGTATATGAGACATAATTCGCCCACTCAATTGTTAGCCAACTGGCTTATCTTATACGTTGTATTAGAAGAAACTCTTCCGCTCAATTTTTAGCCATATTATCTTCTTATACATTGTATTAGAAGAAAATCTTCCGCTCATAAGTAAGGTCTACTTATGAGAGAAGAAACTCACCCGCTCAATTTTTAGCCATATTATCTTCTTATATACCTAAAAGCACTGCATATCGGAGAGAAAACTTTCCACTCAATTGTTAGTCAGATGATCATACTAAAAAGAAAAAATATGAGAGATAAAGTTATTTCTCTCAATTGTTAGGAATGTTATCTTCTTATTTTCATATACTTAAACACAGTACATATGAGAGAGGAAATTATCTTGTTCAATTGTGAGCCGACTTATCTTATATTGATACTTAAAAGAACTACGTTTGAGAGAAAAAATTATCCCGATCAATTGTTAGTAAACTTATTTCTAATCTTCTAATACTTAAAAACACTACATATGAGAGAGAAAATTATCCCGCTCAATTGTTAGCAAGCTTATGTGGTAATACCTAGAAGCACTACATATGAGAGACAAAATTTTCCCGCTCAATTGTTGGTAAGTTTATCTTCTTTAACCTAAAATCACTACACACGAGAGAAAAAATAACGCTCAATTGTTAGCCGGCTTATCTTCTAACTGATGTAATACCTAAAAGCACTACATATGAGAGAGAAAATTCTCCCGCTCAATTGTTAGCAAGCTAATGTGGTGGTACCTAGAAGCACTACATATAAGAGATAAAATTCTCATGCTCAATTGTTAGAAAGTTTATCTTCTTTAACCTAAAATCACTACACATCTAATACCTAAAAACACTACATATGAGAGAGAAAATACCCCCGCTCAATTGTTAGCAAGCTAATGCATGTGGTGTACTTAGAAGCACTACATATGAGAGATAAAATTTTCATGCTCAATTGTTAGAAAGTTTATCTTCTTTAACTTAAAATCAGTACACATGAGAGAGAAAATAGCGCTCAATTGTCAGCCCTCGATAGCATTTCAAAAAAACGGTCAATTCTTGCACGCCGAGAGGTTATGCACCATTCAGTTTCCTCCAAAAATTATTTGATGTAAGTGTTGTTCCTGATCTTCCACATCCTCATTACTTAATTACATAATTCCGTTTTTAATTTACTTTATAATGTTAGATTGTTAAGACTTTGATTTTTTTGTTCATACCGAGTACGAAGTATATCTAATACCTAAAAACACTACATATGAGAGAGAAAATACTCCCGCTCAATTGTTAGCAAGCTAATGTGGTGTACTTAGAAGCACTACATATGAGAGATAAAATTTTCATGCTCAATTGTTAGAAAGTTTATCTTCTTTAACTTAAAATCAGTACACATGAGAGAGAAAATAGCGCTCAATTGTCAGCCCTCGATAGCATTTCAAAAAAACGGTCAATTCTTGCACGCCGAGAGGTTATGCACCATTCAGTTTCCTCTAAAAATTATTTGATGTAAGTGTTGTTCCTGATCTTCCACATCCTCATTACTTAATTACATAATTCCGTTTTTAATTTACTTTATAATGTTAGATTGTTAAGACTTTGATTTTTTTGTTCATACCGAGTACGAAGTATATCTTAACAAATGGAAGAACTTCTGCTTTATAGGTTTATTATTATGAGCCCCTTTGGCGTCCTTGTACATTTTAAATATAATTTTCCATAAACAACATAATTAGCAAACCAGTCATTTTAGCCAAAACTTCATAAATTATATTTCAGCGGAACAACCGATCTAGTCAATTTCAGTTTTACCAAACGAACGTTATGAATAGTATGAACTTTTGATTTGATCGATTCACATGTAAAATTTCTCGTCCTACTAATTGTGTGATCTTTTATTACATTATGGACATTGTTTAAAAAAATGATATGCCCGACCTCTAAAAATACTACTTTAAGGAAGGTAATGCATATAATGTATATATGACTTTATTTAGCAAGTTTGACATTATTTTTTAAACTCTATTTCCTGAAATCATTACACATGAGATAGATAATTTTCTCTCACTCAATTGTTAATCGACTTATCTTATACCTAAAATTTTCTCCTCAATTCTATAAGAACCATATCATTTTGTCATTCATTGGTAAATCAACTTTGATTCTCTCTCACCAAAACTATGATACTATGAACATGACTAAAAATATGATTTGAAGTCAAGGAATTATATGGTACTCTTTCTATGACTATGTACATTATAGAGATCTTTTCGGGAATAATATTTGATCAATAGAGCATGCTCATAAGTCTGTCTCGTTTGTATGTACAAAATTGAAAGTTCACAATAGTAATCAAATTCAGTATATTTGTAGCTTTGAATCACATACATGTTACTATCATAGAGATATTATTTCAACATGTTGATTTTTAATTATGAAATGTGATTTTTCAAGATTCTCATTTTTTATTGTTAAGAAATCCTTTTTTCAAAAAGCCCCTTTTTATTACCCACTGATCTATTGTTTCTTTCATGTTCTAATTTTGATACTTAGAGCCGGTTTAGTAACACTGAAATTGGCCGGCTAAATTGTCTCGTCCTTTTGAAATTGATGAAATTCTCATAAAAATGCCTGAATTGGTTGAAATTGATTCTTTAGATTTATGGATGAATTTAATTTAGATTATACTCCCTCCGTCCCCCTAAGTTTGGGACGGAGGGGTGTGGTGTGGTTTTTAAGAAAAAGTGGAATTGTGTGGTTGGTATTGAATTGATAAAGTGTACATAAAGTAAGAATGAATTCTAACCACTCAAATGTTACCATATATGGTATGAGACAAACTTAGTGGGACAGACGAAAAATGTAAAACGGGACAAACTTAGGGGGACGGAGGGAGTATTTCATTAATGAAGTATATAAAAAATTATATGAAAAGCGGTTGAATTAGTTGAATCTATTGGTTTATAGATAAATTTAATTTAAAATAATTTTATTAATAAAATTAAGAAAAACATTATATGAAAAGTAGCTAAAAAGATCACATACAGTAACTTCCTTTATTGAGACAACAAAATAGATCATAAATTCAATATAGATAGTTATAAGCATAATTATAGGGATCGTTAATAAATTATATTTGTATATATTCAATATTGATCTCATATGAAAGATCACAAAAAATTATGAATTTTGATATGATTTTTGTAAAAATTGGAACAAAAATGAAAAAGTTATAATACTTTAAAAAAATTGGGGTTTTTTATTGGTTGGGCCCCACCAACTGAAAATCCCACGGCTGCTCCCCTTCCATTTCAATTGGAGAATTCGTTTTTTGGAGTGAAAAAAGCCATGTGTCATTTTTATAGAAAATGAGAGAATTGTGGAGAGTTTGACACATAGGATTAATGAAGGGTAAAATAGTATTTTTATGAGCTATTTCTTTTCTTATATATAAATAGATAGATAGATTCAAAAATATTGACTACTTGACCTGTTGACCATTGGAATGGGAATATATACAAGTTTTTCTTTTACTTCATTTTTGGAATTTACCTTCTGATTAGCTACAAGCAAACCACTGCACATTTTTACAAATATGTTGATAGCAGTTTATTTTCTTCATCACGGACCACAAGAAAACAAATATGATCTGCCCAAGAGGCAACGGTTCACTTTATCTTATTACTCTGTATTAAAAAAAAACTGGGGATTAAGGAAGTATATCCCGTTTAGTATAGTTCTAGTCAATGCATACATAGATTGATATGAAAAAGGTTGATATGAAAATTATTTGAACTCCTCCCCAATTTTCTTTGCATATCATCTAATTATATGATTCATACACTTTAATACGGAGTACAAGTTAATGACAGATTAACTATTTAAGAATAACATATAGACACATACCTTGATACCTATCTATTTTGTCTATAAATTTTGTTTTGCAACAATATGAACAAAATGACAAGAGTGTTTCGGTAGTGGTCGACCTCACGGTATTATAGTTATATGATGTCATTTTTGAGTCAACAAGGAACCATCCTATATAATAAAATAAAATAAAATAAAATAAAATAAAACTTCTTCTGATTATAAGAATTGAATATCATATATCTTTAATAGCCGAATCATATTTATCAATAATGATCAAGACGGGAAACGGCTATGTGTGTAGAATGATAGACATCGACCACATGTTCACTAATCTATGCATATTATTTATCACCTACATATATGTATCATATAAACTGCATACGTGCATGGATGTGTATATATCCACATGTCACAATTTGTTGTATCTTGCAAACATAAACGAGTCTTATAATTGTATGCATATACACATGCATATACAGGTTTATAAGATTATTTGATAATAATCTCAATTTTGATAACAATTATAGCGCTCTAGTTCTCACTATTGAAATTGAAATCTGTTATGATATTTACATTTATTTATATATTGAAGATATGGATCACTCAAGTGATAAAGAATTATGTCTGATAGACAGCGCTACAACGCACACCATTTTGAGAAATAAAATATATTTTTCTCAAATGACTTTAGTTGAGGCTAAAGTCAATACAATATCAGGTGTTGCGAAGCTCCTTGAAGGCTCTGGGAAAGCATATGTGATACTCCCTAATGGGACAAAAATACTTATAAATGACGCTTTATACTCCAGCTAATCGCGGAGAAATTTATTAAGCTTTAAAAATATGCGTCAAAATGGTTATCACATAGAAACCATGAATGAAAACCAAAAGGAATATATTTGTCTAACGACAACTAAATCTGGCACTAAATGTATTTGTGAAAAAATGTCAGTTTATTCCTCAGGACTATATTTCACTCATATTAGTCCATTTGAAATAAATTCGGTTTCTAACACAAAGTTAGATGATCAGAAAACATTCATGTTGTGGCATGACCGTTTAGGTCACCCAGGCCAAGTAATGATGTATAAAATCATTAAGACTTCACTTGGACACCCATTAAAGAATATGAGGGTTCCATTATCAAATGATTTTCCTTGTAAGACCTTGCAAAATGATCATCAGGGCTTCTATGACCAAAATTGCAACTGAATCACCTGCATTTTTAGAAAGGATTCAAAGAGATATTTGTGGGCCGATAGCTAGCCCCACCATGTGGACCATTTCGATATTTTATGGTGTTGATTGATGCTTCAACACGTTGGTCACATGTTAGTCTTTTATCGACTAGAAATTTAGCATTTGCTAAACTCCTCGCTCAAATTATACGATTAAGAGCTCACTTTCCGGATCATTCTATAACAGGAATCCGACTTGATAATGGAGGAGAATTTACTTCCCAATCATTTAACGACTATTGTATGTCGATTGGAATTGATGTGGAGCACCCTGTTGCTCATGTCCATACACAAAATGGTCTTGTTGAATCTTTGATTAAACGATTACAATTAATCGCTAGACCATTATTAATGAAGTGTAATTTACCTTCATCAGCTTGGGGACATGCTATTTTACATGCAGCAAATTTAATTCGGCTTAGACCGACTGCGTATCATGAATATTCCCCAATGCAATTAGTTACTGGACAAGAGCCAAACTTAGCACATATAAAAATATTTGGTTGTGTTATTTATGTTGCGATTGCTCCACCTCATCGTACAAAAAATGGGTCCTCAAAGAAGGTTGGGAATTTATGTTGGATTTGAATCTCCCTCAATAATCAAATATCTTGAACCGATGACTGGTGACTTATTCACCGCACGGTTCGCTGACTGTCATTTCAATGAGACAGTATTCCCAACCTTAGGGGGAGAAACTAATAAATCGGACCCAAGTATGAAAGAAATAACATGGAATGCAACAGGATTATCACACCTTGATTCTAGATCAAATATATGTGAGCAAGAGGTGCAAAAGATAATTCATTTACAAAATGTTGCAAATCCGTTGCCTGATGCATTCACAGATACAAAGAAAGTGACAAAGTCACATATTCCTGCTATGAATGTCCCTGCCAGAATTGAAATTCCAGCGGAGAATTCTGAAAAATCTCTCGCAAATGATTCTTCTATACGCAAAAAGCGTGGCAGGCCACTTGGATCAAAAGACATAAAACCAAGAAAGACTAAAAGGCAGGAATTGATCTGTGATGTCAAAGATGTTCATCCTTCTGAACAAGAAAATGAACAATTTGAAAATACTGGCATAGAAAATGATATTGACAAAACAAACATCTCAAATAATGATCCAACTTCCTTAAATGAGGAAGATATTCTAGATATTGATAGAAACGTTGATAATTATGAAATTTCAATAAACTACGTTTCTACTGGAATGCAATTGAATCGAAAAGATATTGATATTAATGAGATATTTGTCTATGCCGTTGCCACGAATGTAATGAACGAAAACAATGACAATGAGCCAACATCAATTGAAGAATGTCGGAAACGACAAGATTGGCCAAAATGGAATGAAGCTATTCAGGCTGAACTAAAATCACTTGAAAAACGTGATGTTTTTGGACCGATAGTCCCTACGCCAAAAGGCGTAAAACCTGTGGGTTTTAAATGGGTATTTGTGCGTAAACGCAATGAGAAAAATGAAATTGTTAGATATAAAGCCTGACTTGTTGCCCAAGGTTTTTCTCAAATGCCGGGAATCGATTATGAAGAAACCTATTCTCCAGTAGTTGATGCAACTACATTAAGATTTCTCATTGGCATGTCTGTTTTTGAAAGGCTGCAAATGCGCCTAATGGATGTAGTGACCGCTTATCTATATGGTTCACTTGATACAGACATTTACATGAAAATTCCCGGTGGATTTAAAATGCCTGAAGCTTATAGCTCGAAACCTCGAGACATGTTTTCCATTAAATTACAAAAGTCATTGTATGGACTAAAACAATCTGGACGAATGTGGTATAATCGTCTCAGTGAATACCTTCTCAAAGAAGGATATAAGAATGATCCGATTAGTCCATGTGTTTTCATTCGGCGATCAAATTCGGGATTCGCCATAATTGCAGTATATGTTGATGACTTAAATATTATTGGAACTCCCGATGAAATTGAAAATACTGCAAAATATCTTATGAAAGAATTTGAAATGAAAGATCTCGGGAGAACCAAATTTTGTCTCGGACTTCAAATTGAGCATTTGAAGAATGGAATTTTCATCCACCAATCCAATTACACCGAGAAAGTGTTGAAGAGATTTTATATGGACAAAGCTCATCCTTTGACTTCACCAATGGTCATTCGATCTCTCAACATACACGATGATCCATTCCGTCCCCGAGAAGACGACGAAGATATACTCGGTCCCGAAGTACCATATCTGAGTGCTATCGGAGATCTAATGTATTTAGCTAATAATACTAGACCAGATATTGCATTTTCTGTAAATTGATTAGCTAGGTACAGCTCATGTCCAACAAGGCGTCATTGGAACGGGATCAAGCACATATTCCGTTATCTCCGTGGTACAGTTGATCTTGGCTTATTCTTCCACAAAGACGCAAAAGCCTCTTTAATCGGATATGCAGACGCCAGATATTTATCAGATCCTCAAAAGGCGAAATCACAAACCGGAATGTGTGTGGCTGCGATCTATGATTCAACACATCCAAGATGAATGTGGTATGAAAGCTATTAGTTGTCACCCGACTGTGATCTATGATGTGAGTTTTCTCGCACTTAAAATAGTTGTAGAAAAGTGGTTGAAAGTACGAGTATCGTCTCCACAGGGACGGACAAAAGGGAATTAAAGATTAACTAAATTCAGCGATTAAACAGAAATAAATAAATTAAAATGCGATGTGCGAGATTGATTGATTGAATTAAAATTAAAACTAATGCTAATGAGCGATAAAAACAAAAGATTGGTTTCTTCTCAATTAACGACGAAGGGAACAGGGATTGATTCCGGGGTAACCAGATTTCTGGCAGATCAGGCCTAATTACATGAATTTAATTTAATTGAGCCTAGCTAATCATTACTAAGTTCTTACCGCTCTCGCGGCGTAGAGTACAATAATTTAGGGGACCAGGCTGATCTCTCATGCGACAGGATCCTAAATTATTGCCAAGACGAGCGAGCTTACGGCCCTTAATCGCTACTAATCTCTTAGCGAACGATTAAGTGTGTGTGAATGTGTCCTAGAACAAATTAGATCTCTCTTAATTCATTCTACATGCAATTGTAATTCTAGCTGCAGTCTAGGTTACAAGAGATATCAATTAAATTATTCAAACACAAATTAAACGGCATTCATGCAATTAAACCGACAAGAATCTAGCCATCATTCATGATTAACCCCTTCATCAACCCCAAATCCCTAATTAAACTACTCACAATTCATAATTGAAAAATCAACAGAATTGGGATGAATAGAAATAATTGTCATTAATTAAAAAGATGAACTTACAAATAATCCCAGGGTCTTGGAAGAAAATAGCGTAAAAACGGTGTTAAATTCGTCCCTAGGCCTCTCCGTAATGTTCGTAACCCCAAATCGGGGTTATGGAGGCCTTATTTATAGAAAACAGGAAATTTGGATCGATTTAGGACAAATCGCGGCCAGGCACGGTGCCAGGCACGATCGTGCCTGCGACCGTGCCTGCGGAAGAGACGCGCAAAAATTAAGCAGACACGATCGTGCCTGCACCGGACACGATCGTGTCTGGCTGCCAGTAGCTTCACGTTGATTTAGATGGCAGGCACGATCGTGTCTGACCTAGGCACGGCCGTGCCTGCCCTTTTCTTCACCATTTTTCTTCGTTTCTCGTTCCGAATGCTCCCGAATGCCTACGAGGTCGATCCAAATGCTCTTTCTTCACCAGAATTTCGTCGTGAATCTCCCAGTGGCCTCCAAATCTTCCAAATCTTTCTCGAATGTCTTCAAATCCTTCCCGAATGCCTCTCAAGCGCCGATTGCCGGACTCTAACTTCTTCAAATCAACTCCAAATGCTATGAAACTCGATCCAACGCCTGTTAAACACAACTTGAGCCAAAATTGAGACTTGCAACGCCTTAAAGCCAGGAAAATCATCAAAATCCGACCCGAACACGCATCAAATGCGTGTCTAAATACGGACTTATCAGACTCCCCCACACTTAAGCTTTTGCTTGTCCTCAAGCAAATCGAACAACGGGACTTACGATAATCACCACACAGAATTTAAAATAGTTAGCATACACACGTAGTTAAAGGGATATTCACAGGACAGACAGTTTAAATCAAGAAAATTCTTCTTTAAACTACGCCTTTGTACTCAAGCTAAACTATTTGACACAATTATTCACGACATCCTCAAAGTAATGACAGCCTACACAAATAAGCTAGCTACTGATCAGAAGGACTTGTGAATTTGATGGTGAATGGTTAATGATAAAAGTCCCTTTATTTTGAGAGATAGGAATATTCTAACAAAGACTTAATGTATTCAGGAACTTCAGGGCTATTCTTAGGAATAAGGAACTCAGTAGGCCACAATTTTAGGAACAATCATCTAAATCTCTGCAAAGAGTAGACATGGTGTACAACTAAGCTAAACCGTCTCGGCACATTTGTGCTTCGACGTATACTTGAAGTACGCGGAGGACTAAAGCTAATTTTTCAATAGCCTCCAAGTTCATTAATTTAGTTTAGTTTTCCTTGTCATGTTGGCACGAGAACGCCGTTTCTTTCGAAAGATACCCAAGTCTCATCTTACGCTTTTTGACCGGGGCTCCCATTCTCTTTTTCGAAAAGTAAGAGGTCTAGCTATATTAATTTTTCACCTTTCGGATTCTCACTAGACATTACCCCATTCTAATCTCGGCCTCACCAAGGAAAAATAGCGATTTAAGTTTATTAATTTTAGAGTGAATCCATGCCTACAATGCAATCCTCGAAAGTATCATATTCCTAAAAAAAAAATGACTGCTCTTACCCCATTTGGGGCGTAGGAAAAGTGCCAAAAATGGCTCCTACACAAATTCCCTAAACTTAGCAAATTAATCCCTTAATTCCCTAAACATCAAGACTAAGTTAGAAATATTCACGGGTAAGGAAACAGGCCATTTGGCTATGGGGCTAAATTAATTGGGTAAACAAAGAATGGTCGGCTCAAAATGGCTTCTCCTAAAGGGTCTTATTCAGGTGAGGTAGATGATTAATGGAAAATTCAATGGGTGACTAATGCCTTCCTCCTCTCAACAACTAGATTATAGTGCAAGCAATTTAAGCCAAAACACTTCAAAGATGTTCTAAAAGCATAGTCAAAACGCTAGCCAGCTCACAAAGACACAGTTTAAAGAAAAATTTTCAAAAATTTTGCATGAATTTCTTATGAATATACAACTAACACCTGCGCATGCTAACTCTAATAAATTTCATGTAACAACCACTGCCCGAATGCCCAATTCACTCCCCCACACTTTAAACTTTGGCATCGTCCTCGATGACCAAATATGCATTATGTACTAGGGGTAAAGAGGAAAGGGTCACGCGTGCTCAAAATTAACTCAAGTTAACATTACGCATCAAGTTCAAATAATCATGGAAACTCCCCTATGGCGTTGGTCAGTCAGGAACAGAACTGAGTCTTGATTCGCACGAACACATTCATCCACTAAGCTGCAACAAATCATGAACACCAAGCAAAGCACAAAATAAAGAGTTAATGTAAAAGAGTGAGAGTGTGAGTGTGATAGTGTTTACGGTACAGTCATCCAACAGTAAAAATGATACAGATGCTAGCAGAGGACAGTCTAAATAACATCTAATACTCGGGAGGGGGTGGAGGTGGGTAGGCATCGAAGAATGAACTCCAGCTAGTCTCCATAGAGGTGAGTCTCTCGTCAATCCGGGTATACTGAGACTGGAGCTGTGAATAGTGGAGTGCCTGGTCCTCCCTCATCTCTCTGTAAAAGTCCTGCTGCTCGAAGCGCATCTGATCGAACCGCTCATGCTGCTCAGCGGACAATTGCCGATAGACGGCATCCTGATGCGCATGCATCCCCGCCCAAGAATCCGGAAAAGCTGTGCCGTAGGGGGTGCATCATATGAAGCCTCGTGAGCAGCCTCCTCCATCTCTACCTCATCATCATCATCAACGTCATCATCATCATCATCATCATCATCAGCTCGCTGTCCTCCTCCTCCTGCTGGTGCTGCCGGCTGTGCTCTCCTCCTCGCCACGCCAGTGTTGACCTCGGGAAGCCGGGTCAATGCAGCAAAACTAGAGCTCTCCTCCATCCTCTGAAAGTGGTCCCCGAATCCCATCCTAGTCAACAGTCTCGTAATGAATGGGCCAACATATATGGCCTTGATGTGGTTCGTGGCTTGGCGGTGGAGGAGTTTGGCTATGAGATAGCCCATGTGGGGCTTGCAGTTGTGGATCATACAATATAAGCAGAAGAGGTCCGTCTGAGTGACCTTACCGGCAACCTCGGCCTTGCCGGTGATGGTGGAGGAAAGGAGTGCGTGTATAATGCGGTACTGGCGGGGGTAAAGTAGGGTGCTAGGGGACTTCTTCGGTGTGTAGGTCCCGCCATCTCGCGTAATCGACTCCCAGAATGCCTGGCGGTCGACGCCTGGGGGAAAGTCTGTCAAAGTAGCCTCGTGCTGGCCGTTATCCTCGATCCCCATAAAACCCAAATGATAGCGCACCTCCGCCATGGAGATGGCATGATCCTCCTCGAATGCCCGGAACTTGATGACGGGCCTATGGTTGTCATCAATGGGGATGACCTTCGGCATCTTGAATGTCGCTAGCACCTCGCAAGTAATCTCTCTATATGTGATATCACGGATCCCAAAGAATAAGTGTCTCCACCACCCCCGTCTCAAAAGGAACATCACGTCATCTCTCACTCCTGCTGCCGTGAGAGAGTCCTCATCCGGAAAGTAGAATGTGCCCATAGGCTTTTGCAGCAGCTCCGTATGCTTCAGTTCGTCCCGCAGTTGCGGGAACCTGGGCTGGTACCGGCTGGTGTTGCCTCGGCTAGAGCCGGCACCTCCACCCCTAGTGTGCTTTTGCCTCGGTGCCATCTGTCAAAACAAATCAAAACAAGAATTCCAACGGGGCTTCGAAATGTTAGAACAAATTTTCAAAGTACAGCAATGGCCCCGTCAGCAATTACTCAGGCAAAAATATCATCTTAGTAGAACAAACCCAAGTTTAACCAGAATAGTTGAAAAGTTTGAATTTTTATCAAAGAAGAGTTCTTTGAATAAAAGTTCAAATTTTCAACGACACACGGTATAAACAAGGTCACAAGAAAGCGTATTCATCACAAGCACAAAAGAATTAGAGAGATAATTTAAGTAGGGAAGAACTCAATTCTCAATTTAGACAAAGTTTGGCCTAAAATTTGGGAATTTATGCTCAAATTGACTCAACAACAAGGTTTCGACATCACAATCAACAATTCGATTCTTAATTCAAGCAAGAAGCACAAAATCCCCAAATTTTTCTCACATTCATCAATTTTCAACCCTAAATTGGCTAAATTAGCTCAAAAATTAGGGATTTCATTCAAAAGAGGCAAATTCATCAACAAAGAACATCCAAAACATCAATTCAAGCCTCAATTAACACAAAGAAATCACAATCCCTAAGATTCGAGCACATGCAAATTCGGACCTAAAAGCTTCAAACCATTAATGGAGAAAGAAGAAGGGGAAGGGAGGAGAAGAGAGGTACCTTGAGTGAGGAGAGAAGAGAAGAAGGAGGCGAGTGTGTCGGACGTCGATGGCGTGGAGGTCGCCGGTGGTGCGCGGTGGGCTTCGGCGGTTCGGCGGTGGGTCTCGGTGGTTGGTTCGCGTCGAGGGAGACGATGGGGTAGTCTAATATTCTGGTCGCGTAAGGGGAAGGGGGGAGAAGGGCTGGGGTATTGTTATTTAGTCGCGGGGGTATATGCGTCAAATTGCCCAGGCACGATCGTGCCTAGGCCAGACACGATCGTGTCTGGGAGGCAGTGGGCTTTGTTCCTTTCGCGCCCCAGGCACGATCGTGCCTCCAGCCAGACACGATCGTGTCTGGGAGGCAGTAGCTTCGCGTGAATTTCCCCTTCTGCAGGCACGGCGTGCCTGCCCAGGCACGACCGTGCCTGACAAAAATCGATATTTTTTTTTTTTTTATTTTTTTATTATTATTATTATTTTTTTTTTTTTTTGTGGTTTTTGTGGGTTTTTTGAAAAGCGACAAAACTAAACTACTGAAACACAAATTAAGCTCGGGTTGCCTCCCGAGAAGCGCTATTTTTAACGTCGTTTGCCCGACGCAACTACGCACTCATCTCTCTATATTCGTGACAAAGGTCACTTCACGCTCGCGTTCTAGCGGTCCTCCGTAGTATTTCTTCAGGTGATGACCGTTAACTTTAAAACGGCCCTTCTCAGGATGATCAATCTCAACAGTTCCATATGGAAAAACTTCGCTCACTACAAAAGGACCGGACCATCTAGACTTCAATTTTCCTTTAAAAATCTTCATTCGGGGATTGAATAGCAGAACTTGATCCCCCTTACAAAACTCTTTTCCCTGCTTAATGTGCCGATCATGATAGGCTTTGGTACGCTCCTTGCTAATTTTAGAGTTCTCATAGGCCATAAGCCTCCACTCATCCAACTCGTTGAGCTTCCAAAGCCGTTCACGACCCGCCAAAGACAAATCCTTATTCAGTGTTTTCAAGGCCCAGTATGCCTTATGCTCAATCTCTACCGGAAGGTGGCACGCCTTCCCATAAACCAAGTGAAATGGAGTAGTGCCAATGGGTGTCTTATACGCTGTACGCAGTGCCCACAGCGCATCATCTAGCTTATCAGACCAATCCTTCCTATGGGTCTCAACAGTCTTCTCAAGGATGGTCTTAATGTCCCTATTCGAGTTCTCAACTTGGCCACTAGTTTGAGGGTGATAAGGGACGCCCCCTTTATGAGTGACCCCGTACTTTCCCAGAAGGCGAGTCATCGGATCATTCCTAAAGTGGGTACCCCTGTCACTTATCAAAACTCGTGGCACTCCAAACCTAGAAAACAACTTCTTCAGAAAACGAATTACAACTCTAGCATCATTAGTGGGCAGAGCTTCAGCCTCAACCCACTTGGAGACATAATCCACTGCAACCAGAATGAATTTATTACCTTTAGAACCCGGGAACGGCCCCATGAAGTCAATGCCCCAAACATCAAATACCTCACAAGCCAATATAAAATTCTGGGGCATCTCATCCCTCTTGGTAACCGGCCCGGTGCGTTGACACCTGTCACATTCCTGCACAAACGTTAGAGCATCTTTAAACAAAGTGGGCCAGAAGAAACCACATTCCAATACCTTACGAGCTGTCCGGTTAAAAGAATAGTGTCCCCCAGTCGGTCCGGAGTGACAATGTTTGAGAATTTCAACTCCTTCACTCAGGGGAACACATCTTCTAACAATCTGATCAGCACAAATACGAAACAAATATGGTTCCTCCCAGAAATAGTACTTCAAATCAGCAAAAAATTTCCTTCGTTGATGAGGTGTATAATCAGAAGGAACAACACCCCCAACAAGATAGTTGGCGATGTCAGAAAACCAAGGTACCTCATCAACGATCCTCAACAGTCTCTCATCAGGAAAAGTACCCTCAATATCTCTCTCACTTAGGGAATCAAGAAAGGGGTTTTCTAACCTACTCAAGTGATCAGCCGCTAAATTCTCAGCCCCTTTCTTATCCCTAATCTCAATATCAAACTCCTGGAGTAGTAATATCCACCGAATCAATCTAGGCTTAGCATCCACTTTTTGCATCAAATATTTAAGAGCAGAATGATCGGTGAATATCACTACCTTAGACAAAATCAAATAAGGACGAAACTTGTCAAGAGCAAACACAACAGCAAGCAATTCTTTCTCGGTGGTAGTGTAGTTTTCTTGGGCACTATCGAGAGTTTTTGAGGCATAAGAAATAAGCTGAAAATGTTTATCTCGACGCTGCCCAAGAACGGCTCCTACTGCAAAATCACTAGCATCACACATAATCTCAAAAGGCAAAGACCAGTCAGGAGCTACTACCACCGGTGCCTTGACCAGTTTCTCCTTCAAACACTCAAAAGCCTCTAAACACTCCTTTGAGAAGTCAAACGGTGTGTCCTTCTCAAGGAGCTTAGTCATGGGTCGGGCTAACTTAGAAAAGTCCTGGATGAACCTACGGTAAAAACCTGCGTGGCCTAGAAAACTCCTAATGGCACGGACTGAAGTAGGGGGAGGTAGTTTAGAAATCACATCAACTTTAGCCGGATCAACCTCAATCCCCCTACTTGAAATCTTATGCCCTAGGACCACTCCCTCACTAACCATGAAGTGGCACTTCTCCCAGTTAAGCACCAAATTCACCTCTCGACACCTAACCAGGACTTTCTTCAAGTTCTCTAAGCACTCATCAAAAGTATCACCATACACAGAAAAGTCATCCATAAAAACCTCCATAAACTTCCCAATGAAATCCCCAAAAATAGCAAGCATGCATCTCATAAAGGTAGCAGGGGCATTACATAATCCAAACGCCATCCTCCGATAAGCAAAGGTACCGAATGGACATGTAAAAGTGGTCTTATCCTGGTCCTCGGGGGCTATGGGGATCTGGAAGTATCCCGACATCCCGTCAAGGAAACAGTAAAATTTATGCCCTGCTAGCCTCTCTAAAATCTGATCAATGAAGGGGAGGGGGAAGTGGTCTTTCCGGGTGGCGGCATTCAACCTTCGGTAATCAATGCAAACCCGCCATCCGGTGACCGTACGCGTGGCGATCAACTCATCTTTCTCATTCCTAACCACAGTCATCCCCCCTTTCTTGGGAACCACCTGAGTCGGGCTGACCCAGGGGCTGTCTGAAATTGGATAAATAATTCCTACATCTAGCAGACGGATGACTTCCTCCCTGACTACCTCCTGCATATTAGGATTCAGTCTCCTTTGTGGCTGCACTACCGGTTTAGCATTATCTTCCATCAAAATTTTATGAGTGCAGAAAACGGGACTGATTCCTTTCATGTCAGAAAGTTTCCGGGCTAGAGCTTCCCTTTGTTCACAAAGTAAGTCAAGACATGCAGATTTTTGGGATGGCTCAAGCCCGGATGCAAGAATAACAGGGAGGTCAGGACTATCATCTAGAAACGCATACTCAAGGTGGGAGGGAAGAGGCTTTAGATTTAATGGAGAAGGAGTAACAATAGAAGAATCAGTCTGACAGTCTTCCTTTTCCACCTTATCTAAGTCATCTTCCTTCCCCTTCACATCAATAGCATCACTTGAGTCCTCCTCCCCATCAAGCATAAGACAATCAAAACTAGGGAGGAGCTCAAGATCCTCTGCTGACATACTATCATCCAAAAGAAGATCAAAGAAAGCTTCATCAGAAAGCATGTTGGGAATGCAATCCTCCACCAAAGAATCAACCACATCCATGTAAAAACACTCACCACTATCTTGACAGGGCCTCTTCATTATTTTGGACATGTCAAAGGTGGCAGACTCATCCCCAACGCGGAGGACAAGCTTACCATCTCCAACATCAATAAGTGCACGGGCAGTTGCCAAGAATGGTCTGCCCAAAATCAATGGTACCTCCCGATCCTGATCCATGTCCAAAATAACAAAGTCTACTGGAAAAATAAATTTGTCCACTTTAACCAACACGTCTTCAATAATCCCTTGGGGATATTTGACTGAACGATCAGCCAACTGAATGCACATACGTGTAGGTTTAAGTGGACCGAGTGCAAGCTTTTCATATAAAGCAAGAGGCATCAGATTAATGCTTGCACCCAAATCAGCCAGGGCCCTATCAAAAGTAAGATCTCCTATAAAGCAGGGAATAGTAAAAGAACCTGGATCCTTAAGCTTCTTCGGCAGATCTGTCCGTATCACAGCTGAGCACTCCTCATTAAGCGTCACAGTAGACGCTTCTTCCAGCCTCCTTTTGTTTGTGAGCAAATCCTTCATAAACTTTGCGTACTTCGGCATCTGAGCTAGTGCATCCACGAATGGTAAGTTAATCTGCACTTGTTTCATGAGATGCAGAAACTTACCAAACTGGTCACTATCGTTCTTCCTAGTCAATCGCGCCGGATAGGGGAGAGGTGGGGTGTAATTCTTGACCGGAACGGACTGTTTTGGTGCAGCCGCCACCTCTCTTCCCTCATCTTTCTCCTTCTCTTCCTCCCGGACAGCCGGTTCAACTTGAACTTCATCGGGCTTCTTTGTTGTGGCAGCAGGTTCCAGCTCTTTTCCGCTCCTCAAGGTCACAGCCTGAACATGTTCTCTGGGATTTGGTTCAGTATTACTAGGGAGGGATCCCTGAGGCCTCTCAGATACAGCCTTAAAGATCTGCCCCAATTGAGTTTCCATGTTATGCATCCTTGCATCAGTCACTTGCATGTATTTCTTGAATGTGTCTTCCAAACTAGAGAATCTTTGCTCAGTCTCTTTTCTAAAACTCCCTTGCTGCGGCTGAGGTGCTTGTTGTTGGCCTTGAGGTACCTGGGGTTGATTAAAGTTTCTTGACTGCTGCTGATTTCCCTGCCCGTATTGCCCTTGCTGCTGCTGTCCGTAGGGCTGATTATAATAGCCCTGTCGCTGATAATACATCGCATCCACTTGCTCTACTCCAGGGGCTGCCGAGTGTGCCATCATTGTGCATTCATGTGACGAATGGAGTCCCCCACACATAGAACAAGAGGGACTAATAGGAACGGGGGCTACCATATTCACACTGGGCACCGAGAGAGCAAGTTCCGTCTTCTTTTGATTGTCTTCCACTGTAGTAGCAAGCTTCTGAATCAAACTGGTCAAAGCATCTACCCTTGCAGAAAGGGCAGAATTCTCACTGATCTCGTACAATCCCGGGG
The DNA here is from genome assembly GCA_945859915.1 of Cuscuta epithymum. NCBI lineage: Eukaryota > Viridiplantae > Streptophyta > Magnoliopsida > Solanales > Convolvulaceae > Cuscuta > Cuscuta epithymum. Next base: position 5,993,238 of record CAMAPF010000011.1, on the reverse strand, counting down.
CCTTCTGGTGAGGTGTGTCCCGAGAGCTGTACCATGAAGCATTATTAGTCACGATCTTCTCCACTAATTCTTCCGCAACCTCAGATGGCAACTGAGGAAAAGCTCCACCTCCCGAAGCATCAAGCATCATCTTTCCTTCATTGTTGAGTCCACTATAGAAACAAGATAGAACCTCACAATCAGTCATCTTGCCTTGAGGGCAAGCTCTTCTCAGCACCTTGAATCTCTTCCACGCCTCAGCTAATGTCTCCAATGAACCCTGCTTGAATTCCTGTAGCTGCTTCTTCAACTTTATGGCCTTTGATGTTGGGAAGTATTCTTTGATGAAGGCCTTGTGCAGCTGGTCCCAAGTCTGAATGTGGTGATGTGGATTGCTATCCAACCACCTCTGCGCGTCATCCCTCAAAGAAAAAGGAAATAATAGCATCCGTACCTGATCATCATCTAGCCCAGGGATCTTGAAAGTCTGGCACATCCTCAGAAATTTGGTAATGTGTGCCACTGGATCTTCCGTAGGGCTCCCTCCGAACTGATTATTTAGGACCATATTGATCACCGCCGGCTTGATCTCGTATCGGGGTGCAGTAATCCCCGGTACCTGAATGCTGTCGTACTCTGTGATCTCGGGGGCTAGGAAGTCTGCAATGCTCTCTCCTTGATAGAGTGGATTGTCATGTGGAACATAGTTGTGGTAAGGAGGAGCTTGATATCTCGGCTGATGAACTGGTTGTGGTCTTATGGGTTGTGGACGGATGATATTTGGCTGAGGTTGGGTTTGATGGAATTGTTGATACTGGGGTTGGAAGGGCTGATTTTGTGGCTGAGTAGGGGGTGGATTTTGTGTGACAGGCGGTTGGTTCTGTCTGGGCTGAAAAACCGGATTATTTTGCCCTAGACCTTGCATCCCAAAGGTTTGGTTTTGAAAGGTGGGTTCGGGAGCAATAGAAGTGTTTTGAAAGAGCTGATAGAGTGGTGGAAGATTTAGTTGTGGAGTGGACTGATTTTGGGGGAAGAATGGGGTACGGAGATTTTGATACCCCGGATAAGCTCTAGGTGAATTTTCTTGTGAAGACTGGGGAGAGGTATTGACATAAAAATCCAAATTACCAGAAGTGGTTTGGACCTCAGACGTCCCAGCTATTCCAGATGCGGATGGTTGATCCATGGTTGCTTTCTGTTCTCTTAAGGCCTTGCGGTTCTGCTTAGCTAGCTTCTCGATCTCAGGATTAAGAGGGACTAGTGATTCTCCCTTCTTAGAGCGTGTATGCATAAACAGATCTGACCTGCAAGGTTAGTAGACAAAAATCCTACGAAAAACTAAAAAAACAAGTCGCTAAAATTAATTAACCCTTAAATCCGACACCGTCCCCGGCAACGGCGCCAAAAACTGATGTGAGTTTTCTCGCACTTAAAATAGTTGTAGAAAAGTGGTTGAAAGTACGAGTATCGTCTCCACAGGGACGGACAAAAGGGAATTAAAGATTAACTAAATTCAGCGATTAAACAGAAATAAATAAATTAAAATGCGATGTGCGAGATTGATTGATTGAATTAAAATTAAAACTAATGCTAATGAGCGATAAAAACAAAAGATTGGTTTCTTCTCAATTAACGACGAAGGGAACAGGGATTGATTCCGGGGTAACCAGATTTCTGGCAGATCAGGCCTAATTACATGAATTTAATTTAATTGAGCCTAGCTAATCATTACTAAGTTCTTACCGCTCTCGCGGCGTAGAGTACAATAATTTAGGGGACCAGGCTGATCTCTCATGCGACAGGATCCTAAATTATTGCCAAGACGAGCGAGCTTACGGCCCTTAATCGCTACTAATCTCTTAGCGAACGATTAAGTGTGTGTGAATGTGTCCTAGAACAAATTAGATCTCTCTTAATTCATTCTACATGCAATTGTAATTCTAGCTGCAGTCTAGGTTACAAGAGATATCAATTAAATTATTCAAACACAAATTAAACGGCATTCATGCAATTAAACCGACAAGAATCTAGCCATCATTCATGATTAACCCCTTCATCAACCCCAAATCCCTAATTAAACTACTCACAATTCATAATTGAAAAATCAACAGAATTGGGATGAATAGAAATAATTGTCATTAATTAAAAAGATGAACTTACAAATAATCCCAGGGTCTTGGAAGAAAATAGCGTAAAAACGGTGTTAAATTCGTCCCTAGGCCTCTCCGTAATGTTCGTAACCCCAAATCGGGGTTATGGAGGCCTTATTTATAGAAAACAGGAAATTTGGATCGATTTAGGACAAATCGCGGCCAGGCACGGTGCCAGGCACGATCGTGCCTGCGACCGTGCCTGCGGAAGAGACGCGCAAAAATTAAGCAGACACGATCGTGCCTGCACCGGACACGATCGTGTCTGGCTGCCAGTAGCTTCACGTTGATTTAGATGGCAGGCACGATCGTGTCTGACCTAGGCACGGCCGTGCCTGCCCTTTTCTTCACCATTTTTCTTCGTTTCTCGTTCCGAATGCTCCCGAATGCCTACGAGGTCGATCCAAATGCTCTTTCTTCACCAGAATTTCGTCGTGAATCTCCCAGTGGCCTCCAAATCTTCCAAATCTTTCTCGAATGTCTTCAAATCCTTCCCGAATGCCTCTCAAGCGCCGATTGCCGGACTCTAACTTCTTCAAATCAACTCCAAATGCTATGAAACTCGATCCAACGCCTGTTAAACACAACTTGAGCCAAAATTGAGACTTGCAACGCCTTAAAGCCAGGAAAATCATCAAAATCCGACCCGAACACGCATCAAATGCGTGTCTAAATACGGACTTATCAATCTACGAAGACAACACCGCATGCATAACTCAAATTAAAGAAGGCTACATCAAAGGAGATAGAACGAAGCACATATCTCCAAAGTTTTTCTCTATTCATGACCTTGAGAAAGAAGGGACAATCAACATTCAACAAATCAGATTCAGTGAAAATCCAGCTGATCTCTTCACCAAATCATTACCCCCGAAGAAGTTCATGGAACTTGTACAGAAAATCGGCATGCGCCGCCTTAATAATTTATGTTAATTTCAGGGGGAGTATTTGAATGCACTGCACTCTTTTTCCCTTCATCAGGTTTTTATCCCACTGGGTTTTTCCTGATAAGGTTTTTAACGAGGCAGTACATCCAAATACAACGACATTATAAGTCGTAATTTTTACTCCTTTAATTTCACACTAATTTTCACAATAAATTTTTAACATAACAAATATCTATTCAAGGATGAACATTCAAGGGGGAGTGTTGTAAAATGACTAGAATGACATGTGTGAATTGTCCATCCTTGTAATCAGGACACCTAGTTAGTTCTCATCCTTACTCATCAAACACAAGTTCTTGTAATCACACACATGGCTAGATTCAATACTGCCGGCAAATCATGTAGAATCATTCTTAGATGATTCATCCCATGTCTGGCTAGTATAAATAAGGCTTGCTCAAACTCTTGTAGTAGTAGTATTAAGAAGAAGTAATTTAGGAGCCCGTTTGGTAGCACCAAAATCGGCTGTTTTGGCTGATTCTGCTGAAATTTATGATATTCTGGCTGGAGTGGCTGTTTTGGCTGATTCTGCTGATTTAAGAAAAAAAAATTTAAAAATATATTTTATTAATAAATTAAAGAAAAAATTATATGTAAAAATAGCTAAAATGGTCCTCTACAGTAACTTCAGCCAATACAGCCAGAAAAGTAACTCCAACCTTACTTTTTCGGCTTATTACACAATTCAGCGCGCGAAAGTAAAAGTTACGTGTTTGGTGAAAAAGCTGGCTGATAAGCCTCCGAAAATAGAGTTCTCCAAACGGGCTCTAGAAGTTTTTATCTATATATCTATCTCTTATTCAATCTTCTCAGAACACTTTCTACTGTTTTAGCCGCCTCGAAATGCCTACGGTGGCGGTGGTGAAACACACGCTCTGTCACGATTCCGTCACTGCGAAGACGAGAGGTTTTGAAGACATAAGTTTCCCCTTTTCTCGATAACATGAGATAGGGCTATGGAGTTAAAAGAGGAGCAAGAAGATGCATGTGTAGGAGACTTGACTCATCTAGTTTGTCGGATAAAAGGGAGTTGGTGTGGATTTTGTTGATTTTTTGTGTTGTTGGTGAGAGTATCTTGAAGATCATGTTGGCATCATCCAGAAATTCGTATCGTCAATGTTCAAAATCCATGGTATACATCTCCAAAATTTGCAGGTGAATTTCTCATTTCCCCCCAAATCACTGCTTTTTCGGCATTCTAGTACCCAGGGTTTCGCTTAGTATAGAGCCCGCCCTGTTATATTTCTACTTCTATGCTTAATTTCAGTTTATAATACTTGATCTTTTGATGATTTTAATTATGTAGGAGCTCTCTCCTCTGCTCTACCATTTTGGCTGAGGGCAATCTAACTTTATTGTCATCAGAAAGAAAAACATTATTTGCCAGTTCAATTAGTCCTGAATCTAACACATTGTTATTTCAAAGATCGTTTGCTTCTCATCAGAAGCCAAGGTCGGATGCTATACGAAGTGATGTTTCAATTGAGCTGAAGGCTGATAGAGATGTGGTGAGATTTTCAGTTGGTCAAGAGATGCAGGATGGTCCACTAAGAAAAGCTAAGAAAGTGGCCAGGAAGATTAAAATGTCTAAAAGGGCTAAAGTGAATGAACTTAGGTTTTATAGGTTGAAGGCAAAGAAGAAAATGACATCACCAAATCCTGAAGTTAGAATCAGATACAAGCTTGATAAGGTCGGTGGCAGTTGATCTTATAGACATTCCAATAAACGGAACAAATGGCTTGTTTTGGAAGCTGCATTTTCTTTTTGAAATTGTCTCATGTTTGGGAACATTTTGCTAATCTGAGAACAATATTTTTTTTCATAAGTTTCTGCTGTTTGTGGATCATGCCTTTTTTTCAAATTAAGCAATTATTGTCACATTCAAACAAATATAATAATTTTCAAACGACTTTTGAGCAAAGCTAATCCAAACAAAAAGTGATTTGAATTAGAGTCAACTATAACATACAACCCAATATTTTTTCCCGGCCATCCCAAGGCCTATTGTTATTATGGTGACTATACTGCCTTTTGATTTTGTTTCTGTGGCATCACTGACTATTTGTGAATCATATGTTAGGCTAAACGGAAGGAAGTTTGGTTGATCGAGAAGCTGAGAAATTTTGAGGTTCCCAAAGCTCCAATTGAACCACAGGATCCTGAAATTTTGACTGAGGAAGACCGCTTTTACCTGAAACGCACTGGTGAGAAAAAGAAAAATTATGTACCTGTTGGAAGAAGGGGAGTGTTTGGGGGTGTAGTTTTAAATATGCATCTTCACTGGAAAAATCATGAGACAGTAAAAGTTGTATGCAAGCCTTGCAAGCCAGGGCAAGTTCATGAATATGCTGTTGAACTGGCACGTTTGAGCGGAGGCATTGTTATTGACATTAAACCTGATAATACAATAATATTTTATCGAGGAAAGAATTATGTCCGACCAGATGTTTTGTCCCCTCCAGACACCCTATCCAAAGCAAAGGTAATGCTGGGTTCTCATTTCATTTTCCAAAAAGTTAAACTAATTTTAGAATCTTTTCTAACAATTCAGTTGACTAAACTCCAAATGTCATCGTGTACAGGCATTGGAAAAGTACAAGCTGGGGCAATCACTAGATCACACAAGTCAATTTATTGAGAAATTAGAAAAAGAACTGGAAGACTACCATGAATACCTTGCTCAGAAGAAGGAAAGATATGCTTTGATGAATTTGAATGTGAATGTCTGACCCCTAAAGGTATCGTCTTATTATTAGCATGCTAAAGCTTCACATTCCATTGCCAACCAAAGGTAGCTATCGCGACCAGTGCTCTTTCGAAATAAGCATGTGAACCAAAGCTCCAACGATCAAGTTGATGGTTGTCAATCTTATCATTTAGATTTTGTTACCAAACACCAACTTACATCACTGCCCCAGCTGAATCAGCTAATAATGAAAAAAGTCGCGCAAGAGGTAGTTATTTGGCTTAAACGGCTAAAATGAAAGAGTGACATTTCAACGTTCTGTTTGTATATTGTTTTCTTGAATTTAATAAAGAAATATATATTCAATAATTTTAATGTAAGAAAATTGAGCCATTTTAGCCCCAACTTTCAGAAAGTCAGTCACTCTAAGCTATTTAAGCCTTATAAAATGGGCTCTCACCTGACTAATGAACTGTAATGATGTTCAAATTTTTGTTTAGCTTTTTTAAGGGATTCAGAACCCTTTCATAACTTGATTTCTGAGGATCAACAATGAAAGATGATTATAAAATAAAGTGTAGACATCCGCATCTTTTAAAAGAATCAATTACAATGATTTTAAAATTACCCCTGAATGCCAAATTATTTGCAGGTTTTGACATAGAGGTGTGGTAGTTATTCATTGAAATCACTAACTGATTGGTTCAGCTTGGTGGATCATTATTCAAAGCATGAATTATGGTACGCGGTGGTATTTTACAATTTTCGAATTGAAAGGTTTGGAAGAGAGACAGCCTTGAGAACCAATGCAGGCTTCATTTTCACCATGGGTTGCTTTTTAAGGTTTGGAGAAGCGATGTCTTGCCGCTTGAGCCTTCTCAATGTTGTTTCCCTCGGCGCTTTTGGAGTTGACCAGATAGTTTGGAAATAAATTGACAGCAGGCAAAGTATGCGGGTGGTGGGAACTGGGAAAATGTAGGTTTATCCAGGATATGTTTAGAGAAGGGAAAATGATGAAGGAAAATACTTCGTAGTTTTCTTTTTAATGTTTGGTTGTACTTGGGAAAAGGCAATGGAAAATCTCTTACTTACATTTAGTTTTTGTTTTGCCAAAATTTCTTTTCTACCAAATTTCTCTTCTGTTTTCTCCAAAATTTCTCAGAAAACTATGGAAATGCTATGAAAATGAAATAAATGCCAAGAAAACTTATTTTCATATCTTATATTTGGATTTACTTTCAAATAGTCATGGACTGGGCCCGGTCAGATTCCGGTTCGGGCCTGGGCCCGGCCGGGCCTGGATGTGTAGGAGTGTAGCCCGGAACCGGCCCGGGTGTTGACCGGTACCGGTTTGGGCCACCCGCCCGGGTACCGGGCCGGTTCGGTCCGGGTCATTTTTTCCCTAATTAATTTTAGAAGTGTTGCATATAAAAAAACTTCAAATGCATTTATTTGAAATATGAACTACAATTGAGATTTGAGAAAAAAAATACAATATGAAATACATTTTCTAATAAATAATAATATACGTAGTAATATATAATAATAATAATCAATTGGAATTTCCGCTACCGTCGGTTGTTGTTTCCTTCTTGCCTTTGTCACATGATATAATATGTCTTGTGGGCGTCCCACATCCCGGACTTAATAGTATTCATGTGAAATCTCCAAGCAACAAACTTTCTTGCACCACTTGCAAGTTGCGTACCTTCCACTTATCAAAATTATTTTTCATAAGGTCATATTGATTTTCCATCTTAAAATGGTAGATATAATAATTGTATAGATACTAAAATAGATGTATAAGAGATAAAGAGAATAAGAGAAGATGAAGATGGAGAAGAGGTGTAGTAAAATGTTAGAAAATAGGAGTATTTATAGTTTTTTTTGTACCCCCTCCTCTCACCCAACGGCTATATAGCCGTTTGGGTTAAATGTTTTTCTTAAAAAAAATAGGGTTACTCAGTTAGATCGGGCCTAAGTATATTTTGTTTTCTTGTTTCCTAAATAATTATAAATAATTATAATATTTATAATTAATATATTATATACTTAGGGAATAGATCTGATGAGAAGCTTCTTTAAGCTGAAAAGTGAGAAGTAATTGGAGCCTACTGATTAAATCAGATCTTACGGTTCTGCGTTCCTGATCTTATTTTCTCTCCTATCGGAATAACTGATAATATTTTCTCTCTCCTCATATATATCTGATTTTCTCATCGGCTTCTCTGGTTATCTCTGCTCACTAAACATTCTTCTCTCTTATCAACTACAAAAGAAGAAGATCGTTGCCCAATTGCTGTAATTTCTCCTTTCGTATTTCTTCGTTGATCAAAGTTGGAGGAGCGATCTGAGCGGGTCTGGAATTCGGTTGTGTTTCTGCACCCTCTTGTCTCGATGAAGTGTTTCGACGACGATTTTCTGAAATCCAAAAGGTGAGAATCCAAAATATAAATTTTCTCCATTGGAGACTCTGTTAGTCCGTTCTTCCATTGCACAGACACACCGCACACGATTATCATTCTGATAAAATTTTCTCCCTACAGATCAAATATGAAATCGAAGATTAGGGTAAATTTTAGCAAAATTTCTCACCAATAAACGCTTACGAGTGTAGATTGAGCACAGATTTCATGAATATTTTTTCCAGACTAAAAACTGAGGTTTGAATTATGTTACCGTATGGGATTTTGTTATCGGCTTTCAAGCTTTGATGTGGCCGTTTCAGAGCACTCTTTGAAGTTGTGTGTTATTTACCTTCGATTTGTGGTTTTTTCAGTTTTAATGAATTTCATGTTTAAAATTGTATGCAATTTACAATTCAATCAATAGTGTGTGGTTCTTATAATATTTTGATATTATAATGGTTTTGCTTTGTTTTCATTTAAAATGGCTCTCTACAAGTTACGATTTATTTTTTAGAAGTTATTATTTTGGTTCTATTAGTAGGCGTATAGTGTTTTTAGTTCGTGTTGTGTCTATGTTTCTATTTTGGGACTGGCAAAAAATTATAATTGGAATTTTTATTACTACGTATAAGTTATAGTACTAGCTAACTCTGTAAGTGTGCTGCTAAAAGATCTTTTTTACTTTAACCTTCTTTGAAGACAAGGGCAACATGATAAATGAAGAAGATAATGAAGGTTAGAATTAACTAAATATTTTTATTAGCAACAACAAAAATAATACGGAGTAATAGCTAATATTGAAGTTTGTCTTTTCTATTTTAAATTAAGTTGTGTAATTCGTTGTAAGGTTATCAATATGAGATGGCTTTCTTGCCTGTGTAGTTCTGGTAGGACATCAATAGTTTTGGTTAAACCACATGAAATTATAACTTATAATTGCGATTTCGGTTATTCTTATCATGTTTGAAAAGTTAATATGTTTGTATCTTGATTATTTTGAACATAAAATACTGCACGAGATAAAAGTTATGCATTTATTATTATAAGTTCAGCTTAGGCAATTAAAAGTAATGAAAACAGAGTAGTCGGTATAGTATTTGAGAAAGAATCATTCAACTGTCTTAATCCATATATACATAGCATACATGAACAATATCAAAATAGACTTTGTAGTCTTATTTGTTTGGTTTCACTTTTAATTGTGTTGTTGGGGAATATTATCCTGACCTACTACTGTTCTGAGGCCTGTCGGCAAGGCCCAATTAGGCCTACCCGGCCCAACCGGCCCATTTAGGCCCATTGGCCCATTAGAATAGCCCCTTCCCCCTCCTATAAATAGGAAGTGAAGCTTCCAGTGAAGGGGGTCTGATTTTTGGGCTCTCTTCTCCCTCCCTGCTTATTCCTTCTTCTTAAGATTAGAGAGCTCAAGCAAGCTCCATTAATGGAGGTTTAATATCTTGTACTATGTAAATGAGTGATGGGAGGATATTAATGAGAAAGAGCGGGCTTGGACGTTAGCCTAAAAAGTCCTGTGGTTTTCTCCCTTTCTGGGTTTCCACGCAAAAATAGCTAGTTCATACACATTTTATATTTATATTTACAATCTTATGTTGGATTAAAAACAACATGTGTATAAAGTTATTGATTTTATTTTAGTAGTTATAAATATTACTTTGAAAGTATATAATGTTACATATTAACACTCTTTTATTTGCTACTCATAGTACTAAAAAACGGTAGGTCGTAGTTTCAGTTTTGTTAAAATTAGTTGTATATTGTTTTTGAGCTCTTCAAAATATATGAACTAGGAGTTGGAGACAGTGGCGGACCCACTAAGGGTCCCACGGGGTCCCGGGACCCCGTCGACTTCAAAAAAATACCTACATATATTATATATATATTATAAAAAATGAACAATATATGAACAAATACAACAAAAACTACCTAGGAACTAAGAGGATGAAGCGGCAGGATGGTATCGCGCGTCATTTTTCAGAAGTTTGCTTCTGCCGGGAGGTACCTTGTTCGAATCTCCCTGGCTGCACTGACTTACTTCTTTTTGTTTTTAAATTGTTTCAAACTTTTATTCTAAAAGACAAAAACTACTTCGTTTTGACTTTTTTTTTAAATCCCTAACACATAAACAATATTCCATAACCCGTCAATCGAATACGGAGTACATTTTATTAAAAAGTGTACCCAATCGTCAGTGTATTCTTAATAAATCGTCACTATTAAAAAGTGTATTCTACCACCATCCATAAAATACATTTTACATGTTTTTTATATACGTAGTATTATTTAAATATTAAGTAAATAATGGATAAAATAATTTGAATACTCCGAAATTTTGAGGTTGTAAGGAAAGTACTCCAAACTTAGATATCTAATACTGAGTATAAATAAATATCCCAAATTGAAAAAAAACATAGCACACTGATCATATACCTTTTCTTTCACAAATGTAAAATTATAGTATTGAGTTAACAATTCAAATATTCTAATCAGTTTTAGTGTGAAATTAACATTATAAAAATTATTTTCTCCTTAAATAATTTAAATATATTTTTTGTAATTTTTTATAAAAAAAACACATTATGATATTAAAAATTTAAACTCTCATTAATTATTGTTTACTTTTTCTGGTTGTAGATTGAATTTTATGCGGAGTATGTAATGGTAAAATAAATTTTATAAGTAATTTTGTGTGTTATACTACCTTAATATTTTGAAGATGTACGTTACTAAGAAACGTTATGCATTTTTAATGTTTTACTTTATTTTTGATTAATTGTATATTAATTAAACTTACATTATGTTAGGGACCCCATGACCCAGGTTTTCTGGGTCCGCCACTGGTTGGAGATATATTGTTAAAAGTTCTTAGAAGTTACTTGTTATTGTATAAATTTGCTCTCCTTTTTATGATAGAACTTGTGATGATTGTAAGTTTCAAGTTTTACTTTAGAAGTTCGTTTCTGAAAAAAAAAAAGTTATAAACTTTCGCTTAGTGGTTATAAATTTTAGGGAAAAATACCATTATATGACTAAAACAGGGAGAGTTTCCTATATTGACCAAAGCAGATTTTGTATGTGGCGTATGACTGAAAACACGCATGTCAAATACACGGATATCTAATAAAGAGGTCAATTTACTTTATTACTCAAGATACATAGTTTACCATAAAACAATTTTTTCGTAAGGAAAATCAATCGACATTATTGGTGCTATAATCAAGGTATTATTGTTGTGGGCACCATGAAGCATACAACTTTTCCTTTGGACGTATTTTAATTTGGGTTTGAGTTTTCTATATACATATTATTGCAGTAAATGTAAAGGCAGTATTAATTAATATTCATTGCAATAAACGCAAAATTAAATCAGTATTAAAAATCAGTATTTTAGTAAATGTAAGTGCAATATTAGAAATCGGTGCCCTTATATGATGACAATAAAACCAATACTAGAGGAAATGAGGACAATAAATGCACCAATTAAATCAATCTATTTATATATAAGAAAAGAAATACCTCTTTGAAAGACAATTATATCCCTAAAATAAACATACGTGTCTATCTTAGCATGGTTCTCTCCTTTCACATTTTACGGCCACGTGGCTTTATGAAGCCTGTTGCTTAACTTTTTGGTCATTTGATTTGATGAATATATGACCACTGCCCTCTCTCTTTTCCAGCGATTTTATCTTCTCCGTATTATTATGCAGCAGATCAAAGTTTCAATGAATCACACATCTCTCGGAATCAACACTCACCAACAGATTTTCTTAAACCTAAAGATTATCTAGGACGCACCTACCTCTGCCAATCTCAAAACTTAACCCAGCCTAAACCCTTTCATCCGCCAATAGGAATAGTTGGTTCAATGTTCTTATATGGAGTATTTTGAAGGGTTGTTTATGCTTATGGTCTTCTCTTCTATATTTGTGTGGTAAGCACCGAACTTTACGTCATATGTTTAGTTATATTATTGTATTAATTTTATATCACACACCTTTAATGTTGAAATTCATTCTTACATGATGTTGAAATTCAGTATGCTACAATATGAGTCATATTTCCAAAGTATACTCTGCACGTGTGGTGCTCGATGAAATGTTTAAACGATTTCCACAAAAGTTTAATCTCAGGAAGTGTAATGTTTGGTTATCTTCTTACTCTATGCCCTTCTATATGATGTCCGAAAATGTTTAGATGATTTACAATACTACTTCTTGACAATTTTAAGTTCGTATGACATACAAATTGCCTTCTCCAATCTATATTTGTGTGATCCATCCACAATACTATTTGGTTTCTACTTTCTCTGAGTATTGGTATATCATATCATTTTTTTTTGTAATTTTCTAGATTTTTGTGGCTTATTAATGGCTTAACAGCCTTTCCATAAGCCCATAATTTTTCTTTGGAGCCATTTTCATTGATTGTTTTTCACTTTCGGAAACACACTTTGAATTCGGTAAAACAAAGCAATAGAAGAAGAAAAAATGTAGTTAAAAACAAAAGAAGAAAACTACACTCCGTAGTTGAGTCAATGAAGAACAATCCAAGACACGACATTATTATTTGCATCAACATTTTTTTACCCAAGCAGCCAAGCTTATAACTTCAGAGAAAATGGTAGGAGTAATAATCATATTAGTATTACGAAGTACTAATTTGTTGCTCTTGCTCTCATTAAAAAACAACTGCTATTTCATGAAATGCAGTTTTTTTGTTCTGTTTTAGCTTAGGCAGCAGTCTGTTTTACTTTTGTTTTGTCATTTTCTTTTTTGTTCATCAATGTCAATTTATGTTAAAAGAATAAGGAGTACATAGATTGGTGCTGCTCACAAGAACTCCAGTCCAGGTTTTCCATCCTAATATTTTATATGCCTAATATTTTATATGCTTAATTTTTCCCTAGGCAGTCTCTTTTCTTTTGTTCTGTCATTTTCATTTTTGTTCATCCATGTCAATTTCTGTTTTAAAAAATGAGTATAGACATTGATGCTTCTCACAAAAACTTCAGTCCAGGTTTTCCATGCCATTTTTTAAATGATTATTTTTCCCCCAAAGTCAATTATATTGAAATTTAGAATGGGGAATTTGTCTACCAACTTCCCTGATAGTCACAGGTAAAATGAGTAAATGAAGTTAACCTTTGAGAGTACGTAAAGAAGAAGAAAAACACATACAGATTAAGAGTTAAGACAAAGACCTGTGGCATTTTAAGCTGCATGAAGTACATCCCTTGTGCATGTTATAACTGAATAGACTTTCACGAAGACTTTTAGTAAGGAAAGAGATGGTTTCTACATTAAAAACAATGAGGGAAAGTGGGATTTGTAATGATGGCTCTTCAATCCAAAACTTGCACTTGAATTATGGTGCTGCAGGTTATATGTGCTGAGTGCCGACACATATAACATTACACAGCCATGCTTTATTCAGTCGACTACTAGAATTGAGAAATGGGAAATTTGTCTAACTTATTACGGAGTATATGTTTACATTCTTTGTTATAAATCAGCTTTTATATCTTTACTTTCAATTTTCATACTTCACGGCGTAAATTTTATTTTTTATCGAAGCAGTAGTTGTAGATTTTAATGTGTTCCCTCTATTGTCTTTACCTCGACATATATAGATGCATAAAATTCAAGAGTAGCTTACAAAATAAAAATACAAAACTCATGCCAATCTCATTTGCAATTCTTTTGGGGTTCCATACCGGATGCATAAAAACCCGACAATATATTACTATTTGGGATTTTTCAGATGTTCCTGTTCATGATAAACCAAGACCAAATGCTCTCTTTACGTTTTAAATTTTTGTGTTTTCAGTTTTTATATTTTTAATATAGTATGCCTTTTGTATTAAAATTTCAGTACTTTTCATATGTGTTCGCCTTTGTTTTTCCTTTACACGTTTTTCATTATGTTTCCTAAGTCAATGTTCTTTGATGTTGTTGTTGTATTCATCTTTTTGCAGCATTTTCATTGCTTTATTAGTGTTTATCTACGATTTTAAACTCTATTGAAATATGAAAACACTTTCTAGCTTACTCGGTAGATAAAATATAAGCCTTCTTTAGAAGTACTGACTACTAAATTTTATTCCATTTTCCTCCGAAGTGTTAACGCTGACATATTTTGGGGTTCCCCCCTCTGGAAATTTTTAATCCCATCGCTCAATCCTGATCCATCTCCACTCTAAACTCCAAAGCTCACTTCCGTCTACAACCCTGTAGTTTATCAACCATTCTATTACCTGGACTTTTTTCAGCACCTTATGTTCAAAAAATTTTGTATTTTAGTATCATTTGTGTGATAAGATGTGCTTTGCAGTTACTTAATAGCATTGAATTGAAACTCTGGAACATGACTAAAAACATGAAAACCAAGTGTTGCCCAAAAATGGGGATAATGGTTTTTGTTTCTTTTATGTTTATTTCCGTCTCAGGTTTACTTTTCTACCACATCAACACACCTTTGCAAGCACAAAATCTTGGATGATTAAAGATTTATTTCAATTCAGCTTTGATTATATTTTGTACATGTGTTGTTTGATTAAATGCTTATATGTGTGTGTCACTCATATTTTCTGGCTGAGCTAATCTAAACTACAATTTTCTTGGTTACTGCCTATTTTGTTTGAACTCATTTTTTTGTTTTTCAAAACTATAGTTTTACATAATAATAATAATAATAATAATAATAATAATAATAATAATAGTAATAGTAATAGTAATAGTAATAGTAATAGTAATAGTAATAATAATAATAATAATAATAATAATAATAATAATAATAATAATAATAATAATAATAATAATAATAATAATAATAATAATAATAATAATAATAATAATAATAATAATAATAATAATAATAATAATAATAATAATAATAATAATAATAATAATAATAATAATAATAATAATAATAATAATAATAATAATAATAATAATAATAATAATAATAATAATAATAATAATAATAATAATAATAATAATAATAATAATAATAATAATAATAATAATAATAATAATAATAATAATAATAATAATAATAATAATAATAATAATAATAATAATAATAATAATAATAATAATAATAATAATAATAATAATAATAATAATAATAATAATAATAATAATAATAATAATAATAATAATAATAATAATAATAATAATAATAATAATAATAATAATAATAATAATAATAATAATAATAATAATAATAATAATAATAATAATAATAATAATAATAATAATAATAATAATAATAATAATAATAATAATAATAATAATAATAATAATAAGATGTCAGTGGTGAGACCTTTAATGCTATTTAAGGCATTTTTTAACTCAGGCAGACTGTGTCCGAGATAGGATTGATTAGTGAATAGCATTAGAAAGCTGTTGAAGAAAATCATTTATTAAACATTCAAACTAATTGCGGACTTATCACAATATTTGTGTATATGCTCACAATCATGCTTAGGCAGTAGTCAGGCACATGTGCCTGACTAAGCAACTTCATCTGATAGACTAAGCAAGATTTGTTTCTTTGCATCTATGATAGTGTCGACATAAGAAGAATAACACATTGGGTGAATGCATGTATAACAAAAACTGTTTGAATACGACCTATTTTCTGTTAATGAATACCAGGTAATGCATATACAAAACTATGTTTGAAGAAATGCTTAAGTGATCTTTCTTTGATAATAGACATAAATCTGATTCTTTAGGATGTAAATGATTATGAAGTGTTTTGTCTAATTTGTGTTTTTTTTTTGTTTTTTTCTTCAGGAAGTTTGTATAATTTGTTGTGTTTCGTTGTGATGGTTTGACTTCTCTTTTTATTTCCAATAAAATGCAATTCTCAAATGAGTGCCCAATTTGCTAAGCTATGACTCATATACTTAATTATTTGTTTCTTATGCCATGTTTAATACTTAAATGATGAAAATGTTTGATAAAATGGCCTTATAGATTGGGAAGTGGGGGGATATAAAAGAGGTTAACAGCAAAAACAATAACTATCAGAAGATTAAATCTATTCTAACTTAAATGGCTGCAGTAAGTTTTTCCTAACAATTCCTTCCTAACACTTATGTGCAGATATTTGCGTTTTAGTTCTGCTCACTATGTTCACATTCATTGTTCTAAATCAGTTTTTTTATAGTTGAAGTACAACAACAACAACAACAACAATAATAAACTATAGGAAAAATTGATAGTAATAATCCCAACTATTGGCGGTCCGCTCATAATAAGCTCAACTATCGATTATTTTAGAATAATCCCAACTTTAGGGACCTTCCGCCAATAATGGTCCCTATAAATAAATTCATGTAGTTTCTAAAGTGGATGAGGAGAGATATAGCAAGTAATCCCTATAAATAATCTCAACTTTTAATTTTTACACTTAATTTCTATTTAAAATTCACTTTTTATAGGAGGTAATATCTGGTCATGGACCATTATTGGCGGACGATCCATATAGTTGGGATTATACAAAAATAATCAATTGTTGGGATTATTATCAGCGGACCGACAATAGTTGAGATTATTATTTTCAATTTTTCCTAAACTATAAAAGTAGCCATAGACCTTAATTTGAGTTTGTTGGAGTAGTTTATAGTAGTCATTCTGATAATGATGTTCTTTTGTTTGGCCTCTCTGTACCCGTGGAAAATAAACACTAAAACATAGGCCTTAATTTGTGTTTCTTGGAGTAGTTTATACCAAAGTCTTGGGTATATGAACACCAAGCCCACCTTTTTGAACAATGGAATTAAAAAAATATCCTAATAGCTTCAAACATTTGTTTTAAAAAATGTCTATACATGCTGAACTATATAGCATCAAACATGATCTTAGTTGGGTTTGGTTAACTCTTAAGCGGTTTTGGGCATTCATTTGGATTCTTCTTTAAGATCATGCGCATGATTTTTAGCCGTATGAGAAATTGATGTTAATTTAGTGTTGACAATGCCTTTAATACAGTGAGCACACGAAATAGATAACAATCACTTCTCAGCAACTTTGTGTTTAATTGTTGTGCAGTCTAAACTAGAACCAAAAGTAATGAGACTTTTATGCTATATTCAGATCATTTTTTACCTCCAATTTAAAATTCAAGTTGAACCATTAGAAAGCTCTATTGTTTATCAATAGTAAATGTCTCTTAGCCCTCAAATTCGCCATTCAAAGGATCCATATCACCATATGGAAAAGTGAAAAACTATAGAAGCTGCAAGCAAAGAGCTACTGCGGAATATTTATACCATCTTAGATGATGCCTCTTCTATGGTTTTTGCAAAGCGAGGTATATAGTTGTTAAGTTTTTTTATAAGGTATGTTATGTTTCATTGCCTTTTTGAATACATACTTACACAGACAAATAAGCATCCTAATTTACAACATACACTAACATTATTACCTAATTAACATCCATCCATATATATACATAATTCGATTCTATATACATAAATACTTTATACTTATACTTAATCCTCATCCCTGTTTTTTGCTTATGTGTAGGCAATTTCTTTGGACCCTCATGGTGTGTTTCATTTATGGAATGGGTATGACGTTATAACATATAAAAAATACTGCTGGAAATCGTGAGCACTCAAAACAAAGGACGGGTTTTGATGAATCGTGATTAGAGGAGTCTACATTGAGTGTGTATCTTCAAAAATAAACATTGAGTGTTGTTTTTAGTAAACTCTATAATCACGTTTTCTCTCTGCAGTTTCTATTTGTCTTCAAGTTCTTTCATTCTATGTTTGAGTGACGGTTTAGTCTAAAATCATATTACTTACGTTTAGGATCAGAGTCTAAAGGCAGTTCTCATATTGCTCCTGGATCTCATTATTGATAGTAAGATGCAGGTGTAAGTTTTAGCTAATAATTTTAGATTATATCTTTACTCTCAGAGACTTGAAAAGTTGAAAGTTCCTTCCACACTACATGTTTAATTCTAATGGTGACTATGCACTGTAGTTTTATTTCTGCTTCATGTCTTCAAGTTTGTGATTATATCAGGTCTGGAATTTCTTGAAATTAATAATCCCCTTTTACTATAATCACATGTCAGGAAGCTCAATTGGAATTTTGTCACGATGTCTCCACATGTCACCAATATATGGTTATCATTCATTAACACCTATGTCAAGTAAAATTAACTGTCTTTCTTAAGCCGCATGCCTTCTACTACCGTGCAAAACCTTGCCCAAAAAGACCGAAGAATTCGATGGGTAAAGTATTGGGCCAATAAAAAACATGGACACCACATGCATGGCAATCTTCTTCTTCCAATAGATGTAGATGGAGAGTATTTTTGCGGTGAAAAACATCTTAGCCCCTCAAACTAACCTGTTTTCTGTGAGTAAAGATAAGTTTTTCCATTCAAATTGGTTTGTTAGAGATTAACTGTGTATTTGACCAATTAATTCACTTGATCTTCTTATTCTTCTTATAGTTTTTTACTAATTCTTTGTTTACTCTATTTCCAAACGAAAGGAATATAGTTTTGGACCAACGTATGTGTGCAGTGTGTATACGTCTCATTTCAGAATATTGTAATCAATTTTTCTCTATTTGTATGTTTTTGTGTTTGTTTATACATGCGAGATTGTGGTCCGTTTAACTCCAGATTGAGTGTATTTGAGTGTATTTCATTTCACCTGATGCCTGATGGACAATGATATACTTTAACATTAGGAAACAAAACGAATTGAAAAATGCTAAAGGTACCCCAATTGGTACCCCCAATTTGTACCCCACCCTATTTTTGTGGCTCACAAAAGCACCTCATTAAAGTGGGGCAATTCATTTATTGATGTGAGCTTTTGTGAGCCACAAAAATAGGTTGGGGTACACATTGGGGTACCAATAGCAAGGTTGGAACGAATTTATCCGGGCAGATTGATCAATGAAAGTGGGGTTGCTTATACTTTCTATAATACTAATGAAATTAGAGGCGTAGAAAGGAGAAAAAGTTGAAATGGACCAACATAAAAAACTTTTTCAAATAATTTTTTACACAAAAAATGTTACAGTAATTCTTTTTGGGATTTACAGGGGCCTGGCCCCCTATGGCCCTATCTCCGTCCCTCGATGAAACAATATATAATGACTTAATTGTACTCCTACCAGCAAATCACCGAAGGGATTGTATTAGTTGTGATGGTTTATGAACACTCATAAAAAATATTCCAACTCATGGTGTACCCCAACTTAAATACTCATAAACGAGATAGGCTTACAAAACATGTGAGTTTATGGGGTTAAAATTTGGTTGTTAGACATAAGGAATTAACATTTTATAAGAAAAGAATAAGCTAATACATATATGATATTACTCTATTTAATTCTACATAAAGTCTCATATAAATGTGAAACTTTACGCATGAATGTAAGATTTCTTAATAAGAAATAAAATGTTAAAATAATGCCAACTTGCTAAAAAAGTTACATATACATTATATGCATTTCCTTCCTTAAATAATACTCAGTATTTGATAGTTAGACTTAAGGAATTCACATTCTTTAAGGAAAGAATAGACTAATAAAATACAATGCTATCGTTTTTATTTCTACGTAATACGATAGTATCTCATAAGAATGTGAAAATTTACATATAAACCATGTAAATACATTTTTCTTAACAATCACACCACCTTCTCATGTCCCATTATTAGTGGGACGGAGGTACGTAGGTATTAAAAGATAAGTTTGCCAACAGTTGAGCGAGAGAACTTTCTCTCTCATAAATATTTCTTTTTAGTATAACATAAGCCGACTAACAATTGAGCGGAAGAATTTTCTGTGACACCGCACCCGGATGTACTTGAATTTGGAATTTGATATGTATTCGAATTTCCTAACGAATAAAATTCGTGTAATTGATTGGCATATTTAATTAATGTGCGATTAATTAAATTATTTATCGGGTCCAGTATATGTGACTGGGCTACCAAATATTTAGTTGGGTCATCGTGAAAATTATAGAAGCCCAATAAAGTGCCAACCAAAGTTGATAAAAATATTTGGACAACCCGAATGCTATTTTGGCCCGACCTACCGAAAATAGCAGGAATAATTGGGAGGGACTTCCTACACCCACTTGGGGTATCCTATACACTAAATTAGCTCAAATAATAAGGGAGGGGGGCCACACAAACTTGGCTTGTGCGGATGGTGGGAATGGGAAGTCTCATTGAGACAAAACCCACTCACCCATGTCCTATCCCACACCTTGTGATGTGTTGGTTGAGAAGGACTCCTCCCCTACCCTCCTTGAATCATTCGAACCACCCAAGACCAAGAGAAGAGGGAGAGAGGTTCTAGAGAAGCTCTTCACATCATTCATATCTTGGAGGAAGCAAGAGAAAACGAAATCCAAGGAGAAAGAGCTAGGATTGGAGGTAAGAACTCATATAGTTCTTTAACTAGCTTTATTTTTGTATGATTTTTAAGAAATCATATGATGGATCAAACATGAAGTTATACACGTTTAAAAGTGTAGAATAATGTTATATAGTGGTGGTATTTAACTTAGGAGAGTCGTGGAATCGATAGGAGTTGAAACCACCGGAAACCGCCAAGGAGAAGAAGCTGTTCGTAGTTGCAGACTACGAAAGCCGCCCGGCTTTGGTGAAAGCCGCCCGGCTTTTGGGCTACTGTCCAGGAATTTCACTTTTGATCGGCCTAGAACGGGGATCGATCGAGGGGCTTAGCAAAGGCAACTATTGTAGCACATCACAAGGTGAGGATGGCTGACTATATTGCTTATAATCTTTGGGTTAAT
Organism: Cuscuta epithymum; assembly: GCA_945859915.1. Lineage (NCBI taxonomy): Eukaryota > Viridiplantae > Streptophyta > Magnoliopsida > Solanales > Convolvulaceae > Cuscuta > Cuscuta epithymum. The sequence goes on along the minus strand of CAMAPF010000011.1, from coordinate 5,972,236 downwards.
TTCGTAGGATTACCTAAAGTAAATAAATGTGATTTTCATGGATTATTAATGATTAATAATGCCTAAATGAAAATATTGTTGTCAATGAATAAAGGAGCATAATATACAAATTTAAGGATAAATTGTGTATGATTATGTAATATGAGCATATTGGCTTGATGAAGGGATTATTTATAAATATTGTGTTGAAATATAATTATAACTTCATAAGGATATATGAGTGATTAAAGATTATATTTTGTATATTGATATGAACTATATTTTCAATGGAAAATTAGTTTGAGAATTGTCTATATGACTATGAACTGAAATGAGATTTTGTTGGAAATTATCCGACTAGTATAATGATACTAGTCGGGGTTTTGGAATGAAATATGTTAGAATTGATCCAAGGTTTGGATTGTAAATTGTTGAGCCTTAAGTAGTCTTAAGAGATACTAAGGTGGATAAGTGATGCTAGGGGTAGTCCTTAAGGGATACCCAAGATAAAGTGAATAATAAATTGATCCTAGGAATAGGATTGGCCTACGGGTGTATTCGGTAGTCTTCAAGGATTAGCCGATAGAGTATTGAAAATTAGTAAGGACCATGGCCCTTCCCGACTCTAGAGAGCGGGGTTGGATAGCATGGACTTACATCGTGATCACGGGTTAGGGTGGAATCCGAACCGGAGACCTTACGAGGCTCCCGACAGCGGTAACACATAAGATAGGACCCCGAATGGACCTTACCTTCCTACGGGATGATGGGTATGAGTTCAGGGGCGGGATGTTGGACTCCGGCCCGAGAGCCCGGTGAGGCCTCGGAGAGCGGTGACAAGTCTCGTAAAGGATGATAAGACCTACGGGCATGATAAGACCTACGGGCGGTGTCGTGCTAACGACGGGTATAATGAAATATATGAAATGGGCCGTGTGCCGACAAATAAATAAATTTACTTATTATAGAGATAATAAGTGGGGAATATAAATTATTTTTTATACTATGATATCACTCTATTTTGAGGGTCTTAGAAGTTGAAACATTGATTATACTTAGTATAGTTGTCATTGTACTTGTCAAATGCTTCCAAGTACTGACCTCCCCTTCACGGGGGAGGCCACCTCACAGTTTCAGGTAGGGAGTAAAGCTTGCTACCTTCGCCCGTTGCTTCGGGGAGCTCAGGGAGGGAAGACGTGGTTCGTGCTTCCTCCGTTCTATTTTTAAAACGTTAAATTAATGCTCATGGATATTATTTTGATTAATTATTTGGGGCTTGGAAGTGTGGCATAAACACTTGTATTAAACGTTTCCGCTGATTTAAATGACTATTTTACATTATGTTTGTTTATGGATGTACTATTGTGAATGATATTCAAGACGCCTAGTATGGTATGGATGAGTTGGACTGCGGTTGACTATTCGTACTGTACGGCGGGTTGTTGACGTGTCCGGTAGGTCCGGGGCGTGACATTTTCTCTCTCATATGTAGTGCTTTTATGTATAAAAAAATAAACCGGCTAGCAATTGAGCGGGGGAAATTTTCTCTTTTAGGTATTAGAAGACAAACTTGCTAACAATTGAGCATGAAAACTTTCTCTCTCATATGTAGTTCTTTTAGGTATAAGATAAGATGAGCATGAAAACTTTCTCTCTCATATGTAGTTCTTTTAGGTATAAGATAAGACGGCTAACAAATGAACGGAATAATTTTCTCTCATGTGTAGTGATTTTAGCTATAAGAAGATAAGCTTGCTCATAATTGAGCCGGAGAAATTCTTCTCATATGTAATGCTCTTAGATATTAGAACATAAGTTTGCTAATAATTAAACAAGTTTATCATTACCAGTGAATGAAAACATCATTAAAAGTAAAAAAAAATGTGATCTTTTGTTAAAAAATCAACACATTGAAATAATTTCTTTACAAAATGTAACTGACTCGAAAAATGTAAATATACTTGAATGTGGTACTATTTTATACTTTAAATTCTGTATATGCAAACGAGACAAACACACAAAACATGCAGTTTTGGGGAATTTAAAAGTGATTTATACTTTGTTGTTAGAACTAAGGAATCAACATTTTATAAGGAAAGAATAGACTAATACAAATATAATATTGCCCTATTTAATTCTACATAATCTCTCATATGAATGTGAAATTTTACATAGAAATGTAAGATCTCTTATTAAGAAATAAAATTGTTATTGGATGAATCATTACACATGCTTTATCAAAAAAATGTCACAATGTTGAAAACAATATCAATATTTTATTCTTACTTTATAAATTCAATATCAACCATCTAAACACATTTTTCTTAATAATCGTACCACCTCCTCATGTCTCAATATTAGTAGAACGGAGGTACATAAGTATTAGAAGATAATGAGTAAACATTCTCTCTCATAAACAAATCTTTTTAGTATAACATAAGCTGGCTAACCATTGAACGAAATAATTTTCTCTCTCATATATATATAAAGATAAGCTGGCTAACAATTGAATGGAAAAATATTCTTTCTCATATGTAGTGTTTTTAGTAGAAATATATGCACCATCTGCTATTTCCCGTGCGTATGCACGGGTACTGTACTAGTAATAAAGAAATGAGGGCAAAATCATAGATATGTTACTGCCCTATACCAATTGCTACATAACACATAAAATTACCATATAGGTAATAAGGACATTATAATGAATAATTTACTTCCCATAGGAGGACAATAATTAATTGAACACATAAAATTAAAATATTTATAGGCAATATGGACAATATAATAAATATTACGGAGTATGACATACGAAAAAGGAAAACAAGACACTAAATGATGTACAATAAAAATATGATAATATGTAGTATTAGTAATAATAATAATAATAATAATAATAATAACAATAATAATAATAATAATAATAATAATAATAATAATAATAATAATAATAATAATAATAATAATAATAATAATAATAATAATAATAATAATAATAATAATAATAATAATAATAATAATAATAATAATAATAATAATAATAATAATAATAATAATAATAATAATAATAATAATAATAATAATAATAATAATAATAATAATAATAATAATAATAATAATAATAATAATAATAATAATAATAATAATAATAATAATAATAATAATAATAATAATAATAATAATAATAATAATAATAATAATAATAATAATAATAATAATAATAATAATAATAATAATAATAATAATAATAATAATAATAATAATAATAATAATAATAATAATAATAATAATAATAATAATAATAATAATAATAATAATAATAATAATAATAATAATAATAATAATAATAATAATAATAATAATAATAATAATAATAATAATAATAATAATAATAATAATAATAATAATAATAATAATAATAATAATAATAATAATAATAATAATAATAATAATAATAATAATAATAATAATAATAATAATAATAATAATAATAATAATAATAATAATAATAATAATAATAATAATAATAATAATAATAATAATAATAATAATAATAATAATAATAATAATAATAATAATAATAATAATAATAATAATAATAATAATAATAATAATAATAATAATAATAATAATAATAATAATAATAATAATAATAATAATAATAATAATAATAATAATAATAATAATAATAATAATAATAATAATAATAATAATAATAATAATAATAATAATAATAATAATAATAATAATAATAATAATAATAATAATAATAATAATAATAATAATAATAATAATAATAATAATAATAATAATAATAATAATAATAATAATAATAATAATAATAATAATAATAATAATAATAATAATAATAATAATAATAATAATAATAATAATAATAATAATAATAATGGAAGCATATACGTCGTATGAATTAATTCCATATATTTTTTGGAGTTTTAAATTATAGATAGTATTCCGTTTCCATCTATGCTATTTGAATTGTGCGCTTCACCAGTTACCGTAAATGAATTAATTCCTTATTATTAGGAGAGTAATTAATACACTATTTGCAAGTATGTAAAACTATCCATTTCCTTAAATGTAGGATAAAATAACTGCCTCTTCATTATCTAGGTGGAGGATATAAGTGGAATTAAAATAAATAATAAGTGCCCTTGCATGATCATGTACCGTAAGATGGTATCATACTAGGAAAAAAAGTCATGTAGTCATATATTGGGAATATCATGTTCTTTTAGTCACAAGAGAAGTAGTTTTCTCTAAATTTTATATAAGAAGTTTAAAGCAGTATTATTTCACATTTTTTTTGTTATTAACTATTACAGACTTTACAGAGTAATAATAATAACACCAATGACAATATTAATAGCAATAATAGTGACAGATGTTGGGAGTCTATATATTCTATTTGGTTCTTATAATCTAAGCGCATGTGAGTTAAAAGTCATAGCTTTAAAAGTTATGATTATAGCTATGTTAGTGGTAGGGAAGCTTGTTACTACAAACTGAAGATTTGTTTATAAAGTCCCATTTAGTGCAGATAGAAATTGGCTTAGAAGTCCTACTAGGGAGAAGGTCAGCAAGGGGTTAATGCCATATTAAGAACTCGGGTACCCAAAGTCAAGGTAGTTTTGTGGAGTGCCTGAGTGCCTGACCCAAAGATGTGCATTTGGTCAGCTAAGAGAAGAAGAAGAACGTCTTAGATTGAGGGCCTTGAATCTGCTCGAACTGCTTGCAAAATTACATGACCAAGTTTGCAGAAAAGGTTGCTTCCACCTTAGAGTTACCGTTCACCCTTTCCATGTCCTTCGGTAATGAGGGGGGGGGGGGGTGTTTGGCAACCCAAGGTACCTACTGCAAGGATTCCACATGTGCTCGTGTTTTCATTGGATGAGTTCTTCATATCATCTATTGCAAGGATTCCAACACTAAAAATACAGAAGAGGCCAGCGTTTTGCCAAGTTCAAGTTTTTGGGGGCCAAAAGATCATTGTTAGCGCACTTAACGGGAAGGGTTTTACAAAGTTCTAACATATCGTCTATTGCAAGGATTCCAACAGTAAAAATACAGAAGAGGCCAGCGTTTTGCCAAGTTCAAGTTTTTGGGGGCCAAAAGATCATTGTTAGCACTTAACGGGGAGGGTTTTACAAAGTTCTAACATATCGATTATCTGAACTGTCCAAATGAAGGCGGAGTTGTGTCTAAGGTGTCAATGCTAAGCTTTTGGGATGTCACTGTCTCTTATAAAACGCCCTAATATAGCATCCATTGATGCATATGTTTGAAGTTTTTGTTTTGTTTCTCAATACTTTAGATCTTGAGCAAAGTGTATCTCGTATATATTACGATTTGAGCCTTGGTTTTCGTTTTTCTTCTATCACTATAATTATATTTTCTATTCTACAAGTCATGTAAATAATCAACTTAACTTTTAATAACTTCTTCATAAATCTCGATAAATCCCCTGTGTTTAAGCTTTAGTTTTTCATTTGACAAAAAGCTAAATCTTTAACTAAAATCAAGAATTTAGTTTTTACTACAGAGTTATTTTAGTCAGTGAGACTAATAGTTGCAAACAATGAACTTTTATAAACAATGTCATAACTTTTAATGATGTAGTCATGTAGCTATTCCTCTTTTGACCTATTTGCTTAACCACAAGAGCATGGTGTGAAATCACCGAATATGTGAGCTTTAGGCCCACATAAGCTATCAAAACGAATGTATTGGTGGTTGCTTTTATCACCCTTTTTGTTATAGTAACAAATAAATTTTTACTTTCCAATTTATTACATGTATTCATCATTGCTGAAAATCAATTATAACAAGCATTTTTGTTTGAAATTGGAAGATATTTCTCTGTTTAACAAGCATTATTGTTTGAAGTAAGAAGATATTCGTGAGTCAAATATCACAACCTCTTAACGTTAGAACATCTATTTAAGATTTCCCAACTCATACAGAAAGAAGCTTAACTTCTATTCTAAAATCGATAACTTTTTAAAACAAATCTCTACTTTACACATGAACAATGACTATTATAGTAGGTGTATAGTATAAGAGAAATCTTCATCACAAGTATCAATACATTTTAATGAAAACAAAATGTGAATCATAACTCTCTTAAATTTTAAAATTTTATAACTCAAATACCACACTTAAATTGCAAATTCCATCAAATTCCAAATGAAGCTTTACTTATTGGGGAATCTTGGAGGATGTGTACTAGTTACTTTGAGCAGAAAACCCCCATACATAGTACGGAGTAATATAGTATCTGTACTTGGAGTATTTCAAAGAAGACATCCAATATGTTAATAATCATTTTACATCATCATAACTAAACATAGAAGTCTAAGAAAATAGGAAGTCAGCAACACAAGAACATTAGCTTATATATTCGTACAGCTAGATGCCTAGATTGTAAATCTACTCAAATCAAAGAAGTCTATTGATTTTATTTACCAATGAATCATTTTAACAGTCACTTGGTAGAACTCCAAACAAAGCATTCAATTAAAGCTCTAAGGCCTATTTTAAACTCCCATTCTTATAAAATGTGAAACTCTTGTGCTCAACGTGATAGCCTCTTGCAGACATATCTTCAAACACCTTAAATGCTCCAAGTACATACTTTGAAAGGAGAGAGGATAAACTTCGGTACTAGAGATTCTGATAAAATTCAAACTTGAATGGTGTTCGCTCCTCACTGTGTTGTCCAAATTTTATTGTTCTCAAGAATGTGGAGAAAGGAAAAGCTAGCATCAACGAAAGGTTAGCTCACCTTTTTGGGAGATCCACTTGATCTTGGTGGTAATCCATTTGCAGATGATTCTGTACGCAATATTTATTTTGGTTTGATGCAATCGAAACTCATATTTATTATATACTCCTAATATTCACCTAAAATCAAACATGGCAATTCAGCTAGAGGTAGACGAAGAGGATCAGAGAGAGAAGACAGCACACCGGGTCGTTAATCCTTCTTCCAGTTCTAAATAGGTATGGGGTTCCAAAAAATTACAAAGCTTGCCATTAATGAGGCTTGAATCTGAACAAATCTGATGGTACACAAAACGTAATGATGCACTTGAATCTGAACAAATCCGACGGCACACACAAGTTCTCACTTCAGCCCAAGACATGCTTCTCATGAGATCTTCTCTCTCTATACACACACAGGCCGGACCACTCCCCTATCCGGCCACCTCAATTTGAGGTGGTTCCCGGTGGTATTTTTTACCCAAATTTTTTGTGTATGTTCCTCATCAAGTCTAGTTCATTCATACCAAATTTCAGCAAAAAATTCAATCGGGAAGGTCGTCAAATGATTTTTGCAAGTTCACTGGTCCGGAATATACCCCGATTGAATTTTTTTGCTGAAATTTGGTATGGATGAACTAGACCTGATGAGGAACATACACAAAAAATTTGGGTAAAAAATACCACCGGGAACCACCTCAAATTGAGGTGGCCGGACCAGGGTCCTGTTCGGAAATTCCGGAAAGGAAGAGCTCTCATATATATATATATATATATATATATATATGAGGAATGTTCATGTCAGGCCGGCCTGACGGGCTGCTCCGTCCGACCGAGCCCGTTTGGGCACCTTCCCGGTGGAATTTTTTGATGAAATGTTTTGAGCATGTTCCTCATCAAGTCTAGTTTGTCCATACCAAGTTTCAGCTCAAAATTCGATCGGGAAGGCATTCAAATCATTTTTTGAAGTTGACTGCAGTTTTATATGTATATTTTGACGCAGTCAACTTCAAAAAATGATTTGAATGCCTTCCCGATCAAATTTTGAGCTGAAATTTGGTATGGACAAACTAGACTTGATGGGGAACATGCTCAAAAAATTTCATCAAAAAATTCCACCGGGAAGGTGCCCAAATGGGCTCGTCCGGACGGAGCATCCCGTCCGGACGGCCTGATGAGAAGAGCACTATATATATATATATATATATATATATATATATATATATATAGGACAATGCTAAGGTAAGGTAGGCCTAAGAATTGTAATTCTTAGGCCTCTTTCATTTGAGGTGCTTCCGGGTCGAATTTTTTGATGAAATTTTGTGAGCATATTCTCCATGGATTGAAGATGATGTCCACCAAGTTTCACAATAAAATTCAATCGGGAAGTCATTTAAATAAATTGTTGAAAAAAAACTGTATTTTATATATGTAAAAACCTGCGCAATTTTTAAAAAATTATTAAACCGACTTCCCGATTGAATTTTTTCCCAAAATTTGGTGGGCATAATCAACACTTCATGGAGAACATGCTCACTAAATTTCATCAAAAAATTCATCTCAGAAGCACCTCAAATGAAAGAGGCCTAAGAATTTCAATTCTTAGGCCTACCTTACTTGAATATTTTCCTATATATATATATATATATATATATATATATATATATATATATACAAGAATGATCCTGTCCGAACGTTCGGACAAGATCCTCCGTCCGAACATCCCCGTTTGAATGCAGTCAACTTCACAAAAATTATTTGAATGCCTTTCCGATCGAATTTTGAGCTGAAATTTGGTATGGACAAACTAGACTTGATGAGGAACATGCTCAAAAAATTTCATCAAAAATTCCACCGGGAAGGGCCGCAAACGTCCATGTTCGGACGGTGTTCGGACCAGGAATGTCCTATATATATATACACATATATATATCAATGTGACGATGTACTATGATTTTTTATAAATATTTATTTCTAAAAAAAATTACCAATCTCCAACTTTCACATTTCTTAGTGCCCGTTTGGTAGCTCAGTTTTTCGGCTTATGAAGCTTATCAGTCAATTTTTTCATCAAACACGTAATTTTTTATTTCGCGCGCTGAAAATGTAAGGTTGAAGTTACTTTTCTGACTGTATTGGTTGAAGTTACTGTAGAGGAACATTTTAGTTATTTTTGCATATAAGTTTTTGTTTATTTTATTACTAAAATATATTTTATATATAGTTTTTTGATAAAATTCAGTCAATTCAGTCACTTCAGCCAGAATTTTATAAAATTCGACAAAAACAGCCAATTCAGCCGATTTTAATATTACCAAACGGGCTTTTAATCAACTCAACTTCATGAACTATAAAAGGAACAACATGAAATGAGATCATAAAAGATGAAACACTACATGCACTATTTCAAATTAAAGGCAACCCCAGCCCTACATAAAAAAAGAGAAAATATCAAATAAATATCAAATAAATATATGATCACAAGTAGTCAAATGTAATATGTTACACACAGATGGACGATGTAGAGATTGGATACAATGTGATGTTGTAGAGACAACCCCCACCACATGAGACCGATCTGGAAGAAGAGCTACTTGCCTCCTGTCCTTGTTCTTCTTTGAGCATGATGTGGAGTTGGTGTGCCCTCTTGATGAAAGGGCTGAGTGGATGCATCAGCTAAAGTGGGTAACCTGGTAACACTTCCTTTCCCTCCTTTCCTTGCATTTGGTCCTATCTCCTCTATCATGTACTTCCACCCATCTATTGGTCTCCTTCTACTGAATATGTGTGTCTTTAGAAAGCTCCCTATCTGTAATATTACAATAAATAAAAATAAAGTTGACTAACATTCTGTATCTAAAAAATGTCTATCAGCAAAATCAGACAAGCAAGCCTCAACAAACCTGGAACTTGTTGAATGCAATTCGACGCTCAAACTCTTGAAGCAAAAGATCTTCTTCTCTTTGTGACATGTCCCAGATGTTCCCATCTACACTCTTTGATGTTGTTTCCCATCCATCCGGCTTGTCTTTTATATCAGAACTTGAAACGTGTAAATTGTTTTTGAAGTCATCATTTGCAGAGTCAAAAATCCTGCACTTGTTTGAACAACCAATTTCACATTCCAATCCGCAAAAGAAGTGTAGAAGAAATCAACATTGCAAAAAGAATTGATATACGTACTCGGAGGCGCTATCCAGCAACTTTTCGATATCATCAGCATTGCCGCCATCTCCAAGCTTCGCTTCCTCCATCTTCTCAATCTCCTTCACCCACAATCCTGCATGTATTCTCTGTTTCTTGACCCTATAATCCTTCCTCATATTCTCTAAACTATAAATAGACCTCTCATTTTCATTTTTCTTGGCAATATCATCACCGTCTGAGTTTTTTTTCGGACTTTTCCCCTTTCTTTGATCCCAATTGTCGTTCATCTCCTCCACGAATGCCCTGGTTTCTCCGTCAACTTCCGACGGAAGAGGAGTATGAGAAGAGTTCGAGGTGTCATCCGGAAGAGAGAAGTTAACGTCAGTCTCCCAAGGAGCTCGATTCTTCCCCGATAGATCCTCCGGCAGCCATGCGGTTTCCCACGCGACGTTCCACTCGTCGTCACCGGTCTTTCTGGAGAGACGGCGGACAGCCGCACAAGTAGAGGCAGCCGGGTTTAGCAGAGGTTTTCTGAAAATAGCGAAACAAAGTCTTTGAATTGGGTTCATTGCTTTGAATGAATACTTCAGTCGACCGTCCAGAATATGAAAATGTGAAGCCTGACGGCGGCGACACGGTTGTGGTCCGAATCAGAGCGGGAAGCCCATGTGGCAGGCTTGAGCCGAGTTGGAACGTAATTTGAATTATTATTTTAACTAGCAGTGTACGCACTTCGTGCGAATTGTGCCCAATGCATAGAGAATCAATCCTCGAATCATAACAACCATAATGATACTGAATACTCTGTAAAATGTGAGGTGAGTGGCGACAATTGTTTCGTAATGCCTGCAAAAACAACCGATTTTGAAATTAGATACAATGACAATCTCCAACTATATTTATGAAGTTTTGTTATAAATGGATATTTTCACGAGTCCTTCAGTAATGATAAGTATGCATTAGAAGTGACCAATGGTAGGAGTTTTAGTGATCATTTTATAATTATAGTTGACTTGTGTGACACAATAAGGAAACTTAATGTGTTTTTAGTTGAGGTTTGAAATAATCTTAATGTTTTTATGGTGCTTTCCAAGTGAGTGTAAATGCAGAAGTTATTTAGTATATGAAGGGACTTGAGAGTCAATAATTAAGCCCAATGTTATTACTCTTTAATTGTATGTGATTTTTTAAAATTGTTTGCAGGTTTTTAGAATAAATACACTTTTTAATTTGTAATTAATTAACCTAATAAGAAAGGACAATATTAATTAGCTTAATTGTTAATACTATGTCTGCATATTGTCTTTGTAGTGTTTTTTTAAAATCGATTCAAATCTGTTCAAGAGTCAAACTAAGTACCTACATTTAGAATCTTGCAACTCAACAATTAAAATGCAAACAACATTTTGAAATACTCCCTCCGTCCCAATTTGTTTTGCAAAGTCAACAATTTTTGGTCAACCAATAATAAAAGTCAACCCTCCGTATGGATAATTAATTCAGTTTTTAATAATTAAAATTTACATATTCAAAAACTACATTAAAATCGCTTCAAAGTTGTAAACTCCAAATTAGAATATAATTAAAAATTGACATCCTAATTAAGTGAACAAAACGAGACTGTTTGACTAAGAAAAGTCAAATTTGCAACTCTTTTTGGGACGGAGGTAGTAGTTTTTTCCATCTTTATAATGCCTATGTACCTTTTTAATCCACGTAATTTTGTATGGCATTCTATTAAAGGCCATGTAGGTGCAAACACACATTTTTTCAAAAGAATTAAATTTAGTACAAGGGTTAAATATGTATGACTGAAGTATAACATATAGTCCCTCTTTTGTGGTTAATTGAGCACCAATTTTCAAGATGATTCCCCGTATTAATAATGTGGTTTGAGCAGGGCATGTTTGATATTTTTCTCCTCTAGAACTATACTCTTGTTGAAGTATTTATCCCACACCGGAAAGCTTTAGAACAATAAAACACTATATAAGACTTTGGATTACTCCTCCTATCAGGTTGACCTTTTAGGATGGAACCCCGGGTCTTAACATGGTATCAGAGTCAGGTTCGGTTGTGGTTTGAAAACTTGTTTAGCACCCATGATTAAGGGTAGCTTGTTAAGGGTCTGTTTGGCCCATTTATACACCCCGATATTGTTCAGCCCGGTTCGGGCTGAGGGGGCGTGTTGAAGTATTTATCCCACACCGGAAAGCTTTAGAACAATAAAACACTATATAAGACTTTGGATTACTCGTCCTATCAGGTTGACCTTTTAGGGTGGAACCCCGGGTCTTAACAACTCTTCCTAGTCCTTTATTTGTATAGACCACATGAAAATTGCTGATTACATGATAGAAAATGTAAAAGGAAATTAAAACTAATGTTTGGAAAACAGTATAAGCCTTAGACGTTAGGCAACATGATTGGTCCGTGGACTTGAACATTGTAAATCAATCTCCTGAAATTGAAACTACGTTGTGAACTTATGATATTTTTTAATCATTTGAGACCGCTACATTTTTTGTGTTCTTATGTGAATGATATTCCGCCTATGAATTAATCTTAAGTGTGAAATCCCTACTAAGCACTTCCGAAGGCATTCTAGAATAGAATTTGTGTTCATATAAAAGAAGCATTACAGAATAAGTATAACAATTCTAAAGATCGTTGCAGATAATGTTATGAACCCCCGTTGAGGCTTTTTACCGAACACTTTGTAGGCGTGAATCATGTTTTTTTGTTCATAAATACGTAGCAATTAGAAGCCCATCTTTTCAAATCCTCAAATTGTTCATTAGCAGCACATCCAAATAAGGTTGAATAGCAGTGAACCTACGCCATTTCCCCAAGGTAGTTTCTGAAATCATCATTGTAGTTGTAAAGGAATTTTAAAATTCAGTGCAAACAAGGGCAGATCATGCGCATCTTTTCTCTGTTGTTAAAGTTGTAAATGAATGTACAAGGCAACAAAGGGTATAAAATGGGGATTTATGCATTAGAAGAAGAAGATAAATTTAGAACTTGACATGATAATAATACCTTTTCACTCTAGCGTGCAGACAATGATGGAAAGATGGTTGAAACAGGTCCAATTCTTTCTCTTGAAATAAAATGTAACAATCTTCATGTGCGGACAAGGCGGTTTGATAACCACTGAGGTATATTGAAAAGGTGTATGCGAGCGAAGAGGCCGGTGAAGAACGATGTTAATTGAAATGTTTGCCTATTGATAAACTGCTAAAGTTTAACGGAAAATGGACTATCTAATTAAGTTTGGCCGTTCATCCTATAAGTAGAGATGTTAAAGTGTAACGGTAAAAGGACTATCTAACTTAGTTTGGCGTTTATTATATAAGCAGCAAAAGACATTCTGTTGTTGAACTTGTAAAGTTGAGCAAGGAATAAATCCTCAACATGAAGGACATCTCAAATGAAATTTTAGTGTCCAATATGATCCATTTGAAACTTTAGTGTCAAATATGAGATTCTGATGAAACCATAATGTCCAATTTGAGCCTTATTCGTATAACGATGATGTTACACGAACAAATTTTAGATGCCTAAAAGGGTATTAACCCTCATTCAGGCTTTTGAGTTTTTAGATTAACCCTCATTCACGCTTTTAAGTTTTAGATTTAGATACCCATGTATATAAGTGATTTTCCCCCTTCGAACCCTAGCTTCAGCTGCGTATCTTTACACAATCATCGCAGAATTGAGGACCTCGCCTCCTGTGGCCTAAGATGGTGCACATTTCCTACTATCAGAACTGTAAGCCTTCTAATAATTTGTTGGAAAAATGTGTTAAAATTGCATTAAACGGTCATTTTGGGGCAATTTTTTGAGTGGGGTCCACTTCCGATTTGGGTCGGGTCAAAGTGGTTTCGGATTGTCCTTGCTTAGGACTACAATTCGATATATAGTATGATCAAAACAGATAACGGGTGAATGAGATATTGATTCTTGAAGTTCACTCGTTGAAATGGAGAAAAATACGAAAAAGTGGGTTTCTAGTGTGGCTTTTTCCCACACCGAAAATCACAACGGAATTCGAGCCCTTTATAAAGGGAAACCCCCTCTAAGGAGTTAAGCTTCCTAAAGGGAAAGACTCTCTCACGCGCGCAGGGGGGTGCGAATCAAATTCTTCCGGTACGTTTCAGTTTTATTTATGCTCCATGCAGAGCTGGAACGTTGCAGCATAAATGCCCAACGTCTTTGTACCTAAATGCAGCGGGTTTGGACAGCTTGCATGGAGAATCAATGCCAGCATGCTGCCTTGAAGTCCCAACGTTCATATGAACGTTTTGGACTGTTTTGGGCTGGAATCAATGCCCAACGTTCACAGCATTGATTCCACCGTTCATATGCCTTAAACAGGCCATTGACACATGCAAATCCACCCCTATGAAAGGCTGGTAGCTGCTTTGCAAAAGGACACAAACACAAAAAAAACGTACCGCACTTCTTTCTAGCTCAAAAACAGTCCAGCCTTCTCCGGAAAAATTCCTTTTGTGTTCTAGGCTTTGTTCTCGTTCGTTGGAATCTAGTTTGAGTGCTAAACTATCGTTCAAAGTCATCGTATCCTGGGAAACGATCGTTGCAACGCTCCTAGCACCCCGGGAGGCAACAAAAACGTTTTAAGGAAATCGTGCGTAGCACGAGCTTTGACTTTTCTGCTTCATCTATTTTCTGTTTTCGTTTTGTCATTTTACTTAATTAATTTTTACTCCCTACATCCCACTAACAATGGGACAAGAGGGAGTGACACGCAAACTAATAAAAAATGAGTTATGTGGTTGATATTGAATTGATAAAGTAAGAATAATTTAAAGCCATACAAATTTGCCTAATTTGGTATGGGACAATCTTAGTGGGACGGACCGAAAAGGTAAAATGAGACAATCTTAGCTGGACGGAGGTAGTATTAATTAATTTTCTTAGTTTTTCGAAACACACCCAACATAATTCCCTTCTACTTTCATCGTGATCTTTATGTGTTAACTATTATTGCATTCAAGTTTGCGGTAAATGTATGGTTGCGGCGAGAGGCTTAAATCTTGTGATCGTCTGATATTGTAGCCTAATCCAGGGTAAATCCATGATCTTTGGGGATATTGTAGCAGCTTCACTCCATTTATTTTTGCCTTGTTTTTTGGGATATCTGGGCAGTGATATGTCGTGCGTCACATCTATTATGATCATAACATGTAGGCTCAAAGTTGTGTGCTTCAAAGTTGTGCACACACTTAAGCAGACTGTCCATTTTGTCTATGTTCCTGGTAAATAATTAAATTTCTATAGAAAATACAGCATGCGGTAAATGTTGATCTTTCTGATATATCGTGTGTACCATCAAATTTAGCCTGCGGGAGACTCTGTTTATGCTTCTTATGTATTTTTCATAGAGGCGGCTGTGATTGATGATGCTTGTGCTAATGTCAATTGTTGGATCTTGGAAATCAAAGTTGTTGTCTTAAGTTTGAGTTTAGTTCAGAAAGTTCTAAGAAAAACTATTATTATCTGTTTACTTGGTCTTTAACATATGCTTGGAAGTAGGTATAGAACATAAGTCATAACTGCACATCCTTAGTTCGGATGGATGTTTTAATTGCAATTTCGTTTCTGTTCTACCAAATAGCTCCCAGATTTTCCTGAATAAATTATTCCCAAGAAGTTAATAAGTTCCAACTAGCCAACTATATGTCTCTGTTATATGGTAAACTCATTAAATGTGTGCTTATGTTATCAAATGTAGATGGAGAGACATTCAAAAAGCCACGTCGGCCATATGAGAAAGAGCTTTGGATTCTGAGTTGAAGCTTGTGGGTGAGTATGGTCTCAGATGCAAGCGGGGGCTGTGGAGAGTCCAGTATGCTTTGAGCCGTATCAGGAAGAATGCACGAAAGCTTCTTACCCTTGATGAGAAGAACCCGAAGCGTATATTTCGGGGAGATGCACTTCTGAAGAGGATGAATCAGTATGGGTTGCTGGATGAGAGCCAAAACAAGCTTGATTATGTGCTTGCCCTCACTGTTAAGAACTTCCTTGAGCGTCGTCTACAGACATTGGTGTTCAAGGCAGGCATGGCCAAGTATATCCATCATGCCATAGTTCTCATTAGGCAAAAGTACATCCGGTAAAATTTAATATCTATGAAGAAAGTTATGTTGTGCATTATACCATAATTATTAGTTATTTGCGCTTTCCTAAATTTTTTGTCTTCTTTTTGTGATCATACAAGTGTTGTTCATCTTTTTAAAAGTACGAGGACCTAATTGAATTTTTTCATGAAAGTACGAGGACCAAATTGACAGTTTTCCCCTATTTATTAATTTTATGTTTCAAATATTTAATTTTTATCTTGTGCCATATATTGTTGCATATGATTATTTCTCGTGCATCGCACGAGTAGAATACTAGTTATTCTTATAAATTACTACGGACCATATTACCTATACTACTAACACTAATAGTTTTTATTTTACTTTTTGTGGCCCCTTTGGCATGTGAGGCCCAAGGGAGAGGCCCAAGGAAGTTGCCTGGCCCAACTACCCATATATCTGTCACTGCCAGCCGTCCAAATTATGATTGAGAATGTGAAACTTGACGGCGGCGATACGGTTGTGAGCCGAACCGGAACGGGAAGCCCATGTGGAAGGCCTGGGCCGAATTGGAACGTAATTTTGTATTATTATTTTTATATGGGCCTGTTCTAAAGCCATAGGCGACGTTCTAAGCCCATCATTATTTTGCCCTAAAAATTACATTACACAGCACACTCAGAGTGTATATGTTATATATTACTAATTTTTGCACATGCGATGCGCGATCAGATAAATGCCCAATGTTATATACATGAAATTCACTTTTGTAGGACTCTATCAAATTTGATATATGGTAGAAAAATTCAAGAGTGTTTGGTAAGATTAAAAAGCATAACTTGTGCAAAGCCGCTTACATCAAGAGAGTGTTCGATAGTTTTCTTTTTGAACAAAATATTTCTAAGAAAATGTAAAACCATCCTATTTTTGAACGATCCTATCTTATTTTTAAGGAACACAAAACACTGCTTTTAATAATTTTTTGTCAGAATAAAGTCCTATTACAGATAAAATTTAAAACTACATTCCAAGCGATCAATACTATGAGTCACTTCAAAATTAAAAAAAGAAAGATAAGTTGGCCTGATTTCGATATGGCTTGCATTTCTCATATTAACATGTTTCAAATAAATAATGTACTTGCTATTCAGAACAGAGGCAAACGACTATTTTAATAACCTTTATCAAAAATTAAACAAGAATGGAAATGGAGTATTGATTATAGCAATAGAATATATCGTTATAGGATCTACAATATCATGCATTTTTTGAATACATGTTGAAAAAATACATCCATTCCGATGTATCCAACTTTTTTTGAAAGAATACATTAAAAGAGATAAATTGTAATTCGTAAACACTGACTACTTCTGGTAAGTAAGAAACTTTCCAGTCCAATTAGCAGGATTGCTGAAGAAAAAAGACAACGACTAATTAGTTATTAGCAAGAGTGCGTTTATTTCGGATAGATTTATTATTGATAACATTATGCTTGCCTTTGAGACTCAACATTTCCTAAAAAGGAAGCGGCAGGGGCATACAAGTTATGTAGCTCTGAAACTAGATATGAGTAAGGCCTATGACAGGGTGGAGTGGCCTTTTTTGGAAGGCATGATGCGCCATCTGGGTTTTGATGAGCGACGGGTGAATCTAATTATGGAGTGCGTTAGTTCAGTTTCTTATTCTATCCCCTTTGATGATTCGGAAATTGATCTGTTACCACCTGGGAGAGGGTTGCATCAAGGTGATCCTCTCTCACCTTATTTATTTTTAATTGTGGCGGAAGGGCTTAGTGTTTTACTTCGCCAGTATGAGAGCTCGGGATGGATTCATGGGGCGGTGATTGCTCGGGGGCACCTATAATTTCTCATCTATTTTTTGCAGATGATAGTCTCTTGTTCTTTAGAGCTAATCATGGGGAGGCACCTCTTATTAAAGAAACGTTGGCTGATTATGAGGAGGCGTCAGGTCAGGTAATCAACTTTCACAAGTCCCGGATTTTTTTCAGTTCTAATGTGAACGAGGAATGTTGAGTTGGGCTGATTGACCTCTTGGGGGTCGGTTTGGAGGGGCTGCATGAAAAGTATTTGGGTCTGCATGCCTTGCTGGGTAGGGGTAAGAAGGAAATACTGAGTTATCTCCGTCAGAGGGTGGTTAGTCGTATTCACAATTGGAATAATAAATTCCTTTCTAAGGCAGGTCGAGAGGTTTTGTTGAAATCTGTGATTCAAGCTATGCTCACCTATGCAATGAATGTTTTTCTTTTGCCTAAAGATCTGTGTCGGGAGATTGAAGTTTTAATGAATGGTTATTGGTGGAAAGGAAAATCCGGTTCGGGTATTCGATGGAAGGATTGGGCTTCTCTTAGTACTCCGAAAAAGGTTGGCGGCTTGGGATTTAGAAGACTCCATGAATTTAATCTTGCTATGTTGTCGAAACAGGCATGGCGCCTTTTCAATCATCCGGGATCCCTGGTTGGAAAAGTATTCAAATCTCGATACTTTCCGAGGGGGACTTTTTTGTCTGCTACACTTGGGCATAATCCTTCTTTCGTCTGGAGGAGTTTATTCGAGACTCAGAATATTATCCGGGATGGTTTTAAGTGGCGGGTTGGGGACGGCAGGTTTATTAACATATGGGATGACCCGTGGTTGCCTGACTCTATTAATCCGAGGGTTGTTACGGTGATGGGGGAAGGTTTGCAGGAGGCTGTGGTTAGGAGCCTTATGGACGAAAATGGTAGGGAATGGGAGATGGGAGGATGACATTCTCAACAATGTCCTGGATGGGAGAGATGTTGATCTTATTTGGAGAATTCTCCTTGGCCTTCGTTCGGTGCCTGATGCGAAACAATGGAGGTGGGAGGAAGATGGGCGGTTTTCAGTCAGAAGTTGCTACCGTCATCTTGTCGGCGAGATTAATCCCGAAAATTGGACGGGGTGGACTCACATGTGGAATCGGAAAATTCCTCTTAAAATTAAATTCTTTTTTTGGCAGGTTTGTAGCAGTTGTTTACCAACGAAAGACAAGCTGATAGCTCGGAGAGTGAACTGCTCAGCAAGCTGCGGTTTATGTGGCAGAAATGGAGAATCTTTATTGCATCTATTTAAGTTCTGCCCCGTGGCGAAAGAGGCCTGGCGAGCAGCTTCGTGGACTTGGGCCAGCTTTGGAGGAGATGACTTCCTGGAACAAATCAAGATTGAATTTCATTCAAGGAGGAAAGAAGATTTGGAGGTTCTGGTGTGGGGGTGTTGGGCTCTTTGGTGCGAACGAAATCGGAGAGTGTGGCAGAACACTTCATCTTCTGCTAATGATCTTATGTGCAGGGCTCATTCTTATGTTTCAGGTTGGGTTCAAGCTCAGGTTGACAAAGGACGAAGAGCAGCGGCTGCAGTCTCCCTTTACCCTTTGTGGCGCAAACCAGCCCCTCGCAGTTTCAAGCTTAATGTGGATGCTGCTGTCCGGCAAGATCGTTGTGGCCTGGGCTGGTGCTTGCGAGACGAGGAGGACAGTTTTGTAGCTGGAATGGCCTTACCACAGCCTGGAACATTTTCTTCGTTGGAGGCGGAATGGATTGGGGTCCGCGAAGCTCTCAGCTGGTTACAGAAGAAGGATTGGCAGAGTGTTGAGGTGGAGTCTGACGCCTCACGTGCTATCTCGGAAATCTGGAAGTGTGCAAGTTGCTCCTCCATTGGGTTGATTGCGGAACACATAAGACTATAAGAGTGTTGGCGAATAGTTTTGCTAATATCTCATTTTCTCCTATTCGGCGGTCAGCGAATAAGCTAGCTCACGCTATTGCTAAGGCTGCTTGTTCTATGTCTGATTCACATTTTTGGTTTATTGACCCCCCTCCGTTTATTTCGTGTATTATTGACAATGATCTGATTAATGGAAGTTAAGTCTTTTTCTTGCAAAAAAAAAAAAAATAAGACACAATAGAAATCAATCAAAAACAAACAAACCACTACACTAACTAACTAAACCAGAAAAATGTTACTTCGCAAAAAAATGAGTAATTCCTTGGATTTCTTTGAAGCCTAAGCATACTCTCAAATACAAAACTACACTAACTCACTCACTTACCAAGTGCAGTAGCATACTGAGTCCCTAATTTACTGCAATATTAGATTTCACTAACGTTTTTTTGTCTCATATTGCCTTACACCTAATTCTTTTTTGTGTTTTAAATACATATTACTAAACAATAAGTTTCAGGAACAATAAAACAAAAGATAACATTATAAAATAGTAGTACTATTGCACTGTACAAAATTTAAGTATTCCCCTGTTTTACATTTACATTATTAAAAAAAATATCACGACCCACAAAGATGATAAGATCCTTTTAGTCATTACTTATTAGGTTTTATAGCTAGTTATTAGTAATGGAAAATATCTACAGAATGCTCTAGTTTGCATATTAGTCATCGCAAGAACTGTGCAGTTACTTCATTCCTATATAATGAGTGTTTACTTGAAAGACATGACTACATGAGAGTATGAGACACGCCTATGGGTTGACCGGTTCCGGTTCGGGCCTGGGCCCGGCCGGGCCTCGGTTCAGAAATGGGAGGCCCGGAACCGGCCCGGGTAATCCCGGGTCCGGGCCGGGCCTCGGTTCTATTTTTTTTTTTGGCTTTACCTAATTAACCCCCAACCCTCCCCCCCAAACCACCCCAAACCACCTCAAATGGCCCAAAATACCAAGCCCAACCCAAAAACTTAAAAAAAATCAAAAAAAAATTAATTTGGCCCGAACCGGCCGGGCCGGTTCGCCAATCAAAGGGCCCGGGCCCGAACCGCACAGTAACCGGGCCGGGCCGACCCGAACCGCCCCCCGGACCAGTTCAAACAGTAACCGGGCCGGTTCCGGGCCGGTTCCGGGTCGGGCCTCCCGGCCATGGGTGGACTCGGGCCGGATCGGGCCCGATTCGGGCCTGGGCCCGGCCGGGCCTCGGGCCAGAAAACTAGGGCCCGGGCCCGAACCGCCGGTGGGCGGTTCCGGTTCCGGTTCCGGGCCAAACCGGGCCGGGCCGGGCCAACCAGTCTATTTTTTTTTGGTTCTCCTTTTTAACCCCCTACCCCTCCCCCTCAACCCCAAACCACCCCAAACCACCTCAAATGGCCCAAAATACATAATCCAACCCAAAACTTAAAAAAATTTCAAAAAAAAAAAAAATTAAAATCCGGCCCGGACCGGGCCCCAACCGGCCGGGCCGGTTCACCAAAATCAGGGCCCGAGCTCGAACCGCCATCCCACCGGGCCGGGTGGCCCGAACCGGTGCACCAACCGGTTGACCGGGCCAGTCCGGGCCCACACAGTAGCGGGCCGGTCCGGTTCCGGGCCGGTTGGCCCGGCCCGAGTCCACCCCTACTCCCGGCCCGAGTCCATCACTAGACACGCTTATGCTTTTTGCTGGATTTTCATTTATGAATTTTAGAGGAATATTTCTTCTTTTATCTTGAACTTACTTTTCGTCTATGAGTATGTTTTTTGGTTAATACAGTTTTATACTATGGTTTAGATTTATGAGCTAAGTTAGATAAGCACTAATGGGCATTTTGTCTCAAAATTAAAAAAAAAAAAAAAACTCCAAATATGCCAACTGTGAGCAAAACCAGCCACAGTTGTGATGAATCCCATCCACCTTCACCTTATAATTTAAATTAAAAAACATATAAACCATAAAAACAATCAATTTCTAGAAAGAAGAGACTAGAATTAGGCTGCCTGGAATTCCAATCTTCAAATCTTTTGAATAATACATTCTTCAAAAAGTCTCAATAGGAAGAATAAATGCCCTGAATGCTTTATGACATTAGACCCTGTGAAAGCAACTCTGATATGTCATGACAATGACTCCAACATAATAGACTAAGCCAACATATCACCCCATCAGCAGAGGCGTGTTCAACAATCATCAACATCCCCAACACCACCATCATAGCCTAATTCGTAGCATGATAAACAACGTACCGCGTACCGAAATAGCGTACCGAAGAAGCCGGTAGGCTTCTTCCGGAGCGTACCGCGATCCCCTACGTATCGGATTTTAGATATTAGCGAACCGCGATCCCGTTTTCGTTCCACATTCCGGAGCGTACCGCGATCCGTGTGACTATGCCCGGGCCAGTACTGGGCTTGATTATTTGGGACCAGTCCCAGTCCCAGCCCGAAGCCTGCTAAGACCCAAAGCATGCTCGGACCCATCCCAGTCCATGCCTACTAGCAGCAGCTTGCAAGTCAGACAAGTCTTTATTCCTAAAATCCTGAGCATGCGCGGACAAGACACCAACACCCGGGTGCTACTGGACAAGTGCATTCTGGTTAGTTTTGGGGTCAATGAATAAGTCTAGGCTTGTTGTCACTTTTTGTACTTGCAATGGAAAGAGAGAGATGTGGCAGTAATAGTATTACGTAAGTAGCATGATATAGAAAAGGCTAACATTAAAAAAATGCTCAAGTATTCAATAAGAAAATTAAATATGAATACTACAAAGCAAAACACATAGTATCGAAAATCATTTTCAGAAAATGATATCATAGGTGGCAGGCAGGAAACATACTAAGATCCATTATGAGGTCAACAATAGAAAAGAAAAACCAAGCACATAAACCTCATGCTTCTAGATTCATTTAAGAAATGTTCATTCCTCATCTTCTTCATCTCCATCACCACCAGCAGCCTTCTTTGCAGCTGCCTTCTGGTTCTTTCTCTTCACTCTTCCTGGACGACCACCACCGAAGGGACTAGACAGTGAGAAATCAATGTGTTTCTGTGAGTCCACCCTGACCATAAAGGATGGAACATTGACAACCTGCCTTCCAACTCTGAAATACAAAAGTAAGATTAAAAAACCCATACAAGAAAAATAATGAATAAAACCAGTGACATTTAAAACCAAGCAAGAATTTATATTATAAATGCATCTTCATCCATTGACATTAGGAGATTGGAGATCACCTGCAAATGTATACTGTGACTGATGCAAATCTCTGTGCTATTGATTTCGAACAACAAAACATGCCAAGAAATGAAGTATAATACACCACAAATGCAAACTTAGAAAACCTTAATGCAATCCATTATCTAATAAAACAGATTGCATATACGTTGCTTTTAATGGCTTGAATTTATGGCAATTATTGTATCCTTTTTCATTAATCGTTTTTAATCATTTGAAACTTCAGCAAAATTCAAACAAACAAAAGTTGTATGAAAAATAAAAGAACACCAGAAATTTAAAAAGGCACAAATCAACTGATAATTGTTGTATAGTGAACAATTTAACATTCGTCATAGAAATTAAATTTTACCGGATGTGCTTCTGCCTAATGAGAACTCTAGCATGATGGATTGACTTGGCCATGCCAGCCTTGAAAACTAAAGTCTGTAGACGGCGCTCAAGGAAATTCTCAACTGTGAGGGCAAGCACATAATCAAGCTTGTTTTGGCTCTCATCCAGCAACCCATACTGATTCATCCTCTTCAGAAGCGCATCACCCTGAAAAATACGCTTTGGGTCCTTCTCATCAAGGGTAAGAAGCTTCCGTGCATTATTCCTGATACGGCTCAAAGCATACTGGACTCTCCACAGCTCCCGCTTGCACCTGAGACCATACTCACCCACAAGCTTCAACTCAGAATCCAAACGCTCCTTCTCGTATGGGCGACGTGGCTTTTTGAATGTCTTTCCATCTACATTTGATAACATATGAACATATTATTGAGTTTACCATATAACAGAGACACATAGTTGGGTAGTGACAACCAGTACATCCATCCAAACTCAAAATAAGTTAAATTCAGTACCAGTTCAGACTTCAGACTCATGTTCTATATCTACTTACAAACCTATTTTAATGATCAAGTGAAGAGGTAATCATAATCAGTGTTCGTGAGAACTTTCTGTACTACAATTTAACACTAAGAATATAACTTTGATTTTCACAGATCCAACCGTTGACATAAGCACAAGCATCATTGACCACACTCACCGTTAAGAAACATACACAACAAGCATGAACAGATTCTCTCACATGCTACATGTAACAGTACAAGCGATAGGTAAAATGTGTTCCATAGAAATTTAATTAGTTGCAGAAGCAAAAACACAATGGAACTTAAGAATCAGTCTGCTTAAGGTTGTGCAACCCTTTAAATAACATTGGAACCCAGAGGTTATAATCTTAGATGCGGGTTATATAGCATTGCCGTGATATCCCAAAAACCCAGAAAAACATAAAGCAAGTGAAGCTACCACGATATCCCCAAAGATCATGTTTTTAACCTAGATGAAGCTACAATCTCAGACAATCACAAAATTTATGCTCTCGTCGCAACCACACATTTACCCCAAACTTGAATGCGTCAACACATACAGATTACATCGATAGTAAGACAGACGGAAATTATGATAAGGCTTACAATTCCGATAGTAAGAGACGTGCACCATCTCAGGCCAGAGGCGAGGTCGTCGATTCGGTCGATAGTTGTGTAAAGATACCGCAGGTAAGGGCGGAAGGCTAGGGTTGGAAGAGTAGAACTCTATTTATATACATGTGTATATATACGCTCGAGTGTGCGCAGAGTGCCATAATTTTTAGGGAAATGGGCTTTGAACGGAGGTTAGAGCCTTAGAGCTAGTGGACTCGGGTCGGGCCGCCCGGCCTGGTACTCTTTGGGCCCCGCCCGGTACCCGGTCATAGGACCGGTCCGGGCCACCCGAACCGTTAAATAAACGGGGCGGGCTCGGGCCTCCTAAAATAGGAATCGGCCCGACCGGTCCGGGCCCGGTTCGGGCCTAATTTTTTTTTTTCAATTTTTTTTGTTTCTACCGGGTTGGGTTGGGTGTTTTGGGGGGGGGGTTGGGGGTGGGGGTGAGGGGTCGGGGGTTAATTAGAAAATCAAAAGAAAATAAAAAAAAATAACATCAAACCGGAACCGGCCCGGCCCAGCCCAGAACCGCTGCCTACCCGGGCCGGTTCCGGTTCTCCCTTCCCAAAGAAAAAGCCAGGCCGGGCCCGATCCGGAACCGGCCCGGGTCCATCCCTAGTCAGAGCTTTAGAATAGGCCCATATTAAAATAATATACTAAGAGGCCGTTTGGTAACACTATTTTTCGGCTTTATCAGGCTTATCAACCAACTTTTTCACCAAACACGTAATTTTTGCTTTCACGCGCTAAATTGTGTTATAAGCAGAAAAAGTAAGGTTGAAGTTACTTTTCTGGTTGTATTGGTTGAAGTTACTGTGGATGACCATTTTAGCTATTTTACATATATATTTTTCTTTATTTTATTAATAAAATATATTTTAAAAATAATTTTTTCCTAAATCAGCATAATCAGCCAATGCAGCCAGAACTTCATAAATTTAAGAAGAATCAGCCAAATCAGCCGATTTTGGTGCTACCAAACGGGCTCAAAATTACGTTCCAATCCGGCCTAGTCTACCACATGGGCTTCCCGTTCCAGTTCAGCCCACAACATATGTTGCCCGGATACGCCGATTCGCGAATACGGGTACGGCGATACGACAATTTCAAAAATCATAGGATACGTGTACGGGGGTATATTTATAAATTATAAAAATACAGGGTATAATTTGCAAATATATATAATTAAGAGGTTCATAAATTAAATAAAAATAGTACAAAAAAATAAGTATTATAATAAGATTTCAAAGATTACGCTAAAAAACTAAAGTACTAATATTTTGATTTAAATTCAAATAATATTTTTTGTTCTCTATTTGCATTTACATCTAAGTCTTGTTTCAATTTAAGCTCATCAAGCGAAAAAATGACAAATTATACTAATCCATTATTTTTCATCTTTAATAATGTTTCACATCTTGTGGTCGCTTGGGCGGCTACTAAATTTTCGTCATGATGTGTGTGAAATGAGGGTTATAAGGTCAGATACGCGTATCGGTTCACGGATACGGGTACCGGTTCACAGGTACGGGTATCGGAAGTATCGGTTATTTTTTAAAAATAAGTGTGATACTTTTATTAAATTACGGATACATACCCAATACGTACAGGACACGTATCGGTGAGTATCAGTATCGAATACGAGGACCTAATTGACTTTTTCACGAAAGTACGAGGACCAAATTGACAGTTTTCCCACATTTATTAATTTTATGTTTCAAATATTTAAATTTTATCTTGTGCCATATAAGGCATATATTGTTGCATATGATTATTTCCCGTGCATCGCACGAGTAGAATACTAGTTATTCTTATAAATTACTACGTACTGTTTTACCTATACTACTAATACTAATAGTTTTTATTTTATTTTTTGGGGCCCCTTTGGCATGAGAGGTCCAAGGGGCCCCAAATTACTACGTACTATTTTTTGGCCTGGCTCAACTTCCCATATATCTGCCACTGCCGGCCGTCCAGATTATGATCGAGAATGTGAAGCTTTACGGCGGCGATACGGTTGTGAGCCAAACCGGAACGGGAAGTCCATGTGGAAGGCCTGGGCCTAATTGGAACATAATTTTGTATTATTATTTTTATATGGGCCGTAGCTAAAAAATTATTGCGTTTAAAAAAATTATTTTTATATGGGAAGGAGCGTTTGGATTCTGAGTTGAAGCTTGTAGGTGAGTAAGGTCTCAGATGCAAGCAAGAGTTGTGGAGAGTTCAGCATGCTTTGAGCCGCCGTATCAGGAATAATGCACGGAAGGTTCTTACCCTTGATGAGAAGGACCCAAAGCGTATATTTCAGGGAGATGCACTTTTGAAGATGATGAATCAGTATGGGTTGCCGGATGAGAGCCAAAACAAGCTTGATTATGTGCTTGCCCTCACTGTTGAGAACTTCCTTGAGCGCCGTGTACAGACATTGGTGTTCAAGGCTGGCATGACCAAGTCAATCAATCATGCCAGAGTTCTCATTAGGCAGAAGTACATCCGGTAAAATTTAATATCTATGAAGAAAGTTATGTTGTGCATTATACCATAATTATTAGTTATTGGGAAAATGGAAACTAATAATCCAACCTTTTAGCGATCTTCTTTCAATAATCCCACCTTTTGATTATTCATGAATAATCCAACCTTTGCACTTCATCTTCATTCATTGGTCCCTGGTCGGTTAATGACCTACTATTCCAAGTTATTTTCTTATCTTTCCAAAATATTATCTTTGTGAAAGATGACATTTATGGTATAATGATTTGCAAAGATAAGAAAATAGTTTGAAATAGCAGGTGATCAACCGGTCAGGGACCAGTGAATGAAGATGAAGTGCAAAGGTTGGATTATTCATGAATAATCAAAAGGTTGGATTATTGAAAGAAGACCGCTAAAAGGTTGGATTATTAGTTTCCATTTTCCCTTAGTTATTTGCGCTTTCCTAAATTTCTGGTCTTCTTTTTGTGATCATACAAGTGTTGTTCATCTTAATTTCGCTGAACTTCCTAAATGATTAAAAGTGATAAATGAAAAAAGATAGAATTCTTGCCCCACAATTTAAAGCCATTAGAGCAACTTTTATGCAATCGGTTGTCACTACTTAATGGATGTTTTATAGTTGTCTATGTTTTCAATGTTGGTGCATTTTTGGGTTACTTTCATTGATTGGCATGTTTCGTGGTTCAAAATCAATGGCACAGAGATTTGTATTAGTCACATTATTTTATTTGTCAGTGGTCTCCAGTATCCTGAACTCAATAGATCAATGTCACAATTATTATTCAATATATCTCTTGTATGTGTTCTTTGATGTTGGTTTTGCATTTCAGAGTTGGAAGGTAGGTCGACAATGTGCGATCCTTTATGGTGAGGGTGCGATCCTTCGGTGGTGGTCGCCCAGGAAGAGTGAAGAGAAAGAACCAGAGGGCTGCTGCAAATTAAAGAAGGCTGGTGGTGGTGATGGAGGCGAAAAAGATGAGGAATGATCATTTCTAAATGAATCTAGAAGCATGAGATTTTAAGTGCTTGGTTTTTCTGTTCTGTTGTTTACCTCTCTGTTCGGATGTTACCTCCCACCTTTGATACTATTTTCTTATTATGATTTTGGATACTTTGTTTTGTTTTGTAATATTTATATTTAATTATATAATAGAAAAATCATGACAAACTAATTCTATTAATTTGAATGAGCTTGATCTACTATGACCTCGGCCTAGTTAATTAAAAAATTAATTATTTGATTAATATCTTAAAAGCTTATAATTGTCAATGCAAGTTAGGACATTTTGGGGTTGAAAAAATGTTGGTGTAATCACTTGCTTGGTAAGTTGGTACATTGTGTTCTGCTGTGTGTACTCTTTTAAAGGATTTTACTTCTCCCTTTAATTTCTGTTAATAACTCACGTGCGTTGCATCTTCCGTTATCTCATTTCCCATCATCATCTTCGGTCATTGAAGAGCTTCTTACACCTTTAATTTTCTCATCTGCCGCTTATGCATAGCGACTCATCCATTGAAAAGTCTCTCTTCCATTGCCCACCGGTCTTCTCCCAGTATGCCTTTTGCGCCTACGTATAGTCATACCCGGCCCCCAGTTTTCCCAACTTCCTTGAAACACTCTATGTAGTATGTACCATTCATTCTTATTTTGAAATACACAATATTGATGTGGAGAGTATATGTGAAAAACATGTGTATATATTCATCATATTCTCCATTTGCAGATCAATTGCAGGTCATGATCATAACCTTGCATTTTACATGTTCGACAAAAGTCTGGCTTGAGTTTCACTTAGTACGTTGTACTGTTATTCTTTTTACTTGAATACATTCTCCTCTTATTTTGCTAACTTTATAATTGATGTATTTAACCATTATTACTGATATTGAATATTAAATTAGAATGTGTATGTTAGGATTTTGGTGTTGACGTGTTGTGGTTTTTAAATTGGTACCAACTAGGAGTTCAATTTGGCAACTGTTTTTTTTTTTTTTGCCAAAATGTCAATGAAACACTCTAAGAGGAGTTCGACGCTTTTAGGACAAAAAGATCCGAGTCAACCTCTCAGGACAAATACCTATGAGAGTATAACATATACTTGGATTCTTAGCTTAATCTTATGTACCGTGCAAGCATATTGCCACTTTCACATTAGCAATGCCTTCTACTAATTAATCCTAAAATTCTTTTAGCCCATTTACTTGTTCATTTGTTTAATTATCTTTTTATTTTTCTTTCATAGGGTATCCCAATATATGAATCGAGCAGCATTTTGTTGATCTTTTAAAAATTCAATATCACCGCTACATATTTATTATCAATATATTTTTTAAGCTAAAAAATACATATTTTTTATTGTCTCATTTTCTTCATGTTTCAAATTTTGAAGATATAAACTCAAACAAATTTAGTGAATGAGAAGCTTGTCTAGGTGTTTAATGTTATTTCTCACACTTCTTGGCACAATTGAAGTTAAAGAGTTTGATTTTTTGGACATTTTATAGTTTTTAATTAATTAAAAGAAAAAAATACTCTGGATAGGTAGATAAAGAAAAAAGAAAAGTGTAAAAAAAACAAGTGAGTAAATGGAGTCTTAAATAAATGAGTCCTTTTTATAGTAGTCAACTCAACCACTTATAAAGATCAGCCAAATACTAAAACAAGGAACACTATTATAAAATGCAGGAGTATTAGTTTTTAACATTTTCAAAATGAAATACAGATACCATTAAAAAATGAAATATAGATACCATTAAAAATTAAATTACAGACAATTCTACCCCGAGAGGTGTGTTAGACACATATCACATATGCATTATTCTACCCCGGCTTGTATGACCACCAATGCATTCGATGTTGAGACTCATTATGAATTTATGAGTTACCTATTGCTACTGTAAACCTAGCTATTCTCCCATTTTATGCAATATTATGTTGGGTGTGTTTCGGAAAATAAAGAAAATTAGTTAAAGTAAATTAATTAAATAATGACTAAAGAAAACAAGAGAAGAGATGAAGTAGAATTAGCCAAAGCCCGTGCTACGCATGATGTCCTTAAAACGTATTTGTTGCCTCCCACGGTGCTAGGAGCATTGCAACAATAGCTTCCCAGGATACGATGACTACGAACTAATGTTTGAGCACACAAACAAAAGTTCCAGCGAACGAGAACAACGTTTGAACACTCGGAAATTTTCAGAAGTAGCTGGAGGTGTTTTTAGCTGAAGAAATATGTGAGCTAGTGTGTAAGAACGTGTGTTGTTGTAAACCACCTGCCAGCCATTATATAGGAGGATTTGTTGTGTGTAAATAGTGAACTAATGGACCTGAACGTTGGACATGAATGACCAGTCCGTTGGGCATTGATTTGTCCATGAACTGTTCATTTAACGTTGCATTAAAAGATAAGAACGTTGGACATTAATTTCCATTTTCCCGTATTTCAATCACTTTTTCCAATTGTTTTATCAAGAGAACACAAATTAATCCCTTCATCTGTGTACCCAACCAATGGTCAACAAGTTGCTGCTATGTGAGATCATATGTATACTACTCCCTTCATCTCGTTAAGATTGTCCCATTTTACCTTTTAGGGAAATCCCACTTAGATTAATGTTCATGCTAAATTTAGTAAAGTTTGTGTGGTTCTAGATCATTTTTACTTTATTCTTACTTTATCAATTCAATATCAACCACATAGACCCATTTTCTTAATAACAGTGTCACCTCCTTTCGTCCCAATGTTAGTGAGACAGATGTAGTAATATATCGGGAAAATTCCTGAGATGGGAGTAAAATGTTTGAGAATTCCAAAATAGGATTGTCATGATTTATTCTCTAAATAAGAACAATTACTGTCAAGCTTGGAAGGTATTGTCATATTTAAAGTCTGGTACTTCTAAAACTGGCAGTACTCCTATTTAAGGAATAAGTACCCGAGAGTCTTATTTTGTAATATACAAACGTTTTTAGTTCTATTTAGGAAAATTTTCTCCTTATATATAAACATTCTCTTGCGAAGGATTTCTCAATCCCTCCCAAAAAAACTTTCTTAAGAGATTCACATTTTATTGACTTGATACAAATTTCTACTTTACAAATGTACACTTCGTAAAAACATTGTCTCATTAAAAATATTGGGCATTAATGCAATCGCGCAACGCGCGTCTACACAACTAGTATTAATAGAAAAATCATAATGTCCGCATACGAAAACTAATTCTATTAATCTACTTCCCAGTTATGTATGAGCTAGTATGAGCTCGGCCTATTTAATTAACTAATTGATTATTGATTAATATATTAATAGAAAAATCATAATGCATACAAACTAATTCTATTAATCAACTTCCAAGTTATTTATGAGCTAGTATGACCTCGACCTAGTATGAGATTGGTATTTTCCCGAACTCGTTGTTTGCCTTGTCCAGTTGATATCCAAACTCGATATTTTCCCTACCTCGGGTGTAGAGGTCGTGCTCGTACGAGATTCTGGTACATACTTTGTCATTTTGTGATGCCTTTGTTATTTTTGACCAGTGATAGTTATACCTATGTGGTATAGGGAATATACTCCATCAATTATATAATTAATTATTTGATTAATATATTAATAGAAAAATCATGACAAACGAATTCTATTTTTGTGTATGAGCTAGTATCAGCTCGGCCTAGTTAATTAACTAATTAATTATTTGATTAATTAATATATTAATAGAAAAATCATAATGCCGGCATACAAACTAATTTTGATTAATCTAGTTCCCAGTTATATATTTATGAGCTCGGCCTTGTTAATTAAGTAGATAATTAATTGATTCATAGAAAAACCATAATGCATACAATCTAATTCTATTAATCTACTTCCCAATTGTGTATGAGCTACTATGAGCTCGGCCTAGTTAATTAAGTAATTAATTAATTGATTCATAGAAAAATCATAATGCATACAAACTAATTCTATTAATCTACTTCCCAATTATGTATGAGCTACTATGAGCTCGGCCTAGTTAATTAAGTAATTGATTAATTGATTCATAGAAAAATCATAATGCATACAAACTAATTCTATTAATCTACTTTCCAGTTAGTATGAGCTAGTATGAGCTCGGCCTAGTATCAGCTCAGTATTTTCCCGAACTTGTAGCTTCTCTTGTCGAGTTGATATCTGAGCTCGATGTTTTCCCTACCTCGGGCGTAGAGGTCAGGCTCGTACGGGATTCTGGTACTTTGTCATTTTGTGATGCCTTTGTTATCTTTTACCAGTGATTGTTATACCCTTGGGGTATATGGGAATATACTCCATCAATTATATAATAATTATTTGATTAATATATTAATATAAAAATCATGATGCATAAAAACTAATTATGTTAATGATTTTTCTATTAATATATTACTCAAATAATTAATTAGTTAATTAAATAGGCCGAGCTCATATTAGGCCAAGGTCATACTAGCTCATGCATAACTGGGAAGTAGATTAATAGAATTAGTTTATATGCATTATGATTTTTCTATTAATATATAATAATATCATTTTTACAGAGTAATACACTAAGAGTAACAAAATACGTGAGTCATGATGAAAAACGAATAATGAATTTACGGATCAGGTAGTGGTAAAGTGATGCCTAAGGAAATTGTTAAAGCAATAAACCAAGCTTAGGGAGCTTATTTAAGACCATATATTCGCCTATGATTTTACATAGGATGTTTTTACTTGGACTGTTATTTGCTAGTCTAATTTGGTATAGTCTATTTAAGTCTGATTTGATAGATGTCTTATCTATGTGTATTTTATAACTTTGGTTTAGTATGGTCCCATCTGTTTAAGTCTAGTCTGACTTGTTTAAGTCTGACCTGAGACTGAAAAAAGTTGAATTAAAAACATCCATAATCGACTCAATGAATAGGAAATTGAGGATTAATAAAAGTAGATAACGTATTTTTTTACATTGGGGAGGCTGTTGTTGATTTCTTCTCAGGCTTATATTCAGTAGATCCTGAGATTAATATTGGTGATATCCTGCAATTCACACCCAAACTTATTTCAGAAGAAGATAATTTCATGTTAACGAATATCCGAGTTGAGGAGGAAATTAAGAGTGTTGTGTGGAATTTGGATCAAAACAGTGCACCAGGACCTGATGGAATTACAGGAAAATTCTTTAAAAAGTGTTGGCATATAGTTGGGGCTGACGTAGTCAGAGCAGTGCAGGAATTCTTCTTGGGGGTTCCCATTCCCCAAGGGATTTCCAGCAGCCTGGTGGTTCTTATTCCAAAAATTGAAAACCCCTCTACCTTTGGTGACTTTAGACCTATATGCCTATCCAATTTCATCAGTAAAGTTTGTACGAAAGTGTTGACATGTAGACTTTCTAAAGTGCTTTCAAAGGTCATTTCTCCGGAGCAAATTGGATTTATGCAAAATAATGATATAACAGATCATATTCTAATAGCACTGTAGAAGATTCATTCACTTGAAAAGAAAGTTAGGGGTTCAAATGTATTGGTGAAACTGGATATGGCCAAAGCATTTGACAAATTGTCTTGGCAGTTCATTGAAGTGGTTCTTCAGAGTTTTTGGCTTTTCTCAGATGTTCATTCAGGTGATATTAAACAACTTGAGAGCCACTTATATTTCTATTCTAGTTAATGGTGTTCCTACTACTACTTTAAACCTAAAAGAGGGGTGAAACAGGGAGATCCTCTTTCTCCCTATCTATTTATCTTGGCCTCTGAGGCATTTTCTAGAGGGCTTAAATGGCATATGGAAAATGGGAGTATAAAGCCATATTACATGGGGTCTGAAGGTTATCCATTGTCTCACCTAGGCTTTGCAGATGACCTTCTGATCTTTCTTAATGGAAGTTCCAGATCTTTGGCCAATTTTTCTAGATTTCTTAAAATTTACCAACAAGCTTCAGGTCAATCAGTCAGCTTGTAGAAAAGTACTTTCATTTGTGGGAGGAAAGCCAGGGCTGGGATTATTGCTGCTGCTAAGGATGCAAGAAGCTGATTTGAATGTCAAGTATCTAGGTGTGCCCCTGCATAAAGGAATCAATAGAGTTCAATATTGTTTGGACATAATCACAAAATTTGAATCAAAATTTTCTACTTGGAAGCAAAAAAACTTAACTATGGGAGGCAGGTTAATACTTGTTAAGCATGTGCTCAACACTATACCCCTACATATTTTAGCAGCAGACAAACTTCCTAAAAAGGTCATCAATATTCTAGAAGGAAAGATGGCAGCTTTTCTTTGGGGTTCATTTGATATTAAAAGGAAGTATCATTGAGTTAGATGGTCTCATATTTGTTTTCCTACTTAAGAGGGTGGATTGGGAATTCGTAGTCTAACAAACATTGAAAAGGCTTTCACTCTAAAGCTATGGTGGAAATGGAAGGCAAGAGACTCCTTATGGGCTAAATTTATCAACTCCAGATATCCTAGAGGTAGTAACATGATACCTAAGATCACTGACTCACCCATTTGGAGCAGAATTTGTAGTATTGATGATTTGACTAGCTCTTTGTGTAGTGTTAATTTGGAAGGAAATCTTATTTGGGAGCCTGAAGATAATGGTAAATTCTTATTCAAATAAGCCTATGAGTCAATAAGGGAGGAACGACCTGCAAGTTTCATAGCTAAACATGTTTGGCAGCCCAGATTACCTTTACAAATTAAGCTTTTTCAATGGAAGCTTCTTAGGGAGATTCTTCCTATTTCTGATAATTTGAAGAGATTCTCTCTGGTTTTGAATCCTTCTATTTGTCCCTTCTGTAGGGCTCATTCTGATGACACTGATCATATATTCTATAGTTGTGGAAAGGTTAGGCCTATTTGAGACTATTTTAGGGGAATCCTTGGTGTTCCTAATCTCTATCAGACTGTTTCAATCAGACAGGTACTCATTACTTGGTGGATTAAGGCCGACTCTAAAACTATGGAGGACATTTTTAAACATTGCCTTCCAGGGATCGTGTGTTGGCACATATGGAAGGAGTATACTAGCATCATTTGGGGGCATGGGGTCTCATTTCCTACGCAAGAGAATTTTATTCGCCAGATTAAAATATACTCTCAGATGTGGGTAAACAGTTTCTCAACATCAAAAATTCAAAAGATTGATAACATCTTGTACGAGGAAAAACTCATTCCTAAATCCCTTCGTTTAGCTAAACTTATGGTTATGGAAGTTAAATGGAAGAAGCCTACACGAAAGTACAAACTTAATACGGATGTCAGTTTTTTACCTCACTCATATGCAGGAGGCGCGATTTTGAGGAATCAGGATGGTCTCATGGTTAGCGCAATCTTCTTCCCGATGCAAGCTTCTTCCCCTCTTGAAACGGAGTTGCTTGCTGTACATCGAGCTTTATCTAAGGCAGTCCGTTCTGGATTCTCAGACATTCAGGTGGAAATGGACTCTAGGGAGGTGTTGAGTCTGATTACTGGAGATGGAGGTGGGAGATGGTCGGTTGAAATCAAGGAAATGGTGTTGATGATAGATAAGGAACGAGTTTCCTATTCGATTACTTGGCGTGAGGCTAATTGGGCCGCGCACTTTATCGTGATCCAGAACCAGGTCCAAGCTGAAAGTTACTCTTGCTCCTCACTTTTGCCGGTTCGGGCCAATAATGCCTATTTTATGGATGTGTTTGGAATTCCCTCGCTTAGAATCATGAATTGATTTCTGTTTTATTGTTTTCAATGGGTAAGGCCTATCCACTCGTTGTGATTTAAAAAAAAATACATTTAGGATATTTTCTTTTAGACTGAAATTTGCCGGTCTGGTTTGAACTGTGGTCTCTGTGTATATTTTAACCGCGGAAGTCTAGTATGGTTTGTCTGAACTGGGACTGAAAACAGTCCAAAAGAAAACATCCTTAACTGTGGGATAGACCAACCATATGGAGTTTAAGGGATAAGTACAACAAGCACCGTGTTAGGCATAAAGAGATGACTAAATGTCTAAGCAAAATTCACACTTGCGTGCTGATTGAACCATTCAACAAAAAGCCTATCTTTATAGTCCTCACCTGACCTATCAAACTTATACTTCGTCTCAAAAATCCATTCAGGCCAATCACATTTTTAGTGGACTCAATCGGTACTAAATATCGAATATAATTATGAATGAATGTATTAATTAAAATCTTATAAGTTCAACTTGAGGAAAGGAGTTGCTACGGTCGTCTCCTAGGCACGTCCTAGGGTTTTTTACGGCGACGGCCTATCCGGGCCGTGGGTTCGGCCGATCTCTCCCCGGTAGGCAACTTATCTCATATATCTTCTCAGGGTATTGAGTTTTGTTGTCATCGCGGGGTTTGTTTGGTTCGTTTTTGTTTTCTTTTTTACTTGCAATTGCGGTGAATTTGGATTCTGTCTGGACGAAGCTTTTGGTTTTTCTGCTTTACAAGAGCAGCGAACAAGCGAGGAAGCTTTCAGGAGGGTTCGAGGCTTCTGATTTTGGCAGGGGACGGGTTTAGCAAGGGGAAGATGGGGTACTGCAGAATGTTGAAGACGAAGCCGAGCTGTTATTCTTCGGCAGTTTGGGAACGAGCTTTGACAAAACAGATGGCTATTGGTGATAGCATGGAGTTTCTGGTGGTCGACATCGTGCTGTCGGACTGGAAAATCAAATTTCAGGGGTTCATTGGTGGCCTATGTGTGAAAGAAGACGAAGGGATGTTGATCCGCCCACCTCCAGAACCGCCGCCTTGGAGGAATTCTGGGACTAGGGTTTGAACGAGTACTTCTATTTCTGCTGAGGCGATTGTGTTTTGTTTTTATTTTATTTTGATTGTGTTTTGTTGCTTCTTTATTTTATGCTGTAAGACTTTTGCACTTGGATTGGGGGATGAGAGGCCTGCGGTAATCGTCGTGGTTTTGAATATGCCCAATTTAGGATTAGAGAGTTATATTGCTTTGTCAAAAGTGAATAACTCAGAGTCTCGTCCACGGGCGGATGGTTATTGTGGTCCTTTTGTTATTTCAACCCCTTTCTGAGTGCTTTTTTTGAATGAATGCCTCTTTGATGATAAAAAAAATTAAAATCTTAGATCATTGTAGCTCCCCACTTGATATTTTTATTAACCATAGTTAAACATGAGAACAGAGAACGAAGACTGATTACAAACTGTGAGAAACCAATCCCCCTCTTGCCGCCTTGAGAAAAGATCTTCTGCATCTTTGAGATTTACACCATCTCGACATTCAAAATGCTGGGTATATGCGATACTAAAGTAATGAAATATCCACCTTGACATTCAAAGTTGGAGTCTAGCCCCACATATAAATTGCAATGTCAGGCCCAAACCTATCAAATCTAATACAAGAAAAGTCTTTTTCCTAAAATCAAAAAATGTTTCCTCAAGGCATCAACCCCCAGATACTCCAGGACAGGTGCATTCTGGTTGGTTTCAAGTTCAAAGAATAGTCCCGCTAGTTATCATATTTTGTACTTCCGGTGGAAAGTCAAGTATAGTAGCAACAGAAAAGCTAACATTACAAAAATGCATAAGTATTCAATAGAAATTTTAAATATAAATACTACAAAACAAAACAAAGTATCCAAAATCATTTTAAGAAAATATTATCAAAGGTGGGAGGTAACATCCGAATACAGAGGTAAACAACAGAAAAGAAAAACCAAGCACTTAAAACCTCATGCTTCTAGATACATTTAGAAATGATCATTCCTCATCTTTTTTCGCCTCCATCACCACAACAACATTCTTTGCAGCAGCCTTCTGGTTCTCTTTTCACTCTTCCTGGGCGACCACCACCGAAGGACTAGACAGTGAGAAATCAATGTGTTTCTGTGAGTCCACCCTCACGATAAAGGATGACACATTGATGACCAGGGGCGGAACCACCATAGAGCCCGAAGGTGCCCGTGCCCCTGCAGTGAATTATTTTTCTTTTAAATATATATACATATTTTAATTTTTATTAATTTGAGCCCCTGCAGTTCAATCTCATTTCCCCCTTTCCCTTGTTTGTCCGGTTCAATCCCACTTCCCTCTTCCCCAGCAGCCCAATCCATCAAGGCTCAACAGCTCAACTCAAGCCCAGCTTCCCTTTCCCCTTAGCCCCCATATTGCTTCGGCAGTTCGGCGGAATCGGCGTTTCAAACTCACATCAATCTGCAGCAAGCCATCAACTCTAGCAACTCAGCGAAGGCCGACGGACTGTGAGCACCCCAACGACGGCCGACGGCAATTGTGAGCATCTCTGTGACGGCCGATGGAGACTGACCAGTGATTTCTTTGTTATTGTGCCCCTGCGAGTCACGGGTCCTGGTTCCGCCACTGTTGATGACCTACCTTCCAACTCTCAAATGAAAACCGAACATCAAAGAACACATACAAGAGATATAATTAATAATAATTGTGACATTGATCTATTGAGTTCAGGATACTGGAGAATTCTGGCTGCATTGGCTGATTATGCTGACTTAGGACAAAATTATTTTTAAAATATATTTTATTAATAAAATAAAGAAAAATATACATGTAAAATAGCTAAAATAGTCATCCACAGTAACTTCAACCAATACAGCCAGAAAAGTAACTTCAACCTTACCTTTTCTGCTTATTACACAATTTAGCGCGTGAAAGCAAAAATTACGTGTTTGGTGAAAAAGTTGGTTGATAAGCCTGATAAAGCCGAAAAACAGTGTTACCAAACAGCCTCTTAGTATATTATTTTAATATGGGCCTATTCTAAAGCTCTGACTAGGGATGGACCCGGGCCGGTTCCGGATCGGGCCCGGCTTGGCTTTTTCTTTGGGAAGGGAGAACCGGAACCGGCCCGGGTAGGCAGCGGTTCTGGGCTGGGCCGGGCTGGTTCCGGTTTGATGTTATTTTTTTTATTTTCTTTTGATTTTCTAATTAACCCCCGACCCCTCACCCCCACCCCCCAAACCCCCCCCAAAACACCCAGCCCAACCCGGTAGAAACAAAAAAAATTGAAAAAAAAAAAATTAGGCCCGAACCGGCCGGGCCGATTCCTATTTTAGGAGACCCGAGCCCGCCCCGTTTATTTAACGGTTCGGGTGGCCCGGACCGGTCCTATGACCGGGTACCGGGCGGGGCCCAAAGAGTACCGGGCCGGGCGGCCCGACCCGAGTCCACTAGCTCTAAGGCTCTAACCTCCGTTCAAAGCCCATTTCCCTAAAAATTATGGCACTCTGCGCACACTCGAGCGTATATATACACATGTATATAAATAGAGTTCTACTCTTCCAACCCTAGCCTTCCGCCCTTACCTGCGGTATCTTTACACAACTATCGACCGAATCGACGACCTCGCCTCTGGCCTGAGATGGTGCACGTCTCTTACTATCGGAATTGTAAGCCTTATCATAATTTCCGTCTGTCTTACTATCGATGTAATCTGTATGTGTTGACGCATTCAAGTTTGGGGCAAATGTGTGGTTGCGACGAGAGCATAAATTTTGTGATTGTCTGAGATTGTAGCTTCATCTAGGTTAAAAACATGATCTTTGGGGATATCGTGGTAGCTTCACTTGCTTTATGTTTTTCTGGGTTTTTGGGATATCACGGCAATGCTATATAACCCGCATCTAAGATTATAACCTCTGGGTTCCAATGTTATTTAAAGGGTTGCACAACCTTAAGCAGACTGATTCTTAAGTTCCATTGTGTTTTTGCTTCTGGCAACTAATTAAATTTCTATGGAACACATTTTACCTATCGCTTGTACTGTTACATGTAGCATGTGAGAGAATCTGTTCATGCTTGTTGTGTATGTTTCTTAACGGTGAGTGTGGTCAATGATGCTTGTGCTTATGTCAACGGTTGGATCTGTGAAAATCAAAGTTATATTCTTAGTGTTAAATTGTAGTACAGAAAGTTCTCACGAACACTGATTATGATTACCTCTTCACTTGATCATTAAAATAGGTTTGTAAGTAGATATAGAACATGAGTCTGAAGTCTGAACTGGTACTGAATTTAACTTATTTTGAGTTTGGATGGATGTACTGGTTGTCACTACCCAACTATGTGTCTCTGTTATATGGTAAACTCAATAATATGTTCATATGTTATCAAATGTAGATGGAAAGACATTCAAAAAGCCACGTCGCCCATACGAGAAGGAGCGTTTGGATTCTGAGTTGAAGCTTGTGGGTGAGTATGGTCTCAGGTGCAAGCGGGAGCTGTGGAGAGTCCAGTATGCTTTGAGCCGTATCAGGAATAATGCACGGAAGCTTCTTACCCTTGATGAGAAGGACCCAAAGCGTATTTTTCAGGGTGATGCGCTTCTGAAGAGGATGAATCAGTATGGGTTGCTGGATGAGAGCCAAAACAAGCTTGATTATGTGCTTGCCCTCACAGTTGAGAATTTCCTTGAGCGCCGTCTACAGACTTTAGTTTTCAAGGCTGGCATGGCCAAGTCAATCCATCATGCTAGGGTTCTCATTAGGCAGAAGCACATCCGGTAAAGTTTAATTTCTATGACGAATGTTAAATTGTTCACTATACAACAATTATCAGTTGATTTGTGCCTTTTTAAATTTCTGGTGTTCTTTTATTTTTCATACAACTTTTGTTTGTTTGAATTTTGCTGAAGTTTCAAATGATTAAAAATGATTAATGAAAAAGGATACAATAATTGCCATAAATTCAAGCCATTAAAAGCAACGTATATGCAATCTGTTTTATTAGATAATGGATTGCATTAAGGTTTTCTAAGTTTTTCTATTTTAGTGCATTTGTGGTGTATTACACTTCATTTCTTGGCATGTTTTGTTGTTCGAAGTCAATAGCACAGAGATTTGCATCGGTCACAGTATACATTTGTGGGTGATCTCCAATCTCCTAATGTCAATGGATGAAGATGCATTTATAATATAAATCCTTGCTTGGTTTTAAATGTCACTGGTTTTATTCATTATTTTTCTTGTATGGGTTTTTTAATCTTACTTTTGTATTTCAGAGTTGGAAGGCAGGTTGTCAATGTTCCATCCTTTATGGTCAGGGTGGACTCACAGAAACACATTGATTTCTCACTGTCTAGTCCCTTTGGTGGTGGTCGTCCAGGAAGAGTGAAGAGAAAGAACCAGAAGGCAGCTGCAAAGAAGGCTGCTGGTGGTGATGGAGATGAAGAAGATGAGGAATGAGCATTTCTTAAATGAATCTAGAAGCATGAGGTTTATGTGCTTGGTTTTTCTTTTCTGTTGTTTACCTCATTTTGGATGTTACCTGCCTGCCACCTATGATATCATTTTCTGAAAATGATTTTTGATACCATGTGTTTTGCTTTGTAGTATTTATATTTAATTTTCTTATTGAATACTTGAGCATTTTCTTAATGTTAGCCTTTTCTATATCATGCTACTTGCGTAATACTATTACTGCCACATCTCTCTCTTTCCATCGCAACAAGTACAAAAAGTGACAAGTCTAGACTTATTCATTGACCCCAAAACTAACCAGAATGCACTTGTCCAGTAGCACCCGGGTTTTGGTGCCTTGTCCAGTTGTCCGCGCATGCTCTGGATTTTAGGAATAAAGACTTGTCTGACTTGCAAGCTGCTGCTAGTAGGCATGCTTTGGGTCCGGGCAGGCTTCGGGCTGGAACTTGGCGGGCTCTGGGTCCCAAATAATCAAGCCCAGTACTAGGCCGGGTATGTACTGGTACTGGGTCAGGCTGACCTGTCCTAGCCCAAGGGCCCAAACCCAATTTTTTTGATTATTTGTCCATTGTTCCCGGACCTGCCTCTGCCCAGTCGGCCCGGTCCAGAGAATTCCAATGCTGTAGCCTTCCTATTTATTCAATTATTCTTATGGGTCCGGACCTGGTCCTGGTCAACCGAGCTGGGCCAGGACTACACAGTACTAGGCCGGGCTGAGTTCTGGGCCAGGTTTGCTTTGTTCCTAAACATGTGTAGCGCACATTACTTTAGCGTAGCCTATGCCAGCATTTGGAACGGCCTGGTGGTAGATCTCAAAGATGCAGAGCAAAAGAACACCACCACTTTATGAATCTATGTGTTATTTTAGCTAAACTATGCAGTTAAATAATATGCACATGCACGATACTAAGAAAATTTCTAGGAACCCTCTTTTATGCTGGCTTAATTGTCTAACATGGGTTGCTCGAAGTTCTTGTACCCAGGCTACCCAGCCGCATCTACGTGTGCGTCACATTAGGTGCCAATATCTTCAATTTTGTTAGATACCTTGATTGGCTACAAGTTTTCATGTCATTGCTGAGTTGATAATTTATACAGTTTGGTAAGGCTGTGATGCTGCATACATCTCACCCCCTTACCCCACCGTAGGTGGGAGCCTTTGCGGCAAAGCTCAAATGGACTGATAAGGCTCAACAAAGTAAAAATCAGTTTGCTTTTCACCATCCTATCATTGTATTATTGCCTCAAATCCATTGGTTGGGTATGCTACGATGGTGGTGTTGGGGATGTTGATGATTGTTGAACACGCCTCTGTTGATGGGGTGATATTTTGGCTTAGTTTATCATGTTGGAGTCACTGTCATGATATTAGAGTTGCTTTCACAGGGCCTAATGTCATAAAGCATTTCAGGGCATTTATTCTTCCTACTGAGACTTTTGGAAGAATGTGATTAGTGGGATAAAATTCTAATATCACCATCTTATAATCTTGTCCTTTTCCTCGCTGGTTGCGGCGATGGTGGCGATGGTTGTTACTTGTTAGCAGTGATTGACTCAGTTTGCGTGCAGTCATGTGGAGGGACTAGAAGCGAAACAGTTATAACATTCCGGTTCCTGGTTGGTTTCGATCTGGTTGATCCCAAGCCACTTTTAGTGCATTCAAATATGCATGTCCAGAACCATTGGGGGCCTATTTTGGAGAAATCAGACCAGATTTGGCCCGTTACGGCTCAGGAAAACCAATTCCGTCTCAGGCGGAAACTGGCCATCTCGATCGGATCAAGTCAAAGAATAGGCCAGTCCACCTTAGTTGTAAACGATGGAAGTGAGCCCAACTTCCCAACCAATGACCAGGATGGTCAGATGGCAATGGTGTTGTATAAGAAAATTTGCCAGTTTTCGATCTGGTCAAGTCCCAGAATTGGGGTTGGTTCCACCTGTAGTTGTCGGATGACAATTGCATGAAATGTATTGGCAATGGTTGTATTACGAAACTGGAGATGAGCCTCATTTTCCAAACTGGGAGGCATCGTTTCTTTTTCAGTTATCCAAATGTCCTGAAAGTGGGAAAACTTTCTCCTGGTAATCTTAGTTGATATCAACCAATACCGCTAAAGCACTAGCCAATACCCATATAGAAGACAGACACTATGATATAATACATTGTGAGATAACTAGCAAAGCAAGACAGTCTATGGCCAATACCCATATAGAATACAGACACTATGATTTAATACATTCCTGAGATAACTAGCAAAAGACATTCAATATTAAGGGAAGCATTCTAAGTCATGATTTAACAGCCCTAAGTAAAGTCATCTGGTGCTTTGATTTGTATTCCCATGCTCTCTGCGACTCTGCACCAATCGATCCGATGAAATTACAGTAACTTCATCCATCACCACTAACTATGGCTTAGATTCTTCTCATCAGTTTGAGAACACGTTGGCCCTGAGGAGAAATCAACGAAGATCAATTCCTTCACTGAAAAAAACATGCAATAGTC
Source organism: Cuscuta epithymum (assembly GCA_945859915.1). Classification (NCBI taxonomy): domain Eukaryota; kingdom Viridiplantae; phylum Streptophyta; class Magnoliopsida; order Solanales; family Convolvulaceae; genus Cuscuta; species Cuscuta epithymum. The sequence goes on along the minus strand of CAMAPF010000011.1, from coordinate 5,928,611 downwards.
AATACAACAAGTAAACGATAGTTGCAAGAAACATCATATGTATACGTCATATTTTTTTTCCATGATTAGTAGTCATAAAAAGGTTACTTCGGCCAATGAAAACATCAAATCCCAGTAAAAAGGTTACTTCGGCCGAGGTCGGGAAAACATTGAGCTCGGATATCAACTGGACGAGGTAAACTACGAGTTCGGGAAAATACTGAGCTTATACTAGACCGAGCTCATACTAGCTCATACATAACTAGGAAGTAGATAAATAGAATTAGTTTCTATGCATTATAATTTTTCTATTAATATATTAATCAAATAGGCGGAGCTCATACTAGCTCATACATAAGTGGGAACTAGATTAATTGAACTAGCCCGAGTTCATACTAGGCCGATCTCATGCTAGGGGTCATACGAGGCCGAGCTCATGCTATGCATTATGATTTTTCTTTTCCAATTTTCCAATTTTTCCTCCTTTATGGTGATTCCATGTCATTTCTTCGTGAGGGAATCAGAAGCACCTTGACCTTTGAACCAATGTTTAATAGATGCTGCTTGCGTGGAAGAAAATTCATTTGTGGTCAATGTATTTGGTGTGAAGATATAGGAGGGTTCATTACATTATTGGATGATGCCATGTTGATGAACACGAGGTATCAGGATGATTTTCTGTCCAAGTCATACTTGTCAACATTAACGGTGGATTTGTAACCTGGGAAGTGTTATAGTAAGAAAGTAAAGAGGTAAACGTAGCTGGAATTTTTAGAGGATGTGAAGCGAATAAAAAATTGCCACATTGGTCAAATATTTAAGATAAGATTTATTGAGTTGGAACTACACATTTTTATTTAAAATATTTCTATTCTAAAAGTATAAAAGATCTTAACATTCAAAATTAATAAAAGAACTAATCAAATGTCATGTTCCTTTGTAGTTTCTGAGCTAGGAACACACTAGAAATAACATTCCTTTGCAAAAAAAAAACCTTCCCTAGCACTTTCGATCCGACGAAGAAGCTCAAGAGCACTTCCTCCCAAGTCGCCAGCGATCTGATGAGCTTAGTTTAGGGAAAAGAGTGACTGAAAACAAAAAAGAAAGATGGCCCAGCGGTCGTCTTATTGAGGCGCACCTTCCAGTATTTTTCTTTTAATTTTTTCGGGCACTTTTGAAAATCGGAGTTACTTTTAATGGTCTTTTTAAGATGTTTTAACGGCGTGACCCTCTTGTGATAACGAAATTCAAACACATGAACCACTTTGATAAAGAATGAAACACATGACCATATATGAAAACGGGTCCAATCACAAGTACCTTTTCCGTACTTTTCCCAACGAAAAATTATAAAATAAGGCATGTAGGCAAGTGACCGGTTGACCGATTATTAATGTTTGTGTAAAGTTTGAGGTCTCAATTGGTGAATTGGGTGTTGTTTTAGTTTGGAGGCTTAATTGATTTTTTTAAATACTACGGGGGCGAATTTGAGCAACCACAACAACATTAGCCTAGTGCCGCAAAGCCTCTCACCTACGGTGAGGTAAGGGCAGTGGTGGAACTAGGGGGCTAGCCGGTGCCGGCGCCCCCTCTCCGGAGGCGGTAGTGTATATATGTGTATATCTCCGGCGCCCCCCATTTTCCGGCGACCCGGTTGTAAAATTGTACTCCCTCCGGTTTTTAATAAACTTCACACTTTCCTTTTTGGGACGGTCTAAAATAAACTTTACACTTCCTTATTTCCTTTTTTGGCAAAGAAATCTATATCAAAACAGTGCCAAACAGTGCTAAACAGTGTCAAACAGTGTCTCAACAGTGCCAAAGAGTGTCTCAACAGTGCCAAACAGTGCCTCAACAGTGTACTCTACAGTAAAGTCAAATTTCTTTCCTTATTTTGTGTGAAGACAAAGAGTGAAGTTTAATAAAAACCGGGAGTATATATTAAAGCCCCGGTGGCTTAATGTGCATAGGTGTTCTGGTCGTCCAAATGGATGTTGGGATGCTGCATGAGCTCTAATATCTTCCTTCGCAGATATTGCGGATTCGATTCCCAGGAGAGGCGTTTTATTTTTGTGACTCTGCCTGCGTGAGCTCTGCCTTGCACTTTTCTTTTACTTGACACTCCTTTACCGCTTGTTTAGACATTAGACATATGATAATGGATGTTGTTCAATTCAATCACTTTTTAAATTTCTATACCTTTTATTTTAGATTCTTATTTTCCACTTTTTATTTATTTAAATAATGATATGCCGTTTTCTTTGCCTTTATAACATAACTTTTAATTCTTTTGAAATACAAAATAAAAAAAAACGATTTTTTAATCATTTCTTCCTTCTTGTAATAATGACGTATACAGACACTATCATTTAATTATTCAATTTTTCTTTTGTTTATTAGCATTTTTATTAGAAATGCATTGTGTATACATATATTTATGTTTTGGATCACATAAAAAGAGTTCTTCTACTCATGAAAATTGAAAATAAATCGTGTGCACAAAATTTGAGATATGATGAATCAAAAGTAACCAATAATGCACTACGTTTTATAAAAATAGTAATTGTCCTATATAGGACTAAAATAATAGTGAAATGCAAAAATAGGACCTCTTATGTTTTCTTCCCTTAATAGGACCAATTTGCTCCTATTCTTAAACCTACGAAAATTACCATCCCAAATCTGCCCCTGCACCCATTTAATCTTCTTTCTCTCCTATTCTATTCACAATCGATCGATAACTTCTCCGGCCTCAAAGCAAATCTGCCGATTCCACCACATCTCATCATCTCCCTTTAGATCTGCTGATTTCATCGCACGACGTCGACTACTCCACCACACGGTGCCTCCGCCGCTCCGCCGGCGTCGCTGCCTTTACCTTCGCTTTGGTGCCTTCGCCCTCCACCATCGCTCTGTTTATGTATCTCCGAATTCTCAGGTTTTTTTCACTTTCTTCTTCTGGCCAGGTTTCTTCCTCTTCCTCTTTCTTTTCTTCTTCCTCTTCCTTCTCCTCCTCTTCCTCCAACTATTCGAATTTTTGGCCTTAAAGTTGATTTTTCTGAATTTTCCTTCATTCCTCTATTTTTTTTAGTTTTGACATTATTTGATTTGTTGATGTTTGGACTTCTATTTCAATTTTCCGTTTCCTGATTTCTTGATTCTTTAAAAAAATCAACTTTCTAGATTTTGAATGATGGAAGACGATTTTGCCATGTTTATGGCAAATTTTTGGACGATGGCGTATGATTTTGCCAAGTTTTTGGCAAAAATGTACTTGACAAGCATATTATGGCAAAACACTCGGTGTAAATCGATTTTTAAATTTTTTGACATTCACTTCTTATTTCTTATTGAGATGAATTATTTAAAGTTATTGTTCTATTAAATTTTTGGTTTTCCGAAAATTTTGTTGTGGACTTTATATTTTGCCAAGATTATGACAGTTTTGTATAAATTCGTCAAGATAAATCTGCCTTCTTTATGGCAAATCTGAAAATTTGTTTTGAAGGCAGATTTGAAAGTAATCTTCAAGGCCAAATCTTCCAACTTAATGCCATATTTTCGGCGCCGATGACGGCAGCGGCAGGTGGCACCGGTGACGGCGGTGGCAGGTGGCGGCGATGACGTCGGCATGCGGCGGCGGTGACGGAGACTGCACGTGACATGGGTGGTTGAACTGTTACGGTTGGAGATGATGATGACCTGCAGTTGGAGACATGGACTTTTATTTTAATTAGAAATCTAAATAAAAACTTATTAGGGGCATTTATGTACAAATAGGGGCTTTTAAGTCCTACGAAACATGCATATGATTTTTGGTCCTATTTGTGCAATTAACTTTGTTATTAGTCCTATTTGAGTCATTAACTCTTATAAAAAAACGCTGCGACAATTTGGCAAAAAAAATCTCTTTGTGAAAAGTGTAAAAAATACCCTTGAATTGCAAACTTTGACCGGAACACAAATTCAGGAATGCCAATAAATGATGTGTGCTTTTTACACTTTTGTCCATCATCTTAAAAGTAGATGGCTTTAAGTTGATGGAAAAAGTAAGAGTAAATTTGTCACTTTATTCTCATTTACATATCTAAAATAGAAAGTGGAAAATCATTTTGGGACAACCAAAATAGGAAATTTTGCAAAACAAATTGGGACGGAGGGAGTATATGCTAATATTACATTATTATTATTACATCATCATCGTCATCGTCATCGTCATCGTCATCGTCACCGTCACCGTCACCGTCATCGTCATCGTCATCGTCGTCGTCGTCGTCGTCACATAGAGACTGTTTCCAAATGACCCATAGTGAAAATCGAGTCGAAAATTGCATGGACCGACTGCTGCTTCATAACAAAGAAGCGCAAGCATTTTAGTGAGCCATTTTGCTTTATTCCATCATATTCCCAAGCCATACTCTATACTCCCTCCGTCCCAAAATGATAGTCCCATTTCTTTTGGGCTCAAAGATTAAGGAAGTGGTTGAAAAGGTAAAAGTTGTGGTTGAGATTTGAGTAGAAAAGTGTGAAATGATGTGAACCACATATTTCTTTCCAAAAAGAGAAATGAGACTATCAATTTGGGACGGCCCAGAAAGGAAATACGAGACCATCAAATTGAGACGGAGGGAGTATATATCTAATGATTATCTTTCACTCGTTTTTCTTTTATCTTAATAAAAAAACTGTTTTGTAAAAAAATATAAGCGCACCCTCAAATTATTCTCTGGTTTCACCACTAGATAAGGGGGTTAGATGTACTCAACCACCCTTGTACTAAAGTACAAAGACTGTTTCCGGATGACTCGTGATGAAAATCGCGTCGGAAATTGCATTGACTGACTGTTGTCCCATAACAAAGAAGCGCAGAAAGTTTAGTGAACCATTTTGCTTTATTCTATCATATTTCTAAGCCAAAAATAACAAAGTCTTTGGATCCATTGAAACTAATGGAAAATATCTCCTACATTCCTAGCATAAAGCCTATATAATGGGTCTTATGTTAGTTCTACTAAAAATGCGGTCTTTTCTCCAATATTTTGCCAGCTAAAACATAGCTGATCTCATTGTTTGCGATATCTTACATTCTAGTGACTAGTCATGGCCATGAATCATGTAGGTCAGCTGTGTGCGCATGTTGTCAGGTGAACGAGTTCTTACATCTATGATCTGCTCATGATGGAACTGTAAAGATGTGGGATGTGAGAACAAAACTTGATGTGGCTAACTTCTATTTGAAGGGTTGCGAACATTTGGGACATTCGTGCAGGAAGGCAGATGCACAAGCTAGTAGGCCACACTAAATGGATTATGTAAGCTAAGATTTAGCAATATTTCATGTTTCCACTTTAACATCACATTGATAGTTATTGCATACTCCGTAATAAATTGTTGAAACAGGTCAAGGGATAAAGGCCAAAAATGACACTAAGGTTATTTAAAAAACTCATATTGGACACTAAGCTTTGAAGTAGACCAAATTAACACAAACTTTAAGTTTTTGCATCATATTTGGACACTGGTGGCTTTCCCCCGTCAATTATGAGGTTACCGTCCATCTTTGCCCAAAACCTAAAGAACTCCGGCTCCCATTTCTTTTGGCTGAATGCAAAAATGCATCACACCCCACATATAGGGCCAACTCTTGGAAATCCAAACCAGACACATATACATCCTCCCTCATCGCCCAACAGCCTGTTTTGACTCCAGCGAACCTGCAAAATTCATCACTTATTTTCCCCCTTCACACAAAACCATGTTCTGGCTCCGGCAGATCTGTGAGACTCACCACTTGCACTCAGAATTTGAAATAGCAATGCAAACAATGGCAGGGGATGGAGGAATTGACCGTCCGCACTCCTTGTTTGTGAATAATTTCCATTTCGTCGGCCTAGATTGGGGTGTTACTCCTTCTTCGGGTAATTTTACCAGCTCATTCTATTTTGATACAATAATATGTGAAACCGGTGGTCAAGCTAGCTATGGTTTTCCTTGATTTGGAGGAAAATAAAGATATGATTGGATTGAATATTGCTTATTATAAGTGAATTTGGATTGATTGGACTGAATGTGGCTTTGTAAGAACGAAAGAAATAGAAAAGTGGACAGTCCAGAGTGTAGTGGGGCAGGGGAATCAATTTGGGTAGCACTAATAGCTTCTTCCAGGAATTGGATGCCGATGCACTTATTGTCTTGGACTCTGGCAAGTGAAGGCCAGTTTTTCCACGAAGGTGAAAGAAGGGTTAGGGTAGACCCTTGGAGGGCTGGATGAGGACGGGATAAGAATGAAGATACAGGACGGAGGAAAGTGAATGTCTGGAGACAGGCTAAATGAGCAGAAGAGACGGTGGTGGAGAAGTGAACTGGAGAAGCTACGATCGGAGTCCGCTAGTGCAGTCGGCCAACCTGGCGAAGAAATTTACAGTGGGGCGGGGGCTATTAACGATTTAACGTGGTTGGGTTAACGGAAATATAAGTGGGTGTCCAAATATAACCCAAATAAGTTGATTATGTATTAATTTGGTCTACTTCAAAGTTTAGTGTCCAATTTGATTTTTTTAAATAACCTTAGTGTCATTTTTGGCCTTTCTCCCAACAGGTCAATTAGAATGGTTGGTGATGTGGCGGTTACTGGCAGTGATGATTGGACTGCACGGATGTGGTCTGTTTCTTGAGGTTTAAATGTCCCACACCGGATATCTTTAATTTGGAATGATTAAACACTATATTAAGAGCCCGTTTGGAGAAGTCTTTTTTCGGCTTATCAGGCTTATCAGCCAGCTTTTTCACCAAACACGTAACTTTTACTTTCGCGCGCTGAATTGTGTAATAAGCCGAAAAAGTAAGGTTGGAGTTACTTTTCTGGTTGTATTGGCTGAAGTTACTGTAGAGGACCATTTTAGCTATTTTTACATATAATTTTTTCTTTAATTTATTAATAAAATATATTTTTAAAATATTTTTTTCTTAAATCAGCAGAATCAGCCAAAACAGCCACTCCAGCCAGAATATCATAAATTTCAGCAGAATCAGCCAAAACAGCCGATTTTGGTGCTACCAAACGGGCTCTAAAATCTTTTAGGATGGAATCCCGGATCTTAACATGTATCGGAGCCAAATCGATCCATGGTGTGGGAGCCCCCCTTATGAATCGTGACGACACGATTATAGAAAAATGACAATTACGGCCGGATAAAAAAACGGACCGATGAAAAAAATTACGAATGATGACACGATCCAGACGAAGTGTCTGGTCGTGAGGAGGGGTGTTAAATGTCCCACACCGGATATCTTTGGAATGATTAAACACTATATTAAGATCCAGGCTACTCCTCCTATCAGGTTGACCTTTTAGGATGAACGTGTGATGCTGTTCTAGCCTCCCATGCCGGTACCATCCTATGTGTGGAGCACTCTATGCAGGATAAAGGGATAATAAGAGGTAACTCATTTCTTGATCTGTCTTTGGAAATATTTTTTTTTTCAAGATTTATTATTTTGTACAAAAACTCAGTTGTAAAGTTCATAAGCTTCACTCTAAAGTGGGATGATAAAATTTCAGGTTCAACTGATGGCCTTCTCCGGTTCTGGGAATGCGATGATGGTAGGGTTACATGATTTATATGTACATGATATTTTCTTCGTATTTCTATTATGGAAGTAGCATCAAGTAGCATCCTCAACGTTTTAATGGACAAAATGAGAAGTGGCAATGGCAACAACATGTAAGCTAAGCCAAACCAAACCAAACCAAACCAAACCAAACAGAACGGTTTAAGGGGCCAACATAGAGGAGTTCAATCTAGTTTTGACCAAAATATGTCTTTTAAATTCGTGTGCTAAATGTAGTGCATTAATAATGTTTAAATTCAAAAAAAGTGGGGCAGTTGATTTTCTAACTTTGCCAATGTGGAAGCTCCTATGGGGCTATGGGTTCAAACTCTAGAACTTCAGGGGTCATCAGGATAGACTCCAGTGGCTGCAAACTCAACCTTCATTTAAAATTATTTCAAATTCATTGCATAGTGAGTTGTCGTTATTCGTCATTGATATGTTCTTTTTTGATAGATACTTGAGATATTTTTTTATGTACTCTGGTAGAGTGTAGGAAACTTTCATAGCCTATTAGTTGCCTATTTATGTTTTATTTGGTCTAGAACTCTCAGATAAATTTGCATGTAGTGTAGGACTTTTAAGAGGTGTGTGATATAGGAGGTTGTTGGCATGCTTGGGTGGTTACGAAAAGATGTTAAATTGTTAATTGTGGGACGTCACAATTAACATTTAAGTTCTGCTGTTCTGCATTTGCGTATCTTGTATTTAATTCCATGAACCTTTGCAGAATAGCTATTCCTGTTGCATCTGTTATCAGCGGCCAAAGCAGAGAATTTGCCACCTTGGTTTATTATGATGAAGTGGTCAAGATTGTCTTCGATTTGTGTTTCTCTCTTTTTTCCACTAAATCTATCTTTTTTTTTAGACTTTTTTTTAGCAAGCATGACCTCAAACATTTACGATCATGAGAATCTTAGAACGAGGCGGAGGAGTACTAGGGGTGGGGGGTTTGATTTAACCGAACCGAACCGAATCGTACCAAACCAAATTAAACCGAACTGAAACCGAACCGTATGCAATTTGGTTTGAGTTTGTACTATTTCTTTCAAACCATATTAAACCGAACCGAACCAAACCGAACCGAAACCGATAAAACTCAAAACCGAACCGAACTAAAGAAACTCAAAAAAACTTTCATATATTATTAAAATTGGTGGTTTGATTTGGTTTGGTTTGGTTGAAGTATACTTAAGTAAACTGTTTGGTAAACATTTGCTCAAACCGAATGTTTGCCTCGTATATGTGTGCAAGATGGAGATTGTAAGTTTGGTTGTACCAGTGAAATACGACAATATGTTTGTCCATTATATGTATACATTAGGGAAGTTGTAGGTTTAATGACTTTTGATTTGGAGTGAAACATAACTGCCCAAACTCCTAAACCCTCACCCACTTCTATTAACCATTTAATCATTGCTATTTTGCTCATTGCACACATGTAAATCACTACTTATATTTTATTTATGTTGGCACATTGCTTGTACACCATTGCTATTTTACACACAACACCAAAAAACTCTATTTTGATTTTATTGCTTTGTTTTCGTTTATTTGGTTTGGATTTAAACTAAAATAAACCATTTCAAATTAGTAAATGTCGACCTAAAAATATGAAATTATACATTATTTTTTTAACTTTATAAACCGAACCGAACCGAAAATTTCTTGAACCGAACCGAAACCAAACCGAAATACATTTTTCGCCAAACCGAACAACTTGAAACCGAACCGAACAACTTGAAACCGAATCGAACCCGATAAAAACCGAACCGTAAACCGATTTGCCCGACCCTATGGAGGACTATTATCAGTTGAGTCAATTCCCTAAATAGGACTAAAAAGTGGCAAAATTGCACAAATAGGACTACATTTTTAAATTCCCATAATAGGACTATTTAATAATAAATCATAAAAAATAAAAATTGAAAAAATACTAAAATTCGTAAAAAAATAATAGAAAATTAATAAAAATATATTTTCAAAAAAAATTTTTTTTAAAAAATATTTTTATTAATTTTTTCAAAAAATAATTTTAATAATTTTTTTTAAAATCCGAAATGCACTGCGCCGTTTATCTGCGCAGTTATCTTCAAAAAATCATTTGACTGCCTTCCCGGTTGAAGTTTTTGCTGAAATTTGGTATGAGTAAACTAGACTTGATGAAGAAAATGCTCAAAAACTTTCATAAAAAATTCCACCGGAAACCGCCCAGTTGGCGACGGCTGGGCAGAACCTTCCTTTATAAGGGGCTAATTGAACACTTTAAGTTAGTTCGAGGACTTATTTGACCCTTTAGCCAAAAGAAATAAAAAAAAAATCGTAAAATCAGAAAAAAAAACATTACCACCCCTGCCACCCCCCAGCACCACCAACTCCCATCACCGGAGAAAAATATGCTAACATTTTAAATAATGCCATAATGATGGCATATTCAATGAAAATGTTGGCATATTGAAGAGTAATTATGTCATCTTTTTGGCATTTTCAGAAAAAGATGACATTTTTTTTACCAAAAGTGGAAGAAATTTCACCAATCAGAGGTGGTGGTGCTAGGAGGCGGTGGGAAAGGTATCCATAATTTTTTTCCATTTTTATAGGTTTTTACTACTTTTTATTATTTTTTTAAAAATTTTAAAAAAACAAAAATTAAATTTTTTATTTTATAATTTTTTTATAAATTTTTTATAATTTTTTTATGTTTTTTAATATTTTTTTACATTTTTTTATGATTTTATTATGAGAATTTACCCTAAATAGGACTAAAAACATTTGTAAATTCCAAAATGGGACTGACATGTTTTTAATTTCCAAAATATGACTAATTACTGTCATTTTTGGCAGTACCAGACTTTAAACATGGCAGTATTTTCCAAACTTGACAGTAATCACTCATATTTTGGGAATAATAACATGACAGTCCTATTTTGGAATTTACAAACATTTTTGGTCCCATTTCAGGAATTTTCCCTTTTATTATGAATTAAAGCATTTCATTATGAATTAATACTCTTGGTCCTATAGAAAATCAATATTTAGTCCTATTTAGGGAATTTAAAAGTAGTAGTCCTATTTGTACTTTTTAGGAACTCATTAGTCCTATTTAAAAAGTAGTAGTCCTATTTAATTATCAAAATAGGACTAAAAGTCACTCACTTTGCACAAATAGGACCAAAATACAAACTATGTTTTCATAGGACTAATTATGTGTGTCTTGGACAAATATACCCTTATAGCTATTGGAATGTTTTTAATTCATAATAAAATAATAAAAAATAATAAAATCTGTAAAAAATACCAAAAAATTAATAAAAATATTTTAAATAATAATAAATTAAAAAATTGAAAAAAAAATAAAAAATTGCAAAAAAAAAAAGCCGCCACCCCAGCACCACCACCTCCAGTCATATGGGAAAAAATGCCAAATTAATTATGAATGCCATATTTTTGGCAGAAATAAGAATGATTCAAGTTGGCAGAATGATTCAAGTTGGCATTCTCAAAGAGAAATATGCCATGTTTTTGGCATTTAAAAAATGGCAATTTTTAGTAAATATGGTTTTTTTTAACGGCCGGAGGCGGTGGTGCAGGGAGGCAGTACCACCACCTCCTGTCACCGGGGAAAAAATGCCAAATTCATTATGAATGTCATATTTTTGGCAGAAGTCAAAAGGATTCAAGTTGGCAGAATGAAAGTGTTGACAGAAGTCAAAAGGATCAAAGAGTAATATGCCATTTCTTTGGAATTTAAAAAAAAGATGGCATTTTTTACACCGATCGGAGGTGGTGGTGCAGGGAGGTAGTACAGGCGGTGGGAGAGACATTCATATATTTTTTTTAATTTTTTATGGAGTTTTACTAATTTTTATTTATTTTCAAAAAAAAATATTTTTTATTTTATAAAAATTTTCTTAATTTTTTTATTTTTCTATGAATTTTTGAATTTTTTTCGAATTTATTATGAATTTAACATTTAATTATGACTTTTGATTATGTTTTACTCATATTTAAAGGAGGGGTAAGAATGGAATGAAGAAATAAGTATGTTTCCAATAGGACCAATATGGTCCTATTTTGGAATAAAAAATGTACAAGTCTTATTTTGAGTTTTTTCCATTGTTTTAGTCCTATTTGAAGTAATTTATACTTTTTAAACCGTATAAAAGCTAGAAGGCAGTGACTTATGAATACCAAACATAGCTATAGTTGGGATTATTAAATCCAATGTTTCCAAAACTTAATTAGAGTTTTTGAGAATGAAGACTCATTCAGATTTCAGAGCATAAAACAATTAGGTTATGCAATGTATGGCAACACAATTAATTACTCAAATACGAAGTACTTCGTATATAGCAGAAATGTTAATTTAAGAGCTTCTTTAGTACGATAGTATTTAAGACCAAAACGTAACTTTAGATGAGTTAGAACTTGGAAATTAACTAGTAACAAAAAGCTTGATGCAATGTACAAATTAAATAAGGATGTGCGTACATGCATGCGTTTATCTTCTTATCTATCTACAAGTATATATAAACCTCGAGAGTCGTCGTATTTTTCATAATTAAGTTAGAAAACTAGACAAAGAAAGAAAGAAAGATGAGCTTCACATGGCCAGGCAACGCCGCCGCCTTCTCCATTTTCATGTCCCTCACATTGGTTACTTCCTCAATGCCCCACAACGGCGATTCCCACCAAACCAGCGGTCCGGCGGCTAGCCCTGCGGCGGCGGCGGGCGGTAGACACAAAAGCCAACAGCAGTGGTACACTGACTCTCTGCCCAAAAACGTGACGGAGTTTCTGGACAACTGCACCGACCACATGGCGCTGGAATGTGCGGAGGAGGTAATCGATGCGATACTGTGGATGGGCTCCATTTCCGACGCCTGTTGCACCGATCTGGTGACCATGGGCATCGAGTGCCAGACTTCATTGGCCAAACTCTTTGTCAACTCGCCTCTTCAAAAGGTCAACGCCCCCGCTGTTATCGCTAATGGTCAACAGATATTCGACAATTGTACCCTGGTTGATAGGAAGCGTCGCTATGGGAACACACAATAAAAAAAACGCTACGTCAATATATATGAATACTAAAGATATTTCCTACAGCGTGAAAGTGTTAGATAGATCCGGGGAGGGAACACCCTATAATGAGGAGGAGTTGAGCATAGTATGTATCATCTTTTACTTTTTAAACCAATGATGTAAGCTTCAAACATTTATGTATGTTATAAATTTTATAACTCTATGACGGTTTTTTTTAACAAAGACCATTGTTACTACTATACTACGTACATTATACTACCCCGTCCCTTAAAATTTTGCCAAAGTTGACCGACACAGAGAATAATAAAGTAAAAACTGTATGATTGAGGTTTGTGCAGAGGAGAGAGAAATAACAGAAACCACAAAATATTGATTAAAAGAGAAAGTTGCAAAGTTTTTTGGAACGTCCCAAAAAGGAAAGATGACAATGTTTTAAGGGATAGAGGGAGTAAAATATAAATGGTCAAATGAGGTCTTCTACTATTATGAAATCGTCACATAAGATCATGTACTCAAAAAAGTGTCATATAAATACGTCTACTTATGAAAATCAATCAGATGAGTCCTAACGACCTATTGACAACCTCGGAATCCTAGTTTTAGTGTATGTTTAGCTATCTTTTTAAAATAGATTATAAGTCTGACGTGAAATATTTGGCAAAAATTGGTTTAAATGCAAGGCAAAAATAACGACATGTAAGCTAAAATCGGGATTTGAAGGTTGTGAATGGCTCGTTTTGACTCATCCGATTGCTTTTTATAAGTAGACGTATTAGGGGTGGGCATAACGGTTTGGTTTAACCGAACCGAACCGTACCAAACCGAACTAAACCGAACCGAAACCGAACCGTATGCAATTTGGTTTTAGTTTGGTACTATTTCTTTCAAACCGTATTAAACCGAACCGAACCGAACCGAAACCGATAAAAACCGAACAAAACCGAACAAAACCGAACCGAACCGAACAACACACACACACTTTGTATTTATCTTCACTCTTCATTTTAAGATATAAATAAAAAATTTAGACATATAAATGCATATTTAAGCATATACTCGTATTATTTTAACTTTTACACATTTCAAACATTCATTATGACAAAGTTAGCTAATACGACATATTTGTATTTATTATGGTTGGCGATATCAATAGCAAATTGTATTTATATTTCTATTTCTATTTCTGTGTGAGTCTTTGGTTTAGTTTGTTTCAATTGGTTTAGCAGGTGAAGGCAGGTTGTTTAAGCTAGGTTCTAGTATTTCATTTAGTTGGAATTTCAATTGGCAGGTTGTTTAAGCAGGTGAAGGCAGGTTGTTCAATTGGTTTGGTGAAGGCTGGTTCTAGTATTTCATTTAGTTGGAATTTCAATGAAAACAAAACATTCAAAATTACTCATTTACTCAAAGTGGATTGTAACATATGAAACAAGACATAATCATTTTCAAGTTTATAAACCGAACATCAAACCGAACACCAAACCGAACCGAACCGAATTTTTCCCAAACCGAACCGAAACCAAACCGAAATTCTTTTGGTTTGAGTTTGGTACTATTTTCCTCAAACCGAATAAACCGAAACCGAACCGAAACCGATAAAAACCGAACCGTAAACCGATTCGCCCACCCCTAAGACGTATGTATATGATACTTCATTGAGTACATGACTTATGTGACGATTTCATAATAATAGAAGACCGCTTTTACCAGAAACACACTGGTGAGAAAAAGAAAAATTATGTACCTGTTGGAAGAAGGGGAGTGTTTGGGGGTGTAGTTTTAAATATGCATCTTCACTGGAAAAATCATGAGACGGTAAAAGTTGTATGCAAGCCTTGCAAGCCAGGGCAAGTTCATGAATATGCTGCTGAACTGGCACGTTTGAGCGGAGGCATTGTTATTGGCCGTTTTCTTTTGGACTGTTTTCAGTCGCAGACCAGACCAGACCAGACTTCCGTAGTTATAAAATACACAGAGACCAGACGTTTATCAGACCAGACCAGACCAGGCCAGACCAGACCAGGCCAGATCAGACTTAAACAGATCAGACCAGACCAAACCGGACCAAACCAGCAAATTTCAGTCCAAAAGAAAACATCCTAAACCCGATGATACAATAATATTTTATCGAGGAAAGAATTATGTCCGACCAGATGTTTTGTCCCCTCCAAAGCAAAGGTAATGCTCGGTTGTCGTCTCATTTTCCAAAAAATTAAACTAATTTTAGAATCTTTTCTAACAATTCAGTTGAACAAACTTCAAATGTCATCGCGTACAGGCACTCGAAAAGTACAAGCTGGGGCAATCACTTGATCACACAAGTCAATTTATTGAGAAATTAGAAGAAGAACTGGATGCCAAAGCTTCACATTTCATTGCCAACCAAAGGTACCTTTGGCAACCAGTGCTCTTTCAAAAGAAGCATGTGAACCGAAGCTCCAATGTTTAACTTGATGATCAACCGAAGCATGTTTAACTATATAGTCAACTTTTATATAGTTGCATTTACGCCTTTAGGAGGCCAGTATAGTCACCCGATTTATCAGCCCAATTATAACATAAATCATGTCTTTAATAAAGTGATGAATAAATTATGTTTCAATCTGGCTCTTGTATATCATAAATGTAAGAGATATTACCCGAAATAGGACTAAAAAGGTTTGAAAATTCCAAAATGGGACTGCCATGTTTTTATTCCCAAAATAGGACTAATTACTGTCATGTTTTGGCAGTACCAGACTTCAAACGTATTTTCCAAACTTGACAATAATTACTCCTATTTTGGGAATAAAAAACATGTCAGTCCTATTTTGGAATTATCAAACTGTTTTAGTCCTATTTCGGGAACTTTCCCTAAATGTAAATGTGTTTTATAGTTCATGTAAATTATACGAAGTACCATCGGTGACGGATCGGATCTAGCAACAAAAAATACAATGTTAAATAATAATATGGTTTAACCAACAGTTTAAAGAATACCATTTGGTTCAATAGCAAAAAAATGCTAAATACCGTTAAACGCAAGAAATAGCATATAAAAACACAACATATAAATTATTGCATCAATTATATACATGTTTTTTGCATTTTGTGATCAAAGTTTTGGTGTTCATCTGAACACACTTGAATAGAGTGGCTCCGCCACTAAGTACCATATAATTATATAAATAGCAACTATATGAGCTTTGTTTATGATCGCATTTACTCCCTCCGTCCCGCAAAGATATTCCCGGTTTGACCTACACACATATTTAGGAAATAAATTTGACTTTACTATTTAGACACTGTTTGACACTGTTTAGACACTGTTTGGCACTGTTTAGACACTGTTTGATACTGTTTTGCACTGTTTGACACTGTTTTGATGTAGGATAACTTTCCATTTAGGGAAAGGGAACTTCTTTTTGGGACATCCAAAAAAGGAAAGCGAGAACATCTTTGCGGGACAGAGGGAGTATATACTTCTAAGTTGGCTATTATAGAATGGATGAAGTCCTCATATAGGATCAAATCATAGTTTTTTTTTTAAATTAAAACAAAATAGGAACACCTAGTTTAAAATACCTTAAATGAGACTTCTTATTCGTAATTAAATAAAAAATACTCTCATAGGGCTGGAGCATTGCTGCCTCCAGATCGCCAGGCCGCCACATGATATTTTTTCCAGAACTTTTCCGCCGGCTTGCCTGAATTTCACGGTCGTTGCAGGAATCCGCCGCCGCCACCACGAATTGAGTCCGTCACCAATAGACTGATCTTGATTATACAAGAGAACTAGGGGGAAATTAATTAGGTTAATTAATCAATTGAATTAGAGGTGAAAATGGAATGATTAGTCTTATTTAAGCAAAATGATCCTACATTTGGAATAAGACTATTTGTCATAATTGGATCAACTTTCTCTTATGGAATTGTAGGTTTATGTTAATTTTAACTTTTTATTTTTAGTATTTTATATTTAGAAAATATAAAAATACTGAGATTCACCATCTAATAATTCGACTTTAAAACTATTTCACTGTTCCAGATTATAATAGGAATTTAGTGAAGAAAAATTCCTTACGTACAAGTTGTACATAGTATCAAAGAAAAAAAAATCATTCCCCATCCTCCTTTTCTCTCCACTCTCTCTTCCTTCTCTCTTTCCTTTATCCAAGCCCCTAACCCTTTCGAATATTCCAAAAAAGGATGACCTTCTTCTCTTCTTCATCCGCCTCTTTCCTTCTCCATCCTCTTTTTCTCTACCTTTTTATATCAAAATTTTTTCATTACTTGAACAGAATCAATTTATTCATCTTATTTAATCTATTTTTATCATTTTTCTTCTTCAAAATACATGTAAATTAATCACACGTACAACTACATCATTATTTTGGATGTATATAGACAATTAAGCTTTTTGTTCACCCAAACAATTAAAATTGATCACACAAACAACTTAGAACACAAACAACTATTGTCTGTGAGCTGCACAACTATTCTATGTGGTAAATATTGTGTGTGCACACATGAAAATAATTGTATGTGCAACAAGAAAATATTGTCTGTGTACACAAACACTGTACACATATAGATTGATTTGCACGCCAGTGTTAGTGTCAAGCGTTTGTCAATGTACTTTTTTACACAAAATTTATGTTGGACACATACAAGCTAGAGTTGTCTGTGTGCACTGAAAACTGTTGTATGTGCTCTCAGGCAACTTCATATCAATTGTCTGTAATCGATATTTTATGTACAAGTTATGTACAACTTTATATGTATAAAACATTATATGTTTTTAGTGAAACAAGATTTCTATGTGATCGAGGTATGCCGACTAGACTGAAGGGTAAATTTTATAGGACAACAATTAGGCCTGCATTACTGTATGACACAGAGTGTTGGGCGGTGAAACAATGTCACATTCAAAAGATGAGTGTGACAGAGATGCGCATGTTGCGTTGGATGTGTGGGCATACTAGAAAGGATCGCGTGAGGAATGAGACAATCAGACAAAGGGTGGGAGTAGCACCTATAGAAGATAAGATGCGGGAGTCGCGCCTACGGTGGTTTGGTCATGTGCATAGAAGACCGAGTGATGCACCTGTCAGACATGTTGAAATGTGTGGAGAAGAGGCAGGGAAGAGAGGGAGAGGAAGGCCCAAACAGACGTGGGTTAGGGGAGTCAGAAGTGATATGCTTCTTCTTGGATTGGATGAGGGTATGGCTTTGGAGAGAGCAAAATGGAGGGCGGGTATTCGTGTGGAGGAGTGATCTTGTATCATCTTTTCCCCTCTTTTTTTCTTCTTTTTCTTTTATATTTTTATCCTTATATATAAATATTACTTTATCCTTTTTATTTTATCTTTTATATGTATATTCATCTCTTTTATATTATCTTTTTTTATAATAGCTTATCTTTTTATGTTTATTTTCTTTCTTTTCCTTTTGTTGATATCATGTATCGATTCATGTTAGCCGACCCCAATATCGTTTGGGACAAAGGCTTGGATGTTGTTGTTGTACTCAAACTCATCGCTAAGTATTATCTGGTCAAATTAGTGTTTGTCAACACTCGCATGAATAGTTTAAAGATTGTTGAGTGTGAGTGTTGGATTGGAGTTTCAATTCAATTCCTGACAATTCATTGTGATGCCTCTTTACATGCATGATGCCAATTGAGATTAGAAAATGTTAATCATTTAAAAACATTGTTATTTTAATATTTGTTTTGTTATTAGTGTGACACATTTTAAGAAGAATGGTAATCCATTTTTGTTTTGGACGTGTTCATACCAATTCTAATGCACCAGATCTCATTTAAACTCCGAAATTAAGCGTGATTAAGCGAGAGTAGTACTAGGTTGGGTAATCCCCTTGGGAAGTTCTCGTGTTGCATCCCCGTCCCTTTTACCCGCATCACGGCATGTGTAGCGCAGTTGATCGAGTGACGGGAAAGTTGGGTGAATGTTCAATGATTGAAATCCGCAGTGATCGTGTGAAAGTTACAACTCATTTGTGCTGAGTTGTATCTCTGGTGCACACTGATATAAGGTTTACCACCGTTAGACTGAATGAGTCGCAGTGATTTACAACCTCTCATGTATTCTGTCATATCGGGACGTGACTTGTGAGTGGCCTTTGGAGTTGGAGATGGAGGAAATAATGGTTCTTTATGTAATCTCATATCCCCATGAGTTTGATTTTTCATTCGAATCATTTCACTACTTATTACTCCTATCATTCTGGTTAATCTTTTCTTCCAAATAATAAGACAACCTCATTTGCTACCTGTGTTTCGTCATAAGAATCTTTTCAGTAAGCTCCCCAATAAACCCTAAGCCATTCGGTGCCAAGATGTCCTCCTTAGGCCTCCGCCATGTCCGCCACCTCTGCACCACCCCCGTCGCCAAACATTCAGCCCAGCTGTCCATTTCCCAAATAAAAAATAAACTTAGACACGAGCACGATCCAGACGTGTCAGTGCAGATGTACAATTCTTTCACTTCTTCAAATGACTTTTCAACTTCGAATTCCTTCTTCCGATACGCTCAAGAATCTACCGTCCGCCGTCTCGCAAAATTCCATCGATTTACGGACATAGAGTCTTTTATAAATTCCCAGAAATCCATCCCCCAAATTACTGAAGAGCCCTTTCTCTCATCACTCATTCGGTGTTATGGCATCGCGGGAATGTTTGATAATGCGCTCAAACTGTTCGATGAAATGCCTGAGTTGGGCACTCCACGAAGTTCGATATCCTTTAATGCTCTGCTCACTGCTTGTGTACATTCTAAGCAACCTGAGCATGTTCTGGAGTATTTCAACAAGGTTCCAGTGAAATACGGGGTTGCACCTGATAAAATTTCATATGGGATACTATTTAAGGTTTATTCTGAGATGGGGTCGCTTGAAATGGCTATGGAAAAGTTAAGGGAGATGGAGGAGAAGGGCATTGAGGTGACACCAGTCACTTTCACTACAATTTTACATGGGCTTTACAAGAACGGGAAGACTGATGAGGCAGAGAAGTTTTGGAATGACATGGTGAAGAAAAATGGCAGCTTTGCCGATGTCGTAGCTTATAATGTGAGGCTAATGCATATTCATGAAGGAGATGTAGAGATGATAAAAGCATTGATTGAAGAAATGCTTGATGCTGGTTTAAATCCAGATACTATTAGTTATAATACTTTAATCTCTTGCTATTGTAAGAAGGGTATGATGGATGAGGCAAAGAAGGTGTATGACACCTTAGGGCCGAAAGGATGTAGTCCAAATATTGCTACTTTTAAGACTTTATTGTTTTATTTGTGCAAACAAGGACGATATATGACAGCATATAAAGTGTTTAAGACTAGTGTGAAGGTGCACAAGGTCCCGGATTTTGACACATTAAAGTGTTTGGCAGAAGGGTTGGTGAAGGATGGTCGTAACGTTGAGGTGAAGGGAATGATCAGAACATTGAATAAGAAGTTTCCTCCTAATCTATTGAAGGATTGGGGCAAGTTTGTTGATGATCTTGGCCTCACCCCTATGGAAACCAAGAAGGTTGATTCTGGTGCCAAATAAGTGGCCACTAGGGAGGGGATACAAATATAAAAAGATCTCCAGAAACAAATTTAGCTAGAGAGATTTTATAACCAAATCTCCATAATTGAATCATGAAGATGGAATCTATGTCACGTGCAAGTCTTGGGATGATAGTTCAGAGGTAAGGCATTCAATGGAACAGAATGAAATGGACAACTATTTAGAACATTTTGTTGGATTTGAAGAAGATACGAGTTTCAATGTTTGTTTTGAGACGAAATTTCAGTGGGCTTTAGAAATTAGGTTGTTTTAAGAACTTATTCGTGTTCAGGAACCTTTTTCTTTGCCGAGAACAAGAGTTTTCTTAAGTTTTAGTTGTCTTTAAGAACTTGAAAATTTGTAGCTCATAATTTATTTTCTACAACCTGTTTCTTTTGTTTTCCTTTTGGGGGTGATATCATGTATACATTCATGTTAGCCGACTCTTTTGGGACTAAGGCTTGTGATGTTGTTGTTGTAGTAGCATGTTTTTCAATTCTTTCATAGTATGTTACCTTGCAATAGTTATGTTTCTTATGTAAATTAATTATTTTCAAACTATTTTCGATCAACGCAATTTAGCAAAGTTTCTCAATTATTATTTTTATTTTTTAATGATGGGAAAACTGTCAAATAAGTCCATATACTTTGAGCAAATAGTCAATTGAGTCCACATACCCTTTATCGGATCAATCAAGTCCACGAAGTAATAAAAAACGACCAAATCAGCCATTTAACAGGTCAACAACCTGTTACCCGGTTAATTGCTTAGGTAATGTTCCAGCTGGCATTTTATTTACTGTTTTCGTATTTTTATAATTTTCTTTTGTTTTTTTTTCTTTTTTTCCTTTTTCTCTTCTATTTTTGTCCTTCTTTCTTCTGCCTTCCTGGTCCAGTTCTTCTCCAAGCTTGAACTCGTCCTTTTCTTTCAATTTCAACCACCTCCCACTATTCTTTCAATTCCATCATTTTTACCGACCTCCGCCACCAACAACTCGATCAACCTCTGCCGCCCCTACCTTCATAGCCACCACATCCTCTGCCGGCCTGGCCTCCATAGCCACCGTCTCCGGCGTCCACCCCATCTCCCATCCGCCGCCCCTGAGCACCTGCCTCCACTCACACAGCTTCCGGCCTACACCTCCGCATCCTCCATTAATGCGACTTTCAATCAGCTCCTTTGGCCAAAACCTCTGCCGCCCCTACTTGCATTCACACCGCCTCCAACCACCACTACCACCGTCTCCACCTCCGCATCTTGCATTGGAGTGACCTCCAACCGCCGCCGCCTTTCATAGCCATCACCCCCATCGCCCCAACATCCATAGACCGGTGCATCTGCTAGGGAGAGAAATCGAAGAGGAAGAAGAGGAGCTCACGCAGTCACGCTCGATTGCAGTACAGTACACGCAGGGAACCAAGGAAAGAGAACACAAATCAAAAGAAATAGGGATTAGAAAATAAAAGAGAAAAGAGAAAGAAAAAGCTTTAAAAATACCGAGTAGTAAAAATAGGTCAGCTGGACAATGTTACCGGCAAACCGTTCACTTACCGGTTAAATAGCCTATTTGATGATTTTTTTGATACTTTGAGGACTCAATTGATTCATTTTATAGTATGTGAACTCAATTGATTTTTTTTATAAAAGTAGATGGACTTATTTGACAGTTTTCCCTTTAATAATTATTATTAAGAAAACAAAAGGTAACAAGAGGAGGACATAGCCACAACCCAAGGAAAGAAAGCTTACAGACTTGAGTGATTTAGAGCAAGGTCAGGCAGCCCCTTTTATCTGGTGAATGTTAGCGGACGCTGCAGACCCCAACTCTTTTGGTGCAGCTTGGGTGTTGTTAGTGTTGTAATAGTTTCTGGAATAATACGAGCAAGCTCTAAAACAATATAAGAAGTACAAGGCAAAAAAAAAGTATAAGGCAATGGGAATATGGGATGATACTAAGTGAGTGTTTGCCAATGCTTATTTAAAGCACTTTTCAACTTTTCCACTCAAAAAAGCTTAAATGGGTGTTTGCAAAGAGAAAATTCTACTTAATTTAAGTGCTTTTAAGCTAAAAGTCAGAAGCTGCCACATACATGCTTTTAACTGCTTTTAGGTAATCTTGTAAATAACTTGAAGTTTGAGGATGATCTTATCCATGACTTTATTTAGATATATCCGAACTTACCCCTCTGGTCTTCTCCCGTATCCCCACGTCGTACATCGATTTTCTGAACGGCTGAAGCATACCCATCCATAGTCCATACCGTGAAGCATCTGAAGCCGATTTTCTCTTACTCTGTATTTATTTTTTCCTATTCATTTGATTTATGGAGTTTTAATTTTATTCTCTTAGATTACTATCCACAATTTGAAATAGATAGTATATTATACTCGTGCATATATGGATGTATATCTATGGCTCATGAAAATAGTAGCGTATACTTGGAGTTTGGAGAGCAGAGTTCTCCATTACAAAGATTATTATCATCGGACGGTGAGCCTTCTTGCCGGCAGCCCGGCATCAATGGCAAATCATCCTTTTTGCTACCTTTTCCGCCAGGGAACCATCTCCGGAGGTCGGAATTGCCCCGTTGATGATATCCTTAAGCTCTCGAATTGGATCTGTGCTGATTCGATTGACCACGTTTGTTGGAAATATACAAATTATAAAAGTATGATTGCAAGGGTTTTTTTTGTATTTCCACAAAAATAATACATCACAATCACTTTTTTTATCAAACATTTCAACTTTTACCTTTTAAATTAAAATCACTTCTATTCCCAAACACTACCTACTTTTACTACAAATCACTTTTCAAAAAATCTCTTAAATATATCACTTTTGAAAAGCACAAGCAAGTGCAAACACTCCCTAAGCAAGCAAGTAGATATAAGGGGCGGGCAAAATGGCTTGGTTTAACTGAATCTTATGCAAATCAATTATTTGCTTTGAGTTTAGTAGCATTTCTCTCAAACCGTATTAAACTGAACGAACCAAAATTGAGAAAAACAGAATAAAACCGAACTGAACAAAAAATATTCAATAAATTCTTCATATATTTTTGAAAAATAGCAAACCCAAAGCGAACCGGACTAAACTGGAATGTAGTATGGTTTTTGTTTGGTAATCATTCTTCCTACGTGTAGCAAATTGAACCGAAGCAAAAACCATAAAAATCGAATCAAAACTGATATACCCACCATAAAGTCCAGCCCTCTTCTCTTTGTTAATATAACAGAAAGCTTCCCACGAGTCCACGAGTCAGCTTCTTAGTATGAAAGAAAAAGAATCCGTCCTCTACTGCCTCATTGGGCAACCCTTAGAAGACCGCTAAGCTTGAAAAATTCTTAATGTACATAAGTTGTACACAAAGTGTACACAAATCCCCCTAGTTGCCTGCGTTTACAGACAATGTATATATTTTGTGTATATTTTGTGTACACCAAGAGTGAGCCGCTAAGCTCATGTTCAAGAATAGTAGAGGAAGAAGAATTAAAATTTGCATGCCTTGATCATATATCTCCATGAATGCCTCTTAATAGCACCTCCAAAGTTCATAAAGTGAACATTAAGTTTCAGCTGAGTATCTGGTGAGCTCTTTTTTGCATCTAAAAATCTAAAATCAGATTTGTAAACAAGAAGAATAAGTTTTGTTTAGTTTTTTAAGACGAACTCATGATATATAGTAGGGAAAATAACTTTAAATAATACAAACTATCTTCCAAGAATCAAGAATAATACGAAAATTTTAAATTACTTTTAATAATACCAACTATCTAAATATAGACCAAAAGTGATATAGAACAAATTTTCAATGAATATTCAATTATTTAATTCATCAAAAACTACTATCAAAATATTAAATAAGTGATAGTATTTTCAAATATCATTTATTTGATAGTTTGCTATTAGTTTTTAATGTCTTAAATGACTGGATTTCTTGATTAAAAGTGACTCAATATTATTTTTGTTTTATATTCAAGTAGTTGGCATTATTAAAAATCATTTCCAAAGTATGTATTATTATATATTGGTTTATGGGCGATAGTTGGTATTAGTGTTTTTTGAATGAGATAGTTGAATTGGTATTAGTTAAAGTAAGATACTAGACTTAAAATGTAATACAATTAAAACTGATAGTGAGATTTCAATCATTATATGAAATCGAACACAATAAAATAAGATGATTAATAAATTAAAAAAGTGTTATATCAAATTTAGTGCGTGACAAGTTTCCAGTGACTTATCACTTTCAAATAACTAGAGTAACTTATGTTCAGTTACTCGTACATAGTGACTAATAATATTTTTGCTCAAATAACATAACTAATCAGTCTTGTCCGGGAAAACTTTATTAGTAATATTTATGTCATTTTTTCATTAATGAAGTAGGTAAAATTGGAGGGTATATCAGGCTTCTAAAACACAGAATAAAAAAATAAATATGAAAAGTTATTCAAACCAACTTTTTGATTTTGAGTTTTCGCATCAAATAGTCAAATAAAAAAGTTCTTTACCAAACATTAAAAATAACTTCTTGCAAAATTAAACAACCAAAGTCAATTCAAAAAGTAAAAAATGGGTGATAGGCTTTTTCCTAGCACTCTGGGTATATGAATGGGCATGTATGTAAATCCGAGCTGTAATTCAAATGAATAAGGCTATGTTCGGTGAACCATTTCAGTCCATAATGGGCTGAAATTTTTAAAGTTCAGGCAATAAATATAAAAATTGCATTGCTTGGAAGGAAGGCTTAAATTGTTGAGTACGTTTTTAGTCAGTCTAATAAGACCTATTCTTCAGGAATAGATCAAGTCAGTTTCTACTTGCTATTTTCTTGTTATTAGTTGAGTCGTGCCCTCTTTTTTTTTCTCATTGTTTGCACTTTGCAGTCTTCATGTATTCCCTATAAAAGGCATTGGAACCTATGAATAAAGATAGATCATTCTGGTGCATTTTGCAATTCTCTGAAACTGACATTTGGTATCAGAACCATAGCAAAACAAAGTGACCCAAAAGAGAGAAATGAGCGATGACAAAACACTCACCAAGATTCCACACTTAGATGGTCACTATGACCATTGGAGTGAACTGATGGAAAATCTCTTGCGTGCCAAGGGTTTGTGGAGTCTGGTGGAAGAGGGTTACACTGAACCGGCAAAAGGAATTGAAGTGACGACAGTGCAGAAGAAGGAACTTGAAGAGCTCAAGATGAAGGACCATCAAGTGAAGCACTACCTGTTCCAGGCAATTGACCGGGTCGTGTTTGAGCAGATCTTGGATCGCAAAACATCCAAGATCGTTTGGGATTCGATGAAGAGAAAGTTTGGAGGCAACAAAAAGGTGAAGCGGTCTCTTCTCCAAACCTTAAGAAGAGATTTTGAGGTCCTTGCAATGAAGAATGGAGAGAGCATCGATGATTATTTTGAAAGAGTATTGTCTGTCTCCAACAAGATGAGAAGCAACGGAGAAGATATGCCAGATTCGAAGATTGTTCAGAAAATACTTCGAACACTGACTGACAAATTCACATATGTGGTGGTGTCCATCGAGGAGTCAAACGACACATGAAAAATGACGATTGACGGACTGCAGAGTTCTCTGTCCGTACATGAGAAAAAAATTAAGAGGAACAATTATGAAGAATATGATCAAGCTCTCACTGTCAGGGGAAGAGGTAAAGGATCATACAGAGGTCGAGGCAGGGGTAGAGGACACTCTTTCAACAAAGCAACAATTGAGTGTTACAACTGCCACAAACTTGGACACTTCCAATATGAATGTCCAAATGGGAACAATGGAGCCCATTTTGCAGAGATCGAAGAAAGGGATGAAGTTCTTCTTATGGCATATGTGGAACTTCAAGGTACTCAAAGAGGAGACGTGTGGTTTGTGGACTCTGGATGTTCAAACCATATGTGTGGAGAAAGAGATATGTTCTCAAGTTTGGACACTAGCTTCACACATAATGTCAAACTTGGGAACAATCACAAACTGATGGTTGGTGGGAAAGAAGTAGTAAAGATAATGCTGATGGGAATAAGCTATGTGATCAATGATGTGTATTACATTCCAGAGTTGAAGAACAACCTGCTGAGTGTTGGGCAACTTCAAGAAAAGGGTTTAGACGTGCTATTCAAAGGGGGAGATCGAAAAACATGTAGCATCTTTCATCCCTCGAGAGGAAAAATTGCAGAATCTGTTATGAGTGCTAACAGGATGTTTATCCTGCTCGGTGAATCAAATGACAAACCAAAGGAGGAGAGATGTCTGCAGGTTGATATCTCTGACAAGGCAGAGCTGTGGCACCATCGTTATGGGCATCTCAGCTACAAGGGACTTCACACGTTATGCAGTAAAGAGATGGTTGTGGGTTTACCAGAAATTGGAGATGTGAAAACCATTTGTGAGGCGTGTGTCAAAGGGAAACATCATCGTGTTCCTTTTCCAAAGCAGAGCAAGTGGAGAACCACTGAACGGTTGCAAATTATCCATTCTGATCTTTGTGGGCCGATCAATCCACCATCAAACAGTCAAATAAGGTACTTTATAAGCTTTATTGACGATTTCTCAAGGAAGACATGGATATATTTTGCACTAGAAAAATCAGAAGCATTTTATCAGTTCAAGACATTTAAAACGTTTGTGGAAAAGCAAACTGGAATGTTCATCAATTGTCTAAGAACGGTGGTTGGGAAGCAAGTCAAATAACACAAGGAGTCAAATCAGACATGCATTGCCAGGAATCATAATGTGGATAACTTGGAAAAACTACAATTCAGTCCGATGGGAAGGAAAACCAGCAAGTAGAATCAATATAATCAGGGAAATCAAATCATACACAAGGGAATGGATTTTCAGAAAAAAGAAACAAAAACTCTTTCAATTTGATTGGGATCTTCACAAAGATGGCCTTATGTCATATGGCAACACACCAAATGATGTACACAATGAATCAGCACCCTCATCTGGAGCTACCCATCATGCACCCTGCAAGACTACGGTCAACAACAGAAAGAAAGAAAAGACAAACTCATCTGTCTATGGCATCAACATTGATGTTGCATCGACAGAGCAATTTCAGCTCCCCATACAGAACTCGAATAGATCCGACGCCTCAATCCACATCATCTCCAGAAATGAAATACTCATAAACACCGTCTGCAACCTTTCTACAACAGACATCACAAACCAAAACGACAGACAATCAACCACTCAATCAAACCAACACAACACTATACAAGGAGTAGGGGTACATTCATCACCTGAGATTCGAGATCACCAGAAGAGGAGGGACAAAGATACAAAGCCGGAAGAGGAAACATCAACGGATGGCCCGACAATGGAACTGAGAATGCTACACGATCACCGTACACTTCCCAAGATGGCCACCACGTTAGCCTCACCACCACATCGGGACACCGGTTAGAAGATCTTTCTAGGAGTCTCGGAGCTCCTCACTCTAGAACGGGAATCGGCTAGGGTCTGCTCTGGCTGTCTGGCGGTTGGAAGGATTGTGTTTCCACATTTATTCCCTCTGCTTGGACGGACTACAGACCACATGAGAGGTTGGCCCACTTCTGGACCGCACCAACATATTTTACTTCTTCATTTCATTTTATGTTTTAAAACGAGGTCGACCAAATTCCCCTTAGATAGACTTGTAAACTCACTACTCTTTATTCAATGAAATGTCTCTTTTGATTAAAAAAAAAAGTCTAAGAACGGATAGAGGGGGAGAATACAACTCAAATGAGTTCAAGGAATTCTGTAGAGAGCATGGAATCAAAAGGCAGCTGACCACTGCCTTCACGCCACAACAAAATGGCATTGCTGAACGCAAAAACCGAACAATCATGAATATGGTGAGAGCAGCGTTATTAGAGAAGGAGGTGCCAAAAACTTTCTGGCCAGATGCTGTGCAATGGGTGAATCACATTCTTAACAGATCTCCTACGCTCATTGTAAAAGATATGACTCCGGAAGAAGCATGGAGTGGGAGAAAGCCATCAGTCGAACACTTTAAAATTTTTGGATGTATCGGATATGTTCATATCCCTGATGCTAAAAGAAGCAAGCTAGATGACAAAAGTGTGAAGTGTGTCATGTTAGGTTTCAGCAGTGAATCCAAGGCTTTCAAGATGTTTGATCCGGTGGAGAACAAGGTTCACATCAGTCGAGATGTGATATTTGAGGAAGATAAGAAGTGGAACTGGGAAGAAGTTGGTTATTCTAGAAAAGAAAGTGTTGAACTTGAGTGGGAAATAATAATGAGGATGCTGAAAATGTAGAGGAAGCAGGAGGAGAAGACACCGGTGACGCTCCTCCAAATGATCCACCAACTGGAGAAACAATAGCAATGACTGGCAGGGCGAGAAAACCACCACTCTGGTTTTCAGATTATATCACAGAAGAAGGGCTATCAGATGCAGAAGAAGAAGCAAACATGACTAGAGCTGACTTGAAAATCTAGCTTTCATGGTCATATCGGATCCGACCAGTTTTCAAGAAGCAGTTAAACATCCGAAATGGAAACACGCGATGGATGATGAGATACAGTCCATCGAACGAAATCACACGTGGTCACTGACTGCACTTCCTGTTGGAGTCAAGGCTATTGGGGTTAAGTGGATTTACAAAACTAAACTAAATGAATTGGGAGAGGTGGACAAGTTTAAAGCCCGGCTGGTTGTTAAGGGGTATGCTCAAGAGTACGGTGTAGATTACACAGAGGTATTCGCACCAGTGGCTCGAATGGATACAGTAAGAATGATCATTGCTGTAGCAGCACAAAGAGGTTGGGGAATCTACCAACTTGATGTCAAGTCCGCTTTTCTGCATGGGGAGTTGAAAGAAGATGTATTTGTAGAGCAACCGGAAGGTTATGAAGTAGCAGGGAAGGACATGGTGTATAAACTGCATAAGGCTCTTTACGGACTAAAACAAGCTCCTAGGGCCTGGTTCAGTCGCATTGAGACTTATTTCATCAAGGAAGGGTTTGTAAACAGTTCCAGTGAACAAACATTATTCATCAAACAAAAGGGAGGTAAAATCTTAATTGTGAGCATTTATGTTGATGATCTTTTGTTTACTAGCAATGATGATGAGTTGCTAAATGAGTTCAAGCACTCCATGAAGGATGAATTTGACATGACTGATTTGGGAAAGATGAGATATTTTCTTGGCATTGAAGTGATTCAAAAAGATGGAGGCATCTTTATATGTCAAAGAAAATATGCTGCTGAGTTGATTGAGAGGTTCGGAATGCAAAATTACAACTCTGTTTGTAATCCGATAGTCCCTGGACAGAAGGTTGGACGAGATGAAACTGGTGTGAAGGCTGACTCAACGCTATATAAGCAAATGGTGGGCAGCTTAATGTATCTCACAGCCACACGACCTGACTTGATGTTTGTGGTAAGTCTTATTAGTCGTTTTATAGCAAAACCTACCGAGTTGCACTTTTCTATGGCAAAAAGAATCATGAGGTACTTGAAAGGAACTCTGGGATTTGGGATATGGTATCAACGTGAAGGGAAGAGTGAACTCTTAGGCTACACCGACAGTGACTATGCAGGAGACGTGGATGACAGTAGGAGCACTTCAGGCTATGTTTTCTTGATGAATGGAGGAGCTGTGGCATGGTCCTCAAGAAAGCAACCAATTGTAACTCTGTCAACTACTGAAGCAGAGTATGTAGCAGCAGCTACATGTGCTTGTCAAGCCATTTGGATGAGGAGGATATTGAAAGAAATCGGGCATGAACAAGATGAAGAGATAGTTCTGTATTGCGACAACACGTCTACTATCAAGCTATCAAAGAATGCAGTCATGCACGGGAAGTCAAAGCACATAAGGGTACGATATCATTTTCTCAGAGAATTGACAAAGGCAGGTGTTGTTAAATTGGTCTATTGCAGTACTGAGGAACAGTTGGCCGACATAATGACAAAACCCCTGAAGCTGGCATCATTTCAAAGGATCAGAGAAGCTTTTGGGATGAGTGTTGTGAACTGAAACTCTGAAACGAGTTCAGTTCAAGGGAGGGATTGTTGAGTACGTTTTTAGTCAGTCTAATAAGACCTATTCTTCAGGAATAGATCAAGTCAGTTTCTACTTGCTATTTTCTTGTTATTAGTGGGGCTAGTAGAGATAGTGGAGTTAGTTGAGTCGTGCCCTCTTTTTTTTTTCTCATTGTTTGCACTTTGCAGTCTTCATGTATTCCCTATAAAAGGCATTGGAACCTATGAATAAAGATAGATCATTCTGGTGCATTTTGCAATTCTCTGAAACCGACATAAATTAGTTGAAGCTGAAAAAACGGGACTTATTCAAAACGTTAGTTACTACCTCTAACGTTTGAGTTCAGATGATAAAATAATGGGCAGCTCTCCCGTGCATCTGCATAACTGCATGTTTTGGTGCATTCAACATCTGGCTTAATCGTATTTGACATTAATTCCACGTCACCTATTCATGTAAAAATTCTAAATTTGCAAATGCAATCCTTAATTAGCTGATGTTTACAAATCTGTCCATGTCGGGCTTCCCGCTTCCCTTCTTCCCGTTCTCTAAATTGTTCTCTGATCTTGTTGATTTTATCGCTCAATCGCCTCCTTCGCAACTGGAACCTTGTCTGCTGGCTTTCGTCGCCGAATCAAAACACCAACTAGTCTTTGGAACGTACGAGGGTTTTAACTGTGTGAAAGGTTAGTACTTGGTTAAATTGAGGTCGGCTGGCCATGGATGTCTGGCTTTTGGTTAAATTGCTATTCAAGCACAAGGTAGATTCTGGAGAAAATTAAAGTGATAAATTGAAAGAATAAAATCAGAGAAGAGATTTTGGATGCAAAAGCATTTTCTTGAGTTGTTGCTGAAGTAGGAGTGAACCATCCAGAGGAAACGGGAGTGCTTACTGATGGAGTGGTTGAAGACCAGAGGGAGAAGAAGAAGATGAATATGGCGGTTTCTGTTGAGGGATTAGGTGTGAAGGAATTCATTTAAAGGATTAAAGAAACCATATGATATTTGTCCTGTACACCAACCCGCAGGCACAACAGATGGTGCAAATTCTACCGGAGTGGGCAGTGCACGGTTATCCTGCAAAGCAAGAAGATGGCTGGATTGGGGATAAAATGACTTGGCAGCTTGATGTTGGAGCTCTATCTAGTCACCTATGATCTTTCTACTATCCCAGAGGCAGACCACCAAAGCACATTTGGTCTTCCTGTAGTGTTGCTATAAAATACGGAGTAATAAGTTACTAGAAAAGCACAGCATTTTCCAACTTCTTAATGGTCCCTAGAGGTCAATATTTAAATTCTTCACATTACCATTTGATGTACTGTGCTTGATGACTAGGTTGATGTTGCCAAAAACGATAAGCCAATGATACATCTCTGAAGTGTTTGTTGACCTCACAATTATGTAATGCTAAAGGCCATGCTTTGCTTTCTCTTTATACTAGCTAGTCACCGGTGTTTATAGTTGGGTTGATTCATTTTAATACATAGCAGCAGAGTCATGCAAAATGGCAGCAGACTCGGGTAAAATATATAGCAGCAGAGTCATGCAAAATGGCAGCAGACTCGGGTAAAATATATATCAGCACCCTCATGTTAAAAGTCACCAGAGTCGGGCTAAATATATAGCAGCACGCCAGCACACTCATACTAAATATTAGCAGCCTGGGGCTAAATATATAACAGTAAAGTTATGCTAAATGTCAGAAGACTCGGGCTAAATATATAGCTGCAAACTCATGCTAAAAATCAACAGACTTGGGCTAAATGTATAGAATCATACTCATTCTAAATAGCAGAGACTTGGGATAAATATATAACAGCACACTCATGTTAAATATTTAGCAGCAGGGTCAAGCTAAAGTGGAGCAGCTGAGTCATGTTCTTTAGCCCACATGCTAAATATATCACAAATAAGCACATATTTGTCACACTCATGCTAATCATACCACAAAGTGAAGCACACTCATGAAAAGATCACAAAGCTAAGCATCACCCAAAAAAGAAATATCACTATAAATACATTTCATATTACTAATATGACTTCATTTGGTTGTACATTTCATAAGAATGCCATATTGTGACACCACAAACATTCTAGCCACTACGCATTCCAACCTTAGCTTAAATTTTTATCACAACAATTGAGGCAATTGATACAATTACACAAATTAAAACAAATCCAACTATTACAAGTTTAGCTACTACTCTTTCAATCTCTGCTTTTGATACGTGAATGCCTTTCATGTTCTCCAACTCCGCTTCTACCATCAACAATTTCTTCTAAACATCTCTGTTCTTCTCTTTTAGTTTTTCCACTTTCATGTGAAGTATTTCTTTCTCTTCTTGCCTTGTTGGGAACATATAACTCGAGCATTCATCAGGTAATCTTCCAGTCTCCATTTCTCCACCAAATGTGACAGCCCCCCTTTCACTTTCAGATTGTAATTGTTTGTATTCCTCAATAAGTTGATCATTTTTCCTCTTCAACCAATTAATTACTTCTATCGCTCGAGAACCAGATTCTTGCCAAACCACTCAATGTATCTAAAATCATTGACCTATACAATATAAAATCCAACATAAAAAACGATGAAAATACTTTTCCAAGTCTTAATTCCCAGAAAATAAAGCATTATTGACTCATACCTTCCACTGAAGCACCTGTGAAATCGTCGGCCATGGTTCTTTCCTTCCTTTGATGTAATTTCAAGATTAGCAAGGATATCGTGAAAGCAATACTTTACATTTTCACTGGAATTCCCTAATCCTTCTCTTCCTAGCGATTAGCTTCCGCTGCAAGATATGCATCTTCGTCCTAATGAATGGTCGTTCATCGTCTTTATGCTCGCTACTTCTTTCATGGAATGGACCTGCAAACTAGATTTTTTTAGAATGTGAGAGCGATGAGTAAAGGAGATGCATCACGGATTCACGGATATAGTTATAAGCCCATGTGGATATGCATATGCCAACGGGATATTTCATAACCTCATTTTAAATTCAAAATAAATACTTTTAATTAGTCAAGGGTGCTGGTTTCTCATATTAGCTAAAGAAGGGAATGTTTAATTAACACACATGAATTCAAGGTGGGGATATCACACATACTTAAAAGAACACATGATAACAATCTATAATGACAAACCTTCGTTGGTTGAACAAACCAGTAATGATAACGCCCCTATTTACATGGAATGGTGCATCTACATATTTAGGAACAGGTGACCTGTTACAACATTGTTAAAACACCAAACTGTTAATGAAAGAGTGAAAGACTGATGCCTAGACCAATGCAAGAGTTTACAAGAAGCTAAATTTGCTTTCTCTGAGAAATTAAAGGAAAATATAAGTGCAATTTTAATGGTAGAACATTTAAACAAATTAGGATTTACTTGTTCATCAAGTCATACTAGTCCTTTCAAATAGTTAAACATTACTAGCTTGAAGCTAAACTGTAAGCTAGCTTCAAGAAAACACTTCTTTTTAGTGAAACAAATATACCTATATCAGGAAGTGTCATTATTCATGAGACTGGGAGCTTCTAAATACTATATATTCTTCTAGGACAGTCAAGGGCTATTATTGTGGGAGTTATTTTCTGGTTCATTTGGAAGGTATGTGGCTCTCTTAAGTCTTAACTAACATAATGAGATCATAGAAACATCAATGGTCATTGGAATTTGGGATGCTAAAAAACAATAGTGGCAATGAGGCATGGTGCACTATCCTTTGTAAGAAGAATGTACGGAGTATTATTTATACTTCATTGTTCAGAGACGATACACTTACATGGAGTTGTTCCGTTGGATGAATGAATGATGATAAGATCTTGTTGATGACGAGGTCGGCCTTTCGTTTGCATATGGGTGCGGCCTTAGAAGGCGCCGTTTCTTCCTTTAGCAGGCGCCCCTGAAGTCTTGCCGGAGTTCTGTCTCTCGCTTGCTTTATTTCGTTGAAGAAGGAAGGGCGTGTGAAAAAACTGGTTTGGGGACGGAAGGGCTCCTTTGCAATAAACATATTTTAAAGAACCCTGGAATGCACCGAAACATTCCGTAAAGTAAATGCACCATAAAATTTTCCTAAAATAATACCTAAATTATCCGGTTAGATCGCCGACTATCATTTTGCATGCATCGTTATCGTATTAAACTTCTTGTTTCTCTTGATAGCTGTTTGGATAATTCGAGCTCCATGGTAATGTGGATAGTGCTCTATTTAGAATATTGGCCAATTTAAATTTTACAAATTAAAATTCGGATGTTACTTGCTCCTGGATGTTTAAAGTAGGGTGGTTCGATATACCATAGTATCTTATATTTTTTCTCATACCTTTGCCGTACCAAAACTTTTGGTATGCAAAATTTGCATACCTCTTTACCTTACCGAAGTTTCGGTATACCGTATTTCGGTATACCGAAGTTTCGGTTCGGTAACGATACGGTATTGGTAAATTGCCGTGCATGTCATTTCCCAATACAAAAAATTATCATAGACTAACGAAATATACTAAATCGTTATTACTAGCGACATATTAAATCTAATATTAAACTGTTACGAAATACAATTAATAATCTATTGATGTCAATTTAATATTGAACAATAATTATTATTAGTATATTTAAGCAGTTCAACATGCCACATATTAAAAAGCAACACATTCTCCTAAAATAACTTGAACAATATAGATATAATTAAATCAATAGTGATCTCTAACAAAAATAAATAAAACTATTGAAACAACATGGATATAAAATCATTTATTCTTAATATGATATTGTGTATTTAGCTATTTTTATAATTTTTTAAAAATTGAATAAAACTTTCGGACAAAGTTGTGTGTCTCGACTCGCGGAATCCCTATGTAGATACACTTGTCACATAAGTGTATCTCTCTTCACTCGTCAGCTATTTAGCGGTCCAGCCATCATGACTTGCAAACTCTGGGAACAAGATGTACTTATTTCTTGACATTTGTACATTACTCATTAGTCATTAAGGTTAGCGTAGTAGAAGCTTATAAGGTTATAGTGAATTTGAGAAATTGAGCCTTTATTTTTGTATTTGTAACCAACTTAGGTATTAATTTTGGGCTTCAAAATTATAATGAATTTTTACAATATATTAGAATTAAAAGTAATTGTTGAGTAGGGAGTCGGTACGGTATTATACCGGTATACCGCGGTATTTGAAAACATTTATCGTTACCGTACCGAAATAGATCGGTACAGTATGATACCGTACCAAAAATGACGGTATACCAATATTTCGGTATTTTCCGGTATTTTTCGGTACGGTAAGTGCGGTATACCGATTTTTCGGTATTTTTGCCCACCCCTAGTTTAAAGTAAGTACTCCCTATTTTATCATGCCCTTAATGTAATTTCGTATTTTATACTCAGTAACAAATACTCCGTATTTTAAATTTTAATATTTAATAATATATAAAAATGATGTATTCCGTATATTATAACAAATACTCCGTATTTTATTTGACTACATTAAATGCCCTTCATGTACTCCGTATTTTATCATGCCAATTTCGTATTTTTCAATCTCATTTTCAGTTCTTTTGCCAAACAAGTTCAATCTCATTTTCAGATTCAGGACCTCAAAGTTCAGTTCCAGACAATAGTCCGTAATCAGACAATAGCCTCTAATTCAGACTTTAGCCTCCAGTTCCAGCTCATTTTGCCAAATATAGACTAAGAAATTGAATCAAAGTTTATCTGTACTCCGCAATAACTTGTAAAAATATTAATTATACATCCGTTTATTATGTTTTTCTCGAGTAGTGTTCACATGCTTTAATAGGAAATTGATACTACGCAATATAAACAGTAGGGAAAATGAGATGATTGAGTAAGCAGAAAAAGTAAAACTTGCCAAATTGTAAAGCTTGTACAAAAAATAAAAGATGTCCATCCCAACAATAAAAAGCACTCTAAAAATAGTTTTCTTCCCTAGAGCTCTAGGGTTCGTGCCGCCGTACTATCGAGTTTGATTGTTTTCTTCCGTATCTGCACGTCGTTTTCCCCTTCTCACCGTCATCATGGCGGACGAGTTAGGTGATAAGTATGCTCACTTACACTTGTACGATGAAGATGACGTCGAAGTGGAACTGGACGACACAGCTGTTCAAGTCATACCGGAGACGGTCAATTTCCGCTTGGTGGGTCGCCTTTTAACTGGTAAAACAATTAAATTTGCCTTTTTTAGGGATACTATTGCGGATGTTTGGAGGCCGGAGAAGGGAGTACATATACGAGAAATTGAAGATAGGAGGTTCATCTTTCAGTTTTTCCACGAAGGGGATGTTAAACGTATCATGGTTGATGGACCCTGGGCTTTCGAAAACAGTTTACTGGTGTTACGTAAGTTGGAGGCGGAAGAAGATCCGGTAGCAGTTCCGCTTACTCATGAGACCTTCTGGGTTCAAATCTTTAAACTGCCGATGCATTACTTCACCGAGAAGACCGCAGAACTCATTGGGAACAAGCTGGGGATGTTTGTGCAGGCTGATGGCAATAACTTTAGAGGGGGGAGCAAAGAATTTATGAGAGTCAGGGTCTCCCTTAATGTGAGTAAACCTCTCAGAAGAACATTAACCTTGCGAAGAGGGGAGGAGACTGTTTCAGTGGATGTGAAGTACGAGAGGTTGCCGCATTTTTGTTTTATATGCGGGCTCATGAATCATGTGGACAAGTTCTGTCCTAGAAGGTTCGAGGTGGGCGAAGGGGATCAGGCAAGACAGTTTGGAGCATGGCTAAGGGCGGGTGGTAGAAGGGGAAGTTCGGGCCGTGGGAGTAGGTGGCTAGTTAACAGTGAAGGTAAGTTCCTGGATGAAGCTTTGCATGCTAGCGGATCACTATTGATTCGAGATAAAGCTACTGGGCTGGAGCGTGAGGAATCAGGTGAAGGGAACAGCCTGGACCTTTCTTCTGCGGCTGGGGTTCTTGTGAAGAAAAGAAAATCGGGGAGTTTGGAGCCTGGGACTCAGTGTGAGGATGTTTCGGCAATGGAGGTAATTCTTTCAAAAAACGTAGAGGCGGCGGGACCTGGATACCAGGCCCGCCGAGAATCATGAGTTGCTTTAGTTGGAACTGTCGTGGGCTCGGCAATCCGGCGACAGTTCAAGTGTTGGTGGATTATGTCCATCAAAAGAAGCCGTCTTTAGTTTTCTTGATGGAAACTTTTGCTACTAGACCGAAAGTGGAATGTGTCATGCGAAAAGTGGGCTTTAGTTCTTGCTTTGTGGTGGATTGTGTTGGGCATAGTGGGGGTCTGGCCTTGATGTGGAGGGATGAGCTTCAAGTTAGTATCTGTGGCTCGTCTTCGAATTTCATTGATGCTAGGGTTCAATTGGAATCGGGCAGCCCCTTGTGGCGTTTTACAGGTTTTTATGGGTATCCAGACCGTGTTCGGCGGAGGGATTCTTGGGAGATGTTAAAATCCTTAGCGACGAGCCTACACATTCCTTGGCTAGTCATGGGGGACTTTAATGATCTCATGGTTGATTCCGATAAGCGTGGACGGGTTCCTCACCCCCCCTGGCTGCTTAGGGGGTTCCGGGAGGCAGTTTGGTCGAGTGGGCTGCAGAATTTTCCTTTCCAGGGCTATCAGTTCACTTGGGAGAGGTGGAGGGGAACAGATAATTGGGTGGAGGAAAAACTCGATAGGATTTTGGTCTCGACTGACTGGCTTGATATTTTTGGAGGAGCTACGGCGGAATCGTTGGAGGGGGCTCCAAGTGATCATCTAGCTTTGTTAATAAAGTTAACGACAACTCGGACATTTCACCGCAAAAGTAAATTTAAATTCGAGAATATGTGGCTCAGAGATGAAGATTGCAGGTCCATTGTAGCAAGGAGCTGGGGTATGGCGGCTGGTTCCGGGATTATGCAGCATATTGATAGTTGTAGTAAATCTGTGGGTGAGTGGGGAAGAACTAAAGTCGGAGATTTGGGGAAGAGGATCAGTTTTTGCAGGAAACGATTAGAGTTTTTGCGCCGTTTTTCAGATGACTGGCACCTGGAGACCTTTGGGAGAGTGAAACAAGAATATCTAGAATTACTGGAGAGGGAGAACTTATTTTGGCGCCAAAGAGCTAAGGAGTTTTGGTATAAAGGAGGGGACCTGAATACCCGATATTTCCATAATTCTGTTAAACAGAGGCGGAGGAAGAATAGAATTGAAGGCTTACGAGGGGAGGGTGGTGCCTGGGAGTCTGATAGGGAGGAAATTGGCCGATTAATTGGCAGCTATTTTTCTGACATTTTTTCCTCTGTTCAGAATGCAGGTGATTGTGTCTATCATTGGGTTTCCAAGAAATTGGATGATTCCCATAATGCTTTGCTGACTCAACCCGTGTCAGGAGAGGAGGTCAAGGCGGCTGTTTTCGCTATGTATCCGGAGAAATCACCAGGCCCAGACGGTCTAAGCCCAGGTTTCTATCAGCACTATTGGGACGTGGTGGGACCAGAAGTTACCCAGTTCTGCCGTGATGCCTTCTCATCAGGTAAGTTGCCTGATAGGATTAATCATACCAATATTGTATTAATTCCTAAGAAGGATAATCCTGAAGTGATGGGGGACTGGAGGCCTATAGCGCTCTGTAATGTCATTTATAAGATTTTTTCTAAGGTTCTGGCTAATAGATTGAAGAAGGTCTTACATTTATGTATTTCGGAGCAACAAAGTGCGTTTATACCTGGCAGATCCATTATTGATAACATCATGATTGCCTTTGAGTCCCAACATTTTTTGAAAAGAAAGAATCAAGGAAAGGAGGGGTTTGTCAGTTTAAAATTGGATATGAGTAAGGCGTATGATAGGGTGGAGTGGTCGTTCTTGGAAGGAATGCTACATCAGTTGGGTTTTGTGGATCATTGGGTTAGAGTGGTGATGGAGTGTGTCTCATCGGTGTCTTATTCCATTCCTTTTGATGATGCTGAAATTGGACCGATTCTGCCCACCCGTGGGTTGAGACAGGGTGACCCTTTATCTCCTTACTTATTTCTTTTGATTGCAGAAGGTCTGAGTGCTCTGTTGAAGAAAAATGAGTTGGCTGGCCGTGTTCATGGTGTTGCTGTAGCTCGCGGGGCTCCTAGAATATCCCACTTATTGTTTGCAGATGATAGTTTACTGTTTTTCAAAGCTAATCATAGCGAGGCGTCTTGTGTGAAGGAAATTCTGAGTGAGTACGCTTCAGCCTCTGGCCAGGTAATAAACTTGAATAAGTCAAAAATCTTTTTTAGCCCCAATGTTACGTCTGACTATAAGGAGGGGTTAATGGAGCTTTTGGGTGTGGGGCAAGCTAGTAATGAGGAGTTGTATTTGGGTTTGCCAGCTTTAATTGGGCGAAATAAGAAGGCGGTTTTGTCTTACCTAAGGCAGAGGATGGTTAACCGTATTCAGAATTGGAATAACCGGTTCTTATCGAAAGCAGGACGGGAAGTGTTGCTTAAGTCTGTGATCCAGGCAATGCCAAATTATGCGATGAATGTCTTTCTCCTCCCGAATGAATTGTGTAAGGAGATAGAAACGTTGATGAATGGTTATTGGTGGCAGGGGAAAAATAGTAAAGGAATAAGGTGGTGTAAATGGGATTCTTTGTGTCGGCCCAAGAATTTAGGTGGGATGGGCTTTAGGAAGCTGCGGGAGTTCAATTTATCTATGCTTGCTAAACAGGCTTGGCGGATTTTGACGGAGCCTGACACTTTAGTGGGGAAAGTTTATAAATCACGGTATTTTCGGGAAGGGAATTTTTTCTCTGCTAAACTTGGTTCTAACCCCTCTTTTATTTGGCAGAGTATTTTACAAACTCAAGATATCATCCGCAGTAGCTACTATTGGAGAGTGGGCCGGGGGAATAATGTTAACATCTGGTGTGATCCGTGGCTACCCGATAAGAGTGGACCTATGGTGATTTCAGACCCCATCCAAGGGCTGGAGAGGGCAACGGTTGAAAGCTTGCGGGTGGCTGATGGATCCAAATGGGATTTGGATCTTCTTCGTGATATCTTTGTTCAACGAGATGTTCAACTAATTCAAGGGATACCAATTAGCTACCGGCAGATTCCGGACATGATTTGTTGGAGATGGGAAGATTCTGGGAGATTTTCTGTTCGTAGTTGTTACAGGGCTTTAGTTGGAGAGTTGCAGGTGAGTAGTTGGATGGGCTGGACATCTATGTGGGGCTGGAAGCTTCCTCCTAAAGTCAAGAATTTTTTTTGGCAGTTATGCAGCGGTTTTTTGCCTACGACCGAGAAACTGAAGTCGCGGAGAGTTAATTGTGACGAGAAATGTGGGCTGTGTGGAGGAGCCGAAGAGTCTCTGCTCCATCTGTTTTACTTTTGTCCTGTGGCTTCTACAGCTTGGCGGGCAGTGCAGTGGAAGTGGGCATCTAGTTCGGCTTCAAGCTTCCTGGAACAGTTGGAGGTTGAATTCCGAGTAAAAAAGGTGGAGGATTTGCACAAGTTGATTTGGGGGTGCTGGGGTTTATGGTGCGAAAGAAATCATAGAGTTTGGAATGGGGTGTCAACTGATGCTAAGTTTATTTTACGGAAATCTCAAGTATTTGTTGATGGATGGATCCTGGCCCAGCAGCAGGGAGGTAAGCAGGCAGTCCATGGTTCGAAGGTTAAAGAGCTCTGGCGGTGTCCTCGGCCTGGCAGATTGAAGCTGAATATTGATGCTTCTGTCAAAGCTAGTGGTACTGGGTTGGGTTGGCTACTGAGAAACGAGGAGGGCAGTTTTGTTGCAGGAGTCTCCAAGCCGTGGCAAGGGTGTTTAGCTCCTTGGGAGGCGGAATTGGTCGGAATTCGGGAAGCTCTTAGCTGGCTAAAAGAAAATAATTGGGATGCGGTCGATGTTGAGTCCGATTCCTCCAAGGCTATTTCAGAAATTCTTGAAGGATCATGTCTTTCTTCCGTAGGGATCTTGGCGGGAGATATTAGAGAGCTTCGGTCATCTTTTTCTGAGATTTCATTTTCTCACGTTAAGCGATCAGCGAACAGGGCAGCTCATGCTTTAGCTAAAGCAGCCTGTTCTATGTCTGATAGCACTTGTTGGTTTGATTTTCCTCCTAATTTTATTGTTAATGTCCTAAACAATGATGCTATTAATGTCAATTGATTTTTCTTTCTGCAAAAAAAAAAAAAAAAGCACTCTAAAAATGTGTTGACTATTCGGGATGCCATTATAATCTCTTTTGCTTCATGTGGAGAAAAATAGAAAATAAATTGTAAGTGTGGGTTTTATTCGGGATAGGGGAATATTTTGTTGACCAAACACTTACGGATGAAGATTGTCTTAAATTTTCCTTAAAATACGTGGCAGTCAAGGCATTCCTGTCTCCCATGGATGCAATTCAACAACCCTTTCAGATCTGTTTTCCATTCCATTTTTGGTATTTCAACTACATTATATTTCCCTTTTTCTTCTTTTGCAAAAATGGTTATTTGAAATAATCCTTCCTGATTAATAAATTGTTTGTTAAATTATGCAGGTGATGAGGGATTGTGATTTCTGCCCACTAGTGTTCAAGTCTAAAAAAAAGAGACACATATGGATAGTGGGAGGGCTGTTTGGAATGATTATAATGGTTC
Source organism: Cuscuta epithymum (assembly GCA_945859915.1). Classification (NCBI taxonomy): domain Eukaryota; kingdom Viridiplantae; phylum Streptophyta; class Magnoliopsida; order Solanales; family Convolvulaceae; genus Cuscuta; species Cuscuta epithymum. Next base: position 5,886,797 of record CAMAPF010000011.1, on the reverse strand, counting down.
ACTATCTTAAAGCTCCATATGGAACCATTTCAGGATCTCTCTTTTCTCTTAGGGTATGTTTGGTTCATGGAATGTCAGATTACCATTGGAATGTTAGATTACGGGGTATGTTAGATAGATGGGAATGTGATTAATGTATAACACATTTGTGTTTGGTTACGATTAAGGGAATGTCACATTAAGTTGTTTGGTTGAATGATATCTTATATTGCATATTTGGTGAATTACTTGAATGCCCTTTAAATATTTGTCTCTTAACACATTAAACTTATTACAACCTATAATTAAGGTAATTAAAACTGTAGAAAATAAAACATCTTAGTAATAATTAAAATAAAAACTAATTGAATTAATTCTAAGCAAAATATATTTAATTGCACAAATGACTAAAACTAGTGAGCATTAGTAAATAATTTTAAGCAAAATATGTTTAATTGCACAAATGAAATAAAAATGAAATATCGCAATAATAAATAAAATTAAAACTTATTGAATAAGTTTAAAGAAAAGTATGTTTAATTGCAAAAATTATAAAAATTAGTGAACAATAATAAATAATTATGGAGATAATTTAGGAGAGGAATGATACAATGTAAAAAGAAAGAATGGAGAAAGCATATTTGAGTAATTTATTTTCCCATACCAGGGTTACTGCAAAGCTCCGACGTTTTTTTTAAGTGGCTGCAGAAGAGATCCCAATATGCTTCTAATTTAATGAGCATGGGCATTTTTAGAAGAAAATTTATAAGTGAGAGGGAATGTAGGATAACCTAAGAGAGGGTTGGGTTTGGCATTACTGGGCATCTCATTCCTTTATTCTCTTTTAAGGAATGTAACATTCCCGGGAAAAATTTATGCACGCGAACCAAACACTGACATCTCTTATTCCGGACATCAGATTCCGGCCTTCATGAAGGATTACCTTGAACCAAACGTGCCCTTAAAATTATGAATGGTGGGGGAGTTCAATCAGAGGGAATGAAACATACCAAATGACTCATGTGAAGGAAAATAAAAATTCCAAGAATGAGTCATTGGTATTAGACAATGGAACAATCTTTGTTAATTCAAAACCCGAACCGGATCGACATGATCTCCCGGGTGATCTAACCATATCGCCCGAAATGGGTAGAACTTTAGAGAATAAATATGTGCCATTAGAGCCAATGGTTTCACCTACTCCTTTGCCTCAGCAATCTGGAAGGGATCCATGTACAACTTCAATCGGTTAGTATTATTATATGTTGAGTTTGACTTTTGTGCCCCATGTAATTCAAGATTGAGTTTTGTTCATTCAATTGAATTATAAGACACTAGATAGAGCCAAGCTGTATTTAAAAGATTGAATTCAATCTATTATCTGAGTTAAACTCTTCATGTTTTCCTTGTTATTCTATAGCTAGCTCATAAAAAGACATTGTTAACCAATTTGATTGTATTTATTCAAGGACAAAATGATTTATCCTTATTAACTTTTTCAGTTATTTCTCCCAGTCCTGAAGAAGCCAGGGTAATGAACCAGAATGCAAGCATTACACAGTACCCTCAAATATTGCCAACTAACCACATCAATTCGTGTGAAAATCCGACGCTAATGAGAATGTCTTTGAGCCGGAAAGGAATGAGAGCGGTGTCGTTCTCAGAGATGAAAACTATGATGTCTCATAATAAATCATCATACCTTCTTATTGTATGTCTCATTTCGTATTCAAACCAAGTTTAGAGTGTAAGACACCATTTTCTCTGTTTTAGTGATATTAAATTTCTATTATGCAGAAGCAACAGTGGCCTTCGGTTGTTGACCAGGAACTGTTAAATGCTAAATCAGAAATTGAAAATGTTGAAAGTACTCAAGAGGATGATGACCTGCTGACCTCTGTTTACTGGAACATTTCCAAGTTCAAAAGGTATGATTGTCTGAATATGGATTATTGTGATTTTTCAATATGAGTTTTTAGTTTGAAATAGCTAAATGATTAACTTTACATATTAGTTGCTAGTGTTATTTATCCAAGGTAGAAATATGATGGATCTATGCATACACACAAGTAGGGCCTAAAAGTCCAGAGGACGTAGCCAGAGCACTAGATCGGACTGAGCCGGTTAAATATTTTTTAGACCAATTTTTACATGGATTTTTTACACTATATATTAAAACATTTTTTAAATTTGGGTGGACCGGGGCCTAGGTGCCCCCTAGCTCTGCCAGTGCCTAAAACTGGCCGAGCTTGGATTGAAGTCACACGGTTGTTTTTCTTGGAGATTCACATCTTTGTTTTGAACAATTCTCCTCATTTTCGGGTCTGATAGCATATACACATGGTCTAGATATCCAATGTGTTGAGGAAGATATCCAGAGAAGTTAGAACTCATTGGAGACATGAGAGTTTTGCACCCAAATACTCTCATTTGAGAATATGAGATACCTCTACCATCTAAACTTCTTTAGTTCGGAACTTTCCGGGGTGTCTTGTATATAAGATAACTATCTATCAACACAACTTCAGTCTAGAACCTCTTTGGTAGATTATCCATAGTGAGAATGAACTAAAGCTTCTCAACAAAGGTTAAAATTTATTCTACATCACCGGAGTGTTGAGTTCTTGGAGTAGTGTATATTTTCATGTCCAGTTTCATGTTTCATGCAATAAGCATAGATCTCTCACGAAATATACATACTTCAATTATATAATTAGAGGCATTTCTGTTGCTTGCATGTTTTTCTTTCTACAATATCATGAAATAATTTAAAGTGATAAAAACTTGACTCTTTGTTCTAAGGTAAAAAGTCCATACTTTTTGTGTAGATTCACCTTTGAATGTCATGAAATATTTACTTCTAATGAGAGATCTTCAATACGTCCTCATATTTAGAAGAATCAACCATTCATAGCGGTTCTCTCTTTTGGAACAAGAGAAAACTCTTTGTTTTCCTCAAATAGGCAGTGCTAGAAGAGGTATAAGGCAGGTCTTTAACAATTTAAATAGACTTCTTTTTTGAAAGAGATACGAGTCCCTTTCACACATGGGTGCTAGCCTTTTGTACCACACTTTAGGTGATACATCTTCTTTTACAAGTTGAGGCTTGATTGACATACATTTTTGTGAGTTTTACAAAATCTAACACTTAATATGACTTAGTCTCAGGTTAAGCATATGCCAAACAATTTTCAAGTGAGTAACAATCTTATGTTGGGAATTGTGTGAACACACCAACACATATGTTGCTCAAAGTATTGATATTTCCTTTAAAATTTCAAAATTGATTAGTGAAAAGTGTTGCATTTTTTGTAATTGTTGAAAAGATAAACGAGAATTTGATGTTATTTGAAACGAGAATTAGACAAGTATTTCAAGTTTCAAGGAAGTTGAAATGTGAGCTCTGATGCTCTACAATACTACTCTAGTGCAGAATTAAGTTTTAAGTTTTGAATCTTATTATATGTGGTTGATTATGAATTTTCATATGATTTGAATTAATGAACTTCGAGCAGGAGCTACGAGTTGATGGAGAAATATCTTAAGGTATACGTTTATGAGGAGGGAGAGAGACCAATATTTCATGAATTTGAGCTAACAGGAATATATGCTTCAGAAGGTTGGTTCATGAAGCAACTGACAACCAACACAAAATTTGTAACGAAGGACGCCGATAAAGCACATCTATTTTATCTACCATTCGGTTCACATAATCTCCGGCAGAGCTTGTATGTGCCAAGATCTCACAACACTGCCAGCTTAATAGAGTATCTTAATAGCTATGTCGACTTGATAAAGGGAAGATATCCTTTCTGGAATAGAACATGTGGTGGCGATCATTTTCTTGTGGCGTGCCATGATTGGGTATGTTTATTTGTTGATTTTTTAAATATGGATTAGTTCAAAACAAAATGATCGAGTAGGAAAATGCAAGGATTTATTATATATTATATATATTACGGTGCCATTGGTAACCTCTTAATATTAGTATATGGTTTTAGTATTTTTTTCAAGGAGGAATTAAAAACTTGTTTTTTATCATTGTGGTTGAGTCAACTGAGTTGGTAAACCATATATATGGATTTTGAAAACAGTAAACCATATCGTAGTGAGCATATTGGCGTGTTCAATATATAATTTGATTACACTGTGTATACATTATTATGAGAATATTTTCTGAAGTAAGAGTAAATCATACGGAGTAGTAATTTTTCTATTTAATAGAGTTATATACTCCGTATATTGTAACTTGAGAAGAAAACGTATTTAGTTCTATTTTAAAACATTTCCTATGTTTTATTATCTTACGTATGTGCTATATTCTCATATCCTTATTAGGCTCCTAAGGAAACAAGGCTGCAAATGGCAAATTGCATAAGATCCCTATGCAATGCTGACCTAGAAGGAGGATTCTTGTTAGGGAAGGACATTTCTCTCCCAGAAACGTATATGCATTCAAATCAGGACTCGGCGAAATACTTTGGAGGAAATCCGCCTTCAGAGAGGAGCACTCTCGCATTTTTCGCAAGTCGAATGCATGGTCTCGTCCGCCCCACTCTCCTAAAATACTGGGAAAACAAAGATCCCGACATAAAAGTTTTTGGTGAGGTTAAGAAGACAGAGTACATAGAGCACATGAGGAACAGCAAATATTGCATTTGCGCCAAAGGTTACGAGGTCAATAGTCCTAGGGTAGTCGAGGCAATTTCCTATGAGTGCATTCCCGTTATCTTGTCTGACAATTTTGTTGTCCCGTTTCTCGAGACGTTAAACTGGGAATCCTTTGCGATTTTCTTGCTTGAGAAGGATATTCCGAATCTCAAGAATATAATCGAATCGATTCCCGAAAAAAGGTATATGGAGATGCATAAGAGTGTTAAGTGTGTTCAAAGGCATTTCCTTTGGCATCCTAGTCCAGTGAAGTATGATATCTTCCATATGATTCTTCATTCTATTTGGTATACTCGAGTTTTCCGAACCTCACACTAGTAATCGGATGTAGACCCAAGTACATATATAAAAGTATAAAACACATAATGACTCATAAATGTGATTGATATAGGTGTTCCATTACCGGGTGCAAATATATATATATATATATATATATATAGAGGAATGTTCAGGTCCGAACATTCCCCGTCCGAACACCGTCCGAACATGGACGTTTGGGGCCCTTCCCGGTGGAATTTTTTGATGCATTTTTTTGAGCATGTTCCTCATCAAGTCTAGTTTGTCCATACCAAATTTAAGCTCAAAATTCGATCGGGAAGGCATTCAAATCATTTTTTGAAGTTGACTGCGTCAAAATGTACATATAAAAACGCAGTCTATTTGTAAGTTAATTTAGCTATTGCACCCACGCTTTGCATAGGTTACACAGAATTGATTCGTAAAGGGAATTGTTTGATGATTAAAGTATATGCTTTTTTAATTGCAACATATTTTCACGATTGTCAACACACAACTTTGATTGTGATTATATTTAGAACTCTATTAGTAAAAACATCAGATTATGAAAATTCGTCACAAAACTAATTGAGCAATATTTTTTTAAAAAATAATAATTAATTTTCATACATTAATAAATAAAGTATAGTCAATCTCTATGCATCTAACATATATCAATAGACTGAATATTGAAATTAATAAATCAAACATATATCATTACAATAGACTTGATAAGTCCGTATTTAGACACACATTTGATGTGTGTTGGGATTGGATTTTGATGGTTTTACTAGCTTTAAGGTGGTATAAGTCTCAATTTTAGCTCAAGTTATGTTTACCAGGCGTTAGTTCGAGTTTTGTGTCATTTGGAGTCAAAATCAGGATTTTAAAGTTCGGCACCGGCGCTTGAGAAGAAATCGGGATGAGTTGAAAAGCATTCGAGAGTGATTTGAGAGCTTTGGGGTTCAACGGGATGTTTACGATGAAGATTTGATGACAAACGAGCTCTAGGATTGGTTATGAGATCAAAAGAAGATGAATAAAGCTTGAAAACGGCATCCAGGATGACCTTCTGTCAATCGTTCAAGAATATCTCTTTGTAGAAGCATCCAACGAACACAATTCAAAGTCCACATGAAATCCAACTTCAAGAGCTACAAATCATATGAAGACATCATTCCGAGAATCCGAGAGGAAGAAGATGAAAACAGACAATGAAGTCAGATGATCCCTGCTGCAATTTCAGAATGAGACCTTCCACCATTTTATTCATATCTCTTGATTGGATGATCCAAATCCAATTCGGCAAGTTGTGGTGGATAGAGGACTTCATTATCTACAACTTTCATGAAGAAAGTTTGGTCCAATTCGGAAGTTTTACGCACGCCGTGCGTAGGGGAACGCACGACCGTGCGTCTGAGGCGAGAAAGCAAGGAAGATACTGCCAGCAACGCACGGCCGTGCGTTTAGGGACGCACGCCGTGCGTTCCATATTTTTACGCGGCTATGCTCCGGACGCACTGGGGGATGCACGCCGTGCGTTTCCCCGTGCGTTGCCCCTGGAATCCTAATTTCGCTCAAATTTCACCCGATTTTTCTATTTAAACAGCCTGTAAACCCCCGTTTTCAAGGGGGGCTTAGAGAGAGTGCCTAGCACGAATTTTAGAGGGCTTTTTAGCCTTGTTCATCAATCTTTTGGGATTCTTTGTAAGTTCCACCTTTTTAATTAATGACAATTAATTCTATTCTTCTCAATTCTATTGATTCTTCAATTTTGAATTGTGAGTAGTTTAATTAGGGATTTGGGGTTGATGAAGGGGTTGATTATGATGTACGGCTAGATTCCTTTCGGTTTAATTGCATGAATGTCGTTTAATTTGTGTTTGAATAATTTAACTGATATCTCTTGTAACCTAGAACGGCCGCTAGAATTACAATTGCTTGTAGAATAAATTAAGAGAGATCTAGTTTATTCTAGGACACATTCACACACACATAATCGTTCGCTAAGAGATTAGTAGCGATTAAGGGGCCGTAAGCTCGCTCGTCTTGGCAATAATTTAGGATCGTGTCGCATGAGAGATCAGCCTGGTCCCCTAAATTATTGTACTCTACGCCGCGAGAGCGGTAAGAACTTAGTAATGATTAGCTAGCCTCATTTAAATTAATTTCATGTAATTAAGCCTGATCTGCCAGAAATCTAGTTACCCCGGAATCAACCCCTGTTCCCTTCGTCATTAATTAGAAAGAACCTCCTAGTTTAATCGTTTTATTCGCATTAGTTTAATTTTCCAACCAATCAATCTCGCACGACGCTTTTATTTTATTTTCTTTTTAATCGTTGAATTTAATTAATTCTTGATTCCCTTTTGTCCGTTCCTGTGGAGACGATACTCGTACTTACACCACTATATTACAATCTTTTTAAGTGCGAGAAAACTCACATCAATTTTTGGCGCCGTTGCCGGGGACGGTGTCGGTTTTAAGGGTTAATTAATTTCAGCGAGATTTTTTTAGTTAGTTTTCTTTTTGTTCTTCGTTGGATTTTTTCTGTGCTAACCTTTCAGGTATTTTTCTAAGAGGCATGAGATGAACCCATTCAGCCAAATTCCTGGAGGAATTCCTTACCCTCAAACCTCCATGGAATATTCACCATATACGTCATACCCTCCTTACACTCCTCCTCCTCAATTTTACACACCCCACCAATATTATTCTTCTACACCACAAAATATTCCATCGTCCTATTCTTACCCTCCTCCAAATACTCAATACTCCCAATCTCATTCTCCTAATCATTATCCTTATCCACAATATCCTCGGACAAAACCAGGCTCCATAATGGAATTCCTCATTCGAACTAAAAGTCCCGAGGAATTGGTTGATTGCTTTCCTAAAAATAGCATTTGTTCCTTCTGTGGAGGTGGTCACCATTCATGTCTTTGCCCCATTCCTCCATACGACCATCCTTACTGGGCAACTGCATACCCCACTTCTTCCTCCCCACAATTTACGGACACAAATGTTTCAGCCACTCTTACATACTTCCCGAGTAATGAGCCTCATAATCAACAAGAGGATCTAGAGGAGGCAGATTTAAAGAGGCTTTCTGACTTGGAAGAGACGGTCATACAATTCACGCGGACATCTTCAACCAGAATGGATAATTTGAGTAATCAATTGGATCAGCTAATAAATGCCCTGTCTGAGGAGTCCGAGAGATACCATCATAGCGACACAAAAGCCTAACCAGAGGAGGCTAATAGGGATGATCATGTGACTGAGTCAGACTGCGAAGGTGGGAATATGATGGATGATACACTCCAGATATTTTTGAAGACCCACCTATGTTTGCACTTGAACAAGAAGATAGTAGTGATGTCCATACAGAAACTCACCAGCCGTTTGATTTACCATTAGTCTCAACACCTGACGAGGAGGGCAAGGAGCAGGTCAGTCATGACGTTGATGCAGCCACTGAGGTAGGTTTGGGTATTGAAGATGAGTTGGGAATAGATGATTACAAGCTCCAAGAGAGTGGGGGTGAGATAGATTATGTTCATAATGAAGAAGTCCCGCTCCACAAGCAAGAATTCAATTCCCTTCTTATACACATACACCGGTCCACTCTTATGTGGTTTCAGATTTGGATTTCTTTGATCCATTCCTTGGTGATGATATTTCTTTGTGTGTGGAGAATGATCACAACTGCTTGGAGGATATTAATAAGAAGAGTGACAAAACGAATTGGGATGCATTCATGGGGAGTGATACAGAGTCTGGAGGAGAGGTTGTGAATGTTCATGATATTTGTGGAGAAGAAAAAGACTTTTCTATGGTGCACTTCGATCACGGTGTTGCTCTTAATCTTTGCTTTGAGACATCTTTTGAGCTTCCGGTGATACCTAGAGTAATCAAAGTTCTCACTCATGTTTCCTATCCACCTGAAGAGGATGAGAGTTTCATACTTCACTTCTGTGCTGATGAGGGTTATGAAGACCATGTGCTACATACGCATATTCGAGAATTTAAGAATCTGCGCCACCTAATGTCATTTGTTGAGGGGAAGCTGGAAACGTTGATTACTAGTGCACCATTACAGTCTTTGCTATTTGAGAGCTTACGAGGTATCGTCGGGCAAACGACATTAAAAATAGCGCTTCTTGGGAGGCAACCCAAGCTTATTTCTGCATTTTGTTTTTTTGTTTGTTTGCTTTCAGAAAACCCCCGAATGAAAAAAACCAAAAAAAAAACGGGGTGTTTTTTTGGGTTTGTTTTTGTGTTTGTGTATTTTGTTTTTGCAGCTCAGGGTCTTGCTTTGGGGATGATGTGCCGAGGATCACTTGACTCGGTTTAGTTATGCACCGACCAGCGCCTTAGGGAAGTTCTGCGACTCTTTCAATCGCCTTTTTGTAATAATTGACTTGCGCTAAGTTGAGCACGCGTGACCCTTTCCCCTTTACCCCCCTTGTACATAGTGCATTTTTGGTCATCGAGGGCGATGCCAAAGTTTAAGTGTGGGGGAGTGAATTAGGCATTCGGGCAGTAGTTGTTACATGTGATTATTAGAGTTAGCATGCGCAGATGTTAGTTGTATATTCATAGGAAATTCATGTCAAAATTTTTGAAAATTTTTCTTTAAACTGTGTCTTTGTGAACTGGCTAGCGTTTTGACTATGCTTTTAGAATGTCCTTGAAGTGTTTAGGCTTAAATTGCTTGCATGATAACTTAGTTGTTGATAGGATGAAGGCATTAGTCACCCATTGAATGAACTGACAAAGTTCCCATTTACCTGAATAAGTTCCTGTAGCAGAAGCCATTTTGAGCCTGACCGTTCTTTGTTACCCAATTAATTGAGCTCCATAGCCAAATGGCCTGTGTTCCTTACCCGTGAATATTTCTGACTTAGTTTTGGTGTTTAGGTAATTAGGGGATTAATTTGCTAAGTTTAGGGAATTTGTGTAGGAGCCATTTTTGGCACTATTCCTATGCCCCAAATGGGGTAAGAGCAGTCATCTTTTAGGAATATGATACTTTCGAGGATTGCATAAGGCATGGATTCACTTTGAAATTAATGAACTTTAATTGCTATTTTTCCTTGGTGAGGCCAAGATTAGAATGGGGTAATGTCTAGTGAGAATCCGAAAGGTGAAAAATTAATATAGCTAGACCTCTTACTTTGCGAAAAAGAGAATGGGAGCCCCGGTCAAAAAGCGTAAGATGAGACTTGGGTATCTTTCGAAAGAAACGGCGTTCTCGTGCCAACATGACAAAGAAAACTAAACTTAATCAATGAACTTGGAGGCTATTGAAAAATTAGCTTTAGTCCTCCGCGTACTTCAAGTATATGTTAAAGCACAAATGTGCCGATACGGTTTAGCTTAGTTGTACACCATGTCTACTCTTTGCATAGGTTTAAATGATTGTTCCTAAATTGTGGCCTACTAAGTTCCTTGTTCTTAAGAATAGCCCCGAAATTCCTGAATGCATTGAGTCTTTGTTAGAATGTTCCAAACTCTCAAGAAAGGAACTGTTTATCCTTACCATTCACCCTTCACCACCGTCTTCACAAGTCCTTCTGATCGGTAGCTAGTTTATTCGTGTGTGCTGTCACCACTTTGAGGATGTTGTGAATAATTTTGTCAAATATTTTAGCTAGAGTACAAAGATGTAGTTTAGGGAAGAATTTTCTTGGTTTAGTCTGCATGTTCTGTGAATATCCCTTTAACTACATGTGCATGCTAATTATTTTAATTCTGTGTGGTGATTATCGTAAGTCCCGTTGTTCAGTTTGCTTGAGGACAAGCAAAGGCTTAAGTGTGGGGGAATTTGATAAGTCCGTATTTAGACACACATTTGATGTGTGTTGGGATTGGATTTTGATGGTTTTACTAGCTTTAAGGTGGTATAAGTCTCAATTTCAGCTCAAGTTATGTTTACGAGGCGTTGGTTCGAGTTTTGTGTCATTTGGAGTCAAAATCAGGATTTTAAAGTTCGGCACCGGCGCTTGAGAAGAAATCGGGATGAGTTGAGAAGCATTCGAGAGTGATTTGAGAGATTTGGGGTTCAACGGGATGTTTACGATGAAGATTTGATGACAAACGAGCTCTAGGATTGGTTATGAGATCAAAAGAAGATGAATAAAGCTTGAAAACGGCATTCAGGATGACCTTCTGTCAATCATTCAAGAATATCTCTTTGTAGAAGCATCCAACGAACACGATTCAAAGTCCACATGAAATCCAACTTCAAGAGCTACAAATCATATGAAGACATCATTCCGAGAATCCGAGAGGAAGAAGATGAAAACAGACAATGAAGTCAGATGATCCCTGCTGCAATTTCAGAATGAGACCTTCCACCATTTTATTCATATCTCTTGATTGGATGATCCAAATCCAATTCGGCAAGTTGTGGTGGATAGAGGACTTCATTATCTACAACTTTCATGAAGAAAGTTTGGTCCAATTCGGAAGTTTTACGCACGCCGTGCGTAGGGGAACGCACGACCGTGCGTCTGAGGCGAGAAAGCAAGGAAGATACTGCCAGCAACGCACGGCCGTGCGTTTAGGGACGCACGCTGTGCGTTCCATATTTTTACGCGGCTATGCTCCGGACGCACTGGGGGATGCACGCCGTGCGTTTCCCCGTGCGTTGCCCCTGGAATCCTAATTTCGCTCAAATTTCACCCGATTTTTCTATTTAAACAGCCTGTAAACCCCCGTTTTCAAGGGGGGCTTAGAGAGAGTGCCTAGCACGAATTTTAGAGGGCTTTTTAGCCTTGTTCATCAATCTTTTGGGATTCTTTGTAAGTTCCACCTTTTTAATTAATGACAATTAATTCTATTCTTCTCAATTCTATTGATTCTTCAATTTTGAATTGTGAGTAGTTTAATTAGGGATTTGGGGTTGATGAAGGGGTTGATCATGATGTACGGCTAGATTCCTTTCGGTTTAATTGCATGAATGTCGTTTAATTTGTGTTTGAATAATTTAACTGATATCTCTTGTAACCTAGAACGGCCGCTAGAATTACAATTGCTTGTAGAATAAATTAAGAGAGATCTAGTTTATTCTAGGACACATTCACACACACATAATCGTTCGCTAAGAGATTAGTAGCGATTAAGGGGCCGTAAGCTCGCTCGTCTTGGCAATAATTTAGGATCCTGTCGCATGAGAGATCAGCCTGGTCCCCTAAATTATTGTACTCTACGCCGCGAGAGCGGTAAGAACTTAGTAATGATTAGCTAGGCTCAATTAAATTAATTTCATGTAATTAAGCCTGATCTGCCAGAAATCTAGTTACTCCGGAATCAATCCCTGTTCCCTTCGTCATTAATTAGAAAGAACCCCCTAGTTTAATCGTTTTATTCGCATTAGTTTAATTTTCCAACCAATCAATCTCGCACGACGCTTTTATTTTGTTTTCTTTTTAATCGTTGAATTTAATTAATTCTTGATTCCCTTTTGTCCGTTCCTGTGGAGACGATACTCGTACTTACACCACTATATTACAATCTTTTTAAGTGCGAGAAAACTCACATCAAGACTCAAGATAATACCAGTCTCAATCTGAAGATCAACGATTAGACTTAGACTTTGCCATCCACGAATGTGTCACATAAGTTGCTAACCATGTAACGAATAAGTGCAAGTTTAATTTGATTATGCCAATCTCTATGCATCTAACGTGATATGAAAAACTTACAATATTGCTAAAAAATTCAAAACAAATGTACAACAAGAAATAATAAGAAAGGCGTACTTAAATGAAATTGTAAATACAATTAAAACTAGTTATCCTTGTCCAATCATGTCGTCGTATCATCCTCGCTGGATTCCAATGGACATGCAGATATGTTGCGTGCATAAGGACTTCAATGCATGGCTTTTATTCCTATCTAAAACATACTAGTCTAATAAAAATATAGAACCACCATTCCAATCAATCAATGGTGGTGGTTCTTGAGGGGAACGAACCATTGTCATAGACGATTTGAGAAAAAAATGGCACCTGAGAAATATAGATCTGCGACTAGAAAAACACATTCAATAGCAATTAATTAAACACGAATATCACATCCTATAGCACGTCGTATCGCTAATTTGAGCAGGAAACTGCCCATAAAATGACTGTCAAATTGATTGGATAACAAGAACCTAGACACACTAGGGAATAAATTACCGCTCTAATGAGCTTTAGAGCATTTCTTAGACATTTTTAGGAACATAGAAGATGAAAAATAGCACTCTAGAAAGATGAACAAAAGGGACAATTAAGATTTAAGGATGTTGACATGTGAACACATTATATAATTGATTAAAGGGTTGTGAAAGAAGTAAGAAAAATGTAAAAAAGTTATTTTTATTTGTGTATTATTCCTAAGAGTAGAAACAGACCAAAAAGTAATTAAAATTTAATGATAAAAAAAGTAATTAAAATTTAAGATCATGATGGAGAGGACCCTAAAAATGTGCTGACTTGATACATTATATTCTGTGCACGTGATGCCATTTTTTTCATGTGGAGGATATAGATGGTAATTGTGAGTGTTAGGTCGACAATAGTTTTTTAAGTTGATCCCGTCTATTTGAATCTCTCCTAGGTTGATTTAATAGATGTCCGTTCTATTTGTATTTCATAATTGTCGAAGTTTATTTTGACCCGATCAGATCTGGTGAACTAAATGGAGTTAATGTGAACAATGACTTGATCGTTCAGCCATTAAGTCATGCTTACTTACGACTTAATTGAAAGCGCGACTTAATCATTCATACAAAAAACTGACTTATTATTAAACTGAAATAAACGTCTTTTCTGTTATTTTTATTAATCAATTATGAAATAGATTTATGTTAATAAATGATCTTATTGGCTTTACAACTCAAAAATAATATTAAATTGATTATTTTACTCAATTCAGACCATCTATTCAGCACAAAAAGTAAACAACTTCATATACATATACTACTTAATCCAAAGTGACGTCTTAATTCAGATAGACATTTAATCCAGATAAGATTTGACAAAAAAGACATTTAATCCAGATAAGACTTGACAAAAAAGTAAACAACCCCTAAGTCTTGTTCGGTATGGTCCAAGGTCCATTATTGAAACCCGTGATCCATTTAAAAACATGCTTATTTGGGAATGAGGAATATTTTGTTGAAGACATGGTCTTAAAGTCTCCTTAAAATATGTCACACATTACATCACCCAAAAACGTCATAGCGGCAGTCAAGGCATTCCTGTCTACCATATATGGAATCATGGATGCAATATAAAACCCCTTTGAAATTTGTTTCCTATTCCATTTTAATTTGGTATTTCAACTACATTATATTTCCCTTTTTCTTCTCTTGCAAAAATGGTGAGTTTGAAATCATCTTTTCTAATGTATAGTATGTTTATTAAATTGTGCAGGTGATGAGGGATTTTGATTTCTGCCCACTAGTATTCAAGTCTAAAAGAAAGAGACACATATGGATAGTTGGAGGGCTATTTGGAATGATTATAATGGTTCAGTATCTTAAAGCTCCATATGGAACCATTTCAGGATCTCTCTTTTCTCTTAAAAATTATGAATGGTGGGGGAGTTCAATCAGAGGTGAAACATACCAAATGACTCATGTGAAGGAAAATAAAAATTCCAAGAATGAGTCATTGGTATTAGACAATGGAACAATCTTTGTTAATTCAAAATCCGAACCGGATCGACATGATCACCCGGGTGATCTAACCATATCGCCCGAAATGGGTAAAACTTTAGAGAATAAATATGTGCCATTAGAGCCAATGGTTTCACCTACTCCTTTGCCTCAACAATCTGGAAGAGATCCATGTACAACTTCAATCGGTTAGTATTATTATATGTTGAGTTTGACTTTTGTGCCCCATGTAATTCAAGATTGAGTTATGTTCATTCAATTGAATTATAAGACACTAGATAGAGCCAAGCTGTATTTAAAAGATTGAATTCAATCTATTATCTGAGTTAAACTCTTCATTTTTTCCTTGTTATTCTATAGCTAGCTCATAAAAAGACATTGTTAACCAATTTGATTGTATTTACTCAAGGACAAAATGATTTATCCTTATTAACTTTTTCAGTTATTTCTCCCAGTCCTGAAGAAGCCAGGGTAATGAACCAGAATGCAAGCATTACACAGTACCCTCAAATATTGCCAACAAACCACATCAATTCGTGTGAAAATCCGACGCTAATGAGAATGTCTTTGAGCCGGAAAGGAATGAGAGCGGTGTCGTTCTCAGAGATGAAAACTATGATGTCTCATAATAAATCATCATACCTTCTTATTGTATGTCTCATTTCGTATTCAAACCAAGTTTAGAGTGTAAGATACCATTTTCTCTGTTTTAGTGATATTAAATTTCTATTATGCAGAAGCAACAGTGGCCTTCGGTTGTTGACCAGGAACTGTTAAATGCTAAATCAGAAATTGAAAATGTTGAAAGTACTCAAGAGGATGATGACCTGCTGACCTCTGTTTACTGGAACATTTCCAAGTTCAAAAGGTATGATTGTCTGAATATGGATTATTGTGATTTTTCAATATGAGTTTTTAGTTTGAAATAGCTAAATGATTAACTTTACATATTAGTTGCTAGTGTTATTTATCCAAGGTAGAAATATGATGGATCTATGCATACACACAAGTAGGGCCTAAAAGTCCAGAGGACGTAGCCAGAGCACTAGATCGGACTGAGCCGGTTAAATATTTTTTAGACCAATTTTTACATGGATTTTTTACACTATATATTAAAACATTTTTTAAATTTGGGTGGACCGGGGCCTAGGTGCCCCCTAGCTCTGCCAGTGCCTAAAACTGGCTGAGCTTGGATTGAAGTCACATGGTTGTTTTTCTTGGAGATTCACATCTTTGTTTTGAACAATTCTCCTCATTTTTGGGTCTGATAGCATATACACATGGTCTAGATATCCAATGTGTTGAGGAAGATATCCAGAGAAGTTAGAACTCATTGGAGACATGAGAGTTTTGCACCCAAATACTCTCATTTGAGAATATGAGATACCTCTACCATCTAAACTTCTTTAGTTCGGAACTTTCCGGGGTGTCTTGTATATAAGATAACTATCTATCAACACAACTTCAGTCTAGAACCTCTTTGGTAGATTATCCATAGTGAGAATGAACTAAAGCTTCTCAACAAAGGTTAAAATTTATTCTACATCACCGGAGTGTTGAGTTCTTGGAGTAGTGTATATTTTCATGTCCAGTTTCATGTTTCATGCAATAAGCATAGATCTCTCACGAAATATACATACTTCAATTATATAATTAGAGGCATTTCTGTTGCTTGCATGTTTTTCTTTCTACAATATCATGAAATAATTTAAAGTGATAAAAACTTGACTCTTTGTTCTAAGGTAAAAAGTCCATACTTTTTGTGTAGATTCACCTTTGAATGTCATGAAATATTTACTTCTAACGAGAGATCTTCAATACGTCCTCATATTTAGAAGAATCAACCATTCATAGCGGTTCTCTCTTTTGGAACAAGAGAAAACTCTTTGTTTTCCTCAAATAGGCAGTGCTAGAAGAGGTATAAGGCAGGTCTTTAACAATTTAAATAGACTTCTTTTTTGAAAGAGATCCGAGTCCCTTTCACACATGGGTGCTAGCCTTTTGTACCACACTTTAGGTGATACATCTTCTTTTACAAGTTGAGGCTTGATTGACATACATTTTTGTGAGTTTTACAAAATCTAACACTTAATATGACTTAGTCTCAGGTTAAGCATATGCCAAACAATTTTCAAGTGAGTAACGATCTTATGTTGGGAATTGTGTGAACACACCAACACATATGTTGCTCAAAGTATTGATATTTCCTTTAAAATTTCAAAATTGATTAGTGAAAAGTGTGTTGCATTTTTTGTAATTGTTGAAAAGATAAACGAGAATTTGATGTTATTTGAAACGAGAATTAGACAAGTATTTCAAGTTTCAAGGAAGTTGAAATGTGAGCTCTGATGCTCTACAATACTACTCTAGTGCAGAATTAAGTTTTAAGTTTTGAATCTTATTATATGTGGTTGATTATGAATTTTCATATGATTTGAATTAATGAACTTCGAGCAGGAGCTACGAGTTGATGGAGAAATATCTTAAGGTATACGTTTATGAGGAGGGAGAGAGACCAATATTTCATGAATTTGAGCTAACAGGAATATATGCTTCAGAAGGTTGGTTCATGAAGCAACTGACAACCAACACAAAATTTGTAACGAAGGACGCCGATAAAGCACATCTATTTTATCTACCATTCGGTTCACATAATCTCCGGCAGAGCTTGTATGTGCCAAGATCTCACAACACTGCCAGCTTAATAGAGTATCTTAATAGCTATGTCGACTTGATAAAGGGAAGATATCCTTTCTGGAATAGAACATGTGGTGGCGATCATTTTCTTGTGGCGTGCCATGATTGGGTATGTTTATTTGTTGATTTTTTAAATATGGATTAGTTCAAAACAAAATGATCGAGTAGGAAAATGCAAGGATTTATTATATATTATATATATTACGGTGCCATTGGTAACCTCTTAATATTAGTATATGGTTTTAGTATTTTTTTCAAGGAGGAATTAAAAACTTGTTTTTTATCATTGTGGTTGAGTCAACTGAGTTGGTAAACCATATATATGGATTTTGAAAACAGTAAACCATATCGTAGTGAGCATATTGGCGTGTTCAATATATAATTTGATTACACTGTGTATACATTATTATGAGAATATTTTCTGAAGTAAGAGTAAATCATACGGAGTAGTAATTTTTCTATTTAATAGAGTTATATACTCCGTATATTGTAACTTGAGAAGAAAACGTATTTAGTTCTATTTTAAAACATTTCCTATGTTTTATTATCTTACGTATGTGCTATATTCTCATATCCTTATTAGGCTCCTAAGGAAACAAGGCTGCAAATGGCAAATTGCATAAGATCCCTATGCAATGCTGACCTAGGAGGAGGATTCTTGTTAGGGAAGGACATTTCTCTCCCAGAAACGTATATGCATTCAAATCAGGACTCGGCGAAATACTTTGGAGGAAATCCGCCTTCAGAGAGGAGAACTCTCGCATTTTTCGCAGGTCGAATGCATGGTCTCGTCCGCCCCACTCTCCTAAAATACTGGGAAAACAAAGATCCCGACATAAAAGTTTTCGGTGAGGTTAAGAAGACAGAGTACATAGAGCACATGAGGAACAGCAAATATTGCATTTGCGCCAAAGGTTACGAGGTCAATAGTCCTAGGGTAGTCGAGGCAATTTCCTATGAGTGCATTCCCGTTATCTTGTCTGACAATTTTGTTGTCCCGTTTCTCGAGACGTTAAACTGGGAATCCTTTGCGGTTTTCTTGCTTGAGAAGGATATTCCGAATCTGAAGAATATACTCGAATCGATTCCCGAAAAAAGGTATATGGAGATGCATAAGAGTGTTAAGTGTGTTCAAAGGCATTTGCTTTGGCATCCTAGTCCAGTGAAGTATGATATCTTCCATATGATTCTTCATTCTATTTGGTATACTCGAGTTTTCCGAACCACACACTAGTAATCGGATGTAGACCCAAGTACATATATAAAAGTATAAAACACATAACGACTCATAAATGTGATTGATATAGGTGTTCCATTACCGGGTGCAAATATATATATATATATATATATATATATATATATATATATATATATACACACACACACACACACATATATATGCGTGCGTGTGATTTTCAACACTTTTTTGATAATAAGAACCAATAATTGTTTTACGTAAGTTATAGTTCTGCCTTGTTACTATTTCTACTTAGATTGTATTTGTAATTAATGACATTAGGGTAATCTTTTCTTTATTTATATTTACAACTTAGTAGTTCATCACTTGTAGATAGGATATTATATTTACTCTCACCTTTTGACCAGACACACAATAATTTGATTGTAAATTAATTTTACTTTCGATCATACCAATATTTTGTCAATCTCATTGTTGATACATGTTTTAATTTTTGCCAAATTTTAGTAAGGGGCGTAGTCAGGAGTAAGAGTTGGACCGGGCCGTGGCCCGGTTGGCCACCCTCCACCTCCGCCCCTGCTTTTAGTACATGCCTATTGTTTCTTACTCATCTGTGGTACCTCTTTCCGTCTAAACTTTCGACACCTCTTTGGTCATTTTATGTTCCAGGAATATCAATAAATAATAGTCGTGTATAAAAAATAATACAATGGGCAAAACCGCAAAACTAGAGATGTGGGCTAAATGTGAGATTAACATAATGCCCGTAGAACTAATCGTGAAATCAATTCTTCAATTATTCAACATGCTTTTACTATTTATCATTTTATCTATTTGATATCAAAGCGTGGATCCTTTGCAACCATAACTTGTCATTTCCTTCTCATTGCTCACAATACACTACTATTTGTAAGTTAATTCAGCTATTGCACCCGCGCTTTGCATAGGTTACACAGAATTGATTCGTAAAAGGAATTGTTTGATGATTAAAGTATATGCTTCATCCGTTCTTTTTTTAATGCAACATATTTTCATGATTGTCAACACACAACTTTGATTGTCATTATATTTAGAACTCTATTAGTAAAAAACATCAGATTATGAAAATTCGTCACAAAACGAATTCAACAATATTTTTCAATATATAATAATAATAATAATAATTAATTTTCATACATTAATAAATAAAGTATAGTCAATCTCTATGCATCTAACATATATCAATAGACTGGAGATTGAAATTAATAAATCAAACATATATCATTACAATAGACTCAAGATAATACCAGTCTCAATCAGAAGATCAACGATTAGACTTAGACTTTGCCATCCACGAATGTGTCACATAAGTTGCTAACCATGTGACGAATAAATGCAAGCTTAATTTGATTATGCCAATCTCTATGCATCTAACGTGATATGAAAAACTTACAATATTTCTAAAAAATTCAAAACAAATGTACAACAAGAAATAATAAGAAAGGCTTACTTAAATGAAATTGTAAATACAATTAAAACTAGTTATCCTTGTCCAATCATGTCGTCGTATCATCCTCGCTGGATTCCAATGGACATGCAAATATGTCGCGTGCATCAGGACTTCAATGCATGGCTTTTATTCCTATCTAAAACATACTAGTCTAATAAAAATATAGAACCACCACTCCAATCAATCAATGGTGGTGGTTCTTGAGGGGAACGAACCATTGTCATAGACGATTTGAGAAAAAAATGACACATGAGAAATGTAGATCTGCGACTAGAAGAACACATTCAATAGCAATTAATTAAACAAGAATATCACATTCTGTAGCACGTCGTATCGCTAATTTGAGCAGGAAACTGCTCATAAAATGACTGTCAAATTGATAGGATAACAAGAACCTAGACAAACTAGGGAATAAATTACCGCTCTAATGAGCTTTAGAGCATTTCTGAGACATTTTTAGCAACAAAGAAGATGAAAAATAGCACTCTAGAAAGATGAACAAAAGGGACAATTAGGATTTAAGGATGTTGACATGTGAACACATTCTATAATTGATTAAAGGGTTGTGAAAGAAGTAAGAAAAATGTAAAAAAGTTATTTTTATTTGTGTATTACTCTTAAGAGTAGAAACGGACCAAAAAGTAATTAAAATTTAATGGTAAAAAAAAGTAATTAAAATTTAAGATCATGATGGAGAGGACCCTAAAAATGTGCTGACTATATTCTGTGTACGTGATGCCATTTTTTTCATGTGGAGGATATAGATGGTAATTGTGATACATTATATTCTGTGTTAGGTCGACAATAGTTTTTTAATTTGATCCCGTCTATTTAAATCTCTCCTAGCTTGATTTAATAGATGTCCGTTCTATTTGTATTTCATAATTGTCGAAGTTTATTTTGACCTGATCAGATCTGGTGAACTAAATGGAGTTAATTTGAACAATGACTTGATCGTTCAGCCATTAAGTCATGCTTACTTACGACTTAATTGAAAGTGCGACTTAATCATTCATACAAAAAATAGACTTATTATTAAACTGAAATAAACGTCTTTTCTGTTATTTTTATTAATCAATTATGAAATAGATTTATGTTAATAAATGATCTTATTGGCTTTACAACTCAAAAATAATATTAAATTGATTATTTTACTCAATTCAGACAATCTATTCAGCACAAAAAGTAAATAATTTCACATACATATACTACTTAATCCAAAGTGACATCTTAATTCAGATAGACATTTAATCCAGATAAGACTTGACAAAAAAGTAAACAACCCCTAAGTCTTGTTCGGTATGGTCCAAGGTCCATTATTGAAACCTGTGATCCATTTAAAAACATGTTTATTTGGGAATGAGGAATATTTTGTTGAAGACATGGTCTTAAAGTCTCCTTAAAATATGTCACATTACATCACCCAAAAACGTCATACAAAAACGTCATAGCGGCAGTCAAGGCATTCATGTCTACCATATATGGAATCATGGATGCAATATAAAACCCCTTTGAAATTTGTTTTCTATTCCATTTTAATTTGGTATTTCAACTACATTATATTTCCCTTTTTCTTCTCTTGCAAAAATGATGAGGGATTTTGATTTTTGCCCACTAGTATTCAAGTCTAAAAGAAAGAGACACATATGGATAGTTGGAGGGCTGTTTGGAATGATTATAATGGTTCAATATCTTAAAGCTCCGTATGGAACCATTTCAGAATCTTTCCTTTCTCTCAAGAAATTTGGATGGTGGGGGAGTTCAATCACAGGGAATGAAACATACCAAATGACTCATGTGAAGGAAATTAAAAATTCTAGGAATGGTACTAACTTTGTTAATTCAAAGCCCGACCCGGATCAACATGATCACTCGGGTGATCCAACCATATCGCCCGAAATGGGCAAAACTTCAGAGATTGGATATGTAACATTATTGGACCCAATGGTTTCACCTTCTCCTTTGCCTCATGAACCTGGAAGGGTTCCATACACAACTTCAAACGGTTAGTATTATTAATTATATATTGGGTTTGTCTTTTGTGTTAGATTGGGTTTGGTTAAAATGTTAAATCAGCTGCTGGAACTATAAGACACTTGAGTCAAACTATATTAACAGATTGGGTCACTCAATGTCTTATTAGTTCATCATTTTTATTTATTTTTGGTGGATCCCTCATTAATTGGAGAAATTCTAGAATTTTATATTCTAAAATGTTCGGGAGAATTTTGAAGAAGTCTAAATCCTATAGTGGAAAAATCTCCGTATAGGAAAAGTTATTAACTCGCTGCTCTCATTACTATTTAAAAGTTCCAAGTGTCTGTCTTAACTTCACGAAATAGGAACATCAGAGTTTTTCTAACAATTGTGTTACACTCCAACAATGTGCTTGTACTTACCCTTAGCAACTTCTGCAGCTATATCTCCTGGCCCCGGAGAAGCGACGATAAACAAGAATGCAACCATTGCTCAGAGATTGCCAACCAACGGCAGTCTTTCGTGCGAAAATCTGATGGTGAAAACGATGTCCTTGAAGCGTAAAAGAATGAGAGTGGTTTCGTACTCGGAGATGAAAACTACGTCGTTTCAAAATACATCGTCATACCTTCTTATTGTAAGGATGTTTTCTTATATTCAAATAAAGTTTAGAGTGTCAATTACGGAGCTGAGAATATACATTGCCTTTAACCCTTTTTTAGTTTTAGACTTTTAGTGATGTTGAATCTTTATTTTAATTTTCAGAAACAACAGTGGCCTTCTGTTGTTGACCAAGAACTGTTAGATGCCAAATCACAGATTGAAAATGTAGAAAGTGTTCAAGATGATGACGACGTGCTCACTCCTCTTTACCGGGACATTTCCAAGTTCAAAAGGTATGCATGTTAATTATCGTTTTTTCAAGGAATTACGGAGTATTAATTTAGAATAGGCTACATGTTTAACTTTACATTTTAGTTACTTTGTTGTTGAATAAGGATGTTTTTACTTGGACTGTAATTTGCTAGTCTGGTCTTGTCTGATCCGGTCTGGTAAGGTCTGGTTTCTTTGTATTTTTATAACTATCCAAGTCTGGTCTGGTCTGGGACAAATTACAATCCAAGTAAAAACATCCTAACATCCTAGTCATCCTAATCAAGGACGTTGGCATTTAACAAAACATATATGATAATTCGCTTGAAAACACAAGAAAAAGTTACCTTGTACTTCCTCCATATATTCTCAAATAAATAAGTTCACACTTTTCCCTTTGAGAAATTCAAAACTAGATCTCTCATTTTCATTTTAAGGTAAGTTTTTATTATTAAATGATTCTCATACCCTAATTTAATTTATCCTTCCTTACACCATCTTTTTATTCCACCCATTTTTAACTCTTGCTTCATGAATAGAAAGGTAGCCAAATTCTAGCTATTAATAGTAGGCGTGAAAACTTCTATAAAATTATAATGTGACAATTAAAAGTAAAAAATTTAACTTTCTTAAAAATCATAAAGTCAAAATGAGAACTTGTAATTATGACATTTTGTTTGAGCTTGTAGATTAAGAACACGATATAAAAATTTTAAACTGTCATGTATGTATTCATTAAAAAAATTAAAAAGTTAAAATATTAAAATTCTATATGCAGGTAAAATGAAAGGTTTAGAATGTTTTCACTTGGACTATTTTGAGTTCTAGATCAGACCAGATCAGATTACATTAGATCAGATCAAACTGGACAATTATAAAATATACAGACCAGATATTTACTATACCAGATCAGTTCAGATTAGACCTTACCAAGTTCCAGTTCAAGTAAAAATACTAAGTGTGAACGGTAGGTTATTATTAGTTTATTATTACGTGGGCTCGTTTGCCAATAAAAATATACGTAGTATATATTTTGGAACAATTTGAAAAAGAAATATGTAATTATGGAGTATTATTTTGGAATAATGGGAGTATTAGATATCTCAATCAGCCAAACGTGATGGATCTATATGTACACCATACTGGCTAGAACTAACCCATCACGCTGAAGTGTCGAACGGAAAAATGTATTAAACTCACATTAAATGTTGGGAGCAGAATTTTGAGTGGGTCCCACTTCCGATTTGGATCAGGTCGAAGTAGTTTCAGATTCTCTTTGTTAAGAGCTTCAATTAGATATGTGGTACACTCAAAACGGATAATGTGTGAATGCGAAATTAATTCTTCAAGTTCACTCGTTGAAATGAAGAAAATTAGGAAAAAGATGGATTTCGAGTGTGAATTATACGACACCAGAAAACCCAAGGGGTTTCACCCTTCTATAAAAGTTACCCTCTTTGATGGAGTTAAGATTCCTTGATGAACTGTTGGTCTGATCTGATCTGGTTTATTCAAATCTAGTATGATCTAGTGTGAGCTGAGACTAGAATAAATCCAATTCAAAACATCCTCATTTTCGGGCGTTTTTTCATTTGTTATGGATCTACTTCTCTCCAAAATGGTCAACCATATGGATCTAATTACACGACGAATACACATCCTACAGGAGCTACATTAATACATCTATTAAGGGTTTAGGGTGATAAAAAATAGTATTAATTCATAAATGTAGAAATATATAATAAATTGAAAGTGAAAGAAAGTGAAAGTATTCTTTGGGAAATATTATTCAAGTCTGGCACTGTATGTTACATAAGATATATATGCCGTAGAGTGAGTAGCAATCCTAGGTGAGAGGAAAGAACATTGCATGTGCTTACATGTGGTATGTGGTACTTTGCATGTCACAAATCCTACCATGTGTATTTACTACGTAAGATGAAATGTCTAGCATGTGCATGTGCATGCATATGGACATTAGTATATGTCAATCACGAAGGGAAATAAAATATAACTATAATATTCAATACTCCCCCTCAGGGTGGAGTGTGTAGGTCTCGAACACCCAACTTGTTACGAAGAAACTCGAATCGGTCCGTCCCAAGAGCTTTTGTGAATATGTCTGCCACCTGGTTGGTTGTGGAGATATAGTGTGGGCAAACTTCATTGCTGGCAACCCGTTCCCGTACAAAGTAACAGTCCATTTCAACGTGTTTTGTGCGTTCATGGAAAACCGGATTAAGAGCTATATGGCGTGCTGCCCGATTATCACAGTAAAGTAATGTGGGCCCATGTTAAAGAATTGTGAGGTCTCGTAGTAGCCGTCGTAACCATAAGATCTCACTGACTGTGACTGCCATGGCGCGATATTCTGCTTCGGCGGAAGAGCGGGAGACGACAAATTGTTTCTTTGTCCTCCAAGATCAGATATGGGTGACTGTCCAAGAGTGATAAAATAACCTGTGCTAGAACGTCGGGTAAAAGAGCATCCTGCCCAGTCTGCATCACAGTATGCAGTCAAGGTGACATCAATGTCGGATCCCAGAAAAATGCCTTGTCCCGGAGTAAGTTTTATGTAGCGAAGGACACGAATGGCGGCATCGAGATGGGTCTGTCTTGGCGCTCCGAGAAATTGACAAAGTTGGCTGACAGAGTAGACAATGTCTGGACGAGTGACTGTAAGATAGAGCAGACGGCCAATCAATCTTCGATAAGAAGGTGCATCAACAAGTGGACTACCATCGTCAGGCGGAGCTTTAGATTCTGTTCCATGGGAAATGAACTGGGGCGTCCAGCTAGGACCCCACTTTCCTCTAGGATGTCAAGTGTATATTTTCATTGACTCAAGACAAATCCTTCAGGAGAGCGAGCAACCTCAATTCCAAGAAAATATTTTAAGTTGTCTAAGTCTTTGATGCTAAAAATGTCATTTAAGTAGGTCTTGATGGTTTTGATGTGTGAGATGGTGTTGCCGGCTAAGATGACATCATCAACATAGATGAGGGCAAAAGTATGAATTTGTCCCTTTTGAAAGATAAAAAGGGAGTGATCAGCCTGAGATTGTCTAAAACCGAATTTGATTAGGGCTTGTGTAAATTTATGGTACCAATTACGAGAAGCCTGTTTTAGTCCATATAGTGATTTTTGTAACTTGCAAACACGTGTGTCACAAAAAATTGGGTACACACCATGTTAAAAAATTGGATCAAAATTTGGGGAACATCAGATTTATTTTTTATTAAATAGAGTCACACAGCTCTAGTGAAATCATCCACTATGGTTAAAAAATAACGTGCACCAGAAATTGAATCACAATGATATCCTCCCCAAATATCACAATGTATTAATTCAAAACAGCGAGTTGTTTTAATAGAACTAATGGGAAAGGGTAGACGAGTCTACTTAGCTCGTATGCAAGAATCACATAAATTATTGCTCCGTCCTAATCCCTGAAGAAAACCAATATGATGCAATTGCTTGTCTGAAGCATATCCCAAACGTTGATGCCATAAATTGAGATTAGCGGATACTGACATTGCCAATCCCTCAACGCTCGTGATTCCAAATAATATAGTCCGTCATGGCACTGACCCACTCCAATCAGCTTCCTCATGAGTAAATCCTGTAAGATACACAAATCATTAAAAATTGTGAGTGTGCAGTTGAAATCACTTATTAGGCGATTAACTGAGAGCAAATTGCATTGGAATTTCGGAGTGTATAAAACTTGTTGGAGACGAAATCCTTTGAATAGATCCAAACTTCCAACAGCTTGGACATGAGCTGTGTCACCATTTGTTGAATAATCCGGTTTTCCACGAACGCACAAAACACGTTGAAATGGACTGTTACTTTGTACGGGAACGGGTTGCCAGCAATGAAGTTTGCCCACACTATATCTCCACAACCAACCAGGTGGCAAACATATTCACAAAAGCTCTTGGGACAGACCGATTCGAGTTTCTTCTCCATTTGAAATCAGCGCCTCCAAATTTATTAGATGACCATGTACACCACAATATGTGTATATTATATGTCAATCTAAACTACTTCTCGAAATATACTCAAATTAGCTCATTCAATTATTGTCTAAAAACTGTGTCAGTTTTGAAATGTCCAACTTTTTAAGATATTTTAATATTTCCTACTATAGGGTGAAACATCAGATTTTTGAAAGTTTATCTGCTACGAATCTACTCAAGAACCCAATTAATTAATGTTTGTTTCATCACATGCACTCTTTTTAGTTTGTTATGAAGTTTGATTAATGTTTTAATGTTTTTTCAATAAATCAAAATCAGGAGTTACGAGTTGATGGAGCAAACATTGAAGGTGTACGTCTATGAGGAGGGAGAGAGACCAATATTTCATGAATTTGATTTGAGAGGAATATATGCTTCAGAAGGTTGGTTCATGAAGCAACTGACAACTAAAACGAAATTCGTAACAAAGGACCCCAACATAGCACACCTATTTTACCTTCCATTCGGTTCACATAATCTCGAGCATACCTTGTACGTGCCAGAGTCTCACAAACATACCAACCTAATAGAGTACTTAAACAGCTATATCAACTTGATAAAAGGAAGGTACCCTTTCTGGAACAGAACTTGTGGAGGTGACCATTTTCTTGTGGCGTGTCATGACTGGGTAAGTTTATTTACTAATTTTTATTTTGATTAGTTTGGTTAGAAAATGCAAGTCAATGTGTCGGGGAAAACACGACACCCCGACCTTTACCAGGATCACGAGCTAAGAAAACTCTTGTATTAAATAATTGAAATTTACAAGAGAGTGTACAAATGAACGGGTATCTCACTTCACATTTTCTAGTTGAGAATACTTCACTCTTCCTCACTTATGAGAAGCCTTTCTTTCATACCACAAATGAAAGGCTACAACATCTACTTATACTACTCACAAAGGGGGTAGGGATTGAGTGTCTCTAGAATCTTCTTCTTACCTCTCTACATTCTAGATTCTTTCAAGAAGCCTCCACAAGCTTACATTATCTTCTTGTAGAATCTAGATGACTCCACACTTATTTAGAACACTCTAGAGTACTCTACAACCTTCTACATATTTCTAGATATTTCTACATTTCTCTAGAGACTAGAGTACAGTATTCTAAAAGATTCGATAACATTCTACACACATTTAGAAAGTACCATTTATGTAGATAACTCCACAATATTCTAGAAAATTCTACTCATCCCACACAATCCTAGAATTCTCTAGATCTTGGCATGGTCGAGACTTTGATCTCCATCTAAGGATACCTTGCCCTCTTGAAAGGTTTCTTCCCCGCTCTCGCTCTCCCACAACTAGTACGCGATCTCCACTTGTGTTTTCATTGTCATTCTTTAGCATCCTTTTACTCTCACGCAAAGATGTTGTCACTGCATCTAATGTGAGAGTAGTCCATCCTATAAGTAGAATTTGGACCAATGGTTTGTAGGAATTTGGCAGTGACACTAATAACAACATTGCTTGCTCCTTATCATTGATCTTGTCATCTGCATTCATTAGTTGGCATACTAGTTGATTGAACATGCTTATGTGATTATAAAGATTACATCCTTCCTGCATTTTGAGTGAGTACAACTCCATCTTCAAGCATAATCGATTAGTTTGTGACTTTAATGCATAGATTCCCTCGAGCTTGTCCCACAATGCCTTCGGTGTTGTCTCCTTCAACACACTAAACATAATCTCGGGAGCAAATGCCAACCGGATTGTACTCACAAACTTCCTCTAAATCGTGCTTCATTCTCCATCACTCATGGAGGCAGGCTTCTCCTCATCTAGAACTTGATCTAGACATTGTTACACCAATAGGTCTTGGATCGTATTCTGCCACAACGTAAAGTTGGTCTTCCCATCAAAGAATGGGATCTCAAACACTTTCAACATGTTTGATGTCATCACATTATCGCAAGATCTTTCCACTGAGAAAATACTCCCGTCTCTCTACCACCGAGAACCTTGGATCTGATACCACTGTTGGGGAAAACACGACACCCTGACCTTTACCAGGATCACGAGCTAAGAAAACTCTTGTATTATATAAATGACATTTACAAGAGAGTGTACAAATGAACGAGTATCTCACTTCACCTTTTTTGGTTGAGAATACTTCACTCTTCCTCACTTATGAGAAGCCTTTCTTTCATACCACAAATGAAAGGCTACAACATCTATATATACTACTCATCAGAGGGTAGGGATTGACTTTCTCTAGAATCTTCGTCCTACCTTTCTACATTCTAGAATCTTTCAAGAAGCCTCCACAAGCTTCAATGATCTTATTTTAGAATCTAGATGATTTCACACTTATTCAGAACACTCTAGACCACTCTACAATCTTCTACATATATCTAGAGATTTCTACATTTCTCTAGAGACTATAGGGAGTGTTTGCGATTGCTTCAACTTTAAAAAAGTGGTTTTTTAAAGTGATTTTAGGAAAAGTGATTAATAGTAAAAGTTGGTAGTGTTTGAGAAAAAATTGATTCTGAAAAAGTAAAAGTTGATAGTGTTTGGTAAAATAAGTACTTTTTGTGTAATAGAAAAAGTGAGAAGCAGTTTAAAGCACCCTTCTACATGTTTCCAGCTTTTAGCTTTTAAGTGATTAATTTAAGCAGAAGCTATCATTTGAAAACACTCTTTTCAACTTTTTTTAAGCCAAAAGCTGAAAAGTGCTTTTTTAATCAATCCCAAACACTCCTATAGTATTATAGAAGATTCTATAACATTCTACACACATATAGAGTACTATACTTTTGTAGATAACTCCACAATATTCTAGAGAATTATACTCATCTCCACACAATCCTAGAATTCTCTAGAATTTCACAAAGTATTTGAGAATATTGAATTCCATCCTAACATTTCTTATACAATTTACAGAGGGCCTTAAGAGAGCCTCCTCAAGTGATGAGAGAGAGTCTTGAGAAGAGCTTTTGAGGAGAGCTCTTGAGTGAGTGAGTGCCTCCTCGATAGACGGGAGTGAGAGTGAAGCAGTCTCATATTCAAAGAGTGATGTGAGCTACCCGTTTACTTGTAAAATATCTCTTGTACATTTCAATTGTGTAATACAAAGCATTATTGTTAGATGGAGCCTTTGTATTAAGAGTGTGTGAGTGAGTGTATAAGTGTCCTATGAGCATGTGATTCTGAAAGAGGTCGGGGGTCATGTTTTCCCCAACACAATGTTGGTCATTTATGGGGTATTTAGAAATGATTCTGTTAATGCTTCTTTTTTAGGAGAAATAGAATCATAATAAGTTTTTAGAAGCTAGTCTCCCATAACTTTTAAAAACTGCTTCTGGGAACAATTTGAAGTATTTAAGAGTACTTTTGCACTTTCACCTTCATGGAGCAGAAACAATTTTAAGTAGATCCAAACACCCTGTATATAGTAAAATAAATGACTTTAGTGAGGTGTGGTGCATGTGTAAAATGTTTAATATAAAATGAAGATTTTTAGAGAAAACCCGTTGTCTCTAAAGAATTTTAAAAAAATGCTAGGTGTATTGTGTACACACTTTGCACAATATATATATATATATATATATATATGGCCCTTTTCGTCTTTCCTTTCTCTTCCATTTTCATCACTTTCACATCCATCATATTCCATCTATATCATCGCACTACTAGAATAGTAGCTATTGGCTACGGTCATTTTTATCTATTAGTTGTGGTTATGAACCACATCAATTGGTAGCATTACAAATATCATTCATTCATCATTACTATACCCCAGTGCCACAAAGGCTCCCACCTACAGTGGGGTAGGGGGGGTCGGATGTACGCATTCTTACCTTTGCAATACAGCCAAAGAGACTGTTTGCGGATGACCCATAGTGAAAATTGCGTCGGAAATTGCATTAATTGACTGCTGCTTCGTAACAAAGAAGCGCAGACGATTTAGTGAGTCATTTTGCTTTATTCCATCATATTCCCAAACAAAAAATAGTGAGTCTTTGGCTCCATTGCCAATGATGGAAATGGCAGCGTTGCAAATATTAAAAAAATGTTGCGGTTCTGAACCGAAGCAAATAGCTAATTAAAGAAAATGAATTTTAACTTATTGCGGCAGCTCATAATCGCAACAAATAACTAGCCGGAACTGCATCAATAAGTTAAAATTCATTTTTTAATAGTTATTTGATCCAATTTCGCAGCATATACTTTTTAAATCATTGGCACATTATTTTTGTTTTACAATACTACCAAAATTTACAAAGCTATTTTTTACCAAAATAATTTTAGTTTACGGCATTTTCACCATTTGCAATGGAGCCAAATACTCACTATTTTTTGACTTGGGAATATAATGAAATAAAGCAAAATGACTCACTAAAGTGGTTGGGCTTCTTGGTCATGAAGCAGCAGTCAATCAATGCAATTTTCGACGCGAATTTCACTATGGATCATCCGGAAACAGGGGTAAAACTGCGTACATCCGACCCTCCCTCATCCCACCGTAGGTAATGATGATGAAGAAGAATTTTGTTTACGGAGGTCTCTTTATGGAGAGTCATCGAAAAACCAAATCGGAGATGAACAATCGCCAAAATTATTGTCTATGCTGGCTCTAAAATATTGTTTGATTCATGTTGAATACTTGTATAATTTGTATGTAGAAAAATAAAAGAAAAACGAAAAACGAGTAAACTTTTGTAAAGTTGTGCTACATACAAATATTGTTTGTATAAATACAAAAAGTTCATGTCATTCACATCGATTTGCGTGGTTCTTTTGCCGAGAAGCCAGAATTGAGTCGCACACAAACCAATGTCCTTAAACACACATTAGTTGTATGTGAAGGAAAAAAAATCTATACCCACACATTCTTTTCTCCACATACATTTCTTATTAGTAAACTCTGATTTTCATCGGAAAAATAACTGGAGTTGGAGTCACCAGAAACGTCGCCAAAATTTTTGTTTGTGCCATTAGTAAAATGTTGTCTATTTCGTTCTAAAGCTTGACAAACTTTGTCCATGTGAATAAATTAAATTGAAAAATTAGGGTCTGTAAAATATCTAGGCATAAACAAAAAACATGTGGGTAAATATATTTGTTGTTTGTATACAGACAACTGATATTTGTACACGAACATTGGTTTGTGTGCAAATCGTATTGATTTACACATTTTTTTGCAGAATTGTCAGTGTTTGATTGCATGGAAACCAATGTCTGCATACAGACATTATAGGTCTATATATAGATAAAAATGTATGTACTAATGATTTTTTGTTTGGGTATACAGAGATTAGTTTCTTTTCAACCTAACTCCGACTCCCGTGTAACATTTTTGTTTGTGTACACAGACACTAAGTATTTACTTGTTTTTGTTTCTGGTAAAGTTTTATAACACTACTAGTATTATAGAAATTGTTCAATATAGGATTAAAACATATACAAAGTTTCAAAATAGGACTAGAAATGTTTTATTCCCTAAATATGACTTATTTGATCGTATTAAAAGAATAAGTTGATTCAAACTTTCTAAAATATGATTGCATGAATCATATTTTGAGTAGTGTAGCTAGTTGGCTCAAAGGGAGTTAACAAACCATAAGGGTGTTAAGAGATCTTAATGCAATGTGCATTACCTTACAAACGTAACTACTCTATATTCATAATTATTTCCTTGTTAGGCTCCTGAGGAGACTAGGCATCACATGGCTAATTGCATAAAGTCTCTCTGCAATGCTGACCTACGAGAGGGCTTCCTGTTCGGGAAGGACACTTCTCTCCCAGAAACTTATATGCATTCAAATCTAGATCCAATGAGAAACATTGGAGGGAAAGCGCCTTCTGAGAGGAGTATCCTAGCATTCTTTGCTGGGCAGATGCACGGCCACGTCCGGCCCACTCTCCTCAAGTTCTGGGAAGACAAAGACCCTTCCATGAAGATCGTAAGTCACATGAAGAAGAGCCAGTATATGAAACACATGAAGAATAGCAGATACTGCATATGTGCAAGAGGGTACGAGGTTAATAGCCCCAGAGTTGTTGAGGCGATTTCCTATGATTGTGTTCCAGTTATTATATCAGACAACTTTGTTGTCCCGTTTCTTGAGACCTTAAATTGGGAATCCTTTGCGGTTTTTGTGCTCGAAAAGGATATTCCAAATCTCAAAAACATACTTGAATCAATTCCCGAAAAGAGGTATATGGAGATGCATGAGAATGTTAAGCGTGTACAAAGACATTTCATTTGGCATCTTAATCCAGAGAAGTATGACATCTTCCATATGATACTCCATTCTATTTGGTACACTAGAGTATTTCGAAGCACACACTAGCTAGTACTCCGTAATACTCTGAGAATGTTTGCTCTCTTCTTGGTGTAAAAAGTATGTAAATAATAAAAACATATAGTGACCGATATATGTACATTTCGAGTATGAGTTTTAGAACTTTAATGGATCTTTCAAATGAGAAAAAATCGGCTTTAAAACGGAATGAAATATTTAGTTTTCTTTGATTATATAGACACTCTTTGAAATGTGTGATTTGATCATATTTTGCTACATTTTATTCCATTTTTTATCTCTTTAAGAAGATCTGATCCTTTTAAAGCTGTGAAGCTTGTATTGATAATTTTCCAAACATGCTAAGAGTTGTTTACTTTTTTCTATTAAAACCGGAGTTACAATGTTTGTTTGGATCGATTAAGTGGTATTTGTATATAAGACTATTTTGTATTGTGTGCTAATAAATGGTTTTAATTGACTAAAGTTATAAATTTAGTATTATTCTTGAATTATAATGTCAATGAGATATTTCATTTGTTTATATAAATCTATTCAACAATAGAATTAAAATTTGATAGCAAAGACGTCTTGATATACGTCTTAATGGGAAGGACTATTAGTTTCTAGCTTAATGATTAATTCAGTTTTTGAGTGAATGATTAATAAGTAAACATGACTAAACGATTAAGTCATTATTCTCATTCTGTCCATTAAGTTGGAAGTAAACAACCCCTTAGTATATAGTTTGATTTTATCATGGCTTATTGTTCTTAAGAGCTTTCACATCAAAGCTCGAACAAAAGTTACCCTGCCGACTATATGAGTTTCTGTGGAAAAATATAAAGAATTGCTCGACCTAGATATGAGCAGATCAAGATGTTAGGGAATTTCAAAATTATAGGTGTGTAACCGCTAAATTCTGCAAGTGTACAGATCATTCGTAGTAATTCCTATGACCTAGAGTATTCAAGGGTCAATCCCTTGAGGAGTGCAAATTGAACATTAATGGTTTAAATTTCTATCAACAAAAGTAAAAACTGAATTTTTTTTATTTGATAAATAAAAAATGAGGAGTAAAACAAAATGAAAAATAAATCAAGTAAATAAAAGATAAAATGGCCCTCAAAATTTGAAATATACACTTGATATTGATAGAAATTTCTATGTGTTGATTCAATCAATTAACTTAAAGTGGCAATTGGTTCTAAAATATGTTAATATTCTATTGATATATTAGTGTGTACCGGACAACATTCAACGCCTCCCCCCCCCTTTCCACGCCATTTGTTCCTCTTTTTCTTTTCTTCTTTTTCAAAATCTTCCACAAGTTATTGGACTTTGTTTCCCTTAGCCTCACAAGTTTGAAAGTTGAGGTAATATTTTACTTGGATTTTTGTTTTTAGGATTATACTTTTTTCCCTTTTAAAGATTATTTATGTATCTTGTTATGTTGAAAGCAGAGATTTTAGTGTGATGTTGAATGTATGATTATTTTACTTCTTTATTATGGGCTGGTGATGTTAATTCTTAAAATTTTAGTCATACTAATTTATTTCTTCTTTTAAACACATCACATGTTTTGTTTAAATGCTTCAATAAAATTTTAATGAATGTTTAATTTCTTGAAGTTGCAATTATATGGTTGTTTTATATATGTTGTTTGTCATCATCAAATTGCATATTTTATTCATGTGAATTTCTAAGATGAACATGTTTTTTGAATTATATTGTAAGCAGAAATATATATTTATAGTTCATAATTTATTTGGGGTGAAATGGTAAAATATGCTGAAGGAGAAGGTTGGAACTTCTCTCTGTGTTTATTTATCTTGTCTGTGCATGGTTAAAATATTGTTTATGTGTTCATTTATTTTGTCTGTGCGTATAAAATATTTATCTGTGTGTTCATTTATGTGTTATGATGTTGATGTGATCCTTTTTTGTAAATGGGTAAAGTACAAAATGAGTTAGTATTACCTTGAGCTTGAATCTATGTTGGCATCTATGAATGGTTTGAAACTAGAATTACTCGTGTTGATATCATCCAATGCATTTTATGTTCATTGTAGGTCACCTGACTCTCGAATTTCTCTTGTTGCAGAAATCATTGTTGGTTGCTTCATCTCAACTTGTAGAGGGGATAAGAGGATAAATGCAATGTCGTGCAATTAATTTTTGTAATTAGTTATATTGTGAAATTAGTGTTATTGTATTTACAATGATAGTGCAATTGGAGTTGCTTGTGTTTTCAAAGTTTATCTTTTGTATTAACCCGAGTGTAAGTAGTCTAATTCTTTTTAGATTGAGAGGGTGGTTCCCATAAAAATAGGATGTGTATGATGCTCACAAAAAAATTTATTAATCTTAGGTAAGTTTGTTGTGTGGTACAGATAATATAAACAAAAACAAAAATAATTATTTTATGCACATCCCACAGACAAAATCAACGAATAGATGTTTAAATGAACGCACGGACAATATACATGAATGCGCAAACATTTATTCTCTACGCATGGACAAAATAAACACACACACATAAAATGTTTAAATCACACACAGACTATATAAATGAACACATAGACAATTACTTTCTATGCACAAACAATATAAACGAACACACAGACAATAATTTTCTATGCACAAAAAAATGAATACGCAACAATGTTTTCTATACAATATAAATGAACTCAGACAATTTCTCACAATTTTACTTGACATAGACAATTAGGAGAAGTCACTTTATGTTTGGTTCAAATACAATTCCTTTCAACTTATTAGCTTTTTTAAGTGACTATGACATGTAACTGGACAATTCATATTTGGTTCACAAACATTTTCACTTATCATATTATAACTCACTCTAGTGGCTATTGTATGTGACCAGACACTTCATATCTAGTTCATTGACAATTCCACTTAAATATATTAGCCATTTCAATGGCTATTGCCTATGAATATTGATAAATAACAAAAAATATAAATCTTTTCATTAATCACTGAGATTGTTATACAAAAGATTCTAAAACAGCACCAATTATATAAATTACAAAATACTACACTTTTACGCTATGACATTGTATTTCCCAACAAGTCAGAGGTCTTTCTAAATAGTATATTCATCCAACAAAGCAAGTCTTTATAGCACTTTTCAAATCTTCAGTTGATCACTCGTTTTTTATAGCATTTTCTGATGGTTGTAACTTTTAGCACAAACTTCCTTATAGATATTTTCCATAGTAAGATCTCTCAAGTCTGTCATGCTGTTAAACACCTGTTAAAAGCATATAATTTCATGTTTCTCAAGCACCTGCTAAAAGCAATTAAATTCAATGACAAACATTAATTTTCTATTAAATGAATAAACACTTTTGATGAATGAACACAACTGAAATGAATGAACTCATTTGAATAAAACATCAAATTAAAAGCCAAGCAGATATATGAAATTAATATGACTGCCAATCTTAATAGCACGGATAATGCAATTTTAGGCCACCCATACATTCCAACTAAGTCATTCAAATCTTTTAAAGCCCAACACTAGAGAAAAAATGTGAACATACCCTACAACATGTAAAGAAGAAAGGCAAATAAATCATTAATATCTTTCAAATATTATAATACATATAGGTTCAAGCTCAAGGTAATACTAACTCATTCTGGACTTTACCCATTTTACAAAAAAAAAATCACATCAACATCATAACATATAAATGAACACACAAACAAATATTTTATACGCACAAACAAAATAAATGAGCACACGGAGTGAGAAGTTCTAACCTTCTCCTTCATCATATTTAACCATTTTACCTCAAATAAATTATGAACTATAAATATACATTTCAATTTACATAATAATTCAAAAAACAGTTCATCTTAGAAATTCACATGAATAGAATATGCAATTTCATGATGACAAACAACATATATATAAACCAACTATATAATTGGAACTTCAAGAAACATTCATTAAAATATTAGTGAAGCATTTAAACAAACATGTCATGGGCGTAAAAAAGAAATAATTAGTTTGATTAAAATTTCAAGAATTAACAGCACCAACCCATAACAATGAAACAAAATTATCATACATTCAACATCACACTAAAATCTTAGCTTTCAACATAACAAGATACATAAAAAATCTGAAAAAGGGAAAAAGTATAATCCTAAAACCAAAATCAAAATATAAGTAAAATATCACCTCAACATTTAAAATTGTGAGAGTAAGGCAAAGAAACTCCTATTATTTTCCTCAGATTAGGTTTAGTGGAAGATTTTGAAAGGAAATGGCGTAGAAGAACTGAAGAAGGGAGGCGGAAGTGAGAAGAGAAAAGGTGTCGTAGAAGGGAGGGAGGAGGAGGAGAGATAAGTGAGATATTTTTTTGGGTATTGATAGTGGGTGTAAAGTGGATATCGAAATGGGTACAAATAACATTTTTGTTTGAACTGACTGCTTCCGCCATGTGTCATTTTTCCACCGCTTGACCGCTTCCCTTCTCGATAGCCATGAAGGATCGAAGGTATGAACATCACAAAAGAGGAAAATAGGAATATATATATATATATATATATATATATATATATATATATATATATATACATATATATATATACATATATATATATATACATATATATATATATACATATATATATATATATGTATATATATATATACATATATATATATATATATATCTATATATATATATGTATATATATATATATATATATATATATATATATATATATATATACGCGAGGCTAAAATGGGAATAAACAGGTCGGCTGAAGTCAAACGCTTATCCTATGAACATTTCATTTTAGTTTATTCTTTTCTGTTCAAGTCAACATAAGCTTAACATCCGAATAGTTCCAATTTTAAAATTATTGATTAAATGTATAATATTTCCGCCTGTTATTAGCTGAAAGCCGGATCGGTCCGATGAAAATGACGGCGAGCACCGGTGACAAAGGTGGCATACCGGTAGCGACAATTAAAAATTCTTACCCGATAGTGACGTTTCGAATTTAAAAGTCCTCAACTTTTTGGAAGTGTATGAACTTTTTGAAAGATTTAAAAATCAATAGAATTAATTAATTTATAAAAAAATCTATGGATTTGAGAAAACAATATACGAGTATGTAGTACTTAGGGCCTGTTTGGATGGAGTGTTTGGAAGTGTTAGTAATGGAAGTGTTAGTAAGTGTTAGTAAGGGCTCGGAAGGGAAGGGAAGTGTAAGTGTGAGACATAATTTTACCTTGTTTGGGAGAGTCAAATGAATGAAGTGTTAATAATGGAAGTGTTAATAATTTTACCTTGAGGCAAAAGAAACGAGTAAAGAGAAGAGATGAAAAAACAAACCATCAGACCCGTGGGAAAGACATTCGAAGTGAAATGTCGAAGCATTTTATGTTTTTCGGGTAAATGAGAAGGGTAATAATTGTCCAACACCTCAAAACACTCCAAATCGGGGTGTTAAAAAAATGGACAATTGAGGTGTTGAGAAGGTTATTATTAACACTTCCTAACCATTACTAACACTTCTTAACACCTCTGGATTTTTCTCCCAAACAAGTGTTAGCATCAACACTTACTAACACTTCCATTACTAACACTCCTCAACACTCAACCCAAACAGGCCGTTAGTATTATGACGTACTTAATGATTTGGCATTTCATTTATAGCAAAAAAATTGGCATTTCAATTTTCAACTGTCATACTTTACCTTCAGGGGTGACCGTCTCTAAGTCTGACCATAGGGTTTACAGTCGTAGTTGTTGGAATTTAGTTGGTGTCAATTTTGTTTTTCCTTTGACTGGTGTAATGATCCTGAAATTTATGATATGAAAGAATGCTAGTTAAAATACTTTACCACTCATTCCATTCATTTTCCTTTGTTAAGAATATTACTAAAATAAAACTTATTTACGTAAATATGACTATTCATTACTAAAACTTAATGTTGTGGTAATTTAAGTTCAAAACTTGAACATGAATCTACTTACTTAATAATAAAGTACAACCTTCTAATTGAAATTAAATTTTCAATTAATTGCTATTGAGTTCAATTAGTGAATAGTTATTAATTGCAATTAAGTTGGACTCAATAATTACTCAATAGTGAATTAGTAAATACTCAATTGATTATTATTGAGTCCAAATAGTGAATATTCATTAAATTAATTGTAATTAAGTCCTAAATTCATAGTATTTAGATATAATACGAAGGAGTGAACACTGGAATTCCGGAGGAGAAGATCCGTCGTCTGGCCGCCGCGATTTGAGGATGTTCTCGATGTTTTTTTATAAATCTTTTTTAGCATGTTTTTCTTGAGGTTTAGATTTTGTCCACAAAATGTCACCCTAAAATTCGATTGAGAAGTCATATATATATATAGTCACATATATATATATATATATATATATATATGACTATACAGATAAACCAAGACGGTGAATGTCGTTTATAAAGAGATTTCCCAATTTAAACCTAACAATGTGATGTTTGGTACATGCAATGTTACATTATTACAATGTCATTTTTTAATATATTCTCTTTAATTAAATTACTATTCACAATCAACAAAAGTTTATTTGAAGTAAAATGATTACTTATTTTTATATTCTATAAAATATTTTTTTATAAAGTATTCAAACATTCACGACCTCCGCCCGGGGCAATGCCCGGGTAAAACACTGGTTACTATAATTTCATTACTACTCTATTAATGAATCATATTAGTGTAAATCATATTTATTTTGATTATATTTATATAATTATTTGTACTATTATTGCCTTTTTTCTACACAGATAAAATTCAGTTATTCAGGTCTGGTGTTGGCCAACCACATGGCGGGTTAGCTATGACACTTGTAAGCACAAGTCTCAGAAAACCCGCCCGCACCGCATCCCTGCCCCCAATACTCTATGTTGAATTCAACAACCCATGTTCTCACCTCAATACTTTTTCTAATACGACTTTTTTTTCTTTTTTAAAAGAATAGAAAACAGTGAAAGTTTTTAGAGCTTTATTCAGGTAAATCTTCTTCTTCACTCCTAAGGATTTCCTGTATATGACCAAAATTTGATTTGATTTCTTTTATTATCATGTCAAAATGGGTAGTTAAACTGTTTCTTTCTAAATTATAACCTCTTCACTAAATTCTGCAGGTGGTGATGAAATTTGATTGCTATGTGTCAGTGTTGAAGTCTGAAAGAAAGAAACACATATGGCTAGTTGCAGGGCTGTTTGGTTTGGTTATAATTGTTCAGCATCTTAAATTTCCATATGGAACCATTTCAGGAAGTCTCTTTTCTCCTGGCAAGTTTGCATGGTGGGGTTCAATGATAAGGAATGAAACCCACCAAATTGGTAATCTTAGTTTCAGTTCAGATATGGAAACCAAAGATTTCAAGATTGGGTTCACATTAGGAAATGGATCTGACATTTTAAAATCGAAAATCAAACCAAATGAGATGAGTATACCGCCCGAACCTGCTACGAGTTTCGTGTCTGGTTATGTAGCATCAAGGCCCATGGCCTCACCATCTGCTTCTTTGTCTCAATCCGCTAGGGATGCAATCACAACTTCAGTAGGTCTGTATCATTAGATTCAGTTTTATTAAGATTTGAGATTTGATCCAAAAAACTTCTTTAAATGTTCCACATCCGATGTTTATGAAAATATATGTTTAATATAACTGTTTCTATTGTTGTTTGTTTGATACCAATGGTTTGGGTATAGCTCTTGATGTTATTATGCCCATTTATGCATCTATCAATTTGTTCATCTGGGTTTGTGTTGAGCAGCATGCTACTGGTGTCTCACATTGATATGTTACACGTATGTGTAGAATATATAGGTATGAGTTTGCTTTGTATCTTTATATTCATTCACTGTTGGATGATTTATCATTAATTGACCATGCAGTTATTACCCCTAGTCCCAGAGAATCCATAGTGAGCAGAAATGCGACCATTGCACTTAACCCTCACACATTGCCGAGTGACCAAAGTGTTTCTTGTGAGAATCCCATGGTAAAGGAAATGGCCATGAAACATAAAGCAATGGGAGCAGTGTCGTTTTTGGAGATGAAAAATATGTTGTTTCATAATCAATCTTCATACCTTCGAATTGTATGTCTGATTTCTTATTCTAATAAGATTCTTTTAGAGTGTGATGCACATGTGTGTGTGTCAGTGTGTTTGTGTGTGCGAATGTGTGCGCGTGTGTCTATATATATGTTGCCTTTCACCGCTTTATGTTTGTAGTGGTTTTGAATGTTTATACAGGAACCACTTTGGCCTTCTGCTGTTGATCAACAGCTGTTAAATGCTAAGTTTCAAATTGAGAATGCAGATAGTATTCAGGACA
Source organism: Cuscuta epithymum (assembly GCA_945859915.1). NCBI lineage: Eukaryota > Viridiplantae > Streptophyta > Magnoliopsida > Solanales > Convolvulaceae > Cuscuta > Cuscuta epithymum. The sequence continues at coordinate 5,845,302 of CAMAPF010000011.1, read as the reverse complement.
GTGATGACCTCCATGCTCCTCTTTATTGGAATGTGTCTAAGTTTAAAAGGTATGCATACGATTTATTGAAATAACGAGCCGGCCTTGAGCGAATAGGGTGCAAAGTACAATTGTTGAAATATTTGTACTACATCGGTAAGATTTAAAATATCAAATACCTTTGTCTCAAAATGATAGTACAGACTCACTATTCACTAGTCAACATAATTCACTTTTAATCTCTAATTTTATGCATCAAATTTTTGTCATATTCAAATTCAACTTTTGCTATTCAATACACTTTCAATTTAGTGTCTAGTTTTTTAATTCAAAGTATAACTTTGCTAGATCTTAATTTTTTCATCAGCTAAACCTCATAATTCGCAATTCGACTATCAATTTTTGACAGAGTAAGTAAACAAATATATAACATCTTTAACTAGTTTCCTACTACTATCTGTTGTGAAGCAAAAAAATAAAATCAACGGGGTGAACCGTTGCCCAGAGCCAAAAGGCTAAAACCAATTTTATTCCCAGATGATCCAGAATGAATCCTAACAAGGGGTTTAAATACCCATCTACTAACTCTTAAACTAGGAAACAAAATCCTAGAGATCCTAATCAACTCCAACAAGGAAACAGAATAATAAAGATCCTAATCAACTTCAAATAGGAAAGAAATAATAGAAATCCTAATTAACTCCTTATAGGAAACACATATTAGAAATCCTAATTAACTCCAAAAGGAAAAAAATCAGGAAAAATAAAAAGAATAAATATTAATTAAACAGCCCGCAACCAGCCCACGAAGGTGGGCTTAGGGGTGGAGCCAGGATGTGACGAAAGGGGGGGCGAAGTATTGGTGTGTTATTTACCGTAAAGTTTCCATAATGTCTGCCCTTGAATTTATTTAGGTATACACTTCGTTGACGCAATTACATCTAATACTATGTAATACGTAGTACGAAGTATATTTTTGTGATAAAATAATTAAATATATACGCCTCTAAATTAGCGTGGGCACACCGGGATAATGCGGATATTCTTATTAACTATAAAGAAATTGGGAGATAATTAAAGTGTTTTTGCTATCATACCAAAATTAACAAAACTTGATGGTCAAAATATTTATACAAGATAAAATTTAATGAAATATTTTATAACATTTTACACACTCATTGAACTCTTTATAGTCATACTGTATTTTTCCTTACAATGGATTCTTCTTGTTGTACCCACTATTGTACCCACTTTTGTACCCACCATGCCTTCATAGACATATTTTTGTCTATGACCGGGATTCACAGACAAAAAGAAAACTCCTCACAGACATGGTGGGTACAAAAATGGGTACAATAGTGGGTACAAACAGATTTTTCCTTACAATTTCATTTGTCCAAATTAGGTGTTGATGTGTTGTTATCCTTTTGGAGTTTTGATTATCACTATAAACATTGTTCGCAGCTTTTTAGTCCAAAACGTGATACTCAAACGTTGATTGCTTGCTAGTTGCTAGTACAAAAGTTTTACTAATAAATAATACTAATATAAAAAACTTAAAATGTTGGGAGGGGCAATGGCCCCCCTACCCCTGGGCATAGCTCCGCCCCTGGGTGGGCTCAAGCCTGTCCCGCCTTCGGTAAACCCACGGGGGCTTCTTCCCCTCTTCTTCCAAGCCCAGATTCTGCTTCATATCACTATCCTATTAGATTAACACTTTAGGATGAATCCATATGAAACTGATTGCATTTGCTTCTACATTTGAGAAGTGGTTTATTTTAGATATAGTATGAAAAACGATTTATAACAAGAGTAGGTGTTGTTTAGAAAGAAAGTGAATTTAAAAAGTAAGAGTTGGAATATTGCTGCACAAGTATTTCTTTAGTAATAGAAAAAGTGATGAACATTTTTAAGCACTCATTTGACTGCTTTCAGCTTTAAACTGCTTAATTATAAGAAGAAACACCTCTTTGAAAACACTAATTTTTAGCCTTTTTAAAGAAAAAATCTGAAAATAACTTTTTAAGCCGTTGCAAAACTCCTTTAATATTGTATAAGAGTCAAATTCAGTTGTGATTTGATTGTTTGTTTGGCACCATGAAACTACTAAATTTGTAGTATTCCGAATACAATAATATATACTCCTACAAGGGTGTTTTCATATATTTATTGATTTTGTGTTTAATTCTTTATTATTGATTGAACATAGTAACATTGGAACTTGTTCATGAGTATTACCGGGTGGTTCCCAAGCTTCACATATCCAAATCATTTGTTAATGAGCACAAATTAAAATATGTTTCTCAATTAGTACTCCATTGCTCCTATAGTCCTATGAATAAATGAATTAATTATAAATGTGTTTTTAATTAACAAAAGCAAAATTAAACCATTCATACCAAGAACATGATAGGTCTACTTTGTGTTAGCATGCACGTGAGGCCTGAGCATTAATTTGTGGTTAAATAACCCAACTTAAGCTGTCAAATATAATGTGTAAGTGGATTGTGAATTTTAATGTTTTGTATTTATTTATTTTATTGTTATTCATCAAAAACAGAAGCTATGAGTTAATGGAGCAGACACTGAAGGTATACATTTACAGCGAGGGAGAAAGGCCAATATTTCATAAGCCTAACCTGGGAGGTATATATGCTTCTGAAGGTTGGTTCATGAAGCAACTAATAGCCAACACAAACTTTGTAACTACAGACCCCCGAAAAGCACACTTATTTTACCTACCTTTTAGTTCTCACAACCTTGAACGAAGCTTGTACGTGCCAGACTCTCACAGCTTTACCAACATAATCGAATATCTTAATAGCTATGTCCACTTGATCAGAGGCAAACACCCTTTCTGGAACAGAACATGTGGAGCAGACCATTTTCTTGTCGCTTGCCATGACTGGGTATGTTTGTTTACATTGGTTTACGTTAGTTTTGTAGTTATTTGTTTTGCTATTTCGTTAAAGTGGGAAACTGAACATTCAATGACATGTTTTTATGTTCTGGATCAAGTTGAGTGGGGCCACTTTGCTACTTCTCTGGCTCATGTCCCTTCTGAAACATACTAGCTGAGATTAGATGACTTGAGGGCTTGGGGTACAAGGGTGCCACTGTCTGCAAGTCTGCAACCCTTAACCGAACCCCATTTGGAATTTTGGTCACCCATGTGTCAAATGGCTAAGCAGCTCATTGGATCAGATCACTTTTTAAATATATGCCTTTGTTTTTTAAATTTATTAGGACAAAGTTTTCTTGTTTGAGCTCCATACGCTTTGATACAACATAAAAACTTGTGATTAGATCCAAAAACAAGATCAAGTATATAGGTGAGTACTATACCCTGAACAAATCTGTCTTGTTACCTATTGACAAATATTCTTCTTACAAATATATGTCAACTTGATCTATTAAATGCCCTACCTGCATGTTTATAAGATCCAAAACTAATAAATAGGTTGAGAATTTACTTACTTCTTAAGGATGTTTAAGATGAGCTAAACCTAATTTAATATGGACATAAAAAGATACCCTCATATTGTTTGTCTGTATGGACAAGCAGCTGATTAGCTCTCGCAAAGATGTCAGTAAACCACATGGACATTGACTACTGGTTACTGATTCTGCATTAACTCACATTCTTAATTCTTTCCTCAGGCTGCTGAGGAGACGAGGTGGCATATGGCTAACTGTATAAGATCTCTCTGCAATGCTGATCTTCGAGAAGACTTTCAGTTGGGGAAGGATGTTACTCTCCCTGAAACGTACATGCATTTGTATCAGGACCCGATGAGAAATGTCGGGGGGAAACCGCCTTCCAAGCGAACTTTTCTCGCTTTCTTCGCAGGAAAAATGCACGGCTACGTCCGCCCCATTCTTCTGAAATACTGGGAAAACAAAGATCCCGACATGAAGATCTTTGGTCGGGTGAACAAGAAAGAGTACATGAAGCACATGAAGAATAGCAAATACTGCATTTGCGCTAGAGGGTACGAGGTTAACAGCCCTAGGGTCGTGGAGGCAATTTCCTATGAGTGTGTTCCTGTCATCATATCAGACAATTTTGTTGTTCCATTTCTTGAGACATTAAACTGGGAATCCTTTGCGGTTTTCGTGCTGGAGAAGGATATTCCGAATCTCAAGAACATACTTGAATCAATTCCGGAAAAGAGCTATTTGAAGATGCATGAGAGAGTTAAGCGTGTGCAAAGGCATTTCCTGTGGCATTCTAGTTCTGAGAAGTATGACATCTTTCATATGATACTTCATTCTATTTGGTATACTAGAGTTTACAGGACGACACACTAGCATTTGTGTTGATCATCATGTAAATTCAGAGAACACTGTGTCATTGGTTCTCTTTTTAGCATAGTGTTGAGCTGTAATATTATGTTATGCTCTTTATTTTCCTTCAGACAGTTGGCTGTATATAACTCATAGGAGTAGTGGGGGGGTTACTAGGTCCCGGCCCGCCCAGATTTAGAAGAAGCCTGTATTTTACATTAACCTATTTTGGATATCATTACACCCTTCTTAATCTGGCTACTCATCCGTCTGCCTTAAAGTCATAGTTGCTTACCACTTGGGTTCAACCATCACCTATTCACCTCGGTTATCCTGTACCCCTGATGGTTGTATGCCTTAGTCCCAGAGTTTGATTTGGACCAATCACGGACTCCATAGTCATCCGTTTGTGGCGGGTCCGCCGGAACAATGGTAGGTGTCTTACCATTATCAAAGTAACATGTCATTTACGTTTACTAGTAATAATACCATCCAACTCTTTGTCAATAAATCGTAGTAGCACAGGGTTGGGTTTCCTAGTTGTGGGTTGTGTCTCTTTGATTTTATTGGTAATTATTCATTTGATTGGGAGGTGTTTGTATGCTAAAAAATTGATCAACTTATTAGTTCAGCTTTGGCTTATAAAAAATTAAAACAGAAATAATGATCAGCTGGAGAGAAACAAAAAATATATATTTCTTTCATGCAGTATATGAACCTGAACCTACGATCAACAAACTCATACGACACTTGGGTAGTGCCCGGCCAATCAGCTACGGTATACACTCCCGATGACGGGGTTCAATTTGTTCTTCACCGATTTAGGATCTTGCAAGGTCATTTTTTTCGACCATGGGGGATTGTTTCCTTGTGTGTTCTTGCCAAATGTGGTGGTGCAGCGGTGAGTTTAAAGTCAGATGGGGCTAGGGTTGTGGGCGTGAGCTGGGCAGCAGTTGGAAGGGGGCGGCTTGGGAGGATGGGGGCTGGGGCAGTGGGGGTGAACGGGGCTATGCATATGGTGGAGAGTAATGACCTGACAATGATGGTGACTGCAAGGGCAGCGACGGACACTGTCAAGGCAAAATTGGCGATCACTAGAGGTGTTGATCACTAGTGTCACTGGCGGTGACAATAGTCACTGGTTGGTGGTGGTCACTTGGCATTGGTAATTGGGCCTTATTGGGGTGGTGGTAATTAGGGTGATTGTCATTGCCCGAGAGTGGTCACTCTTGACAATGGTGATCATTGTGATCCGACGGTGGTCACTGTCAATTGGTCAATGGGGCATTAGGTTGTAACTGATGCATTAGTCATTGAGACTTTGGTCATTGTAACGTTAGAGACTATAGTGATTGATCGACTCGGGGTGCAATGGTCCTCTTAATCATTTTTAGTCTCGTTTTTGGAAACATAAAAATGTCTCTTTTTTGTTCATTAATTAATTTTTAGTAATATTTGTATCCTAACTCTTGATTATTGTGGGGAGCTTTATGCCTGAAAAAAAGTTTTAGAAACCATTGAATGATTTTTAAGTAAATATAGACTACTTTCACTTAAACCTAACTATGTTCAATCAAATTAAAAATACCCGTAAAAACACATCAATTAAGAAGTTCAAACAAAAAAGTCGTACAAATGACTTGAGGATTTAATTTAGGCCATAATCAATTACTACATATTCGTTAATTCGGAATATAGTACGTATGGGGTAAGTAAATGATGGTGCATATCATGCCCATAAGTTAAATAATTAATTCAGGTCACCACAAGCTTCTTGTGATGATAGTTAAGGCATAGGTTAGTGAGCTCTTCCACGGCACTATCAATTTGTTTGTTACCCCTCATCTTTATTGCGTGATTCACTTGTTTGATTTTCGCCCTCAATTCCTCACATTTTTTTTCCCCAAAAAACGCTTTGATGGTCTTGACCACAACCTCTCGTTGCACCTTCCCATTCTCATCCCTCTCAATCTCCAAGGCAATGCCGAGCTCAACTGCCATTCTTGCATGGGCAGGCTGGTCAAGATGCATAGGCAATGCCAAAATGGGAACCTCAAACTGCACACTCTCGAGAACCGAGTTCCATCCGCAGTGACTCAAAAACCCTCCGATATTCTTGTGCCTCAGAATCCAGGCTTGCGGGGCCCACTTTTTGACTATCAACCCTCTCTTCTTCACCCTGTCAAGAAACCCTGAAGGCAATGCCTCATCCAAGCTCAATGTTTTATCATCACCTCCCTCAGGAAACCTAATCACCCAAATGAAGTTCACCCCACTCAGTTCAAGCCCATATGCCATTTCCTCCAAATCTTCTTTTCCCATGTAGTACTCACTCCCGAAAGACACGTACAAACATGACCTTCCCTCCTTCTTGTTTAGCCATTTCATGATCATGACATCATCCTTCCCCTCATCCACATTGATCAACGGCCCCACCGTAACCATCTTCTTTTTGCAGAGCTCAGAAAGGTACCTATATTAAGTTATCCCACATTAGTCAAGTGTTAAGATTCAAACTAATTTAACATACTCAGTGTAAAATACTAAACTCCTCCTAACTTATCGGTAACAAGTAACAACTCCTTCTATCATGTTGACTTTTAAACTAAAACACGTACTTATATTATTGTTCCAATCAAGTTGTTTTTAGGATGGACACACAAGTACATACACATGTTACTCTTCTAATCAAGTTGCTTTTAGGATGAAAACACGAGGTTTAAAAGTACCTAATGTACTTCCCATCGATCTCCTCAGAGCTGTTAACTAAAATGATCTCGCAAGACTTGTTGGCCCCTTTGAAGATGAACCCGGGCTCCCATGGAAACTTGAGGCTCTTCGTCTCGTGCTCCGTCGCATAGATCGCCGGGAAAGGGAACGGTGTCGAAGTGTCTTCCTTGTAGGCGTACACAGTGTGGTAGAAGTAGGAATACGCTGATGATCCGATGATGAGGAAGAAGACGGAGGGGATGTTGCGTGACGCGGCGTCCACGGGGACCCACGGCTGGAAACCGTCGTAGATGACGAGGTCAGGGGAGCAAGAGTCGAGGACGGAGGCGAAGGTGGAAGCGGAGGCGGCGAAGGATTGGAAGAGCGTTGGGACGAGATGGTGGGGGAGACCGGTTGTGGTATGGCGGTGAGGGGGGAGGTCGCCGCCGTGGGAGGACAATTTGAGTTCGAGGAGTGTGATGTTGTCGGCAAGGATGGGGTTGTTTAGTTTAATGGTGTTGAGGATGATGGGGGTGGAGTAGAAGTAGATTTTGAAGTTTTTGCAGGAGAGGTGTTTGGCGAGTTCTAGGTATGGGGTTATATGACCGTAGGCTATCCATGGAAACAGCAATACTTTTAATGGTCGACCACAGCAACTACTATCCAATTGCTTTCCACTTTCCATTATCATAATGATCGATCACGATGTTACTATAATAGTATCATGCTCACACGTATTTATAGAAGTAGATTAGCTTGAAGAATGGTCCGAATTTTCTAAATATTTTAAATGAATGTATTTCACATTTTTAGTCATTCATCACGCTAGTGTGTTCCTTGGCGTGATTCTCCTTAGAAATCCTTTGATTCCCAAGTTTAACCAAATTGGAGATTTTTAAAAAATAACAAAATAAATCATAATTTTAAGTCATTTTAAAATGAATACAAGTTCAAGTGTTCAACTATTTAAATCCTATACACAAAGTATAACATAAGCGGTTCTAATTTAATTCTCTATAGCTTCCAAACAAAATAAATGTTTCCCCTATCACGGCTAACTTTCAATTGACACAGTCAACTACTCCGCCGCTCTCCCCTTCAGCTTGTCGCTGCCGCTGTCGAAGTGTCGCAAATTATATTAAGAGTATAAATGTAATGCTTAGTTCTATTTAAAGAAAATAAAATATGCAGTCTGATTTTGGAAGATGACGATGTTTTAGTGTAATTTTTCTCATAAGCAAAATTAAACATTAGTTTCTCTTAAATAATGATATTTTTTAACAAACAAAGAAATTGTTGGGTTAATGGCCCAAGCAGAAGGCCGGCCCATTTACGCCATCGGTCGGACGAACGTCCAGACAGATCATTAGGCGGATCAAGCTAACGGGCAAACATGGCACAGACGAACGCCAGGTCCAAGACCTAGGCTTACCGACCCCTCCCGACGAGCGTCCATGCATACAATAGTGGATCAGGCCCACAACCAGCGTAGTGACAACAAACGTCTCAGGATCAAACCTCCAGACAATCGCATCGGTGACGAACGTCGCTTCCAGAAAACGTAACATTGGGAGCCAGCCCAATCCATGCGACAATCATCTAAGGGCCAGGATACGAACGGCCCGATACCCTTTACGATATTACCAGGAGCAGTCCACCTCCCCTAACAGGACGAACGTCCCCACTAATTAGGCGGGAAACCCAGATCCTGGCGGGAAGCGCATTTAATGCTGAAAATTTGGTGGTTGGAGCACCAGCCACTCACAGTCCTCCACGTCAGCATAGCCAGCTGCCCATTGGTAGTATAAATAGCAGCATTTATTTCATTGTAAGGGGTTGGTGATGGGAAAAACAGCCCCAAACGGTAACTAATAAAATGCGGAATTAATCTCCGTTTGGCTAAAATTTCCCCAACTTGAATGAACCTTTGAGGATGCAAACAAATAGAGTGTTCTTAATGCAATTAGAACACACACAATATTGCTGCCACACACCAATATAATCAACTAAAAGAGTAAGCACACCCCACACAAAAACACCGGAATTTTAGCGTGGAAAACCCGTTAACTAGGGAAAAACCACGGGACCATGTTGGCCTCTTAAATCCACTATCATCATCAAAGGAGCAGTACAAAGTCTTCTCTAGATAATACTAGAGGCATACAAAATCATCATATCCTTGGAAGTAAGCACATCAAGGTGTATGGAATCAAATAGAGCCAAGATAAGAAAAATATCACCAGAAAAAATAGCTACTGTCCAGACCAACGAAACCTGACCTCCGGACCTCAAAACCCGATCTCCACTGTCCAGAATGTTGGACCAGATGCTGTGAAGCTGCTGTCCAAAAATCACGACGATCCAACGGTTCAATCTCCGGGAAACGGAAGTTTTCTGCTGCTGCCTGCTGGAAAAACGGGATGAGCACACTCAGCTCATGTTTTCGACTTATGCTCTCTTTTTCTGCTGCTCTCTTTCTGTCCATCGAATGTGTGTTAGTGGCTGACCCATATTTTTGATTATTAGCTCCCAAACACACAAAGTCAAAAGAGACTTTTAATGGGCTCAATACTTGAGCTTTCCTCATGGGTCAAAAACAAAGGAAAAACCCAACAAATCTCCCCCTTTTTGACTTATGAGGAAGAGTTCGCCATACCGGCGATGGAGCAACATACCTTCAACTTTTCCCTTGCTAGAACCTTCGTCAACATATCGGCACCATTATCATCGGTATGAACTTTATCAAGTTCAAACAGTTTGTCTTCAAGTGCATCTCTAATCCAATGATATCTCACATCAATATGTTTGGTTCGTTTGTGAAACATAGAATTTTTGGCAAGGTGAATGGTACTTTGATTATCACAAAGAACCACGTAGCGCTGTTGCATAAAGCCAATCTCTTGCATAAATCTTTTGAGCCATAATAGCTCCTTACACGCTTCTGTTGCAGCCACATACTCAGCCTCGGTGGTGGATAGAACCACACACTTTTGCAGTCTCGATTGCCATGACACAGCTCCCCCTGCAAAAGTCATCAAATATCCAGAAGTGGATTTCATGTTGTCCTTATTTCCTGCCATATCAGAATCAGTATAACCAACAAGTACTGGCTTCCCATTTCCAAATGTTATACCCAATTTGGAAGTACCACGTAGATATCTGAGAATCCACTTCACTGCTTCCCAATGCTTCTTACCTGGATTTGACAGAAAATGACTAACAACACCTACTGCATGAGCAATATCAGGTCGTGTGCACACCATAGCATACATCAAGCTCCCTACAGCTGAGGCATAAGGAACTCTATCCATCTCTTCAATCTTCTTCTCAGAAGATGGACAATCTTTATCAGTTAACCTGAAGTTGGTAGTAAGAGGTGAACTAACCTCTTTAGCTTTGTCCATGTTGAATCTGCGAAGCACCTTCTCAATGTATTGCTCCTGTGACATGTGTAGCTTCTTCAAAGCTCTATCTCGAGTGATCCGAATGCCAAGAATCTGTTTTGCTGGCCCCAAGTCTTTCATAGCAAAAGACTTGCTCAATTGCATCTTCAGCTGAGTAATTCTTTCTGCATTCTTGCCAACAATTAACATGTCATCAACATATAACAATAAAATGATGAAATCATCATCACCAAACCTCTGGAAGAAAACACAATGGTCTGAAGTAGTCTTTCGGTAATTTTGCTCCCCCATAACTGACTCAAACTTCTTGTACCACTGTCTTGGTGCTTGCTTCAACCCATAAAGACTCTTTTGAAGTCTACACACATAACCTTCTTTTCCCTTAACCTGAAACCCTTCAGGTTGCTCCATGTAGATTTCTTTATCCAAGTCACCGTGAAGGAAAGTTGTTTTGACATCCATCTGTTCAACCTCAAGATCAAGGCTGGCTGCCAAACCCAGAACAACACGAATAGATCCCATCTTCACGACCGGAGAGAAAATCTCATCAAAATCAATACCCTTTCTCTGACTGAACCCTTTGACCACCAATCTATCCTTGTACCTAGGTTGTGAGGTGTGCTCTTCAGTCTTCACTTTGTAGACCCACTTGTTCTTCAAAGCTCTCTTGCCTTTAGGCAACTTCACCAACTCAAATGTATTATTTTCATGTAAGGAATTCATCTCATCTTGCATGGCTTCAACCCACTCCCTTTTGTGCTCATCTTCCATGGCCTCTGCATAACACTCAGGCTCTCCCCCATCAGTGAGTAAGACATACTCATTAGCTGAAAAACGGGTGGAAGGATGACGATCTCTTGTAGACCGTCTAAGTGGGACAAATGGTGGCACGTCTGGTACTTGTATCTCTGAATGAAATTCTTCATCCACCTCTGGCTGTTCTGGAACATCAGTATCATGTTGTTCATCATTCTGAACATCATTATCAAGAAGTGGTTCTACATGCTGAGGAGGCACTGGATCCAAATCAGTAACATCATCATTATGTTGAGGAACTGTATCTTTCTTCTCAGCATCTTTCAAGGTTTGATCTTCCACAAACACAATATCTCGGCTTCGAATAAGTTTCTTGTGGACTGGATCATATAATCTGTAACCAAACTCATCTTGGCCATAACCCAAGAAAACACATGGTTTGGACTTCACATCAAGCTTTGATCTTTCATCTTTAGGAATGTGCACAAAAGCTTTGCATCCAAAGACCCTCAAATGACGGTAAGAAACATTTTTGCCACTCCAAACCCTGTCAGGCACATCAAAAGACAAAGGAACACAAGGAGTTAGATTAATAACATGTACCACTGTATTCAAAGCTTCTCCCCAGAATGAATTTGGCAGCCCTGCGTGTGACAACAAACATCTGACACGCTCCATCAAAGTTCTGTTCATCCGCTCTGCTAATCCGTTCAATTGCGGTGTCTTGGGAGGACTCTTTTGATGTCGAATACCATGGTCTCTACAATAAGCATCAAAGGGGCCAATGTATTCCCCTCCATTATCTGTCCGAATACACTTGAGCTTCTTTCCAGTCTGTCTCTCAACCGAGGCATGAAACTGCTTAAACACCTCAAATACTTGATCTTTAGATTTCAAGGTATAAACCCAAACCTTTCTGGAGTGATCATCAATGAATGTGACAAAGTAGGAGCAACCACCAAGTGTCCTAGTCTTCATAGGACCACAAACATCAGAATGCACCAGATCAAGTATACTCTCCTTCCTGGAAGGAGGATGGCTCTTAAAGGAAACCATGTTCTGTTTACCTGCCAAACAGTGCGAACACTTCTTTAAATGAATATCATGCACACCCGGTAACACATTTCTCTTCAACAAAAAAGACATCCCCTTTTCACTCATGTGACCAAGTCTCTTATGCCATAAATCAGTCATGTCAGTATTCACCACAGCATTGACTCTATCCTTGAAGATCTTCGGATGTGTCATGTACAACTTTGAGCATCTTTTACCTCTAGCCACGATCAAAGAACCACGAGTGAGTTTCCATATTCCATTACCAAAGTTGTTGCTGTAACCATCATCATCAAGTAAGCCTGCGGAGATCAAATTAAGTCTCATATCTGGAACATGTTTTACATTATGTAAAACCAACTCTATCCCAGTGTCAAACTTCAAACAAATATCTTCGATGCCTGCAATCTTTGATTGTCCATTATTACCCATCCTAACATTACCAAAGTTACCTGGAGTGTAAGATGAATAAAAATCCCTCTGTGATGTTATATGACACGTAGCACCACTATCAACAACCCAACTGGAATCATCATGTGTAATGTTGACCATATCAAGATCAGAACAAATAAGGAACTCATCGGTAGTAGTGTTAACTTCAACATTGCCATTACCACCCTCATCTTTCTTATGGTTCTTTTGATTGTTGTAATCGCTCTTCTTCTTCTCCTTTTTCAATTGCCTGCAGAACCGTATTGTGTGGCCTTTTCTACCACAATGATAGCACTCAAAATCAGCAAACTTTCCTTTGGATTTACTTCGATGCTTCCCTTTGTTACCTGGACCTCTACTCTGGCTTCTCCCCCTGCTTTCTGTAACTAAGACATCAGAATGTGAAGAGGAACCTTGTGACTTTCTTCTCATCTCTTCATTTAAAACACTGCCTTTAGCTAATTCCATGGTGATAATACCATCTGGTGCAGAGTTGGACAATGATGTCCTAAAAGTCTCCCACGAGTCCGGTAAAGTGCCAAGGAGCCACAAGCCTTGTATCTCATCTTCAAACTTGATACCCATTCCTGCAAGTTGATTTATGATTCCCTGAAAAGAATTCAAATGATCAGTAACAGGAGTTCCATCATGGTATTTCAAGCTCATCATCTGTTTTATTAAGAACAATTTATTGTTCCTGGTCTTTCGAGCATACAACTGTTCAAGCTTGTTCCACAAACTGCGAGCATGAGTTTCCCCGCTAATATGGTTCAAAACATTATCATCAACCCATTGGCGAATATACCCACAAACCTGTCTATGCAAAATATTCCACTCTGCATCTGTTTTACTCTCAGGTTTATCAGTAGTAAACACAGGCAAATAATAATCCTTCACATAAAGTATGTAACACCGCCCCCAAGTATTTGTACTTTACCGAATTATGTATTGAACTCTGGGAAATGAATAAATGCATTTTTCGTAAATGTAAATGTTTATCATTTCTTTTACGTGAATAGTAAAATTCACGTGGGGCCCACACCAGAAGTGGGGGCCGCCCGATATTATCGGGACCACATATTATATTCATTTGGGTCAAGATAATATGTGTATAATGGTGGACATCCTTGTTGGGCCATAGAAGTTATGTGAGTAACCTTTTGGGCAAATAAAGCCCATTTATCGGTACCGGTGTACTGACAGATAAAAGCCATAATAAATTATGGAGACCGCTAAATTAAAAGTTGGGGGATGTACACTCATTCTTACATCCAATAATAATTGGAAGAATGATAGATATTTCATTTTACCCGATAAAATGAAACATAGTTAAACCAGTCCGGAAAATACAACTTTCGGGACCGAGTGTACACTCGGAGACACAAAGGGATGACCACCCATCCAAGTGGGGGCCATCCCCACGTTTTAATCTTGCAAAGGGAGAGGGGAGCCGCACAAGTAAGAGGGAAGGGAGGCATGAGTTGATTGGGATCAAACAAATAAGAGAAAGAGGGGACCCTCCCATGCTATTATGGTGAGAAATGCCAAAAAGGCATTCTCAATCAACCCCAAACCCATGTGCTCGCCCAACCCAGCCAAGAACAGAGATAAGGTCTCAAAATACTCCATTGTTACCACCCATTCACGCACCAAAATCCAGGGAGAAAGGAAGAAGGGAAAAGAGAAGAGAAAAGAGGAGATTAGGTGCGAAAACTTGTGATTAATAAGGTAACGACCTCATTAATCCCATTTCTTCTCCTTAATCATATTTCATACTCCTAGGATAGTTCTACACATGTAAAAATGTAGAATGGGGGGGTTGAAGGGTTGGTTTATACCCAAAACGGACTTTGAGAGCAAAGTTGACGGTTTGCCGGGAAATAACCTTTTAGAGGTTATTTGGATGGATATGGGTTTTATGATGATAAAACCTTGTTGTTAACTTGTATAAGGTATTTCAAGAACCTTCACGGAGTTGAAACGATCGCCGGAGTTGTCGCCGGAGTTTGTTGAAGTTCAACGGAGTTTCACCGGGGCCAAATCGGGGAGGCTAGACTTCATAAGCTTCATTAAGGTGAGAAGACGGCTATATGCTTTATAACTTTTGATTGAGGCATGAGATTACCTAAAGTAATCAAGGATATGTTTTACGGAATGATTAAAGTTGACCAAGTATGGGCTTATGCCATGATTATATATAAAACAAAGTTGAAAGGCATGTTTTGTATGTTTGGTGATTAAAGATGTGATAACTTATTATGTACAATGATCCAGGAGTCAAAAATGGTATTTTTGGATCAAGGACTTCAAGTAGAATATGCATGTAAAATTTCACGTTAATCGGACTCCGTTTGGGCGGTCAAACGGGCGTTGACCGCCAAGTCAACTACAATACCCGACCGGGTATCTGCTGAAAAATTGGCTCCAAGGGCTGCTGCCTCCTATACTCGATCGAGTATGGATAGGTACTCGATCGAGTATGCCTTGGAAATTAGCCTTACGGGCTCCTGTCTCCTGTACTCGACCGAGTATTGGTGGGTACTCGATCGAGTATTGAGTTATACTCAAAACGGGTAGTTTTTGAGTGGGTTAACGTGGACCGATCAGGCGGGACCCGTCCACGTTGGTTACTAAGGATTGTTATATGACTATAGGACCAGGTATTGTCCATAGTTGAGTAAACGAAAGGTTAGCCATATCCAGGTTAGGGTTTGGTTAGAAATAAGGTTGAGGTTGAGTATCCTCGGGACGGTAAATGATCCTAAAACTCGGTTGAGGTTGAGTATCCTCGGGACGGTAAATGATCCTAAAACTCGGTTGAGGTTGAGTATCCTCGGGACGGTAAATGATCCTAAAACTCGGTTGAGGTTGAGTATCCTCGGGACGGTAAATGATCCTAAAACTCGGTGAGGTTGAGTATCCTCAGGATGGTAAACAATCCTAAAACTCGGTGAGGTTGAGCATCCTCAGGACGGTAAACAATCCTAAAACTCGGTTGAGGTTGAGTATCCTCGGGACGGTAAATGATCCCAAAACTCGGTTGGGGTTGAGTATCCCCGGGAGGGTTGACACTCCTGAAACTCGGTAGGATATTATGAAGGTAGAATGTAGCTCTTAAGCTAGGCATTCAGGAATGAAAGGGGAAAGGTTGGGTAAGTACCTTGTCTCTAAAAGACTCTTTTGTGAGAAAATGACCTACGAGTCAAGTATTTTACAAGTATATACGGTATGTATTATCTTGGGGATGGGGTAACAATGGTTACACCTATAAGTATATGTACCACCCTATTTTTGGGTCTCGTGTCTGAAACATTAGTTATTCCTCATATAGCCTGCTTGTCACTAGTACTTCTATGGAGTACTGACCCCTTCGGGGGCCCTCACATTTTTCAGGTTAAGGCTTGAGACCAAATCCTGCACCTTTGCCCAGGGTGATCATCAATAAGGAAGACGTGGTTCGTGCTTCCATTCCCATTTAAAACAATGTAATTGCTCATGGATATTTGAACAAGGTTTTCAGTCAAACTATTAAAGGGTCTGCGTGCCCGTATTTGCCACGTGTGGCTAAGCATCAAACCTACTATTTCCGCAATTGTTTGATTATGATATTGATGTTGATTGTATGTGTTTACTAATCGGTTTGGCAATAGAATCTATCGGACGCCTTGTATGATTTAATAAGAATGAACTACGTTGTTCTTATTGGATTGTACGGCGGTTGTCTACGTGGCACGGACGCGGTCTGGGGCGTGACAATTAAATGGTATCAGAGCCATCGATTTCTAAACTATATAATTAACCTCTCAATATAGTATCATTAAAAAGTTTTGAACAAAACCATGAGCAAAAGTTTTTGTACTTAAGGAACCGTTGGAAACCAAGTTATTGACCTCTTATTGTTAAGACGGTACCCTTAACAGTTTGTTGGCCATAACGTTGGACCAAGTGGTGTCTTTTGTACTATTCCGTCAATTGACATTGATACGAGTCTAACGGCTCATTCCAAATTTCTTTCAGAAATGGAGGGTAGAGGCATGGCTACGAGGAACAACCCGAGAGGGCAAGCTCCGGTGACGTCCGAAGGGGCTAGCCAGGTTGCATCTCGGGGCGCGAGAGGCGGTAGGAGAGGCCGTGGAGGCCGTGGAGGCCGGGGAGGCCGTCGGGCTCAAACCGTGAGCGATGGCCATGTTAGCTCGGTGCATGAAACCAACACCGAGGACTATGACTCAACGTATGTTCCCGAAACGGAACATGAGGAGACCCCATACGATGGGGGTGATACGTACACTGATGATGACAATGACGAGAGTGATGCCAAATTCGCCCAGATGGGTGAATTGCTTGAGTGGTATCAAAAGGAAAAGCTGAGGAGAGATCTTAGGCGCCAAGCTAGGCGTGCTTCTCAGGGAGGCTCGGGTCAGGGAAGTCGGGGAGCTTCAGTGGCCATTCCTGTGGCGACACAGGGGGTACAAGGAGGAGGTTTCTGTGTAAGAATCTCCAAATACCTCAAGGAGGCAAGGGCCTTGGGGTGTAAGTCATTCGATGGCAAGGGTGACATATCTGTGGCTGCCGATTGGATCAAAAAACTGAACGAGGCTGCTAGGGATATGCAGATCGGGCTTGATATTAAGCTAACGATTGCTACCAGGCTACTAGAAGGGGTAGCTGCTGTATGGTGGGAAGGAGTGGAAGGAAAGTTCCACGGTGAGACCACCTGGGAGAGATTCGAAGTAGAGTTCTATAACCAGTACTACTCGGAATTTGAGAAGAATCAGAAGAGAAAGGAGTACATGACCTTGACACAGGAGGATGGGTGCTCGGTAAGGCAATTGGAACAGAGGTTCCGGGACTTGGCACGATACATACCTGAGTACGCCATGGATGAGAACCGCATGGCTAATCACTTTTGGGATACCCTACAGTTGGATATCCGTGATAGGGCCACCTACAATCATCACATGACCTTTAGTGAGATTGTGGATCAGGGGCTACTTGGGGAAGCCAAGTGGAACGAAAGGAAGAAGAGAGACGCCGAGGAGGCGAAGAAGAGAAGATGGGGAAATTCTGGGCCCCAAGACCATTCTCGGAAACATCACGCTGGGAATGGAAGTTCATTTAGGGCGCCGGAACCACCGGCGAAGAAGAGCAAGGGCCCAGGAGGGCAAGGGCACAGCTCGGGGAGCGTGAGGCCACCAAGGTGTCTAAACTGTAACAAGAATCATGCCGGGAAATGCAATGCACCACCCCGGTGCTACAAGTGCGGTAGCACTAGTCACCTCAAGTTTTCTTGCCCAATGTTGAATGGAGGAGGACCATCGGGAGTCCCTGAAGGACCTACGTCTAACAGGGGGCGTGCAGGGTCATCTCAAGGCGGCACGGGAAGGGGCGGACCCACGGCTAGTAACGCCGCGTCCGTTAACCAAGGGAGGACCCAAGCACGGGTGTATGCAATGACCGAGGCCGATGCTCGGGCCAACCCGGACTCTATTGCAGGTAACCCCTTGAATCCACATGCATTTTCATGTGTTTTAAAGCTAAAAATCCGCAGGGAACATGTAATACCCGATCGAGTATCCATATATACCCGACCGGGTATGGGCAAATTGCTCGGTCTCGAAGTGTGTACTCGTTCGAGCACGTTTAGCAGGACCCTTTGATTTTGGCAAATCCAGCCATACTCGACCGAGTATGGTTATATACTCGATCGAGTATTAGTGGAATTTTGTTTTTAAGACGTGTACTCGATCGAACGTTGTGGGCAGGAAACTCTTGTTTAAAACTTTGAGTAATACCCGACCGGGTATAGGCATATACCCGACCGGGTATAGAAGTTCGGTTCGGGTTCGAGGTGTGTACTCGACCGAGCAGGGATTCCAGGGGATTGTTGTTTAAAAACCTGAGTAATACCCGACCGGGTATGGGTATACACTCGATCGGGCAAGGTTAACAGAGGGTTTCTTCTTAAGAGCTCGAGTGTTACCCGACCGGGTATGGAGGGTTACCCGACCGGGTATACGGTAGTCCTAAGCTAGAATACTTGTCGTCCAGTCCTTATCAATCGGACGTTGAGTAGTGTGTCTTACATGACTTATGTATGTAGGGACACTAAAGATCAACGGCAGACAAGCGAGAATTCTCATCGACACCGGGGCGCAACGTTCATTTATGAGCGAAGCGTTTGCCGAGGGTTTGGACATGCCATTAACGGCGATGACGCAACCTCTGTTGGTCTCTACACCGTTGGGAGACGATGTAGAGAGGAAGCACTACTATCCTTCATGTAATGTGGAGATAGGGGAGCACCGCCTAATGGGCGACTTTGTACCGTTAGACATGCTTGAGTTCGATGCCATACTCGGCATGGATTGGCTTGAGAAACACCATGCAAAGGTAGATTGCTACACCAAGGTGTTAGAATTAGAAGACGGCGAGGGAAATACTCTATGCTTCGAGGGAGATAGAGGAAGATTCAATCCCTGTATCATATCGGCCTTAAGGGCGAGGCGTTTGATGAAGAAAGGTTATCAAGCATACTTAGCCTATGTCATAGGCAAGGAAGGCAAAGGAAAGAGCCTCACGGAGGTGAGGGTGGTGAGTGAGTACCCAGAAGTTTTCCCCGAAGGACTCCCGGGACTCCCACCAGACCGAGAGATTGAGTTCGAGATCGAGGTTGAGCCAGGCACCAAACCCATCTCAATTCCTCCGTATCGAATGGCACCGGCTGAACTTCAAGAGTTGAAAGTTCAATTGGAAGAGTTACTAGATAACGGATTCATTAGACCGAGTCATTCACCATGGGGAGCACCTGTACTCTTTGTTAAGAAGAAGGATGGCACAATGAGAATGTGTATCGACTACCGTCAATTGAACAAGGTCACGATAAAGAACAGATATCCTTTGCCAAGGATTGACGACTTGTTTGATCAATTACGGGGGGCAACTGTATTCTCCAAGATCGACTTGAGGTCGGGCTACCATCAACTAAAGATCAAGGATAGTGACATACCCAAAAGTGCATTCCGTACAAGGTATGGTCACTATGAGTTCCTGGTGATGTCGTTTGGGCTTACAAATGCCCCCGCGGCATTCATGGACCTCATGAACCGAGTATTTCATCAATACTTGGACCAATTCGTCATAGTGTTCATTGATGACATTTTGATATACTCCAAGAACGAGGAAGACCACGAGAAACATCTAAGGCTCGTGCTTGAAACACTGCGGGAGAAGCAACTCTTTGCCAAATTCTCTAAATGTGAATTTTGGCTTGGGGAGATCGGTTTTCTCGGGCACGTGGTATCAGGTTCGGGCATTTCAGTTGATAACTCGAAGATTGAAGCAGTCACTAATTGGGAGAGGCCCAAGAATGTGAAGGAAATAAGGAGTTTCCTTGGTTTAGCGGGGTATTACCGCAAATTCGTGGAGAAGTTCTCCGTAATAGCATCTCCACTCACGAAGCTCACCAAAAAGGGAGCTAAGTTTGTGTGGGATGACAAGTGTGAGAAGGGGTTCCTTGAGCTAAAGAAACGATTGACTGAGGCACCAGTACTTGCTCTACCCGTGCAAGGGTTGGGGTATGACATCTATAGCGATGCTAGCATCCAGGGGCTTGGGTGCGTACTGATGCAATCGGGGAAGGTAATTGCTTATGCTTCTCGGCAACTGAGGAAGCATGAAGTGAATTACCCCACACATGACCTTGAGCTAGGAGCTGTGGTGTTTGCCTTGAAGATTTGGAGGCATTACCTCTACGGTGAGGTGTGTCACATTTATACTGATCACAAAAGTTTGAAGTACGTGTTCACTCAGAAAGAGTTGAACATGAGGCAGAGAAGATGGATGGAACTGATCAAGGATTACAACTTGATTATAGATTATCATCCAGGGAAGGCTAACGTGGTAGCCGATGCTCTTAGCAGGAAGAGTTCATCGGGGGTGTTACTCTCATGCTTGCGAGCGTTGAGGGCACGCGTGGAGATGTCCACGAATGGGGCTCTATTGGCCAGATTTGAGGTGAGGCCCACCTTATTAGATGAAATCAGGACGCGTCAAGGCAATGACGAGGAAATTCAGAAAATCCGGGAACGGATGCTGGTGGGACCCGTCGAGGGTTTCCGTGAGAGAGAAGATGGACTCCTACTATTCAAGGAGCGAGTGTGTGTGCCGTCAGATGAGGAGCTCCAGAAATCTATTCTTGAGGAGGCCCACTCATCTGCGTATGCCATGCACCCAGGTGGAACAAAGATGTACCGGGACTTGAAAGAAAGTTACTGGTGGTCGGGGATGAAGAGAGAAATTGCAGAATATGTGAGCCGTTGCCTTACCTGTCAGCAGGTTAAGGCAGAGCACCAGCACCCGGCAGGATTATTACAGCCACTTACCATCCCAGAATGGAAGTGTGAGCATGTTACTATGGACTTCGTGGTAGGTTTGCCACGGACGGTTAGGAACTTTGATGCGGTATGGGTGGTGGTTGATAGGTTGACCAAGAGTGCCCATTTTCTACCTATCAACACTACTTATACGCTTGAGCGACTGGCCAAGTTGTATACAGATGAGATCGTGAGACTACATGGGGTTCCGGTCACTATAGTGTCGGATAGAGACCCACGGTTCACGTCACGGTTTTGGCCTAAGTTCCAGGAATCCATGGGGACGAAGTTGAGATTTAGCACAGCATTCCATCCTCAAACGGATGGGCAATCTGAACGGGTGATTCAGATTTTGGAGGACATGTTGAGGGCATGTGCCTTGGAGTTCCAAGGAAGTTGGGATAACCAGCTGGCTTTGGTAGAATTCGCCTATAACAACAGTTATCAGGCAAGTATAGGCATGCCTCCATACGAGGCATTGTATGGGAGGAAATGTCGAACACCCTTGTGTTGGGATGAGGTTGGCGAGGCCAAGCTTGAAGGCATCGAGCTAGTCGAAATCACCAAGGAGAAGGTGAGGGTCATTCAGGATAGACTCAAGGCTGCCCAAGACCGGCAGAAGAGCTATGCAGATAAACGTCGGAGGACGTTGGAGTTTGAGGTCGGTGATGAGGTGTTTCTGAGGGTGTCACCTTGGAAAGGGATCATCAGGTTCCTCAGCCGGGGTAAGCTTAACCCACGTTACATCGGCCCATTCAAAATCATTGAAAGGATTGGGGTTGTGGCGTATCGACTGCAATTAACTCCAGAGTTAGAAAAGATTCATAATGTATTTCATGTTTCCATGCTCAAGAAATATGTACGGGACCCGTCACATATTCTTGAGAAACCACCGGTGGAAATCCGGGAAGACCTTCACTATGCGGTGCAGCCGGTAAAGATCATGGACCGACAGGTAAAGAAGCTAAGGAGTAAAGAGGTACCGATGGTGAAGGTGCTTTGGAAGAGTGATCGTGTCGAGGAGCAAACTTGGGAAGTGGAGACCCTGATGAGGGAACAGTATCCATTTCTGTTTGACTAGACACGTGGATTTCGGGGACGAAATCCCAAATAAGGGGGGTAGAACTTGTAACACCGCCCCCAAGTATTTGTACTTTACCGAATTATGTATTGAACTCTGGGAAATGAATAAATGCATTTTTCGTAAATGTAAATGTTTATCATTTCTTTTACGTGAATAGTAAAATTCACGTGGGGCCCACACCAGAAGTGGGGGCCGCCCGATATTATCGGGACCACATATTATATTCATTTGGGTCAAGATAATATGTGTATAATGGTGGACATCCTTGTTGGGCCATAGAAGTTATGTGAGTAACCTTTTGGGCAAATAAAGCCCATTTATCGGTACCGGTGTACTGACAGATAAAAGCCATAATAAATTATGGAGACCGCTAAATTAAAAGTTGGGGGATGTACACTCATTCTTACATCCAATAATAATTGGAAGAATGATAGATATTTCATTTTACCCGATAAAATGAAACATAGTTAAACCAGTCCGGAAAATACAACTTTCGGGACCGAGTGTACACTCGGAGACACAAAGGGATGACCACCCATCCAAGTGGGGGCCATCCCCACGTTTTAATCTTGCAAAGGGAGAGGGGAGCCGCACAAGTAAGAGGGAAGGGAGGCATGAGTTGATTGGGATCAAACAAATAAGAGAAAGAGGGGACCCTCCCATGCTATTATGGTGAGAAATGCCAAAAAGGCATTCTCAATCAACCCCAAACCCATGTGCTCGCCCAACCCAGCCAAGAACAGAGATAAGGTCTCAAAATACTCCATTGTTACCACCCATTCACGCACCAAAATCCAGGGAGAAAGGAAGAAGGGAAAAGAGAAGAGAAAAGAGGAGATTAGGTGCGAAAACTTGTGATTAATAAGGTAACGACCTCATTAATCCCATTTCTTCTCCTTAATCATATTTCATACTCCTAGGATAGTTCTACACATGTAAAAATGTAGAATGGGGGGGTTGAAGGGTTGGTTTATACCCAAAACGGACTTTGAGAGCAAAGTTGACGGTTTGCCGGGAAATAACCTTTTAGAGGTTATTTGGATGGATATGGGTTTTATGATGATAAAACCTTGTTGTTAACTTGTATAAGGTATTTCAAGAACCTTCACGGAGTTGAAACGATCGCCGGAGTTGTCGCCGGAGTTTGTTGAAGTTCAACGGAGTTTCACCGGGGCCAAATCGGGGAGGCTAGACTTCATAAGCTTCATTAAGGTGAGAAGACGGCTATATGCTTTATAACTTTTGATTGAGGCATGAGATTACCTAAAGTAATCAAGGATATGTTTTACGGAATGATTAAAGTTGACCAAGTATGGGCTTATGCCATGATTATATATAAAACAAAGTTGAAAGGCATGTTTTGTATGTTTGGTGATTAAAGATGTGATAACTTATTATGTACAATGATCCAGGAGTCAAAAATGGTATTTTTGGATCAAGGACTTCAAGTAGAATATGCATGTAAAATTTCACGTTAATCGGACTCCGTTTGGGCGGTCAAACGGGCGTTGACCGCCAAGTCAACTACAATACCCGACCGGGTATCTGCTGAAAAATTGGCTCCAAGGGCTGCTGCCTCCTATACTCGATCGAGTATGGATAGGTACTCGATCGAGTATGCCTTGGAAATTAGCCTTACGGGCTCCTGTCTCCTGTACTCGACCGAGTATTGGTGGGTACTCGATCGAGTATTGAGTTATACTCAAAACGGGTAGTTTTTGAGTGGGTTAACGTGGACCGATCAGGCGGGACCCGTCCACGTTGGTTACTAAGGATTGTTATATGACTATAGGACCAGGTATTGTCCATAGTTGAGTAAACGAAAGGTTAGCCATATCCAGGTTAGGGTTTGGTTAGAAATAAGGTTGAGGTTGAGTATCCTCGGGACGGTAAATGATCCTAAAACTCGGTTGAGGTTGAGTATCCTCGGGACGGTAAATGATCCTAAAACTCGGTTGAGGTTGAGTATCCTCGGGACGGTAAATGATCCTAAAACTCGGTTGAGGTTGAGTATCCTCGGGACGGTAAATGATCCTAAAACTCGGTGAGGTTGAGTATCCTCAGGATGGTAAACAATCCTAAAACTCGGTGAGGTTGAGCATCCTCAGGACGGTAAACAATCCTAAAACTCGGTTGAGGTTGAGTATCCTCGGGACGGTAAATGATCCCAAAACTCGGTTGGGGTTGAGTATCCCCGGGAGGGTTGACACTCCTGAAACTCGGTAGGATATTATGAAGGTAGAATGTAGCTCTTAAGCTAGGCATTCAGGAATGAAAGGGGAAAGGTTGGGTAAGTACCTTGTCTCTAAAAGACTCTTTTGTGAGAAAATGACCTACGAGTCAAGTATTTTACAAGTATATACGGTATGTATTATCTTGGGGATGGGGGTAACAATGGTTACACCTATAAGTATATGTACCACCCTATTTTTGGGTCTCGTGTCTGAAACATTAGTTATTCCTCATATAGCCTGCTTGTCACTAGTACTTCTATGGAGTACTGACCCCTTCGGGGGCCCTCACATTTTTCAGGTTAAGGCTTGAGACCAAATCCTGCACCTTTGCCCAGGGTGATCATCAATAAGGAAGACGTGGTTCGTGCTTCCATTCCCATTTAAAACAATGTAATTGCTCATGGATATTTGAACAAGGTTTTCAGTCAAACTATTAAAGGGTCTGCGTGCCCGTATTTGCCACGTGTGGCTAAGCATCAAACCTACTATTTCCGCAATTGTTTGATTATGATATTGATGTTGATTGTATGTGTTTACTAATCGGTTTGGCAATAGAATCTATCGGACGCCTTGTATGATTTAATAAGAATGAACTACGTTGTTCTTATTGGATTGTACGGCGGTTGTCTACGTGGCACGGACGCGGTCTGGGGCGTGACAAAGTAGGTCTTCCATTTTGCCTTTCCAAACATGATAATTAGAACCATTCAAATTGATCATCCTACTTGTGTTTGCTTCCATCATTCAAACAAGTCTAACCCAATACAGAAGAACTCGGCTCTGATACCAATTTGATGGAAAAACAGTCCCAAACGGTAACTAATAAAATGCGGAATTAATCTCCGTTTGGCTAAAATTTCCCCAACTTGAATGAACCTTTGAGGATGCAAACAAATAGGGTGTTCTTAATGCAATTAGAACACACACAATATTGCTGCCACACACCAATATAATCAACTAAAACAGTAAGCACACACCACACAAAAACACCGGAATTTTAGCGTGGAAAACCTGTTAACTAGGGAAAAACCACGGGACCATTTTGGCCGCTTAAATCCACTATCATCATCAAAGGAGCAGTACAAAGTCTTCTCTAGATAATACTAGAGGCATACAAAATCATCATATCCTTGGAAGTAAGCACATCAAGGTGTATGGAATCAAATAGAGCCAAGATAAGAAAAATATCACCAGAAAAATAGCTACTGTCCAGACCAACTAAACCCGACCTACGGACCTCAAAACCCGATCTCCACCGTCCAGAATGTTGGCCCAGATGCTGTGAAGCTGATGTCCAAAAATCACGACGATCCAACGGTTCAATCTCCGGGAAACGGAAGTTTTCTGCTGCTGCCTGCTGGAAAAACGGGATGAGCACACTCAGCTCATGTTTTCGACTTATGCTCTCTTTTCTGCTGCTCTCTTTCTGTCCATCGAATGTGTGTTAGTGACTGACCCATATTTTTGATTATTAGCTCCCAAACACACAAAGTCAAAGAAGACTTTTAATGGGCTCAATACTTGGGCTTTCCTCATGGGTCAAAAACAAAGGAAAAACCCAACAGTTGGCAACTTAATATTCTTAGCACTCTAGTTTATAGCATTCTTACTCGCAGCTCTTCTACTGCCTTGTAAGACGAACGGCCGACGAGCCTTAGCGAAAAGTATTGTATTGGGGAGTTATTGACTGATTAATAATACCTAATCTCTTACTTGCTACTTACTGTTTCTCGACCCATTTAACTTGTTAGTTGGGCTAGTTTATTCATACACACTCCACTCGAAACTCTTGGGCTTACGTGTTGAACCCGAGGGTTGAAGGAATAAACCTCAACACTGGCGCCGTCTGTGGGAAACTGAGCTATTAAACCGACCCACAACAAGTTCGATGGCAGGAAGGAAACCCTGGTATTTATAGGAGAGGCACCGATTCGGAGGCCAATGGAAAGGCACCGCGTGGCGAGGAGCGTACCCGGGTGCACGCGCTGCGCGTGAAATGAGAATGTAATGACGATATCCCCTCGGAAAATGTACCGATTCTGCGGCAGCCGTCACCTCGATTCCTGAACCGCCATCAAATGAGACACGTCGCGGAGAGGAACGTCCTCCTTCCCTAAACGCGACAAACACAAGTGCCACGCCATGAGCGTCTTACCATGGGGAGCATTATACTTCTTTATGTCTTGAGCCCGCTCAGAACATCAGAAGTGGGGGACTTGTGTTGGGTTAATGGCCCAAGGAGAAGGCCGGCCCATTTACGCCATCAGTCGGACGAACGTCCAGACAGATCATTAGGCGGATCAAGCTAACGGGCAAACATGGCACAGACGAACGCCGGGTCCAAGACCTAGGCTTACCGACCCCTCCAGACAAGCGTCCATGCATACAATAGTGGATCAGGCCCACAACCAGCGTAGTGACAACAAACGTCTCAGGATCAAACCTCCAGACAATCGTATCGGTGACGAACGTCGCTTCCAGAAAACGTAACATTGGGAGCTAGCCCAATCCATGCGACAAATCATCTAAGGACCAGGATACGAACGGCTCGATACCCTTTACGATATTACCAGGAGCAGTCCACCTCCCCTAACAGGACGAACGTCCCCACTAATTAGGCGGGAAACCCAGATCCTGGCGGGAAGCGCATTTAATGCTGAAGATTTGGTGGTTGGAGCACCAGCCACTCACAGTCCTCCACGTCAGCATAGCCAGCTGCCCATTGGTAGTATAAATAGCAGCATTTATTTCATTGTAAGGGGTTGGCAACTTACTATTCTTAGCACTCTAGTTTATAGCATTCTTACTCGCAGCTCTTCTACTGCCTTGTAAGACGAACGGCCGACGAGCCTTAGCGAAAAGTATTGTATTGGGGAGTTATTGACTGATTAATAATACCTAATCTCTTACTTGATACTTACTGTTTCTTGACCCATTTAACTTGTTAGTTGGGCTAGTTTATTCATACACACTCCACTCGAAACTCTTGGGCTTACGTGTTGAACCCGAGGGTTGAAGGAATAAACCTCAACAGAAATGTTGCAAAATCAGAGGAAGAGAGTAGACAACATAAATGAACAATACTTCTGTACACTTTTTTAAACATTTTTTTATACATTTAGGAGGTGTTTGGAACTGATTATGCTTCTTTTTTAAAAGTAGAAGCAGAACCAGAATCAGTTTTGAGAAGCTTGTGTCCACCAGCTTTTAAAAAAATTGATTCTAAGAGTAAATTAGAGCACGAGAATCACTTCTGCACTTTCATCCAAACATTTCAACTTTTATTTCCATTTCTGCTCTTTGAAGGAGCAGAAGCAGTTTTAACAATCATATCCAAACACCCCTTATCCATGTACACACATAATTTCGGTCTTCTTAAGACCAGCTGTAAGTGCATACCGAGAAAACAAGGTACACAAAAAAAAGGTACCTTGAGAAAACAAGGAGAGTAGTAGAATTCCCCAACATAAATAACCAATGTTTCTTCGGGCAAAGTGAAGTCAGAGGACGAGCTTGCCCCCCTCAGCACTACATATAGTTCCACGTACCGCTAACTAATACTCCCTCCGTCCCACTATGATTGTCCTATTTTACTATTTCGGTCTGTCCCAATAAGATTGTCTCATACCTTATTTGGTAAAGTTTGTGTGATTCTAAATCATTCCTACTTTATTCTTACTTTATCAATTCAATATCAACCACATAAACCCACTTTTATTAATAACCGTGTCATCTTCTCTTGTCCCAAACTTAGGGGGACGGAGGTAGTAGTATAAAATATAAATATGTGTCAATTTAAAATAATCACGTCACAATTATGGGTGGAAAATTGATTTGTTGTTCTCACTTGTTGGTGCTTTGGGAAAAATATCCAAACTGATCTCAAAATGTTCGAGCTTAGTGACACGTTATCATAGTACGTGTGTATATCGAATATAATACTACGTACGAAGTATAATACTTCGTATTAATCAATAATACCATAGTATAATAATGTAGAATTGGTATTCACGTAATCACAGGAAAAGGTGTTTTTTGTGAAATAATGGGAAAGAGGTACTTCAATAGGAACCCTAACAGATATATTTATAATAAAGGAGTTGCCAAAATACAAAGTATTCCTAAATAGATATTAAGCAGATTCCTAAATATATTAGTCTATTACACCCCCTCAAACTGTGCGGGAGATACAACGCGCAAGTTGTCTTTTAAAAAATGAAATTGCTGACTAGAAAGACTCTTAGTAAATATATCTGCTAATTGAAGACTGGTAGGCACATATTTAACTACAAGATCACCATGAGCCACACGTTCACGAACAAAGTGATAATCAATCAGAATATGCTTGCTCCGAGCATGCTGAACAGGATTCGCTGTCAAGTATGAAGCAGAGATGTTGTCGCAGAATAAACGAACTGGTGCGTGGACAGGAAAACCAAGTTCGAATAGGATGGACCGTATATGAAGTGTATCCTGCATTGTGTATGCAATCGCACGATATTCAGCTTCGGTAGAGGATTTAGAGACAGTAGGCTGCTTTTTGGACTTCCAAGAGACAAGGTTGGGCCCAAGAAAAACAGCATAACCGGTCGTGGAACGAGAAGTGTCAGGACATCCAGCCCAATCAGCATCTGAGTAGGCCATAATACAAGTCGCCTTAGGTGTAGGCTGAAGCCACAGACCATGATCAATAGTACCCTGCAAATATCTAAAAATCCGCTTGACAGCAAAAAGGTGAGTGGTACGCGGTGCATGCATAAACTGAGAAACCAAATGCACAGCATAAGTAATATCAGGTCGTGTCAAAGTTAAATACTGTAATGCACCTACCATACTGCGATACTCAGTCGCATCTGTGAGTAACTCGCCATTTGTGAGGGACAAGGAAGTACGAGATGCAAGAGGAGTGCGAACAGATTTGACAGTATGCAGGTGAAATCGTGAGAGAAGGTCAGATACATATTTTTGCTGAGAAAGAAACAGACCTTTACTGCTACGAGTGGCCTGAATGCCGAGAAAATAATGAAGATCACCCAAGTCTTTCATGGCAAAATGACGAGCAATAAGGTGTATAAACTCAGAGATAACAGAGGAAGAATTACCAGTAATGATAATATCATCCACATATAGTAGTAAATAAATAATAGAATTACCCTGCCGATAAATAAAGAGAGAGTTATCTGACTTACTACATAAAAAATTATGAGTAAGTAGAAAACTACTGAACCTATGAAACCATGCCCGGGGAGCCTGCTTAAGGCCATAGATAGCCTTGCGCAGACGACACAAGTGATGAGGATACTGAGGGTGAATAAATCCCCGCGGCTGACGCATATATACCTCTTCCGTAAGATGACCATGAAGAAAAGCATTTTTGACATCAAGTTGACGCATAACCCACCCAAAAGAAATAGCTAAAGTAAGAACAGTACGAACAGTGGTGGGTTTAACAACAGGACTAAATGTCTCAGAAAAATCTACACCGGCCTGCTGATTAAAACCCTGAGCAACTAAGCGTGCCTTATGGCGCTCAATAGATCCATCAGAAAGATATTTTGTCTTGTAAATCCACTTAGATCCAACAATATTCTTAGAATTATCAAACGGTACCAACTCCCAAGTGTGATCAGCAATAAGTGCATTAAATTCCTCAGCCATAGCTTGACGCCATTTTAACTGTTTATTTGCCTCAGAAAAACAAGTTGGGTCTGCTGAAATAACAACTGTGTTTAAAGTGAAAATGGATTTTGGTTTAAAAATTCCTGATTTGGCTCTAGTTTGCATCGGGTGGACATTTTTTGGAGAAGTATGTGGGGAGGCATGGACTGGTTCAGGGAAATGGACATTGGCCGAAGCAGAACTGGACAAAGAAGACTGACTGGGAGTAGAATGGGAGCTAGCAGATGTGGAATGGTTGCTGGTTACTGGCAGTGGGCTACTGAGAGGGGTATGGGCTGATGTGGGGACATGGTCTGGTTGTAAGGAGACGGGAACCGGGCTAGGTGGGGAGGTAAGCGGAGATTGGGTGGGGCTGGCAGTTGCTTGCGGTGAGATGGGTGGCAGCAAACTGGGTTGTTGCTGGGTTGCAGGTGTGGTGATAGCCGGCTGGTCTGGTGGGTTTGATCCTGAGAAGGCAGGCCGAGAGGGGGTAGAGGATGAATTGTCCCAGGTGGGAAAAAATGAGGAAGACTCGGTTGGAGATGAAGATGGTGTGATATGCGTAGTAGAACTTAAAGTGGTGTATGGAAAAAGATTTTCACAAAAACGCACATGATATTGGAATGGATTACTTTACTCTAGGGAATATATACATTCCTTACTTATCTATTACGTATTTTCCTATGGATTTGATCACTCTTTTAATGCCTTATTTTCTCTCCTTATTTATCTCCTTCCTTTCCTTATTCCCAGCTTATGTATTGTATAAATCTGCCTTGCTTCTTGTATTGAGTGAATACTATGGAATAATATGACTGCTTTATTCATTCATTCTATTATGGTATCAGAGCAGGTTCCTCAACTGCTCTGTGAAAATCCCTAGAAACCACTGTAGACATATAGCAAGCCACGACACTTACCATGGCTGGAGACGAAGACACTTCAGAACGGGCCGGCAACAGCGCTATCGACCACAACTCGCCTTATTACCTTCATCCATCTGATTATCCAAGACAAATGCATGTTAATGATGCTTTGTCTGACAAAAACTATACAGATTGGGTGCAGGAAATGGAAAATTTCTTGTTTGCAAAAAACAAGATAGGTTTCATTGATGGTACGATCAAGAAACCGGAGAAAACATCGAAGGATTACATGGCATGGATGAGATGTGATGCTATGATAAAAGGGTGGCTTACCACAGCCATGGAGAAGGATATAAGGAGCAGCGTCAAATACGCAAACACGGCATCAGAAATCTGGTTGGATCTTCGCGAAAGGTTTGGAAAAGAAAGCGCACCAAGAGCATACGAACTGAAGAACCAACTGGCTGCCACTCATCAAGATGGAATCTCTGTTTCCGCTTATTACACAAAGCTCCGGTCACTATGGGATGAAATCCAGTCCGTATTTCCCACACCACAGTGTACTTGCAAAGGGTGCACCTGTGGTATAGGGAAGCGACTACTTGAGCACCAAGAAAAGGAGAAACTTTATGAATTCTTTATGGGACTTGACGTTGAGTTTGCTGTAATTAAGACACAAATTCTTGCCACATCACCCATGCCGGTTTTGGGATCGGCTTATCACCTTGTTGCCGAGGATGAACGTCAAAGGGCCATCACTGGTGACAAAAAACCTCCGATGGAGACAGCAGCTTTTAAGGCTTTTGTACCTTCCAAGCTAGATGGAAACTTCGGGCAACAGAAGAGTAAGTTTAATCAGAAACATATCAAACGAGATACGGAAGCCCAACATTGCACCTTTTGCAACAAGGATGGTCACAGTCGTGATGGGTGTTTCAAGCGCATCGGATATCCGGAATGGTGGCCAGGCAAAGCTAAAACAGACAGAGGCAAACCAAGAGCTGCTTGTATCGAGACAGAAACTAGCCCAATTCCTGGACTCACTATGGATCAATATAAGATATTTTTGGAGCATTTTGGAGAAGGAGCCAAACTTGATGATGAAGGTGTTACACCAGTAGCTAACATGACAGGTAGAATAAATGATGAGGAAGACTGGGTTGTGGATTCAGGGGCAACCGAACACCCGACATATAGAGCCGATATCCTAGTAAATAAAAAAAAAGGTCTACGAGAGACCTGTTATGATTCCTAATGGTGATACCATTCCAGTTGAAGGAAGGGGTGATTACACCTTGCCGGGTGGTACTAAAATTGAAGGGATCCTTCATGTTCCCCAGTTTAACTGCAACCTTTTATCCGTGAGCCGTCTCACCAAAAATCTCCAATGTACAATAACCTTTTTCCCGGATTTTTGTGTTGTGCAGGGACTGCAGTCGAAGAACTTGATTGGTGCGGGTGATTGCCGAAGGGGATTGTATCGAATGAAGATTTTTGAAGATGAAAGAAAAGTTATGTCTGTCACAGTTGAAAGATGGCACAAGAGATTGGGTCATGCCTCTGAAGGAAAACTCAGCAAAGTAGACTTCCTCAAAAATGTTTCTTTTAGCTTCAAAAATAACGTGTGTGATTCTTGTTCCAAGGCCAAACATGTCAGGTCTCCCTTTTCTTTGAGTAGAATAAAAACTAAGGAAAGTTTTGAACTAATACATTGTGACATTTGGGGAAAGTACCGAACACCTTCACTCTCTGGAGCAAATTATTTTTTGAGCATTGTTGATGATTTTAGCAGATCTACTTGGATTTTTTTAATCAAACACAAAAGTGACGCTAGCAGATGTTTGATTGAATTCCATAAAATGATTGAAAATCAATTTGAAAAACGCATTAAAAGGATAAGAAGTGATAATGGTGGTGAGTTCACTTCTAATTTCATGGTTGATTTTTATAATCAACATGGAATCTTACTTGAAACTACATGTTCTCATACACCTCAACAAAATGGGGTGGTAGAACGTAAACACAGACACTTACTTGATACCGCCCGAGCTCTAAGATTTGAAGCAAAATTGCCGAAGAAGTTTTGGGGAGAATGCGTTTTGACGGCAGCCTACATCATCAATCGGTTGCCATCCAAAATTCTCTCAAATAAGACTCCATATGAAATGTTATTCGGCCAAAAACCGGACTATGATCATATGAGGATTTTTGGTTGCTTAACATATTACAGGAGCAATGAAACCAAGGGTGATAAGTTTGAAATGAGGGGGAGACCTGGGGTTTTCTTAGGTTACCCACAGGGAACGAAAGGCTACAAAATATTTGACATGGAAAAGGGGAAAGTCGTTGTTTCAAGAGATACTAAGTTCCATGAAGAGATCTTTCCTTTCTCTATGAGTACAACCGAGGGCAATGGAGGATTGGATGATGTGTTAGAAATTGAACCAAGGCAGTTTGATCAAGAAGAAGAGCACGGAGAACAATCTGGAGAGTTTGGAGGACGACATAGGGGTGAACATGCACCATCTAGCCCACACTCTGGAAACTTGCAGAGTGAAGATGAGCATGAAAGCTCACAAACTGAAATGGAAGCCATTAGCACACGAGGTTCGAGTAGTGACTCTCATGCCAAAACACCAGAAGTTGAGACTACCACTGCTAGACCACAAAGAAATCGCATTGCCCCAAGACGCCTGGATGACTACATTGTACTGCTTCCCCCTTCGGTTGATCACAAACAAACTGCACCAAATCAAGGGCCTTCGACGGTACACTCCATCACTAATTATCTTTCTTATGACAAGTTTTCTGATTCCCACAAAACCTTTTTAGCGGCCATCACTTCCAACGATGAGCCAGTGTGTTTTAAACAAGCTATGCAGGATCCAAAATGGATAGAGGCCATGAAGAAGGAAATACAAGCCCTTGAGGAAAATAAAACGTGGACACTCGAGACACTCCCAAAGGGTAAGCAAGCCATTGATTCCAAATGGGTCTACAAAATAAAATACAAACCAAATGGGGAGATCGAAAGATACAAAGCAAGGCTTGTCGCTAAAGGCTTTACCCAAATCGAAGGAGTGGACTTTCATGATACCTACGCACCCGTTGCTAAGCTTGTGACAGTTAGAACTTTATTGGCCATTGCCATTAAGAAAGACTGGACCATTCATCAACTTGACGTGAACAATGCCTTTCTACATGGCAATTTGGATGAAGAAGTTTATATGAAGGTTCACCAAGGTTTTGCTAAAGAAAATGACACCAGAGTTTGTCGTTTGAGAAAATCTCTTTACGGTCTAAAACAAGCCTCTCGTAATTGGTACAAAAAATTTACCACTGTTCTCCTTAGCCTCGGTTTTAGCCAGTGTAAGTCTGACCATTCACTCTTCACCTACAGAGATGATGGTATCTTCATTGCCACCTTAATTTATGTTGACGACGTTCTAATTGTGGGAAACAATGCGTGCAAAATTCAGGCAGTCAAGCAGTGCTTAGATACGAAGTTTAGTATCAAGGATCTTGGAGTCCTAAAGTACTTACTTGGCATAGAGGTGGCAAGGACCTCTGATGGACTTGTCCTCAGCCAAAGAAAGTTCACACTTGATGTTTTTAAGGACAGTGGCATGCTAGGATCTCGGCTTAGTTCATTCCCTATTGAACAAAATCTGAAACTCAACAAGGATGAGGAACAACCAAAGGTTGATGCCAATCAGTATCGCCGCATGATTGGTCGACTACTTTACCTACAAGTTACAAGACCCGATATAGCTTACTCAGTAAACATTCTTAGCCAGTTTGTTACTGACCCCCGACAACACCATCTGGACGCTCTCAATAGAGTTCTACGTTATCTCAAAGCTACCCCTGGACAAGGAATCATTCTGCCACGCAGAGGTGGGACAAATCTGGTGGCATATTCGGACTCTGACTGGCTTGGTTGTCCCCTGACAAGGCGATCAAGAACAGGCTACTTGTTACTTTTTGGTGGAGCTCCGGTTTCATGGAAAACTAAAAGGCAGTCAGTGGTATCACGATCTTCTGCCGAAGCCGAGTATCGTGCCATAGCTACCACCGTTAATGAAGTCATTTGGTTGCGTTGGTTACTAAAGGAGTTGGGAGTTCAACAACACGAACCAACTACCCTTTTCTGCGACAACCAAGCTGCTTGCCACATTACAAACAACCCTGTTTTCCATGAACGAACTAAGCATGCTGAGATGGACTGCTTCTTCGTCCGTGAGAGAGTTGAGTCAAAGGAAATCCAACCCTTACACATTGATACAAAGCTACAGCTTGCAGATTTGCTCACGAAGGGTTTGGGCGCAGAACGGCTTCGCTTTCTCTTGGACAAGCTGGGCACTTGTAACCTTCATGCTCCAGCTTGAGGGGGAGTATTGGAATGGATTACTTTACTCTAGGGAATATATACATTCCTTACTTATCTATTACGTATTTTCCTATGGATTTGATCACTCTTTTAATGCCTTATTTTCTCTCCTTATTTATCTCCTTCCTTTCCTTATTCCCAGCTTATGTATTGTATAAATCTGCCTTGCTTCTTGTATTGAGTGAATACTATGGAATAATATGACTGCTTTATTCATTCATTCTATTACATGACGGCTGATGTAAACCTTGCCAGTAGTAGGGTCAAAGCAACGATAACCTTTATAACCAGATGCATATCCTAGAAAACACATTGGATGGATTTGGGAGAAAGTTTATTGGAGGATGTGGCAGCAATATTTGGAAAACAAGCACACCCAAAAACACGTAAAAGAGAATAATCAGGAGATTTTTGAAAAAGTTTTTCATAAGGGGAGAGACCAGAAAGTGTTGGAGTGGGTAATCTATTAATAATATATACAGCCGTAAATAACGCATCAACACAGAATTGACTAGGGAGAGATGCCTCAATAAGCATAGTCCTAGTAAGTTCAAGTAGATGACGATGTTTACGCTCAGCTAGTCCATTTTGTTGAGTATGGGGACATGATTTTTGAAAATAAATTCCATGAGAATCAAAAAATTGCTGCATATTAGAATTAACAAATTCACCCCCTCCATCACTTTGAAAGATTTTAATTCGATAGTTAAAAATATTTTCAACTAAAGATTTAAAATTTTTAAAGGAATCAAAAACCTCATTTTTGGTACGTAAGGGGTAAATCCATGTAAAACGAGTAAAATCATCAATAAAGCAGACATAGTATTTAAACCCCAAATTAGACATAACAGGAGACTGCCATACATCCGAATGAATTAATTGCAAAGGAGAAGAAGAAGTGTGAATAGCATCGGAAAAAGGTAATCGTTGGGACTCACCTAACCGACAAGAAATACAATCATGAGAAAAGCTAGAGCTATTACACATATGCGTTTTTGACTACTTAAAATTCGTAAAATATTTTCACCACAGTGTCCTAATCTACTATGCCACACAGGGCCAGTGGTGAGAACTGAAGATAAAGCTAGACTGGATGGTGAATTCAGGCTGAGAGGATAGAGATTTCCATTAGTTGTTGCCTGAAGAAGAACCGCCCCCGAAATTTTGTCCTTAACAAAAAAAGAATTTTTATCAAAAATAGCAACACAGTTGTTATCAGCGCAGAATTTTTGAATTGAAATTAAATTGAATTTAATATTCGGGACATGATAAACAGATTTCAAAAGTAGCGGGCGGCCAGATAAATTTAAAGAAATATCACCAACACTTTTGATAGAGAGTTGATCACCATTAGCAACACTAATTATAGTTGGACCAGAATAAGGAGATTTATTTGTCAAAATACCTTCAGAGGAGGTCATATGAGCAGAGGCACCAGTGTCTGAATACCACAGAGCTTCATTAGCCTGACCGGTGAGCAGAACGGGTGCCGAATGACCTGCAGAAAAACAGATTTGACAGACAACAGGTGGGGGAATTGCCCCAAGAATTCTCTCAGCAGATGAAAAGCCTGCAGATTTAACATTAGTACCACAAAATGATATAATATTAGTATTTAAAGTGGACAAAACAGACTTACTCATAGCACCTGCAGTTGGAAATCTCAATTGTTGCTGGACACCGTATGGTTGGCCGAGCCCCTGCTGATGTCCATGTGGCACACCGGGCTGTTGTCCAGGCTGCTATCCATGCGGCTGACTCGGCTGCTGTCCCTGTTGTGGACCCGGCTGCTGATCGTACTGGTGGTAACCTCGTCCTCGACCGCGGCCAGCTCTACCGCGACCACCCCTGCCGCGGCCACCCCGGCCTCCGCGTGGTGCAATGTCTCTTTCTTGTGCTCCAAAGGCGTGATAAGCAGGTGGAGTGTTTTGTTGACGAAGATAAAGAACCCGTTGCTCAGCCTCCAAAAGACTTCGGTGAAGAATGTTTGGCGGAAAATTGTCCGGAAATAGGGAAATAGTTCCCAAAGTTGATTCATATTCTGGTCCAACTCCCATTAGAGTGGTTTGAAGGACTTCTTTATTGGACACAGGGGAGTTGAGGGAAGCCAGTTCACCAACTAAGACATGTATTTCCCTTAAATAATTTTCCATGGACTAATTTTCCTTCTTTTTCATGTTAGATAATTGACGCCTAAGGGTCATAGACCTAGCCAGACTAGCAGAACGAAAACGATTTTGCAATCGTTCCCAGATCTCAAAGGAGTGTTTAAGTTCATGTACATCAATTAATACATCACGAGTAAGAGTAGCAAAAATCCAAGAGCAAATTGTTTGATCAACTCGTAACCAATGAGAATAGTCAGTATTAATGATTTGGTGATTGTTGAAATCAACCGTGTACATGGAAGGTACCTGAATGGACCCTTCTAAGAAGCCAAACACACCTTGAGAGACAAGGAAAGATTCAAACTGAGTGCGCCATGTGATGTAGTCCTCCACCGCTTTAAGCTTAATTGTGACAATTTGAGTAACATTGTTGGCCGGAGTAATAGATTGTGCAACCGTAGCCATGTGTGACTGGAACAGGGAATTATCAGGTGGCCGAGAGAGGCCTGGTGCTCCAGAAAAAGTGGACCCATAATACCCCGGAGTTGACTGTATTGAAGCAGGGGGTGGGGTTGAGAAGAATCTGCATGGGATGTTAGGCAGAACTGGGGTTTGCCATGGAAAAGTGGAGGGAATGGCATGAAACAGTGAATAATGCCCTGGGGTCTCGGTCGTGATCGAAGAAGACAGGGGGTGCACGACCGATGCTTCTGGTTGAGATAATTGTTGCGGCTCAGTCATGTTGACGGCGGCGCTGGTGATAACGACGGCCGCGTCGGTAAAGGTGGCAGATACCGGCGCCGACGTTGAGGACGAAGAAGAAGCAGTAGCGCCCGCCATGGAAGAGGAGGAGATGGCGGCGGAAGAAGCTGCTGCGGAACTCATGACCGAAAAACAATTAAGGGTTTTGAGAGAAGAATTTTTAATTTTTAGGCTCTCTGATACCATGTGAAATAATGGGAAAGGGGTACTCCAATAGGAGCCCTAACAGATATATTTATAATAGAGGAGTTGCCAAAATACAAAGTATTCCTAAATAGATATTAAGCATATTCCTAAATATATTAGTCTATTATTTTTATGTCAATTTGTACTAACAGAAGGTTCTGGGGTTACATTAACTTAAAAATATTAAAACACAGATAGTAAGATGAGTGAATTATGATCGAGGCCAGGTAAATAAATCAATTAACATTAAAATTGATTTTACTCATTTTCATTTAATGAAAAGCTAGCTGGTCTAGAGCAGATCTAATCTATTCTAAAATCTAAAATATTATAAACATGAATGAAGGTTAGGCTATTTTTGGTATATAAAATGTGTTGGTGTAACCCAAGGTAACATGCTCTAGTACATTATGCTCCCATCATTGTGCATTGTTTTTTATTCTTGTCTTCGTTCATGACTCCCGTTAAAATCCAGTTCATTTTCCGTCTATTCCTTCAGTGTATTTGGCCATCTTTTTCGTAAAAGCTTAAAAGTTACAAAGTACGTAAAAATGAATAATTGGATGAGAGTGGGGTAGGCCGAGCTCACTTTAAGTTAAAGGATGGAGGGCTGGTTTGCAACAGCTTTAAAAAAAGAACTTCTCAGTTTTTGGCTTTAAAAAGCACTTATTTACCAAACACTACCAATTTTTTACTTTTCTCGGCTTTCGTGTCAAAAGTGGTTTTCCCCTTTTTATACACCAAAAGCACTTATTTTACCAAACACTACCAACTTTTACTTTTCAAAATCACTTTTTTCTCAAACACTATCAACTTTTACAACTAATCATCTTTTCCAAATCACCCCAAAAGTACTTTTTTTAAGCAGAAGTTGTTGCAAACAGTCCAGGAATATAGTCAGCAATTCAACTCAGCTAGAAGGAAGGTAGGAAGCTACTGTTGTCTCATAGGGAGTACTGGAGTAGTATAATGATACTACGTACGGAGTATAATTTTAAAAGATACTCTATACGGACTTGCGGAGTATATACTCCCTTCGTCCCATTTATATTGGGACGCAAGGGAGCGGCACGCATATTAAGATAGTTTCAAAAAGTAGGAGATTGGGTTCATGCCTGACTTTTTTTAAAAAGCCATCTAGTACGTACTAGTGCCCTGCCCCACTTTCAGTCCAATTATTCAGATCAATAAAGTCATGTACTCCACTGTTACAAACCATTTCACATTATTAAAAGCTGAAAGTAGTAAAACTAGTAATGCCATTCACTCACCCGCCATACTTTACCGCCAGAATCTGAAAATTTAGCTAAAATTTTCATTTTTAACAGTTCAAAATTTGAATTACCCCCAATAGTTAAAAACAGTCCCACACTTGCATACATACGCTGGCCCTTATAAATAGGGTCTCGGCCATTAAAGGCTTACAACAACCTGCCAGAAGGTTGAAGTCATACACATTAAATATACAAAATGGATTGTACTGCACTAGTTACATTCCGAAGAAAGAAAAACTTGTCAGATGTTGAAAGGGAGTGCATTGTAGATCTCGTCCGAGAAAAAAAGCATCAGCTAGGGGGGACATTGCAAAAAGGCTCCATCAGTGAGGTAGCAGCTGCATTTCATGTAAACAGAAAAACAGTCAGTAGAATATGGGCACTGGCAAGCAAGCAAATGCAGCAACATACACATATTAATGTGAAATCTAAAATGCCAGGAAAAAGAGGAAGGAAAAAGAAAGAAATAGATGACACTGCAGTAAGTCAGATTCCTCTCCAACAGAGAACCAACATAAGAAGACTTGCAAGAGCTTTAGAAATGAGCAAGTCAACACTTCATAGGGCTGTACAAAGAGGCGAACTAAGAAGTCACAGCAGTGCAATTAAGCCGTTTTTAACTGAAGAGAACAGAAAGAAAAGACTCATGTTTGTGCTTTCTCAATTGAAGCCTACTCAACCAATGCATGATCCTAAGTTTATTGATCATCACAACTATGTTCACATCGATGAAAAATGGTTCTTTTTGACAAAAACAAGTCAAAAGTACTATCCGACCAGAGAAGAAATGGACCCACACAGAACATGCAAGTCTAAAAGTTTCATAACCAAGGTTATGTTCATGGTTGCTGTTTCAAGGCCAATATTTAGTCCAAATGGTGAAGTGTTATTTGATGGTAAGATTGGGATGTTTCCATTCACAACAACTGAACCAGCAAAAAGAAGAAGCAAATATAGGGCAAAAGGAACGCTAGAGACAAAAGCAGTGACTTCCGTCAACAAACAAGTCACAAAAGAGTATCTACTAAACAAGATACTACCGGCTATCAAGGAAAAGTGGCCCCAAAATGCAAGTAAGACTATTTTCATTCAACAAGATAACATACCACCCCATATTAAACCCTCTGACCCAGAATTTGTGGGGGCTGCTACAAGAGACGGGTGGGACATTCGTCTCATATACCAACCCTCTAACAGCCCGGATCTAAACATTCTAGATTTAGGATTTTTCAGATCCATTCAGTCTCTACAACAAGAATTCAGACAGAAAACAGTTGATGATCTCGTTCAAGCTGTGAATGATGCATTCAATAACCTAGAACCAGACAAGTTGAATGGTGTGTGGATCACTTAGCAATATTGCATGATTGAGATTATGAAGTTTAGAGGATGTAACACGTACAAGTTACCACACATTGGGAAATCAAAGCAAAAGAAACAAGGGG
Source organism: Cuscuta epithymum (assembly GCA_945859915.1). Lineage (NCBI taxonomy): Eukaryota > Viridiplantae > Streptophyta > Magnoliopsida > Solanales > Convolvulaceae > Cuscuta > Cuscuta epithymum. The sequence continues at coordinate 5,804,303 of CAMAPF010000011.1, read as the reverse complement.
AATTGGTGCAAGAAGCTACAGTTAGTCACCAACTCATTGAGGAAGTTAGAAACTACCTCAATGAAGTTATGATCAGTACAGATCATTAGTAGGCAGTAAGGTGCAAGCTAGCTATAGGCACATAAGAAGTATTCAGGCAGGTCATGTTTGAGCATAAACAACCTACCGTTTTTATTTCTTGAGGTTGTTTAATCTTAAACATCTAACTTTTGCTTATTGCATTTTGTAGAAGTTTTTGTGTACAATATGTCTACTCAAATGCAAGAGAAGGAGTAGCAAGAAATTTAAGATTTGTGTATGAATGTCTACTATTCGAAGCATGATTAAAATTTTAGATAATTTCATATTATTACAGAATTTCATACTATGTCAAAGCATGATGCAAACAGATGATAATTTCAGTTTATGTTAACCATGATGCAAACAGAAGATAATTTCAGATTTCTCAAAGCATGCTTTAATTGAAATTCTCAGGACTATTCTTCCCTAACCAAAAAATTACCTTTACTCTGGATCCGGTTTTGGGTGGTACTTCTCCCAGTCAGGTAATATGTACCTGACGATAAAATCGTCCATAAACTTCTGCGATTGAGCGCTCATTATGGGAGGCTCGAACTTCAGCGTTTCACGGTTCCGAATGGGAGGAACGAACACTGCCTTCGGAGCTTCAACTTCGACAATTGATGAAGAATCTTCATAGGAATTGACATCAGGCTCTTCGGTATCAGGCACAAAATCAACCATATCTTCACTATCTTCAACAACCAGGCCTTCCAAGTCCAGAGGTTTGGAGGAATCACAACTCATTTTTGGGTGGTACTTCTCCCAGCCAGGTAATATGTACCTGACGATAAAATCTTCCATAAACTTCTGCGATTGAGCGCTCATTATGGGAGGCTCGAACTTCAGCGTTTCACGGTTTCGAATGGGAGGAACGAACACTGCCTTCGGAGCTTCAACTTCGACAATTGATGAAGAATCTTCATAGGAATTGACATCAGGCTCTTCGGTATCAGGCACAAAATCAACCCTATCTTCACTATCTTTAACAATCAGGCCTTCCATGTCCAGAGGTTTGGAGGAATCACAACTCATTTTTGGAGGAATCACAGATTTGGCAGATTTATGGAGATTTGGGGAGATGTCGATGGTCCTGGAAGTTTTTGAAGATGTGGAAGGTTGGTTATGGGGAGATGCAGATGGTGGATGGAGGAGGTATTGCTGGTCGGTTTGGGGAGATGAGGGAGATGTCGAGAAGGTGGGTTATGGAAGAGAGAGAGTTGGCTGGGTTTTGCAGGCTGGTTTGTCAGAATAGATACAGATAAGGACGGTTTTAAGTAATTTTGAAATAAAAACAGGGACAATTTTGTCATTACATTTATTTTACCTTTCCTAAAATAGAATGGGACAATATAAACGGGACACCCATAAATGGTAAAATGGGACAAAATAAACGGGACAGAGGGAGTATAAGATAAGAAATTTGATATTAGATCTCTCACTAACATTGAGACAAGAAAATCACATGGTGATTAAGAAAAATTGATTTATGTGATTGACATTGAATTGCTAAAGTAAGAATAAAATAAGAATGATTTAGAAATACACAAATTTTTCCAAATTTAATACTCCCTCCGTATTTAAAAGTTCTATACACTTTCCTTTTTTGGGATGTATTTAAAAGTTCCCTACAATTTCTTTTTTGGTAAGTTTTTCTTTAAAAATACTCAATTACCCTTACTTTTTCTACTTTTTTTATCCTTTCTTTTCTACTATTTCACCTTCTCTCCTACTTTTTCTATATTCATTACACTTATTATTCTCCCTTAAATCTTGTGCTAAAACCAAACGTAACCATCTTTTAAAAACGGAGGGAGTATGAGACAATCTTATTGGACGAAATAAAAAAGAAATATGAGACAATATAATCTTACGAAACGGATGGAGTAATAATATAGTGACTTCACGTTGTTCAATTCATCTTAGAGTTTTAAATTTATTTTTTCTAATATAATAGTTTCATTTAATTTTGTTTGTTTTGGAATTTTAAATTCATTTTTTGTGGTGCCCTTCATTGTGGTTTGAGCTATTTCATTCTAAAATCCCAATTGAAAGAGTTGTAGTCTACGTCTGAGTTGAAGGAGCTTTGTTTAAAACGCCAAATAGAAACGATTTCTTTTTCTTAAAAAAACGACTTCTTTTACTACTCCGTATTACTCCCTCCCTTCTCCATTAGTTGTCTCTATGGGGTTTGGCACAAGTATTAAGAGGAAAATAATAGGGGTAGTGTAAAAGGTGTAGTGGTTGTGTTTAGAAGAAAAAGTATGAAAGAGGATGAAAAAGTAGGAAAGAGAATGAGGGTAAATGAGTATATTAATTGAAAAAACTTTCTAAAAATGGAAAGGGAGACAACCATTAGAGAACAACCCAAAATGGAATGAGGGACAAATATTAGAGAACGGAGGGAGTATTTTTTAGTTTTATTATTAGTAGTATTAATATTATTACTTGTAACTTTCATGCGCGCGTGAAATGAATTGTGTAATAGTAAGAAAAAATAAGGTTGGAGTTATTTTTCTCGCTGTATTGACTGAAGTTACTGTAGATGACAATTTTAGCTATTTTTACATATCAAGTGTATGTTTTTCTTTATTTTATTAATAAAATATATTTTAGAAATAATTTTTTTAGATTAGCAGAATCAGCCAATGCAGACACTTCAGTCAGAACTTCATAAATTTCAGCAGAATCAGCCGATTTTCGTGTTACCAAACAGGCTCTTAGTTAGTCATTGATCAATAATAAAGATTTTAGGACAATCCTAGAGTGTGTAAAAGGATTAAAACAACCCGAGTAATGCATCATGTTACATTGTTTTTATCATTACCCCTGATCTCCATGTTTCTCAATAAAAAAAACATTGGGCATTTTATTCAATTGCGCAACGCGCATGTTGAAAACTAGTACTATAATGGGTTTAGAGGAATATGCAAAAAAAAAAAAGAAAAAAAAAAAGAAAAGCTAGCTGGTCATGGTAATATGGTAATATTGTGATACTTCTAATTTAATTTCTTCTCTTCAATATACTTCATTGTGAAATTTAACTTCGAATTCATTATTTCTGACTTGTTAATGATTAAATGCATTACTTAACAGTTCTTACTATTAACCCATCTAAATAAGTGTTCTAGATTGATCTAATAGTAGCGATGAATCTTCGATGAAATCAATCAATGAATGATAGCTACAACGTACACATGCGATTACAGATGTTCAACATGCCTATTAATCGCTTTTAGGATGTTTTCTTTTGGACTGTTTTCATTCCCAGATCAGACCAGATCAAACCAGACCAGACCAGACTTGACTTCCGTAGTTATAAAATACACAGAGACCAGCCCAGTTCAGACCAGACCAGACCAAACCAGATCAGACCAGACCAGCAAATTTCAGTCCAAAAGAAAACATCCGTATACTACTAACATGCATTAAGAGTGTTTAATTTAGCTCCTTATAGGAGTCTAAACACACAAGATTATAACTCAAGAGAAGTAGGTAAAGAAGGAGAACTGATCACAACTGACACAATCATATACGTAGTATATTAGCAAAACCTAGATTGTTTAATTTAGCTCCTTATCGGAGTCTAAACACACAAGATTTATAAGATAGAATATTTATCTAACTAAGCTTTATGATCAGGAATAGTGAGTCTCTCAAATGGGGAAGACAGATGGTGAATTTGTAGGAGAAATCAGACTGTAGAGTTTAACACCCGATCGAGTATACAAGAGTCTTCTCAATCATTTCACCGTTTCTGACCATTTTACCATAAATTGAGTCTGCTTTGAAACACATCATATCTTTATTGGAGTCATTAATCTTTTTATAGTCAATCAAACGAATTCATTCAAGTGCATGGTGAGTTATGGGAACAATGTATCATGCATGTATGTTCCCAAAACACCCTTTGAGGGCATCCAACAGTTTTTTGAGGATTTTTAATCGAAGATATTCACAATGAGACTTAGGTCTGTTGGTGGAAATTCGGCCGGATAAACCTGCAAAAAGGCTTTAAAAATAATATAACTTGAGTCGCGTAAACGCTGTCATCAAGAAAGGACATCAATTATTGAGCTATTATTGAGCTATAGGCGGTGATAACGTGTTTTAGGAGAAGTGTGTATACATTGTACACATACTTCATGAAAATAGGGAGAAATTGAAGACTTACAGCAATGGACACATGAGCTTCTTAACTCAGAGCCCATTTGGTAGCACCAAAATCGGCTGTTTTGGCTGATTCTGCTGAAATTTATGAAGTTTTGGCTGAAGTGGCTGCATTGGCTGATTCTGCTGATTTAAGAAAAAATTATTTTTAAAATATATTTTATTAATAAAATAAAGAAAAAATTATATTTAAAAATAGCTAAAATAGTCATCTACAGTAACTTCAGTCAACACAGCCAGAAAAGTAACTCCAACCTTACTTTTTCTGCTTATTACACAATTCAGCGCACACAAGCAAAAATTACGAGTTTTGTGGAAAAACTGGTTGATAAGCCTGATAAGCCGAAAAGCAGTGTTTCCAAACGGCCTCTCAATGTACATAACACTCGATGTACTCCGTATATTTTATCTATGATGAAATTAAATCAAACTATGAGCTCATTTGGTCCCACTAAAATTGACTAAATCGGTAGATTCTGCTGAAATTTATGAAGTTTTAAATGAAGTGGATGGATTGATTGATTCTTCTGATTTGTGGATATATAGCTAAAATAAAGATAGTAAAACCTTAATATCAGTTGATTTTAAAATAAAGACATAATTCTGCTGATTTGTGGATATATGTATATAATAAAATAAAGAAAAAATTACATGAAAAATAGCTAAAATGGTCTTCTATAATAAATTCAGCCAATACAGCGAGAAAAGTAACACTAACTTTACTTTTTCTTATTATTAAACAACTCAACGCGTGAAATTAAAAGTTATGTGTTTGTTGAAAAAGTTGGTTGATTAAAATGATAAGCCGAAAAACGGTTCACCAAACGGCTGTTACATAATTTCCATCACGTGCTATAGAAGGTATAACTTAACTACAGACTTTTATTGGGCACTGGCGCCTCGGGTTGTTTTGTCTCCCTCTCTGTGGGAGGTTGTTTTGGTGGCCCGGTAAACTTCGTTTGGTCTGCGTAGAAAATGGTAGAGTTTGTCCTCCTCCAGAACCACCTTCGTGTCAGGAAGAGTTTTTTGAAAAGATTTTATTTGTCTTTTAGTAGTATTTATTTTTATTTTTATTTTACTTCAAGTAGGTTCGGTTTGGATGTTTGAATTTTTGAAAACTCTTGATCAGTAGCATTTCAGTTCTGATTGTTTTATGTTTAAATTTACCCGTTTCGTGTTTAGCGAATCAACTTGTTTTGTATGAATTTACTAATTTTATGTTGTTCCTATGGTTTACGATCGGCTCTGTCATAACTGGCTGAAGGTTGTCTTGTACTACCTCCGTTCTTTTTTAGTTGCAACATCGTTGAATGTTGCACTATTCACATACTTTTCTTTGACTACATTTTATTTATTAATGCATTATACATTAAATTTTCAAAAAATATTATTAAATGCCACTCATTTTAAATTTTCATAATTTGAATTTTTAAAACTTTTTCTAATAGGGAATGAAAGATAGCAAATGATCAAACTTGTGTGTTGGCAAATGTGAAAAGTTGATGTTGCAATTAAAAGAAAGGGAAAGCTCCCGAAATAGGACTAAAACAGTTTGAAAATTCCATAATAGGATTGTCATGTTTTTATTCCCAAAATAGGAGTATTTACTGTCAAGTTTGGAATATACTGTCATGTTTGAAGTCTGGTACTGCCAAAACATGACATCAATTAGTCCTATTTTGGAATAAAAACATGACATTCCTATTTTGAAATTTTCAAACCTTTTTATTCTTATTTGGGGTAATATTTCTAAAAGAGAACTAAAAGGAAGTACAATTTCTTGATATTAATATAAAAAATAGCTCTTTTTATACTCCGTATTAAAAAACTATACTTGTACACTGGGAAATGTGAAAATTTGATCGAGTATGTAGATTTGTGAAAACATGTGATCATATTCAATGGGAAATGTGATTCTAGGAGCCAAACATCTGGTCAAGAAGAACCACCACCGCCATGGCGACGGGAGGATCTATTTCCGGCTGTACAATCAAACGAAACACGTCTCTGCCAAAACACACCCCACCCACCGCGGCCTCCTTTAGCTTGATCTCCGCCACCCTCAGCCGCGTGTGGTCGTAGACGGCGCAGGTCCGGTCAGTGTATGACCCTTCAATCGAGTACGTCTTTCCACTCTTGGACCTTTTTACCCCATCTCCGCCGCCGCAGAGTGAGGTCACGTGCGCTAGGGACTTCGAATTCAGGAGGTTCGCGCGCTTTCTCACACAATACAGCGGATGATCCACCGTCTCGCCGTCGTACACCACCCAGCTGACCGATATGCCCAGTTTCTGCAATAATTCAATCGATTTTCCGTCAAATAAACAAATCAAGCTCTCAAAATTTCGATGCAATTCGGCGGATAATCGCAATTAGGTATTGTTATAAGAAAACAACAGAACATTATTAAACAATCGATAGTCAATACCTTACGGCGAATTGTAAGGAGAGAGTTTCCGGAGGAATCCATGAGAACGATCTCCGCTCGATTGGTGGAGTGGTAGTAGTTATCGACGCGAAATGCGAGGTTGCCTTTGTCGTCGAACACCGTAAAACCGTCGCAGTTGAAAAGCAGCGACTTCTTCCACACGGTGAGCACCGTGGGCGACGGCGGCGGAAGACAGAGGCAGGGTTTGAGAATCCCCGCCGCGTCGGTGAGGGAAGCTGCATTTGGGTGGATTTTTGCCATCAAACACCGGAAGTGATGAGGAAGGGGAAGAGCAGATAGATTTGGTTTTCACTTTTCAGACGAGTGTCGGACAGGTAGTTGTCTGTGCGGTGTTAGCTGAGTTTGCCAATTCGCCTTTCAACTGTTGAAGTAGCAGAATAAAAGTTGGATGTCCATATAGGCATATATAGAAGTGCTTCAAGTGTTATCAAAACTTCAAATTCTGGAAGTTATAGACCGATTTTGTTGAAATTTTATAGGTGATTCTGTTGAAATTTATGAAATTCTGACTGAAGTGACTAGATTGGCTAATGTTGTTGATTTAAGAAAAAATTAGATTAAAACATATTTTATTAATAAGGATGCTTTTACTTGGACTGAAATTTTCAAGTCTGGTCTAGTCTATTTTGATACATGTCTGATCACTGTGTACTTCATCCATCCCAAATTGATGGTCTTATACTTTTTGGATTCAAATATTAAGAAAGTGAGATAGAATGACTCATAGAATCTTGCATTGTTGTATTGTTCATTCATTTACTTCTACTGTTCATAAAAAATGAGTAGTATAAATGGTAATTTACTTTAATTTCTTACAAACTAGGAAATGCATGAACATCATTTTGGGACAGAGGGATTGTTTTATAACTATCCAAATCTGGTTTGTTCTGGTCTAGTCTAATCTGGTCTAGTCTGGTATGAGATTAAAAATAGTCCAAGTAAAAACATCCTAAAATAATATATATATATATATATGTGTGTGTGTGTGTGTGTGTGTGTGTGTGTGTGTGTTTTGGTTCAAATAAGAACACGATCTTATGAGAGAAATGAGAACGAAAATTGTGCATTACGTGAAATTGAAATGTGCACTAGGTGAAGCTGAAATGTGCAGAATAAAAAGTACGATGTGATGTTATTTTTGTACTTTTTTTCGCACATATCAGTTTCATCTAATGCACACTTGAGTTTAAATTTTTATTTTGCACATTTCAATATCATTTAATGCACATTTCAGTTTCACCAAATGCATAATTTGGTTCCACATAATACAATCCAACGGTCCAGATTCGTTCTCATTTTTCTCTTAAGATCTGTTCTTACCGGAACCGCTTCCTGTATATATATATATATATATATATATATATATATATATATATATATATATATATGAAAAACTGCTAAAATGATTCTCTAAAGTAAATTCATCATATCCAGCCACAAAAGTAACTTCAATCTTACTTTGTCTTATTATTACAAAATTCAGCGTGCGAAATTAAAAGTTACGTGCTTGGTGAAAAAATTGTTGATAAGTTTAATAAGCTGAAAAAGAGGATAAGGAAAGAGGCTCATATATAGTCATACGCCCATACGTAGGATTAACAAAAAATAACAGTAACAAAAAGAAATTAATGCATAAAAATAAGAATAATTTTGAATTTTTTTTACAAAAAAACTTATTAAGATTACTTTTAAATCTTTGTCAAAATGGCGAGTGTATAGTGACGACTTGCACTACAACCCTGCCGGTGACTAGGGATGTAAAAAAAAACCGACCCGCAGTGACCCGCCCTGGCCCGAGACATTTGGGGTGGGTCTGCCCCGGCCCGCCTATACAATGGGGCGGGTCCGGGTATTAGTATTGACCTGTGCCGCCCCGACCCGACCCGTTCAATACATAAGCATACATATATTTTCTTAAATTATACTACAAATATACTTCAACATACATATGTATATATGGGTGACCCCTCACTCCCTCTCAAATTACTATCCTCCGTGCCCAACCTCTGCATTCCCAAACCAGCCTCTACACCTCCAACACCAACCACGAGGGCCACGTACACATAACCTCTAAAGTATATGAAATTTAACTTTGTGTGGTAAAATAATGTCTATTTTGAATAATTAACCGTCCGAATTTTTAAAATTTTACTCAAAAAGTCAAATTGAGAATTTAAATTGTGGGACATAGTCAGTATTTACCATTCGAATTCCTGTAGGTAGTGGCCAATCACAAAAACATTAAATATGAATATCAATTTACCAATATGATTATCTTTCTGCTGTTGCCGACATTGAACATTCAAATATTTGCATATATCAAATACATGATTTCGTAGTATAAGTTTTCAAATATCAAACATTGAAAAATAAGCGTTTAGGTGTGTAGCCGGTAATTGAGCCCGAAAAATGTCTCAAGAATGTCAAAATTTTATTGTATGTTGTATCAAAAAGTAGATTGCTTTTAAACAATATATGAAGTGAATGTTTCATATATAGCTGAGATGGATGATGGTTTAAATGAGACCTATAGAATTTTGAGAAAAGGTGCAAATAGGCCCATGTACTAACAAAAAAAGGTCAAATTAGCCCTTATTTAAGAGGCTCTGTCCGGCCGTCGCCATTTGGGGTGGTTCCCGGTGAAATTTTTTGATAAAATTTTTTGAGCATCTTATTCATCAAGTCTAGTTTACTTATACCAAATTTCAGCTAAAACTTCAATCGGGAAGGCATTCAAATGAATTCTTGAAGATAACTTCGCAGTTAAAAGTGCAGTTATTTTCAAGAATTCTTTTGAATGCCTTCCCGATTGAAGTTTTAGCTGAAATTTGGTATGAGTAAACTAGACTTGATGAATAAGATGATCAAAAAATTTCATCAAAAAATTTCACCGGGAACCACCCCAAATGACGACGGCCGGACAGAACCTCCTAAATAAGGGCTTATTTGACCTTTTTTGGTTAGTACATGGGCCTATTTGCACCTTTTCCCTAGAATTTTTTATTTGTACATGTCATACATTATAATCTTCACGTAATTACTAATTAATGAGTGAATAATACATATTTTTAAAATTTGGAAATACAGTGCATCTAATTTTGTAAATTTGAAATGTAGAAGATGTTGTTTTCCAAGTCATAACATTTTATTTATAATGAGTTATGAGAGACAATTTATGAAAAAAGCTAGAAATACAAACATACTTACAAAAAATGTGACTATTGTAATTACCTATGATGTAAAGTGATGTGTTAACTTATGTGATGCTGCCACGTAACTCTTTTGTAGGAGTTTTTGTATGAGTGTAACTACATACTCCCTCCGTCCCAATATAAAGAACACATTATCGTTTTCAAACATTTTTAGAAGGAACACTATTTGGACACTGTTTGGCACTGTTTGACACTGTTTGGACACTGTTTGGACAATATAAACACGGGGAAAATAAATAAAATGCCCTCAACTTTGGGTAAGTGTGATCCCCACATCCTAATACTTACCTATGTTAATTGAGTACCTCCTACTTCATTTAATTGTGCGATTAGCACCCTATTTCTGAAATAAACTTTCCTGACTACTAGACCCAGGTGGCAAAATGTGTCATGATTGGCAAAGTACCCAAATTAAAAACTGAATTCTCACAGTACCCTCTTGGGAAAGAACTCTCCCTATTTTCACATATACGAATGTGTTCTTATGCTTGCCTCTTCCACTGGTTAGGAAAACACTATATCAGCACCGCAGCCATAAATGAGGAAACGATGTTATAGCTCAGTGCGATAATACATGAATAAGGGAAATGCTTCAACACTTTAGCTTAGGGCGACGATGTTTCATTCAGTGCAACCAAGACCACCAGCAAATGCTTCGACACTGTCGGCAAATACAGCACCTTGAGCTTTATTTTTAGGAAAGTTCTAAAATTAGGGAGAGGATGATTAAGATATTCGAGTGCTTTAAACACTATTCGAGGATTTTCAGTCATCGTCTTCTCTACTCTAAAATGCCTATCTTCAGGAAAGAAGGTTTCAAAATTTCAGTAGACTTTCTCAAATCAGAAGCGTACTTTTACAGTCTTCAAATGAGAAATACGTACATATATAACTTACGTGAGAAAAAAATGCCAACTAGATGTTTCCTTTGCCACTTAATATCACACGGGGTACTATTATCTCCACTTCGGCCGTTCGGCGTAGTAGGGGTATTTTTTTAACCATGATAAGTATGGGGTGGAACTGTTCTCTTCACCTGATCTGAATGTTTCTGATCTGAATTTTTTAAATTTCTGGTCTGATCTGAATGTTTCTGATCTGATCTGATCTGATCTGAATCTTTCTGATCTGGTCTGATATGATCTGAATGTCCCTGATCTGATCTGAATGTTCCTGATCTGATCTGAATGTTCCTGATCTGATCTGAATGTTCCTAATCTGATCTGAATGTTCCTGATCTAATCTGAATGTTTCTGATCTAATCTGAATCCTTCTGATCTGAATCCTTCTGATCTGGTCTGATTTAAATATTTCTAAAATTATAATTATAATTTTAATTTTTATTATAATAATTAGAAATGTAATTACACATATATAATTTAAATATAATTATAATTATAATCATAATTATAAAAAAATTATAATTATAATTATAATAATTATAATAGGTATAATTATTATTATATGTATTACACTAGTTATAAATATAGCTATAATTAGAGGAAGCGGTCTAGCTCAGCTGGTCGCCGACTCACTCTCCCTTATGGGAGGTCTCGGATTCGAAACTCAATGGGGTGAGTTTCAACCTAGTTTACTTCAGCCCCCCCCCCCCCAGACGTCTCCTAGTTTACTTCAGCCCCCCCCCCCCAGACGTCTCCTAGAGTAAACACTCCGTGTAATATAATAATAACAAACAAAATACTAATAACAATAACAACAACCATAATAGTAATAAGAATAATAATAATCATGATAATAATAAATATCATAATAATAATAATAATAATAGTAATCATAGTAATAATGATGTTGATGATGATAATAATAATAATAATAATAATATCAATAATAATAGTAATTATAATAATAATTACAATAACAACAACAACAACAACAACAACAACAATAATAATAATATCAATAATAATAGTAATTATAATAATAATTACAATAACAACAAGAATAATAATAAATTAATAATAATAATAAATTAATAATAATAATAATAGTAATAATAATAGTAATAATAATAATAGTAATAATAATAATAATAATTATAATAATAATTATAATTATTATTAATATTATTATAATTATTAGGTGAAATTCATAAGAATAATCCCTACTTTTAGGGATTCTACAATAATAATCCATACTCACATTGTCCACAAAATTAATCCAAACTAGCAAATGTGTTCATAAGAATAAATTGGGGTGAATTCAAATTAATGTCATTTTAATACTCACAACCCTCATTCCCACTTTTCTTCCCCCGAATCGTCTTTTCGGGACAAATTCAAACTAAAACTTGTTTAATATCAACATCATTTCCGCCATATGAGGTTCTATTTAGGTTGAAACATCAAAGTGTGAATCGAAACGGAAAGTGGTGAACAGAAAAGTGGAGGTAGGGTTTGGGAGTATCAAATGGTCATTAATTTGAAGTCATTCTAATTTATTCTTATGAACATTATTGCTAGTACGAATTATTTTTATGGATACTCTAAGTACGGATTATTATTGTAGAACCCATAAAAGTAGGGATTATTGTTGTGAATTTCGCCTAATTATTATTATAATAAAAGGGATAAATCATCTCCGAAAATTTTCTGATCTGATCTGAATGTTCCTGATCTGATCTGAATGTTTCTGATCTGATCTGAATGATTCTGATATGATCTGATCTGATCTGATCTGAATCTTTCTAATCTGATCTGATCTGATCTGAATTTTTTTGATCTGATCTGATCTGATCTGATATGAATAAAATAAGAATAAGCAATAAGTAATAAGATTAAGACGAACAGAACAGCTTCATATGGACTTATTTTTATAACACACGTAAATAAGTCCCACTTTACGCCGAAGGTAAATAAGTCCCACTTATTAACTTATTTACGTGTGTTATACTCTTTTTTTTTTTTGCAAGGACGTGTTTTATACTCTTATGTCCTCGAATTTTCAGAAGTCAGCCTGTATCTCGATCTAGTATTTTAGTCAGGTGTTGTAATTTGTAAACTTTATGTCACAAAGATAAGATCCAAAATATCAATAAGAAAATGACAAATAATAAAGCAGTCAACAAAGGAAAAGTATTTGGACGGCAAAACAAAAGAAAGGCCTTTGGACGGCAAAACATTACACTCACTGTCTATACCACCGAGCACCGACTATCAGCCTCAAGGTTACATTGTGTCATGGTCTACCGACGTCCAACAAAAATGCATTGGGATCCAGCCATCCAATGATATCCAATTAAGTTCTTGGAGTAAAAGTCGGTCCTCCAAAATGCATAAAAAGGGTCAAATAAGTCTTTATTGACGAACTTTTTTGAACATCTTATTCATTAAATCTAGTTTACTCATACAAAATTTCAGCTAAAACTTCAATCGGGAAGACATTCAAATGAACTCTTGAAGATAACTGCGTAGTTAAAAACATAGTTATCTTCAAGAATTCATTTGAATGTCTTCCTGATTGAAAGTTTAGTTGAAAATTGGTATGAGTAAACTAGACTTAATGAATAAGATGGTCAAAAAATCGTCAAAAAATTCCACCAGGAACCACCCCAAATGGCGACGGTCGGACAGAGCCTCCTATATAAGGACTTATTTGACCCTTTTTATGTAACTTCGAGTATCAATCTGACCCTTTACTCTTAAGTTCTTATTACTTTCACTTCTAAAATATCTCAAAATTAAATTTTCAGTTCTCATTTTACAAATATTTTAGTGTTAAAATACATTTCACCCTACCGTACAAATATAGAAAATATGGATTATAATCCCTTGAGATTATCAATTTAGTGGAGTGTTTTGGGGTTTTTCCCTAAATATTAGGGTAGTACATAATACTATATACTCTCTTCAAGTTGATTTCCAAAAAATGACTATTCTATGAACAAAATTGTGTTTAAAAATGTAATAAATTCATAAAGTCATACTATTGCTATCGGTATCGGTCGTAATAAAGCAAGAACCCTGCGCAAGAATAAAACTAGGCTTTTTTCAAACGCATATAAAATAAATAATTAACAACCTAATAACCTAATAATTAATATCAATTTGTTAAACTGAATTATAATATTAAAAACTAATAGCTCAAAAATATGAATTTGATAAATTATTAGGTCAAATTTTAAAGTATCCAAACCTAAAAGAGAAATAGATAATAACCACAGTATATAAGACTAAGAGCCCGTTTGGAGAACTCTGTTTTCGGCTTATCAGTCAGCTTTTTCACCAAACACGTAACTTTTACTTTCGCGCGCTGAATTGTGTAATAAGCCGAAAAAGTAAGGTTGGAGTTACTTTTCTGGCTGTATTGGCTGAAGTTACTGTAGAGGACCATTTTAGCTATTTTCACATATAATTTTTTCTTTAATTTATTAATAAAATATATTTTTAAAATATTTTTTTCTTAAATCAGCAGAATCAGCCAAAACAGCCACTCCAGCCAGAATATCATAAATTTCAGCAGAATCAACCAAAACAGCCGATTTTGGTGCTACCAAACGGGCTCTAAGTGACTTAGTGATGGAATTTTGAGACTTATCTGCTATGCATCGGATGGAGTATTTGAATTTATTAATTACAATTACAAAAAAAAGTCAATACTACTAAAAGAGTGTTTGCAATTGCTTCAACTTTAAAAAAGTGATTTTTTAAAGTGATTTTGGAAAAAGTGATTAATAGTAAAAGTTGGTAGTGTTTGAGAAAAAAGTGATTCTGAAAAAGTAAAATTTGGTAGTGTTTGGTAAAATAAGTACTTTTTGTGTAATAGAAAAAGTGAGAAGCAGTTTAAAGCACTCTTCTACCTGCTTCCAGCTTTTAGCTTTTAAGTGATTAATTTAAGCAGAAACTGTCATTTGAAAACACTCTTTTCAACTTTTTTTAAGTCAAAAGCTGAAAAGTGTTTTTTTTAAGCAACCCCAAACACTCCTTAAATCTTTTTGGGCCTTCCATTTTCTAGGACCATTTCGGGTTGAACTCCTCACACTTATTCGGGTATGGGCCTGATTGTTATCAATTCAGCATGTCACCGACAATTTTTCTAATGTCAATGTTGCCGCCACGGGTGTTAGTGCCGTTGTGATGCCTTTCAATGTGATCGTGGAATAGGATTCTAGTAGGGCTGCACATCGGGCGGGTTGAGTCGGGTTTGCTATATTTTTTGGGCCTACCCGATTTGTTCGGATTGACTATTAACTAATCCGCGGTACACAAAATAAGTTGGTAAGTCATGCATGAACGAGTTGGGTAGGGTCGGGTATTGGGGAAAAATAACACTTCGGGTTGCATCTTTCATGTGGAAAATTAATGTAACCAATTTAAAACTCGATTAACTTGTTTCCAAAACACACAAACAAATACAAGTACTCAGTTCGTATCTTTTATAAACAAAAACATTAGGTAATAGTATTTCATCCTTCCGTAAAGGAAGTTCATTTAGAAGGAAACATAAATATATAATAATCACCTAGTCAAAATGATAAATGTTTAATTATAATTCTAATATCATAAAGTCCTAGATAGTGCACATTGGTCTTAAATTGAAATTATCCAAGAAAACGTTGTAGCATAATAATAGTAAAATGAACTTCGGTCGGGTCGAGT
Source organism: Cuscuta epithymum (assembly GCA_945859915.1). Taxonomy (NCBI): domain Eukaryota; kingdom Viridiplantae; phylum Streptophyta; class Magnoliopsida; order Solanales; family Convolvulaceae; genus Cuscuta; species Cuscuta epithymum. Next base: position 5,788,797 of record CAMAPF010000011.1, on the reverse strand, counting down.
ACTATCGGGTTTGAGATTTTAATTCCGCAACCCTACCCATTAGGTGCGGGTTCAAACATATTTAACCCATGAATATTTTTAAAAATCAAATACCCGATTAAATAGGGTCGGGTAGGGTTGGGACGGGCGGGTTATGCGGGTTCGGGTTATTCTTGTGCAGCCCTAGATTCTAGTACTCCCTCCGTCCCATTTTGGTTGTCTTACTTTCTTTTTGGGTTGTCCCAAAATGGATGTCATGTTTACCTTTTTGGTGAGAAATTTGTGGTCCATGACATTTCACTTCATTCTACTCAGATCTCGATCACAACTTTTACTTTTCATCCACTTTATTGATAATCGTGCCAAATTAAAATGAGACAACCATTATGAGACGGAGGTAGTAACTTTTTCCTGGGGGTAAAAAGCTGAAAAGAAATTTGGTGATATCTTGCAATGACTTTTCCGGCAATGGCAGATGTTGCTAGAGCTAGTAGTAGGCATGGGGGTAGGGAGGGGGTGGGTTGTTGAGTTGGAATTAGAACTAACATAAAAAATCAGTCACATTTTTATAGAAATGAAAGTAGTCATATTTTTATCTTACAAATATGTATTACTTTAGAAGGAACCTTTTACTTACCAAGTATATTGTAGTGTGTTGTCAGCACTGTGAAACTTTCAAAGAGAATGTCACATGTTCGAATCTCATCCTAATTCAAGCATGTTGGTCTTAACAAAACAAATACGGAGTACTATAATAGGTTAGAATGATTTGTCAAAAAAGAAGCCTTTTACTTTCTATATTTATTGACACACACATATGGATTATGTTGTATGTACTAATAGATGTGTTAAACATTTTTAGTTAACAAGTACAGTTCTGAACGATATTGACAATAAAATTCATAATGGAAACCTATTCACAGGTAAAAGTTCACAAATGCACAAAATTTTGGGTTAATTCAGCGTATTTATTTTATCTTATCCTAAATGCAAGTAAAAAGTATTTATTATATGTAATTTATAATTCATACATAGCGAATTCCAATGGAGAATTCGCTTAGTATTCATTGGTTTCCAATGGAGAATTCATAATTCAAGTTTGAAATTAATTCAGCGTATTTATTTTATCTTATCCTAAATGCATGCTCATTCAATATAAAATATTATATGTAATTTAGATTTTACGGAGAATATAAAAATATGAAGAAATATATTTATATTTAATTTGGAGAATCACACTCTGTATGCACTAATTTTTATATCATATGGAGTATTTGATTAGTATTTTCTATTCATTAATTTGAAATCTCAATTCATATTTTGAAATACTTGTCCTATTTTTACGTGTGATTTTGGAAGTGATTTTATTAATAAATGTAAAATGTCATTTTTGTAAAAAATGAAAAAGTGTATAAATTTTTCGCAAAAAAAGAGAGAAAAAGTGTAAATTATTTTCAACCATTATCATTTGTCTTTTTAATACACCAACTTATTGCAACGAGGACCCCCAATAAAGTAAAAACAACACGTCAGTAAAAAACAAATATGTGCCACATCAGCAAGATCTAACGTCATAAGTGTGCAGACAGTGGCGGACCTAGGCATCGGAGGTCACTGCATGCACACATAGTAGCACACCACATGAGAATAATATAGGCTAAATTTTATTTAGCCTATGAATAGTACTTGTACTGTACCATATGTAATTATTAGAAACTGTAAATTCGTAATTACTAGCCGAAAAATGAAAACAAGAACGGTAAATTAGTAATTTTTTTCTTCATAATCACTACTCCGTACAATAATATTACGTACATTTATACAATATAATGTTATCTCAACCAAATTGAAACATTTCACATAATCACGTGTATAAGCGTATAAAATTATATTCTTATTTTTTTCGCTATGTATGTATTAATAAAAGTAAAAATTAAAATTACACTTGGTGGTTCAAAATAAAGCTAAATAAATTGAACATTAGAGATTGCAATATGTACATGTTAAAAAAATAAGGATGATGATGATAATAATATGAATTTAATCTAAGATAATTAAAAGCCTTGATACTGAAGTAGTGGATGAATCGCTTCTATAGAAGAGTGGAAATCCAAGCTGTTCTTTACCTTTTGAGATAACTTAGTGGAGAATTTTTAAATTAGACAATTTTAAATTTAAAGGTTTTGGAATTTTTAAATTGGACATTTTTAAATTTAAAGGTATTGGACTTTTGGACTTCAAGTCCATCCATACGGGCATACGGTCCATTAAGTAAGATATACTCCGTACAAACAAAGGAAAACGAAAACAGAAAGCTGTATGGGCAAATTAGTTGCTTAAAGATTAATGAGAAAGCAGGTAAAAAAAATAAAACTCAAGTGTAGCACCACCGAGTTTCGACCGTCCAACCTGTAGCTTAAGAAGAATTTTACTACCCCACTACTACCAAATGGGCTAACAACATATTTTGAGGTGAAACCTGTGCTTACGCTCCTTATACCGTAGATCCGCTCCTGTGTGCAGACTCATCCTATGCCAAGATCATTTGAAGTGGTGTGAGAGTCAAAGTAAAAAAATGGACTCCGTCCATTTGAAAATAATTTTTTGATTCATATTTCTCTGCATTCCAAGCATCGTCAATAAAATACACTCTACACATTATTTTACATATCAATTTAATAAAACATTAATTAAATTATTATAACTAATTTTTTCCTTTTAATTTTTTCTCTGATTAATTATAAAATAAAAATGACACATTTTGATGTAAAAAAATCATTAATATTTTTTTTTTACGTTTTTCTATGAAGTGAGTTCAAACATATTGGAGCATTTATATAGGATTTTCGGAAAAAATATTAATTTAAAAACATAGAAAAATAAAATAATTATTTTAACCATTGGATTTCAATTTCAGCCGTTGGATCTATTTTTTCCTGGTTCAAACAGTGTCCAAATCGTCGCAGCCGTTGGATGAATTGGATCTACCAATTCTTTAAAAGGGTGTTGTGTGACATCGGCACGACATCAGCATGACATCAGCATGACAAGCACCAAAGGCCACCCGATCTCTTTCCCTCTGCGCACAGCAGGCTGGCCGCCCCATTCCCCCTTTATTTTTTCTTTTCCATTTAATTTTTGGTTGTCTAAATTTCTCCAAATTTAACATCATCCCTCCCGAAACCATTTTTAATACCCTCTTCAACCAACCAATGCAAGAAATTAGGAGTCCAAAAATGACAATTTTAACATTTTGGACTCCTAATACCTCACCACTCCAATTAGCATAATGCCACAATATCATAGACCATTGCTTATCTAAAAAAAGACTTCAATGCTTTGAATCTAAACGTGCACAACCACGGATTGGGATCCTCTGCCGCACGGCAGAGTGCCTTGCGCGCAGAGGACCGTCGGATGAGGGAAGAGCGGCCTCGGGATCTGCGCTTCAACATCTCCGACCGTCCATCTTTTGATCGGATGGTTCCCGAGGGCCGGGCACCGTGCCTTATTTTGAAGTATGGCAGAGGTTCCGGATCCCATAACCACACACCACTTTTGCGAAACTTCATTCACCATAATATTCAAACTTTTGGATGAAATGTAAATGTATATATATATTACCCATAAAAATTTGACAAATTACGAAATACAATATATCAAAATACCTAAAAATACATGTAAGCTAGTCTAAATGAATATACATAAACCCACTTCACCCTCCCCTCACTTTTAAGTCTAAGGTGGTGGGAGAGAGCTTTACCAGAATAAAACTGGGACAGGACAGGCCCCAGATCAGCAGTCAAACACACCACAGTCTCTAACAATATAAATCGGTCCAATAAAAATCGGTCCAAGTTCCAAAAGCAATATAAAGCTCTTAGACCATTTGTAGTGGAAGGTTTTAGGAGTCCAAAAAATTAAATGTGGAGCTTTTAGACTCCTATTTGCTTACATTGGAGTAGTAAAATGGGGTTTAAAAATGGAAAGGGGAGTGGAAGAGTTCAAATATAGAGGAGTTTTAGACTCTCCAAAAGCAAAAGAAAAAAGAGAAGAAAGCGTCGGCCTGTGGCTGTTGTTAAGCGGGTGACGTCATGCTGACGTCATCCCTGCATAATAAAATCACTCTTTTATAAAAAAGACTATAACTTTTTTATTTGTTGTCTATTTTTTTTGAAAAATATATCAAAATTCACAATTTTTTACGATCTTTCATATGACATCAATATTATACATATATAATTTATTTTTAAAAATGAAGTTTCAATAGCCAAAGAGTTGAGTAGGCTTAAAAAAACGAAACACAAATTTTTAATTCACAGTGTCTCCACAAATAATTGAATATTACATAAACTCATTTTACTATTTTATAAAAGTGAAAGTAGTAATAAAAAAAATTAATGATTTTTTTTAATTTTTAACATCAAAATGTGTATTTTTTAATTTCATTACTCTTCACAAATAAAAACAAAGAAAAATATTGTTTATAATAATTTAATTAATGTTTTACTAAATTGATATGTAAAAAATATGCAGAGTGTATTTTATCGACGGTGTACGGATGCAGGGAAAACAGTATTGACGGAGTCTAAACACAGTTTTCAAATGAACGGAGTCCAAATTTAACAATTTGGACTCTTGACCACTACAAATGGTCTTACGGCCATACACCCAAGCCTGCTTTCTACTATCAGACGCCTAGCAAAAGGGAGCTTACGGCATTAGTCAGACTAGGAAGGCCCATAGTCCGAGCCCACATTCGCCGATCAGCCCATGTATCAAACAGCGTCCCCGGATTATTTTATTCCTATATAGGGAATTAACTCTTTAAAAAAATATAGGTAGTATTTTCTATTGCAAGCAAATCATATACTTCCGTACAAGAGTATTAAAAAGGATGGAGATGATTTAAGATATTTTGTAAAAAATGATTTAAAATATTCTTTCAATGATAAACAAATCATACGGAGTTTATTAAAAAGGATAGTGGTGGGCTGAAATCATCCTACATATAAATTGCACTACTTTGAGATCCGCTCATTTTCCCGCTCAACATTTCGCTATTAGCTTTACGCTCGCTTCATTAAATCCAGGCTCTTGCAATTCTAAAATATACTACCGTAATTGCTTTCCATTCCCCTCTCACAGAAACAAAAGGATTCCTCATCTTCTCTCTATCTCTTTCCATTTCCCATTCAAAATGATTCTCATTTCCCAATACAATCGAAGTTTCAAGAGCGGAAGCCTCGGGCGGATTAATAGAAGCCTTGGGATTAAATTTCAATTTCAATCTATGTATGATTCTCATCTCCGCTCTTCCATTTCAGATTATATCTAGGGCTCCAGGTTGTTTGTTTGAACCATTCTTTTTCTTCCCACTCAACACTTCATAGAGATTCATCACTATTTTGTCAAGTCCATTCCATTTTCGTTTCTTTTTATCTCACAACATCCATTAGCCCTTTCTTGCATCTGTAATCCAAAGGATGGTAATTTATACTCTTCTCTCTATTTCAGTTTTAAATTTAGCTTTTTATTTGTGCATTTTCATTTAATCTGCCTTGTGCACAGCTTATTACATTCATTTTGATAGATTTGCAGTCTAGAAAAACCCGTCTTATGCCATGAAAAACCTGTTTAAAACGATCAACCATCTGCCATCTGCATTTTTTCAATTTTACAAATAGGATATTTTAAAAATAAATAAAAGGTGTTGATGTTTTTATAAATTACATATTATGTTTCTCTTTCACTTTTAATAATATCTCAGATACATATCAAGGCTTAGACCAATCCTACCCTCGGGAATCCGCCACCCATATTGACCCGTAGGTTCCTAACATGAACCTTAGCCTGGCAGGAAATCAGAATTAACATGTGGTATATGTTATAACACCTTCAGCTCTTTGGGGAGATTGCTTAAGTAATGTTTTTGCTAAAATCATTGAAACATGAACCCGTGTGTTCAGTTTTTTGTATGCTCAGAGTGGTGTATATTGCTCAGAATGTTCAAAGCACCCGATTTCTCTATATCCCGTGGATTGCTAATTTTCTAACTAATCTGGGCCAAAGGATGAGACATAGAAGTCCCAAAGTGATGGTGAATTTAAGGGTGTTCTAGATTGACTTAAATTTTCAAAAAATAACTAAGATTTAGAAAAAGGGGTTAATTTCACGTGTGGCATGAAAAATAGTGACATATAATACAGACTATAAAACTTTATTGCTCTACACTTCGTTTTCAAGAACAAACACACATATATATATAACCCATGAAATTATAAAAAAAACAATGACAGGTTATTGTCATTGTCTAATCTTACCCTTGATGAAAGATTTCTCTATATTGTAACTGTCATGTGGAGGATGAACATATTAGGTGTCTGATGCATATGTGCCTCTTTCTTTATTAAAGCTCTAGCCTCTTTTTTTCTTTATTAAAGCTCTAGCCTCCCTCATGTAACACGGATATACTCCGAGAATAAAAAGACTTTGAAGTTTGAACTCATTCAAACAAGTTCCCCCCTTCACCTTTTATTCTTTCAAATTCTCTAATGTTTTCCTCCCTTTTTTCCTTTTCATTATTTGAGTTCCAGTCACTTTCGATTATTTCCTAAAGCTCCAAATGAAATGATAATTAATGGCTATATGATAATACAAGCAGTTGCAATTTGTCTTTTATATTTTTTCCAAATATAATTGGCTGTGTTAACTAAAGTTTTAAGTAGTTGTTAATGTACATGGTTGAAAGAGTACGATGTAGATTTGGCATGAAAGAGCAATTCTGATTCGCTGAGACTGCAGTAGTTGGAATAATCAATGTTCTGTCACTACTGACTTGGACCATTACCTTCACACTGCAAATATCTTGATATTTCCTCTTCTTGCTATTTCACTTAACGAGGAAAGTATAAGCTATATGTCTCAATGCTCTTCTTATTCTTTCTGTGTGTTTAGTTTTTTTGTATGCTTAGAATGGTTTTATATTGCTCAGAATGCTCAAAGCACCTTATATTAATCTGGGCCAAAGTTGCTTCACCCCTGCTGTCTACTTTACATTTCTCGACTATCTCCACCGATTCTCCCTTCACATTTTTTTGCAGGAGCTTCATTGCCTAATTAGTTAATGAAAAAATGGATGAGATGTCACACTACAGACGATTTAAAAGATCCAAGGTTTGCATTAAAAGATTATCATTTGATGGTCAAAGTTGCTCTTTCTTTCTATGTAATTTGTTTCCTCTTCTTCTTCATCATATATTCATCTTCTTCGATGGACACGAATCATTTGATTCTCCCTTCACATTTTCTGATTTTCATTTAAGCTTCACTGTATCTTTGCATGATTGTCCGGTTTAAAATTAGCCCACCTTTTTTAACAATGAAATTTAAAAAATCTAACTGACAACTTCAAACATTTGTCTTCCCTTTTTATGAATTAGGTTCAAAACCATGTTAATTTTCAAGACACCAAAACTAAATGCTCTGTTTCTGTGTTTAGATTTTTTTTTTCAATTATGCCATTATTTAAGCAATTATACTTTAGTTAGTATTAGAGTCTTACACAGTTGTTCTTACTATGTTGTTGAAATCAACATTTATTGGACATGATATATGAGCTTTTTGAGTTGTGCTCACTATGTTCACATTCATTCTTCAAAATCAGTTATTTTAGGTGAAGTACAAGAACAATAATAGACTATAAAAGTAGGCACACACCTTAATTGAAACTCTATGCACTTTCGAGCAATACCCACAAATACTTTTGTAAAAGACTATTGAAACTGAAATAGACCAAATCAACCAAAGTTCGAAAACACAAAGTCTTGGATATACGAACAGCAAGCCCACCTTTTTTTTGAAGAATGTAGTTAAAACAATCTAACTAATAGCATCAAAGATTCTTTTAGTAGGATTTGGTCAATTCGTAAAAGGTTTTGGGCATTCAATTCATTTAGATTCTTCTTTAAGATCATGATCAGAATTTTTTGCCGCAAAAGAAATTGATATGTGTTAGTGTTGACATTGCTATCCTTATGAAATCCAGCCATATAAATGGCATATTTGCCATTCAGATTGCTCTTTTTATAGATTATGTATTTTCCCTATTAATTGAAGCTTCTTCCAAGTTTTTTATTTGTTTCCAATTGAAAACGATAGCACTTACCATTCCATCTCAGAGCTCTGAAAAGAAAATGGTAGATGGAGGCTTGCATTTAAAGCATCACTTAGATGATATTTTAACATTTTAGTGATATATCTCTACTATTGGTTTAACTGCTAGCATGAAGAATTCAGTTGCATTTGTCTTTTCATTATATATTCTTTTTATGTAAAGCTTTGATCATCTTTTATCAAACATATTCTAATTCTCTCATTTTCAATTTGAAACATTTTATTTTCAAATAATTAGATATATATGTATATATATATATATATACATGGTGAAATTCACACCAATAATCTGTACTTCTACCGGTTACACAATAATAATCCGCACCGACAAAATTTATACAAATACTCCGAACTCTTAAACATGTTCACGTAAATAGATGGAATCCAACGGGACTAATGGTTCCGTTTTATATTAATCCCTACCGCTACTAGCCGGTCTCCCTGTTCTTCCTTTTCTTCTTTATTTGCTGTCTTCTTCTCCATCTTCTCTTTGTCGCATAATTTTGGTTTCATTTTGTAATCATATTCACCTCATCACACGATCTTCTCACCAATCGATCTCTACCCTAAATTTTTCGTGCTCATAAAGGTTTACCCGAATTTACTTGTTTCATCCATGAAAACCTAAGTCCGAATTTTGCTCTTCAAAATGACCTATTGTAATTCTAACGAAGCCCAATCAACGGTTACTCCATCATAAAAAAGGATATCAAAGGTACTTGTGAAATGCGACCATGGCATGGTTTCAGCTTTGAAGACAGTGACATTTGGGCCAAACAAGGGAAAGAAATTCTATGGCAGGTATAATTAAGACCAAATTATGAATAAATGCTTTTCTTTTGTATTAGATTTTGACATAGGTGTTATGTTTTTGTAATTTGCAGAGTGACAATTGTAATTTCTTTTTGTGGGAGCATGATTCAAAGAAGATGGAGAGTAGGGTGTCAATGGATGCAGAAAAGCAGTCAGTTTTGGATGAGAATGAAAGGCTTAGAAAAGAGCTGGAAGCAATGAAAATTGAGAACAAAATTTTGTTGGAAAAAATATGTAAGCTCAGAGTGAAAAAAATTGTTAGAGGCTGATAGAAGGAAAGTGAATCCAGGGAAAAAGACTATGTGTGGTGTTGTTTTATCTTGGGTTGTCATTGCTATTGTGGTATCCATTTTAGTTGGTAGGATGTAAGAATGATAGCAGTGTTGTGTGCTTTGTGATTGTACAATCCATTTAGGCCAATTTGGTCTGTTTTTGTAATAAGTTTGGGATATATGTTGTGCTATTTTGTTTGATATGGTAATGTTTATACACCTTCAACATTGATTATCAATTTATTAAGAGACTGCAGTTTAGATTTAATGGGAACATGAAATATTTTAAAATTGCAGCTAGTTTGTTTGTAATGATGGCAATTTGCTACACATGATATACACATATGACATATCTATTGCACTTAGAAATAGTAAATTATGCACCAGTTGGATTTTCTGTTTCCACTCAAAATAGTAAAATGTCATTGGGAAAAAATCTGAAAAACGTCTCTGGATCATCATAAACAACTACAAAGAATGTTGATTAACAAAAATGAGCATGTTTTAGAAATATTTTCCACTCAAATTTGATTTATCTATTCTGAGTTTCTTACAACTTTGACATCTTAATTCATGCTATATCGAATAGATATTAAGATATGAACTCACATTTTAAAAACTGATAAGAATTTATTTATAAAGTTGGTTTCACAACCATAATTAAGAAATACTAACAAATGTATTACTGTGTATCCTAAAAAGTTCATGTTTTAATAAAACTAAACTAAAATGAATGAAGTGGTGGAATCTAGTAAATTAAAGATGCCAAAGTTCTGGGTGAAAGAAGTGAATAATGCCAAACCATATGTGATATGTGCAGATTCGAATTCAAAGGGCTGGGGAAAGATGGCTAGCTAGCTAGTCTTTTTTGGTTGCTTCCATTTCAATGGCTTTGCTGTCAGCCCAAAGTTTAAAGTGGCTTTAAGTACTATCCACCAAAAAGAGACATCACTTCCAGTATTCTATAGCTTTATAATATAAGCAGTGGTGAGGTTCCTTTAACATATTATGAAGGTAATAGCAGTTACTCTTGTAAGTTTCATCCAGACATGTATCATTAAAGCTTCTCATGGCAAATTAAAGAACTTTTCCACAACTAGGATAGAAACTGAAGTATAAGACATGTTCAAGTGACTGCTTATAAGTTGTATTCACTGAAGTCTTGAAGAGACTGATAGTGTGAAAAAAGTTGGAACCATGAACTAGTATTGGCATGCTGGGGTTGTTAGATTCCATCCAATAATAACAACAATAAAAACTGCAATCCGTCCCAAAATATATAAACATCATCCAAGAATTCATTCATACAATAACATACTAACATCCATTCAGGGCTCATCTAACCAAAATATAGTTAGAAATGGTCAATATCTGCAAAACCAGCAATTTTCTAACCAAAGTATACCAAAAACGACTAATACATGATCTGTGTAATTAAAAACTGTCATGGGAATCAACACTGCCTTCATGTTTGAGTTGCGCCCGTAGAAGCGTTAATGCTTTCATTTTGTCTTGACAGAGATGATTGAGTCTTAGGGAAGGACACTTCAGATACATTCATAGGATTAGTCATTGTCTGCAAAATCAAAGTATAGCCAAAAAAAATACGAATAAGACTTGCTACAAAAAGTCATATAAATGATTACCACAAAAGTATTAAAAAACATTAGTACACATACATTGATATACTGATTACCATCTGCAGAGTTATAGTAAACGCCAAATCCAGCTGCAATCTGCATATTTTCAGTTTTAGGATTAAATAAATTTTAAAATTATTTAAATAAATTAAATAGCTAACATATGTTCCCCCTCTCACTTTGTTTCTGCCTTCAAGTGCTTGTATTCCTCTTCCCCTTCTTTGCCTATTCCCACCCCTACCTCTATCAGAAGGTTGGGCCACAACTGAATGGTGATTTGTATTTGAAACTTGATCATCAATATTTATCTTTCTTGGCCTCCCTCTAGGCCTCTTAGTAATGGCTTGTGAGAGTTCTTGAGGGTTGCTCTTGCACTTGTTTTTTGTGTGCCCTTTTTCCTTACAATTACTGCAATGCATCTCTCTACCATGCCTAGTTAGCTTCCCAGCTTTTTTAGGATCCTCATAAGGATTTCTTTTTCTTTTTTCTGTGGTCTGCCAGGGCCTTTTTTAATTGGAGGGGGGTGAACCAAAATTTCAGAAGATGGCCAATACTTTTCACCCTCTAAAGCAGCTATCTTCCCACTATAACTCTTCAAGTAGGTTGTTCTCTTGTAGAAAGGATGCAAAAAGTCTTCTGCTTTCTTTCTCAAAAAAGAAAATGCATGATATTGCATGACAACATGGGATGCCGGTGAGATCCCATTTTCTACATGTGCATGTTTGGTTTTCCAAATCCACAACCAACTCATCTAGAACATGTCTTACTTGGAATTGTGTCATTGTCGAAGGGGTTGGATAACAATTAATGCTTTCATCTTTTGACCTTTCCAGTTTCGCAGCAATCCTAGGACAAATTTCATGATCATTTGCTTCCATCCATTGCCTTTTCACCACTAACCTTTCCATTAAAGCAGTCTGTATATCCTCTAACATGTAGATAATATGTTTAGATCTTGTTTCGATAATGTAACCATTGAAAGTTTCTGCCATGTGTTGGTCACAATGACATCACATTTCGTGTGTGTGTTTAGAAAAGCCCAACAAAATGATTTAGGATTTTGAGCTACAAAAGCTTCTGCAGCTGATTTGGATATCTTTCCTAGCTTTTCTAAAGCCTCACTATATCCAACTTCATTATATGATCTCGCAGCTTCCCAAAAGTAACCTTTTATCTCATCACCTTTAAATTTAGAGTGCCAGTTCTTAAATATATGCCTTGCACAATTTCTATGCTCAGCCAAAGGGAGTACTTTTGACACAGCATTTACGAGACCCTGCAAAATGTATATTACATTTATCTACTTCATCATAAGTTCACACATGAGATTATTTACAAGATAAATTTAAATGAAACAAACCTTTTGTTGGTCAGATATTAATATCCAGCCTTCTCCATTTGTTGTCTCCAAACAAAATTGTAACTTTGATAAAAACCATTCCCAAGAGTTGTTGTTTTCACCCTCCACGGCAGCCCAAGCTAAGGGAAACATTTGATTATTCTCATCTCTCCCAACAACAACTAGCAGCTTTCCACCCAAAAAAGTCTTTAAAAAGAAGCCATCTAAACAAACTACCATTCTACAACTACTTAGAAGACCACATTTCAACCCATCAAAACATACAAACAGTCGCTGAAATTTCTGATGGGGATGGGGATAGGGGGAGCGATTTCTGATGACCTTAGGATCTGTGAATAAGTCAAAGAATGAATTAGGATTTGCCTTCCTCAAAGCCATTAAATAGCTACCAACCTTAGCATAATGGTCCTTCATTGAACCATGTAACATTTTGTTAGCCTCATACTTTATTTTGTAAGCTAACGTTCTCTTGATAACCACTTTCCACTTCATCTTAACGGCATCAACAATTTGCTTCCCGGGCTAGTGGGGTGTAGCTTTAAAGACTTCCAATAAATTTTTGGCCATCCACTTGGACTTCAGTTGTCTGTTCCTGCTCATGTCTCTAAAACAGTTATGCTTACTGTTCACAGATTTCACAACAAAACAATCCCGTTTATAGTCCCAAGAACCATAGACAGAAAACTTGCAGCCTGGTGCACATTTCACGCCTAATCTTTGGCTCCTGTTTTGATCACTAACATTGTAAGTCAAATTTCTTCCTTGAGCAACTGCATACCTAGTAATAGCTTCTCTAAACTTCTCTGCGTTACCAAACCTTATCCCTGCACACCATTGTAATTTGCTGAAATCAGTAGACTCGTTCACAATTGGTGCCCTACCCTTTTTCTTCTGCCCTAAAATATCATCTTCTTCACTATCTCCTGGGGAATCTACTTCACCGTCACTATCTTCATACTCTAAAACACATCCACCAACTTCTTTATCTAATATCAACAATTGTTCTTGTTCTCCAGCAGATGTGCCCTCTTCCATTTGAACAATAGCTTGTTTGACTTCTTCAGTTGTTTTCATATTCCATTTCTCCACTATCTCTAGCTTTAGTCCATTCTTCATCACTCGTATCACTTTTTCCTCCATCCAGTGCTTCTAAATATGGATGCTCAGGTTCTTCAAAGCCGTCATCCCATCTATAGTTTTGTTCTCCTTCTTCTGAGTTCTCCTCTTCACCTTCAGCGAAAGGGGAATGGGCAGGGTATTCGATTGAGGTATTGTATCGATTTTCATCACCCTTATGCACAACATATAAGTCAACCACACCTACTTGCATACCCAATCTGCCTATTTCTATCACATCTTTATCACCACTAAGCTTATGCAAGCCTGCATTTAACGACTCCCCAGGAACAAGGTAATAAATCTCCTCAATTTCATCATCAATTCCCATCTCTTTGGGCAAACTGAACAGCAACCAAAAATCCAATTTATCAGGATCTATATTCATTACGAGTGTTTCCTCCCCCTACATATTGTGATGGGGGTGTTTTGTTTAAATGCCCTCCATAATGATAGTTCAGGTTAAACAACTCCATTCCTGCAGATCTCTAATTGATAAAAGTCAAGTCACCTGCTCTCATCTTTTAAAAAGATCATTACAGTAACAATATAAAGGAACATTCAACTGGGATTTATGTCAATAGTGGACAGAGGATAGACAATACACTTATATATTACACAAGCAAAACAGTTGTATAAAGAAGATGAATGTCTTGGTTAAACCTCTACTTAGAATTAAATACCTATTTTATGATTTTTTGGGAATTTAAAACCCTAAGTGCTTATAATAAACACTATATTTCCACATGAGAATCTTCCAAGACGTAGCTTTAGTCATCAATTACATCAAATGCAAACACAAAGTCAATAACCAATCTTTCTCAAAATGAGAAGTCATAAACCTGAAATCGAGGACATATCTTTCAAAGACTCATTCCTATCTTCCAAAGTCAACAACCAATCTTCGAAGACTGATTCCTATCTAAAAGAAAAAGAATTACATTAATAACCTGATAATCCAAAGAATCGCAAAGAGTTGTTTCTGGTATGCTACTTCTCCACCAAATACTCGACTGTCTCTTCAATTTTCTCTTCTTAATCGAGCCTGGTCGGGTAGCTCCAAGATTAGCAGCGAAGTGTGGGGATTACATGAGAAAAACCAGTTCGGTGATGAGAGAAAGAGTGCGTGAGGCAGTTGATGAGAGCGGGAGGAAGAAAAATCAAATATTTTGAAGAGTAAATGAGGGGGAGGGGGGCTTTAGCAGAAGAAACGGGATGTGTGGGAGGTGGATGGGGACGATTAAGCGGTGAAACGGAAACGTTAATTCCGTTTCATTTTATCTATTTATGTGAATGTGTTTATCTGTTTTGATTAATTGTATCAATTTATTTGGTTGGGATTATTATTGTAAAATCAGTGAAAGTACGGATTATTCGTGTCAATTTAACCTATATATATATATATATTACCTTTTCAAAATATTTTTCCATCATTTTCATGGAGCCAAAGACTCACTATTTTTTGACTTGGGAATATGATAGAATAAAGCAAAGTGGCTCACTAAACTGTCTGCGCTTCTTAATCTTATATATTATACTCCGTATTAGGAATTACGATTTTTTCTATGAAAGGCATATTTGTTGTCAAACAGAACTTTAGCTAATGCATCTTTTGCCGTGGAGAGGTGATGGACAAAAACTTTTTTCTTCCGGTACATCGAGGCTAACCTCAACTTCTTCTTAGTGTTATGTTATCCCTGCTCTTCTTATAAATTAGGCATTTTTCTAAGCAACTAACACTTCTGCTTTGAATTAAAAACCCTTATTATTCTTGACATACTATTCTAGGAGATCTTCCAAGTGTTTTTTTGTTTCCAAATGATGAAATTCATTTCACCTTCGACCTAATAAGTTTTGTTATGATAGCCATATCACTGTGTACTGCGTACCGAGTAAGTTTCAATCTGTTGATATTGCAAAGTGAGATATGAAGTTGCTTAAACTCTACTTAGTTTGATGAAGTTATTTAAAATGTGTTTATGGATGTGCATAAAAGACATGCAAATTTCCTTATGAGGTAGCTGAATGATGCTGGAAGGCGGTCATTGTGAAATTTGTGGCATAAATTTGAAATTGATACTATGGTGTGGACAGTGAAGCACTATTATGTTCCTCAAGTGCTACATGGTGTTGTAGATGCTTATAGCATGTTTAATAGCTGAAATATTTTGCAACCCCCCTAACAGATCTTCTACACTGCCGCTGCATATCGGCCTGCTAGAGAAATGGCAAAGCAAGAAAGGCTCAAAGAACTTGTGAGTGTTTTCTCATTTATTATTAGAACTATTATAATTACTCTTAAATGGTTCCATTTTCAACTTTTAATTCACACTTTTGTGGTTCTCAAATATCGTCATTTAGAGCAAAAGAAATGCCAAGCTCAGGAAGGTATACTCCAACAACAAATGTTAATATGGACGATTGTAGGGAGTCATAAAATCAGGTAGTAATCTTATTTGACTTATTTGTAGATTTTATTTGTACCAACTACCTCGATGTTTTGGAACTGGCATGTGCATGTTGCTCTTAGCTTTGTTGAAGGATTTATAATGAATGAGCTAGAGTCCAAATGAATTCAGGAACAAAAATTTAGACATTTAATGTTATTTTTAAAAGTCACTTAACAAGTTTTGTCATTAAAATTCACTTTTTTGATGGATTTAAACATTTCAGTCATAAATATTCTTTTAGCTTGTGTGTTTTCTATTACTAAAGGTTATCAAATACTGATCTTTAAATTTAGTTTGTGCCTCAATCCGCTATAGTCTCACAAAGTTCACCCTATATTGAAAAGGGCTTCCAGATTGAACGATCTTCGAGTTGTCAAAACACCTTGGGTGGTTGGAACACCTAGGCTCGTCAGTTTGGAGAAGCCCGATAAACACGGAAGTATAAGAAATCTGCACAACTTCAACTAATTGAGGTGCATATGTTTACCATTTCGTTTTAGTTATTACGGAGTAGAATTTTGCATACTTAGGAACTACTCCTCCAGTTCTATTCAACCATAAAAACCAAATTTGATTAAGCTAACAATTTGATTCATAAAAATAGATATTAAAAGAGAGGTGGGTGCACCCAAGTAATATGAATTGATAACACAATACTAAACAGTCTAAGGGTTGGTATGTCTTGAACTGATTTATGATTCCAAATAAAGTGTACATTCCAAATAGTATGCATATTCCTTTAAGTGCTCAATGTTTAATGAGTTAACTCATTATTGTAAGTAGGGTTATTATATATGCATGCTTCTATCCGGCCAGATTCTAGGTCTTTTTTACTTTGTTGAGGAAGAATCATTTTTCCTTTATTTTAAGCTTCAATTGTTGTTTTCTTATATTGAATCACATTTAAATTTTACAAAACAAAATTGACTATAACTTTCAATACTGTTAGAAGAAGTAAGACTACTCCGATTGAATGATTACAACTTGCTCAAACAATAAACATATATTGTCGAGGAAAATAACTGATTGTGATATTTCCTTCCAGTTTATTCTATTGATTTGATTTTTCAAGTTAGAAAGACTTTTATTTTCAAGATGAAAATTTTCTTGAATGATTTTTAGTAAAGTATGAGAATATTTTAAATCAAAATATCCTAATATACTGTTTAATATACTCTATGTGCTGGAGTATCAACTTCACTCAGTAATTAAGCATTTTGTAACACCGTCCCCAAATGTATTTACTTTTAAGTAAATGATGTAATAAACCTTATGGAATGATTTATGAATTTACGAAGTTGTAAATTTTTGGTATTTCTTTCGCGTGAATAGTAAATTGCACGTGGGACCCACATCGGGAGCGGGGACCACCCACCTTTCCCGAGACCACATATTTTATTCATCTTGGTCAAGATAATATTTATATGGTGGTGGATATTTCATTTGGGTCGTGGAAAGGCCCAGAGTTGACAGATTGGGCAAAATAGGCCCAAATACCGGTACCGACAATTTATCAGAAACAGCCCGAAAATGAATTTCGGAGACTTCTAAATTTAAGTTTTGGAATATATATTATTTCAAAAGGACATTATGGTTGAGAACACATATTATATTTTATTTTACCCGATAAAACAAAATATAAATAAACAGCCCGAAAATACAACTTAAAAGTCCTTAACACTCATATTTTGGTGGAGGACCCTAGGATTTAAAGTCCTTAACACTCGGATTATAAATTGGTGGAGGACCCTAGGACTTAAAGTCCTTAACACTCAGATTATATTTTGGTGGAGGACCCTAGGACTTAAAGTTCTTAACACTCGGATTTAAATTGGTGGAGGAACCTAGGACTTAAAGTCCTTAACACTCGGATTATAAATTGGTGGAGGACCCTAGGACTAAAAGTCCTTAACACTCGGATTATAAATTGGTGGAGGACCCTAGGACTTAAAGTCCTTAACACTCGGATTATAAATTGGTGGAGGACCCCAGGACTAAAAGTCCTTAACACTCGGATTATAAATTGGTGGAGGACCCTAGGACTTAAAGTCCTTAACACTCGGATTATAAAAATACGTAGTAAGATCTAACATTCTAACACTCTAAATAGTTTAAATAGAAATTGCCCAATATAGAAGTAAACATAAACATAATTGCACAAATAGGAGTAAAATTTTAAAATTCCTTCAATAGGAGTAAACGTTACTTTTCTACTCTTAATACCCCTAACCTAATTAATTCTAAAATGTGATTTATTTGATTCTATTAAAAAATAAATGAAAATTTTAAAACATTTTAAAAAATATTCAAATAATAAAATTAAAAAAAATAAAAACATGAAAAACTTTAAAAATAAATAAAAATAGATAAACCACATTTAAATTAAAAATTTAATGTGTTTATAGTATGTATTTTTGGTAAAAAAAATCCCTTTTTTCTTATTTTGTTCCATATGTGTTTGGTCATGTTTTAGAGAATTACCATGGATCCTAAATTTATTATCTACGCGTTTTGAAGTTTACAAAAGGATTTGCGTGTAATTCTTTCCACATTAATTAAAGTGTAATAGTAAACGAAAATATGAGTTATTATTTTGTAATACTTTCTCACACCTTTGTCCCCTTGGTTCTTGATCTTTGTATTTTAATGTTTTAATTAACAAAACATGAAGTGTTTGAGATTCTTCGAATAGAAGAAGCAGCATTACTTGTTCATTATTTCGTCAAAAAAAAACTAAATTTGAAGAAAACTTTGGACAACCTAAAGAAAATAGAAAAGAAAAACATGGGATAGCTAGGAAGCAGCATCTAAATATTCCTACTTTAAGGACTGAGCAAGTGAAACTTCTTCAGTTCAAAATGTGAATAAGTAGTAGCTAGTCAAAAAAAAAAAAAAATAGACAAACAAATGGGTACGATCCTTTTTGAGAAAAATTTATGATTATAATTAAAACTTGCTTCTCAAAATATTACTGATATTTTCTCTCTCTCTAATATGATGGCATATATGGCATCATTGGCATGTCTGCAAAACATCTTTTGTTTCCGGGAAATGATCCTAAATTCCTAAATAGCAATAAATAATCAGTAAATGCACGCATATGATTATTGTGTGTTCATTTTCCCTAAATAAGATTAAAGTATACTCTACCTTCATATTGTACTCTTACCACAACTTAATAAAAAATTCATGTTCTATTTTGTAATAGAAATATAAAAAAATATAAAGTAATCGTAAACACTAAAAACATAAATAAAAAAAATTAAAAAAAAATAAAAAACTTTTTTTTTCATAAAAAAAGTTAAAACAATTCTGATCGGCGAAAAATGTCATTTTGTGAAAAATACCACTTTATCTGAAAAATACTATAAAGATGACATTATTAGTCTTTAAAAATGTCAAATATAATATTGCTCACAAAGTGCCATCAAGAATTAAAGACGACATTACTTATACATGTTTAAATTTATTCAGGTGGTCAGCTCTTGTGGCACTGGAAGGTGGTTGATGTGGCGGCTGAGGCCAGCTTGCACTTTTTTTTTACATTTCATATTCTTCATTTTTATTTTAATCATTTTAAATTTTAAATTTTATTTTTCTATTTTTTCTTTTGTTATAATTAGTTATAAGATATGAATTGTATAAAACCATAGCAAGGTAGGAATTTAAAAATTATACTCCTATTCTTGTAATTAAGTATTATGTGGTGGTATTTTGGAAATTTCTCTTCTTTTTTTTCTTATTTTGTTTCATATGTGTCTGGTCATGGAAAAGCCGTTTGGTAAATAGCGGTTAGGCACTAGTTTTTTTGGACGAAAACGCTGAAATGAAAACGCTGAAATGAAAACACTGCTAATAGAAGATTTTTGGGTTGACATTTTGAAAAATGGAATTAAGTACTAATTTTATGGCCAAACGGCTTAATTACCAAACATCCTCTAACAATATAATCAGCCAATTTATTCCGCTAGTCAAACTCATTGACTGAATCTGCTATTGACAACCTGCTAACATAACCCGTTATCCGTTAACCGCTAACCGCTGAAGGCCAAACATGTCTCATGTGTAAACATATTTTGAGAATTACCATGAATATATCCCAAGTTTATTGTTATATGCGTTTTGAAATTTACAAAATGATTTGCGCGTAATTCTTTCCACACTAAGTACGTGATTTAGTGTAATAGTAAAAGAAGATACTATCGTATGAGTTATTCTTTTGTAATACTTCCTCACACCATTGTCTCCTTGGTTCTTGATATTTGTAATTTAATGTTGGGAAAATTCCCGAAATAGGACTAAAAAAGTTTGAAAATTCCAAAATATGACTGTCATGTTTTTATTCCCAAAATAGGACTAATTACTGCCAAATTTGGAAAATACTGTCATGTTTGAAGTCTGGTACTGCCAAAACATGACAGTAATTAGTCCTATTTTGAAAATAAAAACATGGAAGTCCTATTTTGGAATTTGCAAACTTTTTTAGTCCTATTTCGGGTAATATCTCTTTAATGTTTTATTTAAACAAAGCATGAATTGAAGTGTAGTTTGAGATTCTTTCGAATAGAAAACCTAACATTACTTGCACATTATTTCGTCAAAAAAAAAACTAAATTTGAAGAAACTTTGGACAACCTAAAGAAAATACTTCGTAGAAAAGAAAAACATGGGAAGGGGAGCAGCATCTAAATATTCCTACTCCAAGGACTGAGCAAGTGAAACTTCAGTTCAAAAAGTGAATAAGTAGTGGTCAAAAAATTAGAGTAGACAAACAAATGGGTACGATTCTTTTCAAGGGACATAAATTAGTGCGTTTCGTACCGGTGGAGACAACAAACTAAACGGTAAAAAGGAGTGCCGTGGATTAGGAAACCTGCCTTCAAACCGATTAGGAAACCTGCCTTCAAACCGATCCGCTTCCAAAGTCACATAATTACTTGACTTTGTATTGCAGATTAAATGTGGTACGAAAATTATTTTATACATTAAACACTCTACTTACTTTTACTCATGTACTCTCTCCAACCCTGTTTATTATCTTCCAAATGAGCTTTTACATACCAGCGGACTATGAAAGTAAAACCTGCATGATTGTATGATTGAGATTGTATAAAGAAAATAGAAATGTGTAAGAATGCGAAAGAAATGTCATGAATAACAAATTCTTTATAAAAAAGGAAAATAAGAAGTTATTTTGAGAAGGACGAAAAAAATCGGAAGATAATTCAGGAACAGAAGGAGTATATAAACATCAAGCATTATCGGTTTACACAAATGTGTGTATAAATAATTACTAGGCGTGTTTGGCATTTACCAGATAATGGTTAGCGGATAACGAATTATATTAGGGCTTGTTTGGTAGTTTACACGTTAAATCTTTGCATGCGAAGTGATTAGATGCAAAGGGTAGGGAAACAATCATTTTACATGTAAAATAGATTACATTGTTTGGCTAGATATGTAATTTATTTTTAAATTACACGCAAAGTTGTTGCAGTGCTTCATAAAAGGCATGCAAAGTATTTTACCAACCTCCTCCCACGTAAAATACTTGACATGGTACAGTACGAAATGTTTTAAAAAAGTGTCCTACAATTTACATTAAATAATAAAACCAAACGGTGTAAACATTTTACATCCTTACACTTCGCATGCAAAGAAATTATTTTACATACTACCAAACGCCCCCTTAGCATGTTGTTAATAGAGGATTCAGCCAGTGAATTGGACTAGCGGAATAAGTTGGCGAATTTTTACAGAGTGTTTGATAATTTAGTTGTTTGACAATAAAAATAGTAGAAAACGCCATATATTTCAGAACGCTCACCCAAAACTTTCATATTTGCAATGTTTCTATTTTAACGTTTCCGTCCAACAACGCTAGTGCCGAAGAGCTATTTACCAAATAACGTTTTCATTTATTATAAACGCTAAAAGTGGTCAAATCGTCATTTTTCAGCTGAAACGCCATTTACCAAACATATATACCCGCTAACTTTATCCACACCGGTTCCATGTCTTTATCGAAACGAGTTCCATGTATACCAATACACTTTTCTATAAATATATGGTGATTCTTCCTTTTGGTAGAAGTTCAATTAAGTATTGGTTAATCAATAAAAAAATATAAACGCATGTTTTGATAAGTTCATGCGAAGGACACATGCTCGTCTTAGGTGCATGCTGACACGCTACGATAATACGATGTGCTAATCCTTTCCACTTCCCCCACTCTCTCTCTGTCTTCTTCTCCTCTGCTTCTTGAAGTCAGTGCACATTTCCAGAAAGGAATAACTCTTAAACTTCTCTGTAATGGGACTTCTGGGATTTTGTTCATCAGACGAAAAGGAAAATAAAATGGCGGAAGAAGAAGAGAAAGAGCCTCTCCTGGAAGCTTCTCCCGCCCCACAAGGTGGCTTCAGAACCATGCCCTTCATTGCTGGTAATTCATATTATTGCAGTCATTTTTCATCTTCATGTTTAATCCATCAATTCTTGGGGTTCTTTAGCTTATTTCTTCTTCTCCAGTAATATCCCAGCAGTTATATTGTAATGCCGATCATGGAATTTGTTGAGTTTTATAGCTGTATAATTTGTTGTATTAAATGTTCCCCAATCCATCAAATGCTCTGTTTAAAGATACAAACTAACGTATAAAGTTCTGGACTACATCTACTAATTGTAAGACTAAGAGCCTGTTTGGTAACGTTGAAATCAGCCGAATCAGTTATTTCTGTCGATATTTATGAAGTTTTGGCTGAAGTGACTATATTGATTTATTTTGTTGATTTATGAAAAAATTATATGTAGTATATAAAATATATTTTATTAATAAAATAAAGATAAATTATATTAAAAATTTGTTAAAATGATCCTATACAGTAACTTCAGTCAATATAATCAGAAAAGTAACTACAACCTTACTTTTTCTTATTATTACACAATTCAGAACGAGAAATTATAAGTTGTGTGTTTGGTGAAAAAATTGGCTGATAAGCCGAAAAACATGCTCACCAAACAGGCTCTAAGTTTTGGACGGATTATATAATGAAACTCAAATCTTAAGTTTCACATATATCTCAAATTTTCACTGTTAATTAATTGGGAAATGGGCGGCAGAGATCATCTTGTTTTCTTATATTCATGTTAATGGAGTTCTGTTTGTTTTTTTCCAAATCTAGATAATAGAGGCAGGTAGTAGGTATTAGTTACTATTCATTTGTTAATTGGATCGTTTACTAGATTTAGGGAGCAGTAAAAGTTAAGTAATGACATTTAAGGCTATTCTACCCTCTCTTTATGGGGGGCAAGGTAGTCAAATCACACTCAAATTGCCTTTAGTGGGTGCACTTTACGTGCTTGCGGGGTAAAGTTCACATTTACTCATTGGAACACCAAATTCTTAATAACGAATCTTCAAGGTTACGTTAAGTTACACCTATGTTGACATTTACTTTTAGGTCACTTACTTTCGTATACACCCTATGTCTCCATGTAGCCCTACATCATTGATCCAAAAAAAGAATTTCCCATTCCACAGCCCCCATATCCCTGACCCGACAGAATGATGAGAGAGTAAGTCACGGTGACTCAGTCATGGTGATAGACCCATACACCCGTGCACACAAGAGGTTCAACCTTATTTCAGGTTCTTTGACCTAGTCGTTGTGGGGGATTCGAACTTTGGTCCATTAATCCAAATCTCCCACCACTCGACCAACTTATCTACCATTGATCCAGCCTTACATCAAGCATTACGTTTAGGGGAGGGTTGTGGGAAAATCCACCCCCAATTACTCCTTTGGTAAAAAAGAAAAGAGGTTGATGGGGTGGCTCACTTTGTTGCCCATAAGGCATGTCTTCCCCTCATGAGAAGTTGTTTTACCTGCACAAACTAGTTCAACTAAGGAAATGGTGTTAAAACTTAAAAGTGATAGGAAGTTTATGTATTGAAAGGAGCAGTCTGGATGCAAGTGATGTACGTTCCATTGGATTTGTCTCTTGAAGCCAACACCAATAAGCCGTGATCCAACACCAATAAGCCATGATTGAACGTGGACTCCAAAATTATGAGAGCGCAACACCGCGCAACACCGCGCAACACCGGGACCTATATCATAAAACCAAATGAAAAGGAGCAGAATGCAACATGTGGAATTTGACTAGTAGGGCCCAACACGCAGGAGAGAAAAGACAAGAGAGAAGAGAGAACCAATGACATCATGTATTGTGTTAGCATGACATCACACCCATTTTTAAAAAATCAATAATTTGTTAAATTATTTATATTCCCTCGGTATCCAAATTTGGCAATACCTCTTGTTATCGAAGGTCGTATCCAAATTCTAAACCGGTGGGTGTAGCTCAACTGGTAGCGATTGGTATCACAAAGGTTAGGTCCCGGGTTCGAATCCCGGCAACTGCGATAAGAGGTTACTATGCTAAAAATGCATAGGGCCTCTACAAGTACTAGAGACGGAGCCCCACTCTCTAATCTCTATCTGTCATATTGTGACTATAGTCCAATTTACAGACTCCCATTGTGCCGTCCGGTCGATGTTGGAGGTCGTTTGGATTGGTGTCATGCATTTTTTTTTAGTATCCAAATTCTAAAGCCCAAAAAATACATTTGGACACCCACAATTCTACCTGCATTAAAATGCCGCGTAGAAAATAGGTCTGACGGATTCAAACTAGACAAACTCCTCGCGAAGCCACAAATTTCATCTCCGGTAGGGTGACCCGACCATCTTGGACTTCAGCGCAAGGTTGTTAAAATCGCGATTTAAATCGTAGAATCTTGGACTTCAGCGCAAAGTTGTTAAAATCGCGATTTAAATCGTAGAATCGTACGATTTTACGATCCACCTAACCGATTTGAATCGTTCACAAAATCGAAATTTTAAAAAATCGTAAAAAAAATCGTTTTGAAATCGCTAAAATCGTTCAAATTCACGATTGTATACGATTTCCCGATTTTAAAATTTGACTTCGCTCGCAGCAAACACAGCCGAGTGTCTCTGGCCGGTCAGGCAACTTAATTGTTGATCCTCCGTGCTTTATATAGTAAGGGAGGGGGGAATTCGCTATGCTCATCCGGTGTGGGAAACTTTGATTTTAGAAGAATAAAGAAGCTTTTTTGGAAAAATCAAAACCAGTCAAAACGATGGTTTTCGAACCAACCTCCAACACTCTTGAATAAAAATGTGCTCATTCCTTAACCAATCCACCATAAGCAACTTTATGTACTAACGTAACTATTGCCATGCTTTTATTTAAAAAAACTATTGCCATACTTATTCAATGCTCTTCAAAACAAACATAATTACACTTATATAGTCTTGACAAACATATACGGAGTATTAGATGATTTGCTGGTCTGGTCTGATCTGGTCTGGTCTGGACTGGTAAGGTCTGGTTTCTTTGTATTTTTATAAAATTATAACAATCCAAGCCTGGTTTGGTCTGAACTGGTCTGGTCTGGTCTGGGACAAATTACAGTCCAAGTAAAAACATCCTTATTGTGACACTTGATTAGAACATCATTATTATTTTCGTAAAAATTTTGTTCTTTGAGTATATAACATTACTTTGTTTTATTAACATTATTTTGTTTGGTAACATTATTTCGTTAGTAATTATTTTGGATGACATCATAGTATAACTTAAACTTATAACGGTTTCACTTAATTATTTTGAATTTCCTTTAATCCTTTGATTTAATATTTTTAATAATTTTATATACTTATTTTGTAAAATCTTACGATTTACGATTCGATTTTAAGATTCGATTTTTAAATCCTTGTTCGGATTCGATCCAAAAATACGATTTTAACAACCTTGCTTTAGCGTCATCTCCTGTGTTCTGCGACCCAGCCGTCTTGGACTCCGGCGTCATCTGCTGCGTTCGGCGACCCGGCCGTCTTCAGACCATCTTCCCAATTTGTGTGCATCTTGAAGCCTAATCCATACAGATAAAGTAGGATTAAAAGGAAAGCGTTTACTCAGCTGCAGCGACATTGAACTACATAAGCAGTGCAGTACAATCTGAAGTAATTTGAAAATGTGGGTATCCGATACTCTCATATCGGTTTTGGGTTATTCCCAAAGCACACTTGTGAATTATGTAATTGGCTTAGCTAACAAAGCTTCCTCTCCTAACGAGCTTTATAGCTTGCATCGTGAAGTGGGAGTACCCCATCAACCTATGAGTCAAAGGAATTCGCACAAGATTTTTTTTCTAGAGTTGAGCACAAGGCTGCAGGACAAAATCTATATCAACATAAAGAAAGTGAGGCAGCTATGTTTGCAAGGAAGCAAAAGACCTACACAATAACAGAGGATGGTGATGATGCTGATGTTAGTCTTCGGAAACTGGGAGGAAGGGTCATGGAAAGAGATTTAGAAGGAGGGCGGTTTCTGAAGCTGATGAAGATCAAGAAAAAATAAGAGAAGTAGAAGAGGAAAGACAAGTTAGGAGAAGAACTTACTATGCCAATGGTCAGGATGATGGTCATAGTGGTTCATCTGAGTCAGAAGAGGAAAGACTACGTGATAAAAAACAGAGGGAAGAGTTGGAGAGACATATCAGAGAAAGAGATGCTGCATCAACAAGAAAGTTGACTGAGAAAAAGTTATCCAGAAAGGAGCAGGAAGAGGCAATCAGGAGGTCTAAAGCTTTGGAGCAAGATGATATTGGAACTTTGAGGAAAGTCTCAAGGCAAGAGTATCTTAAAAGAAGAGAGCAAAAGAAATTAGATGAACTCAGAGATGAGATAGAAGACGAGCATTACTTATTTGATGGGATGAAGCTAACTAAAGCAGAATATAGGGAGATGAGGTGAAAGAGAGAGTTATATGATCTAATCAAGAAGTGGACCGAGGAGGAGGATGGCAAAAATGAGTATAGGATTCCCGATGCATATGATCTTGAAGGCGGTGTAAATCAAGAGCAAAGGATTGATTTTGCGCTGCAACGCTACAGGGATCCTGATGCTAATGCTAAGATGAACAATTTTTTATGACCAAAAAGCTTGGGAGGATCACCAAATAGGCAAAGCTACACTCAAATTTGGTTGAATTTCCTGTGACACTCTACCTGTGACACTAAATTTGATGTGACTAGAACAAGTGCATGCTACATTGTCAGCATTGTTTTATGATACTACAATGTCGTAAATCACTGACACTCTACCTGTGACATTAAATTTGATGTGGTAATTTTTGACCTTTTGTGACATTTACCATGTGTTAGTGAAACTTTATTTGACACTAATTTTGTGCAACTATAAGCTGTTTTTTAGTAGTGTTACTTATGTGTATCTCACCATTATCTAAGATCTAAAGATGTTATCACTCAGATTGAAATTCATGGTATAGTTTGATTTGACTTGGTTTGTTTACATCTAGTTTGTTTAAATCTGTCCTGAAATGTTTTGTATATGTGTATTTTTTTTGCTTTGTGGTTTGTAATGAAATAAGTACAAATGAAAACATCATTATTTTGACTTGATTTTATTTGTTCTAGTCAGTGTTCTAATAGGCTGCAAAATGCGGGGCCTAGGCGTGCCTAAGCGTGAGGCGGCGGGAAAATGCCCTGCATTTTAGACAGATGTGACAAAGGTGGTCAACTGAAGAGTTGACCATCAAAGGCATGAAAAGGCGGAAGTTTTTTAGATGATTTTTTTTGCAAAGAAAAATTGAATAGATTAAAAAATCACTTTCACAAACATGGTTATATATGCAATCTCATACGGAGTAATAAAAAGCAACAATATATCATTTTATATTTGCTTTTTTATACATTTAAAAATTGTATATATTGATATAGTAAAAATTAGACTCAATCATGTATATTATTTTTTAACATTTATTATTTTTTCTTCATATATCACTATAAATTGCTACTTAGTAATTATCAATAGAAATCTAAAACACTTTTTCTCGCCTAGGCTTCCAAGGCTTGGGACTTGGCCTTGTCGTCTTGCTACGCCTCACACCGTTTAGAACACTGATTCTAGTATGTTCTTGTTTGGTCAAGTTTATTTAAGTTTGGTCTCGACTTGTCAAGTCTAATATGAGATTAAGAACCTATCTTCGAGCTATTAAAATTGAATATTATACATTACTTTCGAAACATGCTCCTGAATAAAAAGTGCACTTAGTTTTTATAAAGGTCTAATCTTAATAATTAGAAGAAGGCCTTCTACAAGTGAAGAAGTCATGAGTTAAATATATTGTACGCTACATGGAGCTAGTTTTATTACCTTGTCCACTGGAATTATATATTTATCTTGCTACATTGTGGTAATGGACAGGAAATCTGGCATTGATGGGGATGGCGAATTGTGGGTTAACTCCCAACATGATACTTTATCTGATGAGGGAGTACCGAATGGATATGGCTACTGGCTCGAATGTGCTCTATTGGTGGAATGCAGCTTCGAATATCACTCCTGTTGTTGCAGCTTTAATGGCAGATTCTTTTGTGGGTCGGTTTCAGATGATTAGCATCGGATCTGTTATTAACCTTTTGGTAAGCCCTTCCCCATTCTCCATCCAATGTTTGGATTTTCTTTACAGTTCCACCACTTGAAATGGTGACCTTGTTCCACATGATATACCCTTAGTCCCTTATATTTGTAGACAACTTTTCATTTAATTTGTAGTGTTCATTTATCATACCTTTCAATCTTCTCTAGGATATGTTTTGGCCTTTCTGTCAATTTACTACTTCATTTTATACACAAAGGGCCTAAGAGATAAATGAGACATTGAATACTAATTACAGTATTAGTATTAATATATGGACATTGGACCCCTCCTCTTAGCGGGTTAAACTTTAAGATAAAACCCCAAGTACGCAAGAAGACTCTATTGATGAGTAAAATAAAATGATGAGTTAATTATACTATGGATTGAACTAGTTTATAAATAGGATTTTATCTTTTAGTGTGGTTTGGCACAAGTGTATTGCTAATTTGCTACATGGTTCAATTGGGTACATGGTCTAAAAGGCCCACTTCTTATTAAATATAGTTTACTTTGTTTATTTCACTGGCGTATTACATTCTTGCATATCCCTACAAACGTCCCCACATTACACATGCGTTTTTTCATAAACCTTCACAAACTATTTTCTTAGGCTTTCCAATTCTCTTACCCCATTATACTGACCCCAATCAAATAATGAACTTTATCAAGACTAAATACGCAGCATATATAACCAATGAGGCAATACCACCATATGGTATGTAGTTATTGACAAATAACAATAGAGGCAAATTTATTGTGATAAGCATGCTAACTATTATTTCGTACTGTGTAAGACAGAGGTACTGATTCTGGTTTTTATTTCTCGAAAGTGGATAGTTTATGGAGTAGAAATAAGATTTTTTTTAATAAGGGGATAAAACTCAAATCTGTTTGAAGTAATTCATGTGTTTTTTGGCAGGGAATACTTATGTTTTGGCTAACAACTATTCTACCACAAGCAAGGCCGCCTCCCTGCGCTGAAGCTAACACCATTTGCCCTTCTGCATCAGTTCTCCAACTTCTGCTTTTATACCTTTCTTTTATCCTTATATCCATTGGATCAGGGGGAGTAAAATCTTCTTCCTTGGCATTTGGAGTTGATCAGTTAAAGAATATCCAAAAGAATGGGAGAGCAATGGATAGCTACTTTGGCTGTTATTATGCTGTTAACATGGTATCCGTTCTCATTTCCATGACTTGTTTGGTTTATATCCAAGAGAACATGGGATGGGAAATTGGTTTTGGAATCCTTGCCTTGCTTATGCTATTTGCTACAATTTTCATCCTCTTGGGTTCCCCATTCTATGTGAGGTCGAAGCCCAAAGGAAGCTTAATCACGGGTTTAGTTCAAGTGATTGTAGCTTTCTATAGAAAGAGGAATCTCGTGATACCATCTGATGATGAAGATTTTATGGCATACCATCATCAAGGTACCATGATATGCTCCCCAAGTGAAACACTGAGGTAATTAAAGTCATTTCTTACCGGCCTTTAAGCAAGTATCTGATCTTCTTTCATTTAAGTAGCTTGTTAGAACCTGTTTGAGTGGAGGTGGATACAGTTTAATTGATTGAATGAGCTTATATGTTGATATTATGAATTGAGTGGTAGAATAAGTTGAGTGGCTCGAAATATTTGAAGAATATTACGTATAATATATTTTAGTTTTTTACTCCCTCCGTCCCAAATTATAAGATACTTTTCGGTTTACGATGTTTGACCGACAATAAAGCAAACAGATCCCTGTGTGCACTCAAATTAATTTTAGAAAAAAAGAATTACATATTCAGAAACTAAATTAAAACCGCTACAAAACCTGCAAAAAATAATTCAAATTTCATAAAATTTTGATATATAAAGTAAGAGATTAAGAGTGATTTATGTTGACCAAGTGAATAGTGAAGACATCTTATAAAATGGGACAGAGGGAGTAGTAATTTAAAGAAAGTGTCATCAAAGTGATATTTTTCATATCTACTTGGCAATCAAATAAGGCATGCACTGCTATTTTAACCACCAGTAAAAGTTCAGGAGTTGTAGGCAAGAAAATCTAGTTGTTAGTTTGGACCTAAATTTTCTGATACGAACTGGTCTGATCTGTATAATCTGGCAATATTTGAGTTTGTCCCACAGGCCCCACTAAGCAAAACCTGTGTACACAGGTTTTTGAATAAGGCATGCATTATAGAAGATCCCCAACAAGACATAAAGTCAGACGGGAAAGCATCAGATCCATGGAGTCTTTGTACAGTAGAACAAGTAGAGGAGCTTAAAGCATGCCTTAAGGTAATCCCAATATGGGCCACTGGAGTTCTAATGAACATTAATGTCAACCAAGGCACCTTTTCCACGCTTCAAGCGACAACCATGAACCGCCACATAGGATCATCATCTACAAGCTTTCAGATCCCCACTGGCTCGTTAGGTATCTTCTCATACGTCTCCATCATAACGTGGCTCGTGTTGGACGACAGAATCATTAGACGACATCTCCATTTCAGCCCGAAGGCGAGAATGGGGTCGGGAATCTTCCTCTCTTTCCTGTGCGTTGTGGCATCAGCCTTGGTGGAGGCTTTTCGGCGGAACCTCGCGATAAAGGAGGGGTTTTCTGAAACCCCCGGGGGAATTGTGGATATGTCTATTCTGTGGATCATACCCCAGTCGTTTCTCGGGGGGGTTGCAGAAGGATTGAATGCAGTTGCACAGAACAGGTTCTACATTTCAGAGTTCCCTCAAAGCATGTGGAGCATAGCGTCCAACTTTCTCGGGCTAGGAATGGCGGTGGCAAGTATGCTGGCGAGCTGTCTGATGAACCTCGTTAATGAGGTTACTAAAGGTTGGGAAGGTGGGAGCTGGATATCGAGCAACATAAACAAGGGTCACTATGACTACTACAATTGGGTGCTTGCTGGATTGAGTGTGGTCAATCTTTTGCTTTTCTTCTTCTGCAGCCGTGCATATGGCCCCTGCCGGGAAGAGAGGAAGGTAAAGGGCGACATTGAAGTAGAGTCTTAGTGACAATCTTAGAGTGTTCATATACCACCGACCACCGTATAGCACAACTTTTCTTTTTTATTGTTGTATTGCATCATTTTGGTACCCTGATAGATATAGAATGAAACAAATTAAGGACTCTGTACTTCGTAGTTATTTGGTAAAATTTCATCGTCTCTAACTCCTCCTGGCAGTTCATATTGTTGTAAATTCTGGCAAACCTTCTTTGGGCCCAAACGAGAGGTTATGATGGGGTCTCAAAGGGGTGGTTTCTTCAAAGTTTTTCCTGTTGTTCTTGCGGAGTTGGTTCCCATCGAGGAGGGGGTTCCTCTGTAGCCGTCCAAAGATCTATCTGTGTGTTGCATGACACTTATACGTATTAAATTCTTTCTAATGAAAGAAAATCTCGTGTGTTGCATGACACTAATATGTATTAAATTTTTTCTAATGAAAGAAAATTGTGACTATAGAGACTCATTTGTAAATGAATGCTATTTCCCTCAATAAAATATTTTGGAAGAAATAGGCTTAAATTGATAACACATCATTCAAATAGCAGGTAATCCGGCAAAAAAAATCTTGACAACCGCCGTCACGCGAACCAGACTCAGAATTAATCATCTCATTAGAAGCAATGCAACTCCCTGATCCATTAATAGGCACAATTGAGCCAAAGACGGTAACCTCAATCCTTTCATCACCCACATCCAAATTCAGAGTCTTACAAATAGGAAAAACAAAAACAAAGCACATCATATATAAAAAAAATTGTCACGGTCGAAAAAATAAAACAGATAAAAACTCGTTGCTGTTTGAGCTTGCCAAACTGCACGAACAACCAACAACTCTTCCCCGTTTTTTGTTCCGTCAAGAGCCATGTTATCCTCCTCAAGCTTGTCTGCTCTCTGGGGATCCGAAATCCTTCTTCGCTTTTGTTCCCCCGATGCTTCCTCCTTTGTTTCAAGTCCCCCGCCTTTAGTTGTACTCTGTGCCAATTTTGACATAGACTCTTTCCCCCCTTCTCTCATCCTGCCATTAATTTTTTATCCCCCATAAACCCGCGGTGTCTGCCAGAGCTCGATGAACCCTCTACCAGCCATTTACTACCTCCTGTAGGGCTAGTCTTTACCCCACTCCCCGCCCTTAGCTGAACCCCAAACTTTCTTTCCAGAACAAGATCTTCTTCATAGGTTAATAGACAAAATTTATCTGAATACCCAATTAAGACACAAATGAAACAGAAATTGGGCAGCTTTTCATACTTGAAATCTACCCAATAACTATTTCCTTCTTTCTTCAGGTTGGTACCTTTTTTCAAAGGCTTATCCACATTCATACACACCCTGATTCTCATATAAGACTCCCACTTCCCACTATTCTTATTATCATCATATTTAATAAATTTTCCAATAAAATTTCCAACCCATCTGGCAGTACCTAGATTAACTAGGCTATAGGGAACATTATGAACTTGAACCCAAAAATCAGCCTCATCTACCTCTATATAAAAAGAGGTGGAAAAATTGACGGGTTTCCCGCCCAAAAATCTGGGCTAATTAACGGGTCGGGTTATGCAGAGCAAATGATTAAAGCGAGGTCATCTAACGGATGTCATTCAATTGATAGGGATCATTCATCGGTGTGATTGAAATTTGTGCAGATAAGATAGAATTAACTTTAGCCACATATTTCTTACTTTAAATGGAAATGGTCAACCTTTTTGTAACGGCCAAGAAAGGAAATTTGGTCAATCATTTTGCAACGGAGGGAGTACTTCTTAGAACTGTGCATACGTGGAGCCGCACAAAAGAATAGATTAATTAACTATGGGAAAAGTGTCAAATAGGACCCCCTACTAATACGAAAAAGTCAATTAAGACCTTGAACTATAAAACACTCAATTAAACTCACGAACTATAAAAAACGAGGCAAAACAGCCATTTTAGCATGTAATTAACCGGTTCCCAGTAAACCTTTACACGTGGCGACAGCCGACAGGTGGACACAAATGGCAACACATGGCGACACGTGTGCGACACGTGGACTAATGGAACCGGGAACCGGTTAATTACATGCTAAAAAGGTTGTTTTGCCTCATTTTTTATAGTTCATGGGTTTAATTGGGTGTTTTTTTAGTTCGGGAGCTTAATTGACTTTTTTGTATTAGTAAGGGGACCTATTTGACACTTTTCCCATTAATTATCTATAGAAAGTTGTAGGGAGTACGAAGTATTAGATATGGCTATCCATTCTTTTTAAACAAGACAATATCCGAAATTTTTTTTTTGTCTTGGGCAGTCCGTAGTCTTGAAAATTGACGGGACATTCATCAGCTTTAAATGTTTTTTCAAGACAGTGTTTATCGCTGTGCATGACTTTATCCCAAAAAAACTTCCAACTTTGACTTACACACTCATTAAGAAAGTGAAATAAAGTAAAAAATGTATTGTTATGATTGAGTAAGAAAAATATAAATAAATGTTAGTCATGGAAAAATTTCTAAAAAAGAAAGTGAAAACAAATTATTTGGAATATTTCAAAATGGTAAGTGAGAAGAGTTTTATGGAACATGAGTATTACGTAGAAATCAATTTTGTTAACCCTTCAAAAGAGGGTGAACATCACCCCCACCATATTCTATACACAATTAGGGCCTGTTTGTTAACACAAAAATTGGCTGATTTGGCTAATTCTGCTGAAATTTATGAAATTCTAGCTGACGTGGTTGCATTGGCTGATTCTGCTGATTTAAGAAAACATTATTTTTAAAATACATTTTATTAATAACATAAAGAAAAAAAAAATTCTTGAGTATGTAAAAATAGATCAAACGATCAACTGCAGTAACTTGAGTCAATACAGCCAGAAAAGTATAGTAACTTCAACCTTATTTTTTCTATTTATTAAACAATTCAGCGACGAAAGCAAAAGTTACGTGTTTGGTGAAAAAGTTGACTGATAAGCCGAAAAACAGTGTTGCCAAATGGCCTCTTGATATGTTTATGAATTCTTAACTTTTTTTTTTTAAATTATTTTTTATAAAATTTTTAACTACAAATATAAAAGTTTCAACAATTTTAAAAATAATTAATTGATATGCCAAATCACAACCAAATGACAACCAAATGCTAGGGGTGAAATAATAGGATTCTTATTAATATGGGTGCCTTTAAGAGACTAACAAAATTAACAATATACTACTCCCTCCGTTCTTTTTTATTAGTCCTCTTAGGGTTTGACACGAGTTTTAATAATACAGTAGTAGGGTAAGTATAGAGTGTGTAGGGTAACTGATAAAGTAGGAAAGATGGTATATTAAAAAGAGTAAAGTGATGATAAAGTAGGAAAGAGAGTGTATTAAGAAGAGTAAAGTGGTAGTAAAGTAGGAAAGAGAAAGTAATTTGTAAAAAGTAAGTGGGGTAAAAGTAATAAAAGTGGGAGTATTTTTTCAAAAACTTTCCTTAAAGGGAAAGAGGGACAAATAAAAAAATACGTCCCAAAAAGGAAAGAAGGACTAATAAAAAAGAACGGAGGGAGTATGTTTAAATGATCTTTGTACTCACTCTTATACTCACTTTTGTATTCACCTATATTTATGAAGTTTCTTTTTTATTTGTAAATCCTGACTCACAGACAATATTTTGCAAAAATATTAGAATGAAAAATGATCTTTGTACTCACTCTTATACTCACTTTTGTATCCACCTATATTTATGAAGTTTCTTTTTTGTCTGTGAATCCTGTCTCACAGACAATATTTTGCAAAAATATTAGAATGAAAAATGATCTTTGTACTCACTCTTATACTCACTTTTGTACCCACCTATATTTATGAAGTTTCTTTTTTGTCTGTGAATCCTGGCTCACAGACAATATTTTGCAAAAACAAAATATCGTCTGTGATCCAGGTTCACAAACAAAAAAAAACTTCACAAACATGCTAGGTATAAAGTGGGTATAAAAGTGGGTACATCATGCATTGAAACTATTCAAAGTTTAACCGTTTTTTTTAATTTAGAATAGAGAGAACGGTGGATAAAGCGAAAAGATAAAATTTAGTGACTTGACTTTATGTGTTTTTTACAGGAAAAATGCTTCTATATTGAAAATAAACCAAATAATTAAATTTGATTAGAAGATTTTCATGCTGATTTGGGAATGATGCATGTAATATCGTTTAAATAAAAAAGTGTTGGTGTGAGAAATGAGAATCAATCAAGATAACATAAATTTCCGGCATCTAATAATCCAAAAGGAGGAATGAAATCCACTCCCACGCCAGAAATCTCCGGCACCGCCCCTCGGTAAAACCGATGGCGGACGAACCAAGACTAAGGGTTATCGGCAGATAACCCTAGAGAGAGAAGCAATCGCTCACGTGCAATACAGCTCATTAATAACTTTTTCATACAATTCCCTCAAAAAATATTAAATACCACTAAATGTACAAAATGTTACTAAATCACCTAACATTTTACAGGGGCGGATCCAGAAAATCTAGTTATTGGGGGCACCATATAATTACTAAATAAAAGAGTAAATAATCAGTTCGGTCCACGAAGTTACATAAAAAAAGTCAAATAAGTTCTTATATAGGAGATTCTATCCGGCCGTCGCCATATATAACAAAATAGGATTAAAACATACGGAACATATAAAGTTCTAAATTAGGATAGATATGTTCTCTTAGTAAAAGATGACTTATTTAGTACTGTTAACAGATATGTTCTCTTCGCATAATTTTTATTTTTTGGGGAAGGAAATAATAATATTCTTATTTGAGAAAATTGTTAGAAAAAATATCACTAATATTACTTCTAAAAAAATGATGGACAAAAATGTGACTTTATGTAACTTTTAGAGACTATAATTGGTTCAAATTACTATAATGTAGTGCTTGTGATGTAAATTTTGAACACACCTATAGTAACTAATAGTTACCAAATCACATTTTGTCCATAACTTTTTTATGAGTAATATTTTCGAAAAACCTCATCAATTTGTTATATTTTAATACTATTTTGAGTATTCATTACATACAAAAATATTATAAAGTTATTATTAACTAAGAAGGAAGTAAATATATAAACTAAATATTTGGTTAGTCTATATATTTACTTAAAGTCTAACCTAACAACTTTTCTAATTGTTTTTTCTTCAACTAGGTTTACACATATCCCTAAATACGTAAATAAAAAAAGTCCTAAAGACGTACGATTAAAAATTTTAATCTAAGTAAGCTCAATTTTATGCTTAAATGAATCATGACATTGTACTTACTAATTAATTTTAGTCATATCTCTATAAATATATTTTATTTCAAAAAAAATTATGAGAAATTAAACCTATAATTAACACCCCTTATTATGAGACTAAAGGCAGAAAATCAAGTAATTTTAAATCTTAGTTAGTCGACTGGATAATTGACAAATCCAATTGTTAAGTACGTGTATTTTTGGAAAACTGTTTCGATAGTAACTAATCTTGCTTAACTGTACTGCTCAACCATTCTTTTTTAGGTTTTAGAAATTAGAATAACATAAGGTTTAAATGATAGTGGACTTTTACAAAAATAAGTTTCATGGCACATGGTCGTCTCTTTGCAACTTTTGAATCATATGGTTTGATGGGGGCACCCAAATTTTTTGTTGGGGGCACTATTAATCATTGACAAAAAATTAAGGAAAAATAAACTAGAAAGCATAATGTTATTGGGGGCAAGTGATCCCATTGTTTAAAGGGTGCATCCGCCCCTGACATTTTATTTGATGGTGAGTTATTCACTTATTCATAATTAATATTGAAAATGTAAAAACACTATTTAAAAGCAAAAGCGGATTAAAACTTTCCTATTTTGCAAACTCTGCCTTTTCAATGAGAAAAGAAATTTTGCACTAATTGATTCGATTTACACAATTTAATGCTTGAAATCAAAATTTATTGGTTGTACAAAAATTAATGAAAATGTTGTTAAAGCTGATAGGTTGGAGTACCAAATGGACGTTATATATTTTATGAGAAAAGAAATTCCGCACTAACTTTTTTCGATTTACACGATTGAATATGCTTTGTAAATTGTAACACACTTTAGACTCGATTAAGATCTTGGATCATGTATAGCATGGTTAGTAATTGATTCAAACTATTTTTCAATATTTTAGGGGCGAACTATTATTCCCTCACTACGAATATCTTTGTCACATTCCTCTTTTTCTACTCATTCCATTATGTATTTGATGTCATATTAATAACATTTGTGTAATTCTAATTTATTCTTATTTTATTTTAATTTGGTTAATTTAATATCAACTATATAAATACACAGTTCTTAATAATGACTATATTACTAATAGATGTTTAGTTTTTGTAATTTACAACTGTCGAAGTGTGGTTTAAACAGGATGCAAATATCATGTCTAGTCTTCTTTATTTAAGTCTGATCCTTACATATATAAAATAAATTCCCTCATTCCTTCCACGGTTTATTTATGTTTTTTTAGACTGAAATTAGTCCAATTGAAAATATGCTTACTATATATTAATGCTTCATCCATTCCATTGTATATGTTTCATCATTTCTTTTCGTTATCTATATATTAAGTGTGTCGACTAATACACTTGCTTATTCATATATGTACAGTTCAAAAACCTTTTATGTCTTATAAATTCAATATCAACGACAAATAATCATATTATCATATACAGAATACGTACTATTCAACAAAAGTGTATTTTTCTTATTTCTACAACAAAAACAACATCTAAACCTTAATTTCAAAATATTTTGAGGTTGGTTAACATAAATCAATCTATGATATCGATGCCAACTTTTTTTCCTCATTTCTCAAATATAATAAAACAATGTTGATACCAACGCATACCATTAAAATAATAAAAAGTGAACATATACACGTGCTTATATATTACACTACATACCTTTGCTGATGGTTGATTATTATTAAAGATATTTACTACTTGTTATAACAACTATTATTAATTAACATCTGAGAGAGCGAAAATATTACCCCTTTGTTCCAATTCATTTTGCAAAATTTGATTGTCCCAAAATGATTTTTCACTTTCTATTTTAGTTATGAGAAAATGAATAAAGTGACAAAATTACTCTTAGAGCATCTTCAATGCTAAAATGTGAACGGTGCATACTTGGTATGTCGAATAGCTAATTAGAAAACAATAAGTAAAATATCTATCTCCTTATTTGAATGATCTTAAATCAGATTGATATGTTTTTTCTTCACAATGTCAAGCATAGACTTTAGATGTAGGCATTGCGGTTGACATTGTTCAGAAAAATCTACCAAAACACATAAACAATGGAAATGAGTGAAAATGTGAAAATTTTAATCTTTTGTGTTTATCTCTTTCGTGCCACATATGCATCTTTCTTTACTCATTCTTTTTTCATTTACTTAAAGTTGTCTACTTTATGAGAGATATGAAAATATGATAACTTCAAACTTTTTTTATTACTTTCTTAATTTTTTTGTTAGTCAACTTTTAAGAATTAGTTAGAGTTCTTAAATATAAAGGACTTGGTATTACAGGTTAAATATTGATTAAATAATCAAATTGATCCATTTTGTAAAGTAGACGTACTTATATGATACTTTTTTAGTACATGAACTTAAGTGACATATTTCAAATAGTTGAAGACCTTATTAGACCATTTTTCCGCAAAAAAATACATACAACTTTGAACTCCTTAATTCATAGTACAATAAAACAAATGAGACAAAAGATTTTGTACCAAACAAATACTTTTATAATAATAATAATAATAATTATTATTATTATTATTACAACTATTACTACGTAGAATCACTTATAATTGAGGGAAACTCATTACTAAATTAGATGTATCATCTTGTATAATTAAATTACACTTTCACTTAGAATTATAGAGTCTATATTGGATTACGATAAACCGTATTTTTAAAAATGGTTAGCATTAAAATATTGTAGTATTATAAAAGGAAATCATTTACTCCATATATTGAATATTTATTACCATATGATGGTGTGTGGTTAGAAAACAGAAGGAAAGCATTTAATTTCACACGTGTTGACTCTATAGTTGGCAAGTTTATGCAATTCATTGCACAACTAACATATAAGGGAAATAAATATCATATTATTAATTTATAGGTTTGCGACGATTGTTTGGGCGGGATTACATGTTTCAACGTGCATATATTACATTTTTACCCCTCTTTTGGGCGGCAATTTTCCCTCCAAAACTTGTAGCAACTCTGCTACTTTATATAATACTAGACGCAATACCCGTGCGATGCACGGTACCTCTAGAGTAGGATAACAATTTGTTTAAATTATTTAACTTTGCTTATGATCATACGTAATATGTAATTATTTTAAATAAAAAATATAGTAGAGCTTTTATGTTTGAACTTTGATTATATAATTATAATTCGTTGGAAAAATGAAAAATGTTGATCATATGAACAATTGCAAATAAATTTAAAATAAAGGGTAAGTTGTAAGAATAAATACTACTTGATATAAAAATGAAACATGATGATTCCATAATTTAAGTGTCTCATTCGATGCTCATAAGGAAGAATTATAAAAATGATTGTCATATATGTTGGCACTGTACAAAAAGGATCATCACTTTTAGAAAAGTTGATAGGATGACTCTCTTAATCACATATAAGAATATTCTACTCACTCCTTGAGGTGACCCTTAACATGAGAACGTACCAAGGCCGGTCGATCATATATGTTTGAAGGCTCTAGGGCGGACAACTAAAATTTGCCAAACCTTAAAAAAGTTGTAAAAACCCTTTATGTTTAAACTAACATGCATGATAATAATATTTAAAAACACTTATTAAATTTTATAAAACCCTTTTCTTTCTAAATTAATAATATTATAGTATTAGAGGTCCTTATTTAGGAAGGAAAAATGGTAATCCTTTTTGTGCACTTTACTAATGTTTTCGTCCTATTTAAAGAATTAACTCTATTATTATCAGCTCCTAAATTTTTCCCTCCAATGATGTGATCATTCTGAATCATTTCATTTTCGATAGCTAAAACATTCATCTTTTTGAGTTCTCATCTTGAAGAAGACATTAAGAATTTGACTTCTTTACACAAAAAAAATTCCATTGAAACTTTTTTACTTAGCGCCACCGCTTTCTCTAATTTTCGCCTCTTTTTTTCTTTATCCTATCCAAATTCTATCATTTTTATTACACCTTGAAGTTGATTGTGTCACGCCCCGGACCGCGTCCGTGCCACGTAGACAACCGCCGTACAACCCAATAAGAACAACGTAGTTCATTCTTATCAAATCGCACAAGGCGTCCGAAAGATTTCTATTGCCAAACCGATTAGTAAACCCATACGATCAACATCAATATATTAGTCAAATGCATGCGGAAATAAAATAAGTTTGACATTCAGCCACATGTGGCAAACACGGGCACACAGGCCCTTCAATAGTTTAATAGAAAACATCGTTCAAATATCCATGAGCAATTTCACAATTTCAAATAAGAATGGAAGCACGAACCACGTCTTCCTTATTTGAATTCACCCTGGGCAAAGGTGCAGGTAGCAGGACTCTAGCCTCAACCTGAAAAATGTGAGGGCCCCCGAAGGGGTCAGTACTCCATAGAAGTACTAGTGACAAGCAGGCTATATGAGGAATAACTAATGTTTCAGACACGAGACCCAAAAATAGGGTGATACTTATATTTATAGGTGTAACCATTGTTACCCCATTCCCAAGATAATACATATTGTATATACTTGTAAAATACTTGACCCGTAGGTCGTTTTATCACAAAGAGTCTTTTAGAGGTATGGCGATTACCCAACCTTTCCCATTCATTCCTGAATGCCTAGCCTCGGGCTACATTCTACCTTCATAATATCCTACCGAGTTTCAGGAGTGTTTACCCTCCCGGGGATGCTCAACCCCACCGAGTTTCTGGGATTGTTTACCGTCCCGAGGATACTCAACCTCACCGAGTTTCTGGGATTGTTTACCGTCCCGAGGATACTCAACCTCACCGAGTTTCTGGGATTGTTTACCGTCCCGAGGATACTCAACCTCACCGAGTTTCTGGGATTGTTTACCGTCCCGAGGATACTCAACCTCACCGAGTTTCTGGGATTGTTTACCGTCCCGAGGATACTCAACCTCACCGAGTTTCTGGGATTGTTTACCGTCCCGAGGATACTCAACCCCACCGAGTTTCTGGGATTGTTTACCGTCCCGAGGATGCTCAACCTCAACCGTATTTCTAACCAAACCCTAACCTGGATATGGCTAACCTTGCATTCACTTAACTATGGACAATACCTAGTCCTATAGTCATATAATAATCCTTAGTAACCAATGTGGACGGGTCCCACCTGATCGGTCCACGTTATCCTACTCAAAAGCTACCCGTTTTGAGTATAAACCAATACCCGGTCGGGTATCCACCTTACCCGGTCGGGTAGGGCCGGGCAGAAGCCCCTGGAACTGACTTTACTTGAGACCCGGTCGGGTCCCTGACCTTACCCGGTCGGGTCTAGTGTGACAGTGGCTTCT
This sequence comes from Cuscuta epithymum, assembly GCA_945859915.1. NCBI lineage: Eukaryota > Viridiplantae > Streptophyta > Magnoliopsida > Solanales > Convolvulaceae > Cuscuta > Cuscuta epithymum. The sequence continues at coordinate 5,746,879 of CAMAPF010000011.1, read as the reverse complement.
GGAGCCGAATTTAATCAATACCCGGTCGGGTATCCATCTTACCCGGTCGGGTATCACCCTTGTCTCGGCGGTCAACGCCCGTTTGACCGCCCAAACGAAGTCCGATTAACGTGAAATTTTATATGCACATTCTACTTGAAGTCCTTGATCCAAAAATACCATTTTTGACCCCTGGATCATTGTACATAATAAGTTATCACATTTTTAATCACCAAACATACAAACATGCCTTTCAACTTTGTTTTATATATATTCATGGCATAAGCCCATACTTGATTAACTTTAATCATTCCGTAAAACATATCCTTGATTACTTTAGGTAATCTCATGCCTCAATCAAAAGTTATAAAGCATATAGCCGTCTTCTCACCTTAATGAAGCTTATGGAGTTCTAGCCCTTCCCGATTGAGCTCCGGTGAAACTCCGGTGAACTTCAATGAGCTCCGGCGACAACTCCGGCGACCCTTTCAACTCCGTGAAAGTTCTTGGAATACCTTATACAAGTTAATAACAAGGTTTTATCATCATAAAACCCATGTCAACACCAATAACCTCTAAAAGGTTATTTTCCGGCAAACCCGTCAACTTTGCTCTCAAAGCTCGTTTTTGGGTTTAGACCAACTTTCCAACTCCTATTCTACACCTTTACATGTGTAGAACTATCCTAGGAGTATGAAACATGATTAAGGAGAAGGAATGGGGTTAATGGAGTCATTACCTTGATAACCACAAGTTTTCCCCACCTAAACTCCTCTTTTCTCTTCTCTTTTCCTTCCCTTCTTCCTCCCCTTGCTTTGTGCGTGAATGGTGGATGAAAATGGAGTTTTTCCAGACTTCTCTCCTCAATGAAGCTGGCTTGGACGAGGTACAAGAGCTGGGGTGATTGTGAATGCCCCTTTTGGCTTATTTGCCAATAATATGGGGGAGGGGACCCCTTTTCCCTTCAACTTGGTATCAAGTCACACCCTCCCTCTTTCCACATGACTTTGTGCGGCTCCCCCTTGATATTTTGCAGACCAAGGACGTGGGGTGGCCCCCACATATGTGGGAGGTCGTCCCTTTGTGACCCGAGATGTACAATCGGCCCCGAAAGTTGTATTTTCCGGACTGTTTCAACTATATTTCATTTTATTTGGGTAAAATGAAATATCTATCATTCTTCCAATTATTATTGGCTATAAGAATGAATGCCTTTTCCCCAACTTTTAATTTGATGGCCTCCATAATTTATTATGGCTTTTTATCTGATATTACCTCGGTACCGATAAATGGGCTTTATATGCCCAAAAGGTTACTCACATAACTTCTATGGCCCAACCAGGCTATCCACCATCATACACATATTATCTTGACCCAAATGAATATAATATGTGGCCCCGATAATATCGGGCGGCCCCCACTTCCGGTGTAGGCCCCACGCGAACTTTTTCTATTCACGTAAAAGAAATGATGAAAATTTTACAATCGCGTAGAATGCGTTTATTCATTTCTCAGGATTCAATACACTATTTGATAAAGTACAATTACTTGGGGGCGGTGTTACAGATTGAACTTATAAATTTAATTAAAATTGACAATTATTGTCTAGCAAAATTAATGAACAAATTATAACACCAATACTGAATAGATAACAATCAACAATCAACAATTTGATAGGAATCATGATATCCAATAAGACGAATAATAGTACCACAATATCATATGATAACTGTTCCCTATGCTTGTTAAATAAGTTAATGACAGTAAAGTTTCAAAATGTATGTCATATCATATGTAACACCATTACTTCTTTCATTGGGTGGGAAAAAACTCTATCTTAATAATAAATATAATGACTATCATGAAATATAGAAAAATTATACATCTTAATATTCAAAGCAATCAAAATTAAAGTGTGTCTTATTTTTAATTGCGTAAAATTGTGGAATGTTGTTCCTATTTAGAGCTTGTATGGTAACATAAAAATTGGTCGAATCGGCTGCTTCTGCTGAAATTGATAAAGTTCTGGTTCAAGTAGCTGAATATGCCTAACTATTAAAAGAATACTTAAAATATATTTATTAATAAAGTAATGAAAAAATTATATGAAATTCAGTTAAAATGATCCCTTAGAATAATTTCAGCTAATTCAATCAGAAAAGTAACCACAGCCTTACTCAGTGTAAAATTAAAAGTTACATGTTTGATGAAAATTTAGGTACAAAAGTTAATAAGTCGAAAATAGAAGTCACTAAATGAAGTTTTATAAAATACACAATTGCACTGTGTGCACGATACAACTGATTTTACGTTATAGAGTCTCGTTAATTATACGGTTGTTAAATTTAAAATCGAATTTATTATTAGGAATGATGTATGATTGTGCTTTTTGAAATAAAATTCATAAAAATGTAAATTTTTTAATGTAAGGTTTCGAAACATTTTGAGTAGGAATTTATGTGTAATTTCATAATTGTGGAATGTAATGGAAGTTTAATCACGATTATACACATTATACTACATATATTATAACTTCCATAAATATGGGTAACTATTATATATGGAATAATTTTAATCACGACAGAATTGAAATATTGGAATACATTTATGATTGCATTTATTTATGGACAAAAGACTAAATTAAAAGTGGTGGCACCACTCACGTATAGCCTCATTCTAAATTTCTAGCAAGATATATTTTGCATGATTTAATGCATCAAGATTTCCAATTACACCCATAAAATGGGCTGGATTTTTGGCTTCAAAAAGGTAGCAATAGTGATACTTTGTACTTCCTCTATCCCGTAATTAAGTTCTCACTTTCTCCCCTAATTAAGTTCCCACTTTCCTAACTTTCCTCCATAAGGGAGTATTTTATATGTTCGAAATTTAGTGTTTGAATAATGTATGACGTTTTAAGAAAGTCATTTGTCTTGGCAAAAAAGCAATGTCTTAGCAAAGAAGCAAACAAACGCAAAACTTGTCGGTGTCCCGTACAATTAAAAATTGGACAATTTGTTCCGCTCGTAAAACGCCGTGCAGAACAGGCGCATTTAGGTTCCTCAAAAACGAAATCAAAACCAAGTTCCATCTACTGCGCCAAACCCCTTCTCGCGAATCAGCTTCATCTCCTCGCGAAGCGACATATTTCATCTCCCGGCTACCAGGCGCCGGATGGTGACCCGGCCGTCTTGGACTCCGGTGTCATCTGCTACGCTCGGCGACTTCTTATATAAGGTCAGATTTGTTTCAGGACTCTGCTTCGTTTCTACTTTTTTCATCCCTTTGGAGCTCCGCACTTCAGACCATCTTCCCAATTTGGGTGCGTCTTCAAGCCTAATCCATACAGATAAAGTAGGATAAAAAGGAAAGCTTTTACTCAGCTGTTGCGTCATTGAACTACATAAGCTGTGCAGCACAATGGGAAGTGATTTGAAAAAGTGGGTATCAGATACTCTCATATCGGTTTTGGGTTATTCCCAAAGCACACTTGTGAATTATGTAATTGGCTTAGCTAAGAAAGCTTCCTCTCCTAACGAGCTTTCTAGCATGCTCAGTGAAGTGGGAGTACCATCAACCTATGAGTCAAAGGATTTTGCACAAGAAATTTTGTCTAGAGTTGAGCACAAGGCTTCAGGGCCAAATCTATATCAACATAAAGAAAGGGAGGCAGCGATGTTTGCAAGGAAACAAAAGACCTACACAATAATAGAGGAGGGTGGTGATGATGATGCTGATGTTAGTAGCAATGCTCATGTGTCTTCAGAAGCTGGGAGGAAGGGCCATGGAAAGAGATTTAGAAGGAGGGTGGTTTCTGAAGCTTTTGAAGATGAAGAAGAGATAAGAGAAGTAGAAGAGGAAAGACAAGTAAGGAGACGAACTTCCAATGATGATGGTCAGGATAATGGTGGTGATAGTGGTTCTGAGTCAGAGGAGGAAAGACTGTGTGATAAAAAAGAGCGGGAAGAGTTGGAGAGACATATCAGAGAAAGAGATGCTGCATCAACAAGAAAGTTGACTGATAAAAAGTTGTCCAGAAAGGAGGAAGAAGAGGCAATCAGGAGGTCTAATGCTTTGGAGCAAGATGAGATTGGAACTTTGAGGAAAGTCTCAAGGCAAGAGTATCTTAAGAAAAGAGAGCAAAAGAAATTAGATGAACTCAGAGATGAGATAGAAGATGAGCAGTACTTATTTGATGGGATGAAGCTAACTGAAGCAGAATATAAGGACATGAGGTGCAAGAGGGAGTTATATGATCTAATCAAGAAGCGGGCCGAGGAGGATGATGGCAAAAATGAGTATAGGATTCCCGATGCATATGATCTTGAAGGCGGTGTAAATCAAGAGCAAAGGTTTGCTGTTGCACTGCAACGCTACAGGGATCGTGATGCCAATGATAAGATGAACCCTTTTGCGGAACAAGAAGCATGGGAAGATCACCAAATAGGAAAAGCTACACTCAAATTTGGTTCCAAAGACCGCAAGGCAAAATCTGATGATTACCAATTTGTGTTTGAAGACCAGATAGAGTTCATAAAAGCAGCAGTTATGGATGGCGTTAATGTTGATCATGAGTCCTCCATTGAGGAACTAGAAGTTTCTGTTGCTAAATCAGCATTTGAGAAACTGCAAGCAGACAGAAAAACTTTGCCTATCTATCCTTATCGTGATGAGTTGGTGCAAGCTATCGATAAGCACCAGGTTCTAGTCATTGTCGGAGAGACAGGTTCTGGCAAGACTACTCAGATACCTCAGTACTTGCATGAGGCAGGGTACACCAAAAGTGGCAAGGTGGGATGTACGCAGCCACGCCGAGTTGCTGCCATGAGTGTTTCTGCCCGTGTTTCACAAGAAATGGGAGTCAAACTTGGACATGAGGTGGGCTACTCAATCAGGTTTGAAAATTGTACTTCAGAGAAAACCATTCTAAAATATATGACTGATGGGATGTTATTGCGTGAGTTCCTTGGGGAACCTGATTTGGCAAGTTACAGTGTAATCATGGTGGATGAGGCACACGAAAGAACATTATCAACTGATATTCTTTTTGGCTTGGTTAAGGATATTGCCTGTTTCCGTCGTGACCTCAAGTTGCTGATATCAAGTGCTACCCTTGATGCCGAGAAGTTCAGTGACTTTTTTGATGAAGCTCCCATTTTTAAAATACCTGGAAGGCGGTTTCCAGTGGATATACATTATACGATAGCGCCCGAGGCAAATTATTTGGATGCAGCAATTGTTACTGCCCTTCAGATACATGCGACACAACCCCCCGGTGATGGTGATATATTAGTTTTTTTAACTGGGCAGGAGGAGATTGAGACAGCTGAGGAGATCATTAAACTTAGGATCAAGGGCCTGGGAACAAAAATAGCCGAGCTAATTATATGCCCAATATATGCAAACCTTCCAACAGAACTACAAGCCAAAATTTTTGAAGCTACTCCTGAAAGGGCACACAAGGTTGTCCTTGCTACAAATATTGCCGAGACTTCGCTGACTATTGATGGGATAAAATACGTAATTGATCCTGGATTTTGTAAGGTGAAGACATATAACCCTCGTTCCGGCATGGAATCATTACATATCTCTCCTATTTCAAAAGCATCTGCTAACCAACGGGCTGGCCGTTCTGGACGAACAGGGCCTGGGAAGTGTTTCCGGCTGTACACTGCTTATAACTTTTTAAATGATTTGGAGGATAATACTGTTCCAGAGATTCAAAGGACCAACTTGGCTAATGTTGTGCTTTCTCTTAAGAGTCTGGGCATTCATGACTTGCTGAACTTTCATTTTATGGATCCACCACCTATTGAAGCTCTACTAAAAGCACTGGAAGTGCTCTTTGCTCTAAGTGCTCTTAGTAAGCATGGTGAACTGACTAAAGTTGGCAGAAGAATGGCCGAGTTCCCTCTTGACCCCATGCTCTCCAAGATGATTGTTGCTTCTGACAAGTATAAATGCTCTGATGAGATCATAAGTATTGCAGCAATGCTGTCTATTGGAAATTTGATCTTTTATCGTCCAAAGGACAAACAAGTGCATGCTGACAATGCAAGGTTGAATTTCCATATGGGCAATGTTGGAGATCATGTTGCATTACTGAAGGTTTACAATTCATGGAAAGAAACTAACTTTTCAACCCAGTGGTGCTATGAGAACTACATTCAGGTCAGAAGCATGAAAAGAGCTAGAGACATCAGAGACCAATTAGAGAGCCTTCTAGAAAGAGTAGAAATTGAATTGACTTCAAATCTCAATGATCTAGATGCTATAAAGAAGTCCATTACATCTGGATTTTTTCCTCACTCAGCAAGGCTGCAAAAGAATGGAAGTTATGAAACTGTTAAGCTTCCCTTAACTGTTCATATCCATCCCAGTTCAGGTCTAGCACAGGTTCTTCCTAGATGTGTTGTCTATCATGAGCTTGTTCATACAACCAAAGAGTACATGCGACAGGTTACTGAAGTAAAGCCTGAATGGTTGGTAGAAATAGCTCCTCACTACTATCAGTTGAAGGACGTTGAAGACCATGCATCAAAAAAAATGCCCAGAGGAGAGGGTCGAGCATCTTAGTCCTGATTATGGGTAACCTCTAAAATACATTCATTCAATGGAGAATATATTCTCTTCTATGCCAGAGGTGGCAGTATATCCATTAATAAAATTGGCCCAGCCACATTCTTGAGGCTCCTCAAAAGTCATGGTTCCAGCCAAATAGCTGATGCAGAATAGGCTATCTCTTCCTCCAAATGAAATCACCCAAACACCAGATTAAGCAGTAATGTGCTTTCTGGTAGGTCATGGAATGCATGGATGTAATTACTCTATCTATAGGGCTCTCCCCATAATTTTGTATCTCTTTTCCTATTCTGTACATATAACTGGTAGTATTGAAAATAATATAAGGTCATCCCATTCAGGTTTTTCAACTTCTGATATTTAAATAATTTTCAACTAATCTATACTTATTATAAGATCAGATCATGTTGAGCCAAAAATGTATATATTCAACAAAATGTGATACCAATGTATCATATATATTCAACAATAGGTGATACCAATTGATATACTATCTCTGTTCTTCTTAAATCGCAACATTGGTGAATTTTATACTATTCACATGCTCTACTTTGACCACATTATATTTATTAATGTATTATAAATTAAATTTTTGAAAAATATGATTAAATTCCTTTCATTTTAAATTTTCAAAAGCTGAATTTTTGAATTGTTTACTAATAAGGAATGAAATAAATTAATGGTCAAATTTGTGTGATGGCAAACGTGAAAGTTGGAAAGTTGCAACTAAAAAAGAACAGAGGAAGCACTTAGTTGATACTAACATATCAAAATATTTTGTGATAATAGTTTATCATAATATTTTATGATACTCTACCTGTGACACTAAATTTCATGTGATAATTTTTGACCTTTTGTGACGTTTACCATGTGTCAATGAAACTTTAATTGACACTAACTTTGTGTCACTATAGGCTGTTTTTTTTAGTAGTGTTACTTATTTGTTTCTCACCATTATCTAAGATCTAAAGATGTTATCACTTGGATTGAAATTCATGCTATAGTTTGATTTGATCTAGTCTATTTACATCTAGTTTGTTTAAATCCGGCCTAAAATGTTTTGTGTATGTGTATATTTTTTCCTATGTGGTTCCATAATGAAATAAGTACAAGTGAAAACATCATTATTCTGACTTGATTTCATATCTTCTAGTTAGTGTTGTAAAAGGCGGCAAAAAATGGGGCCTACGCGCGCCTAAGCGTGAGGTGGCGGGAAAACACCCTTCATTTTAGACATGTGTGACAAAGGTGGTCAACTGAAGAGTTGACCACCAAAGGCATGAAAAAGCGGAAGTTTTTTAGATGATTTTTTTTTTTTTTTTGCAAAAAAAAATTGAATAGATTTAAAAAATCACTTTAATAAACATGTTATACATCCAATCTCATACGGAGTAATAAAAAGTAACAATATACGGAGTATCATTTTATATTTGAACTTTTTATACATTTAAAAATTGTATATATTGAATATAGTAAAAATTATACTCAATCATGTATATAATTTTTGAACATTTATTATTTTTTCTTCATATATCACTATAAAATGCTACGTAGTAATTATCAATAGAAATCTAGATAGATAGATAGATAGGTAGGTAGGTAGGTAGGTAGGTAGGTAGGTAGGTAGGTAGTGTTAGTACTAATATTTAGATGGATCATAAAGTCATTGGCCAATGCAAAGATATATTCGTTTTGGATATCGAATATGATCATTATGGATCATCTAGAAAGATTGAGAGACAGAGACTAAGTTATTAGAATAGACACAATATCATGTTCTAGACTTAGTTGAATGTTCGTTGAATGAAAGGATCGTATCACTATGAGCTCTATATTACAGGGAGTTTGAATAGTTCTCGCAAACGTCCTTATATATTAAGTTTGTCTGGTAAATCGTCTAGGGATTCTGCTAAGACCTTAATTTGATTAGTGCTCAATATATAAGGCCCTATGGGTCACACAACAACTGATTATACCTTCCGATTGAATTGTTAGAACGAATTAAATATTATTAATTGGATTAAATAATATTTAATTCGTAATACTAAAAGTGGATTAAATATTAGTCAGACTAAATTGTATTTAATTCATAAAGTTGAAGGAGAGTTCTATTTGATAGAATTAATTAAGTAGAATAAATTAGATTTATTATACTTAATTAAATGTATTTATAATTAAATAAAGTTAAATAAATAATAATAACAACAAAGGTCCATTAAGAGAATGAGGGTGGCGGCTGCCCCCCATCCTCTTTACTTTACACGGATGTTTTATTATTATTGTTATTATTATTTATTATTAAATCTTTATTTAGTTAATAAATTGTATTGGTTATAGTTGGACTAGAACTCGTTAATTAGGAAGACTTTCATTGTGATTGGGAAACTAGTTTAGAACTAGTATAAATACATCATCCTCTTTCGTAATTTATTAGACCAGTTTTGAGATTCAGTATTTACAGTTTATTTCTCTGCGAAGAGATTTCCTAGCCTTTCTCTAAGGGAGATCTAACTGTTCTTTCGGAAAGGAGAAATCACGTGGATACCTAAGGTCAAAGATTATCACCGCTAGGCTGGAAGATCTGTAAGTTCTAACCCAGATCTGTTATTATTGTTATATTCGTTCTTTTGTCATAATCAGGAAAGATCTGTTTTGAAAAATTTTAAACTTCCGCTGCTGTACTTTTGAGGTACGTTACATCAATTTCCTAACAGTGGTATCAGAGCCAAACTGATTTTAATGACATTATATACGGATTATAAAGATATTTTCGTATATCAGGATACATAATTTTTCCAGATTATGTTATCACCCAAATTTTGATTTACGAAATCGATTTTGATTTTTGAAATTGAAATCCGAAATTGAAATTGTTAAATAGAATATAGTTAGAACTTGCGCCGTGTTCTTCGTATCTTCAGTGATTATTCTGATTTGGTTAACGACGCGTATACTTATTACGGCTAAGGAATATATATGATATCTTCACGCCCCGGAGTGTTCGTTCCTTGACGATCTCGCACTATGGCAGACGAGCGCCGATTGAAAACAACTTCGGCCGGTATATTCTGTACAGCGACGGAGACAACCTATGGCGGATTAACATGGCGACTAGCAAAGAAAACGCTGCAATCTGCGATTTTTGTGCCGCTGCCCTGTTTTAGAAATTTGATCAAAGATTATTTTCAGGAAAATGGAAACTAATAGTCCAACCTTTTAGCGGTCTTCTCACAATAATCCAACCTTTTGGTTATTCATGAATAATCCAACCTTTGCACTTCATCTTCATTCACTGGTCCCTGACCGGTTGATGACCTGCTATTCCAAGCTATTTTCTTATCTTTGCAAATCATTATACCATAAATCTCATCTTTCACAAAGATAATATTTTGCAAAGATAAGAAAATAACTTGGAATAGTAGACCATTAACCGACCAGGGACCAATGAATGAAGATGAGGTGCAAAGGTTGGATTATTCATGAATAATCAAAAGGTGGGATTATTGAAAGAAGACCGCTAAAAGGTTGGATTATTAGTTTCCATTTTCCCTTTTCAGAAATTGGATTTAACCTGAGGACAAATTTGGAATTTCCTAGAATTCTAAAAAGTAAAAGTTCTGCTCGGTTTACTTAAACTGAAACTCTGAAACTTGTAGTTTGTTAGTTTTTGGAGATCGTTATTATGATTGTACTCCGTAATTGCTAGTTTGTATAATAATAATATAACTACATTAAATTAACCTTTTTAATTAGATTAAAGTATCTTTGAGATCGTCGGTTAATATTTTTTTTTTAATTGATAGTTGTATTATTATCATTATTATTTTAAGCATGCTTATATTAGTCGTTAAATTAGATTTATATTGCATGTTTAATTTTATATGTTTGAGTTAGATCTCATTAACATATTATTTGATAATATGTTTTAGCATCTTGATTAAGTAATTTAATACCCCGCTAAACGTTCACCATAAATTAAAATTTAAGTCTTATCTAGGATAACGACATCACCCATCATAATTAAATTAGTAGAAATATTTTTTCGTTGAAGAATATTTCACCCAAGTGTTTATTCGATTCGACAAAATATAGAACTAATTTATAGGTACAATTGTTTGTGATCGTGTGATGGTTTTGACTTACTTAAATTACCTCGAGTCGCCCAAGCGTCAGTGTTAATTTAGGGATGTCGATCAATTAAAATTGATCAACCAAGAATTGTTTGGACATAATTAGTCTAGGGACCTACCCATTATATTATTGCAGTGATCAGCCCAAGCTGGGACTGTTATAGTATGAATGTGGATCTTGGCCACTATGATTGTGAAAGCAATCTATGTTCTTTTTATTGGGGTCAAAGAACATGAAAAATAGTGGGAGCTAAATAATAAAAAGTCTGAATTATTTAGTTAACTAAATGTGATCATAGGAATTATTATATGAATTTTAATTCCCGTTCTATTTGAACTTATCTAGGCTTTTAAGAATGTCCAATTTATCGTTGAGAAGTATCTTGGATACACATAAACTATCTGGACCAGACTTTCTAGACTTGGAACAATATGTGCGTCTAGTTCTTAGGCAAGAAAATATTGAAAATGTGTTTGACACCTGTGTACCTCGGATTCCTAATATGAACTCCTCTGAATTAGACATGTTTGACATAGACATTCAGGAGAATTACATTGATGAAGTACCGAAGGATGTATGCCTCTACTGCAAAGAGAGAGGGCATTGGAGGAGAGATTGTGAGCTATATAGGGCTAATCTAGCTAAAGCACCGAGTGCTTCTAGCTTAGGCATTTTTGTCAATCACATTAATATGTCTACAACTAACTCTCACTGTTGGGTATTAGATACAGCTTGTGGCTCACACATTTGCAATAATGTGCAAGGTCTAAACAACAGTAGAGCAGTTAGGCTGGGTGAGATTGACCTACGCGTAGGAAATGGAGCAAAAGTTGCTGCTGAGCGTGTAGGAACTTATATATTAGATTTACCCAGTGGTTATAGATTAGAACTAAATAATTGTTATTTTGTTCCATCTATAACAAAGAATATAATTTCCATTCCTATGTTAGACATTGAGGGTTTTTCCTTTCATTTTGCTAATAACACTTGTTGTTTTTCACAAAATGGTATTGTGTATGGAAATGCTCCTCTTATGAATGGTTTATATGTTCTTAATTGTAGACATGACATATTAAATGTACAAAATAAAAGACCAAGGTTAAGTAATTTGAAAAATACCACCTATCTTTGGCATTGCCGACTTGGTCATATTAATGAAGCCAGAATAGCAAGGTTAAATAAATTAAATTATTTAACACCATTTGATTTTGAATCATATGGTAATTGCGATTCGTGTCTCTCAGCTAAAATGACTATTAAACCTTTTCTTGGAAAAGGAATACGGGCCAAAGAAGTGCTTGAATTGGTTCACACAGATGTGTGTGGACCATTCCCAACTCAAGCTAGAGGAGGTTTTTCTTACTTCATCACATTTACTGACGATTTCTCTAGGTTTGGATTTGTGTATCTTATGAAACACAAATCAGAAGCTTTTGAGAAATTCATGGAGTATAAGGCTGAAGTAGAGAAGCAACTTGACAAGAGTATCAAGATTCTACGATCTGATCGTGGAGGAGAATACTTGAGTAAGGAGTTTCTTGATTACTTAAAAGGTCAAGGAATTCAATCACAATGAACTCCTCCAAGAACACCACAGTTGAATGGTGTTTCTGAGAGGAGAAACAGAACCTTGTTAGACATGGTTAGGTCCATGATGAATTCCACGTCTCTTCCAACATCTCTTTGGGGGTACGCGTTGCAAACTTCAATTTACATTCTTAATAGAGTTCCATCTAAATCGGTGCAAAAGACACCATATGAGTTATGGTGTAATAAGAAGCTTATTCTTTCACATATTAAAGTGTGGGGTTGCCCTGCTTATGTGATGAAATTGCACACTGATAAGTTGGGACCTAGAAGTGAGAAATGTTATTTTGTGGGATATCCTAAAGAAACTAGAGGATACTATTTTTATCATCCTGAGGAACATAAGATCATTATTTCCAGACAGACACGATTCCTAGAAGAAAACTTGGTCTTCAAGGAATTCAATCGTGAGAAGATAGTACTAGAAGAAATTCAAGAACCACAAAATAACATAGAGGATGAAGACTTGTTAGATGGTCAAAACAAGGATTCAGTGGGAGAATTAAGCGAAAGTGTGTCCCTAGGAGGATATCCTTCAGCTAGTGGGAGTAATATAGGAAGCACCTCGCACCAGCAAGTGGATCCTATTAGGCAAGAAGGAAGTGACATGGTTGTCATTCCTTCTGCACCTACTTCTCCTTCTCTGGAAACACTTAAGAGTGTAGCACCAGAAAATTCTCCGAGCATTGGACAGTCCAATGAAAAGGAACCTCTTCACAATTAGAATGAGCAGCCTGAGCAAACGCAAAATATTGAACTCCGTAGGTCTACTAGGATTCGTCATGAACCAACTAGGTTTGGCTTCCTCATGGAGGATCATGATAATGTTGAAATTCCTGACAAGGATGAACCTAAGATTTACACTGAAACAATATTAGATGTTGATTCAGAGAGGTGGCGAGAAGCCATGAAATCTGAAATGGACTCGATGTATATCAATCAAGTATGGAACTTGGTTGACTTGCCTGTTGGGGTTAGACCCATTGGATGCAAATGGGTTTTCAAGAAGAAAACTGATACTCAAGGCAAAGTGCAAACATATAAAGCTAGGCTGGTGGCTAAAGGTTATAGTCAAAGAGAGGGAATTGACTATAGTGATACCTATTCGCCAGTTGCAAAACTTAGTCCATTCGGATTTTGCTTGCGATAGCAGCATACTATGATTATGAGATTTGGCAAATGGATGTGAAAACTGCCTTCCTTAATGGAAACCTCAAAGAGGAGGTGTACATGGTACAACCTGAAGGTTTTATATCCAAGACAAATCCCAAATCAGTATGTAAATTGGAGAAATCCATTTACGGGCTAAAGCAAGCCTCTAGGAGTTGGAATATCCGTTTTGATGAAGCAGTCAAATCGTTTGGCTTCATCAGAAGCAATGAGGATGCATGCGTCTATACAAAGCGCAGTAAGGATAGCGTGGTCTTTATGGTCATATATGTTGATGACATACTGATCATAGGGAATGATATCCCCTTATTGAAGTCCGTGAAAGAATGGTTGTCCAAAATCTTCATGATGAAAGATCTAGGTGAAGCCTGTTATATCCTTGGGATTAAGATCTATAGAGACAAAGTTAATATGATGTTAGGTCTTTCACAATCCACGTATATTGACAAAATACTACAGCGATTTAGAATGGAAGAATCCAAGAAAGGATTCCTCCCGATGGGTCAAGGGATATCGTTATCAAAGAAGGATAGTCCTTCAACTGATGATGAGATCCAGCGCATGAGAGGGATTCCATATGCTTCTGCAATTGGGTCAATCATGTATGCTATGATCTGTACTAGGCCAGATGTGGCTTATGCGCTTAGTATTGTTGGCCGATATCAAAATAATCCAGGAGAACGGCATTGGAGTGCTGTTAAGACTATTCTTAAGTATCTTAGACGAACTAAAGAATATTTCTTGGTTTATGGTGGACAAAAGGAACTAATGGCACCCGGTTACTCTGACGCTAATTTCATGACTGATAAGGATGACTATAAGTCACAATCAGGATATGTTTTTAATCTCAATGGAGCAGCAGTAGACTGGTAGAGTTCCAAACAAGACACTACAGCTGAATCGACAACTGAAGCCGAGTACATTGCTGCATCAGAAGAAGCTAAGGTCGCCGTTTGGATACGTGAGTTCCTCAAAGAATTAGGGGTTGTTCCAAATGACAGTCGTCCAATAAGCATTTATCGTGACAATACGGGTGCTGTTGCACAAGCAAAGGAACCAAGATGCGACAAGAGGAATGGATATGTGCCGAGGCGCTATCATGTGATTCGAGAGCAGATAGCAAGAGGAGAGGTTGCAATAGAACGTGTTTCCACTGAGGACAATTTGGCTGATCCCTTCACCAAACCTTTGAGCTGCGAGAAACATGCTAGACACTTTGAGAATCTAGGTGTTAGATGCATTGGTGATTGGCACTAGGCCAAGTGGGAGATTGTTGGTATGTATGTCCTAGCGACAATCATTTTTTTAGAAACATATGTACTCGATCACATTTAGTATTTATATTTGATATATACATGGTATTACACTTTATGAATGATTGTTTTCGATTGTCAATATTTTATTCATAATTGTGTTCTCTTGGATTTATGTTGTCATTAAGTAAGTGAGAGCTTATATGATATAACATAAGGTCCTAAAACAGCCCTAATCAATGATCATCAAGAAAGGGATATTGATGATATGCGATAAGATTGGTATGTGGACTACATCATACTTTTAGAAAGTATAGTTGATCTCACAACTATGAGTTGCTGTAATTCATGATGGTCACATAGATATTTTAGAGAATATTGGCATACCCACCGAGAAATCATTTGATAAGTTCTATTCATGTGTCTATGGGATTATCGGCGTATAGAGTAGTGTAATAGTCCCCCGACTTGAGGTCAATACGTACTACATGTGCGGAGTGATGTACTTTGACCATGACCAACGCTTGCACTCCAATCGGGGTAGATACGGCATGTGTTGGGTGCATCACGAAGCACATGGAGTAGTAGTTGAGCCAAGGAAGGATTCATTCCTCATAATAGATTAAGAGAGAACATTCTACTTCTCATATTTAGATGGATCATAAAGTCATTGGCCAATGCAAAGATATATTCGTTTTGGATATCGAATATGATCGTTATGGATCATCTAGAAAGATTGAGAGACAGAGACTAAGGGAGTGTTTGCAACTGCTTCTGCTTAAATAAAAGCACTTTTGGAGATGTAAGGAAAAAGTGATTAGTAGGAAAAGTTGATAGTGTTTGAGAAAAAAGTGATTTTGAAAAGTAAAAGTTGATAGTGTTTGGTAAAATAAGTGCTTTTTGTGTAATAGAAAGGGGAAAATCACTTTTCACACGCAAGCCGAGAAAAAGTTAAAATTGGTAGTGTTTGGTAAATAAGTGCCTTTTTAAACCAAAAGCTGAGAAGTGCTTTTTTTTAAGTGATTGCAAACACTCCCTAACTTATTAGAATAGACACAATATCATGTTCTAGACTTAGTTGAATGTTCGCTGAATGAAAGGACCGTATCACTATGAACTCTATATTACACGGAGTTTGAATAGTCCTCGCAAACGTCTTTATATATTAAGTTTGTCTGGTAAATCGTCTAGGGATTCTGCTAAGACCTTAATTTGATTAGTGCTCAATATATAAGGACCTATGGGTCACACAACAAGTGATTATACCTTCCGATTGAATTGTTAGAAGGAATTAAATATTATTAATTGGAGTAAATAATATTTAATTCGTAATACTAAAAGTGGATTAAATATTAGTCAGACTAAACTGTATTTAATTCATAAAGTTGAAGGAGAGTTCTATTTGATAGAATTAATTAAGTAGAATAAATTATACTTAATTAAATGTATTTATAATTAAATAAAGTTAAATAAATAATAATAACAACAACAAAGGTCCATTAAGAGAATGAGGGTGGCGGCTGCCCCCCGTCCTCTTTACTTTATACGGATGTTTTATTATTATTGTTATTATTATTTATTATTAAATCTTTATTTAGTTAATAAATTGTATTGGTTATAGTTGGACTAGAACTCGTTAATTAGGAAGACTTTCATTGTGATTGGGAAACTAGTTTAGAACTAGTATAAATACATCATCCTCCTTCATAATTTATTAGACCAGTTTTGAGATTCAGTATTACCAGTTTATTTCCCTGCGAAGAGATTTCCTAGCCTTTCTCTAAGGGAGATCTAACCGTTCTTTCGGAAAAGAGAAATCATGTGGATACCTAAGGTCAAGGATTATCACGGCTAGGCTGGAAGATCTGTAAGTTCTAACTCAGATCTGTTATTATTGTTATATTCGTTCTTTTGTCATAATCAGGAAAGATCTGTTTGGGAAAATTTTAAACTTCCGCTGCTGTACTTTCGACGTACGTTACATCAATTTCCTAACAGGTAGGTAGGTAGGTAGGTAGATAGATAGATAGATAGATAGATAGATAGATAGATAGATAGATAGATAGATAGATAGATAGATAGATAGATAGATAGATAGATAGATAGATAGATAGATAGATAGATAGATAGATAGATAGATAGATAGATAGATAGATAGATAGATAGATAGATAGATAGATAGATAGATAGATAGATAGATAGATAGATAGATAGATAGATAGATAGATAGATAGATAGATAGATAGATAGATAGATAGATAGATAGATAGATAGATAGATAGATAGATAGATAGATAGATAGATAGATAGATAGATAGATAGATAGATAGATAGATAGATAGATAGATAGATAGATAGATAGATAGATAGATAGATAGATAGATAGATAGATAGATAGATAGATAGATAGATAGATAGATAGATAGATAGATAGATAGATAGATAGATAGATAGATAGATAGATAGATAGATAGATAGATAGATAGATAGATAGATAGATAGATAGATAGATAGATAGATAGATAGATAGATAGATAGATAGATAGATAGATAGATAGATAGATAGATAGATAGATAGATAGATAGATAGATAGATAGATAGATAGATAGATAGATAGATAGATAGATAGATAGATAGATAGATAGATAGATAGATAGATAGATAGATAGATAGATAGATAGATAGATAGATAGATAGATAGATAGATAGATAGATAGATAGATAGATAGATAGATAGATAGATAGATAGATAGATAGATAGATAGATAGATAGATAGATAGATAGATAGATAGATAGATAGATAGATAGATAGATAGATAGATAGATAGATAGATAGATAGATAGATAGATAGATAGATAGATAGATAGATAGATAGATAGATAGATAGATAGATAGATAAAGTAACACAGAATATCAAAGTTGGTTGCAAATGGACTTTTCGTATCAAACGCAAATCCGATGGCTCTATTGACCGTTATAAAGCTTGCCTTGTAGCCAAGGGCTACTCTCAAGAAGCCGGTCGTGATTATTCGGAAACTTTCAGTCCGGTCATGAAACCAGTTACGATACGTGTTATTTTTACTTCGGCTTTAAAATAGGGATGGTCTATTCGTCAACTGGACATTAATAATGCCTTTCTCACCGACACACTTCATGAGGAAGTCTATCTTGATCAACCGCCGGGATATATTGATCCTCAACATCCTAATCATGTTTGTCGATTACGTAAAGCTCTATATGGTTTGAAACAGACCCCTCGGGCATGGTATGTTGAATTATCCACATTTTTAGTTCAACTTGGTTTTCATAAGTCAAGGGGGAAATTCGTCCTTATTCGTCTATAATTCCCGAGGTATTATTGTCTATTTTTTGGTCTACGTGGATGATATTGTTCTGGGGAATGATACCAATTTTTTGACTCGATTCATCTCTATGCTTGCTGCTCGCTTCTCCCTGAAAGATTTGGGAGCACTTCATCATTTTTTGGGTATTGAAGTCATTACTACTGCTGCGGGTATGTTCCTATCTCAGTCTCACTATATTTCTGATATATTGGCTAAGTTTCATATGGATGGTGCTAAACTGGTCTCCACTCCTATGGGCCTATGGCTTCTAATGAACGTCTTCCTCCTGCGGATCCTTCCAAGGCTATTGACATCTCCGATTATTGTCATCTCCTTGGTTTACTACAATATCTTGGACTTACTCGTCCTGATATTTCCTTTCCAGTCAACCGGCTTTCTCGGCTTTCTCAATATGCATGGACCACTGGTAGCTCACTGGTTTGCTGCCAAACGGGTATCTCCTTTGCATCTCAAGGGAACAATATTTCATGGTTTTTTACGTACTGCCTTTGCTTTGCATCTCACGGCCTTTAGTGATGCCGATTGGGGTGGCACCACGACTTCAGGCCGCTCCACCACTGCTTATATCATTTATCTTGGATCCAATGTTATCTCCTGGAAATCTGCTCTTCAGAAATCTGTCTCTCGATCCTCCACTGAGGCGGAGTATCATGCCATTGCCAATACCACGGCTGAAGTTATTTGGATATAACACTTAATGGACGAGCTTCGGGTTCCGTTAACACTACCTCCCATATTATTTACTGATAGTCTTAGTGCACAATATATATGCAAAAATCCAGTGTTTCACTCCCGTATGAAACATGTCTCGATGGATTATTTTTTTGTACGTGATCGGGTAATGAATGGCTCTCTGTTCAGCATGTTCCTTCCAAGCTTCAACGGGCGGATGTTCTCACCAAGCCTTTAGGACGCGCCTCCTTTCTTCAGTTTCGGTCCAAGATTGGCGTCTCAGATGGATCCTCTATCTTGCGGGGCATATAAAGGATAAACATTACTCTTAGTTATTTGTTATTATTATTATTTCAATGTATATCCAATTGTATGTATTCGTGTATTTCCAATCTAACTGATTGTACGTAGTTGAGTTGTAGTATAACTCTATCTCTTATAGCTTAAATACACATGTAGTTCCTGAGTTTTGATCAATGAGAATTCAAGTTATTTACATTATATACTCTGGAGAAGGGACACTGTTATCCCAGTCCCAAATAATTTTAGATTTTTAGAGTATACTTTCCACAAATGCCAACAAAAAGATTTTCTCACTTTCCTTTTTCATCTGTAATGAAAAAAATATCTCATTTCTAAATATTCTCATCATACATTCATTAATTGTGAAAATAATACATCCATTACAACTACGGAGTACTTTTTTTGGATTTATCCTTCAATCCATCATGCTATTTAATTTACTATCTTCTCATCATAGTCTCAAAAATTAATCTCATTTTACTATTTATAATCTTTCTACTTTCAAAGTGGGAAGATCTTTTAATGGAGGGAGTATTATTTAATGACAGCATCCATGCATCTTGTGCAACGCACGGGTGACAATACATGTACGGCTCATGCTAAAAATGTAAAAAAGAATCGATTAATTTAATTCCATTTTTTGATAAAAAAAATGTAATTAGATCATGTGCGGTTCATGAGAAATATATTGTCCCATTGGTTCTTGATGTTTGTTTTGTAAGGTTTGTAATGATAAAAATATGAAGTACGTGTGAGAATCTAAAAAGTAATTTTTAATTTTGGACAAAAAGAACAGGGAAGGGGGAGCATCTAGACATTCCTGAGAACTGGGCTAACTAACAATGGGTATTTTTTGTTGTCAAAAAAACAAAAACAATGGATATTTTTCGAGAAATAATTACATAAATATGACCAAAATAAAGATGATTTGCAAAAATATGACTAATTATTAGAGTAGTAATGAAATCATAGTAATTCATGTTCACGTTTTGAACCTAAGTTATCACAACATTACGTTGTAGTCATGAATAGTCATATTAATGTAAATAACTTTTATTTTAATAATAATCTGGTAAAAAACCATTTTTCGAAGGGACGGAAATTCAAAATTCAATCTCAAACCGATCATGCTCTTAATAAGTCAAATATTCATTGGACTTGTGTAAATACGACACGAAAATTAATCGGCTAAAAGTCCAATTAATCATTACGAAGTACGTAGTAGTTAAATTATGAGCCTGTTTGGAGAACTCTGTTTTCGGCTTATCAGGCTTATCAGCCAGTTTTTTCACCAAACACGTAACTTTTACTTTCGCGCGCTTAATTGTGTAATAAGCCGAAAAAGTAAGGTTGGAGTTACTTTTCTGACTGTATTGGCTGAAGTTACTGTAGAGGACCATTTTAGCTATTTTTACATATAATTTTTTCTTTAATTTATTAATAAAATATATTTTTAAAATATTTTTTTGTTAAATCAGCAGAATCAGCCAAAACAGTCACTCCAGCCAGAATATCATAAATTTCAGCAGAATCAGCCAAAACAGCCGATTTTGGTGCTACCAAACGGGCTCTATATATAAATCCCTCACTGTCTATGCCTGCTTCTTCTCCTTATAATTAGCTTCTTGAAGTTAGTGTATATAATTCCAGAAAGAAACTGAATAAGTTCTTAAACTTCTGTGGTATGGGAGTTTTCCCATCAGAGGAAAAGAAGGATAAAATGGCGGAAGAAGAAGAGAAACTGCAGCCTCTCCTGGAAGCTTCTCCCGCCCCAAAAGGTGGCTTGAGAACCATGCCCTTCATTGCTGGTAATAATAATATAATTCATATTATTGCAATCATTTTTTTGTGACACTCTTTTTTTTTCTTTTTGAGAAAAGTGAAATTTCATTGATTAGAAATAACTGGTACAGTGACGATAAAAAATAATAACTGGTGCAGTGCGAAAATGATCGATACACAAAGAAAGAAAAACACAACAGTACAAAGAGGAAGGAATATAAACTAAAAACTATACTGAGGGGAATTGTTAAGTTTGGACTGTAATATGATCTCATGCTGTGACGTCTTTTATTCTTCTGAGTTTTATTATAGATTTTTAGTTGATTGTTCATGTTGTCGGTCGGAAGACAATTTTCTGAAATAATGAACTTAGCTTGCATTTGTGACAAATTGGATTTTTCTTCAATTCTTCTCCAATAATAATCCCAAATCCCAATCAGTTCATTAGTTATATCATACCATTCATACCCTAATAATGCCTGTTATTGCTATCTCGCTCACTCTGAGCTAGGTAACATAAAAAGCTTGAACTACCTCTCTTATAAAATTGAATTTACGAATGAAACTCAGATAGTCTCATTATAAATATTTAAATCGCTCCGGGAGGATTTAAACTTATAAGTTGGGTCGATGGTGGACTAAAATTCCACTTATAGGAGGTAATATCTGGTCATGGACAATTATCGACGGACCACCAATAGTTGTGTATTCGAAAACCCGGAATACACATCACCTCCAAGATTCGAACCCACACCAAATAGTTTAAATTTTAACCTGCCAACCAAGGGGCTATACTAGGTAGTTGGGAACTACCGGTGTTTAGCTTTTATTATACTATATATCATCTTGACATATACTTATCAAGTCTTAATTAATCACTTACTTTATTACCATAAAATACACATCAATACTTTTAGTAGACTTTCCAATTATGTATGCAATTAATTGGTATTATATTACATTAGTACGTACCATTTTGAACTACAACAGATGCATTAAGCATTAAATATTACGTAATACTTTATTAAAGAATTCATATAATAATAATGCATATATACACTCATGCTTTTATTATACTAGTATATACTTTCCATTATGTATACTCCGTATTATATTTCATATATCAATTATATGTGAAAATATATTTCTATTACTCCCTCCGTCCCAGGGAGAAGTTCCCGGGTTGACTTTCACACATATTAAGGAAATAAAGTTACTGGGGGGTAAATTTTACTGTTTGGCACTGTTTCGACACTGTTTGGCACTGTTTCGACACTGTTTTGCACTGTTTAGCACTGTTTGGCACTGTTTTGATGTAGAATAACTTTCCATTTAGGGAAATGGGAACTTCTTGTTGGGACTGCCAAAAAAGGAAATTGGGAACTTCTCCCTGGGACGGAGGTAGTATATTTTTAAAATTGGAAAAATTGAAAATAATAATCTCAACTATTGCCGATCCGCTGAAAATAATCCCAACTATTTATTATTTTTGTATAATCCCAACTATATAGACTATCCGCCAATAATGGTCCATGACCATATATTACCTCTATAAAAAGTGAATTTTAAATATAAATTAAGCGTAAAAATTAAAAGTTGAGATTATTTATAGGGATTACTTGTTATATCTCATCTCATCCACTTTAGAAACAACAAGAATTTATTCATAGGGACCATTATTGGCGGAAGGTCCCTAAAATTGGGATTATTATGTAATAATCAATAGTGGGGATTATTATGAGCGGACCGCCAATAGTTGAGATTATGAGCGGACCGCCAATAGTTGAGATTATTACTATCAATTTTTCCTTTAAAATTTTGTAATTGATTTCATATCTATATATTTAATCCATCTACATTCAAATCTATTTTAATTTTTGTTAAAACTAACTCTAAAATAGTGATTTCTTAATTGGATTATATTGTATCATCATTATTAATTTATGAAAGAATAACATTTTCTACCTATGAATTTAATATTTATAGGTATACATACATACATACATATATATATATATGTGTGTATATATGTAAAAATATTAAATATTATATATATATATATATATATATATATATATATATATATATATATATATATATATATATATATATATATGAGTTGACCGGGTTTTCCGGCCGTTGACCGGGCTGACCCGCGGGTCCGGGTTGACCCTTGACCCGACCATCGCTCCGGGTCGCTCTCCGGTCCGGTTTTTACAACATAGGTAAACATTAGATTTTTTTGACCCACACTATTGTCCATGGCCTACTTTACCGAAACAATTGCAGGTGCAAAGCATTTTGACAATATGTACAAAAATGATACTCTAACATTTTTTGCCCGCATTGGGTTTTATTATCTCTGTCGAACATTTATTGCCTATAAAGTTGGATTTTCAATTGACACTTTTTATCTGTAGTGTAACATTAGAGACAAAATTATCAAGGGGGAGAGTTTTTAAAATTGTATTATCTCAGTCCCAAGTTGATTTGCAAATTTGATTTTTTTTGTCAAACACTATTATTTTATTCACTTAATTTAGATGTCAATTTTTTATTATACTATAATTTGGAGTTTGCAACTTTGAAGAGATTTTAATATAGTTTCTAAATATGTAAATTTTAATTATTGAACATGAATAAATTATCAAGAAGTATGATTTAACTTTAACATTGGTTGACAAAAAAATGTTGACTTTGCAAATCAATTTGGGACAAAGAGTATAACTTTTTGACTGTGTGCAAAGTTAGAACTCTGACCGTGTCAAAAGTTATTAAAATTAACGATGTTAGTTTAGATTTAACAACGAGGACCACATTTATAATACGGAGTAATAAATATAAGTGAGGGGTGACACTTACAAATTTGAAAGCATGGGAACTACGCATGTTTTTACTTGGACTGTAATTTGTCCTAGACCAGACCAGACCAGTCCAGATCAGACCAGACCAAATCAGACTTGTATAGTTATAAAAATACAAAGAAACCATACCTTACCAGACCAGACCAATTCAGACCAGATCAGACCAGACTAGCAAATTACAATCCAAGTAAAAACATCCTACATTTCAATGTGCGGATATTTGAGGATTGAAGGTATGATTTTCCCTAATTAAACGCAATATTTGTTAAGCTTTCACAAAGTATTTTCTGAGCTTTTCAAATTCTGGCGGAGTTATTCATAAATAATACCTCTATTACTTTTATTCATCCATTGTGGTACCTTAATCCTGAATAAATCAAATCGTTATAATTTTTGGAAAAAAATCCTCCATATCTCCATCAGAATTTTATCCACATCATCATTTTGCACGTAATCAGAGGTAAGAGAAGTCAAAAAATAAAAACCATAGGGAGAGGAATTAGCGGATTCACAATGTTGATGACTTTTGACCACTCTTCTCTCTTCCACGTCTTTCCCATCAAAAAGTTAATCTCATCTAACGTATCACGCTTTCTCCCCATTATGGTGACCTAGATCACTTAAAATTTGTACATTCTTTTTCCATTTTCTTGCTATATTCAACAATTATTAATTTATATAATTTGAAAAGGGGATATAAAATCCACATTTGACCCACTATAACTATTTATTGTTGGTATTGTATCTAGATAGAGAACGTGTTGGGTCATTTTTTAGAGAAAAATATATTCTAAAACAGATAAATAAGATGCAAGAGGGAAAGAAGTGATAAATTTCGATGTGACTAAACATATCCTTTATTGGTGTCTATTTATAGAGGAAAAATCTAATTTTTGGTATTTTTTTACAATAAATTAAATTTAATGAGTAATAAATGAAATTAGGGAGTTGGGGGATATTTGATGAAGTTGATGGGTATCTTGATGAGGAAGAGAAGCCATCCGAACTTCTTATTCTAAATAAAAATCCACATAGCCTTTTTTAATTGGTTAGTCACAAAAATTTTGTCAGATCCTATTCTAGACCTTCCACTTTGATCGATCACTTCCTTGGCTCCCATAGTGGGGATCAAGTGGGATCATTTTTTTCAATCCCCAATGACCTCCCATAGTGGATGAGGCTTCGTATGTGCAATGCTGGAGGTGGGGGCTAGCCCAGCTAGGCCACGGCTCATCCCAATTTTTTCAGTTATTAAATCATACATCTCACTAAGATTGTCTCATGTCAAATTTAGTAAAATTTGTGTTGTTCTAAATCATTATTATTTTATTTTTATTTTATCAATTCAATATCAATCACATTAACTCATTTTTATTGGTATTCATGTCGCTCTATCTTGTACCAATGTGAAAATAAAATCTTTGTGCCAAGTGCCAATCGAGTTCAATACCCCTCCCTATATATGTGCAATTCCTGAGTAGACACCTAAGATTTCTTGGTTTGTTTTTCGTAGTATTGACAGATAAAACATTTGCTAAAACTACCCTCCAATGCTATTTCTTAATCAATTTAAAAATAACTTTAAAAACATCTATGTAAGAGAAAGGTAGTGATTGTGTTTTTTATTTCTTCACAGTGAAAAGGGTAGTGGGATTTTTTTCAATTGAAATTCATATTCTTTTTGGCAGGGTATACTTCTGTTTTGGCTAACAACTATTATACCACAAGCAAGGCCGCCTCCTTGCACTGAATTTAACATCATTTGCCCTTCTGCAACAACTCTGCAGCTTCTTTTATACCTCTCCTTTATCCTTATATCCATTGGTGAAGGAGGAGTAAAAGCTTCTTCCTTGGCATTTGGAGTTGATCAGTTAAAGAATATCCGAAATGATGGGAGAGCAATGGAAAGCTTCTTTGGCTGTTATTATGTTGTTAAAACGGTATCCCTTATCATTTCCTTGACTTGTTTGGTCTATGTCCAAGAGAAAATGGGATGGGAAGTTGGTTTTGGAATCCTTGCCTTGCTTATGCTATTTGCTACTATTTTCATCCTCTTGGGTTCTCCATTCTATGTGAGGTCAAAGCCCAAAGGAAGTTTAATCACAGGATTAGTTCAAGTGGTTGTTGCTTTTTACAGAAAGAGGAGCCTCATGATCTCATCCAATAATGGAGGTCTTGTGACATACCATCAACAAGGTAACATGATATGTCCTCCAAGTGAAACACTAAGGTAATTAAAGTCACTTGTTACCCGTTGTGGAGCAATTATTTCATCTTCTTTCATTTGAGTAGCTTGTTAGAACCTGTTTGAGCGGTGTGGATCTGACTTGAATGACTGAATGAGCTTAGTTTGTTGATATTGTGATAATTGTCGAATAAATGGATTGGCATTGGCTCGAAATATCTTAGATATATTTAAAATTTAGAGATGTTGCTAAAAATAGAGAAAAATACAAATGAAGTTCTAAAATATTATTATTGTATACTCTTCCGTCTCTATTCAAAAGTGCCATTTTGAATTACACACAATTTAGGAAAGTGACACTATTTTATACTATGTATTGTTTTCACATTGTTTGATGACATTGTTTTACAGTGTTTTGCATTGTTTTGTTTACCATAAAACAATGGGGTTTTTTAAAAGACGGACCTACAACAAAAGTGGGATGTTTTATGTTTATTTAGGGACGGATGGAGTATTATACTTTCTTCCTAAAATAAGATTTATTTGGTTCTAATAAAAAAGACTCTAAATAGAAGGCGAATAAGTCTAATTTGGTGGGAAACAATGTGTTATGTTTTCAGTTTTATACTCCGTATAAAGAAAGTAACACAGAGTATCAAAGTGTCATTTTCATATAAGGCAACCAAATACGGCATGCCCTAGCATTTTTAGTTCTGAGTAAATGTTGAAGAGTTGTAGTCAAACAATTGAATAAGATTGTGCTCATATTAAATTTTATCTCATGTGTTCACTTTGCCTGAAACTTTACTGAATTGGTTAGCTCTGATTTTAGTCCCTCCACATCTAAAACCCTGTTGATGGCCTAATTAATTGTTACAG
This sequence comes from Cuscuta epithymum, assembly GCA_945859915.1. Lineage (NCBI taxonomy): Eukaryota > Viridiplantae > Streptophyta > Magnoliopsida > Solanales > Convolvulaceae > Cuscuta > Cuscuta epithymum. The sequence continues at coordinate 5,720,124 of CAMAPF010000011.1, read as the reverse complement.
GTTTCTGAATAAGGCTTGCATTATAGAAGATCCCCAACAAGACATAAACCCAAATGGGAAAGCATCTGATCCATGGAGTCTTTGTACAGTAGAGCAAGTAGAGGAGCTTAAAGCATGCCTTAAGGTAATCCCAATATGGGCCACTGGAGTTGTAATGAGCATAAACTTCAACCAAGGCGCTTTCTCCACACTTCAAGCGACCACCATGAACCGCCACATTGGGTCATCATCTACTAGCTTTCAAATCCCCACAGGCTCTATCAGTCTCTTCTCATACGCCTCGATCATAATGTGGCTCGTGTTAGATGATCGAATCATTAGACGACGTCTCCGTTTCACCCCGATGGCGAGAATGGGGTCGGGGATCTTGCTCTCTTTCATTTCTGTTGTGGCAACAGCCTTGGTTGAGGCTTTCCGGCGGAACCTCGCTATAAAGGAGGGATTCTCCGAAACCCCCGGGGGCATTGTAGATATGTCAGTTCTCTGGATCATACCACACTCGCTTATCGGGGGGGTTGCAGAGGGAATGAACGCTGTTGCTCAGAATGAGTTTTACATTTCAGAGTTCCCGCAAAGCATGTGGAGCATCGCTTCAAACTTTCTCGAGCTAGGGATGGCAGTGGCGAGTATGCTTGCGAGCTTTCTGATGAGCATCGTTAATGAGGTCACTACAGGTTGGGAAGGTGGGAGCTGGATATCGAGCAACATAAATAAGGGTCACTATGACTACTACAATTGGGTGCTTGCTGGATTGAGTGTGGTCAATCTTCTGCTTTTCTTCTTCTGCAGTCGTGCATATGGCCCCTGCCGGGAAGAGAGGACGGTAAAGGGCGATATTGATGTAGAGTCTTCATGAACCCTCTATTGCCTAGGATGTTTTTTCTTTGTAAAGTCCAAATAAAAACATTACCACTATAGCACAACTTTTTCTTTTTAGTTGAACTGCATCATTTTGAAACCCTGATATGTATAGAATGAAACAAATTAATTACTAGTATTTCGCAGCCCTTGCCCTACTCATTAAATTTACGATGTACTCATGTACTACGTACACTGTACACACTTGTCTAGCTGGTTAATTTCAGAACCAATTTTCAGCACCATTACTTCAACAAATCATATAAGGTCTTGAAAAGTTTACGTGCTTCCTTTCTTTGCCATTTATGAAGACGTAAGGATCAATTAAGTACATCAGCTTGTATGAGATAGAGTAAAGAGTACATTATATTGTATTTGATCTTTTTAAGTACGCAAATTCGGTTTTCTAGTGTTAGTTGAGTATACTCGTTACATTAACACTTTAATACGACTAAGTTGGGTAACAAAATGCTAATAGGTCAACGCCAGCCCCCAACCACTTGATCGACTTCCCCTACGTCGACGTCAGTTCACCGCAGGTCGACTTCTCCTTGGTCGATGCACCCCTATTGACCGACGCCCCCCACAGGTCAACCTTCGAAGGTCGATTTTCCCTTTTTTGTCAACTTCGTGAAGGTCGACTCCATAACATTGGTCCATTACCCCTTCTTGCTTAACATTCTGTTAGCCAACTCATTATACCAATGTGTTAATCTAACAAGTGTACTCAATTAACACTAAAACCCCGAATTTATGTACTTAAAAAAATCAAATGCAATAGTGTACTCTTTACTCCACCTCATACAAGTTGGTGTACTCAATTGACCCTTTCCTCCATTTATGAAGCGTCCATAATATGCTCATGGAAAACATAGTCGTCGTTGTCCCACTTTATGCAGTGACGGCTGGTTTCCAAAGGCCCATTTTCTTTTTTCTCGGGTGGCCTCAGGGTGCTTAACACGTTGACCACTTTCAAAGTAGTAAGCAAAAATGGCATCTCTTTCTGTCACATTGGGAATTCTACCATTTTTGCATCTTCAAAGTTTTTCATATTTTTAAAATTGGTGTTGATATCGCGTTGGGTAGCAGTCATTTTTTGAATAAGAAATTTTTAGATTGTTAGAACCAAGGATATTTAGAAGTAAGATATAAGAGTGTAAAAATATGGCCAGAGACCAGATATCATTTCTAGTCACAAATAAATACGCTTTCATAAAAGTTTATTATCTACCCTAAACTAGTACCCAAGTTTCAAGACAAAACTTTTGAGATAAAAAGAAAGTGTGTAGTGTATTTTAGTTATTGATAAAATAACACTTAGCAAGTCATTTTTATAAAATAGTGTAAATAACTTATCACTATCACTACAGATAATCATAATAAAATGAGACAAAAGAGAAGTATGACAAAATTATTAATCTTCTTCTAAATGGTTTTATACATTCGTCTCTCACCGCAACTTCTATCGTGGGATCGTTATACAATGCACATAGTATACCGGTCCCAATACGGTATCGTGTCTACAAAACTCAACAAACCTTCGTCTCTAGTCATCTATTCTTTTCTTTGTCACTCACTACACTCATCTCTTTCCCTGGTTTTCTTTTCTTTTTCTTTTCCACTTGAATTATCTTCTTCTCCTTTCATCAAAATATTTAAAATGCAATCACAATTTTGTTTCTCTTCATCTTCAAAATAAACATAGGTTTTTACTCATCCATCAATTAAAATAATATAAAATAAAATTTTCTATTTGCATTTGATAACCTGCAGAATTTCTTCAAGGTATATATATATATATACCTTGATTCAATCAAACGGATTGAACGAAATAGGGTGCGGTTCCGGTGAGAACGGTGTCTCAGGAGAAAAATAAGAACGAAATCTAACCTTTGATTCAATCAAACGGATGGCTACAAATGAAGCATGATAATAATGGAAACCTAGTAATTATGGAAAAGTAGTGAAGTACATAAAAGGAATATACGTATAATAGTAATTACTAAAGGGCAAATAAGTAAAAACAATATGCTCTCCCACGTGACTATTAAGGATGTTTTTACTTGAACTGTAATTTGCTGGTTTGGTCTGGTCTGGTCTGATCTGGTCTGATCTGGTCTGGTCTGGTCTGGTCTGGTCTGATAAGGTCTGATTTCTTTGTATTTTTATAACTATCCAAGTCTGGTCTGGTCTGGACTGGTCTGGTCTGGTCTGGGGCAAATTACAGTCCAAGTAAAAACATCCTAAGCTCAAGATATATTGTCCGTTACAAAACATTGCACCACTTCATTGCAAATCTAAATCATTAAATTAGTTGCCATTTACAATTTGTGTATTAAAATTAGCAACCATAAACGAAACATTAGTATGTGTAGTAATTATAAACTAAAAGTGCATTTTAAAATCATTAGAATAACATGACATTGATATATTAATTTTGCATTATTAATAATTCCACTATATAGCAAAATAAAACTGAATGTTCGTTATTTTTACATAAAAACACCATTTCTCCAAATTAAGAATTTACATGCATTTGGTGAAACTGAAATGTGCATTACGTGGAACTTAAATGTGCAGAATAAAAAGTAAAACTTAAATGTGAATTAAGTAAAATTGAAATGTGCATTAAGAATTTATATGCATTTGGTGAAACTGAAATGTACATTATGTGGAACTGAAATGTGCAGAATAAAAAATAAAACTTAAATGTGAATTAAATGAAATTGAAATGTGCAGAATTAAAAGTACTAAAATGTCACTACATCGTACCTTCTGATTGCGCACATTTCAGTTTCCCCTAATGCACATTTGAATTTCATCTAATGCACAATTCGGCTTCACATAATGTCATGCACTGTGTCACACATACCCATTGTGTTGCACATTTAAGTTTCACCTACTTGATGCACATTTCAATGTCACCTAAAGCACATTCAATTTGATATAATACAATTCAACGGTCCAGATTTATTCTAATATCTCTCTTAAGATTATTTTCTCATTAGTACATCTAAATTACCTAAGAAGTGCACACCTTGGTATAAGAGATCATTTCATATTTACTAAGAAGTGCACAACGACTCATATTTAAATGCACAACATAATTACATGACTTTGATGCATTTATCATTTATTTTCATGCACTTTTCATTTTTTTAATTTAAATATTTTACATATACAATTGATACCAAAAGACACCGTCATAATCAAATAATTGTCATGCTTTTGTAACAAAAATTTCATTTCGTCTCCAAAAAAAATAAAGGCAATATTTTAAAAGAAATAAAGGAAATTTTAAATAAAATAAAATAAAATCAAATAAAACATATCCAATTAGAACAAAATGTGAACTCCACTAATATGAAAACTATGTTGTACGTAGGAGTAAAAACATGCTAGCTCATTTTATATTTGGAATGTGATTGAAAAGAAAAGCAAATCATTGATTCATTTAAATGTTGGAAATGAATGACGTACAAATATAGATGGAAGGTTATTAAAGCAAATATGTAATGACCAATATGGGCAAGGAATTCATACGTATTTGTTAGCGAAAATGATACAATCTAATGGCTAGAATTCGTTCTTATTTCTCTCATAAGATTGTGTTCTTATTTGAACCAAAACTTATGTGTGTGTGTGTATATATATATATATATATATATATATATATATATATATATCTTATAATACGTATTAGACAGCTTACATTTCGACTTGCCTCAAGTTACATTTCTACTTAACCTGGTTTACATTTCAACTTATCTCAAGTTACATTTCTATTAACTTCATTTACATTTCGGTTTGCCTCTAATTATAATTCTATTAATGTTATTTACATTTGGATCGGACTTGTCTCAAGTTACATTTCAATTAACTGTGATTACATTTGTAACAACGTGAGTGACATTTCAGTAGCATCACGAAAAAATTGAGACATAAAACGAAATTTATTCTTCACGCGCATTTTTTATATTATACTTGAACGGGATATTTTTATATGGATTGTGGTGATTTTTTTAATTTGTGGGCTTTTAAAAAGTACATAGACTTTTATGAATGAATTCTATTAATTTGCATAAATATATAGATTGCATATGAATGATATTTATCAATTTTATTGAAAACACAAGTTTTAACAAGAACTATAGTACTCTGTATCATTCTATATACATGATTATGTAACATGATAAGATACAATTAAAAGATGAATGAAACAAACATAATTATATAGTAATGCCTATTTTAAAAAGAATAAATCAGGTCTAAGCATCCATCTTAATTTTTAATTTTTTATTAACTAGCAAAACTCAAAAATGGAAGAATGACCCACAAACTCAGTCTTGTTATGTTCCATTATATTGCACAAGTCAATGAGTAAGAATAATTATCATTTCACAGTTTTTATATTCATTACTAAATGTGGTGCGACCATAGATACGATAGAGTTTCTCTTCTTAATAATTGTTTTCTTTTCATTTTTAACTTGTAAAAAGTTGTTTACTTGTTTACGGTCAAATATTTATTAGTTTGATATTATTTTTTATGTGATAGTGGTTTAATTATATTTTAGTAGTTCACTGATAACGTACAATAATGACAATGATATGATATTATCGGTTCTCATATCGTTTCTAAAAAAAACTTCTATAGCTGAATTGATATTGGATTGACAGTTTTTCAAATTGTTCCTAATTTTCTTTTGAATAATCGAATTGATATCACCCCAACAATTCTCTTCGTAAGATGATGTATAAAAAACAATGTTTCCATTTTAATTGAAGTTTATCTTGTGTATCAGTATCGATGTATGATCTCTTTATTCAATTTTAATTTGTTTATCATAAAAAAATAATTAAAAAAAAAGAGATTTTAATTTGCAAACCTTGCATATCAAGATCATCTTAGTACCAACCTCCTAATCTGGTATGAGTCCAGGATCGGTGGGCTGGTAGGTGATCTCGGGTAAATAATTAGATAATTCTGATTGGTTCTGGAATCGGATCTATGCACACTTGTGACCAGTAGAAGACGAAAAAAAGTACACGAAAATCTTTTGTCAAGAGAAATTAAAAGACAATTGGTAAGAATTAATGTACTAATGTACTAAGAATGGGTTAAAAGTTCATGACAATCCATGTTTGTCCATAAAAATGAACGGGGGATAGACATTTTTAGAATTTTAAAGTATACATCGAATAGATCTCTACTTTTTTAACCTATTAAACATCTACATTGATTTTTTTTTATCATCAAACGGGCCTCTATTCATATCAAAAGATTCAGGATCATTACATCAAGCAAAAAGAAAATAAAACTGACACCAACTGAAACTTCAACAACTACGACTGTAACCCTATGGTGAGACTTTGAGACGGTCACCCCTGAGAGAGCAACACGAATCGCTAACCATGTAGTGGGCTTGACACAGTCAAACCTATTCGCATAGATCCAACCATACCCAATGACATAAATAGAGGCAAAAAACTCAAACAAACTGTCAAAACCAACAACAAAAGTGGACACAAGAAAACAAATAACAAACAGATAAAAACCACAAGAAAAGCGTTCACGAACTCTAGCACCTCGTACATCCCATGGTAGTGGTTCAGGAGGAGGTCTTACCACTGGTATCATGCTAATTGATACTCCGTGACCTTTGTCTGCCAAAGGCCATGCATCAATCCTCCGTCCCTGCATAACCAAACTCATCCCTGCTTCATGCAACCAGAGTAAACGAATAGGAGGCGCCGATCTTCTCCAACGACGACAGCAATACATCATCCTCGAACCTTGACCACAATGCCCATCTCCTCGAGCCATGACAGCAAATCCGCCCTTCGAGTATGAAGCACAAACAACAACATCCGTCCTTCGATTAAAATCGAAGACAGAAATAGCGGTCGTCCTTCGATTAAAATCGAAGACGGAAAAAGCGGCCTTCCTTCGATTAAAATCGAAGACGGAAAAAAACTCCAAGCGGCCGAAGCCCTAGAGAGAAGCGAGAGATGATTTTTAAAATTCTCAGATTTTTAAAGTTTGCCATTACTTATTTATACAATATACTCTCCAAAACATAAATAAAAGAGTTAAGGGAAAAGGGGCAAATAAGCCCTCGAACTAATCAAAAAAGTGCAAATAAGCCCTTTTGTAGGAGGTTCTGTCCGATCATCATCATTTGGGGAGGTTCTCGGTAAAATTTTTTGATGAATTTTTTTGAGCATCTTCTTCATTAAGTCTAGTTTAGCCATACCGAATTTCACCTACAAATTCAACCGGGAAGGCACTCAAATGATTTTCGGAAATATACTGCGTTGTTTAACTGCGCAGTTATCTTCAAAAATTCATTTGACTGTCTTCCCGGTTGAATTTTTAGCTGAAATTCAGTAGGACTAAACTAGACTTAATGAATAAGATGCTCAAAAAATTTCATCAAAAAATTCCACCGTGAACCTCCCCAAATGACGATGAGCGGACGGAACCTCCTACAAAAGGGCTTATTTGCACTTTTTTTATTAGTTCGAGGGCTTATTTGCCCCTTTTCCCAAGAGTTAATTATTAAAATAGGACTAAAAGCTGGTCAATTATTTACACAAATAGGACCAAAAAATAAACTATGTTTCATAGGACTAATTATGTGTGTGTTGGACAAATATACCCTTGCAACTATTGAAATGCTTTAATTCATAATAAAATAATAAAAAATAAATAAAAATTAGTAAAAATTACAAAATAAAAAGTAATGAATATATATATATATATATATATATATATATATATATATATATATATATATATATATATATTTTGGAAGAGGGGGCTTACATTGATATCACAACATTAGCATTCCAAAAGGGGTTCAAACGATATAAGGACCACAGACAAGCGTCAGTCCTCGAACCAGACTTAGAGTCAATCACCTTCAGAGTAGCAATATAACTCGTTGATTCTATAATGAGCTTACATGAGCCAAAGACGGTTAAAGCAGACCTCCTATCACTCAATCCTAATGCAAGAGTCTTACAATAATAAAAGTAACCAGTAGAAAAATAAATAGTCCGATCTTGAAAAATAAATCGCAAGCAAAAAGTAAAATTAAAAAGATGTTTCCAAACTCTAGACTCTCCTGCACTCCATGGCGGCGGTTCAGGAGGGGGACGATTCAGCAGTACTGTAGCTTATTCCTCACCTTGCCTCTTATTCATCATGTTCTCTACCAAGCCTCCTATGTCGTCACCTAACACAGATGACCTCGAATCTAGATCTGTTCCATGACCTTTGGCCGCCGGAGACCAAGCATCTATCTTCCGTCCTTGCACAATCTTTGACCGCCAGAGACCAAAAATCTCCTTCCCTCCGCTTAATCTCGCCAAGCAAAAGAAGAAAAAAAAAGTTGCAAACGATAGCCGCTCCTCGTTATTACAAACGATAGCGGAGAAAAAACCCTAGCGGTGGAATCCCACCCTAGAGAGAGAAAGAGCCTATCGACCAAACTAAAAGTAATAAATATATTTAAAAAATACTAATTTAAAAAAATTAAAAAAATTAAAAAAAACACATAAAAAAATCACCGCCGCATCTACCGTCCCAGCACCATCACCTTTGGTCACCAGGGGGGAAATGCCACATGCATTAGAAATGCCATATTTATGGCAGATTCAATGAAATTTTGACATTGTCAAACAATAATATGCCATTTTTTGGCATTTTCATAAAAATGACATTTTTTTATAAAAATGGATTTTTTTTTACACCGGCCGGAGGTGGTGGTGTAGGGAGGCAGTACAGGCGGTGAGAAAGACATCCATAATTTTTTTTTTTAATTTTATTATGGATGTTTACTGTTTTGTACTCCGTATTAATTTTCAAAAAATAAAAATGGAAGAAATCGGCTTAAATTAATAAGACATCATTCAGATAGTAGGTAAAACGACAAAAAGACTCTTGACAACTGCCGACCCTCGAACCAGATCAGAGTTTATCACCTCGACAAAATCAATATAACTCGTTGATCCATTAATGGGCACAACTAAGCCAAAGATGGTTACCGTAGTCCTTCCATCACTCACATCCAAATTCAGTCTTACAGCATAATAAAATAAACAGTCGAAAGTAAACAAAACAAACCAGACTATCAAAATAAATAAAAGCGAAGAAATAAAAGTCATGTCCCAGCTTCCCAAGCACCACTAGCTAGCTTCCATGTTCCTAGCATTGGCCTCAAAATGATCAGTTTTGGCGAGCTTACACCTCGAAGCTTGCCTCCTTTCCGTTTTTTGCCCCATCCAGAGCCATATTATCCCCCACGTGCTTCTCTGTTTCTTGGGCTTCCCATATGCGCCTTCGTTTTTACTCTTCAGATACCTCCTCATTGTTTCCAATATTCTCGATCATCTTTAGTTGTGTTATGTGATATTTCTGATGTAGACTCATTCTAACCCCCTCTTAACCTACCATCCGACTTGTTGTCCTTTAGGACTAGTGTTCATCCCACTACCTCCTCGAAGATGTACCCCAAATGTTTTTTCCAGTACCAGATTTTCTTCATACGCCAGAGGGCAGAATTTATCAGAATGCCCTGTAATAGTGACCAAATCCTCAGAATGCCCTAATTTTCTTCATACGCCAGACAAAACAGAATTTGGGCAACTTTTCGTACTTAAAATCCACTCGGTGACCAAATCCTCTTTTCTTATGAGTTGTACCCTTTTTCATAGGCTTTTCCACATTCCTACACACCATAACTCGCAAATACGATTCCCACTTTTCACTAAATCGATTATTATCATAACTGGCAAACTTCCCAACAAAATTATAACCCGCCTAGTTGTTCCTAAATTCATCAAACTATACAGAACATTACGGACCTTGAACCCAAAACTCGGCCTCATTTAAACAAATCTTATGTGAGAAATCATCAGGTTTAACTTCTTTCCGAATCAAAAAATTCCTCCCAAACTGCCACGGACCTCCATAAAGAACACGTTTCATATCAACAGAATGACAAAAAGTAAAGACGCACCTTTTGTCACCAATTTCCATGATAGAAACACCATTCCCCAGCCTCCACATAGATGCCTTAAGCTCTTTGAAAATTGGAAACTTGATCTTCCTATCCGTTAGCAAGACTCCCACAACTGGAAAACTTGGCCGATTCTCCTCAACAGGAACATCATCTATCTCGGTTTCATCCAGATCCAGCTCCTCGTCTTCCGCTCCTATCGTCATCTTCTTGTATTGATCCACAATCTTTCCATGCAACCCTTGATACCCGTCTGGTTAAATCCGAAACACCGCCCACTACCTTGACCAAAATGCTTACCTGACAAATCACCCCAACCCGGCCACTACAATGCCGGATTGGTTGAAACGACTTCGCAAACCTCCTCTGCAGCCACCCCTCCCGAAGCACTAATTATAAAACAATACACAGAATCAGCCCCGCTCCTCGGCACAAACCGATAGCGGACGTACAGCTCTAGCGGTGAAACCCTAGAGAGAGAACTTCCAATATTAAAATAAAATTAATCACAACAAATATAATAATAATCATCTCAAGCAATCACTTAGATGATTATTATTCAAAAAAATATTGGTTTTTTATTTTATAAATATTTTATTAATTTTTATTATTTTTCTACGATGGTTACTATTTTTACGAAATTATTATGAATTAAAACATTCAATTATGACTTTTGACTACTATGGTCCTATTTTGAAATAAAAACATAAGATGTTCTATTTTTTATTTTTACCATAGTTTTAGTCCTATTTGAGGTAATTTCTGTCAATAAAATCGTTTTAACCAAAGGAGTACGATAATCATCACAAGTCATGCCATCATATGAGGTATAACAATTTGTTTCTAAATCCAAGTAAAAACATCCAAATAGTAGTGAGAAATATATAGTCAAATAGGTGCAGAGTTTCTCTCCCTAGCAGTCTAGGGTTTTGCCGCCGTTATTTCGTTGGGAGTCAATCCTTACAACCGCTTGTGGCTGGGTTATCACGATCATGGCTGAAGATATGGAGGATCTCTGTGCACGTACGAACTTGAATGATGACAGGGAGGATAGTGTTGATATTGATGATGTCATACCAGAAGCCCCGCCATCAGTGGCGGACCCAGAAATTCGGAGCCATGGGGTCCCCACTAGGGGTGGACTCGGGCCGGGCAGCCCGACCCGGAACCGGCCCGGCCCGGTTACTGTTTGGCCCGGCCCGGGGCCCGGTGGGTCCAGCGGTTCGGTTTGGCCCGGCCCGGGTGATGGGCGGTCCGGGCTCGGGCCCTGCTTTAGGCGAACCGGCCCGGCCGGTTCGGGGCTGGTCCGGGCCGGATTTTAATTTTAATTTTTTTTTTTGAATTTTTTTTAAGTTTTGGGTTGGATTAGGTATTTTGGGCCATTTGAGGTGGTTTGGGGTGGTTTGGGGTTGAGGGGGAGGGGGTAGGGCGTTAAATAGGAGAACCAAAAAAAATGGACCGGTTTGGCCCGGCCCGGTTTGGCCCGGAACCGGAACCGGCCACCGGCGGTTCGGGCTCGGGCCCCAGTTTTCTGACCCGAGGCCCGGCCGGGCCCAGGCCCGAACCGGCCCGAGTCTATCCCTAGTCCCTACCCTTGTATATCTCTAATTAATACTCCCTCTGTTCCACTACGATTGTCCCGGACACTACTCACTTGGTCAACACAAATCACTCTTAATCTCTTACTCTATATATCAAATTTTTATCAAATTTGATTCTGGTTTTTGCGACTTTGTAAAACTTTTAATGTAGTTTTTGAATATGTAACTTTTTTTTCTAAAAATGATTTGAGTGCGGACATGGATCTATTTGCTTTATCGTCAGTCTAGCATCGTAAACCGAATTGTCCCAAACTTAGTGAGACAGAGGTAGTATAAAACTAATAAAAAAATAGTAAAGAAACATTTATGCTCATCAAACCAACTTAAAACAAATATACGTTTTTTGCCGCCAATTAAATTAAAGGGGAAACCAAGATCCAAATCAGAAGTTGAAACGGTTCTTTTTTAAGGTAACTACAGCGTACCTCGTCTTGAACATTAGGATGAAAATCAGCAATTTTTATTCTCAATACATGATCAGCTTCCAAATATTCAAAATCAACATGTTGTTCGGGTAGATTATAAGCCAAGTTAGCTTTACTTTCAGCAATTACTTGATCCAATTCTTTATTTACCAATGGCAAATCATTTGAATTAATACATGAACTACTCTCGACACTCCAAATTTCTTTAAATTTAGGTACAACATCGAAATATCTTTTCATTCTAAATCATAATACAATATTGAAAATAACATTATAGTTTAATACTTAATCCCAAAAAAGATACTAGAAGAGAAACAATAAAAACATGGGTTTGTTTTGATTTATTTGAAGAGAAACGTACAATAAAAACATGAGTTTGTTTTGGTTTATTTAAATTAAATCGTTTGTAAAACTAAAAAGTAAAAACGTGCCAGGGGAGAATCGAACACGGTACCTCCACAAAAATGGAAAGACTCAACGCACCAAGGATCCCACTACGTTATTCCTATCCATTGTTTCTTTAGTCATGTGTTTGTTATATGTACATTTCCTAAATAATTTTATATAAAATATACTACCTCCGTCTCAAAAAGAGTTGCAAATTTGACTTTTCTTAGTCAAACAGTCTCGTTTTGTTCACTTAATTAGGATGTCAATTTTTAATTATTTTCTAATTTGAAGTTTACAACTTTGAAGAGATTTTAATGTAGTTTTTGAATATATAAATTTTAATTATTAAAAATTGAATTAATTATCCATAATGAGGGTTGACTTTTATTATTGGTTGACAAAAAAATGTTAACTTTGCAAAACAAATTGGGACGGAGGGAGTACATAATATATAGGTAATTTTTTGGAAGTCCACGGGTCCCGGGAGCCCATGGGACCCTTAGTGCGTCCGCCACTGCCAGCCATGCTCTACGTCGTTATGCATGGTTGGACGTTTGTTATCAGATAAAACTATTAAATTCTCTTTTTTCAGAGATATGATGGCTGATGTGTGGCGTCCAATGGGAGGAGTCAACATTAGGGAGGTCGGGGAACGAAGGTTCTTGTTTCAATTCTTTATTGATGTCGACTTTGAAAGGATCATGGTAGATGGTCCATGGTGCTAGAGAATGCCTTGCTGGTACTTCGCAAATTGGAGGGGAGTGACAATCCAGCTACCATACCTTTGACTCATGTTCAATTCTGGATCCAGGCTTTCAACCTTCCGTCTGATCTCTTTTCTATGGGAGTGGCTAAAATTATCGGTAATCAAGTGGGTCAGTTGATTCTGGAAGATGAAAACAATTTTAAAAGAGGATGGAAAGAATTTATGCGGGTTTGTGTTCTTCTTGAAGTTACTGCCCCGTTGAAACGTCGAGTCAAATTGAAGCGGAAGGGAGAACCACTATGGGTAGACGTGAAGTGTGAGTGGCTTTCACACTTTTGCTATATATGTGGACTCATGAACCATACTGACCGGATGTGTTCTAAACGGTTTGAGTACGCTGCAGGGGGGAAGGAAAAAATGTATGGGAATTGGTTAAAAGCAAGCTTCAAAAAAGGTGGTGTTGGGAGAGGCAGTAAATGGTTGGTTAATGGGGAGGGGAAGTTTCTATTTGCAAAGCTGGACCGTGTGGAACCAAGCCTTCCTTCTACCGAAGAAGAATTTGAAGCGGACAAGACAAAATTCGGTGAAGGAAGTGTGTCCAAGAAATGCAAGGTAGGTGTAAATTCCCATGAACACGGGGAATACTTTGAGAATGTATCAACTCCGGGTGAGAAGATGGACCTTGACCTTTCAAAAAACGGGGAAGCGGCGAGTTCTGGTATCCAGACCCGCCGAGAGTCATGAGTTGCCTAAGTTGGAACTGTCGGGGGCTTGACAACCCTGCGATAGTTCAAGCTTTAGTGGACATTGTTCACTTGAAGAGGCCATCAGTTGTCTTCTTAATGGAGACTTTTTCTACTTCACATAAGATTGATGGTATAAAGAGAAAACTTGGATTACTTCATAGCTTTGCAGTAGATTGTGTGGGTCACCGGGGTGGCCTTGCTCTTTTGTGGGGCGAAAATGTGCAGGTCCGGATCCTCAAGTCAGCAACTAATTTTATTGATACTAAAATTAGTTTAGTGTTTGGGGCTTCTGAATGGCGTTTTATGGGTTTTTACAGGCTTCCGGAAAGACCCAGAAGGAAGGAATCTTGGAGGATTCTTAAATCTCTAAGTGAAGGTAATAATCTCCCGTGGATAGTGATGGGAGATTTCAATGACCTCATGGTGCCTTCGGATAAACGAGGTAGAGTCCCGCATCCACCTTGGCTTCTGCGAGGCTTCCGGGAAACAATCTAGGAGTGAGGTCTTCATAACTTCCTTTTGAAAGGATACTAGTTCACTTCGGAGCGATGGAGGGGTACACCAAATTGGGTTGAAGAGAAATTGGACAGAATCCTTGTGATAGAAGGTTGGTTGGACATTTTTGGAGAGACCTGGGTTGAATCTATGGAGGGTGTTCCTAGCGATCATCTTGCTCTCTTTATCAAGTTAATTCCATCACAGGAGGCTCGAAGGAGGCGCAAATTCAAATTTGAAAATGTCTGGCTCAAGGAGGAGGACTGTCGGGAGATAGTGGCTCGTAGCTGGGGACTAGGCCGAGAGTTTGGCATAATGGGGCAAGTCCAGGCGTGTGGCAAGGCGGTGAGTTATTGGGGTTATCGAAAGATTGGATCTTATGTCAAGAGGACAATTTTTGCAAGAAACGGTTGGATCACCTTCGTAAGCGTAATGATGTGTGGAGTATTGGGGAATTCCATAAAGTTAAACAAGAATATTTGGATCTAATCGAACAAGAACATATTTTTTGGATACAAAGAGCCAAGGAGTTTTGGCTTCAGGGGGGAGATCTTAATACTAAATTCTTACATAATTCGGTTAAAACCCGGAGGCGGAAGAACAAAATCAATGGATTCCAGTTAGAAGTTGGCTGTTGGGAAGAGGATCGCTCGGCAGTAGGCGATATTATTGAAGGTTATTTTAATAGTCTTTTTTTGGCAGGCTCGGGTAGAGGTGATTTTATTTTCGGCCTTATCAATCGGAGAATTGAAGAGAGACATAACCTGGATCTTCTTCGCCCTATTTGTGGAGAGGAAGTCAAAGATGCCATGTTCTATATGTTTCCTGGTAAATCTCCATGATGGATTTAGCCCAGGCTTTTATCAGCATTATCGGGACATGGTGGGTCCGGATGTGATTACTTTCTGCAGAGAAGTTTTTGAGACCGGTAAGCTTCCTAATAAAATTAATCACACTAATCTCGTTTTGATTCCAAAGAAGGAGAAACCGGAGACTATGGGCCGCGGGGGAGTGGCGGCTAATTGCACTTTGTAATGTCATTTATATAAAAAAATCTAAAGTTTTGGCGAACAGGTTGAAGAAATGGCTTTATCTTTGTATTTCTGAGCAGCAAAGTGCATTTATCCCTGGTAGAATTATTGTTGACAATATTATGTTAGCCTTTGAGTCCCAACATTTTCTGAAAAGGAAGAGACAGGGGAAAACGGATTTTGTTGCATTAAAGCTTGACATGAGTAAGGCTTACGATAGGGTGGAGTGGCCTTTCTTGGGGGGTATGCATGCGTGGTTTGGGTTTTGATGAGAGGTGGATCTAGATTATTATGGAGTGTGTTACTTCTGTCTCTTACTCTATCCCGTTTCACAATAGTGAAATTAACCCGCGTCCTCCTGAGAGGGGTCTTCGACAAGGGGATCCCTCACACTTTATTTATTTTTAATTGCCACGGAGGGGCTCAGTACTTTACTTCGACAGTATGAATCTACTGGTCGTTTGCACGGTGTAAGGATAGCTCACGGAGCTCCTATGATATCTCGACTATTTTTTGCAGATGACATCCTTTTATTTTTTAGAGCTACTCATGGGGAGGCTGCCCTTATTAAGGAGTCTTTATCTGACTATGAAGAGGCATCGGTTCAGGTAATTAATTTTAATAAATTCAAAGTTTTTTTTAGCACTAATACTGGGGTTGACTGTCGAAATGGGCTGACCGAACTTCTGGGAGTTGGAGTGGCGGGAAATAATGAAAGTTATCTAGGGTTGTCGGCCTTGATTGGTATGGGAAAAAAGGAAATTCTGAGCTATCTTAGACAGAGAGTAGTCAATCGCTTTCATAGCTGGAATGATAAATTCCTCTCAAAAGTGGGTCGGGAGGTTTTGTTGAAGGCGGTTATACAGGCTATGCCCACCTACGCTATGAATGTCTTTTAACTGCCCATTGATTTATGTCGGGAAATTGAGACTTTAATGAATGGAGATACATATTACGTACTATAAATTAATTCAAAATTTAGAAGATAGAAATATGATTTATTTTTAAAAAGTTCAAAAAGTAACATATTCAATGACTAGTTTCCGGTGACTTATCACTCTCAATACAATATATTGACTCTTGTCTAGTTACTCAGAAATAATAATTAATTATATTTTTGTGCAAAAACATAACTAGTCATGATCATATTTTTATCCAGGGAAACTTTGTTAGAAATATATACATATCATTTCTATAGATTGGGATTTTGATCTATTTTGTAAAAACCGGATGAAGGGTGACCTGGAAAAGTTATCGGGTCAAGGGTCAACCCGGACCCAGAGGGTCAGCCCGGTCATGAGTAATCGGGATGGGAAATCAGGTAAGGGAAACCGGGTTCAGGCAGCATATCATTTAACTGCCCATTGCTTTTGGTGGCAAGGGAAATCGGGTTCAGGCATTCGGTGGAAGGATTGACACTCTCTTTTTAAACCAAAAAATTGTGGCAGTTTGGGCTTTCAGAGTCTTGGTGAATTTAATTTAGCCATGCTGGCTAAAGAGGCGAGGAGGCTTTTCAATTTTCCTGACTCTCTCGTTGGAAAGGTGTATAAAGCTCGTTACTACCCTAAAGGCGAGTTTTATTAATGTCTGGGAGGACCCTTGGCTTCAGGACCCAATTAATCCTAAAGTAATTTTGACTGCGCCAGAAGGTTTACAACGAACAATTGTCGCAAATCTCCTAGATGAATCAGGGAAAAGCTTGGATGTAGATTTGCTAGTGGATGTTCTGGATGACCGCTTTGTGTCTCTTATTACTAGTATTCCCATGATCAGTTACAGGCAGGTGGCTAATTCTCGCCAATGGAGATGGGAGGAGGGTGGGAGATTCTCAGTTCGTAGTTGTTACAGAAAATTAATCGGGGACCTGAATTCTTCGGCTTGGATGGACTGAACAAAGGTGTGGTCTTGGAATATTCCTCCTAAACTCAAAGTATTATTTTGGCAGGTGTGTTCCGGATGCTTACCTACAAAGGAGAATCTCCAAGCTAGACGAGTTAATTGTCCCGATTTATGCGGCCTATGCGGAAAAGAGGAGACTTTAATCCAACTCTTTCAGGAGTGTTCGGTGGCTCGAGAAGCGTGGAATGCGGCTCACTGCCTCACTGGAATTGGAGGGGAGCTAAGGCCAACAACTTTTTAAAGCTCTTGAAGGTGGAGTTCCAGACGCGTAGCAGAAGTGACCTGAAGAGACTCGCCTGGGGTTGCTGGGCATTGTGGTGTGAGCGCAATCAACGGGTCTAGCAAAATAAATCCTTATCTGCAGGTCAGTTTATGATGAAGGCTGAAATCTATGTGAAAGGATGGGTTCAGACGTAGCTGGTTGGTAAGGAAGGCAAGGGGGCTGTTAGGCGAGCCCGATCCTCGTGGTGTATTCGCAATGCAAATGGCGAGTTCCTGACTGGTGTGGCGTGTCCATGGGCGGGCAGTCTTACTCCATTGGAAGCAGAATTGATTGGTATTCTAGAGGCTTTGAATTGGGTTCACGGAATAGAATGGACGGATATTAACATTGAGTCGGATGCTTCCCGAGCAATCTCGGAAATCTAGAAGGGCTCTAGTTGTGCTTCATATGGGTTAATTGCTTCATATGAGTTTCTTTCTCTCACATTAGGCGGTCAGCAAACAAAGTAGTTCATTCTATTGCTCGAGTTGCTTGTTCTATGTCTGATTCGCAATTTTTGTTGGTTTTTGTTGCCCCAACTTTTCTTTCTTCTATTTTGAACTCCGGTCTTATTAATGAAAGTTAATCTTTTTCCTTGCCAAAAAAAAAATATCGTTTCTCACGAACTTGGGATTTGGAATAAACACATTCCATGAATAACGGACATGAGTCACATGACTATTAAGTCAATTATTATTACTTTAAAATCAATCACAACCTTAAAAACAAAGCTTGCGTCCTTTACCTATTAAAACCGCTGCGTCGTTTAGCTAATAAAATTATACTTCGTATTTGATTTTAGAATTTAGAATATGAATATGACTACTCAATGAACACGACTCATGCATAACTACCATTTGAAGCTTTCAATTATTATTATCAATATATAAGTTATGATAACTAAATAACTAATTATATAACATCATTGGGTTCTCTTCTTAATTGAGAAGTTCATGCGAATAATAATATGTTGAAGAAATCTCTTGAATTCTCTAGACGTGTGTAGAGAAGTGTTGAATGTTCTAGAGCATTCTAGAAAGACGTGAAATTATCTAGAAACATGTGGAAGAGTGTAGAATATTCTAAAACATTTTAACGTTTTCTACAAAAAGTGTGGAATCGTCTAGAACCGTGTGGAAATGTTGGGAAAAGGGTCAGATAGGCCCTCGAACTTACATAAAAAGGTCAAATAAGCCCTTATATAGGAGACTATGACTGGCCGTTGCCATTTAAGGCGGTTCCCGGTGGAATTTTTTTATGAAACTTTTTTAGCATCTTATTCATTAAGTGTAGTTTACTCATACCAAATTTCAGCTAACAATTCAATCAGGAAGGCATTCAAATGAATACTTGAAAATAACTGCGCTTTTAACTGCACAATTATCTTCAAAAATTCATTTGAATGCCTTCTCGATTGAAGTTTCATCTGAAATTTGGTATGAATAAACTAGACTTAATGAATAAGTTGCTCAAAAAATTCATCAAAATATTCCGCCGGGAACCGCCTTAAATGGCGACGGCCGGACATAGCCTCCGATATAAGGGCTTATTTGACCTTTTTATGTAAGTTCGAGCGCCTATTTGACCCTTTCCCCGGAAATGTTTGGAAGTCTCTAGAACACTCGAAAGAAATATGGAGTTCTCTAGATTCTTCTAGAATATTAGAGAAGCGTGTAAATTCTTTTTGGAAGACTCTAGAAGTGTAATGGTGTAGAAGTGTAATGGTGTATAAAGAGTTCTAGAAAATCTTGAGAAGATTCATACTTCGTATAAATAAATAGGGGTGACACTTCTTATACCTATGTGAGTCTCCTTGAGTTATGAGAGAGGGCGCCTTGAGGAGAGCTCTTGAGTGAGAGTGAGTGGGAGTCTCCTTGAGAGATAGAAAGTGAGAGCTTTCTTATGAGAGAAGAGAGATTCGAGAGATGTCTTGTGATGAATGTGGGTGAATAGCATCGATCCTTGATGGTAAGAGGAGACGATAATCCATTAAGGCTTCTCATTAGTGAGGTGGAATGAAGTAGTCCCAAATACAAAGAGTGAAGTGAGCTACATGTTTACTTATAAAATATCTCTTGTAAATTTCAATTGTATAATACAAAGTGATATTCTTAGATTGAGTTTTTGTATTATAATGAGTGGGTGAATGTAACACCCCAAATACCGGTCTAGTAATTTTACGATATAAATTAAATTACTTTACCGCAAAGCACTTTAATGTTAGAATAAAGTGATAATAGTTAATATAAGTCAATTGACTCAATGTTACATAGAAAGTAAATTGAATTGAATACAGTTAATATAATGAATAAAGTTACAGTTAAATAATGAATAATATGGAGTAGTTGTTATTACTCTACTTACTTAAATAAAATGGATAACCGACTAATACTAATGTACGTAATTATGGGATGGTAAATTTAACCTTTCAATAATACTAATACCAAAGTAAAATATAAAAAGTTAAACTACAAAATAGACTACAAACTAAAATGATTTTTCTAGAAGGCATATAAAACAAATTTGCATGCCAAATACATGGCTAGCCGGGACACTTGTCCGGAACTCACATAACACTAAGCATGCATATAGTGACGTTAGTTTCTAGCAATGAGCCACATATTAATGGTGCATATTAAAAGGACTGTAGTACTCATCAATAACTAATAAAAACAAAAAGAGGAAGCCTAAGTGGGCTTCACTACTCATGCAAAGAATATGTACGTGGCTGGGCGGCTGGCTTAGCATATATGAAGACAAATATCATATGCATGTATATAGCAGCAATCAAATGCCATGTAGCTATACTTGGTTGATAGATTCTCATAAAAGAGACACGTAGCATGATACCATACACAATCCTTCCCATCGTTAATATAATGCCGCTATATTTAGTTAGAGATAGTAGTGAAGGACTTGGGGGTCGTCCACCGGGAAATTAAAACGAGAGAAGAGAATAGAAATAAAGGAAACGGAATCAAGAAAAAATTGAGGCGAAGAAGAATAGCGGAAGAGTTATGTACGTAATCATGGTGTATCGACAAGGTCAGTACTATAATACGACATGTATATTAAGTGCCATTATTTTTGTTATACAAAGAAAAGATATTAGTCTGTAATATAATACGACATTTATTACGTGCAATTATATTTATTATTAAAAGAAATGATATCAGTACTATAATATATGACATGTTTTATGTGCCATAGTTTTTATTTATTAGTCGAAGAGATGTCAGTACTATATAATATAAGTGTTACAAATTTTATTACGATATTGGTTAAGTGTTAATAATTTTGCTATTTGATGCAAAGATATACCTGCTTTATATAATATATGCTTTTAAAATAATTTTATAATCTCTTAATTAAAGATAAAATGATGAGTTTAGCACTAAAATATTACTTTCGGTAAAAAAAAATACATGTGCATGAAAGTAAGTTTCGAATTTTAAACTATAAGTACTAGCCTCATTGTCTTCAAGTATGATTGATGCCTAATTAATGGTCGTATGTTTATTGATGTTATTTGATTAACATATTTTGTAACAATATATGAATTTGTGAAACATTTTACGAAAGAGCCTTACTCCGGGATTAGATGCTAGTTATGGGTACCTCTGTTCTGTTCTGTTTTGGGTACGAGTTGGTTTTACCGACTACGACTCCTCTGGTGTGCTAGCATACGGCCCAGGCCAGGGTCCTCTGAATCTGAAATCTCTGTTCTGTTATCTGATGATCCTTGTGATCTGAAGATCTCTGTTATATATCTGATGGGTAAAGTAACTAGAACTTTGTTCGAAATTACTTTATCTGTATCCTTAGCTAGAGTCTGGTCCTAAGAGTAAAGGCTGATTTAAAGAGATTAAGAATTATGTATTCAGAAAGTTGGATCCTTCGTATATGCATTTGAGCAAGAAGTATATATGATTATTTTCCTTAAAGGACATATGTTCCCATTTACTGCTATGTGAAACTAAACCACCTTAATCTGGTTGAAAAGATGGTAAAATTATGAAATGATCTGTATTAAGGAAGCGTTGAATGAGATTATATGAGATCTTTATACGTATTTTCTAATATGAAGTTTTGACAATTTTCTCATGATTTATTTCTAGTTAAATGTTATGACAATTTTCTCATGGTTTATGTACCTATTTCTTAAGTGATAAATTCACAAGTATATTATGTGAAATAATAGTAGTAGTTAAATTTGACTTCTATGATGATAATGTGAAATATGTTTTACGTATACGTTATAATTATGTAAATTGGCTATAATAATATTGATACTCCTTTTTCAATTATTTGAGTAACAAATATGGATACATATTTGTATCACATGTTATATTATAGTACCACTCAGCAATTCATTGCTGAGCGTGTAGTCTTTTCTACACGTAGGTGAGAAGAGATTCAAGTGGAGCCTTGGGACAAGGAGACATCTGGACAGGATTGCATTGCGTGTGTTTTGATTTATTTTCATTTTTTTTCTTTTAAGTTAGTATGACAGATATTATTTTAAAAGTTAATGTGATTTGATTAATTTGAGTTTTGGATAAGTTCAATGTAATTGAACAATTATTTTGTGACAATCTATTACAGTTTTTTTAGTCAGCTTTTGATTAATAAGGCTTATTAAAATAAAGTCAAAGCTGGACTTTTATTTTATATTTTAATTAATCCGTAATTTTATCGGGAATTTATATTAAAAGATAATCGACAGTGACATCCGTCCGAACCGGGCAGACCGGGCGGGGTGGGTGTTACAGTGAATGTTCAAGAGTCCTACAAGCTCGTGATCCAGGAAGAGGTCGTAGGGCGTGTTTCCGGAACAACACCATAATAACTTCATAATAACTATTCAGGAGTATAAGTAAATAATCCCTAAATTATCTTTAATAATTAAGGCTTGTCAATATTTAGTAAGATAATGTTCCTTCTCTAAATAAATTTCCAATAGCTAACGATGTAAAGTAATAACTTCTTTTTAAAAGTTATTTTCAATGATAAAGATAAGGATCATTATGTACAATTTAATGGGCAAAAACTTGAATAAAAATTTGTTTTTGATATCATAATTAAATATTTATATAAATGGAGAAGCAGGGGTGAGGGGAAGAGGAGGAGGAATAATGGAATATATGTTCTAATGTTCCCAACTTCCCAATGATTTTTTATCTTTAATTTTTTGTTTAAGGTTTATAATAACAAAAATATGCACATTGAATCTTTCACCAAAAAAGGTTTGAGAATCTTTCACCAAAAAAGGTAAAGTTGAAGAAAATTTTGGGCAACCTAGGAGAAAAACAGAGGTGAGGGGGCATCTAGATATTCCTGATGACTGCGCTAACTAATGAAAAAGTAAGATATTTTTTGGCAAAATGAAAAAGTAAGTCTAAATATAGTGTAACAAGTTGACAATATATGTGTACAATTATTTTTCAGAGGGGCCGAACTAGTGCGTTTCGTACCCGGACAAGACAACACACTGACTGAGTGCCGGGGAGTAGGAAACTCAAACCAATCATGGCCTCAAATAAAGAGCCTCCTTCATACACAGTAGCACCTAAATTAGCTTAATCCAATCATTTCATTTCGGTGAATTTTATGAAATTTTAATTGAAATGACTGGATTGATAAATGATTTGTGAAAGATTATATTTAAAATATATTTTTTAATAATAAAAAATACATTAAAAATATTTAAAATAGTTCTCTACATACAATAACTTCACGCGATATAGTTAGAAAAGCAGCTTCAACCTAAATTTTTTTCATTATTACACAGTCCAGCGCGTGAAGTAAAAAGTTACGTATGTAATTAAAAATTTGATTGATAAGTTTGATACGCTAAAAAATATAGAAGCCGTTTGGCAACACTGTTTTTCGGCTTATCAGACTTGTCGGCCAACTTTTTCACCAAACACATAACTTTTGTTTTCGCGCGCTAAATTGTGTTATAAGCAGAAAAAGTAATGTTGGAGTTACTTTTCTACTTGTATCGGTTGAAGTTACTGTAAATGACCATTTTAGTTAATGTTTTAGGTGCTGTCTTAGGTGCATGCTGACACGCTACAATAGTACGTACAATGTGCTATTCCTTTCCACTTTCCCCACCCTTTCTCCTGAGCTTGTTGAAGTCGGTGCATATTTGCAGAAAGGAATAACTCTTAAACTTCTGTGGTATGGGACTGATGGGGGTTTGTTCATCAGACGAAAAGCAGAAGAAAACAATGGTGGAAGAAGAAGAGAAACTGCAGCCTCTCCTGGAAGCTTCTCCCGCCCCACAAGGTGGCTTCAGAACCATGCCCTTCATTGCTGGTAATTCATATTATTGCAGACAATATAATTCTTCTCCATCATCGTCGATCAAATCTTAGCCTCTATTTCTTCTTCTCCAATAATAATCCCAAGCGGTTCATTAGTTATTTGGTAAAAATGCCTGTTATGCTATCTCACACTGAGGTAACAAATAGTACAGTTTTAATTGCCTCTCTTCTTGTAGAATTGAATTTATGAACGAAAGTCTATTATTGTAAATTCAAAAATTCTGATTGCATTAGAATGTTTTAAGTTAAACTGTTTTCAATCGCAGATCAAATCAGATAAGACTTAAACAGAACAGATTAGATCAAACCAGAATTCCAAAAGTATAAAATACTCCCTCCGTAACATTTATATCTTCTCACTTTCCTTTTTTGGATGTAACATTCATATCTTCCCATTTCTTAATCTTCCAATCATACCCTCAATAATTTTAAAAATAATACACTATTACACCTACTTTTTTTGGAGTTATCCCTCATTCCATCACATTATTTCACTATCTTCCCATCATACCTTCAATAATTTATATTCCCTTTCACTATTCTTAATCTACCTACTTTTCAAATGAGAACATATATATGTTACGGAGGGAGTATACAAAGACTAGACATTTACTAGACCAGACCAGACCAGTTTAGATTAGACCATACCAAACTTAACCAAATCAGACCAGCAAATTTCAGTCCAAGTAAAATATTCTTAGTTAAATGAAATTTGAATGTTTTTATCGAGTTCAGGGTGCAATTGGAGTTATTTTTTAGTTCAGGGGTTAAATTTAGCATTCTTGACTGGTAGAGGAAC
Source organism: Cuscuta epithymum (assembly GCA_945859915.1). Lineage (NCBI taxonomy): Eukaryota > Viridiplantae > Streptophyta > Magnoliopsida > Solanales > Convolvulaceae > Cuscuta > Cuscuta epithymum. Next base: position 5,695,555 of record CAMAPF010000011.1, on the reverse strand, counting down.
CTATTTGACCTTTTAACATATATAGAAGTAAATACTTCGTATAATTTTTGGATGAAACCAAGCCCTACAAATCATTTTCTCTTTAAAACGAATTCCCCATTCCCCATAATCAGGGACGGAGCCAGAGCACTAAGTCAGTACAAAGAATATTTTTGAAAAAAATTACATTTAATTTTTTACACTGAAAATATAAGCACGTTTTCAATTTGGGATAGGTCGGGGCCTATGTTACCCTCTATCTACGCCCCTGCACACAACATAACTACCAACCGTCTCTCAAATAGAAGTGTTTTTACGTTCCCGATGGGCACTGTCACACACTCACACTGGTGATCTCAAAGATGCAACTGCTACAGCTACTTGGTGCTTAGCATTCAGGTCTAAACCATGTTTTATAATAAACGGTTTTAAGTGAGCATGGTTGAAATTTGAAAACGACGAGTTGAGTACAGATTGTTTTTCTACAAAAATCCTCATGGAATTTGATCAAGAATCAACAAAATTGTTTTTCCCATTAAGATTGTCACATATCATATTTAGGAATATTTTGGTGGTTAGAATTCATTCTATACTTTATTCACATTATCAATTCAGTATCAATCAAACAATTCCATTTTTTCTTAAAAGTTGTGTCACACTCTTTTGTCCCAAACATAGTGATATGGAGGTAGTAATAGTAGAGATGGCAATTGTGACCGATCCAATGGATACCCGCACCGAACCGTCCCGGTCAAAACGTGAAAAATCGCATTGACTGGGTAACGGGTATGGGGTGGGGAATACCCGTTTTGTTTTTACGGGTAACGGGGCGGTTACGGTTTTATACATACCCGCCCCATTACCCGCCCCGTACTCGCCCCGTTTATTTTAGTTATATTTTTATTACATTTTTATCTATTATTTGTCCCATGAGTAATAGAAGATGAGATTTTTCTATTTTCATTGAGTATATGGATAATAGATGTACTAACTATAATGTTTCCATGAGAGTTCATAATAGATCTTAACAATCTTGTTTGATTATTATCAGATTTTTAATGAATATTTATTTTTTCAGATTAAGTTTTTTAGGTTCAAATTAATTTATGTTGTCTTCTTTCTTGTCTTATAGATATACGAAACTTTAAAGGGGCGTCTCATTCTAGAGTTATCTAGGTGATGCCATTTTTTCGCCTTTTAAAATATTTTTTTTATATTAAAATATCAATAACTCATTTAATAAAGCGATTACCCGTGGTTACCCGCGGTTATACCCGTTACCCGTTGGGGCGGATACGGTTTGGGTAAAAATTACTCGTTGGGTATTGGGGCGGTTATGGGCCGGGGAGTTATCAAATGGGGCGGGTACGGTTATATGTAAAACCGTCCCCGAACCGCCCCATTGCCATCCCTAAGTAATAGTCTATTAAATTGTAAATAATAATGAATCTGTGTGCATAATATAGAAATTAAATGAGCTTTATGGTACTTCGCAACGGTTACAACGCCTAAAAGAAATGAGCATACACAAATGAATATTTGAGCACATTAGAGATTTAAAATTAGCTTTGAATTTTTTTGTTCTCATTTTGTAAATTATGTATACTAATCGGTATGAGCACTTTTCTAAAAATCGCTCTAGGCGTCCGAATATTCCCCACCTAGGCACTAGGCAGTGGTCATGCGCCTCAATTTTTGTCTAGGCACCCCGATTAATTGGTTTGGCTCCTGGATGAATTAGTTGACCGCCCTGAGCGCCTAATCACCACCTAGGGTGTCTAGATTGGTCAAACATTTTTTGTTTTACTTTTTCTTTTTTTGTAAAAGATATATATACATTTAACTTTAATCACGAATATGAAGAAAGATACTTGTAAATTAAGGTAAAAAATTAAAAACAATATATGTTTGTATATATACTTAAATTCTATTATTACTTAATATTTACAACTTAATGTAGTTAAGGGATTAATTATCATATATTTCATTCATGCATGTTAATGTGTGTGTACTTTTCATACACACAAGCACGATACTACCGTTTTGTGATGTATTACTTACCATATTTACGCCAAAAAAAATGATAAAAATACAATTTATGTGTCTCCGACTACTCCCGCCTAGCCGCCCGCCTAGCCGCCTAGGCACTAGGCGCTGGGCAAACACCTGACTAGCTCCTAATACCTTTTAGAAGATTAGGTACGGGTGTTATGCTCATTTTAAAATGGCATAACAAGCCGACAAAACTCACGCGATCAGATTGGAGCATGCTTACATAACTTCAGTGCTCAATAGTAGAAAACACGATGTTCAGTGGAGATGTGAGCTTCTGAATTTTATATTCAATTGCGGAGTTTTAGCGCTAAATACACATAACCTCGAATTTTTTTACCACGGGGGTCAGGGGGGAGAGGGTTGGAGGGAGCTTGGAGTAAACACGGTTGTACCGCCTTCCATGAAGTTTTGAACCCGAGACATTCCGTACGGGAGATTGAGTCAGTGACCTGCTGAACTGGACGGCTTCCTCAGCTCACACATAGCCTTGATAATCAAAAGTCAAGAACAAAATGTTCAATGAAGAGTTTCATGCAGGCGAGGACCCTAATGCAAACCTAGGGGGGCTACCCCCCCCCCCCCCCCAACTTAGTGTATATATATACGAAAAATAATTTATGTCCCCCTCAAAAAATAATATCCGCCCCCCAAAAAAAATTGTTTAAATTATCACCCTCCCAAGATGGATTTCATGAGTCCGCCCCTGGTTTCATGCCAAAATTATTTTGATGCCTAAATGAAGTTTGAAATTTTGTATACTCAATTTGACAATTTCAATGCTCAATCCACATAATAGTAGAGAAAGAGATACATAATGAAAATGTTTTGATACTCAATAAGGTTTCAAATATTGTACACTCAATTTCAGAGTTTCATGCTTAACAGAGGAAACTTTATGTTCAATGAAAATGTTTTTATGCCCAATTAGCAAAGTTTATAATTTTCATATGAATGCATATCAAAAGTATAATATTAAATTGTATTCGCATATTAGAATTTATAGGGGTTCATTACAGATTTAATTTAAGAAATTTTTAGAAAAGGAAAATATAAGAAAAAGAAAGTAAATCAGAAGATATGAAACACAAGGGTGTGAAACTCAATGGAGTGAGTTTCAGCCCTGATTACTCCAGTCTCCCCCCAACCCTCCTCCCCCAGACCCCCCGGAGTAAAAAAAAAAAATCAGAAGATATGAAATAGATGTCACGATACTCAATATTAAACTGAAATACTCAACAAAATATGTCCGATGCTCAATTTACAAAAAACTGCGTGTTTCACCTAAATTACAAAAATTCGTAGATTTTATAACTTGTGGTACGGTATATGAACTACTACGTAGTTAATATAAAGATGTATTGTGGATTGGATTGTGAATATAACTTGCCTAACAATTTGATTTATTGAGGGAGGGTTGTCGTTAACCTTACTGTGGATAATGGACAGGAAATTTGGCATTGATGTTATTGGCAAATTGCGGGTTGACTCCCAACATGATATTGTATCTGATGAGGGAGTATCGAATGGATATGGCTGCTGGCTCGAATGTGCTTTATTGGTGGAATGCAGCTTCGAATATCACACCCGTCGTTGGAGCTTTAATGGCAGATTCTTTTGTGGGTCGGTTTCAGATTATTAGCATCGGATCTGTTATTAACCTTTTGGTAAGCTCTTCACCTCTTGAAATGGTGAAACTGTTCTGTATGATATGCTCTTACACATTCTTGCTAGTTTCATTAATGTCTGACAAGAACCTTATACGGAATATTTCTTGTGTTCTTTTTTTTTAAGTATTTCTTGTGTTCATTTATAGCTTGTTTGACATACTTTTTAGTCTTTTCTAGGATAATTTTGGCCTTTGTCTCAATTCACTACCTCATTTAACACACACAAGAGATATACTAGTATGAAACATGGAATACTAATTACTCTATCTGTCCTTTTAATTTTGTCACTTCCTTTTTTAAATTGATTTTTTCCTCAACTAATTTGTGATTCCTATTACTCCATATTACTTTTTCTTGTACACAAATCTCAATCAGACACTCTTTACTTTATTATTATACATGTCGGTCAAACTTGACAAAGTTGTAGAGACCCCTAATAGTTGGTTAGTACTTAGTCATTGAAGGAAACTCATATTAGAACTCGTTGTTCTCCATCTACACAGATAGTGCACTTAGGACTTAATCGACTTAATTGAAAATGATAACTTATTGGTTCAGACATATTGTGTTGTTTACTTAGAACTTAATCCAAATTGTGTCTTATTCGCTCAGATACTTTGTCACTTATTCGTTCAGCTAGCTTTTGATTGTCCTTCCCGTTTAGACACCTCAATTTAATAGAGTCTCGTTTTTAACCCTCGCTTCTCCATCGTTGGCTTCTGCATTCATAGCCGATACTTTCATTCTTCGCTTGTCTTTAGCACCAAAATTAGTCGCCGCCTTCACCTCTCATCGCTGACATCACTCGTCTGAATCCATTCCATCGCCAACGACCAAAGCTACATCCCCTACGACACAATCTGGGAAATAGAGAGAGCTTCCCCCTGCAATTATTTTCGCTGAAAGCTTGCTTGTGGCCTGTGGGAGGGGGGGGAGGAATAGTCTCAGCTCTTCAATTAGGGGTCGGAACCCAGGGAGTAAAACTTTCTTCTTAAATTTAGGATAAATTTAAGATTAGGAGATGCTTCCAAAAAATACTTTAACCAACTCTACCCAAAACTATAAAATTAGGAGAAATATGTATACGAAGAAGAAGACTATTGCATATTGGGTTAATTCTGCTGGTTTTAATAGCATTTGGCAGAGCATGAACTCTTTTTATGGCCTCGTTCAGAATAATAAAAGGAAAGAGATAATACAAACATTTGTATTTAATTCAAACTTCGTATTTAGCATTTGTTACAGGAATACAAACATAAGGATAAATTGGTAATTTAATATAATTCAGACCACACATTCAGCACACATAGTAAACAGCTTGTTATACCAGTGTCACTTATTCCAGACAGATGTCTTAATACAGACAGATATCTTAATCCAGACAGAACTTAATGAGAAAAAAAGTAAACAACCCCTTGCTCTATTAACTACTCTGTATTAAGCTTGCCATTAATTGTTCATTTCCTTGTATGCCCTTGCTTAATTCATTTTGGTATAAAGGCATTGCTCTCAACATTTGTTAGTCTTACATCAGAAAGTACAATAAAATGATGAATTGATTCGACTATTGATTGAACTAGCTGATAGACAGGACTCCATAGTTTCGAGTGGTTTGACCCAATATTTGTGTATATATGAAACATGGCTCAATTGGGCTACATGGCATAAAGGGTCCGGTTCTAATTAAATGTAATTTGCTTAATTTATTACACTAGTTCTTACAGTAACTCATATTACTGTTATATCTCTACAAAAGGTGCACACATTAGACATACATTATTAGTTAAGCTTTCACAAACTATTTTCTTAGGTTTTCAAATTCCATCGGGGAAAACGCACAAATAGAACTTTAACTAGTATTCAAGCATTTTGGTCCCTTATTTCTTTGACGAATCAAATCAGTAAAACGACTACTTTTAAATGTTTATCTGGTGGTGTCACTTAACATTCCTCAAAAATTAAAAAAGTCCTTCATGTCTTTGCTGGAATTCCACATATATATGCAGCCAACTCTGAGCCAAGTAGTTTGTACATGTAATTCCAAAAAAAAAAACTATGCATGAAGGAATTACAAGGCTGCCTGGCTGCATATGTGGAATTCCGGAGTAGGCACGTAAGATTTTTTGGTCGTATATTCGAGTTGTATTAGCAGGTAAAACATTTGCTAAAACTATCCTTTGTTACTTCTTAATATATGTAAAAATAACTTTAAAACGTCTTTGTAAGAGAGGGAGGTAGTGATTGTGATTATATTCCTTCAGTGAAAAGTGTATGGAGAAGAAGTGGGATTTTTTAAATTGAAAGTCATGTTGTTTTTGGCAGGGAATACTTCTGTTTTGGCTAACAACTATTATACCACAAACAAGGCCGCCTCCTTGCACTGAATCTAACATCATTTGCCCTTCTGCAACAACTCTGCAACTTCTTTTTTTATACCTCTCCTTTATCCTCATATCCATTGGTGAAGGGGGAGTAAAAGCTTCTTCCTTGGCGTTTGGAGTTGAACAGTTAAATAATATCCGAAAAAATGAGAAAGCAATGGAGAGCTTCTTTGGCTGTTATTATGGTGTTAAAATGGTATCTGTTATCATTTCCTTGACTTGTTTGGTCTATGTCCAAGAGAACATGGGATGGGAAATTGGTTTTGGAATCCTTGTCTTGCTAATGCTATTTGCTACTATTCTCATCCTCTTGGGGTCCCCATTCTATGTCAGGTCAAAACCCAAAGGAAGTTTAATCATGGGGTTAGTTCAAGTGGTTGTTGCTTTTTACAGAAAGAGGAGCCTTGTGATTCCACCCAATGGTGGAGGTCTTGTGGCATACCATCAACAAGGCACCACGATATGCCCCCCAAGTGAAACCCTAAGGTAATTGCAGTCATTTGTTGCCCCGCTGTGGAGCGATTATTTGAACAACTAAGGTTTCTGTATGGATATTTAGAATTTTAATAAATTGCTCAAAATAGGAGCAAAACATTGATGAAGTTCTAACATAAGAGTAAATATATTTTCTTTCTAAAATAAGACTTATGTGTTCTAATATAAAAAATCCTCGTAATACAATAAATATTTTCAACATAGTGTAAGCGTTTTCATATAAGGCAATCAAATAAGGCATGCCCTGGTTTTTTAATTCTTAGTAAAAGTTCAAGAGTTGTAGTCATATAACTGAATAAGATTGTGCTCATAAGAAAATATAGGTCATGTGGTTATGAACAAATTAAGTTAGAAGATTTTCGTTTGGACTGAATTTTTCTGATAGAGACTGAACTGCCCCGGTTTGTTTAGTCTTAGTGTGCTCTCTTTAAGTTCAAGCTTAATATTGATTAATTTGAGTTGGCCTTGTGGGTCCCATTAAACAAAACAGTGTGCCCTCTCCTGCTGATTTTAGTCGCTCCACATCTAAAAACGCATTAATGGACTAATTGTTTCAGGTTTCTGAATAAGGCTTGCATTATAGAAGATCCCCAACAAGACGTAAACCCAGATGGGAAAGCCTCAAATCCATGGAGTCTTTGTACAGTAGAGCAAGTAGAGGAGCTTAAAGCATGCATTAAGGTAATCCCAATATGGGTCACCGGAGTTATAATGAGCATTAATGCCAGCCAAAGCACTTTCTCCACGCTTCAAGCAACCACCATGAACCGCCACATTGGATCATCATCTATGAGCTTTCAAATCCCCACTGGCTCTATAAGTATGTTCTCATACACCTCCATCATAATGTGGCTCGTGTTTGATGATCGAATCATTAGACGTCGTCTCCGTTTCAGCCCGATGGCGAGAATGGGGTCGGGGATCTTCGTCTCTTTCCTTTCTGTCGTGGTAACGGCCTTGGTGGAGGCTTACCGGCGGAACCTCGCAATAAAGGAGGGATTCTCTGAAAACCCCGGGGGCATTGTGGATATGTCTGTTCTGTGGATCATACCACGCTCGCTTCTCGCGGGGGTTGCAGAGGGAATGAACGCTGTTGCTCAGAATGAGTTTTACATTTCAGAGTTCCCGCAAAGCATGTGGAGCATAGCTTCCAACTTTTTTGGGCTCGGGGTAGCGGCAGCGAATATGCTAGCAAGCTTTTTGATGAGCTTTGTCAATGAGGTCACTAAAGGTGGGGAAGGTGGGAGCTGGATATCGAGCAACATAAATCAGGGTCACTATGACTACTATAATTGGGTACTTGCTGGATTGAGTCTGCTGAATCTTTTGCTATTCATCTTCTGTAGCCGTGCTTATGGCCCCTGCCGTGAAGAGAGGAAAGTGAAGGGTGGCATTGAAGTAGAGTCTTCATGAACTCACTTCTAGCTTAGATCCTCGTATTCTCATATACCACAATATAGCATCTCCTTTTTTATAGTTGTATTACTGCATTTTGGTACCCTGGGGGTAAATAGAATGAAAGAAGCTAATTAGTACTCTGAATTAATTTCAATGTCTCTGATTCCTACCAGTCCATTTTCTCGTAAATTCTGATAAGAATCGTTTGATTTTTCAGTATAGTTATTAGTTATGTTCTCTAAAATATTAGCATTAATCAGTTCACACGATCAAAGTTATCAAACTTAAATTAGTCTGGTTTGTACGTTTAGCACGAAACATGATATGTAACTGGTTGTGTCACTCTAGATAAGAATAACACGCTATTTAGTAGCGATGGACATTTTGGTTTAAAGTTTCGATCCGATCCCAGTTCCGATTGGAAAGAATACAATCAAGATAAAACCGAACCGACGTGTTCTGATTTGGGTGCAGTCCGATTCTGGATTGGTTTAGCTTGGTTTTGGTTTGAAGCTCGGTTTACTAACAATTATTCGGGCTCAGTCCGATTCAGCCCTTGTATGACACATATGCCCCCGTGGTGCTAGTGTGCTACTGGTGCTTGCCTTTTCCCTGGGGTTCCTTTTGGGTTGAGCATGGATGGATCATGCACACTCAAATGCGGACCGTAGTAAAGACCCTGTTTTAGCCCAATTAAGCTAAACTCAGAATAATGATTATATGGGAATCAAGCAACTAAGAATCAACACTAAGGAGATCAAGAACAAAGAAAATAATAATAACAATTGAATATTAATTGAGCAAAGGTTTGCTACTCGTTTGTAATAATCTGTAAGAATGCAAAGTGTGTGTTTTGCTATAAACCCAAGGACCGAATCCCCCCTCTTTATACAAATTAACCTTCCTTTTTTATTTTATTCTCTCATTGATTACATACGAATAATAAGGAAGTAGGAGCTGGTCCATTTATTTCTCGAGAGCCTTCTTTATTTCTTTCCTTGTTTGAGCCCTTACCATATAATGTTTAACTTCTCCAGGTCATGTTGCTGGAACCTTCTTTCCCGGTGCTGGACTTCGGTGGATGGTCCGAGGATGCCCTGGCCCATTGAATTATGGGCTTAACAGACCCAAGGGGACTATCGCCTCCCCCAACAAAAATAAATAGTGTATATATATACAAAAAGTTATTTTTGTCCCCTCAAAATATAACTTTCGCCCCCCTCCTCCCCCCAGAAAAAAATATTTTGAACCCCCAAGATAAATTTCATGGGTCCGCGCCTGTGCACGCTAATCCCTTACCAATCATCCAGTGTACTAAAACTCTCCTATCTTGGTAAACCCAAGACCCTTTCGTGTTTCAGATGGGTAAAATAGATACCATGCCCTATGTTTTTTAGTTGTATAGTTTCGGGTTTTTATGAAATTCGGGTTGAGCGGGTTCGGATCGGGTTCGGGTTCAATCGGTTTAATTTTTAAAACAGTAATATATATAAAAAAAACTGAAATTGCAAAACATAATTTGATTCCCATACAAAATTAGAATATGATAGAAGTCATACAAGATTAGCAGTCATACAAAATTAGAATATGATAGCATATTAATTAATTACACAAAGTTCCAAGTATGCAAAAATAATACATCCAAAAGTCCAATTTCCATTTCTCAGATTCTCAGCCAATTCACTTAGTTGCTTGAACACTTGAAGTTCCACACTTCCACAGCTATTTTCCACACTTAAGTTTCCACCTGCATACAAATATAAGTTAATGAACACATTGAAACTTGAAGCAATACACATGTAGTACAAGAAGTTAATAAGTCAATAACAAGGAGTCAAGGATAAGTTAACGAAACAAATAAGGAGGATCAGTAGCTCAGAATGCTTGTTATCCTTCACAAGGAATACAGGGGCAACTGCTACAATTTCAGTTACAACTTACATGTTATGAACTGAAAGAGCTTTACCAACCCTAAACCATACATTCAGTAATGTGTGGAAGTTTCATCATAGCCAGTGAAAATTAATATAAATGATAGAGTCAAGGATTAATGGGATAAAGAGACACTTACTCAAAACCTGGAAATCAGATCAAGTGACAAAGGTCCAGGGACAGTTTGCAGTTGGCAGCATGTGCATGCTTTCCAGAATGACAGAATCATACTCATTCAAATGTAACAAGCACACAATACATTATACATGCATATAGGGGTTCACAAGTACAACAAAAATATACTTGTGAGCTAAATTAGTACACAGTTCATGCAATATATCCAACAATTTAAGTATTAACCATGCATACTGTATATAACATATACAGGTAACAGATATACTTAACGGGCTTCCAAGGTCCAACATTTCCAATATATTCAAGTAATGGACTTATGGGAGTATGAAAGTATCAGAGAATGGGAGTAAATGAGTAATGGGCTTATGGGACAGTATAGGATACAGAAGGACCAGCGGGTCCACCACCAAGTCACCAACATTTGCAATTCAAAACATGTAGGTGACACAATTAAAACAAACCAGACATTTATATAGCTCAGAATTCTTATTATCATTCACAAGGGATATAGGGGGCATCTGCTACAATTTCAGTTACAACTTACCATTTTATGAACTGAAAGAGCAACACCAACCCTAAACCCTATATTTCAATTTCAATTTCAGATACAACTTACCATTTTCTATAGTTCGACGTTCATATTTCAATTTTCAAATAAACAGGGACAAGTGAGCAATTGGACAAGCGAAGATTTGAACAGATCTGTACATGACTGAACTCAGATATCAAGTGTGAAGATCTCAACATGCAACTTTCAGAAATATATACGAACATCACAACTGACAACTTAGAACATGCATGCATCATCAACTCATCAAGGACTCAACAATCGACATACCATTATACAAACATGTTTAAGTATTTTATACCTCAACAGCTCAAAGAAAAAAGATTGGGAATCGGTCTCAAGTGTCAACTACTCACAGACTCACTGACTCACACAACCAACGCGCTCGGCTAGAAGGAGATGATTAGATGAATGCTTCCACCAGGTTCAGGACTACGGCCCTACAGCCCTACATCGATGGCAACGGCGGCCGGCGAAGAGAGAAGTCAGAGTGTAAGTTAGGGTCAGCCACTTAGAGAGAGTCAGAGAGATAGAGAGTGTAGGTTAGGGTTAACCGGAGAAGGGAAAGATGGATAAGTGGATAACCAGATAAGGGAAATAGGGCTGGGGTTAATGGGTTATAGGTTAATGGGTATGGGCTTGTGGGTAGTGGGCTTAGGCTATGTCGGGTTTTCGGGCGGGTCGGGTAGGCATTAGGAGTACCCTACCCGATATTAATCAGCCCAAATTTAACGGGCTGGCGGGTTGGTTTAACTAGGCGGGTTGGGTCAACCGACTCATTCACCCACAATCGGGTATATCCGATCGGATTTTTCGGGTAGGGTCGGTTTTGCTCACCCCTACACACCGATGGAAAGAGAGCGGGGTTCTGGTTCAGGTTTTTGCTTGGACTTAAACATGAGACTTCTCCTTTTTCGCACTCCTTCCCATCAAGTGAGCTACGCTTGTGGCATCCTGACATCATACTAAAAAAGTAACTAGGTATCCTAAAATGAAATTGTCCTATTTCGAGCAAGTACTCCATTCGTCCCGAAATAACTTTCCTACTTTCACGTTCGGTCCGTTCCAAAATAATTTATCTTCTTTCCTTTTTTGACAATAATATGTGGCTCATATAAACTCACATTTTCTTCATTCATATCTCAACTAGGGTTGGGCACGGGCCGGGTCGGGGCGGGTAATGCAAAATAAAATGGAACCGCCGGTTCCATTGTACGGTTCGGTCCGGTCCGGGTATTACAATTTTCAAAATAGGAACCGGAAATTACCCGGCCCGTTTGAAATGGGTCGGTCCGGTCCGGATTTTACGGTTTCTATTCTCATGTCTTGAAATTAGTAAAAACTCACGAAGTTCCAAAAATCAATAATCAATAATATAGGACATTAGCAAGTTTCAAAATAACAACATAGTGGTGCACATGTAATACAAGCGACAAGTTCAATACTCCATAATTTCATGTATATAAGTTTCAAACAATTAAAGAAATTCCAAAAATATGCAACCTAGTCAACATACATATTTTCTAACATTTGTATTTAAACATGTTGCCTAACATCACATATTCAAGTGATTGCTTTTTTTTAATATTAAATTTTCAGTATTAGCCAAAGTTGACACATACATGGTAGGCGGTAAACACAATTTATATATTTGAAGAACAATATAATAAAAAAATATAACAAAATCATTTTTAACAAATAATTAAATTCCATAGAAAGGAATAATTCAATAACAATAAAAAGTAATAAGATATTTATGAAACATTTAATCATTAATTTGAAAACAAAAGGATGTTACTCCAACTCAATTTAATATATTATCACAAAACTATTTCAAAAGCGATTATCACAAAACTATTAATAAGGTAATATACAATATATATAACGGGTCGGGCCGGGTACCCGTTATTTTTTAATTTTGGAATCAGTCCGGTTCCTTAAAAAAATTACCCGACCCTACCCGGACCGTTTTATGGCAACAAAAAATGGAACCGGTCCATTTTGGACCCGGACCGCCATTACCCGGACTGGACCGCGGTTCCAAGACCCGTTTGCCCACCCCTAATCTCAACCACAATTTTTGCCTTTTCAACCACTTTTAAAACTTGTGCTAAAGCAAACAAGACGTTTATTTTGGGACAAAAGAAGTACATAATTATTGTTTAAATAAGTTCTCCACATATTGATGGAAGTTTTTGAAATAATTATACAAATTTTTAGATAAAAGAAATTAGAATGTTTTTACTTAGATTTATTTCAATAACAGATCAGAAACGGAATTAAACAGACCAGACTTTGATAATAATGAAATACACAAACTCATACATTTATCAAACTAAATTAGATCACACAAACAAATCAGACAAAATCAGACTAGAAAACTTCAGTTCAATTAAAAACATTCTTAGAATAGTTTGATTAGATCGCCATAGTTGTTGGGTGAGGTATGATATACCAAGAAGGCAAGAACAACTTACTCGGCGCGGCAGACGGCCACAAATAACGATTCTGTACTATATAACATCATTTGAATGCGGTGGGTATACCTGAAATGAACTACCGTCCGATATTAATGGAGCAAGGATTTTTACTTTTAGCTTTTGCCATCGTCATTCTTGAACTTTCGATTTTCTCTTCCACTACAAAAAGACTCATTTACTCAATACTCATAGAAACATTTCCCATTCTTTTATTTTGTTCTCTAATTTTATGTTTCTACTTTTTAATTTTTTGGGAAAATATGTCTTATCAATTTTTTCACACGATTCTGGAATCGTCCGGAAAGCCAAAAGTACGGTTCCGATCTTGGGTATATAGTTATGTTGGGACAGAAATCGGCCAGTCTCGGTCTGTCCCAACAACTAGTTTGACTAATTCCTTTTCATTTTCCCTTATCCCTATTGGTTGGTAACCCAATATCTCTTTTGAAACGTTTCACTTCGAAAAAATGATTTAAAAATAGGGTACCGAACCACCAAGTTGTCGATCAACCGATATAGACTCCCTGGTTGTTGACCAATTTGGATCGAAGGGAACACATGTCTGACATTTCAATATGGTGACTATTTAAGAGACTAAAAGTGCGATTTTATAACGTGAGTCTTCTCTCTTAACTACATTCATTAGTATCTTTTCCATGATCGAGTAGATAAGAAAAAAATAACGATCAACAACAATGACTTATAATTATGATACTAAATTGTATTTTACTTTAAAATTAAATTTTATAGCCAACTTTCATTAAATTTAAAAGTTATATTAAATTAAACAAATAATAACGTGGGGGGGGGGGGGGGGGCAAACTGTTGGGAATGATAAAAATTCAAGGATCAAATAATTGAATTTTAAAAATGCAAGATTGTATTAATAATTATAGCATAGCCTCATGGCGCAAATATTGATTTTCGCTTTACTTTTTTACTTTGTTTGTGTAATTCAAAAATAAAATTCAATGACAAGATGATTTAATTAATCTCTATCTGTCCTGCCTCTGTCAGACTGATAAGAGTTGGTAGTGCTCCGTATAACTTTGCTCCACCACCTATAACCAATGTGCACTACGTAGTGAAATAATTCAACTCATCCTTCCCAGACATGTGCGGATTTAACAGTCCTCAAACAAGAGATTTATGCGTGTGAAATACTCACATTATTACACTTTGAAAATTAACTCATGGAAAAGATGGGTGAGGAGCAAAAGCAGCTATTATTACCAAAAACTCATGTCTCTCCTAAGGGTGGCTTCAAAACCCTGCCTTTCATCATTGGTAAACAGCCCCATGTCTTTTTGAGCTTTGATTTCTTCTTCTTCTTCCTTGTTCTATTTGTTACCGAAGAAATGGTAATGGATGGATAAATATAATGATTAACAGGGAGTTCTGGGTTGATGTGTATGGTGGCAGCAGCTATGGGAGCAAACATGATAGTGTATTTGATGAAAGAGTTTCATATGGAAATGGCTTCTGCCTCTAATTACATCTACATTTTCTCTGCCCTCTCTAACACTGCCCCCATAATCGGAGCTTTCATGGCCGACTCTTTGGTGGGTCGGTTTGGAATGATGGGATTTGGGTCTATACTTTTCTCTTTGGTAAGAAGTCTTTCATTTCACTTCACCCATCCTCTCATTAATGTGCTTTCCTTTTTAGGATAAGTTTCCCCTTTTATAAGTTTGCCTTAAAACTACTGCTCTGTCCCTTAAAACTTTGCCAAGTTTGACCGGCACGGGAATTAATAAAGTAAAAATTGTGTGATTGATGTTTGTGCAGAGGAGAGAGAATTAACTGGAACCACAAATTCTTTACTTAAAATGGAAAGTGGTAAAGTTAATGGGACACCTAAAAAAGAAATGTTAGCAAAGTTTTAAGGGACGGAGGGAGTATTTAGGTAGATTCTATGGTACACATAAGGTACCATACATTTGTCCACATGGACCAATGAGAATGTAGTAGTTGAATTATTTAAATCTAAATTAAAAATGATAAAGTGGTGTGGTCCAATCAAATGAATGATAGGTACGGTACCCCATATTTTAGAAAGGTATCGGAGTTGTCACCAACTATTTATTTGACTTTGAGCCCGTTTGGAGGCCGTTTGGCAACACTGTTTTTCGGCTTATCAGGCTTATCAGACAGCTTTTTCACCAAACACGTAACTTTTGTTTTCACGCACTGAACTGTGTAATAAGCAGAAAAAGTAAGGTTGGAGTTCCTTTTCTGACTGTATTTGGCTGAAGTTACTGTAGATGACCATTTTAGCTATTTTTGCATATAATTTTTTCTTTACTTTTTTAATAAAATATATTTTAAAATTATTTTTTTTTCTTAAATCAACATAATCAGCCAATGCAGTCATTTCAGCCAGAACTTCATAAATTTAAGCAGAATCAGCCAAATCAGCCGATTTTTGTGCTACCAAATGGGCTCTTGGTGACCCCATTTTTCGGCTTATCAGGCTTATGAGTCAGTTTTTTCACCAAACGCGCAATTTTTGCTTTCGCGCGCAGAATTATGTAATAGGTAGAAAAAGTAAGGCTAGAGTTACTTTTCTGGCTGTATTGGTTGAAGTTATTATAGAGAATCATTTTAGCTATTTTTCATATAATTTTTTATTTTACTTATTAATAACAAATATTTTAAATATAATATTTTTATGAATCAGTCAATACAGCCACTTCAACCAGAACTTCAAAAATTTCAACAGAATCAGTCAATTCGACCAATTTTAGTGTTACCAAACGGGCTCTTTATTTTTCTTACTTTTTATTTTCTTTTTCACTCTTTACACTGTTTTTAGTGCTTTTCTAGGCTATTCATTATTTGTAATATCGTATTACTTTCCTCCTTAAATAGTGTGTCAAATGTTGTGCTTAGCAATCTTTAAAATATGGAAAGATTAATTGGAAACGAATAATTTATTGATAAGATAAAAAAAAAAGTTACATGAAGAATAGTTAAAAACTTAAACTGTGAGCTCGTATGATGAATTGTGTAATAAGAAGAAAACGTAAGGTTGGAGTTAAATTCAGGTTGTATTGGCTGAAATTATTGTAGATGATCATTTTAGCTATTTTTCATATAAGTTTGTATTTGTTTTATTCATGAAATATATTTTTAGATATACTTTTTTTCATAAATCAATATAATCAGCCAATTCATCCACTTTAGCAAGAATTTCATAAATATCAACAAAACCAGTCTGTGCAACCAATTTGGACATTGTCAAATGGGCTCTATGTGTTCAACAAAATAAGCAAGAAAAATATTTGGATAGTTGGGATGCTTTCTTTAGGACTGAAATTTGCTGGTGTGATCCGGTTTGGTCTGAACTGGTCTGGTCTGATAAATGTCTGGTCTCTGTGTATTTTATAACTACGAAAGTCTGGTCTGGTTTGGGACTGAAAACAGTCCAAAGAAAACATCCTGAAACAAACAACCTTATACCATTCCGCCTATGAAAAGGTTATTTATTAAATAGAAAAACTGAATAATAAGAAGAAAATAGAAATATAAAACATTCAAACTTTTTTTTGAGGAAATCAAACGTTCAAAGTTGAAAAGTCGATTCCTTACAATTTTGTACAGTTAGGAAATACTAGTGAGTTTTTGTTTTTGTTTTTATTTAATTTTTATCTTTAAGTCTAACATACCCTCTCAAGTCTAATTTTATCACTTTCTTGAACTATTGAAAACGTACTTCTTTATATCTAAAAATGATTATTTGCAGAGTCTAATATTTTTGTTAATATAATTTGATTTTATTTATGATATCTTTTTATTAATTACTTTCTATTTTGGATTTTGTGACTTTATAGAACTTTGAATATAGTTTTTGAA
This sequence comes from Cuscuta epithymum, assembly GCA_945859915.1. Lineage (NCBI taxonomy): Eukaryota > Viridiplantae > Streptophyta > Magnoliopsida > Solanales > Convolvulaceae > Cuscuta > Cuscuta epithymum. The sequence goes on along the minus strand of CAMAPF010000011.1, from coordinate 5,678,610 downwards.
TATGTAACCTTAATCATAACTATTTGCATAGAAGATTTAAATTTATTGTGATTCAACATTAAAAGTCGCAAAATGCAAATCAATTAGAACATCTTTAAGTGTCATTTATTCATTTTGTGGTTGTTTTTTTTATAATTCATCCACTTTTCATACTTTTTTTACCTCAGGGAGAGGGGGGATTGGGGGGTCTGTGCAGTGATAAGTTGGGATCAATCTCACTCCATTGAGAATTGAACTCGGGACTTCCCACAAGGGAGAGTGAGTCGTCGACCAGCTGGACTGGACCACTTCCTCTTCATCCACTTTTCATATTTTGAAACTTTTACCATATTCTTTTTCTTTCTCTCCTAACTTTTCTTCCTTTAATTTATTTCCTACCTTTTCTTTATTTTCCTTTTCTACTTTTCCTCCTCTTTCATGCCTTTAATACTTCAATTATTAATTGTACTACTTCTCTTCTGTGAGATTTAAAGTGACAAATAATAATTGGTTTTGACATAAATATAACTAAAAAGTATTAAGTATGTTATGTATAAATAAAGACTATTTCCTGATTTTTCAAAAATGTCGCTAAATTTGTGCTAACACATGACATATTACTGAGATGAATAACAAAACAAAAAATATTTTGCGGGGACCTAAAATAAAGTGTGTCATATTTGCAGGGACTATAACCTATTTAAGCCATATATATAATGAAATTCATAGTGGTGAAAATAAGAGTAATAATAATATACGGGGTACGTAGTATGTAAATTTGAAAAACGGTTTAAAGTTTTAATGATAAAAAATAGAAAAATCATTTAAACATATATACTTGTGTAGAGGGCTGTTCTCATCAGGCCGGCCTGACGGGCTGCCCCGTCCGGACGAGCCCGTTTGGGCACCTTCCCGGTGGAATTTTTTGATGAAATTTTTTGAGCATGTTCCTCATCAAGTCTAGTTTGTCCATACCAAATTTCAGCTCAAAATTCGATCGGGAAGGTCGTCAAATGATTTTTGCACGCTAACTGGTCCGGAAAATACATATTCCGGACCAGTTAACTTGCAAAAATCATTTGACGACCTTCCCGATCGAATTTTGAGCTGAAATTTGGTATGGACAAACTAGACTTGATGAGGAACATGCTCAAAAAATTTCATCAAAAAATTCCACCGGGAAGGTGCCCAAACGGGCTCGGCCGGACAGGGCAGCCCGTCAGGCCGGCCTGACATGAAGTTTCCTCTACTTGTGTATTCATATCCTTTTTCTTCTTTTTCATTTATCAACTAACCCTGAACAACTAATTAACTAAACACCTTGCTTCATAATGTTACTCATGTCTACTAGTCAAAACAGTAAACAAAATCCATTGTTACCAATGAAATGACATAATCTGCTATCTGCTAGGAATGAAATTTTACATGGTGGCCGTTTGATTCGATTTCTTTTAACAAACTATAATTTCTTGTCTCCAGAGGTTAATAATGAGATAAATAAAACTTCATTTGCTATCTTGGTTTAAGTTGATGCAAAACGACTGTTGTAGACTTGGAGTCTTTCTCATTTTTTTCTATATACTGATAAAATATATACTCCCTCCGTCCCCTTTTAAATGTCTCATTTTACCATATTGGGATGTCCCTATTTAATTGTCTCATACCTTATTTGGTAAAGTTTGTGTATGTCAAAATCATTTTTACTTTATTCTTACTTTATCAATTAATATCAACCACACAAACTCACTTTTCTTAAAACTCGTGTCACCCTCTTCCGAGACATTTAAAAGGGGACGGAGGGAGTATTTGATACGATTTTTCATAATTCAGCATATTTTAGAATGAACATAAACTTGATTTTTGTGAAGGGAACACTACTCATCTGGCTACCAACAGCGATCATGCAAGCCAAGCCTCGTCCTTGTAGTGAATCAAGTGACAGTTGTACCCCTGCCACCACACCACAGCTCATTCTGCTATGCACAGCTCTTATCATGACCGCGGTCGGATGCGGTGGGGTGACATCATCCTCTTTAGCATTTGGTGCTGATCAGTTGAAGCATTTTCAGAACAATGCAAGTAAAATAGAGAGTTATTTCAGCTGGTCTTACGCCACCGGTTCGTTTTCTGCAATAGTTGGTTCGGTCGGTTTGGTTTACCTCCAAGAAAACTATGGGTGGAGACTAGGCTATGGTGTTCTTGTTGCACTCGCGCTCTTTGCGGTGCTCACATTCTTCTCCGGTTCGGTTTGGTATTTGAGACCGAACCCAACCAAGAACCTGGTCAACGGTTTGTTTAACGTGATGGTTGCCTCTTATAGGAATAGACATATCAAACTTTTTTCGGGAGATACAGAACTTCAATATCATTCAAAAGGTTCAGCTCTCAGTCATCCAAGTGACAAGCTAAGGTTAGTTCTTAAACAACTGATGCCGCTTGAGGTAAAAAAAGCTTCTTAATTACTAGTTACTAGATTTGGAAAAAAAAACATTCCTAAATCTATCACATGCGGGTGGTTTAGCTGTTTAAGTATTTGTTTGATACAGAATTCGTATAATACAATAAATCATTAAGATTTCATGCTATCTCTTCGATCAAGTTGATCTAAGATGGAATCTATGAGTCTTAATATCATAGCTAATCATTCACGCAATGTATAAGATTTTGAGTTAGTACTCCTATCTAGTTGATTTTTAGAATGAAACCCTGAGGCCCGGATCTTAATATTAGTCCTTCCCATTAACAATCGGGGGCTAGAACTATATCATGTAAATTACTTGGGGTATGAACTAAGAATTGGATTGTTTTCACAAAATAGCTTGTTAGAGATGACGTTTTCTAGAGAAGTTTTTGCGTGTAAAATAAGTTGTTCTCTATATCTAAAGAATATTCATCGATAGATCTAAAACATTACACATTCTTCAAAAAAGAAACGTTTGTTTTTCCCTATTGACTCAGACACTCATTAAAGAAGAGTTATTAATGGCTTTTATTCATTATTAGGAGTTAGGACTAAATAAGTCCCAACTTCTGAACTAAACAAGGATATTTCTATTTGTTCATATGATTCGAGGCTTGTTTCGCTCTTATTTTCCGTTATTTCTTTAAAAAGTAATGTTTTAACCCAAAAAACTCTAACAATCAAGGAAAGTATTTTGATGGTGGTGTTTTAGGTGCCAAACACATGAAAGTTAGAGGGATTAATAAAACTGATTACAAATCAAATGTATGAGATTTAAAAAAAAAAAACTTTTTGGAGGCGATATCCATGTAGCATTTCTTTGTAAACAAACTGAGCGCAAAATAGCAATTGACCATACATCTTGCTTTGATTTAAGTTTCTTTCCTTTTTCTTGTTGTAGGTTTCTGAATAAGGCCTGCATTATACAAGATCCTGAACGAGACCTAAATGCAGATGGAACAGCTGTGAATCCTTGGAAGCTTTGCACCGTTGATCAAGTGGAGGAGCTAAAATCCTTAATAAAGGTAATCCCAATATGGATCACAAGGATTGTAATGTCCCTAAATATTTGTCAGGGTTCTTTTGCGGTCCTTCAAGCAACCTCTCTGGACCGCCATATCGGTTCAAAGTTTCAACTACCAGCAGGTTCAGTATCCTCATTCGCTGCAGTGTTCATTGTTGCTTGGATCATACTATACGACCGCATCTTACTACCCTTGGCATCCAGAATCAGGGGTAAAACCGTGCATTTTAGCACGAAATCGAGAATGGGGTGCGGGATCTTCATTTCGTTCCTGTCAATGGCTGCAATGGCAACTGTGGAGAGTATGAGACGAGCAGTGGCGATCAATGAGGGATATGAAAATAACCCTGATGGGGTGATCCACATGTCCATACTGTGGGTGCTGCCCCAATATGCCCTTATGGGATTCGCGGAGGGATTGAACGGAATCTCGCAAAATGAATTTTATATTTCGGAGTTCCCTAAGAGCATGTCGAGCATAGCTTCTAGTCTTTGCATGCTAAGCTCAGCCATTGCCAGCCTTTTGTCAAGCTTTCTTATGACCACCATCGATAACTTGACTAAAAGAGGAGGGAAAGAGAGCTGGATTTCTAGTAACATTAACAAAGGTCACTATGATTATTTACATTGGGTGCTTGCTGGATTAAGCATCACCAATTTCCTGTGTTACCTAGCTTTCAGCAAGGCTTATGGTCCTCTCAAAGATGAGAATTTTGAGGCTAAGGCAACGGAAGAAGATGGCAAGGCTTAAACTTGCCTAATTAGGTTAGACATGTAATTGCATATAACGAGATCTCATTCGGGTGTATTAAATAATTCTGGTCTTATCTTATTGGCATGTAAAACTATCCAGTGTGATTCGTGTTTTAGCTAAGGTTGCAATTTCCATGTCTAGACGTAAAGGCTAAACATGAAGTAATGCCGTGTATGTCTCCGGCTTCTTAGTTACTACGTGTACAAAATGTGTTTTTCCACTCAAAATGTGAATACTGAATAGTCTTTTTTGGCAAAGCTTCTAACATCCTTAAACTGATATGAGATTTGACAAAGCTTCTTACTTGTTATAATGTTTGTTCTATGTTAAGACCAACATCCTCAAACAGGTAGTCATATACTCCCTCCGTCCCATTTATTTTGTCTCGTTTTACCTTTTCGGGAAGTCCCACTTATATTGTCCCATACCATATTGGCAAAGTTTGTGTGACTCTAAATCATTCTTACTTTATTCTTACTTTATTCTTACTTTATCAATTAATATCAACCACACAAACCCACTTTTCTTAATAACCGTGTCACCCTCTTCCGGGACAATATAAATGGGACGGAGGGAGTATGTGATTTGAACATGTGACCTCTTTCCCAGAAGTGTCACAATGATGTCATCAAACCACAAGATATTTACCGAATACAAAATAGTTAAGAAAAGTGTTTTTATTTTATTTAATACTCGTAAGTTAAAGAGTATCTTTGAATTATTTATAGATGTTAGTTTAAAATGTCATCTAAATATTATTTGTGGAAATGTGTTTTAGCAATTTTAAAACTAATCCAATTTTGTCCAAGACTTCTATTAGTTCTATATAGTAACATTGATGCCAAACCCCTTGAAAAAATGATGTCATTGTTGTTCTTATTTGAATTCAGCTCATTTATTTATGAACTAATAAAGAAAAATATGTATGAAAAAAATAAAGTAACCCTTTCAGCAAAATAAGCCAATTCAACAACAAAAAACTATAGTTTTACTTTGGGAAAAGGTGCAAATAGGCCCATGTACTAATAAAAAAAGGTCAAATAAGCCCTTATTTAGGAGGCTCTGTCCGGACGTCGCCATTTGGGGTGGTTCCCGTTGGAATTTTTTGATGATTTTTTTTTAGCATCTTATTCAATAAGTCTAGTTTACTCATACCAAATTTCAGCTAAAACTTCAATCGGGAAGGCATTCAAATGAACTTTTGAAAATAACTGCGCAGTTAGAAGCGCGGTTATCTTCAAGAATTCATTTGAATGCCTTCCGGATTGAAGTTTTAGCTGAAATTTGGTATAACTAAACTAGACTTGATGAATAAGATGCTCAAAAAATTTCATCAAAAAATTTCACCGGGAACCACCCCAAATGACGACGGCCAGACAGAGTCTCCTAAATAAGGGCTTATTTGACCTTTTTTGGTTAGTACATGGGCCTATTTGCACCTTTTCTCTTTTACTTTTGTAACTACAAAATTTTAGAGAGTGAAAAAGTTGACCCAACTACTATGTTTGAAAACTCTAAGCTCTTTGGGAAGTCTTTGTCCAACATGATAGATCATTATGTAGACATGATTTCACTTAATTACATGTTCCTCTAAAAAGTTTATTTAATGTTGTACGGTAAGAATATGAATGTTCTCCATGTGAGATTTAACACTAAAAAGTGTAATTCTGTCACTGCAAGTATTCAGGTTTGACATGTTTCATGTTTGTATATACATAAACAGCAGCAGCAGCAGCTTCTAAAACAGCACAGCTGAAGACAAATGAATGTCAAGAGCTGTATATGGGTTCTGGAATCGTCTTCCTCCTAATCCTGAACCATTGTACATAAGAAAGTACACATTCTTAGCAATCACGCTGAAGTAAACAATAATAATAAAATAACTCATTTACAGTTTGCACATCACACTTTGCGCTATCACATATGTTACAGACTTACAGGCCAGTCTAACGTTCATAACAGTGCATGAGAATTTTCCGTTATTTATCTAATAATACTATTACTGGATATGATCATGTCCTTTATGGCTTCAACACTTCAATTTTTACATTTTCCTCTACATTACCCAAATAATGTTATCTTACTTCCTATTGGCAAAGTATTTGTACAACGAAACTAGATAAGACGCCCTATGTGACAAAAGCAAATGTTGAATGCTAATTGCTAAGTTCCAAAAACAAAACTGTATGAAATTCAATCCATTAATTAATTCATAGTTTTTATATGGAAAAGGGATATAAATATTACATTTAGCTTTTTAAAATACAAAAAGGGACAAGTTTTCCTTTTTTCCAAAAATATGAGTAACCTTTTGTTTAACTAATCCAAATTAATTCGCATTGTAATTTTGTCCGATCTCTGCCCAGCCCCTCCCCCACCCCACATCCGGAAATCGCCACTGGAAACTGCTGCCAGAAAAGTCACTGGAAAAGTTTGATGAATTTTTTCTTTGTTTTTCAATTTTTTTCAAAATTCGGTGGAAAAAAGTCGTGGGAAAATTTTCCATTGGTCCCAGTGGAATGTTTCACGGTGGCAATGACATATGTGACAGTGAAAGTGACATAAAAATATTGCAGCTTTTAAGAAATGAGCTTTGATTTTGTCATATTTAAGGGAAACCCCATAAAATCATGTTTTTCCAAATTTATTATCTTGTTAGCCACAATTTTTGTTTTTACGTAAATGTAGTCACTTTCTAAGAAATGACCTTCAATTTAGTCATATTTAAGGAAAACACCTTTTTATATTTGTTTTTGCTAGTTCAGTGTTTTTGTGAAGGAAATGATCATCATTCTTAAGCATTGGTGGCTTGGTGCTTATATACTACGATAGTATTTCTTATGTAATTTCATTTTTTACCTCAAGTATTGTACTTCAATTAATACGAATGTTAGAAGCTACGTTATTAGCCACGGCTCGAAATGATCTTCTACAGTTGGACTCAACCGTGCATCATTTGCAAGTATACAATTGATGATTGTAGTGATAAATACCAATAAAAATATACACAGAGAAGTTTGTTTTAAAGAGTTTGGGTTATGAAAACTAAAGTACAAAATGATATGAAGTGCATGGGTTTTTCTTAAATGATGCTTTAATGTATGAATAAATGAATTGGCATTAATTACTACAATCGGCACTTATTATAATTATTATTAGGGATAAGGGTCAGATAGGGCCTCGAACTCGAAAAAAAATGTCAAATAAGGTCATATTTCGGATTCTCTGTCTGGCCGACGCCATTTGGGGCGGTTCCCGATGGAATTTTTTGATGAAATTTTTTGAGCATCTTCCTCATTAAGTCTAGTTTACCCATACCAAATTTCAGCTAAAAATTCAACCGGGAAGGTAGTCAAATAATTTTCCGAAATGTACGGCGTTGTTTAACTTCACAGTTATCTTCAAAAATTCATTTGACTACCTTCCCGGTTGAGTTTTTAGCTGAAATTTGGTATGGGTAAACTAGACTTAATGAGAAAGATGCTCAAAAAATTTCATCAAAAAATTCCATCGGGAACCGCCCCAAATGGCGTCGGCCAGACAGAGCATCCGAAATATGACCTTATTTGACATTTTTTTCCGAGTTCGAGGCCCTATCTGACCCTTATCCCTTATTATTAAACGCTTATCAAATTATTACTAAATGGGCAGAATATTGTATGTTGAATGAATTCTAAATTATTCCATTGTAGTTGGAGGAATTCACTTCCATCCAATTGCATTACTATTTATATCAACACTACTTTAGAGTGTGTTAAACACCTAACTACACTGACACCTGTAGTGCATAAAATCCTGAACATACTTGGTGTGTGAGGCCATTTTCAATTAGGGAAAAAACAAGCGGATGCCTCTACTGAAAGTATTGCTCACCCGTTAACAAAAAAACAAAACCCACTATTGTTTACTAAGTGTGGAAGGTTGCTTCAACAATAACAAAAACAATGATGAGGGAACTAACGAACATACCAGTTGTCTTCTGACCATTTGCATCCATCTGTGTCGACTATGTGCACACTGTAAGCATGCCTTGATTTTCCAGACTTATTCTCGAAGCTGTGAAATAAAAAGAAAAAAGAAATGGAGGTCGAATGGTATGCAACTATGCACTCATACATCCATAATGGACAGTGAGCAACTGATAATCTTTTTTATGAAATTCTGACCTCTGGTGGATAAGATCACCATGAATGACAACCAAAGTGCCAGCTTTGACTTCGATAGGAACGAAATCTTTTTGGTCATATGATGGGGACGGCTTATCAAAGTGAACCCCGTCCTCATCTCTAATAAATCTCCTCACAAGGCCATCTGGAGAAGAAAAAAATTAAAAAAAAAAAACAAATTTTATAGTGACTTCATGCATTCATTAACTTCATAAAAGCACGAGTATACTAAAGAAAAGACTTATATTTGATACTTTTATGAGACCCTGGAATGGCCCAGAGACAACCGTTTGTAATTGTTGCATCCTCTAAAGCCAGCCACAAGCCTGTACAACTTCGTGGTTCAGTATGAAGAAATGAGTTGTCCTGGTGTGGTACAACTTCACCACCAATACCCGGTTGCTGAAAATAAAAACTTGAAATGTCACTCGACACAAAAACTCAAGTTTCCAAGTGTGATGAGTATCTGCACATAGATGTTAGTCAAACGCAAAACTATCTCTTTCTTTTCTAATATCTCTCTCAATACTTTACAGTAAAAACATAATTCTTCCAATTTTTTGTCATGTTTTAACTCCGATATTATGTCGATTCATTTTGTCCTGCCCCAAACTCTTTTGGTAATAAGGCTTGAATGTTGTATTTCTTATTTATCATTTTCTCATTGTTTAGTAATTGATGGAAGAAGCTCATTGAGATAAAGTTATAAAGTTATATAGATATATGGGTTTTAGGATTTTAGCCAATAGTTTCTCACATCTATAACACCAACAGTTTTTAATCAGACATTTTCCCAATTCCTGGATTAGCTGTGGTCTAGATAGTGTATGATATAAGTGTTCATCTATCATGTGTACAGGCAAACGCTTACAGTATATAACTTTATATTAGCATTAAGTGTTTCAAAATACATAATAAAAGATAAAATAAATAGAACAAAATAAACAAGACCTAAAAAACTAAAACAAACAACAAATGAAACAAAAGCTGCTCTATGTTAACTACGTAGTATTAAGTAATGGTTAACACCAACGCGAGTTAGCATCTGAAATGCAATGTGGGAACATCAGTAATACCTGAGATGGCTAAGACACCCCATATGGAACACGTTGATTTTTCTCTTCAAAGCAAACATACAGCAAAAGAGTTTTTTAAGTACCTTAAATATGTACATGGACTGAAGAGCCACTGGCCGCTGATAACCCAAAGACTGGAGTAGCCCAGAAACTTTTTCTGGACTAGAGAACTTCTTAAACACGGGATCAATTTCATGCAAAGCTGCAAAACTCAGGAAAGTGAGGAAACAAATCAAATTTCAGATTTACTCAGAAAATAAACATTGCACTGTTTTGTTAGATCATATACTCAAGATAAAAATATTAGAGAGGAGGGTTACCACATTAAAGATTCAAAAAGATTGTGGCAATAATAAAAAAGTGAGGAAGTTGCACTTAGTTAGGCTACCGCCTACCTACCGTGGCCAACTTTGTTTATGGAGAGATGCTTTGGCTGTTTCAATTTACCGTTATCCCCAAATGCCCTCTCTGCAATTTTTCAAAATTTAAAAAAAAAAACATCAATCAAAACAGAAAATATAATAACAGGATACAATAAAGGCTACACGGTACCTTCAAAGAAGAACGAAACCTTCTCAGCGCTTTCAAAGAAGTAACTGTCACTAGTTTCCTTCTGAAACACACAGCAAACAAAAACCTCAAAGAAGGGAATTTTGGGAATTCTGAAGATGAGTATATCGTTAGGGCAGTGCAGAATGGGTCAAGGGAAAGAGTTGACCTGATTCTTGGTGGAAAAAATCGAGGTGGTGGAGGAACAATCAAACCCGTCAAGCAGCTCCTCCATTCTCACCATCATCGATTCGATCTCTTCTGCCGTGGAAAACGACTCCAGCACAAGATATCCTGATCAAAATACCACTCACTTCATGTTAACTGACTTGAATTTTACAGATTATTGCGTGCCTCTGTCTCTCTCTATCTCAAAGGGGAAATTGAAAGGGTAACCTTGAGAGTTGAAGAATCGGAGCTCATCTGAACTGAGTCTCTGGAGGACTCCCATGTTCGCGGCTGGGTCTTGGAGTTTTGGTCCAGGCGCGTGCATAAGGACAGTGGAGGCTCCCGGAATGGACGCTTTTAAGTTTTAACATTTTGGTTTTCTCCAAGTGGGCTTTCAAAAAGGATAAAGGCATCATTATCCGAAATAAGGCATCATTATTTAAGATGGATGAAAAATGTTGGGTGTATAAGTTTTTTATATGCTCCCTCCGTCCCGCAATACGCTTCACACTTTTACTTTACACATATTAAGAAAATAAATTTGATTTTACTGTGGAGTGCACTGTTTTACATTGTTTAAACAATGTTTGACACTGTTTGGACGCTGTTTGACACTGTTTGAACACTGTTTGACACTGTTTGCACTTTTTTGCACTATTTTGATATAGATAATTTGTCAAATAAGGAAAGTTTTGAAGTGTGAAGTTAATTTCGAGACTGCCCAAAAAGGAAAGTGTGAAGTTTATTGCGGGACGAGGGAGTACATTTTTTACATAGGAGCTTCTCTTTCTAGGTGATTCCTCGTCGTTTCTCTCCTACATAGTTAGGGCTTTTTGTTCCATCGAGTTTCGCTCATGCGGCTTGGATTCTCGTGGAACAAGAGCTTTGTGCGGTTTTCCTTTTGGGAGTTTCCGAACGTGAGTGTGACACAAGGATTGTTGGGATCGGCTTGGATTTTTGTCGACGAAGAAACACAAGGCAACATGATAGCGTTTTCTTCTGTAGCTCTGACATGGATTTCAATGGCAAATCTCAAGGAGGAAATTGGCAACAGCAAATTGACGAGTGCAAAAAGATAGAGTTTCGGGTGAATTTTCCGGGGGTTGAAATTCTCTTTTACCATACTACACAGCTCGCTCTCCTCCGGAACCACCTCCGTGTGAAGAAGCAATTTGGGGAAAGATTTTATTTTCGTATTATTTTTAGGTTCATAGTACTTATTTTTAATTCAGTTCGAAAGGATATGGTTGGAGTATTTTGATTTTTGAAGAACTTTTTATAGGCAGTGTTTCATTTTCGGTCGTTTTAGGCTTCTTCTTGTCCGTTTTGTGTCTAGTGAGCCAAGTTGCTTTGTATGGTGGCTGACTCTAAGTCTATTCTTAGGCTTACGATCGGATCTGTAATTGTTGTCTCGATTTTGTATTGCATGTTTGCTCTACATTAATGAAAAGCTGTTTTGATGATCAAAAAATAATTTACATTTTTTACATACACGTCTGTGTATGCAGATATAGTTCTTCGTAAGTTGTCATTATACATACAACTCTACAGGGCCTTATAGATTTGTATACAGGCAACTTTGTATCGTAAATTATACCGTACACCCGGTTGTACCTAATTCGCGCTGCAAATATCTATGAAGACGACAAAGGACATTGATGAAAACGAAACATCTACTGCCTAGGTCTCCAACTCACGAAGCGGCCCAAGCCACCACATTCTCTGATCGATTCAGATTCTTCCTGACCCCTTTTTTTCGCGCTAGCTTGTTTCTCGCTTACGGTCTCTTGCTATATCTGTCATATTGTATCGAAATGAGTTTCATATTAAAGTCAAGTGAGTATAATGCCTAAGAATAATGAATTTACACGTATGGAAATTAACACATAAGAAATTAGTTTTATGTTAAACTCAGATGAATGTCACGCCCAAAATGAATGAGCATACACAAACGTGCTTTTGAATTTTTTTATACTTATTTTGTAAGTTATGTATGCTCGTTTGACATCACTTTATGCTAATTTTTAAATGTTACACATTTCAAACATATCATCTTACATTAGATTCACATATTGAAATTAATTGAAATTGATTATAGACTGAATTTAAGATTTTTTTTATAAACGAAAATAATAATAATAAAAAGAAACTAAATAAGAAGCAGAGTATAGTGATGCTCGTTCTTAGCCTCCTAATACTAAAAATAACAGACTTGATACTCGCCAAAATTGCATTAAAACTCATTCAAGAGAAGTCATGTTTCTCACCAAAATTACAAAACTGCCACTGGCTGTAGGGCTGACACCGTACAGCCGGTTGTATAGTATACTAGTTATTTACACGCGCGTTGCGCGATCGGGTAAATGCCCAACATTATATATATGGAATACATTGATCTTTATAGAATCCTATAAAAGTTGAACACCACACACAAAGAACAAAGTTTTAAATGCTACAGACATCTCTCAAAACTTCATATATTTAATGGTTTACCATACCATGACCAAAAATCATGGACGTTAAAAAAATAGGGTTTTCCCGAATGTAACCACCAAAACTCAAGACTTATACACCTACTATTCATAAGTATTGTGACAAAAATGACCCTATAGATGCTCAAAAATGGCTTTAAAATTAACCGATGGATCCCACCTTAAACAATGTATGCTACCATGAAAGGTCATTATCCGAGAGTACAACATCGCAAACAGGTATGGCAGCCTAAATACGGTGTGGTTAAGCCGCTTTCTAATGAAGATAATATATGGACCAACACATATATGTTTGCAAGTATGATAGTTACGTGTCAGCAAATTTAATTGGATAACTTCTGGACTAAGGTTTTCTGAACAGAGAGAAAGCAACCACCCCGTTGCCAACAACGCTTCAAGATCAATAAGGGTGAGGTCCATCTCATTCCCAATTTTCTTAACCACCCGAGCATAGTCAATCGGGTGGTGAACCAAAGACTCCAACTCTAGAAATTTCAAACGATACTTATCACATATGAAATTATGAATTATTATAATTTCATTCTCAATATCATCTGACAATGCAGTACAATCAACAATAAGCTTGTACTCCGGATTATCTTCCAGAACCATTGTCCATTATCTGAATTTTCTTAACCCTTTTCTGGTGCTTCTTCTACTTTCTGCAAACATAAATAGCATACCAATAACAAAATATTGATGGTCCCGGATAGGGTAAAAGTCTAGAGGGGGGGTGAATAGACTTTTAAGTCTTTTTCAATTTTTGAAGTTTTTCCCTCTAGATGAATTGATCTATAATCTTTTGAGAGATTAATAGATGCACAGCGGAAGTCTTTACCCTTTATGTGATGAGTGTTTGACCACTTTCTAATTTGGGAAGATTGGACTTTGAACAGTGAGCAGTTGGCTTAGCAGTTGCCTGGATGGCAGGAAACTGCTGAGGCAACTGTTAGTGGAAAACAGGAGTTTGGAACAGATAATTATATGGCCTTGTGCAGAATGATGAGGACTTTATGAAGATGTGTAGAGCTAAAGAGAATAAGAAGTTTAGCCTGAGCAGAGGTCTGAGCAGTTGGGTAGACCCAGGGAACTGCTAAGCCGTCTGCTGTCTATGAAAGGAGTATTTCTGAGAACTGGCAAGCCAAACCTTTTAGCAGTGGTATTCCAAAGCTCGTGTGAAACAGTTGTCTCAAAGAAAAGTGAGTTATTAAGCAGTAGGATAAGCAGTAGAGTCAATTAAGACTACTGCTTAGTATGCTGCTGGCAAACTACGATCCTTTTAGTGAGAAGTGTTGGGTGTGAGCTCTGCTGAGTGAAAGTAAATCAACACACGATATATCCTGGTTCAGAGGTGGTGTAATCCTCTTACATCCAGTCCCACCCTCTTTCAGATGGATTTCACTAAAGTATTTAGCCCAATACACTTAGTGCCAATCTAGCCTTTACAACTCTTAGGCCTAGATTGAAGGTTTTTCACAATGAGTATAACACCACTCAAAGTTACTCAGTCCTTAGACTTTTCTCAATTGATCCAGTGGGGATCAAAAGGTACTCTATCTATCTATCTACACTTTAGGATCCGAACAACTGTTCTCCTAAGTGTTTACAACCACTTGTGAAATGTTACAAGAAAGTTCTAACCTCCAACTATGAACTAAGCTCTAAAAATGTAAAAGTATTGATCTAATCTAAGAGCTTAGTGAAGCATGAGGCTAAGCAGAGAGTAAAGTTGAGTTTGCACTTTCTCTTTTGCTAGATAGCTCGTATATGCTTTGATGAAAGTATTTCTCTACTTAGGATGCTCAAGCTTGTTTTTGAACTCATGTTTCTACCTATATTTATAGGCCTTCATGGTTGATTAATCTCATCCGTTGGTTGAGATGAATTAATCCTTGTCGTTGAAGATCTCTGGCAAGGATAAGTAGTACAATTGTCTTCTTGTGCTGGAGCATTAATTTCAGCTGATCACTTTGTCTTGTATTATGTGTGCGTTCCATGCCGCGGCCCCAGTACTTGATCCGGTATTAAATGCCGGTCAAGTTTTGTCTTCAATCATATACATTCAATGTATATGTTTATGTGACATTTAATTTTTTGTGTGCTAATAGAATTATACTGGTAGGATTTAAATATCCTTTTAAGGTAAAAGAATTTTTACCTTATTGCATTTTGACTTTCCAGTGTAATTTTATTAGTTCCAAAAATTTTACATTTATTTTGTCACATTTTAATGCTAATATTTGAATTTAATTTAGACACAATGTACGGGTGCAAAGTATAGTGGCATCATCAAAATCTATCAAAATTGGGTACTAACAGTTTCCCCCTTTTTGATGATGCCAAAACTATACAACACAAGAAACAATTGTTTTTTATTGATTTTTATTGAGAATATTGTACATTGGTCTACAGTCTAAAGTACAATAGTTTTTAGTCACTTTCGGACTTTCCTTGAAGTCTACTTTTGTTGGTTTCTTCCAGCTTCTTCTTGGCTTTTGCTTCTTCAGCTTTCCTTTGTCTGATCTCCGCTTCTTCTTGGAGGAGCTTGTTCTTTCTCCTGGTTTCTGCGGCTTTCTTTGCTGCTAGTGATCTTACAGATGAGGGGCCTGCTTGTGTTGTTCTTTCCCCCTTTTTGGCATCAGCAGCAGGGGTCTGGCTTTCGTTGAATAGAGCTTCTATCTCTGGATCAGAGTCAGGATCTTCATGTGGTCTTCTGGATGTATTCAGACCATAGACTTCAATAGACAGTGCCTTGATGTGGTTGTTGATGTCCAGAAGATCCGTTTTTACCTCATCTTTGACTTCGTGTTCCAAGTTCTGAAGTTTGTGTTTTGTCTGTGCCAAGTCTTGTCCTAGTTTCTGGAAGTCCTTGCCTTGCTGCCAGAAGGTTTCTTGAGTTCCTTTGTGGAGAACTTGGAAGTTGTGAGCAATGTCCTTAGTGAGCTGTTCATAGGCTTTAGCATGAGCCTGCTGCTCCATAAGGAATTTCTGAGATAGCTTGAACATGGCAGGGAACTCCTCATTCCTTAGTTTCATGAGATACTCTTCATGTTCCTGCACCTTTTGAAAAGCCTGCTGAAGATTAGAAGGTACGGTTGGGAGAGAAGGAAATTGCTCAGAAGTACTTGCTGCAGTAGGCTGAGCTTGTTGCTGCTTTTGAAGTACTAGCACTTGTCTTTCGAGTTCTTCATTCTTGGCTTTTAGTGCACATATCTCCTGCTTTATTTCATTGGTCAAGGCAGACTGCTGAGAGGTTTTGGTCTTGAGGAGAGCTCTCTGCTCAGCATTGAACACTTGTTGGATCATTGAGTCTTTCGTGATGTGGCTGTGGACTTCTCCGAACCTGATGTCCAGCCTTCCTTCTAATTGTTTCTTCATCTTGATGAGTCTCTTGTGGAGTCTGACCTCTGCATTGCTGATGAACTTGGTTGTAGCTCTTCTTTCTCTGATGAAGACATCTGCCAGGGTAGCCGTGTCCTCTTTATCATCTTCAGAGTTGAGAATGAATGTGTGAGAGTGCTGCTCTAAGTTCTGAGTAGAGTCTGGAGAGGGGGCACCGGATTGTTGGTCTTCGTTTACAGAGGTCTGATTGGCTCCTTGTTATATCTCACCACTAGTAGGCCAGATATATCCTACTCAGTTGGGGTATGTGCAAGGTTTCAATCAAAGCCGAAGGAAAGTCATCTTCTAGCTGCCAAGAAGATTTTGAGGTATCTAAAAGGCAATCCTAACTCTGGATTATGGTACCCAACAAATGGAGGTTTTGAACTCTATGGTTATTCAGACTCTGACTTTGCCGGATGCAAAATTGATAGAAAAAGCACCTCAGGAACTTGTCAATTAATTGGTGGAAGACTTGTCTCTTGGTTCAGCAAGAAACAGAACTCAATTGCTACTAGCACTGCCGAAGCAGAGTACATAGCTGCAGGCAGCTGCTGTGCTCAAATACTATGGATGAAACAGCAGTTGAAGGATTATGGAGAAGAAACAAAGGAGATTAGCATACTGTGTGATAACACTAGTGCTATTGCTATCACTCATAATCCAGTCTTTCATTCAAGAACCAAACACATTGAGATCAGACATCACTTTATCAGAGAGCATGTTGAGAAGAAAACAATCAAGCTTGAGTACATCCCCACCGAAAAGCAGTTGGCTGACATCTTCACCAAACCATTGAATGAAGCTAGATTCAACCAACTAAGGCAAGAGCTTGGTATGTTAGATGATCTAGATCAAGTAAGGGAATAACCCTGCATCTATTCAGGGGGAACCTAATTCCATAAACAAGGGGGAATTCCTAGCCACCTGTTGAGGGGGAACTATCAGAGGTAGCCATCTCGGCTACTCACAATCCAAAAGGATTGAAGCATCAAGGTCCAAGAAAGTCTATCTCAGACTTTCAAAAGAAAGAAGCAGTCAAAATTCAAGGAGTAGGCTCAGCAGGTGACTAACAGCAGTAGGGTCAGCAGGCAGCTGACCAACTAGACCACTGCTACATGTGTAATAAGAGGACTTGAAGTAATACTTTCATAAGGAAGAATACAAGCTTGGAAGAAGGAAAGAAAAATGGGAGGAACAACCCTGGCTCACAGGCTAGAACAGATGCCTACCAGCAGATGTCTCCCTGCATCCTCTTGAATGATGGTAAGAGGAGAGCCTTCTGCTGTATGCATAGATGATGCTGCTTCATCCATTTCTCTGTTTAGATTCCTGGTTGCTGTCCTTGGCCTTTTTGATTGTGATTCTTGACACCCAGATCGTAGTCTTTTGGCAGTCTTGGTATCAACTTTGAAAGATACCAAGAGTAGGTCATTGGAGAGGAAGGAATCGTCAATCTTTGGAATTTCTGGAGCTCCTACCTTGGAAGTTTGGAATAGGAATTTCCTCCAAGTAGTTTCCTCCTTTCTTATCCCCAGTATACCCTTCTTTTTGAGTAGTTCTCCGATGAAACCAGGAGAAAGAACAAGCTCCTCCAAGAAGAAGCGGAGATCAGACAAAGGAAAGCTGAAGAAGCAAAAGCCAAGAAGAAGCTGGAAGAAACCAACAAATATACTCCCTTTGTTCTTTGTTAAGTGTTATCTTAGTTGTTGTACATAAAAAATGAAGGCAATAAAATTTTATAAAGCTAAGGTAAAGTAGTGTAATATGACCAGGATAATCCTATTAATATTTTAGAGTAACATGTAACATTATGGTCTTATGGATAGAGAAGGGTAAAACCGTAAAGCATATTAAAGGGAATCTTATTTCACAAAATACAGGTTCTATGGAATGTTATTATAAAAGAAAAGGGGAATCACATATAAAAAAATGTCAACATAATATCCTAGTGCTGACCAAAAATTTAAAATATTGTTGTGAAACTTAGGGATCAAATTTGATGTTCGAGAACTTCTTCTAACCTGCATAATGTTGATATAACGTTGCGTCCTCTTCCTGCAATTTAGAGACACTATCCAGATCAGCATAATTAAGTGTTTCTATATCGGCTAGCTCACCATCAACATCTTCCTCCATGTGCTCAGCTTCCCCATCCGTGTCACCCTTTTGTAAGGAAAAATTAATGAAAAGCAGAAAGAGAATTACTTATCACCCCATAGTGACCCAACATCACTATGTATGCAAACTACGTAGTAATAAACAAGAATTAATTATACCCAACATCATCAAGCTCTTATGAAATTGTAAATAGAACTCTCCATATCCACTTTCATCACCAAAGAAAAATGAGACAATGGGAAGAGGGAAACAAGAAATGCAAATAATCATTGCAGTTCAAATTGTACGCTAAATAAATATGGCACTCGACTCACAAGAATATCAGCTTCATTTTCAAATAATTCACCCCAATCTGCTAAGAAAGAATCACCAAGAGTTGCCTTTGAACGAAGATAAACAAAAGAAATAAGAACTACAAGCCAACTTAGAAGTTGAGGAGCATGTCAAACAAAAAATCAAAAGATCCATAGGCACACATATAGTTCAGAGAGAAATACTTGTTATACATTGAAATGGGAGAACAAAAGTCAATTCATAAATATTCAACATTTTATTTTTTCAACTGAAGAATGTGATTATACTCCAGTTTTACTGGTTTCTACTTGTATAAACATGGTTTCTTCAAAAAAATGATTTGATTGATTCCAATAGTGAATATAATGGGTAATACTGAGATTCTGATGGTTGAATTCCTACAAACAAAAGATTCATAAAAAGTTATTTTTCTGAATACTGAACCGGATCTTCCATCATTAGTAATGGAGCCAAAGACTCACTATATTTGAAAGCTAAAGAGCACAATTGAATTCTGCTGAATGCATAAATGGAAAGAGGAATAAAGTCGTAATTACCCGTAGACAAGATACGATTTCAAATGTTGGCTAGAGCAACTATGTTTGTAATAACTCTGTTATTTTTTTTTAATAAAAAACACTCAAATAATCCTATAGCTTTATTGAATACTCCAAATAGTATGAATCAAAAATTGGTATTGCTAATTACATCCTCTATTGAATACTCGTATATATACGAAGTGATAAAAACTAAGCACTAACCCAAAGTCAACTGTAAGCAATTGAATCGAATGGTCTGATATGATATTGAGAGATAAAGAAAAGTAAGGCAAGGCAAGGATTGTGGGATTTGTGGGTACATAGGCATCTAAAATCGGCCATCATATTCACGACTCAAGGTGGTGCGCGCTTTGCTGCCTTTGTCACCTCCTGATCACACAGAGGTCACGTTGGAGGAGAACAGAGCATCAAAAACCTACTCCTTAACTATTTAAAAATAGGGGCCCTCCCCAAATTGGGGCGATCACCCAAATCGGTGCCCTGTTCGGCCGCAGGCCGGCCCTGCTAAGGGAAACAAGGGGTGAAGAACTGAAGGTTACAACCGGTTATCTTTAAAAAATGAGGATAATACCTTAAACCATACGAAGGAGTTGGCAATAATCTTCTGGCAATAATCTTCCTGCGGACGAAGGGGTGAAATGAGTGAGGCGTTGCGGAATTGAAAGGGATGATATTCGAGATTGAATTGAGAGAGGTTTTACTAACGAGCAGGGCAGACAGACGGATAGACGTTTACTTAGAGTAATGTCCCAAAAACTTTGTTTTTCCTTTTAATTAAGGAAAATTTTACTCTAATAATCCCACCTTTTACTCTTCTTCTCAAAATAGTCCCACTTATTAGTAATCTGAACTAAATCCCACCTTTTCATGTCATCTGCTTTCTTTGGTCCCAACCCGTTATTTACCTATTGTCCCAGGTTAGTAACCGGTACTCCTAGGTTAGCTCTTCTTCCTTAACTTTTCTTCATCGCAAGTTTAGTGTTCTTCTCTCATCTTCCACTATTCCTTTCCTCGCTTTCCCCCCGGTCTGCGTCGAATTTTCCCCTACCCATTCAGTCTGTTATGTATTTTCTCCTTTCCATTCATTCTGCGTCGAACCATGTCAACGGAAGAAAAAAATTCACATACCTGTGGTTCCTGTTCGACGAAATCCATTGGTAGGTCGAAATCAAGAGTTCAATGTCACCATAACATAAATTCAGTTGTTCGTGTAGTGAAAAATGGGCCAAATGCTGGGAGGAAGTTCTATGGATGTTCTTTACGGCCTGTAACTTTACTAATTACTACATATAGTTTTAATATAAAAGTTAGGGTTATGATTGACTGTGTTTGTAATTTTTATAGATTGTTAAGGATATGCAGAATTAGTTATTTTTTGTTGGTTAGGATGCAAATTGTGATTTTTTTCAGGTGGGAAAATGCAAGTGAGTCAGGTTTATCAACTGAAAGTGAAGACATCAACCTGGTTAAGAAGAATTGTAATGCATCTGATGTACAATTGCAGATGAAGATAATGAAGGAAAAGATTAAAAAGTTGCAGCTAAAAAAAAACTGGAAGAACAAGTCAAGCATATGAAGATTGACAATTTGCAAATGAGCATTGCGAATTCGAAGTCTTTAAAGAATGAGAAGAAGTACTCGACGGCTCTAATTGTTTCATGGCTCCTATTTGCCATTGTATTTTTCTGTTTGAAGTAGGTTGTAATAAGAAGTTTAATACTACGTAAGTTGAAGTTGAGTGTAGACTTGTTTCATGGCTCCTTTTTAGTTGTTTCATGGCTCCTTTTTAATGGTGTGTGATGTAATTTGGAGTTGAGTTTAGAATTGAATCATATGTATTTGACTACAATGGAGTTAAAATTGGTGTGGGCTGCTATCATGTGCAGAATTATGGTGCTTTAGTTAGTTTAAAATTGCAGTTTTTTAGTTTGACAGTTTAGTTAGCTTAAAGGTGCAGCTTTTGGAATGCGTGTTTGCAAATGTAGAGGTTCATAAAACTGCAGGTTTTGAAATGTAGCATTACAGGTGCAGTTTTTTTTTTTAAAGTGCAGAACATGAATTTTTCAAAAAGTGCAGAACATGATTTTTAAAAAAAAGTGCAGAACATGATTTGTTTTAAAAAGTGCAGAATGTGATTTTTAATTGATATCCTTTTACCTATACAAGTTTGTGTAATTCACATGTGAACTTAATCAAATTTTACACTCCACTTTAAGGAAGGATAATGCACACTGATAAACTTTTAAACTTCTTTTCAACTTGAGCCTCAACTTGAGCCTCAACAGAACTATTTTTACTGATCTATTACAGAACAAATAAACCAAAATAAAGTTGAGCCTCAAGGTTCTCTGCTGAAAATGTATCCCTATTTACTAGGAAAAATGCATCACATATAAGTGAGTGTGTGTCCTGCACAAAAATGGACGTTAAATTGAAGTCATGAGGCTTGAACAAGGTCCACTGCTGAAAAATAACACTACCAAGAGAACTGAAGTGCACAAAAAGCCACAGATTTCCAAGAAACAATTCACCTAGGTAAAGCTAATATTCCCCCAATTTGAGATAATATCCAGGGACCCAATTTGAGCAACTGGCTATAATACCAAAAGATCTCGAGCGAAATTCTCAAATGGGAATCAGGGGACCCAATGACCAGTGACCTAGCTAAACAAGAAATGGAACTCTTAATTCCATTCAACACACAGTCGTTCCACTCAAAAATCTGAGAAAATATAAACATCAATCTACAAACATACTCACATATAAAACACCAGATTAAAATGAACAACATCACCTAATCATGAATCCATTGGATATAATCACAAAAAATAATCATGAATCCATTTGACCTTAATATGACAGAATCATCAAAAAGGCAAAATAACATCAACAATATGGTCAAGAAACCAAAAGTTTAATAAAAACCCCTAAAACGGTTTAATAGCTAACATCAACAATACATTATGCATCTCTGCTAATTAGTATCCCCTACTGCCCCTTCCTTGTCCTTGAGATGCCCTATTCCCTGTTGAACCTCTTCCTCCCCTGGATCCCCTTCCTCCTCTAATAACTCTGCCTCCTCTGCCCAATCGATTGAGTTCTGCTGTGATTGAATGATTGTTTACCGGTGCAACTGTTGATGTAGATCCCCTTGATCTCTTGGGTTGAGGTTCCATTATATACTCTTCTTAAGCCCTTGGCCAAAGTAAGTCCTGGAACCAGATAAAATAACTCATCAATTTCATGGTAAGTGCCACATTTTTTTTGCCAATTCCTCCAACCAAAACCAACAAAGTTCATCGGGTCTACATCATAGGTCTTACTATGCCCATCCAAATAAACTATTTCATTATTTGCCTTTGTGAAAAGGCCATCATGCCAGAATGTCAATGATACACAATTCATGACTCCCTTAGTGACCTAATAAAGAGAAACAATGATTTAAAGTTTGCACACAATAACTATAGTTAGGACTTAATTACTATGTCAAGCATTTTAATAAATGTGCCTTCATAACTCCAGATTTTGTACAAATTTCCCATTAAAAATGTTCTCGGCACTTTATCAAACACATACTAGGCGGGGTAAAAAAGTAGTGTTTCAATTGACTAGAGTTGTCCATTTCATTACCACACCATGTATTTGTTATCCACACAAAAACATTGAGACTCTTTTTCAAATTGTGTTTCAAATAAGAAATTATGTAATGAGTGACTAGGGATTTCATATATCATAAGGGATTGAAGAACTAGTATCATACCAGTAAATACAAAAGGGATTGAAGAACTAGTATCGTTATTACCAGTTATGTAGCCACCGTCCTCCTCCCCCGACCTCACTGTTGTCCTCCAGCATCATCCTCCATCACCGTCTTCTGGTTTTGCTTGGATTACGCAGTCGATTTTTCAGAAGGATTTTTCAAATCGCTGTGGAAGACTCCATCGTCGTCTATGTTTTCTTGAAGGATTTCAAACCAGTGTTCAACATTACGATGTCATCTTTTTTTTTGAAGGAACAGGGTCAAGTGTTTTCTAAATGGCTTTGTTGACTTTTACTTAACTAACCGGTAACAAGTTATTGGGACCAAAGAAAGCAAATGATATGAAAAGGTGGGATTTATTTCAGATTACTAATAAGTGGGACTATTTTGAGAAGAAGAGTAAAAGGTGGGATTATTAGAGTAAAATTTTCCTTTAATTAATAAATTTATGATTCTGATTACTTCTCTCCCTTCTATACTTATCTCAACCACACAATATATTTAGTGGATTGAGATGGTCGGATGACATGTGTGGTCAAATCAGCTTAAAGAGTGGCTGTTAACCACCTATCGTCTCTTTTCTAAAAAAAATTAGTTGATGGTCACCCCAACCCAACTTCTGAAAAAAATTGATTAGAGTAAATTAGAGTAACACTCAGGCATAATGACGAACCGTCCTACCGTTAACTCCGGTGACGCCGAGCTCCTCCGGTCCCGTTTCATCCAAGTTCTCCTCAGCCGTCGTTCCCCTCATGGTATCTCGAACTTCCCGTACCATGCGTTTGGATTTCATATGTTATCTTTTGACACGGAAATGAATCCCGAGTTCAACTTGTTAAGAGCTATTTCTCTTGCAAGTAGCAATCAGAACTTGTAGTTCCTGTTTAATGCGTTTCCATGCAAATTTGTTTTGTATATTCCACTTCTAAGTTTTCCTATTATTCCCAGTCTTGCTATTTCTTTCTGCTTTCTGCTTTCTAGTTTTGCATTTTAGCTTTCATATGTCTAAATTGGAAACACCTCGAGATTACGGGGGGTGTATAGACCAGTGGTGGTGGTTGTAACAGCTGTGATGGTGGTTGTTTACAGTCATGGTTGGTGTATGGTGTGGTCAAGGGCGGTGGTGGATAATGGTGTTGAACTGTGGCAGCAGTGGTAGACGATGGATATAGTGGTTTTTGTCGGCAGCTAGTCCACTGCAGTGGTGGTAGTTGGTGATGGTGAGACAGGTGCGGTCTTTGGTAGTGGCAGTGGTTGGAAGTGGCGTTCATTAGTGATATGTATGATCACCAATGGTGGCAATGTCGATAGACTTGCGTTGGAGGAGGCAAGGAGATCAGGAGTGGGAGTGTTCGATGGAATTGCTAATCAGGGCCATCTACTAGGCTTGTAAGAAGTGATATAGCAGTGTGCCTCCTAGTATAAAGGCTTAATGTCTTGAAAATATGGTGTATATATTATACAAAAGCTTTTTTTGTTTTATTCAAAAACTTTTCTGTTGGTTTATTTCGGGAAAATATGAACATGGTGATATTTGAATCATATTTCATCTCAGATCAAATTGTGTATAATTTCTAACTTTTAGTACAAAATGGCCTATCTTTTTTCAGTTAGCACAAGGCACCCTAAAGGTTAAGACGGACTTGTAGCCAATGATGGTGGCGGGGTTGTGGCGGGGTTGTTCTCTTCTTTGTAATGGAAATGTGCTCTCCAGTTTTCTGGGAATAAACATTGCGAAATTGGAGAGGAGTTTTCTGTTTTCTAAATTTGAAAAAGCTGTGAAGTAAACATGTTTACTGTTTTCTATTTTCTGAATTTAAAGAAAATTGTTTTCTATTTTCTAGTTTCCTGGAAAACATAAAACTTTTCCTTCCAAGTACACGATTCTTTGGTCCCTAAATGGGTGTCTTTAGTTTGTGATGGTCACCTGTCAACGCTATAGTAAAATAACATGTACGGAGTATGATTTTCCTTTAAATTGAATATTTATTTTCCCTAAAAATTTCTGTTTTGTTAATTATACTACAACATCTGACATAGAGACTAATTCAGAAACTTGATGTGATTTCATTCTAGTTCCCCTATCTGTGATACCTGGAAAACCTGTTAGTGATCCTTTGTATCAGCAAACTCCTAAGCCAGTGTTTAGTGAGGTAAAGATTTAAATGGGTATAAGTCATAATACGGTTCATACCCAGTTATCTTCTGTTGTGTCTTTACTATATGTCGTTTGTACTGTTTAAACAGGCGATGGCTTCTTGCCCTAAAGCGGATGTCCCCACTTTTAAAGAGTTGCTCCAGGAGGAAAATTTCTACCTCACAACTGAGGTAATGTAACTTCTTCAATATTCACTATTCTGGTTAACTCATTAGCTAGAGTATCTGAATCATTCGAGTTAGAAACTTTACCAGAAGGGTGGGAAAGGAGGGAATACATAGTTTAAAAAATATGTATAATTTATGGTAATAAGTACTACCTTTATTCTTTATTAGTTGCAATGTTTTGACTTTTGCACTAGGCAAATACTCTACTAGAACCAGATTTTATTTATTAATGTATAAAAAATTAATGTGTCAAATTTTCATAAATATGTCGCAGTGTAAATTTCCAGAATTTGAATTTTTTATTATTCTTTCCGTTCTTACTACTAGCCAAATAAATATATATACGATTAAATTCGTATTTTGGTGAACATGTAAGTCAAACTGTTGCAACTAAATAAGAAGTAAGAACCAAGGAAGTAAACGGTTAAGACACTGAGTTTACATTAATTTATAATTGTATTTTTTTGAGATGTTTTTAAGTTGTCAAGTTAAATTAAAAATCCACCATCCCCTTCCACTCAAAAACCACCACCTCCTTAACATTTACTAAGTTTCACATTGGGGCGGATTGTGTTTCTTTACTCTGTTGATGGATATATAATGTAATGGATTAATGGATAGTAGTGAACTGAAAGACAATGTGTGTTGCTTAAAACAAAAGGGAACTGGTTGAATTGTTTTGGAGTTTTTTTCTCCTTAATTAACATTTTTTGTTCTTCACTCCTCTTTCAACTCTGGTATGGAAAGCATAGGATGATAGTTATCAGATAATAGTTCTCAGATGGTTTTTCATATTCACTTTTCACAGTTATGTACACAGTTAGCATAAATTTGTGGCAATAAATCCCCTGAACTTGGGATGGTTAAATGATTTTACACACATTTCACAGCTATGTACACAGTTTTATTTTTACAATCCCCTGAGAGTACACAGTTATGTACTCTCGATGATGTACTGTTGCTTTACAATATAATGAGACCATTAACTTATCATATTCTGCTATTACCATTACTTATTCATAAATGCTAATAGTACTAAAGAAAGATAATAAAACTAATCATACTCCTTGTACATTAATTTTACAATTTTTTAATTGTTGCATAAGTATGAGACCAAACACCTAAGATGACATTCAAAAAAGAGACAGAAGCTGTATATAACTAATGCTTACCTTATTCAGGAGGGAGACCAGGGGAAATTGCCTGTCTTGATATTGAGCATGAAAGAAATGAATCAGACGAGAAGGCCAGCTATTGTATTTTTGCACAGCACAAGTAAATGCAAAGAATGGTTAAGGCCACTGCTTGAGGTGAAGGATACCTTGATGGAATATTAAGATATACACTGAGGATTCTAAGCATTATTTGTTGTATACTTCAGGCATATGCTTCTAGGGGATATATAGCTATAGCCATTGATTCTCGTTACCATGGAGAGCGTGCAAGCAGCATGACAACCTATCAAGATGTACAGACTAATTCTACTTTCCTATTCTGTGTTTTCAATTAGCCTCTCTTACTAAGCATAATATAGGAAACTCACTGTGACTTTTAACTGAAGGTGAGAAATGGAAAACTTTCGTGGGATTTTGTATTCTCCTTATAAGAAAGCTTTTGAATCTTTTACACAAAGTGGTTTGCCACAAAAAAAGTACATAAAGGGACCATTAGTATCTCAAAAAAGCCACTTAAGATTAGGTAAAGTTGTTGGGTGTGTGACTCACTATAACTAAGGTTTTATGTTCGATTCTCATTGTCACCCTTCCGGGCCTCCTGTAAGAAAATAAATAAGTGTAAACAAAATGAATTTACTCTTCAAAGAAAATGTTAAGGATGAGAGCAATATCCCACATATACTACCCCCATTCCACATAAACTTGTTTATTTTAGTTAGGTACAACTATTAGACATGTTCAATTTTAGCTATATTTTTAAATTTGTTTTTTTTTATGTAACTCTATTTGACTTATGTAAGACTTTTAGTTTTTAAAATATGCTCCCCCCATCCTAAAGTGAAGTTCTTACTTTGAACTTTCGAGTCAAAGTTTTTTAGCCTGATCATTAATTATTCGAAATGTATATTAAGTTCTAACATGAAAATAATCATGAATTCCTATTTTCAATATATATTACTGACATTATAGTTTATTATGGAGCTTATAAGTATATAGTTGTGAATAATAAAGGTCGAAATTCGACATTGAACGCCATGAAAGTCCAAGTGGGAATCTCATTTTGGGACAGCTGGAGTTATAAATGTTAACTTCTTTTCTTCAAATATGACTCTTTTTGGGACAAAAAAATGTTTTCAAAGAGGACTATTTTTGGGAACAAGGGTACTATTCAGCTCAAATAACAGCATGTTTCTTTTAACAAGCTGATTGTAGTTGCTCTTTCTTTCAATAATAAATTAATAATGCAGGCCCTTGTATCATCGTGGAAGAAAGGCGATACAATGCCATTTATATATGACACGGTAATGCTGCTAAGTTTTTATACAATATTTTTGTTGAAGTTACAAAGATATGGGGTAATGAGTACATCATAAAAGCTTATGGTTGAACTGCAGGTGTGGGATCTGGTAAAACTGGCTGATTATCTTACAGAAAGGAAAGATATTGACCAGACGAGGATAGGAATCACAGGGGAATCACTTGGTGGTAGGGCAAATTCCATTAAGATCTGATTCACAGTCTCTTCCGTGTGTTCTATTTGGAAGATTTCTTTCTGCAGGTATGCATGCTTGGTTTGCTGCCGTAGCTGACAGTCGTTACGCAGTGGTTGTCCCCATCATCGGTGTGCAGGTAGGTTGCTCATCATTCTAATACTAAAAAAAAATATTACAAACACTCCCTCTGTCCCAAAATTATTGACCACTTTAACTTAGACGCAATTTAATAAATTGGAAAGTTTGTTGTTGATATGTTAACCTCATACATATTCCTTTCCTCAAAAAGAAATGGGCAATATTTTGGGGCAAATTAGAAAGCATGAAGTGAATTTGGAAACAGAGGGAGTATAGTTTATTTTTATTGAGGGGGTATTGTAATTGCAGCAATGTGGAAGTGGATTTTGAGTCAGTCTCATTCTCATAATGAAGAGTAATTTCTTGGGCAATTTTAGGGATTTGGATGGGCCATAGAACACGACAAATGGCAAGCGAGAGTGAACAGTATCAAGGCTGTCTTTGAAGGTGAGATCACTTATAGTAAATACTACCTCTTCAAAATTTATAGGAGCCACAATTAGCTTTTCCACAAATATCAAGGAAACAAAGTAAATGTGATTAATTTTCACATGTTAAATCACAAATGGGTAAGGGGGAAAGGTTGAAAGTTAGTTTTGTATTTTCAACAACAACAACATCCAAGCCTTATTCCCAAAAGATTTTGGGGTCGGCTAACATGAATCGAACCATGACACTCAAGTCTCAACAGTCACTCATGTTCAGAGCATGCCATTACCCTTGAAACTTATTTATTCCATTTACAGAAGCCCGGGCTGATTTAGGCAAGAGTGAGATTGATAAGTATGTGGTGGAGAAGGTATGCATGATTAGCACTTTTTGCTTGGAGTCAAATCCTTGACCATAATAAGCATATAAAAGCACAACTGTATAGTTTCAACTTTCCAGTGTTGCCATTTGTGGACAGGTGTGGGACAAAATTGCACCAGGTTTAGCATCACACTTCGATTTACCCTACACATTGCCCATTATTTCACCGCGCCCTTTGCTGATTCTAAATGGTATGATTATTCATTAATCATTAATCGCTGCTACTTACCCATGTATTGAACTAATGTTGACTAATTTACTTATGATTCCATCACTTCTCAAATAAATTTCGTGTTAGGTTTCTACAGTCATATTAAGGAAACAATGCTTCCCTATTTTAGAAGAGTAGTGAAGAACATTTAATCATCTAAAGCTTTTGTATATGTGTTAGGGTAGGAGTACCCAAGTAGGGACGGAAGCGGGCCAGTTTTGGATCTGATTCCCACCAGATCTTCCCTTATTTTGTAAGAAGGTACAAGAACCGGCCAGATCGTATTTTGGAGGAACTGGCACTGACCGTTCTGGTCCTATACTCCTATTTCAGAGGAACTAGAACCAGACCAGTTCTTGTTACCTGTTCTGGTTCAGAACTGGAAAAAATGTTTTGGTCCAAAATGGAAAATCGGGCGGTCCTGGTCCGGTTTCAGTCCAGAAATGGGACCATATTTTCCCCTAGACAGGAGGAAAACAAGAACAATTTTGAATCAAACGAATTAAAACTCTGCACATACGTTGAAACATGTTTTTTTTTTCAAAAACAACATAATGAGACAACTGAAGGGTATTACGAATTCATGTTCATGGGGCATACAGGTGAAGAAGATCCTCGATGTCCTCTTGCTGGCTTAAAACTTGCATTGTCGAAAGCTAGCCAATCTTATGAAGATGCCCATTGTCCTGATCATTTTAAGGTATTCCCCCCACCGCCGCCGCCCCTCCCTCAGTCCCTCTCTCATTTTTTTTATTCTTTATTTCCAGGTGTTAGCCGAACGCGGAATTGGGCATCAAATGACACCTTTCATGGTAAAAGAAGCAAGTCATTGGTTTGACAAATTCCTCAAACCTGTTGACCTCAAATTTTAAGTTCTCTCGTAAGTCAGTTGGATTCTGGTGTCTGTATAAGGTTGTAGTCACTTAAATGTAAAGATTATGCGGCTATGTAAGGATTGGTAATATTCATACTTCAGAACCTGTGTTTATAGTTAATGATGATCTTATTTTATGTTTTACCTGAATTGTCCAATATGCAAATAGAACAGTTACTGACCCAACAATCGGAAGATTCCATTACCAGATAACATGCTACTCCACGTGAGAATATCAATGAAGAGGGAAATGAAAATATTACTCCACATGACACAGTGATGGAAAGGGCTTTAACCTAAGTTTAAAAAAAACAACCCGGTCTGGACGGGTCGACTTGGAACCCGGCGACCCAGGTCAAAACTCTATTCGGTTAGCCAAAAACCCGAAAGTGGCTAAAAACATATAATTAAAAAAACCAGTTGACCCGTGAAAACCCCATTTTAGATTGTTTTTCTAAAAAAAAAAATTATTTGTAAAGATTTTCAAACCATAAAATGATAAAATTGCAATCTCAAATTTTCAATGCCTTAAAAATAAAAAATATGAAATATCTTTATATATTTTGTTTAAGAATGAGTATCATGCCAAATTATTTTATAAATGTACAATACAAGTAACAAATGTCATTATATATTTTAATAGGATCAAAATTGTATATTGGAATATTATGAATGTTTTAAACGCTTAATTAGCATTATCATTACTACCATTTATTATAATTTTGTACAATTATATGTCGCTTAATTAGTATTATCATTACTACCATTTATTATAATTTTGTACAATTATATGTTTACGCCTTTACGGTTATTATTTGATCATATAAATTGTTGATTGATTTTGAGGCATTGATTGGGTTGACCCATGGGTCCAGATTGACCCATGACGGCATGAGTGGTGTGACCCATTCATGTAGTCGGGTCGCTTCACGGTCCAAATTTTAAACATAGGCTTTAAGTTATAAAGTTATAATTGTTATCAAGTAAGTTTAAAGAAAAGTTTAAAAAATAATTAAGGACACCGTTTAGGTGCGTAACTATCTGAAATCTGAACACTTCAGAGTCTTCTTCAGTAGTTCAGTGTTGTGATTTTTTCATGCAAGAGCTCAATTTTCTTATGTTAGTAATTCATTTCATAACTTATACATATTATAATGAATCTTCGTGCACCATATGATAAAGTCCCTCTAATGAAAGAGGAAATGAATTTACAATATAGTCCAACGGTCCAAGTAAGAAAAACACTAACAGGCTGGAATCTGTAATAAAATAACAAAAAAAAAATCATTAATATACGGTTTATACATGAAGACCCGCTTAATATATCACACAACAAACATTTGATAATTTTACAGTAATTATCCATAGTTGGTTGCACATTCATTCATCAAACATGAAACTTCACTTTTTGGTAGACTTTCTTCATAAATCATAAATAAATGGTAACAGCATCAATTCAGCGCTTTTTAGGCATGGCTGCAAGCCTAGTATACATTCTCGCCATTGATTGGTATCCTCTTACATCACCAGAACGAAGAAGGTTCCCTGTGTTTAATTTGCCATGGGATGCCACAATAAGAATCAAGTCCTTTAAGAAAAGGATACTTCAAAGGGAAGGATTAGCCACAAAATGAATCTGTTGCTATTTGTGTAAAATAAAAGGGTTTCAACAAGTACAGTATCTCACTATATATCTATGTGTGCTTCTTTATAAACTATTAGATCAAAAGCGATATGTTCACTCTCATCTAATTCATTATATTATCTCAAACCAACCAATAAAATTATTAAAATTTAATGTAACGGTAAAAGTCCACGAGTGTGTGAGTGTGTTTGTTGTGTGAATGTGTGTGTGTAATAGTAATCTTAGGATCTAAACCACAGGCCCACAGCTAGTGGTGCTAAGTGAATCCATCTACAAATGAGGCATTCAAAATCAGCTCGACAAATACTTGGATTCATCTCAGCTAAGCTAATCTGAGTCAACTGCTCATGAGCCAATCTTTAGCACGAAAATATATAGTTCGGGCAAGCTTGAGCTTGGTTTTCTAACTCCACAGTCTACACCATTAGCCCCCACCCAGGTTACCCAACCCTTATCCAAAGACTGTGAGATGATTTTGGAGGTAATTTTTAATTAAAAAAGAACCACACTCCTTTACCTCCATTCCAACTCAATCTAAAAACTGAACTCCAAACATTGCTTAATAGAATGCCTCCATTCATAAAACAATAAATCCTGGATTTAATAAGACTCCATACACCTTTTTCATAGCATTTATAGAAACATGGTTTTATTACACTTCATACACCTTTTTCCTACACTGACCCCATACATATCATCAGAGTGCTATGATGAAGGGTTTCAGACGTCCTAGTCTCTCAAAAAATAAACGTTTTTAACAACAAATAGAAAGCGATTGAAATGTTATATGAGCTCATACTGTCTTAATCATTCAATTTTTTTAGGGGTGGGCATAAAACCGAACTGACCCGTAATGGTACCAAACGTATATCGGGTATTTTATCGGTTCTATAGATTTTTATCCCGAACCAAAATCGTAGCGCTTCAAACGGGTATGGGACCGGTTATAGATTTTGAGAACCGTAAAATACCAGACCGTTCAAAATTTATATATGTGATATTTTTATACTACCTTCGTCCCATAAAACTTGACCAACTTTCCCTTTTTGGCCGTCCAAAAAACTGTCATATCCATTTAAAGTAACAAATATGTGGCTAAAGGTATTTCTCTCACCTCTACGGCTCTACACAACTATTAATCACACAGTTTTTACTTTATTAATCTACGTGCAAGTCAATTTTGGCCATGTTTTATGGGACAGAGGGAGAATATTTTTTTCCATCCCAATAGATATCTTGTTTGGACCAACAACTTTCTAGCGTAAGTATGATTTCATTCATCATTTAAATAGCTAAATGTGTATGTTTATATAAATTATGTTATTCATTTCTTTTGGATAGATATGTTATATAAATTGCTAACTTCCAATAATGTGGTGTATAAGACTATTTGTTGTATCACATATTTATGTAATTTTGTAACTACATTAATATGATTTAAATCTTAGTTTACACTATACAACTATGAATTAAAACTAATATTCAACCTAGAACAAAGAAGAATGATGATGGGGTTTTCTATGATATATTCAACAATTTGATGATTTTTTTTAGTTTGCACGTGAATTTAATGAGGATAGTGTATATCCGGTGTCTCATCGTTTTGCTAAACATTTCATTTGAGCATTTGCAAACATAAAAACAAAAATGTAAGCCTCTTAAATCTTTCTTGTGTTTAGTATACGCTCTTTCTTTTACTTCCTCCGTTCTTTAATTCTTGCAACATTGTGATTTTTGCACTATTCACATACCTTACTTTGACCACGATTTTCTACTAATATATATAATTAAATTATCACGTATAAAATGTTATTGAATTCCTATCAATGTGAATTTCCAAAATATCAACTTTTTATAATGTTTACTAATACATAATTAAATATAATGACAGACAAAGTTGTGCGTTGGCAAACGTGAAAGTCAAACTGTTGCAAGAATTAAAGAACGGAGGATAGTATTTTTTATTAACATTTCATGTGAACTGACGGGTATGATGAATTTACTAATTGCAAGTTTTTTTCAAAAAAAATAGTATTGGTTTGACATTGTACCATTTTGTACCATTTCAAAACGACATGGTACCGAATGGTTCACATGTTGTTATGATTTCACATGTTGTTAGCAAACTCACTATGCTGGTATTATTGATTTGATATATGCTCCAAACCAACAATATTTCCTGTTAGGCATATCTTCGTAAAGAAACACAAGATGGTACTCTCAAGCCTGGCCTGAATAAGAAAGTCAAACTTTCATGAAAATGGGGAGTACCTGAATCACAGTTCAGCGGGCTATCAGGTTCTGGATGAGCCATCAAAGCAATTATTGCCCGACAGACAGATTGTAGTGTCCACGCGGGGCTCCATGCATTCTTTAATATATCTAGGCAAATCTCTCCAGTCTGTTGAATATAATCAAGTACAAAAAAAGATGAATTCACAACCATTGCTGAAAACATCAGAGCTGTAATAACAGCAACTGCATTCTATATTGCCACATTTGCAGCAAAATTATTATTCCTTCCATCCCTATTTAATCTTCCCAAACCCAAATCGACATTGCATGCAGATTAAGAAAACAATTTAATTCTTTTGTAGAAAACAACACAAAGATTGTTAAGAACAAACCAAAAAGGTAGGAGGATTAAAAGGGGCAGAGGGGAAATTTAGGAAGAAAAAAATGTCAACAAGATCTACTTCCAAAATAATACTCCCTCCGTCCTGGTTGAATCTTGACATTTTCTTTTGGCACATTGTTTCGGAGAACATTTTTATATCAAGTGTTCCCATCTTGCCCTTATTGGTACAATTTAATATCTTCATGAGTTTCGCTACTTTCCCCAAGTTTAACCATTCCTTCGCATGTGGAAGCAACTACACATTTGTAGGATGAGCGAGCAACTCTCACTGTGCAGCTGGTCTCTAAGCTAAAACAACTATTGTTCTTAATTCCCAGCTCTCACTTCAATCTCTTAACTGAAACGTAATTGTTTCAGCATCCT
The DNA here is from genome assembly GCA_945859915.1 of Cuscuta epithymum. Taxonomy (NCBI): domain Eukaryota; kingdom Viridiplantae; phylum Streptophyta; class Magnoliopsida; order Solanales; family Convolvulaceae; genus Cuscuta; species Cuscuta epithymum. Next base: position 5,644,213 of record CAMAPF010000011.1, on the reverse strand, counting down.
TCAATCACAAATTACAAAACGGGAGCAGGAGAAACCAATACTCTTGTAATACATCTTGTATAAATTAAACATCAATTCTTCTAAAGATTAGAAGAATTACAAACATCAATTCTTCTGAGCAGAAAGCAATACTTCATACTTTATAGTATTATTGTTATTCTCAATTAACACCAATAAACTACCTGAAAATACCCATTAAAATGATTTTCCACAGAGATGATGTTCTCATAAAACTTATGCTGTAAAAGTTGAGAGCGCTGTTCCTAAGTTGCGCCTTACACCAAGCAGTCTGAGTAACTTACGGAATGATGAAATGTACAACAAGTTAATCAAATGTACCTTAAAATGAACATTTGGATGGAATATTTTGGTTAAGAACCGCACTTGAGGAGGCTGCAAAGGATACTGCTCTGGGACAGAGAAGGCAAGCTGAAAAACTCCACCTTCAAACGGAGTTTCAGATGGACCCTATGCAAAAGCATAAATTAAGAAATTGACTTAGTATGATCCTCTTTGACAAACCACTTTCCTCTAACACAATCCCTTTAAGCAAAAAACAGAATTACAGTGCTATCAAGAAAATTAATTTCATAGCTTATCTTTTTCATTAAAGAAAAAAAACTCACCTTTATAAGAGCCATCCACTTAAAAATATTGGAATCATCACAAATTAATTGTATGTCTGGATCCGCTGCTTTCTCCCTCTGCACCTCTTTGTACTCCTTGAAAAGTCTTGCTCTTGAAGCCTGTAATAGAGCATACATAATTAAACTAAAAAAAAAACTGAAATAGTTTAGAAAAAATATGGGAATCTACACTAATCATATATTATGGTGCAACTACGTGAAAATTCTCCATTGGTTAGAAATACGAAAGGTGATGATTACAAGTTCTCAGTCTTCTCACTTTTTAAGATGTGTTCATGATAAGAAAGATCTCATAACAACCCTCCAATAGTCAGATACACACATACAGTGTGTGCAAACTCTATAGCGACGTGCTTGTAGGAAATAAAGTACACATCTAATATATTTTAAGACAATAATATTTTTCAAATATACATACTTTAGTTGCTCACTGATTTCTTTATCAAACGAGATATTCAATTGTAAGTATTGTTGATATTTTTTGTGCTTTTAGGTTTGGAATATACGTACTAAATACTTTTATTTTATCCAACAGTTAAATTTATTTTTTAGGGTATTAATTGCATGGTTAATCATAACACAAGGAATTTGATGCAATTGTTTAATTACAGGGAAAAAAAATGTGCTAGGTTTGTATATCAGGTGGATGGCTTCACGCATTAAAAGCCAATAACCAATGAGGTAATGAGTGAAGACTTATGCTACATTGCTACTTGCATGTTACAAATAAAAATAGAGAAAAGGGTCAAATAAGGTTTTCTACTATTATGAAATCGTCACATAAGGCCATATACTCAATAAAGTGTCATATAAATACGTCTACTTATAAAAAAATCGGATGATTCCTAATGACCCGTTGACAACCTCTTAATCCTGATTTTAGCTTACGTGTCAATTTTTTTGACTTGTATTTCAACCAATCTTAGGTAAATATTCGATGTGTGCCGTATAATCTATTATAAAATGATGGTTTCAAGAACACTATAATCGGGATTAAGAGGTTGTAAATAGGTCGTTAGGAGTTATATGATTGTTTTTTACAAGTAGACGCATTTATATGACACTTTATTGAGTACATGGCCTTATGTGACGATTTCATAATAGTAGAAGGCCTTATTTGACCCTTTTCTCATAAAAATATAAAAAGCTGTACTTTCTTAGAGGCTCAGCCTTGAGGCCATGACCTTGTTGACCTCACATAGTAATAATAATAATGATGGTGCTTATCAAATCAAACAACCAGAATACCTTTCAAACTATATCTTTCCTTATGTTGATATCGTTACAGAAATTTCACAGGAGTGCAATTAGATGAATGGCGGAATGGCCATACATGATAAAAGAATGAGGTCCTAAGTCAAGCCTAAGTTGTTCTCTATTTCTTATAGCCCAACTCCCAAAAGCATGTCTGTGTTAAGCACAAACATAGACAGTAACCTGCACACCGACTCTAACAAAAAGCATTCCCTGATTCCCTGTTGAGCTCAATCTAATCATCGAATGTATTATCTTTTCTAACTAATATTTATGCAATTAATCCAGATTAAGGTGGACTATATCCAGGAAGTTGCGATATATGTATATCTATACGTATTTAACAACAAAGTAGCTTCCAACAATGCATTCAATCATTAACCCGCCAAGAATAACTCACAGACGCACTATGGTGCAAGCACGCGATTTTAAACTTGATGAGGATGTTCAATATCTAAATTTTGTCTTTTCAAGAAATGGGAGGCCAGAAGGTGTTACTATGGCATATGAGAGAGGAAAGGGGCGATAAATACTTTCATAATATTAGTAAGCTCCACATCTCCTATATAAAACTATCACAAGCAGAGCTCGATAGTAGAGACTTTTTTCTTATTACTGTAATTGTGCAAATCAATGGCTATACAGTATACGTTAAAAACGTATTCTAGCATCGGTCAGATGCTGCACTAGCTAAATCAATGGCCAACTTATTATCAGTATATTGATACTCCGTATATATCTATGCATAATCATTTGCCATGTTGACGCGAAATTCATCCCATCTATGGGTACTTAAGCCATATAATAATGAAACGGTCAGTCCCACTGCAGCAGTTCCAAATATATTCAAAACAAAGAACGAATTTACCGCAATATGTTAAATTTAATAGAAGGAACGGTAAAGAAATCGACCTGCATCCTGTGTACCACTCCCTATGAATCACGAACTCGCCAAAGAGAAAGGTTCCGAGTAAGGAGTTGAAATTTTCCTGGCAGGGGAGGGGCTCGCCGCCGCAGCCGAAAAGGGGACGTCGAGGTTGCGGGTTCAGAGAAGTGGTCAGATGTGATTCCGGTGATAATTGGGTAGTTGTAACAATATGATGGGCCAGGCTGTTTGGGGATTTTCCTGCAAAGGCTAAGGAACGATTAGAGGCGATGAAATGGAGAAAATGCAGAAGTCAGAGCTAAGCTTGCTTTCAGAAAATAAGATCCTCGTAACTAGGGTTCCTTGCGTAGTTTACTTTTCTTTTTAAGATTCTTGTCTTCTCAATGCCGATAATATTTTGATTGTCACTAGTATGGTACCCGTGCGATGCACGGGACAATAAGACCCCTTTCGTTCCACTAAACTTGATCAAATTTGACTGACATGCATATAAATAGAGTCATCAAACAGACTGTCCATGTCTATGCTTGAAATTATAACATTAAATTAAATAAATAGCATTATATACCTTTTTTAATGGGTCATATGGTTTTAGCCCAACACTCCCCTTTCTCTCTAAGGCATGCATATGTATATATGTCTTGAGCAACCCATTTTCACATTGACCCTTTATTTTCAAAAAAATATTTTCATGTTAACGTTAAACATCTATGGAGTACACAACAACACATTTCTTTTAAAAATTTTGTTCCTTTATCCAAGGAGTGCTATCCTACAGCTATCAATGTGTCTTTCGAAGATTCTTGTCTTGCCCTCCTTTTGGTTCTTTTTCTCCTTTCTATTTTTCCTTGGCACGTCACTCTTCATCATATGTACTACCTTTGTTCTTAAATAAATGTAGCATGTCAAATTTTACACTATTCACATGTTGTATTTTGACTACTTTTTATTAATTAATGTATTTATATTTTTTATGAAAAAAAAAATTGTTAAATTTGTCTCATTGTAAATTTTCAAAATCTAATTTATTTAATTTTTTTACTAATACAAAATTATATATATTAATGGTCAAAGTTGTGTCTCGACAAATGTGAAATGTTGACCGTTGCATTTATTTAAGAACGGAGGAAGTATTAATTATGTTTTTCACGTGTAAAATTAACATCGCTTCTCATATGTTTTTCATATATCTTCGTGGAAGCGAGATCTACCGTTTAAAAGATCCGCTGTTTTTATTTTGAATTATATTTTCCGTAATTTGAATATATAGTTTTGTTACTTGACCTAAATTAGTTGAAACGTTTGTTCTCTTCTCAGTAGGTCACTAATGATACATAGAAGTATAATTTAAATAGTTATTTCTGATTCATTACATATTATATATGCTACAATTCCCATCTATCTATTTTTTGAGATATACGGAGTATTGTTTATTCGTGAGATTGGTCATTTAGAATTTATGTTTTTTAAGATATACTATCGGTGTTCCTAATTTCTGAAATCTATTTAGGATGTTTTCTTCTGAACTGAAATTTGCTGGTCTGGTCTGGTCTGGTAAACGTCTGGTCTCTGTGTATTGTATTTTATAACTACGGAAGTCTGGTCTGGTCTGGTCTGGTCTGATCTAATCTGGGACTGAAAACATTTCAAAAGAAAACATCCTTACTTACTAATTAAGTCGATATTAAATCAATGAATAATTTGTACTTTAGACGATCTACAACTATGCATCAAATGTATCATAAGACTCCTATTACGCATGAGATTTGAAGAAATCTTATTTTCGACATGCCATAAAAGTTAAGTGTATACCTGTAATTTGTGAAGGTACATCTATCTCAAACTATTTTTGATATCTTTTTTTGCACGGACTCCTATTATTGATCATGGATAACCAAGAGCTTCAAAATCCACATATATCAGAGATTCATCTCTCATTGATATACCAATGAAATCACACATGCGTGAATTTGATTGTAAAAACTAAAAAGTATCTAAAACAATTTGTATTTTAGTAAGATAATGAAACTAATCACAATTCAATAATGTTACTGCGGTGAAAGCACTTAAATAACCTATTTGGAAACTACGTGATGGTCAGATAATATCTGATAGTTACCAAAGCTACAAAATAGGAAGTACTCGTTCATAAGAACACGAGTTGTATCGGTGGGAACGGTTAATGATTGAACAGTTGTAATTACTTTGATGCGGTAACCAGGTTTCCCTTTTTATATTAGTATAGATTTTGGCATGACAATGACAATGATTTCCCAAAATGCAGATCACAGCAACATTTTCCAGATGCTTCCTACGTGCCCCTAACATGATTTTACATTTTTAGAAAAAATGGTCAAATAAGCTTTTTGTTATTTCGTCACTTAAACACATGTAATAGAAAATGTATCATATAAATACGTTTTATAAAATTGATCAATTTGATCATTTAATCAGTTTTTAACTTATAATAATATGTTTTTAATATTTAAAACTCTAAAAAAAATTGAAGAAATATATACACAAAAATTGTGAAAATATTTAGAATATCAAAGTCAATATTTTTTAATTTTTAAAGATATTTGTGTATTCTACATCTATTTTAAAGGTTTTAAAATTTTATTTTTTTTATTTTCACTTTATTTTTTCAGTTTTATGATTTTTTTTTAATTTTCTTTTTACATTTGTACTATTTTTATATTACTATAAGATTATTTATTCAAGTTTATATGAATTTTTGTAGGATTTATCAATATTCATAATTTAATTTAAAAAAAGATAAAAGTAGAATGTATTTTAAGATTACACGTACTTATATAATACGGAGTACTTTTTAGTATGAGACTTAAGTGATGTATTGGAAATACTTATGAGGTTTATTTGACCATTTTTTCTTAATTTTATTATTGAGGTTGTTGCTTTAAGGATGTTTTTACTTGGACTGTAATTTGCTGGTCTGGTCTGGTCTGGTTTGGTATGATCTGGTCTGGTTTGAACTGGTCTGGTCTGGTCTAGTAAGGTCTGGTTTCTTTGTATTTTCATAACTATCCAAGTCTGGTCTGGTCTGGTCTGGTCTGATCTGGTCTGGACTGGTCTGGTCTGGTCTAGGACAAATTACAATCCAAGTAAAAACATCCTAAGTTTGACACATTAAAGTTTTTCCTAAAATATTATTATTCTTAAAATATTTATTTATAAAAAGGACATTGATAAAAATGTGACTTCATAAGTTTTAATTACTATAATTATGCTCAAAGATTATATTATAAGGGTTGCTAAGCGTACCCCATTTTACTTTACGTAACCCTTCCATGACCAAAATGACCTTTTGAGAGCATCAATTTAAAAAAAAAAACGATCTTTAGTTCTGATAGATCACACGGCTTGCCCCATATGGCCAATTGGCCATGTCAATTTGATCTTTTGCCCCACTTTGATCACACTTTTTTCATACGGTCAACTTTTTTAAAAAACAAAATAACTTTTTTATTTGTGCTCCGATTTTTCTAAAAATTATATCAAGTTAAATAATTTTTCACGATCTTTCATATGACACTCATATACATATATCAAAATTTCAAAAAAAAAAATTATGGGTCAAGTCGGTTACAATTTGGTCGCGTGAATGACCGATAAATGTGTATTTACTTCTCCGTATTCCTTAAATCTAGTCTATTTTGATTAGACCTAATTTGTTTGAATGTATTTGGATCATATTTCATTCAAATAAAAACATCCTAAATATCATTCACATATTTGTTCATAGATATGACATATATGGCCTTAATGTGAAATCAGCATGGGGGCACCTTTGAAATTAGTCAAATAAATGAAAATGAAGATAATTAGTTTTACTAGTATTACAAATGTTACTTATTCAAATAAAACATATTTAAAAAATTGCAATATTTCCCAAACAATGTATGCAATAAACTTAATGACACAAATGAAAAACGAAAACTCAAATACAAATACTTGGCATAACAAGTGATAAAAACTCATGCTCTTGCCTGTTTTGGTCTGCATTTGTCTGGATTTAGAAACTTTACCCCTTTCTCTTCTGTTCCTTCGGAAATTACTTCTTTAATTAATATTGATGAAATGTGTATTCCTTCTTTCAGGAGTTAATTATTTTTTATTGTATTCTTTAGCTTTTTGGAAATTTGGGTTAGGTCTAGGCCTCCCAAACTTTCGTCTTTTTTGCCTTCCACTCTTTATCTTGAAGAGGTTTTGGTCTAGTCCCCCTCTTTTGCTGTACTTTTAATTATTTTAATAAAACTTGACAAATGTTCCCCGGCGTTTGCCCCACCGATTTTGGTGGTTTGCCTACCAGGATAAAAAATTAAAATAAAAAAACTTGGCATAAGAAGTGATTAATATAATTGAACACACACGGGTTGGTCGAGTGGTGGGAGATTTGGATCAATCTATCTAAGTTCGAACCCCACAGCAACCGGGTGGAGGTCACAAAACCTGAAATAAGGTTAGGCCTCTGGTGCGCACGGATGTATGGACCTACTGCCACTTGTTCACTGAGTCACCGTGACTAACCTCCCCACCATCATGTCGGGTCGGGATGGGGGGCTCCTGGGGTGGGAGATTCCACCTTTTTGGATCAATGATTAATATAACTAAGATAAATAAATACCTCGTTAGAATGAAAGCCAAGAGTACAATTTTCTAGATAATCTTTGAATGCATCCTCCATTGTACAAGGAGATTGTAAAAAATTATAAGAGCATTATACTATGTACAAATATTTATATATTTAGTGAGAGTTGGAATTTGTAATCAAGTTTTGAGCATTTGTAAAGAATTACTACCTTCGTCTCCCTAATATTGGGACGGAGGGAGTGATGTGATTTTTAAAAATATAGAATTATGTGGTTATTAATGAGTTGATAAAGTGTGAAGAAAATACAAATAAATTAGAGTCACACAAATGTAATCAAATAAGGTATGTGATAATAATAAAGAGATATCCGGAATGAAAAAATAAAACAATTATAGAGGACGGAGTAAGGATGTTTTTACTTGGACTGTAATTTGCTGGTCTGGTCTGGTCTGGTTTGGTAAGGTCTGGTTTCTTTGTATTTTTATAACTATCCAAGTCTAGTCTGGTCTGGTCTGGGACAAATTACAGTCCAAGTAAAAACATCCTAAATAATTTCTAGGAATAAAGTTAGTTACTGAATAAAAGTTAAGGAAAACTAACGGCTGTTTGCTTTTAAAATTAAAATGTTAGGTTTTTTTAAAAACCTAAAATCTTAAGGAGTAATATTTTAGAGGCCGTTTGAAACCACTATTTTTCGGCTTACCAGACTTATCAACCAACTTTTTCACTAAACACGTAACTTTTGTTTTCGTGCGCTGAATTGTGAAATAAGCAGAAAACGTAAGGTTGTAGTTACTTTCCTGGCTATTTGGGCTGAAGTTACTGTAGGTGACCATTTTAGCTATTTTTACATACTTATATCATTATTTTATTAATAAAATATATTTTAAAAATAATTTTTTCTTATATCAGCAGAATCAGCCAATACAGCCGCTTCAGCCAAAACTTAATAAATTTCAGCAAAATCAACTAAATCAGCCGATTTTCATGCTACCAATCGGACTCTAATTTTATGAAAGAGAACAAATTTGAAAAGCAATCTACGGCTCTGTTTGCAAACCCAACTGAGAAGTGCTTTTAACTTTTTTAAATGATTTGGTAAAAAAGTGATTAATAGTAAAAGTTGGTAGTGTTTGAGAAAAAAGTGATTTTGAAAAGTAAAAGTTGGTGGTGTTTGGTAGAATAAGTGCTTTTTATGTAATAGAAAAAGTAAAAAGCAGATTCTAGCTTTTAGCTTTTAAGTAATTCATTTAAGTAGAAGTTGTCATTTGAAAACATCTTTTTTAGCTTTTTTAAGCCAAAAGCTGGGAAGTGCTTTTTTAGTTGTGTTTGCAAACAGAGCCTACGTAAGTTTCGAGTTTCTCATGATGTGATAGGATAATTTGGAAAGCAATACTTGGTTCAAATTCGGTAGAGGACAAATGTGTCCACGGGTGGGAAAAAAAGAGGTGCGCGCAACAAATGTGGTGTGCCAAGCAGGTCTATATTATAATCACTACATTATACACCCTCTAATAAAAAGATAGGGAAAACTATCAAATAAGCCCTCGTACTATACCGAAAAAGTCGATTAGGCCCTCGTACTTTACAAACACTCAATTAAGTCCTCGAACTATTAAAAAACGTTCAATTAAGACCTTTTGGTCGGTAAGTAACCGATTTCCCTGTTAAATGTGACCCGTTTTCCAGCAGCCGCCGTTGCTGGGGTTCGAGCACATCGTCGCCATCGTCGCCGTTTAACCAGGAAACCAGTTACTTACCGACCAAAAGGGCTTAATTGAACGTTTTTTAATAGTTCGAGGACTTAATTGAGTGTTTGTAAAGTACGAGGGCCTAATCGACTTTTTCGGCATAGTACGGGGGCTTATTTGATAATTTTCCCAAAAAGATATTCTCACTTTGAAAGTAAGTGAGATTATGAATAGTAAAAGAACATATAAAATATCGAGAATAAGATGGAAAAATAATGAAATAGTATGACAGAATGAATGATATATTCAAAAAAGGTGGTTGTAATATTAGTGATTTTTTTTCTTATTTGAGTTAATGATGATTTTTGCATGTTTTATTACTCTCTAAATTTCATATATTTGTGTCTAGCATGGTGTAATTCAGATTCAAACAAGTTAAAATGAAAATATAATATTTCTTTTAAGCTTAATTAGTTATAATTTGATCTAATCTTTTCACAACTCGCATTAGTTCTCGAATTCGTCGACTTGAGACAGGTCTTCGAAGGAGACAATCAATATGCTTCGATCTCATGGTCGCTCACCTCAATGAGTCACCCTTAAGCTTCCGTCGAGCGCTCATCATCACCTTCATCTTAATTTTCAATTCTTCTTCTACTTCTTCTTTCATGTTCATGTTCAACAATGGTGAGGGAGAACCTCGTTGCCTGGCTAGAAGCGATGACTAGGTTTTTGGAAACTGATGGTGAATTGGTGATGGCGTGTTTCGATTGCATAGCTACCGTATCTTAATGCAGTGGAGGACCTACGGATCCTAAGGGGCAAGTGCCCGGCTTAAAACCTCTAACTTTAATATTAGTACTTAGGATATAAATAGTGTTTCACCTGTCCGGATAAAAAATACTTTTTATAGCTATTAGATGAGGTAATAATCTTTTCAAAGAGTATATAAAAATTGTTTAAAGACATTTAAATGACTATGAAATTATGATAGAATGACTGCTTACGTTTAGATACATACCAAATTGTAAATGTTGAATTTTGATTGTTTATAATATGAAAATTGTAAACAGTACAAGGATGATTCAGTTGTAATCCATGTCATGTCTTTCTTTTAAAAAACTAAATATTATTGTCTAGAATTGTCTTAATAGGTTGAAGCTAGACCTATAAATGATATGTGTGCATCCCTTGGAACCGACATTAAAAATATTGTCTACACGAGACTGAATAAAGCATTCTAACACCCAACGTGACCGACCCGGCCCATTTCTATCCATTTTGAAGTGCCCCTCCTTAACAAAAGCTCTGGGTCCACCATTGTCTTGAGGTGTGAGGGTTGGGGAGGGAAGGCAGGCTGGGATGGGGTTGCGAGGCTGGGGACGCGGTGGATCGGGGGTTGGGTTGGGCTAGTTGAATCTTGGGCAGGGGAAGGTGGGTCAGGGTTGAACTGGTGAGAGCTTGAGCTCGGGAGGGTCAGTGACGGATCCAGAAGTTTTGTCAAACGGGGCACTGCCTGCATAGATGGGTCGGGTCAGGTGTATGAGTGGTCTATTATGTATAGTTCGTTCAAATTACTAATTTTTAAATAGAAGTAGGTTACTCAATCACAATTTCAGACGACATACATTTATGGATTAAAGTCTACTTCTGAACCTATCAAACACTTCTAAACAATAATCATTGGCTTTCAGAAAGAAATACATAACTTGGATTATAAACGAATCATCTTTGCACCTTTTCTGGTTTTAGATTAGAACTCTCGTTTTTCATACTATAAAATGGTCGAGATTATATTTTTGAACTAATATCATGTCGAACACTACACGTTACGCCACAAAATAAGTTAGTAGTTGTTTCAATATAATAATATCGTGTGAAAAAATGAAGTATGATTCACATTTGCTATTCCATCCTTCTATACAACTATATTTAATAATATGTTTTCTAGATCGAATGGTTATCATATTGTAGTACAACACCATAGATTAAGAATCCTCAATCTATTAAGTTCATCTCACATATTAGAAGATTTGGCATATCTTTGACCTCTAATTCTGGACAAAGATTATTCATATCTAGGAAAAAACCATCAATGTCACTTTTTAAGGAAAGTGTTGTGATTGTGTTAACAATATTAGATTCTCACCCGTGCGACGCACGGGACAAAATTTAATAAAACGATGTTGTATTCTTTATTTACTATGTTGTATAATCAGTAATGTCGAAGTTTCATAAAAACACAATGTGAGTGAAAAAAATAAAATATGTAGTATAAGTGGCCTAAAAGGTAATATACAATAAAAGTTATACGAAGTAATTACTAAGAGCGAAAGTAGTGAATAAAAAACAGTGAAAGTGGTGACATTGTTTTGGAAGAAGACACAAACACAAATTACAAACAGTGAAAGACCTACCAATTTTGAACCACTTATTTGTAAATAACATGCATAGCAGCATAGTATGAAGTGTTTGTTTTTATTTTCATTACAACTCAATGTCTTTAAACATTTACTTTTGTTATTCTCCTGCGATATAAAATTGACCATGAGCGAATATTATCTTTTAGTAATAACCTAACATGTGATGATTAACTTGACTACTACGTATTATTTAGAATGTTTTTACTTGGACTGTAATTTGTTCCAGACCAGACCAGACCAGTCCAGACCAGATCAGACCAGACTTGGATAGTTATAAAAATACAAAGAAACCAGACTTTTACCAGACCAGACCAGACCAGTTCAGACTAGACCAGACCAGACCAGACCAAACCAGCAAATTACATTCCAAGTAAAAACATCCTTATAGTCATGGTGTGGTATAAGATGTCATGGTATTATTCTCGCACTCAAAGGTGTTAGGGTTAGTATTGACATTATAATAACTTCATGGCACCCTATTCACACATAATTATTAAATGGCAAAAAAGAAATTATTACAGTAATTCAAATTTGTAAATAGGAACAAACATATAAAAACAATTATTATTCTTATGGCAATGTTTATAATATTAAAATTACTGAAATTTTAAAATAAATAACCGATTTACATAGCTTAGCTTTCTATGGAAATAAATACCCTTAGCAGAGTTGATTTTGAATCCCAGTGAGATAAACTTCTGATTCATGGTATATCTTTAAAGAGATAATTACCCCCCTTATATTACTAAAAGATGACATCTTTCTCAATCTATGACTCATATGTTTTTTTCCCTAATATGATGGCTTTTTTCATGGATCCATACGATCCCACATACCATCTATATTACTTAGTTCCACATCTACCCTTCAATTGAATGCCATGTTTCAAAACAAAAAATTTAGGTTCCATTACTACGTTTAATACTCCTCCTCCCAGGTATATCAATTGCAGAAGATCCGAAGTACCCCTTTTCCATTCATAGAGATATCCTATGGTCAAATCCATATCAATTAACAATGTTTCCAAAATTAAAGTTTAAAAATTTAAATCCAGTCATGCCACCGCCGTCCAGCCGCCATTGTCCGGTCATGCCACCGCCGTCCAGCTGCACGCTTGGCCGCCCCATCGTCCTACTGCACGCGTGCTCGCCGTCACCGCCCAGCCACACGCTTGCCCCGCTTCTGTCCCTAGGCATGTGCGCCACCACAGTTGTGATGTATGGGCGCCGCCGCCGTCCCAATCCATGTGCACCGCCACCATCCCGATCCTTGTGTGCCGCCGCACAGCCGCGTTCCCAGTCCCTATGCCAACCTACATTCGCCGCCTAACCCAACTTGCCGCCGCCCAGCCATCTCCTCCATTCTCATTCATCATCTTCCTCTTCTTTTCTATTTTTAAAATTAGGCTGGGTTTGTGGGCGCGCATTAAACGTGGGCAGTAAACATATGTAGTGAATGAATGCATTGACGAACTATGTTGTGCAGTGAATCAGATGCAATAGATTGTGTCATAACATTGACAGAAAGTGCAGTGATTATGACAAGTAGTGCAATAATGTAGAGCAGTATCACCCACATGAAATGCAATATACTTAATTAGACGTAAAATGTTGAAATTATTAAGGGATAATTACCCTTAAAGTCATGCAGTAATGTCGCGCAGTAACTACAATATAAAATACAATATTTTTAATTGGAAAAAATAGTGTATAATGCACACTTTTTTGCCGTGTTTTTATTTGGTAATTTAAGAATATTTTGTTTGAAATCCTTCCCTAATTGAACTTGTTAGAAATGGATAGGGAAAAAATGAAACGAAGATGTGAGGAGTGGTTAGAAGGAATCCTCCCAAGAAACGAAGATCATACATGTTTTTGGGAGGAAGTGGTTATTCCTAACGAATATTGTTTGTATTTCGAAGCATGTACAACAATCATGTGGCTGATATTCATTTTGTTCGTATTTTGAAAATAGCAAGTGCACACGTGACTTTTTGGGAAGAATGTGGTGCGCGCTGCTAATGCCAATTTTATTTTAAGGCTATATTGGTCTTTTAATGGTCAAATTTTTACTATGATCGTTATTTAAATGACACGCATAGTCATATATGAGGAAATTAACATTAGAGGTCATATATTGAGAAATCTCTTAACTTATAGTCATACGTACGTAATTTTCCCTTCTTTAAACAAAGCACTCTCCAAAATAGTGGTGTTTGCAAAATTGTGTATAAACATTGCCTAGACATCAACAGGTTGGATAGCAATCCGCTCTTGAATTTGCGCATTCATCATAGTTTGAGAGCAAAGTAGAGGACGAGTATTCGTGTAGAGAAGTGATCTCGTATTATTGTTTCTCCTTATCTTTTTTCTTCTTCTTGTTTTTTATTCTTTTATCCTTATATATAAACATTATTGTTATCCTTTTTATTTTATCATTTTAGGTATTTTTATCTCGTTTAATATTATCTTTTTTTATAATAGCATTTTTTATCTTTATTTTCTTTCTTTTCCTATTGATGGTGATATCATGTATCGATTCATGTTAACCGACCTCAATATCTTTGTTGTTGATCATGGTTTGCTACCCAATGCGTTTTTTCCAGGACCGATAAATGGTGTTTCAACATTAGGTGTACATAGAGAATAATTATCGAGCATTTCCCTTTTTATTAATACATACTACATAATGTATATCAAGTTACAATCACATATTGCATCATCTAAAACTTAAATCAAATAGTTATACTAAAAAAATATAAACTACTACCTCAGTCCCATTTTATGTGTCTTAGTTTGACTTGACACGATTATTAATAAAGTGGTTGAAAAAGTTGTGGTTGAGGTTTGAGTAGAATAAAGTGAAATGATGTAGACCACATATTTCTTTCCGAAAAAGGAAAGAAAACACTTATTTTGAGACAACCCAAAAAGGAAAGTAGGACAGATAAAATGGGACGGAGGGAGTATCACTTAAGCACACACTTAATACGTAGTAAAATACTACGGAGTACTATTTTTTTATTATATGCTACGTAGTCTATCTATTTATATATTTATATATTTATATATCTATTCTATTTATATATAAGAAAACAAATACTACCTCCGTCCCGTTGGAATGTTCCCGTTCGGTTTACGATGCTTGACTGACGATAAAGCAACTCGATCCCTGTTCACACTCCGCTTATTTTTAGTAAATAAAATTTACATATTCAGAAACTACATTAAAACCGCTACAAAGCCTGATCAAGAAAAGTTAAATTTGATAAAAATTTGATATATAAAGTAAAAGATTAGGAGTGACCTAAGTTGACCAATGAATAGTGAACGGGAACATTCCAACGGGACGGAGGGAGTAGCTCATTAAAAGACAATTATATCCTTAATGAATCTTGTGTGTCTTTCTCTCCACAATTTACTCCTTTATTGTGCAAATGTCATGTGGCAATATTGCCACATGGAAAGATCTTTCAAATGACATCAATATTGCCATATACAAAATTGAAAAAATAAAAATACAGGTTGATTAAACAACCTTCCTATTTTCAAACATCGATACGAATTACTCCGTATAAAATAAATACTACGTAATTCATAATTAGTGACCAAAACACTACATATGATAGAGAAAATAAATATTTCACAATTCTTATTTTCTCTGTCATATGTAGTGCTTTAAGGTATAAGGTAAGCGGACTAATAATTGAGTAGGAAATTTTTTTCACTCATATGTAGTGTTTTTAGGTATAAGATAAGCGGACTAATAATTGAGCGGAAGAAGTTTTCTCTCATATGTAGTGCTTTTAGGTATAAAATAAAATAAGAGGACTAATAATTGAGAGGAAGAATTTTCTCTCTCATACGTGTGCGTTTGGGTATAAGAAGACAAACAGACTAATAATTGATCAGGAGAATTTTTTCTTTCATATGTAGTGTTCTTAAGTATAATAATAAGATAAGATAAGAGGATTAATAATTGAACGGGAGAATTTCGTTCTCATATGTAGTGCTTTTGGGTATAAGAAAATACGTGTGCTGAAAATTGAGCGAGAGAACTTTCTTTCTCAAAATTTTCATAAGAAGACTAAACAATTGAGCGAGATAATTTTCTCTCTCATATGTAGTGCTTTTAGACATAAGAAGAAGCTAAGAAAATAAACTTGCTAACAATTGAGTTAGAGAACTTTCACTCTCACATGTAGTTCTTCTTAAGTATATAAGATAATCCGGCTAACCGCTGAGAGTGAAAATGTTCTCTTCCATATGTAGTGCTTTTAAGTATAATAACATAAGCCGACTAATAATTGAACGGAAGAATTTTCTCTCTCATATATAGTCTTTTTAGATATGACAAGATAAGCTTGCTTGCTAATAATTGAGCGAAAAAATTCCCTCTCATATGTAGTGCTTTTAGTTATTAGAAGATACCGTTGCTAACAATTGACCTGGAGAATTATCATATACGCCAGCTAACAATTAAGGAGTATAATTTTCTCTCTCATACAGTGTTTTTAGGTATAAGATAAGATTGTCTGGCTAACAATTGAGTGGGAGAATGTTTTTCATATGTAGTTGTTTTAGGTATAACAAGATAAGTCGGCTAAGAATTGAGCATGATAATTTTCTTTCACATATGTTAACACTAATTTACTAATGAATGACAAGTTATTATTTAACTAATATTCGTTAATTTTAATATTTATTGTATTCACTTAAACTTCATGTCACTCACTTATTGTACTCACTTGTTTAGAATATTATTTAATTTTAAAATTAATCTAATCATGAAAATGAATAAGTAGCAAATTCTAATGAGCAATGTTAATTAATTTTTCATGATTTACTCTTCATTGAATATACTCCCTCCGTTCTCTAATAGATGGGAGTATAGCTTTTGACACAAGTTTTAAGAAGGAATTAATAAGGGAAAGATAAAATGTGTAGTGAGTTGTGTTTAAATGAAAAAGTAAAAAAGAGAATGAAAGAAAAGGAAAGAGAATGACGATATGTCGGTATAAAGGTATATTTATTGATAAAACATTTTTAAAAAGAAAGGGAGACAACTATTAGAGAACATCCAAAAATGGAAAGAGCGATCAGACATTTATTATAGAACGGAAGGAGTATATTGTATGGACTTACATTTTATGGTATTAGCTTATTGAACTACTATTATTTTTCAAAAATGTAGAATCCTAAAAAGTTGTTTTTATTTTAATATTTAATTAGATCATGAGTAAAAATATATACACCAACTGCTCTTTCCCGTGCGTATACACGGGTACTATACTAGTTTATATATAAGAAAAGAATAGGCTCATTCAAATACATTTTTACCCTTAATGAATCATATGTGTCTAGCTCTCCTTAATTCTCTCCTTTGTTATAGCAATGCCATGTGGCCTTTTACTTCAAATTACCCAACTTCTCCAACTATTCAGGCCGCCGGTTCCGAATAGTTGGGCCCGGGTAGCTACCGGGTCCGGTTCCGGGCTGGGCCTCGGGTTTGGTTATTTTTTTTTGCTTTCCGAAGTATCCCTGACCCCCCCCCCCAACCCCCCCCCCCCAAACCCCTCCTAAACATAAAGCCCAACCCGGATGGAACCCAAAAAAATGAAGAAAAAACAATTTGGCCCAAATCGGGCCCTGGGCTAGCTGGGCCGGGTCTCATTTGGAAGGAACCGTGCCCGGAACCGTTTCTCCCTCGGGCCGGGTGGCCCGACACGAGTCCACCACTAGCCCCATCTAGGGTGAGCGTGGAGAGAGTTCAAGTATTATGAAATATATATATGGGTGTTTGACCTAGTGTTAATTCTAGTGTTAGTTATCATGTCATGAATTTTGTTATGATTGTATGTCTTTGAGTTGAAAGTGATTTAATATAAATCTTTTACCCCAAAAACTCATGAATTGGTAGCTCTAATTTAAAATTTTGAGATTACTTTTACTCTCGGCAATTCTCTCCTAGTGAAACTGTCAAAGATGCCCTGAAGCGTAAACACAAAGAACGGTGAAAAACCCGAGCAATTTCACATCAACAAATCCTCTTACAAATCTATAAGTAGTAAGGATGTTTTCTCTTGGACTGTTTTCAGTTCTAGACCAGACCAGACTTAAACAGACCAGACCAGACTAGACTTAAATAGACCAGACCAGACCAGAATTTCTTAGTTATAAAATACACAGAGACCAGACGTTTACCAGACCAAACCAGACCAATTCAGACCAGACCAGACTTAAACAGACCAGACCAGCAAATTTCAGTCCAAAAGAAAACATCCTAATTCCCTACATACTTTTCAAAAGCTGCAAATTATTGAAAATGGGAAAGGTATTAATTGAGAAGAATGAGAAGTTTTGTATCAGAAGTTCTGCAAATAGGAAGAAAAAAACAGAAACCGTTGAATACAACTCAGTAATCAACATAAAGCGTGCACTTGAATATATTAAAAAAAAGATTGATAAGAATAATCTCACCTTTCACTGGTCTTCTCATAATAATCTCACCTTTACATAATCCAAGAATAATCCCACATTTACACCCCATCTTCTTTCATTGGACCCTAACCTATTGATGACCTACAAAGGTGGGATTATTTATATAAGATTTTCAAAAAAGGGGTCCAATGAAAGAAGATGAGGTACAAATGTGGGATTATTCTGGGATTACATAAAGGTGGAATTATTATGAGAAGATCAGTGAAAGGTGGGATTATCAATTTTTCCTATATTAAAAGGAAATACTTTTCATTTATACATAGTATATAATATGCTCATATCTGAGCAAACAGAGGGTCTTTATATAATTTTCTTTCACCCCTGTGGATCTCATTTCTCTACTGTACTGCAAATGTACACAACTGTTCAATGAGAAAAGCAATCTCATCTAATAGATATAAAATAAACAATGTTTAGAAAAAATAAGCGCAACCAAATATTTCAGAAAAAATGATTTTTTTTAATAATTCAGTTACAATGACAAAATGTTGTAAGATATAAGTACTCCATACAGAACATTCACATGATCCCAGGTCAACTAGAAGGACCTTTTGCTGGTTTAAATTTGGTCAAGTCAACCAGGTCTCCAAATAGTTTGTCTTCTGGCTTTGAGGGCTTTCCAGCTGGCACATAAGAGGGAGCCGATACTTGATAAGACCCAGACCCACTCTTTGGAATACCATCATCCCTAACCGATAAGCCGGACATTCTTTGCTCAATAAACTGAGCATTCTGTTGTGGTTGACCATAACCATACCCACCATATCCATACCCAGCAGCAGCCATTTGATTGCTATACATTTGTTGTGAATACATAAATGCCATTTGACCAGGTGGCATTTGCTGTGGAAACATACCCATTGATGCCCCGCTTTGGATTGGCTGCTGAAGGTGAAACCCCCCCAACATGGGCTGTTGAGAGTACATGCTGCCACCAACTTGCTCATTGACATAAGATTGAAAACCGTAAGTGTTTGGGTTGTTTTGCATTGTGGCAGCATGGGGGCTACCTCCCAAATGATTTGTTGGCATTTGTGGGGCATTTGGACTCCCACCAACAAATTGATTGGATTGTGGTGAATGCACAGACTGCAAACTACCTCCCAAAACCTGATTATTTTGAACAGCTTGTGCCACTGGACTACCACTCGTTTCACCCTCGTTTGGTGCCTCCGCTTCCCAAGGAGGTGGTGGGAATGCACCACTTGTTTGAGCCCCTGCACAGAATTTGAACAGAGAGCATTAGAATGAGATGGGGAGCTCAAATCTTGTATCAAACTTACAGACTTATTTTATACAAGCTCTGTCCCAAAATATTAATTAAAACTCATGTCTCAATATCTGTTTTTGTCCTAAAAAGAGTCCAGTTTTCAAAGAATCACGTTTATTTGTTAGTAGAACTTATGTAAAACCAATGGTCCTATCAAATACTCCAAACATTCTTGGAAATAAGTTTTAGGGGTACAAATGACCTTTCATAACTTATACATACCTTCACCTTGATTAAATAATAACTAAAATTAAAAGGCGTACCTTACTCGAACATGACTCTTTTAGAGAGATTAAGAGCAATTAATAGAATTTCAACAAATCAGGATGAATTGCATCGTCACTGTGTTAAGAGTGGGAGCAAAAATTGCTTATGTAAGATACTCAAGAAACAAAAGAAAGAAAAATCACCATAAACTGGAGATGCTGGCTGCTGCTGCTGCCTGGTCATCTGGCCATTCCATACAGTGGCATTAGATCCATGTGGGTATGGAGGGTGTTCGTGTTGGGGTATCACTGTTCCAGATGGAGAACCATTACTGTAAAATGATTGCTGTGGTGGGGATTGAATATTTTTCTGCTGAGGAAATTGAGGGGACGAGGAAGAGGGGTCTGTTTGGCTAACTGAATAAGTAGGATGAGGATTGTTGGTATTGGAAAACATATCAACAAGAACAAGAGCATTGTTCTGAGAATCTTGATTAGCTGGCTGAGGTTCTACCACACCAACAGGAACAAGTGCTAATGGATTCTCAGCAGGGGGTGAAGTGAAATCGTCTCCACTCAAAAGATCGATCTTCGGGCCAGCTTTTGCAGGGATCGTAGATGGATCATTAGCTAATGGGGGGGCAGGAAGCAGCAACTGTGATCCCAAACTAGACCTTGACGTAGAACTGTGACAAAAATAAAAATTGACACATCATCCTGTGATCTACTTGGATCCATTTGGTTGCAGGAAAATAAGTTAATCTATCATTATATGTATTGTTTTGCCAACAAAAACAAATGGAACTGTTAGAGGAAATGACTTCCTCTTTCAAAAGAGCTAGCCACTTGCCACAAAATTTCAAAGTTGTCTTCCAGTGCCAAACACATGAAAATTGGAAAACTATTGTGCATGAAAATAAGGAAAACATTTTCCGTGATAATATTTTCATGGAAATAAGCAGGGTCTAGGCAAAGAATTTGCCATTTTGAACTTTGTTTAAGGCTCCGGGGAAAAAATGATTTGGAGGTAAGGTCCTATAATCCTATCCTATATATACAAAAAAAATCTAACATGTGAAGTAGTTTCACAGAACAACTAGGAAAATGGTTAAGATATCTTATTCACCCTTGGTCCATAGGCTTGCTTTCACCAGTATCAATAAGAAGAGCATCAACATTCAGGGGAGGTGGACCAGGTTCAGGCTGTTTAGGTTTCTCTTTTTGGGAAGAAGAAGCTCCGGAAGCAATGGTTTCATGTTTGGCAAGGACTCGTTGCAAGTCATCATTCAATGTTAGTCCTTGGCATAAAAGAGATTCATCCCTGCATGAAGTAAACTTCAGTCAAAGTAATCACTTTTCATTATGCCCTTCAACTCATTAAGATTGCGAATATTAACAAGGAAAATAAAGACAGACACACAGATAAATAAAAAAACAATAACGGAGAGGCATTCATTACAGATTCTGCTGAATCCTTTCAAACAAATATATAGCATAATATATGCAACTAAATATGAATATATGATGATGATATGCAACTAAAGTTGTTCAAGAAGAAAGGGTTTTGAAATTCGAATCTTCTAACACTTCAAAAGAAGCTAATGGTGAATTCTCTTGACTGTGAACACAGAATTTTTCAAAAAAACGCAGAGTATTATCTATAAGTTTTTGTAGTCCACACAACAAGTAATTGAAAGTAAAAAGTTACACGAGAAATTCATGATACCGGGATATTATGCATGAAAAGTGATTATAGTGGATCCTTACGAAGTTGAGTTTACAAGGTGAACAACTCTCTGCTTGTATGTACGACATTGTTCCACCAGATCCACAATAACCTCTTGCTTAAGCCCCTGCCATTCACGATGCAGAGATAGAAAGTTCTTTCAGCATTAAACAGAAGTAATTTTACTTTTATACAAAACCAACAATCATGTTGTGGAGAACATCCCATCAACTGACTAAAGCTCCATTGCAGATGCTCAACGTCCAACTGAGAGCATTAAATCCCAGCTATGCGGAGACAAACTAATTCATCAATGACATAATGACAGCAGAAGTAGCTGGATTTATTAAAGCAAAGGCAGCATTTATGCACCCGGGTGAAAGAGGTCTACCCTCTATATCATTTGTAGAGATGATACCTCTTTGTTACCAGGATCTAGAGCACTGAGCATTTCTGCAAGGACATCCATGATACCTCGCGCATTTTGTATCTCTGACAAGCTAGCAGGAGACAATGACAGTATAAGGAATAAAAACATACATATTGTCAATATATTTACACCAAAGCACATACAGATATTAACAACGGGAGAAAGAGGGTATTCAGTACACCACACATCCCATTACGTCGCCATTGCAACGCCTCACGCTCCCACAACCAAATAAATATGGAAGAGAACTTTGTAGAGTTAAAAAAAATAGGTCCGTTTGGTAGCCTCAAAAAGCTTATTTTGTTTATCAGCATGAAGAAGAGCTTTTGGTTTACTAATTTGACTGAAATGGATGTTACCAAATGCAAATTCAACCTTTCCAGTCAAATGCTCATACTAAATGCTTCTCATTTTGGAACATTTAGAAGACCAAACCAAACAAATCATACTGGTCAAACTGACCCCAAGCAAAGTGAAAAAATATTATTGGTTATTTTATAGAAGAAACTATAGTGAACAGTGACAGGAAAAACTCATAATCTTTATATGGCAGGAGACGTTGAACACTGAACCAATAACAAGAAAGCAACCTGCATACTGAACTGAAATTCACCTCAAAGTTGGAAATTCAGCCTCCGTTGAAGACTCAGCAGCATCTTCTCTAGGTTCTGCATTACGAATATTTTGAGGATAGGAAACCAAAGGATGGGATTGTGGTGGGGTTATAACAGGTGCAGACCTCTCAGACCTCTGTGGAAACACTGCTCCCATACGCTGAAAGGTTAAGCAAAATTGTTAAAGTAAAGATGAGGAGCAAAACTAAATCAAAGGGAAACTCGCTGTATAATATATTTAGTGTGCAAGGTCCAGGGAAGCAGGCGCTTAGCCAGGATCATATATAGATAGCAGCCGCACTTCAGGTGTGACTAAACAGAGTTTTATCACGTTCATCAACATTTTCAAAAATGATGTTTAATTAAATGAGAGAAAATAAGGTAAAGTATATGTGGTTTTAGTAGCCAATGCATTTAACTTAACATACATACAGCAACAACATCCAAACCTTATTCCTAACAGATTTTGGGGTCGGCTAACACAAATAGATCAATGACATCAAAGCCAAAAAGAAAAGACAGATAAGAAAAATAAAAAGATAAGGAAAGATAAAATGGATAAGATAAAAAATATAACAAGAAAGATAAAAGTTAAAAAGATAAAAGAACATAAGAAAGACAAAAGTTAAAAATAACATAAGAACATAGAAAGATAAAAAAAGATAAAGAAAAAGAGAAAGAAAGAGAGAGAAAAGAGAATATGTGTCCTCCACTTTGCTCTCTCCAAAGTCATATTCATATCCAACCCAAGAAGAAGAATATCAATTTTTATTCCTCTAATTCAATTCTGTTTGGGTCTTCCTCTCCCTCTCCTCCCCACCTCTTCTCCCCACCTCTCAACACTCAACTTGTCTATCAGATGCATCACTTAGTCTTCTACGCACATGACCAAACCACCGCAATCGAGACTCCTGCATTTTATCTTCTATAGGTTTTACTCCATCATCATCATTACACCAGTGCCGCAAAGGCTCCCACCTACAGTAGGGTAAGGGGGTCGGATGACCCATAGTGAAAATCACTTCGAAAATTGGATAGATTGACTGTTGCTTCATAACAAAGAAGCGCAGACAGTTACGGACCTAGCCCATACCAAGGCCATAAGTCCAAGTGTGAAACTCACTCCCAAAAGACTAGCCAATTAGGAGGAGGGGACACTTAGCTTATAAGCCACTGATCAAGCAAGCCAATACTTGACTGATGTGGGATCGTGACACTACCCCACGCTTTGAAGAACCAACGTCCTCGTTGGTCACGGCTATGTTTCTCACGGTTGGCATCTCCCAAGGCCCAAGTCACCACTCTGAAGGCTACCGCTCCGAGTGTTGGGACGCGGAAGATGGGGATGGATTTGATACCAATTGTTACGGACCTAACTCATACTAGGCTCATACCAAGGCCATACCCAAAAGATTAGCCAATTAGGAGGAGGGGACACTTGGCTTATAAGTCACGATCAAGCCCATACTTGAGTAACGATCCCAATAAAAAATGGGCTTGATTGGTGGCTTATAAGCAAAGTGTCTTCTCCTACTAATTGGATAGTCTTTTGGGAGTGGGTTCTACACTTGGCCTTATGGCCTTGGTATGGGCCTAGTATGAGCTAGGTCCGTAACAAAAACATCAAAACTGTAATAAGCGAAATAAGTAAATAAAGAAATAAATTAATAAATAAATACGTGGGTGGGTGGGTGGGTGATAAATAAATCAATAAATAAATAAGAACAAGAAGAAAATGAATCGCATAGGTGCAAATCGAAAGGTGAATAACAAGCTAACTCATGCATAGTAATGAGCTACGAGATTGTTATGCTTAGTTCTTCACTCTCTACTACAATAAACAAAAATGAATATTTAGCCTGAAGCCTACACAATAGTAAGGAGAGTGCGAGTTAAACTGAACGGGCAACAACCAACTTATGGTATTTGCAAATTCTCACACCTCAATGTAAAAAGGGGTTAGGGTCATAGATATTACTAATTAAAAGTAGTTTGACAAATCTAGGACCTCTTTTAGTAAAAGCCAAAAAAGAGACCACCTGTGTCAATCATTTGAAAACGTTTGAATGAAAATATCAAATATACCCCCAACAACTAATGAATGTTTCGTACGTGTAAATCAAACAGCCACTTCCAGCTTCATCAAAATGCTATAACCATTTCCAACATTAAAAAAAATTATATGATTAAAAAAACATTAAAAAAATTATATGATTTTTATATATAGTTACTGTTACCGGATTCAACCATTTATAATTATCCGACTTGCTATTTACAGCTACACGATCCGATTAGTTACAGTTACTCGCCGCCAATGACAATTATCCGACTAGTTATAGTTACCGAACTCATCATTTGCAGTTACCTGACCCGTTCAGTTACAGTTACCCGACCCGTCAATTACAATTAGCTGACTCGTCCAGTTACAGTTACTTGACCCCGTCCAGTAACAGTTACCCGACTCGTCAATTACGCCCGTCCAGTTACAGTTACCCGACTCTTCAATAACAATTATTCGGCCCGTCCAGTTACTGTTACCTGACTCGTCAGTTACAGTTATCCGACTCGTCCAGTTACAGTTACCTAACCGTGACCAATCCGTCGACTGTGACCAATCCGTCCGTGACCAATCCGACCGTGACCAATCCGGCCGTGACCAATCTGACCGTGACCAATCCGGCCGTGACCAACCCAATTAATGATCGTGACCAACCCAATTAATGACTACGACCAATTCAACCAACACCGACACTGCCGCCCCAACCACCATTTCCCCGACCACCACCATCCCCGACCACCGCCACCCCCCGACAACCGCATTGACCACCGTCGCTGTCCGGCGGGGATCGCCGCCACCGCCTGGTAGTGACAGCCGCCACCCATCACTCACCAGCCCCCTCCCCAGCCCCCAGCCCCCCAGCATCCCCCAACCCTCTTCAACACCGCCCCCCAGCCCTCTGCTAGCACCCTCCCCCAGCCTCCAGCAACCCACAGCCCACCTTCAGTACCCTCACCCAGACCTCTGCAGCCCTCAGCACCCTCTCCCCAGCCCCTGCCCCCAACAGCCCCCATCCAGCACCATACCCAAGCAACCAGGGCCCCCAACCCCCGTCAAGCACCCTTCCCAAGCCCCCAGCAGCCCCTTCCCCTCAATCACCCTTCCCCAGCCCCCAGCCCTTCCCGACCAGCCCCTTTTCAGTCTCCTCCCCAAATCCTCAGATGGTTGAGAATAGATTTGTCCCCAGGCCGCCATCGACACTTAAATTTGGCCCATCTCATTGTCGATTGGATGAATCTAGCAGATCGAAGACGAAGCTCACCGCTGTGAACTCCGGCGTCGCTGGCCGTCGACGTTGCTGGCGGTCGCGTCACTAGTGGTTGCCGTCTTCGGCGTCGTTGGTGCTGGCCGTCTCCGGTGTCCAAGTCTCCAATCTCTATTGTTTCCAGCTACCTCGCCGTTTGTTGACGAAGGGTAAGTGGTCCGCAAGTCTTTGTTGACGAAGGGGAAGTGGCCGGTCCGCAGTATTATTTATCGTTGCTTAGTCTCTTTTTTGTCCAATTGAAAATTGGCTCTACTTTTGGAAAGTGAAAAGTCCTGGGTTTCATTTTAGTCTTTATTTCATGTAAAAATAAGTTCACAAATGAAAGTGTGAGATAATACTCGTGTGTGCAACTTACCAATAACTCCTGGTATGCAGCAAAATATTGTGGATGCCTTGCCCTTGCTCCTCCAAAAGCTTCTTGCCATGTATCTATTAAGGTCAATATCTTTTCTTTGACATGAAAGTCAGGCTACAATTGCAAAATAGGTATATTAGTACCATTGTTTTTCCCCTGTGCTAACCAGTCGGTAATATCATATTGTCAACTAGAAAGGCCAAAAGGCAAAAAAATAACCTTCTTCTTCACAATTTTCACCATCTCATGAAGGACATCTTTTTCTGCGACATGCATATGAACAATGTCTCCACAATTTTTCACAATTGTCTCCAAGAGCTAGAAATTAAAAGATCGCACAAAGAAAAAATCCAATTAAATAGTTCAACATTTCAGCAATTTTAAGCAAGCATATGGGCTGAAGACCAAAAGGGGTTTTACAAAAGAGAATGGGCACATATTAAACATATCATTTTTTATATATAAGAGTTCAAAAATACACCACACATGTCAATTTAAATTATTCATAGAACATCAAAGATATTGAATGGAGCTGCAGTAATTTTAAGGTCATGGTATTGTCGTGGTGAGCTTGTTAGCAACTAATATCGGCCTAAGTGTCCAATGAAAGATAGAAATTAGCTATATCTCCGAGACTCAGAAAGCAACAAACTTGTGCTCTAGAAGAGGGAATAAATCTCAAGTAACCCAGGAGGACTGATCTCTTCCCTCATAAAATTGAAATGAAGAAAAAAAAATTAAGCTGACATCAGATCAAATACTATAATGAACATTAGGAATTTTCATTCATTGAAATTTACTATTTTTTGTCTCATGTGCTAAACTTCAAAGAGTTTAAATGAATGCATACACTGTTTATGAACATGTTTCTTTAATGGTTATGGGAACTGATTCTGCTCCCGAGAATAGCAAGAAAAATCGGGTTGGGCTTTTGTGCATATTTGGCAAATGGCAATATTTTGGGATGTGATTCTAGAGTACTGAACTGATTAATTTCATGAACACCTCACCAAATGCTTCTGAATTTTCATTCTGATTATCATTCTATTTCATGTTATTTTGCTTCAGAATCATATTATTGTAGCAGCTCTGCCAAACACAACATGTTATTAGTCTGCACCTCTTCTGTATACTATAGGTCGGATGCCAAACACTCTCATATTGACGAATTCTCCCCACAATACAAAATCTTAATCCTGATAGTCTGAACAGATTGTTTTTAATCAGAACTAGGATTGTCCTTTTGCCAAAAATCCCAAAAAAAAAATGAAACAGTAAGTAATACACCTAATAAAAGCACCCAGGTATGGAAAAGTTCTGTTTACAATAAGATAACTTCAACAGAAAAGCATACAGGGTTTCAAGCACTAGTTCAAATCTTTCATTTGTTGAGAAGGTAGAACTGCGGAAAAGAGAAAAACTAGAACAAAGAAGAGAGAGAGAGAGAGAGAGAGAGAGAGAGAGAGAGAAAGGAATAGAAGATAACTATGCAAAAAAACTATGAAACTTACTGTTAATGCAAGAAGCTGAACTTTTGGGTTCTTACTGCTCAGTCGTCTCTTAATTCCTTTCACAATATCCTTTGCTTGCCTGGTAAGTAGGCATCAAGACAAGCAATTATAACAAAAGAAAACGACTGGTCAATAACAAATTAATCAACTACAAACTGTTGACAATTATCACTGTAAATGGAGGGGGGAAAGGTAAAATGTATCCCATCGTCATTTTGCATTATGATACAGAAGACACATGAAAATGTACTTGCACTGATAACCTGTTTGGCTATCATTCAGAACCTGTTTGGCTTCAGCTTTAGTAGCTTTATGGTTAAAGTCCTTATCATATTTTAGTGGCAACTATACCATTAACTAATGCCATATCTTGTCCTGTATTCAATTATTCATGTGATTAGTAATTCTTCTGATCCTAAGGAAATAATTAACACTAATCTTTTAGATAATGCTAAGTCTGTCTCTATATTTCCAGATTGTGTAACTTCTTCGAAAATGCTTTCTACTGTATGAACTAATTAAAAGCATAGTTGTCGTGGCATCGTCTCAGTGTCAACTGGGCGATGCTTAGGCATCCAGGTGGTGGCAAGCATTCGCCACAGCTGGTCGCCTCGCCTGAAGAAGCCGAATATTGAATGACATTGCTTAGACGTTAACTAGGTCTTCATATGACGCCCACAAAAGATTTTCTGCCAAATCTATTTGACCCAGCAGTCCAAACTGCCATGTTTGCATTTTCTTCCTTGCATATCTTCCTTCTATATTCTATTTTCTTCATTTTATTACTTATCCTTAACCTTTTCTTAAGATGTCAATCGCATCGCCCTCATTTTGCTAAAATTTTGTATTTTAATGCATTTGAAATAGATATTGCACTCGCTTTAGTTAATATGATGAATAAGCAATTCATGTACTATATATCATATTATATCTGTGATAATATGTTCAAGTATTGCAAACGGCTACTTGTCTCCTAGGCGCTCGCTTAGTCGACATGGTGGTTCGTTGGTGTCACACCATGCCTACACACCGCTACCACCATGATTAAAAGCAACATACCCTTGGGTTTCTAAATTGACTTCAATCTTGATAAAAACCAACTCATTTAGGGACAAAAAAAGCTTTCCTTCCAACACCAAATTATGCTTGAGCACAACATAAGACCACAAATTGGTTTGATTGTTTCTTTTTTCAGGTCAGGAAGAATGATTTTAACATTTAGAAAAGAAATGGAATGAAATCGATAGCGCCAACTGTGAAGAACATCTTATAAAATATCATTGTGCTCTCTAACTATTCAGGAAACACCTTAGCGGCCTACAGACACAAAAGCTACTGAGCCCAAAACATCCCACACGAGACTCTTCACGGAACTTAAACATACTTAGCTATCATATTAGCAACAAAAGTTTCTGCTTTTCAAGCATATTTAAAAACAAAACCATAAAATTAAGGAACTGAGTTGACTCAATCTTAGAAGAAAAGTAAATATCTTGCCAAGGAAAAATACAAAATAAACAGCTAATTCCACCATTCTACCCTCCACTAGAAGATCACACTTAGGTTCAACCCCCAAATCCGTTCAGCCCTAATAATTTCACTTGCGCTAGAATGTTCAAAAGTTCAAATATTTTGTTTAAATTGCTCGAACTCAAGAAATAGCAGCTGAAATTCACAAGCTAAAGATAATACCTGGTTATACAACTTACACGCGGCATTTAAAACAAAGTTCGTAAGCACATAAACAAGTAAGAGGTTGGTACATACGTTGGGTCGTGATTGCAAATGTCACAGATCTCGATGTTCATGGCCCAATCGGGGCCGATAAGCATGTCGCTCGTGGCCCTCTCCACCATAGAATTGACCATTTTTGAAACCCTAGAGGCGTCGTCCTTGGGATCAACCTCTCTGATCACTGGTTAACTGCTCGGCGAGATCACGGCGGAGATAACCAAATCATTCAAGAATTAAAGCAGTTTAATTTAATGATCGAATCGTGTTCTTTCTCTGGATGGTATGCGTGTGATCGCACAAAGAAATTTTTGCTTTTTTCTGTTACTGTGATTATTATTTTCTATTTTCTGTGCGATGGAATTCTCTGATTCTTTTTCAAAATAATTATAATGATAAATTGACAATTATATATTCTTCTCCTGTAACCCAATGGTGTGAAACCACGTGTACAAGTGTGTCCAATACAGTTGGAGTCTCGCCGATTTCGTTGGTTTCGCCGACTAATTCATCCGACGGTGGCACAAATATTCCATCAAAAGGAGGCACTTGAATGACTGAGTGAATGACCCGATGTAGTAGGAGCATCTCCAATGCAAGGGTGTGGTCTCTTACACACCTT
Organism: Cuscuta epithymum; assembly: GCA_945859915.1. Classification (NCBI taxonomy): domain Eukaryota; kingdom Viridiplantae; phylum Streptophyta; class Magnoliopsida; order Solanales; family Convolvulaceae; genus Cuscuta; species Cuscuta epithymum. The sequence continues at coordinate 5,614,412 of CAMAPF010000011.1, read as the reverse complement.
TACACATGAGTCCCATTTTTTATCTCACAAATTTTATGTGTAGGACCCACATATTTCCCAATTTATTTTCATTTTCATTTTTTTATGTCACTTAAACACACTTTTCATCAACTTTTCCTCCTCGAATCCCGTGTAAGGTCCATATATGGACCTTGTCATAGACTTTGGTCCATTTTTACCTCTATCTCTCTCTCCTCTTTTTCATTTTTCCCTACACACCACTTCATCCCAATATTTATTCTATCTCTATCTCTCTCCTATGTCACATCAGATGCAATGCACCCTCCCATTGGAGATGCTCCTAGACTTGGAACCGTAAAACCGGGAAAATCGATCCAAACCGAATTTTCCGGTTCGATCCGGTTCCTATAACTTTGGACTTCAGCTTTTTTCGGTTCGGTTCTTATAGTATATTGTCGGTTCGGTTCCGGTTCGGTTTCAGTTCGGTTCCGGTTCCTAGGCAGGAACCAAACTTATACATTGCATGAGTAATATTCATTTGAGGAGCTTCTGGGTGGAATTTTTTGATGAAATTTTGTTAGTTTGTTTTTCATGAAATATAGATTATGTCCACCGAATTTGAGATTAAAATTCAATCGTGAAATCAGTTAAATAAATTATTGAAAACCACTACGCCAAAATATATATAAAAAACACAATGTTTTCAATATTTTAATAAACTCATTTTCTGATTGCGTTTTAAACCTGAAATTTGGTGGATATAATCATCATGAAATCTCATCCGGAAGAATCTCAAATGGAGCTATACAGCGTTCCGGGTGGAAAATTCTTGTAAGGAATATTTGTCAGGCTAATTCTTTGGGATCCTAAATAGATAAAATTCCTATTGTTTGTTTGTAATTGTATCTTATATTTGAGTTCAACTACAACACCAATTAATACTCTATTGATTACATTGTCATTTGTTTATAGTAAATTACAAATATTATCAGTCAGTTTATTACTACGTACTTTTTACTTGTGGTGCAATACTAGTAGAAGAATATTACTTTGGGGTTGAACTACCGGCTATTGGATGTGTACCTTGAAGCTATTTAACTTTTTTACTTGATAGTTGATGCTTATTTTAAACATTTATCTTCTTTTTTTATGTTTAAACTTAATGTTTGCACTTGGATATTTTTGTGATATTTGAACATTGGGATATCATGTATGTATAATGTAATGGTTATAATTTTATGATTTAAAATTTGAAATTTTTTATGTAACTCAAGGTAAAATGTGTTCATTTTACGAGGATAATAATTTTTTACAAGGAACCGAAAAAATGTAAGAACCGAAATGAATTTAACTAGAACCGAACCAAATTTAACAACTACATTTTTAACTAGAACCGAACCGAATTTAACGCATATAATTTTTCATACGGTTCCATCAAATTTTAACTATAACCAAACCAATCCCAGGCCTAGCAATGGGTCAGGGCGGGCAGGTACCGCAAGACCTGCACGGGTCCAAACTTGTTGACCCATGACCCGCCCCGTCGTAACCTAATTTGCTAGTATGTATTTTCATTTGTGGAAGTTGTTACTCATTGAATCTACATAAAGTTTATCTCTAAATAATAATTAAAAATTAATGTATTAAATCAAATTCATGATACACTAAATATTTCAAAAATTAAGGAAAAATTAGTCAGACTTGAATAGTTAATCTATTTAATTATATTCATAATTGAATATATGTATTAAAATGCTATATACAAAGAAGACATTGACAATTCATCGCTCACCTCTTTATAATATATAGATATTAATATATTATAAGATAAAAAAAAATTATGATTTATTGTATAAACACATATGTATGTTGGAGTATATTTGTAGTATAATTTAAGAAAAAGTATGTATACTTATATATTGAACGGGTCGGGTCGGGTCGGGGCGGCACGGGTCAATACTAATACACGGACCCGCCCCATTGTATAGGCGGGGCGGGGCGGACCCGTCCCATTTGCAAGACGGGGCGGGGCGGACCCGCCCCAAATGTCTCGGGCCAAGGCGGGTCATTGCGGGTCGGGTTGTTTTGACATCCCTACCCTATAGCCAAAGAAGAAACTCAAACAATATAAAAGGAAATTCGCTACATAGGTATAGCAGTCATAACCCATTAGAATGCTGAATTTCTCTGCGGAATACTCACAAATCATAATTATGAAATCGGTATTTATAGCTCATCAATAATAATTTGATCTCAGTCTCATATACTTTTCACTGTTTTCAGAATATCTAAATCATATTAATATCTAGAAATTATATGCATAACATATCAAATTCACAGTCATAGTTCACAATCTAGGGTTTTGTCCAATATTAGTTCTAAAATACGGAGTAGTATTTAATCTCATACTCAAAATAAACCAATAAGGATAGTTCTAATTCCATAATGTATATGTAAATATTCATACCAAATTATACATTTAAAATATATAATTTGTCTCACAATAATCTCCACAATTTTCCAAGCCAGAAAGTCGATTTCTCACAATTCACAATTTCGACAATAGTAATTAAAATAACTAATTACTCAAAATTCACGCATTCCAATATTCCTAGAAAATAATATCATTATCAAATAAGTCCATCATAACCGAATTAAACATAAAATTTCATAAATAATCTCAAATCAAAGCTCAACCCCTAACTAATACAAGTACATAATATGGGCAAAATAATAATTCTGGTTGCAATAGTCCTTACCTTGAGCCTAGCGACGAGTTCTAAATGTGGATCCTGGCTTGAGAGATTACACACACGTTCCTAGGGAGATATAAAGTTGTGGGGTTGCAACTTATGAGAGAGAATTCAAATAAATAACGAAACGTAAGGAAATCGTCAATTACGCATTTATCGAAAGATTAGGTTGATTGATCACTTTCTTGGTCTCAAAATTCATCTTGGATAGATTAGGTTGATTGATCACTTTGGATTAGGGACGTATTTACCCTAAAAATATGTAATTAGGTCGAACTGGGCCAAAAAGGGATGTGCATGCTGTACAAACGGCATGCTACCATAATTTCAGGTGCACGCACGGTCAGCCGCACGTTGTGCGGACTACGGTGGGGACTTGGCAGAATTTGTTTAAAGTGTGCATGCTATGCACGGTATTTTGTGCACGTCGTGCGGGTTTCCCACACATCTCAAACTTTAGTTTTTGCTTTGTTTCTTTCATGATTGGTTCTTCCCATGGTCCTAAACATTAAACCAAACATAATAAACTATCTAGAGACCGTCTAAAAGATATGGCACACAAATTTAACTAATTCTCAAAGTTTCTCAAAATTTTGGGGTATTACAGATTTAAAGTTTATAAGTGGATGTCAGGTTACCAAGTATATTGTGGTCCGATGTCAATACTATGATACTTCCAAAGAGGAGATCACAGGCTCAAACATCACAGTTCAAGAATGTTGACCTTAACATAGAGTTGACACCACAATAGGTTACGAAACATTGCCAAAAAAAATGTGAATGCAAGGTTATGAGCGCTCATGGGTGCTTGTGAGATCACACTATTGAAACTCGTTGTAAGCGGTTTCAAAGCTAGAGAGAGAGCCCACACAAATTACCCACTCCAATTAGCATACTCATAGACTGATCATATATTACACATATTTTGTTAGTAAAGTAACCACATATATTCCAGATCATCAACCAAACATGTAATATACAACAAATAACATGTGAGTGTCAGCATAACCTACACTACTTCTGTGCAAGCACCCTTAACTTGGAGTCCTTAACTGATCAGATCCCTTCAAATGAGATGCACTTTGCTGGTATGAGTAGTACTGTGAATCCATTTAAATTAATCTTAAGTGTTACAATTACCCCGACTTGGGAATTGAACGCAACATCCTCGTTGCGCCCATAAACCAATCTCAATCAAACCTCATAATCCTACTCTCCCGAGTGTTCATCCGTTATCCACCGGATCAACACACTTTCAGAGAATCCTACTCCCCTAAGTTTCTCACTTGTGCGCTCCCTAAGAATCTTCCCAGGGGCTCACTCATCACATGACTACTTTCATGCTGACGCGCTTAAATTGAAATTCTTAAGAAATGAACTCTCTTAAAAGGAGATGCATTTTATTGGTACGAGTAGTACTATCAATCCTTCTAAATTAATACAAGTATTACATGAGATTTCATCATCTGAGAGAAATTTTGATATGGATGGAAATGACAACTTTCAATAACATTAAAAACCGCACAAACATTTAAAAAAAATCAATGACATAACGTTTTCCCAAATAGAAGTAGTCACATTTTTGGAAATTGACTTTAATTCAGTATTCCTTTCGTCCCATTAAATTTGGCTCATACCATATTTGATATATTTTTGTGGTTTTATTCATTTTATCTTTATTCTCATTTTATCAATTCATTATCAACTGCGTAACTCTGAAAAAAAACTGTTCACTTAAAAAAATGTGTAAAAAATATGCACACAAGGTGTGTATGAGACAAATTTTTTGTTAAATTGTCATTGTCTTAAAATTATCATCACATCACAAATGTAACCAATCACCTTGTGATTCGATGACATCATTAAGAGTTTCACATATTCAAAACTCATCTCAATGAAAGATGTTGCATATTTAGGGGGTGTTAAGATCTGATTCTTAAAATTGTTTCTGCTCCATAAAAGTTGTACTGTTTGGGTGAAAATGCAGAAATACTTGTATTTATGGTACATAGGGAGTGTTTGAGATTGCTTCTACTTCAAAAAAGTGATTTTTAAAGTGATTTTGGAGAAAGTACCTAATATTAAAAGTTGGTAGTGTTTGAAAAAGAAGTGATTCTCAAAAAGTAAAAGTTGACGGTGTTCGGTAAAACAAGTATTTTTTGTGCAATAGAAAAATTGAAAAAGCAGTTTAATAAAACATCCTTCCACCTGTTTCCAGCTTTTAGTAGTGATTAATTTACGTAGAAGTTGTCATTTAAAAACACTTTTTTCAGTTTTTTTTTAACTCAAAAGTTGAAAAGCATTTTTTAAAGTGTTCGCAAAAACTCATTCATGTGATTAATACTAATATAATTTCTAAATGTGTAATATATTAACGAGCCGTACAAAAAGGCGGTCGTCTCCCTCGGTGATTAGGGTTTGGTGTTGCGCAGCTTTTTGCGTCTATCATTAATCCCTGACAGAAGGTTCGTCGTCCTCGGTGATCTCCTGCGTACCGTGTCGGGTTTGGTGATTTGCTTCAAACCTTTGCTGGTTAGTGAGGCTTCGGCTTGGTGGGTTATGAAAAGCTTGGAATCAGTAGGGAGACGTCCTTCTTGTCATACGTCATCTTCTACAATCCGGACGGGCGGTGAACTGAACGAAGATGGAAGATATCACAAACAAGTACAAGGAGATGGCTATTTGGGAATAAAAGGAAGAGCTAGTTTTCGACGAGGAATCCATTGATGAGGAGGGGAGTCCGGCTATCACAAAGACTTTCCCGGTGGTTGGAACCGTTCTCACGGACAGAATGGTGAAATTCCCGGTGCTTAGGGATCTTATGACTTCAATATGGAGGTTCAGTAAAGGTATCTCTATTACAGAAATTGGAGAAAAAAGGTACATGTTTACTTTCTATCATGTTATTGACATGGAACGCATTATGGAATGAGGTCCATGGATTTTTTAGCAGAATCTATTAATTCTCAGGGCATTTAAGTCAGGTGATGTGCCACCTAGAGTCCCTTTGAATGAGGCAAAGTTTTGGGTACAGGTCCATAACGTACCATATGATTTTATGAATATTGGCTAGCTAGAAGGGTTGGAAACTTTATTGGAAAATTCATCAATTTTAACGAAAGTAAATTTGAGGAAAAATGACACTCTTATATGAAAATTAGGGTTTGCATGGATGTACGTGGGAAAACCGCTTAAGGTGGGCACGACGCTCGGGAAGGGCCAGGGATAGGGACACTGCAGAGCTGGGTTGACTTTAAGTATGAAAAATTGTCTAGTTTTTGGTTTGCTTGTGGTATCATGGGTCATGCTAATAGGTACTGTCCTTTGATGTATGAGAATAAAAGTGTAGGGCTGGCTAAGCCCTATGGGGTATGTCTTCGCGCGGGTGGAGGAGGAAAAACTCACCCCATGGGCGGTAACAAGTGGTTGGTTCGAGAAGGATTGGTAGGTGGCTACAGGGTTTTCAGCATGGTAATGAGGGTATTGAAAGAGTGGGATCAGGAAGACAGAGTTGGGTCCTCACAGTGGCCAGGGGCAACACGGGTCATACCAAAGAGGAGGAAGCAACAACTAAGGAAAGAATAGTTGGAGAACAAAAGCGCAGGTGAACGTGGGAGGAGGAGAATGATGAGGAAGTTGGTAGAGAAAAAAATGGCTCTGGATGATCCAAAAAACGGCGAAGGGGCGGGTCTAGGTTCCTCGACTTGCCGAGATCTCTGAAGGCATTCCGAGATCTCTGAAATACCACTTTTAGCAAATCATATTACTTTTTACAAGATGATTGATTCTAAGGCTGGTGCGGGGGACGGCGATACAAAATGATCCCTTTTATCTCTGTTTCCACTAAAAAAAGTGTTAGCAAAAAACTCCTTTTATACTCCTCATAATCCGTTTCAGACGCCTAAGAAAAACTCACGCAACTAACGTAGAGAAGGGTAGAACTACTTGGCCTCAAGACCATAGTGGTTTCAGGCAGCTTACTGATCCTCCGAACTATGTGAATAATGATACAATGTGTCGTTTCCACATCCAGAATCATTGTTCTAAACCTAACCGTACGAGAGAGAAGTCACTTTCGGTTGACTCAGAAGATTATGTTGCCGGATTTCCTGCATATATACACGAGCATGCCCTGTTGTTGAAAATGGCGATCATAGGGGATGCACTTCGACAAATGTTTATGCCTAAGAACGAATACGAGAGCCTGCGGGAGGAGGATAGGGTGTGGCTCCAGCTACGGAAACCCCTTATAGTGTTCTCAGTAACCCTTGTTTTGATAACGATTTTTGTTTCCACTCTGATAAGCTTCAGAATAGTGTGTCCCGGAGATCTGGCTCGTTGGCCGTTTTGTGGTGACCTGTGAATTCAACCGCTTTCGATCAATATCACAGCCTCCACAGCTACTAGCACTATAGGCGGTGGAAGAGGTGACACAGATGGTACTTTTGGGGTGTTCTATCTTACAAATCAGGAGGTGGTGGATTATTATTGGATGGTCGTCTTCATACCATCTTTTCTCACTTTCGCCATTTCTGTAGTGTATTTAGTTGCAAGTACCAGATTCTTGGTAATACCTTTGCCTTATCTCGTGGCTGCTACTCACTTGTTAAATTGTTAAAGTTATTCGCAATTTCGCACTTGATTGTCAGCTTGATATATCTGATATCTTCAAAAACTAGCCTTGGAAGTCAATTACTGTTGTTTTAATAAATGGAGCTATAAACTTGTTCAGTTCCCTTCAATTCACTTATACTGGATGCTAAAAGTCCTTCAAATAAGAGAAATGAAAAAAAACATAGTGGAACAGTTTTTATGTTTGGTTTTACCTTAGGATTAACAAAGAATTTTCGCATATTTTATAATTTTTTTTAGTATTTATATAATAGAAATACATACGAAGTATATAAAATGGATTTGAACAAATATCCAAACTTAATGTATTAAATTTGGAACCAAATTCCCCCCCCCCCCCATTTTCCTCCACATTTTTTTATTTCCCCTGCATTTACCATTTCCAAACAGACACTTAACAAACACGGTCCTTGGAAATGATTTTTAGGGCAGGAATAGGTAGATATAGCTGATAGAGTGCCACATTAATTTCCTGACTTATTTTATTGGCATCTGTGAGGCAGATATAGAGATTGAGTTCATAGGATTGCAATTACTGAATTAATTTGTACTTGATAAACAAGGCATGTAGAAAATAAGAAGTGTTATTGTCTACAAAGTCTGTTTGTACACGCCACACCAAGTTGTACACACCCGTTTTTTGTCTGTGCACAATTAATTTTTTTCGTTTGCGTAAAGTGAATTGTTTGTTATGTTGTTGATGTTGTTGTTGATGTGCACACATGATAATATATGCCGCCTATATTGCAGGAATTATAGTTGCCTATTCTTCTCTTGCAATGCATGGATGTCTGAAGGTGGTTGAGAACAACTATTGTGCTTCTAGAAGGGGTAGGTTTCTTGAATTCGTACGTTGTTCATGATGCATGGATGTTACTTTTTTTAGCTGAATGAGGACAACTAGATAAGTGACCTTCTTAACGTCATATTTTTGTCACTATATTTTCAAATTTTGATTCATTAGAAGTTTGAGATTGTGCCAACTATATTTTGAAAACATTTTTTTTGTAAGGGATGAACATTTAATTTAGTTCATTTATCAATTCTTTAAACATGTCTTGAAAATTAGGTAACCGTAACCACTATTTCTACAATTGATGCTGAAATATTACCCCCACTGAACAGGCTAATTATAATGTTTTCCTCTTTATGTTGTGATTGTTAACAAGAAAGCTAAACACAACATCAACATGACTGTGAAAGTATTCAGTTATACTACCTCCGTCCCAAATCAATTAGTTTTCGTGTTTTTGTTTTTGCTCGGTCACAAAATACTGAAAATAGTCTACATGTTTCATGCTAAAGAAAGATTTGCATAGTCAATATTTTTCCTTCGATTTTAATTAAAACTTAGCCTTGTACTTTTACTTGTCTTAATAAGTGTCCCAACTCCCAATTTAAAAGCTTGAGGATTAGTTTGAGGTGTGGGAGTAGTTATTGGTTTGGCATTTAGACAAGCATGTACGCATTGCAAGAGTCATTCATCATTGTACCTTCTTGTACGCCCTTTGTCTCAAAAAAGAGTCTTCATTTTTTCAAAAGTACTTTTTTGTGTCATAAAGGGTCATATTTCATGACCAGATATTATTTTTCATATAATTTGTCCACAAAAATGTTACTTTGTCTAGTTTGAAATAAAGTAGGATTCTGTTAATGTTAAAAGTTATGGTTTTCCAAAAGGAAATATTTTTTTGACAGGAAAACTTGTTTTATTATTTTGACTAACTTGTTTAATGATAGGTGGAGTGAGATGTCTATCAATTCTCAACGCTGTGTTTGTCATTGTATTAGGACTCCTGGCGCTGTTTCCGGGCTCAACCCTTCTCACTCTTGGGAGCAGTTTCTCTATTCCCCTGTTTTGGTGCTATGAAATCACATCATGGAGTCTGGTGATTCTATACGGAGGAACCTCCTTCTTCTTGAGAAGAAAGGCTTCCATAGTTCGTGATGAAAGTGACTTTAGTCTTGGGCTATAAATGCTGAGGCTAGTCCCATTGAGGAAGTTACCCCACATATGGAGAGACGTGTGCACAAAGGTTTTAAGGCGTGGATGGGTCCCTCATTCTTGTCATCTGATGAGGAAGATGAACCTGATGACTACCATGAGGTAATAGTACCTTTCCCATCTCTAACCAATTCTCGCCATCAGAGAACTTAATGTGCGGCTTTGTTTTGATCCTATTGAATGCTTCCCTCACCCTTTGTGAAAAACGTGATTTTGACTTTCGACCCAAGCATGATTAAAAAAATCCATGTGTAGCTATGGAAAAGGGAAAATTGGTCTTTGCACCACATGTTTCACTCAGTCTTTGATTTTGCACTCCATGTTAGCAAGTTGCAAAATCTAACTAATGTCATGGGATGTCTATTAGAAACAAGACATGATGTGCAAAATTAAATAATGAGATAAATCATGGGGTCAAAGACCGATTTGCACTTCAGAAGTTCACGTTTTAAAAATTTGTGACCTTGGAACTCGTTCCATTGGGCTGTCCAATGTCGACTTCCCAGATGTGATCAACAGCAGTGAACCTGATGTGTGGAGGGGCAAAATGACTGTTAGAAGTCATAGAACTATAACTATGGTTGTTTATATGACTAAACCGTACTGGAGTATTGTAAAACAATGAGATGAATCTCATTCTGTTTTGGTATAAAAGATGTAAAGTTGGCTGATAAAGGGGTATTGTGATAAACATAGCAGCCGCACACTGTTCTCGTATGTCATCCGTTTTGATGAAGATGATAAATTTAGCTTGGGTGCTATGTGATGAAAATGATGATGTTAACTTGCTCTTGTCTATTGTTATCATGCGATGTTTTCTTGACATTATTTTTGCCTGATTATATTTTGGGTTAATTACTACTAGTATTTCTTTTTTTGGCATTTATTTATGCTGTTGCAAATTATCCTTTGATGTAGTAATGGGATTTTTGTATTGTTTTTTTTTTGAAAGGGTAGTAATGGGATTTATTATTTGAATATGTATATAATTTGTTTTCATTTTATCCTATGTTGTTTTGTGATGTATCTAATACATAAAAGCAGAACAATTTTTTCCCGCTCAAGTGCGAATCCACTTCAACCGTACGATCCAAAAAATAGATCCACGGCTCTGAGATAACACCTTTCATCGTTTCATTGCCTTTCTCCGTCATCTTCTCTCACTCACCTCAGACCGCCTTTCACTTCATTTCACTGGCAGACTCATCCATATTCTCTATAGTCTTCATCATCGTCTCTCAACAACAACTCTTCTTCTTCGCTGTTCGAAGCCATTCTTCTTCTAATTTGCTTATTGGCTCCAGGTATGATTCTAAATTAGATTCGTGACAATCTTATCTGTTCTTTTCCTTTTTTATCAGCATTAAGAATTGTCACCAAAATCTTTCACACAAACTTCGCATCTAAAACACAAACTTTTCTACTCCCGTTCAATTTGTAAGGGTTATGTCCGAAGCTAAAACAAGAGGCAAGGCAATACGAGCAGTGAATTGAAGCTAAAACACTCAAGTGGTAAGTACTACTTTCCGTAGCACTCTCTCCTTATCAATTTATTCAATAAATCCAAAATTGAAGGGAAAAAACAACGCTCATTCCTTCAGATTCACAATTTTTGGGATTGGTATGTTATAAGCTCAGACTGTTTTACTTCAGATTTACAATTTTTGGGATTGGGGTGAGCCTTCAGACCAATTCAATTTTGATATATTATTCTAACAGGGTACATTAGTCCAAGATACAATCATACAATTCCAATCCAACTTCTAATTTTAAATAAACCTGAAGATCACTTCAGGTCAAGGTAAATGGTGAAATAAATGAAGGCCTGCAGCCCATGAGTTCAACTTTGAATTTAAAGCAGTTTTAGTTGGAAGGAGTCTGTAGCCCAAGGTAATTCCATGTTTTTTTACTTATCAGTTATCACCGCGTATATACTTTCTGAAGGCAAATAAAATAAAATTTGGAGTTTTTTGGCTTTTATATATCAGGGTAGAGAATGATATAGACCAAGCTTGAGAATGAGACAATGTTTGTAAATATAAGAATTTCAGACTTATCATCTAAAATTATAAACTTGGATTGATGAATTTGAACCTATCTACACACGGCTAAGCTTCTAACAACCAAATGGCACATGATGATATTCATGTTCAATCCTGGAATCCTAATCTTCATTTTTTTCTTACTGCCTCATGGTCACTGCAAATTAAGTAATGATTTTTGAATTTTAAATTAGGGCAAGTTTGACTTCCTGTGAACACTCTGATATCACTTGGTGTGTGATTTGATAAAGAAAAAATTACTTTGCCTGTGAAGTCCCTGTGGGGTAATATTTCTTGTGTCTATGAGATAATGGGAATGCATATATTTGGTTTGAAGCATATCCGTTGATCCTGCCACATGTTATAAGCAAAGGTCATGTTTACTAAGCTTAATTACTTTTAAGTTCTTTGATCTAATTAACTATAAGAATGATGTTTATTTGAAAAACTATTTAGGTTGATTAGAATGATTGACTTATTGCATCCCGCTCTAAAGTTGTTTTTTCATTTATTTTGAAATATTAGTACACTCCATGTTCCAAGAGGTTTACCAGATTATACAGGAGATCATTGTCAATAATAGAATAATTTTTTTGGAATATATCGCTTGGTGAACTGTTTTGATATCCAATTATAAAGTCTTTACTAATCACCCTGGTGGTAAACAGGAACTTCATGACAAACAAATCCAAACACAGTTACACATACCACACATCACATTGTATATACATACTCAATGATCATCCTTAGAAATATTACAAAAATAGTAGTAGTCTGAGGTAAAAAAAAAAAAGCAAAGCAGACTTACGTCAGTCAGATACTTGAGAACCAAAGAGATCGTTATAGAGATGAACTTTACCTTTCTGTGCCTTAATGACATGCTTAAAAGAATATCTTACTCTACAACATAAAGTATTGATACAGTTCATATTATCAACTACTCAGGTGAAATGTTCACTAACAAGTTGTGCACATAGGTTTTGAGGGGTAGGAAATGAGTTATCCTCCGTATAACGTGCATTCCCCTTACTTTGGTGCCTGTTTTTTCATCCATTAAGAGTATTTCATTACACTCTTAATGGAAAAAAAATAATGTCACTGCACATGATAAACCATTGAATATGGTTCAGTTCTTTTATGGAATTTTTATATATTGTTTAGTTCACCTCATACAAATGAGATGGAATTTGTAACCAGTTACATTGAATTCAAAAATATTGTGAATTTGCAGATAAATTCACACTTTTTGAACTGGTCGGTTTGGGTTCTGCTTATTTCCATATTGTTACTAAATTGACAGCCAAAGTGGATGATTGTTAGAGGTAGATATCTTATTCTTTTTCTAAACAATATATCTAAGAGAGTTTACATTGTTTTTACTTTCTGGCATTCACACACTAACTTAGATAGATGTTAATAACAAGAGAAATATTTGTGTATTTGATCTTTAAGTATGTGTTTAGAGTGCATATATTTTTGGAATTTTAGAAAAAGTTTAGAAAAAGTTAATTCTGGAATTTTAGAAAAAGTTTAGGACGATTATCATCCTAAGAGAATATCAATAATATTATCAATACTCTTCCGGAAAATTACTTCATTGTATGTATTACATGGACTTTATGCAACTGTGTGTGAAATTAGTTTACTTGGCATTTGCTATTCAATAAAGATATTAACACTCATTCTGTGAAACTGAGTATTAACGGGTGGAACAGAGTTTTGCTGATTATTAGGGAGTTATTTTTATTGGCATTTGACTGATTTCTCTTGGTGTCATTTTTCAGTTGTATTTTTGGGGTTGTTTATTTGGGTGGTTGCCTCTAATCTGTTGGGAATATTGAACTACAAGATTTGTTATGTATGATAGTTTACTACGTAGTATTTGTGAAAGAATACGTTGCAACCTGAGAGCACTAAGAGCAGCTGATTTATGAGTTGACTTTTTGCACTATAGAGCAGGTTTCTAGGAGGAATTGTTACATGGTTTGATCAAACTTCAGCAGGGTTTAAGTGGTGACTAGTGTTATATTGAATTTTCTTGCTGTAACTGGACACAAGAGGAGTGTATTGGGCAAGAATTCTGTTCCATAGTGATCAAAGTTTAGCCGGTCCATCAACAACAAAAGTCTTAGCAGTGGCCTTTTTTGTCCATAGAAGTCCTTAATTTGAAGACCCCCCTTGCTTTCTACTTTCACCCCTAATTGTAGTACACAGTTACTTTATTTTTATTTTATTCCATTTTTTAGTTAGTATAAAGTAAACTATTTTGGGATGTCATTGATAATCAAATACTAATGACTTATTTCATCATTTATTGTAAGCACCCACTAAAAAGGGAAACGCATATTACACACATATATACTTCTATTGCTAATTTACTTCCTTTCCTAATTTTTGCGATAAAATTATAAGGATGATATTTGGAACAAACTAACTAGGGAGTTTTTTTTTAGGATTATGTTTGTACAATTGTACTTATATACAACATCTTAATAAATTGAAAAAGTTTTACTTAAAATTTCCTTTTGAGAATACTTAACTTATCTTTACACTCCCAAAAGAAATCTAATTCTAAATAACCATAAATAGATTAACTAACTCAACATATTAGTGAGCGTTCAAATTTAGATCAAACACTAATAATATTACATAATTCACGCACACAAACACTCAAACACACACATACATATATACATTAATACATACATACCCAATATTTTATTGTTATTATAGGCCAAGATTATTTGCACATGTGGTTACGAAGTAAAATAAGACTTTGATTTAGTTACGAAGTAAAATAAGACTTTCAAAGGTGACATAACGTAGAGGTTTCGTTGTTACTAATTATTCATTATTTATTTAATTTGAGAGTAGTTGTCTAAAAACTTTTATAGACGCATTAGATATTTAGATCTCATAACCTATGCTGATTTTTGTTCATGACAAAAAAAAGCTTTCTGATGCATATATGAAAGATATTAGTCAACTTAATTGATTAATTGACTTATTAACTTATTAGAAGTTCTTAGTTAGTTAATTGGCTTAATACCCAAAGGGGAAGGTTAGTTTTGAAGAGTTTAATCAATGCTCCCTCCATTCTTAAAAAGTTGTAATAGTCCACTTATAACATATACGGAGTACATTTTATATATGTTCAATTTTAAATATACAAAATAGTATAGTTTCAAAAGGTGTCAAAACAATATTTCAAAAAGGTGACAATTGGGGGAAACCTTTAGGAATTTTCACGTCGTCCTCTTTTTACGCATGCACAATTGTATGTTGCTGGTTCAAGGGTGACAATCTATTTGATAAAAAGTTCGTGATATGCGACGAAAAAATTAAAAATATGTTAAGACCCGGGGTTCCATCCTAAAAGGTCAACCTGTTAGGAGGAGTAGCCCAGAGCTTAATATAGCATTTGTTTCATCCAAACTTTTCCGGTGTGGGATATTTAACACCCCTCCTCACGACCAGACACTTCGTCTGGATCGTGTCATCATTCATTTTTTCATTGGTTCGTCATTGTCATATATTTTTTATATAATCATGTCGTCATTTTTTCATAAGGGGCCCACACCATGGATCGGTTTGGCTCTGATACCATGTTAAGACCCGGGGTTCCATCCTAAAAGGTCAACCTGTTAGGAGGAGTAGCCCAGAGCTTAATATAGCATTTGTTTCATCCAAACTTTTCCGGTGTGGGATATTTAACAAAATAACAAAAACATGTTCACAAAGTCTTCAACAATTTCTAATTTTGTGCTTATTTAAGTTCTAATAGTCACCACTATATATATGATTTCTCTCATTCGTACGAGAAGTTATGATAAACTTTGTAAATGCTTTAAAATAGATGTATATTACATCCCGTGCAACGCACGGGTGGAATACTAGTATGGTTTAATGTTCAAAACAAGACTTGTTTTTTGTCTATTTTTTTAAAGACACCGCAATATAAACGTACACGTATTTAAACATTTTTAAAGTCAACACATTCTGGAATGAGTGTTTGACCGCTTTTTTTAGTTCACGTTACCTTGTTGTAGGATACTTGAAAATGCGAGAAGTAAAAATGTGGTGTGTGACTCCAATGTCAAGTGAGATCGTGTATTCGTAGTAATATAGTTATATAATAATGACTAAAGGGTCAAATAGGTCCTTGTAGCAGTTGTGTAAGCCCAATTCAGTCTCTGAACTAAAAAAAGATCCTAATTCATACTCTGAACCGGCAAGAAAGGGTTCGAATTTCATTTTTAAGGTTAAACAACCGGGGAAAAGGTCCAATTTGCACCCCTAAGTTATTAAAAATTGTCAAAATTGCAATAAATCCTAAACAAAAAACAGAAACAATAAAAAAATTAAAAAAAATGACCGGTTGTTAACTCGCAAAAATGAAATTTGAACCTTTTTTTGTATGTTTGGGGTCTGAATTGAACATTTTTTAGCTCAGGGATTGAATTGAAATTACATGACCGGTACAGAGGCCTATTCACTACAAAATGAACGTAGTGAATGATACATCCAATTTACTATGTTTGGATATACCAAGTGGAGAATAACATATGTGCTATGAAAAGACACACGTAGTGGACAAGAGAATACAAAATGATGTGATTGACACATCAAGTTTATAAGAGAATCCAATGTGCTATGGATAGACACACAAGTTGAGAAGAGAATTTAAGCTCCAATGTGTTTGAAATGAGTTCATCAAAAAACTTAAAAAAAAGTTAAGGATTTTTATTGCATCAAAATGTGTATTTTTTATTGCATACTTATACAGAGAAAAATTAACAGAAAAACATTACTTATAGTAATTTAATTAGTGTTTTACTAAATTGATATGTAAAAAAATATGTTGAGTGTATTTTATTCACGGTGCTGGAATGTAGAAAAGTAAGAGTTGACACTGTTTTCATATGGACGAAGTTTATTTTTAATATTTTAGCTTCTCCACCACTTCAAACGGTCTAAGAGTTGCTGCACATTTTTTAGCTGCGGTTTACTATTACATCTCATCTAGTATGAATGTGAATATTTGATTGTGCTCTTGGCAGTTTTAGTGATTGCTTACGTTGTTTATTAATGCGAGATTTGTACTTAAAGTAATTGTGATTTGTGAGTAACATTCCATTAGTATCAATGTGATCGTTGAAGACATTTGAGATTCTTTGTATTGGTTATAGTCCTCTGATTCATGTGCAAGACATCGGAAATCTTTTGTGAATTGTACGGAGTAGTTTTTTCTATCTTCTTTCATTTGTGTGAGTTCAATTATAAGTACTACAATGCTCTTAATTTATTGAGTTTTGTGTCATGCTCTTTATCATATTATCCTTTTTGTCACACACACGCACACATATTCTTTTATCTTTTTTATCTTATCATTTTTATCTTCATCTTTTAAATCTTTATTTTTATCTTATACCTTTTATGTTACATTATCTTTTTATCTTTTTTTTTTTTCCTTTTTGGCTCCGATATCATTTAACGATTCATGTTGGTCACCTCCCAACACTACTAGAAAAATAGCTATTTGCTGCGGTTCTGAACCGCAGCAATTGGCAGGGCAGCAAATAGTAGAAAAACGTATTTGCTGCGGTCTAGAACCGCAGCAAATAGCTATATATAAAAAAAGGATTTTAACTTATTGTTGCGGTTCAGAACCGCAGCAAATACTCTTAATTCCGCAGCAAAAAGTATTGATGTTTTTACATTGTTTTTGTTTTCCGGTACCACACAAAATTTATAAATCTGATTTTTTGTAAAAATTTACTCCATATCTCATTTCTAATTTATAAAATAAGAAACAATTTAGTTGTACAATATAGGTATCTCAACAACACTAACACAAATTGTCATCGACACTACAAATTTAATAAATTATCACACTCTTATGACCGCATCACGAACTTCGAATACTTCATCACTTGAAAAAGGCTCATCTCCTTTGATTTCTTTATAAACCTAAAATATTAAACTACAAGAACTCAGTTACACAATATTTGAAATCAAGTACTTCGTAAAGACACTGAAGAACCAAATCCAAACAAACCATTTGCAAATGTCCAGCAAAAGGGCATATTGATTACACAACTACACAAGACAAAATCAAATAAGCACATAGGACATATCCTGACTTGAGAAAAATCCAATCTTTTTTATTCATATGGATCATTTGATTCATTTCCGTAATTGAGACTCTGGACCAAAAAAGGCATATAAGCAATAAAATTAGAGAAACTGAATAAGTATTTGAACTAGGTTGATATTATCATATACTCTAATAACAAATGAAACAAATGACAGAACGAACTTTAAACAGACAATATATAGAATACTTTAAGTGCAAAATCATAAGTTTTCTTTTTAAAATATCTTTTGGAAGTATGAACTTTACACCACCATTCACTTAGAAAAACACATAAACAGAAATAGTTGTATAACAAAAAGCAAAAAATCCTACATGACCTGATGACCTACAATTTTTCTTTCAATATGCATAATCATGGCTCAGATGTTTCAATTTAGATATCGACTTGCCTGGTTTAATCTCAGAACATGCAAGTAAAAAAGACTAGAAGAAGTAAAAAAGATTGTGAAGAAAGAATTGAAACTGACATTTATTAGAGAGTAAATAAATGAAACTTACATGTGTGTTTGAGAAGAAATTTTTACCATGTCAACCCAAATCCTTTTTATTAGCGTCACAGGTGGAAAACTAATCAAAGTAGCAGCCAACAACTTAGATGTATAGGGATAATGTGAAGTGAGATACTCCGACAGTATATACTCGACGGGAACCCTAAGGAAAAAACAACTCTCTATGACTATTATACAATCAGTGCAAAAACAACTAAAAAGAGAATGAACAATCCACTTTCCCAGCTGTTCGCGAAACAATTTTGCATCATTCAAAACTATCTAGTGTAAACATAACCTTGATGAAGCATTACTTTAACTAACTTACTTGCAGTGTAAATTTATAAACATGACAAGGATGAATTGAATAGGATTAGCTAGGAGTATGGACAACTTAGCTCTCCACTTTTCTGGAATGAGAAGCTTTAGAGAGAAGTGGTTCGAGTTCTCCTTCAGGTGTAGCTTCACAGTTTCTGTAACCATAAAACAGAACAACAAAAACAGTTTCAGGTTCAGTTCCGAAGACAACAGGACGTAAGAGGCTTGATTATTAATGTACCTGGACAATGGTTCAGTAAGTGTAAGAGCTGAGCGACTGCAATATTAGCGGACTATCTCAATTAGAGAAAAAAAAATCCTCTATATAAAATTAAATAATGGTCGAACTCGTGAGAGAAGTGTAACTAAAGTAAACTAAAGGTAGCTAATTAAGTAAAGGCAGTACAATTGAGTATCGAATTGGATGTGCAAAAAATCACCTTGGAGTAGTGCTTACCTAACGTATCTACTTCCCGTGTACATCGGAATAAGGAATTCCCTCTCTGCCACCCTCCGATTCGATCCTTTCCAGCAAAAAGAGGCGCAAGGTGGGATGAGGCTCTGCGATGGAGAGAATCTGAAGCAGCATCGGCGAGGAGCTGGCCGTCGGCGAGGATTTGGCCGTCGGCGAGGAGCTGGCCGTCGGCGAGGTGCGGCGCCAAGCTCTGCGGCTAGGAGAAGTTTGGGGTTTGGGGGGATCTTATTTGCTTTGACCGATTGGAGGACAAAGGAGGAGGACAAAGGATGAAAGGAGATCTGAAATTTTTAAAAGCTTATTCGCTGCGGTTCGATCTTAGACCGTAGCAAATAGCACATAAATTTGACGTATTTGATGCGGTTCAGTCTTACCCGCAGCGAAAAAGTAAATAAAGAATTAAAATTCGTAAGTTTTATAAGTATTTGCTGCGGTTCGGTCATAATCACAGCAAAAAGTATCACAATTTTCAACTATTTGCTGAGGTCGTAATAGAACCGCAGCAAATACTTATAATTTTTGTCTATTTGCTGCGTTTTAACTAAGAACCGCAGCAATTGGGTAGCAGCAAATAAAGAAAATTCTAGTAGTGAAATTTATTTTGACCAAGGCCTGTATGTAGGAGCGAATATTGTGAGGGCAAGGGTGGACTCCAGCCAAACCCCTTTTTTGTGGCAAGACCATTGTTTTAATTAGTATAGGGGTAATTCTATTTACAGTTACGAAATTACTAGTTACAGTCCCTTAATTAAATTTAAATAAAAATAATAATGTTAAACATCTATTTTGCCCTTCAGTCCATCCACCACATCACTGGTGACGCATTCGCAACATTCCGATAAATGGGTGGCTCTACTCTAGTAAATCACTGTTTTCTAACAAATTTTAGCCGCATAGAAATTATGATCCAAGGAAGAAAGATTGCTATTTCATCCTCATCGCCTCCTCCAAAACACCAAACTTTCCCCCCCAAAAGAATCATTCCGCTGTGCTAAACTAGCCGCTCCCGGAGTCCTCATGAACGATACTCATCATCAGCAGTGTTTCGTCGCCGATGTTCATGGCTGAGTTCATAGTTGCTGTCCACTCGATCGATCTAGATTTTTTAGAACAAGAGAAGAACGACACTTATTTCTAATTTTCACCGTTTATAATTTCTTGCTACCCCAACTCTTTGTCCCTTCTACATATTTCATTTAATCTCAGTATGTATTGTTAATCTGCCAACATAGATATACTCTAGCCATTCAATTACTTGAGATTCAATTTTTGTCATGGAACCAAAACAATCATCACATTCATCATGGTTCAGTTTGATTGTCACGCAAACAGCAGGATGGACAAACAAATCGAACAGAGACAAGATCTTCATTGTCTTCTTCTGAGTTCTAGAAGATTCAAACATCGGGTAAGCCATATACAGGTAGAGCCATATAAGATTAGTTATTAGTACCAAAAGGACATAATAGGAATTATAAAAAGATTTTATCATTTACGAAACGCTCGTGCTCCGCGCGCCTTCAATAAGGCTCCGCGCACCAATTTTTTAACAGAAGTGGACAAGTATATCCTGGTCAAACAATCAGATGCACTCCTCAATTCTAATTGTGCCGAGCGCACCCCACGACCCCAAATACCACTTCAAACAATACGGAGTAGGTTTCAAACAATCCTTCACCCCACAAAACAATACCCACTTAAACTTCTTTCCAAAATTGGTTTCCAAATACCGAGTAGGTTTCAATCAATAATAACCACCGTTATTGCTTCTTTTTAAAATAAAAATAAGTTTTAATGTTTCCAATTTTTTGTGTAACATGTTTCCAAATATATTTAAATTCCTGATACAACTGGGATTAAACTTTTTAAATACCATCAAACAACTACTATATAAATGTTTGGAACTCATTATTAATGTTTTTATAGTTTTTTACAATCTTATTATACAATGGAGAATGAATCTGAAAATTATCTAAAAAATAGTACTCTTGATTTTCGCACTTATGAGGTATTCATCTACCCCACTATCTATATCTCAGGTCTTCTTTGTGATGTGATTCATTAAGCTTGTCGTATACAATATTCGTTAATATTTTGATGGTCATATATATACTTTTTCATTCATCTTTATATTGAATGATATTGTTTTTATTCTATTATCATATAACTAAAATATGACAATATCTAGGATGTTTTTAATTGAGATTTGTTTTAAAAAAAATTACATACTCCTTCCATCTCATTTTGGTTGTCTTACTTTCCTTTTTGGGTTGTCCCAAAATGGCTGTCATGTTTCCCTTTTTGGTAAAAAATTTGTGGTTCATATTATTTCACTCCATTCTACTCAATTCTCAACCACAACTTTTACTTTTTAGTCACTTTATTAATAACCGTGCCAAATACAAATGAGACAACCATTATGGGACAGAGGTAGTATATGATATGAGTGTCATTTGAAAGATCATAAAAAGATATTTAATTTGGTATAATTTTCATAAAAAATCGGAGCAAAAATGAAAAAGTTATGACACTTTATAAAAAAAGGAATTACTTAACACATGACAACATTTTAATGGATGCATATTTAATGTAAAATTGATATGGACAAGATCACAAGATGAGCCGAGCGTGGAGCTATACTATGGAGGTGCGCAAAGCAATTTTCATTATCGTTTTAATTATAGTTAATTTTAATTAATAATTAAGAAGATCAAATTTGTCCAATCTAGGGTTACGTTAAGCAATTATGGGGTGCGCGAAGCAACACCCTTTACGAAAAATGTGTGTGTATGGTTAGCAAAAAAAAGTGAGTGTGAATAGAACCACCTTACTATGGGCCCGTTTGGTACGGTGTAAAGTAAACATTTTGCATGCAAAGTGTAGGAAAGTAAACGTTTTACACCGTTTGTTTTAAATATTTAATGTAAACTGTAGGACACTTTTTAAAAACAATTTACACTGTACCATGTAAAATATTTTACGTGGGGGGAGAATAGTAAACTATTTTACATCCATTAATTTGGAGAATGAATATACACCGGACCTTGGCCGTGAGGGAAAAATCTCGGCAAAAGCTAGGGTTTTCTCCAATACTTCGTGTAATAAAACAAAATCATGGTTTCATACCATCATGGGCGAATACCTTTACATCTGCTGTAATACTTCAGTTAATACTTTAGGCACCCTGGTAATTTGGGTCTCTTCTTTACATCATGGTTTAATAATTTTCCCTCACAGAAAAAGATCATCTACGGCAAATCTCACCATCATCGGCAAATCTCACCGTCATCATAAAAAATGGCAGCGTGTTCCAGGATTAGCTTATACGGAGTATACCTTATTTTATTTTATACGGAGTACTAATGTGTTGAACGATGTATAAAGTTTAACATGCCAAACAATGTATTTCTATTTTACATGCAAAGTATTTTACCGCCCTAAACTTTACGTGTAATCATTTTACATGCAAAGTTTTAATGTAACTACCGGCGCTATATGTACACAAGTTTAATATGCAGCCCACCCTAAAATGAAAAATTCCCAAAAATTAATGTCCGACCCACTCCAAAATCAATAGTCAGCCCAATCAGCAAGTGCGGAACTGTGAAGACGAAGACAGTCACCAGTCGACCTGCGACCACACGCCGCGCCACCGCCCGCCGTCCACGCGTCCAGGCTACTGCTTCGGCGTCTTTCTTCTCCGGTTGTCCGACTCTGTTCTGTGTGCTCTCTGCGGCTCTGCCTCCAGTTCCAGACTTCTAGGTATACTCTAAAACTACGTACTATTTTAGACTTTTTTTCTTGATTAAACATTGCATTCTTTTGTGAAACATTGTTAATCTATTTGATTAACACAGAGGGCCTGGAGTATTTGTGTGATTTGTGTCATTGCGTTATACTCCGTATTTGTTAAAAATTGTACTATCGTATTATTTGTATGGTTCTGTGACTTTTTGTTATTGTGCATTTTGTTTTTTTTTGCAAATCTATTTGATTATTAATTGAATTTTTTTAGTTCATAATAAAATAGTGTCTATCCATTATAAATTTATGGAAAATAATTAAAATACCCCAAACTTTGAAGGAGTGTGAGATGACCGCCCCAAACTTGAATATGGATTTTAAATACACCAAACTTTATATAAAAAGTTACTTTGGCACCATAGTCAAATATTATTTCTTTCAAAAATGTAAATTTATGGTGTTAATTGCATAATTTCAAATATTTTAGAATTTATGAAGACATATTTATGTAACATTATAAACTTCCACTGCGAAATAAATAATGTTACCCTCAATCTATATAATTGCAACAATTTTAATTTTCTATTTTAAATCATGCAATTAATCCCATATATTACATTTTTGAAAGAAATTATACATGGCAATGGTGAGAAAATAACTTTTTATATAAAGTTTGGGGTATTCACATTACATACGCAAGTTTGAGATGTTTAATTAACATCCTATCAAAGTTTAAGGTATTTTTATTATTTTTCCAATAAATTTATAATGATTAAAGATAGAATTATAGATCAGAGAATGATTTATTTATTATACAATTGGAGATTAGATAATGATTTATTGTGTGGACATGTAAGAAAGAATTAAAATTTCAATTCATCATCATTCATCATCGTTACCCCAAGTCCGTTTCTCGTCCGTCTCTTTCTTTCTCCCATCTCCATAGCCGCATCTCTTTGTCTTCTCCCAAACGTCTGCCTCCAAATTCCAGGTTTTGTCTTTCTCCTTCTCTTTATAATAACCTTTGTACTATTTCCAAAGTGATGGAGTGTTGATACATACAAAATTGAATATTTACTGTCAAATACACATGCCTGCACCATGACTTTTATTATGGTATGAATTGTGAGAATAGATGTTTATACGTATTTGTTCGTTAACAAAGTAATGAATTACAAATTCTCAATAAATTTTGAATGAATGAACACTAAAATGAAAACAGTTTTTAAAAAAGTGAAAATAAAAAACTGAAAACAGTTTTTGGTTTTCTGAAAACATAAAACATAAAACTCACAACCATACCGAATGAGCCCTTAGTGAGCCATTTTGATGTATTCCATCATATTCCCAAACCAAAAAATAGCGAGTCTTTGGCTCCATTTCATTTGAATTTTGAAATAGGGAATACTTATTAGTTTTATGTACACCGATCCTTTTTCTCTTATTAGTTTTACAATATTATAGAATTATTTAAATTCATACCAATCAAGCATGTAAAGATGACACTTCGTAATGGGAGATGTTTTTCTTAAAGATTCATTGATGATCCACATTGAATGAGATAATGTCAATAATATAGATTTAGATTCTATTATTGATGAATTTTATACTTTGAAGTCGTGCAGGGCACAATTTAAATGATGTTTTGACGTTTTTATGAATATTTAAAGTGTTGATGACTTGACGTATCATTATGTACTTCCTCCATTCTTTAAAAGTTGCAACATTGAGAGTTTTGGACTATTCACACACTTTTGACTACGATTTTCTTATATTATATATAAGCAAATTATTATGTGTAAAATGTTATTAAATTTCTATTAATGCAAATTTCCGAAATATTAACTTTTTTTAATGGCTATTAATACATAATTAAATATAATTACACTCAAAGTTGTGCGTTGGCAAACATGAAAGTCAAACGGTTGCACCTTTTAAAGAACGGAGGATAGTATGTTTCTTCGAATTTTATTTCTTAGCCCACTCCATTGTAACTTTGTGGATCCGCCCCTGCTCGTATGTTGTTGTTGTGTTCGTTCAACATTGAGAATTGAAGAAAACAGTGATTAAGTTCTGTTTTTTTTATATTATAAATTGTCTGTTTTTGTTGATTTTTTAATGTTGTCTACATAAACATCGCGTCGGTTTTGAAGGGGGGCTGTTCCAAACTAAATTACTATATATAGAGATACATGGATAAATAAACTGGGAATGTAAAAAATTACAGTGTCCAATTTGATTACCCTGACTCTGTTATGGTTAGCCTGCCTTTGTCAGTAGCTCAAGCCTCAAACTTAGCCTATGTCATTGTATATAGGCTTTCCCTCACAAATAGAGGCGGATATGAAGAGGGTTCTCCAAATTTCATTGAACAAAACCCAGAAGATTAGGCTGGAGAGAGCAGTGGAACTGTTGGAGTCATTCTCATCAAAAACCAACTCCAATGCCTCAGTAACTGTTTCTGATGTCATTCCCATTGACTGCGAAGATGGTGTTCTGAAGTATGTATATATATTCACTAGGGGTTGGTAGTCTTTTTCCATCTTAGCCCTGCCCCCATGTAGTTCCACATGGATTATATGTGTAATAATGCACACATAAAATCTATTTACATGTAAATATGTGCATCAGTGCATGCTAAATTGCTAATATATACCTACATACAGAACATGGTTTGTCTGCGATCGTGTGCTTGTTCAAATATCTATATTTTGCTCATACATGTGCTATATTGTATTAAAAATTGTTCAAAGTGATACTCCCACCGTCCCTATTTATTGGTCTTCATTGAACAAATTGCTTGTTCCTTTTAAGAATTCCATGCACATCGTCTTTTAAATTCTACCCTTCTTATTCTTTTGCGGAAGATTAATTAAAGTTACACGAGTTAAAT
The DNA here is from genome assembly GCA_945859915.1 of Cuscuta epithymum. Taxonomy (NCBI): domain Eukaryota; kingdom Viridiplantae; phylum Streptophyta; class Magnoliopsida; order Solanales; family Convolvulaceae; genus Cuscuta; species Cuscuta epithymum. The sequence goes on along the minus strand of CAMAPF010000011.1, from coordinate 5,588,944 downwards.
CACGGACTTTCAGACTCCTAGTTAAAATTAAAACTGCTACAATTAATTTATCATTTTAATGTATTTTCTCAAATTGTGTGAATTCTTCGTTGAAGAACTCACACAATGAAGAGAAATAGACAGGAACAATGACAGTCTTTGGAGATTAACTCATACTTGTATATTGTAAAACTGAATGTCGGGAATAAGGTCTGATTATTGTTATTGTTATTGTTGTTGTTGTTGTTGTTGTTCTTATTGTTTATTGTAAGTTGATTGTTGTGTGAAGGGGACATGGAACGACTGAGATGGACGGCCATATTGTGGCAACCCTATGTGGAGTTGTTGAACGGGTCAATAAACTTGTCTATGTGAGATCTTTGAGGGCCAGGTTTGTGCTGTTAAAAAGATTTATAGTTACAATTGCTGTTTGCAATGTGTAGTATATAATGCTAAAAGAAAAAATCTTTTGAGTCTTGATGATAATAACTGTAGGTACAAGCCAGAAGTAGGTGACATCATCGTTGGTAGAGTGATTGAGGTTACTGGATATTTTATTTTTATATTTTTTAAATGGGTTCCTCAAATATACCTGCACATGCTTGCTTTATTGGATTATGGGTGCTATACATTGTGTTTGGGTTACCGTTGCTCCAGTATCACGCTTATAAGCATTATTATGGGGGTAAGTGGGTAACCAAACACACCACACCAAGTATTACTCCATCCTAAAAAATAATCTTGTTTGAGTAAGGTGCAACATTTTATTTATAGTCAACTCAATCAAGGTACAATTTTTTTTAAATTTTGAATTATCACTTAAAACCTGAAAATTCATTTCCATGATTGTTCCGCACAAGTGTGTAAACCGCCCAGCTGCTTGACTTTATAGGAATTTTAATTTTAAATGAAAATTTACATTAAAAACCGTATTTTTTTTGGAAAAAAAAGAACTTTTGAGGCAAGACTTTTTTGGGAGATGGAACGATTATATTTTTAATCTTGGGTGTGTGTGTGGGTGTGAATAGATTACATTTGTAATATAGTTTTACTCAGTTTTATCCTGTAAATCATTGTAAGGTTGTTTCAAAGAGGTGGAGGTTAGAAATAAACTCTACTCAAGATGCTGTGTTGATGCTTTCATCTATGAACTTGCCAGATGGCCTCCAGGTATTCGTCTCCTACAGTTGTTGGCATATAAAACTCAACACTGTATTATTTTCCCTTATAATAGTGTATATATATATATGTATATATACATGTTTATATTTGTTAGCTATTCGCCGGAAGTCAAGGAAACTAACATCTCATTATGTCTCAGAGACGACGAACTGCAGTTGATGAACTAAACATGAGAAGTTTCTTCGAGGAGAATGATGTTGTCTGTGTATGGATTCACCACTTTCATCTAGGATAGTTTAAAGGCTTTGTTTGCCCTAGCATTTGAGGATCCAAAAGTTTTGAATTGATATTTTTGGTAGTTTTCGGCAGTGTTTTTACTTTACAGTGATTTTTAAAAATGAACATAAATTCAAAATCTCCAAATTTGAGCTATTGGAAAACTGGATATAGAAAAATCTTGTTTTGAATATAAAAATTCATTCTAATAAACGTCTACATATTTTTTAGAATCCAACATTACCCATATTGCACTAAAAAAACTTTTGATTGGACTGTATAAACACTTATCCACGTTTGTTCAACAAGACATTTAAACGAGAGCACTTATGATAATAGTACTTTTACACAAAATGACTTTTCTACAGTTAGGGGGGCACACGGAGCCTCAGTAATTTTTTCTTGTCTTTTCTCATTCTCCATTTATAAGTTTGACGATATTGTTTAGGCTGAAGTGCGTGGTTTCCAGCGTGATGGTAGCCTGCAACTACAAGCTAGAAGCCAAAAGTATGGAAAGGTTTGTTTATGGAAATTGATTGCACCACATAACTATAACACACACACCTCCATTATCCGTTTTTTTGAGTGTGCGCAACTATCATAAGCATAATTAGATTTGTTCATGTACTTTTTGCTAATTATATATATATACATGTATATATATGCATATACTTTAACAGACATAGTTGACAGCACTGTTTTTTAATTTAATAAGGGGTCAAAATTGAAATATAAAATGTATATATAGTAAAAAATAGATTGTGCTGTAGAATCTGAGGCATTTCAATAAATACCTATTTGATCAAATTAGTTGAAAAGGATACATTTATGAAAAACAGCATGAAAATTTCAAAGATAAATAACCGTTCGTTGAATCAATTTATTTCTGTATTTGTACAACTTCGTATTATAAAATAATACGGAGTATTAAGTTACTTCATTGACACTATTCAAATTATTTTGCAGCTCGAAAAGGGTCAGCTACTTATAGTTTCTCCCTATCTTGTTAAGAAGCGGAAACAGCATTTCCATCATCTGGAGCAGTATGGGATAGACTTGATACTTGGCTGTAATGGCTTCATTTGGGTTGGGGAACATGTCGATCTAAAAGATGACACGTCAGACGATCAATTAGCTAGTGAAACGATGCAACCAAACACGACCAAATCTAGCACTCCGATGGTCCTTGATGAAGAAGACGGCGAAGAGGAAAAGTTCACTACCCAGCAAATCAGGGCATACATATGCAGAATAGCAAATGCCGTTAGAGTGTTGTCTCATTTAGGGTTCATGATAACTGTGGAGGTGCTGTTGGAGATGGTTGGCTGGAGCGAGTCATTGAATCTTGCTGTGCATGAGATGCTTGATGCAGAGTTCTATGTATTAGTTGCTGAGAAGGAAGCTGAAAGGCGAAGCAAGGTTGTCAAGAAAAGATGATTTTGCTGTGTTCATTATTCTCTATTGATGATGTTAGGATGGTTCAAAGACGAGGTTTTTGAATGCTTGGTTATGATGATTTTGACTCCGTTTGGTTTTCAGCGGGTAGGGTGCTACACGCTGCATTTTGCAGCGTTTTGTAGTTCAAGTCATTTGCCGGATTGACGGAAATGCTGTTATCCAAACGGGCACTTTAACGTCGGACCTGAAGCTCAAAGGCTGGCTCATTTCTTCTCATTTTGTTTTCAATTACGAATTTCAAAATGGCTTTCGGGTAGTTTTTATGTTATTTTTATTGAGAACGCACCTCTATGATATAAGTTGCGACTTGCGAGTAATGTGAGACTGAGTAATTAACATACTCCGTAAGGAAAAAACTTCCAAAATAATCATTTGTTATTTTATTTGTTTGTGAACTAGATTCACATATAAAAAATAGTCTTTCAAGGGGTTAGGGTTGGACCGGGATTGGGTCGACCGGCTTGGTACTGTACCGACCTGGCCTGCCAACCGGGACTGGTCCAATAGGCCCGAACCGGGGGTGGGTGGGTGGGCGGGCTACGGGTCAGCATATGGTGGATGGGCTCCGCCGGTCTGGGCCCAGTTATATTTTGTTTTTGTTTTTTTCTTCAATGGATTGGGTCGATTGGGTGTTAGCTGGGTGGTTTGGGGGGGGGGGGGGGACAAATAAGAATAACCAAAAAAAAAATACAAGACCCGACCCGGGCCAGGTCCTGGAACCCACTTGGGCCGGTACGGGGCCTCCACTTCCCGGACCCGGTTTCGTCCAAAGCCCGACTTGGATCCGGTTCTGAATAGGACCGGTCAATCCTTAGAAGTTGTTCTGTTCGTCTTAATCTTATTTTTATTTTATTCAGATCAGATCAGAAAAATTCACATTAGATCAGATCAGAAAGATTCAAATCAGATCAGAATAATTCAGATCAGATCAGAAACATTCAGATCAGATCAGGAACATTCAGATCAAACCAGGAACATTCAGATCAGATCAGGAACATTCAGATCAGATCGGAAAAGTTCAGACATGATTTATCCCTTTTATTATAATAATAATTAAAATAATATTAATATAATTACAATTATTATTATTATTATTATTAATTTATTATTATTATTATTATTATTCTTGTTGTGATTGTAATTATCATCATCATAATCATCATCATCATTATTATGATATTTATTATTATCATGATTATTATTATTCTTATTACTATTATGGTTGTTGTTGTTATTGTTATTAGTTTTTTTTGTTATTATTATATTACACGGAGTAATTACAATTAAAATTATAGAAATAAATATTATAATTAAAATTAAAATTATAATTATAAAAATAATTATAACTAATAATATAATTACAATTATAATTATAGTTTTTTTTTACTCCAGGAGGCGTCTTGGGGGGGGGGGGGGGGGCTGAAGTAAACTAGGTTGAAATTCACCCGAGACCTCCCATAAGGGAGAGTGAGTCGACGACCAGCTGAGCTGGACCGCTTCCTCTAATTATAGCTATATTTATAACTAGTGTAATCCATATAATAATAATAATTATACCTATTATAATCATAATTATAATTATAATTATAATTATAATTATAATTATAATTATAATTATAATTTTTTTTATAATAATGATTATAATAACATTTAAATTATATATGTGTAATTACATTTCTAATTATAATAATTAAAATTAAAATTATAATTATAATTATAATTTTAGAAATATTTAAATCAGATCAGATCAGAAGGATTTAGATCAGATCAGGAACATTCAGATCAGATCAGGAAAATTCAGATAAGATCAGGAACATTCAGATCAAATCAGGAACATTCAGATCAGATCAGGAACATTCAAATCAGATAGAAAAGATTCAGATCAGACCAGATTAGAAAGATTCAGATCAGATCAAAAAAATTCAGATCAGATCAGATCGGAACTTAAAAAATTCAGATCAGAAACATTCAGATCACGTGAAGAGAACAACTTCTTAGTTAGGGTGAGTATATAGTTTGTACAGGAGACACTAAAGATAGCAAATTTGATTATTATGAGTCCAAACATCTACAACTCGATTAGGGCTGGATTTGGGTCGGGTCTCGGCGGGCCACCGGTTCTAAATAGGTGGGTCTGGGACCGGCCCGGGTAGCCACCGGGTCCGGTCCGGGCCCCAAGTCAATTTTTTTTCCTTTTCCTAATTAACCCCCCCCCCCCCCCCAACCCCCCAAACAACCCCAAATGGCCCAAAATACCCACCCCAACCCGAAAAGTTAAAAAAAATTGAAAAAAAAAAATTAAAAAGCCCGAAACCGGTAGGGTTGGACTCGGGCCGGGTGGCCCGACCCGGAACTGTTCTGGCCCGGCCTAGTGGCCCGGTCAGTGATCGGTCCGGGTAGGCCCAACCCGCGCGGGTTTTGGTCCGGGCTTGGGCCCCCAAATCATGAACCGGCTCGGCCGGTTCGGGCCCGGTTCCGGGCCTTTCTAAATTTGTTTTTTTTTTCCATTTTTTTTTTACTTTTTGAGTTGGGCTGGGTATTTTGGGCCATTAAGGGTGGTTTGGGGGTTAACTAGGGAAAGTGAAAAAAAATTAACAAAGGCCCGAGGCCCGGCCTGGCCTGAACCGGAACCGGGGATTACCCGGCCCGGTTCCGGGCCCCCCATTCCAGAATCGGCGACCCGGCCGGGCCCGAACTGGCCCGAGTCCAAGACTGGGAACCGGGCCAGGCCGTTTCGGCTTTTGGGTGACCCGATCCCGCATCGGGAACCCCCTGGACCGGTCACTGGCCGGGCCACCGGGCCGGGCCGGTTCAGCACAGTACCGGTCCCGGGCTGGTTTCGGGTCGAGCCACCGGCCCGAGTCCAGTAACTCGATTATCAAAAGCAAAATGTAAAAAACATTCCCTCCGCCCCATTATACGTTGTCAACTTTCTCTTTTTTTGTTATCTAAAAACACTTTTTCATTTTCCTATCAAATTAACTATTTTGTGGTTCTGCTCACCTAACTCAAAGAGTCAAACACCTTGTGGTTTGATTACATCACTATGACACTCTCAAGACGGAGGTAACACGTTCTATACACATCTCTCTGAAGGATATTTTCATTTAATAGAACATATATATACAAGTACTATGATAAAAGAGAAAGTACAACTAAAAGAAATTCAAAGAGTGCAAAAGACCGTGTCGGGACGGAACTATGGAAATAGTATTTAAGGGTGTTTGGATGTGATTCTTAAAACTGTTTCTAATCCTTCAGGGAGCAGAAGCAGAAGATGAAGTGTTTGAGTGAAAGTGCAGAAGTGATTCTGGTGCTCAAATTTACTCATAGAATCAGTTTTTTGAGAAGCTGAAGATGACCAACTTCTGAAAATTGATTCTGATTCTCCTACTTTAAAATAGAAGCAGAAGCAGAATTAGTTCCAAAGACCTCTTACTTTTATTTTTTCGTATTTGATTTGGTCATTTGGATAACTTCCTGGGCTTATCATCTCAGATTCGGCCCATCTTTTCGAATGGAGGGGAGAAAACGGAATCGCTCTGTTTCAGACCTCTACGTCTTTTATTGATAAAAACCCTAGTCTCAGTGGGAGTGGCGAAGGAAATCCAAGACGTCGACAATGGCAACTTCATACGCCTACGAAGATGGCGCCTACTCGGCCAAACAGCAGCATCCAGATTCTGCAGTCGACGCGTACGACCCAAGCTTTGTCCCTGACCCGGTGAAGTCGTTCGTGGGGCATCTATACAGGCATATTAGGGATAAGAATGTATACGAGATTCACCAGATGTGCGAGACCTCTTTCCAGAGCCTCAGTGAGCGCATGTTCAAGGACACTCCATGGCCCTCTGTCGATGCCATCGCGCCTTACGTCGATAACGACCACGTCTTCTGCTTGCTTTATCGAGAAATGTGGTTTCGCCACCTCTATGCTCGACTTTCCCCGACTCTGAAGCAGCGCATCGATTCATGGGACAATTACTGCGCCTTATTCCAGGTCTAACAAAGTTCATGTTTTTATTGCAATTCACGGGACTTTAAAAAGTTCATGCCACAGGGAAGATGCACATTCCGAGTTTTGGGCATGTTTAGTCAGCTTGAAGCTGGTATTTAGAGTATATTATACGTAGTATATATTATTGGATAAGGTTCATGCAAATAGTGAGACTATATTGAGAGTGGCAGAAAAATTTATTTGCAATTTTAAATGTATTTACGCATTGGTTTTATCACCAAAGGCAAAAGCTAAAATGGCTTATAATTATCACAAGCCCCATCTTCCACCAAACACCATCTGTACACCTTAAAGTGTGTAATAAACAGAATATTAATATTGATCTACCTTATAATAGTTTGATCGTGGAATCGCGGATGCTAGGATTGTGTATCATCAAGTTTTTGAAAGGTGAAATTTGGCCTTGAGGTGGTTGTCTCTCCCTCACTATAAAGCTAATACATAGTAATAGTAAATAGGGACAGTACATAGTAATAGATAAACCACAGTGACAGTTCAGTAGCGAATGGACTTGATGTGTTGAAATAAATTACACACTAGCATGCTCTTAAAAGGACAAAACAGTAAGTTAGGATTTAGGAAACGATACATATCCATGTCAAGCCACAACAAAAACACACAATATGCAAAAGCCTTAAAAATCAAAATTTAACTACTAATCTTCAATACTAATCGACTCATCCATTACATTACTATGTAAAATTATCTTCAATTCTATCACCTTCCATATTATAAGCTTTGAAAGGACAAGAGATTACCGACAGTGAGATAGGGGCTGTAGTAGAATAGGAGGCAAAAAACACATTAACAGTTAAAGGAGGAAATCAGAAGAAAGAGAATTAATTACAGAAGATAAAGATTAGAAACAAGTGGATGCTAGACTGCTTGGTTATTTTAGATGATAAAATGAAGAGGCAGGTTCTCACTATTGTGTCCTAGAGGGACAAAGAAAGAAGACTAGATTCTTTTATGTTTGTTTAGAATGGACAAAAGTAAATACGGAGTAATAAAGAAAGTGATGGGGCCATGGGGGTAAAACTCCATATTTTCTCTGTGAAATTTTAAGCCTTGATAAGCTTTGGCACCTTTGAGTCTCATGCCTCTCATCTGCCCCTTGGACACCATAATTCTCATTAAAGTTGGGGTGTTTTGTCCACGCTTCTTCAGTGCCTTGGAGGCATAAGCCTCACACTCCCATTGTTTGCAATTGTGCCATGAGATGTGCCTCAGCTATATTTGGGCCTGAGGCAATAAAAGGCGTTGCTTATTTCATGCAATAAAAGGACTTGAGACATACGCACTATGATGTATGCTGTGAAACACATATAGGTGTATGCAATATTGGAGCAGTGTCAAGTGTATTATTTGGGGTCACTTAACAAAAAAGCCCTCATTTTGTTATTAATGTTGTCTTGCACACCTCCCTTCGCATCTGTGCATCATATAAACTATGAGGTCACGATTTACAGACTTGAACCATCCCCTTCTCCTTTGCAACTTTTTCCAACCTGCTCGATGTCCTATAGTACTCTTTCCTGCACTGGATCCCTATTTCAAACCACCTAAGTTTGTTGATTCGATTTTTCATTCATCAGTCTATTATACTTCAAAATTTTAATATGTTAGGAATTTGGTTTTGATGAATTGCTCACTTGTTCAGAAACATTTCTATTACTTTGCAAGGATTATGTCCTCATCTTCATTTGTTTTATTATGTCATATGTTGACATAATGAATAGTTTTTATTGTTTGTGTTTGTATATGTGTGTGTTTGCAATGAGGTGTACGCAATATGCAATTGGAAAAATTGCCTCAATTTGGCAATACACAATTTCTAACCTTGCATACGCCTTTTAAAAACAAGGGTAGTAGAAGTTTCTAATGCCTCACAAGTCACATCTAGGTCAATTGCTGACAGTGGAAGACCGGACATGGATGGCGTAGGTTGCAATAAGAGTTGTGCAGTTGTCAAAGTTTGCTAGGCTGTGGAAGTCTGGAAGACAAACTAGGTTGTTGGTAGTGTAGAGAAACATAGATTGTAGGAGTATAGGGGGTGTTGTTGGACCTATTGTAAATAAATGAACAGATCAAGATCGATGAGTTTCAAGATTAAAGAAATTTTGACACCCGTTTTGGTGTTTTCATTAAACATATAGTTTAGGTTTATTAAAATTTTGACATATCCCTGAAACATTTTTGGCACATGTGTTTAGGTGTGTCATTTCCGATATAGAGATGACTTGCAAAAAAGTCGTGGTTACTTGTGTCCACACATCATAAGTTAATCACGTGACCATGGTTTGATCATTTTTACTTCCACGGACTTCAGTTCTCTAATAATTGTCCCTTCATGAAATTGTGGGTAGATGCAAGTGCTGCAGTTTGGCACTAATTGCAGATCTTTATTTTCCTCTTTATGTTTTGTACTTTGTTTATAAGTTTTTGTATGGTCTTGTTGAGATGAACTGATCTGAACTATTCATCTATTCTAATTGGCTGTAGGTTGTGCTACATGGGGTTGTAAACATGCAATTGCCAAACCAGTGGCTGTGGGATATGATAGACGAATTTGTTTACCAATTTCAGTCATTCTGCCAATATCGTGCCAAGATGAAGAACAAAACTGAACAGGAAATTGCCTTGTTAAAGCAGTATGATCAGGTATTGTTGTTGTTGACAAACTATGTATTGTCCTGGACTGTTGAGTAACATGAATTGAGATGTGTTTTTTCCATTTGTTTTCATCTTCTGCTGTCTTGTGATTAATAGAGGGTCCAATTGGTCATATAATTGTGCTGGAAGAGTAGACAACTAACATGGTTACTGGACCAGCTGTCAAGCATAATCTTGTACCCCATCCGTTCTCTTTTTAATTGTCGCTTTAGAGTTTAGCGAGGGGTTTGCTATCTAGCAACTGTTTTCAAGACAAGAGAGCTCTAGGTGATATTTTCCATCATGACCTTCTATATCCATAAATGCAAATTACTACTCGTATATCTTTATTTGAGAAAACTTTGCATTTGATACAATTTTACCTTCAAACTATTTTACATTTGATACTTTTTTTAACCTTGATTTTGGAAACCTTTTTACCCTTTTTAGACCTTAGTGTGCATGCGAACACCTAAAGTGACACTTAATTATGAACAGAGGGATTCCTCGGTATCAAAGATGTATTTGGGTCTGTTCTATCACTGCATATGAATATTAGGACATGTAGTTCAGGATTATTAAATGTGTAATTGTACTTTTTGTCCTCATTGCTGGGAATGTTACATTAAGTTCCTTCTTAGGGATTGGGGTGCAGCTAAATAAATATGAATAAAATAACATGCTTTAATAAACTTGTAAGTTGTAAATGTTCCATTAAGACACATACTTGTTGTCCAGATGCTACAGTTTGTAACATCAACTTTTAACTCCTAGACTCCAAGTTGACGGGTGTTATTTTTTGTTCCTGAAATTTTGCAAGGCTTGGAATGTGTATGGTGTTCTAAACTTTCTGCAAGCACTTGTCGAGAAATCAACGATTATCCAAATATTGGAGAGGGAAAAGAAAGGCCTTGAAGAATTTACGTCTACAGATGGATATGATTACAATGGTGGAAGTAACGTCTTGAAGGTTTTGGGGTATTTCAGTATGATCGGCTTGCTTAGAGTTCATTGCTTGTTGGGTGATTATCATACTGGCCTCAAGTGCTTACGGCCTATTGACATATCTCAACAAGGTGTATACACCAATGTTATTGGAAGCCACATTGCCACAATATACCATTATGGATTTGCAAATCTTATGTTGAGGAGGTATGCGGCTCTATTATTTTAGTCATTATTATACAGACACACAAACCTACTGACATGTAATACAATATATGCATTTATAGGGACCGCTTCAAGAGTTCACCAAATTTTCTCTCTTATGAAAAACACGCACCGTCAGAAATGGGTGCACTTTTTAATGCAGTGCTATAATAGCACTGTTATTTCACTATTAAAGCCATAAGTATTAGGATGTGCACATTTCCAATTGAACGTGGTGGCGGACAGCAGAAGTTACACTTAATTACAGTTCTGCGGCTTCTGCCACCACATTTTTCTTGTACTATTTTTGGTTTTTGAGTCCTTGCATTGTATGGCGCTAGGATGTGGTCTATGCCTCAATTCTATGTTTAAATATAAATTGTGTTTAATGTTTTGAAGTTGAAGTATTGTGGATGTTGGCTGGACTGCTGGATGTTTGGCTGCCCAAAATCCAAACTTTGTTTTTAGGCTAATTGTCTTATTAGGTTTTAAATTAAATTTATGACTTTTATTTCCTTGTTTGTTCGGTGTCACGAACTTGCAGTTTTGAATGTTATAGCGCTGTAGACTTTGAGGCGTATATGATACACTCCACCTCATTTAAACAAAATGCCTCAATGCTTAAAAACTGCCTTTCCAAGCCTTTCTAGTGCAAAAATATATCTATTCTGATTTTCAGCAATGTACTTCTTATTTGATCCAAAAAATATGTGTGTGTTAAAACTCTGTTCTAGTCTTTAAAGAGATTTCTGTATAAATCCCACAACATTTGACAATTGACACTTTTCTTTTTTCGTGCAGGTATGTAGATGCAGTTCAAGAGTTTAACAAGATCCTTTTATATATATACAAAACTAAGCAGCATCACCAGAAATCTCCTCAGTATGAGCAGATATTAAAAAAGAATGAACAGATGTATGCGTTGCTTGCAATCAGTTTGTGTCTTTGCCCTCAAGTGAAACTTGTGGAGGAGACTGTGAACTCTCAATTAAGGGAGAAATATGGTGACAAGATGATGAAAATGCAAAGATATGATGATGAGGCGTTTACTCTCTATGATGAACTCTTCTCATATGCATGCCCCAAGTTCATTACTCCTTCCGCCCCAAGTTATGAAGAGCCCCTTGTAAATTACAACCAGGTATTCTGGCATATTAGTTACTCCCTCTGTCCCTTTAAAGTTTGCCAATTTTGATTGGCACGTGGAATAAAGTAAAAACTGTGTGATTGAGGTTTGTACAGAGGAGAGTGAAATAGGAGAGTGAAATAACCGGAACCACAAACGAATAACTTAAAAGGGAAAGTGGCAAAGTTATAAGGGACGCATGGAGTAACACATTATAATTTCCTCAAGGGATATATTCTATTATGCAATGCCTAGAATGCAGAAATGGTAGGGAAAGAAGAAAGGCATATGCAAAAAAGTTTTGACGTTTGGTTTTACTTCTGAATACATGAAAGAAATCCAATTTTATTAAAATATTTTCCGATCTATCTTAGTATCTTCTGAACTATTTTCCTTCTCTAACATTTCAGAATTTGTATATAATATCACCAAATTAGTCATGTTAGTAGAGACCTATTTTATGTAATAAGAGGGAAACTAATGTCTTTTTGCATGCAATGAATAAATCTACACGGCCATCGTGATCCAGGATGCTTATAGGATGCAATTGAAGTTATTCCTATATGAAGTGAAGCAGCAACAATTATTGTCAGGTGTTAGGACCTACTTGAAAGTATATTCAACTATTTCTCTAGGAAAACTTGCAAATTACGTGCAAGTGGATGATGCTACTTTGAGGTTAGAAACATCATAGAAGTGCAGCTTATAGTTGAATCATCCAATTTTTTGATTTATGTAAAGTTTCTGTGCTTTTTCTGGGCAGGTCGGTTCTGTTGACATACAAACACAAGACACACTCTGTTGATTCCGAAGGCAAGACATTTTCCAATGCTGATATAGATTTCTTCATCGAGGATGTAAGTATACTACACCATACATGAGTCTATACCCCCCAAATGGAAACATATTGCTTACACTTACATCTCATCTACTCCCAAAAAGATTTCTGTTTGGGCATATAAATTAGGTAAGGTTGTCATTGCTGATACTTATATTTATTGTAATATATCTGTGCGTGGGGGACTGGGGGGTGCATGTGTGCATGAGTCTATATTTCTCAAATGGAAACATATTGCTTATGCTTACATCTCATCCACTCCCTCAAAGATTTCTGTTTGGGCATATAAGTTTGGTAAGCTTGTCATTGCTGGTGCTTATATTTGTTGTAATATCCCCCCCATTGATGTGTCGCGTGCATATGTTTCTAAATACACCTGTTTAGTGCAGGTTTGGTACACGTAAGTTCCTGCTTAGCTTGTGTACCATATAAAAAGTTTCTTAAATATTTTTAAGCACTTTTTTAATAATAAAAGATCATTTTAGATTTTTAGGTAGTTTTAACAGGTTGTTATACCAAACCGAAGTAAATCAAACATTCAACATTTTATCAAATAACTATACAGCTATAACATTTTTTCAGATCTTTTCCGTCACTAAAAGTTAAAAAGTTCACAAAAGTATCTTTTCAGCTATTTGCGCCAAAAATACTGTTTATTTTTTTTAAAATTTCTTTAATGTTAAAGTATTAATTCAATTCATATTGATCAAAATAAAAGGATTAAAATACAGACGATTCAATATTTTATTAATTAAATATAAGTTTCTGGTAAATGAAGTGCAAAATATTTTCCCAGAATCCCTAATATGTGACTTTTATAGATGGTCTTTTCAAGCAAAAGTGCTTTCTTTGGAAAAACATTCCAAAGATCATCGTACAATCAAATAATACTTTCTCTGGGAAAAGACTCTTTAAGATTGACTAAAAAACTACAATCATTCCTCTGTACCTAGAAAACTCCCTAACCAAATAATCTCTGAAGTTTATTTCATTTTTTGTTCTAGGAAATGATTCATGTTGTAGAATCAAAACCATCAAAGCGATATGGAGATTACTTTTTGCGTCAGATAGTTAAGGTATAGCTTCTTAATTATAGTGTCTACTGTCTAGTAATTGTTTATATTACTTTTCATTCCTTTGCCCTGAATTTTCTTCACAAATCCTGACTGAAATGGGCTTGCTGTGCAGCTTGAAAGCATGATGACGGACATTGATCGGATAAAGTTGGAGTAACATACTGCTAGTCTGAGCCTTTGGTTTTTTCGACCTTTTATTTGGGAGTGAACCAAGTGTGGTTCCTCCTGTAGGTCCAAATCACTCCATTCTGTCTAGTTGTATTATTATTTTTTAAATGATAAAACTGGGTTTTGTACTTCTGGCCGATATCAGCCTTTGATGCTTACTAGAATATGATTTCAGTTTCTTTTGGAAGTTTTGTTCTATGTATTGTCTTGTTTTTGGCAATTGGGAGTAGGGGAGAATCGGGAGATACGGTCTTGTGAGTTGTGATTTTTAATTCTGAATCAGAACTGTAACTGGGCGGCCAAAAATATCTATGGAACTGTCCGGTTTGGTAGAATGGTAGTTGGTACCAGTCTGAGACTCGGGTCCCATGATTTTTAACCCTTAAAGGATATGGTCTATTTAAAAGCTGAAATGTGATGGGGGAGATGTGACTTGTGAGCAGGCATGGACCCGGGCCGGGTCAAGGCCCGGTCGGGCCTCGGGTCCTATAAGGGTAGGCCTGGGACCGGCCCGGTCAATGACCGGTTCCGGTTCGGGCCGGGTCACCCGCCCGGGTCACGGGTCGGGCCACCCGCCGGGCCGGGCCAATAATTTTTTTTTTATTAATTATATATTATACAAATTGCTATTAAAAACAAAGTTCAAGTGCATTTATTTGAAATAAGAACTACATTTGAGAATTGAGAAAAAAATAACAATACGAAATACATTTTGTAAATTGTAATGAATATCAATTGGGATTTCCGCCACCGTTGGTTGTTGTTTTCCCTTTGTCACAGGACTTCATATGTTTTATTGGCATCCCGTATCCGTATGAACGCCCCAAGCAACAGTCTTTCTTGCACCACCTGCAAGTTGCCCACCACAGTCCGGTCTTCAGGTCCTTCCACTTGTCAAAATTGTTTTGCATAAGGGAAGATGTACTTTCCATATTTAAAATGGTATATGTATAACAGTATAAGTAATTAAGTAGGAATGTAGGATAATAAGAGAAGATGAAGATGGAGAAGAGTTTGAGAAGAATTGGAGAAAAGGTGTAAAAAAATGTTAGAAAATAGATGTATTTATAGGTGTTTTTGAACCCCACTCCCCACACCACCACCCCCGGGACCCCCCTGCCCCCCACCCATAGCCCCAACGGCTATATAGCCGTTTGGGAGCTTTGAATTTTTTTTTTTTTTTTTTAAGTTATACACATATTGTAAAATAAATTAATTAATTTAATGAATTAAGTAAAACTAAAACAAATGTTACAAAATAGGTGTATAAGTATTTAAACAAATTACATATTCTAAATGTATTTTTAATTTAAAAACCGGCTTTATATTTTAGAAAAATAATTTTAAATCGTTAGATTGTAACCAATTAATTAATTTGAGAAGTGCTACATATGAAAAAGTGAACACATATTTATTTGAAATATGAAGTACAAGTTTACAAATTAATTTGAACTACAACTACAAATTTACAATTTTGAAATATGAAGTACAAGTTTACAATTTTGAAATATGAAGTACAAGTATAAATAAATTTGACAAGTGCTATAAAATACATTTTGTACTAAATTCTAAAATACTAATCAATCGGAATCTCCGGCATAGGTAGAGCCACCATCGGTTGTTGAGTCATCCATAAAATCTTGGGAGGGGGGTGATGCTCAATTCTTGAGTTCTACGTGCGGCCTTCAACCAATCGTGGTAGCATATAAGCGTCTCAAGAGACTCCGCGCTCAATCTCGATCTAGATGCCGTTAGGACGTTGCCGGCCGAACTAAATTCTTGTTCCACCGCAACTGTTGAAACCGGCATTGATAGTACTTGCTTAGCCATCCGTGCTAAAATCGGGAACGTTCTTTCTTTTGACTTCCACCAGTCTAGAACGTCAAAGTCATCATTTTCTTCAAAATCAACTTCATATGTTAAATACAAAGTAATCTCATTCAATGCGCTTTGTTCAGTGACGTGAGTTGTTTTAGTTTTTTTCATAAGATTGCCAAATGCAGATTTAAAAATCGATTTTCCTTTAGATGAAGATGTTCGTGACGGGGGAGGGGGAGCGTTGCTATATTGTGCACGAAACTCATTAAATAAGGCATAAAATAAAGTACTAACCTCGTTGTATTCCGTTTTCGGATCTATGGGGTTATCCTCATACATTGGAAATTCACCGAAAAACGCAAGATAATAGAAGTTGAAACAATCTTCCAAATTAGCAAGTCTATAACAAGGATCGAGAATAAATGCAATACCATAAATATGGGGAATATGCGCATAATATTTTAAAAACTTTTCCTTCATATGATCACAAAAATAATGAACGAAAACGGCATTTTGAAATTCTTTAAAAGCACCAGCGAGATTAACAGCTTGTGGAATAAATTGGTTTGCGGTAGGTTTATAAACATGACTAAAAGTTTTAGTAGCATTAAAAAAATATATCAAAACATTACAAATTTTTTCGCAAGTGTCGATCTCAGCCGCGTTTATAATATAGTTATCATGTTCTTTTAAAAAAGCAGGAAAATGTTCTTTATATCTAAGAACAACTTTAAGTAATTTATAAGTACTATTCCAACGAATACTCAAATCTTTAGGAAAAGCAACATATCTCACACCTCTTTCAGTCAAATAACTTTGCCATTTTAATCTAAGTTGACCATTTCCCCAAATACGTCTAACCCCCCCCCCCCCCCTTTATTACCTCCATGGAATCTCCTAACGCTTTTAAACCGTCTTGCACACATAAATTTATAACATGACATGCACACCGTTGATGAAAAAATCTACCCATCAAAGAATTGGCACCACACAACTCACGCAATCTAGGTATAGCAGCAGTATTATTAGTAGCATTATCGAAACCAATAGCAAACACCTTATCAATCAAATTATACTCAATTAAAATACGCTCAATCAAAATATAAATATGTTCAGCGGTGTGACGATCATTAAATTCACGAAAAGCAAGAACACGTTTATGCATATTCCAATCCTCATCAATATAATGTGCAGTCAGACCCAAATAATATAAATGATGAAAATCATCCTCCCATATGTCAGAACAAATAGTAACACGCCCATCAAAGTTTGCAAAAAAATTTTGTAACCTTTCCTTTTCCGCATTATAAAGCCTTATTATTTCTTTCTTAACAGTTTTGCGACTATAATTTCTAAATTGAGGATTTAAACTACCTTGTGCATAATCTCTTAAAGCAAGACTTTCAGAAAACAAATAAGGCAAATTTTCTTCACAAATTAAGTTAGCCATACCAGTCAAATTTTGTGCATCATTGTAGGAGAAATTACCAAAAGGTTGAGAATTCGCAAACCTCGATATTTGAGTTTGCTTCCCCGTTCCGCCGCCTAATTTTGCATACTCCACGGGGTGCTTTGCCTTAAGATGCCTTGCGGCGGATCCGTATCCGCCGGAGGTTCCCAAACTATAATTGTTGTTGCACCACTTGCAAGTTGCGTGCCAATAGCCGGTTTGTGGGTCCTTCCATTTATCAAAATTATTTTTCATTAGTTCAGACTTACTTTTTTTATTACCGGTGGCGGTTTGGGATGAGGCAGGCGCGTCGGCGTCGTGGCTGCCGGCACCCTCCTCCTCGGCCGTCTCCGGTTCCAATTCCTCCGCATCTTCATCCTCAAGCTCCTCTTCGTCAATGGTCGTCGGCATTTGTTGTTGTTGTAGAAAGCGGTTATTATGTCGGGCCAATTCTTGTTGGAGTTGTTCTTCGGACATCGCATCTCCATCTCGCCTTTGGTAACCCATTTCAAAATCATCTCGACTTTGAGATGAAGACCCGGCAAGTTCTTTACCTTTGCGGGATTTCTTCCTCCCAATCTCGTTTCTTCGATTGCGTTGGAGGTTACCCAAATCAACCGAATATCTACCACCTTCCATCTAAAAAATGTAACAAATATTAATTCACAACAAATATAATAATGGATACAAAACTAATGCAACTAATTAAAACTATTTTAATTAATACTTCAAACTAATTTTTTGCAAAGTAGAATTAATGTGTGTCTCTACAATTAAAATTATAGCAACTTTTGAAGTAAATAACTAGTACAAGTAAAAATGTAACAACAATGCTAATTAAGTAGTTAACTAGTATAGTGACAAATGTAACAAACTAACAACTAGTTAAATAAAATGTGAAGTATTTTAATTAGTATAATGAAAAATGTAACAAGAATGGTATTGAAGTATTGAACTAATTAACTAGTATAATGAAAAATGTAACAAGAATGGTATTGAACTAATTAACTAGTATAATGAAAAATGTAACAAGAATGGTATTGAACTAATTAACTAGTATAATGAAAAATGTAACAAGAATGCTAATTAAGTAATTAACTAGTATAATGAAAAATGTTACAATAATGGTAATGAACTAATTAACTAGTATAATGAAAAATGTAACAAGAATGCTAATTAACTAATTAACTAGTATAATACTAGTTATAGTAAGTAATATATAATATAATGTTTATATTATATAATATATAAGTATACTATACTATACGATGAGTAATACACTTATATTTTATACTTTAATATATAAAATATATATTAAGTAGATGTAGAATGTATGTATTAAGTGGATATAATAATTGTATAAGAATTAAATATTAGAGTATAATGGAGAATTGGAGATTGGAAAATAAGTATATATAAAATATAAGTAGAGAAGTAGATATTATTATGTATTAAGTATATAGTAATAGTTTATAAAGTATATTTAATACTTTATTATATAAAGTATATATTAAGTAGATATAGTATGTATGTATGTATTAAGAGATATAAGTAGAAATTAAGTAGATAAGAAATATAAGCAATATAGTATATGTAGATAATAATATATATAAGTAGATAATTAATATATAAGTAGATATTAATATATATAAGTATTAAATAGTAAAATAAAATATAAAGGAGAATAAGAGAATTAGAGAAGATGAATATGGAGAATTGGAGAATGGAGATGAGTAGAGAGTAGGATTTAGAAGAGTTGGAGAAGAGGTGTGAAAAAATGTTTAAAATTAGGAGTATTTATAGGTTTTTTTTTTTAACCCCCACCCCCCACCCCACCCCCCACCCAAACCCCCCTGACCCCCCCCTGGTACCACCCAACGGCTATATAGCCGTTTGGGGTGGCCGTTGAGCCAAAAGAATCCAAAAAAAAAAATTTTTTTTTTTAAATATTGGACCGTTAGGCCCGGGCCCGGGCCCGACCCGGCCGGGCCGGGCCTCCAAAACCAGGACCCGAGCCCGGTCCCGCTAACCCGACCGGGTCTCTGCCCGAACCGGACCCGGACCCGAGAACCGGGCCGGTTCCGGGCCCGCACAGTGACGGGCCGGGCCGGTCCCGGGCCGGGCGGCCCGAACCGGGTCCACGCCTACTTGTGAGGCCAATAAAAACGTAAACCCGGAAGAGGTTTGGAATCAGTCACAGGTTCCAATCTCAGGTAGGGGGGACTCGGGCCGGTTTGGGCCTGGCCGGGCCTCGGTTCTGTTTTGTTGGGCCCGAGCCCGAACCGGTAGCCACCGGTTCCGGGCCTGGCCGGGCCACCCGGTTTGTAAGTTTCGTTTTTGGCTTCTCCTATTTAACCCCCCAACCCACCCCCTCACCCCCAAACCACCCCAAACCATCTCAAATGGCCCAAAATACCCAGCCTAACCCAAAAACTTTAAAAAAAACAAAAAAAAAATTAAATTAAATTCTGCCCGGACCGGGCCCGAACCGGCTGAGCCGGTTCACCAAATGGAGGGCCCGAGCCCGGAACCGAACCCCACCGGGCCGGGTCGACTTGAACTGCCCCTTGGCTGGGCCACTGGTTTGGTCCGGTTCAAATAGTGACTGGGCCGGTTCCGGATCGGGCCGCCCGGCCCGAGTCCACCCCTAATCTTAGGTTCCTATATATAATAGTGGTAAATCTATGATTTTTCCCTGGCTGTTTCCTAATTACTACCTCCGTCCCAAAAAGAGTTGCAAATTTGACTTTTCTTAGTCAAACAGTCTCGTTTAGTTCACCTAATTAGGATGTCAATTTTTTAATTATATTCTAATTTGGAGTTTACAACTTTGAAGAGATTTTAATGTAGTTTTTAAATATGTAAATTTTAATTATTAAAAATTGAATTAATTATCCATGAGGGTTGACTTTTATTATTGGTTGACCAAAAAATGTTGACTTTGCAAAACAAATTGGGACGGAGGGAGTATATACTAGCAGACAGAGTGAACTAGAGTTTTTCTATATTAATTACTAAATTTGTTAAATGTAATTTGCTTTAAATTTTTTGAATGCTACTCCCTCCGTCCCGAAAAGGTTGGTCAAATTTTCATTTTTTGGATGTCCCAAAAAGATTTGTCATTTCCTCTGCACAAATTTCGACCACACATTTTTTATTTTATTAATCCACGTGAAGGTCAACTTTGGCCAACCTTTTCGGGACGGGTCAGGCCCGGGTCTAGGCCGAATTGATTTTTTTTTCATTTTTGGGGTTCCACCAAACCAGAGGCCCGGCCCGGCCCGGCCCGGCCCGGACCCGGTGGCTACCCGGGCCTTTCTTCAAAAAAAAAAAAGCCCGACCGGGCCCGGCCCGACCCGGGCCCATGACTAAGCACGGGTCAGCCTGAAGCGGGACCCAACCTGGGCTCGTACTGTGCATGCTCGGCCCAGTACTGTGCATGCAAGACCTGGCCTGGGTAGGCAGTACTAGGATTGGGGGCCTGAACCAGATGTATATTGGGCGTGGGCTACGGGTCGCTGAATGGTGGACTAGCCCGGCTGGTTTGGGCCCAATTTATTTTATTTTTTTAATTTTTTCCCATTGATTGGCTACTAGGTAGGTGGGACTGGGTGGTTGGGGGTAGAAATAAATTTGAAAAGACAAATTTAAAAAAATATATTTTGGACGTGACCTAATTTGGCTCGGCCCGGTCTCGGTACAAACCTGGGCCGATACTGGGTCTGCAATCCAAATTTTCATTCTAGGCCTATCCCGGCCTGGGACCCGGCCTGACCTAGGGTTGGACCGGGCCCTATCCGGTTCCGGATCGGGCCCGAGCGGGCTTGGGTTTTTTGGGGTGAAGCCCGACACGGGCCCGGACCGGAACCGGGCCAAGCCTAGCTTGACCCGGTCCTGGTCCACCCGAAGCGTTCTATGTTAAACATTCCCATTCAGACCAGTAAGGGTGTGCACCGGTCCAAAATTGAACTGGACCGGATTGGAACCGGTTAGGACCGGAATCGGAATATTAGTTTTATAAGGATCAAAGACCGGACCTAAAACTAACTGGGTCAGACCGACCC
Organism: Cuscuta epithymum; assembly: GCA_945859915.1. Taxonomy (NCBI): domain Eukaryota; kingdom Viridiplantae; phylum Streptophyta; class Magnoliopsida; order Solanales; family Convolvulaceae; genus Cuscuta; species Cuscuta epithymum. The sequence goes on along the minus strand of CAMAPF010000011.1, from coordinate 5,567,750 downwards.
GGATCTGAATTTTCCGGTCTAGTCCGGTTTTGACCCTAATTGACCCGGTTTTTTAATCAAAGGCATATTATGTTACTGTTGTTTCAAACTATAATATGATGTGCATATATGCTAAATAGACTAAATAATTAGTGATTTCATTTATCAATTTTGGAATATAAATGTATTTTTTAAAATCATTTATCAATTGAAATAATTACATATTTATGATTAAAATGAAGACTTCACAAAAATGTGACTAGTGACTACATTAGTAATGAAATCATAGTAACTTATGTTCAATTTTTAAACCTAAGTTACCATGACACTAATTGTAGTAACTATTAGTTATATTTGTATAAATGAGTTTTATTTTAATAATATTTTTGAAAAAACACATCATTTTTGGCATATAAATGTATAATCATCATAAGTAACCATTAGTTTACCACAAAATAAAAACTAAATCACATGTCAAAAAATATACGTAGTATGACTTATAAAGTTATAAACTACATCCATAGTGCACATGGAACACTTGCAGTCCTGCACTCTTGCAGATAAAGAACCAAACTAAAAGAACCTTTCACCTTTGGAAACTCAAACAAATATACTTTGTATAATTGGAAACTCAAACAAATGTACTTCGTATAAACTACATTGTAGGTGTATGTTGGCGTTGTAGCATCTAGCAAGCTAGTAGCGTAGGTTACCATAATTTAATTACTTTGTATATATTTATATAAGACCAAAGTAACCCGTAAACATTATAAGTAAGATACAGAAAGAAATATATATCTTACGAAGCAATAGTTTAATGGGTCACCGGTCTGGTCCTGTTTTTTCCGGAATTGACCCGGACCGGACCGGAACCCATAATTTAAAATTTTAAGGGCCAAAACCCGGACCTGATAATACCAGACCGGTCCATTTCGGTCCGATTCAGGTTTAAAACACAGTCTGACCCGGTTAGTGCACACCCTTCATTCAAGGTATCCCAGATTCCATTTTAGTAATACCTACTTATTAACTTTAAATTCTATCATGTACAACTTTACCTTCCCTCGCCTCATTATTAATATACTCATTATCTTTGGCTCATCTCTCTCTCTCTTCTTGGGGTTGTCACGGACAGTTCAGGATTAGGTTACACCGGTCTCAACTCGATAAGTAACAACTGTTCGAGATAGTATATGAAAAGCGTTTTGTCGTAATTTTGTCCCATTTAAACCGATGCTAGGAAGATTCAGACGGTTGGAATGAAATACATCCATTGTAGTTGAAACTGAAAGCATATTTTACTCTGTGTTATGATACGAAAGTTGGTGAAACATACCCTAATTTTGAGGGAGGTGGAAATATGGAGACAAGTGTCCATGGCAGGAACAAACGACGATGTCGGAGCACACTTCAAAATATTGCTTCCTAACCTATTTGAAGCTCCTCGAATGACGTTTGTTGGTAGGCGTAGCTCAACTGGTAGATAAGGGGTGCCACAAGATGTAAGTCTCGGTTTCGAGTCTTAGCAACTGTGATGAGAGGTTACTATGTAAAAATGCATAGGGTCTCAACAAGTACCTAAGCCAGAGCCCCAATCACTATCTGTCAACTTGAGATTAAAGTCCAATTTATATCCTCTCAATTAATTGTCCGACCGGTGTTGGGGACCCTTCAGGAATGTCATCCTTTGTTTAAATGGAAATGGTTTCCATATAATATATTCCACTTTAGTTCTGGGTGTCGAAGATGTGAATCCGTGTTATGTTATGTCTCATCAAGGGCTTAACTAATGTGGATAATTGTGGGGTTATAAATAACTAATGTAGAATAACTATGTCTAGTTATTTTCTTACTTACATGTAAGAGGTGAAATAATATGCCTGACCGCCCTGACAGTCTCTACTAATATGCCTGATAATAATTGGATTAATTGCCCTATGATGATAATCACGAAATAAAGATCCCTACAAAATGACGAAGTTCCATTTACATGGTCCACTACAGTTTAGACTATATTCTTGTCTACTACAATATTGGTAGCTATGTTAAATATACTACTTGTAGTTATTGCCCTGCATAACCTAGAACTTCAGCATAGTAAGTTACAATGTGCGCCATATTAGGCGTAGCTTAGGGGCCTCTCTACATTTCATTTTTTTTGTATTATTATTATTATAAAAATTCGTAAAAAAAATCTTTGTACCAGCCCAATCCAATATATTGCCTTGGCATGCCCATGTTTTTGCAGAGTTTTGTAGTTGCATCTTCAACATTTAAAACTAAGTCATATGATGTTTTACGACATGTTAGTACTCCTTGTAAGTGCATTTTGAGGACCCCCCCCAACAGACGAACTTATGTAATTGAATGTGTAATGCGTGATTTATTTAGAGATGTATTATGTAGTTACAAGTTTATTTTCCAATTTAAGGTTGCAAAGCTAAAATTTTGTGTTTAATATTTCCGATTTCCCTCCCTTGAATATTACCATGTACTCTATGAAAAAAATGGCAAAATGTGTTAAATTTCCCTCTTTCTTTACTCTTTTCAAAAGTTGAATAATTCATAATTACTTTATAGTAGTCATACTCTATGGGAGACCCTTGAGGTTGAGAATTCAACCTTTTGGAGGAACTTATATGCGGTGACTATATATTTATGATTGTATTTAATTTGATATTGCGGTGACTGACGTTACAACTCATACTAACTTTGATCAAAATTTTGTCTATGTATTTAATTTTACTAATATTTCATAAATAAACTCTCATAAGTCATAAGATTTGAAGAATTTGAGTTTTACTATTTTTGAAACAGGTTTTTATAATACTCCGTATTTTGATACACAAATGCTAAAGGTACCCCATTTCGTATCTCATTTGTACCCCACCCCCTACGTTTGTGGTTCACAAAAGCATTTCATTAAAATGAAGCAATTAATAAAATGTGGTGGACTTTTGTGAACCGCAAATTAGGGGATGAGGTACAAATGAGATACCAAATGAGGTACCTCTAGCAAAACTCATTTTGATATACGCAAAAGCAAAAGAGAAACGAAAAAGAAAACATGTCAGAACTAGACTGGGCTGATATCTAGTGCAGTCCAGTAATTGGTCAGAAAAGTAGACCAATTACTACGCTATCATATTTAAGGCTTTAATTTTTTCAAGGAGATAAAATCAAGACAAGTATGCAACTTTTATTGAAACCAACTTATTCACAATGTTTCACCATCGCATGTTAAAAGATACTGTGAAACACTTTAAACTGAATGTCATCTTTCACAAAGACGGCATAACTTGGTAAAATTGCTAATCTAAGACAAGATGAAGGAATTATTTCAAATTCCTTGAAACCATCTCAAATTCATTGGGTTTTGTGGGACTGTGCAGGGTAACATAATATGAATTGAATGGAAAAAGATGTAGGGAAAAAAAGAATGAGAGAACCACACAGGACTCACGTTGGTCACTAAATTGGCCCTAAGGGAATTGGAGATGCTCTTATAAACCATTTCTGGCTTTCTTACTCAAATCGGAATCCACCTAAAGTAATACTCCGTAAAAAAACTTTACTGTACAAAAGCAAACGTGACTGCAATATTGTCTTCATTTTTTTGAGGTAGCAAAAAGGTCTTTAAATAATAATGAATTAAATAAAGACACCAAAACGATGCTTGCAGTATCATTAGCCAGTTATGAGCAATAAAGATTCAATAGGCTAAATATACTCACATGTATAATACATCTCTTTGTGCTACAGTGTATATATGATAGATACAGCAGAGAGGCGATGGCTGGGCTACCTGCATTCTCTCAACAAGTAGGATGATGGGCTTGATGAAATAGCGCTGCTGCCGCTACCACCTGATAGCTTCCCATTTTCTGCTTTTTTACCGGGGGTCCCGCATTCGCTGAAATCCAGTGTTCGTCTCTCCGTCTGCATCAATATCAAAGAGCAATAATGATGCAGCTGAAGATAGTAGATATGATCACATATGTTGAAGCAAATGACAAGCATCATTTGTGATGATGAAGAAATGGAATTGAGAGATTGATAGTGAAATATCAATTCTCAGTATATAGCTAACTTGTTTGATCCAGTTCAACAGAGGTCGCACGGATAGTTGGATACATATACACAGCAAAAAGAGGAAATGGAAATCGAGGAAGATGTGTATTTGTAAATTTAAAAAGAGTAATTTTCAAAAATAGGTTTCTTACACGTAGACATAAACCAGTATATTATGTTTGTAATTATAATTAAATATTAATTAGTTATGGAACATCTAATTTATTGATTATTGATTCAATTGTTCTTGAAGTATTTGTTTTATGTACGAATTTAAAATATGCAAAGAGGTTGTTTTCACATTTTTTCACATTGATATGCTTCTGGGCAAGATACAAATATCAGGATTTTTCTAAATTCCAAATGTGTCCAAAAACCATTCCAGTTTTCATATACGTTTTGGAGTGGAGGATACAGGTATACAAGAGTAAACGTTACTGATATAATGTCGAAGTATTCGTGCTACACAGAGTGCAACTATTGAAAGAGAAGAGCCAGACATACCAAAGGACTAGATGCTAAGAGGGAAGAACTTGGGACACCTTCCATGTTCTTGGGACACCTTCCACGGAGAATACTTTCAGGAGTTTCATCTCCCAGTATCTCTTGGGCATTCGCAAATGTAGCTGCAGTCTGCTCACTCAATTGCTTCATCAACCCAATAGCATCATAACTTCTCTCGCCCGGGCTAAAAAGGAAACCAAAATCCTGAAAATAATGCAGTCTAAAAGATTACGAATGTTTATTATGACAGGCAGAAGGCATAGCATTTGACATACTATTTGCATGATGTAAACCAACAAACCTCCAATGTTATTTCTGTGTCGACCCTGGGACTGGATAAAAAGGAATTGATAAACCACGGAGATTTCCATGCGGATGGAGATTCCATGCTTCTTCTAAAAGGAGTATCCCCATACCTATGAGCAAAAATATCATGAGCATCAGAAAACAGTATCTCCCTCTGCCCCAAAAGAAGTCATCTTCCTGATTCCCTATTGTCCGATTTATTTAAAGAAAATTTCTTGTAAAGCTAAGCATCAAGTGGTCTAGTCAATTACCCCAATTGATCTTGAAAATGGTGTTGTTATTTGAGTCGAGCCCGAGACTCAACCTATTTGAGTCTGGCTCAAGCTCAGTTCATCACGACTTCTGCTCTGAACCGAGCTCAAGTTTGGCTTGTTGGAACCAAGCTCAAGCCTAATCGAGTTGAATCAATGCCATGAGGCACAAAGATGTTGTGTGATTTTGTGTGTCTTAAATGACAAGTATACCTTCTAATTGTGAATCTAAGTCAACTTATCAAGCCGATTGAGCTCTTGTCAGTTTCTCAAACAAATGAGCTGAACTCGACCCTTAGCGAGCGAGGAGAGTTGAATCAAGCCGAGTTTAAGTCTGGCTCATTTTGTAATTTGTACAATACTATGTTTTGTACATAAGAATGGGTGTAAGTGATTTAATCATGACTTGTGTGTACCTATATTGAGTTGAATAAAAGTAAAAAGGTGAACTTTACTCAAAACACTACTACTTAAAGCATTCTCATAACCCCCCTCCCCCCCCCCCCCCGAGATGCAGTAGGCTCTCCTTGGGCGCCTAGGTTTTAGATCCGCTTACCACTAATTAATCCACAAGTAGGAGCAAAGTTTAGTAAGTTCTATCTGTATCAAAAAGAATTTTTCACTTTCTTTTTTCATGCATAGAAATCTTATCATTACATTTTAAAGAAAAGATTCCATGATTAATATTATTTCATTACTTTCCAAATAAACTTCAGCCACAGAATTTCATATTCTAAATAGTGTGTTCCAAAAGCAAGTGGGAAGTTCTTTTCGGGGCTTATATGTCAAGGAGTAATAGTTTAGAAATAAAGAATGGTTTGCATCGTTCATCTTACATGCTTATATAGTTGTTGTCAAGACCAGCTCCATTTCCTGAACATTCACCTACAACCTGTGATGCAGGAACAGACTGCACAGATGTTGCTACAGCCAAGTTACTTCCATCCCTTTTAGCATAAAAGCGAGGCGAGCAAACAAGAGAGAAACATGAAGGAGACTCAGATGAAGAGAAAAGAGAGCCTTTGTTGGATGACACTGTTTCCAATCTATCCAATAGTGGGGTTCCAAGACCTTTGGTTGTTATGACTCTATCGCTCTTAGATCCGAATTGATCAGGAGAAAGAAATAGATGGTCATCTTTTTCACGTTCAACTAGAACCCCTGTAGTTTGTTGCACCTGATAAATAGTCAAGTGTCAATAATATAAATGCATACCAAGATATCTCAATGAGTGCAGTTCAGTCGTCTGAAAGAATTAATATAATACGAAGTAAAAAAAAGCACATGACAAAGTTCAATACCATGAAAGACTATGAAAGACTTTCATAGTCTTTCATAGTAAAGCTATGAAAGACTATGAAAGACCCCCCCCCCCCCATTTTAAAGCCCCACTTCCTTCTTGGTTTGTCCCTCAATTATGTCATTTGTCCATTTCCGAACTCCATTAACTTTCTACAATTATCTATTTGACATTTAAAATTACTTGCAAAACGTTTTATAAAGCTGCAAAAAGGTATAAACATGCATGCAAAAAGAAATTGTGACCTACTTTTGGAACAGAGTGAGTATTTTTATCAATTGTGTGTCCATGTCCTTCAACAATCACTTTCATTCTGAGAATTATCTAGGTCACTTTTCCATTATGTTTGCAAGGAGGTGAATTCAAAAAATATACCTCCATGACATAAGAGAAAAGACTCAACCAGAGAAAAGAAACTTACATGTATAGTAGCATCATCATCTACATCAACTTTAATACTCCCTATCTCCAAATCTCTATCAGTGGTTCCTTCAGATGCTGGGTCCATGTTTTCTTTGTCCTCAATGGAATCTTCTGATATAAGTTTTTGGGTTGTCAATGGAGACGATGCAGTTTCATTCTTAACATCCCTAGCATCAACCATGACCTCCAACCGAGAAAAGTTCCTGGCCAGATCAGAGAAATCACGACTCAGATGATCACTATCATGCTTCTTTTCACTTCTCTTTTCTGACATTGGTGAGAGCAAATCACGATGCCTCTTCTTCAATATGGAAGGCGTGCAACTAAAAGTTTTGGCAGCACTTTTCAGGACAGCATCTGGACTAGTGTCTCTTGTTGGTGAGTCCCACAATTTAAAAGGGGTTAGGCAGTTTGTGGATGACATCATCAGCTGGCGTATACCAAGGGGACTGTACTCTTGTTGCATATCAGTGCCGGACTGAATAAGATCACAACTGAAGAATGGAACATCCAAGCTAGGAAATCTAGGTGGCTCGTAACACAAACCTCCAGGATCCCTTTTCTCTTCTTTCACAATGTGTTGTTGTTCATTGACGGGAAAAATAGTTTGACCAAAATCATTCACATGAACTAACCTTTGAGGATCGTTTTCCTGAGTGTACTGATCTAATTGGTTGTTCGGGCCATGACTGTCTGTTCCATTACCGCCCACACTCGTGTATACAGAATTGTCGCATGTAACTGCATCTTGCCTTACATCTTCAACAGATGAATTGATTAATTGGTGCGAATCAACACCAAACATAACAGGAACTTGAAAAGATTCCTCAACACCACTAATAGTACCATTGCCAGAGTTCGGAAAACAACACTGGTGATTTTCTGTTTCTCCAGTGTGTAGAATCCCACAAAGGCCACTCTCCATGTTAAACATGCCATCTTGAGTATCAGAACATTCAACATGATTGACGTTACCCAAATCCATAGCATTTTGTGACATGGAAACTCCATGGTCTTCACAACTAGTTAAAAACTGCATATAGAATCCTGATTGAACCTGGATCAAATCCAGCTCAGATATATCGGGTATACTGTCTGGATTAAGTCTGCAATCTTTTGACACAGAAGCTCTAATCTCATTCCCAACAGTTTGGTCGATGAATTGAGAAGAAGAAGCAACTTCTTGAAAAGCATTAAGTGTTTTTTTATCCTTCTCATGACTTGTATCCACCTTCACCTCCCTCTCCTCATTTGTTTCATGTACAACCGAGCTTCCCATTTCAGTAGTAGATTGAGAACCACCAGCCAAAGTTGAGCCTTGACTGCAGCACTCAGAAACTTCATCCACTTCTTTTCCCTCTCTACAACCACTTTTGTCTTCGCTGCTTTGTGGTTGCTTCATTGAAGTGGTGCACAACATCATCTGGTTGGCATTATTGACGTTAGGGAAAGCTGGGAACTGTGAAAGTAAACCTGATGCCAAATATGAATCCAATTTTTTCTTCACCGAGCTGTTCCAGTGATTTTTAATTGCATTGTCTGTCCTGGAAATAAATAAAAACACAAGAAAATTAACAGCCAAGCAACATGTAATGAGTATCATTCTCCTTCTCAAGTTATGTATTAGTAAACTACCTTCCAGGCAAAAACTTAGTCAACTCCGCCCACTTGTTTCCATAAATTTGATGAGCACGGATGAGAGCTAACTCCTCCTCTTGTGTCCAGGCTTCTTTGTTTATTGAAGGATTAAGATGGTTGTGCCACCTTGAGAATATTTATATAAATAAGAGTCCGAACACAATTAGCAAATGAAGGAGATAACATACTTGTTACCTTCTATCAAAATAAGAGTGACTCAATGATGAGTTTACTAAAGACAATTCTTGTAAAATATGTAAACCTACATTCAGAAACTCTAAGTTAGTCCATTAGGCACCCATTACTGTTCTATATAATCACTATCGTAGTTATCCAATTGAATGTTTATATTAATGAAAACTTTATCTTCAACAAGATATTTAAATTTAACCCTAATTATTATAAGATACTCTATGAAGAACCTTCTTTGTTCTGACTCATCTGTCATTATTTGAGAAAATGAAAAAAACCACCATGCCATCTTGCTCGCAATCTTGTGACAAATCTATGAACGAAGAACGGGGATGTAAAGACTGAATAAGATAAGTTAGGTTCAAGCTAGAGTTCAACTACTTTTAAGTTGTACCTGTAATGTTTTTTTTTTTTTTTTTTTTTTTTGGGGGGGGGTAAATGTCCAGATGAAGTTGAAGACATATTTTATATTTCCATATGTTCCAACTTCTGGAGAGTGAAAGTAAAACCTTAAGGTTAAGCCCATTAGTGTTAGTTGCATTGTTTCTTCAATCTCCATATAAGCATTACATTAGCCTTAAAATATCAAACTGTAGGAGTTGTTTATATTATTGAAAAGTAGCCCTATTATTTAACAACGGAATACCAACCAAATAAGTTGTAATTTTAAGTGTTGGAACTTGTTACTTGCATGAAAGACCCTCCACAACAAAGGTAATTCAGATCCATATAAAAGTAAAAAAAAAGACTCATATTATCTCAAAGTTTGAATCATCATCATCAATAGCTAGGTCCGTAACAGACCCATACCAGTGCTAATTCAAATTCATAATTCAAATGTTTTTTTTCTTAATGGGCTAACCCATACTAGACCCATACCAGTGCTAAGCACATACTGGTATGAAAAAAAGCACTGGTATGGGTCTAGTATGGGCTAGGTCCGTAACAGAAAGGTCAAGTTTGGATCATATAATAATAGGGAAAACTGTCAAATAGGTCCTCGAACTTTCATAAAAAAGTCAATTAAGTCCTTCTATAGGAGACTTTGTCCGGTCGTCGCGATTTAGGGCGGTTCCCGGTGGAATTTTTTGAGCATCTTATTCATCAAGTCTAGTTTACTCATACCAAATTTCAGCTAAAAATTTAATCGGGAGCGCATTCAAATTAATTCGAGAACGCAAAAATGCGCAGTTATCTTCAAGAATTAATTTGAATGTGTTCCCGATTGAATTATTAGCTGAAATTTGGTATGAGTAAACTAGACTTGGTGAATAAGATGCTCAAAAAATTTCATCAAAAAATTCCACCGGGAACTGCCCCAAATCGCGATGGCCGGACAGAACCTCCTATAGAAGGACTTAATTGATCCTTTTATGAAAGTTCGAGGACCTATTTGACACTTTTCCCTATAATAATATAATATATATTCTCTACCTCTTGAAGAGAAGAGGCTAAAAGCGCAGACAATGGGTTAGCCCATTAAGATTTAATATTTTATGCTGCTGTTATTGAGCGATTATAGACCAACACAAAAAGTTCTATGTTTTAAAACAGAACAGATGCATCAATGGAACAGCCTTGAGAATTTGTAGTTAAATAGATGTAGAGTCTACACGAGAATTTTGCAACATGGAGTCAGTAGTTTAGCAACATTAGAGAATTTTCAACACTTTAAAGCTAACCTTTCACGGCATTGCTTTCCTATCCGCCCTGGTAAATGTTGTGCAATGGTGGACCATTTCTTTGGACCATATTTGTCCACCATCTCAATTATTATTTCGTCCTCCTGGTTATGCAAAAAGTTGTTTTCTTATCAATGACTTTAGATAACTAATATTCAAAATATTGATGCACAAATGCTAAAATACTAAATGCATTACAGCATCTGGCAAAAAAGGGATATAATATAACCTCTTTAGACCATGGACCTTTGACAAGTTCAGGGTTGAGAACTTTCTGCCACCTGTGTAAACACTGTACATCTGTTCTGTCCTTGAAGCATTCGGCTACAGGGATTATAAACATTAAACAGACCATGCATAAGTTAATACTTGTGGCAATAAAAGTTTCCGTATAAGATTTAAAAGTAAATTGGTAATCTATTGCAACGTTTCAGTTTCTGGTGTCACAAATACTACGAAGCAAACAGACAGTCTCTCAGAGCTTAAAACCACATCAGCTCATCGAGCAGAAATGAATCAGAAGAGCAGAATCCTAGGAATGCATAAATAAGTACAGGGGAGCAGATATTATTTAAACAACTTTCTTCAAGTTATTAGTTGTGAATCAAACTGAATCAATTGCATGCTGATATAAGATTAAAATTCACCCAGAGGCTACGAGAGAGTGTTAATTTATAAATCACTGTCACTACCCCATTTCAAAGGACCTAACTAAAAAATCAAACAAACTAACCATGACACACAAGAATTATTGGGAGAAACTTTCATATGTTATCCTTCAAAACAGTTCTGATGAATTATATAGATATATTGCCATATTGGGAGAAACTTTCATATGTGTTATTTACTGGCAACAAAAAAACTGGCAATGAAGAGGTGCTATTCTCTTTTATTATGGTCCACGACAATCAGTGCGATAAAAACTAAAGTGAATTACAGGAACGACAATGCATGGATACACATATGGTCCTTGGTACCGTATACGTTGGTAAAGAATGCAGAAAAACTTAAATTTAGTGTCTTTAGTGTAAAATATCTGATACGTTACAACTAAAAATATTCAAAACTACAAGTTTAGTATTTGTGTAGATTGTGGCAGTAGAAGTCTAGTAGGCCTATAGGAAAGGGAAAGATAAAGGGTAATAATACAGACCAACAAAACAAAACCAATAAATCCCACTCGGAAGTAGGATCTTGAGAGGTGACATGTACGTGGACCTTACACCTCTACCCCCGGGGATAGACCGGTGGAGGTATTTCTGATGAGACCCTCAACAAGCAGTAATGAAAAAGGATAATGATGTGAATTAAGATATCAAGTGAAATCTTAATGGTCTAAAGCGGCATACCAATCTTTTTCCAGTTTTTCCCCTTATATTGTTGAACAGCCTTGCACAAAATCTCATCCTGTAGCAAGAACATATTTACACTGAATGAATAAATATGCATCTATAAAATAAGTGGTTACACACTAACAAATGAACAAACCCTGTAACTGAATTCAAGTGACACATGCCTCAAACTAGTGAAAAAAATACAATAAACATAGGGTTTTCATATTACATAAATGGACCAGAATGATCTCAAGGATGACTCATATCCAACATCACTTTTCTCTCATTCTTACATAGAAAATCTCAGCAGAAAGACCAAAGTATTACACAAACAAAAAAACGACTACAACTTTTTCATAAAAGAGCAACTTTTGGAAATGTATGCCATGGTCAACAATGATCCATGCTTTTCCTTTTCAATAAAAGGGCAGTAAAAATTAAAAATAGCTGTGAAATATTGCAAGCATATTTTCAATGAAATTATAGCATGTTTGCTGTGGAGGAAAAACTGCCTTCTATTTTTACATTATTAGTTTTTTTAACTGACAGCCACACACCCAATAACTTTTTGCTAAAAGTTCTAATCACATAGGCTATATTCTTGTTTTATTAACTTATATAAATTATAAACTAAACCTATCACAACCTTACCCTTGTACGTAGAAACTAATTAATATACTCCACTTATACGATACATGTCTAATTAATCAAGTTTAGCATTATACAAACCAAAGCTCATCATACATTGAATTCAATGTTTTCTTCACACAGCGATTAATGATATTGAAGATGGAAGTCATGGAACAGTACCTCTTCTGGTGACCATTGACCCTTTGTTGAACGCCTTGTTGGTCCTGTCGTTCTCCTATATCATTATCAAAATACGACTATTAATAGTATAACAGTGGTACAACATTCTACAGGTCAGTATCTAATTACATGCAAAATTGACATGAGATAAAAAAGGAGAGGCAAAATATGGGCAATGCATTAAAAAAGGCCTACACCCATCCCTTGAACAATTATGAGGGGTTGATGTATGTGGCCTACCATTGAATGTTCAAGAAATTCTTGAGGAGAAATATATACTACAAAATCACTACTTAGCTTAAAAATCTAATTATCTAACTGGTGAAACTGTGTGGCAAAATAAAGTTGTATGTCTGTGTATGGGTTTCAATTGACATGTAAATATTATTTAGCAGATAGAGCGTGTTTGAAACTCATGCCGATTGAACTGCCTATGAAGAAATTATAATAATAAAAATATAATATCATGAATTCCGATTACGAAACATAAATCAACACAACAGTCATCCGTAGACTTCACAAAATTACCCGTGCAGAGGCCGAACTCTTTGCAAACTACTGCTAACTCCATCTGTGGGTATGAAGCTAGCTCTGTCACTTTGCATGGTTGTTAAATAAAAAGGAAAATCTGCATGCCCCAATACCCACAGTTTGGCTATTCTCTCTAGAATGTCTTCCCCAATGCATTATACGCATGTCTACAATCCGTGGGCAGAGATCTGGTCGCATATAAACACCTCAAGATAAGAAATCAAAAGGTAAAGATGAAACCTAGCATATAAATGAGCATTGTAGATATGAATTCTAAGTTAAATCTTATTAGTGTCATTAGATAACCAACCTGAACTTGAAAAGAAAACAGAAAGAAAACAATCACCAACCGGATCAGTTTGTCTACTAAAGAATCGACTATCAGCGAGAAAAAATTTGCAACTATTGATTAGGAAATGAAGCTAATGATCAGCTGAACCACTGGGGAAAACTGAACTCTAGGCCAACCCTAAGACATAAAATTTACCTCAATCAGTTTTTTTCTTGAAAAACAATTACTCACCCAATGGAACACCGCCGCAATCATCAGAATCTGAAAGGATGTCGAAGAAGCCGGCGGTCGGAGGCAGCAAACGCTCAAAAACGGATCCAGATGTATGAATCCGATACCGGACAGATTTGAGAGATCTGCGAATGCTGAACAGGGGAACTAGAGAGAGAAATCGAGAGGAGTATAGAGCGAGAGTGGTCTGAGAAAAACAAAAAATGCAAAAAGGGGAACGGTTCGAGAATTCAAATGTAAACGAGCGGACAAGGGATTTCAAACCCTTTGGCTAAAGGTCGGGCGGACATCTTAGGATGAATCCTACGGCTAGTATTCTGGACCATGTTTAGATCTCAGCCTTCCACTTGTTTTTTGTTTTCTTTTTCCGTAACGTTTTCTATTTTAATTCAAAAAATGTCTAACGGCATAGTTTTTACTTTTGGTAAGTACGGTGTCTATGTGTATGCATAGTTCACATGTCACCGCCAGTTTTGGATGGCATAGATTCAATGCGTGTAGGCGGTGGAGTGACATTTATGGCTTAAGGAGGTAAGGATGTTTTTACTAATCTTTCCTAGATCAGATTAGACCAGACCAGACTTGAATAGTTAGAACTTAGAAAAATACAAAGAAATCGAACCAGATCTGACCTGACCAGTTCAGACTAGACCAACAAATTACAGTCTAAGTAAAAACATCCTAAATACACTCATCATCCCAATTCATTATTCATTATGTTACCAATTTTAGTATGCTAACTAATTAAAATTAAAATTAAATAAATGTTCTAAGAATATTAAATGAAACAATAAAAACGAAAGGAGAAAATAAATAAAATACTCTGAACTTAGGTATGTGTAATATATATGATAATACCCCTACCCCGAACTAGTCTATGTTAATCAAATGCCTCCTCCTTTAACTAATATGAGAAATGGGTACCCCAGCCTAATTAAAAGTTTTTATTTTGAATTTTAAATGATGTTACGCAATATCTAGCTGCAGTACACATCCACGTTGGCTTGTATACCTGATGCGCTCCTTCTATTCGTCTATCACATCCTAGAAAAAATCCCTAGTTTAAGGGCCATGCCATGAAAGAAGCAGTGAGCTCAAAGAAGATGAACGATTGTTAGTCAGGATGAAGACGCATGTCTATCAGCGGAAGCTCATTGCTAGGAAGAGAAGGATTAGGGAATTTAGGTGAAAATGTTAAGTATTGCTATCACAATATCCCTACTAATCTTGAAATGGTCGACGGTTTCAGAGATGCTCTCAGTAGAAGGTATGAGCAAATAATGCATTATTTTCCGGGAATTAAGATTTGAAAAAGTATTTTAATTGTTTGTTATGTTGGATTTTATATTGTATAGGACGTTAATGATTGTAGGTGCTTTGAGTGGTTTGACTAAGATCGAAGAATATGGTTCTCGGACGATAGAAGTAATTAATTGGTTGAAGAGGAAAAATGATCAACTTACTGAGGAATGCAGGCAATTACAATCTGAAAGTGAAAGGGGGTTGCCACATTTGGTAGAGAAATGGGAAGAAGAGGGTTACATGATGAGTTCTCGGGTTATATATTCCCGACAAGGCAAGAAGAGAAAGAAATACTTCATATGAAAGTGGAAAACTAAAAGAGAAGAACAAATATGTTGAGAAAAAATTGTTGATGGTAGAAGCGAAGTTGGTGAACATGAAAGGCACTCATACATCAAAAGCAGAGATTGAAAGAGTACTAGCTAAACTCATAATAGTTGGATTTGTTTTTATTTGTGTAATTGTATCGATTGCCTCGATTGTTGTGAGAAAAATGTAAGCTAAGGTTAGAATGCATAGTGGGTAGAATGTGTGTGGTTCCAAAATCTGTCATTCTTATGAAATGTACAACCAAACGAAGTATTAGTAATATGAAATGTATTTGCTGGTGATATATGTCTTTTTAGGGAGAAGCTTAGCTTTATGATTTTTTCATGAGTGTGTTTCACTCTGTGGTATGTCTAGCATGAGTGTATGATAAACATGTGTTTATTTGTTCACTCTGTGAGTCTGTGGTTTGTCTCGCATGAGTGTATGATAAACATGTGCCTATTTGTTATTTATTTAGCATGTGGGCTAAAGAAGAGTAGTAGTTGTAGTTGCAGAGCTTTATGTACTGGAAGCTCTGAAATGAAAAGAAGAGTTTGTACCCAGCATGCTAGCTCAGGGATCAGGTACCTAGTTGCAATCTGCCAGACATGAGTATAAACAAGAATGACATACTCTTGCTTCTATATTCACGTGCCTACAGATTCAAATAAACCAATCAATTATTTTCTGCAATTCTGTAAATCGGGTTGAACTTTTGGCCAAGAAAATCACAAATCTTGGCTACTCTTGTTTTATGCAATAAAGTGCATCAAGTTTACATGTAGTTATACGGTTTAAACCCATCTCAGCAACCAAATATCTTTAGTATAAAGCACCTGCAATTTTAGCCCAAGTTTTTAATTAAAAACAATGATATCAAACGCAAGCAATTTTAGCCTAAGTCTTTAAGGCAAATATTCAAATTTATGTTTTTGAATCATCTATAAGCTTCTCAGCAATACTAATGGTGCTCATTTGTGAAATTCAGTACCCACAAGAAAGTAATTGTAAAAAAGAGGCCTAATAACGACCACCAATCCCACCATCATGTGGATACAAAAGAATAGGTGGGGTGGGGGTGCAATGACAATATAGTCTCCAAATTGAATGTATATACGTGTGTGTGCTTAGTTATTCCTATGAAATGGTTTTTAGAGCCCAAATTATATAGACCATAATGAAGCTTCTGTTTTGCATGTTTCATGCAACTAAGGTCTCCAGAAGCAAGACATGTTTAATAAACAGTATATTAATTCTTATAGGTCAAATGCAGGGGTGGAGACAGGGGGGCTGGCGGTGGCCAAGGCCCTTGCAAAAAAATAGTATATATGTAAAAAAAATATGTTTTAGATTTGATTTGGCCCCTACAAAATAATTGGATATAATATAATTATGATTCAGCCAGCCCTGAAATCGTAAAGCCCAAAAAATAACAAATAAAGAATTAGAATACTTTAAGTCCATTTGGGAAACCCAATTAGAACCCATTTCAGGAGGAATCAACTTCAAACCCATTTGAGAAGGAAACTATCGTGTGTTTCAAAAGGCAAAGCCCCATTTGTTTTTGAGTGACAAGCCCCAAATGGGCAAATTCTAACATTAATTTTAATCAATTGAAATGTTTTATCTCCAAATGTTTGAGAGGCAAGCGTAAGATAGAAAGCAATGTGCTGGAACTCAAAGCAGAAGAAAGCGGAAGTCAAAAAATCTATCGTGTCGCCGTCGCCTACTGCTCCGCGCCTCGGCGCCTCCGTCTGTGTGTCCAGTGCCCCACCGCTGCTCCGCCAGTCCGCCTGCTGCTCGGATTCCTGGCTGATCTAATCTCTAATGAGGCCCTCGCTTCACCTTCTTTGCTCTGGCTAATTGGTCTTTGACTCTTTAATCTCTCATTCAGGTATGAGCCTATCACCTATGACCTCTATGATGTATCTCATACCCGTAATTGTCTACCCTGTTTTGGAAATTTGGAGCTTTGAGTAATTATGTCACGCCCCGGACCTCCCCGGACACGTCAACAACCCACCGTACAATACCAATAGTCAACCGCAGTCCAACACATTCATATTATACAAGACGTCTTGAATATCATTCACACATATAACATCCATAAACAAACATAATAAGTAATTCAATACGCAGTGGAAAACATAGAGCCCGTTTGGAGAACTCTGTTTTCGGCTTAACAGGCTTATCAGCCAGCTTTTTCACCAAACACGTAACTTTTACTTTCGCGCGCTGAATTGTGTAATAAGCCGAAAAAGTAAGGTTGGAGTTACTTTTCTGGCTGTATTGGCTGAAGTTACTGTAGAGGACCATTTTAGCTATTTTTACATATAATTTTTTCTTTAATTTATTAATAAAATATATTTTTAAAATATTTTTTTCTTAAATCAGCAGAATCAGCCAAAACAGCCGATTTTGGTGCTACCAAACGGGCTCATAGTTTGAAATCAAATGCCACACAAGGCTAACATGAGCACGCAGGCTCTAGAGTAAAATATCCATGATCATGTTTATTAATGTTCTAAAACAGAGTGGAGGAAGCACGAACCAAGTCTTCTCTCCGGGGAAATCACTCGAGTAACGAGCATAGGAAGCAAGCTCTAGCCTCAACCTGAAATGGTGGTGGGACGCCCCTGAAGGGGTCAGTACTCTATACGGCTATAAAGTACTGGTGTGGCAGGCATCTAATAGGTAGATATACAACAAGTATTTCAAACGCAAGACCCTCAAATAAGGTGATAGTACATTATGATTGTAACCCCAAGTTACCCCGTTTGAAAATATACTTACCTTATATAAAAGTCAAGTAGTCGACCCGTGGGCCCATGTTCATTTAGAAATCACCATTCTCATTCCCTGTGACTATACGCCACGACAACTCATAGAGTCCAACCCTAATACATGACATTGTATTCTAGAGTTCGGCTCTATCGCATCACCATACAAATGTCACAGAAATCATACAAGACCTGTCTCCGCCACCCAAGTCCAGTAAGGCACTCGGTCGGAGTCCATCATCCCGCCCCTGAACTCATACCCCGTTCCCGTAGGAAGGTAAGGCTCATTCGGGGTCCTATCTTATGTGTTACCGCAGTCGGGAGTCTCGTAAGATCTCCGGTTCAGATTCCACTCCTACACGTGATCACGCTGTAAGTCCATCTATCCAGCCCCACTCTCCAGAGTCGTGGAGGGCCATGGTCCTTAGTCCTTTTTAAAATCTACTCGGCTATCCTCACGGACTACCGAAAACACCCGTAGGCCAATCCTATACCTAGGATCAATTTATCATACACTTTATCTTGGGTATCCCTTAAGGCCTACCCCTAGTATCACTTAAAGCTCATACTTATCCACCTTAGTATCTCTTAAGACTACTTAAGGCTCAACATATCACAATCCAATCTTTGGATCAATTCTAACAACAATTTCCAATAATCACTAACTAGTATTTCAATACTATTAAGATTATTGTTATCATACAAATACTCTCATTTTGTAATTCTCTACATATTTATAGACATGTAGCAGCAACTTAAGTATTCAATCTCAATACATAAATATTCATTTATGTATCCACATAATTCATACATGAGTAAAATCCCTATTTCACAAAATAGTTCATTTATAACTCATTTAGTCTCATATTATTCATACATCCTCAAATCATTTCCAATTTCATTATTTGGAAACTATATCAATATTTCATCAATATTTAATCATCATAATCCATGAAAAATTATGCTTTAGGCATTTAGGTAATCTCATGCTTAACCTACAAGTTGTAAGCAATTAGATGTCAATCCTCACTTCAAATGAGCTTTAAAACTTTCCTTCTCGATCCAATGACCAAAGCCTCGGCCAAGGAAGTTTGAGAACTGGTTCCTTGCTTAGAAATGAGTTTTAAACAGCCTTCTCAAAGTTCTAGCTCAACCTCTAACCGTTGATACGAAAACAGCCCCTAGAATGGGTGTTTTCCGGCGAACTCGTTTCCTAGTTTTTTCATGGTTTTCTCTAGGTTAGTATCTAACCTTTACATCAATAAAATAATCTTATAAGGACATATTATACACTTGGAATAATGTATAATAGTTCCACAAACCGTCCATATCATATGGGAAATGAAAAAGAAGGTTTTGGGTTCAAACTTACTATAGAGAGGAAAAACTGTTTAGCACGTTTGGGTCTGTCTTCGTTGATCTGGAGACCTTCCTCTTATATTCTCTTCCCAATCTGAACGTTTCCATAAACTAAGTTTTTAAAGGTTTCCATTTACATATTACACGTTCGATTTGGTTGAGAGGAGCTCAAGAAATAGGAGTAACAATCACTAGAATAAAATACACAGTTTTAGAATCCAGATTCTTACCTCGATGTATATCCGTCCTTTATGGGCTGTAAACTCCTCCAATTCTCAAGAATAGCACCTTTTATGAAAGATCTATTCAATACCTTTCCAAAGACACCTCAAACACCCGATTTGAATAAGTGGTTCTCAAGATATGAGGTGAACAAAACCAACACTCGCACTGTGCGAGGTTAGTTGTACACAGCAGTCCCCTTTCTTCTCTCCTATCTGTTTGTGTGCACTCCTTTGCTCTCCAAGACCTGAAGCTCGTGGATAGAGCTCTTCTTAATCTTTCTAAAGGCACCTCATTCACTCAATTTGGTCGAGTATATCTCAAATGATGGAGGAAACATCACAGCTCACATATGAGTACAAATGAGGGTCCCAAGTTTGTTTGTTTTTCCATTATGTGCAGCCCCCTCCTTTATGTGGCCGTCCAACCAATGTTTCTAACCCCTTTCCTCTTATTTTGCAGGTGCTGAGATAGTGTGGTACGCCCCCCATTGATCCCAAATTAATTTGGGGGAAGGTATCTACCAATACTTCCAATGATGGAAAGATGAGTCCTATTGTTTTTATCTTTGCCATGAAATGTCTTTTTGTACTCATTCTAATTTATTTAGAACAAGTCAACCTCCTACATCATATTATTGATCTCCAATATGTGTAGGATCATCCTAATAATTTACATGGTGCATAGTTATAAAAGAAAACCCTACTCCCATTATTTAGCTCAATAATGTCAAAGATGGGACCATAGGAGTTTGAATTCCTCTCTATTCATCCTTTCACTTATATATGACATTTGTATTCATATTATTGGGCTACAAGCCATGTGGGTGACCCTTGAGTGGTTCTAGAGCTCCATTATTGAATACTTACTATTTTTAGCAGGTTGGGCCCAAAATAGCATTTGAGTTGCCCGACCTTCCTTATTTGGTCTAGGAGGGTTATGAATATTTCTTTACATTGTATTGGGGTCTTATATCTAATAAGATGGCCCAATAAAGTATTTGGAAACCCATCCTTATGATATGGGCCTAAACGATAGTACGATTAATCGTTCATTACATGAAGCCTTACTCGTTTTACACGTAGTTGATAATAGGGAATTCAACTGTATGAATTGTATTTTTTTTTTAAACCGAAATTCCCAGGTACATTCGGGTGCGTTGTCACAAATTATAAGTTGCTGCAATTTACAATTTATAACTTTAGTAATTGTTAATTAAATTGATTGAAAGATTTTTGTTGATTGGGGATCTTGTTGATTGCTTGGAGCCTTGAATGGTTAAATCATTAAATGTTAGAGTGAGGCTGTGAGTCTGGGATCTTGTTAATAATTAATAATAATAATTATTATTGCTATTATGTCATATAGGTGATTATTATTATGTCCCAATCAACGACAATACGTTCCTATTTTAAGCCAAAGGTCCCAAAGAATGTGTGTGTAAATACTATTGAATCATTTTCTACTCCGGATCTTGAGCAACCACCTCCTAAAGCTCAAAGAATTAATGTTCAAACTGAAAAGTTTGATATTGGTTCATTAATTCGTGATCCGAGTTTACGTCCTCAAATTTGGACCTATCCAATTAGTCAACAAGATGAAATTAGAAGGGCATATATAAACTTTGGATCGTATCAGTTTGTTGAGTCTGAATTTGAGTACCCACTTTCTAGTTGAAAGACTCATCCCCGACGTTTTCAACCTCATTGGTTCACTAACTTTCCATGGTTAGAATATTCACCTGCAAAAGACGCGGCCTTTTGTCTTCCGTGTTTTATATTTGCAAAGAAATCAAATGGAAAACCTGGATCTGATGCATTTACTTCCCTTGGGTTTAGAAGTTGGAAGAAAGTAAACAGTGACAAAGATTGTTCTTTTCTTATTCATGTAGGGAAAGTCCCTAATTCTACACATAATAATGTTGTCATAACTCATAAGTTCTGAAGCTTTAAAGAATCAATCATGTCATCTTGAGAAAGTGATTGAAAAGCAATCTTCAAAACAAATATTGGAGAATCAGTTGCATGTAAAAACATCCGTTGATGTTGTTGGGTGGCTCACATTTCAAGCCTATGCGTTTAGAGGACACGATGAGAGTTCAGACTCATTAAATCAAGGCAATTTTCTTGAGTTGGTTAAACTTCTTGCTTCATATAATGATGATGTCAATAATGTTGTCTTGCTAAATAATGCACCACAAAATGCTAAGTACACATCACCACAAATCCAGAAAGAAATTTTGAATGTGTTTGCAATGAATTTGCAAAGTGTCATAAGGGATGAGGTTGGAATAGCAAAATTTTGCATCATTATTGATGAGTCTTCTGATGAATCTAAAAGGGAGCAATTGGCGTTAGTGGTCAGATTTGTTGATAAGTTTGGATATGTGCGAGAACACTTTTAGATCTTGTGCATGTGAGGGATACAACTGCACTAGTTCTTAAAAAAGATATTTGTGATGCTCTTTTTCACCATAATCTTAGTGTTCAGAATATACGTGGTCAGGGATATGATGGAGCTACTAATATGCGAGGGCAGTGGAATGGCTTGCAAGATTTATTTTTAAAATATTGTCCTTCTGCATATTATGTTCACTGTTTAGCTCATCAATTACCGTTAGCTCTTGTTGCTGCATCTAGAGAAGTGCCTGAAGTACACATATTTTTTCAGAATGTCATATTTGTCATTATTATTGTTGGTGCTTCATGTAAATGGAATGATGAATTGAGAGCTAATCAAATGGAAGAAATTGCTCGGTTAGTTGAGCTCAATGAACTTGATACAGGAAGGGGTCTAAATCAAATTACAACTTTGAAGAGACCAACAAATACATGATGGAGCTCTCGCAGTAATTCAATTTCTAGTCTTATCAGATTGTTTGGTCCAACTTGTTCTGTTCTCCAAACAGTAATTGATGGAGGATCTTCATACTCTCAACGTGGTGATGCTACTTTTGCTTTAAAAATGATGATGTCTTAATTTTGCTTTTATATTGCATTTGATGGAAAGAAATCATGGGGAGTTGAATAAAACTAATTTAGTCCTTGTTCCTAAGAAAGAGCATCCAAAGAACATGGGGTCGGGGATTGGAGGCTGATAGCTTTATGTAATGTCAGTTACAAGATATTTTCCAAAGTTTTAGTTAATCGGTTAAAAGGAGTTCTTCATCACTTTATTTCAGAAAATCACAGTGCTTTCATTCCAGGAAGGTCCATTGTTGATAATATCATGGTGGCATTTGAAAGTCAGCATTATTTGAAGCGCAAAAGGTTCGGCAAAGAGGGTTACGTGGCGCTTAAACTGAATATGAGCAAAGTATAGGAGCGGATAGAATGGGTTTTCTTGAGACGAGTTTTGACTCACGTGGGCTTTGACAATCGCTGGGTGAACATTATTATGGTGTGTGTGACAACAGTGAATTACTTTATTCCATTTGATAATGAGATATTGGGACCAGTTAGACTGGCGAGGGGTTTGAGACAAGGAGATCCCTTGTCACCCTACTTACTTATAATGGTGGCAGAAGGGTTGAGCCCAATGATGCGTAGGGCAGAGGAGAGAGGTGACTTACATGGGGTGTCGCTAGCTAGGGGAGCACCATCGGTGTCACATTTACTCTCCGCGGATGATAGTTTTTTGTTCTTTAAAGCTTCAAGGCGGGAAGGAGAAGCGGTGAAGGAACTGCTGGTGGAATATGAGAGGCAATCAGGTCAGACTATCAATTATGCAAAATCTATTCTTTCATTTAGTCCAAATGTAAATGAGAGCATTAGAGAGAGCCTATGTTCCTATCTTAATATTGGCAGAGAGGGATCGAAAGCAAATTATCTCGGTTTGCCATCTATGGTGGGTAAAAGAAAGAAAGAAATTTTAAATTATATTAAAGAACGGGTCATTAGTCGGATAAAAAACTGGAATAACAGATTCTTATCCAGAGCAGGAAGAGCGGTACTTTTGCGAAATGTCATTCAGGCTATGCCCACGTATGCTATGAATGTTTTTTGTTGCCAAATGAGTTATGTGAAGAAATTGAGAGACTTATGAATGGGTTTTGGTGGAAAGGAGCTGATTTTTCAAAAAAGGGGATTAGATGGAAATCATGGAAAGGGTTATGTCTACCGAAGGAATTTGGGGGGCTTGGTTTCCGGAGGTTACAAGATTTTAATATAGCAATGCTAGCCAAGCAAGCATGGCGCTTATTGACAGATTCCAGCTGTCTGGTAGGTCGAATTTTTAAGGCACGCTATTATCCACATTCAAGTTTTAAGGATGCAAAAGTTGGAAGTAATCCTTCATATGTCTGGAGAAGTACTCTTGAGGCCCAACAAGTGGTTCTAGAGGGAGCAAGAAGAAGAGTCGGGTGTGGTACAGAGGTCCAAGTAGGGGTGTGCACCGGTCCAAAACCGGACCGGACCGGACCGGAACCGGTTAGGACCGGAACCGGAATCATCATTTTCTATGGACCGAAGACCGGACCTGAATCTAACCGGTCCGGACCGGTCTGGACCTGAATTTTCCGGTCCGGTCCGGGTTTGACCCTAATTGACCCGGTTTTAAAAAAAGACATACGGAGTATTATCTTAGAGTGTTCTTTGATGACCCCAAATTTTTTAGGAATAAGACTTGGATGTTGTTGTTGTTTCAAACTATAATTTTATATGCGGATATGCTAAATAGACTAAATAATTGTTTAGCTCATTTATTAATTTTGGAATATAGTCATCAAAACTATTCAATCGTAACAATTAGTATCCCACAATAATTAAAACTACAATCTTTTGTGTATTAAATTGGCAAAATTTATTGTGGGGTAATAAAAACTAAATTACGTCCAAAAATATACTACATATAAAATACATACACACCTGCAAATAAAGAAACAAATAAAAAGCGATTTGGAAAAATCAAACAAATATAAAGTACGATCAATAAAAAACTTAGGACATGCTACATAAAAAAAATTATAAACAACTTAGGAAATAATTAGACACCAAATACACACTCCGTATATATTCGTTTATATAACAAAAGGCAAAAATAAGCCATAAACATAGTAGTAAGCCAAATATAAATTGACTAATGATTCAAAACGAAGTATATATTTTATGGAACAATAGGTTACCGGTCTATTCCGTTCCGGACCTGTTTTTTCCGGGTTTGACCCGGACCGGACCGGAAACCCGGAATCTTGAAAAACTAAGGACCGAAACCCGGACCGGTAAATACCGGTCCGGTCCGGACCGGGTCATTCCGGTCCGGTTCAGGTCTAAAATACGGTCCGACCCGGTTAATGCACAGCCCTAGGTCCAAGTGTGGGCTGATGCGTGGTTGCCAAGCCCGGGTCTGGGGAAAGTGTCATCACCTAAACCGGAAGGTATTAGGGATATGAACGTGGTTGCCCTTTGGTCAGAAAATGGGTTAGAATGGAATAAAGAGAGAGAGTAGAAAGAATTTTCGATCCGGAGGAAAGTAGACGTATACTGAGGATCCCAATTAGTATTAATAGGAATAAAGATACTTATTTCTGGGAAGGGGAAAACAGTGGTAAGTTCACTGTTAGAAGTTGTTATAGGAGGATTATTGGAGAATTAACCGGACATAATTGGTTGGGGTGGATGAAGGTTTGGAGGTGGCACCTTCCACCGAAAGTGAAAGTTTTTTTCTGGCAAGCAATGGCAGCGTGTCTTCCAACTAGTAGTAGGTTGCATCGTAAGGGGGGTGGGTGATGTTCAGGTGTGTGTTGTTTGTGGTAAAGAGGAAGAAACGAAAGATCATATATTTCGCTGGTGTGAGGAAACTACTTCAGTTTGACAGACTCTTGGGCAGCGTTTTTGTCGACCAAGAAGCTCCTTTGAGGAGTGGGTGAAGAACTGTATTGAAAACTTGGATGAAGAGGGCTGCTGCAGGTGGGTGATGACTCTATGGAGTCTTTGGAAGATGAGAAACGAAGCTGTTTGAAGAAATGAAAAAAAGGTCGTGAATAGTGTTTTGGAATGCGCAGGGGCAGTTTACAAGGGCTGGTGTGAACCTCAAAGCAAAACCCATGGAGCTTGCCTTGCTACCAGGGATAAGGAAAAGGTTCAATGGCGGTGTCTGAGTCCAAGTTGGATTAAAATAAATGTCGACGCAACAATTGATGACAGAAAAAGGACTAGATCGTGTGGTTTATTTGCAAGGAATGAAAAATGGGATTTTCTGCGTGGGAAAAGTCATTCTCGTCAAGCAGTCTGGTCACCAAAAGAAGCAGAAGCGTGGGGGATTAGAGCAGCCATAGTTTGGGCAGTCCAAATAGGTCGGGAGAAGGTGGAAATAGAGTCCGATACTCTGGCTGTTATCAAAGACATCGAGGCTGTGGGGGAAACGTCATACCTTGAGTTAATTCTTGATGATGTTAGATTGCTTTTATCACAACACAAAAAATTGTGTGTTAAATTTTTTAAACGCTCTACGAATCGAGCTGCTCATTTGTTAGCTAAAACCACTATTCAGGACCAGAGGAGAGTTTAGAATTTTCTTCGATGCCTCAATGTATTGTAAGCCAATTGGCAAATGATTTGATATGATTTATAAGAGCTTATTTCCTTTCAAAAAAATGTTTACAAGAAAAGTCAAAGGATATTTTGAATGCCATGCATTTAGTCGCTACGACTAAAACGTTGATTCAAAAATTGAGAGATGAAGGTTGGGATTCACTTTTAAACAAAGTGATATCTTTCTGTGAGAGTAAGGATATCCCATTTCTTGATATGAATGCAAATTTTTCTGATATTATTCGATCTCATCGCAAGAAGGATATTGTAAAAGTGGAGCACCATTATCGAGTGAATGTCTTTCTAGTTGCTATTGATAGGCAATTAGAAGAGTTGAACAACAGGTTCAGTGAGCAAACAACATAGCTTTTTGTGCTAAGCAGTGCTCTGGATCCTAGAGATGGGTTCAAGTCATTCAACATCAGTAATATATGCACACTTGTTGAGAAGTTCTATCCTTATGATTTTTCTGATCAAGAAAAGATCAATTTGAGTTTTTAGTTGCAGCATTATCAACTTGATGTGGGTAATCATCTCCCTTTCAAGAGTGTTTATTCTATTACAAGTTTATGTCGAGAGATGGTCGAGACAGGGAAGTCTGAAATTTATCTTTTGATTGATAGATTGGTTAGACTGGTTTTAACTCTTCCAGTCTCGACAGCCACTACAGAGCGAGCATTTTTAGCGATGAAGATTTTCAAAACAAGACTTCAGAACAGGATGAAAGATGTTTTTCTTAGAGATTCCATGGTTGCTTACATTGAAAAAGAAATTGCTGAATAGATTCCCGTGGATAAAATCATTGATAATTTTTATTTGATGAATGAGAGATGTGCAAGACTCCAATAAAAAATGTAACTTAGTTGTTTTGATTTTCATTTAGAATGTTGGTCACCTTTGCTACTCTTTTGGGTGTGTTTGTTGTATAAAACTCTTTCGTACAATCACATATCAGTAAATTGTGTTTTTTTGTGTTTAATTATTCTAAGTAGTTTCCAATAGAACGGCCCCTACAAAGTTGACTTTCTGGCTCCGCCACTGGTCAAATGTGATAAATAAATACGCTTTCAATATTAAAATGATGCTCAGGTCCCTGTATTATATTGATGCTCAACTTTCAGAAACCTGTGACAGCTGGTCCAAGGATGGGAATTCATAAAATTTATGCACGAGGGTGCTGCTATGTATTAAAATGAATGAGCTGCTATACATTAGCTTTAGTATGATCCTATAAATTAATGCAACGATAAACACCAGTGACTAGCTAGTATAAAGAGGAGTGAGTGTATAAATATGTTGTTGGGGTAACTAGGAAGATAAGTGACATCTCCCGCAAATTTGAATGACATAATTGTGAAAGTTTATATATAGCAAAACAGAAAACAAAGCATGACCTTTAGCATGACCCAAATATTAGCTTTACACAGGTGCACATAACAATATTATAAACAAAAAAAGCCTGCACATAGGCCTTTACCATCACACCAAAAATTGACCTTTACAAGTTCCATTAAGCTTACAAAGAGGAGCTTAACTTTAGACAAAAAGGACCATAAGTACATGTTGTCTTCATACAACAAAAATCCTGACTTTTGACATCAAAATCACAACTGGAACCACACAGTTCATATGGTTCAGACCCTATAACATAATGTCGGAGATGGTTGAGAAGTTACTGGAACAGTAGATGTTTGGGACATCACATTATGGCATTACCACACCCTTGTCTTGGCTAAAATAATTAGTATTAGCATATGACTAGTTAATATGATACACTTGTTGTAGTACTTTTAAAAATATGTACAATTTACCTTTGGGTAGACTCTTGCATCATCACCATAATTTACCTTGACTTGAAACTCAAACTCACTAGCAGGGAAACAAACACATTCCATAGCTTGTTCTTTTAGTCTCTAAGCATTTCCTTACTCTAGGACAAATTTCATCATGCCTAGAGACCATAGAAGATCTATTCATACACACCCTTTGCATAACACTCAATCTTATATCATTAAGCATTTAAATAAGATGTTTCGAACTTGGGGAAATAAAATCTTCAACAACTTTGGTACTAATAGCTTTCATTTCTTCAAGTGCACTATCAAAATAAGCTTTAGCATATGCTCTGGCAGCCTTCCGATACAAACACCTAAGTTGTTCCCCTTGTGTTTCTTCAGCCAATTTGCATAAATATGTCTAGCACCGTTCTTATGTTTTGCTGCAGGAAAATGCTCTATAACAACTTTACACAATCCCTTGTGCTTATCTGAACAAATGGTAGAGTTCTCATTACCAAAACCAGGCAAATCAGTTTCCAGAACACCTAAAAACCAACTCTAAGAATCATTATTTTCAGCCTCCACCACTGCCCAAACAACATGGTACATTTGATTGTTCCCATCTCTTCCAACAACACATAGCAACGTTCCACCTAAATATGTCTTTAAGAAGCACCCATCTACACATAGCACAAATCTGCATCCACTTAGAAACCGATCTCTCAATCCAGGAAAATTCACATAAAGCCTCTTAAAGATATATGGTTCCCTAGGCAGATTGGGCTTACCAATAACTAATATAGAAGTCACTTGATCAGGATCAACTCTCTTCAACTCTCTCATGTATGGACCAAGTTTACTATAATGCCCTTTTAAGGTCCAATGTAACATATCATGAGCATGTTTCTTTACAGTATAGAATGCAAACCGTTGAAGACGCACACCAAATCTCTCCATTACAGATTCTTGTAATGCTTTCCTTGGTCAATTTGGATTTTTTGTACTCCCCCAAATACTATTCAGCTAATCACTTAGGCTTGGCTTGTACATTTTCATAAGGCTAAAGGGTTAAATAGACCCCTGTACCCTTTTGGATTGCTCAACTTGCCCCACGAACTCAAAAAAGCTCCAATTGGCACCCCGAACTCGATAAAAAGATTCACATTTAAATTTTTGCAGGTCACAATCCGGTCACCGCCACATCACTTGGTGAGGTTCCAACTGTGCATGTCACGTAGCAATTTAAGTGGTCAAATAAGCCTTCGAACCTCCTCAACTCTTAAAAAACGTCAAAATTATGAAAAATAGAAATAAAAAATTAAAATACAAAATAAAAAATAAGTCGAAAATATAAAATATATATATGAAATATTATATATTTTTTTGGTAAATTCAAAATAAAGAAATAAAATATAAACTAAAAGAATTTAATTCTTATATACTTCATATAATACGTAAAAAAAAAGACTTCAATTTATTTATAATATATATTATAAATATGAAGTTACAAGTTTTATATTATAATTCTTATATATGAGTAATTTTTATATTACTATAGATACAAAAAATGTAATTAGTAACTTTGAAAAAAAATAGTTACATAAAAATGGTATATTTATTTTTAGTATATTTTTAAATAATTAAAAAAAATATGAAATGAAAATCTCCAAATGTATAATTTAAACATTATGCTTCGTATAAATTATCAAACCAAAAACCTAAAATGTGTGTTATACTACAAACCATTAGATATAATACATAAAATAAAATTGAATATAGTTTGTAAAAATACATTGTT
This sequence comes from Cuscuta epithymum, assembly GCA_945859915.1. NCBI lineage: Eukaryota > Viridiplantae > Streptophyta > Magnoliopsida > Solanales > Convolvulaceae > Cuscuta > Cuscuta epithymum. The sequence goes on along the minus strand of CAMAPF010000011.1, from coordinate 5,538,128 downwards.
TATTTCTATATGAAATATATGTAGTAGTTATAAAATGTGGAAATAAATTTAAAGATTTGTTTAGTTTATATTTTATGTTTTATTTGAATTTACCGTAAATGATAAATATTACATATTAATACATTTTGTATTTTCAACATGTATTTTATTTATAATTTTATTTATTATTAATTATTATTTTTATTTTATTTTTTTTTCAAAATTTTAACATTTTTTAGGATTGAGGGGGTAAACTGGGCGATTCAGTCGGGTTCAGGGGCTTATTTGACCCCTTAAGTTGCCAAATCACATGCACAGTTGGCACCCTACCGGGTGACATGGCGGTGGCCGGATTGAAACCTGCAAAAAGTGATTTGGATCTTTTTATCGCATACATGGTGTGAATTGGAGCTTTTTTGGGTTCAGGGGGCAAATTGAGCAATCTGAAAGCTTACAGGGACCTATTGGGTTCAGGGTGTCAATCTTGTCTGTTACATGTATGATTAGGATTGATAGGCTTCACCACGATGATTCTTTCAGGCCATTCCAAGAAGCATATATCCTCCAAACACATCCTTCTTTACACTTTGCTGTAACCTTTGCCTTTTCACTCTTACATAACCTAATGTTATACCCTGCAACCATAGCATATCTCACCACTTCTTGAATATTTCATGAGAAGCAAACTTCATACCTACTGTATAGTGTAGCAATTGGAGTGTAGCACCATCATGACATCATCTACTCTATATACCTTTTTCGCATATGGTTTTCTGAATTGTCAGTATCATAGAAGGGCTCATTGGGCTCACTTTGGAGGTCACCAAACACTTCAGAGTTGTACAAAATAAGTTTTTTTTTACTATCAAACCACTCCTCATCACTTGATGAACCCCACTCCCAATATCCCCTCTTTCATTACTCTCACTGTCTTCACTCACTTCGCCATCTTCACGGAAATTACGTACTTCCATAATACACCCTTATATAAACCCTAGCTTTTGAATCAAACTTTGTGAGGTAAGTAGAAGTGATTACCTTACGTTCAATTGCATCTCTCATGGACCACTTTTTCTCGAGCCTTCAGAGTCTGGTAGTCGTCGTTCTTGCCATCTCCTCTCTAGAAACAAAAAATGCAGAGGTAAGAAGCTTTGACTTTTCCCGTTAAAGCTCTCCCAAATAGTAAGAGTTTATTTTTAAAATTGTCTATGTAGCACAAAACCCTTCGTCAGGGTGGAATTTGTTTTCGGTTAGATGCTTACATCAGAAGCTAGGATACTCATTTCTCATATTAATTAAAGGAAGGGGGTATTTGATTAACACAGACAAGTTCATTGTATTTTATTTATTTTCTCCGAAATGAAAATATTTAATGAAGTGGGTTTTTATTGTATCATGTACAAGCACAGTACAACTAACAAGACTTAAAACAAACATATATTCTCCTTCCAACGCACGATTATCCAATTGTGGCCGGTTTACGCAATATCGAAGACTAATTAGTATTTCTGTTTAGTATTGTAGGGACATCAATATTCAGATTCATTTTCCAAGTTGAATGTCAGGGCCACCTCTAACACGAGGGCAACATGAGAGACTCTCCTAACTAGCCTTTGCAAGAATTAGATGGAGATGTATCCCATAGAATTAGAGCTGGGTGGATGAAATAGAAGAGTGCAACTGGATTCCAATGCGATCGAGGTATGCCGACTAGACCGAAAGGAAAATTTTATCGAACATCAATTAGGCCTGCATTAATGTATGGCATAGAGTGTTGGACTGTGAAACAAAGTAATATTCAAAATATGAGTGTGACAGAGATACGCATGTTGCGTTAGATGTGTGTACATACCAGAAAAGACCGCATGAGGAATGAGATAATCAGAAAAAGGTGGGAGTAGCACCTATAGAAGATAAGATGCAGGAGTTTCGTTTGCAGTGGTTTGGGCATGTGCGTAGAAGACCTGTTATTCAGAGCTTCTTTGCTATGTTTCTTTGTTTGGAAATTCTTTCCAATTCAACTTCATTTCTCTCAACTGAGGCCCCTGTTTGTAGGCGTGGAAGAAATGGTATATGTTTTAGGTTTCAAGATTCCGTCCATATCTCCAGGGCCCTGATTTAAATGGGTTTTGGGATCCACTTACTTACATTTTAATAGCTACAAAAACCCACAATTGTATAATATATCTAAATGACTTTCTAAACAAGGTTCATTTGATATTTTCCATGCATTTGAACAGAATTCTTAACTAGAATTGTTGCCCTCTTCATAATTTTGATCAAGTCTTTTATATTTTAGGCCACTATTTAATATTTTTAATATTGAGTTTGAAAATGAAGTTTAATGGAGCTGGTCCATTGCTTTAAAATTAAATTAATTTGATATCTTTAAATGATTCAAATTGATTTAATCATTAAATTTCATCTTAAGGGACCCACATTACTATCTTCCTCTTGATAAGGCCCAATGATCATCATGAGTAGTCCAATTTGACATTGGCTCGACAACACTCAAAAGGAGTCCAATAAGGTTGAGAATAGTCTAATAGCATTTGACATTGGCTCGACAACATTCAAAAGGAGTCCAATAACAATCACATTCGGCCCAACAATTTTAAATGTCTATAATGAGGACATAAGCTACTAAATAAACAATGATGGTGGCACTATGACATACAACCTATATGTGTGGAGGTTTCAATTTGAGATTTTCAAATTTGCTATTGAGATAGCTTATCAAATTGAAGAAAATATGGGGGAAAGGTAAACATGTATATCACATATCAATTAACCTCCAAACTTTTACCAACTATTTATATAGAGCCACAAATACTTTATTTGGAGTAATTGAGCAACAATACTTTTTTAGTAAATCACATTGAGCTCACTTTTGTAACCGATCTATCACATTTAACACTTTTTGTGAACAAAAAACTAAAAATCTATTTTTAGGAGTTTGACAATGGCAACCAATTACTTTTGCTCAACAACAATGAATAATTAACCTGTTTATGACAAATGATCTGAACTTGATGATAAACATAACAGAAATAGAAAGTACTCACTAGAGAATATGTGTGCATCATTCAACAATTTGGGTTTTATGTGGGTTCAATTGATATATTTGGGAAGTACACGCACACGCTCAATAAAACAAAGTAGAAGGTTAGGGCTCAATAGAATATATTGTAAGAGTTTAGTTGTCTAATAATGTGTTTCCCCCGTTTAACAATGACATTGAACGTAATATACTTTATACAACTTTATCACTAAATACTTTGATGCTTATGAATCAACGGATATATCAAAGGTCTCTAACCCGATAAAATTTATTTGATATTTTGAATGTTTGATTAAGATTGCAGGGCTCTACTTATGCATGCAGATGGAAGAAAAGCACCAGTACAACTGGAAGCATGCACCACGTATGCAGAACTATCATCATGACTCTAATTGAGATTTTCATCTCCTCTTCCTCCCCTATTACCGAAAGGGTCGAAACTCTAAACGGAGATATAACTTATTATTAAACCTTAAGTAGCTTGATAAACTAAGCCATGGGGTTTTAGAAGAATTAAACAACAAAAGCTTTTTAGCGGATTAGCCTATAAGAAACTTTCCCCTATTAGAAGGGATGTTAATAACATTTTTTATCCGATCATTCCATGAGTAGGCATTTCTTTGTTTGAAAGTCATGTTTGGATTTTGTTTTCTTCATTTTGAGTACTCTCATACACGATTTGATTAAAAGTTATTGATCTAAATAGGACTAAAATAGATGATTAATGCAAGAGTAGGACTACAAGTTTTTTTATTCCCAAAATAGGACTGTTTTCTATTTTATTCCCACTCTACCCTTTTTTTCTCACGCACAACTCATACCCACACACCTAAAAATTTTCCCTTAACTTCTCTCTCCTCTCTCCTTTCTTCTCTCCCCCTCTCTTTTCTCTTCACGCACTAAATTAGATCTGGGAACAAGCTCTTTCAAGCAATAGATCTGGCTCCAACCTAACTTCATCTTCCAGCTCTCACATATCTTTGGATTTTCAATACAATTAAATTCCTCCATCTCCGACCGATTTTAAAAGTATCAACGGTGGTTTTTTTCTGGAGCTCCGGCGGGCGACGGCGGCGAGCAGCGGCAAACTCATAGGTAAGATTCGAATTCCTCCTCCTCTTCTTCTCCTTCCTCCTCCTCCTCCTCTTCTTCTTCTTCTCCTCTTTCTTCTTCTTATTTTTCTCAACCTTCTTCTTCTTCTTCTTCTTCTTCTTCTTCTTCTTCTTCTTCTTCTTCTTCTTCTTCTTCTTCTTCTTCGTCTTCTTCTTCTCCTTCTCCTTCTCCTTCTCCTTCTCCTTCTCCTTCTCCTTCTCCTTCTCCTTCTCCTTCTCCTTCTCCTTCTCCTTCTCCTTCTCCTTCTCCTTCTCCTTCTCCTTCTCCTTCTCCTTCTCCTTCTCCTTCTCCTTCTCCTTCTCCTTCTCCTTCTCCTTCTCCTTCTCCTTCTCCTTCTCCTTCTCCTTCTCCTTCTCCTTCTCCTTCTCCTTCTCCTTCTCCTTCTTCTTCTTCTTCTTCTCCTCTGATTTTTTATTTTTCGAATTTATTTTTGAAAATGAAAATTTATGTTTGATATTTATGTTTTCTTTTATTTTTGAAAACGAAAATAACATCATTATTATTATTTTCCCAAAAATACCATCTATTGGAACTTAATTTCAGAATAATATTAGTACCTTTAAAATATTATTCCTTTGAATATGAAAAAATCACTTTAAGAATGAATGTCATTTTTATGACATTAATGACATTTTTATGGCATTAATGTCATTTTTTTTCAATCTGAATATGCCATTTATTTTTGTCAAGATGGCAATAAAGACAATATGATAACACTTCAACTGCAAGATGGCACTTACCTTTTTAATATTAGTCCTCTAAATGTGAAAATGTCACTTCGAAAATGAATGCTTTTTTTATGGACCTAAAGATACAAAGATGTCAATAATACTCTTATATAAAAGACATTAATGCCATTTTTCAAACTGAAAATGTCATCTTATTTCTTTCAGGATGTCAATAATATCATTAAGATGACAATACAATTGCAAGATGTCATTTGTATGACAATATTAACAAATCACAAATCAGATCTCAGATCTGGTGGCGGATGATGGTGAAGCGGCTGGCGGCGACGTCAGTGGAGGCGGTCATCAGTGACACCGGTGGAGGGGGCGGCGACGCCGGTGGAGGCGTCCAGCGGTGACTCCAGCAGAGGCAGAGATGACGTCAGTGGAGCCGGAGGAGGCGGCGGCGGCTCCAACGGAGGCGGCATGAGTGGCGATGGAGATGGTTGTGTTCCTATAGCAGAGGATGTATTGTAGAGTCTAAGCCTTCTGTCATTTTTATTTCTATTATTTTAATTGCATTGTTAATAAATAGTGATTTATTTCATTAAGGGTAGTTTTGTCTATCTAACTCTTTTTAGTCCTACGGAAGATAACCTAACATTAGAGTCCTATTGTTGAACTTTTAACATTATTTGGTCCTATTTGGAGAATTATCTCTTTGATTAATAATAAGTTGAACTTCATCTTTGCAAAATAATAAAAAATAATTAAGATGATTGGACCTAATTATTGATTATGTATGATTGCATCATTTCCGAAAATGAAATATTTTATCAAATTTTCAAATATTTTACTTAGATCTCGTTTGGTAACACTTAAATTGATTGATTCAGCTGACTGTGCTGAAAATTATTAAATCCTAGTTCAAATTGTTGGATTGACTGATTTTGTTGATTTATGAAAAAATATACCCCCTCTGTCGCATAAAACATGACCAAAATTGACCTGCACGTAGAATAATAAAGTAAAAATTGCGTGGTTCAAATTTTTGGAGAGGAAAGAGAAATAACTTTAGCCATATATATGTTACTTTAAATGGAAATGATAAAGTTTTTTTGGGACGATAAAAAAAAGAAAAGTTGACCAAGTTTTATGGAGCGGATGTAGTATTTAAAATATAATTTATTAATAAAATAAAGAAAAATTATATGAACATAGCTAAAATAGTCCCCAATAGCATCATCAACTAATTCAGTCAGAAAAGTAATTCTAACCTTATTTATTTTGATTATTACACAATTCAGCGTGAGAAATGAAAAACTACGTGCATGATAAAAAGTTAACTAATAGGGCTGATGAACTGAAAAACATAGTCGTGTGTGCTAACTACGTAAAACTCGTGAGAAATGAAAAACTACAATTCAGCGTGAGAAATGAAAAACTACGTAAAGTTAACATTTCGTTTGATAACAAAGAAAATGAAGAGAAATCGTGTGTGCTTATTAAAGATGTTTTTACTTGAATTGTTTGCAGTCCCAAACCAAACAAGACTAGACCAGTTTAGTCCAGATCAGACCAAATCAGACTAAATCATACCAGACCGAAAATTTCAATCTAAATAAAAACATTTTTTTTTGTGGAACCAAATAAAAACATTCTAACTTCTACAAATGCATTTATTGTTTATGTAGATATCCATGAATGTATTTATTTTTGGGTGGATTACTAGTAATTTCGGAATTGCTATTCCGGCCCGACCCAGACTCACGTTCACCCCTGCTGTGTTAAGTAAAAAAGTGGCTAGCGCTATAAAGCCTTTGCTATCAGCCCTGCTGCGTTTAGGGTTTTTGGCTGCTGAATCACTGCTTCCTCTTTCGTATCTTCTGCCTCCACATTTTCATCTGCAAGGATGGCTGAGCAGGTTCTCTTCCCTTTCACCCAAGCTCAGATATAAATAATAAGTTTTCCAGTCTCAGTTCCTGTTTTATATCATCTAATGGATTTGGTTTGTTTGGCAGACTGAGAAGGCTTTCTTGAAGCAGCCAGGGGTTTTTCTCAGGTACGGTAAATTCGTATATTCAAAAGCATTTTTTGGATTACAGTGATACGAATTTTAAGCGTTATGTACTTGAATTGGTGCATTTGTTTGACTGCCAATGAAAGGTTCCTGTTTAACACTCAGTTTTTATTAACATCTGCAGCTCAAAGAAAACAGGTAAGGGCAAGAGGCCCGGAAAGGGAGGCAACCGTTACTGGAAGAGCATCGGCTTGGGCTTTAAAACTCCTCGCGAGGCTATTGAAGGTTCCTATCTGTTCTTGCAATCTTTATTCCTAATGTAATGTCTGTGAAAAGGTGCAATGAATTTCATGCATTTAATATAACTAGGCTTTAACTAAGATGCCTCTCTGTTTCTGCCTGGATTGTGTATGAGCGAAGAAACTGTTTCTGTGACTGCCTGCATTTGATAATATGTTTTAATGATAACATGTTTTAAAAAAATGAGTCTTTAGTGGTCTTTTTGCAATGCGAAGAAACACGTGGAATGAAAGAATTCACAATTGAGAAAATAATGAAGTACAACGGATGCCTCAATTAGTTAGATCCATTCCTCTGAGTGTATTTGAAGTTGCAGGTCGGATGGAATTCTTCATATATTTCAGTTTGTCTTTATTGTCATAAATACTACTTTATATAACGCGCGATGCAAATAATGCCCAAGGTATTTTATGCATCATAGTGCCCGTTTTGTTATACCAAAAATCGGCTGATTATGCTGAAATTTATGAAACTCTGGCTAAAACGGCTGAATTGATCGATTTTGTTGATCTATGAAAAGATCAGTTAATTGGTAATTTTTGTGTTGAAATTATACTGGAATTATGATATCTAAGCCCGAGACTAATTTTTTGAGGAAAATATTAAGGTTTTTCCTAACAAAGTTTAAAACTCATTTACCTATTAAGAAAGAGTATTGAAGAATATAACTATCATTTGTTAGTCACAAATTTTAAACAAAGGTGTGTTTTTTTATTTCAATTGCTTTAGATTAACTGATTCATCTGATAAAGCTTAATTACATACTACGTACTACATATTCTGTTTTTGTATTTGAGTGCGATATATCCACTTTATCCACAAAAGCACAAAGACCATCCTCAATCTGTTAAGTAGGAGCAGACTCAGAGTAATTGACCGTAAACCAATGATCCCTTTCGTGTAAATTACCAAGAGAGTTTGAGGTAAGCAATTACCAAAAGAATTTATACTCCTTTCCAGTAATTATGAAAAGAATTATACTGGTGTATTCTCAGTGAGTACAATAACATGGCGCATTAAGCCATTAATAATACAAAGAGATGAACAAAGTTCATTACACATAGAAAACGAAAAGACCACGTACCATTAGCGGTTGGGTGAGGGTTCTGGCGTGGTTCAGAGAGATGAGAGTCGAAGAAAACTGAGGGTGTGTTGAAGACGCCGATAAAAGGCGGGGACAAATAGATTGGAGCCGCTGATGGAAACAAAACGGTAAGTCAAGTCCGTATTTAATAAAGTACAGGTGAGAAAGAGCATTGTACAACTCAATTAAGCTTGATTATTACACCAACATATTTTTCATTCCTAAAATACCCTAACCTTCATTGGTATTTATAAGATTTTAGATACATACAAGAATCCAGTTAGGTAATGTCTAGAGCATTCTATTCAAATGATTGCTATGTTGACGTTCTCTAAATTGCGTATCCTATCTATGCTCAATGAGATATCTCCATTGCATTGTTTTTAATCAGTCTCAATCACCCTTGTTCTCTCTGCCAATCGTAAACATCGTTTGACCTAGTTACAACTCTGTTTATCCTCTAATTATATGCTTCAATCAATCCCACCCATTATTATGTGTGAGGACATGCATTGTAGTTAAGCCAGTGCCCATTATTAAGTGTTTACTGGTTTGCTTCTAATTAAGTTATGCTTCATGATGTAAGGTACATACATTGACAAGAAATGCCCCTTCACGGGAAATGTTTCTATTAGAGGTCGTATCCTTGCCGGTACTTGCCATAGTGCTAAGATGAACAGAACAATCATTGTTCGTCGTGACTACCTCCACTTTGTGAAGAAGTATCAGAGGCAAGATAATGTCAGCATCTGTTGTTTTTTTATTTGTGAAACAATTTGTCAAATCTAATTTCTCTTTTATTTTCAGGTATGAAAAAAGACACTCAAACATTGCTGCTCACGTGTCACCATGCTTCCGTGTGAAAGAGGGTGACTATGTTACCATTGGTCAATGCAGGTGGCTATTAAAACCTTGTTATTTATTCAATTTCCTCAAACTAATAATCTATTTTACTTCGTCAAACATGCCAACTGTTGTTCATGTGACAGACCATTATCCAAGACCGTTAGGTTCAATGTTTTGAAGGTGATTCCTGCTGGTTCTGCTAGTGGTGGAAAGAAAGCATTCACTGGACTGTGAAGTGTAGTTTCCTGTTAACTTTTTAAAGTTTTCAAGGAATGATATTAGACAAAAAAAAATCAAGGAATGATATTAGACTATGTTGCTTCCTGTTGAGTTCTTATTCGATTGGTCTTTATCCTACATTTTGTACTCTAAATTATAAAAATGCATTTAAATTTAAATTTTGGGACTCATGATTTTTGCTTCCTGTTAAGTTTCAGCAAACTTTGGAAGATTTATATTTTCCTAACCTTGCCTTATGTTTCCTCATTTTTTTCTTGGGAGTTTTGTATTGGCTTTGAAAAATACGCTATTGATGCATTTAATAGAACTCAGATGCTTTCCCGGTCTCTTGTTCCTCCTGATCTCTCTTGTTCCTTCTGATCGAATACTCTCTGGCTTGATCATTTGGGAATATATTCAGTTGAGTATAATTCTAAACGGGCTCGCAAATATATTTGTGGATTAGATTATTAACTTCACGGCCTTCACCTATTGAATGTTTGTAATGATCGTGGACTTGCTCTGATAGACGTTTTCTTTCAATTTGTTATTAGTTTTCATTTTTAAATTATACAAGATCAGTGTCGGAGACTCGGAGTACAAGGATTTAGGACAAGAATATCCAGACTAGAGTCAAATGATTTTGGGTCACTCTCCCGTTACAGAATGTTTGGGTGCATTCACCATGTGCCTAAATCTGATTTGATACCTATTCCATGTCAATTATTCGTTTATAAAATTCGTAAATTGCAAGTGATGCATACTGGTTCTGGTATTTGTGAATCTGTTCTAAATCAGTTTTCTCTCTCGTTCTCATCCTCCTTCACGTCTGCAAACCTCATCCGTGGGCTTTAGCTTGTCAGTTGCCCAACCAAAATCCCAACTTCGCTCAACAAGCTTCTCTTTATCTCCTTAAAATTTCATCATTTCTTCAACATTCAGTCCATATAAAATTCTTTCATTAATATAAAGTTTCATGTGTGACCAAGGATATGCAAATTTTTGCAGCTTAAGTCATTTCACTTTTTGATAAGGATTACATTTTTACAGACCTGCTTGCTTCTCAAGCTCTCAGTATCCTCGCCTATTGCTTTCTAATGGTGCCTTGGAGCTTTTCTGGGATGACTTGTGAGTTGTGTGTGACTACAAGTCGTTTCATAAGAAGTGTTTTCTCATTTGAGCACTAAAGAAGTTCCTTTTTCTTTTCAAAAAGCTCCATTCCAGTGCTTCTTAAATAAGCCCAAGAACTCTATCCCCCAAAGAATTTTTTTGATCATAGTGAAAACCCCTTGAGATAAGATCTTTTCCAGTAAAAATGTGTGCTGTTAAACAAGTCATTGTTTGTAGAAGTAGATGATATTACATTGTTGATGATAAGAATATTCTTAATGAACTCTATTTGTGGTATGAATATGTTTTAATCCAGCCAGAAACTTCTTAACCTAAGTAATATAGCACAAGGCCTAAGTGAACGCACACTGTCTGCGATATGGAAAAGATTTAATTTGAACTTGATGGATGTTGTTAAGTACGTAACGGAGTTCACTTTAGCTTGGACGTGTTTATATATATCATTACTGGCTCTAGATGTCATATTGATTTTCGAAGTACACTTTAAGGTCTCTTTGGAGTTTGGATGTTTTTGTTTGAGAGCTCAAAAAGAACAACAATGGATTTCTTACGAGTACAGCTATTTGGAGGTAGCATGAGGTCATTGGCTCCAGCAAGTATGTCTCTTTGATAGTTTCAATCATTTTATTTTGTTAATGGGCTAACTACTAACAATTGTTAGACCTTCTGCTATGATCTAGGCTAACTACATTGTATACTCTTAAAAATAATGACAAATCTCTATGAGCATGTAAAATGGAGGGATTTCAGAACATGAAAATCGATAACATTCTATCAGCTTTGTTCATGTACGTTTCTCTAGTAATTTGTTCCAATCCAAGACATAAACAACGACAGGGAGAAGAATAAGACTTCGCAACTTAAGTCATCGCATTGTTTTGCCGGTTTACCTGCTCGGTGCTTTTGACTAACCATGCTTTCATCTACCATATTTATATGTTTCTTTGTTTATTATAATTATCTGTAGATAGGTCGAGCCATAATGATTTACCCTCCTTTTCATTTCCACCTACACACCCACTTGGCTACATGTTATGGACATTAAGAGATTGAATTGCCTGCTAGCTTAGTTAAGCGAAAAATAAAAGTGAACCACTGGAAAAAGCTTAGGAAGCTTCTAATTTATCTAGTGAATCTCACCTCCAAGCTCCAAGCTTCTTAAATGGATGAAAATTGCACAATGAAAAGTATCCAAGGTTACACATTTTGGAAAGCTTCAGTGCTTCACAATATGGCCAATAACTCCCAAAACGATTGAAATATTGAAATCACAATCATCATATATTCAATGTTGAAAAGTGATTTACATCATATCTATATATCTAAAGAGAGACTCAAGTAAAAGTCACATAAAAATCAATCAAAGAAGCAAGAAACTAAGCTATTGCGAACTCTTCCAAGCCAATTCCGTCCTCAAGTATCAGCAGCTCTACAATCACCACACTCTCATTTGTGCCGACCTTCTAAAAGCAGCATAGTCCAATGAGAGAATAGGGGTCCGGAATATAAATATATATTTCTAGCTAGATGGTTTAAGTGAAAAATACTCTTCCATTTAAATGATAATGAATCTCGTCCCATAAAATTGACTTATGTACAAGGACCAACTTAGAAATACTCAAGGAAATGTATGACATGGAGAACACAACCAATAAATTAGTGCCAGATAAGGAACGCACCAATACCTTTCCCAACATTGAAGCAAATAATTAGAGTAATAAGTAAATATGAAATCATCTTATACTCTCTTTGACCTATTATAATTGCCTCATTTTTCCTTTCTATCCCACTCACTAAAAAAGTGGAATTATATGGTTGATAATAAGTTAATAAGGTGAAAATAAATTAAGAATCCATTTCAGCCACACAAATATTACCAACACCACTATCTTAAATTAGTAGTGGTTATGCCTCTCTGAATTAGCAAAATAATAAAAACGGCATTTCCTCAACAATGAAGCAAATAATTAGAGTAATAAGTAAATATGAAATCATCTTATACTCTCTTTGACCTATTATAATTGCCTCATTTTTCCTTTCTATCCCACTCACTAAAAAAGTGGAATTATATGGTTGATAATAAGTTAATAAGGTGAAAATAAATTAAGAATCCATTTCAGCCACACAAATATTACCAACACCACTATCTTAAATTAGTAGTGGTTATGCCTCTCTGAATTAGCAAAATAATAAAAACGGCATTTCCTCACTGAATATTGTTTTTAATCTTAAAACTTTTACACGATAATTCAATCATAAGAAGGAACAATCAATTACTCCACCTATCTCATCTCTTTTCTAAGATATTCTTTTAGCTATATTAAAAAAGTATACTTCTCTAAATTGATTCATTAACCTTTTCTTTTATACGTAGTATTTGTTTCTGGTTATGCCTAGAAGAATTCATATTTTCGTTGTCAAGTTCTCAACCATAGCCCATGCTATCGGATGATATCATTATTCTCATCTTTAACAGCCTATAACTTGCCAAAACACACGTTTTGAAAATTGAAATGTCTATATATTTGAAATGTCTCATTAACGCTTAAATGCTTAATGTTGACGTTTTCAAGGCTTGGTCCAAAAATGTTAGCAACTTATCAATTTAACATGATATATTGTTCCTTATATTCAAGTAACTCAACTATAATTAAATTTTGAGTTTTTTTCATACATCTGGAACACATCATTATCCATGGTAAAACTTTTTTTTTAATTTCAATCCAAAAGATATATTGTAATGTTGTACCTAAAAACTTCCAAATCGGTCCACTCTTTATAACACATTCCCCTTCCTTTTATTCCTTATCTTAACAAGTTAACAGTCACTTCTTCCTAGGTAAAACTAATTTCAGAACTATTGGTGTAATCATTTTCTGCGTCGTTTAAGGCCTCAGTATCTTCATACTTCTTCGTAGTTGAGTTCTTCAAGCCTATCTTTTCAAGCCATTTTCATTGGTTCATGCAGCTTATCATCACCACATTGCACTCCCTCTCTACTATATAGCTTTCACGATCAAGGGCGGACCGTAGTAGAGACTCGGGGGCTACCGCCCCCAACAATTTTTTTTAATGTATATATATACAAAAAAACAATTTTCATCCTCCCAAAAAGGGGCAAAAAGTATTTTGTTTAAATTACCGTCCTCCCAAGATGAATTTCCTGGGTACGCCTCTGTTCACGATTCACCATTCTCATCACGTTCTAGTGTTAATTGCATAAATGTCATTCATTTCATTTCATTTCCATGCCGGCATGAGGTATGACCGTATGACCATAGGTGGTTTGTGATTGATAGTCATCGCTTAACTGCAACAAAGTGAACAAAACACTAAACCTAACATAGACTCACACTACACAGAGGCATTGTTCTAAAACTCGCTAGACGCTAGTCGGGCGGTTGAGGGACGCCTAGCGCCTAGGCGACCGACTAGGCTAATTTTGTGGCCAACTAGGCCGATTTTTTGACCGACTAGACCAACAAGGCCTCTACAGTTGGGGCCGCCTAGGCCGATTAATCGATCCGCTTAGGCCGATTTTTAGAACAGTGGTTATAAGGATATCCAAAGGTATGCCAATACAATATTTGATTCATTATTATGTTTATTTGAGAATGTTTGAGCAGGCGGATACACAATATGGCAACTAATGAAAGTTCTGTGCATCTGCATCGTATAATACTACAACAGGGACAAGATTGAAGATCTACTTAGTATTGGATGCTGTAAGGTTTTCTAGTCCCCTCAGATGGTGTCGAGAATGAGTTTTGTTTCCGAGACTGCACTCTTGAAGCACACACCTGTATAAGACTATAGCCCTTCGTCCCTTCTGATAGCAGAGTGCAGCTTTGACGTAATACACCTTTATGAACCCCAGTTTGGAATATTAGCAGAGGCTTCATTTACCATCTTCACCAGTGTAACCTGTGATGTTCATCATTACTAGCGTGAGATCATTTGGAGATGCAAGAAGTTAAAGATTAAAAAAAGTCATATGCTTGTGCTTATGACAAGATAACATAGACCAGACAGGGTTTGATAGAGATAAGATAAAATATTGGAACGGACAAGGAATAAGGATAACATTAATATGTATATTATCTGTTTACTTTTTGTGATTATTGTTCAAATAAAAACCCTTCGACTAATTAAAATGAAACCCCTTTCGTAATCAATTAAAGTAGTCTTTTAGAAAATTCAGGTGGAGTAGTTCAGCCATTGTCGAATCAGAGGGTGTCAAGGCCTGTCATTCGGTATTCAAGATAATGGGTACCCTTTCTTTTGATGTGTATGTCAAGATTTATACGTAAGTTATGATAATTTTCTTTTTCTGAACAATAATTATAGAGCCACTAATGTTGCGATACACTGGTTAAAAAGTTTCCAGGCAAGCAAAAAAAAGGATGAATCAGTATTCAACATTTCTAGGCTGTAGAGATGTTAAACTCTTAACACTGCCATTTAAATGGACAATTGAGAATTTGATCGAATATTCGAACCATTGTTTACTTTTAGTTTGAACCACTGTGATACTGAAGCTCGAATAAAGCGGCTACACTGATAATGCCGACCGATATTATTTGTCTGGTCGGATTGGGGTAGTTGGACCTCAAACTGCACTACAGAGACTTATGAATGGACTATGGGCCTTTTTGTGTGGGCTGTCGGAAGTGAACCAGCACCGTTCTGCTGCCATAACAGAATTTAGGATTGAACTGAATCACTCCAATGGGTCATAAAGAATTGGGCTTAACTACACGTCTAGAAGATTGAATCCAATCTGTTAACTAGTTCAACCCAATGTCTTATTAACCCTAGTCGTGATAATCTTAACTAGAATGGCTTCCAACAACATGCAACACTAGAAGAAAGAATTATGAGGTCATAAGATCATACCACACTCTCAGGGACACCAGGTGGTGGAAGTGTGAGGTTTCTTGGAGGCCATATATTACCATATGCTCTTTTGTCAAATCTCCATTCTCCAATTTTTCCGTAGGTCAACTTCCCCTGATACACATGCTCTCATTGTCAAATTCTATCATTGAAGTTGGAATATTCATCATATATATATAGAAATGCGGAGTTTGAAGGGATACCTCCATATCATAGTCACATCCATAAGTGAAATGAATTATGTATGCCTTGCCAATTTGTGTATCAAAAGGAGGCTGGTATGGTAAAAAAAGTGGATTTAGGTCATGAATTCTCAAAAATATAAGATGTTTTCTATAGTACAAATTAACAAACTTTGCTGCCCGATACTTAAGAAATCTCATCTTTTCTCTCTGGTTAAATCTTCCTCTACCCCTCTTAAATTGCACTTCTCTACCCTCACACCTTCTCACAGGTGCATCCACCCAGCGTCTCCAAATATGGTCAAACATCTCCTACGGTTCTCTCGTTCTGTTCCCGATTATGTTCTTCCCAATTTTTCACATGCCCACATCAACATTTCCAACTTCTCATTTCCGCCAGACATTTTGCGAACATGTTGATAATGAAGTTTCTTTGAAATTTTTATATAATATAAAAATAACATCCAAGCCTTAGTCCGAAAAGAGTTTGAGATTGGTTAACATGAATCGACATATGAAACCAGAGCTAAAAAAGAAAAGAAAAGATAAGATAAAAAAAGATAAGATAGAGATAGAGACAAGATAAAGATAAAAATGATAAAAAGATAAAACGATAAAAGGAATTTTTAATATAATACTACAGAAAATTATTAAGAAAGGCTCACTCTCATGGCACAATAAATAATCTGGGATGTGCAATTTTTCATATGGACACATACCCTAGGAAGGTGACATGTCATTTTAAATCCATTAGCACCCATGGGGCCTCCGTCTAAACTCCGTAAAAAAGGGTGACATGTCATTTTTTTGTACAGTGTTTAAACGGAGAACCCCAAATTGAAAACACATGCCCCACTTTGTAAAAAAATGATTCTTAGGCCTCTATTTGAAAACGCACACAACCACAAGTACCTTTTTTTGTACTTATCCCAAATAAATATATTATAATAATGATAAGCAAAACAAATGCATGATGATATAAGATGTCTTACACATCGGTGCAAGGATAAAAGAAGAGTGGAAAGAGTGATACCTGAATCATGAATTCTTTGTATAAGATGTTGCCCACATTATGCAATGCAGATGAAACAGCATATGCATACCTGTATATAAAGAAGATACACGATATGAAAGGATAAATACACCAACTTTCTTCCCATTGTAGTTTTGTACACGACTGCAAGATGGAATGAAATCATTTCTGCAGGTTGGTAAGTAGTGGATTACATCTCAAGTACCCAACCAAAAGCTTTATCAGCTTCAGGGTCCTTCTTCATTGCCAACGAAACGTTCATCCATGTCGGAGCTATCTTTTCCAAAAGCACCTGACAAACACATATAGGCAATAAGGCCTGTACTTTAAAGAGAAAAAAAGGAAAAACTATTATGACAAAAAAAACTGATGGAGTAGTTATGGATTTATGTGTGTACCTTCTCAACAATGACAGGGGAGTTTCCAATTGGATCAATGTCATCTATCGAGCCCTTCTCCTCGGGGAAGAACTTCTGAAGAGTCGATTCAAACTTTTTTGGCTCAATGTAAAAGAAAGGATATGCAGCTCCAAGACCACTTCTAGATAAGTTAGGGATGGGTTTGACAATGACATGATCTGGCTCTGCCATTAGTATGTAACTGCATTAAAGAAAAAGGGAAGGCAAGAGACTCAATGTCAATCTCTACCAAGAATTATAATGCATTTAAGATGAAGCTTCAATGGATATACATAGTTATAGTTCATACTCTTCTTCGATACTTGCTTGTTGAAGCCATTGTACAAATGCCCAAGGTCTGTTAAGGACTACATAACCCTGAAATGCATGATACCAAAAATAATACTTAGCATCACAGTCAGCACTTAAAAAAGTTCGAGGGATGTCATGTAGCTCTATTGTAAATAATACTCCCTCTGTTTATTATTCATCTCTTATTTCTTTTCTAGGAGTTCTTTATTATTTGTCCCATATTATTTGGGCATCTTCTACCTTACTTTTCCATATTTTCTTTCCTATTTGTTCTACCCTTTCCCTTCTCTTTCCTACTTTCTATTTTTTCATATCGTGGTGCATAATGTTTACTGACGATATTGTGTTGATGGATGAGACAAGATCAAGTGTTGAAGCGAAGTTGAAAGTATGACGACAAACTCTGGAGAACAAAGGTTCCAAGCTAAGTCGAAACAAGACTGAGTATATAAAGTGCAAGTTTAGTGGAGGTAAAAGTAATGGCAATAATGGGAATACCTTAAATGGTCAGGAGACTGATAGAAAGCAAGGAGAGCAGGGGGCAGGGATGGGCTTGAGCCCACCTTCGTGGGCTGGCTGCGGGCCATTTAATTAATTTTAATTATTCCTTTTATTTTGTTTCCTAATTTATTTTGTTTCCTAGTATGATTTAATTAGGACTTCTATTTTTATTAGAATTAGAGGTTTCCTATTTCTATTTAGTTTCCTAGAATGGTTTAATTAGGACTTCTATTCTTATTAGAATTAGAGGTTTCCTATTCTATTTAGTTTCCTAGTATGGTTTAATTAGGATTCCGATTCTTATCAAGACTTAGAGGGTTATTTAAACCCCTACGGAGGGCTGTTGGAATCATCAATTAATAATATTGGAGTTTTAGCTTTAAGCTTGGGCAACTGTTGCTAATTGTTGATTATTTTATTTCTGCTCTCAACAGAGACACTGATATGTTTCGTTACATAGACTTCATAATTCAAAAGGACAGTAAACTAGATGAAGATGTATCCCATAAAATTAGATTAGGCTGGATGAAATGGAAGAGTGTGTCAATATTTCTATGTGATAGAGGTATGTGCAAGGTAGTCAAAAGTGTGCGCCTCGCTTAAGCGCTCCAGGCGCAACGAGTAGGGCCTCCAGCCCTTAAGAGAAGGGAAGGCGCACGTAAATGGGTTGGCGCAGCTTAAGCGCAGAAGTGCATGAAGCGCTAAAGCGAGCTAAGTTGTACGTAAAAATGTAAAACCCACCGTAAAACAACAAAGTTTTCTCACTTTTCACTATGCGTAAAACTTAAGTCACCAAGCATAGCTCTTCAGTCTACTCACTCTCCTCGGTTTCTTCATCATCTCAAGCAACTTCAGTTTCTTCACAGCACTAAATAAGGCATGTGTTCTTTTTCACGCAGTCCTCTTCATCCAATATTTTAGACTCATATAGACATATAGTCATATACTCATACTACACTAGTATCTTAATATTATAGTGTAAGTGTAATAAACTAATAATTCTAGTATATTACGTATTAGTAGTTCACACTTTCGTCCCGGCGATGATGCTTAGACACCCGGCAGAAAATAACGGACTAGAGGAAGGGGAATAGTCCGCAGGTGGGGAAGAAACGAATAAAAGAAAACGGAAGCGGAAAGAGAAGGGCACTGGGAAGTTGATCGGAACTGGGAGAGAGACCCTCTCGAAAGATCTCATTTTTACTTTCTGCTTTTTCGTTCCTTTATCGTTTTTGTTCCCAGACTCTGTTCTTGAGTTTTATCAATAAAGACAATAATATTACGTTGGAGTGTGTTGTGACAGTTTGTTGGTGTGAGACCTTATCAACACATGCATACAAGACTGAGTGATACACCTATTAAATGAGTTGAGAGGTGGGGAGAATAGAAAAGGAGGAGATGAAGATCCATACATACATGAATTAGAGTGGTCAAGAATGGTATGATACTTGGATATGATGAGAGTATGACTTTAGAGAGAGCAGAGTCTTGGGAAAATATACATGTGGAGGAGTGATCTCTTTGCATTTTTTAGCTACGATTTCAAATGTTGATTTGTGTTAGCCGACCCCAAACTCATTTGGGACCAAGCCTTGGATATTGTTATTTTTTGATACTTTTTATACACTATTCATCACCCTAACCGAAGGGAAGGCTTGGCACAATGGTTAAAGTGTTGTTGTGTGATCAAGAGGTTACAACTTTAAATCGTTGGAGCGGCCTGTTGTCAAAATTTGACATGGGAAAACTTGCTCCTTATACATCCTTGTGGTGTGACCCTTCCCTGGATACTCACCTTGCGGGAATACCTTCATACACCGGGTTGTCCTTTTTTCATTCATCACCCCTACTAGTTCTTATTAATATCTATGAAAAACTACAGGGGCAACAAAGATGAGGAGTATGAAGCTGCAATACATGCAACTTCTTGTGTACTGAATGTCATGCAACTTCCATGATAGTGAGATGATACCAAAGACCCTTTTTAGTACCTTAGTCCCAATCTTATGTTCTATATGACACCATGACCCCCTAACCACAAGGCATTGTTTGGGAGGTTTATCAGGCGGGGAGGGGAAGGGCAGTGCATTTTTTTTAAAACTAAGAGGGCTATATATGGTTTATAGTAATAAATGAATGATCAGGACATAGTGTTTATACTGACTTGAACTTTTCACCACCTCCGTCCCATTCTATAGTTCTCAATTGCTTTATATCGGTGCTTTTGCACTGATATAAAGGAAAAATGGAAACTAATCACTATTTCATCCTTATGTAGAACATATATTTGCAAGAAGAATTCCATTAATAGAACTAAAACATAATACATTTTAGGAATAGGACCATAATTTCCCCCCCAAAATAGGGCATACTCAATCCTACAAAAACAGTATATTTGCAATGCATTTGTCTCAGATTATTTTTAACTATATGTTCCCTACTCTAAATTCTGAAAATGACATTCTAAAGCAGAAGCATCAATACTCAATTCTAAATCTCTAATACACTCCTTCCATCCCATAACAAGAGCCTGGTTTCATCAAAGTACAGCCCTTTAATTTTAGTATGGCACAACTGTGAGAAACGATAAACTATGGCTTATTTTTCGGGTTGGAGGGAGTACCATTCAAGGAAAAGTACTTAAAATGGATAAACTAAACCATATATTCATTCATGCACCACTAAACTCCAGCTATATTATCAGTGTATTCTAAAATTGAACGATTAAATTGGAAACGAAAAAGAGTCTTGATTTTTTCAGTTTCAGCAGGAAAAGAGAGGGGGTGGGGGTGAAATACCTGATCCATACCAGATGGAAGGGGTTGGGCAACAAAAGTGGGGATCTCATCCATGAACCTATCAGGTTTTCCAGAGTGCAAGATCCTTGTAAAACCACCCATCTCAGAATTAGGCCCATCCTTGAACTTCTTGAACCAGTAATACATGACCCTGCACTGCCAGGTGTTGTAGATTGAGTCAGAAGCAGTGACTGCTGTGTGGAACAACCTCTTCTTGGGTTCCTTCTCCACTGGCATTTTGATGACTGGGTCCTTAGAGTTGAGGAAATTTCTTCTCAATTTTGAAGGGGTAGGGAAATCTTGGTTAACAGAAGCATTGAGTGAGATGAGGATGTTGTAGGTGATGAGGGTTGCTGAGAGGAGTATCACCACAGTGAAGAACAGATTGGCGCAACCCATTTCCACTTCTCTCTAAATTTCTTCCTGATTCCCTCACATAATGGCATGTATACTGCGTATCTAATGTGTATAAATTAAGGGGAAGATAGTGGAAGAAGAATGTGGCAACAAACAGGAGGAGGAGCTGCGGTGAGCCGGTGACAGTGGCAATAAATTTTTTATTTTTAAACCGTCCAAATCCTTTATTTACGTCTACTTCGGTACTTCCGATTAGTTTTTTTTTGAAGGATCTACTTCCGATTAGTTGACTTGTCAAAATCTGTTCAATCTTTACGGTGGACTTGTTACTTGTTAGACCATTTGCAGTGGTCAAGAGTCCAAATTGTTTAATTTGGACTCCGTCCATATAAAAACAGTGTTTAGACTCCGTCAATACCGGTTTTCCCCGCATCCGTGCACCGTCAATAAAGTACACTCTGCTTATTTTTTACATATCAATTTAGTAAAACATTAATTAAATTATTATGATTAATATTTTCGTTTTGAATTTTTCCCTGGATACTAATGAAATAAAAAATACACATTTCAAAGTAAAAAAAAAGAAAAGAAAAATCAATATTTTTTTAAACGGCTTTTGGTTAACAAAAAATGAACTTAGTTCAAATAAAATTTGATTATGGAATATTCAGTTAGTATTTGTGAAAGCTCAATGAATTAAAAAGTTGTATTTCGTATTTTTTTGGGTTCAAGAAAACTTGAACAGTTAATACTTCAAAAAAAAAATTCATTTTATATTATTACATATTGGTGTCATATGAAAGATCATAAAAATTCATGAATTTTGATATATTTTGTGAAAAATTTGGAGAACAAATAAAAAAGTTATAAGAGTTTAAAATTAATTGGGGATTTAATGACATCATCGTGACATCAGCAGAGTACATGAACAACCCGCGGAAGCAGCCACTTCTTCTTCTTCTTCCTTTTTCCCTGTCAATCCAACCTTCTACTTTTAGACTCCTCCACTCCCCTTCCCACTTTTACTCCCACTTCTAATCCACCATTACATCCATTTAAGAGTCTAAAAGTTCCATTTTTAATCTTTTGACTCCTAATCTTCAACCACTACAAATGGTCTTAGGGCATTTTATTTAAAAAATAATTTTGCTCCAATTGCTTCATTTGCTTGCCATGACAAGTCAAATTATAAGGGTAATTAGTTAATTGTTGTAGATACTCTAATACGTAGTAATTTTCTTCTCAAAATAAATTATGCATAAATTTGTATTTTTCAATATTAATTAAACAGATTCATCGAATTCAAACACTTCGGCTAAAACTTAATATGCAAAAAATTGACGAAGTTGTGAAATTGAATACAATTTTGAATGTGAGACCTTCCGTACGAGACTATGGGAGTGACACATTTATTATCCACTATTTGATTCTATAAACTTAATAGAATCAAATGGATTGATTCTATTGAAATTGATGAAGTTATGGTTGATGTGACTGAATTGAATGAATCCGTTAAATTATGCAAAAATTTAAAATATACTATCAGAAAACTGATTTTAAACTTATAGCTAAAACAGACTTTTAATGAATCTGAAGTATTTCATTAATAAAATAAAATATACTCCCTCCGTCCCTCAATGTTTGTCCTACTTTCCCGAAATGGAAGTCCTAAAATATTTGTCCTACTCTTTTAACTTCATTATTTGGCAAACAAATGTTTATCAAACAATGACAAACAGTGTAAAATAATGTCAAACAATGTAGCTACAGTGTAAAGTCAAATTCATTTCTTAATATTTGTGAAGTCAAACTAGGACAAACATTGAGGGACGGAGGGAGTATATAGTTAAAATAGACTTTTACAGTAATTTCAGTCGATTCAACCAGAAAACTGATTTTAACCTTATTTGTTTTGATCATTATACAATGCAACATTCGAAATAAAAATATGTATTTAGAAGGGTGTCCCCAACTTAGATTTTAAAGGAATTTAGAATTCCAGGACAATCCAGGTGTGCTTGAACTACACTGTGAAAGATTCCTTGGAAAGAATTCTATGATCACAAACAATTCGATGGATTTCAATATTTTTTATTTAGGCAGGGGAGGATCTATGTTACGGCTATGGTGGGCTGAAACACAGGATAAAACTAAAAAAGGTTTTTTTAAGGTATTATTTTTAAAAATTTCCATCCAGCCCACCCCAAATTTTTCTATAGCCCAAACCAATTTTTCAACGCGGTCAGTCCATAAAACAAAATCTTACCATCTAAAATAATAAAAAATCTAATCTAAATGTTATACGCATCACAACATGACCCCGGCCCAGGGGAGGGGCAACCAGTGCAATGGCACAGAGTCTCAAAAGATAGAGAGCCCCAAAAAATTAGTAGTACTTTTAAATAGGTAGTTCACTGTCCCAAATTCAATAAAAATGAAAAAAAAAAGTAATAGACCAATAGTCATGCGTCTGGGATGAAGCGGGCAAGTCTTCGCCCTTTGACCCTTCGTTGACGACATCACGATTTTCATAAGGCAGTGATCCACATTAGCCGAACTTGACAAAGTCATTCAATCGCTGCCGACCACTCTGGGACCCAAGCTTCAACATGTGTTTGTGACTCTGTGTAGCTGTTTAGGCCCGTCAATCAAATTATAGTTGAGCATCATTATCAGTTTGATGCTTTCAACGAGGTAGACTTTGTATCGATGGAGTTGGACTCAATTTCATGATAAATCGGTGGAACTCCTTTCTTTTAGTGCTTCATTGGACCCCCAAAATTTCATACGAGTCATTCAATGCCGATGTTGTTTGTACTCTTGCAATGAAGTTCTATCTCGAAGATTTTAGTAATCAGGATATTTTTGCTTAAGAATTCGGGCTACAACACTATGTTCATGATGTGATTCTTGATACAAAGTTTCAAGTATTGACACTTGTTGAATTATGTGAGTATGTAGTTGACTAAGAGCAAAATATCTCATTCATATGGTATGAGGAGCATATTGATTTACCTTGTATTGAACTTATATGTTGCTACTGCAACAGCATAACGATCAGTATTTCCATGAAACTTCTAAAGACAATACTCTGCAACAAAATGGCAGCTGACTTTCTTGCAAATTGCATGACACTTTATAATGGAGAGACCTTACTATAGTATAGATGTAGACTCTATTCTTGACGAGTTTTATTTTGTTTCAAAGTCTTGTCGAGGACAAATTTAGTGGAGAACACTTATATTTGATTTCTTGCTTA
Source organism: Cuscuta epithymum (assembly GCA_945859915.1). NCBI lineage: Eukaryota > Viridiplantae > Streptophyta > Magnoliopsida > Solanales > Convolvulaceae > Cuscuta > Cuscuta epithymum. Next base: position 5,513,971 of record CAMAPF010000011.1, on the reverse strand, counting down.
TTTTGAAAATTTTCAATGTATATTATCATTTCAGTGTTTCAGTCCACCTCAAGATGAAATCCTGGATCTGCCCCTGGATTTAGGCAGATTTTGATGGATTTGGATATAAAAAATGAATACCAATACAGAGTATGTAAAATGATAGGGAACAACAATGAACGAGTCCTTCTTGTTGAACTCACTTTTGTACACACATTTGTACAAAAGTGGGTACAAAAGTGGGAGATAAATCTCGCCTTCTTAATGAATTTCCTGTGTACACAAGCAAAATAGGGGTGCGTACAAAAGTGGGTACTAAAGTGGGTACGTAGAATTTTTTTGAACAATGAACAATCAACGCACAATTTTTCTCTTTGTACAGACTTTAATACACACCACTATACCACTATATATATGAAAAAAAAATTACCCCTTTCTCATTCTTTTACCCATCACTTCTCTCTCCCTCTTCACCCTTATTTCTTTCTTTCTTTCTTTCTTTCTTTCTTTCTTTCTTTCTTTCTTTCTTTCTTTCTTTCTTTCTTTCTTTCTTTCTTTCTTTCTTTCTTTCTTTCTTTCTTTCTTTCTTTCTTTCTTTCTTTCTTTCTTTCTTTCTTTCTTTCTTTCTTTCTTTCTTTCTTTCTTTCTTTCTTTCTTTCTTTCTTTCTTTCTTTCTTTCTTTCTTTCTTTCTTTTGCGATCTATCTCCATTTATTCTTCTTAATTTCCATTCCCCTTCTCATGCTTCTTCCTTTGTTTCTTCTTGCACAAACACAAAGGGTCAACCGTTTTAGCCACCAAACGCCTCCCTCACGTCCATTTTCCCTCACAGCCCTTACGTTCATTCTCCTTGAGTCCGAGTCCAACACCAGTGTCGTGGTTGCATCAGGAATTTAGCAGATGCTTGATGAGGATGGGGCGGTGGATGTGCTCCTCTCAAACAAGAAGCTCCGATCAACAACCCATAATATTGAGGTAATAATCTAATTCGATTTTTCTATGTGCATTTTAGGGTTATACAGATTATTATTTATAACTTTTGATTTTTTGTATATTATGTATTCTATAAGGCTTAATAGTTGAGCATTTTGTATTGTTCTAAGAGAATGTAGTGTTAGTATTGAATTTTTGTTCAAGTACTCTATTTGACATTTGTGCTCATAACATGTTTGTTGAGATGTCGCAATGATTTTTTTTTGTTTTTAAATTCAAGACTTTGACAGTCCCTTTTTGGTAATTAGTTCAAGATTTTATTTTTCTTGTTTCCCAATTTAAATAATGATATAATTATTTTTATTGACTATTTTATTTGATTAGTAGACTTTTGCTATTTTAAGCAAATTATATATGTTGTCATGTTGAATTCTTGATCATTTTCTTTCATTGATATAGGTGTGTGAGGTTAATTATTGAAATTGTATATTTTGTGTTTATGCCAATTATATGTTTGATGATATGATTCAATGAAATTCTTGTTCCTATTTAAGATTTTGCGAAAGGGGGCTTTAGTAAATTGCTTTTTTATATATTCATTGTACCTATTTGATGTTTTTTTATATGAAGAACCTTTTTACCATACTTTGGGGAATTATATTTAATTCTAGCAATTATATGACGTACACAATTTTTTTAACTTATACAAATGAATGTTTAGGTCCTAGAAGACAGTCTTACATAATTAGTGATCGATCCTTTCTTTATGTTTTAAGTGTTTTAAGCTTGTTTATATGAATTATTTTGTGAATTTTGTGTTTTGGTTTACTAGTTTTGCTTGAAGCTTTTTTTTTTTGCTGCTCATTTATACTGCCGCTTTAAAGAGCATTATATTTACATTTTTTCTTGGGATAAGAAGCATTTTCTTTGCGATTCTGGTGATCATACATTGTTTAATTTTCTTGTCAAGTGAATAAATCATCAATTAAGTTAAATCTTGAAGTACTGATGATGCATCAACATATTATATTTGTGGCAGAATCAGTCCTTAACAGTGAAGTAAAGTAGTGCAGCAGTACCTCGATCTAAAGTTTTGTGGGTAAGGATTAATTAGTTACTTGGCAACACGAACACCTGCTCAACCACGATCGCCGTGCAACACCCCACTCTACAACCTTTGATTAGTATGTCGTTATATCAAGATTGAGCATTTTATGGCATTGTTTATGGATGTGTCAACTTCTGTACGGCAAAAATGGGAGGTTCAAAGCACACGATAATCAAAATGTGCCCTAGGATAACAAAAGTTTCAAGTCCGAGTCCAACACGAATGACATGGCGTAAACATGCATTATAGACATTTCATTTCTATGTGAACCACGAACATGTATTATTTGGACACAAATCACCAAATTATAATGGTAATAGTCAATTTGTAAAGTACACGATAATAATATTTAGGAAAAACTATCAAATAAGCCCTCGAACTTATATAAAAAGTGCAAACCACCCTTTATATAGGAGGCTCTGTCCGGCTGTCGCCATTTGGGACGGTTCCCGGTGGAATTTTTTATGATTTTTTTTAGCATCTTCTTCAATAAGTTTAGTTTATCCATACCAAAGTTCAGCTAAAAATTCAACCTAGAAGGAAGTCAAATGATTTAATGAAATATATTGCGCTGTTTAACTTGATAGTTATTTTCAAAAATTCATTTGACTGCCTTCTAGATTGAATTTTTAGCTGAAATTTGGTATGAGAAAATTACACTTAATGAGTAAGATGCTCAAAAAATTCCACCGGGAACTGCTACAAATGGCGATGATCGGTCAGAGCCTCCTATATAAGGGGGTGATTTGCACTTTTTATGTAAGTTCGAGGGCTTATTTGATAGTTTTCCCTAATATTTAAGTCTTGTAATAGTCACTTTGTAAAGTAACGGTCTTGTATTCAGTATGTTACCTTATTAATGAATATGTATTGAATATTTTTATCTGAAATGGCCATACGACAATATGTGTACATGTGATTAAAGCATTGTCATTGTGCTCTTTTATTTTGTTCGTAGAAAATAATTGTCTCTGCCTTTGTTTATGTGTGTTTAAAATGTTGTCTGTGTGCATGTTTATTTTGTATATGTAGAAAATATTTGTCTCTGTGTTCATCGATATTGTATGTGCATGGTTAAAACATTGTATATGTGTGTTCGTTTATTTTGTTTGTTTTGTTTGTGTGTTTGTTTATTTTGTTTGTGAGTAAACAATAAATGTAATTTGTAAATTTTAGATTCTGTAATTTGTTTATAATGTTAAAGTGTATTTTCAAAGTCTGTATGTAGCATATAAAATACACATAGTATGTATAGGTAGGCAATATAATATATAGCACACATACAAGACTTCAACCATATATTGGCACATGGATTAATAGAGAGTATAGTGTATACGAATCAATGCATTGGGAGTATTCCACTTTCATTTCGACTTTAATTAGACATGTAATGTTCGTGTTTTCAAAGTGTATCTTTTGTATTCAGAAAATGAATTTGGATGTTGTCGAAGGAATTGAAATTATGGTATTAATACATTACTTAAGTTGATTAGAATTCTTAAATGTTATCTATACTCATTTTGGTGACTTGTTGTAGCTAGGTAATTTGTGTGCGCTCAAACAAAATAAATGAACACAGATGATTATTGTTTATGCACAAACAAAATAAATGAATAAACAAACAATACTTTAATCATTCACAGACAATATAATTAAGTGAAGACACAGATGATGCTTTGACTACGCACAGACAAAATACTTGTACACACAGAATAAATGAAAATACACACAATTGTTCAACCACACAAAGAAAATATAAAGAAAGATTGGACATTTGTTCAACCACACAAACAAAATAAAATATATAAAATTTAGAATAAAACTCAATTTAAGTTTATGACAATTGGACAAATGCGAGGAACAAAAGGAGAATTTTTGGGGACGAGCTTGCGTGAGATTTGATTCGTAATGATCAGACCAGTTTGCAGTACTCCCAACTCTAGGAATGCCAGTACTCTCTTTCTTGGACTCTGAGTTCACTTTGAAGGTGTCACCATACATCTCGGCTGAGCTGTCCACCCGCGCACAACTTTCAGCTAATTTAGGAGTGCACATAGCTCCTTAAACCTCCAGAAGAAGTGAAAAAGCATCCTGAATATGAAAACATTAAATCACATATTAGTATTCTATTCTATATAACATAAACTAAGATGCCATATAGTTTAAGAACCATATCCAAAGACCACAATTAGGCTTCAAGAGTTCATAATTACTGGCAAAGTATAAAAGTGCAATAGTATATTAATGACGGTCACTCATTAAACATGATTGGGCGTCAATTTTATAATGACATTTGGTTCAATCACCATCCTCCTCATCACTGAAAAAGTATATCCATTTATAAATGAGCAGCAAAAACATGCTTCGAGCAAAAACTAGTAAACCAAAAAACCAACCCCACGAAGTAATTCATATGAACCATCTTAAAACACTTGAAAACATAAAGAAAGGCTCACTAAACAAACTAAAGACTAAACAAACCTTTATTACCTTTATTACTCTCTTGTAGGACTTAAACATTCATTTCTGTAGGTTGAAAAAAAAAAATTGACTCACTACAGTGCACATCATATAATTGTTTTAACTATATATAATTCACCAAATATGCTAAAAATGTTCTTCATGCAAAAAAAAACATGGAATGAGTACAACGAATATAAAAAAAATTAAAAGAAATTTATTAAAGACCTCTTTCCCATAAGGAACAAGAAATTCATTGAATCATTCAACAAACATATAATGGGCACAAAAATAAAATACAATAGTTTTGACCAAAATTTCAATAATTAACCTCACAAACCTATATCAATGAAAGAAAATAGTCCACAATTCATCATGATAACATATACTACGTATAATTTACTTATAATAGCAAAAGCATACTAATAAAAAAATTAGTCAACAAAAATGATATATCACTATTTAAATCGGGAAACAAGAAAATTAGAATATTCAACTAATTAGCAAAAAAAGGAGAGTAAAAGCCTTGAAATTAAAAACAAAACAATTGAATCATTTCAACAAACATGTTATGAGCATGAATGTCAAATATAATGATTGAACTAAAACTTCAATAACTAACACCATATTCTCTTACAATAATACAAAATGCTCAACTGTTAAACCTTATAAAATACATAATATACAAAAAAAATTAATGATGACACTATTTAGACGAAGTGTCTGGTCGTGAGGAGGGGTGTTAAACGTTCCACACCTGAAAAGTTTGGATAAACAAAGTGCTATATTAACAATTGGGCTACGTCTCCTATCAGGTTGACCTTTTAGGATAGAATTCCGGGTCTTAACAATCTTAAATAAATATAACCCCAAAATGCACATAGAAAAATCGAAGCTTCCTGTTTGACCTGCGAAAATCCACTGTCCCATCCTCGTCGATTGACTGCATGGATTCCAGCTGCGAGCATGCCACTGTGTTGGATTCCAGACTTAAGGAGAATGGATTTAAGGGTTGAAAGGGAAAGTGGATGTAAGCTAGGGAGGCGTTGGAGGATGAAACCGCCGACCCCCTTAAAATATTCTTTAAAATCTACATTGGGTATACCCCCTTTAATGAAAAATGATGAATCGAGAAACAGAGCACATAACAACATGCTCTTATGTACACAAGCAACTCGTTCAAAAAAGGATAAAATTTTATGCCAAAATGTCTGCGTACACCGATAGTGTACAATTTCTACACAAATTTTGCGCCCACCGGTTCCTCATACTTCCTCCGTTCCATAAAAGTTGTAACATTGAAATTTCTGCACTATTCACACACTTTACTTTGACTACGATTTTCTAATAATATATATAATAAAAATATTATGTGTAAAATATTAATAAATTTGTATTAATGTAAATTTCCAATATATTAACTTTTTTTAATGTTTACTAATACGTAAATAACTATAATTACAGTCAAAGTTGCGCGTTGGCAAACGTGAAAGCCAAACTGTTGCAACTTTTATGGAACGGAGGATAGTATATAATAATGTCATTTAAAGTACGAAGTAGTATATTTGGCACCAATTGACAAATACTACGTAATTAACAAGTCTGCCAAGAAATGCAAAACCACAAAATTATCCTACGCCTAATTAACCACCATTCTTCTGCAGCCTCTAGTTTACAAACAAATGTGGGGCACAACCCTAAGCGTAACTATTCTCCGCATAATTACAACTAATGTCATTAATCCTATAATAATTGTCATGAACTAATTACTACTAACAATAATAATAATCAACAAAATGTCAAAATGAATGATAATGATGATGAGCACCAAGTTGACAGCCCGAGGGAGAAGGGTAGGCATAGAAAATCGTCGTCGTCGTCCTCCTTGAGCCTTTCCGCCTTATTCTACGGCCATCTCAGCCGGCGGCACAATCTCATCGACAAATCATCGCCGGACAATAGCCCGAGAGTTGTCAGCCCCTCGAAGTGGATCCGGACCAAGCACCACAGCAACGATCCTAATCACACGAAATCGCCGGATTTCAAAGGAAGGTGCCGGAGCATCGCCACCCGGCTGGGCCACCACCGCCGGCACACCTCCGATCTCACCTACGACCCTACCAGCTACGCCCAAAACTTCGAGAGCGACAACGCCGGCGACGACGATGACTCCCCGTTGAAGAACACCTTCACGGCCCGGCTGAGGGCGGGAGAGGCTTCAGGGACTCAGAGGCCGCAGGCGGTGGCAGAGAGCGCCGGAGTGAATGGATCTCAGCCGCGGAGTGAGGGGAAGAAGACGAGGAGGAAAAGCTTTGATCTGAATGAGCTCATGACCGTCGCGAAAAGCCTGGAGGATTCGAAACAGATTCCGAACGGAGGAAGTTATAGTAACCGTCTGGAAATGAATACAATGGCAACTATTGTGGAAGAGACAACACTGCCCTTCCAAAGGTGAAATTTTGGTACCATGGAAAATGGCAGTTTGGACTCTGAATTTTGAATATTAGTGTTATGATTAGACATAATCATAAATTTTAAAATCTATATGTCTAAATAGTCTGAATACTGTATGGTTTTATAACTACATTGTTCGTTTTAGGGTAGTATATGCTTATGATTAATCATTAGCATCTCCATCCATGATACTCAAATTTACAGTTTTTTATGACTTCTTATTGCAATCTCACTTCTATATAAAATTATCTCAAATAATCTTCAAACCTATCAATTTCTCATTATCCATGTTTTTTATTTACCTAGATTTTTTATACTACGCTCGACATAATTTATATTTTTTATTTTTCAAATTATTGTTTTACTTGTTAATAAAGTGAAGATAGTGTCATTACCATAGTACCAGTACGTGCCATTACAATTTTTAAATTTTAAACTAGTGCATGCTAGATTAATTTAATACCAGTACTTTTTAACTAGTTTAATTTAATAGCAATGGTTAGTGCCAGTACGTAGTGCCACATGCAGTTTAAATTTTTGGATAAGAGCATGAGCATGCACAAACTACAAACTTAGTCATCATCTTAGTTATGAGTATATACCTAGAAAATGAAGAGAGGAGTCTTAAAATTAGAAATAATCTTAAAATAATCCAACTTTAGAATTTGATACCAGATTATTTTATCAAATAATCTCATAATATAATCTCAACTCTCATCCATGATCCCCAAAAAATCCTCCACATCATCAAAACGATCCAAAAAATAATCTATGGATGAGGATGCCCTAATGCACTAATCGTGAAATGAAGGGGTTCACACCTTGATTTCATGCCATGTGACAATGTGGCATGCATGAAATTAGTTTCTACTTGCTTTGTCTAGAATTGATTTACAATTTATGATTTTAGGATTGATTAAAAATAAAGTTAAATCATTCATGCGGTTAGTTCTGTCCCTTTTCATAATTAAATTTATAGATTTGAAAAACTAAATTGAAAGTTCAGAGTCACAAAGTCTAAGTTAGAGTTAGTAAAAAATTGATATGTTAAATAAGGAAATAAAATGAAACTATTTTGATCGAGAAAATTTGACTTTATAAATGACATACTACGTAGAACATATTAACTAAAGAAGTCATAATCTGATTCTTTCATCTTGTCATCATCAGGCCATTAGACTCTACAAATAACCTTTTAGTTTGGAGTAAATGTAATGGAAGAGTGTGTATTTTTCTTCTTCTAAAATTACCATAATTTATAGCTTCTTGGTTACTCTTAGAGTGCGTTTGGAGTCTCCAAACTAACCAGTAAGCCTTAAGTATTCAAAAAAGCACCAAACACAGTTATATTTGGTTGGTATGCTTGTTGAGGCTTTTAAGCAAAGAAGGACTTCACAATTACGAGCCCGTTTGATAATACTGAAATTGGTTGAATCGGCTGATTCTGGCTGAAATGACTGGATTGGCTGATTCTACTGATTTATAAAAATATTATATTTAAAATATTTTTATTATTAAAATGAAGAAAAAAGCGTATGAAAAATAGCCAAAATTATCCTCTACAGTAACTTCAACCAATACAGCCAGAAAATAACTTCAACCTAAATTTTTCTTGTTATTACACAATTCAGCACGCGAAATCAAAAGTTACGTGTCTTGTGAAAAAGTTAATTGATAAACATTTTAAGCCGAAAAATAGGATCACCAAATTAAACAAGCTCTTGACTAATTTTTATTTTTATTAAGAAAACGTCCCTTTTGCCTTGTTTTTTGTATTTCTTCATTCAAAAAATATAAATCATACTCCGTACGTAGTATTCTTTTAACTTTTTAAGTAATTAAACATCCAATTACTCATTTCATTCAAATATATGCCGAAACACTTTTTATTCAATCGTTTCAGCTCATTCAGTCATACGTAGTATTAGCCATTTAAGCCATTTCAGCACTCACCAAATTAAAGGAGCTTTAAGGCGTTACACTGCTTTATTTTATTTTTTACAATTTTGTAGATATTAAAAGTACGTGAATGGGAATATGAATCACACAATTAAAAGGACTTGATATTTTTTGTGTCAGACCATCTAAAAATGTGGAATGAATACTTAAAACATCTTCAATGGGATGTCTAGTTCTCTTACATGCCCTCACACGTGAGTTCTATTTTTTTTATCTCACAGTTTTTATGTGCAAGACTTTAATATCTTTATATTTATTTAGATTTTCATTTTTATAACACTTTAAACTCACTTTTCATTCACTTTAGCTCCTGGAACGTCATGTAAAGCTCAGGACATCGTTTACACTTTATTTCTATCTTTCTCATTTTTTTTCATTTTTTCCTACGCACCTTTTTTCCATATTAAATTAAAACCATTATCATCTCGGTTCTATCTCCATCCCATGTCACATAGGATAAACTACGTACACTCCACTACACCACATTCTCAGTTTTTTCTATATCAGAAATGCTCTTAAAAATGCAAGGACTGCGTGATATCCATACTCTTGCAGCTAGTGGTGGACTCGGTTCGGGCCCGGTACAGTAGGGGCCCGGCCCAAGAACTGGGTACCGTTTCTGGGTCAAGGCCCGGTTTTAGGTTGTAACGGGGGCGGTCCCGGGATATGTAAAATGCGAACCGACCGGTTTCGGGACCGGTTCGAGCCTTTTTTTGTTTGGGCTGGGTTTAAATGGGTTGCGCTGGGTGTTTTCGATGGGTTTGGGTGGATGGGGGGAATGGGGGGGTACTAGGGTAGGGGATGAAATAATCAAGAAAAAAAATTAGAGCCGGACCCGGCCCGGAACCGGTAGACAACCGGACCGGTCCCGGGCCTAAACCATTGCCATCCAGACCCGGCCGGGCCTAGGCCCGACCCGGGTCCATCACTACTTGCAGCAATGAATACACCACCAATCCATATTATTTTACATTTTTCATGCAAACCATGTTTCTGATCTGGTCTAATTCTGAATCTTTCTGATCTGAATCTTTCTGATCTGAATTTTTTTCTGAACTGATCTGAATAAAATAAGAATAAGGCATAAGTAATGAGATTTAAGATTAAGACAAAGAGAACAACTTCATAATATCAATCTCAGTGGCTTATTTTTCCAGTTGAAATCCAAACTAAAATTTGGACATTACTGTGCGGCAGTGCGGCTAGCTATTGTGCATTGTGCGCAACCTCAATATTTCGTAACTATTGTTTTTTATTAGTAATAAACACTCAATATATATACCCAATTACCCATCAAGACATTTCAACAATCTCATTTAATTCGACCAATGGGAATAAAACCAATGACTACTGGCTGACTAAATATTGGACTTACTTTTTCTTGTGTTTGACTAAATATTGAACTTACTTTTTTTTTGCTGTTGAAAAAAAGGACATTTAATAAATTCGGTGGGGGGCAGAGACGCAGAGTGAGAGGAAGTGAGGAACTATATTACATTTGTCAGCTCCATTGCAGCTTTCAAACTAAAAAAACATGCCCAACTCATGTCTGCATTTTCATGAGCATTTAGCATGAAGTTCAAAATGTATCAACAAACTCAGCTAACACACAACCTAATCTGCAAAGAATGATAATCAAAAGAGAAACAGAGAAACGAATGAATTTCGCAGGCACCATTGCACTTTAGGGTAAAGCAAAATCACTGGACAGTCAGAGACATATTACACTATTATAGTATGGGATTTTCAGCATGCACAAAAGCTACAGAAGGTTAATACACATCTAAATTATGTCCATTTGTAACAAAAGTCACTCCATAGCATAAGGAACAAAGAAAGGGAAAACACACAGGGTCGGTATGACTAAGGACGCTAAATACAGAGATTAGAAACACAACACTGACACCCAATTAAACATAAATCTTTTGGAGCCCATTGTGGCGTGACAGCTGTCATAGGGTTCCATTCACTCGGATGTGGAAAGGCGGTCCACGACAAAATATTGGCTCGTCATTTGAGTTTGCTCTAGCTCGAGCTCTTAGGATTTCATTAGCATCATCAATTGCAGCAGCAGGTAACAATGTATACTCACCTGGAACCAGGAAATATAAGCAGAAGGAATGCTTGATTTCTTGAAGTGGGGGTACCTCCATGGCAATACCATTCAAAACACCTAACACAAACCCAGAAAATGGAGTTGAGGACAACTATATCGAAAGCTAGCCAACGAAGGCATTATCATCATAAAACTACACTGTACGGATCTAAAGCAAATTCATTGGGCATTTATACCTGCACTCAGCGATATAGCATCAACCATTTTTTATTTCTTTTTTGTTGTGCAAGCGGGGGAGGGTGACTACCACTAGGCCAGGCTACAGAATTTACTGAAGAAAGAGGTTATACTCAAATTACATAATTTTTTTACTTAAGACTCCCATATAATTACTTACCTAATAATCACTATGTAGTGCGTCATCGTTCTTACATATGTTGTTTCTATTTATTACTCTACTTTGATTCTTTTCTGAAATTGTTATACGTGCAAGGAAATACATAACCAATGAAGGAAAGAGAACTTTTAAAAAATCTCAGGTATAATGTCACATTATAAATTGTCTTAGGCGGGTTTTAGTGGGAGAAAAATACCATGTAGGAAGTTTTAAAATTTTCTTAATATGAAAAAAGATTGTTGTGGCCCCAAGTATATATTTCTTGAGAAAAAACCAAGTATCTTCGTATCCCAATTATACATTTTGTGCAAACATCCTTGGGTCAGTTTGGCTGACATTTCAAGGATGACAGTTTGAAAAAAAAACTTCACAAGTACAACATTACGGGAAGTGTTACAGTAGCATCTCACTGGTATGGATAGGCAAATGAGTAAGTCGCATATTCAAATGACAGAAAAAAAGTAAAAATGATAGAATAGCACCTGTCCATAACACGGTTGCCTTATCACCCTCCACGCAGTTCTCACCAGCTACGTCTCGACATGTGATGCTGAGACTTAATCTAATAGTTTCTTTCGTATTGTTGCGTACAAGCACTTCCATTGGAGTCATGTCGTGTGCAACAATGGGCCCCTTAGATGCAACACAATGGTTCTGCATGCCCAACTCCATGGGCAAACCAGTTCCGGTGAGAGCAAAACCAAAGGTCAGTGGATCTGGCAGTAGAACATCCATCACTGATGATTGTAAAGCAGCCTGTATTGCATCCTTGATATTTAATTCTCCTGAACTGTTTCGTCCAGATTGCCACCTAACTTTAATCCGAGAAATTAAATTCTTGATACAAGCATTAAGTTCAGCCTTGCTGTTTTTCTCAGAGAAGCTTGAACTTCTATTGGTGGTGTCATTCATCATGGAGTCCCTAACCAGGAAGGAACCATCAAGAACGGGCAATTTGAAGTGTTCCAAGGGTATTAGTACTCTGGTTGTGTAATCTCTATCTATCCTTGTTCTAGGATACTTGTATTCAGGACTCCCCTCACTGGGAGAGTTCTCAAGCTGAACAGACACACCAATCTCAAAGACAACATCTGTTGGATTAGACAGCTCCATCTCGAGAAAACGCAACCCCCAACTTCCTCTGTAAGGGTCAATTTTTATGAACTTGTCAGCTTGTCTTTCCATGCAGGTAGCTTCTTCAACAGAACACTCCTTTTCTTTTTCAAGTTTTGGATGATCATCACCAACATAAGCAGGAATCTCCATTGAGAGCAAACGAGCCTTTACAAAAGACAAGCATGGTGAGACACATATGTTCAAGGGAATAGCCAGACGCCTTCCAGGAGGAATAGACCCATCTACTGGTGGTTTCCCAGGTGTCATCAACTGGCCTGGCAAGAAATGCTGATTATTGCACACAGTATGAAGATATAGACTAGTCTAAAAACGAGATACTGAACTTGCTTAAAAGGAGTACACGTAGGAGTTTCCCCATCGACATTTTGATGACAACAAACCATGTGGCGAGGTTTAAAATGCAATTTTAAACATCAGAGCATTTTTTGCATCTGGCGCAACACATGCGCCACATGTGCGTTTGAGGCGCTAACCTAACATGATCTATATCTCTTAAATGTGAAAACTTAGAGGTTCCAAAACATAATATCAACCGAAGTTTGAAAACAGGCAAGTAATAAGATTAAGGGTCATACATTTTCAAAGAGGTGGTTATTGTTAAAGAATAAAACACACAACCTACAAGGCTACAAGTCTACAACTTAATTATTTCTAAAGTGCACTGCATATAGATGACAATAATGTGCTCTAAGTACGATATGCTAGAATCTAAGGGCTTTTGTTTTTTTAATTGAGCTCCAGGGTTAGTTTTTATATTATACCATAGCATCATCTATATAAGCATTGTATTAATTTTTGTTAGCAATCAGCATTGAATTAAAGATTAGGAGAGAAATATGGGTTTATAAGGCCTTGAGGTTAGATTAACAATTTGATTGGATTCAAACATTAGGCGCGATTTGCCCATTTTCATTCCCGGTTGAACAACCCCAACCAATAACGTACTACATCATCATACCAGGGCCGGTTTGATCCACCTCATCTGTTTAAGCTAGTAGTCTGCTTTTGATATTGCACCAAATGAGAGGAGACTAGAGCTGCATAGTGAAGCTACATGTAAAGATTCACCACCATCTGCCATTTTCCTCTTGGCGAGTTTCAATCACAAATCTTTTCACTGGCACTGTGGCACATGATAGTAATTCCAAGCACATTGACTGATTGACGATACAAAATCATCATCAGCTTTAGGTGAAGTTTAGTTTTTATTTCAGGTTTCATTTTCCCCAAAAAATGACAGGCAATGAATCCTCTGAAAATTGGCTATAGGCAGTGGTGGTCCCTCATTCATCAACAACCATATTTTTATTTCATCATCAAAGAATGAAAAGAAGAACGTAACAAAGAATAAGGAAAGAATAAAGTTGACATAGATGGCTACATGCTAAGTGGAACTCTTCATTATTTCAAGTGCACTTGGACAAGAGAAACACAACTAGCTTTGCCAGTCTACTAGAAGATGCCCGCACCAAGTAGAGAAGATGAGGAGAATGGTGACACTGTGAGAAGTCCTCAAGAAGTCTGAAGAAGATTGATTGGATACCTATTTCTTATTCCATGACTTAAATGCATAAATTTTATAAAGTCACATATGGATATCAATGAGCTTCATATGCTATATATAAGCCTTAAAGAATAAGACAAAATATGCGGCTTAAAACCATCACATTTAAGAGGCTTTGTTGGAAAAGTCCCTGCGGCGTATGAGGCACCCCCGCGGCCATATGCTGTGTAAGGCTTTTTCAGAGCAAAGCCTCAATGTGGTTTTCCTCAGCCTCAAATCTGAAAATGGTACACGCATTTTGACAACACAAAATTCTAAGAAGATCATGACCAAAGTTTCATAAACTATGGGATTCAAGTAGCCATTAATAAACTTGGAAAAACACAAACACTAAATTTGCTTGAAAGATAAGAGTGATGTGCAAGAAGAAAAGAGAAGATGCATCAATAAAGATCGATTTCATAATGTAATTCAAATATTCTAAATTTCATAATGGATAATCCTATTAAATCACATTTCACATGGCAATTGAAAGTGTCTTTACCTGCATAGTGGATCAGCAACATTGGGCTGACTCCATCTTTGATTTGTCTCCCAGAGTTTGAGGAAATACTCTTGTTGGGAGCAGCATCAGGATCTATAATACCAAGCTGCCAAGCTTTTAAAGTGACAGATATTGTCACCTCCGCACCAGGCTTGAGAGGAAGGCTAGACTTCATGGTTTCGTACGTGATTGATATAACTGAATCTTGGTTCTTCCCTGATAATGAAATATGGGCTTGCTCAACTGGAACTGTACCTGCATTTGCCAAAGTAATATGCACTTCACGAATCTCACCTTCATAAAGGATGATAGCACCGTCAGTTCCAGCAACACGTGACACCAACAGTGGCAGTGGGGTAACCACTGAAATGTTTGGAACAGGTATATTCTTCAACTTAGGTGAACCACAGCTGCGGAAAGGGTCAGACAGCACTAGTCCTTGTGCTGCTCCAAGGAGCAGATTATCAACTTCCTTAAAGAAATGTTCGGTGATAACACCAAAACAATGAACAATGCATCCAGGAATTGTCACTGATCCCACTTTAGTAGGAATTCCAGATAATGTAATCACCTTAGCTGAATTAGGAGGAAGATTAACACTGACAGGGAAAGCATCAAAATTTTCAGAATGGGCTGATAAATATATACTGTCGACTATCAAGTCAAAACCGCAAGGATTTGCCAACTCCACCAGGACTTGCACAGGTTCACCAACAACCCAAATCAACTCCTGTTTACTACTTTGAGTTGACTCCCCTTTGCTGAATGGTGTATAAATAAAAGGTCCTGATGGCGCAGATCTAACCCACCAATCTTCTCTAGAAGGATTGCGCTTTACTATGTCCAGTTGGGAGGAATGAAGCGGGAACGAATGCAACCTAGGGAGCATTTATTTATATAAACAAGCAATCATTAGGAAAGACATTCAGACAGACACACAATGTCATGAATTCATGAAAACCCATCAATAAAATGAACTTATTGGGTGCTGGCAAACACCTGACGAAAGGCAGGGCAGGATCAGCACAACGAGTTCCTGAAGGAAGCCTCTCTGATGAATTTGAAAGGGCACTTGCCAATCCATTTTGCCCAGCTGGGGTAATCAATGGATAATAAGATCTTAGAAGTCGTGCTGCTGCGCTCCATGCAGCAAGAGGATCTCCCGCACGGACAGCAGATAGAAGTATTTCCCTCAGCACAACCATCTGAAGTGTACTCCACTGAGATTCAAAAAGTGAGACTATCCAGTTGTGATGCATTTTGCCTCCATCAACGTGAGTTGGTCCAGCAGCCTTTAAGAAAAATAGAGAGTTGAAATACATTGTTTATGCACAACATCCAGAACTGTTGATTTTTGAAGAAATTATAAGTATATAGTCTCTTCTCGTCCACCACACCCCTCGGTCTCACGTTTTTTACTAGCAGACCTAACTTCTGTTTTGAACTTAATCAGTGCAAAAAGTAACCTGTGTCCAATCACCCATATCCAGAACTGACAATTGGAAGGAGATTGGAGATAATAAAAACTAAGACACCTAAACAATCCAACTTCAATCTATGTAAACGAAAAATATCACAACAGCTAAAAATTAAAGAGACGCGTTGTCATTTATATATGGAAGGATAGGATGATATCATTACAAGTAAATCAAGATACACATATGAGTTCAGTTCCAAAAAAGAAGTATGTTATTCAGTTAGCCACTGATAATTCGGGGACTCTTTATTTAAGTCACCTGACAAATAGCATGTTGATGTTGACCAGAAGCTCTGCTTTGGACACGGTATGCTTTAGTGGTCATTGCCAATACTTGCATAGCACTGGTAGCAGCCAATCTATTCTCTTGTTGCAAGTAAAGCTGAGCAACCTGCCTAGAGAAAAAGGCAGCCTTCCGCTGATAACCAAGTTTACCAAAGAGTCGAGCTATTTCAATATATAAAACCAATCTGTCACTAGCATCAATTAAAGATTTTGCTCCATCAGCAGCAGCTGTCAACAACTCAACGACTTCCTTAGCCAGCTCCCGTCTGCAGATAAAATAGGGTAGAGTTAGAAAGGTATATAATGGCACACATAAAGCTTAATGTACTATAAGGAAATGGATCAATGATTTCAAAAATCAAATTAAACTTATAAGTTCGGCAAATTTCAAAACACACACATAACTGCTCGTGATATAAATAAAACGATGCAATCGTGGGAAGAAATATATTGTTGAGTGCTCAAAAGGCCTTTTTTTAATTAATGTTCTAAACATTTTGGTCATTATCCATGATGTAGGTTTGATGTCAGTACTTCATATATCAATCCTCAGTTCTTAATTCAAATTTATGTTAAGACTAAGAACAAACAATCTTTCCATCATTTTCAATGGAGCCAAAGACTCACTATTTTTTGGCTTGGGGATATGATGGAATAAAGCAAAATTGGTCACTAAACTAGCGCTTCTTTGTTATGAAGTAACAGTCAGTCTATGCAATTTGCGACGTGTTTTTCACTATGGGTCATTGGGAAACAGTCTCTTTGTGCTTTAGTACAGGGGTAAGACTGCGTACATCTGACCCCCCTTACCTCACCGTAGGTGGGAGCCTTTACAGGACTAGGGTAATGATGATGATAATGATGATGACTAAGAACAAACAATAAAAGAGTCATAACCACATCAAAATAGTACCATCACCATTGGTACTACCATCACTGTCTGGTAAAAGAAAATATAATCAAAAAAAAACTTGCAGAAGAGATGGAAGAAGAGAACTCACATGATCAGATCACGTTGATGTGTGTATTACACTAAATAAAAAAGTAATATAACATATTATTAATACCTTAGCGGGAAAAATTTTACCTTGCAAATAAGACCTACAGAATAGAGAAGAGAATATTCAGTCACTGATGAGGTGTTGTAGAAGAGTCACGATAAGATTGTAGGAGGATTGAAGAAGATAAGTGAAAGGTTTAAGAAATATATAAACATGGGCTGTTTTTTTGTGGGCATAATTTATTCAAATCATCAATGCATTATCAATGCAGCCTGGGTGCAAATTGGCATCCCACAAGGAGAGGGTCTCCAAAAGTGTCCCACCACAAGTGTATAGAAGGCAAGTATTCCCTTTTCATTTGCCGCTTCCAAGCACAATTTATTTAGCTAAACCTTGAACATATAATTGTGTATGCCTCAATCCCCGTCATTGTGTGCGCCTCAAGGCATATGCTTCAAGGCCAAAACGTGTAAGCCTCATTATTGTGTATTTTAGGAGTTTCCTTACTATGTACTAAACCAAAATAGTTGAGGTGGCCTCAAGGAGTGAAGGCATTGCGCAATTACAAACATTGAATTTAGTTATAACAAATTTTAGACAATTATTTGGCACTACAATTTCATGCCACCCAACCCATAAATGAGATTGTGCAATGTGCTGGTGGTGATGAAAACTATGACCATTTCAAGTACTTATACCCTACATAGTACATAGTACAGCTGTACAACACTAAAGCTCATGGTTCAAAATTGCGCAATGCAATAGCGCCTTGAGGCGTGCCACACAGATTTTCAGGGACGTTACGATGCAAGGCGTAGCTAATTTCACGCAATATCAAGATTTATGCCTTTTATGTGCAAGGCATACGCCATAGGCATACAATTAGAGGCGCGCGAGGAGTTTCAGTAAATATTATATGTAAGTGCCCCTGTTTAATAATAATTGGAACCAGCTTTGATTTAAAGTTTAAGCCCGATTATTATTTCAATAATACACCCTGCTGCGCACACCTCTCCTCATCGGCTCTGTCATCTCTTCATCACCAGCGCCCACTTCGCACCTGGTCGTCAGCAACTCTGCAAGGTTTTTTTTGCCTTCACTTCTCCTCTTATTTATTCTCTTCTCCGCCTCTCTTAGTTCATGATGCACTAATTTTTTAATTTTTACAGTAATATTATACTGCCTCCGTATTTATATGATCTCTAGTCTCTACAATAGCTTTTGGCACAATGTTTTAGGAGAAAATAGTAGGGGTAATGAATAGTGTAGAAAAAGTAGGAGAGAAGGTGGAAAAGTAGGAAAGAGAAGATAAAAAGTAGAAAAAGTAAGGGTAGTTGAGTATTTTTAAAGGAAAACTTGCCAAAAAGGGAAAGTGTAGCAAACTTTTAAATACATCCCAAAAAAGAAAGTGTAGCAAACTTTAGAATACGGAGGGAGTATTTGATATTATTGATTTACTAGTGGGTAAGCCTTGGTATGGTACTGTAAGTTTGTTATACATTTACGTGTATGTAAAAAGATATATTCTTGGTTGGGTAGTAATTAGATGCAGTATTATTTTGTCCATGTTAATATGTGTACAGTATGAGTTATGACATCAATCTAATAAACTTCGCATTTCATAATAAAAAAATCTATCACCTTATGTTTGAACTCGAGATTTCCATTACTTTATTACTTTGTTGTTGGTTTGCTTATGAAATATGTTGTTTTGGATAAATATGTATTTCTTATTACTTCTAACTACATATGTGTGTGAAAGAGTTATGCCTCATTGCGCAATGAGGCTTACATGATACACAATCATATAAAAACGTCATAAATTTGCAATATGCACTTTTGAGCCTTGCTAGAGCTTAAATCATCTAGTTCTAATTTGACCCCCAATACTGAAGTTCTAAAATCATTAGACTTAAATTTTACTCGTCAAAGTAAACTTAACACAATAAAGTATGGTTGGGAATAGGCATGATAAAACACCAAAATAAATCGTATTCATTATATTTCATAACTAATACAAATAGGGGGGAAATTACCTACACAAATATCTAGCTAATTTCAGTGTAGCCTCAAGCTCAAAGCTTAAAGGTGAAACTCTGCAAAAAATGATATCAGGATAAAATTAGATATCTTGAACACCATACTAAGATATAATATATAATATTTTAACCGGTTAACCATACTGAACATAATAGTAACATGCACCAGGTCATAGGAGCTTTAAGATATTGATTAATCGAAATATAACACCAACCTCTGAGCATTGTCTTGTATAAATGATTTTCTATAATGCATTATGACACTATTGTAACGATATTTGACTTCATCCTCTAGAACTGGATCTCTTTGTCCCATACGATCTATCTGATAAATTAAAAAAAAAACGGTTATGTATTTTTTACAAAGGAACAGGACAAATGATGAATAAGAAAGCACCAACAAGACTTTGCACGTAAAATGTACAGTCATTATGAATGAAAAGTCCCAAGCTAGGCATTATAACTTTTTATTCCATAAACAGAACTTGATTAAAAGAATCTTTTTACCTTTATTATAAAACCCTTTAATGTGTTTAGTACTCTAGTAAAAAATATCTTTAACATTGTTATGAAACCCTTTATTGTGTTTAGTACTCTTGTGCATCCATCATTTAGTCATTAAATAAGCCATGGGCTCATGAGGGAGGTCAGATGATGAGATGATTTCAGCTAACATAACCAACCAAGATGTATGGATAATGGCATCAACACAGAAGTATTAAACCACATCTACTAATAACTGTGTAGAGTAAAGATATAAGCCAAATCGAGAACTACTTACCATCAATGCGCATACACTCCCCTCCATTGCACCAGCATACCAGAAGAAGTCACCAGTCAACCTAGCGAGTTCAAGTGCAGTAGAATAATGTGCATTGGCATCAACCGGTGACCCAGCCAACAAACAGTAATCCCCAATAGTTTTTTGTGCCCTCCCAAGCCTTCTTTTCTTTGCCTTGATAACCTATGAGTTATGTAAAATATAATGCCAACTTGCCAAGTCAAAATTCAACAATGAAACGGAAAAGTAGGAAGTGTAGGTACTAAACAAGAAAGTAATGTGAAAACAAATACTTGGAACACCTAAAATATAAACCTCCTCTGAGCTCAGGCTAGCTTGAGAGTCTAAAGGAGTCTTTAGAATAGTTCCACCAGACTCTGCTTGCAGAACCCATTTTTCAAATTCCATCAACAGTGAGGCAGCAATATCTTGCATCATAGTTTGCAAGTGAAACTCTTGAGTTTGTCTATCTGCCGGCGGAAACAAAACTATGTTTCTCCCTTTATGACTCTCATCCTCTAACTGCCATCAGTGCATATCAAAGTAATATACTTAGCGAAGGACAATCAAACTGATAACCATTAGACGAAAACTTTAAGTAATGCATTGGGTGAATATGACATGAAGCTATCTTTGAGAAGTGTGATATTTGGGGCACTTAAGGAGCCAGCAGATCTCCAATTAGGCAATTCATTTTCTTCATGATAGGAGTATGTAATATAGAATGTTAGTGTTTAGTGTCATCATGCATATAGTTATCTTTTATCCCAAGAAGAATGCAGCATTCTGAAAATTCAAAATAGTCTAATGTCAACCAGTCAAAGCCAAACATTTGCTGAAGCCACGAAAAGGTCATAGCTTTGCAACTATATTAGAAGGAAATTCATCACAAAAATTTTCTTACGTACTTCCAGTAAAATTATTTTACAGTTCAAAGAACCATATTGCTATCATAAAGGCAGGTACTTTATGACAGGCATTTGAAAATAAAGGAAAAGAGGGGAGGAAATTACAAGCAGGATGTAGAAAAAAAATGCAATACGATTATTCTGACCATTTATGGACAGCTATAGCTTCCAGTACGGGGAAACGATGAAAAAGTTAAGCATTGGAACCTGAGAATCTCCAGGGGAGAAGGCGAAGCAGCGCTGAACAAGCGAAGACGAGTAACCCTTACAGGAAGAGGTAAACTGGTCGGCGACGGAGTGGAGATCAGGGGATGAAGGGCAGTGGCAAATGCCAAGGACAGCGAGGATCTTACGATTAGACTGGAAGTCCTCCCAAGGGCTAGCCGGAGATCCGCCGACCATGAACTTAAACCGGAGGCTGCCGGAGTCCCAAGGCTGGTGGGAGAACGGTGACTTCTGGTGCTCTGTGTAGAAGGAGCTGATGGAGGAGAGCGATATGGTGTGGTGGCGGACCAGCATGGACGTGTAATCTCGGAAGAGCGGGATCGGAATTGACCCGATTGGGATGACCGCTACACGGATCATGCAGCTCGTCTCGATGCTCACATCCGGCTCCATTCTCAGTTACTCTGGGTCCGGTGGATGGAGATCGGGGCAAGGTGGCGGGCGGATGTGTAAACGGAAATGAAATTATGAAATGAATTCAGTCTGTAGATAGCCGACTGAACATAGCAGTCACAGAGGAATAGATGCCGGTCCAATTCCTTTCAACAAACCATGCTTTCAAGTTTCAACCTTTCTTTCATTTCGAAGGGCCAAATGGATTGAACCAGTTAAACCGATTTGTTACCAATTTTCTCTTTTTTGAGTGGAATGGGGATTGGGATGTTTTTATGGTGAAGTGGGATGAAATTAATAAACCACAAACATAGTACAAAAGTTCAATTTGTAAATGGAATAATAACAAAAATAATAGTACCATCTTTACTGTAAATAAAACAGGATATTTGTTTAATTAGGATTTTAAATAGCAAAATCCTAATTGCATTTTCCTCTTTTAACTTATCTTCCATTTCCACCGAGCTAATAACACTACCATCGAACTATTGTTGTTACCACCATCGTTGTCATGTCGTTCCGCCTCTGACGCCGCACCGCCTCCACATTCGACATCATCGGTTCTCTCATCTTCTTCTTCTCCTTTCTTTCCAGCAATGGTGAAGATCCAAATTTGGAGGGTTGCCACTCGATGCGGAACATCTTGGTGACATATGTTATCTTCTTCAATAGAGAGGTGATATGACGGTTAGGTTTGTGGTAGGGTTAGTGGGGGGAGTTAGAGGTCGTGGCCGAGTTGAGGCTATTGGGGGCAGTCACACAAAGTGATTGGGGCGGGGCAGCAGTTTCACTGGGCAAGTGGGCAATGCGCAAGATTGTGGGGTAAGATAAGGTAGTTGGGGGGTTGTGATGGGAGGAGGCTAAGGAGGGGGCTCAAAATGGGTTGGGGGTGGTGATCATTGGACACGGATAATGATGGTCTCTTGTGGCGTCGATCGTCGGCATCAATGGTCGACAGTGGTCACTAGCACCAGTGGCAGTGGTTAGTGATAATAGTCATTGGTCGACAGTGATAACTAGGAGGGAAGTGGTCACTTCGAGCGGGATATTTATCACAAAGTGAGAATAAAATATAACAGTTATATGAGTGTCTCATTTTTTTGATTTTTTTAAAATTGGTTTGTTTTGTGTCCATGAGTTATAAAACTGATTCTAAGGGCAATTGACTCTGAGTTGACTCTACCAGATGACATTGAGCGGATTTGATCTGCCCTGGCACAATTGTGATCTCACACTTAGCCATTTTCAGGACGTTTCAGATACATGCATTTCAAGGCTTGCGTCAATGCGGCCTTCGCTTACGTCACATGCCCAGATTCCAAAGGACGGACATTAGTGACATCACGAGACTGTTTCCAGGACTAGCGTTGTCCCGCTTCAGCATGACATCGACATGTGTGTTTCACAAGTTTTTTTGAACACGTGTGACCCTCTCATTAGCTAGCATTGTGGGTTTAAGGCTCAAGCCTTGTATTTTTGCATGTAAATAGTCAAGTTTTCCCTTTGGAAAAGAGACTGAGATATTATGTACTATTATTCTGCAAAATTTATGATAAAACATTCTCACTCTAAAAGTGATCCAACTTCTCTCTAGTTTTCTACTACCCGAGTTACCTAACTCGTCACTAAGTATTACAATTATTGATTATTATGAATAATAAATACTTTTTATTTGATATATATACGGATTATACACACACACACGCTAATACGCCCTGCATCGCTACTCTTATCTATGAAAGGTTTCCGGCAACCGTTTCAACTTGTTGATTTTCTTAGCAACAAGGCAAGACCAAAAGTTACGAATTCAACACTTTGAAATTCAGGCAGAAATATGGAAATAGAGTCTTTTTGAGTTTCACAGGTGACAAGCCAGACAAAAAAAAAATAGATTCGGAGGAAAGATTTTTACTTGGCCGTAAACGAAAAATAAAATTATTGATGAGTCAGACAATAGAGAAGGCCTTCTGTAAGAGCATCTCCAATAGGACCAATAGGACCAATAGGAATGTCAATTACATCCCATAAAAAATGGACATGTCATCGATATAAATAGCCCGTGAGGATGTCATGGATAGACTGACCATTAAAATCACATTTCATCTCCAATAGAGTCACCCTCTTTCTTATACACCCACATACCTATACGGTATCTTTTCTTTTCTTTTCTTTTCTGCATAGTCATCATCATCCCAACCTCTCCCATCAAAGGTAATTGCAAAAATACCCAGCGACTTGTCTTCACGACTTCACCAGCTTGTGTGTGCCATTGTGCCGGTGTGTCTTCATGCTCCAATTACTCCTAGTTCAATCAATCATGCATCAACCCTTCATATATAATAATATGATCAATTGACATTTTATTTGGAATAATATTTAATTAAAATCATGCTTTTATAAATTTGGTAATCTCATGAATTAACTCACTAGTTATAAACAATATAGTCAATCATTCTCACCTTTGATGTGCTTAACTAGCTGCTTTTGTGAAGCCATTCGGTTATCCCCGTCATTGAATTGATAGAAGGCAGAACGGGGATGATCCGTCGTTGTCATCATCAATCTGGTTCATTTTTTTAAATAATGGTTACGAACCAGTTTTGAACTCAACTTGATATTTACGGAGTATGATTTATCATTATCTACTGAACTTTTACCAAAAAAAAAAACCAAAAAGAGTAGTAGAGAGCCGGACCTTCACGCCCAAATCCCCAAAATTAAAGCTAAACAAATAAAAAGAAAAACTTTCAAGGGGCGGCGTGTATAGAGTAGCAAGGGACCCTCCAGTCACACCCTTTTAAGTTCTAAGCTTCTAATTAGAAGGTATGGATCTCGAGCTTAATCTGATTTCAATTTGAAACATCTTCGTTATCCTCTTTCGTTTGCTTATTATTCTTTTGGTCTGTTTTTCTTTTCGATCCTCATTTGTAGTTCATCTAAAAGTGAAGAACATCAATTTGTTGTTTATTGATATGGATTTGCACAATTGCACTTCCATCTTTGCCTTCCCGAATCGCATACCCCAAGAAATACGCCAAGAGCTGGATATATAAAATAGTGGATTTTTAACAAGGGTATAAAAGAATTTAATGGATCAGCTACTCCTAAACGCTGCCACCTCCCACGTTTCAAATTTCGGCATTTTGAGCCTTAGCAACCAAAGGAACCATCCGTTTGTCAAACAAGAAACACAGCAGTTTAGATAGTCAAATAAGTTATTTCAGGTCAAAGAAGCTGAAAATTGGCTGATCAGCCACTTTCCAAGTAGAGCCCTTGTCGTTTGCCTACATATCATGGTTGAATAGATGATTGTAAATTTGTCTGCAATCTACATAACTTTTCCATGTAACTTGCAAAATTAGAGTTGCATATGATACAATTTGCTAAACTAACAAATAATTTCAAAAATATGAATAAAAATTCATGATTTATAACCGTTGATCATACCAAAACCAAAACAAGGGTGTACTCCGACAAAGTTGATCAAACACCATTTTTCCTTGTAGTACATAATATAATGATATCATACTCTTAGCACCTAAAACAAAAAGGGTACCAACAATAACAGTAGGGAAGGAGTAGGATCAGATATAGTAATGAATGCCCAATGTCTGCAATGAGTAATGACAAGTACTGGCAGAGAGAGACGTTACTCCTCCATGCGGTTTTCTTTGGACTGTTGTGAGACCTTGACCTTGATTGGCAAGGTGAGTGAAGGATCCTTTTGGAATGCCGAAGGAGCTTTGACCATGTGGATACTCTGTGCAAGTTCCTTTGCATCTACTTTCTGGACCCTAGGTTTCTTAGATTTCAACCTGGGAGATTTTTCAAGAAAAACATCAATGCACATTTGTATGTGAGTGCGTTTACGCTACAATAACCACAAATATATCACTATATTAATACTTAAGGTCAAAATGTGACTTGTAATATTTTTGCAGTGACTATTATGACCGTGATGGTATTCTTTTTCATTATCTGATAATAAACAACAACAACAACAACAATATCAACAACATCCAAGCCTTAATCCCAAAAGATTTTGGGGTAGGCTAACATGAATCGATCCATGATGTTGATGCCGAAAAGAGAAGACAGAAAAGAAGAAGAAAAAAGCAAGATAAAACGGATAAGATAAAAATAAATAAATAAATAAATAAATAGATAACAATAAATAAATAAATAAATAGATAAATAAATAAATAAATAAATATATGATAACAATAACATAAAAGAGCATAAAAAGCTAGAAGATAAAGATAACATAAGAATATAAAAAGATAAACGATCAAAGAAACAGAGAGAGGAAAGATAGAAAAGAGATCAATCATTATCTGATAATACTATAGAAAAAATCTCTATATAAATGGATCCACCAGAATTTGTAGACAAATTGGCAGGAACATAAAAAACCTGTTCTTCTGATGAGTAGCCTCCCTATCACTCCTGACTTTAACAATTTTCTTAATGGCCTTCAAAGTGTTCTCTGTTACATTCTTGTCGTATCTTTCGGGCCTGTTTCGCTTCCTCTCAAATTCAAAGGTTGAGTCCTTCCGTTTGGAATATTCCAAGAAGAAATGAAAATGCATGAAATGTAGAGTACTGTCAGTAAATAAAACAGCAACAAAAAAAGAAAACAAAACTGATTGACACATTTTTTATGAAGATTAAATATATGTAACCTGCCTGTGTCATGTCCTTTCCATGCAACCGCCTATAGGCCTTAGTCCACTTGACCTTGCGCGGATTTCTCTTCATCTTAAAGTTCTTGTGACATTTAGATCTACAGAACCTAAAAATCTGCAGATGAAGAAACACATGGATTATCATCAATGAAGTTTTAAAAAACACCCTTTTAGCCATACATATAGTGATATAGATATAGCATATACACAATCCCACAACAAATAATATAGCATTCACCTGTCAGATTTGTTTCTTAACCACAGACAATCAACAATATGCCTCTATATATATAATTTTTGTAACCAATACAATATTGCTATATGAACAACAAAAACATACTACATCCGTCCCATTGGACATTGCGAGGTTAGATTTAGGTATGAAATAAGACAAGTAATAATTATGTGGTTGAAGTTTGTACAGTGAAGAGAGAAACGAGCAAGTCCACACATTATTTACCTTAAAGGGAAGTTGGCAAAGTCTAATGGGACGGAGGGAGTTTGAAAAGGAGAAATTTGCAAAGCAAAAAAATATTGTTTTACAAAAAAAAGATCAGATGAAGTAAATCTAATCATTATAACATATGAAAATATCCCACAAACTAAGGTGAAAGGTCAAAAATCCAAATTGCTGATGCAAATCTGATATTTCAAGGGACAACTGATCCCCACGGGCTGAACATAGCTTGACATGTAAATATCCAGGTCTTTGATACTCAAGCAAGTACAGAAGTAAGCAATAAGTAGTTCATTCCTGAGTAGCCTGACACGGTGAAATGCTAACATACAATCTAGAAACTTAAAAAATACACACCGCATGTGTTTCGAAATAAAATTAAAAAATGTACATGAAATCGTGGCTTAGGTCATTTAGCAAAAGAGCACACATTACAGTGTGCTGATTAGATTCTTTTTGTTTACTTTTTTGTAAATACTGTTAGGGCTATTAAGGTTACCAGGTGTTCAGCACAATTTTAAAGTAATAACAGGTTAGTAAAAGGAAAAGAGGAGGAGAGAAGTCAGAGGCTTTGAGAGCTAGCGCATCAATCTTTCTTCAGTGACCAAGCTGCACCCTCTGATATGACCCAGCTGCAAGCAAATGAAGTATTCTCCTCCTTTCTTCTACTTCTTTCACATCTTCTACATTTATTTTACTTCATGATACCAAACTCTGTTTCTTGGGAGGCTTCTTTCCTACTTATTTCCCGAGTCTATTAGTTTTTAAAATGACTCGTAGCAATATCATTAATTTGCTACATCGGTTTGTTAATGTATTCTTTCAGTTTGTTTGATATTTTATTTGCTGAGACTTTTGAGTTGTACTCTGTTTTATATTTTCCTTTTTCATATTAATTTATTCAGTTTTAACATAAGCTCTGGATGTGATACTATGATAGTTTAGTAGCTTGCTAAATGTTTTCTACATTATGAGTTAAGCTACTACAACTTTGATGAGGAGGAGATGAAAGGATCCCACATGCCGAATGAGTCAAGTGCTACGTTTTATCAAATGTAATTTTTGAACAGATACAATGAAGAGGGGGGTTCAAAACAGCACCTCCCACAATCCCTTAACAAAGTGGCAGCAAGACAAAGGAGCCAGATGATGTTAACCTTGACATCAGTGAACATATAAAATTTGAGGATTCAAAAACAATGTCGTGATGGCCCTGTTAGCTTTTAAACAGTCAATGATAGAGAGATATGAGATAATCACTCATAGGATTATGTCATGTTACACTGTTTCAGTTAGCTTTTTGGACACCGTGAGTACCTGTTATACTATTAACTCTTAATAAATTTATGTGTTTGTGCGCTTTGATCTTGATTGCTTAGTTTGGGGCTCTTTTTAATGGAGTACTGAATCATACTGTGTTTTCTGATTTTGTCATGATGGATATGAGGAATCACCTCCTCAAAAAATAGAGAATTACATTTGACTAAGGTAAAACTTTTTTGAAGTCAACTAAATCCAGGTACAAGTTTTTACAAATTATGAATGGTGACTTATACCCCTAAAACTTATTTCCTGGATTGCTTATAATATTTTATACTAGAACCACTTGCCACTTGGGCCACTTGGCTACACAAGAATTCTACTTTCAACTATAATTTGACTTTTAAGTCGGGCTCTTTATAAAAGTTCTTCAAACAAGACTCTTTTGGAGACAAGGGAGTAAAAATTATTCTTATATGTAACCAAATGTTTATTTAGGCCTATCATCGAGAGTCAAGAATCCTTTTTAGGAAAACCGCAGCGCACCTTGAGGCTGAGAACACCAACAGTTTAAATTTTTTAAAATAGTGCGCACTACTAACAACTAAACAATGTGTATTTATTTCTTGTAAATATAAACCACTATAAAGGATGTAATAAACCATTATACATTCCAATGATTATGTGTTGAGGCAGCCAGAGAGACTGACAACATGCACTTAGGACTCAAAAAAAGTCAAATGAGCGAAAACTGAGAGAATAATTCTGAGAGTGACTAATTTCGAGGTTTACTTCCTCAACAAACATTTGACACTCAACTAAACAAGATAGTTAGAGTGATATGAAGATATTCAATTTAATAAAAAATTAAGCAGATACATTACAAAGAAATATGCACTGAATCCATATCAATATGCACTAGTATCCAATAAATAAACCACGCGAGTAAGTATAGAATTGTACGCCATACTAAAGGACTAAATTGCACCGTGGGCTCAAACAAAACCAACTGACTTTTTTTATGCATCGGAAGGGAAATCCAATAAATTGATATGTATGCATGTATTTGAATAAAACATTATCCTACCTTTGCATCATTCCGAACAAACTGAATACCGTGGCCAGGGTATATAGTGGATGAGCAAAACCAACACTTTTCCAACCTCATTGCTCCGATTTAGTGTACTACAAAAACACACAACCGGAAACTGAAAGAATTGATAAAGAACGAACCTTAAAAAACTCTAAGCTTGATCTATTCACTGCTGATAAGATAGAAAGAGATATGTAAGAACAAACAAAACAAGATACGATAAGATAAGAAGACCAGTTAGTAATAATCGACTCACTACAACATATTAGACCAGCGTGGTGTAGACATGCGTCCGACCTAAGGGGAAGGGAGATTGGCTTGGGTGTTTACGGCGGTGTATATACGCGGAACTAGGGTTAGGTTATTCCAGATTTTGGGCATCTGATCTTCTAATTAGGTCAATAATAATTTAAAATTATTTAATTAATTTGGCACGTTTTAAATTGTACTCCTTATTTTTTTAGTATTAACATAAAAAATTGGTTACATGAGTTGAATATATTGAAACTGGTGAAATTTTAGTAAAAATGGCTTACTTTACTGATTTGCTGATTTGCATAAATATTATATTTAAAATACTTTAATGATAAATAAAGAAAAAATATTATGCTTTCAAAAAAATTGGGCCTTCCTTTCTACCACAAATAGAAATAAATCATCAAAAATGACAATAGTAACACATAGTGATAACTTGTGTTAAATTACATGTTCATAAAGAAATAATAATGAAACCAAATCTTCATTAACTAAAAACTTCCCAAGTGTTTCTGAATAGGATTGCAAAACAGTGTCATCAATTATAGAAATATCAGAAACAACATATATTAAACAATACACATCCTTGGAACTATTTTTAGTTGTATTTTCCCATGAAATGCTTCGAACCAACAAACTTCACCTCATATGGATGATGTCAGGCAGACTAAAAATTCCACAAAGCCCTCCCCAGTCCCCACTCAGGCACCGAAGCTCTTCCAACTTTGTTATCTTTAACTAACGACTTTACAAGTATAAACATATTAATACCAATTTATTAAACATATACTATCGTATAGTTTAAGTATTTCATAAATTAATTACATTAAATTATACTCCGTAAATAACAACCTAATTTTTTAAATTTCATTATTTCATCTTAAATTAGTAGGCCTAAACCCTAATGACCCTAATAAATAATTAAAATCACTATATCAATCACTTGATCACAAATATCACATGTTCACATAAATTACATAACCAATTAATAATGAAACCTGGAGGGCTGCAGAGGCTGAGACAGTGAGATGCGTAGAGGCGGTAGAGATAACGGTAAAGCCTAATGGCTGATTGGCGGAGGGACGGAGGCCGGTGGCGGAGTGGCGGTCGCGGAAGGACGCTGCGTCGCTGACTCTGCTCGTCTGTCTTCTCGCTTGAGTCGCTTCAATCGCTTGGACTGCTCGTGCGCGGCTACCCTCCTCCCA
Source organism: Cuscuta epithymum (assembly GCA_945859915.1). Taxonomy (NCBI): domain Eukaryota; kingdom Viridiplantae; phylum Streptophyta; class Magnoliopsida; order Solanales; family Convolvulaceae; genus Cuscuta; species Cuscuta epithymum. Next base: position 5,483,377 of record CAMAPF010000011.1, on the reverse strand, counting down.
ACGATCACCTTTTTTTTTGCTACAATTGGGCTAACAGACTAAGAGTAGAGATACCGCACCGAACAAATCGGGGAAAACCTGTTTGACTGGGGAATGGGTACAGGGCGGGAAATACCCGAATTTTTTAAATGGTTAATGGTGCGGTTATGGTTCTATACTAATCCGCCCCGTAATCCGCCCCGAAACCGCCCCGTTCACTAATGGTGCGGGTACCCGCACCGTTACCCGATCCGTAACATTATTAATGAAGTATTACTTTTTATATATAAGAATAATAAGTATATATGCTAAATTGTGTATACTAAATAGAACAATATATATCATATAAATAATGCTAAAAAGTATACTACGGAGTACTTTTTTAGACCTAAAACTAAATATATGCCTAAACTTGTTTTTGGAATTTGGATTCTAGGATGATTACTACTTTTTTATTATGTTACAAGAGATATTAGGTGCATGTCATACTAATGAATTTAAGCCAGTCTGCTTGATTGCTTAAATATTTACCTTTGTATGTTTTAGGGTGCTTTGAATATATAAATAACAAGTAGGAATAGAAATTGGTTATTTTTTTTAAAAAAATGATTACTTGGTATCATTTGGGGAAACGGTTACCCGTGGATAAACTGATTCCCCATTGGGGCGGGTACGGTTCAAATAAAATTTACCCGAACGGGTAATGGGGCGGTTTTGGGGCAAACATTTATCCAACGGGGCGGTTTCGGTTTTATGTGTACCCGTCCCCGATCCGCCCCGTTGCCATCACTAACTAAGAGCCTTTTGGTAGCACGAAAATATGTTGTTTTGGCTGATTCTGCTGAAATTTATGAAGTTCTGGATGAAGTGGCTGCATTGGCTGATTCTGTTGATTTAAGAAAAAAATATTTTATAAATATATGTTATTAATAAAATAAAGAAAAAATTATATGTAAAAATAGCTAAAATAGTCATCTACAGTAACTTCAGCCAATACAGCCAGAAAAGTGACTTCAACCTTACTTTTTCTGCTTATTACACAATTCAGCGCGCGAAAGCAAAAGTTGCGTGTTTGGTGAAAAAGCTGGCTGATAAGCCTGATAAGCCAAAAAACTGGGTTGCCAAACGGGCTCTAAGTAATGGTAGTAATACTGCTGTTTTTTGGGCCTTCCAAAGTATTGGGCCCTGTGCGGTTGGGCTGCCTACCCGGGCCGGCCCTGCTAATCAATTCGATGCTTCGTATTTTCCTATTGCTACTAATAGTGGGACAGTACGAAGCATGGATACACTTCACTATGGTGTCGTATTCTCGTATTTGATGCTCTAGGATATCCGGATCGTACGTTTCCGATCGTATCTGCAATTTTTAAAAGTTTTCATTTTTTGATAATTATTTTAAAATTTCGGATACCCGAATCCTGACGGATGCACGCATCAACTTTTAAAAAAAAATCTTCCAAAAAAAACTTTAAAAAAACACTCAAAATTTACTTGATAAAATTCTTAAAAAAAATGAGAGGCAAAATATAATTTTTACCTTGCATTTATGTGGTACACAACTAATGGGCCTATTCCGAATTCACTCATTCTCCTATCCCTAATTCTAATTATCCCTAGAAATTAATAGCTTCAACGGAAATATGTAGTAGAACTTTTAAAATATTGTTTTCTATCTTCATTATTCTAGAACTTTGAGTAATTGCACTATTAATTTAAAAAATGTAGTTGTTTGACTTATTTCTTATTTTAAATTAATGACTTATTGACTATATTTATATTTCGAAATGACTAGTGTATACGATAGTATGAGATAAAATATGAATTTATTTCTAAGTATCTTGAAAATGTAAAATGCTTCAATGCCATGAATGGGTAGACATTAGAGGATAATATTTGTATATTTTTTAAAAAAAATTGTATTTTTAATATTTATATATACACCCCTATAACTTTTAATGTTTTTAAATACACCCTCATAACCTTTAATATTTGTAAATATGTCCTCGTATCCGTATCCTTTTTTTTGTCGTATCCCCGTACCCGTTTCTGTGTTTCCGTGTTTCTGCGTACCTGTATCGGTGCTACATAGGACTGGTATATTACACACACTCAATATTAATATTTAGATTCTTTTTTAACAATAGTTCTGTGTTTTCTTTCCACAACACCATTTTGATGGTGTGTGTGTGTAGACAAATGATCCTGTGAGTAATTTCTTTTTCAGACAACAATTGAGTAAATGATCTGAATTCACCTCCCCACTCAGATTGAATGGACTTAATAGACACAGAAAATTGATTGAGAACATAGTTATAGAATTTGGTGAATGCAGAAAGAGCATCAATTTTTTTTTAAAAAAATAAACCCAAGTAAACCTGGTAGAAGCATACTATCCTCTGTCTCTTTTTAATCGCAACATATTTAATTTTACACTATTCACATGTTCTACTTTGACTACATTTTATATTATTATTTTATGAAAATTATTTTTTTAAAAAAATATAGTTCAATTCATCTCATTACAAATTTTTAAAATCTAATTTTTAAATATTTTTTACAGATAGAGATTAAGATATAATTACGGTCAAAGACGTGCGTTGGTAAGTGTGAAATGTTGACCGTTGCAACTAAAAAAGAACGGAGGAAGTATATGAAAACTATGTAATAAGAATAACCATCAAATGATAGAAATGGGGCTGGTCCCCATAGGTCAGTGAATATGAGCTCAAAAGTTTTATTATATAGAGTGGTGGAAGAAAATGAAGACAGTCTGTGTGATTTACCAAGATAGCAAGCAGAACAAAATTCAACAACATTTTTATTAATGTAAGAAACATTACATTGCTGGAGAACAGATTTGAGAGCCTCAAAATGAGGATGACCTAATCTTAAATGCCAAAGATTACATGTTTGAGAAGTATTACATGTCTTAGCATTATTACAAGTAGACATAAATATAATAGAAGATGTAGGTCTAAAAGTAGACGATGTCGAGGAAGTAGATGTTCTACTTGGTAGAGTGACTTGATGCAAGCCAGGGGTTGGAATAGAATGAAACATATAGAGACCATCCTCTCCAAGGATACCATGTAAAAGAATATGTATAGAAACCTGAGATTTAACAAAGCACTCATAAAGATAAAATTCAAAAAAGACATTGTTATCCTTAGCAAATTGACTGACACTTATCATATTCTTGGTTATAGAGGGAACATGTAAAATGTTATTGAGAGAGAGAGAGAGAGATAAAGAGGATTTATAGGGTGAGGGAAAAGTAGTAAAACCAATGGACTTTATATCCAAACCTTGACCATTGCCCATAAAGAGCTTATCAGTGGTGACAAGTGGCTCACTGTGTTGGAGGTTCATTGGATCAGCAGTTACATGATGAGTAGCTCCAAAATCTGGATACCATGTTTGAGTCTGTGGAGCAGGTCCCAAAATAGAAGGAGTAAAACAAGCCCAAGCAGCAGTAGGAGATGGAGTATAGGATTGTTGTGGGGATGGAGTATAGGGCCGTTGAGGAGATGGATTGTAGGGTTGGATATGTGATGGAATGCATGATTGTTATTCCCAGTGAGAAAATTGTTGATTAGGAGTTTATGAAGCATTGAAATGATTTGTAGGGAAACTTGGTTGATAAGGGGATGATGAAGAATTTGGATTAGGAGAATAGGGCTTAGAAATTGAATACGAGGTGTACTAATTAGTAGAAGAAACAGTATAAGAAGGATTGAACCTATGGTAGCAAATTAGAGCATGATGGTCAGTTTTGCCACAAACTTGGCATATAATTGAACTGTGACCACCATATCTGCCACCACGACCTCTTACAACACCTCCATGACCTCTGCCTATGTAGGAGTCCGTATTAGTAGGGATATTATATTGTGCAAATTGAGCAGAAGGATTTTCTGAAGAGTTTTCAGGTGGTGAAGTGTTATTTGAGGGTGATGGCTCAAGACGAGCTACATTTGCAGAAAATAAGTTTTGTTGTGATGATTCACGAAGCTTCTTCAATCTAATTTCCTTAGCGGCCATAAGAGATTCAACTTCAGATGAACTAGTAGGATCCAAAGTACTTCGCAAAAAATCTGAGGACATCAGAGACTCATATTCTTCAGGTAGACCTACTAATATAACATTGATGTGTTCCTTACCAGAGACAGGATCTCCAGTTGATAGCAAATTATCGGCGATGGTTTGAATATAAAGAAGATACTCAGAAATGGAGCGATCGCCTTTCGCGGTGTTATACAACTCAGATTTGAGTTGTCTGGATTTAGCAAAGATATGTGACTTGAAATAGCTGTTGATCTCACTCTAGAGTTGATGCGAGTGTCTGTAGTGGATCACTCGAGCATGGAAGGATTCGGAAAGCGATGCAAGTAACCAAGAGAACAACATCTGATCCTATTGCTCCCAGATAACATGCTCTTCATTAACGTCTCCACTTGCTTCATTGTCAATAGAGTTGAATTGTTTTGGAATTTGTGGTTTCACTATGAATCGAAGCAGTTTATGCACTCGAACAACGAATTCCACATGATGATTCCAGAAGAGTAAATTGTTTGTGTCAAGTTTGATTGGAAGTGGATGTGCGAAAATTACGGGAGAGCTGGAATTGACATAATTTATAGAAGAATGAGAAGTATCGTTGGAGATCGCCATGGATCAAGCTAAAGCTCTGATACCATTTTAGAAAGTATGCAGAAAGGAAATAGAAGAAGCAAATTATTATTTCTTAATGATTGAGAGCAGCTTTACAATGTATATATAGAGTCGGTTAGGTCATAACAAACTAACTCACTCTAATCGAGACTCTAACTAATACACTTTATTACAAACTATTGTAGTAGTCTATTCTAGAATATATCCAACAACTAAGGTAAAACTTTTTTGAAGTCAACTAAATCTAGGTAGAAGTTTTTACAAATTATGAATGGTGACTTGTACCCCTAAAACTTATTTCCTAGATTGCTTATAATATTTTACTAGAACCACTTGCCACCTGGGCCACTTGGCTACACAACAATTCTACTTTCAACTATAATTTGACTTTTAAGTCGGATTCTTTAAAAAAGTTCTTCAAACAAGACTCTTTTGGGGACAAGGGAGTAAAATTATTCTTATATGTAACCAACTGTTTATTTAGGCCTATCATCGAGAGTCAAGAATCCTTTTTAGTAACACCGCAGTGCACCCTGAGGCTTACGCTCATAAATTTAAAGGAGAACACCAGCAGTTTAGAAATTTTAAAATAGAGCACATTACTAAAAATTAAACAATGTGTATTTATTTCTTGTGAATATAAACCACTATAAAGGATGTAGTTAACCAGTATACACTTCTATGATTATGTGTTGAGGTAGTCAGGCAGGCAGAGAGACTAACAACATGCACTTAGGACTCAAAACAAGGTCAAATGAGCGACATCTGAGAGAATAATCATGAGAGTGACTAATTACGAGGTTAACTTCCTCAACAAAAATTTGACACTCAACTGAACCGGATAGTTAGAGTGATATAAAGAGATTCAATTCAATAAAAAAAATAAACGGATACATTACAAAGTTGTATGCACGGAATCCATATCAATATGCACTAATATCCAATAAATATTGAACCACACGAGTAAGTATAGAATTGTACGCCATACTAAAGGACTAGATTGCACCGTGGGTTCAAACAAAGCCAACTGACTTAATTTATACTTCTGTGTCCTAATAATAAACTATTATGTGCCTATACTTATCAATCCAAGAAATTGATTTTTCTTTATACATCGGAAAGGAAATCCAATAAATTGGTATGTATGCATGTATGGATATAAAACAATATCTTACCTTTGCTTCATTCCGAACAAACTGAATATCGTGGCCATTGTATATAGTGGATGAGCAAAACCAGCACTTCTCCAACCTCATTGCTCCGATTTAGTGTACAACAATGCTAAGATCAATTCATCAATACTACAACTACTTAGTTGTTATTTTTAAACGTCCAGTTAGTTAGTTAGTTAGTATTGAAACAGACTTAAGATGTATGTCAGTGTAAAACCCCGGCCACGGAGGACCTGAGGTAGTTACTCCAGACCTCCAGTACTATCCTCACAAACCACCACGAGCATTTATCGCGCACTTTGTCCTCACTCATGCGCGCCCTGAGAAACTTCTCAGGATGTCACCCATCTCATGACTACTTTGGAGTTAAGCACGCTTAACTTTGGAGTTTTTTGCTGATGAGCTCTCTTAAAAGGAGATGCACCTCTGTTGGTATGAGTAATACTATTAATCTATTTAAATTAATCTCGAGTATTACAATCACCCCCACTTAGGATGACAACGTTCTCGTTGCGCCCATAAACTAATTCAATCTCAATCATATCCCAAAATCTTTCCCAGCTAAGTGCCTGCCCGATATCCAATGGATCAATACATTGTCGCAAGGGTTGCTCTAATACTACCTGTAATACCCCTAGGTAGTTACTCCAGACCTCTAGTACCGTCCTCACAAGCCACCACAAGCCTTTACCGCGCACTTTATGCTCACTCATGCGTGCCCTGAGAAACTTCTCAGTGAGTCACCCATCCCAAGACTACTTTGGAGTTAAGCACGCTTAACTTTGGAGTTCTTAGCTGATGAGCTCCCTTAAAAGGAGATACACCTCTGTAGATATGAGTAGTATTATTAATCCATTTAAATTAATGTCGAGTATTACAACTAGGTCATCAAGTTAGCAACCGATGAGTTCAGATATCATTGGTTATAAATAACAAGTTGTATCGGTGAGAAGGCAGCTAATGAATAAACCGATTCTTCTTCTTCTCTTCTCTTTACTTTGCAATTACTCTTTCAAACATTTTCATTAGCATTCTTGTTATGAATATCCATCTTCTTCATTGAAGATCATAACAATTGGTATCAGAGCTCCAGAAATGAGTCCACCAATGGCGAAACAAAGTAACACTGACCGCATCACTCAACTGGAAACAGACCTTACAAGTGTGCGATCAGAAATTGAAAAGATGAATGAAACACAAAAAGCTAACCTTAGCAGAATAATGGAGGTACATGAGAAGAAGTTCGAAGATATTCTGGAAGCAATTAAAGGTGTTAGCGGCAATTCTACTTCTCCTCTTGTAGACCGTTTTCATAGGAATCCGGATCAAGCATTGATATCAACTCCTGGAAACCACACAGGTATCAAACTTGACTTTCCTCGTTTGGATGGAGCTAATGCTAGAGGATGGATTCGAAAATGTCATTGTTGTTTCCTTATTCATCAAATGTCTGATTTCGATAAAATAGTACTAGTTGGAATGTATGTGGAAGGGAAAGTGGAGATATGGTACATGGATAAAGTTGTTGGCAGATAATCCATGGATTGGGATGTATTCGTAACTATCTTTCTGGATAAATTTTTAAAACAAAATGATCTCATTGAAGAGTTTAATAAATTGAGACAAAGGATTAGTGGAGGAATACATAGACAAGTTTTCTGAGCTTAAATCCTTCATGCTACAGAGAAATAAACACCTTAATGAATACTATTTTCTGGAAAGTTTCCTCAGTGGATTAAAAGAAGAAATCAGACATATGGTAGAGATTGTATCGTTACTCATCTCAACAAAACCGAAGTGTATGTTATGCGTTTGTAGAATTTCTAATACACGTTGGCACATATAATTCCTTAGCTGCTATGAAAAAATAAATGCATTTGTTGTAAGCTATTTTCATTAGAAGCTTAAATCACTAGTTTACCAATGCAATATGTATTTGTTATTTATTTTCCATAATATGTGTTAGCTTATTCTTTAGCATCAAGAATTAATATGTGTTTGCAGGCCAATCAATCTTATTTTATTGTCAACAAGGGAGACCCTAAGTGATATCGCAAGAGTGTAACTTTTGGTGATATTATGGGATAGGTTGATTTCTTAACTTTTGGCTTAGTTATTTAATAGCATACATTTGAATGTGATATTTCATAATCAACGAATCAGGGGCAAACAGATCTAATAGAAAATATTTTTGTAGAGAACATGGCACCAGTTAAGAAAGTTTTGTCTGATGTCGCACTTCATTTGGATGCGTTTCTACTGCGTGTGACCAGAAAATAGACGGTTCCTTTCAGAAACAACAGTTTGGGTCTATGAGTTTGTGAATTAGTATTGATGGACGAAGAGGTAAAGAAACTAATATTGTACTCCGTATTTAACAAAACTGCATCTGTAATTGTAATATTTTTTGATAAACTGCTTTCTAAGACTGCTATTTTTATTTTCAATGCTTTTTAAACATTTCTTGAAAATAATTGGCTTATTTATGACTTGGTAAAGCCGACTATATGACTTTTATGATCTATTGTATATCTAAAACTCTAGATGTTGGACTATATGATAAAATCGAAATATTTAATCAAAGTGAGGCAATTTAGTTCTACCAAAAAAGAGAGACATATTAGCACTTCTAGAATATCATCTCTTATAAGCTCGCAATCACTATTGCTCATAGAAGAGTATCTTCTATACCCTTTTTGTTTTTTCCATACGTGCTTCTTTGGTTTTGTATTTTTATTAACTTGATTATCTCAATATTGATTAGTATTCTAATTTAGTAAAACCAGTGCTTTAATAATCTCACTTTGAGTTTATTTATACTTTTATTTATGTGTTTTTCTATTATGTTTTTTTGTTTATAAGTTACGTTATGCAGTCACTGATATTAATGATAGTTTACCTTATGCAGTCACTGTAAACAACGGAGTATTATTTACTTTGGTGTTTATTCTTAGTACCTAATTCATGTGCAGGCTAAGAATTCATCTAAGAAACTACCTCTATTACTTAACAAACTGCCTCTATAAGAAATCATTTTTCTTTATTACATTGATAAGAAATTGTGATGGAATAAAATAGTGACATTACAAATAATAAATCATATTACCACAACTTATTTGAAAGTATCCTTCCCTCTACTTTAATACATTTTTATGTGAAAGAAACAAAAAAGATAAATGTTGATTGATTCCAGGGGAAAGATAACTCCTGATCTTTTATAAAACTTTGCTTTTTGTGGAATGAAATTTAAAAAAAAAATCCTTTTAAGAGGCTCAGGTATGTGTTTGCATAAGGAAATGGGAATCAGAACTGCCATGGGTGCATCAACCGGTTCCATTTCCGGGTTGCCCCACCAAGATACTGGTCGTGTCCTCCGAATTCCTCAAAATTAGTAGGCCCAAGCAGAGGAAACACAGTGCTTTACAGTTTTAACAATGACCAGAATGCAGGGAAAATGTCAAATAATATAATTAATTAATACGGAGTACAAAAGCTCATATCATTCTTCCTTCATCACAAGTACATCTCACTTATATACACCTGATTTTTTAAACCAATGGATTTGAAGATATCAAGATGCCCCTTTGAATATCCTTCTAGGTTAGGTTCTTCTTCCATCAAAGTTAAGATTTTTTTTATTAAAATCAAATGATTTGTCTCTCCTTGTAATAATGATATATAGAGTACCTTTGTGCACCCCCGTCTGGAAACAATTAATAATAAGTGAATCTTTAAAGCCTTTTAAACTTTTATAAACACCCATCTTAAACAAATTTACCTGAACCGTTTGATAGAAAAATACCACTCATAATATTTGAAAGCGTTTTGAATGTAAAGGAAAAAATCATAGTTTGTAATATCACATAAACACTACATGAATCACATAACAACAACATCCAAGCATTAGTCCCAAACAATATTGGGGTCGGCTAACATGAATCGATACATGATATCACCAAAAGGAAAAGAAAGAAAATAAAGATAAAAAAGATAAGCTATTATAAAAAAAGATAATATAAAAGAGATGAATATACATATAAAAGATAAAATAAAAAGGATAAAGTAATATTTATATATAAGGATAAAAATATAAAAGAAAAAGAAAAAAGAACAAGCAAAAAAAAGAGGGGAAAAGATGATACAAGACCACTCCTCCACACGAATACCCGCCCTCCATTTTGCTCTCTCCAAAGCCATACCCTCATCTAATCCAAGAAGAAGCATATCACTTCTGACTCCCCTAACCCACGTCTGTTTGGGCCTTCCTCTCCCTCTCTTCCCTACCTCTTCTCCACACATCTCAACTCGTCTGACAGGTGCATCACTCGGTCTTCTATGCACATGACCAAACCAACGTTGGCGCGACTCCCGCATCTTATCTTCAATAGGTGCTACTCCCACCCTTTGTCTGATTGTCTCATTCCTCACGTGGTCCTTTCTAGTATGCCCACAAATCCAACGCAGCATGCGCATCTCTGCCACACTCATCTTCTGAATGTGACATTTTTCACTGCCCAACACTCCGTGCCATACAGTAATGCAGGCCTAATTGCCGTCCTATAAAATTTACCCTTCAGTCTAGTCGGCATATCTCGATCGCATAGAAATCCTGACGCACTCTTCCACTTCATCCACCCTGTTCTGATTCTATGGGAATCATCTCCATCTAACTCACCGTCCTTCTGAATTATGGAGCCCAAGTAACGGAACATATCGCTGACCGGTATCTCCTTACCATCTAAAGTAATTCCGCTATTAACACTGCTTCTACCTCCACCAAACTTGCACGCCATGTACTCTGTCTTGCTCCTACTTAGTCTGAAACTCTTGTTCTCCAATGTTTGTCGCCATACTTCCAACTTTGCTTTAACCCTTGATTGCGTCTCATCAATCAATACAATATCGTCGGCAAACATCATGCACTACGGTATATCGTCTTGAACTGACTTTGTAAGTCAACTACATGAATCATATATATATATATATATATATATATATATATATAGTCCCGTTCTTGTCCAGCCGGCCTGACGGGAACCGCCGTCCGGCCGAGGGAATTTCGGATACTTCCTGATCGAATTTTTTGATGAAATGTTTTGAGCATGTTCTTCATCAAGTCTAGTTTATGCATACCAAATTTCAGCTCAAAATTCGATCGGGAAGGCATTCAAATATTTTTTTGAAGTTGACTGCGTCAAAATATACATATAAAAACACAATCAACTTCAAAAATGATTGGAATGCCTTCCCGATCGAAGTTTGAGCTGAAATTTGGTATGGATAAACTAGACTTAATGAAGAATATGCTCAAACAATTTCATCAAAAAATTAGATCGGGAAGTGCCCGAAATGCCCTCGTCCGGACGGCGGTTCCCGTCAGGCCGGCTGGACATGAAGTTTTCTCTCTCTCTCTCTCTCTCTCTATATATATATATAGACACACACACACACAGAAAAGATCAGGTCCCTCCGGAGGGACGGGAGGGACCGTCCGAACTTTACTGTTTGGGGCGGTTCCCGGTGGAATTTTTTGATGAAAGTTTTTGAGCATGTTCAAGAATTTATAATGTGAGTGATAAATATTGATGAAGGGTGTGTCACATTGGGTTAATTGTGAGTGTTCTCACATTCTCACGTTAAACATCATTCTCATTGGAACCGTACCCTATATATACACATACATACATACATACATACATACATACATACATACATACATACATACATACATACATACATACATACATACATACATACATACATACATACATACATACATACATACATACATACATACATACATACATACATACATACATACATACATACATACATACATACATACATACATACATACATACATACATACATACATACATACATACATACATACATACATACATACATACATACATACATACATACACAATTGTTATATGTTAAATGTCCCACACCGGAAAGATTTGGATGAACAAAGTGCTATATTAACACATGAGCTACTCCTCCTATCAGGTTGATCTTTTAGGATGGAACCCCGAATCTTAATATGGTATCAGAGCCAAATCGATCCATGGTGTGGGTTGAATGTGTGTTTTCTCGCACTTAAAATAGATCGTAATATAGTGGTGTAAGTACGAGTATCGTCTCCACAGGGACGGACAAAAGGGAATCAAGAATTAATTAAATTCAGCGATTAAAAAGAAAATAAAATAAAAGCGTCGTGCGAGATTGGTTGGTTTGGAAAATAAAACTAATGCGAACAATTAAACTAGGGGGTTCTTTCTAATTAATGACGAAGGGAACAGGAATCGATTCCAGGGTAACCAGATTCCTGGCAGATCAGGCCTAATTACATGAAATTAATTTAATTGAGCCTAGCTAATCATTACTAAGTTCTTACCGCTCTCGCGGCGTAGAGTACAATAATTTAGGAGACCAGGCTGATCTCTCATGCGACATGATCCTAAATTATTGCCAAGACGAGCGAGCTTACGGCCCCTTAATCGCTACTAATCTCTTAGCGAACGATTAAGTGTGTGTGAATGTGTCCTAGAACAAATTAGATCTCTCTTAATTTATTCTACATGCAATTGTAATTCTAGTCGCGATTCTAGGTTACAAAAGATATCAATTAAATTATTCAAACACAAATTAAACGGCATTCATGCAATTAAACTGAAAAGAATCTAGCCATACATCATGATTAACCCCTTCATCAATCCCAAATCCCTAATTAAAACTACTCACAATTCATAATTGAAGAATCAATAGAATTGGAATAAAAAGAATTAATTGTCATTAATTAAAAAGGTGGAACTTACAAAGAATCCCAAAAGATTGATGAACAAGGCTGAAAAGCCCTCTAAAATTCGTGTTAGGCACTCTCTCTAAGCTTCCCCCTTGAATACGGGGGTTTACAGGCTGTTTAAATAGAAAAATCAGGTGAAATTTGAGCCGAATTGGGATTTTCGGAGCCAGACACGATGCCAGGCACGATCGTGCCTTCGATCGTGCCTCCGGAGCAAAAACGCGCATTTTGGGCAGGCACGATCGTGCCTCCCTCCAAGCACGATCGTGCCTCCCTCCAGGCACGATCGTGCCTGGCTGGCAGTAACTCCGCGGTGCTTTTCTCTTCAGGCACGATCGTGTCTGACTTTGAGGGCACGATCGTGCCTACTTAACTTCCGAATTTGACAAAACTTCCTTCATGAAAGTTGTATATAATGAAGTCCTCTATCCACCCCTATTTGCTGAATGTGATTTGAATAATCCAATCAAGAGATATGATCAAAACGGTGTAAGGTGTCTTTCTGAAATCGCAGCAGAGATCATCTGACTTCATCGTCTGTTTTCACCTTCTTCCTCTCAGATTCTCGCAAAGGTGTCTTCATATGGTTTGTATCCCTTGAAGTTGGATTTCCTATGGAACTTGAATCGTGTACATTGGATGTTTCTACAAAGAGATATGCTTGAACGATTGACAGAAGGTCATCCTGATCGTCGTTTTCAAGCTTCATTCATCTTCTTTTGACCCCGTAGCCAATCCTAGAGCTCTTTTTTCCTTCAAATCTTCATCGTGAATCTTCCGGTGACCTCCAAAGCTATCCAATCAATCTCAAATGCTTCTCAAATCATCCTGATTGTTCCTCAAGTGCCGGTGCCGGGCTCAAATTCCCTGATTTTGACTACAAACAACACAAAACTCGAACCAACGCCTGGTAAACATAACTTGAGCTAAAATTGAGACTTGTAACACCTTAAAACTAGCAAAATCATCAAAAGCCGATCTCAACACGCATCAAATACGTGTCAAAATACGGACTTATCATGGGTCCCCTTATGAATCGTGATGACACGATTATAAAAAAAATAACGATTACGGCCGGATGAAGAAAATGGACCTATGAAAAAAAAATTAATGGAGACACGATCCAGACGAAGTGTCTGGTCGTGAGGAGGGGTGTTAAATGTCCCACACCGGAAAGATTTGGATGAACAAAGTGCTATATTAACACATGGGCTACTCCTCCTATCAGGTTGACCTTTAGGATGGAACCCCGAGTCTTAATATTATAACCTTAAAAATCATAATTTTGTGGCATATACTACTCATATATCTCATGCATAACAAGTTGACAAAATTTCCAATAAAGGAACTAAATTATGCCCTCGCTAAAGAAGTAGATATGACCAAATATTAGACATCTTCTGTGATGATCAGGCTAAGTTATCAATCAAAATAATTTAATTTTGTGCATTTCCTCATGTAGACTTATATGACAGTGGTGAGTCAACTGATTTATTTACACTTTGCTAACATAATTGTCTTGGATAAATTTCAGAAATCTATGCGAACAAGAACGTTGTTGCTATGGAAAGGTGGCAAATATTATGGATGAAATTTACAAGTATATTGTACTTATTGATGCCTACTTTTAGCCTTGAGAACAATAGGTTTTTTCAATGATAGAGTGCTTTAATACCTTTTGTTTGGCTCCTTTGGTTTGCCAGTTCGAAAACCTACTCATCTCATCTCATTACAGTCACTATTTCTTTACTTTTTTTAATGTTGCCTAACTGTACATGATGTTTTAGTAAACAAACTTATTGTTATTGAATCTTTCCTCATATTTTCTGTCACCAGGTTTCGTTTCCCTCACTTTGTTCTTTTTTTTTTTTGCAATTTCAGTGCTACAAGTGTTCACCTATACTCACTGATAATTTTAAAAACAATTTTACCCTTAAATTGTGATAAGTGAAAAGGTTAGCGTGTCTTTCGAATTTTAAGGAGAATATAGGTTTAATTGCATGGGTTTTTGTTCTCCGTGATCATAAGGGAGACTTTAATTCTACTGGTTTTCTATACACCCCTAGGCCAGACAGACATCTTTCGAGCACTTCAACTGGCGCGGTCTCTTGGTGTTCAAATATGGGCTTTCACAAGATATCGATTTGACATTGCTTCTCAGGATCTATACAATGACTCTACAAGGAATGCTCTTACATGGAAAACACAGAAGTTTATCAGAAATGTTACACATTTTGCTTTCATCTCCCCAAAAGTTAACCGAGCTTCTTTTATGTTATCTCAGCTCCAACAAGACCATTGCCAAGTTTTCAAAGGCACCAGGGAACTCCCAAAGGACCCTCATCAATGTTATTGCTTTGGATATTTCTATTTCTTATGTTGTATATGACAAATGAGCATTTTTTCTCGGTAAAGGACATGTCAACTTTCTGCATGGAAGAGCCAAATTTTAATTTTTTTTCTAGATTCAATAAATGTACTTTTTGCATTATTGATTCGGGGGAAGATTTTACTGTTCCCCCTTTTTTTACATGTTCTCTTTTTCTTTTATTAATAAAGTAATGGTTTCTTAAAATAATAATAATAACCCATTCATGACAAGTGGAAATTAAAAAAAACTCTTCTTCAATATTGATTAAATTTCCCTGAAAATTAATAGTTTGACACATAAATTTTACATATTCAATAAAGAACAATTAAAAAAACTCAGATTTTTTAAGAAACTCATCTTCAATATGTATTATTGTCAAAACAAGTAAATAGAATGTTTTGTCAAAACAAGTAAATATATTGTTTTGTCAAACCAAGTAAGTAGATTGTTTTAATTATACTCCGTAAAACGTTACCGTGAAAGTGTAAGTAATGTGAAAGTTGAGTTAATGTACATATAATATTTTAATTCCGGTCCAACCGGTTCAGAGTAGAATAGTTGGGGTTTTGACTCAGATTGGAACTTGAATCTATAAAAAGAGTTGTGGACCGGTCTGCTTTGGTTCTATTTTCTGATCTAGACAAAGAAATTGACGAAGAAAGAAAATCAATATATATATATGTATAAAAGAAAAACTTTTTAAGAGCATACAAAGCGCCACATAATACTGCCATGTCATTATATATATTAATATTTAGTTATTTTTATACCTTCTATTTTATTAGCTAAATTCTGTTTTTGATTGCATATTGATATGGAAACAAAAATCCGTACAAATCCACCTTAATCTATTTGGTAACCTTTTCAAATATCATTAATAACCCGTACATATTATTATATTGTTTACAAACCATATAATACTAACAAATATTACGAGACTCTTGATCCCTACTTAATAAAAAATGGTACAACAATCTAAGGATTTTACATATATATGTGCATAAATTACGAAAACTTATTTTGGTGTACAAAAACGTGAATTGCATAACATTTAACATTTATAAGAATAATGATAATGATATCTTAAAACATGATAAATAAGTAAAAGTCAATTTAATAACAAATTACATACCATATTAAAGAGATGAATTATTCATTTTTTGCCCACTTAACAGATAAATCAGCCAAATTGCTATTAATTTTGTCTTCAAAGTAATTTGATAAAAATAAAAATGTAATAACAGTGTCCCTCTTCCTAAAATGTACGGAGTAATATTTTATTTTTCTAAACTAAATGTTGAGATAATGATTAGAAATTTTGTTCAACGGAGATAATGATTAAAATTCTAAGCCCCGAATTTGCAATTGGGTTAATACTTCGCATTTTGCTTCATCTTCATACACTTCTTTCTTAATTATTAACATAATGATAAAAATTATAACCACCATATAATTGAAATTAAAAAACGAAATTAAATCTATTAGATATTCTAATATAGAATCTTAAAATAATACTTCTGATCAAGTAGTTTACTTAATAAGGATTAAAATTGATATCAAACGTAAATACATACATGTATGTATATTTTCACAAGTAAATACATTTAGGCCTAGCCAAAGAAGTAAATATGTTTGGTTATTTCTTTATTTTACAACTACAATTTAAATGTGCATTCACTTTTGAAATAGATTCCTAATCCAAATTAGAAAATCTTTATATGTTTACAAATTCCTACTTTTATTTCAATAGATTTTTTTAATTGGATTGATTTCAGTTCCAAATCAAATCAGATCAGATTAAACTTTAATAATAATAATAATAATAATAATAAGTCACATAAAATGTAAAACAAACATATACCAGACCATATTAATTCATACCAAATCAAACCCAAAATTTTAATTCAATTAAAAACGTCCTTATTAATGAGTAAAATGTAAGATCTCACAATTAAAAGTTTTAAATGTGTATTTCATACCAAGTTGAATGAGAAATACTAGAAAAATATTATTTTGAAATGCTCAATAAAGTAATTTAGATGTTCATAACAATTAAAAGTTGTTTTCAATGTAACGAAATAATGAGTAAAATGTTAAAAAACATAAATTGCCCTAAATAGGAGTAAAAACGTTTTGAAATATCAAAATAGGAGTATCATGTTTTTTATTCCCTCAATAGGAGTAAATTTTTGCCATATTTGGAATAACTAGACTTTTAAACATGACATTTTTTCCAAACTTGACAGATTACTCCTATTCAGAGAATAAAAAAGATGATACTCCTATTTTGGAATTTCAAAACATTTTTACTCCTGTTTAGGGAATTCTCTCTTGAAAAAACTCCATTGTTTTACATTTACGGACTTACGGTGTGACGAAATAATGAGTAAAATGTAACATCTTATTATTAAAAGTTAAGGATATGTACTCAGTATTTCACATCAAGTTGAACGAGGAATAGTAGAAGAAAAAAACTTGTGGTGCATAATAAAGTAATTTAGAGGACGTGAGATTATGAATTCTTTAAAATCACGTTCATAGCAATTATATTTACTTGAGATGCTTATGTAGAAGGTCGATTTAACTATTTTTCATATAATCTTTTCTTGGCTTCACAAATGGAATATATTTACAATTTTTTTTTCATGATTTAGGATATTCCACCCATTCAGCTAGAATTTAATCAATTTTAGTAAAATTAGTTAATTCGATTTACTTCAGTTATCAAACAACCTCTATATTATACTAAGTTTATGTTTCTTTTAAATCACATTACATATGATCCGAAAGAAATCAAATTTCAAATTAGCTAAATTATATATACTGCCCGTGCATCGCACGGGCTTGAAAGCTAGTTAAACAATTACAAAAAACATTGTCTACAAGGTCTTCAACAATTTGTTATTTTGTAATTATTAAACTTTTAATATTTGTTACGTAGTAGTACATAATATTTATTTACAATTTCTCTATTCGTGTGATTGTAAATGCTTTCTAAGGATGTTTTCTTTTGCTTTAAAAAAAGATGTTTTCTTTTGGACTGAAATTTGCTGGCCTGGTCTGATCTGATCTGGTCTGATAAACGTTTGATCGTTGTGTATTTTATAACTACAGAAGTCTGATCTGATTTGATCTAGTCTACTCTGGTCTGAGATTGAAAACAGTTCAAAAGAAACATCCTAATTAACTAATTAACTATTAATGCTTATTACATCGTGAAATGCTAGTAAAATACAAGTGCGTAACTGCGTACTATCCAAATTCCTAAATTTTACCCCTTCTACAAGCCCCCAGAGCAATCGTGACCCCTTCTCCAAGTCTGGACTGAGCATATGACATATGTGTCGAGTTGCGTCAATCTTCAAGTAAAGATCTCCGCAGCGTCAGAGAAGGTTTCACCACCGCCCTTACCTCTTTTCTTCACTCAAACCGATTTTTCTCTGATCTCTCCCTATTTACTTTGCATTCCTGTATTTTAAATTTGATTTTAGATTTGAATATTTGATTGTGCATTTCCTTTCATTCCTCCTTGGTTTGCAGGCTTTGTGTTGTTACTCGGTGACTCGTCCTTTCCGACTTTGCTCAGGCAAGTTGCAGTTCATCCCGGTCTTATTCTCTCCTGTGAATTGATATGAACCGTTATTGAATTTAATACTGTATGTTATTCCTCAGTCCTCACTTTCACTTTCATCGTGTGTCTGTGATGGATTTCTTTTCCTAATTTCTACCAAACCCTAAACAGTTGGATCTTTAAGAATGACACGGCTGTAATTGACCTAATTACAAAATTTCAAACTTGAGGACTTGGCCTAATTATAAAAAAACAGGTCTTAATTGTTAACTCTGTTCACAATTTAATCGAGGTATATATTTTAAATAGTATCCTGTAATGTTTGTTTTCAATAATTTAAATAATTTAAACTTGAGGACTTGGCCTATGTTAAATAATTTGTATATACTCTACATACTGAAACTATAATACTCCGTACATGTTATGTTTAAGAGTTGTTCATGTCATTGTACTAATGGCGGTCCTATTCAGATAAAGTATGCTTCGCTTGAGCCATTTTTCCCGTTTTATATGTCAAATTTTCATGTATGACATGCAAATTGATTTGAAAGAACAGTATTCACGGATCAGGAGTTAGGAGGGCATAATCATGTCAAAAGGAAAAGAACAAACAAACGCCTGCATAGTAAACCTGCAATTATCTACTAAAATAATATTCCATGGCTCACATGTATTCTTATTGTGTATATGTATACAGAGTAATGGCTACTGAAGGAGTTAAACCCGAGACACATACCCCGTTGACACCGGTAAATGCTGCGAAATCTTCATGCCGGAAGAAGAAGTCTGAAACTGCTAGTTTCATAGAGGACGTGAGAGATCATATTGACGAGTTTATACATGCTTCAATGGATGAGCATAAAACATGCTTCAAGAAGACTATTGAGAAGGTTTGCTTTGAAATTCAAAATTATAATTTATGTGAGATGCAGTTATGGACTTGTGCTTATTATACGAGTCACTGAGTATAAATCCATTATGCCATGGTTATTAATTCTGGCTAGCAAATCCTCAGATGTTTGGAATGTCGAAAGTTGTTGCTGAAAGAAATGCTGAAGCGAAGGAGGTCGAAAGTGTACTTCCACTCCAGACAACCATATCTAAGTAGTATTTTCAGAACTTGCATATGAGAAGGAAGTCTTCAATTAATTCACCCGATCCCCACCAAAATCCTTTCTGGATGTGTTTTAGAGTTTCGGTCATAGGTGTTTTTAGTTTGTTAATTTCTGTTCTTTGTTATCATGTAGGCAGTGTCCATGTTTGATGAAAGAAATGTTGCTTCTTAGCTTTGGGTTGTTGCATGGTTTTTTTCTAACACTACGATCAGAGTAACTTTTTCTTATAGAAAGCTGTGATGGTATATATAACACGATAGTTTTGTCCATCAGAACTTCCGGTTATTTCAAAAAGTTCACAAAACTTAATATGTGGAAATGTGGAATCATTAGTTTAGTTCATATTCAATGGATGCAAGACAATACATTATCCTGGAACTGACCCGGTCATGAGTCATGATTTATGGTTCCATCCCAGAAGCAAAATAGGCAAGTGTGACTAGGACAGTTAACGAATCTGAGCCCGAACACCTAAAGTTCGAGTTCGGCTCGATTTGGTAATAGTGGTGTTCGGGTTTGAGCTCGAAGCTCGACGAGCTTTACATATGAAGCTCGTGGTCGATTCAATAGGTGTTTGATGTTCAAACAGAGTGCTCGATCAGTTTGATAGTTGTGTTTGAATTTAAAATTTAAGTGATGCTTGTTAATAAGCTCGTGCTCAAATGATTTGACAATTATTCGGTTCATTAATACTCATATTTATATTCATTAAGTCATACTTCGTACTAGTTACATTTAAATTTTAATACATGTATGAATTATATTTATGATTCCATATTTCCATGTTCGACTTTGGCTTGATTAATTGTTCCAACTTAAAGTTTTAATACTCATATTTATATTCATTAAGTCATACTTCGTACTAGTTACATTTAAATTTTGATAAATTATATTTATGATTCATGTTCGACTTTGGCTTGATTAATTGTTCCAACTTAAAGTTGAGTTTGAGTTCGAGTTATGATGTGAGTTTTCTCGCACTAATAAAAATGTAGTAGTAAAGGGTTTTAGTACGAGTATCGTTTAAATTCAGCGATTAAAACAAAAAAAATTAAAATGCAATTGTGCGAGATTTGAATCTTTTGGAAATTAACTAATGCGAAAAAACAGGTAAACTAATAGGTTCTTTCTAATTATTGTTGAAAAGGAGCACAGATTGATTCCGGGGTAATCAAATTTTGGGGCTGATCAGACTTAATCACATGCAAATTATTTAATTGAGCAACGTTGATCAATATTAAGTTCTTAACGTTATCACGGCGTAGACTACAATAATTTAGGGAACTATCATGTGACATGGTTTTAAATTATTGTCAAAATGAGTGAGCGTACATCTCCCTAACCGTTACTAATCTCTTAACGTAGGATTAAGTGTATGTGAAAGTGTTCTAGAATAAATTAGATCTCTCTTAATTTGTTCTATATGCAATTATAATCCTAGCAGTTGTTCTAGGTTACAAAAGATATCAGTTAAATTATTTAAACACAAATTAAACAAAGAACATGCAATTAATCCCTCAAGAATTTACCCCTAGATCATGATTAACCTTTTCATTAATCCCAAACCCCTAATTAAAATTACTCACAATTCATAATTGTACAATCAACAGAAATGAGATTAAAAGATTCAATTGTCATTAACTAAAAAGATGTAACTTATAAATAATCTCAGGTTCTTGAGTAACAAAGCGAAAAAGAACTGAAAATTCATCCCTAGGTCTCTCTCTAAGCTCTGTAACCCAAAAACAGGGATTTACAAGCTACTTTTTTAGAAAACAGTCGAATCCGGACAGAAACGGGATTGCAAGGGGCACGCACGGCGTGCACGGCTTCCAGTAAGGCCTGTCAGTTTTGTCTCTTCCGCGCACAACGTGCGTCCTACTACGCACGTCGTGCGTAACTTTGAACTTCATCTTGGACAGTCTGCCACACACGCACAACATGCGTCCTGGGCACGCACAGCGTGCGCGTGGCCTATTTTCCTTCGATTCCTTCTGTTTCTTGCTCTTTAAGCCTTCTTTCGATCCTGTAGCCAATCCTTGCACTCTTTGACTTCAAAACTTCGTCTTCAGCATCTCGATGGCCTCCAATGCTCTAAATCATCTCTCAAATGCGTCCCAACTCTCTCAAAAACTTCTCAAACGCCGGTGTCAGACTAAAATCCCTTATTTTGACTCTAAAAATACTCAACATGCACGAACCAAAGCCCGATAACATATGAGTTGAGCTAATTATGAACCTTGTGACACATTTAAACTAGGAAAATCATCAAAAGTCGATCTCAACACGCATTAAATGTGTATTTAAATACGAACTTATCATGTTGGAAATTTTTTTATGCTCGGTTTGTTAAACTCGATTCGTTAAGTTAAGAATCAAGCAGGCGATAATAGCTAAATTCATTAGGAACCTTTAGTATGACCTGAGATATTAGGGAAGTGACACACAAATTGAGTGCAAGCCCATTAACACTTCGATTTTATCGGACCGGTGTGAGAAAAGTTATACGCAACTTTGCTTTTGAGTTTTAGGGAGTGTTTGTCAAAGTTTTAAAAAATGCTTTTCAGTTTTATTGCTTAGAAAACTGGAATTAGTGTTTGTAAGTGACATTTTCTATTAAAATTAAGTACTTTGAAATTAAAATCTAAAAGGAAGTGTTCTAACTAATTTTTACCATGCAATAGATTAAGAAAAAAACTAGTTCTAACTAGTTTTTAAATATAACTAGTTTAATTATCAACGTTTCTGCATCCTTGACTATTCCATCAACAAAATCTGAAACATCCATGTACCTGACTTCCATCTCTATCCCTTTTACCCCCATCCTTGTGGGCTTGTGGCGTTGTCTAGACTCTAGGAGGACTGTTGTGGTGGTGATTCTTGCTGCCGCGGTGGTGACAATCAGGGGAGCGCAAACTAGAAGTAGAAGAATGACGGAAATGATGGTGGTCAATGACGGCAAAGAAGGGATGGAAGTAGGCATAAAACCCGAACCGAACCGGTACCGAGCCGTCCCGTAATGGTACCGAACCGAATACCGGGTATTTAAACGGTTCTATAGATTTTTGTCTCGTACCGAAACCGAACCGTTTGAAACGGGTACGGGACCGGTTCTAGATTTTGAGAACCAAAAAATACCGGACCGAACCGTTCGAAAATAATGCATTTAAATTTTTATAATTTTTCTATACTAATAGATCTCTTTTATAGAAACACAATTTTAATTTATAGCCCAAGTATGTATTCATGCGTTCCAAACTAGCTAAGTGTGTGTGTTTATATATTGTTATTTTTTATTTTAGATAATTTATGTTATATTTTAATATGTATTCAAAGAATATTAAAAGTTTAGAAATCATTAAGGACTATTCATTTCTAGTAATGTAGTGTACATGACTTTTTGTGGTATCATGTTTGCTTAATTTTACAACTTAATTAATATGGTTTGAATCTTAGCTCTCAAGGCTCAACTATAAATTAAATTAGAACTACAGAGTAATATTTAACCTAGAATGAAGAAGAACATTGAAGATTTCTATTATATTCAATAATTTGATGATATTCTTTTTTATATTTTCACATGAACTTAGTAAATTAAAGATGACATTTATCTCGTACGTCATCGTTTTGCTATACTTTTTCTTAGTTGTGTTGCACTGTTTGTGTATTTGTGAATTTTAGTACTACATATGCAATTTCTTGTATTTATATCAACATTTAATGTGAGTTGGTTGGTGTGAAGATATCTACTAATGGCAAGATTATTTGTTCAAATTTTTTAGCATGTGTTTGACATTGCACCGTACCGTTTTGTACCGTTCCGAAATGGCATGGTACCGAACGGTTCCATCCTTGAAACCGGACCGTATCGGACCGTTAAAAACCTAATGGATACATTACGGGTTTTACTAGTTTACCGGACCGTTCCGGACCGCGCCCACCCCTAGATGGAACTGTAGAACCTTCATTGTTTATGGCCGTTGCATTGTACATTTACTTTGCATCTATTTTTTTAAAATAAGCAAAAGGGTACCGTATTTGGACCTGCATACCGGTCATACATTATGCCGGTATGATTTAAAATTATGCCGGTCATACAGTATAATTTGCGTATTTTGCAAGAATGATTTAGAACCACACAAACTTTACAAAATTCATCTTTTCTTATAAAAATATAAGAAAATAATGATTGATAGTATTTTTCAAGCATGATAGTAAAGATGTTTTCTTTTGGACTGAAATTTGCTGGTCTGGTCTGGTCCGGTAAACGTATGGTCTCTATGTATTTTATAACTACGGAATTCTTGCCTGGTCTGATCTATTCTGGTTTGGGACTGAAAACAGTCCAAAAGAAAACATCCTAATTAACTACCACTATTAGTATATAAAAAATTAAAAATATATGGTTCATATTTTGGAATTCACATTATTTTTACAATATTCTAATATTATCTTTTATTCGGTAAATAAATCTTATCAATTTACTTTACCGCTCTCTTAGGATGTTTTTACTTGGACTGTAATTTGCTGGTCTGGTCTGGTTTGATCTGGTCTGAACTGGTCTGGTCTGGTCCGATCTGAACTGGTCTGATCTGATCTGGGACGAATTACAGTCCAAGTAAAAACATCCGTATAACAATGAACATAGTAGTCAACATACAATACAATGTCATTAAATACTCCAAAAACAAAACGGTTGACGTACGCAAATTATAGTATTATACCGTGGGATCGACACACCATGCGCATGGTGTGCCGATCCCATTAATGCCTTTTTTCCTCAAGCCCGACGTTCTCACGCAGCTTTCTCTAGATTTTTTTATCATTCTGCACCATGCCCATGCTTCCACTATCTCTTCCTTCCCTGCTTCCACTTTCTTTTCTCTTGCCCGCTTTCTCATCTAATTCTCTTTCTTTTTCTTTTTACTTCTTTTCTTTTTCAATTTTGTTCATCTCCTTTATTAAAATATATATTAAAAATATGATTACAATTACTTTTTTATATAATATATTTGTGAAAAAAATCTTTATCTCTTTTGTAGGTTTCTTGTGTTTTTTAAGACATAGAGTTTGTTAATTTATATTTACATATGATAAAACAAGTAATTAAATTTTCATGTATGTGATTTACATTTTCATATATGTGAGTTACATATATACATGATTCCTGAAGTTATATTTGAGTTACACCTTCTCATGCGTGAGTTGCATATTTTTATGTCTGAGTTACATTATTTTATAAGCGAGTTACATCTTCTGAAGTGCAAGTTACATATGCCATCAACGCGTGTTACATTTGCAATAACACGAGTTACATAAAAAAATAACCCCTGCTATTGAAACAAAAAATGATTTTCTTATCCTCGTGATGGTCATGATATTAAAAACAAAACATAATCACCATTTACGTAAAGTAATTGTGTAGTTAGACTTTTTTTCTTCATTGTTTGCATTGAAATCAATGTTTTATTTCTTATAGTATGTATTTGATAAGTTACATTTCGAATGGACTTGAGTTACATTGATCAATAACATGAGTTACATATCTTTACACGCGAGTTACATCATTTATACTACTGGGACAAAAAAACAGTTACTGTACGCGCGTGTAATGTTCACGTATTACTGTTCACGCAAATTTGTTTAAAAAATTTGTGCAAAACTACGTCATTTTGGGTGTGAGAGCACGGTGCTCACACGGTAATACCACGATATACGAACTCGTTGGCGTATGGCTATATGCTATTTGAATTAGGAAGTCAAGGAAAAAACTTTTATTTTATTAAAGTGCATGCTATTTAAGGGATCACGAAAGTATGTTCCAAGTTTGATGAGTTTGTATTAATATTGGTCTCGTATATTCAAATATGATGAAATTAATCCAAAACATTTCGAGGGCGACGCATTTTCCATGTTTCCTCAACAAGAGTACATGACACTCTGACAGTATTTTTAAATATATTTGAGCATATTATTATTTTTTGGGATATTTTGACTTTACACCGCACTTTTGGGTGATTATTGATCAACTTTACATCTCATTTTCAAAACTTTTAGACTGTGCACCCTATTTTCCCTAAAATGTCTTTGCCTTTGCACCGGCCAAATTACCAGATTGGTAAAAAAACAGGGTGTTTTGCCAAATTGGTAAAAAAAAACCTCCTCAGACAAATTGGTAAAAAAAGAAGCCTCAGTGACAGATTGGTCAATTTTTTGCGAGTGAGACATTTTTCACCCTTGACTTCAAAATTCCCGATATTCCAAATTCTGAGTATTATGAAATTAACATATTCAGTCTTTTAACTTTGATTTTGTAATGAAAAGTACATAACTAAAAAATCTACTACATCTAAAAAATCTACTAAAAAATTCTACACCATAAACAAATTCTATTTTATATGGAATATTTTTGCTATTTTATATACCGTAGTTTTTTGTAAAAAACTTATAGAATAGTCATATTTAAAATATTAATACTAAAAATAAATAAATTTATACGTTTGTGCTTGACTAACCAATTTCATACGTGTGTGCTTGCGTTAATGTACATATGTTAAAAATCATAGTGGTAGTACTTATTTAAAATAAACGTAAATATAATTTATATAACATTTTCAAGACATTAAAAATTAAAAAAAGTAAAGTTAAGTTATATACTTTTACATTCATATTCTTAATGGTCATTTTATGTCTTAACAGTTAATCACAAACAGTTAAGTTATAACTTATTGTTTCAAACAGATAATAAAAGTGGTTAGTTAAAAATGTAATAGAATGTGCTACTATTAATTTGTTGATTCAACAGACTTTTAGCTAGCAGACAACTGGTATTATGAAATATCGGGAATTCTAAAGTCGAGGACTACAATAATATTAATTTTAAATGTGACTGTTCTATAATTTTTTAAAATTGGCTAGTCGAGCACACACGCATAAATTTATTTATTTATTGTATTAATATTTTAAATATGACTATTTTATGTATATTTTTAAATTTCTACGGCATATAAAATAGCAAAAATATTCCATATAAAATAGAATTTTCATATGGAGTATAATTTTTTAGTACATTTTTAAATGCAATAGATGTTTTAGTTTTGTACTTTTCATGACAAAATCAAAGTTGAAGGGCTAACAATGTCAATTTCACAATACTTAGATTATGAAGGGCTAACAAGGACAAAAAATGTCTCAATCTAAAAAAATTGACCAATCTGTCACTTGGATTTCTTTTTTTTTTTTACCAATTTGTCTCAGGAGTTTTTTTTACCAATTTGGCAAAACATCCTGTTTTTTTTACCAATCTGGTAATTTGGCCCCTTTGCACCCCATTCAGGAAACTCTCTTCACAAAATGTTGTAAATAGGGTGCAAAATATAAAAGTTTTAAATGGAATGCAAAATCTAATACATCAACTATTTAAAATCTTTTTTTTTTTATATATTTAAAATCCAAGTATTTATGATTTCACGTTGAAAAACAGGTCTCAGGGTGAGACGGTATCTGCGGTTATTGTCAAGGTCCATTAATGCTGGTGCTCCCCTCAGCTAACAAAGTGCTCACTCTTTTATTGTCAGGAAAAGAATGTACAAAATCTGCCCATCTCCTGCTCTGGGTTTGTCTTCTTTAGGCTATTGCCTACCCGACTGAGCAATAGCCTTCCACCGAGAAAAGGAGTTCAAATTTCAGAGAAGTGTTAGGTATTTACCGAATACACAAACGAACAGACATTTTCTGCTATGTGTCCTTTTTACGCATTCTCTTCATCATCTCTTCCACGTCTTGGAAGAATATAATCCCGCTTCAGGGTGTCAATATCAAGGAAACAGAGGAATGGAGCATCTTCTTCGCCTGATTCTGCTACTTCTCTGCTCAACCATTTTGATTTTTCATCTCACAAACAACGTTTTAGCTGACGCTGGATCCGACCCTCCACTTTATCCTCCGCTATATTCATCACCAGCAAGATTCTCTCCAGGTTTATTCCATGTCTATGCTTGTGTCTGTTTGTATGCATTTGGACTGTTTCTTTCTGGGTTGGTTACAGATAGAAATTCCTAATAATTGTATTGTATTTCCGAAATTCAAAATTTTAAATTTCAAACTCTTGAACGACCACATGGGTTATATTTAATGCCAAAGGAATTAAGAGAGGTTGTTTTTAATGATACCCTTTTCTTATTGGACATTGAATTTTCGATAAATAAGTAAGAAAACAAATTCACCTTTCTGGAGATGGTTGTGAAACTTCTATATCTTAGACTTTGGAGTTAACTTTCTGGACCTTTTGAGTTTTGAACCTTTTAAAACCTATCTTTTTGGATTCCCCCCCTTTTGTAACCAAAGTAACTGCTTTGACTTCTTGCTTCATGAAACCAGAGGATATTTCAAGTAAAAAACACCATATGGGTCCGAATAGGAAATTGCTCATATCACTGTGCGCTGCTGCTTCTGCACTGTGCACTAGCATATTGCTCATGGGGTGCTTCTGGATTTATCATAGAAAGAAAATTCCAAAATCTCACAAGGATGGCATTCATGGTCCAGGTACTTGTATATTGACCCACATACTGGGATTGACACATGAATGTGCTATCTGATTTTCTTGTTTCAAATGGGTTTTCTATTTTGAAGATAATGGGAATGGTCCTCTATTTTCGGCATACATTGGCAAACACAACTCCTCCAAGTCAAATTCCTGGAAACAACATGATGTTGCTTTGTGGGAATACAGTATCCTTGAATCAGCTACAAACAGTTTTCAAGAGAGTGAGATCTTAGGTGGAGGGGGGTTCGGAGCGGTGTACAAGGGAAAAGTAGAAGATAACTTTTATGTAGCTGTGAAGAGGCTGGTAGTTGGAGGACAAGATTCAATTCAAACATTTGAGGTTTCATTAATTATTATTTTTATTGAAATATTATAAATTTTATGACTAAAATAAAAGTATTGAACAAAAGTATGACTTTTAATGTGCAACAGCCAACGGCTATCGTAGTATGTTCAGAGTAACCGTAGTGAAACTACAAAGTAACTTTGAACATTACTATATCTTCGGAGCTACTATAGTGACCGTGCAGTCATATTTTTTGTCCTTAAGTTAAATTTTAGCAAAATTATGTGAAAGACTCGTTTTTTATGTGTTTGATACACTCTAAATGATAATGGTTGTCTGTCCTTTTTTTGTTTTAATTACAGACTGAGAAAGAGGTATTGAGTGCAATCCAACATCCAAATATTATTTCATTGTTGGGATATAGCATTCATGCCGAAACGAGGCTGCTTGTTTATGAATTAATGCCAAATGGATCTCTGGAAAGCCAACTACATGGTAGCTACGGTTTGACATCTCAGTCAAATAGAAATAGGGATGACGATATGAAAACTACAACCTTACATCAATTTTTCTTGATTTGCCTTTGGATTAGGACCTTCTCAGGGATCAGCATTAACATGGAATCTTAGAATGAAAATTGCCCTTGATACCGCAAGGTTCGAGTTTGCTAAACAGTAGAGGTTACCATATTGTTAGTTCATATGAATGCTTAATTTTGGAATCTTGAAAACTGTTTTTATTTTTATATTTTAACAGAGGATTAGAATATTTACACGAATACTGCAAACCAAAAGTCATCCATAGAGATCTGAAATCCTCTAATATTCTTCTAGATGCCAACTTCAATGCCAAGGTATCATGTGTCTTCAATCATCCTGCATTGAAAACTATTTCAAATATTATTTATTTTATTTTAGTTTCTTGAAATCATGTTTCTCAGCTTTCAGATTTTGGTCTTGCTGTAAGACATAAAGCTCATAACAAAAGCAATATTAAGCTTTCGGGAACCGTTGGATATGTAGCTCCAGAGTACCTATTAGATGGTATGACATCTAAACTTTTTTCTTATTTTAACTGAAGCTAAGGTATATATTTTATTTTTCTCTTTATAACGGTTTATAAGTATTGCTCATATTTACTCTCGTAGTGATATTTGTTTATATTGTGTTTCAGAGTAGAACATTACAGATAGTATTACTAAACAGGAGTTTAGGTAGTGTCATTACTCATATATATTGCTTGAGATCTCTGTTTTAATTTCTTTTAACAATGAGAGTGCACTACATGTTATAATACTACTTCATTGGTGTTGTCATTAGTCCTATATATTATCTGATAATGGAGTAACAAAATTATTATTTCAAAGATAATTCAAACAAACTACTTTTTCCGCGCTCCCCAAAACTATTTTCTAATAGTTTTAGTGCCACATTCCACTTGGAAGTTGGAACTACTTTTCTGCTAGGGAAGTAGTTCAAATTTGAATCTGGTGATCTAAATGCCACTTTGATTGAATTTTCCAGGAATACTAACAGATAAAAGTGATGTGTATGGCTTTGGAGTTGTACTTTTGGAGCTTCTACTAGGAAGAAGGCCAGTGGAGAAATTGGCACCAGCTCAGTGCCACTCTATTGTCACATGGGTAGGAATTGCACTGTGGTCCTATATATATTTAAGTTCAATTACTTCCTTTTTTAGGCATCAGTTTGAATGAACTGTTGAGTTTTTAGCTCAATGCTATAGTTTTTATGGAAAACAGGCCATGCCTCAGCTAACAGACAGATCAAAGCTTCCCAACATTGTTGATCCTGTTATTCGAGATTCAATGGACATTAAGCACCTATGTCAGGTTAGTTGGCAACAGAAAATAAAAAGGTTCACCATCTCAACAACTATTTCTGTCCCAAAGTTCTTTAATGGGATTAGAACACTGTAATATCTTCCCTTTTCACCCTGAACGCTATAGCAACCAATCACTATCTTATAACTTTATTGACTTACAAACCATAGATACACCGATTCAAGTTGCCTGCTAGAGTAGATTTTTCTCGCTTTATTCTAATTTCATCAAATATGATGTTAAGACTAAAGTTCTATTCTTAAAGGCTAACCGACTTTTTAGGAAGATTAAACCAAGAGAGACCTTTATATGTGCGTATATATTGTCACATTTTGCCCATGTAGAATAGCTTAACCATATACGTAGTATATTTTCTCCTTTTCACGTTTTCTAATGTTTTGTTTTGTAGGTTGCTGCGGTTGCTGTACTGTGTGTTCAACCGGAGCCAAGTTATCGCCCATTAATAGCAGATGTGCTACATTCTCTTATACCCCTGGTTCCCGTCCATCTTGGTGGGACCCTAAGTGTTTCTCAGCAAGCACCTTAGTTCTGCAGCTGTCATGCCTTCTGGGAACTGATTTTTGATTATTGTCCACGGAACACTTCCTCAGTTATCCCCCCTATGGTATCAGGGCAGATTTGGGGGTTGCCAGTGGAATGGCATACATCTTCATTTCATTTCACTTCAGGCTCAGCTTGTTGTAGGTTGAAGCAATGTCTCTAGTCTCTACCATATTCTTGTACATGTATAAAAAACATTAAAAGGAATGAAAAAAGCATGCCCCATCCTACCTAAAATATTTTCGTTTTAGACACATGCACTAATAATAAGATCTTCAACTCGTCATGTTATCAAAAGAGAATCGATGCATCATGCATGTAAAAACAGGATGAGCGGTTTGAAGGGAAGGGGAGATCGAGGATTGAATGAATATGAGAGTAAAGGGGGATTACTTTGAACTCCTCGAATGACAAAATACTTTTTGGAAAGAGAGAACTGTCAAATTGGTACCTTAACTTGTCTCCCTTAGCATAAAGAGTACATAAATTTGTATTAGATACCTCAAAGTACATCAACTTGACTTTGTACTATCAGTTGAGTACGTCTGTTACACGGACGTTAAAAAATGGATGACTTGGCCAAAAGTCTCACTAACTCATATGTTCTGTTTCGTTAAGGCAGTCTCCAATTAGGCTAAAGCCAAGAGATTAATTTGGCAGCTCATCATTTTGACGAACGGATAGTGTACTCCAAAGAAAAGCAGATGTTGAAGTTTGTAGGGTGAGGAAAAGAGGGATGCAGTACCTCAGGCTCAGCTTGTTGTAGGTTGAAGCAATGTCTCTAGTCTCTACCATATTCTTGTACATGTATAAAAAACATTAAAAGGAATGAAAAAAGCATGCCCCATCCTACCTAAAATATTTTCGTTTTAGACACATGCACTAATAATAAGATCTTCAACTCGTCATGTTATCAAAAGAGAATCGATGCATCATGCATGTAAAAACAGGATGAGCGGTTTGAAGGGAAGGGGAGATCGAGGATTGAATGAATATGAGAGTAAAGGGGGATTACTTTGAACTCCTCGAATGACAAAATACTTTTTGGAAAGAGAGAACTGTCAAATTGGTACCTTAACTTGTCTCCCTTAGCATAAAGAGTACATAAATTTGTATTAGATACCTCAAAGTACATCAACTTGACTTTGTACTATCAGTTGAGTACGTCTGTTACACGGACGTTAAAAAATGGATGACTTGGCCAAAAGTCTCACTAACTCATATGTTCTGTTTCGTTAAGGCAGTCTCCAATTAGGCTAAAGCCAAGAGATTAATTTGGCAGCTCATCATTTTGACGAACGGATAGTGTACTCCAAAGAAAAGCAGATGTTGAAGTTTGTAGGGTGAGGAAAAGAGGGATGCAGTACCTCTGCGAATAAATTTTATTATGGAGAGTGATAAATCACAAGAAAGGTATGTTTTTGGGTTTGTGCGAAAGCTGTTGTATATGGTCTTGTTCGGTGAATTTTGGATTTTCTGTCATGGATGAGTATAATACAACATGATGGAGTGAAATGGGATGGAAGGTAGAAGATTGCCTATAATATCCTTGAATCGATTATCCACTTGTCCCTCTGTCCATACAGACCTCACGAGCTACAATTGAAACGACTCCTGCTAGATAGCCGCCTCCTTGTCTCTATTTTAGCCTCATGGACGGAGGGAAGAAGAAAAGCTGCAGAATTGGGCAGTAAGGCACACGCAAAAGACAACAAGCAGCAACTAAATCCTTCTCAGCCCTCTAACCTCTCTATTACTCCGTAGTAAAGTTTATAAGGCTGCTTGTGAAAATAGAAATTCATTTAAAGTTCAAGAAATTATGTAGCAAAAGAAGAGGAGATGGTATAAAGTAAACGGCCCATTTGTGCCATTTAACGTGAGAATCCGAATTGTACTTAATTAGCACAAAAAAAAAACAAGTTTAGGTACTTTGTTGCACCAGAATGCCAGATGATGTACTCTTAATGCTAGTAGAGGCAAGTTATGGTACTAATTTGACATTCTTCTCCCTTCATATTTCCTTCGCTCATTTCCGGAAATATGGAGGGGATGTAAACTCTAGTTTTTCCCACAAGGCAAAGACGCCAAAATAAAACGGTGGGCCTTTGGAATAAAAAATGGGAAGTGGATCACGTTACTGATGGGGCACTTTATGGGACTCTAGAAGGGGTAGAAGCAGGGCCATCTCTAGAAGTTTTGGGGCCTCAGACAAAAAATGAATAATGAGATCAAATTGCCTTATGATTAATAACGCAATTAACTATGAAGTAGTTCGAAAATTATAACACCATTTTTACTAAATGTAAAAGGTAATACTTGACATAAAATTGATATAAAATATATTAAATATGAATTTTTCTAAGAAATAAATAAAACTATAGCCCATCCGGCCGTCTGATGAGGAAGCATTAGGCCAGATAATTAATTTTGGTTAATCTTCAGTTACTTTTAATTATCCCAAATGCAAGCGGGGAGGTTAGTGAGGTGGTGAGGGGTATCCTTGGAGTTGGAAATCATTAGTAGGAGATTTATCTCATGCTACCATCACTTGTCCGTAGGAATAAGAGAGAAGTTATGAGTTATCTCAAGAGAGGGTGCTCTAGAAATTAGGCGATTGGAATCAAAATTTCTAGCTTTATGGGCAAGACATGCGATTTTGTTAAAAACGATTATTCAGGAAATGCCAACTCTGAATGTTTTTCTTTTACCATTAATTTTATGCAATGAAGTTGATGAATGATTATTAGTGAACAAACAGGGAAAGAGGGAGTGGGGCAACACGTAAAGGGATACAATGGAGGGGATAAGAAGGGATAAATTGGTGGGCTAAAGGTGGGGGGCTTAGGTTTCTGCCTTCATGAGTTTTATCTTTATATGTTAGAAAAGCAGGCTTGATGATTGATTACTCAAATTGAAACATTGATGAGTACAATTTTCCAAGAAAGATATTATCCAACTCCACTTTCGGGCAAGCAGAGCGCGAAAATAACCCATCTTTCATATGGCGGAGTATTTGGGAAGTAAAGAGGGGGGGGGGGGGGGGTCTAAATGGGATTGCACAGAAGGTGGTTCGTGGATAGAATACTAAGTTGGGGGGGGGGGGGGTGCATGGGTGCATGACATGCTTAATCCGTTTGTTCAAACACAATTACTTCCTTAGTTAGCACACACAACGATCTCTTTCTATTTGCACTGGGGGAACGAGCTTGGGATATGTATGTCATGGATGATATCTTTGATGAGCGGGACCGAAACCTCATCTTAAGAAATTTGTTGAGCTTACGAGGAGGAATGACGGAGTGCTATGGATGGTAGAGTGAAAGGAAAAGTATACAGTAAAAAATGCTTACATGATGTTGATGGGGGGGGGGGGTTAGAGGCTACAAATTTGTGAACGGAGATGTGGTCGCTTGCATTGCTGCCAAAAGTAAAGATCTTCTATGAAAGATTTTCTCACGTTGCTTGCTAATGACATATGCAATCATGGGGCATTGGGGAGTATGGTTGATTGTGATATTACTTGCAACTTGTGTGAACATGAGACAAAGTCTATTCATCGTATTTTCATGGTATGCACCGTATCACAATATAACACTGGAGGTAAATGGGCGTGAGGATTCATAAGAAAGGGGTGACATGTTTCCTAGGATGGGTTAGGGCTTGGATTGAAACACAATAGAACGATACTTTGTTTAGGATTATTATGAGATGTTGGTGTTTGTAGAAGACTCGTAACGACGAGTTATGGAAAGGGAAGATCAGTTGTGAGAATACAAAATGTGGCATCAACTATTTTGGGAGCTTGGCGGCTACACAAGAAAAAAGAAGAGTGATGGATTTATTATTGTAGGGACTGATCAATGGCTTTGACCTCAATGAGGTAGACTCAAATTAAATGTGGATGCAGCTATCTGAGAGGGGAATAATCGATTTGGACTAGGTTGTGTCTTGCTAGAAAATGATGATGGTTTTATGAAGAGAGGCGGACGATCATGCAGGGGACGTGTAGAGATACGAGAAGCAGAAATACTTGGAAATCAGAAAGCACTATCTTGGATTAAAGAAGAAAAATTGGACACACATTGATGTCGAGACTGATGCCCTGGATGCTATCCATGGTCTATGCTCAGACCTTGGATGTTCTTATTTTGATAACATATTTCATGATATTTTAGATCTTATTAATTGTCCATATACTGGTGTATGTTTTAAACATATCAAACAATTTCGGAAGCACGTGGCTCACAACTTAGCGGGTTACATTGTTTCTATATCGGGTTGTATGATTTGGAGTGAGGATCCAACACACTGTATTAGTGTATTATGCACTTTTTTCAACAATTTATTTTTATGTAATTCAATATGTTTTCACTTTTTCTGCGTTAGATATTAGGTCATGTGTATTATTTTGAATTCTGTTTTTTGTACATTAAATTATGGTTATTAACTCAAACATACCACAAAAACTCAAACATAAAATTAAGATTTATTTTCTTATGCAGTAATATTGGTTTTCATGCATGCATATTATATGAAGTTTGTGTTAAATGTTGATTTATGTGCAACAAATACTACATAGTAGTAGTTATGCATTAGAATATGGTTCTTGTATGTTGAAATACTTTAAATATATACTTTAAAATATATTTAAAAGTTACATTTTTGCCCCATTTTTAAAGAATGACAAAATATTTAAAAATGGGCAACAAAATATAAAATGGGCAAAAAACCCCGATTCAATTGAAAATCCAAAATTACCGCGTCCTGTCGGACGTCCTCCACCCACCTCTGCCACATCCATGCCGCCAACACTCCACATTTGCCCCCGTCATCGACTCCAAACGTTTGCCATTTTTCTCTTCTCATTTCTTTGGCTGTGGATGGGGTTGAAATCCTTCAAATCTATAAACGAAGACGTGGACTGGTGTAGGTGACATGCAACAATGGTTTGTGGCGAGTGAAGGCGAGTGTCAACGTGGCGCGCAACGAGATTGATCGAACTTTGAGGATGACGAAGAGAGGCGACTATGACGACGATGAAAGCTTATGATGGGTGACTACGGTGGGCTTGCGACTAAGGTTACAGGCAATGGTGGTGGGCTGGTGGTTAGGGGGCCGAGGGGTCGTAGTTGGCTGGGAATGGCGGTTTGGGGCTAGGGTTGGGGATGAAGGACTAGGGGCTGGTGATTGAGGGTTGGGTTCGGGTGGGTGGGGCTGGTGGGGTAGAGCTGGTGGTTTGGGTGGGCTGGCGGGCAGAACTGGAGGTTGGGGTTGGCTGGCGGGGCTTGGGCAGGAAACGGATGGCATGGGTGCGTGGGGTTTCCGAAGAAGACATAGGGTTAGGGTGGTGGGTAATCCGACAATAGGTTACCGAAAAAATAGGTCATTATCAACGGTGGTCTCTCAAACGGCTATGTAATTGTCACTGGGGCAATAATGTAACTCTTATTGGCCAGGTGGTCACTAGCGGCATGGGTGGTCATCGACAGTGTCCGCTTAGTGACAATGTCTAGTCATTAGGCAGAGTAGGTGTCACTGTTAATGGCTAGACATAGTATGATGTAACTGAAATGATGTTTTACTTGCACTGTTTTCCGTCCCAGATCATATCGGATCACATTTGACTGGACTTAAACAATTACTCCCTCCGTCCCATAATGAACTTCTCAGTTTGACCTCACACAGATTAAGAAAATAAATTTGACTTTACTGTGGAGTGCACTGTTTTGCACTGTTTAAACACTGTTTGACACTGTTTGGACACTGTTTGGCACTGTTTGACATTTTTTTGATGTAGATTATTTGCCAAATAAGGAAAGTTTTGAAGTGTGAAGTTAATTTCGGGACTGCCCGAAAAGGAAAGTGAGAAGTTAATTTTGGGACGGAGGGAGTATAAAATACACACAAACCCGACATTTACCAAACCAGACCAGACCGGTCCAAATCATACCAGAGATTAGATTAGAAAATTGGAGTCTAATAAAAACATTCTAATGGAGAGGGCATAAATGCCATATAAATTGCATTTTTTAAAATATTTAAAAGTGGTTCTATTTTACCTGATCAACTCATCAACCAGCATCATCTGTCCCGTCTCGGCTGTTTAGGCTCCTTCGCTAATCCCTTACAAGCAAATAAGTTTAGTGTCTGGTTTTTAGGGGATGAGAAAATATTGAGTTTTTACATTGAATTTTTAAAATTGATCCGCTCAGCAACGATCCTGGATGCGGTTTAAACGGTCTCGGTCCTTCGATCTGGCGCCCTTCTCCCTTGAACGAGTCGCTGCTGCCATTGATTTTCTGTTTGCATACAGGTAAGCCACTAATCTTCTATTCTAATTTCTTCCCTACTTTTGTTTCATCCATCCTCCATTTATTGATTATTTTAGTTTCATTTCTTATGTTCTTCCATTCCTCTACATTTCCCATCCATTCCCAGGATACACAGTTATTATAATTAGGCTTGCATTTTCATACTTCCCCTCCTTTGATTTCCAAACAGTTGTAGAAATATTCTTTTTCAATTTTGGTTTAGTTAAAACATTATTCCTGTGGTGCTCACAAAAGCACATTTCTAGAAACAGTTAGGTTCTTTCTGTCTAGTCTCCAACAAATGGGTTCGAATGCTTCTATTTTTCCTTCTAGAGTCTAGACACACTGCAATCTTTTCATTATAGAGAACCTGGCTTTCTGCTATTGTGAAATTTTGTCTAACCACTTTTTATAATGGAAAAAGTTTATGCATTTTTCAATACAAACAATTTTTCCTGCTGAACCATGTTCTAAATTAATAGTTGCACATGTTCCAATTCAGAATGCCCTTACATTGGAGTTCATAGAACCCCTATCTTACTGCTCTTAAATGATATAAGTATGTAATAGGAGCCATAGCACACAAGTCTATAGGCTACAAGATTCATTTTTTAAAATTAAGCTATGCATATGAATAAGCATTACCCTTTTTCTCTACTTTGGTTGTATTATTATGAGGGCATAGATTATTTCTAATTTTTTTTAAATAGAACTTATTGACTTTGATGGAGTGAATAATCACGGGGGATATTTTATGTGTTGGCATTCCTGTTTTTACTGGACGCAAATGGGATGGATAAATTTGTTAGGAAGATTTAGATACTAAATGGAGATAGAAGTAAGAATAGTACTAAATATACTCCACATTTCTGTTGAGAGTATCATCAAGAAATATAAGTTGATGCATATGAAGAATTCACACATTATGAACTAATGTAGCTGAATGCACAATCACTTATATATCATGTGATCATTAACTATGTCAAGAATATCACTGCTTTTCGAGTTTTTTTGTAATCAAGTTTGATCTTGCAATTTGTTTGATATTATTTCTCTTCACTATTTATGTTCTAAAACAAATTGGAATGGTTCCGAATAGCATCGTCGAAAATGCATTAAAATCTTCATCATGTTATTTTATTTATATGATCTACTGATATTTCATTTGTTTGTCTTATATTGCTTTGTAGTATTTAGCTATTCCACCTAATATGAAGAGATTCTGTTGTACTTTTTTTGAAGGCCTGCAATTAAAATTAGGCTATTGCGGAAATGCTACCGCTCAACTTGATCTCTAATCTGAGGCCTATACTTGTGAAATGCATTCTCTCAATATTTATTTCTTGAGGAATGTTAATTAATTCCAATTTAAACTTAGTTCTTTTTAGAAGAATTGGTTTTTGAATTTTGATGAAGTAATTCTTGATTTAGCTGCCTGTTATTTATCTATCTGAATACAAGCATGTTATGAAATCTAAAATCTTAAACTTATATCCTACTCAGATTTTGACTAGATTATGAAGCAGTGGTTCTTGTAGCTCTCCTACTCTTCTTCTTTACACTCTCTCTCACCAAAAAATGTAAGCCCTTAGGTTTGTCTGCCTGACTTTTGATTTGCTATGTATTAACTAAGGACTTACACAGTTTCTAATGCATATAGATTATTATTATTGCTTGTTAACTGGACAGCTATTCATGCTTCGTGCACTCCATTTACATTTTTCTTCATTTTGGGAATAACTACACTGTTTGCATCTTAAACAGACACCTGTTCTCAAACTCAATTGATATTCTGATTGAAGCTCTTGACATCAGAGTCAATATATTATTCTTTGGTGAAACTTTTAATAAGGTTTCTTTTAAGCAATGCACTAGGCATTTAAAATTTTAAATATACTCATATACTCTTTTTAGGGATACACTGTGAGTATCATGGTATCCCTTACAAAATCTAAACAGCATTGTTAGATATAACATTATGACTATGTTTTTGGTTAGGAATTGATTAAATTAAAGTGGCCAATTTAAATAATACTTCCTCCATCTCACTATCTTTCTCCCATCTTTTCATTTTCTGTCTGTCCTTCTAAGTTTGTTGATTTGTCCCGTACTATATTTGGTAATATTTGTGTGGTTCAAATTTATTCATACTTCACAAATTAAGTCGCAACCACCTATCTACACCCTTTCCTTAGTACACGTGTTTGTGTTCCACTTCCTCGTGTCCTAAAGGTAGTGAGACGGAGGTAGCATATTTATCTGAGCTCCCTAATGGTTGGGTTTGGTTGTGTGTGGATGTGGTGCTCTTAAGTGAGAAAATCAATTTAGCATGCTTTTTTGCTCAAATTAGATAATGGGTCAGCGAGTAATTGGCAAATTGCTCAAATGAGATAATGGGATAATTAGGTTCAGAACTCAGAAGTTGTTTTTCTTTTGATGAGCATTGTCAGATTCCCTCTTATGTGTTCTGTCACCTAATCTTCATGTGTTGAAGTGAGAAAAAGAAATGAAGAACCCCACATATAGTGCTACTTCCGCCTTGTTGGCAGCACAGAGTTCACTCTCGTTTACAAACACTCTCTTCATCCCGAAGTATCGGGTCACTTTACTTTTAATGCGTTTTTAAAATTTTAATCGAAATAAGTCAAATAACTAAAGAAGTCAGTTGTGGATCACCAAATGGTCCCTCATGTGAGACCAATTGTGTTAAACATTTCTAAGAAGAATGGAAAAGAGGTAGAACAACAAAAAGAGAAGCTACCATATATAAACTACTCCATAAAACATAATTTCCATACATCTGGAGCTTCATCTGTTCTTTGATTTTTCCTAAGTCAGGGTGTTTTGAATCCAGAACCTACTCTCCCAAAAAGTATCATGGCATCAATAGTCATGTAGAAGCTGGTTGATTCTGATTGTTTTTATTATTTCATGCTATTGTTTTATTTTTATTTTATTCAATGGTTTTTCTGATCGTGTGTCAGTAAAAGAAAAACACATAAATAGGGATTATTAAAAGTTTGTTAAGTCAGACAGTAAACTAATTGGAAGAAGCTGACCTTTTTTTAAACTTCAAGGGCCTAGCTAATATTGCCCTTATTTACGCTACACCCCAAATAACATGCCCAGATTTAGGGTTGGCATTTCTGAGCCTCTGCCCACCATGAGTTTGGTTCCTTTTTTCCACTAAATACAATTTTTCTGTAAAAATTTACATATCAGTAGTGTTTTTTTGGGAAAATCTGAGTTTGCACTCCATGATTACTTCTAATTGAGTGTTGCACCCATCCATTGAGTTTGCACCCCATATGCACTTCTCGTTTGACTTTGCACCAATTTTTTTGAACCCTTGAATTGGGTCATTTCTCTCAGACTTTTCTCTCTATATATTTAGATTAAATACGGAGTATTAGACTTTACATCCCATAATTATATTAAATTTGCATCTGACATTTGTGGTTTGGGGTGTGAATTCTAAGGAATTGAAAAAGCAGTGCAAAGTCCAGTCTCAAAGTGAAATACTAAAATAGGGTGCAACTCTAAATCTCCCTCTATTATCATTCCTGCCTAAATTCAAATTCTTAGGAGCACCAGGTTTTTCCTTCTCAGAGAAGATCAATGATATTCTTTCCAACTCCATCCCGTCTTTAATGTAAAACACTGATTATGGCTTTTTGGCTTCCACAAAGATCAGAAGAATGATCACAACAATAATTCAATATAATCTTCACTTCACAAGTTCACAGTGAAGTGAACTTGAGAGGGACTATGAAAGAATCCATTAATAGTACAAAAACTACATACATTGAGGGACATCCTAAACAGATATTATAAATATGACCTAATGGACTGATGGAGTATATTTTCCATCATTTGCAATGGAGCCAAAGATTCATTATTTTTTGGCTTGAGAATATGATGGAATAAAGCAAAATGGCTCACTAAACTGTCTGCGCTTCTTTGTTATGAAGCAGCAGTCAGTCCATGCAATTTTGGACGCAATTTTCACTATGGGTCATCCGGAAACAGTCTCTCTGTGCTTTTGTATAGGGGTAAGACTGCGTACATCCGACCCCCCCCCCCTTACCCCACCGTAGGTGGGAGCCTTTGCGGCACTGGGGTAAATGAAAATGAAAATGAAATGGACTGATGGAGTATCAGAAAACCTAGGCTCTTGTGTGTGGTAAATAGAATAACCCTTTTCATCATTGAGAAGTCTTTGTGTACTTGCGGAATCATGGTGTTTCACAATGGTTAGTTATCTAATTATTTCAAAAATATACATGAACGATCGCTTACAACAGATATTCATATCAAGACCTTTTCAGCATCAAGTTGGAGGGAGAGTGTGAATGACAATGGAGGCAGCACTGGGATTGATGAGAAGAATGCCGCCAAAGCACATGGAGACGGCCCTCTCTGCTTTGCTCAGCCTCTTGCCAGATCACTCTTCTGATCTCCTTTCTCAGGTGGATCAGCCTCTTCAGTCTATGTGTGATCTGGAAACTGGGAAAGAATTTATATTGTGTGAATACAACAGAGATGCTGACTCATATAGGTCGCCATTGTCAAATACTTATCATCCACCATTAGAAGATGGAGCTTTTCCATCTGCAGAGTTAAGGAAACTCGAGATTGAAGCAAATGAAGTCTTTGCTGTTTATCGTGACCAGTATTATGAAGGCGGCATCTCATCGGTTTACATGTGGGAAGATGAAAATGAAGGTTTCATTGCCTGCTTCTTAATAAAGAAAGATGGCTCAAAATCTGGACATGGTAGGAGAGGTTATTTGCAGGAAGGTGCCTGGGATGCTATACATGTTGTGCAGGTGGGCTCAGAGGACGAAGGGACGACTCAGTACTCCCTAACCAGCACGGTGATACTTTCTTTGACGACGAACAATGAGTCGTCTGGCACCTTCAACTTGTCAGGGTCTATTAGAAGACAGATGAAGATGCATCTCCCTGTGTCAGAGGGTCATTTATGCAACATGGGAAAGATGATCGAGGAAATGGAGGGAAAGCTTAGAAACTCGCTCGATCAGGTTTATTTTGGTAAGACGAAAGAAATGGTCTGTGTTTTACGCCCCCCTTCCGAGCTTGTTCAAACAAAACTGCCTGCCACCTAAGATTTTTCATCCCATCTCTTCGATGGGCATTCTTAAGATACACCTCCAGAAGTGTTACTACTGCCAACGAGTTTATTTAGTGTTATTTCATTTATGAAGTCAGTTACTTCTAGTGTCACGAGAGGACTTGAGTCCTATTGGTATAATTACATACTGATTACTATTTTTTTTATTATTATAAAAAAGATGACATCCATCTTTGAAAGTATCCAGGATCGGTCAAACAATTATATGGAAGGATATAAATTGAGTTTTGATCGCAACCACTCACATGTATATATAAAGATAAAGAAAGAGATCCTATCAAGTATCAATCCTTCCTACTAGAAAGAAACCACAAACCATTTTGTTACATTTATTAATAATTGGCTTATGGGTTCATGCCTGGGAAATAAGACGGGCTCTGCCTTGAAGTGATACATTTTTTATACATTTTTCGCTTATCCTCTCTTATCGTGATGTATTCCATGTTTTATTTCCTTGATTTGCACCTCAATTGAGTTGCACATTCAAATAAAGAAATTGTCTTAAATAGAAATAAAAACGTTTATTAATTTCAAAATGGGACTATTAGGTATTTATTATCTAAATATTATTTATTATCTAATTATTAGTAATTGTTGTCATGTTTTGGGATTATCGAACTTTAGAGTTTAGACATGACAATATTTTTCATGTTTGGTAGTAATTAATCCTATTTAGGAACTAAATACATAGCATTTGTATTTTGGAATTCCAAAACATTTCTACTCCTATTTGATGAAATTTCTCATTCAAATATTATATTATAAACATCATAATATCATATGAGAAGTAAAAGAACTGTTATTTGCTTCTCTACAGACTTATACTAGTATTACCCTAAAACTTGACTTCATGCAATGCCTCTGCGGGATTCAAAAAGTCAAAGAGAACAATAGTGTGATGCATATAGTCGAATGTTTTGAGAATTTATGGGGTGGGAATATCATTTTTTGTTCCATCTTTTAAATCCTTTGATCATATAGCATCTAAAAAAAGTTCATCCCTTTTCTTTAATCTCTTCAAAAGAACGGAATTCATCAATTTTTGTTTGACTTTGATTCTTTGAACCATACCAATAAATTTGCTCAACGTTCCATTATGATATTCGACTTTACAATATATTTGGTGTGCATTATCATCAAATAAGTTAATATGTGTTGCAAAATGAAATATTAAGGTACATATTTGGGGTGAATGTTGCAAATAAAATGATTGTCTCGTACCTACAACACATTCAACTAGTTCAGCTCGAGTCATTATCTAATCATTTACTGATATTTAAATTGTTCAATTGCAATATTCTATTTGTTTCACGTAAGAGGTTAAAATATACTCTGTATATAATCTTCAACTCAACTAAAAAAAGGATGACACCCATCAATGACTCCCTGAGGGTTAAGCTTTGATCACAAAAGTTGGTAAAAATATAGTGAGGTTCCGGCCCAAATTACTTCAAATTGAACTTGAAATCTTTCACCGGTGGCACCCTCTTTCTATAAGATGAACTATACCTCGATTCTCTCTTTAACTAAACTAAATTCTATGATTATACTATCTGTATCAGACAAAAATATTCCTCTCACTGATTTTTTCCATTTTTAAATGTTAATTGACATTGTAATCGATGAGAACTATGAAAAGCTTTTGTCTAGGTAACCAGTTTATTGCTAATTCAAAAATAACATTGACGAATACATGCGGATAAGAAAAATGAGCAAGAGCACATGGAAAGGGATGATAGAGACAACTTGATGACAATTGGAGGACCTATATTTCTGAAAACACAAATAATATAGTCAAAGATACCAGCTTGGACAAATCCCATGGGCTGCGGCAAAATTAATTAGGAGAAATAAAGAAATATAATTTGGGAGATATATGGAAGGGATAAGGAGTGAATATATCATCGATTCATCGGATTATATTTTATATGTTGGTGAATTCATGCATCTCGGAAAATTTGTTTTAAGCTGCTAAATACAAAAATGAATGAGTAAAACAATGTGTTCTTTTGTCAAAGAAAGCAACTTTCAATGTTCTTTTTGCAGCCAATCGTGGGCTGCCACATGACAATTCATGGATATTTTTGCTGTGTTTTCTAATCTACATACTATGGGTGATGTTGCTCTCTATCTATTAATGCTAAATGTCAACATTATTGATTGAAATGCGTTCCAATTCCATGACATTCTCTGATCTCTGAGTATCAGAATGACGTCATCGAATCAGATGTGACAATCCATTGGTTCACTAGATTGCTCAATCATATATGTAGTATATTGATAACATAGCAAATGGAATGTCATATATCCTTTTACGTGAGGATAATGTGATATAGATGAATATTATTATGTTTTTTATTAGACTGAAATTTTATAAGTATGTTTAAGTGTGATATATATTTATTTTACTATTATCTAAGTCCAATTCAATTTGTTAAATTTGACCTGTTTTGATATAGAATGAAAATCAATCTAAAAAAATTCTTAACCAACAACCTCTACCCCTATCTAT
The DNA here is from genome assembly GCA_945859915.1 of Cuscuta epithymum. Taxonomy (NCBI): domain Eukaryota; kingdom Viridiplantae; phylum Streptophyta; class Magnoliopsida; order Solanales; family Convolvulaceae; genus Cuscuta; species Cuscuta epithymum. Next base: position 5,438,477 of record CAMAPF010000011.1, on the reverse strand, counting down.
TACCGCTTTCACCAATCACTACTATCTATATCCCCACATAGTATTTCTCGCTCCACAGTGCATAAACTAGGGGTGAACATATTGGTTTGGTTTAATCGAACTAAACCTTATCAAATTGCACTAATGTGAATCAAAATCAAACCATAGCAATTTGATTTGAGTTTGGTAGCATTTTTTCCAAATCGTCTTAAACTGAACGGAACTTAATTAAACGGAGAGAAACCGAATAAAACCAAACCGAACTAAATAAATTCAATAAAACTTCATATATTATTAAAAAATAACAAATCCAAACTGAACCAAACTAAAAGATAGTATAACCGATATGCCCACCACTAGCATAACCATTAAGAGCATTTTTTTTGGCCCCTATATTCATCAAGACGGACTATATATATATATATATATATATATATATATATATATATATATATATATATATATAGGATTATTCCTGTCCGGAATTTTCGAACAGGAGCCCCGTCCGGCCTCCTCCATTTGGGGGCCTTCCCGGTGGTATTTTTTGCTCAAATGTTTTGTGTATGTTACTCATCAAGTCTAGTTCATCCATAGCAAATTTCAGCAACAAATTCAATCGGGAAGACCGTCAAATGATTTTTGCAAGTTAACTGGTCCGAAAAACATTTGACGACCTTCCCGATTGAATTTGTTGCTGAAATTTGGTATGGATGAACTAGACTTGATGAGGAACATAAACAAAACATTTGAGCAAAAAATACCACCGGGAAGGCCCCCAAGTGAAGGAGGCCGGACGGCGCTCCGGTCAGGAATTTCCTGACCGGAAGATTACTCTCTCTATATAATCTATAAAAATTAAGAAATAAAATCAAACATACATTTTTCCGATACATTATTTGATTCGTTATTCAATATATAACATCTACGCAATCTACATGCTACTAGTCTAACATTTAGAAACATTCATTTTAGAAATCCTTGGAAACATACTTCACCATCTCTTTTGATTCACTAAGGGTTAGAGCAAAAATGATAGTCGTCTGGTCTTCTTCTCTCATGTATAGTAATGATTGATTGATAATATTCCACTACTTTTTTTTTTTATTATCTTGTTTGCGTAGATTTAGAAAGTTGGAGTTAATTTTAATCTCCTAAAAAAATGTAATTTGAAATATGAAAATTTACTTCTTAGCTTACACGATACTACGTATATCTTCTTTCACGCCTTTTCTGTCATTCAAAATTCTTTATTGCAAGTAATAGTTGTACTACTTGACTACTTGTTTCATTCGGCCGATTTAGCTACATAGTATCTGTGATTGTCACTCACCAAGTAGTTAAATACGAAGTATAATTTTTCTATTGAGAAAAGGGGCAAATAAGGCCACGTACTAACCAAAAAAGGTCAAATAAGACCTTATTTAAGAGTCTCTGTCCGGCCATCACTATTTGGGGTGGTTCCTGGTGGAATGTTTTGATGAAATTTTTTGAGCATCTTATTCAGTAAGTCTAGTTTACTCATACCAAATTTCAGCTAAGACTTCAATCGGGAAGTCATTCAAATGAATTCTTGAAGATAACTGTGCAGTTAAAAGCGCAGTTATCTTCAAGAATTCATTTGAATGCTTTCCCGATTGAATTGTTAGCTAAAATTTGGTATGAGTAAACTAGACTTAATGAATAAGATGATCAAAAAAATTTATCAAAAAATTCCACCGATAACCACCCCAAATGGCGAAGGTGGGACAGAGCCTCATAATTAAGGCCTTATTTGACCTTTTTTAGTTAGTACGTGACCTTATTTGCCCCTTTTCCCTTTTTCTATTTGTGTGCTTTATTAGTTTCTTTTATTGTGTTATACTCGTATGTAGTCAATTTTTTACCAAACACGTTACTTTTTAATTCGTGCATTGAATCGTATCATAATCAAAATAAGAAGGTTGGTGTCACTTTTTACTGCCGAATTGCTTAAATTTGATGGAGACTATTTTAGCTTTTATCGGTATATTTTTCTTTATTTGAGTAATGAAATACGGAGTATATTTTATGCGCAATTATTTTATAATTCAGCAAATTCATTTGATTCAACCGCATCAATTAAAATTTCACTAATTTCAGCAAATTCATCCAAGCTTGATGTTGCCAAACGGGCTCTAAAATTGTTGGTGCGAGAAAAAAGCTTTGTACTAATTCTAATGGGATATACTCTGTAACATAATTAGAAAGTCTTTTTGTACACGCACTATTTTGTCGGTGCATAGACACTTTTTTTTTAAAGATTTTGTGTGTCACATACAATTTACCTAAAAAATGAAAAAATGTGTGTACACAGACAAAATGGGACGCGTAAATGGCATGCACATTTTGAACTTGTACACGAAGCACCTTTGTAACAAATAATGTCTCATGGTAAAAGCTTTGTACTGTACTTTTTGTTGGTGGGAAATGATAGTCATGTATAACAGATTATGTAAATGTAACTGTGAATAAATTTACTTTACGTACTAACAAATTAAACTGTGTGTGTTCTTCCAAAAAAAGAAGAAAATTAAACTGTGTGCGTGCACGTACAATATACAGGAGGAGTACGTATATAAGTTAAAATATAACTTGCGAATTGAATTGAGTCATCCTTTTGTGTAAATGACGAAAGTAAAATCTATAAAAGTGATTAGTAATAAACAACTAAAGGCCAAAGTGCATGTGCAAAGTAGCCATCCATCAAAAGAAATATATTAGGAGCTAGACGCATGCATGTTCACAAGGATGGGGAAAATAAAAAAGCAGATCAGGAACATGCATGGTATATACATAGTATATTTTAATGACGATTCATCAACACTAAACTCCACTCTTTATTGATTTACTTAATCGTAATGAACTAATAATTAATTAATCTCATTGCACTCCGGAGTCCGTACCGTTTGGAATTTAAGATGTGCGTTTGGAAAATAAGTCCATACCATCCAATATAAAGTATACACTCGAATTGAATTGGTCAAAGGATAAACGCCTGCTTAATTACTTGAAACAATGTTTAATTTTATCGTTTGGAACTTTGGATTGGAATGCCGGCCTGTTCCTTCACGTGCCCCCTGTTCCCAAATGCATTTTGTATACTTTTTATGAAATTAATAATGGCAAGATAATTATTGGGACTGAATCAAGTAAACCAACTCTCAAACTTAAACCATCCTCATGTGAGAAATTTTGAATTAAGTGATCAATGACTAGCTTCTTCTAGATGGTGAACTTGAGAATTGCAACAATCAATAAAGAGTGAGTTCTTGTGCACAGTAGGAACCTAACAAACGACTCGAATTGATACCTCTCAAGGGTTTTGAGTTAAGTTAGCACTCTAAGGTAATGATTAGTTTGATAAAGTCGGGATCACCTGATAGGCTGATACCAACAAACATGCGGTATTGGCAAATGTAAAGTAAAATGGAAATAATTAATACTATGAAGTGATTTCACTTTGAGTGAAACTTATTTGTACAATTATGTTTCCATTCAGTCCTATTTTAGGTAATTATATTACTATTTCACTCTAGTGAGAATATTCGGAGCTTAGTTACGTTGTTATTCATGAGCTCACTTTTAATATGAGAATCTTGTGAATTGAAGTAGGGGTAAATAATGTGAAATTTTAATTGTTTTACCCCAAATATGAATAAATTACTATATCAGACATTAGTATGACAATATTAATGTTATAATTAGGGGTGGGCATAACGGTTTGGTTTAACCGAACCGAACCGTACCAAACCGAACTAAACCGAACCGAAACCGAACCGTATGCAATTTGGTTTTAGTTTGGTACTATTTCTTTCAAACCGTATTAAACCGAATCGAACCGAACCGAAACCGATAAAAACCGAACAAAACCGAACCGAACCGAACAACACACACACACACACTTTGTATTTATCTTCACTCTTCATTTTAAGATATAAATAAAAAATTTAGACATGAAAATGCATATTTAAGCATATACTCGTATTATTTTAACTTTTACACATTTCAAACATTCATTATGACAAAGTTAGCTAATACGACATATTTGTATTTATTATGGTTGGCGATATCAATAGCAAATTGTATTTATATTTCTATTTCTATCTCTGTGTGAGTCTTTGGTTTAGTTTGTTTCAATTGGTTTAGCAGGTGAAGGTAGGTTGTTTAAGCTAGGTTCTAGTATTTTATTTAGTTGGAATTTCAATTGGCAGGTTGTTTAAGCAGGTGAAGGCAAGTTGTTCAATTGGTTTGGTGAAGGCTGGTTCTAGTATTTCGAAGGCAGGTTGTTCAATTGGTTTGGTGAAGGCTGGTTCTAGTATTTCATTTAGTTGGAATTTCAGTGAAAACAAAACATTCAAAATTACTCAAAGTGGATTGTAACATATGAAACAAGACATAATCATTTTCAAGTTTATAAACCGAACATCAAACCGAACACCAAACCGAACCGAACCGAATTTTTCCCAAACCGAACCGAAACCAAACCGAAATTCTTTTGGTTTGAGTTTGGTACTATTTTCCTCAAACCGAATAAACCGAAACCGAACCGAAACCGATAAAAACCGAACCGTAAACCGATTCGCCCACCCCTAGTTATAATTGATAGTATTTTTGACATTAATTGATTCTAAAAAAAGCATGACATAAATTGTTACTACGGGAGTACCATTTAAGGGAAAATATAGAAGTAGTATTTTAAAATTTTACATTATTTTACTAATAGTTTGTTATTTTTTATTTTATTTAAATCATTACAGGAATCCCATTCTTTGTTTGGAACTACTCCGTATTACTCGTATATTTCAAGCCTGGGCGCCTAGCTGTTTGGTAAAATTTAAATAAATATGTAATTATTTTTTTCATACGTAGTATATATAAACATATTCTATAAATAAAACTAAACAAATATTTGAATGATATTTTATTTAAACGTATTTCAAGCCCATGACATCCGGTAACGATTATTTAAATCAACGATTTTGAACAGTTATGAATCTTGGATAGTCTTGACCAAACTGAACGATAATGATTGATTCCAGGTTTTCTCGACCTTATATCTCCTAATCGTAACATCATTTTATTGACTTTTCATGTTACGTTAATGACCCCATCTATTCTCCAGGAAACAAGCAAAATTAGCTCTTGATGGGCCCTGGGCTTTCGCAGCCTCAAATACTTGGCTTGAATGCAGTCTAAGAGCCCGTTTGGAGAACTCTGTTTTCGGCTTATCAGGCTTATCAGCCAGCTTTTTCACCAAACACGTAACTTTTACTTTCGCGCGCTGAATTGTGTAATAAGCCGAAAAAGTAAGGTTGAAGTTACTTTTCTGGCTGTATTGGCTGAAGTTACTGTAGAGGACCATTTTAGCTATTTTTACATATAATTTTTTCTTTAATTTATTAATAAAATATATTTTTAAAATATTTTTTTCTTAAATCAGCAGAATCAGCCAAAACAGCCACTCCAGCCAGAATATCATAAATTTCAGCAGAATCAGCCAAAACAGCCGATTTTGGTGCTACCAAACGGGCTCTAAATTTTGTCATGATTTAATTGCAATTTTGACTATTGTGTATGAGTTTTTTTATTTTGGCCTTCCAGATTACAATCAACCAGAATTTACCTCCACTTATTTTAAGGTACAGAATTGCCAGAACTTGAGTTTATTTTATACGGAGTATGAAGACTATTACTACGATATACGAAGTATAATACTCGTAGCAAAACAGAAAAAGGAACTAGAAAACACATTGTAAGAACTACATGAGTAATATACGGGGTATAACAAATTAACAATTACTCGAGAAAGGTTGTACAATGTTCACCGTACAACTGAATATATTATGTTATGTTTAATGAGTATAACTTTTAAAAGAAATGAGTATTGATATTAAATCACATTATTGGTAGTAAAATTGAGTATTAGAAGCACACAATTGCGTATCGTGATCTATACGTACTATATATACTAGAAATCAACTTATTCATTTAAATGTATTATATCATTGTATTACCATCATAATATTAATTGTGCTAATTTTATAACTTACTACCGGCCATTACTTATTTCTTTTAGATGTTATACTCATTTTTTTAAAATATAAATTACCTGATTGTACGCAACTACAAAAAAACACGGGATTGACAGAGATTTTTAAAAGAGAATTTCCAAATTTGGCAGAAATTTTGATAGGAATATGGTAAATTTGTGCCAAAACGTGTTGGCACGAGCTATGTGTACGAAACCATCCTTCAATCCGTGCCAAATTCGTGTCAATCCTGTATTTTCTTTTGTAGTGAAGGTGATCACCGTACAACCAACTGCAGTATAATTTGCTCAATTATAAGGCCAATCCAGAATAGATCCAAGACTAGATTAACAATATCACAAAAAAATCTCGTCCACACTTTTATACACATTTTCTTCACATCTCAAAATCATTTACACGATTATTTTTTGACTGCCAAATTACAAACACAGAACAAAATTTTGTGTCAAGTAACATCCAATATTAAAGGTAACCTTCTTTCCAGAGATACTATGTGTATACTATTCCTATAAGTACTTCCTCCTCCGTCTCTTAAAATTTTGCCAACTTTAGTTTTTGAATGTCCCACTAACTTTGTTACTTTCTCATTTAAGTAAAGAATTTGTGGTTCTAGTTAATTCTGTATCATCTTCACAAACCTCAACCACCAATTTTTTACTTTATTGATCCTCATTCCGATCAAACATGAAAAAATTTTAAGGGACGAAGGGAGTATAAGATATGTCAGCCATAGAATGATTGGTGTGCACACAAACTTATGTATGAGTTTAATATAGGTCTTTTCTCATGAATATTACTCCATCCGTCTCATTTAAATATTTACACTTTACTTTTTGGGATGTCTCATCTATTCCTTTACGTTTCCTTTTGTTGTCAACTTATTTTACATGATTTGCCATAACTACCCTTCACACCTCGGCCCTTGTACCGATCAAGGCAGGTAAGTCCATCGGTCCACACTGTTGTCCATGTTCCAGTAGAAGATTACGCAACTACAGCGCCTCTACTTCTTCAGGGGGCCCACTCACATTAACATTTTATTAGACAAAATTAATTATCTACCCACTACCACTCTCGTATACTCCGTACTAATCCCTAAACCCCATACGGACAATTGAGTCTCTAGCAATAACTTTATCTCCATCTGTTTAATTATCTTCTCTGACAAATTTATTCAATTGGTCTCTTCAATTCTTCCTATTTATCGATTATTGGAGTTCGTTCGCTTGACCAAGAAAAGTGTAAGTTTTTAATTAATCTACCTATGTGTGTTGATCTATGGATTTATCTGATTAGGGTTTTAATGTTTTCTTTTTTTTGTTAAACAGCTATTGTTGGAGACTCATTTGAACATCGTGTCCCTTCTCTTCCTTTGCAAGAGGCTGCTGATAATTATCTTTGTCGGCTTTGCTTCACAAGTAAGTCACGCCCAAAGTATATTTCAAACTACATTATTAACTTTAGCCAGATTTTTTTTTAAAAATCTTCTCCTGAATTTCCATTGTTCTCAACCTTGAAGGTACAACTGAGAAACACTCAAAAGACGATGACCCTTCTTATGCACCATATGTCTTTTATCTAACTATACTAGAAGTTGCTAAGAAGTTCTGTTCCATTTACTAGAATACTCCTCTGCCTAAATGAGGGAAGCTATGAGACATCCTTTAATCAATTTTGTTTATGTTTTGGGTGATAGCCACTACTGAATGCCTATATAGCCTTGACTAAACACAATGTGGGCTGTGATTTGATCTATTTTGAGTTTCACACTGTTTGCTTTGAGACCTAATATATTGTGATAATTGCTTATGATTCGTGTTGGTAGTCTGGTAGCTGTCAATGATGAAAAGTGGCCCTTTTTAAGACTGTAACATCAACAACGAAGTTGCATCTGCACTTGAAATATATTGCATCTATACTCAAAATATACTGCATTTGTACTAAACGGTCCCATATGAAAAAAAAATATTAGCTCTCACTATCAAGTGCCGTTCACCTGCTTAATCAATGGGAACTGCCATTTCGGCAGATTAACAAATGCCAAAGGAGGGCCAAAGGGTATAAAAGGGACTTGCTATTCTATTAATTGGTCTCCCTGAACTCCGCGCCAAAAGCAAACGTCAAGATTCAACCTGAACGAATGGAGTTCTAAATTAAACTAAATGACAAAAATACGACTTGTTTTGAAATTTTCCAAAAAAAATGACGTATTTAGTGACTAGTTCCCGGTGACTCATCATCTATAAATGATTTCTCACTCTGAAATATATGATAGTGACTCTTGCTTAGTTACTCATCATACATAATGACTAGTCATATTTTTGTTCAAAAATATAATTAGTCATATTTTTGTCCGATAAAACTTTGTTAGTAATATACATGCCATTTTTTCTATTATATAGACCTAATACACCGGCTAGCGTACAAATCAAATATATCATATTTTTGTTCAAAAATATAATTAGTCATATTTTTGTCCGGTAAAACTTTGTTAGTAATATACATGCCATTTTTTCTATAATATAGACCTAATACACCGGCTAGCGTACAAATCAAATATATGATTCTCCACAAACCAATTTAACATAGTGTAAATTAAATTATAAATATGCCCACAAAATGTGTACGAACACGGTACCCTTTATCTAGTCTAGAACATACCATCAAAATTGTGTGGAATGGAATTCATCCTAAAAAAGTAGAATATTTTCAATAGGAAAATGACGAATATAGTTGTTTGAATTCCATGCCAAATAGTCAAATAAAAATGGAATTTAATTTAACTCTTCTAATAAATGCAATGCACTTAATAATCTTTCGTGGTATAATACTTCAACAGACAAGCAGTATGAATCATCAGTTGAGTTATTATAATTATAAAATAATAAAATAAATACATTGTTGTAACATGTATGATGTATCTAATGCAAAATCTTTACTAATTGCTCCCTGCACAATCAAAATGAATAGAAACTACAACAATTTACGCTAAAGTTCAAACACACCTGTAAAAAACATGATTCACCTGGTTGGAAAATAGTTGAAATTAAAGCTCAATTTTAACAAGCTAGTTTTGATAAAAAAAAACCAGTTTGTTAAAATGGACAGATAATGAATTGTGCATAAATATTTAAATTATGTTTTGTTAAAAAACATTGAACCACCTAGGGGTGGAATTTCAGCACTTCAGCTCGGATAACTCAGGTCGAAAGCTAAATGCTCCATAATTAAGATATTTGTTGGAATCAGTGGATATATAGGCTAAGTTTGGAAACCAGCGGATTGCCCCAAACTGCCAATTATATTACAAATTATATTACAAAGAAAACGCTACGTTTTGTAGCGGGTTGGATGCCATCCGCCAACAAACAAACGGCCCCACAGTACTCCGTATATTATTGTTACTTACAATCATGGCTGCGAAAAATAAGTATTGATGGGCGCTAAACTAATCCCAATTGAATTTAGAAGTAACTAGTCAATCCACCCGTGCGTTGCACGGGGAACAAATGAAATCAATTTTTTTACAAAGAATTTATTTCATGAGTAATGTGTATATACATATTTATTGTAGAAAAAAATAAAAACATGATACAAAATTATATTAGAATACATGTATGATAATTGTTAGTCCGTTGGACATACACCAATTAGCATAAAACTATAAAATAAGTATCCTTTCATCCGTAACAAATCTTGTCTAATGAAGATGATAACAATTGTTTTTTTAGATGATAACAATTGTTATCATATTACAATCTCATATGTAGCATTATTTATTTATAATATAATTATGATGATTATTCAACACATGACATTACTTTTTAATATTGTGCTTGTTGTGTTTTAAAGTTTCTAAATATATTCCATCTAAAAAGTGAAAATATTTATTTTATACTCCATATATAATATCTCTTGATTCATCTCAATATATATTTTTATAAAAGCTACAGATCAAGATTGTTAAAATCACTATATGTTTTATAAGAACTACATATCAATGTTGTTAACATCGCGAGTTGAATCGTAAAATTGTATAATCCAATATCATTGAACCAATTTGACTCGTACACAAAATTGGAAATGCTAAAAATCTTTCCAAAATTGGGAAAGATTATTTAAAATTATGATTTCAACGAATTTTTAAAATAGTTACTTATTTACTAATGAATAGTTATAGTAGAATTAAATAATTGAGTTTTTGTATTTTTTGTTGCAGCTAATTATAAAAAACAATGACTCCCTCATCTCGTTAAATTGTGCTAACTTTATTTTTGCAGCTGCCCCAACCAAAATTGTCATTTCCATTTAAACTAATAAATGTGTAGGTAAATTATTTTTCTCAAATGATTTGTAAAAATATGAATCACATACAAAGTAATTTTTACTTCATTTATATTCCACATGTAAGTGAATTCTGAACACATTTAATGGGGTACTGAGTATTATCATTGTCATTTACATAATATTTGTATCCAAATATATTGTAATACTCTATTTTATATTCTGAAATTAGAACATTTCATTTTTAACTTTATTATATTATGTCTCTTAATTAATTATGTATAATGTATCTTTTAATATTTTTCTAATATTTTTTTTAATATTTAATGTATTTATGCTCAATATAATTTTCAAAGTTTTATTTATAACATACAACTATTAATTAGGTTGGCACTTAATATGGCATCACTAAGTAATGCTTCATTAAAGTGACAATAATTTTATAAAGTTTTATTTATAACTTACAAAAATTAAATAGGTTGGCACTTAATATGACTTGATTAAGTAATGGTTCATTAATAGTGACAACAATTTTTCACTTCTTTTGGCTCCAAATAGATTTCTATTTGGATCTCCACCATGTTCTCTTTATATATATAAAGATAATTAATATTTATCATTGAAATAAAGATTATTTATAATGATGTAACATTTTAAGTGCATTCATTGTAATAGTAATAACTCTAATTTATGTTCAATTTTTTTACATTTAAATAACCACGAAGCCTACGGTAATATTTTTGAAAAATCTAGTAATCTTCAAACTTTAATTAAAGGCCGTGCCAGGGGTTCATCATTTCATATACACCTATCAAATGGGTCATTCCGACCCAACCCAACCTGCCCGTAACAGACTTTTTCTTTATGTGGGTTGGATCGGGCCAACCCATTTAATGAAAATAGTAGAAGCCAAAGCTATATGTTTGTAAACTGGCCCGCAGGCTAATCCGCAACCAATTTGGACCAACCCACTTAAACCCGCAACCCATTTTGGCCAACCTACTTAAACCCGCAACCCGCGTGGGTTGATTCGTGAAACCTTGATTTAAATGGGTCAAAAAATCACAACCCTAATTAGTTACCAATAAATGGGTTTAAACAGACGAGCCTGCGGATTTTGGCTCATTTTGACGACTCTAATTTCACATTCAATCAGGGTAACTCAGAGTCTAAGTTAATTTTATACGGAGTACATAGTACTACGTATATATTAAAGAGTTTGGTTGTTTCAATCTTATAGCTTTTGATTAGTTGTGTTTGCTAACCGTAATTTTAGTTAATTCAATCACAAGATAACCTTAATCATACTTTGTTATTATTATAATTACGTATTTGATGATGTCTATAAGTTGAAACAACACATATGCAGATATGCTCCGCAATAAAATTTGACATGTCCTTTAAAAAAGCAGGCTCATTAATACTCAATCCGATACGGTCTTCCAATTTATTCAATTCCACTAGAGCCCGTTTGGTAGCACGAAAATCGGCTGTTTTGACTGATTCTGCTGAAATTTATAAAGCTCTGCTGGTTGAAGTAGCTACATCGATTGATTCTGCTGATTTAAGGAAAATTTATTTTTTAAAATATATATTATTAATAAAATAAAGAAAACTTATATATAAAATAGCTAAAATGATCATCTACAGTAATTTCAGCCAATACAGCCGGAAAAGTAACTTCAACTTTACTTTTTTTGCTTATTACATCATTCAGCGCATGCACCAAAATAAAAGTTACGTGTTTGGTGAAAAAGTTAATAATGTAATTATAGGGGTTACTCTGTAATTTCCGTAAACTCTATTTTAGTATAAATATAACCTCAACGGACCCAATAGGGTACGGTATTATTTCATAAAATTCTATTGTTTGTATATGGTATCAGTCGCTAGGGTTCCTTCACACTCCAAATAACTATGGCCGGCCTTCCACCATTCACTGCCGCCATCACCGGCCCTCCTCCGGCGCCTGCAAATACATCGCAGCCGCAGCCGCAGATCACCATGCCTCTCACCGGTGTTCCGCCATACCAGCATGATGCGCAGGACAGTTCCAGCAGTACCACACGTCCCATGCAGCATCCATCGTCATCTGATGCCTTTATCCGATCGCCGCTTCCCCAGTCTCTATCTCAGCGCCTCGGACCAATACCTCCGTTGGATTCCTTTCGGTTATACAACATGCCAAATCCATTTACCTGGACGCCTTCTACATCAACATTACCACCTCCTCCGGTACTCCATAACATTGGTGGTTCCTCGGCTCCCTTTTCCGGACCGACCTTCTCTGGACATCACGGGGTTGCTCCTATACAGCAGGTCAGCCATTCTCAATTACCAGGTTTTCCAGAACCTCAAAGTTTTTTATCCTCCCTAGCATCTCAACTTGCTTTTTCCACACCGAATGTGAATAATATTGTTACTACTCGTTTGTCTGCGGTGGAGGACTATCTACCTTGGCGGACTCAATTTGAATCCTTTCTAGTATCCCACAGTCTGTTAGGGATATTAGACGGGTCCATTCCGACTCCGCCACCTACTATTATGGATCCAACTCACAGGGAGTCTCCTAATCCGGATTACCATCATTGGTTGAAAATTGACCAAACTGTGCGTTCATGGCTTTTTGCTACCCTTGCCCGAGATACATTGATGGCTGTTTATGATCTTCAGCACTCTCATCTTATTTGGGAACGTTTACAACAACGTTATATGTCTGCTTGTTTTTCACGCTCCATAGAACTCAAAAATTCTTTATCTCATATTAAAAAGAAATCCTCACAAACTATGGAGCAATATTTGTTGGAAATTAAACTTTTAGCAGATGGTTTAACTGCCATTAATTCTCCGGTGACTGACAAGGACTTGGTTGAGTATGCTATTATCGGCCTGGGACGTGGTTATGAGTCCCTCATAACGGCTATAAATTATTTTCCGGGGGATGTTACTTTGGATAAATTGGCGCCCCTTCTACAAGCCCAAGAGCGTCGCAATGCTCTTCTGGATGCCCAGGAGTCCAGCCCGGTACATCAGGCTTTTGCAGCGGCTGCCCAGCCTGCACAACAGGCTCACCGTCCGCCTGCGGGTCCTCGGGGTGGTCCACGTCCGCCTGCCGGTCGCGGACAGAGAGGGGGACGAGCACGTGGTGGACGAGGAAGGGGAGGTCGTGGCTTCTATCAGTATCAGCAGAAACCATATGGGGCCCCACAGTTTCCGCAGCCCTACGGGATGTACCAGCAACCATCAGCTCCTCCACAGCCACGTGCTCCTGCATTTTCTGGGGTTTCAGGTTCAGTATTTTGTAATTTCACTTCTGGTAATACTTATACTGTTTATTCCCCTATTTCTGCTACTCATACTTTTAGTGCAGGTTTTCCATCTGTGGATCAATCTTATCAGTCTCCACCTCCCCCAGTTGTTTGCCAGTTGTGCTTTTCTCCAGGTCACTCAGCTCTTACGTGTCAGCGTTTTACTGCCAATAATTCTCCTGCTCTTGCTGCTTTGCCTACTGGTGAGACTCATGATTCGGTCTGGTACCCTGACTCTGGGGCTTCCGCGCATATGACTCCTCATGAAGGTATTCTCTCTTCAAAAATTCCTTACACTGGTCCGAATCATGTATGTGTTGCCAATGGTACTAAATTGCCTATTTCTCACATTGGTAATTTAAAGCTTGTCACCCATGGTCGCCCGCTAAATCTTAATTCTGTTTATCATGTCCCTCACATTAAATATAATTTATTATCTATACAAAAATTGTGTGCGGACAATGCCTGTGAAGTAATTTTTAATAAAAATTCTTTTTGTGTTAAGGACACTCAAACGGGGGAGCTTCTTCTTCAAGCAACCAATAAAGACCATGTCTACCCTTTTCATGCCCTCCAAGCCCGTGTTATTCCTGGTCCGGTCTGGCACAAGCGTCTGGGGCATTGTGGTGATAGAATTCTTAGTAGTCTTAGACAGCGAAAATTGATTACTAGTTCTTCTTCCTTTTTACATGATTGTGTTTCTTGTAAGTTGGGTAAATCTCACAGACTCCCCTTCACAGATGTTTTTCATAATTCTACTGCACCTTTGCAACTTATACATTCTGATGTTTGGCAATCGCCAATTTTATCCAATCTTGGTTTTAAATATTATGTGTCCTTTATTGATGATTTCTCTCGTTATACTTGGATATATCCTATGCGCAGAAAATCTGAAGTATTTACTCATTTTTGTAATTTTCAAAAACTTGTTGAAAATCTTTTGGATTTGAAAATTAAAATTTTTCAAAGTGATGGTGGTGGGGAGTTTGATAACTCGATTTTTAAACAACATTTTTTACATTCTGGAATTTTATTTAGAAAATCATGCCCTGACACTCCTGCTCAGAACGGTGTAGCTGAACGAAAACATAAACATCTACTGGAATTAACTAGGACCTTAGTGATAGATTCGTCTGTTCCTGGTCAGTTCTGGGTCGATGCGTTGTATACTGCTGTTTTTATTGTCAATCGTCTTCCTACACCAGTTCTCAATGGGCTTACACCTTTTGAAAAGCTTTTTAATAAAATTCCAGATTATAATTTTTTACGAGTTTTTGGGTGCTCCTGTTTTCCCAACTTCATCGCTGCATCTCATAATAAGCTATCACCACGTTCCACACACTGTGTTTTTCTTGGTTATGCCCCGGGATACAAGGGTTATCGCTGTCTTTCTCCATCCACGGGTCGGGTTTATGTTAGTCGGGATGTTATTTTTCATGAAAACAGTTTTCCTTATCCCATGCTAGCTAATATACCCGCTACTACTCCCACTCCCTCACCATCGATTTTACCTTTTTCTTGGAAATCATCTTCCATTAACTCTCCACCATCTTCCCAGCTGGACCCACCGAATACCCATATTCATTCCTCCGACTTGACTCATATTCCTTCCCAGGATATAACCCCGGCACCACATTCGGATATCACCCCTACTCCATCTGAACCAGCAACACCAACCACACCATCTACCCTGTCTACTTCTCCCACGTCTTCCCCCAAGATACCCACGCCTTTGGCTGCAGGCAATTCGGCATCCACGCCGGATCACCAATCTGCTGTTTCGTCCCAACCCAGCCGTGTTCCACCGCCAACCATGAATACTCATCCCATGCGTACTAGAGCCAAAGATGGCATTTTTAAACCAAAACTCATTTTAAATTTAAATACTTTTGCTCCCCCTGATGATCCCACTTGTTTTACACAGGCTAATAAGAGTGTAGTTTGGCGGGCAGCCATGGCTGATGAATTTAATGCTTTAATTGCTAATGGGACTTGGGAATTGGTACCATGGGATCCTTCTAAAAACGTGGTCGGTTGTAAGTGGATTTTTAAGACAAAATATCTTTCTGATGGGTCTATTGAACGGCATAAAGCTCGATTAGTAGCTCAGGGTTTTAAACAACAGGCTGGCATTGATTTCACTGAAACCTTTAGTCCTGTTGTCAAACCCACCACTGTGCGTCTTGTCTTGTCCGTTGCTGTTTCTTTAGGGTGGTCTGTTAGACAGCTTGATGTGAAAAATGCCTTTTTGCATGGTCATTTAACTGAAGAAGTCTATATGCGTCAACCACAAGGTTTTGTTCATCCTTCCTTTCCTACTCATGTTTGTCGGCTCCGCGAGGCTTTGTATGGTCTTAAACAAGCTCCTAGGGCCTGGTTTCATCGTTTCAGTGGTTTTTTATCGAGTCGTGGTTTTACTCAAAGTAAATCTGATTCTTCTATGTTTACATATCGTTCGCAGACCACTGTTGTTTATATTCTATTGTATGTGGATGACATTTTGATCACAGGCTCTTCTCCCTCCTTTGTTACTTCCGTAATTCACACTCTGTCTCGTCAATTTGCTATGAAGGACTTGGGAGACCTTCATTATTTTTTGGGTATACAGGCTCGCCGCACCGCTACCGGCCTTTTTCTGTCTCAGGAAAAATATGTTTCTGATCTATTACATCGGTTTCATTTACATACCGTTAAGCCGGTACGCACTCCACTTCCCTCACGCACCACTCTCTCCCTCACAGATGGGGAACTTTTATCTGATGCTACCGAGTATCGTAGCATGGTAGGGGCTCTACAGTACTTAGTTATCACCGGACCTGACATTACATATGCTGTTCATCTGGTCTCTCAGTTTATGCATGCACCACGCACTACTCACTTATTGGCTGTGAAAAGAATTTACAGGTATCTACAGGGAACCTCAGGTCATGGCCTATGGCTCAAATCCGACAGAAATATTTCTGTTATTATGGCATATTCTGATGCAGATTGGGCAGGGTGTCCTGACAGCTCGCGCTCCACTACTGGCTATGCCGTGTTTCTTGGCTCTAATTTAGTTTCTTGGCGGTCCAAGAAACAGCCCATAGTATCTAAATCATCAACAGAAGCTGAATACAGGGCCATTGCTTATACTGTTCAGGATACACTCTTTGTTCGTGCCCTCTTGGCCGATATGGGTGTTTTTATTTCCGCTCCTGTTCACCTGTACTGTGATAATGTTTCTGCATCATATTTGGCGGTAAATCCTATTCAGCATGACCGCAGTAAGCATATCAAGATTGACTATCATTTTGTTCGGGAACGCGTGGCGCATGGTGACTTGGTTGTCAAACATATTCCTACTCAGTTACAGTTAGCTGACATATTTACTAAGAATTTATCCAGTCAGCGTTTTGAGTTTTTGCGTTCCAATCTGCACGTGATTTCCCCTGCACAGATTGAGGGGGTGTAATAATGTAATTATAGGGGTTACTCTGTAATTTCCGTAAACTCTATTTTAGTATAAATATAACCTCAACGGACCCAATAGGGTACGGTATTATTTCATAAAATTCTATTGTTTGTATAAAAGTAAGCCGAAAATTACTATATTACCAAACTGCCTCTAAATATTTGCACCTTTTTATAGTCGCGTCACGACCATCACGTACATTGGATGTCCGACCCGATGTTATTATATCTTTATCCATGCATCCTTATATCATCATTAGCGCAATTCAATGCATGTGCATGCCAATATATTCTATCACTCATATTTATTTAATTTTTTTGTTGAATAATGTCAATTAACTATTCTTTTGCAACACTAATCGTAGTAAATACTGAATAGGGTGGGATTAGAGTATACGATTCGGATAATCACAGTAATAATGATGTTGCATTTATATGTTTTGGTCGTACATGAAGATTGTTGACTCACTAGTCATGTCATCATACCTCACTTGATCTTTCCCCAACATTGTGATTGCTAAATAATTTTGTTTGAAATATTTTTGGATTTCACAATACGTGGTTCTCTTTTAGTGTATTCGGAGTAGTATCGTGGTACAGTATGACAAATTATTACGGAATAGTGCTTAATACTCCGTAGTTGTTTTTTAAAATTTAAAGCTTCTTCATAAATTCCATATACTACGGGTCTGTTTGCAACAACTTCTGCTTTTAAAAAGTGCTTTTTTTAATGAAATGGGGAGAAGTGATTAAGGGTTGGTTTGCAACCACTTTTAAAAAAGCACTTCTCAGCTTTTGGCTTTAAAAAAGAACTTATTTTCCCAAACACTACAACTTTTATTTTTCTCGGCTTCCGCGTCAAAAGTGCTTTTACTTTTTCTATTACACAAAAAGCACTTATTTTACCAAACACTGCCCACTTTTACTTTTCAAAATCACTTTTTTCTCAAACACAATCAACTTTTATTTAATCACTTCTCCCCATTTCATTAAAAAAAGCACTTTTTTAAAAGCAGAAGCTGTTGCAAACAGACCCTAAATAAAAGTTGATAGTGTTTGAGAAAAAAATGATTTTGAAAAGTAAAAGTGTGTAGTGTTTCGTAAAATAAATGCTTTTTGTGTAATAGAAAAAGAAAAAGTACTTTTGACGTGGAAGCCGAGAAAAATAAAAGTTGTAGTGTTTGGGAAAATAAGTGTTTTTCTAAAGCCAAAAGCTGAGAAGTGCTTTTTTAAAAGCAGTTGTAAACCAACCCTACTAGATACGTAGTAGTACATACAAGATATTAAGTAACACTATTTCTTTTGGATACAAACTTATACCGAGTATATACGATTTATGGGAGATTCAGTTAAATATGATCAAAACATAACATTTCAAATAAAAATGAAAAAATATTTATATTAATGGGAGATCTACCCCATAAAAAATATTATATTCATGGGGTAAATGGGTAATTATCTAAATAGAGTAAATAAAAGTTTAATTATTATAAGGAATTTGATCATGAGTATTAAGTTCTGTAAATAGTAGTAAGTGACTCTCTTCATATTTTACACTTTCCATATTATAACAATTCAAGTACATCTTATCTTTATTAATAATAAAAGCGCAAAATAAGTAAATATTTTTATTTACAATAAAACTGTAAAAAATTAAATCAATACAAATACATAAAGTTAAATAATACAAAAACATAATATTGAAATTTAAAAATTTTCAAAACTTTTGACAAGCGTAAAGAACACGGCCCTAAAGCTTCGACACCTGAATTATAAAAAATTAAATTAAAACTTTAATTCTTTAGTGATGCATATGAAAATGTCGTCCCTACTTGTGATTTTTAGACAAGTTTTAGTCCTAGGGAAATTATTAAAACTTTATGTGTACACAAATTTTTAATATGTAAATGGTACACAAATATTTCTAAGCTGTTCTATAGGGACACTAGTCAATAGAGAGAAACATACTATAAAGAATTATTAAGATGTTTTTAATTGGACTGAAACTTTTTTATTTGAAAAGGTCCATTGTATGACTATTTTTCTATTTTCCATTGTATATATGATCTGATCTACTTAAGTTTGGTATGAAAATAAAATAAATTTAACTAAAACAGCTCTTAGGTACGTAGTATATATAATTGTGAGGACGAATAGATAGGAGCCAATATGAAACTGAATTCATGAATTACGAGTTGGCTTATCACCTCAACTCTTTCAGTTGAGGTCACCTTTTACGTAAAGTTGTACTCTTCAAGTTACTGGATTGATAATAATATTGATATAGCCGTGATACTAGAAGTGTAAAAGGCAAAATGTACGTCAATTTGTTTATCTAAAGATTCAAATGATTGGCCACAAGCATTTCCATTCTTCGAAAATTAATTAGAATGTCGTTTAGAACAATGAAAATATAAAACAACTGGTTATATAAATGTGTAACACATGTCAACACATGCAGTGTCCAAAAAACATTACTAAAAATACTAGGGATGGATTAATTATTTGGTTAGATATTTACCATTGATAATTAATAATTAGTTAATTAAAAAACAAGAAGGCCCAAGACCGATACCCCTAGCAACACATCTTTGGGTGGGGTCCATCGTTTACTTTTGGTTTGCCAACCGTACCCTACCAAGATGGATGGAATTGGAGAAAATATCATTTTTTTACCTCAGTCCCTCTCTAATGTACCCAACTATTTATAAGTCATAAACCCCCTCACACCCCTAGTACGTTCACTCCTGCCTTGACCCTTTTTAAGAAAACTTCCTAACCAACAACTACACGATATCATTTCAAAAGAACTTAGCAGACATTGTTTCATCCTTCAACAATGGCCCGATCACAACAACGATATCGGGGTGTTCGACAGAGGCATTGGGGTTCTTGGGTGTCCGAAATCCGCCACCCTTTGTTGTAAGTTACTCCGTATTATTTAAATTCTTACACATTCTTTTTTTTCTGAATTCGGAGTAATTGTTTGCCAATACGGTCCCGCGTCACTTACATTTGAAATTGGCCGCCTCCGAGGGGTTAACGTCTTTCGAGCATGTTTTGTCGTTCGCGATAGATTGATCAATTGTAAAGATACAAACTAGCATATAAAATCTCATGTTACTTTTGTTGTAGGATAAGAAATAATTAAGCCTTAAGTGAATGCACAAGTTAATGAATTTCTAACCCTTTATGGGGCTGTTTGGTTTGCAGGAAAACAAGAATATGGCTAGGCACATTTGAGACAGCAGAGGATGCAGCAAGAGCTTACGATGAAGCTGCAAGACTGATGTGTGGTCCAAGGGCCAGAACCAACTTTCCCTACAACCCAAACACGCCCCCACACACATCTTCATCCAAGTTACTCTCTCCTACCTTAACAGCCAAATTGCACAAATGCTACTTGGCCTCTCTTCAAATGGCTAAAACAGCCCCACAAAGTATGTCACCGCCACAAAGTATGTCGCACAATTACCCCGCCATTTCTCGGAATCTCCCCGCAGAAACCGCTTTCTGGTACCCGGAGAGAACCCCACAAATGGCAGCACCACAAGCGGTGCTGCAGCCAGTGGCAGCCACCGCGGCCTCAAACTGGGCCGCGGTTGGCGGATCGATCGGAAACTGCAAGTCAAACAACACAATGTTCATAGAGACACTTGAAGAAGATCACATTGACCAAATGATTGAGGAGCTTCTCCATTATGGGTCAATTGAGCTCTGTTCTGTCGTCGTGCCTTAAATGGCCATTCTTTCCTCAAAAAATTTAACCACTAATTTAAGGCCTTATATATACACACGAACTTGTATTTTAAATTATGATTAAGGATATAATTGTGTATGGCCAACCAAGTCCAAAGCAATATATGGGTGAATTTTTACTCTTATATTAGATCGTGTGGGGGTGCAAACATAAAATCCTCTCATTTTTACTTGTAATTAGTACAGTACAAATAGAGGATGCAAGTAGTTTATTTTTCTCTATTTCTAGCTACAATTTCGTCCCTAGTATTGGATAGTTACTTGGGTGACGTCAAGAACGATACATGTATTCACTGTAATATATTTCTTCCAACTGTTATTAAAGAAATTTCCCTAAATAATTAGGGAGTATTATTGTTGTCGTTGTTGTGGTAAATGGTACTAGTAATAATATTTATTTCCGGGATGTAAGAGGGTTCATAGTTTTGAACAGGTCTTTCTTGCAGTTGAATTTGCTAGGGGTCATATTTTGGTTTCTGCATTTGTTGGCTTGTTGCTGGGAACGGTTTAGGCGTTCAAATGTTTTAAATTGGAAATTTTCTAGAGCCCGTTTGGGGAACTCTGTTTTCGACTTATCAGGTTTATCAGCCAGCTTTTTCACCAAATACGTAACTTTTACTTTCGCGCGCTGAATTGTGTAATAAGCCGAAAAAGTAAGGTTGGAGTTACTTTTCTGGCTGTATTGGCTGAAGTTACTGTAGAGGACCATTTTAGCTATTTTTACATATAATTTTTTCTTTAATTTATTAATAAAATCTATTTTTAAAATATTTTTTTCTTAAATCAGCAGAATCAGCCAAAACAGCCACTCCAGCCAGAATATCATAAATTTCAGCAGAATCAGCCAAAACAGCCGATTTTGGTGCTACCAAACGGGCTCCTAGTATGATTTGATCTGTTTTTTGTCTAGTCTGGTTTGATCCGGTAAAGGTATGATTTTTGCGTATATTATAAATGTCCAAGTCTGGTCTAATTTTGTCTGGTCTGATTTGATCTGATTTGGTCTAATCTATTAACGAAAACAATCCAAAGTAAAAACACCTCAACTTAATTCGATTTCCCCCCTGACATACGTAGTATATATGTTGAGTGCACTAGTGCAGTTTGAGTAAGAAAAGAAATGTGTTTGAATTAGAAGCGCCTAACATACTAAGACTATGTTTGGCGTGATCATTCAGTCAATAATGAGCTGAATTCGTAAAGTCCAGCCAATTATTATGAGTCTAGCTCTGTTTGGAGAAAAGCTTGAAAGAAGCTGAAGCTGGAAAAAAGGGTCTGCATTGAAACGTTCTTTCCCCCAACGTTTCTATTCAGCCAATTGTTTAGTCGACCTTATTCCTGAATTATCCCTTCACGCCGCTTTCTTCGGTGCGCACCGCTGCACACATCACCAGATTGAGTGTTGTAATTATCCTTCCTCCTTAGTTCTCTTCTAGGCTTCTTTGTTGTATTATCCTATCATCTCTGAGGCTTTTCACTCTATCCAAGTCTTTCTCCTTTGTAAGGTATGGGTTTTAACATTTAATTATCTACTACGTAGGAGTAATGTGTTTCAAAAATCATTTGACGATTTTTTTTGGCAAAAAATAAAATTAGGAACACGACAATTATAAACGAAAATATAGTTGGAAACGTTTCATATTAATAAATCATATACCTTTAATGTAATTTCATATTATTCAGACACTTTTTCAGTTCATTTTGCCAAACGGGTCTACTTCATTTAGACAGTAATTCAGATTCAGCATTTCAAAATCCAGTTCCAGACAATGGTCCTAATTCAGACAATAACCCGTATTTCAGACATTAGCCTCCAGTTTCAGCTCGTTGTGCCAAACATAACTTAAGTACAATAAATTAGAATGATCTAAATGCATTTAGCAACGAGTGAAGAACAAGCATACCAGAATGAGATGTATTTGCCGATTAACTTTAAAAAGAAGAAAAATGGCACCTATATTACTACTAGTGTTTTCAATTCCAAAAATATGACCTCTCAATTTTCCAGAAAAGTGACATAAGAGATAATTAAGAGCCGATTAAATGATTTTCTTAATTCCTTAAATCTCTCAACGTACTCGATAACAACATAGAATGATTATCGATCATCACCAATTGCCTCCACTAACGATGCAAACAATCATGTTTGATCTGCCGCCCCACCCACTCACATTGTTGCTGCTAGCACAAATATATCATTTGCTTTAAAGTAGGCGGCATGTTTAGAGCATCTCCAATGCTATAATGTGCACGATGTACATGTGGCATGAGTGATGGCCACATAAATATTAGCAAATAAATTATCTTTCTCCTTATTTGAATGATTTTATAAAATTTTGGTAAGTTTTTCCCTGCAATGTCAACAACAATGTCAACATCTAGACGGTCTCCTTGACATTGTAGAGAAAAACTTACCAAAATTGTATAAAATCATTCAAATAAGGAGAGAAAGAATTTATTTATTAATATTTATGTGGCTATTTCTCATGCCACGTGTGCACCGTGCGCATTTTACCATTGGAGATGCTCTTAAGATGATCAGCGTAGCAATTCGTTCAGCCTCCTCAAGGCAGTGATTAGTAACTGAATTTTTTATTTTCCAATGATGAGTGAAATAATCAATTTAAATTATAATTTGGCTTTGGGATTGAATGTTTCTTCTAGCGTTTGTTTCGATCGTGAAAACTTAAACGAATCAACTAATTAGTAACTGAAATTGAAAGAAGTAAATGGAAAGATTAAAATGTATGCGCTAACGCTTAATAAATCCGAAGAAATTATGAAGTTTTTTCCCAAAGAATTATGATGTGGATGTTACAAAATTTAGACTTGTAGCTTGTAGATATTGGTGAATAAAGAATTGAAAGTATTGAAAAAATTATAAGTTTTATTTTATTTTATTTTATTTTAAATTTTTATAAATAACTAATATAATGTATGTATATTTAAAATAAATATGTATATATCTATAATTGAGATATTAATGGGCGATATGGATGCAATGGGCCCTGGGCGCAAGCCCCTTTGCCCATGTCGCAGGACCGGCCATGAAAGTGGCAAAGAACAGATACTATAATAGGTTAGAAAGAATTTCCAAAAAAACTAAGGTGGCAAAAGAAATCACTATAATACTATATTATAAAAATGCTATCACACTTCTCTTCACCTTATTAATTAAATATTCACCTTTTTTGATGGAAAAACAATGCTTAATATATCAATAAATCATTTGCCAAGTGGCTTACAATGATTTTAAGTGGAAACATAAAATTTACAAGGTTGTCAACCATAGAGAATGCTGCTTTAACGAGGTGATGGGCCACCCTATTTGCTGGTCTCCTGCACCATTTGACTAATTTTCTTGCCTCCCCCCTTGGTAAAAATTGAATGTCCTAAAAATGATACGTACTTGGGCATCATTTATCTCTCCTCTAAATTTGACAGCACCAAAGCCACATCAGTTTCAATAACCGCCTTATTCCAACCATTCTCGTTTGCCCACATAATAATAGCCTCCCTCACCCTCACCGCTTCTGCTTCCAAATGTGACCACATAGCCTTCTTCTTCCTGCATCTAGCCTGAATGAAGTTACCATCACTATTTCGACAAATCAATCCCCATGCCTAGCAACCTGTCCGAGTATGATTAATCGCATCCACGTTGATTTTGACCTAACCTTCTTCTGGCTTTCCCCATTTGATAGTTTTCGGGTCGCTCCTGGAGTTCCTCGTTGGAATTCCTTTATCTTGGGTCGCTCTCCAACTAGCTAAAACCATTGTGGCAACGCATTGAATCCCTTCCATTGGATCGCTCTCCACAAGAGCATCACTAAACTATGTAAGTCCTCCTCACCCAAACTGTTATAAACCTTCTACAAGCATTCCTAGATTGAGTCCTCTCCCAATAGTGACAACACCCCTGCACCCTCCCAAATGCCATGAACCATGTTGCATTTTATGAATAGATGCATAGTTGTCTCTTCCTCCACATTACAGGAAGGACAATGTCCTAACACTTGGACCCGCTAACTCTTCAAAACATCGCCTATTGAAAGAATAATAGTCACCATTTGCCAGAAAAATTTTTTTATTTTCGGGGGCAACCAGAATTTCCAAATAGATGTCCATCCTGTCCACTTTAGTTCCCGCCTTAGTCTCATGTAGCTACTTCGAGTGGTATATCTCCCCTTAGGATCATCATTCCATCTATATCCATCTTCTACCTGTCTAAAACTCAAAGGGATGCTTCGAATTGCACTAGCCTCCTCCTTGAGCTTTAGGTGAGCAGAGAACCTTCTAGCTTTTCCGTCGAATTACAGAACCAGTAAAATCATTGCCCCTCCACTAGTACCCATTGATTAGTCTCTCCAAGTCTAAAATCAATTCACCAGGCAAAAGGAAAACATTCATAGCATAAGAAGGTAGAGTCTGTATCACATTCTTCAACAAATTTCTCTTCCTGCTTTGAAACAAATTTATTATTCCGACTTTGTAGACTCTTAATCACCCTCTCTTTCAAGTAAGAAAAAATCTTTGTTTTCTTTCTTCCAATAATTGATGGCAACCCCAAATAATTTCTAATTGTCTCCTTCCTTATTAACCCGCAACAACTCGCTAATCTCATCATGTTTCATCCCTGCCACGTATTCACTGAAGTAGATGCTGGATTTATCAAAATTAATCATCTACCCGGACTGATTTTCATATTGCTCTAGAATCTCTTTGACAACCTGGCCTTCTTCTGTTCGGGCTCTGAAAAACAAAAAACTATCATCCGCAAATAATAAATGAGAAATATTTGGGGCTTTCCTTGCAATTGTTATTCCTTTGATGCACCCCAATGACTCTTGCTTACGGATAAGCACACTACATCCATCTGTAACAAGAATACACAGACAGGGTGACAAAAGGTCTCCCTGTCTAAGACCTCGTTGTGGAATAATAGGTCCAATGACTGAACAGTCACAAGACAAATAATATGAAACAGATGAGAGACAATCCAAGATTAAATTTATCCATTTCTCGTTGAAGCCCATGATTTCCATGATGCTTCATAAGAAAACTTCATTCCACTCTACCACTCTAACTTTAAGGCAACAAATCCTTCTCTCCCTCACCTCTTTTGTTTCAATAAATAATGAGTCTAAAAACCGAGAATAACATTACCAAGAATTGTCCGCCCCAGGACAAAAGCACTTTGGGTATCACTCATCATCTCATTAAGAAAAACCTTCAATATGTTGGCCAAGACATGGCAAAAAAACTTTTAAATAACATTGCATAATGCTATTGGCCTTGAATCTCCCATACCTGTCGGTTTTGCCTTTTTGGAATTAAAATGAGATTTGTTTTATCAACTACCGATGGCACTTTTCCTAGCTCAAAACATTTTCCACAAAAATCAATCACATCTCCTCCCACAATCTCCCAATAAGATTGGAAAAAACAAAATTCATACCATCCAGACTAGAAGATTTGTCTGGATGCATATCAAAAGCTACTTTGCGATCTTCTGTGGATGAAATTGGTCTCAGAAGGGACCTATTATGATCTTCTGTAATTCCGCCAGCCCCCATCAGTTGCACTGTAAGGGATCAATGACACTAGAGGAAAATAAACATTCAAAATGTTCATGAATCAATTGTCCCATCCTTCCCCGGCCTGTAATGCATCTCCCATTAGGGCCGCTCAAACATTCCATTCGAAATTTGCGTCTGTGTTGTTTTACCGAGTTATGGAAGTATTTTGAGTTAGTATCTCCGTCCCTCGGCCAAAATTCTTTCGCTCTCTGCTTCTAGAAGATATTTTGTTGCTCCAAGAGATCAGCCAAAGTGTTTTTTGCTTTTGGAATTCTGCATCATGTCTATCTCCCCTTTGACCTCGGAGTTCCTTCATCCTGTTTTTGCAGACATTGATTCATGCTGAGAAACCAAGCCATCTCTTTCTACCACATCGGCCCAAATCTCTTCCGCAATCCGCTATCTTATGCCATATTTAACCCCTCCCACCTGTGATCCAGCCACTATAAATGCCTTCTTGACATTCTTCCTCACGTATCCATATATTCTCGAACCAGAATGGTCTCTGCTTATGTTCTGCCAGAGGGCCTAAAACTTGGATGTGAAACATAAGATGGTCGCTTGTAAAACCTTCTACTGAGAAGGCCCGGTTGCACTGAAGTGAAGTAACCATTCCTCATTAACCAGATTCCTATCCAGTTTTTCTTCAACAAAGGCATATGTCCCTGTTCCTCTCTCCTACATCCACTGATAACCTTCGAACGAAAAATCTTTAAGGCCACAATCCCAAATAGTCTCTCTAAAGTCCCGCATTTGCCATAATGGCCGAGGACAACCTCATCTCTTCTCAGTGCCAAACATAATGTCATTAAAAATCACCTATCACGAGCCACAAGAGGTCATTCCTTCTTGACAAATCCTTAAGCATTGACCATGCTTCCCTCCTCCTACCATGTTCAAGTATGTCATAATACCCTGTCATCCGCCACCAATCTTCTGATTCATCTTTGCATATTGAAAAATCAATAAAATACTAGTTCAACTCTAATATATTAACTTCAATTTCCTCCTGCCAGAAAAGCGCTAGTCCTCTGCTACAGCCTCTTCTACGAGTCGCTTTTTTGCCCTCGTTTCCATCAAGAAAATTATAGTTGGTTTCCTTTATTTAACCCAGTCACTCAAGACCTGAACTGTAGCCAGATTTCCTAGACCCTTGCCGTTCCAACTAACAATATTCACGGAGACTGATCCCAGAAGCAGCAAATAAACGCAGGGCTCTTCCACCTAAAAGAGAATACTCACCGAGCAAGATAGTTAGCAAACTACCGCCGCAAAACTAAAGCCTAGAAACAGATCTCTGCGCCAGGTACTAATTCGCCGTTTGTTGGTGTGCTTATTATTATTAAATTCATTCTTTTTGCATGATATGGTTGAAATGTAGAATTGAGTGTTGGGGTGTTTTGAAAAGTTAAATGTAGTTTTTATTGTATATACATGAATGGCACAAGAAGTACGACAATTTAATATTCACCTTTAATATTGGACGATTTAATTTTATTTCTCGCCATTTTTTATCAAGAAATCACTATATTCATTCTCAAATTTCAAATAAATACATTTTGTATGATCCTAACTGCAAACATATGCTCATATTTTCTTTTGAAAAGTTTGAAGAACCGGTCCTTAAGGCTAACCGCAACCTCTCCTTCAATAAATCAAATTTCTCAATAGTTTATACGTATTCACTCTGTCAATTCAGTTTTTTATTGCAATCCAACACTTTCAATATATTCACGGTCTCTATATTCACCCAACAATGTTTGTTTAATTAAATCCTTTCTTTCATTATTATACATCATTTTTTGCCAAATTCTTTTTTACGAATAATTATGATTTAAAATATTAAACATCCTGATGTAAAATTATATAAATTTGGAATTTGAATTTTTTTTGTTTCAGATCTATTTTTGGAAAAGTAACTTAAAGACTCAAAAAAATATTTTAAACCATAATTTCTTAATTTTAGTACTCCGTATTTGAATCTACTTAATTAAGAAAAATTTTGGTCCTACATGAAACTTGAGGTTTTTTTTTTTTGAAAGGAATAAGATTAATTATCATTAAGCAAATCGTTGGCTAAAGCCGGAACAATGAATGAAGGAGGAAAATCAACCCATAACTGCGAATTGGTACACCGTATATATCATTAAAAAACTTGAGGTTTTTTAAAAAACCGTATATATGTAATTGGTACTCCGTATTAAATGAAAGATCATATGGGTGGTGTTTGGATCAGATTCTCAAAACTGATTCTGCTGCTTCAGGGAGCAGAAGCAGAAGCTGAAGTGTTTGGGTGAAATTCTAGAAGCACTTCTGGTGCTCTAATTTACTCTCAGAATCAGTTTTTTTAGAAGCTGGTAGGTACCAGCTTCTGAAAACTGATTCTGATTCTACTTCTACTTTAAAAAAGAAGCAGAAGCAGAATCAGTTCCAAACACCTCATAGACACCAAATTTGTTGACCATTCTCTCAATTTTGAGTTTACTAATTAATAAAAATAAACACTTCCTAATTATTTTTGGGGTGCACGAGGAACTCCCATTTACTTTCAAAAAAAAAAAGAACTCCCATTTCTTGGCCCTTGGGACTTGGGTATGTCACAAACCCTTCCCGCCTAGTGTATATTTACCAGCGGCGGCCTCATCTCATGAATGCGGCCTCGTATCTCAACCAATTCAGCAGAGGCTTCAGCAGTCTGATATGTGGCGGCTTCACCTCCTATATGCTGCCTTGTATCTAAACTGATTTACCAGTATTTGCGGGCTCACTCCCTTTTAACGGTATCTACTTTACTAAATCATTTTATTTCCTTCTTTTATCTCTCTAGAAATCAAGTTAATGTTGTTAATGAGTATAATGTGTAAAACGGATTCAGCTAGGGTTATCCATATGTGTTTTACATAGAGGTGTGTTGATATTATTGATATGCTACGTACGTATAAGACAAAGGAGAGGAGATGATTTTCTCATCTATTATTATGCACTGAACTCATACATATATAGTGCCTAAAGGGGTAGGATTAAAGCAATAATTGAGACAGGCCTCAATTATCATTGTACGTATGACAAATTAATAATGATGATGATGATGATGATGATGTAATACCCCCTCAAGTTGGAGCATGAGGGTCTAGAATGCCCAACTTGTGTAGAAGGAAATGAAACTGATTTTTCCCCAAAGCTTTAGTGAAAATATCTGCCAGTTGATAAGTGGTAGGCACATACGAGGGAGACATCACACCATCCTGTATAGCATCTCGGACAAAATGACAATCAATCTCAATATGTTTAGTGCGTTCATGAAAGACAGAGTTTTTCGCCAAGTGAAGTGCAAATTGACTATCACAGAAAAGAGACATAGCTTTAGGATGGTGCACGCCTAAGCTTAGAAGTAAAGCTTTTAACCATTTGAGTTCACATGTTGCTGCTGCCATGGAGCGATATTCGGCTTCGGCGGAAGAGCGAGAGACTGTGTGTTGTTTCTTGCTTTTCCATGAGATAGGAGAGTTCCCAAGAAATACAATCCAACCGGACACAGAGCGCCGAGTAATGGGACAAGTCGCTCAATCAGAGTCACACCATCCTTGTAAATGCAGATCACTATCAGACCGAAGGAGAATGCCTTGACCGGGAAAACCTTTTAAATATCAGACAACTCATAATGCAGCATCCCATTGATCTTGTCTGGGTTGGTGCAAGAATTGAGATAGAATATGTACAGAGTAAGCCAAATCTGAGTGTGTGAAAGCCAAATAAACGAGTCATCCTAACAAATGGCGGTAGGGCTCAGGATCAGTAAGAAAAGAACCAGAAGCATCAGACAATTTGTGATTTTGCTCAATAGGAAAAGTCGTTGGTTTAGCCCCCAACAATCTTGTTTCTGTGATAATATCAAGCGTGTATTTGCGTTGAGTCAGGAATAAACCGGCCAGACTCCGAGCAACTTCGATCCCCAAAAAATATTTGAGGGTGCCTAAGTCTTTCATGTGAAAGCAATTTGATAAGTATGCTTTAAAATGAGATATGGCAGCCGAATTATTTCCGGAGATGAGGTAATCATCAACATAAATGAGAACATTTAACTGCTCATTTTCACACGTGCGGGTAAAAAGTGAGTAATCAGCATATGATTGAAAAAAATCCATATCCTTTTAAAGTAGTGACAAGTTTAGCAAACCAACACTGGAGGCTTGTTTGAGGCCGTATAAAGACTTGTGTAATCAGCACACCCAGAGTTGGGGGTTTGAAAACCAGGTGGTGCGGTCATATAAACTTCTTCATGAAGATCACCATGTAAAAAAGCATTGTGTACATCCATTTGATGTAATTCCCAATTTTTGGATGCAGCGACAGCTAAAAAAGCACGAACGGTTACCAATTTAGCAACTGGAGCAAATGTTTCATTATAATCTAAACCAGCCACCTGTCTATTGCCAAAAATTACCAGCCGAGCTTTGAGACGCTCAATACTTCCGTTAGAATGATATTTAATTTTAAATACCCACCGACACCCTAATGCACGTTTTCCAGGGGGGAGGCGACCCATAGTCCATGTATGATTATTTTCAAGGGCTTGAATTTCGGAGCACATTGCCTGACGCCACCCTTCATGGGCATAGGCTTCACGAAAATTGCGCGGTTCCTGACCTGCAGTTATAGCTGCTAGGAATGCTCTATGACTGTCAGAAAATTTGTCACGGTTAACATAATGTGCTATAGGAAAAGATGTACCCGAGGAAGGCTGTGGAGTAGGTTTAACGGGAGATGGACTATTAAGGACTGTATTATTCGTATAATCACGAAGCTTGATAGATGGGATTTTTTTACGTAACCCACGACCAAGAATTGGTTCATTATTCAAAACAGGAGCATTATCAAAGCAGAATTTGTTTGTGGTGGATGAATTATTGGGGGATCAATCGGCTGGTGTGTATGAATTTCTTTAGAAAGAATAGGAGACATTTCCAGGGGGTCTTCCTCATTATTGGAGTATGTGTAGTCATATGGAATTTCTTGATTATTGACGGAATCATGTGAGATGGGAACCAAAGTTTGATTGTTAGCAAAAGGAAAATGGGTTTCATAAAATTTGACATCTCGTGAAGTGAAATATTCTTGAGTTTCCAGGTCAAATAAATTCCAACCTTTTTTTTCCAAAAATGTACCCAACAAATATGCATTTTCGACTGCAACTAGAAAACTTATTACCGCGGGTCTTTTGATTATGGGCAAAACAAAGGCAACCAAAGACACGAAGAGTTTTATAATCAGGTAAAATACCGTATAAAATTTCAAGCGGTGTTTTCTGATGAAGTAAGGCGGAGGGAGTGCAATTGATGAGGTGTGCAGCCGTGAGGATACATTCTCCCCAAAAAGAGATTGGTAAATGTCCCTGGAAACGCAATGCTCTAGCCACATTAAGAATGTGACGATGCTTTCGTTCAACCCGACCGTTTTGTTGAGGAGTCCCTACACGAGATGTTTGAAAAATAATCCCATTTTCAGAAAAATATTTTTTTAAACGGTTAAACTCGGTCCCATTATCACTACGTACCATTGAAATTTTACTAGCAAACTGTCGTTCAATCATTGCGATGAAAGACATAAACATGCGGTAAACTTCTTTTTTATCAATCAATAAGTAGACCCAAACTGCTCGAGAATAATTTTCCACAATTTTTAAAAAACTTTTGGCACCACAAGACGAGGGAGTATGATAAGGTCCCCAAACATCACAATGAACAAGTTCAAATATTCGTGTGGTTTTATTAGTGCTCGTAGGAAACGGAGCCCTAGACTGTTTAGCTTTATGACAAATTTCACAAGGGGAAGGAAAAGAACTTTTAGAGATTTGCATGGGGAATAATTTTGACATAACATTTTCAGAAGGATGTCCCAAACGTAGATGCCAAATATCCATGGAAGAAGTTGAATCATAAAGGGCAAGAGTATGAACCAATTTGTCGGTGGAGAAATAGTAAAGTCCATCCCGTCGCTTACCCAGTCCAATCAGCTTCCTCATTTGAAGGTCCTGTATAGCACCAATGTTAGATGAAAATTGGAACACACATGATGTCTCATTGATGAATTGAGAAACCGATAGCAAATTACAAGTCAACTGGGGTACATATAAAACACTGTTGAGGCAAATATTGGCTGATAAAAGAACACGTCCAGCTTTATTAGCAATAGCTTGTTGACCGTTGGGAAGGCCAACAATACGTGTAGCAATATTATGTACATGAGAGAGGCAAGAAAAATTTCCGGTAACATGGTTAGATGCCCCAGAATCAATTATCCATAAAGTTGAATCAAACGTACCATGCATGCGGTTGGACGGGATGTTAGGCTGACCAAAGGCAGCCACTAGTGCTTGCCATTGGTCTTCAGAAAAACCTGGACCTCTGCTTGAGTCGGCTGGTGGGTGTCGAGATGAGCTTACTATCATGGAGTAGTCCTGTGACAGGAAGGAACCTGCAGGAGACTGGGAGTGCAACTGGTGGGGTCCAGAATTGTAGGTGGATGGATGCACATGATGATGTCCCTGGAGTGCTGTTGGCAGAAGCAAGCTAGAAATTTGTGAATGGAGAGAGAAACGGTTACTGCATTTCTGTCAATTTATCAGTGGGGCCGAAACTCATTGTAGAGTTTACACGAGTTGCTCTCGGTTTTTGTCCTGGAGGGCAGCGGTCCCCTCGACGTGCAGAATGACCATCCAAGTGAGAAGAAATTTTGGTATTTCGTTCTGACAGCCTAGGGCGGGTCCCCCACCAATCTGGATAGCCTATAATTTCAAAGCAACTAGCACCACTATGGCCTCGAGAATTACAATGAGTACAAAATAATCCAGATTTATCAATTTTTTCATGTTTCAATTCGCCTTGTATATTTGATCGAAGAGCAAAACCCATGACTTTGTACACTTCCGCGTACCCGCTCTTCCTGAGATACTTGTTGAAAAGCCCGGTTAAGTGACGGGAGGGGTGTTTGAGAAAGCAATTGAGAACGGACTTGACCATAAAATTCAGAAGATAATCCCATAAAAAATTGATGGAATCGCTCGGACTCCGGTCTTTGCTCATGCAAGGTGTTGATTTTACTACATTTATCGCAAGAGCAATTAATCAATGGTTCATAGTTATTGAGTTCATCCCATAACACTTTAAGCTTTCCATAGTATGTGGCAACCGATTGTGTTTTAGATTGTTCACATCTAGCAATATCGGTTTTAACTTGATAAATCTTAGGACCATCAATCACCGAGAAACGCTCTTTTAAATCATTCCAAAGGAGTTTTGCATCATCAAATTTAGAAAGAGTAAGTTTTACCTCGGGTGATATGGTATTCAGAATCCAAGAGACTATCATAGAGTGTATGGTGAGCCAATCTTCCTCTGTGCATGGCGGTTCAGGCTCGTTGATGATACCATTGACAAAGCCAAATTTACGTCTAGCACGAAGTGCAAGACGGATTGAACTTGACCAATCATCACAATTCTCCCCGGTCAGGCGAACCGGAGTAACGAAATCTCCAGGTCTATCCTGAGGACCTAAGAAAAAAGGTGATGTATAATCTATTTTAACAGGAGAGACTATTTCTTCTCCAATAGCCATGAAGAGGACAAAGAAATATCACTAGCGAATTTTAAAAAACGCTTCTCTGATACCATGTTGATATTATTGATATGCTACGTATGTATAAGACAAAGGAGAGCAGAGGGTTTTCTCATCTATTATTATGCACTGAACTCATACATATATAGTGTCTAAAGGGGTAGGATTAAAACAATAATTGAGACAGGCCTCAATTATCATTGTACGTATGACAAATTAATAATAATAATAATGATAATGATAATGATGATGATGATGATGATGATGATGTAATAAGGTGCAATCAAAAAATTCCGTTAGATTAAGTTTGTTGCTCTTCTAAAGAGAGGGTTACTGTTGGGTCATTGATTTTTTGTTTTAAATTTCCAATCTGGTGTAGTGCTATTAATCTAGAGTTTGTCGTAAAACTGCAGGAGTTCGTAGTTCAACCAATTAGCTGCACAAAATTAATCTGATGTCATGCTCGATTTGAAAACATGTCAAATACTTAATTTTATTGGACTGTTGGCATTTGATATTGATGATTAATAGAGTATTTACTCCATACAGTTTGGTATTGATGATTTCCAGAAAATTAACTACTGGGAGCTTCACTTCTGGGACTGTTTCTGGGATGTTTTGAGTAGTATGTTTAGCAAACTAAGTACTGTTAGTCATAAACTTAGAGCTTGTTTACGACTAACTGTAAACTAAGGAATGTGATGAATGAAGGAAAAACTGTATTTGAAATATATTCTATTATTAAAGAAATAATTATATGAAGAAATAGACAAAGTGGTTTTCTACAATAACTTCAACCAATTCAGCCAAAAAAGTATCTCCAACCTTAAATATTTCTGAAAATTCAGCGCACCACATCAAAAGTTACGTGTGTAGTAAAAAAGTTGGCTGATAAAGCTGATTAGCTGAAAATAAGGGCTACCAAGCAAGCTCTTAGTAATATGTTTCAATGTTCCCTTTTTCAGTTTTAAGTATTATGTTTAATACTCCCTCCGTTCTTTTTTAAATGTAACATTTGGACTTTTTCCACTATTCACATGTTCTACTTTGACTCTATTTTATTTATTAATGTATTATAAATTAAATTTTAAAAAAATATTGTTAAAATCCTCTCATTTTAAATGTTCAAAATCTAATTTTTTTAATTTTTTTTACTAATTAGGAATGAAAGATATTAATAGTCAAACTTGTGCGTTGGCAAACGTGAAAAATTGACCGTTGCATTTAAAAAAGAACGGAGGAAGTATATTTAAAAGTTCATGTTAAAATAGTAGGTTTAGCATATATTTAATGTTTAAATGTAATGAGTATGATGAAACAGTTAGCAACACAGGAGGGGGGGGGGGGGGGGGGTGAATTGTGTTTGTGTGGAACCGTGACAGTTTTTCGCCAAGCTCTAGTGTGGGGTAAAGGGAAACGCGAAATAGTAAAGTGCTCAAGGATTTAACGAGGAAAAATCCCTTGGCTCAAAGGGATTAAAAAACCTTGACCTCCCTCAGAGGAATTTTAACAACTTCACTAAAAAGTCTTGGAATGATTACAAGGGAAACTCTCTTAGTCTACCCTTGAGCCACCCCAACTCTATCCTCTCTAGGAAAGTTATGCATCTCTACCTTGCGGGTAGAGAGCCTCTCAGCTTTACAACAAAGCACTCACAACACACTTATCCCAACCCGAAGAAGCTACACTTAGCTAATCCTCAAACCCGATTACAATATGAAGAAGGAAAGGAAAACTATATCTAGAACTCTTGTGAGCAGTTTCAGGTGTCTTGGACTTGTGAATTCCTTCGTAGATATCTCTCAAAAATGGCTCAGTCAAGCTCACTCTATTCCTCGTTTGATCTTCGACATATATAGGCTGTTTTGAGAAGTCCGTTGTTACTTCTCTTTTCTTGGATGGTCGAGTAGCTAATCACGGGATTTGTCTTGAAATTATTTGAAACACCTTCCTTCTATGTAGAGCCTTCTTATTCAAACTCAATGCACAATCAAATCAAGATTCACAAGATAGAATACCATCGTACAGAATGAAGTAATTTATTTGCTTATCATATATAAGCATACAATGATCCATAAGTAGCAAGGCTCTATCCTTATATGGCAATAAGATATTCATTTAATAAGAGATACAGTCAATCAAGTTATGAGCCATGCAATCATTCATTTAGCAAGCCAGAATACTCTAGATATTTATTTTAATAATTTTACCCAAAGAAGCTATGGTCAACCTTTATAAAGATAGCAAAGTATTCACTTAACACAGATAAATGTGTTACGGTAGTCAATCTTGCTAATCAAGTCAAGATTATTTTCATAAATTATTAAGCTATAAAGGTCAACTTTATTAGGTGAGTGTCCAGTTATACATGGAAAGATATTAGAACAATGCCATGTACATTTAAATCATGCACCACAGTCTAGGTATGTAGATAAGATATTATCATGCAATTATATTTCATTGTGCATGATAACTACTCACATAGAACAGAACTAAGTTCAATTCTGACTTCTGTCCTTGAAAGAATTAATGATAGTCTTATCCATTGGTCCACCTGCATAGTTAGTCATCAATTAAACCCAAATCCCCTCAAGATAGTTCTATCCTTTTTTCCTGCATGGTTAGTCATCAACACAACTTTTATACCCATCAACAAATTCCCCCCTTTTTGTTGATGACAAACCATAGGTGCCATAAAACATTTGTGCAGATTAGTTTTAAGCAAGAATAGCGTAGCAGCTGTAGAGTAACACATAAGTAGCAAATAGAGGCACCGGATTATCTCCCCCTTTTGGCATCAACCAAAAGGAAACGAGAAATAACCAAAACAGTGCCAGGCAAAACGGAAAGTATCATAGCAGTATGTCTAAGTAACAGAACATCCTTCCCAAAACAAAAGTGTTCAAAAAGTGTATTTTCATTCATTCATTGTCAGAAGAAGAAACGATCTTCCTCTGCACGACATTAGGGACGTCAAGCCTCACAAGGACCTCCTGCTTGAATGTCTGGAAATCATGGCGAATGGTACCGTGGGATTTAGCCAGAGCATCCACCTTCTTTGCCAATGCAGAGAGAGATTCTGAAAGTGAATCAAATTGTCGTTGAAGAGAGCGTTCCAAAAGATTGATGTGATCAGTGATAGGGGGGACAACCAGCATTGGGTCATTAGAAGGAATAGGAGTAGGTTTAGGTTTTTGCTTTTGTCGGAAGATGAGGGAACCGACTCTTTTGGGAGTAAACTAGAGTTTAGGATAACAATTCTCAGGTTACTAAGACCCCTGTTATCCAGAACCTTACACGCATCCTCAGAAGAAAAATCATCAAGAGCAATTCCCTTTGATTGAAAGATTTTAGTAAAGAGTGGTGCATAGGGAATTCCATTATTTCAAGAGGAGGAACTGATAATAAAACTGAGATGGGCTAACATTAAACTAGGAAGGTTGACAGAAATCTTATTAGCTAAGAGATACATGTATGCCAGCTCAGCTCTTGAAGGTGAGGAACACCCTTCAAGTCTAGGAACCAGGTTCTGGTGAACAAAGTAGAACAGAAATTTATGAACTGGAGATAAACTAGTAACATGGAGAGAGGAACCAGTGATGGTAGGGTCAAAATATTGAAGTGCTACAGTTTGAGAGATATCGGTCAAGGGCCCGTCATTTTTATTATATGGACATTCACCAGTAATATTACTTTTATTCCCTGGACTTAAGAGGACAACACACCGTCCTTGATAATCAGATTTGCTAAGAATTCAGCAACAAGTTTGGGGATAAACAAAGTCGTAATTTTTGGAATCATACAAAGCACTCCATTGTTGGAAAGAAATTAGCTCAGTGAAATCGGTACTCTTACGAGTGAATTCATCAGACGATAGAGAGAGTACCTTCATAATTCCTCGGTTAAGATATTCTTCCTCTAATCTGGCGGAATCTTCATCAGCGACCTTCCCCATCTTGGGATATTTCTTGGATGGCCCATCATCGATGATAATCCCCATGGCGATCGCCCTTTTTCGAGTAACCTTTTGAGGAAGTGCCTTCCCGTCTCGACAGGGGCGGACCCAAGAAGTTTATGTTGGGAGGGCGGTAACTTAAAAAAATATTTTTTGGGAGGGCGAAAATTATTTTTGGTATATATATACACTAAAAAAATATTACAGGGGCCACGGCCCCCCTGGGTCTCTACTACGGTCCACCCCTGCGTCTCGAGTAAGTGGTTTCATCTTGGATGACTTGGTTGGAGTGGGAGAAGTTGGAGACGGAGAACGTTGTGGACTCGCTTCACGTCCCCCCTGAGAAGATGCAAGGGACAGAGGTAGTGAAGTCGATGACTCCTCCATGGCAGATTGGGCTTCAGGATTTGAGTGCATGGTGGAGGGTGGTGGTGGTTCGAGGTTAATAGGAGTAGGGGAAGATGGCTTTAGTGTTTGTGAATGCTTCCTTTTGTTAGACCGGCGTAGGGCCAAGGGAGGTGCTTCACCCCTGCTTTTAACCATGGTGAGGGATAGAAGGAAGAAGAATTTTTGGAAAGTGGGGGAGTGGGCGGGCCGAGTAGCGGTTTGC
Organism: Cuscuta epithymum; assembly: GCA_945859915.1. Lineage (NCBI taxonomy): Eukaryota > Viridiplantae > Streptophyta > Magnoliopsida > Solanales > Convolvulaceae > Cuscuta > Cuscuta epithymum. The sequence goes on along the minus strand of CAMAPF010000011.1, from coordinate 5,399,871 downwards.
GAAACAAAATCAGTAAAGGAGATTTTCTTGGGAAGAGATTAACATGATGATCGCCATCCAAGATGAAACCACTTACTCGAGACGGGAAGACACTTCCTCAGAAGGTTACTCGAAAAAGGGCGATAGCCATGGGGATTATTACCGATGATGGGCCATCCAAGAAATATCCCAAGATGGGGAAGGTCGCTGATGAAGATTCCGCCAGATTAGAGGAAGAATATCTTAACCGAGGAATTATGAAGGTACTCTCTCTATCGTCTGATGAATTCACTCGTAAGAGTACCGATTTCACTGAGCTAATTTCTTTCCAACAATGGAGTGCTTTGTATGATTCCAAAAATTACGACTTTGTTTATCCCCAAACTTGTTGCTGAATTCTTAGCAAATCTGATTATCAAGGACGGTGTGTTGTCCTCTTAAGTCCAGGGAATAAAAGTAATATTACTGGTGAATGTCCATATAATAAAAATGACGGGCCCTTGACCGATATCTCTCAAACTGTAGCACTTCAATATTTTGACCCTACCATCACTGGTTCCTCTCTCCATGTTACTAGTTTATCTCCAGTTCATAAATTTCTGTTCTACTTTGTTCACCAGAACCTAGTTCCTAGACTTGAAGGGTGTTCCTCACCTTCAAGAGCTGAGCTGGCATACATGTATCTCTTAGCTAATAAGATTTCTGTCAACCTTCCTAGTTTAATGTTAGCCCATCTCAGTTTTATTATCAGTTCCTCCTCTTGAAATAATGGAATTCCCTATGCACCACTCTTTACTAAAATCTTTCAATCAAAGGGAATTGCTCTTGATGATTTTTCTTCTGAGGATGCGTGTAAGGTTCTGGATAACAGGGGTCTTAGTAACCTGAGAATTGTTATCCTAAACTCTAGTTTACTCCCAAAAGAGTCGGTTCCCTCATCTTCCGACAAAAGCAAAAACCTAAACCTACTCCTATTCCTTCTAATGACCCAATGCTGGTTGTCCCCCCTATCACTGATCACATCAATCTTTTGGAACGCTCTCTTCAACGACAATTTGATTCACTTTCAGAATCTCTCTCTGCATTGGCCAAGAAGGTGGACGCTCTGACTAAATCCCACCGTACCATTCGCCATGATTTCTAGGCATTCAAACAGGAGGTCCTTGTGAGGCTTGACACCCCCGATGTCGTGCATAGGAAGATCGTTTCTTCTTCTGACGATGAATGAATGAAAAACAATTGTTAAACACTTTGATTTTGGGAAGGATGTTCTGTTACTTAGACACACTGCTATGATACTTCCCGTTTTTGTCTGACATTGTTTTGGTTATTTCTCGTTTCCTTTTGGTTGATGCCAAACGGGGGAAATAATCATGTGCCTCTATTTGCTACTTATCTGCCACTCTACAACTTTTATGGTATTCTTGCTTATTACTGATCTGCATAAATGTTTTATAGCACCTATGGTTTGTCATCAACAAAAAGAGGGAATTTGTTGATGTGTATAAAAGTTTTGTTGATGACTAACCATGCAGGAAAAAAAGATAGAATTATCCTAAGGGCATTTGTGTTTAATTGGTGACTAACCATGCAGGTGGACCAATGGATAAGACTACCATTAGTTCTTTCAAGGACAGAAGTCAGAACTGAACTTTCCCTTGGGATAGTTCTATCCTTTGTTCCTGCATGATTAGTCATCAACAAATTTTTTTGACACATCAACATAGTCTTAATTACTTAGTTTGTAGTATATATTTATATTGTACTACCTCCATCCCCCTCTATTATTGTCTCATTCCACATTAGAGGAAAATGAAAAAATGTTACAATTATGGGGGGTGGGGTGGAGGGAGTATCTATATTGAGCGCATAAACACTTGCAAGCTTTGTGGAACATACCATCCAAAGAAGTAAAAGAACGGAGAGACAATTGAATCGCAATTACAAGTTATTGTAGTAACTACTACTTTCGTCGTCCCTTGTATCTTTACCAAACTTGATTAGCATCGAGAATAATAAAGTAAAAACTATGTAGTTGAAGTTTATATATATGAGTGACAAAATAAGAATCACAAATGAACTAATTAAAATGGAAAGTGGCAAAGTTTAAGTGATAACAAAAAAAAGGAAAGGTGCAAAGTTATAAGTGCCAATGTTTAATATTGAAGTTTACTTGTCTATATTTGTTTTTGTAAAATGTAGGCAGTTTACTTGTCTTATATTGGCACTTTACTTGTATTGTAAATTGTACTATTATGACAGTTTTACTCAGTGTAGTCAAAGTCGAGCGCTTGGGCGCTTAATCGCACTAGGCGCAGCGCACAGAAGCCCCAATGCTTGAAGAACGATCAGGCGATCCCCCCCTGCCTAAGGCGGAGCTTAGGCGCAAAAGCGCTGAAGCGCTAGAGTAATAAAAGGCGCTCGCTATTCGCGCCTGATAGGGGAACACATTTGTTTTAAGTTTACCGATACAGTTCAAACGTGTGGTCAAATAAGAAGCCCATATTTTTAATAAAGCCTGTCTAAACATATGCTAAACAACACAACATATACCTGCTCTGCTCTGCTCTGCTCTACTCAAGTTACCTGTTCGCTCCTCCTCCTGTCTACATCAACCACAGAAGCTGGCAGCTGTAAGCTTTCTTCTCCATCGTACCCTTATCTTTCTTTTTTCTTTTTCTGATTTCAGTATCTACTTCGTCTTATATACTCTATACAACTTAAACATATATATGTAAACTACCAGTATAATGGTCTAGCATGTGCAACACTCTTCATTGTGCCATTTTCTTTCTTCTTTATTTTTTCATCATCCTTCTAATATAGTCTACTCTATTACTCTAGAAAACTAAAATCTAATGATGTTTTATTTCAGTCTGGAAGTTTAAGACTTTAAGTTATGAATGAATTCTGAATTTGGTTGTTTTGCTTTTGTGAATCATGACCTTATTTTGGTTAATCATGACTTTATTTTGGTGAAACCCGACTTTTTTTGTGAAAAACCCGATTTTTTATGTAGTTGGTTCAATATGGTGTTATATACATCATGTTTTATTATTGGAGAATAGTTTGTGTGATACTTTCTAAGCAATGAGCCTACATGAGTCAGACGAGCACTTTTTTACTCTATCTCCTTAAGTGCGCCTCACAACTTTGACTACCTTGGTTTTACTTGTCTTAGATGTTGTATTCTTTTGGCAGTTTAATATTGACATCTTACTAGTCTATACTTGCATTGTAAATATAGGCAGTTAGTAGTATGGTGAAGTGTATTATTTTGACAGCTTACTTGGCTTAGATGGTGTATTGTTTTGGCAGTTCAATATTGGTAGTTTACTTGTCTATAGTCAACACTTGGTTTTGTAACTACAGGCAGTTAACTTCATAACTTGTCTTTTATTGGCAGTTGACTTTATTTTGTATTCTGTTTATTTTTTATTGGCTACTCTTCAGTTCCTAGAAATCCTACTGGTTTTGTTGTAGAAAACACTATGAGGCTTGTATTTTATCATCTTTTCTAGCTTAATGCACGGAGTATGCTTTGAATGATACTGATGCATTTTTAAAGTTGTTTGGCCCTCTGAGACTGTGATGATGCTGTTAAAGTCATCTTATCGGTGCTCAATTCATCTAATGTATTATTTGGTGTCCGCAGGAGGCTTTTCCAAGTTGTTAACTGCCTTTCAAGAGACTATGCAGCATTCTCAATCATCTCATAATGGAGGCAGGGTCTCTAGTGCATCTAAAAATGCATCTACTAAGTTGCATTTCAAATTCTTAGAAGCAGTTGGATTAAAAAAAGAAGAGTTTTTGGAACAGGAAAATATACAAAAGTGATCCTTCAAGATCGTGAAACAAGTGAGGAAGAGTTTTGTTCATCTTCACAACGTGCGTGTGATTTTTGTGCGGTGTGGGATGTACTCTTGAGAAATTTATTAAAATCAAAAGTTCATGAATGCCCATCCCATAGCTATTGCCACTTGTGGATGCAAGTTTGCTACATGAAGATCCCCGATCCACCATCTAAGAGCTTTGACCAAACTTGACTTCCATTTTTCAAAGAATGTCCAGTTTTTCTGGTTATCTCATTGCTCCAAAGACTCCACGGGCCACGATTTATATAATCTATCAATCTCTCATTGGTTGTGTACTTTAAAATTATGTACAAATTGTACATTTTTCAGATGACTATTTTCATTTTACTTTTATATAATATGTCTATGTAGAGGGCTCTTCATGTCAGGCCGGCCTGACGGGCTGCCCCGTCCGACCGAGCCCGTTTGGGCACCTTCCCGGTGGAATTTTTTGATGAAATTTTTTGAGCATGTTCCTCATCAAGTCTAGTTTGTCCATACCAAATTTCAGCTCAAAATGCGATCGGGAAGGTCGTCAAATGATTTTTGCAAGTTAACTGGTCCGGAATATGTATTTTCCGGACCAGTTAACTTGCAAAAATCATTTGACGACCTTCCCGATCGAATTTTGATCTGAAATTTGGTATGGACAAACTAGACTTGATGAGGAACATGCTCAAAAAATTTCATCAAAAAATTCCACCGGGAAGGTGCCCAAACGGGCTCGGCCGGACGGGGCAGCCCGTCAGGCCGGCCTGATGAGAAGAGCCCTCTGTCTATGTATGTGTTTTTGTCTATCTATTTTGTGCGCTTGATGTCAAAGTTCACTGAATTACTCCGTATTAATATTCAATTTTATTACCATATCTTTTAAATTATTTTGAATTATCTTTATTTATTTTGAACAAGCAAAACCGTTTCTGGCGGTTTTTTGTGATAAAATATTTGTCAATTGTCACAAATAATAGCGGTGGATGTTGCAACTTGCAAATTTGCAATACTAAATTTGGCTAATGTTTTGCAATGAAATTGACAAATTGTTGATCTGCCATAGAGGTTCTGCTAGTAATACATTTTGTTACTTATTTAGTTTAATTGAACCAGATGTAAATATATCAGACCAAATTTCGATAATCGTAAAATACATATATAATGGAGGTAAAGTAAACCAATCTAAACAATTTCAGATCATAAAGAACTCAAATAGATCAAATCAAATCAGAAAATTTTCATTCCAATTAAAAGAATCATAAATTGAATTCACTAATATACTACAATATTACACTAAATTGTTGTGACGGTTATGACCAGGGGTATAGCAAGGGGCCTTAATATGTCTTAGCCTGACCTACTCTAAATTTAAAAAACATATACTCCCTCCGTCCCATTATTATGATTACGTTGTGCTTTACGATGCTTGACCGATGATAAAGTAAACAGATCTCTGTCCGCACTCAAATTATTTTTAGAAAAAAAATTACATATTTAAAAACTACATTAAAATCTTTACAAAGTCACAAAAAACAGGATCAAATTTGATAAGAATTTGATATATAAAATCAAAGATAAAAAGATTAAAAGTGATACGGAGTATGTGTTAACCAAATGAATAGAAACGGAGACAATAATAGTGGGACGGAGTTAGTATCTTTTATGTGTTAAAAATATTGTAAAATATTACTCTCTCCGTCCCATTAGAAGGTTCTCACTTTCTTTTTTTTGGACGTCTCATATAAAGGTTCTTATTTCCATTTTAGGAAACAATTAACAATCTTAAGTGACAAATGAATCATTAAATGTTAACAACAATACATTTATAACATCACAATTATCAATACTAACTACTCCGTACATTATAATATATATTTTTTAAAATTATTTCTCAGAATATACTCCAAGTACTTTATTTAATTATTGCCTATGGGAACCTTCCAACGTGACGGAGGTGGTAGAAAAATGTCTTTTTACCCGCCAACTCTAGTAACTTTTCTAGCTACTCCACCACCTAGGTCATCATAGCCGATTAGCCGTCGCCGTCAGGAGTGTCTCTACCAACCTGGCTGCCACTGCCACCACTAATATCGAGTACAATTCTATTACTCTTTCCGTCTCTTAAAACTTCGTCTCTTAAAACTTTGCCAACTTTCTTATTTTGGATGTCCCACTAACTTTGTCACTTTTCATTTTAAGTAAAAAATTTGTGGTTCCAGTTAATTCTCTCGCATCTGCACAAAACTCAACCACATAGTTTTACTTTAGTGATCCCCGTGCCGGTCAATCTTGGCAAAGTTTTAAGGAACGGAGGGAGTAAAACACTCAACTCTAAAAGTCCGTTTGGTAACCTTGTTTTTCGGCTTATCAAGCTTATCAACCAATATTTTCACTAAACGCGTAGATTTTGATTTCGCGCTCTTAATTATGTAATAATAAGAAAAAGTGAGGTTGTAGTACTTTTCTGGTTGTATTAATTGAAATTACTGTATATGACCATTTTAGATATTTTTCATATACTTTTTTTCTTTGTTTTATTAATAAAATATAATTTTCTCTTAAATCAGCAAAACCAGCTAATGCAGCCACTTCAATCGGAACATCATAAACTTCAACAAAATCACCCGATTCAGTCGATTTGAAACACTGGAAGAGTTCATTAAATTGGAGGGCTAGACTAAACTTTAGAAGGGTAAATTAAATCTTAAAAGGACAAGTATGTTGAAAAACATGTAAGGATGTTTTCTTTTGGACTGTTTTCAGTCCCAGATCAGACCAGACCAAACCGGACCAGACTTCCGTAATAATAAAATACATAGAGACCAGACGTTTACCAGACCAGACCAGTTCAAACCAAACCAGATCAGATTAGGCTAATTACTAATTAGGCTTGGGAAGGAATTAGAATAATGGAGATGTAACTTGGTATCAAAAGATAAAGCGGGCTAAATTAATACAACGTAATAAGGAAAAGGTAGAATGCACTAATTAATACGTAGCAGATACTTCCCTTCTATGTTATTTTTGTGTGGAGTAGCTGCATGTTGAAGCTGAGTCCAGTTATGTGATTACTTGTTGTTTGTCCTATATGACTATTTCATATTCGTCTTGTGCTAAAATAAAGATGTGCTAGTGATAGACAGTTGAGTCGCGCAACTGATAATTATGACCTTGACGCCGCGCCCTTTATTAAAAATTTCAAGTTTCGCTAATATTGTTTTGAAATTTCAAAGGTAAAAAACAGAAAACAATACCAAACGAGTCCCTAATTATATTATTTGTGTTATTTGATTGATTGCATAATGATTTATGTTCTCTTTCTTTATAAACTTTTCTTTCTCATTTTGACGTTGTGGTTAACATCATTTGTTCCTACTTTCTCTCTCCTCCGTATAACTTTAGATCATACATTTATGACACATTGGCCACCCAACAACTCTTTGGAACCAACCAGCCCCCAAGGCTAGATGTCATACTCAAGAACAAAATATCGTATCAACAAGCCATTTAAAGTATTTAATTGACAACAGATGCGGGAAGTGACTTTGTTAATAATGTATTTAACTAACTTCTCGATTGAAACTTAAGAAGAAATTTTGGTGGACATAATCTACATTTCATATGAAACATCTTTCACAAAACTTTAATGAAAAAATTGACCCGGAAGCACCAAGGTCTAAAATTATAAATTTTAGGCCTACTTTATACTACTATATGAGTGGGGTGTATGAAAATGGCGTGTACAAGAAACCATCACAGGCCGCGTGTATGAGCCGTGTGTGGAAATGACATGTACAGTAAGCAAGGCTGATGGACTAAATAATACGTAGTACTACCTCCGTAACGCTGGAATATTCCCAAATGGAAAGTGGGTGAGATTATGAATAGTGATAGGGAATATAAATTATTGAGGATATGATGAGAAGATAATAAAATTGTGTGGTGAAATGAAGGATAAATCCAAAAAAGTAGGTGTAGTAGTGTATTATTTTTAAAATTATTGAGGATATGATGGAAAGATTTAAAAATGAGAAGATTATTTAATCACGATTAAAATAGGGAAGTGAGAAAATCTTTACGTTAGAGAGGCTAGTTTTTATGGATATTCATAGAAGTACACATAAAATTACCCAGAAAAATATAAGTAATACATGTAAAAAGGGATCAAATTGGGGGAGAATGGCTCATCGTGCGTGTGTAAATGAACTTAGAGTCGAAGAGACAGGTCAAGATTGTGCAGTTCTGCAATGTCACTCTTGCAATAGTTACTTGACCTACCTGCTCGAGAACTATCACTGGTTGTGCTATCTTGAAGAGAAATCACTGTTCTTGATCTTTCTATGCTATCACTTTGCAACACACTTATTGGACTAATCTGGCTATTCCCTCCAAACAGCTTCCCCACAGATGGCCTTTGGCTGATTCTTTGTCTGGACCATCTGTCATTTGCAGAAGCAAAAAGTAAATCAGAAGATGGCTTCACACTCATGGAGTGTGCCTGAAGAGGCATGTGAAAACCTCCTTGTAGAGAATAAGAAGACAAGCTGGAAAAGGGTTGATGAGGATGATGATGAGGGTGATGGGCAGAGTCACCAAAAGCAGCAGCAGCAGCCATGAAGTATTGACCCAACCTCTGTTCCTTCTTAGCCAGGGTCCTCTCTCTCTTGTGTGCATTCTGGTGACCTCCAAGTGCCTGTGAGCTGTAGAACTTTCTTTGGCAATATTTGCAGGAGAATACTCTTGGCTCATCTTCTGATGATGGGCTTTCTTGCAGATCTTGTTCTGATGAAACTTGAGATGCACTGCCCTCAAAGCAATCAATAAGGTTAAGCTCTGGGTTCATCCTATGATCTGAACCATCATCATCTCCAGTGGTACTCCATATAAGTGAGGAGGAAGAGGACACATCTTTAAGGTGAAGATCCATCAGATGATGATGATGATCAGGAGTCTGTTTCCTCTTTCTGTTGAAAGAAGTCATCACAGAAGTTATTGATGAAAGTGGATGCTTGACGTGCTGCATGTGTGAAAGCACTTTTTTGGATACTAGTTAGAGCACAAAAAGAGGTTTATCAGTTCATGGAAAGATACACGAGAGTGTACTACTTGAGTTGATCCTCTTCATACATGTATTTGTAGTAGAGCTTTTCTATACAAATTAAAGTGGCCTGTATTAATTAAAGAGGCCGGACAACTAGTCTCATAGGGATGGGATGGCCATACTATACACTAATTAAAAAGTTCATCCCATATGATTAAGACGTGAGACTTCTCTAAGAAAAACGCCAATAATGTTTTATTTAATTACAGGTTTAATCATTCAACCCATATGCCCATAGATAGTCATCTACCCAAATTTGCATACTTGAACTTAGTGATAAAGAATTAGAGATTTGGAGGTGGTGGCAGTTTGTGCAGCTACCTGACTCCATAGTTTCTAGAAGGGGCGCTAATCGAGCGAGTCAAGATCGAGTTTGACTCAGATAATCGAACCGTGCTTAATTAAGAAAAATCAAGTTTGATCGAGTTCAAGTAGTTCGAATTGTATTCGAGTTTATCTGTTTTAAAATGATATATATTCAAACACAAAGTTTGATCTATTAGATTGAATACATGTGTGCAATCATCAATAATTAAGCTTAAGATGAATTGAGCGTGATTAATTATGCTTAAGTTTGCTTGATTGTTGCCTAATAAAGCCTAGAGTCTCCAAAAACACTTTTAGAAACATTGAGTAAAATATCAAGTAACACGCATGTGAATCTCCGCTATATTTTGAGTAGAAGATAAAAAAAATGTCATATGTATGGATCCATGCTATGGATACATACAAGATGTAATTTCATGTGGATGAATTTAAAAAATCAATACTAACTCATAACCGAGCAGCTCTTACGAGCTTTTTGAACCGAGTTTTTATATAACTAGAGTTTGACCTGATTTTGTTTTAGTCGAGTTTATATTGAGTTGAGGTGGATTCGAGCAAAAAACAAAAGATTAAATCTTGAGTATTTTGCGAGTCAACTTGCTAGTGGATTGGAGATGCTAGGGAGTAAATTTATTAAAAGTTGTCAATCTCCTAAATAGGAGTAAAAAAATTTGGAACTCAAAAATATGAGTATTGTATTTTTATTTCTAAAATAGGAGTCGTGACTGTCATGCTTGAAAAATAATACCATTGATCACAGGAAATAATGTCATATTAATGTCTAATGCTACAACTATTTTGATAATAACGACCTCAAAATCACAATACATATTGTCATGTTACACCTTTTCAGGAAGAAAAATACAACAATCCTTTTTTAAAATTTCGAAACATTAATATTCTAATTTCGAGAATTTTCCCTAAATTTAATTAGTCGGAGTAATTTATTATATTATAGATAGTACGTATAATGAGAGTACTTTTATGAGTTTTAGTCTTGGTCTTTTTAGAAAAGTTCACACATGTTTATTCTTCTACAGTTCTACCTCTATAAATACCTTAAATGTATCTTAATTTTTTTGAATTAAAAAGTATAGGAAGATTTGTATGGAAAATTTGAAATATTAGCATTATTAGTTTTCTAAAGTGACTTATTTTGACTCTAAAAAAGTGACTTGTGTTGACATTAAAAAAGTTGGCACCCGCAATTTTTAGTTTGGGCAGAGGAAGCATATTTCCATGTGTGTTTGTCACATCGTATTTTTTGTTTATGCAATTACATACGTACTCTGTAAATTTCATTCGTTCTAGAAACATACTCCGTACCTATGGTCGATGGATTGATAATCTATCACATCCATCCCAAAATCTAAATTACATATTGACTAAAATTAATATAAATTTAAATAAAATAGAGGATAATTTTTATTCCACAAAAAGATTGAAGACGTAGTTTCAGTTTAAAGGAAGTAAATTAAAAAGTGAAATAAGAAATAAAAATATAAAGTGGCGGAATGGAAAATTAGATAAATGTTTAAAACAATTGGACACATATTTTATAAAATGTGAAGAGATCGAGTAATTGGTAAAAATTGATGAGCAAAAATAAGAATATATTCAGGCACGTTTTTTAGATAAATGTTCAAAAATATAAAGTGGCTACGTTTATTATATGGCTTTATTTATACATCTAAGATCATATTAACCTCTCTTGAATTAAAAAGTTTAGTTTCTTATTGAAAATCTTGTTTGGAGCGTTAATTAGCTAGATTCTACCTCATCAATGTTATGTCAACATCATTTGCCTTGTTGGCTTGGCTTGGCTTGGATTTTTTGTACACTCTGCTAGCCTAGCATGTTGAGCATATTTATAGGCATATTTGATTAACTTGACTAAAATTTAAACACAATTGTTTGAACAACTAATTAATCATACAACATGCTGTTCAATAAGGTTTTCTATTATTGATACAAACAAGACTTAATCTGTCTCATTTTATGTTTGTGATGATCGGATTAGATATAACTATGAGTTGTGTCAAGAACATTTTTATATTCCCTTTCATGTTCACACACGTAAAATTGTATAGGCAAAATTTTGTTTGAATAAATAAAAACCTTGTCGGAAAAAAACTCTTACTATATAATGGTGTTGTACACATTAATTATTCATCATTACACTCAAAATTTTATATAATTTTCACTCCTGGATGGAATGATTCAATGTAATCAAGTAAAGACCTTAAGACAATCAAGCCAAAAGTGAAGATATTATTCTCTGCAAGGTATTCATTCATTCTCTGCAAGATATTTTTCAAATTTCATATTTGGCCGCTCCATAAATCGCATTCAAACATTGCATGATACTGTACGTAGTACGTATTCTTTTTCCTCCTTGCAAACGCTAACCCAAACTTATATGAGCTGAAATTAAGAACCATGCATGTTCTGAGAACACATTTATTTTTTTATGGATAAAGTGTATTGAGGACTAAATTTAGAGAAAGAATGTACCATAACACGAGCATATACTATACCACCAGTTGTACGGTGCCAGCCGTATAACCGGTGACATTTTTGCAATTTTGATGAAAAATATGATTTCTCTTGAATGAGCATTAACACAATTGTGTGGAACATCTAGTTGGTTCGTTTGAGCAATGTTCTTTGCTTCATATATTCTAATTCGTTTTCTTTTTATTATTTTTTCGTTTATAAAAACTATAAATTCTGTCTTTAATCAATTCCAATTAATTTCAATATGTGATTCTAATGTAATATGATATGTTTGAAATGTGCAACATTTTAAAATGAGCAAAAAAGAGGTACTAAATATAAATACATAACTTCCAAAATGAGTATAAAAAAATTCAAAACCTCATTTGTGTATGCTCATTCATTTTGGGCTTTATACTCATCGAGTTTAACATATATATAATATAATATGATACATTTGAAATGTGCAACATTTTAAAATGAGCATCTATTATAATCTAATAGCAAAATGTTTGTGGGTTGGTTTTTCCCCCCTCAAAAACGTCACTGTCAGTTGTTTGATGTAAATTTCTCATTGCTGGAGGCTGTGTGTGATAGTTGGAGAGCCACGTATGTGAGTTTTGCTTAAAATAAACTAATGGTGCATGTTCTGCGTGACATCTGCACGTATGAGAGTTGGACTACTGTTGGGATTTGATTGAGATTTTTAAATCACCTAAATGATTTTTCATTGGTCAATTTAATAGGTGTGAGCTGGTGAGCAGTAGTGTAGATTTTTCCAGGATTTTCAAGCCACCTTATTTGTGTTTGATTGGCCACTTTTTTTATGGCTCAGATTTAAATTCAAATTTTGGTGAACAGTTTCCCCCCAAACACTGTTTTGGTTTGATTGCCTGGGATTAGTTCAACCTTTATAAATAGAGCAACACAAATGCTCCAATCACCACAGGTCATAGCCATCAAAACGAACAGAAACACTTCCACATGGGCAATCAAGGCTGGAGCAATCTGGGGTATTGAGGTAGCTTATGACTGATTACCAGATCCAATCGAGATCGTTTTTCACGACTAAGACTCTAAGAGGTTATGGTGTTTATGATTCTTTCTCATCATCTCTTACGTATGATTTTCCAAAAAAACAATTTTCGTTCAAAGTGTTTTGAATTTCAGGGGTTCAAAATGTATGGACACATTCAAGGATGGGCGATAAGAGCACTGTGTTTCCTTTAACAAGAGGTTATTAGGAAACATAGTAGGAAATATTACTTGAATTCGATTGAAAGTTTAACATATTTCTTTGATGAGAAATATGGAATTGGTATTCTTACAACTTTTTCTTTCACATCATAGTAGGAAATATAACTTGAATAAAACTCAAAACATCCATCTATAGATACAATACCCGTAAGCGGTTAAGCAAGTGTATTTGCGAATAGAAAAGGTTATAAGATTGGTAAAATGCGTGTAGTTCAAGAATAAAAAAAATGATATTCAGTGGACACTGAATATTCCCCGATGAATATTCAGCGGTCGTAAGTAAAATATTCAATAATATGACCACATTGAACCGCTTTTCAGTATTATATATGGTATGAATTTGCTTTCATTTCTAAAGCAATGTAAGCAAGCCCATCCAGGTGTTGAAAATAACTGTGATGTAGTTACCTAAGTTAAAATTAGTGTTATGTGTTGAATGGTGATGTAATGATAAATAAATATCATGGACTTTTTAAATTTGAAAAAACTACATGAAATTGTTATTGGTTGTAAAAATGTTAAGGTTCATGAACTCTATGAGTGAGCGAAAATCTAGGTAATTGGTTGTTTCGAAAACAGCTTTTGCAGCAGGCATAAATTGCATCACCATTCGAGGTAAAGGTATAGAGCGAATTTGAAGGTGAAAATGTGCGTAGAGTAGCGTACCTGTAGACAGTCTTGGGGGAGCATGTGGTGCACTAAAACTACCCTATATCTAATTAGTACAACATTTACAGATTGAAATTTAAAATTAAAAAGGGGTGTGGGTGCATATAATGGCCGTCCTTCAAATCTAAACTTTTATATGCATCAATCAGATCTCTGCAAGTTCAACACGTAAATCTTTGTTAGACATAAATACAAGTGCGAATCTTTGTATGCTGCAAATTAACGAGCAATGAGGAATTCATGTGAATCGTTAATCTCTAATATGGAAAAATGTGTTTAATTTAGAAATCACAAGTGTGCAATAAAAACCAATTTATGATCAGACAATATTCCATATATCACCCCCCCCATTGGCTGGCATATCAAGGGCAATTAGTTTAACATGGGCAGTTCTTATGATGGTTTTTATTTCATAATACAATAAGCAGAAAATATTCCATATATCACCCCCCTGATTGACTGGCATATCAAGGGCAATTAGTTTAACACAGGCAGAGGTTTTTATTTCATAATACAATTAGCAAAAAATATTCCATATATCACCCCCCCGATTGGCTGGCATATCAAGGGCAATTAGTTTAACACAGGTAGTTCTTATGATGGTTTTTATTTCATAATACAATAAGCAGAAAATATTCCATATATCACCCCCCTGATTGGCTGGCATATCAAGGGCAATTAGTTTAACATAGGCAGTTCTTATGATTATTTTTATTTCATAATACAATAAGCAGAAAATATTCCATATATCACCCCCCGATTGGCTGGCATATCAAGGGCAATTAGTTTAACACAGGCCGTTCTTATGATGGTTTTTATTTCATAATACAATAAGCAGAAAATATTCCATATATCACCCCCCCTCCGATTGGCTGGCATATCAAGGGCAATTAGTTTAACACGGGCAGTTCTTATGATGGTTTTTATCAAGGGCAGTTCTTATGATGGTTTTCAGGTCAAGTATATTCAAGGGATAATCAATATTAACGTATGAATATATTATCATACCTTATAAGCAGAAACTTGGGTATGGTGATCCATTCTCCTAAGTAGAAACCAGGGAAAATTGTATAGTTGTTAGTTTTGTTATGTGATTATAATGAATAATCACAAATGAGTTATAGAAATACAATATTACCTTTTCTTTTCCATTTCTATGCATGATGTCGTCCGCTTCCATCTTGATTTCAGTAATGGTGCAGTCATAAGCATATAGTGTGCACCTTTATTACTTTAAGTGTACTGGAAGAAGGAATAACAAATAATATTTAGATGAAAGTAGGTGTTACCTGTGGTTTGTATGTCCATCTTCTTTGCTCCGACATATGGGAGCTGTGCTGTTGATGGTTTTACTGATTGCCTTGCATGCAGTTTTAGATAGAAGATTGGAGGTTAGAATCTAATATAGAGTTCGGATATCAAATATAAATATAGAATTTTTGTATACCATATAGGCACTAACTTTTGGATCTTGATTCGTTCTATACAATAAAGGCAATGTTGAGTGTGGGGTGAGGTTTGTTTTCCTGGAAAGACTACATTGTTTATCAGCTATGGTATGGTTGTTGCTGTATTAAATTTGGTAGGTCGGATTGACCTTCGAATTTTTTTATGTTGGTTGGGTTTTTAAACAATTATTGAATTATTGAATTTGAAGTTGTGATATTTTAGAGACAATGAAGTGTTAAAAGTAGTGGGGAGTGGTTCGAGAATTGTAAAGAGAATAATAAAGTGTGGTATGTGGTGGGTGGCTGGAAATAAGAGATGGTTTTGGATGGGTGATTTGAATTTTGAAAATGTAACGTGAGTGGGCCAGTCTCTGTAATTACGTTGGTTGCTGCAGTTATTTGTCGGTCCCTTTCTACTGTTCTCTAGATTCTTCCTCTATTTATTTTTTAATATTTTTTTTATCAATGAAAATTGATGGGTTTTTTTTTTTTTTAAATTTTAGACTTATCTGGATATGCCTTTATACTGAAAAGGGGATTAGTATTTTTTTATTTTAATAATGTTTTTTATCAATGAAAATTGTACGTTTTTTTTTTAAATCTTAGACTTAGCCGGATTATTCTAAAAAACTAGGGCTCTAATAAAATCAATATTATTTTTTTGACAAGAACTATTAAATTAATATTTAAAAATCCGTTAGCTGTATTATGAAAAAAAAATGACAATAGCAAAAACAAAAAAAAATACATTTCAAAACAATAGAAAAATGTATTTCGAGTTTATTGTTATAATTATACAGAGTAATAGTTTATCAAAGATAGTTAAGAAATTTAAAGACGCATGCATGAGTAAATAATCTGGAAAGATCGGTATAATGTGATAAATCACTTTTTGGGTAAAACTACAGGGTTTATGTTTCTTGAAAAATGTTGGGTAAAAAATATTGGGTTAATGTTTCAAAAATGGAGAAAATTTTGATAGATGTTCGGATCTGGCAGGTCTATGGGTTTAATCGTTGATGTGTTTTGAACTATATATTTTACGTTTATATTCTTACAAAATACGATAGTACAATTTATTCAAGTGAAAAACGTTTGATCTTGGAGGTTTTGCCGTCACAACCGAATAAAAAAAATAAAATTGAACGGATCTGAAGTTTTTTTGATTTTTTTTCGGTAGAAAAAAAGGTGTTCATGTTGTGTTCATGCGTGTAAAGGGACGGTGGTAGGGTTTGTGGTTCGGTGTGGTGTGAGATGAAGAAGGTTACCTGTGAAGCATGGCGTAGAACGTCGAAGATTCGTCGCCCTTGGTTGTGGCTGGCGGCGGCTGGGGTCTTCGCTACAGTGCCTTTGACTTCCGTGTGTCCGTCGTTCCAACTCTGTGTGTGAGAGGTGATTTATGGTGTGGAGTCAGGCTTAGCGCTTGAAGATCCGACGTTTTTTGTTCGCGCCAGAGTTTCATTTCCGGGTTCTGATGGTCGCTGTCATGGCCGGTGGGTATCGTTTCTGCTTTGCTTGGTTCATTTGAGAGAGGAGGGTTTGTGACTGGGGATGAGGTGTTCTAACGAATACGGAGTATAAGGCTTGGGTTGTTTGGGATTTTGGGCCGCCAGAATAAATGGGTTGGGGTGTTGCTGCTGAAATTAATTGTGCTCCATTCTTTATGGTTTTTAAAAAATGGATTTGTTTAATAAAATGCTGGATAAAATGGTTTTTGCTGCTGAATAAATGGATTGTTTATTTATTTTAAAAAATTAATTGCATATACATTAATTTTTTAAATGTTTGGAATATTTATTTTTTGTTTAATATTATTGTGCTGTTGGTAAATAGTTTGTGTGTTCAATAATAAAAATATTTTTTGATATATGTGAGGCCGTTTACTTTGGTTTAGGTTATACAGTGAGATACTTCTGTTCTAACGTTGCGCGTTCCAAATGAATTTTAAACTCCGTTAGCAGATTTGAAATACAACAAATGTGAATGCATGCCACGTATGACGTATGTTGAACATGGTTTTGATTTAAATTTCACAAGAAATAAGATGAAATTGGTTATGTACATATGGCACCTGGCACCGGTGATATTCTTGCAAAATATTATGCTGTAAATTCCATTTAGAGTACTAATTTGATATTTGTGGTTATTTATTATTAACCGTTACTAACCGTGACTGTTTATTCAAGAGATCATTTTTTTTCAAACTGTTGTTAAGGCGTTACGGATGATGAAGGAATTATGTCTCCTCCGAAGCAACCTCAGGATCATCTCACGTCTTCAACCTTGAGATTTGTTCTTCGTTTCATGGAATCAGGTCCAATACCGAGCTCCGCTTCAAAATATATCGATCATGGTCAGATAAAAATTAACTTGATATTATTTCCTTTTTTTTAATCTCACTTATGCATTACATTATGTTGTGATGTGATTTATAAAGTAGTGTTCAATAACGTCTAACGTTTCATTGAATTCCGTTTGAATTGTAACGCATGTCTCGAGTTCATGGCCCAATTATTTCGTTAGTGTGTTATTATATTTGTGTGTTAGCTTTCGAAACTACAAATTGTGTACTTCCTTGATAATTATATTCTAGATCTTTGTTTTGATCATGAACAAATGTTTTCGGCCCAACAGTTGTAAAAAGAATTTTCCGGAAAAAAAAATGGTGAGGACATTCACCGACCGTGCATCGCACGGGTGATTTACTAGTTGTACTAATACCAAATGAGCATACATTACATATGAAATGAGAAACCAAAAATTTAAAAAGCTCATTTAAAATCTACAATACGCTCAAGTTTTCTTTAGTGTACTGATAAGTCCGTATTTTGACATGCATTTGATGTGTGTTGGGATCGGCTTTTGATGGGTTTTCTAGCTTTAAGGTGTTACAAGTCTCAATTTTAGCTCAAGTTATGTTACCAGGCGTTGGTTCGAGTTTTGTGTTGTTTGGAGTCAAAATCAGGAATTTAGAGTCCGGCAACGGTGCTTGAGGAGCAATCGGGAAGAGTTAGTTGGAGAGCGTTCGAGAAAGACTTGAGAGTTTCGGAGGCCACCAGGAGGTTCACGACGAAGATTTGATGAATTGAAGAAAAGGCCTTTGGATTGATCAAGGATCGATCGGGAGCAAACGGGGAAGGAAATAGCAAGAAAACGGTTCTAGAGCAGTCTGCGCGCCCCCCGGGTCGATACCGCACGCCCCGCGGGTGATTTTGAGAGCAAAAAAGTTAAGGGGTCTGAACCGCACACTGCGCGGCCGAAACCGCACACCGCGCGGTCCAGAAATAGCCTCTAGAAGTACCCGCACTGTTGTATAGTGTGGGATCCGCACGCAATGCGGACGGAACGAAACACGGAGCATGTTAATTTTCTCGCGCGGCCGCACGGTGACCCGTAGGGCGTGCGGTCGACCTTGTGGTCGTGCGATTCAGCCTATTTTCTCGTTTTTTCTATAAATATGCCCCGATTTGCCTGTTTTTGACTTATGAGCTTGAAGAGATAAACCCTATTTCGACTTTTGAGAGCTTTTCAAGCCTTGTTCTTCAAGATTAAGAGATTCTTTGTAAGTTCTATCTTTTTAATTAATAACAATTATTTCTATTCATCTCAATTCTGTTGATTCTTCAATTATGAGTTGTGAGTAGTTTTAATTAGGGATTTGGGATTAATGAATGGATTAATCATGATGTATGGATAGATTCTTGATGGATTAATTGCATGAATGCCGTTTAATTTGTGTCTGAATAATTTAACTGATATCTTTTGTAACTAGAACCGCGGCTAGAATTACAATTGATTATAGAATAAATTAAGAGAGATCTAGTTTATTCTAGGACACGTTCACACACAATCGTTCGCTATGAGAGTACAATAGTTTATTGTACTCTACGCCGCGAGAGCGGTAAGAACTTAGTAATGATTAGCTAGGCTCAATTAAATTATTTTCATGTAATTAGCTAGGCCTGATCTGCCAGAAATCTGGTTACCCCGGAATCAATCCCTGTTCCCTTCGTCGTTAATTAGAGAGAAACCAATCTTTTATTTTAATCGCTCATTCACATTAGTTTTATTTCAATTCAACCAACCAATCTCGCACAATTGCTTTTTATTTTATTTTCTTTTTAATCACTCAATTTAATTAATTATTGATTCCCTTTTATTCGTCCCTGTGGAGACGATACTCGTACTTTCACCACTATATTAATTCATTTTTAGATGCGAGAAAACTCACATCATGTACCTCATTTGAATGGTCTAGTATGCTCAAATTTTCATTTGTGTATGTTCATTTCATTTTTTTAACGTGCCCAAATATTCAATTATGTATGTTCAAATCTTTTAACCGTTATACACATTTATTATAAACACTATACTCATTTTCAATATAACATAAAACTTATGTTAGTAATTAATAAGTTGAAAATATTAACATACAATATTAAAATATATAAAAATACATTATTGTTAAAATAAAAGTTGAAATTTGTGGGATTCCAAGAACTAATTAAAAACGAAGGAAGACTTTTTCTTCGAACTAAAACACAAGCCCACAACGTACGTCCTTCTTCAACGAGAAGACCTCAGCGAGCGAAGCGAGAAGACTTCCTCAGCTCCATCAGCGCAACGAGCGAGCAGCAGTCAATTCAAGCACCGATCAGAACTCCTGGACTTCAGCGAGCGGGCAACATCGATCGGCGTCTGCGTCTGCTTCACCGATCTCAGGAAGACCTTAACCATTGAAGTTGTCATTAATTACAAAAATACCTGGTTGTACGGTGAGCACCGTACAACCGGGTGTACGGTATAATTTACCACCATAACACAAATAATTAAAAGTGTGAAGAGTTCAAATTCGTATAACAGTCCCAATATCAATATATATGGAAATAAACTAGCTAGCTGGAGAACTACAATTAATAAATATGGCCAAATATTTCAGGATAGAGGTGAAGGCGTCTGTTTTTGACAAAATATACATGCGTATTTATGGTATTGGTACTAGACTAGTAGGTAATGTACATGTGTTATGGCCAAAACGGAAAAACTGCGAGTCAACCTATAAATGTACATGTGTTAAAAATAATAGTGGTAGTAATTATATGAGAGAAAATTGTTAATTTGGTTCTCGTATTATCACGAAAAAGTCATTTAGATCTTCGTACTTTTAACAAAATCAATCAAATCCCCGTACTTTTAAGAGAACCAATCAAAAGTCACTGCTGACTGGGCTGTCACATGTCTATCTGCCACATCAGCGGGTGACCTGGTAATGTGGCAAGTAATATGCAAATGGACTCAATTGAACGTTTTTACAAAGTTCGGGGACTTGATTGGGTTGTTTAAAAGTATGAGGATCTAATTGACTTTTTCGTAATAGTACGAGGACCAAATTGACATTTTTCCCATTATATAATACTCGTATAAAAGTAAATATAACTTTTAAAACTTTTCCAAACATAGTGATTTGTATTGCCCCTTTAGGGGGGTGATCGCCTCTATGTGACTATGTCTAATCGGTAGGGCTATAAGTAGTAGTTGGAAGATGAAGGTTGTGGTCTGATATTGATATAATGATCTTGATCCTAATCATATCAAAATAGGCGATTTTTTCTTTAAAAAAAGTTAAGTTAAACATATGTCCTTTTAAATTCATATTGTTAATGGTTATTTTATGTCTTAACAGATAATCACAAACATCTAATTTAAGTTACTAAACATTTTACTTCAAGCCGCTGATGAAAGCGGTTCATAAAAAACACTAACAGAATCTGTTAATATCAATATGTTGATCCATCCGGCCACCGACTATTAGCCAACCGTTGATTGTCAAACACCGTCATTGACATTTTTAGTTGCCCACTTTTCATGATGAAATCACATTAGAAGAACGGGAAATGTCAATTTCACAATATTTAGGGACCAAATGTCGGGAATTCTAAAGTCGGTGATTAAAAATTTCTCTCACACCCAACTTTGACCAATTCTGGCCAGAGCTTTGTTTTTTTACCAATTTGTCTCTGGAATTTTTTCATCAATTTGGTAAAGTGCCTTTTTTTTACCAATTTGGTAATTTGGCCTAATAAATAGAGACAATTGTTCCATATATATGTGTCAACTGTCAATGATGCAACTTTTCTTCTTAATTGGCAGGATCGGAGTCACGGATGACAACCATTCCCCAAATAAAATGTGGTGATTCATGTTTTGTAATTAACATTGATATTGAATATGCCTTTTATTCAAGGGTGTTTGTGTGAACACGCAAAGTACGTGTGTAGAATAAATATAAGAATTTATATGTTGTACTATTTGTACATTATTTGTTACTATTAGCCCTACTTGCTAGTTTTTTGGTGTTGAAAAAGTTAATCTACTTCAATTATATTGGTCCAAAAAACATTATTGTTCCAAAGTTTAATGATAAGTAATTGGCATAAGAAATTTCTCAAAATACAAATATAAGTGATGTGAAATTCTTGAATATGAATATTATGTTTTTTTTCCTTAAACAAGAGTTAATTATTATAATCCTGAATTCAAATCATACTGATATGTTGTGATATTTTTTCACACAATAATATGACAATATAATGTCATAGTTTCCAAACATAATAGTATTACTCTTATTAAGAAAAAATCAAAGTATTCGTATATTTTGAAAATTTAAATAGTCTTACTTATATTTAGGAAAATTATTTCTCATAATAATTTTCAATAACATTCAAAACATATACTTGCATGACTTGCCACTATTACCTAATAAGCATGATGCATCTAGACGAGTAAGTTCTACTAATTCTCATATCATTAAGACATTCGTTGGTTCTTAAATTTCTTTCATCCATTCGTTCTCTTAAGCCCACGTGAAATTAGGTCTAGGCGGCCAAACCTATATACTCCACCATGAGTCTTTCACTACTTCAGGAGAGAGTACAACCATTAAAATTAGTACATCCACACACAATGTGATTGTGTAAAGAGAGAGATACATGAAAAAGAGAGTGCTATCACATACACCACCTGCCAATGATATGTTCGTGAGCGTGTAGATAACAGTAGAGCTCGTGAACTTTTATTAAATCAAAGTTAAATTAAATGAATTCATTCTAATTCTTATTCTTCTAATTTCATTTATAATATGATCTTGATATCCCTGTAAGAATATGACAATCTCAATATTGAGGCAACAAGTTTAACAATCACCAAGACCAATAAAAAGTTGTAGAAGAGATCGACTAAGATGTACAAGGTAGGTTTTAAATGCAACACATTAGTTTATCATCTGCAATTTTGTAGTTAACTAGCTAATCGATTAGTGTACAATGTGTTTTAATTTAGTCACAAAGTCTTATACAATTGTGCTTTGATGTAGAAGCTTTGATCTAAATTACAAATTATTTACACTAGTTTTATGCTTACAAACTACATAAGTCTTGAAAGTATTCCTCCATAGTGCTTTTATTTTACCAACGTTGGGTCTCATTTACATTTGAAGTATGGTCTCACAATTTCATTAAATGAACTTGGTGTTATCTCTGTTGGATCCTATATCAGCAGTGGTGTAGGCAACAAACTGATATTCAATGTCAACCGATGAGCAAATAATAGTGTGTTATTTGTTAGAGCTCCGTGAAATAATAATTCATGTGTCAGAGGAAGAGTAATCATCCATTTCATTGACTTCATCAACATTAGAAAAGACATGAAGTTGATGGGGATTTCATGTCCAAGTAAGAGGGACTTTGGTCAAATTTTCTATAATGGTAATTAACGAGGCGCTAGCTAGAAGGCTTTCCAATGGTCTAAGGTCTATTGATGCATGTACTTGAAGAGGTTGCGTATGGAAAAAGAAAGATCCAGTTGAGTAAGATCAAGATATGACTGATTCTCTGAGAACTCTTGGGCATACAAGAGTATCTCCCCACCATAAAACCAAGGCTTGCTAGTTGTTTTTATAGGGGTACAAACTAGCAGGGCATCTCCCATTCTAAATCGGGTGAAGGGATCCTCAATGTAGCAGTGACTCCAAACAGGTTAAGCATCAGTTCAATTCATTGGGATATACTAACGAAGCAAAAGTGAGAACTCTTGAAGTTCATGGTACCATGCACAAGATGTCTATTTCAAATAATAAATAGCCTTATGCAATAAAAAGACATAATTATATTTCTTTTTCTCACTAAACCTTACAAAACTTGCTCATGTTGACATCCCTTGAAAAGGGGAGATATTATTAGCATCATGTTCCCAAAGTAGCCAGGAGTGACTAACCACAATAGAAACAACAATCCAAGTAGTATAAGGTAGATCAATGGGCTAAATGTTTCATTGAATGTAACCATGAGATATTGATGAAAATCTTTAATGACCAAACATGCATAGGATGTGATGAACACATTTATGCCCCCACATTCCGCTCTGAAGAAGGAAGATGGGCTCCAATAACCTAACAACAATCATAGGGTTAAGATTTAAAGTAGTGATCACCATGATTGTCCTTATGGGATTTTTCCACCATGACCACCATAGGAGCCATATTCAACACAGTTTTTTGTATTCAAAATGGTAGAATGTGTTGCAAGAAGCTTAAGTTATTGATCTAGGAATAATATCTCATGAAGAGATTCAAACACAATAGGGAGGTCACAATGTATGACGTTATCGATTAGGAATAATACTTGTCTTAGAGGTCGTGATGTGTTGACCTTCAACTCCAGACTCGTGGGATTCCCAACTAGCTAGTAAAGGCGCTTGCCTTGATTAGGGAAAATATATGCACTCGAATGGAAAGATTTCCTCCTCAAAGGTATATGACTTGCTTGGAACCCATGGAACCTTGAGAACTTTGATGAATTATTTGGAAGGTATATATTCCTCCAATTTTTTTACCACATGGCCCATTTTCAGGAATAGGCATGCAGGCCACATGAGATATAATGGATTGTTTAAATGTAATAAAGAATTTGTGCCATGTCTATTCTTTCTTTGTCTATTTCATGCAAGGTTTGGATACAAATCAAAGACTGGCTTGAAGTGGTTAGGCAAATGACAATTTTGATTAGCTCGAGGAAATGGACTAAAAAGGCATACAAAAAGGTGCTATGGCGCTAATCAAGTCAAAACTATGAGGATCACTTTTGTTGTGACATCTATTAGATATGGCGAACCAAGAATGCTACAAGGTTTGAAGTTGTGTCGGAAAATAAATAAGAGATGGTTGCAAAAAAGTAAACACTTCGTGTGCAAATTTTTGTACAATCTCTATCTCCATGAGATGATTCATTTCTAATTTGGGACTTTTTGTAGTTCCCATCACCTTATTTTGTGCTACTTTGAACCTACTTGGCATATTCATAGAGTAGATATTGCTCTACTATTTTGAGGGGTATCACTTTTAGTCCTCCGACTATTATGTCACTAACACTTTTGATACCCGACTTTGATTTTTTTCACTTCAACTTTTTTACTATTGTTGGAAATACTTTTGGTGCGTATCTTTGAAATTCTCCATATTTCCCTTAGCTTTTCAAAAACTTTCATAAAAGTGACACTTTTAGTTCTTTAACTATTATATTTGTGATATTTGTAGTCCTTCATTTTTTGTGGCAAAATCAGAGCGATAGAAATAAAAGTGTCAATTTGATAATACTCAGGGGACTAAATGTGTGAAATTCTGAAGCCGGGGACTTAAAGTGTCTCTCGCATAATAGTTAAAGGACCAAAAGTGAAAAACTTGAAAGTTGAGTATCAAAAGTTTCATTGACACGATAGTCATCGGATGAATGAAAGTGACAAAAACTCTTGTAATACATACTCTTTACATTTCAATAATAATAAGGGAAAAGTAGCAAATAAGCTCTCAAACTAACCAAAAAAGTGCAAATCACCCATTAAATAGGAGGCTCGGTCAGGCCGTCTCCATTTGGGGCGGTTCCCAGTGGAAGTTTTTGATGAAATATTTTGAGCACCTTCTTCATTAATTCTAGTTTACACAAACCAAATTTCAGCAAAAAATTCAATCGGAAAGGCAGTCAAATGAATTTTTGAACATAACAGCGCAGTTAAACAGCGTAATATATTTCAGAAAATCATTTGACTGCTTTCGCAGTTGAATTTTTAGCTTAAATTTGGTATGGGAAACTAGACTTAATGTAGAAGATGTTTAAAAAATTTCATCAAAAAATTCCACCAGGAACCGACATGGCGACGGCCGGACAGAGTCTTCTATATCAATAGTGATTTGCACTTTTTTTGTTAGTTTGAGGGCTTATTTACTTTTCCCTAATAATAAAAACCTTTCGAGCCAACCACATAAAGCCAGCCATGATAGAGAAGGACTCTGGATTAACTGATTGTTTTCTGTTCCATTAACTCTATATTGCAGTTGAAGATTGTTTTCAAACCTGCGAAAGTGATAACTGATAGTCTGATATACACTTTTTTTTGCTTTTGACATTACTCTCACATAGCATGGAATGGATTATTATAGCTCGGACTAAAATATTTGTATACTTTATGTAGTTATGTGAGAAAGTTTATGAAGAATACGTGGTAATGACAATGCAGATTGTGAAAATTTTAACATAATTAGTGGCCGACATGTGAAAAGAGAAGCCGCTTTTCTTTCATCCAAAACAACAAAGTGAAAAGAGAAGATGATGTTCAGATGCCTTGTACTACCACTATTAATAATATATTAAGCCACCCTTTTACCTAGTCTTAAGCTGTTTAGCAGCATATATGATCTATAAAGTTAGCATCTAAGCACTTGATTGAAGTCTAATCTTGCATATTTATCACTTTATAGTTCCCATATCTAAGAAGAATAATTCTAGCTTGTACGAAGATCGATAAATTTGATTATTTTTATCCCCTAATTATAAGAGTGGACAAAATTTGTCCTGTCAATTAGACTTGGCTACTTTTAACATTTCATGAACTGTAGAAATTTACACCCGGACCACCTGAAGACAGCCAAATTCACTGGAAGCCCTGTTCTATTGGGGTTGAGGAAAATGAATAGAAAAAGTATTTTTGAGAAAGAAAAAAAAGTATTTTTGAGAATAAAAATAGAAATATCCGACAATTAATCAGCAAATTCCATTTTATTTGAATGTACTATAATAATGATCACATTAGCAACATTTGGTCGGATCCCGGATTCGTGCATTAGAATTCTTTATGGCGAATTTTGTGTTTTTTTGTCGTTTCAGAATTGATTTTCAACATCTTGAAAATAAATGATCTAAACTGCCAAAAGGTATGCCAAGGTACTAGGGGGATAAGGGGGATTAGGGGGATAAATGTTTTTCAATCCCACCAAAATTGAACAATACATTTCAAATCACGCCACTAAAAGAGGTTCATTGTACTTACAAAGCATCCGGAAAGTGGTGATTATTTAGGGAGTTTGAAATTTTGAATGTTTCATAGGTGAATGAAATTATTTATTTTGAAGAATGACTATTAAAGTAAAAGAAAGTAAATGAAGGAAATTCAATTGTGTTTATTTCTGTTTTCCCCCTGAGTGATCCGATATAACATATATAAGTGTACAAGAGAAGAAGCTAGAAAGCTAAACGAAAAGTCTGTCCTAGGGAATACAAAAGGATAGACTACAAAATGTTAAATACAAATAAATTATTCCCAATACCCCCCTCAAGTTGGAGCATGAAGATTCTTAATGCCCAACTTGGAAAGTAGCTCTTGAAACTTTCTTCGGCCAACTGCTTTAGTAAGAATATCAGCCAGTTGAGATGATGTATGCACATATGAGGGTGAAATAGTTCCCCGGAGAATTTCATCACGGACGAAGTGACAATCAATTTCGATATGTTTTGTCCGCTCATGAAAAACTGGATTATGGGCAATATGTAAAGCAGCTTGACTATCACAGTGTAACTGTACTGGCATTGTTTGCATCACTCCTAAATTCTTCAACAATGCTTTCAACCATAAAATTTCACATGTAGCGGATGCCATAGCACGGTACTCCGCTTCAGCAGAAGAGCGTGAGACAGTGGCCTGTTTCTTAGTTTTCCAGGAAATTGGCGAACCTCCAAGAAAAATAAAGTAGGCTGTGATAGAGCGTCTACTCAAAGGACAACTAGCCCAATCGGCATCACAATATGCTTCTAACGTGAGATCAGAATCAGCGCTTAATAAAATTCCTTGTCCGGGACTAGATTTTAAATACCGCACAACCCGAAGTGCTGCCTCCCACTGTGATTTGGTTGGTTGTTGCATAAATTGTGCCAAAATATGAACCGAGTAACATAATTCCGGCCGTGTAATAGTTAGGTAGATTAATCTACCCACAAGACGTCGATAACACACAGGGTCGGGCATTGGATCATCAGAGGCCAAAGCCAAGCGATGATTTTCCTCCATCGGAAGCGTAGCAGGTTTGGCTCCAAGAAGACCAGTTTCAGATAGAATATCAAGGGCATACTTGCGTTGACTAAGAAATATTCCGCTTCTATTACGAGCAACCTCAATGCCCAGAAAATATTTTAGTTTTCCCAAATCTTTCATATGAAACCAATCGCTAAGATAAGCCTTGAATTGAGCGATGGATGTACTATTATTACCGGCAATAACCAAATCGTCAACATAAACCAAGATACTCATTGTAATGGATCCCTTTTGATACACAAATAAGGAATTATCAGAAATACTAGCAGAAAAACCATATTCGCATAAAGCACCGGCCAACTTAGCATACCAACAACGAGGAGCTTGTCGCAAACCATAAAGAGATTTACGAAGCCTACATACCTTTCCAGGTTTGCCGATGTTAAAACCAGGTGGAGGTTTCATATACACCTCTTCTTTGAGATCGCCGTGAAGAAATGCGTTGTGCACATCCATTTGATGCAGTTCCCAATTCTTGGCAGCGGCTACTCTTAGAAAGGTTCGAACTGTCACCATCTTCACGGTGGGAGCAAAGGTTTCACTAAAGTCTACACCTTCAGTTTGGTGATTACCAAAAACAACTAGTCGTGCCTTGTATCGTTCGACAGTACCATCAGCACGATGTTTAATGCGGAATACCCACATGCATCCAATAGCAGACTTCCCAGGAGGTAAATCCTCTATACTCCATGTTTGATTGTCCTCCAATGCTTTTATCTCATCTTTCATGGCTTCTCTCCAGCGAGAATCACACATTGCTTCTTTAAAAGAAGTAGGTTCTTTTTCAGCTGTAATTGCTGCAAGATAATGACGATGTGCAACAGAAAAAGTATTACAATTCACAAACTGAGTTATGGGATAGGGAGTACCTGAGAGTGAAGTAGGTGTGAGTGTAGCTTTTGTGGGGGGCACTTGTGTTGTAAACGTCACATAATCTCGATAGCGTACGTTCGGAAACTTCTGACGTCTTCCCCTGCCAAGATTCTCGTTAGTGACATCGTCTGCTGTTTGTTCTTCTTCATGATTTTCCATAGTATCCTCATGTGCTGTTGTGTCACTGATTCCGTTTTGGGAAATTCTCCCAGAGGAACATGCTTCATTTTCCACTTCGTCCGCTGGATTGGAGACTTCCTGATTCTGGGAATCTGCCACTATAGCCAACTTCTCCACTTGTGTGTTATCTTGCATAGAGTTTAACTGGTCAGTGGGTTCTCCTTCTGGACCATCTGGTTGTGTAGTATAGTAATCTGTGTGACTAGCTTCATTTTCAACAAATGTCACACTTTCTAGCTCACCTTCCAGATACGTTGGATTTAAATGCATCACTTCACTTTTATTTGCGAATGGAAAAATATTCTCATAAAATACCACATCTCGCGACTGAAAATAATCCCCGGTTTCCAAATCAAACAAATTCCAGCCCTTTTTCCCGAAAGGATACCCTAGAAAGATACATCGACGACTTCGACTTCTAAATTTATTGGTTGAGTTGAGTTCTTTGGCATAACAGAGACAACCAAATACTCGAATCAAGCTAAGATCTGGAGGTCGCCCATATAATAATTCTATTGGCATTTTTCCGTTAAGAACACGTGAGGGAGTTCTATTGATTAAGTAAGCAGCAGCAAGCACACATTCTCCCCAAAAATCAATAGGTAAGAAACTTTGGAAACGTAAAGCTCGAGCCACATTTAAAATGTGACGATGTTTACGTTCTACTCGAGCATTTTGTTGTGGTGTTTTGACCATTGAGGTCTGATGAATCATGCCATTTTCACGCAAGTAATTACTTATTCTTTTAAACTCCGCTCCATTATCACTACGCAAAATCTTCACCTTTTTATCAAATTGTCGTTGAATTAATGCAAAGAAATTCAACAGCAAACACGGAGCATCACTTTTATTTTTCATCAAATAAACCCAAACACTCCTTGAATAGTCATCAACAATAGTCAAGAAATATTTTGAACCACATGCACGATTCTCATGGTAAGGACCCCAAATATCACAATGAATTAGCTCAAATAAATGGTTTGCTTTATTTTCACTAATCGGAAAAATATCACGAGTCTGTTTTGCTCTTTGACAAACATCGCAGGGCTTTTTAGCTAACTTACGATTACTTTTATTTAAGTTGCCAAGTTGTGGTAAAAACTCCAATACACGTAAAGAAGGATGACCCAATCTTTTATGCCATAGTTCAACATCCTCACTGATTATGTTGTTGACCTGAGCTGGCTCCCCCATTGGCATATAGAAGAGCCCCCCAATCTGCTCACCCACACCAATCTTCATCCTCGAGATACGGTCCTGCACAACACAACTCAAATTAGTGAAATGTATACTTAATCGGCTGTTTTGCAGCAATTTCGATACAGAGAGCAAATTGCAATTAAAATTTGGCACATAAAGAACATTCTCAAGGGTCAGCTTCTCATTTATTTTCACAGAGCCAATTTTTATTGCTTGAGTGCTGGAGCCATTAGGTAATCCTACACCAGTGGGCTGAATATCCTCCAGACTGTGGAATAAGTTGACATTGCAGCACACATGGTGAGTTGCACCTGTGTCGACAATCCAAGTTTTAAATGCCTTACCATTCAATCTCACATCATTTATGGGCTGTTGTGTCTCACCGAGAACCACATTAGCTTTTGCGGCAGACCTTGTATTTTCTTCCGTCGCGGAAACATTTCCAACAGAAGCAGAATTTCGTCCTTTGACTCCTCCGCGTCGTCGTTCGAACCAGCCTTCGGGATAACCATGCTTCACAAAACAACGCTCCTCTAGGTGTCCTGGCTTTGAGCAATAGGTACACCATAAAGAGGTTCGTGTTGCCCCCCCTACACCGCGGCTGCGAGGGGCATTACTCCGAACTACAAAGCTCATAGGATTTGCCAAATCTCCACGCCCAGTTGTCATGTTGCGTACCTCTTCTTCTTGAATCAATCGTGAATATACTAAATTAAGTGATGGCAATGGATCAATACCCAACAGGCTGGAACGCACATTTGCGTAGTAAGATTCGAGACCCATGAGAAATTCCCGTACTTGTTCCATATCCCGTCGCTTGCGAAGCAAAGAATTTAAATCGCACCTACAACCATTGCATTTACATGTCGGTAAAGGATCAAAATCATTCAAATCATCCCATAGTTTCTTCAAGCGTCCGTAATAGTTCATGATGGATTCGCCGCCCTTTTGTTTACATTCTGCAATTTCAGATTTTATCTGATAGACCTTCACCCCATTTCCTACTGAAAATCTCTGTTTTATATCTTCCCATAAGTCAAAAGCCACATCTCTGTAGGAAATAGTTGACCGCACCGCACAGCAGGATCAATGGTATTAAAAATCCAGGCTACTATCATTGAATTTACTGTCCACCACTTCTCAAGATCTGGGGATCCTTCTTCTGGTTGCTCCACCGTTCCATCAATAAATTGCGATTTGCACTTAGCCCGTAAAGATACTCGAATTCCCTTTGCCCATTCTTCATAATTAGATCCCTTTAGGACAACATGAGTAATTATAGCTCCAGGATTATCATTTGGGCTGAGAATGAAAAGTGGATTTGATGGTGAAGGAACTTTATCATCTTCAGCCATGTTAAGAACGACGGGAAAGCAGGGAGCAAAAACCTTGCTCTGATACCATAAAGTAAAAGAAAGTAAATGAAGGAAATTCAATTGTGTTTATTTCTGTTTTCCCCCTGAGTGATCCGATATAACATATATAAGTGTACAAGAGAAGAAGCTAGAAAGCTAAACGAAAAGTCTGTCCTAGGGAATACAAAAGGATAGACTACAAAATGTTAAATACAAATAAATTATTCCCAATATGTGGTCGCTAAATGTTATGATCACTTTTTTTTAAAAAAACAAAACATCAATTTGTTAATAATCATAAATGTGCTTCAAAAGAAGGTCGCAAATATGATAAATCAAACCAAAGACAATCAGGCTCAAAAATAGCTCAGAAATGAACACATAATGATATCATGCACCCGATCCCTGCACTCCCTGGACTGCAAGCAGAGCATCTGACTCAACAATCAGTCACCTTATTTAAAGCAAGTTGACTCCTCAGACACAAAATGAACAATTTTAAGCTTAAACCAACTGGAACCGAAACACTGTGTATCGAAAGTATCCCAAAATCCAAATATACCAATCAAACATACTCGAACTAAAATAAAAGCGAGTACTACTAAAGAAAAAAATTAGAATATAGTCTTTCACAAAATTCTTCCTCACGCGGAGGTGAGGAAGACAATATGCTACAATATGGATGAACACTAGATTCTTCTTCTTTCGTTCTTGAAAAACGTAGAAACACGTGGAATAAAAAGCACTTTTTATGCTTCTATCATTCTCTATGTAACCCAAAAGAAGGTAAGTAGAAATTTGTGACCAGGCGAAGCTAGCCGGGACACCAAAATAGTTTCTTAAAGCGCTAGTGCCTGAGAAAGAATAACCATAGAAGACAACTAACAAAATAACAAAATAACAATCCATTTGAATCATACGCCTACCAAGAATCTCTGGTAGCTCATGTCACCTAGAAGTTTAAAACGAAGTAACGAATAAAACTCCATCGAAGTTGGTGAGGCAGACGTAGGATGAACCAACCTGTTTTGCTTTTCTGGTCGCCTACTCATCCTGGTCGCTCCTCCGGCATCGATCTTTGCTATCACATAGTCGTGCCGGTAGTAATCATTGGCAATTCAGTTTTTTCTAGCTATTAAGTCTTTCTCGCCACATATCAAAAAGAATTTTCGGTTTTTTTTACCTTTAAATTAATTAAATATGCTGAATTTTGTGTTTCTAAGTTAAATTAAACACTTTAAAATTAGAAGTTGAATGCAACTTTTTTTTGTACAAAAGTTGAAAGCACCTTGGTAGGTCAAAATGTTTTTCACTTTTTATATTAACTGAAAATATATACTTTTCTTTAAACATTGCCAATTTTAAAGTGTTTAATTTAACTTAGAAACACTTTGAAAATCACTTTTTTCTAAACATTGCCAATTTTCACCATTATACATTTTCATTAGATTCACTTTTGAAAAGCACTTTTTAAACAAAAGTGTTTGATGTACACGTTTTTTGTTTATCCCTTTGATACATGTGTCTGTTTATGCAGACACAATTGTCTGTATACAGATAACCTTGAGTAATCAGACAACAGTGCCAAAAGTATACACCAAACATAACTTTTTTTTAAATTAGAAGCAATCACAATTTACAAAGTGTCTCTTAATTGAAAACTACTACGGAGTAGTTTTTACATGTGCTTAGACTTGCGTGTTTTCAAATATTTTGATAAACAACACTGTTGTGTTGAAAAAGAAAAAAAAGTACGTAGTATTATTATTTAAAACGTAAACGAAAAATAACATCTTTGATCTTGAGTTTTTTAAATGGCAACTCAAAATTAGGATTTGTTTGGTTCAAAATCCAAAATCATATTGCCGAACTAAAGTCAAATGTTCTATTCGACTCAGTTTTATCTTTTAAACTTTGAAACTACAGTTTATTTTGATTTAGTTTTGGTGTTTTTAGATTTGCCAAAATATTTTTATTGATTAAAATACAGTAATTGGAAAACAAAAACGAAAAATTTAAATTAAATTATAATTAATGGAGATATAATATAATTGAAACAAGAAGAAACAAGTGTGCTTTCAAACATTAAATTAGAGAGTTTATATATCTTTTAAAAAAAATTAAAATAACCAAACACAGAGGCCTGATCCTGTCCAGCCGGAGGGACAAGACCCGCCGTCCGGCCGTCGCCATTTGGGGCCCTTCCCGGTGAAATTTTTTTCTTAAATTTTTTGAGAATGTTCTTCATGAAGTCTAGTTTATCCATACCAAATTTCAGCTAAAAATTCAATCGGGAAGGCAGTCAAATGATTTTTGGAAGTTAACTGCGCAGTTTATATACATATAAAACGCAGTTATCTTCCAAAAATCATTTGAGTGCCTTCCCGGTTTAATTTTTAGCTGAAATTTGGTATGGATAAACTAGACTTGATGAGGAACATGCATAAAACATTTCATCAAAAAATTCCACCGGGAAAGCCCTCTGATGGACTTGGCCGGACGGTCCCTCCCGTCCCTCCGGAGAGACCTGATCTTTTCTAACCAAACACATAAATTTATATTCAAAATATATGTAGTGTAGCCTGAAATTTAGTTTTTGTTGTTACGAAGTGTTGTTTTTATTGATAGTAAATAATTTAAATTAAGTTTTTTTTAACCCCGGAAGGCAAACCACCAAAATCAGTGGGGTAAATGTCAGGGGACATTTACCATGTTTTATTAATGAAGAAAAAGAGTACAAAAGAAAGAGGGACCAAACCAATACCTCTCAAAGCAAAATAAATCAAAAATCAGATAAAGAAACTAGTAAAAAAATCTAAAAGCCGGAAGAACAAATAAATCCCGGAAAAAAGCTTGACGGGGCCGCATGAGAAAGCTCAGCTGATCTGCTGAAGAGATGAAATTGGGCCGAAGCATTAGCAGAGATAAAATGGGCCTTGCAATTACTTTCACGCCAACTATGTCTGAGAGTAACCCCTTGCCTAAATTCGAAGTCTCGCATTTCCTAAAACAAAGCTTGCCACCGACCTATACCAACCTTAGCATAGTAAGAAACGGCCATGGCCGAATCCGTTTCTACGTGAAAGTTCAAATACCCCGCTTCCACAGCCCAACGAGTCGCGAAGATGATAGCAAAGATTTCAGCTTCAAGACAAGAAGATGCCGCTAGGGGTGGACTCGGGCCGGTTCGAGCCCGGTTTAGGCCTGGGCCCGGCCGGGCCTCGGTTCATGAAAGGGGAGGCCCGGAACCGGCCTGGGTAGCCCTCGGGTCCGGGTCGGGCCGGGCCTCAGTTCAATTTAATTTTTTTTTGGCTTTTCCTAATTAATCTCCAACCCTCCCCCTCACCCCCAAACCACCTCAAATGGCCCAAAATACCCAGCCCAACCCAAAAACTTAAAAAAAATTCAAAAAAAAAAAGAAAAATAACAAATTGGCCCGGACCGGGCCCGAACCGGACGGGCCGGTTCACCTTTTGAGGGGCCCGAACCCTTCCCGGAACCCCAGCGAGTCGAGCCTACCCGGACCGGTCCTTGGCCTGGCCGGCGGTTCGGGCCGGTTCAAATAGTGACCGGGCCGGGCCGCCCGGCCCGAGTCCACCCCTATTTGAATGTCCCAAAATAAACTTCTCATTTCCCTATTTGACAAATTATCTACATTAAAATAATACAAAACAACGTCAAACAGTGCAAAACAGTGTCAAACAGTGTCGAAACAGTAAAATTTACCCCTTAGTAACTTTATTTCCTTAAAATGTGGGAAGGTCAACCCAGGAACTTGTTTCCGGGATGGAGGGAGTATGTAAGTTAACTAAGGTATATACCTATTTAAATAGTTTAGATATCATCGTCATGCAATAACAAGCAATAATTTAAATAGTTATTTAAAATGCCTATTTATTAGTGTTATAGCAAGAGACTATGTGTATATACAAGTGTTTTTACTAGAACTAAATTGCAAATATCAATATTGTTGCCGTTGTATTCATTCACCAGTATCTCTTCACCTTGGCATTTGGCCGGTAGGAACCATTAAAACTCATTCAATTTAATTTAGTACACTGCAATACACAACACCTACCTAAAATGATATTGAGTATCCCTCAATTGGGGTGCTCTTTTCATATCATCCTATGACTTTGAGCATCTGGTAATGTCATCAACTCCAAGAAGACCAGAACCTGAATTGAACTTTAAGAGCATCACCTGCAGTCATGCAGATGGGCTTCTGTACAAAGATCACTCAGAAAAATCTAGTACAATCTGCTTCAATACCAATGTTTCAATATAAACACATCAAGGAATTGGTCAGTGTAAAAGAAATATACTCTAACATATGCAGAAGAAGATCTTCATCCCCTATAGCCAAGCAAATGTTTTGCCCATCTTCTAGCCATGAAAGGATCATGGTACTCCCAATGTCCTACACCGCTAGTCGTTCCCATTATTGTCTGGACACTGTCTATGCTGCCTACAGTGCTCTCTCTCTTGTCATGAACGCCCACCACTATCACTCCCGTTTTGACAGAACCGCCAAGCATGGAGTCCTCATAGCTGTACTCTACATGCACCTTTCTAGTCTCCCCAAGAACCAATGGAACTCTCCTCTCCTCGCCGGCTCTAATTTCACCTAGCCTCACAATCCTTGAGTCCACACCAATCCTCAACTGGACTTCTCTGACCGCTCCCCCTAGAATGCTTGCAAGAAACCCTTCAAGTTCATGCATGATGAACCCGTTTGAGGTTCCGAAGCCAAACCCAACATGAAACTTGTGGACTGTGAGCGGCACATCTGTAGCTAACGGATGGTATGATCTTATAGGGCTGTCAGACAGATGTAGTACTAAGGAGTGAGGGTTTTGGTGAGAACGGTCTTCAAGTATCTTTACCCCTTTCTTCAGCCCTTCTGTAGGATCTGCATGCTGCCCCACATAGAAGAGCCGGTCAATTACTTGTAGGGCTGCCCGCTTCCCGCATGACGTCATGCGCCTGAGAGAGAAGATGCGTGCCGCTGCAGAAGAGTAAGTCACTATAGCCAACCGATCCATGGGTCCTAGGGAGAACACCACTAACGCCATTGCTTGCTTCATAAGCCTCAGGTGGGGCCCATTAGGGCTGGCTACTAAGACCATGTCGGTAGCATGGTGATAAGCTAGTTTTACGGAAAGGTACGCTCTTTTAGCTGAGAGTGGGTTGCACATAACGTGGTTCCATCTGATGGAGTGATTTGAGCACTGACTATAGCTAGGGTGAATTAGAGGAACAGGTATTAAAGAGAACTGGAGTCGATGGAGGTTTGTTGAGAGGACAGGTTCAATGGGATCATCATCATCATAATGAGCAGAGCGTAAAAAGGAGCGTCTATGAACCCTAAAAGTCGCAATGGAGTCATCCAGGATCTGTAGAATAGGATCACCTTGACTGCGATGCAAGGAACAACGCGCATGTAGGTTGCGAGGCAATCGGGTCCAAAGTGAACGACAAATGGGACAGGAAACACTGCCATGTCGGACGTTTGAAGAGATGCAATCAAAGTGGAAAGCATGAGAGCACTGTGCAGTGAAGATAGCCTGGCCTGGGCTGCTGGTTGAGCCGTAATTTAATGGGTCGAGGCATATGGCACACACATTCTGTACCACAATCAAAAGACAAGCGTGAGATTAAGTGCAGTCCGGGAGTTATGAAGAGTGAAACTTTTAGCCCAAACTATTTGCGTAAATAACAAGCGTGAGATTAAGTGCAGTCAGGGAGTAATGAGAAGGCTTATTACCTGAAAAAATCAAACTATTTGCGTAAATAACATGTGAAATTACGTAGAGTCCTATATTTAAACTGTTGAAATGTAATCAGGTAGAGAGTGACTGCGAAATTAGCTGAAGGAGCACAAGTGTTTAAAATATGATACTCAAATGTAAGCAAAGTAAAAGACATGGACACAACATGAGAATGACATTGTAATTATAGGACCAAAGTTGAATTATTTCTTTTAAGTAGCAATACTAATTGAATATACATCATTTGCCAACAATAGTAAATTGTTGCAGACTAAGCTTATTAAGCCCAAGGGAGTAGTTTATTTGTTTTAGAATTGCATCAGCAGTTATTTTTGGGGTAAAAAAAATCAAATTTTGAGAAAACACCTTCCTGCTCTATTGGTACAATGTGTAAGACCCTGTCAAGCACAGTGTCACTTAACTGACTGTACATTTCCTATAATTCAAACAGTAACTCAGAGTCTCAGACAAATGGAATAAGAGCAATTGGAAATAACGGCAACCCTGACCAGTGAGGGGGGAAATTATGGCTAATTACAGAGTTCTCCATTGATGATT
The DNA here is from genome assembly GCA_945859915.1 of Cuscuta epithymum. Taxonomy (NCBI): domain Eukaryota; kingdom Viridiplantae; phylum Streptophyta; class Magnoliopsida; order Solanales; family Convolvulaceae; genus Cuscuta; species Cuscuta epithymum. Next base: position 5,362,398 of record CAMAPF010000011.1, on the reverse strand, counting down.
GAACAATTTGAGGATCAAAGACAAGCTATGCGGTTAATTAGAGTGCCAAAATTTGAAGATTTCAGGAACATCAGATCTAGGAAAAGAAAGGCTGAGAGAATTTCTGACATTTAAATATTGAAACAAAAATACAGTGGAAGTGAACACAAAAAGATTGAAGAATTGGAGATAACAGATGGAGAATATGAATTTTTACCTTATTAGAAGAAGTGGAATCTGATTGGTATGCGGGTCTAGAAGGTTTAACTTGAGAACAATTACTTGTGGGCTCTGCATTGATCGGAGAATCAAGAATTGCCTGGCCGGAAAAAAAGAATCAAGAAAATGAAAATTAATACTACACACAGACCTAGACAGCAAAGATTTGAACTTTTGCTCAATTCTGCAATTGGGCATCTAGAAAACAACAAATCCCAGTGTAACATTGACGAGAAAGGTACAAATGCAACTGCATAGTAACCTGCGGCGGCGGACTGCGGGAAATAGAAAGAGGGCAGCTTGCATTGGCGGCGGCGGCGGTGTCAACAACCGCAGAGTCATGGTCTCTCCGGGAGAAAGAGCCACAGGTCTGGACAAGGAGCTTTTTGGCGACTTTCTTCAGTTTCCACGACACAGACGCTCCTCCTCCGGTAGACATTCCGTCCGCCGGAGATGGGTTTCGCAGATCGTTTCTTTACCAATTGGGAAATGATCTAGCGTGATGGTGGTATAAGGTACCAGTGTATTGCCACTTTTTCAGCTCCTCAATTTGGTGCTCCAATTATTGAAAGTGTTGTCAGTTTTCTTGATGGCATTGCAGGTGAAATGCAACAAACAAACTTGAGCTGTGGGGGCTGGAGCATTAAGGCTTTACCCTTTTCCTTTTTCTTTATGAAACCCAAGTTTTGTTCTATGGCACGTCAATTAGATTCCATTTCATCCCCATTCTACCGTAGTCTGCCTTGTTCAGTTTATTTAGGGCAAAATAAGGGGGTTTTACCGACCAAACTGGATTATACTCGACCGAAAAGAATTGGAAATGTACAAACACAGTAATCTGAAACTCGACCAAAACCCAGTTCAGAATCTCAAATAGTGTATTCACTATTCAGGAATTTGATCTTTATTTAGAAAAATACTCCGTATAAAGAAATTGTCATAAATGGGTCCAAAACATGCTTTAAATTCTCAATTAGGAAAAAAAGAAAAAAGAAATTGTCAGAAATTCTCATTTTTTTAAATTCGAGTTTAAGTTTTATATTCTTCAAATTACATTTTTACCCCTAATTCCAAAATCATCTATCATCTCAACCCCTCTACTATCGATCGCAACCTTATGGCCTTACACTTGCAATTACTCCCCCTCCTTCGACCACCATCAGTCTGCGAATTTTCTATGGACGCAATCTTGAAAAATATAGAAGTTCTATTTAAAAAATTCTCTATTATTTTAGTCCTATTTTGGAAAATGTGTTTAAATGGACGTTAAATTAACGTCTTTAAATGGACGTTAGCGATTTTCATATTGAAAAGGTAATAATAAGTCAAAATTTAAATTTGATAGAGTTAGTTTATTACTACGTATATAAAATACTAAATATGCAACATGACAAGAAATGGTTGAAGAAACTAAATGCTCCCTCCGTATCTATTTACTTGTCTCATTTTCCCTTTTGAGAAGTATAAAAAAAATGTCTCATTCCTATTTTGGAAATTGTTGGGATATTGGGTCCAGGCCCAATATCCCTAGGCCCAAATCCAGGAAGAAACAGCGGGCCCAAGGCAGTCCAAAAGAACTCTCGAACGGCATTCGGGATAAAAGTTATACTTGGAACATTCCAGGAAACAATTATGCCAAATCACCTATGGCAGAGATACCGATCGGCGTTCGGGATGTGTTCCTAAGCAGGATAACACATATGACGGGGTCCCACACACCGAACACCTTGACCGAACGGGCAATCAGCAAGTGGAGGCCGCATTTAATGCTGGATCATGGCGGCAGCAAGTGGGGGCATGGGTGCTTACATGGCAGAGGTGATAGCCTACCAGATTCGACCACGTGTCCACCTTACCCATCCCCATTTTAGTATAAATATCCATGTTTAGATCATTGTAAAGGGTTAGCATTTTAATACTCAGAGCTTAGGAATAGATTTACATCTCCTATCCTTGTAATCTCATATTCATCTACCGTTCGGGTAGTCTCAGTGTAATCACATATTTATTGAATATCGGTAAGCTTCTGAGTTGAGCAAATATCTCACTGTTTTATATTTTATACACATTTTAATCCAACCCTATATACCTACAATATCCGAGGCTTGTGTTGGGCTTTCGGATCTTCGGGAATAAACCTCAACATTGGCGCCGTCTGTGGGAAACGAAACTAAAAGTTCAAGGAAAGCAGCTGATCTAAGCACCATTTTTTGAAATGGCTAGGCTTCATACCGCTACACCGAGTTCTGCATCCAGAGGACGAGGAGGCCATAGATCCTCTGAGGGGTGGTCCAGGCAAGGACACGCCAGTGGCAGTGCCACCCGGGAGTTCGAGCAAATCATCCCCCAGGATGTAAGGATGAACCCTCAGTTGATGAGGGATATGGCGGAGGCCATGCAACGCATGGCGGACGAACAGGAGCGGGGCTACACGGATGAGACTCATGAGCCACCATCCCCGTTGCGTCCCATGCCATCTTTCGACGAAGAGGAGGACATGGAGACCACGATGGCCTCAGTTCATTCCGAGGAACACCGCAGGAACCACTGGAGGGCCCATACCCCCAGACGAGGAGCACCAACCAGTCAAACCCCGTCCGCCCCTCGAAACGGATATAGGGAACCTACCCCCATGGTAGATCCCGTTGGACAACACTTCCAGTATATCCAGAGGGATGGGGAACGATTCATCCGGAGGAGGGCTAACACAGCTGCTCCCCCCCAAAACAGAATACCAGAATATGTCGATGCTAGAATGCCACATACTCCCCGAACGGCCCAAGACGACGAAATGGCCGAAATGAGGAGGCAGATGACTGAACTCAGAGAGCAGGTCAACCGGGCGCCCCAACAAACCCCGCCAGCACGGGTTGGGATCACCTCTCCCTTTACTAGGGAAATCATGAATGCCGAAATCCTGAAGGACTGCCGTCCCTCGACCGGCTTAGCATACGATGGGGTGGGAGATCCCCACGTACACCTGAGGAGTTACCAGGGTGGCCTCATGCTATTGGGGGCCACCGACGCGGCAATATGCAGGCTGTTCTTCAGTACCCTTCGGGGACCAGCCCAGGAATGGTTCGGAACATTACAATTCGGGTCGATCGGGAGCTTTGCGGAGCTATCCACCTTGTTCTTGGCTCAGTTCGCCTCCAGCACAACCCCGAAATTACATTTCGGGTATCTAACCAGTGTGAGGCAAGGGCCTAAAGAATCAATCTCCGGATTCCTCACTAGGTGGAGGACCGAAACCCTGAAGGTGACCGGCATGACAGATGAGACTGCCATCCTTCTTTTCACCGATGCCCTTCAGACGGGAGATTTATACAGGGAGCTGAAGAGAAATCCGGGGACCAGCTACCCAGACATCCTGGAAAGGGCCAGGAACTATGCGGCCCTGGAAGAAGAGATCAGGATAAGGGACCGAACGGCCCCGCAACCTCCCACTTCAAGACTGGCAGAACGTCTGGGACCCACACCAGCGACTGCAGCACCTCATCGAAGGACTACACGCTTCACCCCCTGGTCATGTCTATAGCCGGTGTTTTCCACTTGGAACACAACACTATTCCTCCCCCTACTGACACAAGGCCCGTGATGGGACCTACCCCAAGCTCCTACTGCAGATACCACCAGCGGAATGGGCACCTCACGAAGGATTGCCACGCCCTGCATGTGGCAATTGAGGACCTGATCCGAAAGGGCTACCTGAGGAAGTATGTCAGCACCAACCCGAACAGCCCTTCCCCCAATCAGCGCCCTCCCCGATCCAATAGCTGGAAGCGGGATGCCCAGCGGGATGCAGAACCCAGTAATGAGTCATACCTTCCCCCTATAGAGGAGGCTGAGGGGTCTGGGAATCCAGGAAAAAAGCCACGATTGGAGGTGAAAGTCATCTTTGGCGGGGGAGAGACCGGGGATACGGCCGCCGAACGTAAGAAATTTGAGCGCAGCCTCTATGTCGCCACTGTAGCTGCACCTCCCACAAAGAAGGGCCGCCTAGAGCCAATCACGTTCGGGGTGGCTGATTTACCCAACTCACCAAGTCCGCACAGGGACGAGCTAGTGGTGAGTATGTGTATAGACAACGCCTTGATCCACCGAGTTCTGGTGGACACGGGAAGTAGTGTGAACGTGCTGTATCTACGCACGTTGGAGAAGATGAAGCTAAAGAAGGACCAGCTGACCAAGCTGAAGACACCGCTGGCTAGCTTCACCGGCAATGTAATAGAGGCAGAGGGCACCATCCAGCTTCTGGTGGAAATTGGTGATGAAATTCACCGAGCGGCAGTCCGGATGACGTTTGTGGTGGTGGATATTGCATGTGCCCACAATGCCATATTGGGCCGTCCGGGGCTAGAAGATTTGGAGGCAATTGCCTCTGTTCGACACTCATGCATCAAATTCCCAACTGACACTGGTGTAGGAGTGGCTCGAACAGATCCTGCCATAGCCCGAACGTGCTACCGGGAAGCTTTGAAACAAATGACCACCCGGGGACAGCGGGTAAACAGCATTGAGGTACAGACCCGGCGTACGGAGTTCGAGGGACGCCCCGAGCCAGCCACCCTCTTAGAATACATCGAGCTTGATTCCCCTCCCGATCGTAAGATTGCGATCGGGGTGGACCTTGAAGGGGGAATCAGGGAGGGGGTGATCGCTGTCCTGAAGAGATTCCAGGTCCTATTTGCCCGAGGACCCGAAGACATGCCGGGAATTGATCCGGCCCTCATCTGCCACAAGTTGGCCGTTCGGCCTGATGCCAGGCCAGTCCAACAGAAGAAGAGATATCAGGCGGCCGAACGGCGGGAATTCACAAAGCAGGAGGTAGCCACCTTACTGAGAATCAGGCACATTAGACCAGTCATCCATGTCGAATGGTTGGCTAATGTGGTCCTTGCTCCAAAAGGAGCTACTTGGAGAATGTGTGTGGACTACTCTGATCTGAACAAAGCCTGCCCCATGGACCCCTATCCTGTCCCACGAATAGACCTGCTGGTGGACGAAACGGCAGGATGTGAACTGCTGAGCTTTATGGATGCCTTCCGGGGTTATCACCAAGTCTTCATGCACCCAGATGATGCAGAAAAAACTGCGTTCGTCACCTCGGACGGCGTGTTCTGCTATATCGTCATGCCGTTCGGGTTGAAGAATGCAATGGCCACTTTTCAAAGAATGATCGGCATACTCTTCAAAGAGGTACTAGGGGTAACCATGGAGGCATATGTAGATGACATCCTAATCAAGAGCAGGAAGAAGGAGGATCATGTCCGGGATATGGAAAGGGTCTTCGGGATCATGCAGAAGGCCAACATGAGACTGAATCCAAAAAAGTGCGCCTTCGCAGTCAGGGGGGGCAAATTTTTGGGTTATATGATGAGCGAGCGGGGGATTGAGCCTAATCCTGAGAAAGTAAAGGCAATCATGGACATGGAAGCACCGCGGAACTTGAAAGAAGTTCAGAAGTTGACCGGAAGGTTAGCGGCTTTGAGCCGATTTATGGCTAAACTGGCCGATCGCGCCATTCCATTTTTCCAAATAATGAAAAAGGCCAACCCGTTCGAATGGACAGCAGAATGTCAGGCAGCTTTTGAAGAATTCAAGTTGTACCTGTCTTCCCCCCTGGTCTTAACTAAAGCAGACCCAGGGGAACATCTCTATATGTATCTGGCTGTGGCTGATCTGGCGGTCAGCTCTGTTTTATTAAAGGAAGATGAGGGCGTTCAGCGCCCTATATACTTTGTGAGCAAAGCCCTGAACGGGCCAGAAACCAGGTACACCCTACTGGAAAAAACCATTTTAGCATTGATTGCTACCATCAAGCGACTGGCACCCTATTTCCAGGCCCACCCAGTCACCATCTACACCACCCAGCCCCTGGCCACCATACTGAGAAATCCTATGGCAAGTGGGCGTATCACCAAGTGGTCCCTCCTGATCGGGCAGTATGAAATAGACTTCAAGCCTCGCCCCACGATCAAGGGACAGGCTTTGGCTGACTTCATTGCCGAATGCACTGCCAGATCAACTGAAGAAGGAGCGAACGGAGGAGTACAGGACCATTGGTGGGAAATGTATGTGGATGGAGCATCCAGCAGCAAAGGCTGTGGTGGGGGTGCTGTGATCACATGCCCCGAGGGGTTCAGGGCATACTACTCCGTACAGTTTGACTTCAAGGTGACCAACAATGAGGCCGAATATGAGGCCCTTATTGCTGGTTTAAAGTATGCCAAGGCCCTGGGGGCCAGCAGATTAAAGGTCCGTTCAGATAGTCAGCTGGTGGTAAGCCAGATTAATGGATCTGCCGAGGTTAGGGAAGAACGGCTAAAAGCCTACAAGGAACTGGTTGAGGAAGAAATCGGCAGGTTCGAACAGGTGGTGATTGACCAGATTCCCAGGATCGAAAACAGTGAGGCAGACATCCTATCCAAACTGGAATGCGCCGTTCGGGATGATCATGCCCCGGGCATCCCTGCACACATCCAGAGGTTCGCACAGAAAGAAATACTGACCACACCGGCAACAATGATTGTGCGGGTAGATGCCGTGTCCTATGCCGTTCCAAGCTGGGTCACTGACTTGACAAATTACCTGAAGGATGGGACTTTGCCGAACGATAAAAATGACGTGTACAACCTCACTTGTATACAGCGAAGGGCCCCAATGTTCGAACTAGTGGACGGACAGCTGTACAAAAAGACGTTCGGGGGGCCATATCTGAAATGCCTTCCACCCGATCAGGCAGCCGCTGTGATGGAAGAAATTCACGAAGGTATCTGCTCCAGCCATCAGGGGCCAAAAACCCTGGCTAGGAAAATCATCCTGCAGGGTTACTATTGGCCAACTATTCAGCAGGACTGTTTTGGGCACACAAAGAAGTGCAAAATATGTCAGCTCTACGCACCAGTACCTGGGCGGCCTGCGACCTTTTACACTCCAATGACCATATCATTACCGTTCGCTAGATGGGGGATCGACTTGCTAGGGCCCCTACCTACTGCGACCGGAGGAAGGAAGTACATCATAGTAGGGATTGACTATTTCACCAAATGGGTGGAAGCCGAACCCCTGGCCAGTATCACGGAGTTTCAATGTCAACGTTTTGTTTGGCAAAATATTATATGCAGATTCGGGCTCCCCGAGCAGGTCATCACGGATAATGGACGGCAGTTTGTGAGCAAGAACTTCGAGGAATTCCTCACTAGATGGGGGGTCAAGCATTCAAGAGCTTCCGTAGCATATCCGCAGGCGAACGGGCAGGTGGAGAACATGAACAGAACCATCATGGATGGTATAAAAAAGAAACTCGAAGATTACGCGTCAACCTGGCCCGAACAGTTAAACTACGTCTTGTGGACATACAGAACAACTCCCCGAACAGCAACAGGAGAAACACCGTTCGCCCTCGCCTATGGATTTCAGGCTAAGGTCCCAACTGAGGTCTTGGTGCCCACTCACAGAACCATCCACTATGATCCTGAGCAGAATGAGGACAATCTGCGTGCTGAACTCCACTTCATAGAAGAAAGAAGGGATCTCTCGGCTTTACGAATGGAGGAATATCACCGGGCGACTAAGAGGTATGTGGATAAACAGGCTAAAATCCGTTCGATCGAAGTCGGAGACCTTGTCTTGAGGAATAGAGAAAAAAGCAAACCGCTAGAGGGCGGGAAGATGTCAAAGAATTGGGAGGGACCATACCGGGTCTGGAAAAAATACCGGATAGGGACTTTTTTCCTACAGGATACCGAAGGCTGTCCGGCAGGGATATGGAACGCTACGCACTTGCGGAAATTTTATCAATAAAAACGGCTGTTGCCACCTCTAAAAAAAAAAAAAAAAAAAAAAAAAAAAAGAGGGAGAACAATGCTTCCACAGAGGCCAGAGTTAAGAGGAATATTGCAAGCCGAACGGCATTAACATGCCGAACGGCATCATCACAAACTCGGCCAAAAGTCTCACCTTGATCTATAGATATCATTTATCTCGATCCATGGGGAGCCATCATCTCAGCACAAAAAAAAAAAATAAAAAAAAAATAAAAAAAAAAAAATGTGCAGGATACCAAGCCCGGACTCGGCTTGGGGGATGGTGTAAAAGATCTTGAGTAGGACGAACCGGGCGGCATCCGAAGTCATAGGGTGACCGAGCGGGGGATCGGGACTCTGGTCTTAAAATCTTGCCTTAGGCATACAGCTCGCCTGAACTTTATGGTGGTGGAACCCGAGCTGTATCCTGGAGGCGAGTCTCCATTTTGGCAGAGAATAAGGGGGAGACCCGATTTGGGAGCCTTATTTTCAACGGTCCAGGATGGACATCTCAAACTCAGAATATGGATGACCCCGGACGGTAAAACCGACGGTATGCATCGAAATTATGGGCTTGGAAGATGGCAGACACTACACGAATTGTGAAACTGTCTTGCAGCAAGAGGTGATTGCCTTGCGGATAAGAGAAAACGCGGATGGTAACCCGAACAGGTTACTTTATCCTTCAGGGAACAACCAGTCGACGGTAATAAACCGGACGGCATGCATCTGAAACATGGTGCTCGGGGGCGCAGCAAGCATTTAACATTGATGACTTGCGCGTTCAAGGAACAACCAGTCGACGGTAATAAACCGGACGGCATGCATCTGAAACATGGTGCTCGGGGGCGCAGCAAGCATTTAACACTGGTGACTTGTGCGTTCGGAAATAAAGAACAACCGGCGGAAATCAACCGAACAGCTTGCACCTCAACTTTGGTGATTAGGAACGGGTCGAACAGCTTACGTCTCAATCATGATGCTGAGTTCAATAAAAAAAAAAAAAAGGAACTGAGTGTTCGGGAAGCAAGTCATTCGGAGACAGATCAATCTTTATTCTTCGGCACTACTGACCGGGAATTATACATGAGAAGAAAAAAAATGGGATTACAACAGAGATAACTAAGCTACGGGAGGATCCTTGTCCGGCACGGCATCCGGGTTGGAGTTCGGGGGATTGGCTGAATCTTTAGCTTTCTGCCTCTTCTCCATCACCCGTTGATAAGCACGGCAGAATAAGGGATCGAAACCTTCCTCCTTGGGGTCGAAGGGCTCATCGAACGATTCCTTGATCACCTCCAGATTCCGGTCGACCAGCATATCCTGGCACTTAACAAGGGTGTCCCTTGCTAGAGCATTGGCGAAGGCTGTGCCGGACGGGGTCTCATCAAGAAGCTTGAGGCCATCATGTAATGGGTCCTTGCTCCTCTCTAAGAATTCGCCCAGATGCTTGCCAAGGAACTCCCGAGCAGTATTCTCCAAGGCGAGGTTCAGGCCTTTCCCCCTTTGGAAGTCAATCACTGCCTTCGTGGTGATTTTTGAAACATCGGCGGCATAGGGGGCAGGGGGATTATCCCCCTTGGCCTTCTCGATTTTCAGGCCAGCAGCTTCGGCAACCTTCACCTTGGCACGCAGATCACGGATTTCCCGATCGCGTCGTTGGAGCCTCTGCTCCAGTTCGGCCAGCTCCTCCCTGGCTTTGTCACCCTTGTTGGCTCGATCTTGGAGATCTGCAGCCATCTTCCTAGCAGCAGCCAAAAGGGTTTGGCTCTCGTCCAGCTCCTGATGAAGGAGGGTCATCTCCCGTTCAGCTGCTAGGAAGGCCCGGTGATAGTATGTACCGGCCTGTGAAAAAAGAAACAGCAGTAAGAACAAATCCAAAAAATGTTATGAAAAGGAAGAAATGAACAGTCAAAGGCATACCTTAAGGGACTCAGCATGGCCTGCTTCGACCAAATCAGACCAATGGGACAGGTTGGTGAAACCATCTCCAGCCTTCAAGGAAGTGCTGCACCACATGGAGGATGCAGTCTGCCCGAACAGCGTCCGGCATTCGGCTCGGGGGCCCATGGCGGAAAACTCCACCGTCAACCGATCGGGGATCGGAAGACTATCTGAAGCAACACCTCCCCTGTTGCCCAGCTTCCTTGAAGGGGAGGGGACCGGAGGCATCCTCTCCACAGAAGGGTCCGTCAGATCAATGACATGATCGACCGGGACCAAGGCTCTGCTCTCAATCCTTGGCCGCTTGATAACGGGCCCAGATTCCCGGCCGGCGGAAGAACCTGGCTGAATAGCCTTCTCCCTTCCCTTGCTGACTATGGCGGTGGAAGGAGTAGGAGCAGGACGCTTTATGGAGACGGGGGGAATCACACCTACAGGAAAGAACAAAGGGAAATGAACAAGAGATTGACAAATACACCGAACGGACAAAATAAGGGAAGGAACATACCAATGCCAGCAGCTAGCATCTTGGCAGGAGTCAAGAAGGACCGCAGGTTCTTGGAACCGGCCAGACGGAGCCTTTCGTACTGGCAGACGATAGTTGCATCCACCCTTGGGGAGGCATCCTGAACGGGGTAGGTGTTCCACCGATCAGGAAAAGGAAGCGGCGACCCCACGTGTACGAACACAAATCTTTCCTCCCATCTTTCTGGAGGGGTGGGGTTATCGGTGAAGAGCGAACGGCCAGGACGGGCTACAAGCCGCAGGTATCCGGTGGTCCAATAGGGCTGAACGCCATAGCAGTGCAAGAAGAGATCGGCGCTAGGGGCAATCCCCAACTCATGGCACCAAACAATGAACCCATTCAGGATCCTGTAGGTGCTGGGCACGAACTGTGCCGGCAGTACTGACACCCGGCGGAGGAACTCCACTACGAACGGGTGCAAAGGGAACCTCAAACCAGCGGCCAAAGCATCCATGTGCACAACCACACATCCCGGACGGTGTCGCATGGGATGTTTGATGAACCCCGCATTGAACTGACGGGGTGGGGGTAGTAATTGGCGGAGTGTCTGTTCTGCATCAGCAGGAAGGCGTTGACGTTGCTTCCTGATGCAGTGGAAGTTCAAACTATAACGGGGGGGCCGTTCAGGCATGCCCTTGTTATAGATGGCTAGGTCATCTCCCGACTGACATCCATCATCAGGGAGGGGCTGTTCGGGATGAAGTGAGGCAGAAGACCCGTTAGAGCCCGACGATCGGGTAGATGTGCCTTGATCTTTGGGGTGAGCTTTTCCCCTCGAAAGGCGAATCAAAGTAGGTGCCATATCTTCGGAGTCTGACGAACCAGAAAAGGTAGACATTAATTATGAATAACGGAGAAAGTTCTAGAGAGAGAAAGCTTGAGAGAATTCAGAAGCAGCAGAAAAAACTGAAACAAAATAGCTGCATCCTTATATAAGGAAATACAACCGCCAGGAATTCGAATGAATGATAGACACGTGTCAAGGCGGTTGAGGGAAGTTAAAGCACCCTTTGGGGTGAGTGAACACCCGAACGGGGTTGAGATCAGCAAAATTCACGAACCTCCTAAAGCGTTTCCCCGGACAGGATAAGAAAAAAGGGCTACAAACGTTCCCCCGAACGGGAAGGAAATTCAGCACGGTGATAAAATGATGGGCGTACCCGAACAGTATGGTTATCTAACATGGAAGAATATGACAGATGCAGACTGAACGGTTCATTATACGCAACATGTGTTAACAAGATTATCGAATCCTGAATTCTAGATTTATCGAGGAGAACACCCGAACGGGTTGAAATCAACAAAGTTCACGAACCTCTACGATTGAAAAAAAAAAAAAAAAAAAAAAGAGAGAGAGAGAGAAGAAAAGGGGGCTACAAGCGGTTCCCCGAACGGGATACACCAAAGTATAATGAAGAAATGATCGGTATACCCGAACGGTATGGTTAACACTACATCCCGAATGCTGAAGATAATTACCAAAAAATTGACGAGGAAAGTAAAGGAGTTTATACCCCGAACAGATGGGGAGAGAAAAAGAAAAAAAAAAAAAAAAAAAAAAACAGGAAGCAACATAGTTTATACTCCATAATGAACTATGGAGTTCATTATGAATGATATCGAATAAACAGGTCGATCAATATTAAAATCCTAAATTCTGGACTTAGCGAAGGGGTGACGCAAACCGGCAAATCTGATCGCTATAAACTATGGAGTCAACAGGAAGAAAGCAACAGGAAATGTATTACGAAGGCAAATTGATGGGTGAGAAAACAAGTATGGAATACAGGAAAAGAAATTAGAGAGAGAAGTTGCAAAACAAGTTGTGTATTCATCGGCTCTACTGGCCGGAAAGTACAAAAAATACTAATTTAAAGAAAAAGGGGTACAGATGGAGGTCTAATCTATTTGTTCGGGATGGTCCTCACCCTCTTCATCATCGTCTTCATCAGCTTCTTCGTCAACAACCTGCACGACCTCCATCCCCAGGGCTCGCCGGCATTTTTTCATTTGTGCCATCAGGGCGTTCAGATGACCCGGATGGAGGTCAGAGGGCAAGTCAGAGGGCTGCACCGAACGGCCCATCTGTTTTTCTAGGAGGGGGAGGAGAGGCTGGAGCATGTGTTGACAACCTGAGTTGTAGACTCCCCGGGCAAGATTGTCGGCCCACTCCTTGGTGATAGGGTGCTGATCAAGCACCCTGACCCCCTCCTTCTGGCGCTCTTCCCCGGCCAGTTTCTCCAGGTGCCTTCCGAAGACAGCAGGGAGCTGTTCGGTGGCGTATTCTTCCTTTAGAGCCAGAAACTCCTCGGAAGCTTTGAATTGATCCCGAACGGCAGATAGATCAACTAACATTTCAACCGGGCCGTCCGGGATTTGAGGAGGGGCCTCAGAAAACTTGACCTGAGCGGCCTCAGCTGCCGCGATCTTGGCCTGGAGAGAGCCCACCTTGACACGAAGCTCCCCAGCCTCAGCTTCTAGCTTCCTCCGCTCCTCGGCAAAAGCCCGGCGTTCGGCCTCTGATGCCTGTTCAGCCGTTTCCTTGGCCATCAGCAGCCCTTGTTCCTTGGCCTGCCTGGCCTCTCTGAGTTTCAGGCTGTAGATCCCTACCTGTTGATCGAGTACAAATAAGAAATGAGAACCTGGTAAATTAATGAACAACCGAAAAAAAGAGAGGTGATAAGAAGTTACCTTCAGGGCAGCCAAGGCAATACACTCTTCGGCCTCCTCGACCGGCATCGGAGGAAGGTTATGCCCATTGAGGAAGCCCGATGTGGACCAAATCTGGCTTGCTGGACAGCCTCCCCTTTCCAGCATTCCATGAGCGGGATCTTGAAGGGAGATCTGCTCAAACTGGCTCGCCAAATCAGCCTGGTTGGCGGCCAATTCCTCAGCGGAAAAGTGGTGAGGCTGCTGATCAGAGAAGAGCTGATCCATCAGCATATCAGCATGTGAAGATTGCTGTTCAGGGGCAACCTGCTGCACAGGTTCTACATCCCGAACAGGTTCAGACTGCTCGGGGACGACGGGGGCGGATTGGGAGGATGTCCCCTGATCGGCCTTCCTCAACCTCTTCCTCTTTGTCTTCCTCTGCTGCTTGGGAGGAGAGGTTGGTGGCTCATCGTCAAAACCAACGGTAAAGAGCCTGCTGTCATCCATTGCCGGCGGTTCGGGGTTGTCTCCTTCGGAATCTGAAGATTCGCCTTGCTTTGGAGCTGAAAAGACAAAAGGAACAAATTAGTACCGAGCGGTTCACACGTGGATTAAAAAATTATATCACACGGGAAGGACCGCCCGGGCCATGGCACTTGGTTTTCAGTCAAGTAAGTCCAGGAATACGGGCAGTACCTATCCCGGCTTTAATAAGCCGTTCGGGAGTCAGATATGGCATAATCTGAAAGCAACCACCCGCCTCCACAGCAATGATATCCTGGCTAAGGTCTTCAGAGATGAACGGTTCGGGGGACTTTGGCGGAAAGGCGTTCCACTTTCTTGGGATCAGGCCGGTTGGGACAGATACAAAAAAGAACCGATCTTTCCATTCCTTGATGGAGGAGGGAGCCTTGGAGAACAAAATATGACCTGATCGGGAACTCGCGACTAGATAACCCTGGGCTTGTTGTGGGATGATCGAGAAAAAGTAGTGAAACAGATCTAACGAAGGGGTCACCTTAGCTTCCACACAACGACAAATAAAACCAGCCATTGCCCGGTAGGAGTTCGGCATTATTTGGGCTGGCACTATATTATAAAAATTTAAGAGGGAAACGAAGAAGGGGTGAAGGGGGAACCTAAGGCCGGCCTTAAGGGAATCAAAATGAACCACGACCATCCCTGGGAAGTGGCGCATTGGATGGAGCCCCGATTGGAGGCGGAAGTTCACCGAATCAGGAAGTAACATCTGGATTTGGGCCCGGTTCTGGGCCGTGAGCTTTTGGCGCCTAAGCCTAATCGGGGCAAGGTCAAGCTTATGGCAGGAAACACCGCTTGGAGGACCGGTTTTCATAACTTCCATTTCATCCCCCGATTTGGTGCCATCAGGGTAAACGTCGGAGGAGGAAGAGGAATCATCACCGTTAACTTCCGCCGGAATAGGGACGACTTGCAGCACATCGTTGGGGTTTTGCTCTGGGATTGCAGTACCGGAAGTAGAAGGTTCAGATGAACGAAGGGGTGCCATTCTCACCGAACGAGGGAAATAAACAGTAGAAGGAAGTTCGAAGGATACCTGAACAGAGGCAGCGGAAGAAGCTCTAGAGAGAAGGCAGAGTACTAAGCCGGAGATGCAAAGTTTCGAAACCCAGAATCAAACCCAGAAGAGCCTATTTATACTCTGTCACGCCGATTCAGCTGCCAATCAGAAGAGGACACGTTTTTTGTAATGATGACAGAGACACGTGTCACACAGAGAATCCTTCTCAGGTAATCATGGCGTTTATCGGAGAAGTGAAACGACAGTTGCAAATAACCGTCAAAATATGCCTCGGGAACCGGCGGAATGCCATCCGATACTCACCCGAACAGCATTCGGGTAATAATCTTCTACTTCCTTATGCTCTCACTACCGTTCGAAACATAGGAAGTGGGGGACTAGTGTTGGGATATTGGGTCCAGGCCCAATATCCCTAGGCCCAAATCCAGGAAGAAACAGCGGGCCCAAGGCAGTCCAAAAGAACTCTCGAACGGCATTCGGGATAAAAGTTATACTTGGAACATTCCAGGAAACAATTATGCCAAATCACCTATGGCAGAGATACCGATCGGCGTTCGGGATGTGTTCCTAAGCAGGATAACACATATGACGGGGTCCCACACACCGAACACCTTGACCGAACGGGCAATCAGCAAGTGGAGGCCGCATTTAATGCTGGATCATGGCGGCAGCAAGTGGGGGCATGGGTGCTTACATGGCAGAGGTGATAGCCTACCAGATTCGACCACGTGTCCACCTTACCCATCCCCATTTTAGTATAAATATCCATGTTTAGATCATTGTAAAGGGTTAGCATTTTAATACTCAGAGCTTAGGAATAGATTTACATCTCCTATCCTTGTAATCTCATATTCATCTACCGTTCGGGTAGTCTCAGTGTAATCACATATTTATTGAATATCGGTAAGCTTCTGAGTTGAGCAAATATCTCACTGTTTTATATTTTATACACATTTTAATCCAACCCTATATACCTACAATATCCGAGGCTTGTGTTGGGCTTTCGGATCTTCGGGAATAAACCTCAACAGAAATAAACTCACCCAAAAATCAGTTATAGTACCATTGAGTACTGCTACACTACCACTACAGTACCAAAAACCTCCTATTTTACATATATTTGCCTTAAATTACGTAAAAAACAAACAGCCAAATAAATAGATACGGAGGGAGTAAAATAAAGTAAAATCACGGGGCACATATTTGTCTTAATAAATTAATGTTACGTACTCATATCTCTAGTTTGATATTATGTTTTTGTATTGAGTGTGTATAATATATATCTTGTCCACATACGATTTCTTGATTCTTTTTTTTTAAGTGAAAATAATATGCACTTCATTTATTCCCTTACACCCTAAGGATAAAGGTTTGAGAAATCATACTTTAAATTATGATTATAAGCCGATGACGTGGATAATCATTTTTCAGATTCTCATTATAAGCGTTTGATGGATATCAATATATCAAAATTCCTTAATGGCTTAATGCAAGAAGTAGGGGAAATGAGCCTTTCAAACCCTAATTTCAAAGCATTTGAGAGTTGTCTATCATTAATGAAATCCTTGTTTGAGTCATATTGATGATGGTCGTTGTTTGTTAAAGTTTCATGTGGCACTTTTGCTCAATTTCGAGGAGACTAAATGACTAGTGGGGTTTTAAACCCAGAAGAACCCTCATTTGAATGCTAGAGTAGACGAAACCAAGTTAATCTAAATGATACTCCCTCTTCGTCCCATTTTATATGTCTTACTTTCCTTGTTAAGTTATCTCAAAACAAGTGTCCTGGTCTTTCGTTTTTAGAAAGAAATATGTGACCTACACCATTTCACTTTATTATACTCAAACTTCAACAACAACTTTTACATTTTCAAACACTCCATTAATAACCGTGTCAAGTCAAATTAAGACACATAAAATGAGACATAGATAGATAGTAGTATCATCTACTCTCGTTCTTCTATATTGAAACGTCATTCAAAATTTCACCATTCAACAAATGGATGCCACCATGGGACATGAATTTAGAGTGCAAAATCGTCATATACTTGCACCGTCTCATAGCTACTCTCTTTTTCTATGTCCCAAAACATTAATCAATCTCTCTGAGTCATTAATCGTGCCGTACGTGATTTGTTCATTTCCCTCCTATGTACACTTCAATAACACGACTTGTTATCGTATTTCATTTCATACCTAATTTTACTTTGCAATGTCCGATGCGACAAAGATAAAATTATACTTCGTATTTGAGAAAAACAATATAATAACGCATTGATTAAGGGCTGATTGCATTAATCTCGACCATGTCTCCATTTGGTGATACCGAATTACGTGCTAAGATTGTGAGAATATATTGCTGATTGGCGCAATAAGTGTCCATGGATCTATGGCAAATTTTGAATGAAAAGAGGCGGTCCCATAGTTGTTAGTTTGTGAGACTTCTGGTCCATGATGATCTTTTCACAATCTTGGATTAGTGTCTTCTTCTTGATCGCTTTCTATTCTTTTTACGCACTCATCTTTTTCGGAGTATTTGCTTTCCATCTGGTTGGAAATGGTCAATGGCTCCCGTTTAATCATTGAAATCAAGTTAAGTATACGGCGTACGTATGACTCTTGGTGAATTGGGTAGGGCATGACCGTATATGATATCTTGATATGAGTAAAATTTTGTTTATACACGTGTTTTTGTATATTTTTGTGTTTTGCTTTCATTTTATTTGTGTAGATAGGTTATTCGTCTAAAATACGTCGACAATGAATAAGAAGAAAAAAGTCAATTAAGTTCATCAATTTATATGAGGTGGAGTAAAGAGTGTTCTATATTGCATTTGACATTCTTAGGTACATAAACTCGATTTTAATTTTAGTGTTAATTGAGTACACATGTTAGATTAACATGTTACCATGATAGAGTTGGCTAAGGAATTGCTGAATAAGAAGGGTAGTCAATCAAGGGGAAGTTGACTAAGATTTTGGCGTCGACCTTCAAAAAATCGACCAAAAAGGAAAGTTGAACTTCAGATGTCAACCTGCGGGGGGTGTTCACCAGCAGGGCCGCGGGGTGCATCGACCAATGGGAAGTTAACCTACGGGAGACTGGCATCGATCTTCAGGAAGTCGACCTATTAGCATTTATTAGTCAAATTGGCTATATTAATGTGTTAATCTAACGGGTGTACTCAATTAACACTGAAAATCTGAACTTTTGTACTTAAGAATATCAAACACAAAGAGCAGCGAGCGTCTGGAGAGTCGGCTCTAGGGGAAACCCTAGGCGGCCATCCCCAACCTTTTCTTTTTCAATCAGCAAAAAGTTTTGGAAGATGGTGATATTCTCTATGCAATGAAAGATCGAATCAGAGGTTTTTCTATGCTTTCGTTCTTTTTTATTTTCTATTTTCGAGGATTTTTGTCCGACCACTTCATTAGCCGAGAATTTTGTCCACTTCATGTGAGCGTGTGGTATGTTACTCTCCTAGCAATGTCTAGATGTTGCGGGTTTCTAATTGGTGTAATCGATCTGGTGAATTTTTGTTGTTCATGGTTATGCTTCAAATATTCGCCCACCACCTGAACCACCGCCTCACTCTACGAAGAAGATGATCAATTGGATCTCCTTTTCGGTGGCTGGTCAAACCTATGCTTCAGAAAATTTCTGCACGGCTGATTTTCCCTTGTTGGTTGCTGGTCAAACCAATTCTCCCTTTCCGGTAGCTGGTGAAGCCGAATCTTTTAGTTGCGATTTTTTATTTTCTCTTTGGAGTAGCAAGAAGAGCAACAAGACTGTTAGACTAGACTACATTATTGCGGGGTTAGCGATCTGGAAGGATTCATTGGATAGTTTCCGTTCTATGTCTCATCCCATTGTAGCCTTAGGCTATTCATTTTCTTGTATCTTTGCTATTGTTTAATAACAAATTAGTTATTTGATTTATAAAAAAGAATATCAAATACAATGTAATGCACTATTGGGTAAAATTGGTGTACTCAACTCATGTGCTCGAAATGTATACCAAGCAACTATCGATTTTGACTTTATGAGATATACCCTATAATCGTTTAGCATTCGTGTCATTTTAAAACGGAGCAGAATCATATGATATCAAACCCGTATGAGAGCAATGATCGAGATCATTCCTAAACTACAAACCTAAAATTTTCAAAATATCAACAAAAAGTAATGTGAATACAGTGCAAAAGTCATTATCTTAGGTTGACACTCAAATAAGGGTTAGAAACGAAAGTAATTAAGGGGGCGTCTTCAATTTTGGATTTTGAAATTCCAATTAAATCCTCAATATAGAATTTCGAGAATTCCGATTAATTGTGGGTGTTCCCAACTAAAAATTCTTCCAGTGTCCAATATGCATTTTTTGAAGATTGCATTTTGAGAAAATCAGATTTAACATGACGTATAAATATGTGGTGCATAGGTAACACTTTCAATTCAACCGTAGTAGAACAAAGTCTCGGTTTATCCATAACAAAATTAAGCTATTGGGAGGATGCTATGAAGTCTTCAATATTAGAATGAGTCATTTCTTATACCGGAGTATTATGGTCATAGCTTAGCAAAATATGGTGTCCGAGTTTCGATTTTAATAGTAAGAATTGAAGATATGGTAACATTTTGAAGTACCAATAAATATTTGTTTGAATCTAACTATCTCATCAAACCATAATTCTTTATTCTCTCATTGGATGTGTATTTTTATTGATTAGTCACGAATTAATTTTTCACGGTTCAACATATAACTTCTAGTTTCATTTCAAAATATCTAAATTTCACTCCTTCGGTCACCCATCTTTGTCCCATTTTATTTTTTCGTTTATCCCACTAAGTTTCTCTCATATTATATTTAGTAATATTTGGTAACGTTTGGGTGATTATAGTTTATTTTTACTTTAATCATATTTTACCAATTCAATATCTAGAAGAAATTTCATAAGGGATCGCCCGCTAGGCCAACTGTTGGAATACTAATAAGTCAACAAAGAGTAGACCGATCGTTATACCATAGAACGGGCGTAACATCCTCACAGAACTTCCCGTTGAAAAACACGGTCATAGTGTGAATTAAAACACGCAAACTTCGAGAGTTGGAGAACAAGAAAATATCTCCAAATTTCGGGTTTCTTTCATCTGCTCTCATAGATAATCCATAGATATTCATCTTCATCTAGAACTTTTCTTTTTTCTTTGTTTGTTCGTCGAGTTTATATGACTTCCTCCATTTCTCTTCTTTTTTTGTTATAAAATGATGTAAAATTGACACTAAATTCATGGAAATAAAATGGTGTAAATAAATATATGTAAATAGATATCAATGGATAAGTGTAATATTGCTTACAATGACTTGTTGACTTAAATGACATGTGTGGTATAAATTATGTTATCTCTTTTGCTATTATGGGTAAATGAAGTTATATGTTTTCATTGTTGTAACGTAACAAATGTTTTAAAAGGCGCAAGACATTAGTCGACTGTCAGCCAAGTGCATAACGCCTAGGCGGCTGGGTGGGTACCAAGACAATGACTAATCGGAGACATAGAAATTACTTCGTTAATCTATTTTTACATAATACGGAGTACATATTGGTAGTATGCACTGGGCTCTCTTACTCTGTGATTCCAGCGATGGATATGGCCTACGGTGACATGATAGTCTGACCAGGATTGTGTTACACTGAGGAACTAGGAAAAACTAAAGAATGGCTAAACTTGCTACAGAATGAAAGCCAAAAGACCAATTTGGACCAAGTTGAAAGTCTGAGTAAACAGGATATATTCCCACAATACTTGAGAACAATTTGTTGGAAATATTGAGAGTATTTCAAATGAATAAACTATCTCTTATTATCTAATGATATTACTTTATTAATCAATTTTATAAATCTAATATTTTGGTATATTTCATTATAAAAAATATTTCTAATGAATGTCTAATAATAAATTTTAATCAACGGATGTGTTGGAGTAAAGTTGTGCTCAACGTTTAGTTTTCCAGACTAGAATTTTGAGTCTTAGTCCATAAGTGCTCAACGTTAGAATAAAATTGATCTATCTCAAACATTAATTTTATTTAATGCACGAACGTTTTTACCTGGCAGCAACGGCTCAATCAGTAAAGGCCACTAACGTTGGCCACCAACGTTTATATCTTTGAGCATGTATATATATGTGTGTTCGGCCAGAAGGTTTGAAAGAGAGATTATCATATTTCGTGCTCAACATCCCCAAATATATTATAACTCTGCTGAATTAATTTATTCTCATCTCGTTGTTCTGTTACCGGCTTACGCCGAAGAGCTCGTTATATCTTGGGGAAAGGTTTTCGCTAGTCGGAAATACTTTCTTGAGGACAGCGTCTGACGCGTCTCGAGCTAGATTATTTTCTAAGTCTTTTTGCAGGTATATCCGGCCGAATTATTACAACAATCTCAAGAAAGTATTTGGCGTCGGATATGTCTGCACGTGTGATCTCACAAGGCGTTGTCGCTGCACTCATCACGGCTATGTTATTTTTGCATGTGTGGTGCGAATTGGACTGGTATTTGGATATATCTCTACGTATAATGCTTACTCTTTTCACTTCCCTACTTACAATAAGCCATACTTTAACACCATTTTTTAAGAAAAATAATATTCCTTTATTTAGTGGTAAAATGACAACTATGAAAAACAACAACCCACTAAAATCAAGTTTAAACTTGGTTAGTAGTGATGATAATTTTATTGCGGTTGTTTCTCAAAGTTGTAAAACTAATGATGTGAATGAGTGGGTGGTAGACTCCGGAGCTACCAAGCATGTTTGTAAAAACAAAAATGCTTTTACCTCCTATACTATTATAGGAGATGGTGAAGAGCTCGTGTACCTAGCGGACTCTAAAACCGTTAAGGTGCATGGAAAAGGCAGAGTTCTTCTTAAACTCACATCGGGGAAAACTTTATCACTAAATGATGTGCTTCATGTGCCCGAGATTCGGACTAATTTAGTTTCCGTTTATCTCTTGGGAAAAGTTGGGGTTAAAGTTTCTTTTGGTTGTGATAATTTCGTTATGACCAAAAATGATGTTCTTGTGGGAAATGGCTATTGTAAGAAAGGACTTTATATACTTGACATTTCTGAAATATTGCATGATAATGCTTCTATTTATTTAATTGATTCTTATGATGTGTGGCATGCTAGATTAGGACATGCAAGTAATTCTTATATTAAAATGCTAAATGATTGTGGTTTGATTTCTTTTAAAAATAAAACGACACATGAAAAATGTGGCGTTTGTGTTCAATCTAAACTAACTAAAAAACATTGTCCCTCCATATATAGGGAATCGGAATTGCTTAGTTTAATTCACACGGATTTAGGTGATTTAAAAAATACCATGACTAGAGGTGGTAAAAAATATTATGTCACCTTTATAGATGATTTTTCTAGATACACTAAAGTTTATTTGCTTAAAAATAAAGATGAGGCTTTTGATAAATTTTTAGTGTATAAATCCGAGGTAGAAAATCAATTAAATAAAAAGATTAAGAGAGTTAGATCGGATAGAGGGGGTGAGTTTATTTTATTAAATGATTTTTGTGAAAAAGAAGGGATTATTCATGAGGTTACTCCGCCATATTCACCCGAATCTAATGGAATAGCTGAAAGAAAAAATAGGACACTAAAAGATATGATGAATGCTCTTTTAATCAGTTCTGGTGCACCTGATAATCTTTGGGGGGAGGCTATTCTTTCTGCATGTCACCTACAAAATAGGATACCCTATAAGCACAATAAGAAAACCCCTTATGAATTGTGGAAAGGTCATGCACCTAATTTGAAATATTTGAAAGTGTGGGGGTGTTTAGCTAAGGTCTTATTGCCTGATCCCAAGAAGAGGAAGATCGGTTCTAAGACTTCTGATTGCATGTTTATTGGTTATGCTGAATCTAGTGCTGCTTATAGATTCCTTGTTTTGCAAAGTGATGTGCTTGAATGTGATACAATTGTTGAAACAAAAAATGCTGAATTTTTTGAAAATGTGTTTCCTTTGAAACGAGAACACACGACCGTTGCACCATATAGTGAGTATGACCCATTACAAGGAAATGAAACCTTTAATGATGAACCCTCTAGTGATAGTGAGCCATTAAAAGAAAATGATTCTTTTAGTGATGAACCTTCTCTTTTGAGAAGAAGTAAGAGGCCAAGGATAGAAAAATCTTTTGGAAATGATTTTTATACATATCTTGTTAATGATGAACCTTTAACTTACTCACAAGCTATTTCTTCCAAAGAAGCTCCTTTTTGGCTTGAGGCCATACAAAATGAAATTGATTCTATCAAACAAAATAAAACTTGGATTTTAACTGATTTACCGAAAGGTTGCAAACCAATCGGATGCAAATGGATTTTTAAAAAGAAATTAAATCCGGATGGTTCAATTGATAAATACAAAGCGAGGCTTGTGGCGAAAGGTTTTTCTCAAAAACAAGATGTTGATTATTTTGACACATTTGCACCGGTAACGCGTATTTCTTCTATACGAACTTTAATTGCCTTGGCTTCTATTCACAAACTTTTTGTCCATCAAATGGATGTTAAAACTGCGTTTTTAAATGGTGAGCTAGAGGAAGAAATTTATATGGTGCAACCGGAGGGTCATGTAGTTATTGGTCAGGAACACAAAGTGTGTAAGTTGATCAAATCTTTATATGGTTTGAAACAAGCTCCAAAACAATGGAATGAAAAATTTGATGAAGTGTTATTTGCTCATGGTTTTACCTCACTAGAAGTAGATAAGTGTGTATACACTAAATGTGAAAATGGTGTGTGCATTATTATTTGCTTATATGTGGATGATATGTTAATTTTTAGTAGCAACCTTGATTTAATAAATGAGACAAAATCCTTTCTTGCTTCAAAATTTGTTATGAAAGATTTGGGGGAAGCAAAAGTGATTTTGGGTATGAAAGTCATAAGGAAGGATGATGGTATTATACTATCTCAAGAGCATTATGCTGAAAAACTTCTAAAGAGGTTTGGACACTTCGATGTCAACCCTGTGAGCACCCCTTATGACTCTCATACACATTTGAAAAAACATAGAGGTGATCCCGAGGCTCAATATGAGTATTCCCAAATTATTGGAAGTTTATTACACTTGATGAATTATACGAGGCCCGACATAGCTTATGCTGTCGGAAGATTGAGTAGATATACTCATAATCCAAGTGGGGATCATTGGACCGCGTTGAGGCGGTTACTTAGATATTTGAGAGGTACCATTAATTATGGTATATTTTATAGTGGGATACCCGCTGTACTAGAGGGATACAGCGATGCTAACTGGGTCTCTGACTCAGATGAGATAAAATCCAACACTGGATATATATTCACCCTTGGAGGTGGTGCCATTACGTGGAAATCAACCAAACAAACTATAATTTCTAGATCCACTATGGAGTCCGAGCTTATTGCTTTGGAAGTAGCCTGTAGTGAAGCGGAGTGGTTGAAATCTTTCTTAGCAGAAATTCCGGTTGGTACAAAACCAATACCATCTGTGTCTATTCATTGTGATTGCAGAAGTGCAATAGATACTGCTAAGAAAATGTGTTATAATGGGAAGAATAGACACATTCGTTTAAGACATAAAGTCATTAAACGATTATTGAAGAATGGAATTGTGTCCATTAATTTTGTGAGGTCACAAGGAAATTTAGCGGATCCTTTGACAAAAGCCCTAGGACGAAAATTAATAACCGAAACATCTAAGGAAATGGGACTAGTGTCGCTTGAAACGAATGGGGATGGGAACCCAACTTGTGTGATTGGAGATCCCATGAAGCAAGTTCATATGGGTAATAACAAGTCTCCCATTTAGTTCTGCTAGCCTAACTGAAGTTGTCCATTTCCATGATGTGAGATATAGGCTAGAAACCGCATACTTTGAGAGGATGAGCTAAAAGCTCTTAATGATTATCATAGCCCTTAATTTTAGGGTGGTGTGCAAAAGCGGTACACACTTGATGATGTCACCTATATGAGTGTGAGGTGAGGCCGCCTCCATGAAGCATGACAAAACTTCTAGAGCACTCATGAAAACCAAGCACGCGCATGGCCTTACGGCGCACAACGGCGTAATAACGAGAAATTGTGCAGGGTGAGACACGACCGTTAAGACCCTGATTTACCAATAGTGGCTTGTTGGTTCATAGAAACTATATGTTTCACCAAAAGCTCGGTTTATTAAGACTTAATCGTCTCGGTTTGGTTCATAGTCTACGGACACCAAACTTAAAGTCTCATTCCTTTAATCCAGCAGAAAATTTTCAAAACTGTTTTCAAAATTTAAAAAATATTCATTTGAAATATGTGGGGGATTGTTGGAAATATTGAGAGCATTTCAAATGAATAAACTATCTCTTATTATCTAATGATATTACTTTATTAATCAATTTTATAAATCTAATATTTTGGTATATTTCATTATAAAAAATATTTCTAATGAATGTCTAATAATAAATTTTAATCAACGGATGTGTTGGAGTAAAGTTGTGCTCAACGTTTAGTTTTCCAGACTAGAATTTTGAGTCTTAGTCCATAAGTGCTCAACGTTAGAATAAAATTGATCTATCTCAAACATTAATTTTATTTAATGCACGAACGTTTTTACCTGGCAGCAACGGCTCAATCAGTAAAGGCCACTAACGTTGGCCACCAACGTTTATATCTTTGAGCATGTATATATATGTGTGTTCGGCCAGAAGGTTTGAAAGAGAGATTATCATATTTCGTGCTCAACATCCCCAAATATATTATAACTCTGCTGAATTAATTTATTCTCATCTCGTTGTTCTGTTACCGGCTTACGCCGAAGAGCTCGTTATATCTTGGGGAAAGGTTTTCGCTAGTCGGAAATACTTTCTTGAGGACAGCGTCTGACGCGTCTCGAGCTAGATTATTTTCTAAGTCTTTTTGCAGGTATATCCGGCCGAATTATTACAACACAATTTATACTCCGTATATATTATTAGCTCAATTCGTGTGGACAGAATTGTGTTCAATCAAGTAGGGAAGTCCAATGTTCTTTAAAATAGGGAGCACAAATTATCTCAATTCTCAAGCTTGTTAAACTTTTGAGCTTGTAATTAGTTTAAATTTTAGATTGTAATTATTTTGAAGAGCTTGTTAAACTTTACTGTAAATAAATTACAAGAGTTGCACTATGTTAGGGTGGAGGAACTTTATCCCTCTAATACAAACCAACAAAAAAGCATGTCTAAGATCTACGAGTTTAGCTGTCAGTAAAATCAAAGCGGTAAACAAAAAAATCATCAAACTTGGGAGGATGGTTTTGACTTTTGATTAGGGATGGACTAGGACAGATCGGGCCGACCCAAGCCCTGTACTGTTTAGGCCTGACCCAGTACTGTTTAGTCCCGACCTGGCACGTTGTTGTATATGCCCGGCCCAACCTGGGGCTCGAAACGGTGGCTTTAATGGCGAGCTTCGGGCTTGAATTTTTGGGTCTGGCCCGGCTGGGTCCGACTGCACTATTTTTTTAACAACCTTGCTATAGGTACCCCAATTTGTATCCCAACCTATTTGTGTGGCTCACAAAAACCCACTTCAATAAATGAATTGCTCCACTTTAATGAGTTGCTTTTGTGAGCCACAAAAATAGGGTAGGGGTACAAATTAGGGTACAAATTGGGGTACCTCTAGCATTTTTATTTTTTTAATTAAATACCCAATCCCATCCCGAAGCCCGGCCCGACCCGGTACTTTTTGGGGCCGATCCCAGTACAAACCCAGGTCGATACCGGGCCTGAAATCATTAAGCCTGAAGCCCGCCCAGTCCCGTCCCGAAGCCAGGCCCAATCCCATCTTAATCCATCCCTAGTTTTAATTGCAAAAAACATTGTTCATCCCGTTTCAGCGGTTTTTCAGAAGCTCCAAATTTATAGCTTATGGTTAAATTTCAAAGAATACTTTTGTTTCGGTTGTTTTCATACCTCTTTCAAGAAAATATAGTCGTTTGATCAAAGCATGATTAATTATTTCAAACAACTTTTCAGCAAACATTTCCCAGAAAAAGTAAATGTAGATTTGTAGATACAATCATACAATCGATTGTAACAATATTGTAACAATCATCAGTTATACATAAATCGATTATTGAGATAATCCAACTTTTCAGATTTCCCAAACATACCCAAAGTTAATAGAGTTGAACCAATAGGCGCTGTGATATTGGCAAATGGCACATAATTTGCTGACCTATGTAGCTGACCAATGTGTTGTATACTAACCTACTAATAATCTACTATATGAAAATTACAATAAACATAATAGATGAAAAAGGGGGAAAAACAAAGTTGTTTAAAAGATAATGGCCAAGATAATTATCGACTCCAAAGATTACATTTACACATATTAATGTATTTTTGGTATTAATAGATTGCCAGTTAGCACCTAAGCTCTTCACTTGCTCAAACAGTGAACACAAGGAACAACTGCTTTGCAAGTACAGGACACAGATTTACATCCCAACTCTAATCCTCCACATGCTGAAATGCTGAATGTATATACCACTGGGCTCTGTTTGGAACTTGGAAATGGTAGGGAAAGAAAACAGGGATAAAACTGTACGAGAAATTTGGAAGGAAAAAGAATGTTGAGGAAGATAAAATATTAGTTCAAACTCAATAAATTTATTTTTAATACTTGTTCAAATTTTTGTTTTAGTTGGATAATACAAACATATAAATATACAAAGTCTGAACATATTTTAAACTTAAAATCATTAATCATATTTCTGTTTCCAAGATACAAACAAACATACTCGTATAAGACAATAGCATGGTGTTTTCTTTCTTTTAGTATTTTCCGGGATCCAATGTAAAAGAAATGTACTAAAAGCAAAACTGAGATGAGTAATTATTATGAGGAGAAGAGAACCAACGCTTACAAAGAGCAGAGGAATAAGAATTGACTTGTATAAAATAATTGGGTTGTGAACCAAAGTGAAAGAAAAATGGAGCACAGACCTAGGAGAAAGAAGGTGAAACTGTGAAAGTAGTTTAGATCGAGACTATGGATTAAACATTTCAATTGCTGCTTAAAGAATTAATGTTGCACTCTCGCAAAAAATCGTGATCGTAATCAATAAACCTTGACCAGTAATTTCGGAACTTTGGGATGCTAATCTCAAGCCATGGCTTCAAGTTACCATTATAGTGAATGGCTGCAGCTCTTTCAATATCCTTGAGACTTACATTGGGATCGTAGCCGAGGCCCAAGACATGCCAGGATCGATCAAGAGCATATGTATGATTCCAAAAGGTGATCAAACCAGGTGGGAGTGTTCCTAACTTCCACAGTTGTCTGTTGTTATTCTGTGCATAGAATTAGCATCATTTTATCAGTGTTAACAAAAAACTATCCTGATGAGAATTGCATTAAAAATGACGAAAAACGTATAACAACCAATAGATGATATGAGTATTCTTCCGACTATTGGGCCATTCTCATTTTCTATCCCCCAACTTTCATTTTTTTTCCAAATTTAGATCACAACTGCTTTTTCACTTTTAGTCCTTTATCGCCAATTTTTTCACTTCTATTCTGTTAAAAATTTAAAATCAACCAGAGATTATGTTGAAATTGACCGGGGGAGTGACTATAAGTTGGGGAACAAAACAGGGACTCACCAGTCGTGAGACCCAAAAGTGGAATGATGGCATTCAAACCTTACATTTAGACTGTCTTTTACACTTACAACAACAGCAATCAAACCTTATTCCCGAAAGAATTTGGGTTCAACTAACATGAACCGGCATATGAAATCGGAGCTAAAAAAGATGACATAAGATAAAAAAAGATTAAAAAAAGATAAAGAAGATAAGATAAGACAAAAATAAAGATAAGATAAAGGTAAAAAGAAGGTAAGAAATATCATAAGGAAAAAAGATAAAAAAGATTAAATGAGATCAATCCTTCACAGTATATTCTCCCTCCACTTCACTCGCTCCAAAGTCATATATAGTTCGACTTTTAAACCTAACCATAAAAAACCGAACCATAAAAAAATTAAAAGAACTTACAACCTAATATGACTTGTCAATAAGACCAAAGGAAAGAGAGTACTTCAAAACCTTTGCTGATTAAATAGTTTTCTTACCAGGGACTGCCATGAATGGTACACCTGGGTGATATTTCTCCTCCTCCATTCACTTAAATCAAATATATTCATTCCATATGCCCAACCGCAAGCACGAGGGTCAAACTTTTTGGAAATCAGAGGATTTGAGAAGTTGAGATAGCGATCAAAACGATGGAAACTTCCACGACAAGTCTCAACCACGCCAATAACTTTACCTTTAAGATTGAGAGACCAAAGGGGAGTAAGATCCTTTTGAACCACTACATCATCATCCAAGAACAGGACTTTGTTCAGTTTAGGAAAAATCTCTGGCAAGTAAAAACGAAGATGATTCATAATTGAAAGGTACTTCGGATTTCTAAACTTCATGTTTGAATCATTATCTGTAGTACGAGCATTGAAGTAATAATTAATCATGGAAGGACTGTCCATTTGCTTGAGAACTGGACTATAACTTGAGTTTAACCATGTGAAGTTCTCAACATTCTGAACCTCTATTGTAGCATGCTGTGGTGGGTTTGACAAAAACCACATCCTCATTGCAGCAAAATTTAGCTTGTCTGTGACTATGTGGAAAACATGCTTTGAGGGATCCTGCACACAAAATATAGAGGAAGGTAAGATTGGAGGGCATAGAGCACTACAACCTAGATGATACAAAGTAAATAGGTACAACAACCGTAGAACTGATAACAATTCACGATCATGTCAATCTCAGTCAAGTGGGTCATAAGACATCAAGGGAAAACAAACTAGAACATTGAATCCAATTTTTACTCTAACACACTCTCAGGTTGACACTTGACCACTTTTAATCAAACCAGTGGGTTGATTACAAATTGAATTCCCTGAAATTGAGATTTGAAATGCCTCAGCCCCCTCTCACTGGAGCTGGACTTCCAGACTGTCAACTGACAAGCAGGTTAAGGTGGGCGAAAATCATGTGATACAATGGTAAAGATTCAAGAATGGGTTTTCTATAGTGCTCTTTATTCAAGATTGGAGTCACATAACTGGCTCAAAAGACATTTGGGCCAAACCACATTAGTTTATTGAATTCAATCTATTAGGTAGCTCGACAAAAGGTCTTACTAACTCATTCTTCTATTTTTTATGTTTCGATGTAGAAATCCAACAACGTCACTGGAAGACAGAAGAAACAAAAAAAATTATGTTCAACGATTTCATTTTGTGGCGCATACTATTGACTTTATGTCTACCTTAGTATGGGAAACAGTTGAGTTGACAACAACTGCTGCTGCTAATATGTTATCTGAGAAGATGGCGTAGTGATAAAACTTGACATTTTCTAAATTCTCTTCATTCGGAAAATTCCTTTGAGAGGAATTTAGCTTGAAATATTCTGTTGAAAGACGTAAAGGAAGACAATGAAGACCCTTAGGAAGTGTTTTGGCTGATAGATGGGTTAAAAACAATGCTTGCTTCTTTTGGACTCGAAGCTGCTCTTCAGTTGTGTGAAGCATAGCACGCAGCTTTTTAACAAAATCAGTACAGTCATCGTGAATTTGCTTTGCTTTAGCCAATGTTTGCTCCATGGATTTCATCCTGTCATTTGCACTGCCATACACACAAATATACATTTGCATTATGTAGAAAGCCGATAACAAATAACCAAAAACATGTCGGAATACACGATAAATCACTAATATAACAGAATCTTATACAAAAACTTATAATTTTAAAAAGAAATAATTACATATTTATAACTAAAGTGAAGACTCTTTACAAAAATGTGATTAGTGACTAGAGTAGTAATGACATCATAGTAATTTATGTTCAATATTTAAACTTAAGTTACTATAACACTACATTATAGTAACTAATAGTCATATTTGTGTAAATGAGTTTTATTTTAGTAATATTTTTGTAAAAACCCCTTTTAAAAATGCAAATTTGGATGAAAATGTGGGGTGCGGACTCCTATTCCTTCCCCTGTAACATAGTCAATAAAATATGAGAACTTTTTTCGCAAGAAAAATTACTTTCTTGGTAGCTCAGAATCTTTTCTGTCTTCTCCAACTGCTCTCTCAACTTCCTTCACCCTGAGGCGGAGTTCTCTTACGATTTGAGGATTGCTTCTTGTGGCAGACAGTGAAAGATAGACCCTAGCCCTGATGAGTTGATCCCTAAGCTGGTGGACACGAACATCTGTATAATCGTTTTGTTCACTCTGCTTCACAGTTTTGCTACTCATGTGTTTGGTAGAATCATTCATACTTGAGGTTTGAAGAGTTCGCTTATCGTTTTCTCTTTCCTAATAGAAACATGCACAAAAAGTAAACAATTTAGAAATATAATAACCTTTAGTGTATTTGGTTTAAAATCAACTACATGCACCAAATCTACTGCCAATCTCCTATAAACCTGTTACAATTGGAGAGAGAAGTAGTAGGTGCCTAGGTGGATACTTGGGGTTTATCTAATAGTTGGGTTATGGAGGACTAAGTGTATGTCTTGATATATATTTGAG
Organism: Cuscuta epithymum; assembly: GCA_945859915.1. Taxonomy (NCBI): domain Eukaryota; kingdom Viridiplantae; phylum Streptophyta; class Magnoliopsida; order Solanales; family Convolvulaceae; genus Cuscuta; species Cuscuta epithymum. The sequence continues at coordinate 5,331,055 of CAMAPF010000011.1, read as the reverse complement.
ATTTTATAAAAATCGAAGGAATACACAATATGTGATGATATAATATTTCAATTGCTATTTATTTGTTGGTTAAATATTCTATAATTCTATTTATACAGATATAGATTAAGCCCTGCAAATCCCTCTATCGAACATACGCCAAAAAGGTTGTAAAGAAATTTCTAGGTCATTTCATTACAATGAAGCATTCATGAGAAAAAATGATGCTACATATGATATTATTAATATGAGTCCAAGCAGCAAAATTATTAATAGAGACCATTCAGAAATAATCCATTAAAACTATGATTACGATATTAAATAAACTAAATCATTGAGAAAAAAACATAGATAGATTGAACCTATTTTCTCCACTTTAGCACATTTAAAAACCAAAAGTGTGGGTTTACCACAGTTGTAGAGGAATAATCAGACTTCTGGTCATGTTGCATGATATTAATCTTATTGGTGCTTTCAACATCCACAGTTGACGCCTCTTGAACTGACATTTGATGTCCGTTATGAGTAGCATTATGCCCTTCTTCAGTCACCTGTCTTATGGCATCATCAACAACACCATTCTCAGTTTCCTGAACATCGGTCCTTCTGTTTTCTAGTAATTCTGGTAAATAATACCAAACAGTTATTATACTGTGCGATGAGTTTAAGGAATCAAATCACTGTCATAAATACAATCAATTCATATGATTTTATCTTCAGGTCAGAATAAAACTTCATAGGCTCTAGCTACAGAAATCCAAGAAATAAACCAAAAAAGAATGTGGGGGGTGCAACCCCAGTTCCACATTGGAAAAACAAGGGAGAATTGCTAAAATAATACTAACTGAGTCTATTTAGTGTGAGGCGTTTTCGAAGGTGCCCAAAAACAAATCCTAACTGAGTACTCATTAAGCATAAATAAATAAAAACAAAACCCGGTTCCGTAAACAAGAACCTTCAGTGAGTTGTCTCGTTTTGCGGCCATTTTCATTCCTCCTGTTGTCAAACAATCTTGAATGGGATAGTATTGGATTTTCAGAATAGACTACGCCAAATGGTTCTTTGGTGATTGTATTTGACTCCTGTTAGATTCGGTTGGATGGGAATATCCACAAATAAAAGAATCTAGTGATTGAAATGCACAAGAAGCTATACATCCTATATTGGAGTAAATGAGACAGCCACAGAAGAAACAAATACCTGGGGTAGCACATTTAAAGGCCTGATTTTACCTCCCAATGTCTACAAACAAATCCAAGAGAATCGGAACAAGCAAAGATTAATTAGAAACAAAAATAAAAATGGCGTCTTTACAGATCAAGAAAGCCATAAAATTTAGGCAACGCTTACAAATGCGGAGACTTCTTCGATGAATTCATCTCTTGCTGCAAAAAGAAAGTGAAGGAAACCGTATTAATCAAATATAAATCGAAAAATGAAAGAGAGAAACTGAGATGAGTGAAGCAGGAATTACAAGAGGAAGTAAGACGAGTGTCGGTGTAGAGAAAAATGGGGGCGAGAACTGTCACCAACAATAATGAGAACAATACCGACTTCCACAGCCTCATCTTCTATGCCCCGAAAGCTGAGATGAACTGAAAGATTTGCCCTTTTCCTTCTTCGCTTCTCAAGATCATGGACAATCGCAGAACCAATCAATCTGCTTTGCGAGATCAGAACGAATACCTGTGTGTGTAGGTATAACAGAGAGAGAGGGTATGAGAGTGAGTGTCGGTTAAGTGTAACAACTAAGGAGTAATGGCATGTTGATGGAACACTAATGATAGTCATACTACTAATTCAGCATCAATCAGAGGCGACAACAACGGGAAACTATTAATGGCGTGTTTGTTTGGAGATTAACGGATGGTTAAATTTTTAATTAACCTCGTTTATTTGTGTTTTTGCAACAAGAACCTAGTTATGGGTTAACCTCATTTAACTCTCGAGAACCTAAAAACACCTTAATGGTCTGTTTGTTTGAGAGTTAACTTAAGTTATTGGAGGTTCAATTTTAAGTTAACCTCGTTTGTTTGTGTTTTTACAACAAGAACCTAGGTTATGATTTAACTCCACTTAACTCCCGAGAACCTGGAAACACTTCAAATTGAAGAACCACCGAATCGGGGGATTTCGGAGGTTAAGTTCCCGTTCAACATAAAATAAACTAGAGTACCTTCATCCAAACAACATTTATGACATTAATCTAGGTTCACCTTATTTATTTCCAAACGCCATTTTACGCATGAACCTGAGTTCACTTAGGTTAACCTAGTTTTTACTAAAACTTAGGTTTTTATTGCACTAAGTTTAGTTAAGTTCACTTTATGCAAACAGAGCATAAATTGAAGAACCTCCGAAACGGGGGGTTTGGAGGTTAAGTTCTCGGTTAACATAAAATGAGCTAGAGTACCTTCATCCAAACAATATTTATTCCATTAACCTAGGTTTACCTTATTTATTTCCAAACACTATTTTACGAATAAACTTAGGTTCACTTAGATTAATCTAGTTTTTATTAAAACTTAGGTTTACTTTATTGCATCATGTTTACTTAACTTCACTCTATCCAAACAGAGCATAAATGTGGCTCCTGCCATGCTAAAATAATCAGTTTACTACTTCCGTCCATCATCAATGGGATAAATATTGAGTTTGCAGACCGTGTTACACGTTGGCTTACAAGTTCAAGTTTAATTGTTTGTTTATATATAATTACAAGCGTACGGAAATGTTTGTGACTCCAAAAAAATGAATAGTCTGTACGCAGACAATTCGGGATCACAAACACTTCTCTTTACTAAATCCAAGCGTAATTGTTTGTGCATTGACAATTACACTTGAGTGTGTAAGCCAGTGTGTACATGAAGCAAAACTCATAAATAGTTCCATATAGGCGCTCACAATACCCTTCAATTGACTCATGCATTACACGAATAACAAATTAAATAATTGTTTATTTAATAACTTCTGTCAAATTATATTGATTAATCAATGGTTTGCCATAGGAGTGTGCATATTGAATTTCGGTTCGTTTTTTCAGTTTCGGTTCGATTTGGTGTGAAACGGTTTGAAAATTTTATTTCCAAACAAAAATAATATTATTTTTCGGTTTGGTTCAGTTCGATGTTGCTCAATTTGGATTTGTTATTTTTTAATAATATATGAAGTTTTTTTTTTAATTTCTTTAGTTTAGTTCGGTTTTGTTTGAATTTTATTGGTTTTGGTTCGATTCGGTTTAATACGGTTTGGATGAAATAATACCAAATTCAAACCAAATTGCATACGGTCTGATTTCGGTTTGGTACGGTTCGATTAAACCAAACCGATACACCCACCCCTAGTTTGCAGTTACAACCATCGAAAAACTAAAAATCCACCAACTATCTTCTACCAGTCTCCTTCTACCAACAAACACAAAATGGCAAAAAGCCCCATTAGTCACTAATGTGACATAAAAAAATTCATTCAAAACATTTTATATGTATACTTTGTAGCAGTTATTTTCAAAAAATCATTTGACAATTTGGTTGCCTCCTTGATTGATTTTTTGCTGAAATTTGGTGAAGATCATCTACATTGCATGAGGAACATGCTCAAAAAATTTAGGGAAAAGTACAAAAAACGTACATGTGGTTTGGGCCATATTCAGATAGGGGCATGTGTTTCATTTTCTAACAAAGTGGGGCATGTGTTTCAATTCTGTTATCATAGCAGGGGCATGACGTCTAACGTCGTTAGAAAAATTAACTCCGATTTTAAAAAGTCTCCGAAAAATTAAAAGAAAAATATTGGGAGGTGCGCCTCGTCAAGGAGATCAACAAATATCTTTCTCTTTGGATTTTTCGGCTCTATTGGGATTATTTTTTCAAAACAAATTCTCTAATATCAATTTTCTGATGGACTTTCTGGAGATATGGTGGCTGGAAACAAAAAATAAAGATAGTTTGTTGATCTCCTTGATGAGGCGCACCTCCCAATATCTTTCTTTTAATTTTTTGGAGACTTTTTAAAATCGGAGTTAATTTTTTTAACAGCGTTAGACGTCATGCCCCTGCTATGATAACGGAATTGAAACACATGCCCCACTTTGTTAGAAAATGAAACACATACCCCTATCTGAAAATGGCCCAAACCACATGTACGTTTTCTGTACTTTTCCCAAAATTTTAAGCAAAAAATGTCATCGGGAACCGCCTCAAAACGAGGTGGTCGGACCACCCTCCTATCCGGCCTAGCCGGACTAGAATAACACTATATATATAACAGGCGAATCATTACTAGATTTTTTTCATGCAAGGGTATTTTAGGTTTAATATTTATATTTAATCATATAAATTTTATTAGTCATATTTTTGGAAAATGGTTATGTTTGAGCTATAGTTCATAAAATTGCATAGTTATTTATATAATGTAACTGAGTAGTGTTCCTGTCAGGACCTCAAAAAACGGACCTCCGTATGGACCTCGGCTTTTGGGCCCCTTCCTGGTGGAATTTTTTGATGAAATGTTTTGAGCACGTTCTTTATCAAGTCTAGTTTACTCATACCAAATTTCAGCTAAAACTTCCATCGGGAAGGCAGTCAAATGATTGTTTGAAGTTAACTGCGCACTTTATATACATATAAAATGCGGTTAACTTCCAAAAATATAGCCTTTATATAGCCTTAGATGTATTCGAATATATCAAACGAATCGAATACGAATATCAAATAAGATTTGAATTGTAAACGAATACGAATATGAATATTCGATAATTATACAATTATGAATAATATTATCAAGTATTCGATTCGATTTGTTTACAACCCTATCCGCGTCTGACCTGGACTCCAGTCGAGCACCAACGAGCAACGGATAACAAAGCCGATCTTCAACAAAGTCGAAATCGGAAACAGGCTCTGGCGGCCGACATAGTCAAAGCCCTAGAGAGAAAAACTCGTGATCGCTCTACCTTAGACAAAAGCACACCACTGCTCCGCGGCCAGATATGCGAACAAGAACAGCCGAACTTCGATCAATATGATCGAATTCGAAAAAAAAAGCCTAGAGGCGGGTGCCCTAGGAAATCCGTAATACTTCGTAATTTTTAAATAGGTCTTATGCAACTTTTATTGAAAGATAAAGCAAAAGTAAACAAATATTGAAGCTAAACTAAATACGGAGTAATTCTGATAAACTAATCAACTATATTTGCTAGAATTAGCTACGGAATATAACCTAAAGTCTAACCCTAAGCATAGGCACGCAGCTTCAAGACATAGCAACAACTATGGGGCTTTTCACGTGGTGAATCCCATCAAACCATTTCAACTCACCAAAAACGTGACCTTCAACTTTCTTCTTGGCCTTCAAAGTTACTTTGAACTTCAACTCTTCCCCTCTTTCCTTGAAATGGAGGGTCTGAGGCTCCACAGATACAGAAACTCCATCTGGTTCAAGTGTCAGGGCAGTGTAGGTTCCTGGTTTACCGACATTCTTGACAGTTCTACTGACGGTGACGGAGCCCGAGAGGTTGGGAATGGTGATGGCGGGGTAGTTGACATTCAAGAGGTCAAGATTGCTGGGACATGTATAATGCTTTGCGCCTGAGAATTTGCTCATTGTGGTATGGTTGTAGCCGCTCGCACAGAGGAAATTTAAATAGTCCGCCTCGGTCAGGTCGTAGACCAGGCCGGGGTTCATGGCACGGTTTGGTCGGACGTGACCGGCGCCGTAGGCAAACGGCGTTGCTTCTGTGTAGTCAGCATCCTTTACATGATTGCCCGTGTTGTCTCTCACTCTGGCTATACATAATATTCCAAGAAAAAAGTATTATCCAAACGAATGATAGTAATTTGTGAGGAAAATGATCTTTATAAAAAGGAAGAATTTGACTTTGCACCCCACTTTTTGGATGATATTGGACTTTGCACCCCATTTTGAAAAAACTTTGATTTTGCACCCCATTCCACTTAAAATTCCTTTGACTTTGCACCCCATTTAGAAATGTTTCTTCACAAAATGGTATGCCTTGGGGTGCAAAGTCAAAGTTTTTTTGAAAATGGGGTGCAAAGTCCAATATCATCCAAAAAGTGGGGTGCAAAGTCAAAAATACTTATGTGAAATACTTTTTTTGAAAATGACTTGCAACGTTGAATGAACATAGAATTATTTTTTTTCCTGTACGTCAATAATTGATATATTTGTAACTCCGTATTAACTAAATCTTTATACTTAGAAACTAGATTAATAGAGAGTGTACTTACTTAACTTAGATGAAAAAAGTGTTTCAAGATTAGAAACAAAACACTTGTGGTGATCAAGAAAACTACTTTTTCATAACTCCATATCACTTTAAGACTAGAAATAAGTTATAGTAGTAACCAATTGACTTTTCCACTACTAAAACTCTTGCAATAGTCTAATTTGATTAGTGAGTATATTTTATACTTTTATTTAGTGCAACCAATGACTAAATAAAAAGCCATACTATGTTCTGATCTAGAATTAAATGGAAATTCAAAGATAGCTAGCTAGAATGTAACTGTACTCCATATATATTCATATATATACCTGTGGTGACAATGGCAGACCTAATGGCAGCTGGAGTCCAATCAGGATGGACGCTCCGTAGAAGGCCAACAATACCACTAATGTGAGGGCAAGCCATAGATGTCCCAGAATCAACATTGTAAGGAATCCTACGGGTATCGTAGACTTGACCTGTTGGGCTTGCCCCTTCAGAATATGCCGCTATAATATTCACTCCTGGGGCTATGACATCAGGCTTAAAAGAAAGAAAGAAAGAAAGAAAGAAAGAAGATTTAATACAATAAATTAGAGAAGATACCTGGCCTAATTTTATTATTTTATTCTTCTTTTTTGGAAAAAGTGTTTGATTTTATTCTTGTAGTAGAACCAAGTCTCATTGTAGGTAAAGACATACTAGTCTTTCTTAAAAGTTTGTACATGTTTTTATATGTTTTATATGGTCTAGTATAAACTGGTCTCGTAATATGTATGCCGTCATGCGTATTTTACTATTATCTAAGTTTAGTCTATTCAAGTATGTTTAAGTTTGTCTAGTCTAATTTGGTGTGTTTAAATATTTGCCTAGTCCGATTTGATCTATTTAAGCCTTTGTCTAGTCTTAGATTCAAACCAATACACTATAAACATTTTCAGTCCTGTTTTGTGTAATTTCTTAAAAATTATTATACATGTGCGACTATGTTCCCAATCTAAACTACCACATGTTTTTGACAAAAAATTAAAACAAGAAAAATAATGAGTGCATTTATTGTAACAACAATTAACAACAAGTAACCTTAAGAATCTGTGGAGTGATGCTATTTGGACCCCTTGATGAGAATGCTGCCATCACAGGCGCTGGTTTGGTTTGCAAGAATGCCTTTGAGGGTGTTATATACCCTTGCGGATCTCTACAACCATAGTTAAAATATAACTTTGTCACTCTTTCACTAGACTATTTCAAAGAGCTTTGAAATTGTATATATAGTAACAAGCTACAGATAGAGTAAGTAAAATAGTAAGAGCTCAATAAGAAGAACGCATGAACAGATAGGGCAATTAATATATAAAAGAAGGTATACATGTGACTGTTGTCTTTCGAAAATTTTCAATTCTAAACAAAAATAAATTAGAAAAGTACAATATACTCCCATAAAAAGAAAGTAAAAAGGCTCTGGAGCATGTTGAATGGAGTTATTATCATGAAGTAATATCACTCTGCTCTGGAGAATGGACCGTGGTGGTTTGAGCAGATCTTAATGTTCGTTCATGCAACCACCTCAAGTAGATGACCTGCTTCTTAAAGTCTCATCGCTACACATAGACTTTTGGGTCCAAATACATAATGAGAAAATTACCTCTATGGCTCTATGAGACTGCTAAAAGCTTGTATGTTTTGTGATATATGACTCATATCTATATTTTCCTATAAATGATGATGTATGTCATGCATTACATCATCCAGTCTTTAGAGTTTTTTGTTTTAGCTTTGCCCTCCTCACTAAGACTGGTAAGGAATGACCATAACATACGTGTTCCAGCTCTGCCTCCTCTCTAGTTAGTAATATGCTCATAAATAAACTAGTCCACTTATATTATGGGATTTTATTTTTCCCAAAACCTATTTTTTTCTATTTGGTTTATGTCTTTATGACATCAAAGGTGGCACAAGGAAAATGAGGGTTTGGGAACTTTCTTGGCAGTTTTATCTATATGGATGACTACCAATTAGGTGGAACAAGGAAGGGTTTTTGTGCATTAGGGTAATTAACGATGGATGGACCGACGGATGCATGTATCAAACAAGGGAATTAAACTATGTTTAACTAGTAAGGTGATGGAAAGTATAATAAATGCAATTAAAGAGAATACTTGGAATTGGCGAGATAGTGAAGAAGCTTAAGGCCATCCTCATAAGTGATGTGAGTGGCGGGTAGCATGTGAGCATCTGCGATGATCTCATTCGCGCTTGCCTCGTCATTGCACAGTATCATTCCCACAGCCCCTGCATTGGCCGCAACCTCTCCTTTATCCACTCGTGTGTTAACCCCTCGTGTACAAACTAATATTTTCCCCTTCACCTTTTCTGGATCAATACTACCTGCCATGCATAGTGTCCTGCACGCATTCATCAACTTCATTCATTTAGGTATTAACATACAAAGCATAAACTTATTTTTTTAGAAAAATGATACATATATATTAGGATTCTTGTGGTTCAATTCAGACACTACTGGGGAGGACCAGATAAGGATGTTGGTAATTAACGAGAACAGATGCTATAATAGAATAGAAAGCACAGCCAAAAAAAAAACTTCTTACGCATTCTGGCCAGTTATATTGGAAGCTCTTGCATCTGCGGAATTGACAATTGGATAGAATTTCTGAGGCATTGCTGCTGCAACGCTTGTTCCCTAACATGATTGAGGGGAGTATTATATTTTTGGTAAAATAGGATTTATCTGCCTTTAATTGTATAAATTTTTCGTTTTTAAAACAACTAAATATAAGACATAATGAAGAAACCAAACATAACTCAAATTTGTGCACTTGTAAGCAATTTCGTTTGCTGGGCGCTGGGACTCCACAAATTTTAGATAACATTTGAATGTAATTTCATTTCATTGTATTGAGACAATGGAATTACCTTTATGACCAAGCCGTTTTTCAGATTTACATTTGCTCGGAACTCTCGATCAATGGTGCTTGCACCGACGGAGATAATCCACGGCGCAACATTGGACACCGTCTTTGCAGTGGGTCCACTATTACAGGCGGAGCAAACGACGACCACACCCCTCCTCACGGCGTGGTAAGTAGAAATCGCAATGCCGTCTGAAAAGTAGTCCGACGGATCCCCGCCGAGTGACATCGAAATGACGTCGACGCCGTCGTGGATGGCGGCATCCATGGCCTTCATGATATCGGCATCGGTACACGCGCCTTCACCGGTATTAGGCCAACATACTTTGTAAGCGGCCACCCTGGCACGGGGAGATCCGCCTTTGGCAGTGCCGTTTCCGGCGCCGAATACGTTTGCTCCGGGTACAAAGTTGCCGCCGGCGGTGGATAGTGTGTGGGTGCCATGGCCCTCGTAGTCTCTAGGAGTGTTCTGGTCGTGGCTCACATTACCTCCGCTTGCAAGAAAGCCTTTGTTGAAGTATTTTGCTCCTATCAGCTTCCTACAAATTCAATTAATTATTATGAATCCAAAACTAAACTAAATTTGTTAATTTAATTTGGCTATTTTAAGAGATATCAAGTCAAAATGTAACAAATGTGTTATTTTATTTTAGTATTAAAAACAGAGTATTGACAATAGAAAACCAAGAAGTAAAAAGTGAAATAATTTTTATGTGGATAATTAAGATCATCTTTGTATTGCTAAGAAGCCTAAGATGCTAAGACGATTAAGTTAACGTAGTTAACACTTCGTAACTTGGAAGTTCCTTTGTCCTACAAAAGTTGAGAATTATGTGAAATATAAGTAAATAAAAAAATTGTCACACACATTCGTGTAAAGGAAAATCAAAATATTTTTGAACTGGTTTCAATCCCCCATTAAGAAACTAACAAATCAAATTTATATAGATTAGACTAGATCAAGACCATATACAAATTAGTGCTAAGATACATATAGAGCATACACTTACTAAATCATACATGTTCAGACCGACTTTAATATAGCAAACACGATTAAATAGATTAGATCAAACTTAAACTGGTCACATCAAACAAGATTAGACTAGAAAATTTCAATCCAATTAAAATCGTCATTTAAAGGAAAATGACCATCATTTGAGGCGGTTAAATAGCGAAACTCAAGAAGTACTTAAATGAATAAGAGATTTTTTAGAGTAAAAAGGAATATTTAGTTTGTCTTTGACGGTAGATGCATGTTAGAGCATCTTCAATGCTATAATGTGCACAGTCCACACATGTGGCATGAGAGAGAGTCACATAAATATTGGTAAATAAATTATATTTCTCCTTATTTGAATGATTTTATACATTTTTGGCAAATTTTTCTGCACAATGTCTAGAAGACCGTCTAGATGTAGACATTGTTGTTGAAATTGTTACGAAAAACTTATCAAAATTAAATAAATTCATTAAAAATAAGGAAAAGGATAATTTATTTACTAAAATTTATGTGTCTATCTCTCATATCACATATGTATCGTGCACATTGTAGCTATTGAGATGCTCTTGGTAAAATGTGCACGGTGCACACGTGGCATGAGAAATGACCACATAAATATTAGTAAATAAATTCTTTCTCTCCTTATTTGAATGATTTTATACAATTTTGGTAAGTTTTTCTCCACAATGTCAAGGAGATCGTCTAGATGTTGACATTGTTGTTGACATTGCAGGGAAAAACTTACCAAAATTGCATATAGCATTGTTGACATTGCAGGTAAATTGCATATAATTAACAATGTTGACATTGTTGTTGACATGTGCACCGTGCACATTATAGTATTGGAGATGCTCTTATTATGTAGGAAGATGTCTGTATTAATCGATTCTTTCAAGAAAAGTGACACAAAACTATATAGGGTAAATGATCAAACTGATTAATGACCTGATTTTACTGCCTACTGGTGACTTTGTAAATGATCAAGCTGATCGATCGATTAATGACCTGATTTTACTAGTGACTTTAAAATGTACGTGAGCCGTTGGTGTTTCTAAAATAATTTAGTGTCCATTAATATTGAATTATGAATGTAATTATACTATTTAATCCGAAGTAATTCAATATATATCATTATTATTCAAATTGAGGTCTTTTATACTACGTATAAAATACTCCGTATGAGTTTTAATTTTGCAATAGTAATAACAGGAGAGCATTAATACCTATTGCAACGAACGCCGGTAGGACTAGTTTCATTTTGGCAAGACCCTCTCCATCTTTTGGGAACAGGACCGTAACCAACGTCACTAAAGCTCTTTGACTCCGGCCAAACACCTTATGGAGTATAAATGTCCAAATCAATTCATTATCATATGTACTATTTGGCACTAAAATGATGGATTAAAGCTACATTATTTGCAATTGAGCCAAAAATTCATTATTTTTTGACTTGAGAATATGATGGAATAAAGCAAAATGACTTACTAAACTGTATGCGCTTCTTTGTTATGGAGCAGTCTCAGTCTATGCAGTTTTTTAAAGTGATTTTTACTCTGGGTCATTCAGAGGCAGCCTTTATGTACTTCAGTACAAAGGTAAGGCTGCGTACATCTGACCCCACTTACCTCACCGTAGGTGAGAGCCTTTGCGGCATTGGGGTAATGATGATGATGATGTACTATTTGGCAGTACAATTCTATTTTCATAGAAAGAAGGAAGTTTTATCAAGGATAAGGATGAACGGGTACAAGTGAAAAAAGAAAAGCAACAATGAGAAGAAATGCTCATCCCCAGGTACATTCTTGCACAACCCACTATGCCCTTACTCCCTTTGTCAATAATGATAACATCAGTGCTTTTCGCGAGTTTGAGATCGTGTTCTCATTCAGTGTGAATGTGGATGTACAAAAAATCGGTATATAAGAGTAAATTGATGTTGTAGAACTTATTTTAAAAAATCAACGATTTTGGCACAACCTTGGCACGGCTCTGGCGCAGATATGTCAAGTCCGTGCCATATTTTGTGTTAATTGCGTTTTTTCACCAGCTGTTTGGCACGGTGCTAAAAAAAATATGTTGTGATCCGTGTCAAATTCATCAATATGTGTCAAGTGCATGTTAATATCATTGTTTTCTTGTAACTAGTGAGTGTCTCTTAATGTGAGATTAGTTACCGGTATCAAGATTTGCAATAATAACGTCGTGGCCAAAGTGCGCCTTCTTCCAAAGAGAAGCTGGATAAATGGCGCCGTTCTTCTCCAAATTCATAAATTCCCATGAACGAGTAGTATGGAGCTTTCTGCTTTTATCTAAGAAAAGAGAAACCACATCCGGATGCTCTACAAAACCATACCCGTAAAGAAAAAATCAACTAAATTAGAGTATGTATTAATATTTTCCGTAAATAAAAACACCTTATCAACAAATAACAATACATTTTGAAAGAGGTCAAATAATACCATTTTAAACTTGAGAAAACTACTACGTAGTATTTTAATTAAGGAACATTGTATATATAACGGTGTCATCATTATTAGTCTCTAGCTTAACTTTGTAGTAAATGTTATATAGTTGGTAAGTTTAATTTGGTTATGGTAAAGACTTAACGTAGCCTAACAGTCTCACCGTGAATAAGGTTATTGTCCATTAATTTCGCGGTTAACATAACTTGCTTTCAATGTCTTATAAATCAAATATGGTGACAAACTCCGGTACCCATTTAAAAAATGGGATACCATACCTATCATGCATTTGATTGGTCCAAATCATTAAATTCATTTTAATTTAGATTTAAATAATTCAACTGCATGATTTTGATTGATCCATGTGAACAAAGGTACGGTACCTTATGGGTACCATAGAATCTACCATCAAATATATGTGTAGTCAATTTTACAATTTAATAGATATTACGTCTATATATCTATAGTTCATAATTAATTATGTACTTCAAATTATTAATACTAATTTAAATAATATCATGAATACTTAACATGCATAACTAGTAATCGAACAAAATAAATTGAACTCGGAGTCTTCAATAAACACTGAAGAAGTCTAACTAATAGTCAATTCTTAAAAATACTTCTTATGAACTTCAAACATCGATAGATGCACTGCTAGTACTTTCAAGTTTATAGAAGTCATAAATAGTATCAAAACATAACACATACCGAGTACTATCGTATTATTAAGTAGGATCACTATTATGTTTTTCCAAAATAGAAGAATTTTGTTCTTAAGAAATACGAGTAACTTTTAGCCGATTTTATTATTTAAATATGTGACATTGTGATAATAAAATATACATAGTCCTATTTAAATACTATGGATTACTAGGTATGATACAATGTTTTACTTCGGCAATTTCACTAGTTAAAGTCTAAAACGCAAGAAAACTAAAATGAATAATATATAAGTGAAGATGTATTTAATGTGTATAAAAAAGTCCCTATACGTGAGATCTTGGCAGCGTCGTGTTCTTCAAGGAGAGCTGCGAAACCGTTGATGTGTCTTTTGTAAGAGTAGATTATGGCATCCTTAGCCTTCTCAACACTGCAATAATACATATATGGTTAGTATATGTAAATTTGGAATGTATATATGATATATCAATGTACAAAACTGTTATAATTAATTATCAAATATATTTAAGGTTAATGTTATGATACCCATAAAAAATTAGGGTATCGTATCTAGCTATCATATACGAAGTATATGCGTTATTTGATTGATCTAAATCAATATTTTATCATTTATTTATATTTCAATCATTCAGTTGCAATATTTTAAAATAATACCTTCCCAAGAATGATCCAAGAAATTGATGGTGTGAGTCCGTCACGCGACGAAGATGTTCCGAGGTTACCTCCGGGCCATGAGAATGTCCTCCAAAGTATACTATATAGGACTGCAAACATGGCACAAAGACAACAACTCCTTTAATTTATAACATTCAACAGGCAAATTAATGAGGATGATTATCCTATCAATAATTTCAATATTCGTATGATTAAATATGTTTGAGTAAAAAAGTTTAAGATAAAAGAACCTTTTTTGTGGCAAAAACTGGTGATTGAAAGAGGCACAAAGCAACAAACGAAAGTAGAAGAAGAGTTGATAAAGGATTGGAGCTGAACATGGTTCCGTCAAAGGAATGTCGAACAGATCTATCAATAAACTAAGATTACTTAGTAATGCCGTACGTAGAGGAACATATCATATAGTGCCATAGAGGAGGGGCGTATCGATCATATATACTACGTATATCAGTGCGCTTAACCTAATCCTAATGCTTAAGAAGTTGCATACTAATAGGATTCAATCACTCAAAGATTAATATTACATTACATACGTAGTACTTTATATATACCGTCTGTATAGTATACATCTCAAGCTAGATTTCAAGTTTCAACCCTAGCTTGTACATAGTACTAAATAACAAAGCAACAAAATGGCTATGAGCTCTAAATACAACAATAGAAGTTAGAACTATTTTATTCTCAAAATAGGAGTCATATATGCCCGGGCCATGTTCCTATTCTACCTCTTTCTATAATTTATAATAGATTTATTTTATTAATAAGAAAATCATAATTTTGTTCATAATGAAATACAAAAATTAGTAAAAATATTTATAAATTAATAATAAAAACTGGGAAAAAAAGTTAGGAAAAAAAAGTTATTACTCTCTCCGTCCCACTATAATTGTCTCGTTTTTCTTTTTCGTTTGTTATACTAAATTTGTCTCATACCATATTTGATAATATTGTGTGATTCTAATTCATTCTTATTTCATTCTCACTTTATCTATTCACTATCAATCAGATAACCCTACTTTTCTTACAAACTGCACCACCATCATTTTTCCCAATAATAGGGGGACGAAAGTAGTTTTTTTAGCAAAAAAAAAAACATTTTATTAATGGAAAAGGAAGGGTAAAAAAGTACAATCGCTAATGAGGGAAGAGAATTTAAAGCTATTTAGAGAAAAACGAAGGCCATCCTCCAAAATAAAATTGTAAAAGTGTGAATCTCAATCCCTTGTCAATAAATTTCAACTTTGCTCACCCATGATAATTGCACCCCTGCACACCATTTCTTGTCTCAGCACCCAATCAATTTGACCCCCAAAAAATCCCAACGCGTGCGTAAAAGGCATCACAAATTCTTTAGCATCCCTGATTTTTAGCCTGAAGGCGAGCACTTCGTCAATCTGAGCTCAATTTGAGTTGTTGTTTTGTAATTAGGATCACTTAATCGAGCAAGCAACTCTTGATCTGAATCATAACCCGAAGAGCCATCAGAAGCATCGTCTGAATCAGATTGAGAAACACCTTTGATTGCTCTATGTTCGATTTGCATAGGGAATGAAACCTGAATAGGTGTAGCATGCATGACTTCCCCGACAATAATCACATCCTCCTCCGCTTCCCTAGGCATATCCTTAGGACATTTCTCCCTCAAAGTAACAATCTCTCTATTAAAGCATTCGGTCTCAAGGGGGACTACATGACTAATAGAAGAAGATAAATAGCCATTCAAGAATAAATCCTCCTCAAAGAGCATGGAGGATATAGTACCCACAGTCACACAATCCTCAAATTTTGTGTTTGAGGATACCACCCCTTGATCACCCAAATCATTCTCCAACTCCCCCTTCTTCATCTCTTTTAATAGTTCAATCTAACTTAATAAAGTAGAGCTAATAAATAGACAAAAACCCAACTTATCCCTACCTCCCGGAATAACAATGGAGTTCCTACCTCCATTATCAAATACCACCAAACGAAAAAATCCCCCTGAAAAGTTTTGCAAACCGGATCACACCCGAAGACAAAGGAACATGCAGGGAAGATTTTGGCCATGTTCGATTGTCCATACCCGATCGGGTAGCAGACACACCCGGTCGGGTGTGGATGACATTTGCAGCTTCCGGGAGGCTTCTGAGTGTACCCAATCTGGAGCCCTATATACCCGATCGGGTACACACCCCTGCATGCTCCATTTCCTCTATAAATACACCTCTTTCTTTCCCACAAAAATCACCAATTCCTATATACTTCTAAGCTCAGTTTAGATAAGTTCTTTCTTTATATTTTCATCATGTTTAGTCTCTAAATGAGGAGCTAAACTCTTTCATATTGGTTTTGCTACTTTGAAGCTTAATGAATTGTAAGTTGTGAGTTATTTTCTTAATCTTCTTCCTTGAATATTACTTGAATCTGTCTCTATATTAATGTTGGGGAGTGTTGCTAAGATGACAATTAGTTAACATCTCGACATTAATTAGTTATAGTAGAATCTATTTTATTTAATCTTCTTCCTTGAGTATTAATTAATTCCTATTCCTATTTCATATTAATATTTTGAGCATTGTTTAAAGGGCCAACTAGCTTTGTTTCATGTATTAATTATCACTAGAATCAATCGACGAATACGCTTGTTAATCGTTCGGTCTTTTCACGGTAGTAAACTTGGATTATTAATGCACGCGTCTCATGGTTAAAAATCTAAGGGGAATTAACTATATTGATTAAACCGATAAACCGCTTGTGTTTAGGTTATCAATCTCAATCGCTTTCATCTTAATTTTATTGCTACTATCGGTTTAATATATGGCGCGTGTTCTATATTGACTCGGTAGTAAGTTTTATTAATGAACGCGTCTCGTTATTAATAACTACGCTCGATGAATGAGATATACTCATCGATTGAGTATTCGAGAGGAAGATAGTTAAAGATATAACAAGGATTGACGAACATTTCATTAAGTAGATAAAAGCAAAATCAAATCCTCATCTCTGTTAATTAAACTCATATAAGTCGTTCATCTTCGTATTTAATTAATTAAATCAAATCAAACTTTAAAACCCCCTTGTTACTAGTAACATAAAAAGAGAAGTATTCATTTCCCTGTGGATACGAACCTTACTTCGTTATACTACGTATAATCGTTGTATTGATATTTATTTTGACGCACATCACGACAAAGTGCACGTCAAATTTGGCGATGTTGCCGGGGAAAGGCAATAATTTTTCTTTTGTTTTAATTCAAGAAAAATAAAAAAAACAAATAAATAAACAAAATATAAAAATGTATATATCAAATAAGAAGTGTAAAGATCAAAGTATCAAAGTACTAATTTCTAAAAAATCATCAAGGACTAAATCATCTCTACGGCCTTCATTGCCCTGATCATCATCATCATGAGTAGGAGTGGGTGGTGTTTGGCCATAGTCATCTTCAACATCTTCATCATCATTTGGAAAACTTTCTTCTTCGTTGTTCATGTCTTCATCAATCAACCTTAATGAAGAATTTGAACCACGACGTCGAGAATAAACCGATTCTACATGAGAGCTACTAGAGCTACTAGTTCTAGGAAGATTATGACCCTGAAGATTGCTTGATGCACCCCTAGCTTCATCAACTTGACTCCAAACAAGATCATCACCGGGATGAACAACGTCATTGCTGACTCATTCATTGTTCCATTGGAAATCTTCATATATTAAAGGGTTGAAGTTTGTTCCTTCTTCACACCGCTTCTGAAATCTGGTCGCTATCTTCTGATTATATTGAATAAAAACCAAGTCATTCAACCTCTTATGCTCCAACCTGTTTCTTCTTTTTGTATGAATCTAAAATAAAGATAAAACACATATTTGATAAGTGTTTTGATTTAATTACTTAAAATCTTGTGTAATTTAAAAATTGTAGTTAGTATTCAAAATCGTAAGTCTATTACTTACAAACTCAAAAGTGCTCCAATTACGCTCATAGCCAGAAGAGGTACAACAGAGACCAACATTGTGTTTTGCGAACGATTGCAGCTCAACAGCGAGTCCACCAAAAGCATCCCACCAATCAACTATAAATTAATCACAAATATAATATTAATTAATTTTTAATATATTTAAAGTTTAAACTAATTTTTAAATATAATAAAAAGTATCACTTACAAGGACTCTTAGATTTTTGTTGCTTAATCGTGAGCTGCTTTACAAAACTTCCTCTCAATTTGTCATAATCTGTCGCTTGATTACTTATCTTGGCCTGCAATGTTTCATCAGTGATCATCTTTTCAAGCACATTGTTAAACATTGATCGTTTCCTTGATGCTGATGTGGGATCAGTTTGTTTGAGATCAAAATATTTAGACGAATTTAAAAACAAAGCTGCCCCATATAAGTTGACCTCCATCTGGACTTCCCATCGTGTCTCAATGATCCCAACTAGGCTTCTCAAAACTCTAGCCTTATTTTCAAATGACTCGCTGATCTTTTTCTTGGCACAATCCATGGCTAGTGAAAGCTCTGGATGGCCGGTTGCTCATCAGCATCAACTATCCTCAAGACAACTAAAAGCGGTTGTGAAGCTCGTATGAAGTCTTCCAGTGCACTCCAGAATCTAGTAGACAACACAATCTCACTAACCCTTTTTCCTGCTTCTATGGTAGCCAATTTAGATCTACCTCAATCGAGACCGCTAAATTGATTTCTCAATGCTTCTCTGTGTTTCTATAGAGATTGCAAAGTGAGAAACGCTGTTGCAAATCTAGTAACTCCAGGTCTTACAAGATCCTTCCCACCCGTCTTTTGTCTCACTGAATGGATGATTCTCGTGTGCCGATAAATGAAAGTAGTCACACGTCTTGCCTTTTCAATGTGGGGCTTGAAATCGGCTAATTTACCGATATTCTCCAACATCAAATCCAAACAATGTGCAGCGCAAGGAGTCCAATAAAGCGTGTGCATCTTGAGCTCTAGAAGTTTTCCCGCAGCCTTATAGTTAGAGCCGTTGTCTGTCACCACTTACACTACCATGTCTTTTCCAACTTCTTCGATTTTTTTCTCAAGCAAATCTGCCAGCAATGTTGCATCTTGAGATTCACCTGATGCATCAACCGAGTCTAGGAAAAAAGTACCCTCTGGACTATTGACAAGGAAATTAATCAAGTGTCGATTCCTTCAGTCAGACCGTCCATTAGACATGAGTGTGCACCCATATTCCTTCCAAGCAAGTTCATGTTTTTCTCTGAGCTTCTCTGTATTTTCTTTGCCTTTTCAAAAAGTGGTACACGCAACTCATGATAGCTAGGAGGTTTAAGTCCTGCTCCAAACTGCCCAATCGACTCCACCATGATCTCATAACTACTACTGGAGTTTGCTGCATTAAAAGGAATATTGTTTTCATAAAAAAATTAGAAACATGCATGAAAACCCTCTCTTTCTCCTCCTTGCTTTTTGTGCATTGTTCTAGTGTAGTTTGGGCGGGGCCTTTCATATGTCTTTCATCAACAACCTCCTCGGGAGTTTTGCGAATGATGGAGGCAATTGACTTGGTTTGTTTGAGCATTTTGGGTGGAACATTAAAGAATTGTGAAGCAGCATTTTTTCTCTTGGTTGCTGTCCCATAACTCGGTTGAGAAGTTGAAGTATCTATTTGAGTCAAAGATACTTCAGCATCATCTTCATCGCCATCATCGCCATCATCTTCAATATGGATCGGTTTACTCCTAGATTTCTTCATTAAATATTCTCGCATCTTCCTCATAAGTTATGTTGTCGTATGAGGACATTTAGCAACATCTCCATACCCGCCAGCTAAATGTTGTTTTAATCTCTTTATGCCAGAACGCATTTGCTTATTACAGTGCTGACATTGGACTATGTCTTTGTTGTTCAAGTCTGGCCAAAATCCATGCCGCCATCCTGGGTCATTAGATTTTGCTCTTCTTGCAGGATCTTTAGATGGATCATACACGATTTCACCTTCATGGTCCGCCATAACTATTGTGTATAAAATTAGTTTAATACTATGTAATAATGAAAAATTAACATCCAACCAACTGATAAAAAACTAATTAAAACAGAAAGTTGAAATATGTAAAGTATGTATATCACATATTTGTATACATAATTATATATGAAAGAACTTTTATTAATAGTTTAATAGTTTATGATTTTAAAACATAATAATTAATGGTTTAATAGTTTTTTATTAAACATAATATCAATCTGCCTGGCTGCCAGCATATCACCAGTTCAACACTTGAATATATATTTGTATACTACGTACTTCACAAAAATTTAAAGTATGCAAAACAACAAAATACGCATACAACATTACAACTATACATGCAAATTAAACAAGGTTAAAATATACTTGATGATAGAGAATATTCCTCCAGACCCATCTCCTCTGGATATAAGTTCTTCTTCAGATCTGAATATACAGAAAATATCAACATACTCACAATTTTGGAGTCTAATAATTAAGAGGAAACACATCTGGCCCCACACCTTACCATGTACTCATGTCAATATGACATATGAGTGAGTGAGAAAACTTCGTGAGTGATATCCACTTGCACAATGAAGAAAAGGAGGACAATTGCTTAGCTACTATCCCATTTCCTACGACACAACACCTCCCTCTCTCTCCTCTTACACTCATGTATTTCTTCTTCCTAGCTCATGTCTCCATTAATGGCTTCCCTAGAAGCTCCATATGTTTTGTACATGTAACCTCCCCCACCATGAATACAATAAAAGCTCCCGGCTTCCCTTGGCATGGTACCGCCCAAAAAGGCCCGTGGTTTTCACTGATTTGGTTTCCACGATAAAATACTATGTCCGCTCTAATTTCTTTATTACTTGTACCATTTCTATCCGGTGAAGAGCAACGATCACAGAATCATCACAAAAGATAAGTTCATCCTACATCATTACATACTATTTCAATATTTAGATGGAACTGTTTAAATATAAAAGTTTACTATTATTGCACATATCATGCTTTTATAATAATAAATACTACGTATTATTTATTGCATTATCATACTGCTAATAATAGGATATACAAGCATTGTTGGCATTAAACAATGTTAATATTAAAATGTTTATACAAAATAGTAGTTATTAATGTTTTGATTAGAAGGTAATTAATCTGCCTTCAAAGTAGTTTATACTACGTAGTAGTTATTAATATTTCAGAAATTAATCTGCCTTCAATGGAAGAAAAAATATGTATAACAAGCCAAAATAATTTTATTGAAAAGAGAAAAGAAAAAATATGTATGTTCAATAAACAAATAATGCGCATTGCTAGTGCATACTAAAAAAAACTAATAGTGCATACTAATACGTATTATTCCCGAATGTAAATATCAATTCATAACTCTAAATACTAGTAGTAGTTATTTTTAATTTAAACAAATAAACTAGCTAAGAGGATCTATTAAATAAATGAACTCTAAATACGTATTATCATTCAACAAGGGTAGGCCACTTGAGAAATTGTATGATTGAAATATTACACAAGTAATAGGTCCCTTTTCATTTAAAGGCAAAACTAATCTCATGCAAAGTTACAAACCCAACTACCATTTTATATTAGTCGTATATACGTGGGTGACATATGTGGGGCATGTTAGATATTTATTTCACATTTTGTTTCGAAATAAAACAGGACCTACGCTGCATGATAGAAGAGATAGGGACCCACCAAAGAAGAAAGAGAAGACCGCTTCATAGAAAATACATCGTGCCTCGGTAGGAAGAGCTGGAGAAAACTTACATGACTAAAAGAACAGTCAACTGGAGGAAACTTGATCGACGGCCAGACCTGCCCGCCTCGCCTCACCCGTTCTTTCATCTGCTCGGACCAACGACTGAATTGAGTTTTTACTGGTGAAGTCTTGGATGTTCCATCATCGGATTCTATACAAGACCGCCGCACTACCAAAGCGGAAGGAAAAACTGCCGACCTGAATATTCATCAACTGCGTGAGAAACTCTGGTGTATTTTATAAAATGATCAGTTGAAAGGAGAAGGACCACCGCTCCACCCACCAGCCATTATTAATGTCTACGTACTTTCATCCACATGGAGGCATTTCCTTTTGTCACTAATGGATCCCATGATTTGGAAACTTCACATGGAAATGCTACAAGCTAAATAATGTTAGCTACTATGCAAATTTGGATTATTTGAGGAAAATGATTTGAAGGGTCCATTCTTAGAAGCTTCACCCCCCTGCTATGTGTGAAGGAAGAAACCCAAATGACTTCTTCAACTCAAGGCTTAATTTTCTTTGTCTCCATTTAAAAGGTCATGTCTTAATCATATCTATGGGAGGATCAAATTGTTTAATGTACTAGATCACTAGGGCGGGTCAACCATTGTCTTATGGCATACATCTCGGCTTCCCAGGTCTGCCCTGCTCATGAGTACACAGGACTAGGTCAACCATTCATCAATGGCACACACCTTAGCTTCTCGGGTCTACCCCGCTATGAGTACACGAACCAGGTCAACCATTCCAATGGCACACACCTCGCCCTGCTGATCTATGCCTTGGATCGGATGACCTTCCATGGATGATTAATACATGACCAATTAAAGGGAGGGAAAAGATAATTAAGTCATCACAATCTTCCTACTTGAAGACATGCTTCATACAAATGATTTACTGATTTTAATTTCTACTTTCTAGAACTGTTGAGTCTCTATTCACAGTCCTAGAAAGTGGGGGACTTGTGATAGAGAATATTCCTCCAGACCCATCTCCTCTGGATATAAGTTCTTCTTCGGATCTGAATATACAGAAAATATCAACATACTCACATTTTTGGAGTCTAATAATTAAGAGGAAACACATCTGGCCCCACACCTAACCATGTACTCATGTCAATATGACATATGAGTGAGTGAGGAAACTTCCCGAGTGATATCCACTTGAACATATTTGACGATTTAATGACTAGCCACACAATGAAGAAAAGGAGGACAATTGCTTAGCTACTATCCCATTTCCTACGACACAACACCTCCCTCTCTCTCCTCTTACACTCATGTATTTCTTCTTCCTAGCTCATGTCTCCATTAATGGCTTCCCTAGAAGCTCCATATGTTTTGTACATGTAACCTCCCCCACCATGAATATAATAAAAGCCCCCGGCTCCCCTTGGCATGGTACCACCCAAAAAGGCCCGTGGTTTTCACCGATTTGATTTCCATGATAAAATACTATGTCCGCTCTAATTTCTTTATTACTCGATCGGGACAATTAGTTCCATCACTTGAATACTTCTATTTTAAAAACAAAATTAGGATAAGTTATGTACTTTAAAAATATATATATATATAACAATGATATGTATATCATAGAAGTATTTTCTTGCCTTTTTGTGAAGTATATGATTGAAGGTTATTTTAAAGTAGTATATCATACAACAGAAAAAGAAAAAAAAGTATATCATACAACAATGTTTAATATCAAAGATTAAAAATATTTAAGAAAATAAAATATCATACGGAGTAGGATAAAAAACTAATCAAACAAAAAGTGAAGTACGCAGTATGCAAAGTCAAAACAACTTAAAATTTAAAATAATAAAAAACCTCAACAAGAAGAGATTGTGGACCTGAAGGAGGGCGACACTAGCGCTGCAATCTGCGACTCAGTCTTCTTCCTCTGTCTTGCGATGCTAATTGGGGCTACGACTTGGGCAATTAGGCATCCGTAAGGTAATATACTAATATATTGAATACCATGGGCTTAAAATCTGAAGCCTTAATTAAACTGGCTTTCTAAAAAAGAATTAAATTAGCTTCCTAAAAATAATTAAGGCCTAAATCTATTTAACTTTTTATTCTGGGTTCAGGAGTTCTTGGTTTGCCTCCCAAGAAGCGCCTTAGTTAACGTCGCGGCACGATGTCATTGTTGCATTCACCCTTCATGGATTGGATCGATGGTATCCATGCATTCAACGCTTTCTTTTAGTGAAACCTTCAAGAAACGGTTTGAGTTGATGTCCGTTTACCTTAAAGATCTTGTCGGTATCGAGACTTTTGTTTTTTACCGCTCCATGGGGGTAGACTTTGACTACCTCGAATGGTCCTTCCCATCGTGATCTCAACTTACCGGGAAATAGATGAAGGCGTGAATTCAGGGTTGTCACGGTGTCGCCTAGGCGTCCAGGCACTGGGGGAAGCTCGCCGGCTTCACTCGCCTCGCCAGAAGAAAACCCGTCGGTTCTGGCGTCGCCAAGTCGTTGCCAAGTCGCTAGGTTGGCGATGGATTCCTCGCCTAATTGCAAGTCGCGGAATCCATGCCAAAAAAATGAACGAATGTCAACTTTGAGTTTGAATGTCAACTTTGAGAGAATGGGGGACAATTCTCCAAAGAAAGGGGGGAGAAAAGGCATGTTTTGAAAGCTTGGGGAAACATCCGATCGGGCATAATCACTTACCCGGGAGGATCCATGCCAAAAAAATGAACGAAATCAAGCTCCAGAGTGAAGTACCCGATCGGGTAATAACACCCCATCCGGTCAGGTACATTAGAGAAAAGGCTGGTATGGATCGAGTACTCTATACTCGATTGGGGTAAGATTAAAAAATGAACAGATACCCGATCGGGTATATTAAATTACCCGGTCGGGTATATATCCACGGAATCCTACGGCGAAGTAAAACCGATCGAGTATACCCTATACTCGATCGAGCCCGACTCCGAAATAATAACAAATGAAGGCATACCCGATCAGGTATGATGGGGTACCCGATCGGGTACACGGGTTTTAAACCCAAATCCGACGCCCAACATCAAGTCATCAACCATTTCTTCTTCCCCAAAACCCAATCTTCGAAATTTCTCTCCCACAAACTCCATTTTTGATGTTTCAACCTCCCATAACTCACTCAATACTCCCTCAAATCACCTCATAGAACAACCAAAATCTTCTCCTCACTCTCCTCTACAACCTCATATCCAAAACTCCCCACATCTTCCCCTCTCCACAAAAATCCAAAACCCTACCCCCAAACCCCACGTCCGAATCCAAGCTTCAAATTAGGCTATCAATGGCTCCAAAAAGGAATCAACCTGAGAGTTCCAACACAAGGAGGCCTATTTCATGGTATGAGAGCGTCCGTTTCGGGCTGGGATATCATCGGGCGCAATTTTTGGCTACATTGAAAAGGCAAGTGATTTCCTCTCGATTTTTATGTCATAATGCTCTTACTTCTCTATGCTTGTTGGAAGAAATGAGGGAATTATTTGATCAATTGCATATGACCTTGATTTTTAATATGCAATACAATTGTAATGAGAAGGTCATATATGAATTTATGAGTTCGGCCAATTTTGTGGAGGATGATGAATATTTTAATGACGAAAAGCTCACGTTTCGGTTATTGAACACCGAATATACTATAACGAGACGTGAGTTTGCCGAGCATTTTGGGATTCCATTGGCACGTGAGAGAGAAATCCCGAAAAACACCATTGATGCATACACTTTGTGGGGTAAAATGACCGGAGAAAGGAATTTTAGCACGTCCCAACTTTTCATTAGTCACGTGCAACATCCCCTTCTCCGGATTTTCCTAATTTTTTTGTGCAACTCCTTGCTTGGTCGCCCCAACAACCACCACACTCGGATAGGGGACATAGCCATACTCACCCTCGGTCTCTTCCACAACCCCGTTGAGTTCAACATTTGCAACCTAATTGGAATCATTTAGAAAAGACTACCAAAAAGAAGGGGAACATTCTTGTAAGGGGGGTGGTCATCATGCATTTGGCCTCCAAATTCGGCTCTGTGGATAATGCACCAATAGCCCAACATTCATTGATGCACATTGAATGGTATTCCAATGCGGGTTTGATCACCCTTTCCAACAAAGACCATGATGGGAACAGGCACTATCATTGGCACATCCTCCCCAAACCCACCCGCCACTTCCCCATCCCCTCCGACGAAATACCTAAACTTAGGTATAGAATGACAAGCCATCAAGTTGCCCACTACCTCCTCCCTAATGCCATCCCACCACATCTTCAAGCCCAAGGTCAACCCGATTAACCCGAGAACCAACCTGACCAACCTGAGCACCAAGAAGGGCATGAAAATGCCCAATATGATATTCCTGACCCTCCTCAAAACCCGCCACCACAAGACTTCTTCCAACAAATTTTGGCGGGTCAACGTTGCTTACTCACCGGTTTTGAAAACATGGGCCTCGAATACACAAAAATGGGAGGACAATTTGCCCAACTCCAAGAAGAAATCGGGCACTATCGGGAGGAGCAAAATGAAAGGGATAAAAGAATAGAGGAATACCGGGAAGAACAAAGAGCGGAATTCCAACGGTTGGAGGAACAACGAGTAGCCGACATGCAACGGTATGAAGAAAATTACTGGAGGATGTACGGCCCGACATACTCTTACATGTCCCAACTTGGTGGTTTTTCATCCATGGCTTCACCTCCACCACCACCTTCTTGGTATCACCCCTCTCATTGGGGTACTTTTGGCAGTTCTAGCTCAGGTGGAGGAGGCTATGACGTCAGGGTGGATGGCGACACTCACATGGAAGAGGGAGGCACCGATGGAGGATTTCAAGGCGGCTTTTATGGCGGTGAAGGAGGGCACTAGGGATAGTGCCTTGATCTAAGTACAAGGGAGGAAGACTCATCATTTGGTATGTCAATTTCCCTTTGTTTTTACCTTGTACTAAGCATTATTTTCTTGTACTCTTTGCACACACAAAAATTGAATAAAAAAAAGAAAAAAATAATAATATATAATGCTAGTTAGGTTGAAAATCCAAAAAAGGCAATCTAAGCAAAAAGAGCTTACAAAAAGAATATGAGTGAGTGGTAAGGAAGGAAAAATAAAAGAGATGGTAGGATGAAAACCTGAAAAGGCTCCTAGGCAAAATGAGAGATATGAGAGAAATATATGTTTTTGCAGGGCATGATCTCTTGAAAAAAAAAGGAGGAGAACAAGAAGAAGCAAAAGAAGAAGAAACAAAGAGCATAGAAGATCAAACAACCCAAGAAAATGTTGTTTTGTAAACTCATTTGCAAACCTTGGTGATCTTGTGTTCTTTATTTTTATTCTTGAACTTATGAGGAATTTGTTAACACTTGTGCAAACATTTGGCTTTACTCGAGGACGAGTAAAGAAGCTAAGTGTGGGGGAGTTGACATTCATGGAATTTCCATGTTTATGTTTGTGTTTTTAATTAGTTTTGATTGATTGTTGCTTTGGATATTACACACTTTTGGTGTAATAGTTTAGTTTGTAAAATATTTGTAATTTGTTTAGATTAGGTTTATTCTGAACTTAAACAGGTCCATGATCACTCAAGGGACAATTGGTGAACCCCAAAAGTGGAAGGAAGGTGCAAAAATGCCAGACAAAAGTGAAGATCTCGTTTTTGGGCTTTACCCGGTCAGGTATAGACTATACCGGATCGGGTACCTACTTGTTTTGCAAACCAGATCACACCCGAAGACAAAGGAACATGCAGGGAAGATTTTGGCCATCTTTGAGTAGCCGATCTGGATGACATTTGCAGCTTCCGAGAGGCTTCTGAGTGTACCCGATCTGGAGCCCTATATACCCGATCGGGTACACACCCCTGCATGCTCCATTTCCCCTATAAATACACCTCTTCCCTTCCCACAAAAATCACTAATTCCTATATACTTCTAAGCTCAGTTTAGATAAGTTCTTTCTTTATATTTTCATCATGTTTAGTCTCCAAATGAGGAGCTAAACTCTTTCATCTTGGTTTTGCTACTTTGAAGCTTAATGAATTGTAAGTTGTGAGTTATTTTCTTTAATCTTCTTCCTTGAATATTACTTGAATCTATCTCTATATTAATGTTGGGAAGTGTTGCTAAGATGGCAATTAGTTAACATCTCGACATTAATTAGTTATAGTAGAATCTATTTTATTTAATCTTCTTCCTTGAATATTAATTAATTCCTATTCCTATTTCGTATTAATATTTTGAACATTACTTTAAGGGTCAACTAGTTTTGTTTCATGTATTAATTATTACTAGAATCAATCGACGAATACGCTTGTTAATCGTTCGGTCTTTTCACGGTAGTAAACTTGGATTATTAATGCATGCTCTCATGGTTAAAAATCTAAGGGGAATTAACTATATTGATTAAACCGATAAACCGCTTGTGTTGAGGTTATCAATCTCAATCGTTTTCATCTTAATTTTATTGCTACTATCGGTTTAATATACGGTGCGTGTTCTATATTGACTTAGTAGTAAGTTTTATTAATGAAAGCGTCTCGTTATATATTAATAACTACCCTCGGTGAATTGGATATACTCCTTGATTGAGTATTCGAGAGGAAGATAGTTAAAGATATAACCGGGTTCGACGAACATTTCATTAAGTAGATAAAAGCAAAACCAAGTCCTCATCTCTATTAATTAAACCCATATAAGTCGTTCATCTTAGTATTTAATTAATTAAATCAAATCAAACTTTAAAACCCCCTTGTTACTAGTTACATAAAAACAGAAGTATTTCTTTCCATGTGGATACGAACCTCACTTCGTTATACTACGTATAATCATTGTATTGATATTTATTTTGGCGAACATCACGACAAAGTGCACGTCAGGTAGAATAGGAGGAGTTAGTCATTGATAACTTGGCTGACCCTGGGGTAGCAAAAACGAGTGGGAGAACTAAAAAGTGCTAAGTATAGATCAAGTAGAAACTTTGACAGAGTAACACTATACTTGTGCGTAAGAATGACGATCTCTTTCCACAAGTTGGAAGGTGGTATTTATAGTAGGGCAGGGAAAAAACTCCCGAATCCTGACTCCCGACTCCCGATCCCGATCCCGACAATTCCGATCCCGACATTCCTGATCCCGACATTCCCGATCTCGACTTGTCGGGAATTTTTGGGATTTTTTTTTTAAAAGTCGGGATAAAGAAAATCCTGACATCCCGATATTATATATATATATATATATATATATATATATATATATATATTTGAGATCATATACAAACTAATCCTAATTTACAAAGTGCAAACTAATCCTAGCCATCCATATTAATTAAATAACGGTGAGGATTAGAACACTCCCCCACTAATTGCACTAACTGCTTGTCCGCAATCAATGGGTAGTGGATAAAAATATCCCCCTGCTAATACGGTAGAATACTAGTGCTAAAAAATATCTTACCCTTTGATTTTCTAATATTGAACGTATGAGATGATTTTGCATTTTGTATGCGAAGCATACTTTGTATCCGATCTTAACCCTATATACACACTCACACACACATGTATATAACTATATATGAAATTTATGAATATATAAAAAATGAATATACAATTATAAAAAATAAATATGTATCTAAATATTTGCATATCTTTTTTAATTACTTGTTCCTTACATAGATTAATCTTTTACTACGAGTATCTTGCAATATCAAACTTCTAAAACTATTCGGCATTTGTCCGAAAATGAATAATCGAGATCCTAACTAAATAGAGATTATTCTTGATCCTGACAATCTAAATCACAACAATATTACAAATTTTGCGGTTCTGATGAACTCTTTAAAAAATCATGATCGAGACTAAGATTTATTTCTTTAGTAAATAATCATAATATGTATTTATACATTATATTCATTGGTCACAAAGTTTCTCAATGAGTCTACTTAGTTTTGAATTTTAAATAATATATGTTACACATCCTTCTTTTAGTGGTTTTTATATAATGTTTGAAGTAAGTTTCACTAAGCCTTGATAGCTTACTAACCGATATGGGAATTTTTATTTCTGCTCCAGTTCAGCTCCATTGTGACAATGTTTCGGCATCATATATGGTGGTCAATCCTATCCAACATGATCGTAGCAAACATATCAAGATTGATTATCACTTTGTTCGTGAACGAATGGCTCATGGGGACCTCATAGTCAAATATGTTTCTACTGAGTATCAACTTGCAGATATTTTCATTAAAAGTTTATCTAGTCGGCGTTTTGAGTTTGTACGATCCAACCCACACGTTATTTTATCCGCACAGATTGAGGGGTTAATAACCTATACTTGTACGGCATATTTGTAATTATTTTAAACTGTTATTATATATATGAGGTTAAGGCTCCTCTAAGGGTAAGCTGTTTATTCCACCAAATACTACCTTTCATAATTTTAATTTGGAAAAATATACACTAATAATCTCATCTATTACCGGTCTTCCATTATTAATCCCTCCCATGCGTAATTCGAGATTAATACGTATTAAAGGGGTAACCTTCCACAAACACTCTCAGTGCATTGGCAACCGGTTGAACTGGTAAAACTTAAAATTGGCTACCTAACAACGGTCTGACTATTAGGTCAATTGAAGACAAAGGATAGGGAAAGAAAGTTGTGACCATTACAGACTGAGGAACGAAGACGAGTTGAAGAAAGGTTATACGTCCACGGAAAGAAGAATGGTAAATTGCTTTTACAATTATCATGTCTTCGTTTTTGTCTTTGTTTCTTTGTTCGTACAGTTGTGGTTGATGTTAATTTTTGTTCTTGGAACTGAGTGTGTTCGTGGGTACTGTTTTTTAGCGTTTACTTGTTAAACTAAATTTCATTCGTATATTGTTTTGACTGATATTGTTGTTATGTTTTTGTCTGATTTTCACTTTTAGGATTTAGGGGAAACTCAGGTTAAACTGCGTATATGGCATGGGGGAGTATTTAAAAAGGACAGTAGGAGTAGACTACAATACCTGGGAGGTACTTTCAGAATTTTTGATGTAGATACAGACGAACTATGTTGGTTTTGGTTAGAAGGGCTAGCTAAGAAATGTGGGGATTATTGTACTATTGATGCCATTTACTACATGCTACCTAATCTAAGCTATGAAGAGGGATTGAGAAGGGCATATCATGATGATCAAGTGAGGGATATGATAGATGTAGTCTCAAAGACAAAATGCGTTGACTGTTATGTCATTCATGGAATTGATGTGCCAAATTTAATTGAAGCAGTTGAATATGTGGCACAAAGTAAATGTGCAGAGATAATGTCATCCAATCAGAAGAAGAAACTTAGTCCTAGGGGAGGATCTAAGGTGAAGGGTATTGTTAGAGATGAAGAAACTGCTGCAGTCCTAAACAATGACAAACAGGCTAATGTGGGTTCATGTGGGTACTTCACAACCTCAGACCACTGCTCCAGATCCATTTCAGGCTGACAGGCCCCACAGCCCATTTACATGGGATGAAGAAGA
This sequence comes from Cuscuta epithymum, assembly GCA_945859915.1. Lineage (NCBI taxonomy): Eukaryota > Viridiplantae > Streptophyta > Magnoliopsida > Solanales > Convolvulaceae > Cuscuta > Cuscuta epithymum. The sequence goes on along the minus strand of CAMAPF010000011.1, from coordinate 5,299,826 downwards.
AGACTCAGATGATCCAGAGTACACTCCTGCAAGTGAAGAAGGTGACATAAATGGTGACAATTCTGATTTCCAAGGTGATACTTCAGAAGAGGGAGACCTAGAGAACATACAAGAGGGTCTGGTTGGGTCAGATCATGATACCAGTGATGAAGAGTATCAAAAGGTTAGGGATCAAGTTAAGGGGTGGAATGCCAAGATATTAGGGATTGCAGCTGCTCTTCAAAAAGAAGCTGGTGAGGGTAAAATGCCAGGGCAAAATCAGAGATCTAATAAGGCAAGGGTGCAAGAAGGTATAGAGGAAGACTCTGTCTTTATTAGTGACTATGAAGACACAGAAGAAGAAACTTTAACACCATATGAAGATGAAGAACAATATGAATTGAAAAAAAGGAGGGAAAGGATTCCAATTGTTAATGAACATACTGACTACAAAATACATGAGTTGAAAGTAGGAACCAAATTTGAGAGTAGAGTGAAATTTAGATATGATGTGGTTAGATTTGCAGTAGCCCAAGGCAGAAATCTGATGTTCAGTGTTAGTGATAAGAAAAGGCAACAAAGGTTAGGTGCAATATGTGTACCCAGGTGTCCCTTCAGGATATATGCTAGTTGGGACAGTAGCAGAGGGTGTTTTGTGGTCAAATCAGTTGTAGGGGAGCTCAGGTGTCTCAGAAACATGGAATCAAGCAAACAACTGAAATCTTCATGGGTTGCTAAGCAATTTCTGGAAGTTTTTAAATCAAGACCCCATTGGCCAGCTAAGAAAATCATTGAAACCATACGCAGAGCATATAGAGTGGTTGTTAAGAGGAACTTTGTTTACAAAGTTAAGTACATTGCCCATAGGAAACTTCATGGTAGTATGAAGGACCACTACAACAAACTTGGGAGGTATCTTGAGGCCTTGTCACTTGCCAGTCCTACCAGCCATTTCCAGCTTCAAGTCAATCCTGAATTAAGAGTGTTTCCACCAGTTTTTCAGAAACTTTTTGTGTGTTTTGATAGTGTTAAGCAAGGTTGGCTAGAAGGGTGTAGAAAGGTGTTGTGTGTGGATGGGTGTTTCTTGAAAACATTTTTGGGTGGAGTCTTACTTTCTGCAGTTGGAAGAGATGCAAATGAGCAGATGTATCCCCTTGTCTGGGTTGTGGTTGAAGGGGAAAATAATGATAGCTGGGAATGGTTCTTCATTCACCTAAATAGAGCAATAGGTGAAACATGTGGTTCTGAGCTTACTATAATCTCTTATGAACATTAGGTAATTTTCTTTCCCTTTTACTATTTGACCATTGTGTTTTATTGTAATTTTGTATACTTTAGTGACTATGTTCTTTATAAGATTGATCTGAGGTTACATTGTTCATTGGCTGATAGGTTATTTTGAATGGAGTTCAGAAAGTGCTTCCTAGAGCAGAACACAGACATTGTGCAAGGCACATCTATGCCAACTAGCACAAAAACCATAAAGGGGATGAGCTTAAGATGGCTTTCTGGAAAGTCGTGAAGGCTTATAATCAAGCTGATTATGATGATGCTTTAAGGGAATTGGAGAATCTGAGCCCATTAGCCACCCAGTCTTTCAAAGCATATGACCCAACCAAATTCTGCAGGGCCTTTATTAAAACAAATACCAAATGTGAGGTAATTGTCAACAATATGGCTGAGACATTCAATGGTTACATTCTGAATGCTAGAACAAAGCATTTAATATTCATGATGGAAGATATTAGGACAGCTTTAATGCAAAGGATTGTTCAGAAAAGGCACCAAATGGAAGTCAGTCACCACATTATATGTCCTAGGATTCAAGCAAAGCTAGAAAAAGAAAAGGAAGAAGCAGCCAATTGTGCAGCAATGCCTTCATCTCTCATGGTCTTCCAAGTCAACCATAGAATGGATAGTATGACCGTTGATCTTATCTCAAAGACTTGCACATGTAGGAAATGGGAATTGACTGGAGTCCCTTGTTGTCATTCTGTAGCTTGCATGTTCTTTCTTCACCATGCCCCTGAAGACTATGTGGATAAGTATTATAAGAAGGAGACCTACATGAAGATATAGAGTGGATGTATCCCTCTGTGCCCTGGTGAAAGGCACTGGCCAAGAAAAGAGGCTGAATTGGATCCTCCACCTATCAAAATTGGGCCTGGAAGACCAAGGAAAAATAGGAGAAAGGACCCTCATGAAGATCCAAAGAAACCTGGTAAGTTAACAAAGCATGGATTACAAATGTGTTGCAGCATATGTAAGTCCACTCAACACAACAACAGGAAATGCCCTGACAAAGACAAAAGTACAACCTCAAGTGTTTCAAATCAACCTAAAAGACAAAGGGGGCGACCTAGGAAGAATGCACAACCTTCTACAGAGGCTGCCAGTCAAACTGAGTATGCAAATGCCACTGCCCAGCCTTCACAAATTGGGAGAGGTGGGAGGCTGATAATGAGAGGTAGGGGCAGAGAGGGGTCCAAAGGGAGAGGCAATCAAGTATGCATAATGCATTTTAGTGTATATTTGTTTAGTAATGTTATATTTATTGTGTTTATGAATTGGATGCAGGTTCCTCAAGGATTTGGTGTGTTCGTTGATGGTCAGGGAAACACCATTCTTAATGTGAGACTTAATGTCCATATCCCTTTTTCAATTATTATAATGGTGTGCTCCTAAATGAAAATCATTGGCCTTTTTTTTGTAGTCACCTGGTCAAGTAGGAGGTCCCAGACTGCTTTCAGGGGATGGATATGCTCCATCAAGCAATGGCAGTGCATCAGTGTGAAAGAATGTCGTGTCATCAATGATGTCTAATGACTTTATGTTAAAACTCTGTCAATTTTGTTGTGTAATGGATTTCTTAGTTTGGATGTATTTTGGATGTTGTTAATCTGCCTTTGATGTACTGGATGATGTTGTGCTTATATTTCAGAATTCTGTTGTTGTTAAACTTTTCAATTGACTTGTGATGATGAAGTTATGGTATTTTAAGTTAATGGAAGCTTATGTTCGGGTGAAACAGAGGTTATCTTTACTTTGACTTTGTATTTCAAGTTACTGGAAGCTTGTTCTTAAAGCTTTTGTTTACTTTGAGGGTGTGAAATGATTTGAAATGGTTTAATTTGAAGACTTTGGAGGTTATGTTAACTTTGCAAACACTATTTTGAGCTTTTCAATAGTTTTCAAGACTTTGGAGTGTATTAAAGACTTTGGAGTGTATAGTTAAGTTTTGAGGTTGGGACTGTATTAAAGACTTTGGAGTGTATGGTTCAGTTTTGGAGTTTGGAGTGTATTGAAGGTTTAAATGTGTATTGTTGTTAACTTACTGCTATTCTAAAGACTTTGGATTGTATGGTTCAGTTTTGAAATGGTTCCTTTAAATTTTCAGAATAACAGAATAATTGGTTCAGAATACTTTGGAGTGTACTTTAAACCATGTTCAAATGATCTTAACAGAATAACAAAACTTTAAGAGAAGTTCATCATACACATTAGAAGATCCAATATTACATCAATTTAACAGAAGGTACATTACTTCAAATAAGAAGTAATTACATCACAAGATCCAATAATATTACATCAATTTAGCAGAAGGTGAACATCCCTAATTCCAAGATCCAATATTACATCACTTTAACATTACATGGTACATTACACCAAATAAGAAAGAATCCCAAAAACTATCCAAGATGCTATCATAACCATAACAACATATGCTTTTCCTCTAGCTGTTTTGGAAGCCACCATCCGAGAATCAGCAACTTCTACAGCCAACCTCTTGTTCTTCATCTTCAACTTGAGTACTCTTTCTTCCAATAACTTCTTCTCTGCCAACAACTGCTCAATTAGTAGATCTTTATCTTTCACTATTTGGACATCATATTTCACATCATTGTCCTCACACCATTCAAAGAAACGACAATCTGCATTCTACAATCAAAACGACATATTGCACATCATTGTCATCATTGTCATTACAATCTGCATTCTACTCAAAATGTTTAGTACTATTTCAAGTCAAAATGACTTATGACAGAAAGAGTCATCATTAAAACTAAACAGTTCAACCAAATCAACATAAAGAATCAGCACCTACCTAATATGTCAAAGAAAATCAACATAAACCCTAATGTTTAAAAATAATTCAACTAATATTTTCATCCAATGAAAACTAATGAAAAGTTTATAAAGCAGAGATACTTACAAGCCATAGCGAGCAGCCATAAAACTTTCTTCCAATGTTTGGACCGCTCTTTCCCGTTCGCAATTTCGGCTCTATCTTGTGATGGCAAGTACGCACAACCTCCTATTCGAGTTGCAGGTCCAAGAAGATGAACCACTCACTGAATTCATGATTGTTCAGTACTCAAGAAGTTAAAGATTTAACCTTACTCTTCCCTTGCTATTCGTTCTCTTCCTTCGTCTTCTCGCGCAGGTGGTCGCGGAATTTGGGATGCAAGAGCTCGGTTGGGCTTGGCCTCTGATTTTGGGATAAGAGGGAGAGGATAATCACGTGTGGGTCACGTGATTCTTAATTACCGGTCAAGACGGGTTCTTCGGGTTAGTAGAGTGTTTGTGGAAGGTTACCCCTTTAATACATATTAATCTAGAATTACGCATGAGAGGGATTAATAATGGAAGACCGGTAATATGTGGGATTATTAGTGTGAATTTTTCCTTTTAATTTTTAAGTGACATGAAACTTCTAACTCCAATTTTTGCAATTTAATTACATTGTTTGTTCCAAAGCACTACACGAAATCTTTCTTGAATATATCAAATGAACAATCACATATACAAATCAATAATATCATCAATCTCCCGTTGAATTGCATGCTCCATTCACCTTTGCACACGATGCTAAGATTTTTCAACCAGATATAATTGGCATTATATTCATGAAACACAGAGTGCTCATTGAATTTGATTTCAATGCAGAGTATATGTATCCTTATTGTGCGTGCAGGGCTCTTTGTGAACGAGGAAGTGCCTTATTATTAGTACTTCCACGTATTTCCTTTTCTTCACCAATATCTCTTCCCTTTGTTGACACTGACCTTGAAACATCCTCATGAACTATAGTTCTTCTTCGTCTCCGATTCTCTTCCGTTGCCTTGTGTGGCCGCTGATCATCTGAATCCAACTTCAGATTATTTCTAAGTCCATTAAAATCTCCTTTGGGTGTTGAAAGTTGACTGGGCGTGGTGGTTCTAGCGGTACCCCTTTCCTGCTCAAAGTAGAGTACTTGCACTACGGTTCTCAATGGCAGCCGCTCATTCCTCACCGCCTGCGCACATACTTCTGGTGATAGTTTACGGCAGTCCAGAATACGGCAGAGCAGCTTCCTGTCGGCTTTGCTTAGATTGGGATGCACCTGCGAGATGGAATACCCTTCAGTTGTGAAAATAGTATACTATGTTAATGATTTAGATGGAAAGCATGGGTAGGATGGATCAAATGAACATAGAATATCAAAGAGTTAAAGAGTTATACTAATGAGTTATTAACTCTTTAATAACTCAAATCAGTACCATAAGTATACTTTAATGTTTAAATTTAGAATATTATTCAAATTTGGGGTAAAAAAAATATGTATAATCAAAATTCCAGACTTTAGTGATGACGTGGAAAAAAATAAAGTGAAATTAACTTTACGAATAGGATACCGGCCCCCAAGTATATAATTTTTTGCTAGAAATTTGAATAATATTGGGAATTGAAAGATTTATGAATAATATTATGACTAAAATAAAAGTTTTTACAAAACTGTAATTAATGACTAAAGTAGTAATTATATAATACTACGTAGTATCTTATGTTCAATTTTTAAACCTAAGTTACCATGACACTACATTATAGTAACTATTAGTCATATTTAGGTAAATAAGTTTTATTTTAGTACTACGTAATATTTTTAAAAAAAACCTAAAAGTTAAAGTTCCAAAACGCAATAATACCAATAACTAAGGTATCATTCATAGATTTTACCCGTGGAAAGTCATTTGGGAGATTTTACTACAAATAGTTCTACATATTTAGTTTCATCTAAGAATGTTTTCTTTTGGACTGAAATTTGTTTGTCTGGTATAGTCTGGTCTGATATGGTCTGATCTATTTTAGTCTGATATGATCTGGTCTAGTCTTGCCTGAACTGGTTTGATCTGGTCTAGTCTTGTAAATGTCTGATATCTGTGTATTTTATAATTGTCCAAGTCTGGTCTGATATAGTTTGTTTAAGTCTGATCTAGTCTGATCTATTTAAGTCTGATCTGATATGGTCTATTTAAATCTGATTCGGTCTGGTCTAATATAGTCTGGCCCAATTCTGGGATTCGTCCAAAGGAAAACGTCTTCAAAAAATCTATGCTTTAAAGGTGTTTGGAGCATTAAACCTGAAGGTAAAATGCGGAGACGCGGAGTAATAAGTACTCCCTCCGTCTCACAAAATAGTTCCCGGTTTCCGTTTTGGGTCGTCCCAAAAAATAGTTCTTATTTCCCCTTTTGAAAAGTTTTGTGTGGCTCACCTTCATTTACATTTTTTTTACTCAACCACAACCATACATTTTTACTTTATTCCCACTTTCTTAAACTACGATCCACGTCAATGCAAGAACTATTTTTATGAGATGGTGGGAGTAATTCAATACTACGTACTCCCTCCGTCCCACTAGAAGGTTCCCGTTGTTTACGATGTTTGACCGACGGTAAAGTAACTTAATCCCTTATCACACTCTGATTATTTTTAGTAAATAAAATTTACATATTCAGAAACTACATTAAATCCGCTACAAAGCCTGATAAAAGAAAAGTAAATTTGAAAAAAAATTGATATATAAAATAAAGGAAAAACTGATAAGAATAATCATACCTTTCATTGGTCTTCTCTTAATAATCCCACATTTACATAATTCAGGAATAATCCCACCTTTGTATTATTGGAAGATGGTCCAATGAAAGAAGATGGGGTAAAAAGGTGAGATTATTTTGGGATTATGTAAAGGTGAGATTATTATAAGAAGACCAGTGAAAGATGAGATTATTCTTATCAATTTTTCCTAAAGTAAAAAATTAAAAATGATTTAAGTTTCATGTGAATAATGAACGAGAACCTTCTAATGGAAGGACTGGTATTGACTTATACGCATACCTTATGTGCATTAGTTATAGACTTATAGGCACACCTTAAGATACGTGTTGACTGCCTGGTAAAGTTCATCATGAAGTGGTCGGGCAATATCTGGAACAGCAGAAGCCAGAGACACCAATTGCTCAACTGCCATTTTAGGATCATCCCTAGCCACAACTTGAACATAAGAGTCCACCAGCTTTCCCACCTTCCTCATCGCCGATTCCTTCTCTTCACCCGCCGCCTGCCTCTTCCATTGCCTCAGGAAACTCTCCAAAACAACCCCGACCAATTCAACATCAAAGCCGCTTCCAGTTTCATCACCAGCCTGAGATGGCGGCAGCAGCAAGTCATTCACCCTCGCCTCGTGCAACCTCTCCCCCGATCGCCTTATCAGCTCTGCTTTCGTCACCATAGATGCTCCTAAGTAATTTGCCGCGCTAAGCAGCTTCAGTAAGAATCTAATTGAAACAGAGTCTCCATCGATAGGGATCATACTCACAATTGTCTCTAGAATACTCCGCTTCCTCTCGATCCCTTCGACTGAGGACAATTTCGCCTTTTTGGTGTTTGGTAGCCACCGGCCGGCGTAGACATGTAAGGCCTCGCCGATGAGCTGAGGCGACAGAGATCCGGTTGATCTAACGGTTGTGACTATACATCGGAAGAGATCTATCCCAAGCACGGCCAAATCCTCCGTCCACCAATCTCTCGGCGCCGATTTCGCTTGCTTTTTATCGAATCCATGGCGACTGCAAGTGTATGACCACCGGACCTTCGCCGGAGGGGTTAAGATCTTCTCAACGATCGAATCTATACACTTCCGGGTCACGCCGACATTTTCGGCCCAATCGGCTAACTTCTCCGTCGTCTGGAGCGCCAGAATCGAGTCCTTCCAGCCTCCCAATACGCATGAAGCTAAAAATGCCTCGAGTTTGACCGCCAAATTCCCCTTCTCGAAGGCCTCCGTCATTCGAAGGAACTTCGCGGCACAGAAAACGGGGACGAAGTTATGTGCGCTGACATTAATGGTCATCCCGTAACAGAATTTCGCGCATATCTCGAATGCCTCTTCTCCCCCTGGAGTATCATGCAGTTCCAGGGCAACATTGTCCGAATCTTCTGTATTTGATATGAGTCTTTGTAGGAGTCCACACTTTTGCAGAAGTGGATACTACAATGAGAGAAAATTGTTAGAATCCACCAATCCAATATCAAAATATCCAATCTCAAAATAGTGTGGTTTAACCGAATCGAATCGAATCAAACCGGAAATTGATAATTTGGTTTAGGTTAATTTGAATGAGACAAAATATTAAAGAATCGAAAAAAGTCTTTGAAATAATGATGAATATTACGTACTACGTGTATCGTAAGGCTGATAGATCTTTCAGCTCAGGTTTCCAGCCACTCGAACTCAAGGGTTCTTGAACAACTCACAACCACCATACAGACCTACTGGGACAAGGATTCAGGGAACCACCACCTAGATAACGGAACTCAAACCCAACCTAGCTACCCTTTCAAGCCTCTCCCTAGAAATCACAGAGTGCACACACACTTTGAAGTGAAGAGAGGGACGGAAGAAGAGGAATGGCTAGAGAGAAGTCAGACTCTCTCTCTACAAGGAGGACTCTAGAACTAGGGTTACAACTGAGGCGGCTCATTAAAGACGAAGGTCAACCAAGACAATAAGTAGGCGGGTCGGTAAAGCCCAATAATGAACATAGGTCAACCACGAAGGGGCAAAGCAAGCAAGGAACATACAGTGGGCTGGTCGGTATTCAAAGAAACAGGCCCAAGACTTAGTTTTGAAAGAGAGGGAAGGGGAAGCCAAGACCCATAGGGCTAATACCTCTCACATACTTCCTCAGTTCCTTTTTAATTGCAACAGTCAACATTTCACGTGTGCCAACGCACAAGTTTGATCATTAATATCTTTCATTCCTTATCGGTAAAAAATTTAGAAAATTCATATTTTGAAAATTTAGAATGACAAGAATTTAACAATATTTTAAAAATATTTATTTTATATTACATTAATCAATAAAATACAGTCAAAGTAGAATACGTGAATAGTGCAAAAAGTCCAATGTTGCAATTAAAAGAGAACGGAGGTAGTATATGACTAGAATAAAGCAAAAAATCAGGGTTATCATTCCTGATAGGAGGATGAAAGGAAGATTAGTCTTGTATCAAATCTCACTAAATTGTCACTCTTGTAGAAGAATCAAAAGAACACATACCTTGTGAAGATGATAAGTTATGTTGTTGATTTTGATAGTAAGATCACTTGGCATATCTGAACTTATAACCCTGTGTTATTTGGGAACCATAATTAAGTTTAGTTCACATTATATGGAACTCATAATTGTGTCTCACACCAGGGGTGGATCTAGAAAATATAGTTAATGGGGGCACCGTACTTATTAACTAATTAAGAGTTCATTTGTAACATTGAAATTGACTTAATCATTTGATTCTGCTAACATTTTGTAAAGTTCTAGCTGAAGTGGCTAAAGTATCTTATTCTGGTGAATTATATAGAATTTATATTTAAAATATATTTTGTTAATAAAACAAAGAAAAAATATTATTAAAAAAGTAAGTAAGATGATCTTCTGCCGTAACTTCAGACAGAAAAATATCTCATACTTTACTTACTCTTATTGTTACACAACTCAACGCGCGAAATAAAAATTTACTTATTTGGTGAAAAAGTTACCGATAAGCCGAAAACAGGGCCACCAAACATGTTTTAAAAGTTATAAAAGAATGAAATGACAACATATACATTAATTTTAAGAGATGGAAATTATAACATTCAAGAACAATTTGCTCGGACTAAAATATAGACAAAATTCTGAAACTGGATTAAATATGTTTGCTTCCTACAAGATGACTTATTTAGCACCACTAAAAGAATAAAAGAATAGAAACTTTTTTTAAATATGAGTGCAAAAGTCTTATTTTAGAAAAAAAAAATAATGATAATTTTATTTGAGATTTTTATATATATATATTTTAATTCTATTTAGAGAATATTCCCTTACTCAAATACAACTAAGTTTTTATGACATACGTAGTATAGGCTAACTCTTTGCAGCTTTTTTCATTTGAAATGTTGTAAATAAAGTATTTATTGGGGGCACTTGTATTTCCTCATTTGGGGCACAAATGATTAAATGACAAATAGCATAAAAAAAATTAACTAAAAATCGAAATTTTATTGGGGGCAAGTGTGCCCCCATTCCTATTAGGGTGCATCCGCCCCTGTCTCACACACACATAAATAATCAGGTATGCTACTATATATGGACATACCTTGTACCATCTTCGGTGTAGAAGGTATCTGGTCTTGCTCCTATCTTCATAAACTTCATCTTCGCGATATGATTGAAATTGATATTTACCAAGTATTTCTTATGCCCTAAACTTGTTAACACTGTCCAACTTAAACATCACCTCTCAGTGTTCTGTGTGGTATACCTGCAAACTATTTAATTGTTCACCAACTTATAAAAGGCGGCAACAGGTTTGTCATGCCCACTAAATGAAAGTGACTTCAATGTTTGATGCATTTTTTTAAACCGTAAGGTTTGATGCATTTGAATGGATAAAAGAGGTTTTTTTAGTTTTGGAGTTCAGATAATCCTACGTACTTCGTATAATGAGTGGGAAATAAGGAATGGGAAGTGAAGACAATACCCGATGTAAAGGGGTGAACTATTTTAAATGATTTCAAGTGGCAAACATAATAATCATCAAATGTAAAATTCTAGACTAGCTAGTGGGGCTAGTTATAACTATCTCGATCACAGTCAAGAAATGAACACGAAACTGGCCTGGAATCCACTATTTCCTTAACATTTTAAAGTTTATTTTAATTCTAAAATGTTAACCTAACAGAGTAACCGTTGTAGAATAAGATACGTATGCGCTATGTATTTGATTTCTATATGTGGCTGATATTACATGTTTTAATGAAGGCCGGATAGTTTAACTTTACATGCACTCTATTTGAATATTTTTTGAATAATGTGCACATTCTATTCTATGATATAATCATTAGATATTTAGATTGATCATTGATGCTAACAGTGGCGGAACCAGAGATAAATTCGAAGGGGTGCTCTTATATATACATGGTATAATTTTTTTTACAAAATAATTTTTATAAGTATAAAGGAAAAACGAGTCAAAATTAATCATTAGAGATATAGAGTGCGACTCCATTGAAAAGGGTTGTTTCGGTGAAAATGTGAATGAGTACACTTTTTACTTATTCTGGTGCATGTACTAGTAAATACTGCCAACGTTCTTAAATAATTAAAACATCAGAAATTTTATGCAATTCACGTGTTCTACTTTGACTATATTTTTATTCACAAATACATTAATAATTTTTTTTTTATAAAATATAATTACATCGTTCCCACTTTAAATTTTAAAAATGTTAATTTTTTAAAAATAATACAATCAGGGAATTAAAAAAATTAATTGTTAGCATTGTGCATGCATTGAAAAACATTAAAATGAAAGCGGTGCAACTAATAAACAATAGAGGAAGTATTTGTTTTTCACCTTTTCACGGTACGTAAGAGAAAACTTTGATTTATTTACCATATTATCATCATGTTTCTAATAAAATGTCACGTTTTTATTCTTTAAATAGGAGTAATTATTATGTAGTATTAAGTTTGAAAATACTCTCATGCCACTTAGACAATAAAAACATGACAATACTATTTTGGAATATACAAACATTTTTAGTCTTATTTAAAACAATTTTCCAAATGATGTATATCTGTTGTTTTTTCGGCAAATGGAGTAATTTGTATTAAAAAATAAGAATGTATAACAAAATCGATCTATAAAAATTTAGAGTATGGTTTAAGTAACATCATGTCAAACAGTGATTCAATTGAACAAAATTAGTAGGCATGTGGCACATGTCTAAATATGAACGGAGTCAAAAATTCAAAACTAAGCAAAGTGAAGGCTAAGCAAAATAAAATGCAGCAGTACGGGGGAGTCGAACATGAAACATAGGGGGAGGCCAATATTCCAACCAGCAAAACTCCCAGGTGAACCATCATATATAGACTACTGCCGCCGGCGAACGGGGGGGCGGCACATGCTCGCTCCACCTGGTTCCGCCACTGGATGCAAACTTTACCCACTGGGAGATGCATACATTAATCTTTTAAAAAACGATATAAAATTCAATATCACTCAAAACATGAAATTCAAAATCAGGTGGTTGTAGTTTGTTGTAGCGGACATGTACACCTTTTGGTCTTTATTAAGGCTAGAATTGAATTGCTCATTTGATGATTTGAACTTATTAAATACAGAGTATCATCATACTAAGATTTGAAATTAACATGATACATACACTAGTTAACCCTAACTTGTATTTGCAGAACTAATAAAAAGTGCCCTAAGCTAAAAATTATAGCTTTTTATAAGTTTATAACGTAACATTACTCTCTTGTGATTAGAATAAAGTTCTTTTTTTAAGTCTATTAGGTTTATATGATCTAACTCGTCTGATAATACTGATATTAATTGAATCAGTTAAATCAACTGGTTTTTGAAAAAGTTATTTTTAAAATATACCCCTTTATTGATAATTTTTAGAGAAAAATATTTGAAAAAAACTAAAATTGACTTCTAGAGTAACTTAACTTTAGTCAATTCATTCACAAAAATTACTACGAAAGAGCCTCATCCATCTGGGAAAAGGGGTAATTAACTAATTATTGTTGATGTGTATAATTCAAACTGGATGTAATAATGTGGTGTGTGCGGAATGTGGTGTATTGAAACATACTTACTATTTCTATAAATAGTAAGGATCGTATTTGTGTGGTGTGTGTGGTGGCATATACAGAGTTAATAAAATTTTCCTCTCTTCTAAAACTAGTTCGTTATTACAGTTAGAACTCCATCAATTGGTATCAGAGCTATACGCTCCTCCGGACCAAAAACGCCACCGTACACGACTGCAGACTGATACTCACCGGCCCTCTTCGATGTCTAATCCGAGTGGTTTTCTTGGAAATCTACCTGTTCTTGATGCCAAGAACTGGGATAAGTGGTGCATTCAGATGAAAGTCATCTTCGGATTCCAAGAAGTGATGGAAGTGATTGACGAAGGAGTTCCAGCCCTTGGCGAACATCCAACTGAAGCAGAACGAAAGGATTATCGCGAGGCCAAAAAGAGAGATTGCAAAGCCTTGTTCCTCTTACATCAGGCTGTAGATGAAGTGCATTTTCAGAAGATCTCCATGGCTAAATCGAGTCAGGAAGCTTGGAAGATCTTGGAACAATGTCATTCTGGTAGTGATAAGGTAAAGCGTGCAAGATTGCAAACCCTAAAACGCCAGTTTGAATTGTTGAAAATGTCTGAGACAGAGTCTATCGCTGATTACTTTAATAGAGTAGTATCCCTTTCTAATGCGATGCAAAGGTGTGATCATGATATTAAGGTTTCAGATGTCAATGAGAAAATCATGAGAACTCTATTAAAGAAATTTGATTATATTGCCTGTGCTATAGAGGAATCAAAAGATGTTAGAACAATGACTACTGAAAATCTGCAAACTACGTTTGAAATTCATGAACAAAAACTGTTAGAAAGAGATACTGAAGAACAGCAAGAACAGGCCCTTTTGGTCCACAAATTTAAGAAAGGAGGTGCTAAGAAAAGTGACCAAAAGGCACAGTCAAAGGTAGGAGGAAATAATCATTCTGATGAAAATTCTGATAGGCTTGCAGATGATAAACCTAAAACTGTGACTAAGAAGAAGAAATTTGACAAGAAGAAGATTCAGTGTCATAATTGTAAGAAGTGGGGACATTTTAAAGATGAATGTTGGTTTGGTGAAGGAAAGGATAAAAGGCCAAAGAACTGGGGTAAGCAGGAAGAGGCTTTTGCAGTAGAGGAAGAGGATTCAGAAGAAAGTGAACCTGTAGTACTAATGACTACTACTTGTGATAAATCTGAAATGGGTGAGGCATGGTACTTGGATACAGGTTGCAGCAATCATATGACAGGACACAGGTCTTGGTTGATAAATTTCTGTGATAAGAAGAAGTGTAATGTGAAGTTTGCAGATATGAGTGAAGTACAAGTGGCTGGAGTTGGAGATGTTGTGATGACTGGCAAAAATGGGAAGAAAGTGTATCTTCAGGAAGTCTTATATGTGCCTGATATGAAGTGTAATCTATTAAGCTTGGGGCAATTATTGGAGAAGGGCTATAAGACTATTTTGAAGAATGGACATTTAAAGCTATATGATCCTGCTGCAATTCTGATATTAAAGGTTCCTTTGTCAAGAAATAGGACTTTCAAGGCAAGGGTGTTACCTGCAGAAATCAAGAGTCTTAAAGCTACTACTGTATATGATGATACCTGGCTATGGCATGCCAGGTTTGGCCACTTGAATTTTAAAAGTCTGAGGCTGTTATATGAGAAGGAGATGGTCATTGGGATTCCACAAGTCTCAATACCAACAACTGTGTGTGAGGAATGTGTTGTAGGGAAACAACACAGAGATTCTTACAAACATAAAGTACCAGACAGGTCAACAAGGGTGTTGGAAGTGGTATTCTCTGATGTTTGTGGGCCTTTTGAAGCATCTACACTTGGAGGTAACAAGTATTTTGTTACATTTGTAGATGACTTCAGTAGAATGATGTGGATCTATATGATCAAAGTTAAAAGTGATGTGCTGAGTATTTTTAAGAAGTTTAAGAATCTTGTTGAAAAGCAAAGTGGCAATTCAATTAAGGTTCTTAGAACAGATGGTGGTGGTGAGTATACCTCAACTGAGTTCAATAAATTCTGTGAAGACAATGGAATATTGCATGAGATCACAGCACCCTATACTCCTCAGCACAATGGGGTGGCTGAAAGGAGAAATAGGACTATTATGAACATGGTGAGGTGTATGCTTAGAGAGAAAGGAGTTCCAAAGTATCTTTGGGGAGAGGCAGCAAGTACTGCAGTATACATACTAAACAAGTGTCCTACTAAGAAGCTTCAGGGTGAAGTACCAGAAAAGGTGTGGTCTGGTGTGAAACCTAGTGTGAAGCACTTTAAAGTTTTTGGTAGCTTATGTTACAAGCATATTCCAGATCAGAAGAGGAGAAAGTTAGATGATAAGAGCATACAAATGGTGATGGTTGGGTATCATACTGCATGCTCTTATAAACTGTTTGATCCAATTGCTAAGACATTCTCCTACAGTAAAGATGTGGTCTTTGAAGAAACACAGGGTTGGAATTGGGATGCATCTGCTACATATTCAAGACCAATTCCTAACATATTAGAAGAAGAGGAGTGTTCTAATAATGAAAATCCTGGTAACATAAATGCCAGTAATCAGTCTGGTGAATTAAATCAAAGACCTTTGAGAAATAGACAACCATCAACTAGACTCAGTGGGTATGAGGTGTATGATGATGCTGAGATTGATGAAGCAGGAGAGTTATTGCACTTTGCATTATTGGCTGATTGTGAGTTAATTGATTGGAAGCAAGCTCTATCACAGAAGGAGTGGAAGGAAGCTATGGAAGAAGAGATTAGATCCATTGAAAAGAACTCTACATGGGAACTCACATCACTACCATCACACAAGAAACCTATAAGTGTGAAGTGGGTTTTTAAGATCAAACATAAACCAGATGGTTCAATTGTCAAGTACAAAGCCAGATTGGTAGTGAGAGGTTTCCTACAGAAGGAAGGGCTTGATTACACTGAAGTTTTTGCTCCAGTTGCGAGGTTAGAAACTATAAGAATGGTGGTTGCACTTGCAAGTAGCAAAAGGTGGAAAATGGCTCAACTAGATGTAAAATCTGCTTTCCTAAATGGAGAGTTGGAAGAGGAAGTGTATGTAACTCAGCCACCAGGTTTTGAAGTTGAGGGTGCAAGTGATAAAGTACTCAGGCTCAGGAAAGCTTTATATGGCCTAAAACAAGCTCCTAGAGCTTGGAATAAAAAGATAAATGCATATTTGAATGATATAGGTTTCAGAACCTGTGTTAGTGAGCATGGTGTATATGTAAAAAGATCAGGGAGAGATATTGTTGTGATTTGTCTGTATGTTGATGATTTGTTAGTAATCAGCAACAATATTGAGCAGATTGAAGATTTTAAGAGTCAGATGAAACAAAAATTTGAAATGACAGATTTGGGAGATCTGACATATTTTCTGGGAATGGAATTTTGTGTGCAGAGTGGTGGAATCTTTATACATCAAAAGAAGTATGTTACAGACATGTTGAAGAAGTTTCAAATGACTACTTGTAATCATGCAAATAGTCCAATGGAACCTAAACTTAAACTGGGAATATGTGAGCAGGATAATGATACAGATGCCAGTTTGTTTAGGAGTCTGGTGGGAACTCTGAGGTTTGTATGCAATACCAGACCTGATATTTCCTTCAGTGTAGGGCTTATCAGTAGGTTTATGCAACAACCTAAACAATCACACTATATAGCTGCAAAGAGAATACTCAGGTATTTGAAGGGTACAACTGAGTATGGATTATGGTTTCCAAATGAAGTAATATCTGAAGAAAAAGGTTTGGTGGGCTTTTCTGATTCAGATTGGAAGGGGGATACTATTGAAAGAAAAAGCACTACAGGTTATGTATTCAAACTGAATGGTGCTACAATTTCTTGGAGTTCTAGGAAGCAGCCTAAAGTGGCATTATCCACTTGTGAGGCTGAATATGTAGCAGCAGCTTATGCAGCTTGTCAGGGAGTATGGCTGAATACTTTGTTGGGTGAAATACTGGGTGAAGAACAAGAAACTTTTCAGCTGCTAGTTGATAATAAATCTGCCATAAACCTTGCACAGAATCCTGTTTCACATGGTAAAAGTAAGCATATTGAGCCGAAGTATCATTGGTTGAGAGAAAAGGTGGGTGAAAGAAAACTGAATTTACTCTATTGCAGTTCTGAAGCTCAGGTTGCTGATATCCTAACTAAATCATTGCCAGTTGACAGCTTCAGGAAGTTCAGAGAAAAGCTTGGAGTCATAGCTCCAAGATTGTGAGAAAAGAATGTTTTTTTTTTTTTACATAGTTTGAATTAAGGGAGAGTGTTGATGTGTATAATTCAAACTGGATGTAATAATGTGGTGTGTGCGGAATGTGGTGTATTGAAACATACTTACTATTTCTATAAATAGTAAGGATCGTATTTGTGTGGTGTGTGTGGTGGCATATACAGAGTTAATAAAATTTTCCTCTCTTCTAAAACTACACTAGTGGAAAAATGTCAAATAGAGGCGCTTCATTTGAGGCGCTTTTACCTACAAACGCCTCTAATTTCCTAAAATTTTCTTTTTGCTATTTTTAATCAGCCGTGCGGCACTTCTGAAGAATAAGCGTCTCGAAAATAATTTACAGATATATCTGTTCACGATTTTTTTAACTGCGTGCGGCGCTTGTTGAATTATAAACGCCTGCGATTATTAAACCGATTTTTCTGAATTTGAAAACCCACATGCGTGCGGCGCTTTAGTAAAGCAAGCGCCTGTGAAATGTGAATACGGAGTAAAAACCAAAATTTTAATTTTAAAAACCAAAACGTGGGGTGCTGGTTGAGATAAGGTGTTCCAAAATTAAATCTAGGTTTGCACAATCGATCCAGACCACAAGCAAAACGTGGATTGAGCTCGAACCCATATCCAGCCGCAGCCGACTGCTCGTTCATCGCCGTCTACTTGATTATCGTCGTCCCGCTGCCTGCTCCATTGTCGTTGTCCCGCCTCTGCCTGCTGGATATCTTTGTCTCGTCGCCTCCTTCTCAACTATCTCCGTTGCGCCGCCGCCTGCTCGACTATCGCCGCCTCACAGTCTCCGCCTGCTCAGCCGCAACCTCATAAACGCAAAGTCTCGCTCAAAAGACAGGCATAACAATTTTTCTCTAATGTGGTGTCTTCATGGTTACCTGCGGTTTAATAATTCTGCTCTAAGGCTAGTTCTAATGAACAATTCGTAAATTGTAGTCAAGCTCTGACCTTTTTTAATAGGCTCGCTATTCGCCCATTCCAAATATATAATTTACGTTCATTTATATATAATTCAGTTATATTATTGAATTCATTTATGTTTTTATGCATATTTTAGGTTTGGAATTCAAGATCTGAACCATATACAGAGGAGGAAGAGTTCAATAATATCAGAAACATATGATCTGAACCATTTCAGGTTTGTATACAAAAAACCTAGACCATATATGTTTGTGATATATGGCCACCATTGCTTGCACTAACTGCGTTGTTGCACCTTTCTTGGCTTGGAGTTTGACTAGATCAAACTTGGTATGCCAGATCACCTCTACCTCAATTATTTCTGGCAGCCCTACTCTTGTTCTTCTCCCAAGTAATTTAATTTCTTGTTATCTAATTATATGTAATGTAATTATTAAATTCTTCTCAAGCTGTGGACCAGCTCATTTGATCTGTTTATTGATTTCAAGTTCTAATAACAGAGTTTGAAAAATTATGAATTTGATAATTTGGTGGATGTTGGTGTTTTAACTGAATTATGACTTGATTATCTAGTGGATGTTGGTGTTTTAAGAAAATTATGACTTTGATTATATGCACTACTGATATAAACTATACAGTTGCTTTTCTCATAATTCAGCTTATAAAGATTTGGGATGTTGGCTTTTTTGTCCCTTCAACTTGTCCATTTAATTATTCTCGAGTGATGCCTAATTTGTGAGCACTGAATAACATTGCTTTCCTATTTTTATTAATTTCAGAGCAGAATCATCACAGACTTATATATATATATATATATATATATATATATATATATATACATTTTCATTCTGTTTTTTAGGTTTTCAAACTTGCTTCAGATAAAGAAAGAAATTATCTTATAGTGGAAGTTGCGAAAATAAGCAACCATGGCATCTCGGTCTGCATCACAGGTTTTAATAAGTTGTGTTTTTAGTATTTTATATTTTATATTATATATGCTGTACCTAATATACTCGTATTATGTAAACAAGTCATTATAATTTTGAGTTCATTTTTACTTGTTGTACTGACATTCAGGTCTAGAGTCCAAAGAGAGGATCATATGCACCGGAAGAATTCAATGATATATGCAGAATATCTAGTTTAGACTATTTTTAGATGTAATGTATGTGTGTTAATTCTGTTGTGTTCCGAGCACTATTGTGACATTAAAATAAAAAATTGGTTTAATTTGTTAGAATTTTGCAGTGAGAACAAAATTTTGTTTCCCTATTTTTTTTACATTTCAATGAATGAATATTTGATGTTTGTATTTATACAGTCGTTTCAATACCTTCTAGATCTGGGAATCAAAATCAATGAAATAAATAAATTTACAAAAAAAAAAATCAGGGGCGCTTTTGTGCTACAAGCGCCACAAACAGAAATTAAAACAAAAACATTAGAGGCGTTTTTTGATCAGGAAGTGCCGCACGCACAAAAACTTATTCACTTTAGAGGCGCTTATAATTCCACAAGCGCCGCGCGTCCGGATACTTTTTAGGATTTGGAGGCGTTTCTCATTAAATAAGCGTCGCAGGCTTTTGGGAAAAAAGTAAAAAAATTAAAATTGGAGGCGCTTCCCAATTAAAAAGTGCCTCTGATAACGATTTGCGGCACTTTTTTTAGAGGCGCTTTAAAGCGCCGCGCGTGCCTAAAAAAAAGCGCCTCTAATCGACATTTTTCCACTAGTGCTAGTTCGTTATTACAGTTAGAACTCCATCAATTATAACCTTTTATTATTTTCTTTTTCTTTTTTTTTTTATATTTTTTTTTATTTTTATTATAACCCCAAATTAAAAATGCCCACTGAGTCTGCTTTTTTGGGTGTCATGCACTTTTAGCGGTTGATATGAAACGCCACGATAGAGCAGGGTGCCTTACACCTCAAAGAATAAAGATTGTGTGTGGAGAACTCATAATCTGGGTACTTTTTCTGTGGGAGTATCTTATTACTCCCAATTACTCCGTATAAAGAAAGGAACTTAATAAAAAAAACATTATAACTACAATTCAACTTCTTTATGAAATGCAAAAGAGATATTACATGAAATAGGACTAAAAAAGTTTAAAATTTCAAAATAGGGCTGCCATGTTTTTATTCCCAAAATAGGACTAATTACTGTCATGTTTTGGCAGTACCAGACTTCAAATATGATAGTATTTTCAAAACTTGGCAGCAATTACTCCTATTTTAGGAATAAAAACATGACAGTCCTATTTTGGAATTTTCAAACTCTTTTGGTCCTATTTCGGGAACTTTCCCAATGCAAAAGTCCACACTAAAATAGCTCATTTTTTGTGACTTTCTCCCAAAACATTACTGTTTATTGCCTGCCAACTTTAAAAATTATACACCTCAAGATTAAATTTGGTATCGGTTTGAATTCTTCTGTGGGAATACAGTAACACTTATCAAATGCATGGATGGCATATATATAATATATTATACGTACTTACGTAGCATAATTATTAGACTACTATACAAATCTTCGATCCTACTAAATTACTAATCAAGATAGAATGGGAAAGAAATGTGGCAAGCTAAGGTTGTTCCCTAAAGAATGGATCGAAATAGAGAAAATGGGGGAACAAGAAGAAACAGGTAATGACATTGAACTGACTTCATTAACCAAAGAAATCATTTTTATTCATTGTATAATTGTATTACACCTGACTTTTTTCTAGCAAGATAAACAAACCTAGCTTAACTTATTGCTAATTAAATATCGGATTTATAGTGGCTAACCGTTTCAATGTAGAAAGTGTTTTTCCCCCTCTTACAATTGGAGATCGAGCCTCATCATCAGCACTCTTCTTGCTTTGCATCCATCAAATTTCTAAGTTCTAGTTGCAACAATATCAGTCCACGTGTAGGACTTCAACACCTCTCCTCACAACCAAACACTTCATCTAAATTGTGTCGTCATTCATGTTTTTTTTATGTCATTGACCTTTTTAAATTATCACCATTTTTCATAGGGTCCCACACCATTATTATAGATAAATTTGTCTCTGATACAATATTAAGACATAGAGTTCCAAGGTAAACCTAATAGAAAGATAAGTTCATATCTTAATATAACACTTTATTAATTATATTCACCATTTTTCGGTGTGACACTTCAACATTAGTTGTGTATAGCAAAGTTAAACCATTACACCCTTTAGCTTGTATAATATAGTTGCATGTATTTCATCCAGACAAGGTTTTTATATATTTTCATGGGAGATTTTGGGCTTCCACCACATTTTTTTGGCTGATATTTACTTATCAGCCAATTTTTTCACCAAACACGTAAATTTTGCTTTCGCGCGTTGAATTGTGTAATAAGCAGAAAAAATAAGGTTGGAGTTACTTTTCTGGCTGAAGTTATTGTGGATGTTCATTTTAGCTATTTTTACATACTCCCTCGGTTTCTAAAAGATTGTCACAGTTTGACTTCACGATTATTAAGGAAATAAATTTACATTACTGTAGAGTACGCTACTTAGACACTGTTTGACATTGTTTGTCACTATTTTGATGTAGATTTCTTTGCCATATAAGGAAATAAGTGAAGTGTGACTTTGTTTTTGAAACATCCAAAAAAGGAAATTGTGACAATAATCTTTTGCAGACGGAGGGAGTATAATTTTTTTTTATTAATAAAATATAGGGGAAAGTACGAAAAAGGTATTTGTGGTTAGGCCCATTTTCAGATAGGGTCATGTGTTTCATTCTTTATCAAAATGGTTCATGTGTTTGAATTTCGTTATCAAAAGAGGGTCACGCCGTTAAAAACGTATGAAAAAGACCGTTAAAAGTAACTCCGATTTTCAAAAGTGTCCGAAAAATTAATAGAAAAATACTTGAAGGTGCACCTCAATAAGACGGTCGCTAGACTATCTTTCTTTTTGGTTTTTAGCCACCCTTGTCACCGGAAATTCCACCGGAAAAGTGATATTAGCGGAATCGTTTTTAAAAAATAATTCAAACAGATCTGAAAAATCCAAAGGCGAAGGTGGTTTGGAGGTCAGCTTGACAAGGCGCACCTTACAGTATTTTTCTTTTAATTTTTCGGGAACTTTTGAAAATCGGAATTACCTTTAACTGTCTTTTTCAGACGTTTTTAACGGCGTGACCCTCTGGTGATAACGGAATTCAAACACATGAACCTCTTTGATAAAGAATGAAACACATGACCCTATCTGAAAAAGGGCTCAACCACAAGTACCTTTTCCGTACTTTTCCCTAAAATATATTTTAAAAATAATTTTTTCTTAAATCAGTAGAATCAGCCAATGCAGCCACTTCAGCCAGAACTTCATAAATTTCAGCAGAATGAGCAGATTTTTGTGCTAGCAAACGGACTCTACGACAGTGGCGGAGGGAGGGGGTGGCCAGGCTAGGCCTTGGCCCAGGGCATTTTTTATTTTATTTTATGTTATATATATTATTTAAATGTTTTTTTTAGAAATGGGCCCAGTCCAAAAATAAAACTGGCCCAAGGTAGAAAGGCCCAATCCGGAAAAAAAATCCACCTTTAATTGTAGCTCCCGTAATCGCCCAGCCCCTTGGCAGCAGGTAAGTTTTTTATTTTACTCCGTAATTTAAGTAGCTAATTCTCCATGACTTGGAAGTTGGAATCGTGATTCTTGAGATGGAGTGTTGGGCTCTGACATGCCAAAATGTGTAGTGTGAAATGGTGTAAAAATGTGAATGAAAATGATGTTTTAATTGGCTTGTAACGATATAGTATAGAGTAAGTGAGTATCGTTCCGCTAGAGAATGGCTCAAAAAGAGAACTAGAATTAGTGATTGATTTTTAGCTAATCACAAATTGATACATTTTGCAATGGAGCTAAGTGAACAGATCTTTGTTTGTTTTGTTTTTTATGATTACAGAATTGCTAAATGAGTAAAATAAATCACAATACTTGGTAATTTAACAATTAATGATATAGAGAAAATTAGGCTTGGGCTAAGAGTAATTTTATTTTCCTGTTCATAATAATAAAGATTTAACTGATTAACTTGGTTACTTTTAGGTGTGTGAAAGATTTTCAAATGGTAATCTTCTAATCGTTCCCACGACTTAGTTGATTACACTATCTTAAATTAATTCCGCTCCCGCGGTAATTTTATTAAAACAGTAAAAAGTACAAAATCAAATTATCCTAAATTCCTTAACACTTCCGTGTAGCAATTTAGTGGGTGAATTAACTAAAGGGATTTTTAATGAAACTTCACTCCCGTGATAATATTCATTTTCCAATATAATGTATTTAGCAGATTAGAACATTCAACCCAACACCCCTAAAATTAACCAAGTAAAAATTTTAACCAATTATTATCATATGAACATTAACAGTAAAATTTACATCTTGCCCAAACCTAAACTAATTTAGTTACACATAATTACAGTAGACAATATAGAAGTAAAAATTCATGCTAGGCATATAATTAAATTAACAGATTAAAGAAATTAAAGTAGTGTTTAAATAAGAACCTGAAGGCATAAATATTCAAGAACATAGAAGAGCTGGAACAGAAAAGATTGAAATCCTCAGATTAAGCTGGAACTGATTAACTTCGAACTGATATCTCCAAATGAACTTTATTGTTGAAATATATAGAACTGAAATTCTGGAATGGAAATTACAAACTGAATTTTTACAGAAAGTGTTCTTGAAAGAATCACTTTTATTTTATTGCTACTACTATGAACAAAGCTAAAGAAAAGAAACAAGGATGATTTCTATCTACTTGGTTGTGTTCTTTGAAGCTCCTGAATAACCCCTTTATATAGTAGCAAAAGAAGGGTGTAGCTCATAAATATCTCCGAATGAAGATAAAGATCATTTAATTTGGACGGCCATTGATTTCAATCTTCACCAGATGTGATTGCCAATTTCTCATTTTTCTTCCTGCAAATAGCACCGGCCACTGTTCTGTTGTGCATTTTTCTTCGTCGGCTGCTGTGCTCCTCTGTTAGGCTAATGAAAGATGATGAAGACAGCTTTGGTTCCAAGTGGATGCAATACAATTATTTGATCTCAATTTGTTTTCTTCTTGAGATTTCTTCTACGGTGGAGCCTTATTCACAATAATGGAGTGACTAATGTTGTCAGCTTGGCTCTTTGTTCGCCACTTCTTTATTTGGCCGGTTAGCTGTTTGATCAGTTAACTGGTCAAACAGTTAACCGGTACATTTTATTGTGGACAGTCTGATTTATTCTGAAATGAACTTCGCGTCTCTGTATAAATATTTCGGAGATAAAGTTAGGACTCGCTTCACTTTGATGATTTTTTCGTCTTCACTCGGGAGTAATATTTATTTCTTTTCAGAAATTAATATACGTTCCGAATTATCCTGAAACTCAAAAATATACCAAAACAAGTGCAATACCTTAAAATGTCCAAGATGATAAAGATCAATCCTTTTTATTTAAAAATGAGAAATAAAGTATTAAAAGTGTGACAAAACAAGATCGTAAATATGGTAAATTAGGAGTACATCAACTCCCCCATACTTAAGATTTTGCTTGTCCTCAAGCAAAAATATTTACATTTCACACAAGCAACCAAGCATGCAAAAAAATGAATTGCCAAATCATATGTGTAATCCTCAAATCATGCATACTTTCCTTTCACTCCACCTGGTCAATCAAATTCCTTTGACATGTCACAAAATAAGAGTAGTGAGAATCATAAAAATATTTTGCATATCATCTCAAAAGTTTGGGTCAAATCTCAACTCGAACAAACACAAAGTGTGTGGTGTGAAAATGGAATCTAGCTTCGTTTGTTCAACCATGCAAAATTATGCAAAATAAGATTTTCCTATCAACTTAGTTCAGACAAAACACAATTAGATCAATTAGGACTTTTAACATTGGGTTATAATGGGGTCTGTGGGATAGGCTTATGAACAAAGGGAATTAATGAGGAAACAAAAGAAATGAACTTGACATAAATTTAACAATATTAGAGAGGTACTAAGTTGTGAGTAGGAGCTTTTGACAATAATCTATACAACACTTGTTATTTTTAACAGTTAGGGGTAGTAACTAGTAAAAAGAGTAAATTAATGTACAAGAAAAATATACAAAAGAGAGAAGCATATACATGGATATTTAGCCTTGTTTAGATTTTTTTTTTCATTTTCTTTTTTTTTTCTTTTTTTTTTTTTTTTTGTTTTTGATTTTTTTGTTTTTGTTCAAGGCTTTTCAGTGCTTCTAACCATAAGAATTTACAAGAATAATATGTACAATGATGATACAACAAGAACAACTACCCCTATAAATGAATATTAACAACTAAGTAATCACAAAAGTGTAATTGAAGCTCCCAAATGTAAATAACACTCTCTAAACTCATTAAAATTTATGCAAGTTCATTCTAGGGTGGTTGGAAAGTGTTTGGCTTTTAGGCTCAGGGTCACATATAACAGGTTTTTATGAAAGAAAATGAGAAAAACAGGGTTAAGCGTATAACGCTTATAAAAAAAAATGGCTCAAAGGGGTTGAACAAGGGATATTTATCACATGGGTAAGGCTAGGTATATGGGTTTATGAAAAATGGCCTATATCATTTCCTAATGTGCCAAGTCAGAAAATCATGTCAAGGAAAATAAAAGCACATAGCACTCTTGTTTTACACAATCTTAAACATATTGAACAACAGTTTCACTAGATAACCATTTACGTGCATGAGATGTTTTGTGTTTGTACAAAGTTTAAAATTTGACCAAAATTTTACTCAACGCTCAAAAATTATGATTCTCAATCCAAATATTAAGAGACAAGTCCAGCCAACAATCCACATACCATGTGAAAGAATAGAATGCATGATTTGAAAGTTAAACAGATGATAAGGCAATTCACAAACAAACAAACATGCATATTCTCCCCCCACACTTAAGATGAAACATCGTCCTCGATGTGACAAATATATACAGGACGGGTGAGTAAATGGGTGGGAGAATAAAATTATTCAATGCAAACACACAAGCAAAACACACATTCAAATGAAAGTAAATAAACTTGGGTTGCCTCCCAAGAAGCGCTATTTTTAACGTCGTGTGCCCGACATTACCTGATTGGTTTACTCATACGGAGGATGATCCAGTCAAACAATGAGTTTCTTCTTTGCGTCCTCTCCTTGAGAATATTTCTTAACTCTTTGGCCACTGATAGCAATTTTCCTCCCTTCCTCCGCTTTTTCACTTCCTTCCCCTCGTGAAAGCTTTTACAACTCTCTTTCTTTTTTACACGCTCCACTAACTCTTCATCCTCATGATCTTTTTTGACTTCCTCCACAACACAAACTTCCATAGGATCCTTGTGAAAGAATCCCATGAAGTCTATCACGGATTCATCGGCTATATCAACCCTCCAACAACTTTCCACACATGCAGGATTTTTCGTCGTTTGGAAAATATTAAACTCAACCCTTTCATCCCCCACTTCAATTTTTAATGTACCCTTTTTAACATCAATGATGGCACCAGCAGTGGCCAAGAAAGGCCTTCCCAATATGACAGGTACTCGCTCATCTTCATCCATGTCTAGGACGACAAAGTCACAAGGGATGAAATATTTTCCAACCTGTACAGGAATGTCTTCAAGAATACCAACAGGGTACTTAACAGATCGGTCAGCAAGCTGAATGGTCATTGAAGTAGCTTTGGGAATACCAAGACTAAGGCGCTTGCTCATAGAATAAGGGATAAGGCTAACACTAGCCCCGAGGTCACATAAAGCTTTGTTGACCATGAACCCTCCAATTATGCATGGTATAGTAAAGCTACCTGGATCCTTCAATTTTTCTGGAAGTTTCTTCTGAATTATAGCACTGGATCCCTCGCTCATGGCTACTGTAGCTTTCTCCTCAAACTTCTTCTTGTTTGACAGAATTTCCTTCAGAAATTTGGAATATGAAGGCATATGTTTTAGAGCATCAAGAAGTGGGATTGTTGTGTTAAGTTGTCCGATCCATTTAAGGAATTTATCCCTCCTCTCATCAATTGTGTTCTTCTTTGCTCTATGAGGAAATGGTAAAGGTGGAACATATGGTTGTACTACCTTTTTCTTGCCTTCATGTGAGTGAGAATTCAGATCTTCTTCATTGTTCTCCTTTAGTGGTGAAGTCTCTTTTTCAGGTATCTTCTCTTTCTCAACTACAAGTGGTGGATCAGAAAGTTGTTTTCCACTCCTTGTAGTGATTGCACTGACATTCTCCCTAGGATGTTCAGAGTAGGCAGGCAACTTGCCTTGAGCTTTGCTAGTAGATGGTGAAGCAAAACTAGCAATCTGGCTCTCAAGCATTTTGTTGTGAGCTTGAATTTGATTAAGTTGAGCGGTGAGTTGAGAGAATTGATTAGTGATACCTTGCATCATTCTCTGGAAGTCATTAACTCCAACAAATTGTTGTTGTTGTGGTGGTGGTGGTAATTGTTGTTGAGGTGGGTACCCTTGCTGATTTTGAAATCCAGGAGGTGTTGGTTTGGATGGATATGGTGAATTTGTTGCACCTGATGGGTTACTCCATGAAAATCCTGGATGTGTCTTCCCTTGAGGATTATAGTTTCCTTGATATGGTACTTGAGGTCTACCATATATAGCATCGGCCTGTTCTACTGTGGGGCCAGAAGGAACGTTTTGTGTAAGTTCTAGAAGATTGCATTCCTTAAAAGAATGCCCTCCTCCACAGAGTTCACAGAACAAAACTTGAGCTAAAGATGATGATGGATTTGTTGATGTGCTAGAAGTTGATGATGATTGCTTCTCAGTGAGCTTTTGGATCATGTTTGTGAGAGAATCAACCTTTGCTGTTAAAGCTGTTGTTTGGTCAACCTCATAAATTCCCGCTCCTAGCTTTTGAGTGGATCTTTCAGAATACCATGATGCACTGTTGTTGCAAATTTTCTCAAGCATCTCTTTTCCAGTTTGAGGATCAAGCTCCATGAAAGCTCCATTAGCAGAGGCATCCACAACAATTTTGGAATTATCATGTAATCCTTCATAAAATGAGACAATGAGATCACCCATGCTCATATTATGATGTGGATATTGAACTTGAAGATCTTTAAATCTCTTCCATGATTCATAAAGAGATTCTGATGGTTGTTGTCTGAATTGTTGGATCAGTTTCTTCATTTTTGATGCCTTAGAAGGAGGATAGAACTCCTTCATGAAATCTCTATGCAACTTCTCCCATGTGTTGAAATAACCGGATGGTTTAGAGTTTAACCAACTCAATGCTTCATCCCTCAGTGAGAATGGAAACAATCTGAGTCTGATGGCATCAACAGAGGCTCCATTAAGCTTAAGAGTTTGGAGAACTCTCAAGAATTGCTTCACATGGCTCGTCGGATCTTCATTCTTTGATCCGCCAAATTTGTTGGCTGAGACCAATGAGATAAGTGCTGGTTTGATCTCAAAATTTGCTGCATCCACGCCTGGATAGAGAATGCTATCTTGTTCCTCAATTTCACCTGCAACATAATCAAGAAGTCTTCTGCCTTGTTGTTGTCTCATGAATTGGCCTTGACCTTGTTGATTATGTGGGTGTTGGTAGTATTGGTCATATGGGTGAGGTTGGTATGGGTGCATAAATGGAGGAGGTGGGTAAGGATATGTATATGGATATGGTGGAGGTTGGTTTTGGTGATTTTGGTAGTTTTGGTAGGGGTGTGGTGGATAAGGGTTGGGTTGTGTTAGAGGAGGAATTTGTTGGAAATTTTCAAATCCAGGGGGTCTTTGATCTCCAAAGAAAGGATTATGTCTATCTTTTGGAGTATCAATGGGTGTATTTATAGGGGTATTTTGTGGTGGCGTAGGATTTGGATTTGGATTTGAAATTTGGTTTTGGCTATTTGGATTATTGGGATTGTTGTGAAGGTCCTCCATGATCTGATTTGGAATTTTAAGTTCAAGGATTTGGGCCTTTCTTGTTATCCTTAATTCTTTTTCAAAATCAAGGTTAAGTGGTTGCAATCCTTCACTCCCTTGAGAGCGAGTATGCATACACTACTTTTTTTTTTGTTTTTTTTTTACAATGGGAAACTAAAAACAAATGATGATAACAGGAAATAAAAACACTTAGTCTCCAAATAAATAAAAACAAACACTAATATTAACTAATAATCAATCAGTAAAACTATGCCATTCCCCGGCAACGGCGCCAAAATCGTGACATGCCAAAATGTGTAGTGTGAAATGGTGTAAAAATGTGAATGAAAATGATGTTTTAATTGGCTTGTAACGATATAGTATAGAGTAAGTGAGTATCGTTCCGCTAGAGAATGGCTCAAAAAGAGAACTAGAATTAGTGATTGATTTTTAGCTAATCACAAATTGATACATTTTGCAATGGAGCTAAGTGAACAGATCTTTGTTTGTTTTGTTTTTTATGATTACAGAATTGCTAAATGAGTAAAATAAATCACAATACTTGGTAATTTAACAATTAATGATATAGAGAAAATTAGGCTTGGGCTAAGAGTAATTTTATTTTCCTGTTCATAATAATAAAGATTTAACTGATTAACTTGGTTACTTTTAGGTGTGTGAAAGATTTTCAAATGGTAATCTTCTAATCGTTCCCACGACTTAGTTGATTACACTATCTTAAATTAATTCCGCTCCCGCGGTAATTTTATTAAAACAGTAAAAAGTACAAAATCAAATTATCCTAAATTCCTTAACACTTCCGTGTAGCAATTTAGTGGGTGAATTAACTAAAGGGATTTTTAATGAAACTTCACTCCCGTGATAATATTCATTTTCCAATATAATGTATTTAGCAGATTAGAACATTCAACCCAACACCCCTAAAATTAACCAAGTAAAAATTTTAACCAATTATTATCATATGAACATTAACAGTAAAATTTACATCTTGCCCAAACCTAAACTAATTTAGTTACACATAATTACAGTAGACAATATAGAAGTAAAAATTCATGCTAGGCATATAATTAAATTAACAGATTAAAGAAATTAAAGTAGTGTTTAAATAAGAACCTGAAGGCATAAATATTCAAGAACATAGAAGAGCTGGAACAGAAAAGATTGAAATCCTCAGATTAAGCTGGAACTGATTAACTTCGAACTGATATCTCCAAATGAACTTTATTGTTGAAATATATAGAACTGAAATTCTGGAATGGAAATTACAAACTGAATTTTTACAGAAAGTGTTCTTGAAAGAATCACTTTTATTTTATTGCTACTACTATGAACAAAGCTAAAGAAAAGAAACAAGGATGATTTCTATCTACTTGGTTGTGTTCTTTGAAGCTCCTGAATAACCCCTTTATATAGTAGCAAAAGAAGGGTGTAGCTCATAAATATCTCCGAATGAAGATAAAGATCATTTAATTTGGACGGCCATTGATTTCAATCTTCACCAGATGTGATTGCCAATTTCTCATTTTTCTTCCTGCAAATAGCACCGGCCACTGTTCTGTTGTGCATTTTTCTTCGTCGGCTGCTGTGCTCCTCTGTTAGGCTAATGAAAGATGATGAAGACAGCTTTGGTTCCAAGTGGATGCAATACAATTATTTGATCTCAATTTGTTTTCTTCTTGAGATTTCTTCTACGGTGGAGCCTTATTCACAATAATGGAGTGACTAATGTTGTCAGCTTGGCTCTTTGTTCGCCACTTCTTTATTTGGCCGGTTAGCTGTTTGATCAGTTAACTGGTCAAACAGTTAACCGGTACATTTTATTGTGGACAGTCTGATTTATTCTGAAATGAACTTCGCGTCTCTGTATAAATATTTCGGAGATAAAGTTAGGACTCGCTTCACTTTGATGATTTTTTCGTCTTCACTCGGGAGTAATATTTATTTCTTTTCAGAAATTAATATACGTTCCGAATTATCCTGAAACTCAAAAATATACCAAAACAAGTGCAATACCTTAAAATGTCCAAGATGATAAAGATCAATCCTTTTTATTTAAAAATGAGAAATAAAGTATTAAAAGTGTGACAAAACAAGATCGTAAATATGGTAAATTAGGAGTACATCAGGCTCTTTTACGTATACCAGTTTTTACAATGTAAAATGTGAATTTCTTCTAGTTTTGGTGAATAATTTTTGTCTTGTGTATTCATTTGTGAAAATGAAAATGAGGATTCTGTTTTTTAACACACTACTATGAATAATGTGATTCAAAATAATATATTGGTTATTTTATTAATTGTTGTCATTTATTCTTCTAGTTTCTTCTAGTTTTGGTGAATAATTTTATTATTAGTTATTTTAATAATTGAGCAAGATCCGGGAAAACGGAAAAAAGACGGGGTACAAGTCATCAAACAGACATGGACTAGCGAAAGAAAACGGGGTATAAAGATGAGATTAATATAAGCTTATAGTTTTCATTTAGCCTAAATTTTTTATGTGGTGTTTTTAGTTTACAACCGGCCCAGCCTGAACCCTCATCCTGGCTCCGCCCCTGCTCTACGAGTTCTTATTAGATTGACAAATCAGATTAAACCTTTCAAATATGTTCTTCACTTAGTCCTGGATGCAGAAGGACCAACTCTATAACCATGCACTGAATATAAATCCTTAGAGAAAAGAAAACATACCGGTTTAGCTGATGAATATAGAGAGAGATAATCGATTAGTGCTATATTGATCTGAAGTTGCAAAATTATTAACTAGAAAAATTTATGATCCAGTTGCATAGTCCCTCTCTTAGACGTTTAAGAGAGCCGCCTTAGATATGTGCACGTAGGAGTGCAAGATATCCATCACTCAATAATACTCGTATAATATAGACGGGGCAGACATTATTTCTATTTTGTATCTTTAATATGTGCAGTGGGAGTAGTCAGCTTCATATGTAATGCAACAAAGCTTAGCTTCTTGTCACACTAAAAGACGTACCACCTCCGTCCCAATGGACTTTGCACTAACTGAGTTAGGTGAGAAATAAGAATAGTAAAAATTATGTGGTTGAAGATTGTGCAGAGGAGAGAAAAATGAGCAGAACCAAAAAATAGTTACTTGAATGGGAAAGTGGCAAAATTTTTTGGAACAACCAAAAAAGGAAACTTGACAAAATCCAATGGGATGGAGGGAGTATTTTTTAGTTCCGGTATTTTTGAGGACCTATAATATAAAAGATCTAAAATGTTCAAATTTGAAGCTTAAAATGAATTTGATAATATTTTCCAAACATAGATCATGAGTTGTCATATACGTAGTACATGACTACGTAATACGAAGTAAATAAAATATAGTTACATTACAAATGGCGGTAATATAATGCATACTTCTTCCGTACTCTATTGGTTGCTACAATATGATTCAACACAATATTATAGAGAAAAAGTAGAGATAGTGAATAGTGTCAAAGAATAGGAGAGTGGAAAATATGAAACACATTTCAAGATGGAAAAGTAGAAAAAAAGAAATGTTGATTAAGTACTCCCTATTTTTTAAGAGAAAACTTACAAACGGAATAATTAAAGTGTAG
The DNA here is from genome assembly GCA_945859915.1 of Cuscuta epithymum. Taxonomy (NCBI): domain Eukaryota; kingdom Viridiplantae; phylum Streptophyta; class Magnoliopsida; order Solanales; family Convolvulaceae; genus Cuscuta; species Cuscuta epithymum. The sequence continues at coordinate 5,267,179 of CAMAPF010000011.1, read as the reverse complement.
CAAAATTTAAAATAATCATAAAAAGAAAATGATTACATAATTATTAGGTTCTTTACCAAGTAGTCTCTAACTATAAGATTAAGAGCCCGTTTGGAGAACTCTGTTTTCGGCTTATCAGGCTTATCAGCCAGCTTTTTCACCAAACACGTAACTTTTACTTTCGCGCGCTAATTGTGTAATAAGCCGAAAAAGTAAGGTTGGAGTTACTTTTCTGGCTGTATTGGCTGAAGTTACTGTAGAGGACCATTTTAGCTATTTTTACATATAATTTTTTATTTAATTTATTAATAAAATATATTTTTAAAATATTTTTTTCTTAAATCAGCAGAATCAGCCAAAACAGCCACTCCAGCCAGAATATCATAAATTTCAGCAGAATCAGCCAAAACAGCCGATTTTGATGCTACCAAACGGGCTCTAATTTGAGGCCCAATTAAAATATTCCAATCTAACATCATTAGTAAATGGGATAATCCAAGACTTTATTTGTGAACATGTCACTCATCCAGAATATGTGGGCTTTTATTTAGGGAGTTATTTGAGAATAATGAATTATAATATCATATTAAGACTTAAAATTACATTAGAAAAAATTAACCTCATAAAGAGCTGATGAGAGACATATATATAAGCTAATATCTCTGGTGAAATGACTTATCATGTGTTTGTATCTTCACATGTTTCGCTAATGGAGTTTAATTGGTGTGCCTTTCTCTTTTTCCCATGCAAGGAGCTGATCAAGGATTAAATTGCTAGGTGCATGTGGTGTAGGGTGGATGATTAATACTAACCCTACCAATTCAACAATCGGAAAAGAAACAAAACCTGATAATCATGAATGTGGGACTAGATGGAAATATCTCATCTTCTCTTCAATCCCGGCCCCATAATGACTATATTGTATATGGCCTTTATTTTCTGAGGCTATCTTTAAAAGATGTAATGTTTCGTTCAAACAATGAAATAGAAAGACTAAAACACTCAATTTAATTATTTTTTCGATATCATATATTTCATTTGTTGACTTGTTGTAATGCACTTCGGCACTTCCATATATATTTAAAGGTTACATTGAAAGTTATGCTCCGTATTACATTTTAGTTAGCTTTAAAATTCTTAAACCACAATTATTTCAAGGAAAAGCAACCATTTAAGTGGTGAAAAATAATCAAGACATGCAGATGACTCAGTGGGATTAAGAGACTATTCTAATTAATAACCTTTATTTTGTCGTGAACTCATTTATTATATTAAGGAAAAAATATCAAACACTTCATTCTTCTCGGAGAATGAATGAAATAACCGATAAGACAAATCATAAATTCATAAATATACATCTATTTTACCCCTTAGAATTGGTAATCCAAATATTTGGTAATCTGGATTAGAACAAGAATGACGACAAATTCCTCCCAAAACCTCCTTAAACTCTTGAAGAGTGAAAGTCAAGTGGGTTGCGTGTTTGATGTTTCATGTCGGCCACGTGTCACGGCTTTGGCCGTCAGATGGTGAACAGACGGAACCTCTTTGATTGGTTGGTCGGGTTGACAAGGAAATATGTTGGAGATGAGATGTTGGTTGTTTTGGGGCCAAGCTTTGCTAATGTCACAATCCTAGATCCATAGTCCTTCCTTAATTATGCTTTAATTGTTAAGCTCTTTTTGTATTCAAAAGAATAACAAACACGAATTAGACAATTAGAAGGATATATATGTTCATATATGCTTTACTTAGCACATTTGGGACATATCATATAAAAAAATTCGATGATATTATATTTTAAAAATTCAAACCAAAACCATTTAGATAGACGAATAGAAAAACTTCTGATAATACCTACTATAACGACTTGTTAATTTTTGTTTCACCAAGACATAACCCATTCACACACCAGATTTCTAGCGAATTGAATGTATAACTACATTACCTACACATGTGAAATTACGAAAATAGAATATTTCATTACCTATAACTTAAGCCTAAATTTGAACACTCGATGAAGGGGTGGTATATATACTAGTACTAGTAGTATCGAACGTTCGTTGCTTCTCAGATTAGAAACGGTTGGAATTAAAAACATCTTAATGTTTGTATTTCAACAAACATGAGTATTTACTCCTATTTAGTGCAACTTCTGCATAGTAAATCAAAATTGGAGAATGATGACTATGAGGAAAGATACGTTTGTAGAATTTGGTGCATGATTCATGTTTATGAAGTCATTGTGAGTTTAGAGTACGTATAATCGTTCTAGATTAAGGACTCGTTTGTTATGATGTAAAGTAAACACTTTGCAAGTAAAGTGTGAGGATATAAACATTTTGCATCGTTTGTTTTAACTATTTAATGTAAACTTTACCCATGACACTTTCGAAATAACATTTTACATATTTTACTTGGGAGGAGGGTGATAAACTACTTTACATCATTTTATATGAGGCAGAATAAATATATGGAGTATTGAATTACGATTTCAACTTAAGCGGCTAGATCGACTTTGAAGACCCGAGTACGTGAGGCGGCAAAGCAAAAAATTGGCCGCAAGAAAGTCGTGTCTTCTCCATCTGCGTAATTCTACATGGTTACGAAATTTTGTATGCTATCAAGTCCCCAACCCCTACTTCTCTATCAATATTTTACTTTCCATATTTTGCAATCAAGATGCCAACCATTAACCAACCAATAGAGAACGGCGCCATGGCCAGAAAGATGTGCTTTCACACGTACTGATGAGGCACGGAATTGTGTAATCCTTTTATAAATATTTTACATGTAAAGTAATTCTTCCAAGTAAACATCGTAAAGAGTTTGCGTGTAATTTAAAAATAGGTTACACAGATAACCAAATGATGTGTTTTTATTTTACGTGCAAACCATTCACAACCCTAAATTTTACACACAATCATTTTGCATGCAAAGTTTTAATGTGTGAACTACCAAACGGGCTCTAAGTGTTGATTTCTTATGAATTTGTATAACGGTAAATCTATGATTGCTCTATTTTTTTATTTGCCAAATCATTCTAACCTATTATAGTATATGTTCTGTTAAGGCCAACGTCCTTGAACTGGGATGAGATTCGAACCTACCTCCTCCTTGGAAGTGTCACAGTGATGCTATCAGATCACAAAGTACTTGACATCTAGAAATGCTCTATTGAAAAATCGAAACTCCACTATTATTAACTAAAAATGCTTATACGGTCTCAAACAAAAACAAATTGTAGAATCAGAAGCAAAAAAAGGAACAAAAAATTTATTCTCACTACATGAATCAGTAGACTCACAATTCAAAAATTAAATATTTCTCCATTGCAGAATCTATAAACACATGTAGAGGTAAAAATGAATAAACCTAATAATACTACGAATAGGAAATTTGAAACAGCAATTTCAAAGAAATAGGGCAAGAAGAGGAATAAACTTAGGGTCTGTTTGCAACTGCTTTAAAAAAAGCATTTCTCAGCTTTTGGCTTTAAAAAAGCACTTATTTCCCAAACACTACAACTTTTATTTTTCTCGGCTTCCGCGTCAAAAGTGCTTTTACTTTTTCTATTACACAAAAAGTACTTATTTTACCAAACACTACCCACTTTTACTTTTCGAAATCACTTTTTTCTCAAACACTATCAACTTTTATTTAATCACTTCTCCCAATTTCATTAAAAAAACACTTTTTTAAAAGCAGAAGCTGTTGCAAACAGACCCTTATAAGAAGTGAGGATGGGAACGTATGAGATGAATAGTGAACAAGACAAAATTAAAGTTAATACAAAAAATACTACGTATTTGATGACTTGAGTTGTAAGTTTGTAACAATATAATAGAGTTTTTGCCACTTTTGGTCCCCTACTATTAAGTCATTGACACTTTTGGTCCTCAACTTTTAATTGTTCCATTTTTAGTCCTCGACTATTGTGCTAGAGACACTTTTAGTCCCCGACTTCAAGGTTTCCCACATTTAGTCCCTTGACTATTATCATATTGACACTTTTAGTCCTCCCATTATGATTTACACAATAAATGAAGGACTAAAAATGACACTATTATAACAGTTGAATGATCAAAAGTGTCACTTTAATGAAAGTTGAAGGACTAAATATGGAAAATTTCAAGAACGGGTAACAAAAGTGTCTCTAACACAATAGTCGAGGACAAAAAATGGAAAAAATCAAAGTCGATTACCAAAAGTGTCAATTACATAATAGTCTGAGGACTAAAAGTGGCAAAACCTTCAATATAATACAAACACATAAATAGGACAAGTGAGCGTTTTTAACGTTGATCTTACATTTGAGATTGAGAAGTAATTTTTCCTAAAATGGTTCCATCTTTTCTTTTTTATCCGTTCTATTAAGATTGTCTAATACTAAATTTTATAAAATTTCTGTGGTTTCAAATCATTTTAATTTTATTCTGAATTTATCAATTCGATATCAATAACATAAATCTATTTTTCTTAATGACCACATCATTTTCTCGTTAATCAAGCCGGAAGTATTATTCAAAGTGATCTCTTTTACCAAAAGGAAGAATTTGATTTTGCATCCATAATTTAGGTGATACTTTGTGTTTGGCTTTGCCGTTTGCACCACCTTTTTCAAATTATTAATGTATATGCCCCAACTAACTCTCAAACCATTGATCTTTGCACCACACGTCTTTACAATTTTTGAACTAACAACTTAAAGAGTGCATACATTAATGGTTTTGAAAATTAAGTCTAATATCCTCACAAATAGAGCTGAAGTAAGTTATTGCCCAAACATCTCGATATGAGGGACACCATTTTCACCCATGAATTTGACTTTGCACCCCACTTTTTGGGTGATATTGGACTTTGCATCTAATTTTTAAAAAACTTTGACTTTACACTCCAACACATACCATTTTGTGAAGAAAAATTTCTAAATGGGATATAAAGTCAAGAGCTACCAAAAAGTGTAATCAAAATCAAATTCCCCTATCATATTCCCCTTGTCAAAAGCCATCTGTTCTTTGCTGCCTGCGACGATGAACTGCGAAGTCGCTGCAACAGTGAAACCATCTTCTTCTTCCTGCCAGAGACTCTCCTCGCATAACTTCAGGGGGCTCCTCGATTCCGTCGACGCTTTTCTATTCGACTGCGATGGTAAATGCTCTACTTCACTCATTAATGTGGAATTGCTTTCGACTTGTTCCTTTTGCAACAGTAAACATACCAATGCATTTAATTAATGTCTAAAAGTGATTTTGCTTCTACTTTTAAGGTGTGATTTGGAAAGGTGATAAATTGATAGATGGAATCCCTGAAGCTCTTCATATGCTTCGTTCCATTGTACTCAACTCTTCTTTTACCTTTTGTTTTGTGACACTTTGGGAGAGTTTTATCTACTCCTTATTTCATTGTCAGTCATTGGCGTGCTAATGCGGCTATTTTATCAGGGGAAGAAGCTTGTTTTTGTGACAAATAATTCAACAAAATCAAGAAAACAGTTCTCCAAGAAGTTCCATACTCTTGGAATTACAGTTTCTGAGGTTTGTATCCTCTCTTTTTTTAATCCTTGAGTGGCAAAGAGAAATTCATTAGTCCTTTATCTGAAAAAGTATTTAACTGTATTGCAGGATGAGATATTCTCATCTTCATTTGCTGCTGCAATGTATTTGAAAGTTCACAACTTCCCAAAGGACAAGAAGGTTAGTGAATCTGTTGCTCAAGTTCCTGCATTCTTCTGTAGAAGGACGATAGTTAGCTATAACAAATATATGGTACCATAGTCGAAGACAAAATGTTTTCTTTATGGACATAAGACATGAAGGTTTGACAAGAATTTCTGGGTTGGGTAAATGTATTATGTGGTTCAGTGGTATTGGCATGCATCCTTATCACCTAATATTGTGGGTCAGATACAAAATGGGTGAGAGTCGTGAGACAATATGATCTCTGTGTATCATTTGTTAAAGGTCACCTCTGAAATAAAGGAAACTGTTATGGCATATTCTGGTGTTTCTTAATGGATTTTCCTTTTCTTCTTATTTGTTGTGAATGGAAATGATATAATGTGATTATATACCCTCACATTTAACAAATGGTATTTGAGAATGTACCAATAACTTAAGTCAGACACGTTTCTGTTCATACTGATGTAGTAAAGTCTTTCTTGTTTCTACTGATATGATCTGCATTATATAGTATATAACTTGATGATTGCTAGAGGTATCTAAAATTCAGCATTTCAGGTCTATGCAATAGGTGAGGAGGGCATGTTGGAGGAGCTTACGCTTGCTGGCTTTACAGCGCTTGGTGGTCCGGTTAGTTTCCCTCTTGGTGTTCCAGAGTTACAATTACCTGAAATTTAGTAAATCATCATGAACCCTGCTTAGATATCATATGGCTTGATCAAATTCCAAGAGCCCTCTGACCTGCATTACAAAGACATACTCATACTTGATACTTCTTCCGTTCGTTTGTAGTCATGACATTTTGATTTTTGCACTATTTATGTATTTCCTTTGACAAATAAAAAATGGTTTTAAATTTGTTTCATAGTAATTTCAAAATAGCTTCTTTTTATAACTTTGACCACAGAAAGTATATTAATGGTCAAAGCTATATTTTGGAAAATGTTAAACTCAAACCGCAACAACAAAAAGAACAGAGGGCAGTGTATATATATCACAGGCTTAGAAATCCTTGAAATTAGCCCAAATAGATGGGTTAATTAGATCATTGTTTTTTTCCTTTAGCATGATGGTCATGAAATTTGAATTGTGACACCATACTATAAATCTCTTAATTTGCTTATCTATTTGTTGATGGTAGACCAACTTTGCAGGATGATGGAAAAAAGACTTTGGACTTGAAATCAGGACGTGTTTTTGAGCATGATAAGAGTGTAATTTAACACCATGCTATCCAATTTGGAACAGCTGTTTTAAGTTTTATTAATTCATTATAGAATTGCAAGTGAAAGGAATCACTCTCTTAGTGTTTGTTTCTATTGATCAGCTATTGTACCTAAACCCAGGTTGGAGCTGTCATTGTTGGACTAGACCAATACATCAATTTTTACAAGCTACAGTAAAGCCTAGACTTTTCCTATCTTACATCATTTTTCTTTTAATTTTTATTCTTTGATAATGCTTCATTTTAAATCTCGCATGGGTAATGGGTTTAATAAGTTAAGAAAAAACTTCAAGTAGGAGTATAACACATGATATGTGTACAAGTATGTTACTAATGTTTTCCATTATGAATAAGACTCTTCCAGTCTTAGGGAAGGAATAAAACTTCATAATATTTTTCACAGGATAAAAGAGTCATATACTTGAGAAACAAATGATAATCCTATTTGTAGAAATGTGTTACATTTAGTCCTAGTTATGAATTGTCTCTTATATTTTTCTCTAGATTTACAATTAATTTTGCATCCAATATCACATTGAGATGAAAAAAGAAAAGAATCAATAATGATGAATCTGTATAGAGAATAATACTATACATTGTAATCTAGAAAAGCTAACTTTATGAACTCATGGGATTTAAAATGTGAAGTATTGTTTCGTTACAGATATGGAACCCTCTGTGTACGTGAGAATCCTGGATGCCTGTTTATTGCTACTAATCGTGATGCAGTGGCGCACTTAACGGCTCTTCAAGAATGGCCAGGTAAGCTAAGATGTTAGAATTTTGGACAGTTATTGCAGCAATGACGTTTGGGAACTCAGTGCACACTTTAATGGCTTTAGGTGCTGGATGTATGGTTGCTGCAATGTGCGGATCAACTCAAAAGGAGCCCATTGTAGTTGGGAAGCCATCCACCTTCTTGATGGACTTTCTACTACAGAAGTAAACAAAACCTTACAATTTCTTGCTGTGATTAAGAACAGATATACTCCCAAGTACACACATAGATAATAATACGGGTGAACGAAAAACCGAAACCAACTGACAAATCGACCAAAATCGTAACGAATGAAACTGAAACCGACTAAAACCAACCAACCCCTCAGTGGTTTGGTTTACGGTTGATGATTTTGCTTTAAAAATCTGACTGAACTGAGAAAAATGATAAAAAACTGACAAAAACTAACCAAAATTAATTGAAGTGAAACCGACCGAAACTGACTCAAGTGGTGCGATTCAGTTCTCGGTTTCACCTTTTTTGAAACCAACAGACCAAAAGTCGAACCGATAAAAGCGTAATCTATGAGACTATATTGGCGAACACCCCTAGATAATGTGTTATAGGCTTATAGCTAAAGATAAAAATATTGCCCGTTTTAGACAAAATATTTTCTATTTCGTTTTAGAAAATCAAATAAATAAAATTTTAGATATATTTTGTGATACTTCCTAAGTTCCATATATTTCTCAAAATACATTGTTTTTTTTTCATATATTGACAATTTCCAATTTTTTGCCGGAACTCCAAGTAACTCTGTTACCTCTATATAGATATCAAGACCTAATATGAGGATGGAGATCGACCGCACATGTGAGGATGGAGCGAATAGACTTTAGGATTTAATTACTCAAGGGGCATTCTGGTCCCTTCAAATTTCCACACAAATTTCTAGTTATATTTTTGTCTAATGAAAGTTGAGATGTAAAAAAAAAAAGATATCACGACCTAAAAATATGGAAATTTCAAAGGAATCTAAATATTTCCACTATTAAGTATGACCCTAGGTCTGGTTCTTATTTATAAGAACCACTGCTTCCACCAATAACAACATCCATGACCCAAAAAAGTTTTGGATCAGCAAACATGAATCGACATATGAAATCAGAGTTAAAGACAAAAAGTGATCAATCCCTCACGTATACTCTCCTTTTTACTTTGCTATCTCTAATGTCATACTCTTATATGTAGTATAATTGAAGAAGTATCATATCATTCCTTACTTCTCTAATCCAGTAATAACTATTGTGTCAGAACCTGGCAAGTGAGGTTTCGGCAGGATAATCTCACCTCTAATTAGTTTAACTGAAGAGTTGTTGATATCATTGGCGTTGGCTTCACTGTCTTCATGCAGGTTCAATATCACTACCTCAAGAATGTGCATGGTGGGTGACAGATTGGACACTGATATACTATTTGGACAGAACTCTGGTTGCCACACTCTCCTTGTTCTTTCAGGTCTGAGGCTAGTTATTGACTTATTGCTGTTCTTTGCAGGAGAAAATTTCCAAACGTTTTAAGAAAGCCTAGTGAAAAGCTAAAACGGGACCAAGGTTGTTAAAATCGTATTTTTTGATCGAATCGGAATAAAGGTTCAAAAATCAAATCGTAAAATCGAATCGTAAATCGTAAGATTTTATAATAAAAAAATTATTAAAAATATTGCATAAAAGGAAATGTACAATTTATCATTTATAAGTCAATTTATTGCAAATTTAAGTCTGCTAGTTAAACTATTATATGTTTTTTTGTCTTATAATGATATCTTAATTAAAGTGCACAAAATAGTGTTATGTGATCAAAGAGAAAAAGTCATTCAATAAATAAATATAATTTTATAATCAAGTTTTAGAATGGTAAAATTATATAAATACGGAGATTGCTAAATTTTTTAGAATAGAAATAATAGCTAAGTTAATATAAGTATGTTTAAATTATATAACTATAAGCTTAAAATTTACTACATACGAATAAGTACGTAGTATATAACTATGTTCTTACTAAATCACATTCTATGGCAGTTGCTCAGCCAATGGTGGGTGCGTTCAATCCGTAGTTTAGAACGGAGGTTTTTTTCTCAAATCCATCTTTCCCACACCGGATAGACAAGGCAAATTGTCCTCCATATAGCGCTATGTAATGCTGATGCCATTTGAGACAATGGCAGGACACAGCACCGTAAGCACCTATGGGCCAGAGCAACTCGGGCCTTGTTTCGCTTTAGGTTGGGCCATGTTTGGCTTGAGTCAAAAAGAAATGTTTAAAATCGTAAAATCGGATGTAATCGCGATTTTAGACGATTTTGCCCGATTTCAAAGCGATTTTATGCGATTTTAATTATTTCCGATTTTGTTCACGAGTCAAACCGGCTTATAGATGTTGAATCGTAAAATCGGACGATTTTACAATTTAACTCGCGATTTTGATAACCTTGAACGGGAAAGAACAGTTTGCTTGCTCTGATATGTCTGTTTTTTTGAAAGGATATGCATGTTTTGTTGTTTGTTGCAGGTGTGACAAATCTAGCAACACTTTTAGACCCTGCAAACGACATCAAACCAGATTATTACACTGACAAGGTGTCCGACATTCTAAAATTGCTGGAATGATCGTAGCATCAGATTTGTCATTGCCCATTTCTTCTATTGTTAGTTGATTGATAAGTTCATTAAGAAAACTTGTAACACATCATCTGAAAAATACACAGCAATACAGGACGTTTCTCTTACTCCATTACAGAATGCTATGTTTATTCGCCGCACATCAAGTGAATAAGTTAAAAACACCAAAGTTTTAGTCTATTCACTCATTTTATTGTACAACTCAAATACGAAGTACATAAAATGCCAATAAGTATATTCACCATTAGGGTTGAACTTTCCCTTCACCTTCCTACTGTCCTGTCCAGCTAAGAATGTTGATGAAAAAGAAACAATGGGCTTTCACTTGACTTGTCTCTTTTGTTCTTCAGCCAAAAATGATTGTTCACCAAATTAAAAAGAAATTGAAACCTAAATCTAAAAGCAACAGGTGTCGTTAGTTTGGCAATTCTTGAACAAGGAAAAAATGATTCAAATGTCCAATTAAATCTAGAAATAATTACATATGAATAAACTACTAGCAAAAATTATTTATAAAAATGTGACCTCTAATATGTAATGACTGTTGTAGTGGCTGTATCATAGTTCAGCCAAAAATGACAGTTCACCGAATTAAAAAGAAATTAAAACCTAAATCTAAAAGCAACAGGTGTAGTTAGTTTGGCAATACTTGAACATGAAAAAAAATGATTTGACTACCCAATTAAATCTAGAAACAATAACATTATTTTCAACTTTAAACTTAAGTTATCATGATACTATATTATACAAAGTAGTAACTATTAATCATATTCCTGTAGTGTATTTGAAAAAACCTTTTAAATCCAACATAAAAAATATAATATTTCAATTATATTAAAAAGTTGTGGTTCAAAATTTATGTACTGAACACACTTCATTTATCCAAAATTTTGAACTCACATTTCTATAAAATATCATTTACTTTCATCTTTCGTCTCTTTTTTGCTGACAAAAAATGTTTAAATTTATTTAATTTTTATGACCACACAAAGTAGGTAAAATAACCCAAATTTAATCGAGAAATACATATACTAATTTGAAATGTGTTATCTTTAAATTATATTAGCGCTTTTAAATAATTGCAAACATGTTGACTTTGCATTAATAACGTTCTCCACTTTCATTAATTACGTACATTTTATTATTAATGTATAAATAATTTTAATTTAAAGTACTTTTAAATTTGTCTCATTGAAATTTTGAGAAATAATTATCCCTTGTATGACTAAAACTTCCCCACTTTCCCAATCTATTACCTAACTAGTTTTTTTCCCAAACTAATATTCAAATCAATTATATTTAATTAATTTCGTAATTAATAATTAAATAATTAATTTGTGGACTAATATACCCCTTAGGTTAAGCCTATAAAACCCTAACCTCCTACTCTTTTTCTCCAACTCTAGCCTCTAGCTTCCCACTACTCACACACACCCGCCTGCCGCTGCTGCTGCCCTGCCGCCGCCCAGCCTCCACCCACCCGCCACCTACCTCTGTCGCCCTGCCACCGCCCTGCCGCTACCTTGTCGTACGTCCGCCTGCTCATCACCTCCGTCTAACTGCATAGTCACCTGTTCTCCTCCTTCGTACATCAAGCCCGCACTCGCCGCCACCGTCGAGCTTGCCCTGGCTGCCGCCGTCCCGCCGCATAGTTGAATCGCGCCTCCGTCAACCAGCTTGCTTGATCTCTTGCCGCTTGAGATTATGGTTTGTTGGGTTCTTCTTCTATTTAATGAAATTAGGGTAATAATTAATGTTGCCAAAGAATGGTGATGGCCGGACCACCGCTCCAACAACTCAGATTCTTCAGCAAGACGGTCGAGGTTGAAGACGAACCCAAGATTGAAGAAGAACCCTAGGTTGAAGACGATTGAGGACAGTGTGCAATGAATATTTTTTATGTAATGCCGTGAATATCATAATAAGTGCAATGATTATGACAAGGAAGTTCGTGCAATGATATGACCATATATAAAGCGATTTTGACAAAAAGTGCAATAATGTAGAGCATTAACATTGATATAAACTGAAATTATCAAATCTAAAAAAATTATAAAATGCTAACATTTTTGTAATGTTTTGTCATAACTCTAGCATGGAGTGCATTGGATTTAATTAAACGTAAAAACTAAAATTATCAAAACTAAAAAAAGGACAAACTGAAGTGTCATAACTTAAGTGCATGAAGTGCATTATATGTCGTGCAGTGAATGCCGTCATAAAGTGCTATAAATGTTGTGTTATAACGCGTTCATAAAGTGCAATATTTTTACACGGCTGAAATTAGGGCAAAATGCATCTTTTTTAAATAAGGGCATTTTCGTCCTTCCACATTATAATATGACAAAATTTTCGTTTTTTTTTCGATTTTTACTCATATTCCGGGAAAAAAACATAGCTACTCATATTTTGAGAAACTCAATATGTTTTAGTCATATCTTGGGAATTTTTCCAAATTTTGAATATTCAATTTATCTTAGAATTTTTACTAATATTCAATTAAATATATTTATGATCAAAGTTCTATGTTGACAAACATGAAAGTGTATGGGTTGCAACGAAATACGAACGGAATAAGAATAAATGAAGTAATTATTATGTAGTGGTATATATTTCTTAGTAGATATTTTTGTTACAAGTAGGCAATTAGTTAGTGTTTTATAAATTGTGTAGGAAAAAGTGTTAAATATATTATATCTCTCCTCTTGCTTTAATTTAAATAGGATGCATTTGTATCTTTTTTTTTGGACAAGGATGTATTTGTATCCTAGAACAACTTACTGTAATAGTAAGCTTAAATTCATACATCATCGACCATTCGACCGAGCGGATTAAAGATAAATTTTCCAGTAATTTTTCAAAAGTAATCAAGAAAAAAAATTAATTTCTAAGAAAGTTTGATTTTTCTTGTTGTATTATTCGAAGTATTCCGTTTGAAGCCGTGTTTATCTCATTGGAAAGGCCCTTAAACGCTCTTCAACTCATATTGATAATTTATTTACCAAATATAAAACTATAAAAGGATGAGTACGTGTTACCAATAAATCAAATACCACACTGTTAGTCACTGTATTTACTCCAAACTAATGAAGTGTTTTGATTTGATCATATTAATGTATTTCACTCATTTAGAAGTTATTTTCAGCTAATGGGAAAGAACTAAAGTTTCAAAACTCGTATGGAGATTCATTTACCAAATATTAAACGATGAATAAGTATTACTGGTTCGGGCCTGGGCCCGGCCGGGCCTCGGTTCAGGAAAGGGGAGGCCCGGAACCGGCCCGGGTAACCCCCGGTTCCGGGTGGGGCCGGGCCGGGCCTCGGTTCAATTTTTTTTTTTTGCCTCTTCCTAATTAACCCCTAACTCACCCCCCCAAACCATCCCAAACCATCTCAAATGACCCAAAATACCCAGCCCAACCCAAAAAACTTAAAAAAAAAGAAAAAAAAGGAAAAAAAGGAAAAAAAAAAATGGCCCGGACCGGAACCCCAGAGGGTCGGGCCTACCCGAACCGGTCACTGACCGGGCCGGGCCGGAACAGTGCCGGTTCCGGGTTGGGTCACCCGGCCCGAGTCCAGGCCTACCGGTACTTAAAGACCACACTCTATACGATCAAAAAAACAAAGACCACACTCTATTGAGTATTGCCTCCAAATAGGTGAAGTTTTTATTAATTAGATCATATTTTATTGTATTTTATTCGGTTTGAAGCCATTTTAATTTCAATGAAAAAACCGTTAAACTTCTAAAACATGTATAGAGATTTTATTTATCAAATATCAAGGGATGGCTAGATATGGGTACATATATTACCCAAAGGTTCAAAAATCACATGTTGACTTCAAACCAACAAAATGTTTGACTTGATCACGTATTGTTGTACCAATACAATGTTTAGGAGTAATACACACTCATTCTTAATATTTGTTAAGTTTAATCTATACGAAAGTTTTAGATCGTCCAATTTATCTTCCCATCTTGATTGAAATGAAACACTTTTTGGATATGATTAAATCAAACAGTTCCCATATATAGTACTTCGTATTAAAAAAGATTTAGTTCTCAAATTTCGGTGTAGTGTATTATCTAAAGTAGTATTATCTTGCAATATTATCTAAAGTAGTATATTACGTTATAATACTTCCATTCGTCTTTTCAATTAGATAAAAATATGCTTATGTGAAACAAATTACATTAACTATCATCAAATTAAGCACCTCCCGTGTACGATAAACACAAAAGGACTCATAAAACCAAAAGGACTAGACAACTTGGGAGTGGCGAAATGAGCTAAACAGACATAGATAAAATACCCTTAATATGGGGCCCTCAGGGATGGGGTGTCATCCTTTTTTTTGTCTCATTTAGTTTTTTCATCCGTCCCACTTAATATGTCTTATAACACATTTGGTCATAGTTGGGCGATAATAATTATTCTTACTAAATACACATTTTTACTAAAGAAAATAGTGGCACACAACTCTACTTTTATGAACTGTACTGCTCCCTGGCCTGATGTCCCAAACTTAGGGATGGCAACGGGGCGGTTCGGGGACGGTTTTACATATAACCGTACCCGCCCCATTTGATAATTCCCCGCCCCATAATCGCCCCATTACCCAACGGGTAATTTTTCCCCAAACCGTATCCGCCCCAACGGGTAACGGGTATAACCACGGGTAACCGCGGGTAATCGCTTTATTAAATGAGTGATTGATATTTTAATATAAAAATAATATTTTAAAAGGCAAAAAATAGCATCACCTAGATGACTCTAGACTGAGACGCCACTTTAAATTTTCGTATATCTACAAGACGAGCTTGAAAGAAGACAACATAAATTAATTTGAACCTAAAAATACTTAATCTGAAAAATAATTATTCACTAAAAAATCTGATAATAATCAAACAAGACTATTAAGATCTATTATGAACTCTCATTGAACATTATAGTTAGTACATCTATTATCCATATACTTAATGAAAATAGAAAAAATCTCATATTCATTTACTTATGGGACAAATAATAGATAAAAATGTAATAAAAATATAACTAAAATAAACGGGGCGGGTACGGGGCGGGTAATGGGGCGGGGATGTATAAAACCGTAACCGCCCCGTTACCCGTAAAAACAAAACGGGTATTCCCCGCCCCATACCCGTTACCCGGTCAATGCGGTTTTCCCCGTTTTGACCGGGGCGGTTCGGTTCGGGTATCCATTAGATCGGTCACAATTGCCATCTCTACCCAAACTCTCAATTACTACATACTACGTATATCTTAAGGGGACAAAGGTAATACTTTACCATTTTATATCAAACATGTAGATATATCTACATTATTCACTTAGTTCTAAGAGTTGGTCCATCCACACGGAATGGGTCTTTCATCCATATAAAAATATATTGTGGACACTTGAGGTTATAATTTGATAAAAACATAGAGACATAGGGAAATGACTGGTTACATTACACAAAATGTTTAAGTGATTAAGAGCTCCAATCATTAATTAATTTATATTTGGCGCAATGAAGAAGAATTACAAATTTACAATCAATGCAATATTTCAATTGTGCAATACATTGGATTTTCTGTCACTCTTTGAAGTTGAACAACCTATCATTAATATTATGTGTAGAATGGCTCTTCCCTTGGGTCTATAAAGTTTGCAGGACTGCGGTCGAAGAACCAATCCACTAATGCTGTCTCAAATGACTGAAAAAAGGACAAAATAGATATGTAATTACATTAAGTATACATTGAGAATATCTAAGAATAAATCGCCAAGAATATGTTCGTATATAATAAAGCCTCCACTACAATATTTTCTTTCCACTTTTCTTTTTAATTTAGATGTCCCTACATTTTCTTTCATTTTCTTTTGTCATGGATGATTTGTGTGTTTAACATTCTTCTCTCTTTTCTTTTGTACATCCACAACAATTATACATTTCTACTTTACGTATAAGAGTTTGAGACAGTAGTCATGCTTATATATAATGTGGAACTATTTGTATGAGCCTTTTGTTTTGGATTGATAGAGTTAATTTTCACGTCATTTCGACTATAATTAATTATACCTTAGAGAAGATACTATAATAAATTGAAAAGGACAATAAAAACTACAATTATACCTTTGAACTCGGATCGGCAAACATTGACAATTTGTAGCCTACTCCAGATCCTAAGCTATGCCCAAAGCGGGAGGTAATTATATATCCGTTCTTGTCACTTTGTTGAGGTAAAGCACTGATTATTTGTTGTCTGAAATCTATATAATCAACGTACAAAATCTTATGGTTATACATAGAGTAAATATTGAGTATCTTTAATGTCATACGAAGTAGTACTTATAATGGTCCAAGTAAAGGTTTTCTCAAAATAGGAATGTACCTTTTAGCAAAGCCATATCAGCTGGACCAACCGTGTTATTTTTAACTTGCAAGTATAAATCCTCCCAGAAAGTGTGTCTTACCTGTAATTATTTATAAATCAAAGATAGTATTATTGTGACAGAATTAACGCCATTATGGGCAATACTTATTTTCAAACCATGATAATATTTAGTACGAAGTACTACGTACTATTTATTTGAAGAAAAATGTTAGTGCCCTTACTTTGGAATTTAGTATTATTATTTTTTCTCTTATAACATCAAACATTAATATGGCACTAATGTCATTATTGGCAATAATTAATTTTCAAAGCATGCCAATGATTACTTTTTCTTACCCCAAGATGAGGGGTTGAGTAGGGATGGCAATGGGGCGGGGTTGGGGCGGGGGTTCACTCCCCCATCCCCCGCCCCGTGTCTAAAAAATCGCCCCCACCCCCGCCCCATCCCCCACTACTATTCGACCCGCCCCATCCCCGCCCCGACCCGCTAGACCCACGGGTACCCAACGGGGAAGTACTCGTCAAAAATTAACATCATTTTAGACTCTGGCAATTTTTCAAAAATTTAACAACACTTCTAGTAGCCAATTTTTTTTTTTTACTTTTTAAGTGTCAATGTAATCTTACATCTCATTTCAAATCTAGAACACATTATACGCGTTCTAAATTAGTAATTTTTATCAAACTCTAAATTAGCATTGATTAGCTCTATAATATTTCTTAAACTCTGCATTCAATCAATCATGGTCATTTGACGGCATCTAGGATGACATATGATCACCAAATTTTAAGAGCCCTAACTACAATCATAAAGATGACATTCAAAAGAAAAGAATTAATGCATTATAATAGTAAAGGAAAAAAACTTTCACACCGTGCCTGAGGCGTTTAAGTTAATATCACTTTATAACTTTCCCAAATTCATTTTATTTTATCTCTAAAAAATTCATTTTACTTTATGATTTTGATAAGCAATTTTACAAGATAGCTTAGTTATTAAACAAGAATTAGATAGATCCATTACGCACAATCCATTAGATAGGAAACCACTAAACCCACCGGACCACCATGCTATTTTAATTACTTCGTATTAGTATTACTATTATTATTAGTATTATTATTGAGATTATTATTATTAATTATTACGGGGGACGGGGCGGGGATGGTGCGGGGGGTGCATAACCCATCACCCGCCCCATATTTTTGCGGGGAGAAAATATCTCCCCCACCCCACCACCCGCCCCACCCCACCACCCGCCCCAACTCCCCCCCATGGGGCGGTTCCCCACGGCCCCCCGCCCCCATTGCCATCCTTAGGGTTGAGGATCCTGGGGGTAAATAGGGCTGAAACTGTATCCGTGAAGTTTCGAACCCAAATTATTCATTAGGGAGAGTGAGTCACCGATCATAAGATACAAAAGAACAAGATAATGAATGAGCTACCAATTCACCTGAAATGAATCTTGCGCGGGATTTATAATGAAGATGGGAGTTTTGACATATTGCACCAAATTTTTGGGGAAAAAGCACTGCACACGCTCGCAAAAATAATTGAAATGTGGAGTTAATTACATATCAATTCTAATGGATTTTTTTGAAAATAATTTTAATTTATGCATCAGTTTAGCGTAAGTATACAAGTTAACTTACTGATAACGTATCCATCTTCGAGGTGCACTCTGTGGGCAATGCCTTCTCGGGTTTCTACATTCCAAAATATAATTAAATGAGTAGACGTTACATTGGAAAAATGTAACTTTGAGAGTTTAAAAATAAAAAATACACCCCTAAAGAGAAGAACATCATGACTTATATAGTTCAATTCCTTAAATATAAGTATCATTTTCTTTGTAAAATAGAACTCGTTCATTCTTATTTAGAGAAGTATTTTTTTACTAGAACTAGGTAAGTCATACTATCGTATTTAGGAACAAGACATGTTTATTCATGTTTTAGAACTTTCTTAGATCATTTTTATTTTCACTTTGAGCAATTTCTTTGAAGTATAGGACAATAGGATAGAAGTACTAAATTACTAAAGAATTGGATAAGATGACAAAGGAAGGAATATTACATGTAGACCAACTACATTACTAAAGAGACCCTGAAACCATTCTGCTCGCTTGGGATCGTTCCTATACATCAAATACACAATTGAGGATTAAATTAACTAAACATTAAATACTACGGAGTACTACATATCATACATTAGTTAACTTCACATAAAAATTAATGCAAGTGAGAATTTCAAAACATAATTATAATATATGGCTTACACACGAAGGAAGAGAGAACTGTCCGCTAGACATTTTACTCTCACATTATCTGGAAATAGGCTTCGAAAATTATCACAATGTGCCATCACACCTACTCCACCCGCAGAACCTCCAGCAAGAAGTACCTTCAGTAACAAAGTACGCAATAATAAAATGATTGCTTGATCGAACTGTCAATATATGCAGTACAAAAATTCTCGTTACACAACAGGTTTCCATTTCAGAAACTCTACGCACACTAAAAAAACACGAGATTGACTGAGAATTTTTAGAGTGATGCCCCAAAATTAGAGGATTTGGCATAGATATGCCAAATCTGTGTTGTGGTGCAAAAAATACTTTGACACGAGATATTTGACATAAAATCATCGAAAAAACCGTGCCAATTCCGATTTTGTTTGTAGTGGGAAACTCTCCAAATAGTTGTTTCAACTAAAGTTGGTGTTTCCCATTTCCTGTTCCCTCACGACTTTAACGTTTCCGTGTAACATAGGCGTTTATTATTGTTTCGATCGAAATCTCTAAGAGCGTGTGTATACATACATTTTGAGCGTCTTTCAGGCCGGCATTTTCCATCAAATATCGAGTCAGTGCTTTGAAAATCCTTGCTCCTCGATAGTAAAGTTTTGTATCCTGGTAAAGGAACGTATTAAATTAACGTTAGTATATTTAATATGATCAAGATTAAAGTGATGAATAAAGTAAACACATTGGAAGTTGTAAATTAAAGCGTAGGTACAGGATCGGGTTGGTCAACATCTCCAAGAAACGATCCACCGTCACAATACTTGAGAATGACTCGATTCCAATTATAGAAATAGCTCAATCTTGACTCGTTCCCAAACACACTTTTATTAAATTCCATAGGTTTCATTAGGAATGAGGAACCCAGTTCTCCAGTTGCACGCTCTGTGCAGCTTTGAACACTATCATCAGCAGTATCATAATTGGTGTTGTTTATACACCACCCTCCTCCCTGGATCGATCAAAAAATGTAAATTTGATAATGCATGTGAGGATTTGTTTTTTAACCCGGAAAGTAAACCACCAAAATCAGTGGGGTAATTACTTTCATATTGTCGTATACTCTAATAATTCGTAGATTATTTCATATTCAAATAGTTAATTTTGGAGTAATTGCTTTCAAGTTTGAAAAATATTACTTCGTGAGAATTTAAAAGGGATAGAATTCTATCATTCTATCAATGTTTACTAATTAGTCAAAATTTAGTTAGAATTTTGGCGCAATTACTGTCAAGTTTGAAAAATACGGAGTACTACTTAGGGAGTGTTTGCAACTGCTTCTCTTAAAAAAGCACTTTTGGAGATGTAAGAAAAAAGTGATTGATAGTAAAAGTTGATAGTGTTTGAGAAAAAAGTGATTTTGAAAAGTAAAAGTTGGTAGTGTTTGGTAAAATAAGTGTTTTTTGTGTAATAGAAAAGGGAAAAACACTTTTCACACGCAAGCCGAGAAAAAGTAAAAATTGATAGTGTTTGATAAATAAGTGTTTTTTTAAGCCAAAAGTTGAGCAATGCTTTTTTTAATTTGTTGCAAACACTCCCTTAGTCAGCATTCATATCCAAAATACGACTATTTTGGAGTAATAGTCATACTACTTCGTATGATGGTTTTTCTATAATATAAAAATATGGCAGTATACTCCTATTTAGGAAATAAAAAGGAAAATTCTAGATATAGGAGTAAACAATTTTTGAAAATCTAAAATGAGACTGTTATGTTTTTTATCTCAAAATAAGAGTCGTTACATCCATGGTTACAGTAAATACAGTCAAGTAAATGTCTAGTACTGCAACTATCATTAATGATATGACAGTAAATACAGTCAGGTAAATGTCTGCTACTGCAACTATTTTGACAATAATGACTCCAATATGATAGTAAATATTGTCATGTTACTCCCATTTCAAGAAGAAAAACAAATTAGTCTCATTTAGGTCAATTTCTCAAAATAAAAACTTGACAGACATAATTAAAATTCACAAATGTTTTTAATTAAATTTAAGGCAATTTTTTTTTATAAATATATTGGGAAGAATACTACATTTGAAGAAAAATTTATAAATGCTCTCTGGATGTATACAAAGTAATGAAGCTGCGGTGCGGCACTTACTTGAACGTAAACCAACCAATTTTGTGCTCCTTCGTCACTCCCTCGATCCAAAATATACGCCGGTGGACTCCCATCCAGACAAACTACAAATTAAATTAATGTTCTGGTTAAGTATTAGAATTATCTTGCAAAATACAAATAATTCGCATGTCCTCAAATTTACTTTTCACTTTTATTTTTGCAATATTTCAAAGTATTCTTCATATTTCCTTTTTTCTTTTTTCTTTTTTTGCAATCAAGACACTTAATTATTTTAATCATATCATGGCTCCAAAGCCTGCATAGTGTAAGCTTTCAAAATTCTATCAATCTTTAATTTTGACTAATAGCTAATCAAACATATCAACGGTCAAAAACTTGTTTTGGCACACATAAACATAAATTTCAAATTGTCACAATGTAATAAGAAACTGAGAAGTATAACATCTGAAATTGTACTACGTATTATTAATTCAATTTATCTTATAACATAAAATGCTTTTGACAATTTAATTTTAATTTGTCTTGATATTGTTGTAGTAAAACATATTGGATGAACGTTGACACTCGAAAGTGTTTTTTCTATAAAACATGTTTATAATATATGTGACATATACGAAGTATATTAACCACATATACTCTATTAGTTTCATTTAAACTATCATTTATCTAAGCTACATTCAATTCGGGTATTGTCTAAAAGTAATCTACCGTTTTGATTCTATGTAAATTTGATTTCGACCCCGCTAAGTCATTTTTCTGGCTCCGCCCCTGACCGCAAATGAGATAAAGAAGATAATTAATGCAATTACTCGAAAGCATTATATTAGGTTTTGCTTTGTATTTTACCAGCTCCTTCTGCACTGGCACTCTCAACAACGGATTTGTAAACTAGTTGGGCTTCTGATCCCTTTGATTTCACAAGGATTATGAAACAACAAATAAGCAAACTTATCCGCTGGCGTGACCTTGTTGAGATACCCATTCTGCGTAAAATTAAAATTGGCAAAAAATGTGACATATTATCTCATGCAAATACAAATTAATAAGAAAACTAAAAGAAAAGTATATGTGATAAGACACGTTTCCATTCGAGACTATGTTTTTGTTTGGTTAGCACAAGATTAATTTTGTCATGGCGTGAGGAAAATTAATATGAGGGACTCCTAATAGTAAGCGCCAAACGCGTCACACCAAAATCAAAGTATATAGTTTTTACAAAATTAAAAACTACATATGAATATCATAGCTTCGAATAAATTAACATATGATCGACATGCACATACCTCAAGGTTCGGAGATGAAGTCTCCTATATCAATTTCAAATATGACAAGATAATAATTAAAGAAATATATATGTTGTTTATATATTAAACCACTATTAATCTTTAATTTTATCTTGTATTGAGAATTTGGTGTTTATTGTTTTGAATGTGTATAAATAAACACATTTATAATCATAATGGAAGGGGAATCGTGAACACGTACACTATCCGAGAAAATGGGATTAATCGTCAAATGCGCAATTCTAGGTGAGGGATTGGTAAAAACCATATACTCTATATATTTTGTGTGTGGCGCATGTTTTTTTCATTTTCATTATCAATTCCATCATCACAGTAATTTTTTTTTGTGTTACTCGGCATGGTGAAATACGACCCCATTGATCAAAAGGTGATTTACTTTAATTTTAAGACTATATATATAGGGGAGGGTTCTAATGAGAACCCCTCTTAAACTGAGAACTCGTGAGAACCCCGATAACTGGTGGTATTTTTGGCTGAAATTTTTTGTGTATGTTCCTCATCAAGTCTAGTTCATTTATACCAAATTTGAGAAAAAAATTCAATCGGGAAAGTCGTCAAATGATTTTTGAAAGAAACTGGTCCGGAATATACATATAAAATGCAATTTTATATGTCTAGTATAATTATTATTTAGCTCAATCTATCCTATATTTCTAGATCCGCCTTTGACATCAACCTTGATTTCCTAGTCATCTAGTAGGCAGAAGTGATGTACGGAGTATTAAAAATATTAAGGGATTGGAGCTTAAAAATCAGAGTTCAAAGCTTACATGTATGCTCCATAGATATAACATACTCTGTATTGTTTTTTTATATATAGTTCTTATATATGGATTTATATACATAGTAATGCCTTAAAAAAGTAGTAGCACAAGTTATAATTACTTTTCTTTCAAAAAAAATGGTGGCCGATTTCTAGGGTTTGTCCCTAGTTTGATTTTCCGGCGGTTTTGGCGCATCTGGTGTGTGCGTGACGTGAGGCTTCATTTGCTGGTGGCTTCCCTGCCTGTTTCTTGCGAAGGTGGTCAGCCTTGGCGGTTTTAAGAATTCTTCACTCAATCGTAGTTCGCAGGCATCGAGATAGGGAGTGGTTTGGGCGCTGATTCGTTGTGTGTGGCAGTGCAAGTTTGGAAGAGCTTTTGGTTAAGGGTGGAAATAGAGGATAACCATGTGATGGGATTCATGAAGAGGGCTCAAGATTCGGGCCCGGAAAAATTTTGGGCCAGTGGCGATGACCCTGTCCGGGCGAAAGAAGACGAAGAGATGGTGATTCGTCCCCCTCCTGAACCGCCGTCATGGAGGAATTGTGCGACTAGGGTTTGGAAGGCTATCTCTATTTTTGTTTTAGTTTGTTCATGTTTTTACTTCGAAAGTCATGTTGTTTTGTTTGTTACGTACGCTTATTTCTGTCAGACTCTTACATTAGGTAGGGGTGATGAGAGTTTTGCTCTGGCTACGTTTGGCTCATTTAGACCCATTATAGGAACATCGAATATTTAAATTAAAAATAATAGAGTATCTAATAAGACTAATATTACTACTCCGTATTATATTTTAGGCCCCCATGGAATCGGAGGCCCTAGGCAATTGCCTAGGTAGACTCCCCTCATGGCCGGCTCTCGTTGGAAGGAAGAATCTAAAAGATAAGGATGGTTAATAAAAATGCCCAAACAAGCTCACAACTCTTTGACACATCTAGGGCAAACATGGTTGAACAAATTGAGACTAACAAGTCAGGGATATATACAAGAAAACATAATCCAATAATTTCTTTGAATAGAAACATTGTAGACTCAATACATACGTGAAATTTAACATGATTTTAATTATGTGGCGCCTAGCTAGTAAACTATTGGACTATATGTGCTTTGGGATGTGCTTTTGAAATGCATTAATGTAAAATGTATTGATATGTTGGCCAAATATAATTGGAAAACTTTTCATCCAACAATATTATATGTGGCTCGTAGAAGTTAAATGGAAAAGAATACAATACTTTCAAATATTAATTTTCTACCAAGGTAGAAATGTTGAATCCAAATCTCAATGACGTCATGAGTTACAATTAAAAAGTCTAACTCACGAAGGCGTGAACAATATTTCTTTTTTAATTACCAGGAACTTTTTATCATTTTAGTACACAATCACACAAATGGAGTAGTATGCAATATTAGATTAATATAGGAGGAGGAAATATTGAACTCAAATCCTTATGTAATTGCAATTAATAAACTACTCTTACATCTCCATAAGTAACAATACTATTCCATTAATACAACAACTCCATACAAAGATGTTTCACACACAAATGGTAACACATATCGCTACATGATAACACATAACACAAAAGAAGCTCAAAAGGAGGAAAGACAATTAATGTTCTTAGAACCACGTCTTTGTAAAAGGAGGACTTTCTGCAAAGACATCGTCACTATTCATCATCAATAGGCCTTTGATTTCCCCCTGTCTCCTTATTCATCATAGAAATAAAATAAGTACGATGAAATTGATCCACCACTTTTGCTTGTTGGATGCGCGCAGTTAAGAACTTGGTAAAGTTTTCAGATCTTAAATGACAATGGTGCGTATTTTTAGATCTGAACTTTGTGAAGCTTTCAAGCGCAAAATCTGATTATGTTTTAGATTTGTAAGCTGTGACACATTTATATCTAAACGAAGATTAAGGTTTTTAAAAAGTGATGATTTATGAACACTGTTGAATTTTAGATCTTTTAAAAGGGGGTAGCAGTGCAAGAAATCGAAAGAGAAGGGGGGCAACAATGAAAGGGAACACACAATGATGAGAGAGAGCCAATGAAAGAAAAAGGAGAAACAATGAAGGAGAACGAAGAGGATCCATGAGAGAGATAATTAGAGTTCTAAAAGAATGTAACACAAGGGATTAAAGTGCGGTAGAGTGTTAGGATAGTAGGGAAATATATAGCGCACAATGTAAGGGGTAAGATGTAGAAAGATAATATGGCCTTTTACTGTGTGAATATTACTAAAACGAAAGTAGAAAGTTGATTTAAATTTATTTAAAGCAGATAGTTAAAGTGAATTGTAGGGAGGCTCGGTATGAGAGTTAAATGATAATTTAAACCAAATATGTCGATCCAAGACCCAATAAAGAGTTTATTATTGACTCTCGATTTTGTTTTATTTTTATCTCAAGCTTAATTTTTCTTTCTTTAGACATTATACCTTGGTTTTGTTTTGATTCTGTTAATGTCGTTTCTGCGATGTTTACGGTTGTTATGAGAGATAAGTCTCTCCTTTTGGTCTTCATAGACTATTTACGCGTTCACTGGTTAGCGAATTGTTGCGCGAATTCTTGTGGAAGTAATTCTAAGTCTACAATAACAAGAACACAATTCAAATCCTAATCCCAAAGTAGTTTGTGTTCGATAACATGAATCGACATATGATTGAAATTTAAATTATAAATAGTAAAATAGCTTCAAAGTCATATTTAGAAAAGTTCTTGCACTTACTTAAGAAATCCTTTCATTTATTAAATATTTTCAGGAACATTATTACTCAAGATTTCAATTTGTAATCTATTTTGAACTAAGACTATATTTGAAATCAAGGAAAAGGAATCCGAGGTATCTCACTGGCTTCACTGCAACACAACATTCTTTAGAACTAGTAAGGATGTTTTTACTTGGACTGTTTTCAGTCCCAGACCAGACTAGACTTAAACAGACCAGACCAAACTTCCATAGTTATAAAATACACAGAAACCAGACGTTTATCAGACTAGTTCAGACCAAACCAGACTTAAACAGACAAGACCAGACCAGAAAATTACAGTCCAAGTAAAAACATCCTAATACCTAAAATGGCTTCTTTAATCAACCTCTCCACCATAGTAATGAAAACATTAGATTTTTCCACGTTTACTATCAATCCAGAAACTTCTTTGAACTCCTCCAAATAGCTCATGAAAATTTTAACAAATGATAAGTCACCCTTAGTAATGCATAATTAAAATATGTCCTTTGTATTTTCTTTTTAAAACAAAAAAATAAATTCATACGAATTTTGTAAAGAAGCTCTCCAGCGGCTTTAAATACCATCTTTCCTTATTTGATAATGAAATTCTTATTGATTTATTTTAATACCTCAAGTAATAATAAATAATCAATGTATATTGTAAAGTATAGTCAAATAATAATCTACTCTATAGAACTCATGTCTCTGAAAATTTGATCAAAGTTGAATTTGTAAAAAATCTAAAGTTAAACTGTGGGACGAGTTAAGGGATTGGATTAATATTTACTCTAACTATAAAAAAAAGATATTTTAGGAAGTTGAAAAATCAAACTAAGAAGTTTTCCGTGTTATCAAACAAAACTACAAAGTTTTAAGGAGGGATGGAGCTGAGTATTACATAGATCAAGTCATCTTTGTTGTGATCAATATGGATACTAGAATTCAAAGATACACCAAATCGAATAACATGTCCCTCCTTAAATACAAGACAAAAACACTAAGGCCTATTTATCAATATAAACAAAGATATAAATTGAAAATTTTAAAATTTTATACATCAAATTCATTTATTCTTATAAATTAAAATTATTCGTTGATTTTGGAATCCAATGGTAAAGTGAGTTGTGAGAAAGGGAATTGAATGTAAAGACCAAATTTATTACAAGTACATTATTTTAATCTTTTCAATTCATTTCTAAAGTTGTCAAATCAGTTTTTTAATTAGTGACTGAATGTCTGAATGTGATGTACATATTGATATTATCTTATTATGTGTCTTCAATTTTTAAATTATCACTTCTGAAAGATTCAAACGTGTGTAGATACACATTTTTAGTTGTGGATGTTGTGTCTAATACATATCAAATATGAGATGTAAAACGTTTCATATATGATTGTGTATGGAGGGCCGATGATACAAATGATGAAACACATTTCTAATATATACCATTAATCTGCAACTAATTTTGTTATGATCGAGCACTATCATGACCAGATTATAGTGACTTAAATAAAAGAACAAGGCGGAACACGTGATAGCATGATACCATGCATTTCATTATCTTCCCTTTTTAGACTCTTGCATGTATTTCTCATGACTTGTCTGGGCCCAGCTTAAGTACTAACTACGCTAGACATTCTAAACATGAGTTGTCAATTGTATGTGATTACCATATTTTTTAACATTCATGTGTACACACTTTTTATGCACATCTTATACATACATTCGTCAACAAGCAATTCTTTTGTCTGCACATAGTATGTCCATAGACAAAATAATATGTTTGTGAGCAGGTTATGTTGGAATATTTTATTCCAATAATTAATATGGGCTAATATTATAATTATTGTATTAGCTATTTATCATAATTGAGTTTTATTTATGTGGTCAATATATTATCTAAACCCAAGAGACTATTAAGATAAATTGTATGGGCCAAATAAATGGGCAGAGGCCCGTGTTGCTTGTTAGAGTATAATGGGAGTCCTAACTAGACCAACACAATCTATAAATAGACTATGGTCTCCAATACATTGAACCACCACCAATTCACTTCTCTTCTCCCCATCGGAAGAGAGACTAAGGCCTCGGGTTCAATTGAGGAAGATCCAGACGCCATCTACCTCGTTCCATTCCTTTAAGATATTTTATGCTTAAGATACCATGTACGTTTAACATGTGTACTTGCACATATATGTGCAAGTACACATGTTAAACGTACATGGTATCTTAAGCATAAAATATCTTAAAGGAATGGACATATATGTTACGCACTAGTAGAAAACTGTCTTATAGTGACATTAAATTAGTGTCACTAAACGATTTAGTGACACTCTGAAAGTGTCACAGACAAAGGGGGCAAGTGACACAAAATTTAGTGTCACCGTTAACAAATCACTTTTGTGTCACAAAATGATGACATAAAAACATCATTATGAACTGTGATATATATGTAACAAGGATTTTTGTGATACCAATGAATCATGTTTTTTAGTGATATATACATAACAAGAATTTTTGTGATACCATTGCATCATATTTTTTTAGTGATACAGTAGTATCATAAGATATATATATATATATATATACTACATATATATCATACTAAAATGTTTTATTATCAATAAATAATCAAAACATCCATTACTAGCAATAAATAATCAAAACATCAAACAAATATTTTCATTAAATTTATATCATCATTCCTTACAATTGTAAATGTACATAAATCACAATGGTATACCCTAAAACTAAAGAAGTAAAAAGGAGAAGTCAAAACGACGGCCAAAATTTTGTGTCTTAATTTTTGGGTATGATATGCTTTTATGTCTTAAATTTTGGGTATGATATAAGTGATTCCAATCATATCCAATTTAAAGATGTATCCGTTTTTTTATGACAAGGGGTATTTATACCTTCCGTTTTTTAGTTATACATATTATAACATTAAAGATAGTCATCTTGTGTTCGGTAATAAAGTATGTGAAAATTTTAAGACCTCCCATTTAAATGAAATTGTCTGATAATTTTTTTTAATTGAATGAACTCAAACCACATGTTGCCAAAGTAACCTCTATTGGATTGACTAATTCAATTAAATTTTTTATCATAGATGTTTGTATGTGATGATTCATGTGAATTATGATCGTCCCAAAGGAAGACATAATTTGACCGAATTATTTACATACCTGCAATAATAAATATGTGGTGATTATAAGGGAGAATTTAATTTTAATTTTCATTCCATGTGAATAGCGGAATGCCCAAAGGCAACCATTATTTGACAGGATTTATCACCAATATTTGATTAATGCATTGAGAGTACCAATTGCAATTATCCTACCAATCCAAAGATTGGAGTTTAATGTTGCACTAGGTATCTTGTTTGGGTCTTTTAATTTCACAAAAATTGGTTGTAATTTGGAGCGTATACTAATATATTATTATTTTATTTTATTTGCTACCGCCAATGCTCCTAATTTTACCACTCAAGTCAATGGAATCCCGATGTTAATGGAACAAATTTCAAGTCTTGGA
Source organism: Cuscuta epithymum (assembly GCA_945859915.1). NCBI lineage: Eukaryota > Viridiplantae > Streptophyta > Magnoliopsida > Solanales > Convolvulaceae > Cuscuta > Cuscuta epithymum. The sequence continues at coordinate 5,237,767 of CAMAPF010000011.1, read as the reverse complement.
AAGAGGTTGTAGAAATTGTTTTAGAATGCTGGATTTAGATCTGGCATTAAGGACGGAGTGACCCACTTCCACTCCATAAAACTCTAATGAGGCGAAAATTGAGAAGTGGGATCGGTCCAACCGGATGTGCCTAATGATTGTGAAGCGCACCATTCCTGAGGCGTATCGAGGCTCAATTACGGAGGGTGAGAATGCAAAAAGGTTTCTAATGGAAATTGAGCGATTATTTGCCAAGAATGAAAAGGCTGAAACAAGTAGCCATTTGGCTAAACTTGTCTCTATGAGGTATAAAGGTAAAGGAAACATTCGTGAGTACATTATGGAGATGTCTAATCTCGCGTCAAAACTCAAGGAACTAAAGTTAGAGCTACCTGAGGATTTGCTCGTTCACTTGGTTTTGATCTCTCTTCCGGCCTACTTTGGGCAATTCATAGTGAGATATAACACCCAAAAGGACAAATGGTCCCTTAATGAGCTTATATCTCATTGTGTGCAAGAGGAAGAGAGGCTGCAGAGAGATAAGATAGAGAGTGCTCATTTTGCTCTAACATCTCACAATAAGAAGAGGAAGAAGCATGCGGTTGGTGCGGAAAATTCTTCAAAGAAGAAGGAGAAGAAACAAGGTGAGGCATTTGCTTGTTTTTTCTGCAAAAAATCTGCACACACAAAAAAGGAGTGTTCTAAGTACGCCGCTTGGCGTGTGAAGAAGGGTAAACTTCTCAATTTTGTTTGTTCTAAAATTAATTGAGTTTTGTTACCTAAAGACACGTGGGTAGATTTTGGTACTACTACTCACATAAGTATGTCTATGCAGGTTTGCCTGTGGATTCGTCCACCAAATGATGCTGAAAAGTATATTTATGTTGGTGATGACCGATGACAATAAAGTGAAGTTCAAGCTAAAAGAACTTTTATATTATTTTATAAGGACTTGTTTTTATTTATTTTAATTTTAATTGAGACATTTTGTTACACCGTCTATTAGGCGGTATTTTAATTGGTATTTCTATGTTCAACAAATATGGTTCTTATTGTTCCTTCGGAAATAATAAAGTAAGTCTCTTTTATAATTCAGATATTGTTAGTTATGAGTCTTTACTAAGATAATCCTTATATGCTTGAGAGTTTGGTCATTTTATGGCATAAACTAAAGTAAGAGATTTAAACCCACTAACTAAGGGATAAACACCGAAAGTCTTTCATGAGCATTCAACTCTTATGAGTGTGGTTGCCAAAGGTTGTTTAGTTGAGTGGGAGTTATTCTTTTATAATTTATTGATACAAAATTTAAAGTTTCTGCAGAAATAAAGTTTTATTAGCTCTATAGCTAAATTTTGTATCTAGTAATGTGTAATATTTAATTTACACTCAAGAGACTTGAGGTTGGTCTCAATAAAGACTAAAGTTGGACCAGTTGAAAATAGGCATGATGGAGACCATTTCACATGTAATTTTCATGGTGCTCACCCATACAGATCTATGTCATCAATTGTATTTTTATGGTGGTTGTTGTGGTTTAGTCATGAATTAACAATATGACAAAAGCCACAGTAATTCCATTATTAATACATGAGGTGGACCAGATTGTCTAAGTTCAAATCTAAAAATAGATAGCATACTAAGGCGCGCCTAAAGAAATATAATTACAATATGTAGCCCAAGTGGGAGATTGTTGGAATATTTTATTCCAATAATTAATATGGGCTAACATTATAATTATTGTATTAGCTATTTATCATAATTGGGTTTTATTTATGTGGTCAATATATTATCTAAACCCAAGAGACTATTAAGATAAATTGTATGGACCAAATAAATGGGCAGAGGCCCGTGTTGCTTGTTAGAGTATAATGGGAGCCCTAACTAGACCAACACAATCTATAAATAGGCTATGGTCCCCAATACATTGAACCACCACCAATTCACTTCTCTTCTCCCCATCGGAAGAGGGCCTCGGGTTCAATTGAGGAAAATCCAGACGCCATCTATCTCGTTCCATTCCTCCTGCGGCTTCGCTGTGGATCCAGGTAGTAATCTTATTATACTCTATTATTCAACATGATGAAGGTCCTGGAATTATTGAACAATCCATTTGATTCGTTCTTGTATTGCTTCCGCGGGGTAAGGCTCAAATTTGACACTACGGTTTCATCAGAATCTCATATTTGACACCAAGGTTTTAAATGGACCAAATTAGACACTATGGTTTCATATGCATCTCATATTGGACACTAAAGTTTCATAATTCAATATAAATGAGTGTCCAATTTGATCTTTATCCAATATAAGTGAGTGTCCAAAACCTATGAATTATGAAACTTTAGTGTCTAATATGAGATAAATATGAAATCATAGTGTCTAATTTGATCCATTTGAAACCTTAGTGTCAAATATGAGATTCTGATGAAACCATAGTGTCCAATTTGAGCCTTGCTTCCGCTATATGTAAAAGTATTTCCAACATGTTATTCACAGGAAAAAACCTATTCATAGAAACATGCGGAAGATGTGTACAAAAAGTGTGTACAAATAGTTCTTTTCAATCATTTTTAAGGTTTAATTATTCACAAACGTGTGCATGAGATGTGTACAAAAAGTGTGTAGAAACAGATCTTTTTTTCATTTATAAAGGGACTTACCCCTCGCAATGGCTAAATATGCTGAATTAGGAGAAATTTGAATGCAAATAATACGAATAAAATTAAATAATTTATTCATCAAATTTAGACATAAAATTATTTCAGCTTTACTCAATTAGATTGTTTCATAATTCACTACGTGAATAAAAAGATTAGTATTTGAAAAAGTTATATTGTCAGGTGATGAAACACACAAATAACCAATTGAACTCTTAATTAGGTATTTCAATTATACATAAACCCTTTAGTATTGATTTGTTTTACCATTTGAGTTATGCTGATGATTGTTGTTGTTATTGTTGTAGGCTTTTAAAAAGTACAGAAACTCTTGTGGATTTACTTTAATAACTCAATTAATAATCAATGCATAGTGTAAAGTAGACTCAAATAAAATACTTTGTAGTATTCCCGTCTCGCAAAATTTGACCAAAGTTGATTTGTCTACAAAAAATGTAAACATAAACTATATGACAAGCTAGGGGATCAGGGTAATATTTACTCCAAGTATAAAAAATGATATTTTAGGAAGTTAGAGAAACAAAGTAGAAAGTTTTCCGTGTTACTAAACAAAACTAGAATTTTTTGAGGGAGGAAGTATTACAGAAATCAAGTCATCTTTGATGTAGTGATCGATATGGATACGAGAACTCAAAGATACACCAAAATGAATAGCATGTCCCCTCTAAAATAAACACCAAGGCCTATTTATCAATATAAAAAGATATTAGTAGAAAATTTTAAAATTTTTATACAAGAAATGTAAGGTGTTAGAGACAGTTTCTTAATTTATTCTTGGAAACACGTTTCTTAATTTATTTTTGGAAACACATCCTAATTTAATTAGGGGTTATGTTGCTTTGGGAACAAGATACTGCATCTCTATAAATACCACTCTCCTCTCTTGTAATCTGCATCCAGAAAATATTAATAACATTCCTGGTTTGGTAGCGCCCCCAGACGTAGTCCTCTGTGGCGAACTGGGTTACCAAATTTCGTGTGTTCTTTAATTGTTCTTCGTGTTTGTGAGTTAAATTCCTAACAACTCGTATCAAGAGCCCTAGGTTCGAAGGGAGAGTTCAACACGATGGCAGATTTGAAGACACCGTTGATGCAGTTTGATGGGACTGATTTCGGCTTCTGGAAGCTGCAGATCAAAGATTACCTGTACGGTAAAGATCTGTATCAACCTCTGGAGGATAAGCCGGAAGACATGAAGGAGAGCGATTGGAAGTTGCTGGACAGGAAAGCGATGAGCGTGGTGCGATTGTCGCTGTCCAGAAACATCGCCCTACATACCGTTAAAGCAAAAACGACGAAGGAGATGTTGCAAATATTAACGAATATGTATGAGAAACCTTCTGCTGCGAACAAGGTACATCTCATGAGGCGTCTTTTTAACCTTAAGATGTCAGAAACCACGGGAGGTGTGGAGCATCTCAACGAGTTCAATTTAATCACCACACAATTGAGCGCGGTTGAGATCAAGTTCGACGACGAAATTCATGCCCTAATTCTGCTGTCTTCTCTCCCGGAAAGCTGGAACGGAACGGTGACTGCAGTCAGCGCTTCGGCAGGGAAGGAGAAACTGAAATTCGATGAAGTCGGAAATCTGGTGGTCAGCGAAGAAATTCGCAGGAAGGAATCAGGTTTGGCTTCTGGATCGGCGTTGAGTGCAGAGAACCGGGGCAGAACGAAATCAAAGTCAAAGTCAAATCGGGATAGATCAAGATCCAAATCCAAGTCAAACAGCAAGGGCAAGAAGGACAGAAGTCAGATCAAGTGCTGGAATTGTGAGGAGTACGGACACTTCAAGAGCCAGTGCAAGGAGCAGATCAAGGATCAGAAGGAGAAGACATCTGCCAATGCAGCGGCAGAATCATCGGGTGATGATCTCCTGATTCTGAGCGTGAGCAGTCCGTTGGAGTCATAAGTTCTGGATTCTGGAGCCTCGTTCCATTCATGTGGTAACTCTGAAGTGATGGAACAGTATACTCCCGGCAATTTTGGAGAGGTGTATCTTGCTGATGATGAGCCTCTTAAAATTGTCGGGAAGGGGACAGACCACGTGAAGACTCCGAACGGATGCATGCTGAAACTAAATGGTGTCCGACACATTCCTGGTTTGAGGAGGAATCTTCTTTCAAATGGGCAGCTGGATGAGGAAGGTTATGCAGTTACATTCGGCAGCAGAAATTGGAAGATCACCAAGGAAGCCTTGCTGGTTGCTAAGGGGAAGAAGGAGGGTACATTGTACATGACAACAAACTCAAAGGACTGCATCGATGTTGTTGCCGCTGCAACAAAAGATGTGAATTTGTGGCACTGTCGGCTCGGTCACATGAGCGAAAAGGGGATGAAGGAGCTGTGCTCGAAGGGCAAACTGCCCGGCCTGAAGACTGTTGAAGTTGGCTTATGCGAGGACTGCATATTCGGGAAATAGAAACGTGTCAGTTTCTCAAAGGGAAGACGAGCTATCAAACCGGAGAAGCTGGAACTAGTTCACACCGACCTTTGGGGACCTGCAGAAGTTACATCCTTGGGAGGATCCGCCTACTACATGACCTTTATTGATGATGCCACAAGAAAGGTGTGGGTTTATTTTCTCAAAAATAAATCTGATGCCTTTGATGCTTTCAGGAGGTGGAAAGCTCGTGTTGAGACATAGTCAAGTCTGAACTTGAAGTGCCTTCGGTCAGATAATGGGGGTGAGTATGAACTGCATGAGTTCAAGAATTTTTGTGCTGAGAATGGGGTTCGTATGGAGAAGACAACTAAGGGGAGTCCGCAGCATAATGGCGTTGCTGAACGCATGAACAGAACACTGAATGAGCGGGCTAGATGCATGAGGTTGAAGAGTGGCTTACCGAAGATGTCTTGGGCGGATGCAGTGAACACCGCGGCTTTTCTCATCAACAGAAGTCCAACGATCTCGTTGGAGAATGGCATTCCTGAAGAAAGGTGGACGGGTAAAGAGGTAAATCTGTCCTATCTCCGCATATTTGGTTGTGTTGCTTATGTTCATATCAGTTCCGTTGACCGCAGCAAGTTAGACGCAAAATCTGTGAAGTGTACGTTCGTTGGATATGGTGGTGATGACTATGGATACAGATTATGGGATGAGAAGAATAGGAAGATTATTCGTAATCGAGATGTGGTGTTCAACGAGCAGGTTCTGTACAAGGACAGATTGAGCGCATCTGATTCTGAGCAAGAAAGTCCGAAGATCATAGAGCTGGATATCTCTAATTCGGGTGGGAGCAAGCAGGATCAGAATGAAGAGATGAGCAGTGATGAGGATCCATCAACTCCGCCAAGGCAGCGGCCTGCTAGGAACCGAAGAGCACCAAATAGGTATTCACCTTCTAATTTCTATTTGTTGCTTACTGACGGTGGTGAACCGGAGTCCTATGCAGAGGCAGTTCGGGTTGATGACAAGGGCAAGTGGAAACTTGCAATGGATGATGAGATGGCATCTCTCAGATCCAATGATACTTGGAGGTTAGTTGAACTACCGAGAGGAAAGAAGGCTTTGCACTGCAAGTGGATCTACCGCATCAAGAAGGAGGCAGATGGTAGCAAACGCTACAAAGCTAGGCTGGTTGTGAAGGGGTTTGAGCAGCGCTATGGTATTGATTATACCGACATATTCTCTCCAGTTGTGAAACTAACTACTATTCGGTTGGTGTTGGGGTTAGTTGCTGCAGAAAATTTGTTGTTACATCAGATGAATGTGAAGACTGCATTCCTTCATGGTGATCTGAATGACGAGATTTACATGGTGCAACCAGAGGGCTATGTGGCAGAGGGCAGTGAGAATCTCGTATGCAAGCTAGACCTGTACAAACACGGGCTCGGGCCGGGCTCGGGCCGGGCTTCATCTAAAATTCCTACCCACTTCAGCGGGCCGGCCCGGCCCGGCCCGGATCTAACGGGCCACCTTCCATGCCCATGCCCGCCCATAATAGCGGGCCGGACAGTCCATCGGGCCACCCGGCCCGGCCAATTTTTAACATATAACGTTGAGCTGAATTCTTAAAAACGATTAATAAGCTGAATAACATTAATATGATTCCAAAACGTTGAGCAAAACGTTTACCCAGAGTCCCAAAACGTTTACCAGTTTACCTAGAGTCCCAAAACAATACCATTAATTTAAAGTGAAACCACAAAGTGAAAGAAAAATGTCCAAACACTTGGAAAGACTTATAAAGTCACCCATTACAATCACTTGAAATTTAATTAACAAAATAGAAATAATGATTTAGTTCCCATGACTTCAAGAGTAGGACACTTGGGAGTAAAACTTGACTTGTCTAGTACTTCATTCCTCTGCCTCTTCATGCTACATGTGTACAACACAAATCATCATATTAAATTATTAATTATAATAACAAAAAAACAGAATATTTATATATAAAAGTACTAAAGTAGACATTGAGATAATGAAAACTATTTATAATGTCAATCTTACACTATAGTATCATCTCTTCGTCTGCTTCATCCTCGCTATCTTGAACATACTTGTGGCACCTTGGAAATTGCAAGATGTACAAAATAGCAACGCTTTAGCACATGTAACTTTTATACAATTCAAACCAAATTAATGATTACAGAATTATCAAAGCAAGTAAGCAAGGTAGAAACTAAATCTGTTGTTCATAAAAAATTTACCCGGTTCAAATCCAGCCGCCCGCAACCAATCCTCATAACATGCAAGTGCTTCAACAGTTGTGGGGGAGAGAGAACTTCTTGTAGGAGTTATTATTTTCTTCCCCAAACTAAAGGCGGATTCGGAAGGAACCGTAGAGACTGGAAGACTGAGTATATCCCGAGCCAAAGTTGAAAGAACAACAAACCTAGAAGAGTTACGCTTCCAGAATTGCAAAACATTAACATCATCTTTCATGTTAAGGCATTTTTCATCTAAATATAGGTCCAGTTTAGATTTCATTTCTGTCTTCCTTTTCTTGCTCATAAACTGATAAAGATCTTCATCATCAGACCCACTATCAAACTCGGACTGTAGCATAGAAGAATTAAAATTGCTATTTGAGGTGTTCTGGCGAGATTCCCCAATTTCAGAAAATGCAGACTTGTATTCATCCAGAAGCTCAACCAAAGTGTTTTTTATTCTATCCACAAAGTCCTTAGCACTTACTTCCCCCAGTAACTTCTTATACAAAAACCCAACACCATCTAACTTTAAACGGGGATCAAAAACAGCAGCACAAGAAAGAATGAGATTGTAATCTTCCCAATATTTCGCAAATTTCAATTGCATTTCAGAAACCATCTCAGATAAAATGCTGGGAGGGGCAGCTGCTGTTTTTTTCAACAGCCTATGAATTTTCCACACCCCACAAAAATAAATATTAGAGGTCGGTGTCTTGGAAGCAGAAAAGTCATTTGTCACATCAAAAAAAAACTTGCAAGAACTTCTTCAACTGACTTACCTTTGCCCACTCCTCCTCGGTGAGACGATACGATTTCAAATCTGCATTCTTTCCAACAAAGCTATCAATAGCATCTCGAAAATAAAGGAATCGATCCAACATAGTGAAAGTTGAGTTCCATCTAATAGGTGTGTCTAACCGTAGCTTCTTTGTGGTATTCAAGTTAAAAGTAGTGGAAGCTATCTCATAAAATTTCTTGGTTTTTGGCATGGAATGCCTCAAATGTGTTACTGTTTTCCTTATCTTAATGACAACATCATCAATGAGTTTCAGCCCCGCTTGAACCACTAAGTTAATAATGTGACAAGAACAACGGATGTGAACAAAATTTCCATTCAACAACAAGGTGTTTTTTCTTAATAGGTGTCTCTTAAGGGATGCTATCATTGTATCATTGTAAGAGGCATTATCAACCGTAAAACTAAACACCTTGTGACCTATTTTCCATCCACTAAAACATAAAAGAATCTCATCCGCAAGAGAAGAACCATCTAATGAAGGAGGTAAAGCAGCAAATTTGATTATTCTCTTTTGTAGCTTCCAAAATTTATCAATCCAATGAGCTGTAACACACATAAACTCATCACCTGTGTGTTCACTCCTCCAATTATCAGTAGTGAAACAAATATGACCAGGAGCGCTTTCAAGCTCTTGAGCAACAATAAGTTTATGGGATTTATAGTTGCTCACAGAATCTCTTTTAACGGTCGCTCTACTAACCTGATGAAACTGAGGTGCAACTACACTCATGAAATTCTTAAAACCCGGTGCTTCAACAAGTGTAAATGGTAATGCACATGACACAAAAAGAACAGAAATAGCTTCACGAATGGAAGAGGGGCTGGGTAAAGGCCTACTTAAAGACATGGTATTCGCTACTTTTGTGTCACATTCTATAGTAGAATCACCAACAATGCAAAAGTTTTTGATGTTGTTGTACTTACGTGAAGCACAGTGAGATACATGTCTTTTCAAATGAGAAGTTCCACTCTTAGAATTGGCAGTAAAAATTTTCTTACAGTGTTTACATGTAGCTCGAATCACCCCATTATCCAAAACATCTCTGTGCATCTCGTCCCACACATCCGATTTCAGTTTTTTCCCTTTCAATGTGCACTGGTTTGTTCTACTTTGATCTCCCCCTTCACTGTCTATTGTCTCTTTTTCAATGTGATGATCTTCCATTGATCTAGGTAAAATAAAACTCAAAATTAATAAAAAAAATTACGAAGAGAATACAAACTGTTCTTGAATTTTTCAGTAGACTAAGAAATAATTGACTGACATAGCTACATCACTAAAGCTTCCTGCATCCAATTTTTAAGATTGCAAGAATAACTAGTGATATAATCTTTCTAATCCCTCCACTGTAAATACTTTTACAATGAGTATAATAAATACTCAGTAGTCGGTACTAAAAGACTCAAGCATGAACACCCATTCTTTAAGATTACACATTTACACGTAAATAAGAAGGTGAAGGTGAAAACTTAAAACTTAAATTAATAATCAAGAAAAAATACCTCATTTGAGACGGAGATGAATCCATAATTGGAGGTGAACTCACACCTTGATCTGGAGACATGGAACTGATGGAAGCAATAGATCTGCTCTCCGTCTCCTGCTAGGCTGCTTCTCTGCCGAGTGCCGATCTCATGGAGTAGAATCTAGAATATCGTGGATGTCTTTGGTTTGTACGAAATAGGGTTTTAGGGATATTGGGTTCAGCGGTTTGGGCCATTAATCTCATGTACTGGACTACTGATGGTAACAAACTAACAATCCCCAAGTCCATAAATTATATTATTAATTTATTATAAGTATAATGTGCTACGTATATTATATATATATATTATATAATTTTACGGGCCGGGCTTTTTGGCCCGACCGGGCCTACAATTGAACCCAAACCTGCCCACATTTTTACCGGGCCGGGCCGGCCCAATGGGCAAATATATATGTCCAGACCCGCCCGTTTATATGGGCGGGCTGGGCGGGCCGGGCGGGCCGGCCCGCGTTTGTCCAGGTCTAATGCAAGCTAGTGAAGAGCTTATACGGGTTGAAGCAGGCACCGAAGCAGTGGTACAAGAAATTTGATGGTTTCATGCGGGAAATCAGTTTCTTGAGATGTCACACCGACAATTGCTGCTACTACAAGAAGACTGAGAACTGTTATCTTATCTTGCTATTATATGTAGATGACATGTTGATTGCAGGAGCTAGTTCAAAGGAGATTGAGAAGATAAAGAAACAGTTGTCAGAGCATTTTTTCATGAAGGATCTTGGAGAGTCAAAGCAGATTTTGGGCATGCGAATCGAGAGGGATGAGGCAGCGGGCAGATTTTTTCTTTCACAGGCAGAATACATTCAGAAGGTCCTGGAAAGATTCAGAATGCAAGATGCTAAGGCTGCAAGTGTTCCATTGGGTAGTCACTTCAAGCTTAGCAAGGAAGATTCTCCAAAGAACAAGGAGGACTGTGCTCAAATGCAGAAGATTCCATACGCATCGGCAATTGGCAGCATCATGTACGCTATGGTTTGCACGACGCCAGACATTGCACATGCGGTGGGAGTAGTGAGCAGATACATGGGAGACCCCGGGAAAGAACACTGGGAAGCTGTGAACTGGATCATGAGGTATTTGAAAGGTACTGCTTCTAATGCTTTGTGTTTTGATGGAAAGAATGTAGAGCTGCTGAGACATGTTGATGCAGATCTGGCATCAAATGACTCGGATGGATCAAGAAGCACCACAGAGTATGTTTTTACATTTGGCGAGACAGCAGTATCTTGGCTTTCGCAGCTGCAGAAGATTGTTGCATTATCTACTACAGAGGCAGAATATGTGGCCATTACGGAGGCAAGTAAGGAGATGGTGTGGCTTCAGAATTTACTTGGGGAACTTGGGAAGGAGTACAAGAATAGCATTCTTTACAGTGACAGTCAAAGTGCTATCTTCTTGGCAAACAACTCACATTTTCACAAGAGAACCAAACACATTCGGTTGAAGTATCACTACATCCGTCATCTTCTAAAGATAGAGGCATTGCAGCTTGTGAAGATCCGTGGGAGTGAGAATCCAGCAGACATGTTTACTAAGGTGGTAATCTTGGAGAAGTTGAAGCTTTGCATAACTTCAATTGGCCTTGGTACTTGAAGTTGAAGGCCGGCGCTACCATGCTAACAAGGGAGGATTTGAAGAAGACAGTCTCAAGGTGGGAGATTGTAACGTGTTAGAGACAATTTCTTAATTTATTCTTGGAAACATGTTTCTTAATTTATATTTGGAAACACATCCTAATTTAATTAGGGGTTATGTTGCTTTGGGAACAAGACACTGCATCTCTATAAATACCACTCTCCTCTCTTGTAATCTGCATCCAGAAAATATTAATAACATTCCTGGCTTGGTAGCGCCCCCAGACGTAGTCCTCTGTGGCGAACTGGGTTACCAAATTTCGTGTGTTCTTTAATTGTTCTTCGTGTTTGTGAGTTAAATTCCTAATAAGAAATTCATTTATCCTTACAAATTAAAATCATTGGTTGATTGTGGAATTCTAGAGTTATGAGAAAGGGAATTGAATCAAAAGACCAAATTCATTACAAGTATGTTATTTTAATCTTTTCAATTTATTTCGAAAGTTCTGAAATCAGTTTTTTAATTAGTGATTGAATGTCTTAATGTAATGTACATATTACTATTTTCTTACTCTGCGTGTTCAATTTTAAATAATTACTTATGACAAGATTCAAAAGTGCGTACATACACATTTTTAGATGTGGATGTTGTGTCTAATACAAATCAAATATGAGATATAAATGTTTCAGATATGATTGTGTATGGAGGGCTGATGATAAATTAAAAATAATGAAATACATTTATAATTTATACCTGTAATCTGCAACTGCTTTTGATACCATCGAGCACTATGACCAGATTCCAGCGACTTAAATATATGAACAAGACGGAACACGTGATAGTGTGATAACATGCATTTCATTATCTTCGCTTTTGATATTATACTGGCTGATTCAATTTGGTTATAATCAACTTCATATCTTATTAAAAAGAATGAGTAATGTACAAATTTAATTGAGATAGATTAGTAGATTAGAATGTACTATATATATATATATATATCTTTTTAATTACAATGAGTATAATAGTCCACAATGGTGGGGGCGGGGTTGTATATTGGGGTGAGCCGATACAAAGTACTCCATGTATTTTTAGAATTTTTTACACAATTTTTTTTCCTTAATAATTTAAACAAAATTGGAATTTGGGGTAAGGCGGGATCTAGCTTGCACCTCCACTATGCCATGATAGTAGTAATGATATCAATTATGTTTGTGTTCAATTTTACACTATTCAAAGTCATTGCGTTATACCGATATTAATGGTATAGTAGTAGCGTATGTTATCTATATATTGTACCTCAACAATATTATATGAAAACTTATGTTAATTTGAGGAGCCATATTATTTGGATTACCAATAGAAAAATTTAAAATATATTTGTTTATATATAATTATCTTCTTCATGAGATTTGTTTGCCTCTAGTCGAAGTTTTGTCATTCCCTCTATCTTAATATTAACCTATGTGTGGGTTTTGTATATGAAAACAATCAAAATGGTCTGATTGAAGTTGTGGACATAGAGAGAGAAAAATAATACGGAGTATGAATTACGAAAATTTTTCCATAAGAGAAAAAAATTGAGATGAATAAAAATTAAAGTATGAAAATGATTTCGAGAGGGAGGTGCTGTAAAAAAGAACGGATGCATTGAGTTTAATTTAAAGGATATCTTAAAAGATCTATAGATCACTTATATGTAGTATGATGTCCACCGCACTATAACCGATGACAACTTTTTTAGGCTCTTGCGCGTATTTCTCATGACTTATCCGGACCCGGCGTAAGTACTAATTACAATATACAGTCTAAACATGAGTTATCGTTTGTCCGCGATGACCTGATTTTTAAACGTGCATAAAGAGCTATTTTTTGTATGTGAATATAAACACGTTTATGAACATGCTATTCATAGATTAAAAAATATATGTTCATAGACATCTACATGGGATTCGTACAAAAAGTGTATACAAATAGTTTTTTCATTTTTTAAAGAGACTTATCCCTCACATCCATAAATATGCTGAATTACGAGAAATTTCTAACTTGACTCAATTAGATTGTGGCATAATTCACTACATAAATCAAAAGATGAGTATTTGATAAATTGTTAGGTGATTAAACACAAAAAAAAAGAGATAACCAATTGAGCTCTTAATTAACTTGATCTGTAATATGTGAGATAGACTTAGGAACATAGCTGTGGGACTTATGTGAGATAGACATAGGAATAGAGCCTGTCCTAAGAAAATGAGGACCTTGTTCAACAATACAAATTAGGCCTCTTTCGGACACATCTCAAAACAAAAAGTTACTACTTAATAACCTAATAATTTCAATAATTTTGTTAAATTAAGTTATAAAATTAAAATCTAATAAATTTATAATATGGATTTGATAATTTGTTTAAGTTCAATTATAAATAATCCATATTTAAAGGAGAATAAGATAATAATCACAATATATAAGAGCAGGGGCGGAGCTACTGGGGGGTCAGGGTGGTCAGCCGACCCCGCTGAAAATTTAAGATTGTAGAGCTCTGAAATATCTTCGATTTGATATATTATGACTCTCGTAACTCATTACGAGTAAAAAGTTATAACTTCTGCAAAATCAGCACTATTTAAGTTTGAAATTAGTAAAATTGTGATGCGTAATATTAATTATATTCACAAAATAGCGTGTAATTCACTCGTTACTTACATGACATGACTTAGGGACAGAGCAAATACAACATATCTTACTGCTACGAGTGCATACTCAATAAATGATTCTTTTCTAGTAAGAAATCTTGATACTAAACCGAGTAAGATCGAAGAGAACCATAGAGTACTAGGGTAAGACAATGAGTCTCATCCGAAGTACTCAACTCAACCCGTATAAAATATGTTTATAATATATGTGACATATATGAAGTATATTAACCACATATACTTTATTAGTTTCATTTAAATTATCATTTATCTAAGCTACATTCAATTCGGGTATTGTCTAAAAGTAATCTACCGTTTTGATTCTATGTAAATTTGATTTCGACCCCGCAAAGTCATTTTCTGGCTCCGCCCCTGTATAAGAGTAAGGGGGTGTTTGGAAATGATTATAATGTTTTTTTAAACTGAAAGAAAAATTAGAATCAAATTTTTAGAAGTTGGTCTCTGATCCCCTAACTTCTAAAAAACTGTTTTAGGAGCAATTCGGAGCACTTAGAAGTACTTCTACACTTACACCCAAACTTTCTAATATCTGTTTCTTCTCGGGACAGAGCTGAAACAATTTTAAGAGGTGGATATAAACACCCCATACATGAGTTACTGATATAATTTTGAGACTTATCTTCGATGCATCGGTTGTAGTATGTAAACTCATTCAATTAAAATTAGTAAGTGACCTATTAACATTAATACTGCTAAAAAATTAGGCTTTCCATTTTTTAGAGTCTTGGACGGTTGGGCTCCCCGCCGCCCTTGGTTTGGACTGACTCTAAATTGCTATTCACAACCACTTAATTTAATAAAAATCAATAGAAATAATTCAAATATCTAAATTATCCCTATTAATAATTCAATTAAGACACCAGGCACAAGTCTGAAGAAAACAAAGCATGGAAGGAGACGAGTTTGCTCACTCTGAATAGTCAACAAGATGTAAGCAGCCAAGCACCGAAGGAGATGAGTTGAGTTGAAAGATCTGGTTTTGTGGGGCCATGACATATTATGGAGTAAAGGAATCATGGAGTAAGCTATGCACGTAACGTTCAACACCCTCACCTTACATGAACACCTTAGGATGTTTTTCAGTCTCAGACCGGACCAGATTTAAATATACCTGACCAGACCAGACTTGACTTTCGTAGTTACTCCCTCCGTCCCGTTTATATTGTCCCGGAAGAGGGTGACACGGTTATTAAGAAAAGTGGGTTTGTGTGGTTGATATTAATTGATAAAGTAAGAATAAAGTAAGAATGATTTAGAACCACACAAACTTTGCCAAATATGGTATGGGACAATATAAGTGGGACTTCCCGAAAAGGTAAAACGGGACAAAATAAATGGGACGGAGGGAGTATAAAATACACAGAGACCAGACGTTTACCAGATCAGACCTGACCAGTTCAGACTAGATCGGAACAGACTTAAATAGACCAGATCAGACTTAAACAGACCAGACCAGACTAGCGAATTGCAATGCAAGTAAAAACATCATTATTCTCAAGCTGCCGCTGTGAATTGTGGTTGTTCATTTGTGTGAAGATGGGCAATTCTCACTTATGATAGAAGTAAGTATTTGGCTGTAGTGAGATGATCATCATCATCTTTTACAAGGAGGATTACGACCAAACTATTACGAGAACTCATTGTTTCCCGACTTCGTATCACTGCCATTTCACAGCCACTCATTGCTGCTGTTGCTGTGTACAGAATTCCAATCCAGAAGGGTTCCAGAGGACGGAAACGGTTTGTCTTCTTCAGAGTTGCTTTGTTTTACTTCGTCAATCTATCTTTAATTTCTTTTCAAATAAGAGTAATATGGATATTGGAGTTTTTTTATTATTTATTTTTATTTGATTAAATGGGTGTGAATAGAAATTGGGGGACTATGAATGGAAAAAGTTGACAAATGTAAGTGAGATTAAAGAAAAAGAGATTCTATTTAGTGTCCATATTAATAAATACAATTCCTAAATTAAACATGCAACCATGCCTCAATATTACTTTAAACATTCATAGCCCATTTGGTAGCACGAAAATCGGATGATTTGGCTGATGCTGCTGAAATTAATGAAGTTCAGGCTGAAGTGACCGCATTGGTTGATTTTGCTGATTTAAGTAAAAAATACTTTTAAAATATATTTTATTAATAAAATAAAGAAAAAGCTATATGTAAAAATAGCTAAAATGGTCATCTACTGTAACTTCAGCCAATACAGCCATAAAAGTAATTATAATCTTACTTTTTCTATTGAAAAAATGGCATGGAAATTACTAATTGACTTTGCATTTCCAAAAATATGACCCATTTTATATTTTCAAAAATAGAAATTACTTCAAATAGGACTAAAACTATGACAAAAACTCAAAATAGGACTTGCTATGTTTTTTTTCCAAAATAGGACCATAGTGATCCTATTGGAAACATACTCATTTCTTCCTTCCATTCTTACCCCTCCTTTAAATATTAGTAAAAGATAGCTAAAAGTCATAAATAAATGTTTAATTCATAATAAATTCGAAAAAATTTCAATAATTCGTAGAAAAATAATAAAAAAATTAATAAATTTTTTTATAAAATAATTTTTTTTTTAATTTTTTTTTAAAAATTAATAAAAAATAGTAAAACTCCATAAAAAAAATGAAAAAAAATATGGATACGTTTCCCACCGCCTGTACTACCTCCCTGAACCACCACCTCCGATCGGTGTAAAAAATGCCACTTTTTTTTTTAAATTCCACAAAAATGGCATATTTCTCTATGAGAATGCCAACATTTTCATTCAGCCAACTTGAATCCTTTTGACTTTTGCCAAAAATATGGCATTCATAATTTTTTTGGCATTTTTTTACCCCGGTGACAGGAGGTGGTGGTACCGCCTCCCTGCACCACCACCTCCGACCGTTAAAAAAAAATGTCATATTTCCTACAAACTTCCATTTTTTTCGGAAAATGCCAAAAATATTGCATATTTCTCTTTGAGAATGCCAACATTTTTTTTCTTCCATCTTAAATCATTCTGAATTATGCCAAAAATATGGAATTCATAATAAATTTGGCATTTTTTCCCCAAATGACTAGAGGTGGTGGTGCTGGGGCGGTATAGGCGGCGGTGACAAAAAAAAATATTTTTTTGATTTTTTTTTAATTTTTTTTATTTTTTTTATTTTTTATTTTTTTTTAATTTTTTTTTTAAATTTATTATTATTCAGAATATTTTTATTAATTTTTTGGTATATTTTACGAATTTTTATTATTTTTTATTATTTTATAAGGGTATATTTGTCCAAGACAAACATAATTAGTCCTATGGAAACATAGTTTATTTTTTGGTCCTATTTGTGCAAAGTGAATGACTTTTAGTCCTATTTTGATAATTAACTCTTTCAAAAAAGGTGACAAATCCCCCATAGATCCTACGCAACTCGTCGTTTTCTCCCCTCCCCCTGCGCATCTATTCGCACAGGCCTCAAACTCTCCGCGCCTCAAACGGCCGACAATCCATCGTTTTCTCCCCTCCCCTTGCCAAACGGCCGGCCTCACCTCCACCTCGCCGCGCCTCAAACTCTCCGCACAGGCCGCCTCTTCCTCAGCCTCGCCGCACACGGCAACTCCGCCTCAGCCTCGCCGCACAGGGCCACTCCGCATTAGACTCAGCCTCGCCTCAGCCTCATCGTACAGGCCATCTCCGCCTCGCCTCGCTTCGCTTCATAGGCCGCCTTCGCCCCGCCTCGCCTCAGATGGATGGATGGTCAGATCTGAGATCGCGACCAGCAACGGCCAGATCTGAGCGATGGTGGTGGCTAGAAATCAGTTGGGGTGGTCAGGGTTGAGCTTGGTTGTCGAAGGTGGGGATGAGAAGGGCTAGGGGGCTAGGGGCTGGGTTGGGATCTGGTGTGTAGAGCTATGGTAGGGGAGGGGGCTGTTGTTCGGGGGCGCGGTGGCTGTTGTGCACAACGGAGAATGGGCGGCGGCAATGGCCGGTGGAACGGCGGTGGATGGTGACGGGCAAGGGCGGCGGTGGCAGCTTTGGCTAGGTAGCAGGATGGGCAGAGTGTTGTTGGTGGTGGTAGGGCGGCAAAAAACTTTTCGGCGCAATGACCGGTGGGCGGTCAGTCACTATGGTCGGAGTCACTGAGCAGTGGTGGGGACAATCACTAGCCAGTGGACGGTCAGTCACTATGGTCAAAGTCGGTCACTGTCTGTGGCTGGCGGCGGTCACTGACAAGGGGAGGCGGCGATCACTGACGAAGGGAGGCGGCGGTCACTAACGAGGGGAGGCAGCAGTCAAGGCGGTGGCGGCAGTCACTGACGAGGGGAGGCGGCGGTCACTTATCAGGGCGGCGGCAGTCACTGGACGGGATGGAGGCAGTCACTGACGGGACGCCGGCAGTCACTGGACAGGAGCAAGTCACTGAGCGGCGGTCACTATGACCGGAGCAAATCACTACGCGGTGGTGCAGCAAGACTGCTGGCGACGCCGGTGGTAACAGTGGCGGTTGCTGTGAATGGCGGGAGAAAATCTTTCCTATTTTTTAGTATTAAAATTCATTATCATTAAAAGATATACCTGGTGTTAAACGGATTGCTGTGCAACCGATTAATGCCCTTCTACCTGGGTGTGTGAACGGTTTAGTGTATAATAGTTGCAGTCATATATTTGGATTTTTGAAACTTAACTCACTTTATTAGAAATCCATTAATTAATACTACGTAGTAATATATGAATAAAAAGGCCTTTTTTGTTTATTACACAATTCAGCGCGCGAAAGCAAAAGTTACGTGTTTGGTGAAAAAGTTGGCTGATAAGCCATAAGCCGAAAAACGGTGTTATCAAACGGCCTCCTAATCTAAACTTAATTCAATCTGCAGCCGTGCCTCAATATACTACCTCCGTCCCTAATAAAACTTCCAATTACGGGTTACGCAGTTTGACCAGCGATAAAGTTAAATGATCCCTGTGAAAACTCGGATTATTTTTAGTAAATAAAATTTACATATTCAGAAACTACATTAAACCCGCTACAAAGCCTGCAAAAAATAATTCAATTTTTATAAATTTTTGATATATAAAGTAAGAGTTTAAGTGTGATTTAAGTTGACTCTCGAAAAACGAAATGGAAGTTTATTTAGGGACGGAGGGAATAATATTATAGGCATGCGTCACACACTCTGAAGCACTCCGCCCATCATTGATTTATTATACAGAAGCACAATTTTTTTTTTGGGTAAACAGAAGCACAATTTTCAACATGCATACAAAGAAGAGGCCATAAACGCTCATAATCTATCATATCCTTCCCCTCTTAAATCACAATTTCCAAAGAGAAATTTTTTCAAAAAAAAATCCAAAGAGAAATGGTCATAAGTAGGAGTTAAAATGTCTATATATACTTAAATAGGACTCCATCTTTTTTAACTCGTAAATAAGACTTCATTTTTTCTTTATTCCAAAACTGCCCCTATTTCCTAACTTTATCTTTCCTCCACGAGATTCCTTCCCTCGTCCACAATCTCGCCAAACAGTCTCTCTCACTCCTTCCTCTATAGCTATAGCAGGCTGGCAGCTTTAAGATCCAACACCATACGAAACAAAGAAGGAGTTGATTGTTATTTGTACTGGTGTATTGGTGTTGTAGATGTGGTGATCGAGACAGATAAGATACGGCGATATGGCAGCGTGGCACCGGCGGCTCAACAGAGAAAACTTAGAAAACGCAGCGGCGCGGCGGCTGTGGTGGGATGCCTTGTTGCGTTCTCTTCCCCCCTCTTCTTCTTCCTCTTCTTCTACTTCTCTTCTTCTTCCCCTTCTTCATCTACTTTTTCTCTTCTTCTCTTGGATAGATCTGGGAATTTTTTCTCTTGGTTAATTAGATCTCGGAATTGTTCGTTGGCTGCTCCTTTACTGACCTACGTGATGTGTTTTTTGGGAACTTATTGGTTTTTTATTGTTTTTAATATACCATGCGCCTGTTTCAATTCAGTGGTTCCTTTCAATCTATTTTATTGTTTTGTTGAATGGTATTCTACTTGTTTATGTAATTTCTTTTTTTGAGTTATAGCTTTTTTATTTTTTTATTTTTCTATTAAATATTTTTAGATAATATTTTATTCAAATGCCATTGTTAATGTAACACTTTGATGTGTATTATTAGATAAATTTTACAATGATATCAACATGGTCACATAATTCATAATAGCTATGTTGATAAATGATTTTAACATTCTGACATTTTGTAATATATTGACATTCTTTTCAAAACAGTTTGATTCTAATGACATTGTTGTTATTTCACATTGTCACAATATTAATAATGACATTGTTACAATGTCATTTCTTTTATAACATTCTCATTGACATTGTATCTTTGTTACAATGTCATTTTTTATAACATTGTGCTTGACATTGTTTTTTCTTAAAATTTTGATACTGTTAACACTATTGTAACATTGTTTGTTTTGGAATTGTTTACAATTATAATACATGACATTGTGAAATTTTCTAATATCAATGTTGACATTGTAAAAGTTTTCTGATTTCAATATTGACATTGTAATATTCACGATGTCATTTTTCACAAAGTTCACAATGACATTCATTATTGTCATTGTTTCAATGTCATTTTAATATCATTGTCATTAACATTGTAGTATAACATTGTTATTGACATTGTGAGTATAACATTGTCATTGACATTGTGAATATAACATTTGTCATTTTTCATACTATTGATATTTAGAGGACTAATGGCGAGGTCGCCGGAGGAGCAGTGGCGGAGATCGCCGGAGGACCAGTGGCAAAGGTCACCGGAGGAACAGTGGCGGAGGTTTCCAGAGGACCAGCTGCGAGGCCGCTGCGTTCAGAGAACCGGCGGCAGCCGGCCATGAGGTCGCTGGATAAGCTATGGCGGCGGAGTTTGTTGGAGGACCGACGTCGGAGGTCGTCTTTGGTGGCATAGGTCTTTGTGGTATTGGCGACAGAGGTCTTGGGAGGACTGGCGGCGGAGATCCGGCAGGCGGCGGAGATCCGGCGGCGGAGGTCAGCGGAGGTCCGGCAAGCGGCGGATGTCTAACGGCAGCAGGTGGCAGAGGTCCGGTAACTGTGGGCGGCGAGGTTCAGGGTGATAATCGGTGGTTTATTCTAAGGCGTAACTATTTTTCTTCTCCAACAAGCTTCTTACAAGGTGGGGGTATTTTTGTCTCTTAACATGAAAGTAGTCCTATTTAAGAGTAAAAAAGTGTTGACTCCTATTTAAGTTCCGTGCTTATGTATTACTCTTATTCAGGTCTTTTCCCCATTTCCAAACATACATTAGTTAACACGACAAGAGTCAATGAAGATCAGGCTTACTACATAAATACAGAAAATTACCGTAAAACTTCATCACTTTCCCAACCGATGACCTAGTTAGTTGGTTGTTTCTCAACATAATACTATCTCCGTCTCATTTTAGTTAGTCATCTTTGATTTTTTTAGTCAAAGATGTTGAACTTTGATCAATTATTAAACTAAAAATTTTATGCGAAATTTATTGATTTTTTTATTTTATGATAGTCTTTTTTACAAAGAACGTTTTGCATATTATGAATACTTTTTTATATGAATAGTGAAGTTTGTGTATTAAACCGTTAATACTTGTATAAACTTGAAAGTTAGTTTTCGTTAATATGTACTATCGTATTTGGTAATTATATCTGAAATGTCCATATGAGTTGCTTACTTGCTTGGGTGTGGTATGAATGATTATTGTCTGTGTGTGGTTGAAACATTGTTTATATGTTTCTTTATTTTGTTTGTGAGAAGTCGAAGCATCGTCTATATCATTTTCTATATTGTTTGTGCAAGACAAAAACATTATATGTGTTTCATTTATTTTGCCTGTGTGTAGATAATAGTTGTTTGTAGGGCCAGGTCCGAAAAACCGAAAACCGAAAACAGAATCAAATTATACCGAACCATAGCCAAATAAAATCGAACCACTAACAAACCGAAACTGAATGTAAAAAACCAAACCGAACCGTAGTTGTTTGGTTCGGTTTTGGTTTTTACCTTTCAAAACCGAACCGAACCGAACAAACCGCACTAATTAAAATATAAAATTTATTTTTCAATTGTTAAGCATTAATCCTAACTAATCCTAATATCATTAATAATCTTTGATTTTCTTGTGCTAGAGAAATAATATTTGTGATATGTTTAGTTTAGTTTATAAATTCATTTACACATTCATTGCCTCTAATAATGTAGATATACCGAATGATGCATGATAATATGTTTTTACTAGTTATTAGTATTAATTAAATTTTATTTTTATTTAACTTAAAGAATTCATATTGATGAAACAATAAATATTCATTTCAACTATATCACATAAAACGTATACACTCATGAATTTTTTTGAACTAGTCACAAACAATGTAAATAATACTCTGTAATATATATACTTTTATCTTTCTCGCATACTCATATAATTCAAGGCATAATTATTTATTTTCATTTTTATTTTATTTGTTGTAGTGTGCTTGCATTCTTTATGTAATATGTTTAATCCCTCAAAGTATTATATCAATTTAAATCAAATGATAATTTTTTGGTAAAAAACCGAAAAAACCGATTCTGAATCAAAACAAACCGAACCAATCAAACCGAACCGAAAAAACTTTTCGAAAAGTGCATCAAATACGGTCTATTCGAAAGTGCATCGGATAGGGGTTATTGTGCATCAGATCGACACTTTGGACGGCTGAGATTAATTCTCATTTTACACGTTAAGATGTCTTCTCATTTGAACCCATCCCTATACACACACACACACACACATATATATATATATTCATACTTTTCCATTGAGCTACTTATTTTCTTTCCATGCTTGATTAGACTCCACTTATTAATATAGTCTAATGATTTATGGAAAGTATTCTTGCTATCTTTATATTGATGGAACGTAGCTTTTGAATTTGCTAAGAAAGGGGTTGTCTTGCTTAGAATATTAAATAAACATTTATGCTACATTACTAAGGATACGTAATAAATGAACCATTTATGAGATCAATGATTTGCTTTATGAAATCATTTGCTTTTTCAAATAAATATTTCTTACCATACCAATTAAATTGACATCCATGATTGAATTCTTAAATAGTCATTTTTGAATGGACCGTTGCTATCTTATTATGGTAAGTGATTAACCTTGTTTCCTTGTAATACTTATTACTCTTAATCATATGTGAGTTATGATTCACACGAGATCATTGACCCAAAGCTCAAGATGAAAAGATCTTCAAAGGTTAACAAGGCAAGAATCTTTATCAAAGGGAAGGATACTCAAACAGTCTGATTGAGAGAGCCTATATAATCGAAGCAGCCAAAAAGAAATGTGTGTGCTTGGCTGAGAAAAATACTAAGAGACGTATATGAGACAAATCCCAAGTCAAGGCATCTGAACCTGCGCTCGGAGTTCTAGATAGAGTTCTTATTCCCTTCTTATATTGTAATTGGGTTATTGAGGACGAGCTAAGTGTAGCTTCCTCGGGTTGGGTAACGCGTGTTGTGAGAGCTTTGTTGTAAAGCTGAGAGGCTCTCTACCCGCAAGGTAGAGAAGCATAACTCTTCCTAGAGAGGATAGAGTTGGGGTGGCTCAAGGGTAGACTAGGAGAGTTTCCCTTGTAATCATTCAAAGGCTTTTTAGTGAAATTGTTAAAATTCCTTCGAGGGAGGTCGAGGTTTTTTAATCCCTTTGAGCAAAGAGATTTTTCCTCGTTAAATCCTTGTGCACTTTACTTTTTCGCAATTCTTGTTACCCCACACTAGAATTTGGCGAAAAACTGTCACGGTTCCACACACACACAATTCACTCCCACACATCAATTGGTATCAAAGCCAGTCTTCACCACATAGGGGTTAATACCTTGGGAAGAGATCCGGCAAAATGAATATGGTTGAACGATTGGAAGAAGGGTACACGACTCAACGACCACCATTGTTTAATGGCAAATACTATCAGTTCTGGAAGAGTCGGATGGAGAACTTTATCAAAGCCGATAATTATCAGGTATGGAATGTGATAGAAGGTGGCGACAACGTCATCACAAAGCTAAACGGCGAAGGTAAAGTTGCTCCTAAACCTAAAGCTGAATTTACTACTGATGATTATCAAAACCTCGAGCATAATGCCCAAGCTCTTAAATATTTGATTTGTGGTCTTGGTCTGCTGAACACAACCGTGTTCTAGGATGTAAGACTGCAAAGAGAATTTGGGATTTGTTCGAGGTTACTCATGAAGGTACCTCACGTGTAAAAAAATCTAAAATTGACATATTTATGCGTAATTATGAATTATTCGTAATGAAGCTTGGAGAGTCAATTAAGGATATGATTACACGTTTTACTAAGATCATCAATGAGCTTTCAGCCCTTGGAAAGAAAATTACTGTGGAAGATCAAGTGAGAAAAATCTTGAGAAGCTTGCCCTCAGTATGGAAGCATAAGACCACGGCTATTGAGAAAGAAAAGGACCTATCCACCATGACTCTTGAAGACTTGACCGGTTCACTCATGACATATGAATTAGGACTTCAAGAAGATCAAGACGTTGAGACTGTAAGGCGAGAGAGAGAGGAATTGCTCTAAAAGCTCGAGAAGAGGAGGAAGAATCCGAAAGTGAATCGGAAGATGAGATGAGCATATTTGCTAAACAGTTTGGGAAGATGTACCGTCGGTTCAAAAACAACAGAAACAAACAAGGTAAAAATAACTTTCAATCTTTTAATAATCAAGGCTTTTTTGTTTGTGGTTCCTTCGAGCACAGGGCAAAAGACTGCCCACAAAAGATGAAAGATCGAACCTATGACAAGAACAAGTTCAGTTCTAACCAGAGGTCCAGCAAAGACAAAGGGTTCAAAAAAGATCTCAAAAAGACAATGATGGAAGCCTGGGGAGACTCATCCGATGACGAATAAGAGGAGAATGATAAAAACTCTAACCATACAGGTTAGAGTTTTTCGTCCATAAGAACTTCGGCCATTATGGTTAGAGTTTTTATCACTCTCCTCTTCTTCGTCATTGGATGAGTCTCCCCTGGCTTCCATCATTGTCTTTTTGAGATCTCTTTTGAACCCTTTGTCTTTACTGGACCTCCGGTTAGAACTGAACTTGTTCTTGTCATAGGTTCGGTCTTTCATCTTTTGTGGGGAGTCTTTTGCCCTGTGCTCGAAGGAACCACAAACAAAACAGCCTTGGTTATTAAAAGATTGAAAGTTATTTTTACCTTGTTTGTTCCTGATGTTTTTGAATCGGCGGTAAATCTTCCTAAACTGTTTAGCAAATATGCTCATCTCATCTTCCGATTCACTTTCGGATTCTTCCTCCTCTTCTCGAGCTTTTAGAGAAATTCCTCTCTCTCGCCTTACCATCTCAACATCTTGCTCTTCTTGAAGTCTTAATTCATATGTCATCAGTGAATCGGTCAAGTCTTCAAGAGTCATGGTGGATAAGTCCTTTGCTTCCTCAATAGTCGTGGTCTTAGGCTTCCATACCGAGGGCAAGCTTCTCAAGATTTTTCTCACTTATCTTTTACAGTAATTTCCTTTCCAAGGGCTGAAAGCTCAATGATGATATTAGTAAAACGTGTAATCATATCCTTAAGTGACTCTCCAGGCTTCATTATGAATAATTCATAATTACGCATAAATATGTCAATTTTAGATTTTTTTTACACGTGAGGTACCTTCATGAGTAACCTCGAGCAAAACCCACATTTGCTTTGCAGTCTTACATCCTAGAACACGGTTGTGTTCAGCAGGACCAAGACCACAAATCAAGTATTTAAGAGCTTGGGCATTATGCTCGAGTTTTTGATAATCATCAGTAGTAAATTCAGCTTTAGGTTTAGGAACAACTTTAACTTCACCGTTTAGCTTTGTGATGATGTTGTCGCCACCTTCTATCACATTCCATACCTGATAATTATCAGCTTTGATAATGTTCTCCATCCGACTCTTCCAGAACTGATAGTATTTGCCATCGAACAATGGTGGTCGTTGAGTCGAGTACCCTTCTTCCCATCGGTCAACCGTATTCATTTTGCCGGATCTCTTCCCAAGGTATTAACCTCTATGTGGTGAAGACCGACTGTGATAGTAATTGATGAAACGGTTAGCAACACAAGATGGGGGTGAATTGTGTGTGTGTGTGGAACCGTGGCAGTTTTTCGCCAAGTTCTTGTGTGGGGTAAAGGGAATTGTGAAATAGTAAAGTGCACAAGGATTTAACGAGGAAAAATCCCTTGGCTCAAAGGGATTAAAAAACCTCGACCTCCCTCGGAGGAATTTTAACAACTTCACTAAAAAGCCTTTGAATGATTACAAGGGAAACTCTCCTAGTCTACCCTTGAGCCACCCCAACTCTATTCTCTCTAGGAAGAGTTATGCTTCTCTACCTTGCGGGTAGAGAGCCTCTCAGCTTTACAACAAAGCTCTCACAACACACGTTACCCAACCCGAGGAAGCTACACTTAGCTCGTCCTCAATAACCCAATTACAATATAAGAAGGGAATAAGAACTCTGTCTAGAACTCCGGGAGCAGTTTCAGGTGCCTTGGACTTAGTATATTTCTCGAGCATGTCTCTTAATATGTCTCTGGTCAAACACACTTTTTTCTCTCCAGCCACTTCGATTATATAGTCAGCCTTGGAATAAATCCGTTGGGGCCTTCTTCTCTTGAATAAATCAATGCTGATTCTTGCTTTGTTATAATTTAAAAATCCTTCCTTCGTGAGGCTTAAGTCAACCGAACCTATATGGACTCACAAAGCAAAGATCAATTAACGTAGAACAGCAGGGAAATAATTTATTATCTTACCATAATAATAGTACGACGGATTATGTAAAGATCCCACTCAAACCATTCAATCAAGGATGTCAATTTAATTTATATGGGAAGCAAATATTTATTCCAAAAAGCATTCCGTCAGCTTTCCATAAAGCAAGATTTTAATCATTAATGCTATGGTAAAAATTAAAAAATCGTAAAAACGTCGCCATTTTTAGGGATGCCATAATAATGGCAGATTCAATGAGAATTTTAACATAATAAAGAGTAATAATGTCATTTGCTTGGCATTTTCAGAAAAAAAATGACATTTTTACAAAAACATGACAGAGTTTTCACCAGTCGTAGGTGGTGGTGCTGGGAGGCAGTGGGAAAGGTATCCATATTTTTTTTTTATTTTACTATTTTTTATTAATTTTTTAAAACAATAAAATATAAAAAATAAATATTTTTTATTATTTTATTTTTTATTTTTCATGGTTTGTTAATACTCCCTCCGTTCTCCTATACATGTATTTATTTCTATTTTGGGATGTTCTTTAATATTTCTCTCTTTCCATTTTTTATTTTTTTTTTGAGTAAATATACCTACATATATACCCTCACTTGATGGGTCACATTCGGAAACAGTCTCTCTGTGCTTTATTACAGGGGTAAGACAGCGTACATCCGACCCCCCTTACTCCACCGTAGGTGTGAGCCTTTGTGACACTGGGGTGATGATGATGATAATGATATACCCTCATTCTATTTCCTACTTTTTCATTCTCTTTTCTACTTTTTCATTCAAACACAGCTCATTACACCTTTTATACTATCCTTATTATTTTCCTCTTAAAATTTGTGCCAAATCTTATAAGGTCATCTATTGGAGAATGGAGGGAGTATTTTTATTATTTTTTAAGATTTATTATGAAGTAAAACATTTCATTGTGAATTAATGCCCTTAGGGGTATTTAGTGTAGGAAATTAGGAATCAATGTTTATTTCCCTTAAAATGTAGTAGTCTTATTTGTGCATTTTAGGGATTTTTAGTCATACGACTCATACCTAGAGCAATTTCTATTTTATTAATCTAAATATGATATGGTTGAAAGAGAGATAAGTTTTATGGGACAATATTATGAAACGAAAATTAAAGAAACGACCAGTTCGATCAAATTCATGATTTTGTACAAATTCTGAAATGAACAACTCCGATCATCATGAGTAAATTGACTAAATTGCAACAATTTGGCTTAGAAACAGAAACATCGAGAAGAATTATGTTCCAATTCATTCTGCATTTGCCTTTGGCTAAGATTAGATAATGGACTCTCAACAGTAATTCTTTGACTTCTTTGACTTCTCTGGCTTCTTTGGCTTGGAGCAGGAGACTCAAACAAGTTCTCCTCTATTGCAACTTCATTGCCTTCACATATGATCTTAAAATCACAAAATTCTGGTGCATTTTGCATTATCTTATTAGCTGTGCTACCCCCCTTTTTATACTTTGTTCTCCTAAAAACAATAGATTCATAGATATAATAAAGCTCAAGTAAAATTATAAAGACAAAATCAAATTTGTAAGGTAAAAAAAATAAAGTGAACAACATTTTACCTCAGGTTTGCCTTAGAACTGCCCAGAATCAGCTTTCTGATGTTACATAGAGGAATGAGGTCCAATATTGCTTTTGCTTCTGCATCACTCTCTAAAACTATGGTTTCCACTTTAACCTTTGCCCAAGATGTTTTCCAAAAAATATCAAAAAATTGGTATTTTTTTAAACAGTTTTTAT
This sequence comes from Cuscuta epithymum, assembly GCA_945859915.1. Classification (NCBI taxonomy): domain Eukaryota; kingdom Viridiplantae; phylum Streptophyta; class Magnoliopsida; order Solanales; family Convolvulaceae; genus Cuscuta; species Cuscuta epithymum. The sequence goes on along the minus strand of CAMAPF010000011.1, from coordinate 5,209,216 downwards.
TTACTTTTGATAGAATGTTTAATTTGTACCTTTGAAGCTGAGCACACATCAAGAAACTGCTTAAGGAACTCTCTCCTCTTATTTCTTTCCTGAGCTTTGTACTTCTTTCTCTGCTCTGGATTCACTTGGCTTATTGGAATCATCCCCACTGTACTTATCAAGAAAAAGAATTAATTGGCTTTGATAAAATCGTATCCTAAAAAAGTTGTGATTGTGAAGTTAATTACGTTGCGTTTCAAAGTTAACTGAAACAGGTTCACATTATTTTAATTAACGAATATCTTATAATTAGTTGAATAGTATCCACATCATAAAATAATGAAATACAAAGACAGGTAGCCAATTCTTAAGAGTATATAGTCTCAGTATAAAAAAAATCTTTCTCATGGTCTTTTTTGAACGGTAACTACATAATCTTCGCATTTATAAATTTTCTCATCATACACTTAATACTTTTATAAATAATCTAGTATTCGTACACTGTTACAATTATTTTTAAAGGGAAAACTGTCAATTAGGTCCTCGTACTTTCACGAAAAAGTGAATTAGATGCTCATACTTTAAAAAAATCAATCAAGTCCCCAAACTTTGTAAAAACGTTCAATTGAGTCCATTTGCAAGTTACTTGACATGTTAGCAAGTCACCCGCTGACGTGACACACGTGTGGCAGCCTAATCAGCAGAGACTTTGCTGACGTGGGGCACATGCGAAAGTCCAGTAAGCCGCGTGTGCGCCACGTCAGCATGTAACCTGCTGACATGGTAAGTAATCTGCAAATGGACTCAATTGAATGTTTTTATAAAGTTCGGGGATTTGATTGATTTTTTTAAAAGTACGATGATCAAATTGACTTTTTTAAATCTATTTATTCATTGGGGTAATTTGGACGTTGCACCTCGTTTTTTAAAATCTTTGTTTTTGCACTCCAACTCCATATGAAAAGACAAAAATGTCCTCGATCGGGAATATGTTGAAGACCAACAGAATTGTTAATGGAGGGGCATTTTTGTCTTTTCATATGGGATTGAGATGCAAAAACAAATTTTTTTAAAAACGAGGTGCAAAGTCCAATTTGGGCAATAAAATGGAGTGCAAACTCAAATTACCTCTTTTTCATTTAGCACATTATTTCATTATTTGAGGGCAAAAAAGTCAAACGTTTATATCCCCAATCACTATCATAATCTCACCAACTTCCCATATGAAAAGATATAATTACTAAATAAATAGTTCAAAGGTTTAAAAGCTACTCCATATTTAATTATTTACAGAATTTGTATTTTCTTCTAATGAACTTTTTATTGTACTCCGTATTCAATTTAACCTGAACAGTTATTACTGTCGTAAATTGTCATTATCTAGAGTATGACTATAATGGTTTATAGAGTGCGAATTTCAACATCAAAGTTGTTGATTATAATTTAGATTTGGTTGTTGAATAATGCAACACAAGAATTTGGGATGAATGAAATACTATTGGTATAGTGATGTGGGCCATTAAACCCATTTTTTATACGGTGAATTTATATGTCGCAGGGGGTTTGGTGCGTTAAACCCCATTTTTTGTCCCTTTTTATTTTATTCTTTTCAAAAACACAAACTCCATCCTTCCATTTTATGGACAACTATTGTTTTTTTTTTTTTACTTTTTTCGAGCAATCAAATGTACTCATTTTAATTGGTTTCACATTTTCATTTTTCATTGGTCCAAAAATATACGGAGCATGTTTTAATCGAATTTGTCAAGTTTTGTCTACTCCGCATTATATAAGAAAGTGGACAGATCTCACAATTCCCAAACAGTTATTGAAGATTAATCATTCCAAATTGCTCACACCATAAAAAAGTTGTCGTGAAATGGTACCGAAAAGTAAAGACAAACAGGTATATAAATCTGTATATGTATTTGACTATTTCATAACACTTTCTCATACCCAATTATCCACCCAGTTGTCTTCCCAACGATGCTCATAATCTTATACCCAAAGCAGGCTTCATTTCGTTCATGATTATTGCGAAATACTTTCTCCATTCATCAATAATTATATCTATATTAAAAAACAAACTTTGTTGAGAAAATTAATACGACACTGCGATGTTTAACTGCGCAGTTGTCTCCAAAAATTCATTTGACTATCTTCGCGATTGAAGTTTTAGGTGAAATTTGGTATGAGTAATCTGGACTTAATGAAGAAGATGATAAAAAAAAATCATCAAAAAAATCTGCTGGGAACCTCCCTAAATGACGATGGCCGGACAGAGCCACCTATATAAGGGTGATTTGCACTTTTTAATTTAGTTCGAGGGCCTATTTGACCTTTTAGCCATTTTTATTTAAACTTTATAATTCCAAATTGCATTATTAAAATAGGCTTTTCTCATTAAAATATTGAGTATTGCGAGGTGGAGAATTGTTACCTGCAATACTACAACTTAATAAAAGTATATATACCATGGGGTAGTACGTCGTATGATAGTATTTGACAACTTTTTAGACATTCTTTTTTATACATACTATCCATTATTTAGTACTAAAGTCTTGAAAAGTGTTCACTTATTTAGTGAATTGATTTTGATATTAATTTTTATTTAAACTTTATAATTCCAAATTGCATTATTAAAATACGCTTTTCAGATAAAGCGGAAAGGAAATATATAAACAGCTAAAATAAATAAAATAATAAGAAGATGAAAAAAAGGAAACAAGTGTTGAGATGATATTAACAAAAAGGTAAAATTTCTATTGAAATAAATTAAAAAATCAAACATGAGACTGTTTTGAAAAAATTAGTGAAAGATGAGATTATTCATGAAAGGTTTTCGAAGAACACAAAAAACTGGTATAACATGTGTCCGCCCGTGTGCGAGTGCTCATAACATTTACTACTTTCATCGAGTCAGTTTCTGTATATGTAAATTTTATTTATTAACATAACCTTATTATTGACAGTTAACTTTATGATCAGTCAAATATTGCAAACTGAAATGGGACCTTTTTCCGTGATGGAGGGAGTAATATTAAATGTTATTTGATTTTTCAATTGACTGAGGTTATTTTTTATACATTCATACTGTATAAGAAGTGCTAGAGATCTAGAATCAAGCATATACTCATATGGTATACGAAGCCGCTATTAAAGAATTTTAACTCTTAAGAAATACTCTCTCCGTCCCAGAAAATTCTTCCAACTTTCCTTTTTGGGACGTCTCAGAAAATTCTTCCAACTTCACCTTTTTGATTATTTGTGTGGCTCACATTCATTTCACCTTTTTCTTACACAACTACAACCACACATTTCCACTTTATTCCCACTTTCTTAAACTCCGATCCAAGTCAAACTAGGAAGAATTTTCTGGGACGGAGGGAGTACTACGTAGACATTAGATCATCTTTCAAATTTCCAAGGAAAAGTTTGATGGTTATTATTTCTAAATACTTCTCATTTGTACCCCTACTTGTGTGGTTCACAAAATGAAACTCATTAAAGTAGGACGATTGATTTAATGGTTAGACTTTTGTAAACCACATCAAAAGTGAGGTAGAAATGGCATACCCAAAATGGGGTATACCAAACATCATGTACCATTCTTGGTGTACACAAGATGTACACAAAATGTGTACATTGTCTGTGTACACAGGCAATTTGGCATCAACTTCTACCCCTGTTTTAACGAATTGCCTGTGTACACAGGTAACTAAGGGGGTTTTGTGCACAACTTGTGTACACCTAATGTACACTAAGCATTTTCCTACCAAACATAGCTCTTTTGGCTCCGAACGTACTACTGTTTAAGACTCATTTGAGATGTATGTACAATTAATTGTACACTACACGGGTCTGTTTTGGAGTAGTATTGTTTCTCGAATTAATGATGACAAATTTCACCCATTAAATTTCGATTGCAACAATATAAGATTATAAGTAGCTAACAGTTTGTCCATTTTACGATAAAAAAAAAAAACAATTTGTCCATTTTATTTGGAAAAACATGACCCAATTCAATGATTAGGTTATTTTAAGATTCCCATCAATATTTTAATCTTTAGATATTAACCCTTATTGGTTGTGATTCTTAATTAGCCTGCTCAACCAGAAGGCTATATCACTTTCCAACCCATTGAACTTGGATTTTTTGAACGATGCATTGTGAAAGAGTGAATGACGCGCCCTGAGGTCCTTGAGTCCCAAAATCTCATACAATTTGTTAGAGAATTAAATTGAGCATCGAATATTACACAATAATACAATACGTTTTATAGAGTACTTATGAGAGTTTTCAAATAGTAATTAACCCTTTTTTAAGGATGTTTTAAATTGGACTGAAATTTTATGATCTAATCATATTTATTTAATTTTGTTCTGATCTTTCTAAATCTAATCTAAAAAGATGAAAAAGAAAACTTGAAAGAATATAAGAAAGATGAGAAAGTTAAAAAAAAAAAAGATGAGATCAATCCTCCACACATATAATCTCCCACCACTTCGCTCTTCTTAAAGTCACATTCTCATCTAAACCAAGAAAAATCATATTTAATCCACGTTTGTCTGAATATTCATCTCGGTGGTTCACCATTTGTTAGAGGATTAAATATCATATTTAATCCACGATCTTCTTAGAGGAGTATCTTTTTTTTTTTGGGGGGGGGGGGGTTACTCTAGGGGGCGTCTGGGGGAGGGGCTGGGGGGCCTGGAGTGATCAGGACTGAAACTCACTCCATTGAGTTTCGAACCTGAGACCTCCCGTAAGGGAGAATGAGTCGGCGACGCCAACTAGTCTGAACCGCTTCTTCTTTAATCCACGTTTGTTAGAATATTCATCTCCCTCTACTCCCACCTCTTATCCTCATGCCTCAACTCATCTAACCTTCTACCTGATTGTCTCACTCCTCAAGCAATCTTTTCTAGTACATGTCTACACACCCAACGCAACATCTGCATCTAAGTCACACTCATCTTCTAAATGTGACATTGTCTCAACGTTCAACGCTCAATGCCATACAATAGTGTAGGCCTAATAGTTGTCTCAACTCTGATTAAATTGGTTGAGTAGTCTGATTTGTCTGAATTTGTCGATTAAATAGAAATTCTAATAAGGCATTGTTCTATTTAATCACCTTGTTCTGATTTTCTGAGATTCATCTTCATAAAGTTCATCGTCTTTCTGAAGTAAGAAGTCCCAGGAACAAAATATACCACCGACCAATATCTTCTTATTGTATAAGCCAAAACCACTATTACAATTGCTTCTACCTCCACTCGACTTGACTTCACAATCCACATACTTATTAGTTTTGTTTCGACTCATCCTGAAATATTTTTCTTAGAGTTTGTTGTCATACTTCCAACTTCACTTTAACACCTAATATTGCCTCATTAATCTACATAGTATCATCAACAAATACATGCACTACGGTATCTCTTCTTGAATTGATTTCGTAAGTTTATCCACGACTATAGCAAATAAGAAATGACGCAGAGCCGGACATAGGTGCGCGTACTCCAACAATAATAGGGAACTCTAAAGACCTTCCTACACTAATACATACACTTGTAGTAAAATCCTCATACATACACTAATACATATGTTGATATATATACTTATGTGATATGTTTTTTTTACTTTGGAGTCTCTCTAACTTATTATGTTGTTTCCATCATTGTCATACTATATACAATGTATAGTAAGATAATTAAATATAATGTATTAATGTACGAAATATAATGAAGCATTTCCATATAGTGTTGTTGGAATGTTGGCAGAAGCTGAACCATATCATGTCCTTTTATGTCATTAATTAGCAAAAACCTCAGTACAAAATCATGTATCCAAACCGCATCCCAGAAATGAGGAATTTAGATATACTTGAGAGAATGGAGCCGGGAAATTAACAACCCTCCTATAGGTACCTCAATTGGTACCCCCAATTTGTAGCTCAACCAATTTTTGTGGCTCACAAAAGCCTACCTCAATAAATGAATTGCCCCATTTTAATGATGTGCTTTTGTGAGCCACAAAAATAGGGTGGGGGTACAAATTGGGGTACCAATTGGGGTACATTTAGCATTTTTCGGAAATTAAATGGTCAAATTGGAACAAATTTAAGGTAGATTCTATGGTACCCATAAGGTACCATACCTTTGTCCACATGGACCAATGGAAATGTAGCAGTTGAATTATTTAAATCTAAATTAAAAATAATAAAGTGATGTGGTCCAATCAAATGAATGGTAGGCACGGTACCCCATTTTTTAGAAGGGTACCGGAGTTGTCACCCAAATTTAATTAGATATAAGCGAATAAACCTTACCTTTCTTTTGGAACAATTGAGCACAATTTGTAATTATATTGATACAACTCTAAATTACAGAGAACATTCATTCTCTTTAATTATGTTCTCTCATACAGTCATACGTAAGGAGTTTTTTTTTCTTTTTTAATTTCTAATATCATAAAGTCAATGATAGATTTGTTTCAACTTTATCTTTTATGTTTCCTAACCATTCTACATAAATTAAGCGCCGTACGTACGCATGTACGTACATATATACTATCTCCGTTCTCTTTTAATTGCAACATTGGATTTTTTCCACTATTCACATATTCTACTTTGACTATATTTTATTAATTAATGCATTATAAATTAAATTTGTAAAAAATATTGTTAAATTCTTCTCATTCTAAATTTTCAAAATATGATTTTTTTAAATTTTTTACTAATAAGGAATGAAAGATATTAATGGTCAAACTTGTGCGTTGACAAACGTGAAATGTTGAGTGTTACAATTAAAAAAGAACGGAGGAAGTACATTTTATTTTAGAAAATTCAAGGTTGTTATACCTAGAATTAGAAATTCTTATTAGTAGAATGTTTCATTTAATACTATATTTATTTTTCAAGTATCCAAGTATTCTAGCCCGCTTGACAATTCCTATTTTCCATTAATAAGTAACATTTGATTTTGACAATTCTTATTAGTAAACAAAATAAATAGAATCAAAGTTATTTTTCTAGCTTAAGTTATTTTTTTATATTTTTTCTAGCTTAAGTTATTTTAAATGATCACTATAGCTATTATTTCATCACATAGGGGTGTTTGGAACTGATTCTGCTTCTGCTTCTTTTTTAAAAGTAGAAGCAGAATCAGAATTAGTTTTCAGAAGTTGGTACCTCCCAGCTTCTAAAAAAACTGATTCTAAGAGTAAATTAGAGCTCCAGAAGTGCTTCTGAAATTTCACCCAAACATTCCAGCTTCTGTTTTTGCTCCCTGAAGGAGTAGAATCAGTTTTGAGAATCAGATCCAAACACCCCCATAATAGATTCATATACATATTCATCAATATCAACAAATTCAGATTACTCGACCAATTTAAGTACCCGTTTGGTTACCTTGCTTTTCGGATTATCGAGTTTATCATCCAACTTTTTCACCAAACACGTAACTTTTGATTTTGCGGGCTGAATTGTATAATAATAAGAAAAGTTAAGGTTAAAGTTATTTTTCTGATTATATTGAGTGAAGTTACTGTGAAGGATTATATTAGCTATGTTTTCATACTTCGTAAAATTTTCTTTAATTTATTAATAAAAGGTATTTTAAATATATTTTTGCAGAATCAATCAATCTAATCATTTCAACCAAAACTTCATAAATTTAAACAACCAGTTGACGTTAGAAAACGGGATTGTTCTACCTTTAAATCTTCAAATTGACGTTTTCAACGCAAAATTGGAACGCGGCGTATAAAAGATGGAGTAATGATGAACTGAATAATTAAAGTGAAGAGGTAGCAGCTAGATCTTACAGCCTGGAGTAATTCATTAATGACTTACATGGAGAAGGGACGAACTTGGTCTCGGGGAATATGTGAACCAGAAACACCATGGAAGACGCCAGAGGGTGCACGGCATTGGCGAGGGCCCACAGCAGGGCGTCCATGCTGGCGTCCACCTCACTTTTCGGCTCACTCCGCACGACCACGTACGTGCCGGCGACGCACCGGTTGCAGTCGCTCAGGAAGTCGTACGAAAACAAGCTGCTCCGGCAGTCGTAGTCGTCGTCCGTCTCCTCCGTTGACTTCGTCGCGCTCATATCCTCCACCGCCGTGATCTCGAACAGATCCTCGCCGCTGCCGGCGCGGGCCACGGCCGGCGACGATCGCGTCCCTTCTGCTTCGCTTCCCATTTATATGTATGTCTGACGACGACTTAATTAGCTTGGAAATTAATTAATGAATTAAGGATGCTAAGCTCTAAAGCTCCGAGATAATTGGTGCTGAATCCGACTGACAAGTGTTTTTAAATGAGGTTTGGATATTATGAGACAATGGGGTGACCCGGCCAAGAGGATAAATTTAGACCATAAATTACGACTTTCCAAGTGACATTTTAATTTTTCACGATAGTCGTATTAGTCAATTGAATGACTTCTCTCATTTTTAGGTGAGTCTCTTCTGTGGCATTGTTTTTTTATTTATAGTCGTATTGGTCAATTCTTTCAAAAACAAATGTAATTTTTTTATTTTGCACACTGGATTATCTCATAATTAAAATAAATAAGCACAGAGTTAATTTTCAGGGTGAAATTACTTTATAGAATCATTTAAGCTCTCTTTTCATATTACTTTTTCTCTATTTATTAATAAAATATATCTTAAATATAATTTTTCATAATTCAGCAAAATTAATCATTCTAGTCACTTCAGCCAAAACTTCATAAATTTCATCAGAATTAGTCAATTCAGCCAATTTCAGTGTTATCATACAGACTCATATGTATGTTAATTATACAATTCGAATTAGCCATTATAAAATACAAAGTATAATAAAAGTCCGTTTTATTATTTTAATAGTGAAGTTTACTTATCAAAGAAAACTTGATGTTTAGATGCAAATATATGTACATTGAAGTTTGAAGGAGAGAAATGGCCATTATACGCATTAAATGTTGAAACAGAAATTATTTAAAAATTTGGAAAAAATATTGTATATTCAACAAAAAGAAGACAATAAAAAAACATGAAAGTTATTACTCCCTCCATCCCAGAGAGAAGTTCCCGGGTTGACTTTCACACATATTTAGGAAATAAAGTTACTGAGGGGTAAATTTTACTGTTTGGCACTGTTTCGACACTGTTTGGCACTGTTTGGCACTGTTTTGCACTGTTTGACACTGTTTTGATGTAGGATAACTTTCCATTTAGGGAAATGAGAACTTTTTGTTGGGACTACCAAAAAAGGAAAGTGGGAACTTCTCCCTGGGACGGAGGGAGTATGTTTTTTCAAGTTGGAACATACATACAGAAATTCAATCGCAATGTTCATCTTACATTTATTTTTCCTATAATATTATTAAAATAATATTTATGGACAAAAAATGAGTAAAGTTACTATAAGTAGTCACTGCAATGTAAAGTTTGATATTGTTTGGACGCAGTCATAGGCATTAAATTTATTAGATCACGGTTTACGTACAAAGATTCATCATTTGCGATTAAATTTTTCTATCATTTGCAATGGAGCCAAAGATTCATTATTTTTTTGCTTGAGAATATGATGGAATAAATCAAAATGGCTCACTAAACTGTCTGCGCTTCTTTGTTATGAAGTAGCAGTCAGCCCATGCAATTTTGGACGCGATTTTCACTATGGGTCATCCGGAAACAGTCTCCATGTGCTTTAGTACAGAGTTAAGACTGCGTACATCCAACCCCCCCCCCCTACCCCACCGTAGGTGGGAGCCTTTGCGGCACTGGGGTAAATGAAAATGAAAAAAAATGACGGTTTACGTACAAATTATATTTGTGTGGTCATATATGAGACATTATTTATTAATTATGCTAGAGATTCTTTTTATAATTATTACCAAAAACTCAAAAAGAGTGTTTGTTTATAAATGAACAAGAAGAATTTAAGAAGTTCAATAATGATGAACATTATTATGCTTTGTATAATGTTAAAACATTCATGATTACAATAGCCAAAGAGTTTTTGTTTGGAATGCTAGCTGCTGGCTGTTTCATAGTTGAAGGATAAGATTTTACCTTGAGCGATGTTTTTCCCTATTGTTGGTAACTTTTTCACTAGCCCGTGCGTGGACAAGAAGGGGACGACTTGGCTGTATGCCTGTATTAATAATGCCAAGTATGACTTTTCTCCTATAGTCCTACTCCTATGATTTGGTGAGTTTTGGGCTAAATGATTATTTTACGTACATGCGTAGATAAATTTAGCATATAAGTCTATGTGCTATTTTCGGAAACGTAGACTAACTATTTTATAAAAGATTTATTAATCATCCAATTAGAATGCATTGAGTTTTATTATAACATCAAACTCGTTTCTATAAATATAATGCATTTATCAAAACCAACTTAATCATTCATTAATATTCATTATTTTATGCTCATCTAACATTTTTGTTGCGTTCATTTTATGATATCGGACCATTATATTGCTCATTTCATTTTAAGGTTATACTCATTTACGTATAGCATAAAATCCACTTCTATAACTCTCATTTCCCTAACATTTTCTCGAACCCAAATATAGTCCAAGTAGAATAGACTTGCTACTAAGTCATCTCAAGTACAAATCAAGCCAAAGTGAGATGAATGTGAAGGAAATGAATATGCAAACCCTTTCACCTTATTCATTCATATTTCAACCATCAACCCAAAAACACCAACCGAGTACCTTTTATTATATTTGAGGTGAACAAAACATAGGAAAAGATGAACAGTAAGCCATGTATGTTTGTAGCATAGGCATGACTTCGAGTTTCTACAGCTTGGGTCGTGTCATCTTTGCTTCAGGCCTACAATGAGCAAAACACATTGAAGCTTATTGACATTTCGAACTATGTTCAATCAATGTTCTAAAAGGCGCTAGGCGCTAGCCCAGCCTAGGCGGCTAGGCTAGTCGGGGACTAGTCGGAGACAAAGAAATTACATTTTTATCTATATTTTTGCATAAATATGATAAATAATATCGTATTTTTGTGTGTATAAACTACATATATACATATACATTAACAAACATGAATGATAGAATTATCACATTTAATCATACGTAGTATATGATAACTAATCACTTAACTTCATTATGTTATAAATATAAATAATGATGAAATTTAGGTATATATAGAAACATATCTTAATTTACAACTTCATTTCATTATATCCATAGCTAAAGCTAAAGTACGTATATCGCTTAGAAAATTTAAATTAAAAAAATAAAGTAATGTTTGGCGAATCTAGACGGCCTAGACGGCCGATTAGGCGCTCTAGGCGGGCAAATAGGCGGCCGACTAATTCACCAAGACGAAAATCGGAGCGTCCGGCCACCGCCTAGTGCCTATGTGGGGACTAGTCGGACGTCTAGAACGATTTTTAGAACAGAGTGTTCAATACTTAGTGACTCTCCTTCATTGACAAGTTCTTTTCATTCAATTTACAACCGTGTTTCAAGAGAAATCATCTAAATAAACTTTGACACTGAATAAAAAACAGAGCCAATTATGAAGAAACGAACAGATGGGTAAAATCGCAAAAAGCTTACATGATCTCAACAACTAGGGCAGAAGCTCCTCCTCCTCCATTGCAGACTCCAGCAACCCCAACTATTCCATTCTTTTCCCTCAGCACCTGCGATTAGAAGTGTTTAACACATGTTATTCTGTGTGTGGTGTGCCGCTATTGATGTTTTGAGCTCTAAATTTATAATGTGACTATTTTCACATGCACTTGTTCCTGCAACTTGTATTAAGACTTAAATTTATTTTGGGAAGTAAGAGGAGTTCACTTGAGTTGGTTGTATACACAAATATTACTAATTTACTATCCTTACTATTATAAATAATAGGGAGTATTACTATTACTACTATAATCATTGTTGCCAATTTTAACATCATCGTCATTCACCATCATTATAATTACCATTATTATTAGTATTAGTATTACCATCATTATTATTGTTGCGGTTGTTGATGTTGTTATTATTATTCTTGTTGTGATTATTATGACTGACTATTAGTCTACTACTACCGACACTGATACATACCCCTAGCAAAGTGACCAAGATCCTAGCCCCACTGCACCCCAATGGATGTCCCAAAGACACGGCTCCTCCATGCACGTTCAGTTTATCCTGAATACAGAACAGAGCAAGGACGGATCAAAGCTAGAACAATCATTCTTAACGTAGAAAATCTTTTAATTTGAAGATGCTAAAAGAGGCAAAGACTTTAGGCCACTCTTGAACTCACAACATCAATATTGAGCAGTCTTTGGTTGGCAAGGGCTACAACCTGCAACAATGGGAATATAAAAAGGTTATTAAGTGCATAGTGCAACGTTCAAATCTGAAAAACTGCAAAAGGTTTAGATTTCTGAGAAAAACTGGAAAACGGGAGATATATTTTCTTCACTCGTTCTCCAAGTGTAGAATCCGTAAAACAAAATATGTTATTACTTCGTGTCCACTAGCTCTCAGGAGAATGTTTTCCAGCTTTCATGTTTACATATTTACCACCATCATGACATTGGAAAATATGCTTTCGTAAACATGTTCTCCAAAGAATAAATTATAAGACATAAAAAAGAATGTTGAATGGCAAAACATGAAACAGGAATACACACGCCCTCAATATGTATAATGTACACCATTTATTACTCAGAAGTTGATCCATACAGAGAATGCCTCATTTATCTCATAGTAATCGACATCAGAGGCCTTCAGACCAGAATTTTTAATTGCTTTTGGTATTGCAAGTGCTGGAGCAGTCGGAAACAACTCAGGTGCCTGTCCCAGTTTGATATTGTTAGGTGCAGTATAATAGGAGGCTTCATAATCAGGTATGTATTTACAAATAAATAAAGATCGTATAGAACCTGAGCAGCATCTGCATATCCTCTGATCTTGGCAATTACTCGCAACCCAAGATCAAGCACCTTTTTCCCGCTAACCAGAACCACAGCAGCAGCTCCATCACTATTATTGATGATGAATAAGCATCACTATCATTATATTGGGAAAAGAGAACCTGACAATATGTGCAGAGTGAGTGAGAGAACCTTATTATAGAAGCATTGCCTGCAGTAACAGTACCTCCTTCTCTAAAACTGGGTCTAAGCTTTCTCAGTTTAGAGGCATCAAACTTGTAAGAGGAAAGTGAAGCAGAAACATCAATATGGATATAATAACTGGAAAATCTAATAAATAGGGAACTAAAACATACTCTCTCCGTCCCGTTAGAAGGTTCCCACTTTCCTTTTTTGGACGTCCCATTAGAAGGTTCCCATTTCCATTTTAGGAAACAATTAACAAACTTAAGTGACAAATTAGTCATTAAATATTAAAAATAATACATTTATAACATCACAGTTATCAATACTAACACATTATAATATATACCTATTAAAATTATTTCTCAAAATATACGCGAAGTACTTTATTTAATTATCACCTAAATAACCGTGCCGCTTTGCTATGGGAACCTTCTAGTGGGACAGAGGTAGTAACATATTTTTTCAAATACTACCACCACTGTCTTTTCAAGAAAATATGAGTCATTCACTCTTAAAAGGAATTATTAACTTCTTTTAATCTTTTTTGGGACGTTGCAGTGAGGTCTTTAAACTTCATTCTAAGAATCTAAAGTTCAATTTATCATTCGAACAAGATCAGTTTCATAAATTTTAACACAATATCTTCAAAGCAATTGGTACTTGTCCTTACTTACAAAAGATTTCTTCAAAAAAGAAGGTAATAATCTCAGTCAACAGAGAAATGTATGATGCTTACAAAAGCATGAATGAAGGAAATATATAGATAACAGACAAAATAAAGTTGATTTGGAAAGAAAAAGAATCAGACGCCCCATTTTAACTGAACCTGTCAAGATTTAAGAAAGAAATCACTCCATTTTAACTGAACCTGTCAAGATATAACATCTATTTATATACCTGCCTTAAGCCATCATCTTTGTTAACAATTATAGATGGCTTCCCACTAACACCAGGAATTTTAACCTGCATTGTATAGCTCAAATTGTTAAGAGTGAAAAAGCTAATATAATTGTTGTAGAAAAAAATTAAATAAAACAATAAAACACCCATATAACATAACAAGCTTGGGGTCTCACCGGAACTATTTCCCATGCAAAGGCACCACTGCTTTGTGCAGCAAGTCCTCGCTCAAAGCTTTGAATAGCATAAGCATCCTGCAGAATAAATCCAAAATGAAACCAGGAGTTTTACTGGAAACCCATATTCTTGACAACACTACTCTTGGGTAACTGGTAAGTTTATTATTGTGGCCACTTGGCCAGCTATATATTTTGGTTTTGTGTCATTGGTTTTCTACTGCTCAAGGAATGTTCAAGTATGGTCTTGCATCATAGCAGGACCATTCAAAATTCTTTAAACTTGCAGGAGAACCAAACAAGATTCAATTTTGTCTTCCCAACAACTTGGAGACTTACCGCCTCTCAACAGAAGAAGCAATCAAAACGAAATATTGTCTTATTTTGAAGTGTTTTAGTCTTCAGTTCTTCACTAAAATTTGTTTGTTCGTATGCTCCCTCAGAAGGAAACCATCAAATTTAACTCATGAGCTCTATGAATTCAGAGAAAAAGTAAACATAGAAAAAATATTCTCGGGAGATGATGAAGGCAGGAAAAAAGTACCTGCTCTTCCCTTGTGAAATGATACTGATCAGCACACAGTTCAGCACACAGTCCCATCCCAAAATCATTGTAAACGTCCCATAGTCCATCCTTGATCATTCCGTCAATGACAGATTCATGTCCTAACCTCAATCCTCTTCTGTTTTGGAAAGAAAAATGGATTCAAAATTGGTTTTCTTCAATGCAAAAACTAAAAGCCAAACCAAACGAAACCAAAAACAAAACAATAAGTCTCACTCCTAGGTAGGGTCATAGAGGGTGAGATGTGAGGCTGTGAGCAGACCTTACCTCTGCCCCTAGGAGTAGAGACGTTGTTGCTTTGAGGATACTTAAAAAATGCAATATACTGATATATGACCCATGATTTTTTTTAAAGAAAGTATAACATTTTTGTCTGATACAGATTAAGGGCTGTAATTTAAAATAGACTCAGAGGTAGCCTTTTCATCTGGAACAAGTAAAACCCATATGAAATCATTAATCTGTAAGATTAAACTGCATTATTAGAAGAAATTGCAAGTTTGTACCAGCCTTCTTCTGAATAGAAAAAACAATCGAGTTCAAAATATGCACCGGTTGCAGGTTGTATGAATATATATTAATTGATTTACCCTATTGTGTACCCAATCGGCTCAACACAAAGTTTTATTATATTATAAGTACGAAAACAACTGTTCTTTCCATTTCCTATATTTACTCATTTCCTGCATTAGTGTTACTACAGTGCAGAGGTTTTTATGCATCTACATGTATAGAGATTAAGTAGCTAGCAGGGAATAAAATGATTGATCGGGACATAACCTGGACTGAACTAAATATTTTGGCGCATTAGACATGCTTTCCATGCCACCAGCCACCACAACATCATTGAGACCGGATGTAATACTAAGGGCAGCAATCATTATTGCTGAGATAAATAATATCATGTTAGGACAAAACAGGTACCAGAAAATAAAGATACCAATATGTTTTTGCAAAAAACAAACCCTTTAATCCTGATGAACACACTTTGTTAATGGTTGTGCAAACAGCAGAATCAGGTATCCCAGCACCTAAAGCAGCCTGCCTAGCAGGGGCTTGTCCTAAATTTGCACTGAGAACATTTCCAAAGAATACCTCTTGAACTTGTAAGGGATCAACGCTTGCCCTCTCAAGAGCACCTAGGACAATGTGGTTATTTGAACTAACATTAAAGGCTTAGAGAATGGCTATTAAAGAACAAAGAAGACTAAGCATGGATCCTACAATCTTACTCTTAATAGCTATAGAACCAAGCTTTGTCGCGGATAAAGATGAGATTGTACCAAGCAAGCCACCCATTGGTGTTCGAGCAACACCAACAATGCATACATCTGGAATTTAACAACTAGAACGTTTGAAACATTTCAGTTAAATATAAAATAGTAAATCAACATAAAATCTTAAATTGCTCCTCCTATAGGGTTAATATTTTAAGATGGAACGATATATTTAAGAGTTTGGTTTGATGGTATTTGTTAGTTTGTTTTGCACTAATTGGTTGGGGTAGCCTATTGGGGTTGGTTTGACTCAATTATTCACCTCAAGTTATCCAACCCGGGTGACCGAGGGAAGTGTTAAATATATCTAAGAACTAATAAGAAGTATTCTTTTTGGGGTAATTTGAGTTTGCAACCCATTTTATTGTCCAAATTGGAGTTTGCACCCCGTTTTTAAAAATCTGTGTATTTGCAGCAATCTATGTATTTGCAGCCCCAACCCTGTATGAGAAGACAAAAATGCCCCTCGATCAGGAATATGTTGAAGGCCTACAGAATTGTTAATGGAGGGGAATTTTTGTCTTTTCATACGGGGTTGGGATTCTTAATGGAGGAACTTTTTTGTCTTTTCATACGGGGTTGGGGTGCAAATACAAAGATTTTAAAAACGGAGTGTAAAGTCCAATTTGGACCATAAAATGGAGTGCAAACTCAAATTACCCCTTTCTTTTTCCAGTGAGTGAAATGAAAAGCAAATAAACTAATGAATTACTAGTAGTAAATAAGCAAACAAAGTTAAAATACTTCAAAACAAATAAACTACTATGTGTATAGTCCATATTGGACAGGAGCAAGAAAATTAACGTGAAGTGGGCAAAAGATTCATCAAAATAAATTCAAAACCTCGGGGCTTAATTGAATTGTCTGATCTTGATGCCATGAACTGTCCTCAAGTAATCTGAAGGAAGCAACAATAAGATTAAGGTTAAAACCAAAATCAGAAGCACAAAAAAAAGGAACCGAAGGGTTAAAGGAATGAAATTTAACATTTAACAATAACCAACTAGCAACAAGTTCAAATAGTACGGTAAGAAAGATGCAAGAGATAATGAAATATGGGAACGAGGTGAAATTTAGCTGGTACAAAATAGAAACTTTAGTTGCCCAGTGCTCCAGTTGAATCAAATACTTCGATCCTGGAACCCAAATAACCAATTCAGTGGAAATTGAGTATGGACAGTTTCATTTTTGTTGGCAAAATTGTTATCTCCAAAGCTATCTTGTTTTGGTCGCCTAATCTCTCGTATTGATTTTGTTTTAATTGAAGGGGTTTTTCCTTCAATCCCTCCGTACAAAACATGCATTGGCCCACACCAAAATGTGTTTTAATTAATCATGCACAGAACCCCTTTCATGAATACATTTACTTATCAAATAAAAGAAAAATGATTAACATTTTTATATCATTTATAGATTTTGACATATTTATTTGCATATTCAATCAAAATATTAGGAAAAGTGATTTCCAAATCGTTAAATTTATTTATAAAAGAGGTTTTGTGCATGATTAATTAAAACACAAGGGAGTTTGACACATTTTTCAAATCACAAGGGATAATGCGCTGAATTTCTATATCACGAGGGGGTTTGGTGTATTAAACCCTTTTTTTAATTGAGGGGTATTTTCCTAAATATTAGGAATAAAAATCAATAAAAATATTACTTACGGAGTATTAATTATTTGTGATTACAATCTTGTTTAAAATTCTTTCTTTTTGAATCGTGTTTAAAGTTTACAAAGTAGTTACATATAATTAGTAAGATGCAAACTTTAAGACCTTTACAATACTAAGAGCATCTCCAATAGTTCCTCTTGAGGACTTGCTTGCAATTTTAAAGCTAATAGCTTACCATTGGAGCATTGCTAAACCTTTTGCTTGAGAAAGCTAATTAGCCGAAATGAACTACTAGCTTGAGCAAATAAATTATTAAATATAACATTATTAATATCAAATGAAGAGGAAGATGACATAGCTCACCATTGAAGTAAATTTTACTTTTGCTGCAAATGTTTATGTGCCTAGTCAAGCTACGAAGGTAATTGATTGACCGCTGGAGATGCTCTAATAGTAATAGCTATTAAGTAATATTTTAATTCATCATATTTTAAAGAGTTATTAATGTTTTTTTTCTTAATTGGAAAGCATATTAACCAAAGAATGTTTTCTTTTAACTTTCTTAAATAAATGATCAGGTTTTCTTTATAATAAGGAAGTATACAATTAGGAAAATTCTCGAAATATGTGTAAAAAAATCTTTGAAATTTTAAAATATAAGTACAATTTTTTTATTTTATAAATAAGAGTAATTATTATTAAATTTGAAAAAATTGATATGTTTAATTAAGAGATAGATACGAAAAAAGTACTTATGGTTGTATTAGTTTTCAGATAAGGTCATGTGTTTCAATTTTTAACAAAGTAAGTCATGTGTTTCATTTCCGTTATCAAATGAGGGGTCTGGTTTCTAACGCCGTTGGAAATCGTTGGAGGAATACGATGAACTGTAACTTCAATTTTCAAAAGTGTTTGAAAAAAAATACTATGAAGTGCACCTCATCAAAGCGACCTACATGACATCTTTTTCTTTTTTGTTTCCAATCACCTTTGTCGACAGAAAGTCCACCATAAATAAGATATTAGTGATTTTTTTTAATAATCCAAACGGATTCGAAAAATCTAGAGGAAGATGGATTGGAGGTCTCTTGACGAGACATACCTCCCAACATTTTTAAAATTGGAGTACGTTGCTATTCATCGTCTCCCTCCGATGATTTCTAACGGTGTTAGCGTCAAACCCCACTTGTGATAAGCGAAATTGAAACACATGACCTACTTTGTTAGAAATGAAATACAAGACCGTTTTGAAAATGGGTTCAACCATAAGTACCTTTTCCATTTAAGTAATATCTAGTAATTTCAAAATATGACATTAATTAGGATGTTTTTACTGGGATTGTTTTTAGTCTCAGACAAACAAATTTCAGTCCAAGTAAGAACATCCTTACTCATATCTGAAGAACAAAAATACAAGAATACAAGAATCCTATTTTAAAATTCACAAACATCTTGTCTTTTATTTGAAACGAATTCTCTATACAATTCTGTTGTATTAAACCTAACAAAGTATCTATGAGCAATAAAATATTAATGCTAATTGACAAAATAATAAATATTGCTTTACTTATTATTCTGTTTTATTATGCATTATTAATATTAAAATGAACAAGTAATATATTAATTCTAAGGGACATTAACTAGAGTTCTTTCATCACCATTTGGGAAATACTCTTAACTCGATCATATTTTTGTAATTAATTTTTTGTTTAGCATTATTCTAGAAAAACTCAGCTGTAGAACCTTGTTTCCTTTTATCTTTAGATTTTTTTTCCACTACACATACCCCGTAATCTGTATTAGGTAAAGAATTTTTTTCATTTTATCTTACTTTATTTTTTAATTTTTATTTTTATCTTTCTTCTCTTTTTGGCTCCGATATCATGAATCGATTCATATTAGTTGATCCCAAAATATTTTGAAAATTAAGGCTTAGATATTATTGTACACATGGGCTATATAAAAAAAGAAGATTATATTTTAATTAGTATTAAATTAGGGGAAAACAAGTGACATATTATCTCTTATAACCTAAAAATCACAATAATACACTCTATTCACTTTTGCTTAGATGTTTTTAATTGAACTGATTTTAGTCTTAAATCAAACCATTGAAACCAGACATGAATAGATCAGATTAGACCAGACTTGAACAAATGTAAAATACAATAGAATTAACATCTACCAAGCTTGTTCAAATTAAACTTGAACAAATCAGACCAGAATAGAAAATTATACAGAAATTGCCCTAAATAGGAGTAAAAATGTTTTGAAATTCAAAAATAGGAGTATCATACTTTTTATTTCCTGAATAAGAGTAATCTGCCAAGTTTGGGGAAAATGCCATGTTTAAAGCCTTGTAATGCCAAACTTGGCAGAAATTTACTCCCATTTAGGGAATAAAAAACATGATACTCTTATTTTGGAATTTCAAAAAGTTTTAACTCCTATTTAGGGAATTCCCTCAAAATTATAATCCAATTAAAACATCTTTATTCCAAAACAAGTGCTCTCTCTTATAACTAAACATCATAATTTATCTGGTGATTGCAGACTTGGCAAATATAGAACCAGAAATATATGAAAACAACTCCATGATAAATTTGACTTCATCATAGTTATTGATAGATTTTCTTAACCGGGACCTGGTCCACCATTTTGCTCAGTCCGGTTCGAGCCTGAGTATGTGAAGGGTATTTGTAGTCCTAAGTTTGGATCTTGTCACTATACATGTCCAGGACACACTTTGGCGCCTGATCTCTCTACCATGGGAGCAAACAGGTGGGTCAGAAAATTGAACTGAGGCCGGCTGAACATGATTTCAAGCCAATAGCCATATTACATTGCGCGGTTGTGGTGGTTTGCCCCATCAATTAGCATGCCACAAGCACCTCACAATCAAATTACATCTATTTCTGTCCTACTGCTGATAGAAATAGATGAATAAGAGGGCTCCACAAGACCACAAACATGAAGTTTTTCTGAGATATCCTGATAAACACAAACTACAAAGTATACAAGTGCATTCCATTAGCTATCTATTCCCATGCTACATGAATGCAAGTTTTTGAAATGCTGCCATTGCCAATTTGTCGATCCTGTCCTGCCAGCGCATATGTAGAATTTAGGCACATTCTATTATACTTAGTATAAATTCAAATGCTAAAGAAAGTGGAGAATATAGAATCAACAGTTTCCCTAATTCTTTCCCGACTCAGACTGTTAAGGACGGACTCACATGCTTACTTCCCTATATGAAGTAGTACTCCATCTCGACGTTCAAATCAAGGTTCTCATTCCATTTTAAATACTCCCTCCGTCCCGAAAAGGTTTGCCAAATTTCCTTTTTTGGATGTCCCAAAAAGATTTGTCATTTCCATTTAAAGTAAGGAATATGTAGCTAAAGTTAATTCTCTCTCCTCTACACAAATTTCAACCAAACGTTTTTTACTTTATTAATTCACGTGAAAGTCAAAGTTGGCGAACCTTTTCGGGACGGAGGGAGTACAATTCTATCATCACATATCAAAATTAATACACCCATAACAACACTATTATCATCTGTTCATAACCATTGCCTCATAAAATTGTACCATTTTGGAATGGGAACCTTCAAATGGGACGGGTGGAGTATCACTTTAAAGATAGATTTAGAACTGCCATAAGTTTACTCTGAGACCAAAGAAAAAAAATTAGCTAACAGTTGGATAGAAAGAAAGTAATGACTGTTCACACATGACTTAAGAATCATAAAATAAAATAATATAAAATAAAATAAATTTAAATAAAATAAAAGCATATACCTAATATTATGCTGGATCAATAACTAAATTTGGAAAAGCGATATCTTTCTCAGGCTCTCTAGATTCCAACCACAATGTAGCTGCGACTTTTGTCGTAGAAAACCAGCCAAGCTGTTGAGGATCTCTGTGAAATGGAGCATTTAGTCCCTGTAAATGAGACTCAAGTACATCTGCCAAAGCATTGTTAGAGTACTTGTGTTTTCCATGCCCCGTATTGATCCCAAGCAATGATGGAAGTTCTACACCATTTCTAATGTCTCTGTTCATGTCCTTCATCCAGACATGCAGAGCAGTTAGTGCTGCCCCACATGACAGACTCTTGAGATTTAAATACCAGCAAGTAGATTCTTTAGATTGTATGTCGTTGTAGACTCCAAATTTTATTCCCAGGTCTAACAACTCACAGGCTTTTTCAAGTTGATTAAGGCTCACACAAATATCAATTAAGGAGTTGCAGAAAGCCTTTCTCACACCAGTGCTAATGTAATGAAAGAGTTCATTGGCTTCCTTCTTAAAAATAGTGCCATTGGCATTCTTTCCATCTAGTAGGAGTTTCACAATGTAACCAAGCTTAGGCATGGCCTTCTCAAGGCATGCAGTCAATTTATGCATTTTCCTCCTAGGTGTCTGTTTCAAGACATTGAGAAGACAACCACAAAACCGTTCATCTGGTGTTAAACCTAAATCTAAAAGATGATTAAAAGTCCTTACAACATCATCAAAACGATCAGCGTTTCCATAACATCGAACTAGTGATGTTAGGACAAAAATATCTGGCTCCAATCCTTCTTTTGTCATTTCATCCATAACCGCCTCTGCTTCTAAGAAGTTCCCACTGCAAGAATATACTGTGACCAGAGATGAAAATGTCCAACGGTCTGGCTTGGATGTTTTACAACCCTTCATGTCATTATAAATTTCAAGTGCTTCATCTATTAATCCCAAATCGGCACACATTGCAAGCAGTGTGTTATATAGAACAGTATTCAATGCCATACCTTTTTCCTTCATTTCCATATACACATTAAGAGAATCCTCGCCATAACGAGCCCTACAATATGCTTGAATCAGTGCCGCATATGTGGCCCAGTTTGGCTGAAATCTATTTTGTATCATATCAATGTAGATATCTTTGGCCTTCCATGGCCTCTTAGCTCTTCCCATGGCATGCAACAAGTGGTTATACACAGCCATGTCAGGCTTAATGCCAAGTCCCTTCATTTCTTCATACACATTCAAGCACCCATCGTAGTTCCCAGAAGCAATATAAACCCTGATCAATGAGCAGAATGTCTTGGCATCAAAATGCATTTTCTTTTCTCTTGCACAGTCATACAAGTTCAATGCCTTATCCAGATTCCCAGACCTTCCATAAGAATCAATCATAGTTGCGTAAGTTATATCATCTGGTTGACACCCAAAAGCTGGCATCTTTTCAAACCACTCCACAGCCTTTTCCGGCAAGGAGCAGAACCTAGCGCAGCTAATAATAGTGGAGAATGTAACATTATCTGGCTTAACTCCTCTCTCAAGCATTTCATCGAACAGTTTCTCCGCTTCACTCAAATATTTGTTTTTCCTTAGCACCTTCAGAGTTACATTATACAAAATAACCTGATTAGTCAATTTAAACCTTCTCCGGAAGTAATTCAATGCCAGAAGCGCAGTGTCAGGGTTTGACATATTGTTAAGAATATATACAGCGTGATGTTGTTGTACTGCTTTGTCACTCAAGGCAGCAAGTATAGCCATCACATCTTCTTCGACGGCGTTGCAGGAATCCAAGGAGTTCGAAATGCTCATCAGTGACGAGAGCTTGAAATCATAAGAATCCTCTTTTAGCTTAGAAGCCCTGGGACTATCTGGATTGATCCAAACGTGGCTTTTCGAGGGACCCCTCAATGCCTGGGCATCGTTTTGAATGGAGACTTGAGAAATCTGGAAGGGCGTGGTTCTGCGGATCCTGAGGGATAGAGGTGAGGGCTTCTGTTGGACAGGGAGTTGCAGAAAGTGGCTACAATGGAGAGAGTTGCAGAATTGCTGGAATTCTGGATAGAAAAAAGCTGGTGCAGTGCAAAGGTAGTATGCCATTTCTCTCTTTCTCGGAATCTTTGATTATCATACAAGCCAGAGCTATAGAGACTGCCTTCATCAAGTTCAGAGCATGGTTGGTTTATGATTAGGACTCCAACTTTTTGAGGCCGAAAATACTCCGGTGGATTAGAGTACTGTTTGGATGAAGTGTACAGACTTTTTGGAGCATGGATGAAGTCATTGAAGTGTACAGACTTGAGGATAAATATGTAAATATCCATATTTGGGCTGGATATTTAGCTTAGTCTTGGACCAGCAAAGGTGGGCTAGATTATTTCATATTGGGCTAGAACTGTATTACTGATTCAATTGAGGTGATTCTAAATGGAGCCTGTTTTTTAGTGGAAATATCCCGTTCAAGCCACTTTTCGTTAACACATTTCATTTATGTCACCACGTTATTTTCTTATCATCTTTAAACTTTTCACTTTTCACTTTTAAACTTTTTATTTCAAAAATAACCTATCCATTAAATCTAAACCCAAATCCCTACGTTCCCACAAAATGAAAAGTTGGGTTCGTTGATTTTACGATGGAGATGAGATGGAGGAGGGATTGTGATATTATGGATCTCTCCATCCTCTATCTCGCTCTCGGCGGTGCTGCACTGGAACTCGTCTGATTTTCTTCCTCTAGTCATCGATGAGATTAGCTTCGCCGATGAAATCTCTTCTATTATCCTGAAAAGTCATCGCAAAGTATCGACCGATCATTGTCCGTATATCAATCGATTACACATGACATATGGATGCATTGGAATGAGACCGATTTTAGTTTGGGGAGATTCAAGGATCAAAACCCTAGGTAACAGGATTCTCATCTCGATTTTAATTTAAGAAGTTCATTAGCTATCTAGATGTTTTGAATTTGCTCTCTTATAGAAATTATCTCAAAGCTGGCACTCATTAAAATTTCTTTGAATTAGTTTGGATTCTAAGAAAACTTTACAGTTAAACTCCTTAATTTTTTACCACGTACTTGTTTTGATAAAATATGGTGTACTGAAGATTGTGCTTACAGTATTAGTAAGTTTTAAAATCAATTTACATACCAGTTCATCAATATCCTTTAGTGTACGGATATTAACACGCAGCCTCAAGATTATTTAAGATCAAATTGCACAAGCATTTAAGCTAGTAGTAGAGCAATCCACCAGAACACTTTTCCACTTATCTATGAAATTCTCTTCCTGCGATGATATCATGTTACTTATCACACTTACATGATCTCTTCTTAGAAAAATCCTTGCTAGTTGAGCGATCCTGGAATGTTTTGTTGCTTCTAATATTCAAAGAGGGCTGATCGTATCTGCTCTTCATCATAAGCTATTGACTAAACTTGTATGTCCCCTGAGTCTTACAATTTTGATTGTTCCTACATATTGTTTACTCCAGTCGGTGAAAATTTATAAGTACATGAAACTAACATTGTTCCTAGCTTAATTGTTTTAAGGTTTTGAGTTTGTGGTTCTAAAAGAAAACTTCCTAGCTTACCATGCTTAGTAACGTGTTCAAGTGGATCAGTTAGTACCTCTGAAGATGGAAGGCACAAACAGATCATAGATAGTGTGTGATGTTTAAATGGAATGGCCAAATGATTTTAGGGTTGTTATTTGCTTTACTATATAACATCTATAATAGGAAATGATGAATATTTAAGCTCTAATTCTTAATGTGTTGCTACATAATAGTAATATTTGTTTTTGTTGCTTATTGTTTCTTTATGTTTCTATATTTATGTTTCTTTTTGTTTCTTTTTGTTGTATGATGTTGCTAAGCATGCTTAACTTCCTAGCTTACCATGCTTAGTAATGTCTTCAAGTGGATCAGATAGTACCTCTGAAGATGGAAGGCACAAACAGATCATGGATAGAGTTTGATGTTTAACTAGAATAGCCAAATGATTTTAAGGGTTGTTATAGACCTTAGTATATAACATCTATAATTCCCCACTGAAGCTTGGACTAATAGGAATAGTAGGGGATGCTTCTAATTTTGATTATGATGATAGCCAGATGCATTCAGCCGGCCACTTCTTACCCCTTCACAAATATGATGCCCAACTTTTTGGCTATGCTTTATATTTAGAACATATGACTAAAAAACTAAAAAACATAAAACAAATATTATTCTTACTTTACACTCTTGTTAAGCATATCAATTGTTGCACACTTTAATCCCGCCACTTTAGTTCAGTCATACATTTTGGATGTTTTTATGCTCGTTTTATATATAATGTTCATATGAGTGTGCCTCTTACTATTGTAGTACAATTTTTTTCCTATTGACATGTAGTGCATTGGGGAAGATATAGAAGATCCTAAATGTTCTTCAAAATCAGAATGCGGAAAGTGCTTCATAGTTACAAATGTGAAAGATGAGGTAAAATGAGTTTTTGGTTTGACATGAGTATGGATAATTAAGACAAACTATGTTATAAGCAACATAAATGTGATAATGCTGCAAAATGAACGAGTTTCTTAGAACTTGATTCAGCCAAATAAGAGTTCATTTTGCTGGCATGAAAGATATACTTTGTTCAAGGTTCAAGAGGATGAAATGTACAAGAATTGTGTTGTATATTTGTTTAGTCAAAGGCAGTCAAAGGCACTTACAAGTCAATGAGCTTATCATGTATTCTAGAATTCGTTGGCAAGATAAATAGTAAATGACAAATAGTTAAGCTCTAATTCTTAATGTGTTGTTGCATATCAGTAGTATCTATTTTTGTTGCTTATTGTTTCTTTATGTTTCTATATTTATCTTTCTTTTTTTTGTTGTATGATGTTGTTTTGTGTTGTATAGTGTTGCTATTTGTCGATCATTTTTATTTCTTGGTTTTGTTGTTATTGTTTATTTGTCCTTCTTCAAAACGGAAAACAGTATGTGTGAGTGCGTGTGTATTTCTATATACGCGTATATGCTACATTTGCAATTATTAAATCAATAACGAGAAACACATTTAATCAACAAAAGAACAAAATTTTTGAATTTGTCAACAAAAATAAACATAATAAAACAACTGGCAACAACAAAATATGCCCTTGTGATAATAATTAATTTTGTGAAAAAATACTTCGTATTACCGATTCACAAAATCCATATTTTTTTACTTTTTAAATTTTAAAAATTTATTTATATTTTATTTATTTTTAATTTTTGACATTTTAATTTTCAATAAAATATTTTATATTTTCCTAAACAAGTTTACAATGTTGAAAGCTGTAGTTATTTTTAAAATTTTACATTCTAGAATTTTACTAATTTATTGATTATTAAAAAGTTGTTATTTTTTTTATTTTTCAATAATTCCAAAAAATAGATTATATACATTTTTATAATAATTTTCAAAGATTTTATATTAAAAATAATAATTTACACCGTTTTCTAATTTTTGAGAATTTTTTGTACAATTTTATTTAAATACTACGTGTTTTCCATTTTTTATTAATTTTACAAGAAAATTATTTTGGAAGTATTAAAACTTTTTAATTCTCCGACTATTTTAAAACTTTTTTGAATTTTTTCAAATTATTTTATTTATAAAAATGTTGATACATTTACTTTTACACTTTTCTAATTTTTTTAATCTAAATTTTTAAATTTTAATTTAGAAGTTTTCAATCTTACACTTTTTATTGTGCACTTTAATTTTTTTCTTGTGTTTTTAGATTTAATTTTAGTTGCTAGACTTTTCTTGTGTGCTTAATAATAATAATAATAATAATAATTATCTTTTCATTTTTCATGAACTACACAATTTTGTTTAAAAACCCATTTCATTCAATTTTTTTTACTTTATCAATAAGTGAGTAGATCTTTACATTGTTAGTTATTTATGTAGTTAGTTACCGTATGAATAGTAGAGCCGTAGAGCTTCCAATAGGCCGTTAGAGGGTTTGGTCTAATTTTGAAAGAAAATATTAAGCTAGTCTATTTTTGAAAAAAAAAAAAATTGTAAGGTGACAAAAGTGATATTATTTTCACTTTTTAGTCTATTTGTGATAAATTCTCTTTTTTTACTAAAGACAACCACATATTTAAACGGGAAAGGGGTCAAATAGGCCCTCGAACTTACATAAAAAGGTCAAATAATCTATGTTCGATTCGTGATTCGAATTTGTATAAGATGATTCGGATTCGAAAAATTCAAATACAAATACAAATGAGAATACTTAATTTGATTCGAAATGTTATCAGAGTAATCTTCCGGTCAGGTATACCTGACCGGAGCCGCCGTCCGGCCTCCTCCTTCTGGGGGCCTTCCCGGTGGTATTTTTTGCTCAAATTTTTTTGTGTATGTTCCTCATCAAGTCTAGTTCATCCATACCAAATTTCAGCAACAAATTCATTCGGGAATATGTGTATTCCGGACCAGTTAACTTGCAAAAATCATTTGACGACCTTCCCGATTGAATTTGTTGCTGAAATTTGGTATGGATGAACTAGACTTGATGAGGAACATACACAAAAAATTTGAGCAAAAAATACCACCGGGAAGGCCCCCAAAAGGAGGAGGCCGGACGGCGGTGTAGGATTGCTGCAGCTCCCATACACACACCCACTCCATGGCATGAAGCTCCATCCTCCATCAATTAAAAGGTATGGGAAGGCATGGGAAGGCATGGGAAGGCATGGGATGCTATATGGGCTGCATGCAATTGTCTCCCAGCATTTCCCTATAAATAGGGTGGTTCTAGCTTGATCAAATGTATCAAAATTCGGAGTGAAAGAGTGAGAGCAATATACATAGAGTGTGAGTGTATAAGAGGGTTGATTTTTTGTAATAGTTGAGTGAGAGAGTTGCTCCTCCTATTGTAATTCTGTTCTGGTTATGAATAGAAGAATTTTCCAATCCTAACAAGTGGTATCAGAGCCAGTTTAATCCAGAAACCCAGATTTCTTCATTCTGCCCGAATTTTTGGTCAAAATTTTTTTGTTCCAGAATCTTGTTTTGAGGCCACCATTAGAAAGCTCTCGTTCTGAGGATTCCAAAAATATATTTTTCGGAATTTTTTGACCACCGGAAGGCCTCCAAACGTCCGGTCAAAGTTTCTCTCTCCTGCCAGTCATAGCCGCTGCAGTACTCCAGTCCGGCAGCAACCTCGCCGGAGAAGAAGACCAGCTAGCACGCCACGTCATCGCCACGTCATCGCCACGTCATCGCCACGTCATCGCCCAGTCATCGCCACGTCACCGACAGCCGACCTGTTGGACCACCTGCTGTGCCACGGCATCTTCCACGTCATCTGCCACGTCATCACACGTCACTGTCTAGGTGGTGCCACGTCATCAGCCTGGTTGGCTGCCCACTGGTTTGGGCCAGAACCGGTCCGGTTCGGCTTGTGGTTCAATACTCCGGTTCACGCTCTTCCCGGCCGGTTCTTGAAGAGGTGAGACCGGTTCCCACCATTTTCGGCCATTCCGGATTCAACGGTGTGCTCCGTTTGGCCTAATTCAGCTTCCAAATTGAGGTACGGGAATAAGTGTACATTTTTATCATGGAAAAGTCATCTTCGGATACAATGATTGCGCTCACTTCCACAAATTACAACATGTGGAAACCACGGATGGAGGATTTGTTAAATTTGAAAGATTTAGCAGATCCTCTTGATAATAATGGCGTCAAACCAGATAAAAAGACGGATGAAGAATGGGCTAAGATGAACAGAAAAACTGTCGCACAAATCCGACAGTGGATTGATCATAGCGTGTTCCATCATGTTTCTCAAGAGCAAAGTGCTCACACACTATGGGAGAAACTTAGTAGCATGTACCAAGCAAAAACTGCTCGGAATAAAACGCTGCTGATGAGACGATTAGTGAACCACAAGTTACGTGGTGGCATTTCTGTGTCGGAACACACGAGCCAGTTCCAGGATCTTGTGAACCAATTGAGCACCACCGGATGGGTCCTCAAAGATGAAGAACAAGCAATACTTTTGCTTAGCTCTCTACCTGATAATTGGGAGACTCTTGTTGTTACTCTCAGTAATTCTGCCCCAAATGGTACCGTGACTATGCAGATGGTCACGGACGCCTTGATGAATGAGGAAGCACGAAGGAAGGAAGCTGGGACTGATCAGTCTTATGCTCTCGTCTCAGAAACCAGCAGGCGAGGGGGAGGCAGAAATGGAGGTAGAGGACGAGGTCGAGGCAGAGGCAGAGCTCGAGGTCAAAGTAGAGGGAGATCTCAAGCTCGAGGAAGATCACAAGAGCGGGGAAAGTCCGTCGATACCAATACTTGGTTCGAGGGCTATTGCAACCATTGTGGTCATTACGGGCACAGAAAGAGGGAATGCCGAAAGTTTCTACGGGAGCAGCCTCAGACGAGTCAAAGTTCAAGCAAGGAAGATGGTGAGACCATGGTCACCATGGCACCGGACATTGCACTTGTTACTTGCGGAGAAGAAGCATGCCTACACGTAGGTACGCATGATATTGAGTGGGTGATTGATACCGCTGCATCATTTCACGCCACTCCGCACCAAAGTCTATTTGCAACTTATAATTCCGGAGACCATGGTGCTGTGAAGATGGGAAACACGAGTTTCTCAAACATTGTTGGCATTGGAGATGTGCACATTCAAACAAGTGTTGGCTGCACACTTGTGTTGAAAGATGTTCGGCATGTTCCAGATCTGAGATTGAATCTTATCTCAGGAGTTGCTCTAGATCGGCAGGGGTATGAAAGCCAGTTCAAAGAAGGTGCGTGGAAATTATCTAAAGGCTCTATGATTATTGCAAGAGGTCATATCTGTGGTACTCTTTACAAAACCCATGTAAAGTTGTATCCTCCAAGTCTCAATGCTGTTCAAGGAGAGACATCACCAAATCTGTGGCACCGGAGGTTAGGCCACATGAGCGTGAAAGGACTGACAACTCTTGCAAAGAAGGAAGCAATCTTTATTGATAAAGATGTCGCTCTGGATCCCTGCGATCACTGTCTATTTGGGAAACAACATCGAGTTTCTTTCAATTCCACTAGAAAGAATCATTCTGAAATACTCGATCTTATCCACACTGATGTATGTGGACCCATTGAAGAGGAGTCACTTGGAGGCAGCAGATATTTTGTGACGTTCATTGATGATGCGTCACGAAAGGTATGGGCTTACTGTCTCAAAACTAAGGATCAAGTATTTGATCGCTTTAAAATATTTCATACTATGGTAGAAAGAGAGACAGGAAAGAAGCTGAAGTGCCTTCGTTCTGACAACGGAGGCGAGTACACTTCCCGGGAGTTCTTAGCATATTGTGCTGAACATGGAATCAGGCATGAGAAGTCGGTGCCACGGACCCCACAACACAACGGTGTAGCCGAAAGAATGAATCGAACTATTGTGGAGAAAGTTCGGTGCATGCTCAGTATGGCTACATTACCAAAGCCATTCTGGGGCGAAGCTGTGTTGACAGCTTGCTATCTTATAAACAGGTCACCCTCAGTTCCCTTAAACTTTGAAGTTCGTGAGAAGAAATGGTCAGGAAAAGACATTTCTTACTCTCACTTGAAAGTGTTTGGGTGCAAGGCCTTTGCACATGTGTCCAAAGAGTTGAGGCAAAAACTTGATCTTAAGTCGAACCCATGCATCTTCATCGGCTATGGAGATCAAGAATTTGGATACCGGTTGTGGGATCCCGAAATGAAGAAAGTTATTCGAAGCAGAGATGTAGTGTTTCATGAATCCCAATTTCATGATTTTACTCCAAAACACAACAAACAACATCTCTCTCATGCTCCTGAAGACGTTCCTGTAGTATCACACGTTCCTCTCAACAATGAGGAAATGAGTGATAATACTGAACCAGTGAATGATGGCCCAGTAGTTGTTGATGATGTTCAAGATGGAGGGATTCCTGAGCAGGGGGAACATTCATCTGAAGGCCACACTGACAACACACAACTTCGACGTTCTACGCGAGGTACTGTTCCACAAAGAAGGTACCTGACATCTGAATGGATCCTTCTTACCAGCGAGGGGGAGCCAGAGAGCTTTCGAGAAGCTCAATCTCATCAAGACAAGTCCAATTGGTGGGAGGCCATGGGAGATGAGATGAAATCCTTGCAGAAGAACCAAACTTATGACTTGGTGCCACTTCCCAAAGGAAAGAAAGCCTTGAAAAACAAATGGGTTTTTAAGGTGAAGAAAGATGTCAAGGGAAATATTGTGAAGCACAAGGCAAGACTCGTGGTCAAAGGATTCCAACAAAAACAGGGAATTGACTTTGATGAGATCTTTTCGCCGGTTGTGAAGATGATGTCGATTCGAGTGGTACTCGGGTTGGTTGCCAGTCTAAATCTTGAACTTGAACAGATGGATGTGAAAACAGCATTTCTCCATGGTGATCTGAAAGAGGAAATATACATGGAGCAACCCGAAGGTTTCCAAGTTCCAAAGAAAGAACATCTTGTTTGCAGGTTAAAGAAGAGCCTGTACGGCCTCAAGCAAGCCCCGAGGCAATGGTACAAGAAGTTCGACTCATTCATGGTGAAGCACCAATACAGGAGAACAGTGGCAGACCATTGCGTGTACTTGAAGAAGTTCCCAGATGGAAAATTTATCATCCTTCTGCTCTATGTGGATGATATGTTGATAGTAGGCCAAGATGTGTCCCTCATCAACAACTTGAAGCAAGATTTGTCTAAGTTTTTTGATATGAAAGACTTAGGCCCGGCGCAACAAATTTTGGGCATGAAAATTGTTCGTGATCGGAAGGCAAGGAAGTTGTTCTTATCACAAGAAGAGTATGTTGAACGCGTGATTAAAAGGTTCAACATGGATAGTGCCAAGCCTGTAGGCACTCCGCTGGCCAATCACTTCAAGTTGAGTAAGGAAAGTTGTCCTTCTTCTGAGAAAGAAAAGGAGATGATGAAAGTAGTACCCTACTCTTCAGCAGTAGGAAGTTTGATGTATGCAATGGTGTGTACAAGACCTGATATTGCTCACGCGGTTGGTGTTGTAAGTAGGTACTTGTCAAATCCAGGAAGAGAACATTGGGAAGCTGTCAAATGGATACTTAGGTATCTGAAGGGTACATCAAAGCTATGCTTGTGCTACGGAGGAGCGAAACCAATCTTGGAAGATTATACAGATGCTGATATGGCTGGAGATCTTGATAGTAGAAAATCTACTTCAAGTTACATATTCACACTAGCAGGGGGAGCCGTCTCATGGCAGTCCAAGTTGCAGAGGTGTGTAGCATTGTCTACGACAGAAGCTGAATACATTGCCGCTGTTGAAGCCGGGAAGGAGCTCAAGTGGCTGAAACGTTTTCTCCAAGAGTTGGGCTATCCTCAAGAGGAGTACATCATTCATTGTGATAGTCAGAGTGCTATGGATCTTAGCAAGAACTCGATGTATCATTCACGCACAAAACATATCGATGTTCGATATCACTGGCTTAGAGAAGCAATTGAGGAAGATGAACTAAAGCTCTCCAAGATACACACAAACAAAAATGCGGCAGACATGCTAACTAAAGTGGTGCCACACGAGAAGCACAAGCTATGTACAAGCATCATTGGAATGAGAGAATTACGGAAAAAGCTGGAGGGGGAGATTTGTAGGATTGCTGCAGCTCCCATACACACACCCACTCCATGGCATGAAGCTCCATCCTCCATCAATTAAAAGGTATGGGAAGGCATGGGAAGGCATGGGAAGGCATGGGATGCTATATGGGCTGCATGCAATTGTCTCCCAGCATTTCCCTATAAATAGGGTGGTTCTAGCTTGATCAAATGTATCAAAATTCGGAGTGAAAGAGTGAGAGCAATATACATAGAGTGTGAGTGTATAAGAGGGTTGATTTTTTGTAATAGTTGAGTGAGAGAGTTGCTCCTCCTATTGTAATTCTGTTCTGGTTATGAATAGAAGAATTTTCCAATCCTAACAGGCGGTTCCTGTCAGGTATACCTGACAGGAACATTTGTGATGTTATCAAATACAAATACGAATATCAGCATATTCGATTCGAATGTTGATCAAATATATTCGATTAATAATAGTGATAATAATAATAGAAGTAGTAGTAGTAATAGTACTATAGTAACTTTTAAAAGATAGCTATGCCCTCAAATTGCAGCACATATATACATTTACGTATAAACATTTGAAGTCAATTTGTAATAAATTAGAAGTATCATAAAGAATAAGAGTTGTCAAGGAAACAAATAATTTTAAACATCTTTCAAATAAGAATACAAATAATTATGTATTTGATTCGAAGAATAATTAAATATATTCGTTTATACATAAACACAATTAACTATCTAGTATGCGTATGTGCATCAACTACCCACTATATGTGTGTAATATAAACTATATATCTAATGGTGTTTTTTTATTATCAACCATGTTAAATATCTAACATAAAATTAGAGTCATTTGACTTTGATATATAATTATCAACTTATTTCACACATTATAGGTATAATCTTTAATATGTGTTAGTTAGTGTTTATTTCAAAAACTTTGAAATATATTTATGTATAGGAATCATAAAATTGATTCACTTTAGTATATTGTGCACAACCTAAAAATGCATCAATCCATTAAATTTTAAAGTAAAATAAAACGTCACAAATTAAATTCTAAACATGCATATTAGATCATAGCATCATTTATAACATAAAAAAAATATGAAAAGTTGTTTTAAAGTGATATTTGATTAATATTTAGCTTACGATCAAATTGATTCGATATTCGTATATGATTCGTCAACTATTCGTAATACTAAACAAATATGAATACAAATCGAAATTAATATTCGTTGCATATTCGAATTTGGATTCGAAAAAATTAAACAAATACAAATGCAAAATCACACTATTCAACTTGATTTGGTTCGTTTACAACCCTATATAGGAGGCTCTGTCCGGCCGTCGCCATTTGGGGAAGTTCCCGGTGGAATTTTTTGATGAAATTGTTTGAGCATCTTATTCATTAAGTTTAGCTTACTCATACCAAATTTCACCTAACAATTCAATCAGAA
Source organism: Cuscuta epithymum (assembly GCA_945859915.1). Classification (NCBI taxonomy): domain Eukaryota; kingdom Viridiplantae; phylum Streptophyta; class Magnoliopsida; order Solanales; family Convolvulaceae; genus Cuscuta; species Cuscuta epithymum. Next base: position 5,174,722 of record CAMAPF010000011.1, on the reverse strand, counting down.
AGGTATTCAAATGAATTCTTGAAGATAACTGCTCTTTTAACTGCGCAGTTATCTTCAAGAATTCATTTGAATGCCTTCCCGGTTGAATTTTTAGCTGAAATTTGGTATGAATAAACTAGACTTAATGAATAAGATGCTAAAACAAATTCATCAAAAATTTCCACTGGGAACCGCCCCAAATGGCGTCGGCCAGATAGAATCTCCTATATAAGGGTTTATTTGACCTTTTTATGTAAGTTCGAGGGCCTATCTGACCCTTTTCACTATTTAAACAAACTGATTAACTTTACAAACTTAACTTTAGTAAGATTTTTTTCTTTTCTACCGCTAAAGCAATTCATTCTATCGTCCTAAATGTTATTTATTACTCAGTATTGATCGAAAAACAACTCCTTGAATGAGCTTCAATCCCGTGAAGGAGGCAAAGGCTATAGAGGTGGATGCCATGAAGGAAACGGTGGCAAAGGTTACAGAGATGGATGCCGGAAGGTGGTGGCAGAGGTGATGTCCAAGGTTACAGAGGTTGTGGCGTAGGTTACAGAGGCAGCGACAATAGATCATGAAGGTTATTGTTTCAGCTTCAGAAGTCGAAATAGGAATGAAAGACACAATTTGCCCTACAAATAAAAAGAAGCTTTTAGGTGAGAAATAAGAATGAATCAACAGTTGGATTCGACTATTTTGCAATAAAAACAACTTCATATTGCACTGAAATAGGCAACCTAGCACGGTGGTAATTTTGTAAATACTTCCAAAAAATCCATATGATATTTAATTTGTCCAATGCAACATGAAACTGTTTTGGTGAAACATTGTCAAAATTTAGTGCAATATGAAACAATTTTAGTGCAACATTGCAAAATTTCAATCTTACTGCAACATTAAGATATTTTTAGGGCAAAATCGTAAATATAGTGGTTGAAATTCATTCTCATTTCTCACTTGAACCAAAATCTATATATATTTATAGTTTGGTTCAAATGAGAACATGATCTAATGAGAGAAATGAAAATGATTATGGAGCGTTAGATTTGGATATCGTGCATCATATGAAACCCAAATGCGGAATGTCATAAATTAAAAAATGTGTATTTGAATTGTGCATTAGTTTAATCACAAATGCGCACATTTGAATTTTACGTTATTTTAACTATAAATCTGCACCTCCGAGAACCATAATGTGAATCGTTTTGGATCGTCCTCATTTCTCACATTAAAGGTTGTTCTCACTGTAACTGGAACATGTACATATATGTGTGTACATAATTTATGAAGTATAAATTATGTCCATAAAACTCCGGCTTCAAATTCAATCGGAAAGTCAGTTAAATAAATTATTGAAAAACATTGTGTTTTCTATATACATTTTGACGTAGTGTTTCTCAATAATATATTTAACTTGACTTTCCGATTGAATTTTAAACTGATATTTTGTGGACATAATTTACACTACATTAAAAACATGGTAACAAAATTTCATCCAAAACTTCCACCGGAAGCACCTTGTTGAGTTTAATCCAACACGATATAGTAAATATATGTATAAATGTGTATGAACAACTCAGTTTTTACGTGGAAACCCGAAAGGGAGAAAACCACGGGACTTTTTAGGCTAATGTCCAAGCCCTCTCTTTCTCATTAGGACTCTCCTCACCATTACATAGTACAATTTGTTTGAAGCTCCCATTAATGGAGTTCTAATCTAGCTAAGGAGGGAGAAGAAGAAAGGAAAAAGGGATCCTTTACATGGAGGCTAAGCTCCGTATTTATAGGGGAAGGAGAGAAGGGGCTCTCCACCCTAATGGGCCAAACGGGCCGATATCAGGCCTGGTGGTCAAAGTGGGCCGGATGGGCCGAAATGGGCCTAGCTGCTCGGGCTCCGTACTGGATAATGTCTTGGGCTCCTGAACAGTAATAGGCCGGGATAATATATCCCAACACAAGTCCCCCAGTTTCTTGAGTAGTGAGCTCGCGAATCTGCTCGAGAAAATATACTCTGCCTGCGCTCTTCCTCTGTCTTGCTGGAAACTGTGTCTTCGAATAATCATAATATACGAGTGGGTGTCTGCACTCCTGAACGTAATCTGCCGGTGAGGCACCCCCTTCCCGACGGGGTCGGGCGAAGGGTGCTCCTCCACGGGCACACTCCCCCTGAATGCATCAGGCGGGAGTAAAGGACTTTGACTCGAGCTTTCCAATCGGAGAAGCTTAGAGGTCCATGTATCTATAAACCGACGTCGCGGGTACTGTCAAAACACGATGCACGTGTGTATGTATGAATGTATGAGGTATGATGCATGAATGCATGAATGCATGTAATGTATGGGTGCAATGTATGAGAGAAGGAATGTGAGATGTGATAGAAAGCGGTGGCTCTCATCGATAAACCGGGCATGTCAGCGCCGAGGGGCAGACGTGCTGCATAAGAGACGTTCGTCGCCATCCTGAAAGGGATGGGCGACCCTAACGTGAGCCAGACACGATGGCGCTGGGGCGCTGATCGTGCTGCATAAGAGACGTTCGTCGCCATCCTGAAAGGGATGGGCGACCCTAACGCGAGCCAGACACGATGGCGCTGGGGCGCTGATCGTGCTGCATAAGAGACGTTCGTCGCCATCCTGAAAGGGATGGGCGACCCTAACGTGAGCCAGACACGATGGCGCTGGGGCGCTGATTGTGCTGCATAAGAGACGTTCGTCGCCATCCTGAAAGGGATGGGCGACCCTAACGTGAGCCAGACACGATGGCGCTGGGGCGCTGATCGTGCTGCATAAGAGACGTTCGTCGCCATCTTGAAAGGGATGGGCGACCCTAACGTGAGCCAGACACGATGGCGCTGGGGCGCTGATCGTGCTGCATAAGAGACGTTCGTCGCCATCCTGAAAGGGATGGGCGACCCTAACGTGAGCCAGACACGATGGCGCTGGGGCGCTGATCGTGATGCATAAAACGTTCGTCGCCATCCTGGAGGGAATGGGGCGACCCGAACGTGAAAGAGACACGATGGCGCTGAGAAGCCGATCGTGCCGCATAAGACGGTCGTCGCCATCCGATGGGAATGGGCGAGCCGGACCGTGAAGCCAGGTACGATGGCGCTGAGGGGCCGATCGCACTGCATAAGACGTTCGTCGCCATCCTGGAGGGAATGGGGCGATCCGAACGTGAAAGGGACACGATGGCGCTGAGAAGCCGATCGTGATGCATAAGACGTTCGTCGCCACCCTGGAGGGGATGGACGAGCTGAACGTGAGCTGGGTACGATGGCGCTGAGGGGGCCGATCGTACCGCATAAGACGGTCGTCGCCATCCTGGAGGGAATGGGCGAGCCGAACCGTGAAAGAGACACGATGGCGCTGAGAAGCCGATCGTGATGCATGAGACGTTCGTCGCCACCCTGGAGGGGATGGACGAGCTGAACGTGAGCTGGGTACGATGGCGCTGAGGGGCCGATCGTACCGCATAAGACGGTCGTCGCCATCCTGGAGGGAATGGGCGAGCCGAACCGTGAAAGAGACACGATGGCGCTGAGAAGCCGATCGTGCTGCATAAGATGGTCATCGCCATCCTGGAGGGAATGGGGCGATCCGAACCGTGAAGCCAGGTACGATGGCGCTGAGGGGCCGATCGCACTGCATAAGACGGTCGTCGCCATCCTGGAGGGAATGGGCGAGCCGAACCGTGAATCTGGACACGATGGCGCCGAGGGGGCCGATCGTGATGCATAAGACGTTCGTCGCCATCCTGGAGGGAATGGGCGAGCTGAACGTGAATCTGGACACAATGGCGCCGAGGGGCCGATCGTGATGCATAAGACGTTCGTCGCCACCCTGGAAGGGATGGAGGAGCTGAACGTGAAAGGGACACGATGGCGCTGAGAAGCCGATCGTGATGCATAAGACGTTCGTCGCCACCCTGGAGGGGATGAACGAGCTGAACGTGAGCTGGGTACGATGGCGCTGAGGGGCCGATCGTACGACATAAGACGGTCGTCGCCATCCTGGAGGGAATGGGCGAGCCGAACCGTGAAGCTAGACACGATGGTGCTGAGAAGCCGATCGTGCTGCATAAGACGGTCGTCGCCATCCTGGAGGAAACGGGCGAGCCGAACTGTGAAGCCAGATACGATGGCGCTGAGGGGCCGATCGCACTGCATAGGACGTTCGTCGCCATCCTGGAGGGAATGGGCGAGCTAAACGTGAGCTGGGTACGATGGCGCTGAGGGGCCGATCGTACGACATAAGACGGTCGTCGCCATCCTGGAGGGAATGGGCGAGCCGAACCGTGAAGCCAGATACGATGGCGCTGAGGGGCCGATCGCACTGCATAGGACGTTCGTCGCCATCCTGGAGGGAATGGGCGAGCTGAACGTGAGCTGGGTACGATGGCGCTGAGGGGGCCGATCGTACGGCATAAGACGGTCGTCGCCATCCTGGAGGGAATGGGCGAGCCGAACCGTGAAGCCAGGTACGATGGCGCCGAGGGGCCGATCGTACGACATAAGACGGTCGTCGCCATCCTGGAGGGAATGGGCGAGCCGAACCGTGAAGCCAGACACGATGGCGCTGAGAAGCCGATCGTGCTGCATAAGACGGTCATCGCCATCCTGGAGGGAATGGGGCGATCCGAACGTGAAAGAGACACGATGGCGCTGAGAAGCCGATCGTGCTGCATAAGACGGTCGCCGCCATCCTGGAGGGAATGAGCGAACCGAACCGTGAATCTGAACACGATGGCGCTGAGGGGCCGATCGTGATACAGAAAAATAGTGATGATCATCTCATGGCCCTCGGCCTCTCGCGGCCCTCGGCCGTGCTGGTGATGTGTCAAGTCTCTCTCCTGATTGGCTGTGAGAAGCCGATCGTCTGCCAGGACTCCATCCGGGAAGGAATGGTGAGCCTGAAATAAATCCGGGCGATGTCCCTCCTACCTGATCTGGGGAGCTGGTATTCGTCGTTTAAGACAAAAGAAAACCTGATGTTAGCCGATCGTCGTCGGCCACCTCATTCTTCGTACTTAAGTTTTGTAATTATTCTTTTACATATGTTTTTCAGTTTGTACTTCCCGGCCAATAGCGCCGAGGGATAAAATCATTCTTTGCTCCGTGCTCTTCTGGCATCTTTCTTTCTTTTTTTTTTCTTTTCTTTTTTTTTTTTTTTTTTTTGGAGTCTTTTAGTCTTCGTTCGTCCTTGGTCCCTGGTCCCACCGGCGTCCCTACTTCGAGGAGACGTTCGGTGTCCGCCGACATCGCAAGGAGGAACAGGTTTATCTACATCGAGATTCCCCCCTTTTTTCGTTCGTCCGTGGTCCTTTTAGCCTTACCGACGTCTCTTGCTTCGAAGAGGACGTTCGGTACCCAAGGACTCGCAGGGACGAACTGGTCTACCCTCACGGGTTCCCGTCTTTGTTATCCCACGTCCATCGATCCATGGTCATTTGTGGGATAAACAGGTTTATCTTGGCAAGGCTCCCTTGGTTCGTCTAGCCCCCTCCGCGTCTCTACTAACCTCTACATCGAGGGGCGTTCGTCTTCGGCGGTGGGAGAAGATCTGGCACGCCCGGGCAAGATTCCCTTCCACATAGGAGCTACCCTCCTCTTCTCCCCATCTTTTTTTTTTTTTTTTTTTTTTTTTGAGGGAGGCAATCTATATTCTTCGTTCGTCCTTGGTTCTTGGTCCTACCGGCGCTCTTGCTTCGAAGAGACGTTCGGTATCCGCGAAACTCGCAAGGAGGAACAGGTTTATCTACATCGAGATTCCCTAGCTCTTCTTTGTCCGTCCCTGGTCCGTGGTCCTACCGATCTTCCTACATCGAAGAAGACATTCGGTATCCAAGAAACTCGCAGGGATCACGGGATGTCACACATAATGGTGGTGGCATGGCGAACAAATATAACGACGAGGCGATAGAATAGCTGGTCGTCATGCGAAGGCGATGGTCACCCTCCTGAAGGGAGGGGTGAGCCCGATCGCTAACTCAAGAGGGTCGGCATTGGGAGCCGATATACAATGATCACAATGTCGCTGAGCAGTCGGTCCTGATAATGGAGATGGCAATAGTGTCCGGTCAGGCCGATATATCCGAGCAACGGCTCTCATCCAACGCAACGCGGGGATGAAACCGGTCTTCAAAAGATAAATATGTCGTGCCGAGAGGCCGAACATAACATGATAGTGTCGGCAGTGAGAGGCCGACCTGAAAGAATCAAACAACGGTCCTCATCCGCGAGGTGGCGGGGACGAGGCCGGTCTTCAAAAGATAAGCACGCCGAGCCGAGAGGCCGGTCGTGGTATAATGGTGTCGGCAATGAGCGGCCGATCTGAGAAAATCAAGCAACGGTCCTCGTCCGCGAGGGCGGGGACGAGGCCGGTCTTCAAAAGATAAGCACGCCGAGCCGAGAGGCCGGTCGTGGTATGATAACGTCGGCAATGAGATGCCGATCAAGATATGGTCAAGCAACGGTCCTCGTCCGCGAGGTGGCGGGGACGAGGCCGGTCTTCGAATATGATAATCACGCCGGTCCGAGAGGCCGGTCGTGATATAATGATGTCAGCGATGAGAGGCCGACCTGAAAGAAATCCAGCAACGGTCTTCGTCCGCGCAGCGCGGGGACGAGGCCGGTCTTCAAAAGATGATCACGCCGTGCCGGGAGGCCGGTCGTGATATGATGATGTCGGTTGGCCCCCGGCCGTGACGGTCTCCTCTAGGCCTTCGGCCTCTGAATGATGGATGATCGTCTCACGGTTCTTCGCCGTGATAGTTCCCTCTAGACCCTCGGCCTCTAGGTGTTCTTCCTAGGCCATCGGTCTCTGGGGTGGAGATGCTCGTCCCACGGTTCTCAACCGTGGTGGTCTCCTCTAGGCCCTCAGCCTCTAGGTGGAGATGCTCGTCTCACGGTCCTCAGCCGTGATGGTCTCCTCTTTAGCTGGCCCTGAATGTCTTTAAGACTCGGGCCGAGCGTCTTTTAATCATTTCGCTCGAGCGCATCGAGTGGCTTCAGCTGCGCAATAAACATGGTAACGGGCCGCACGGCCCGACAATATGTATACACACATAACCATCTGCATGGCTTTCTCTTTAACATCCACGATTACCGGCCTATGGGTCATCGTGACCCTCGGCCCGGCTCATCGTGCGGGGTTAAGGGACGTAGCAGCTCGCGGCGAGGCCAATTAGCAGCCCGCCGAACGTCACATAGAAATACTCATTGGTCTGTGAGTTTTCAAACTCAGACCCAAGTTGGTCGCACCGCCCTCGGAAACACGAGGCCGAGCGCTCTGGTGCCCTTGGGGCCCCACAGGCCGCGTTTGGCAATAGTCACTTCGCGCCTAGCGGCGCGGATTACATTGGGGTATGATCGTCGATCGGGCACGTAGTGCCATGCGGATTAATGCGCACCCCTCAAATTAAAATGCGTCGTCGGGGCATTGCCCTTCCGGGGACGCTCAGATCACTTAATCAAGCTGATCGAGAGTGGGCCAACAGGCCCCACAAAAAATTAAATATTCAATAAAATATTGGCCGAACTAACTATCACTAGAGTCTCGCTCCGCATTATTTAATTCGGGACATTTATCCCAATAAATAATAGTGATATAACATGTAATAGTAATGATACTATCCTACTAAAGGCCATTCAGATACCCTCCGTTCGCTAATTAAAGCCGATCGGGAGTGGGCCGACGGGCCCACAACAACCAGTCATTAATTAAAATGATGGTGGAATTAATTATCACTAGAGCATCGCTCGACATTATTTAATTTCGGGAGATTTTATTCCCTAATAAATAATGGTGATAAAGAATAATAGTAGCCATGCCTCTAACATTTTAAACATTTAATAATTAAATGTACCAATTTAGAAGTTATAGGTACTTAGCTTCTTTGAGAAGGAGCTTCGGTCATCAAACTTGTAGAGTTAGATTTGGTTCCTTTTTTGCAATGTTGACTTGGTCAAAACTCTCAACAAGGAAAGTGACCTTCCATCATTTGTTTTCCCACCTTGCGGACGTGGTCCTCCCGAAGCCATAACAATTTATATGGAGTATATCTTTTCGGAGAAGGCAGGTGGAAGACCCGTCTACTAACCCAGGCGCAGTTAGTACGTGCCAGCCACTCTCTGCCAGCGGTGGGGGTCGTTGCAGCGGAGCAGGGGCGACCAGAGAGCTTGTCTCCGGTAGAGAAAAGGTCGAATACGAAACATGCTTTCCCTGAGCTCCAAGCCACCGTTAACGGCGGATATCAAGAGGTCCCGGTCAGAATACCCCCCAGGCCACCGCGTCGGGGGAATGGCTGGTGATGGCTCAAACAGAGACCGACCAGTTGGGGGAGCGGCATACGGTGGGCCGCCGAGGACGAGCGTGGCGTGGCGGCTCAGGCGGCAGAACCGGCTGCCGGTGGCGAGGTCCCGTGTTGCAGACGGAGCTTCACTAGGAACGAGGATAATGAGATCTGGGGTGCTGCGGAGAATTTCGTCTGGTGCAGGTAAACCCACCGGCGGTTCGACGGCGGCAGGGACGGTGACGGCAGCTCCGGCGACCTCGAGTAAGATCTGGAAAGAATCCAGATTTGGACTTACAGCTAGCCAAGGAGCAGCAGCGAATGGTTCATGGCGGCAGCGTGGTCTCTGACAGAGCTCCGGCGGGCCCAGACTTCTGAAATTCCAGATCTCCAACTCTCATATCTCACGGACGTCTCCTTTTCCCAGAATCATTTCTTTGTTGTTGTTTTTGTTGAAATTAGTCCATTTCGTATGAGTTTTTCGTAGAAACTCAGTAGAAACTCAAGAACAGTAGAAATACATGAATCTTTTTGGACAGATTCCCACAGACGGCGCCAGTGTTGAGTTTAATCCAACACGATATAGTAAATATATGTATAAATGTGTATGAACAACTCAGTTTTTACGTGGAAACCCGAAAGGGAGAAAACCACGGGACTTTTTAGGCTAATGTCCAAGCCCTCTCTTTCTCATTAGGACTCTCCTCACCATTACATAGTACAATTTGTTTGAAGCTCCCATTAATGGAGTTCTAATCTAGCTAAGGAGGGAGAAGAAGAAAGGAAAAAGGGATCCTTTACATGGAGGCTAAGCTCCGTATTTATAGGGGAAGGAGAGAAGGGGCTCTCCACCCTAATGGGCCAAACGGGCCGATATCAGGCCTGGTGGTCAAAGTGGGCCGGATGGGCCGAAATGGGCCTAGCTGCTCGGGCTCCGTACTGGATAATGTCTTGGGCTCCTGAACAGTAATAGGCCGGGATAATATATCCCAACACACCTCAAATGGACAAGTTCGGATGGTGATTCTTGTCAAAACTACCTAGCAGGATCATTACTCTCTCTAAATTTGAAATAACTTAATACTTAAAATACTTTGTTTGATTCCTATACATCTAAACAAATGCTATCAACAGATATAATGCACTTCTCTTGATTTAGAAATAAGTTAATACTTAAAATAGTTTGTTTGATTCCTATACATCTAAACAAATGCTATAAACAGATATAATGCACTTCTCTTTTTAGAAGTGCTAGAAGAATTGACAGCAACCTATAGTTTTTTGGAATGCTGTAGAGCTTCAATCGGATCCAGCCATTTGAGATGGTAAAGGTTCATAGCAGAGCCTCAAGAAATTAAAGACAAGAAAAGGACAATGCGACAAAGCATTGGCAATTTGGCATGGAGTTAAGTGGCATACTAATAGACGTTCTATTTATATTTTAATTGGTTGATTTTAGCAATAATGTGGCTATATTTTTGAGATCATTTTGATGATGTGGAAGATTTTTTGTGGGATCATAGATGATGAGTTCAGATTATTTTATGAGATTATTTGATAAAATAATCTGGTATCAAATTCTAAAGCTGGATTATTTTGAGATTATTTCCAACTTCTAGACATATACTCATAATTATGGTGATGACTAGCTTTGTAGTTCGTGCATGCTCATGCTCCTATCCAAGGTAAATTAAGATCATGAATGAGGAGAAATTTATTGGGTTGGAGATTATTTGAGATTATCTTATGTGGAGGTGTCATGGGAATAATAAGTCATGAAAAACCGTAAAGTTGAAGATCATGAATGTGGATGCTCTAATACTCCGATTGTTTAATCAAGGTGAGTCATTGATGTAAGATTTATGCTTTTTAAGTATAACATTCTGAGAAAACCAAGGATCTATATTTCAAAATTTTCTCTCTCTAGGGCTCTAAGCCGTTAGGGTTTATTTTCCTCCGCTCTCGGTTATCCGAGGTGCGGCCGCCTTGTTCGATTGCAAACGGGGAAGACGAAGATCGAGCAGAGCTCGGTGTAGCGAAATCGAACAGGGTACCGATGCTTTTAGCCGGTGGTTCGGTGGCTGAAGATCGACGGAGCAGGGCCTTTTTCTTTTCAATTAGTGTTCGATGAGGAAGATGAAGAGTCCGGCGAAAGTAAGGCAGTGTTCCCAGTGGTAGGTCTGATTTTGACGGATCGCAAGATCAAATTTCAGTTATTCAAGGACTTGATGGCCTCGCTGTGGAGAACGGTTAAAGGTATTTCTATTAAAGAAATTGATGACAAGAGGTATATTTTTACTTTTCATCACAAATTAGATATGAAACGTGTCCTTGATGAAGGTCCGTGGTTGTTTGAACGAAATTTACTGCTTCTAAAAGAGATTCAAGCAGAGGATATTCCTCTACAAATTAGGCTTTATGAGGCTGATTTTTGGGTGCAAGTTCATAATGTAGCTTTTGGATTTATGAATCTGGGATGAGGATGTCAGATGGGCAGGATTCAGACAAGCAGGACTAGGAGGAGACTACAGGCACTAGCTCTATCAAGGAAGGGAATTCAGTAAGTCCTGAGAAGGTATCAGAAGAACCTGAACGTAGAAGAACCTGGGAGATAAAGGGACAGGAGAATCCAACAGGGGAAGGCATGGCACCAGATAGGCAAAAAACGAAGAGGAGGCGAACCTCAGCCTGTAGGTCCGCCGGTTTGCTTGGGATGGCCGAGGTGCTCGAGCAGTGGTTCGGTGGAGGTGCTCATGTTCCTGGAGAGGAATATTTATTTATTTTATTGTTGTTTGAGTCAATCAGACTATGTTTTATTTTGTTGCTGTTATTTTTATTGTAAAACTCTTGCATTAAGATCAGGTGAGGTTTGGTCTACTTCAATCGTCTGTGGCTCAAGTTTGTCCATTAATGGATCAACGAGTTATATTGCTTGTTCGAAGGTGATTAACTCCAAGTCTTGTTCGAGGGCTGACGATTGTCTGTGGTTCCTTACTTTTTTTTTACTCTCTTTCCAAATGCTAATGTTTTGATTTCAATATAAGCTCTTCTCTTCCAAAAAAATATAACACTCTGGTTCTATTTAAGATTACATAAATGCAATATCAATTTATAAGTGTGTAATTAACAACATACACATCAACGGGTGACTAGAACTTGGCGGAGTTGATTGATTCGACGGATAGTACAATGACCCAATTGTCTGTTTCACAAAGTATGATGACCTATTTGACAGATATCTATTTTCATAATCTTTACAATTACTAAAATCTAACCGTTACTGAAAAGTTCACAAATTCTTTTGCATTATGATATCAAATATAGCCTTAGTACACTTAAGTGCGAAACTGGGAATGAGAAAAGAATGATGTTTGTATCTCCATATATGCTCTTATAATTTATAATAAACATGGTGTTAAGAGTGAGTTCCCTAAGTAGGATTAAAATAAGGATAAAATTCATAAATAAGATTATTATTACTTTAGGGAAAATCGCACTTGTGGCCCCCCTATTAGCCACCATATTGAAATACACGTGTTTCTGCGTTTTTAAACGTTACCCCCGATTTGATAGAATTGTTTTAAATGTCACACTTGCCGTTAATTTTTTTTACAAACTCCGTGTGCCTTTCTATATTTTGAGGGGTAAACATTTAACTTCGCATCCTCAAACGTTTAAATCCCTAAATCAAGTATAAATCAGACTTTCTTTGTATAATTCAAGTGAGGTACACACCATTTGCTTGGGAACCTCTCTTTCATTCGTCTGTTCTTTAGCCGTTTGGATTTTTCAAGAAGTGCCACCATGTTCATCTTTTCTCCGTCGCAGCTTCGGCCTTCAAACGGAATCTTTGCTTCAATATAGGTTCAATATTTGAATGCATGTCCAACAGAAAGTTGGCTGAAAAGAGTTCAAAGCAAAGGATTAAGCAAAGCATTTGAATTTGGATTGATAAGCGTGATAAAGGGTTGAAGATATATCGATTTAGGGATTTTAAATATATAAGGATGTGAAGTTACATGTTTATCTAGGGTTGGGCATATCGGTTTTCGGTTCAGTTTTTATCAGTTTCAGTTCGGTTCGGTTCGGTTTGGAACGGGTTGGAAGAATTATTACCAAACAAAAACCATACTATTTTTCGGTTTGGTTCGGTTCGGTTTAGTTTGGTTCGGTTTGGATTTGTTAATTTTTAATAATATATGAAGTTTTTTTTAATTTCTTTAGTTCGGTTCGGTTTTGTTCGGTTTTTATCGGTCTCGGTTCGGTTTAATACGGTTTGGAAGAAATAGTACCAAACTCAAACCAAATTGCATATGGTTCGATTTTGGTTTAGTTCGGTTTGGTACGATTCGGTTCAATTAAATCAAACTGTTATGCCCACCCCTATGTTTATCCCTGAAAAATTAGAAAGTCACACGGTGTTTGTAAGATTTTTAACGGCAGGGGTGACATTTAAAACAATTCTGTCAAATCAGCGGTGACATTTAAAAACATAGTAACATGGGTATGGGATTTCAATATGGTGGCTAATTGGAGGACCAAAATTGCGATTTTCCCGTTACTTTATTATCAAAATAGGGCTCATCCACTCCTATTTTAAAAGTTCATAAATAAAACATACTTAGAATGTTTTTAATTGGACTCTAACTTCGGTCTACTTTTGATCTGGGTTGTTCTGTTTAACTTTGGTTTGATCTAGTCTATTCTAAATTGGTCTGATCTGGTAGATGTTTATTCTATGTACATTTTACAACTGTTGAAGTTTGATATGGTTTTGTTTGGTTAGCTTACTCCGGTCTAGTCTGGGGCTGAAACTAGTCGAATTAAAATCATTCTTAGCTATTTTTGAACTTTTCTATGTTTTGCTCCTATATTGAACAATTTCTATTATTTTAAAAAATAATTGTCCTAAATACGACTAAAATATGATAAGGGTTCTTAAATAGGAGTTCATTCTTAATATTTTCTAAATAAGCCTACATGTTACCTATTTATTTACCCTTCTTTTAATTAATTAATTAATTAATTCCTCATACCTTTTTTGGTTCAGGATTGAATTGAACTTACTCAACACGTACAAGGACACAAAAGCCCTTTATTACAAGCATATCTGCATTCTGCATATGAGCCTCTCTCAGCCGTAGGTGTAGAGCGTTTATCCTTTCTTACCTACAACATTTTGTCCAGGATTTTTGGTCGGCTTTATACTTTATAGAAAGGTCTGCTTAACCTTTGGAGCCTGCTTCTAAAACAATTCTAAGACTACTAAAACTTGTTGATACAAACATTTATATATTCTATTCCTATTACATAACTAACAAACATATACATGTCTCAACATGAGTTATACTCAGTAATTAGGTTGAATGGAAAAAGTAGCATAAAAACCTGAATTCAAGAGCCTCTGTAACTGGACTTTTACAGCAGGCTCATTCAGTCATTCTTTGAGCTATGAAGTTTGTGATCATATACTAGATGACAGACATTAATTTTCATTTTTTCAGATACAAACCCATTTCAAAATTCAAATTACATTAACCAATTTGATAATGATTGCTCGTGACCTGACTCGTGTACAAAAAGTGTAAAATCAAGCGACACTTCCAAATAGGAAACACATATTTTTATATAGATAGATCTACCTAGTAGCTATAACCGTAGTTGAAGTCGGAGATGCCAACCATGGCAGAAAGCACCTGAGAGACGATGTAAACGCTGCCTCCAATGATAGCCACTATGAGAATTGCGGTGATGGGGCTCTTCAGCAGTTCAACTACAGGCTGGAAAACGATGTACAAAGCACCTGAACTCACTGTCAGGACATAAATTGCATATCGCCTCATATTGTCCCAAAACTCCTCCATTAATGGACCTTCAGGACCTAAAGCCAGTGCCTTTTCATCACCAAGCCCCATAAGAAACATCACAACTCCCATTGACACAGCTCCCCAAATCAAAACTTTGGACCTCTTCTCATTTGACCTCATCGATTCAGATACACAAAACTCGTTTCTTGAAAGTTTAGGGGAATCCTCTGATAGTAATTTATGATTTCTTGAACTTTCTGCATAGGTTTTCTTGATGATCTGGGTATTCCTACTCTTAACAAGTCGACTCTTTACGCTTGGCAGGTTAGTGACATTTGGGATGACAGAAAAAGAGGAGGGCTTCATTCTCGTACACTTAGCGCCAGATATGGATTTTATCTGGATGGGAAATGGATAGGCTGAAGATAGAGAATTGAAATTGGGGTGTTTTGAATGGACTTGAGTTGTCAATGGTCTCATCTTTGCTTGATTTTTCCTCTGAACGCAGAAAGGCGTTATCTTTGGCTGAACGAGTCTGCTAGGGATATGGGATTCTTTGGCTCAAATTCATGCCTTTGTTTTACTTTTAGTCCTTTTTGTTCCTTATCATATTTAGAATGTTTTTACTTGGACTGTAATTTGCTGGTCTGGTCTGATCTGGTCTGGTCTGGTAAGGTCTGGTTTCTTTGTATTTTTATAACTATCCAAGTCTGGTCTGGTCTGGTCTGAACTGGCCTGGTCTGGTCTGGTCTGGGACAAATTACAGTCCAAGTAAAAACATCCTTACTCCTCATTTCTCAACATTGAAATTGGAGATGTGTTTTCTGCTTCCATATGTTTTTTCCTAAAATAAAGCATGATATCATGTATTGTCTTGAAAGTCACAATCATTAATGAATCTTGTCTTTTTAAATCACTCATGATTCCCATGTCTTAGATGATAATTGTAGTTATTTGCCCATCCAAAAACATATATAGTCATATTTTAGGAAAACACATATGTCATATTTTAGTAATATTTAGGTATTTTTCCCATTGGAACTGTTGCATTTTTTGTGAGGATCAGATTCTTTTTAATCTTATTTACCAAGTAAGAATACTCACTAGTTTGCTAACATATTTCTCAAATAAGAGTATTTTTCTATGTCATCAGTTTAGATGCGCTTTAAAATATATAACAAAAATTGAGTATAATGGGGCTCTACCCGAGACCATGCATCCTATGTGTAAGACGTGTGACACTCACTATATATTTGAAATACAGCAAGACAATATTACCTTATTTTATGTATTACACATTCCTTTAGTGATATATTATTTCTTCCTAATGATGAAAATGGGGGTAGAGGCTCGCCCAGCGGGGGGAGAATGGGGCGGGGATGAGTGATATATTCCTACCCTACTAGAATATGGGGCGGGTGATGGGGAATGGTTCACCAGCCAAGTCCCTACTATATCCACACACAAACACACACGTAGAGAATACCTAGTAACTTGGATTTTAATATCTTCTGTGATTTAAACTTACTATACCACTCAAGAGGGCATTGTGATCAAATAATGAGTGGTAGAAGATAGGATTGTGTAGTTTCAAATTTTGGATTAAATCAAGAGGGCTCTTAGTGAAACACATATATGTCTGAGTAGCTTGAAGTGATGTTTGCTATTCGTGAAAAACCTTCGAGTCTAGACCGGCTTCATGATCAAGGCTAGACTAAACATTAAGTATACTAGTGATAATTACTTGATGGAAATCCCTTTTGAAAGAGAGTGCGACCGGAAGTAGATTTATTTCATCACCTTCAAATCAAGATATATCCAAGTGTCCTTTACTATTTCATTTTACACACCATCTCAACCACACTCATCCTTAATGTTATCTAAAAACGCATCTATCTAAATAGCTTGACAATTGATCAGCTTGTTGGATTAATATTAAGATCCTATGTATACCCAACCCGAATATCACGTCTCAGTTCAAAATAATAGATAGTAATATCGGGACATATTTGTAATTCTCTTATTTTTACCTGTTTATTATAAATATACCATCAGGGCACCCTATTCGGGTACGCCATTATTCCATAATATTGCATATGGTATCAGAGGCCTAGGTTTACCTTGTACCTAGCCGCTTGTATTTTTCTCAATGGCTTCGACTTCCGCAATTTCCACGACGGAGAACTCTTCATCAATTCCTTCGTCAATCATCTCCACAGTACCAACAACGCTGGTTCGTCCTGAGCAGCTTTCTTCATCAACACAGGCCGTGATTTCCATGGCGGGGCAGTCTCCTTCTCCCTCACAGCCATCGCCGAGTCTCACCCAGTCCAGATTCTCGCCGGGACCTTCCAATCTGCCACCATCTCTCAGTTCTTACCGTCTCTTTAATATGCCAGAGCCTTTTTCTTGGACTTCATCTGCTGCACTATCGGTCTCTTCTTCAACGACTCTTCCTCCACCGCCTGGCAGCAGTTCGTTCCTGGACCAGAGACTCCCTCCGCCGCCGATCTTCTCTGACGCTACTTTTTCTGGACATCCAGGTGTCGCTCCTTTACAGCAACAGTCCTCCGCACCTATGCCAGGTTTTGCTTCTTCTACTCCATCGTTTTTGGCGTCTCTTGCTGCTCAATTGGGTTTTTCTACACCCAATGTCACTAATATTGTGACCACCCGGCTCAATGCGGTTGAGGATTATCTTCCTTGGCGGGCCCAATTTGAGTCCTTTCTAGTTTCTCATAGTCTTCTTGGGATTCTAGATGGCTCAATTTTGGCACCACCCCATGTCACACATGATTTTTCTGGGCGAGAAATCCCAAATTCCGAGTACACGCACTGGCTTAAAATTGATCAAACGGTGCGTTCTTGGCTGTTTGCTACCCTATCCCGGGATATTTTAATGGAGGTTTATGATATCAATTTTCTGCTCTTATATGGGAAGCTCTTGAAACTCGTTTTATGAATGCTTGCATTGCCCATTCTATGGAGCTCAAGAGACAACTTTCTCATATTAAAAAGAAGGAATCCCAAACTATTGATCAATATCTTTTGGAGATTAAACTTTTGGTTGATGCTTTGAATTGCATTAACTCTCCGGTTACTAATAAAGATTTAATTGAATACACTATTATGGGTTTGGGTCCTGATTACGAATCCCTCCTCACCATTTTGAATTATATCCCGGGGGATCTCACGCTTAGGAAGCTGCGCCCGATCTTGGTTGCACAAGAACAACGTAATTTATACCTTAGAGCTCAAGAAACCCAGCAGCCTCATCAAGCTTTTGTCGCGGCTCCAAACAGAGGAGGTGCAGCACGCGGCCACGGTGGGCGAAACCAAGGAGGCCGTGGTAACCGCGGTGGTAGAGGTCGTGGCCAGATGGGGCGTGGCCGTGGTTATGGAGTCCCGCAACCGGCATATGGTGGTTAGCAACTGGGTTACGGTGGACAGCAGCCACCACTTCTTCCGTTCCTGCCACAGCCACAACCACTTCCTGGATAGCCTGCTTATGGTCCTATTCGGGCACATGCACCTGCTGGTCATCAAGGTATGGCATCGAGTAATGTTTTGTCTGATTATTCGTACTTAAATCATCTTTCTACTTGTGGTACTAACACTGTCAGTGCAGGGTTTCCATCTGGCGAGAATAATAATTTTCCATCACCTCCAGTTGTCTGTCAAATATGTTTCTCTCCAGGTCACTCTGCACTTACTTGTCCTCGCTATGTTGGTCCATCTGCGCCAGCTCTCGCTATTCATCCTTCGGGTGAAGCAAACGCTACTATGTGGTACCCTGATTCAGGGGCATCTACTCATATGACTCCTCATGAAGGTATCTTGTCTTGTAAATCTCCTTATACCGGCTTAAATTCCGTGCAAGTTGCTAATGGTACTCAATTACCCATTTCTAATATTGGTAGTGTTAACTTGTCACACATGGACGGCCACTTACTTTAAACTCCGTCTATCATGTTCCGCATTTAAAATATAATTTATTATCCATTCATAAGATGTGTGCGGATAATGATTGTACGGTGATTTTTAATAAAAATTCTTTTTCTATAAAGGACAATCAGACGGGGGTGCATCTTCTTCAGGCTTCCAATAAAGACCATCTATATCCGTTTCATGCCTTTCAAGCTACTCTTATTCCTAGACCTATTTGGCACAAGCGTTTGGGGCACTGTGGTGATAAAGTTTTACAACGTCTTCGGCAAAACAATTTTATTTCTATTTCTAGTAATTTTGTCACAATTGTGTTTCTGGTAAGTTGGGTAAATCTCACAGACTCCTGTTTCATGATGTTCTTCATTCTTGCACTGCTCCTTTACAAATTATACATTCAGATGTTTGGCAATCGCCAGTTCTTTCAAATTTAGGATATAAATATTATGTGTCATTTATTGATGATTTTTCTCGCTATACTTGGATAAAGGTGTTATAAATCTTTTCTTACATATGTGTCAAGCATAAAGAGTCAAATCTTCCACTTACAAGCTATTAAATCTCCCAAAAAACTTAATTACTACTTTATAGAGAATTTGTTTCAAAGGGTTGAAACGTTTTAATAGTCTATTCACCCTCCTATAGACGTTTCACCCTTGTCTGGGACCAATTGTGCAGAATCATTAAACAGTCTTAACGTTTGTGCAAGAGAATATTATGTTTCCAAACTTGTTGATTTCTTATGTGAAAGAATGCAACAATGGTTTGTTGAACGAAAAGAAAAAGCAGAATCTACACATACCATATTGTATGAGAAATATGAAAAACTTCTTGTTGCCTTACAGTTAGAATCAAGGTGTATGAAGGTATTTCATATCATTTTCTCTATTGTGCCTTTTCAATTGAAGATACTATTGTGCTATATTAGTTTCTGCCATGCACTAGTATTGGCATTTTAGGTTTAGATTGCCATATATAAATATTAATTGTCATTTCTGTGTTGTTGCTACATATCCTATTACTTCCTTTTTCTCTTTTTTACTTGTTGTCTAACCTATTTTTTTAGGTCAAGCAATCTTGTGAGTACGAGTTTGAGTTTATTGATAGGAAGTGTAAATGCTTTGTTATGAATCTTAATTCCAGAGTTTGTACTTGTGGACAGTTTCAGTTGGATCATTTTGTTTGCGTGCATGTTGTTGCTGCAATTGGCCCACGTCCTGGTTTATTATGTTACACTTATATATCCCCATATTACACACGAGCGATGTTATTGAATTGGCAACATGGGGCGGTATAATGCATCCTATTTGTGATTCTTCATATTGCGTCATTCCTTCTATTATTGCAAGTGTTCGTTACAAGCCTCCTAGTTGTTTGAAGTGGCCACCTGAGTGTCCAAAAAAAATTAGAATTCCATCAATAGGAGAATATTGGGGTGCAAAGTGCCTAAGAGTTTTCACAATTTATATACGATTAAACAAAACAACTGTCATCGCGCTCACACACAAATGCCACATTTTAGAAGTAGAAGAATATACAATGTAACAAAACAATAAATTCGCATGTACACGCATATGCCATCATTTAGAAGTAGAAGAATATATGATTAAACAAAACAAAAATCTGATTAGACAAGTATAATGAAACAATCACGAATTTAGAAGCAGAAGAATATATGAATATGAATGCCAAAGCTTTTTCTGATACATACCGTTTTGGAATGAATTCCGATGTCTATTGAACAACGCATGGTTCGAAATAAGAATCTTCCATTTCACCTAGGAAATCAACGTCTTCCATTTTCCTTCAAGTTCAACCAAAAGTAGACGTTCTGTTTCTTCTACTTCCACTTCGCCGTTGGAAAAATTGTGTTCGAGGCTCACGCTTTTTCTAGGCATTCATATCAATTTTCTTAATTTTGAATAACTCTCAGCTTTGGAAACCAAATTTCGGCACGATTGGATTCCGTGTCATTTTGTAAGGGTCAGTTTGGTCCTCGAAGTTGCAAAAAAGGCGTCAAATAAGTCCTTAAATAGAAGATTCTGTTCGGATGTGCCATTTGAGGTGGCTCCCGGTGGAATTTTGTGATAATTTTTTTTGAGCATATTATTCATTAAGTCTAGTTTACTCATACCAAATTTCAGCTAAAAATTCAATCGGGAAGACATTCAAATGAATTCTTGAAGATAATAGCGCTTTTAACGGCACAGTTATCTTCAAGAATTCATTTGAATGTCTTCCCGGTTGATTTTTTATCTGAAATTTTGTATGAGTAAACTAGACTTAATGAATAAGATGCTAAAAAAAATTCATCAAAAAATTCCACCGGGAGCCACCTCAAATGGCACGTCCGGACAGAATCTTCTATATAAGGACTTATTTGACCCCTTTTTTGCAACTTCAAGGACTAAACTGACCCTTATCCCGGATGGATGGTAATAAAATGGGACTCCTAGGGCCTGTTTACTAACAGAGATATTTTCCTGTTTTCTACTTCTGTTTTCCGTTCTCCAATTTTCTGTTTTTATTTTTCAGTTTTTCTATCTCCAATTTTCTGTTTCTATTTTTTAGTTTTCCATTTTCAAATCTGAAAACATGTTCATCAATTTTTTCACTCAGTTCTCCAATTCCTCACCCTTGACCTCTACCCTTACCACGATCTTACACTCTACCCATACTCCCCCACAACCCTTCATACCCACCCATACCTACTCGTAGGGGTCGGGGTAGGGAAGTTATGGGTGGGGATGGGGTAAGGGGTATGGTCAGGGTGGGGTGGTAAGGTCTAGGGGTAGGGGGTTGGGTGGGGGGTAGTGGGTGGGTTAGGGTCGTGGTTAGGGGTAAGGGTGGGGTAGTGGGTAGGGTTTGGGGTAAGGTAGAGGTAGGGTATGAAGTTGGGATAGGATGGCGGTAGGGTGGGGCCAGGACCAGGGTGGGGCTGAGGTAGGGAAGGGGTAGGGTGGGGGGTAGGATGGCGGTAAGGGTGGGGGTAGTGGGTAGGGTTGGGGTTGGGGTAAGGTAGGGGTAGTGGGATAAGATGGCGGTAGGGTGAGCCTGGGATCTGGGTGGGGCCAAAGTAGGGGAAAGGTGTGGTGGGGGGTAGGATGGCGGAAGGGTGGGGGTAGGATGGCGGTGGGGTGGGGCCGAGGTAGGGGCATGTGGTAAGGGGTAAGTGGTAATATACGGGTGGGGGTAGGGTAGGGTGGGTCGAGGTGGGGCCGAGGTAGGGGCATGTGGTAGGGGGTGGGGTAGGGTCATTATAGGGAAAAATGGGTATGCGGGGTGGGGTTGGGTGGTTAAGGTAGGGGAGGGTAGGGTAGGGGTAAGGGGTAAGGTACGAGGATGGAGGTACCGGAATGGAATCGACATCGGAGCGGGACCGGACCCACCATTAGGTGTAAGTTTGCAAATTCATTGGAGCGGCACTGTAGCATCTGCGTTTTCCAAATTTGGAAAACTAGTAAAAGTCACTTCTCCAAATCATTAAGGAAAAGAGAGACATGTCTCATTTTTTTCGTTTTGGAAAACGATTTGGTAAACGCGTTTTTCTTTTTTCCTTTCTTCAGTTTTCCAGGAATTTCTTTGGTAAACACGTTTCCTGTTTTCTGTTTTCCAGTTTTCCAGTTTTCTGGAAAACTAGAAAATATCTCTGTTAGTAAACAGGCCCCTAATTTTGCAATTTCACTCTTGTTTAGTACTCCCTCCGTCCCACTAACAATTAGACAAGAGGGAGTGACACGCAAATCTATAAAAATTGGTTCATGTGGTTGGTATCGAATTGATAAAGTAAGAATGATTTTGAGTCACCCAAACTTTAACAAATAAGGTATGAGACAATTCTAGTGGTACGAACCGAAATGGTAAAATGGGACAATGTTAACGGGACGCAGGTAGTATTATTTAGGTATAATTCCCCCTTTTAATTTAAAATACTCGGTATATGTTAGAATTTCATAAGTATCCGAATACTAGGCTTCAAAAAAAGAAAAAATTGAAAATAATAATCCCAACTATTACCGGTTCGCTATTAATAATCTCAACTATCGATTATTCATGGGTGGTCCCAATAATAGGGACCATTTTCAAAAAATAGTCCATAACCTGTTACAACCTGGTATAGCAGGTCAAATTTAAATGTAAAATATGCATAAGCTATAAATAATTCCAACTATAGTTGATCTTCTTTTATTAATCCGAATTATCATCTCTCAATTTTACAAAAATATAAAAATATTTTTATAAATTTTCGAATTAAATATTTTTAAACATGTAAAATTATTATGAAAATTCTACAAATGTACTGAAGGTAATAAAACAGGTTTAGTCATTTTTTTATTATTTATTTTCACTAAAATTTCTTTTTTTCTTTTTTCCAATTTATTATTCCCAGTTGTGTTAACAAGTTATGATTTTGTATTATTTTCCTTTATTCTATTTTACATTTTATGTTTTCAAAAAGTAAGATGTGACTAAATTTTTTGTGATTGAAAGCTTTATTCTATTTTTCATGAAAATATATTTTATTTAATTTTTAAGCTATGTTAATTCTAAAAATCTAAATTCTCTATTTTATCCATTTTAGTATTTGTAATTTCTTTCTATTTTCTTTATCTTATACGTAGTATTATTATATTCTATAAATTATAAGATATAGTTTATCGTTCAATTGTAGTTATTTGGGACATATGTTTTGGAGTTTTTGGCTATTTTTGATGAAAATGTATTAATATTGTAATTTTAAATGATATAATGGAGATAGTAAAACATGTAGAAAAAAAGTATCACTTAAAATTAAAATATAAATACATCTTCATGAACATAGCCAAAACCTCCAAATCCTATGTCCCGAATCACCAGAACACAATGATAAACTATATCATGTCATTTAGAGAATATAATAACAATCAAGATTGCATAAAAATTTAATAAAATAGATTTTCATGAAAAAATCTAGAATAAAGATTTAAATCGTACTCGGTAATTTTTTTAATCAGAATACACTTTTTGAAAACACAGAATATATTGTAAATTTGAATAAAGAAGAATAATACAAAATTATAACTTGTTAACAGTACAACTAGGAAAATAAATTGAAAAAAGAAAGAAATATGAAATTTAGTAAAAATAAATAAAAAATGACTAAATATATTTTTAATTAACTTCAGTACATTTGTAGAATTTTCATAGTTATATTTACATGTTTAAAAATGTTTTTATATATTTTTAAAGTTGATAGTTAATAATTGAGATTAATAAAAGAAGATCGACTATATTATTTATAACTTACGCATAATTAAATTTAAATTTGACCTAATATACCAGGTTTTAGCAGGTTAAAGACTGTTTTTGAAAAATGGTCCCTATAGTTGGGACCACCCATGAATAATTAGAATTATCAATAAGGGGTCTTCTACCGTTGGAATTATTATTTTCAAACTTTTCAAAAAATAAAAGAAAAACTAACTTGACCCAAACGCAACAGGGTTATTACCCGCTAGGACTAGGATTATTACTCCCTACTAGGTTACGTATATAAATGCATACTCTGTTATTACATCAGCGGCCGATTCGTACAACAAACACAAAAACAGAGAGAAAGGAAAAGAAAAACAGAGAGAAATCAAAGAATGGGGAAGGGAAAGTCGAAGATCCCAATAAAAAAGATCGAGTCACCGAGAGCTCGGAATGTTTGCTTCTCCAAGAGGAGAACGGGGCTGTTTAAGAAAGCTTCTGAGCTCTGCAAGCTTTTCCCCGGAGTCAAATTTGCGGCCGTTGTTTTCTCTCCCGCCGGAAAACCATATGTGCACGACCCAGCGGGTATTCTCGAGGCAGCAGACGAGAGCGAAAATAGAATCGGACCAGTGAGTGAAGAGTCGCAGCAAGGCGGCGCTCCTCTGTTTCCTTCGCCGTTGTCCTGTGATCCGGGCGAGAATACCGCTTGGAACAGCGACGGACCATTGGCTGACGAAGTTATTGAAGACGTGATCCGAGAGGTGCAACTGCAGGGAGGGTGTCCTGTTAATTTTCCTCCGCAATATTCCTCGCCGTCCTCTGTTCTCGCCCGCGGCCATCTTATTTTTGAACCAGGCTGCTACTCGCCAATTGACAAGGAGACAATCAATACTCCTGCGATTGGTAGTTGGGAAGATGATTGGCTAATTGGCGGAGAAGACATTGAATCAATGATAGGAGAGTTGCAGCCGCAGCAGGGCGGCGGTCATGTTTGTCCGGAATATTCCTCTGTTCTGCCTTCCTCCTCAAGTCAGCAGGGGAGACTCAGAGAAGAAGAGCGGCTGTGGTAGGGCCATACTATTTTTAATTTCCTCAATTTTGGTTCGAGGAATGCATCTGACTTTAGGGTTTATATGAGAATTGTTAATCTTATGGGACCAAAGTCTTAACATGCTCATAATGACAATTACTGTATTATTACTTGTCATTATTTCATTCATTTAATTTGTTATGTGTATAGACAAATTATTACCTTATGAATGATTTTAATTTGGTGGTGAAGTGTATCTATGCACATATGGAGTAGTATATTCTAGTCCCAACTTTGAGAATGTTACTAGGTTAGTACGATTTAATTCTGGTATAACTCAGCTCGGTGAATTTTTATTCATTATTTGTTGATTATAAAATGATTTTATCTACTCCATGTGTAATTAGTATCAAATTTGTATCAATATTTAATACTCGTATTTATTTGAATCATATAGTAATGTATCTTGTTACCTTAGAATAATTTTCTCTTACTTTATCTCACATAAGTGAATCTTAGTTTGTTAAAATATAATCTATGAATTCACACAGTCACACACATATATACTTGGATCGTATATATGCCATGATAGAGCTGTGTCCGTAGTTCTAGCTTGTTACTTCTGTATTATTACATGTTAAAGGATCATTTATGAAAGATCTTATAGTACTGGTTAGCGGATTTGTTTCTAAATTTTAATGATGTCAATATTCATTTCATAAATTGGTCAAACTTGGAGAGGAAGATGTATGTTATTAATCCTTTAATTTACTATATCCAATGGAAAACCTTCTTGTTTACCCCGTTTTTTGGTTTATCAATTTTATCAGTCAACTTTTTCATTAAACAAGTAACTTTTAGTTTCGCGTGTTGAATTGTGTAATAATCAAAATGAGTAACGTTGAATTACTTTTTTGACTAAATAAATTGGCAGAAGTTACTATATAAGTTAATTTTAACGTTTTTTCATGTGATTTTTTCTTTATTATATTAATAAAATATATATTAAATATATTTTTGCATAAATAAATAGAATAAACCAACCTAGTCATTTCAACCAAAACTTCATGAATTTCAGCAGAATCAACCGATTCAGCCAATTTCAATATTGCCAAACGGGCTATTAATGAACTTTACATTTGACCCCTCCTTTAACTTTACTTCTCACACACTACCTACTTCTCACATTCTATATATTTTGAAATGTTTACATTTTCTGTATAATTAATGAATACATACATGAGTACATGATGTACGTAATATACACATATATACTTTTCAAAATTTTGGATGTTCATGTGAGTCAAGATATGAAGTTAATTAGGATATACCATATATTTTCATCTACACTTGAAATAGAACTTACAAGTTTGATTGGTGAAGAAATTAACACTACAACAAAAATCACATATAGAGGCAACACTTTAAAACAATTTGCCCCTAAAACATGTTTTTAGCATCAAACAATCTTGGTTGCCTCTAAAAGGTATTATTTGAGGCAACCATAATTTTCTTGACTCTAAAAGGTATTATTCGGAGCAATTTTTTTGGATTGCCTCTAAAAACTTGTTGCAAAAGCATATTCGCCCCTAATTTTTTTTGAAGCAACCTTTTTAGGGATGCCTCTAAAAGTTTGTTGCAAAATTATAATTACCCCTAAAATATCTACTTCAAATCGTCATACCAATTAGAGAGTCCTTAATTTTGGGAAAATAATTATCTTAATATTCTAAAAGGTGCAATTAATTAAAGATACTTCAATTGTTATTGTCCCTAAAGTATCTTGAATTTTAAAGTTTGACTGGTTTTACTAACTTAACATTTTTCTCATCTAATAATCAATATTTTCTAGAAACTTCACATGACAAAGAGCCCATTTGGTAATATCAAAATCGGCTGAATCGATTGATTCAGCTGAAATCTATGAAATTCTGGCTGAATTAACGGATTTTGCTGATTTATAAAAAAATAAATTGAAAATATATTCTATTAATAAAATAAAGAGAAATACATGTAAAAATAGCTAACTATAATAACTCAGCCAATACAGTCAGAAAAAAACATCAATCTTACCTTTTCTTTTTCTTCTTATACAATTTAGCGCACGAAATAAAAAATTACGTATGTAGCAAAAAATGACCAATAAATCTTATAAACCGAAAAATATG
Organism: Cuscuta epithymum; assembly: GCA_945859915.1. Taxonomy (NCBI): domain Eukaryota; kingdom Viridiplantae; phylum Streptophyta; class Magnoliopsida; order Solanales; family Convolvulaceae; genus Cuscuta; species Cuscuta epithymum. The sequence goes on along the minus strand of CAMAPF010000011.1, from coordinate 5,148,263 downwards.
TTTACCAAACTAGCTGTAAATATTTCCCGAATTTTTAAGTTTTAAGTTAACCTACCGTCTATGGACCTTTCAATTTAGTCCAGCAACCTTTAGCTACCTTAGTTTTCACATTGCTGCTAATTTTTTAACCCTAGATCTATCACTCCTGGCAGTGTTCAGAGAAAATAAGAGGAATCACCTATCTACAAGCCATAGAGGGTATTCCTCTGGCGGACCTCAACGACAAGAGGATGAGAGGCGCACCGGTTTTACTCGGCGACGAAAGGATGAGAGGCGCTCCGGTTTTACTCGACAACAAGAGGAATCGCCGATCTGTGGGCGACACTCTTGATGGCGGCCAATAAGAGATCAAGGCAGATTCGACCAGCGTGACTATGAGGATTCGTGTAGAGCTTCTGAAATGCGAAGCCGGAGGGATCTTGATTGGAAGAGGGTGTCGGCGGCAATCTTAAGAGAAAATTGGAATTTCGTCCGTGTTTTCGACTCAGCAGGCCTACTAAGGAGAAACAACTGACGAGAGACCAAAGGTTCAACGACGGGAACAATTGACCTTATCTCCGATTCAAGTTGAGCGACCAAAGAAGGCATCACACCATCATCGAAACTTTAAGACGGCCTCATCTCAGGTTTCACGCTCATGACCAGGCTTGTGCTTCTGAACTCCATTTTTGGACTCTGAATTAGCGGCTCTGAAAATCCCATCATCGCCAGGGGACATGGCTTTAGTCAGCCGTGAAGAATGCTCACTGGAATCTTCATGTACGAGTGTAGTACCACCCAATTTATGAACTCCAAAATCTCCACCAGCAGATGGGTTTGAGGTTACCATTTTTTAATTTACTACTATTGATTGTAATGTTATAGATATCCTTCCACTAAATGGAGCTGGCAGAGCCCATACTGGTGAAGCTAAAGAGGATGAGAATGGGAAGGAAGAAGCCATAAGCTCCTCTGCTGATCCTTTTGTTCTGTCCAAGTCTCCCTCTCCTCCGCCTATTTCTACTCCTGCTGCTAGGTAAGCTCACTCTCTGCCTATTTCATTTACTGATTCTAGTTGACATTTGATTCCATTTTAGGTCTTTGATATACTCGTATATCCTTATACGAATTCTTGGTTCTGAATATGAAAACAGGGACGAGGATACCCAGAATTTTATCTTCTTTTCTTTCTTTCTTTCTACTAGTGTGTTTTATTAATGGTTTATGATGTTATTGTATTTGGTTTTTTATACTTGTGATTTCATATTAGTTACAACTACTCCATCATTAACTCCCTGACATGAAGAATAACGCAGAATTTGGGTTCAGCCCCTGTATTCAAAGGTTAAAAGTAAGCTTTCCTCTATATCATTGAAATGCATATATTTTCAGAGAATAAGGGCATGTCGATTACTTGAGTGGATATTCCATAAAATTTTGGCTTATAGATGTAAGCTCGGTGCAACATTAGATGAATTTGGATACTCCATATAAAGTACACACAACATAAACAAATAAAATTATCAAGAAAACATGAGCAAAAAACTATTTTCATTAAATAAATTTTGAGTCAATTAAACTACGTGTTTTCTTTATTAGATTTGTATTGAGTTTACGAATAAGAAAGCAAGAGAATTGAATAGAGAGTTTGGCAGGAGTAGAAGATATTGCTTTTTCATCTTGTTATGCATAGATGGGTAAAGTATGCCACTTATAAGTACACTTTTTAATGTTATTTGCATGGAAGATCCTCCCATCCACTGTTTTATCTATTTTCTGTCCTCCGGTAGGAGAAAGCAGTGTTTGTTTCAGCAGATATGATACTGGGTCAGATATAGTGTTCAAGCTGTTCTTTAATATTATGATAAGAGGCTTTGCGGTCTTCTTCCAAGAAGACAGATGTTTTGTTTTACCCATTTGTCGGGAAATCGATATGTCATTTGCATGTTCATATATATGCCATAGATCATCTTCACTAATTATAGCTGGATTTCTGTATTTGTTATAGATATTCTTCCTTTGAAGTCTTGTTTTAATCGTGCTCATACATACCTACCATAGGTTGAAACTACTTACTATCATTCTAACTTCCTATTAAAAAACTTGCTAATGATCCCCTTGCTAATTATAGTTTGACAAATAATCTCTTGCAGATGGAGAAATCTTGATGTGTGGGGATACTGGTACTATGTTACAAGAGCCACTCAAAACGTTTTCAATAGTACAAAAGTCAATTTTTTCTGTCAACAATTACTTATTCCCGCATTTCCCTAAAATGAAGAAATTTAAATTGCATGATGTTCATACTATTAATTAATTTGTATATTATTTATTTCTTAATACTTTTGAAGTTGTTAAAAATACTGATATATAATTTACAACATGCTAGGTTGGCAAGAAGCAAAATAAAGAGCAAGGTGATGATGAGGACAATGAGGAAGAAGAAAGATTTTTCTAAATTAATATGTTTTGTGAAGCAGTTTGATTTATCTCATTACGTCATAATGTTTTAGTAACTCTAGTGAGTTTTGTCTCAGAGTTTATACATGGATATATACGTCCTAGATCTGATTGAACATATTATTTATGTAATTTTTACATTTTGTTAATAAATGAAATATTATTTTGATATTTTGCATTGCTCTTGCAATTTTATATACGGAGTATTAAACTTTACACTATTTTGACATTGTTTAAGAGAATATATGACAAATGAAATGTTCGTCACTAAACGTCTATTGTTTTGATATGCTTCAATATATCGTTGCCTCTAAAAAGCATTCAAGACAATATTGAGAGTGCCTCTAATAATATCTGGAGTCATTGGATATGGTTGTCTCTAATAACATTTTGAATCAACATAAATAGTTGCCTCTAATGACATTTTGAGGCTAATGTGTATGGTTGCTTCTAAATATATCTTTTTAGAGGCGTATACGTTTTTGCCTCTAAAGAGTGTTTTTAGAGGCAACCATCATTTTGCGACGGAGTATTTGTTGGCAACCACAAAATTGCCCCCAAAAGGCATTAGAGGCTAATTTACTATTTTTAGAGGCAAATTTAGTATGCCTCTATAAATCAATTTTATTGTAGTGTAAATAAGAAAAAATTATTATAATTGACCGCTTATTAAAATGGTATTAGAAGTTACATTAATTTGGGAAATAGCTAAAAATATATTAAGGTAGAACTGAGAGCACATGAGTAGAAATTAAGGTAGTTATGCAACAATAGTTGTGGAAATAATGGCTCATCCTAATAGGGTGTTCTTATGATTTGTATATACTAGTATGAGTACCCGTGCACCGCACGGGAACATATGTGCTTAAAGTTTTTATTAAAATTGTAGGGAAAATAAATTGGATGTAAATTCATCAATGGGAGTTAATAAGAAAATTCAATCGACTATATATGGATAGAGCCGTCAAAGTGAGTCAAAATCCATATTAGGGCTTGCCCATTTCATCTCATTTCACGGTGGATAAGAGTTGTCATTCTTTAATCCGATGAACTCACCGGTTTCGTGGTGCAATTTGCACGGGTTGCGAGTTAAGTGAGTTGACCCATGCAATAATAATTTAAATGTGCTTATTAGTTTACAACCCTAGTTGAACCATTGTTTCTATATATAATAATTATTCAAATAAATTACTCTAGCATTATTTCTATATATATGAACCGAAACGTTAGATTTGAAGATTGTAAATTATAAATATAAGATTGAGTTTAAATGAGAAGACATCTTAACGTGTAAAAGAGAATTAGAATGATCAGGAATGTTAGATTTGAAAATTGTGCATTATTTGAAATAGAATTATGCGCTATCATAAATAAAAAATGAAGTCACATTTTTGTAAATCAAACAACCTTTTCATGTTCATTTAATGTCTGAATTATTTTAAATATAAGTGTATTGTGCACCTCCATTAAAAATAATGTGCATCGTTTGAGATCATTCTCATCGTTTGAGACCGTTAGGCAGTTAGATGATCCAAGCTATGAAAAATATAAGCTACCACGGGTTGGGTAAGATTGGGGAGTGCTAATCCATTTATCAACCTGAACATAAATTGCGAAGTATAAATAAATACGAGACAAAAAAAATGAATCTACATTTAGACATTGATTTGGTAGACCTTGTGAATTAATAAATAGATAAGTAATATCACATTTGCCCCCTCAAGATCAAGACATATGCATCTATTAAAAAAAGAGTTTATATAGCTAATGTTGAAATGAAAAGGCAGGAATAATAATGTAAGAATGATTTAGAACTACACATGCGTATAAATATTTAGAGCTACACAAATTTAGTGAATGAAAAAAGGAAATGTCGGAGAAAATTAACGTGACGAAGGATGTAATAATTATCACATTTTGGAAAGAAATAAGAAACAATTTATAATAACTCCGAATAAGGGAGAATTGAATCTCCAAGAGTTTATGAGAATAGAAATAGAGAGTAATATTTTTGTTTTAACAGTGGCTAAAATTTGTCAATTATTTTTTATTTTTGAGTATTTCGATTTTGTAATATTGGTGAGTGCAAAATTTTACCTAAAATTTTACCTAATTTTATATAACACAAATTTCCTATAATATTGGAATACACAAGAGTAGAGTTTCGGAAGTTGAATAGTTTTTTCTTTAATTTATTGTGTTGCCACATGTCATTGTTTCATACAAAGGATGTTGCCACATGTCATCAATTCATCTAAAGAGTTCTTCAGGGGTTTGCTTTATTATATTATATAGATATAGATAATAACCAGAGAAAAAGGAAATTAAATTACAAATATGTCTCTCTACTATAGATCATTACACCCCCACAATCTGTGCAGAGGAAACAACGCGCAGATTGGGATGTAAGAATTCAAAACGCTGCCTAGATAAATTTTTAGTAAAAATGTCAGCTAACCGTAACTGTGTGGGAACATATTTGACCACAACATCTCCATGAGCAACATGATCTCTAACAAAATGATAATCGATCTCTATATGTTTGCTACGATCATGCTGAATGGGATTCACAGCAAGATACGAGGCAGACAAATTATCACAGTAAAGCTGAACATGACATATGAAAATAGTATCCTGGACAGTGTTGTTGGGTGAATTCGAAAAAAAAGAAAGTAATTAATTAAATTAATTAAAATAGCCAAGATAAAATAGAAACAAGAAGGGATAGATAGCCAAAGCTTGTGCAATGCACAATTTCCTTAAAACATATTCATTGCCGGCCTCCTCCGGTGCTAGGAGCGTTGCAACGATCGATTCCCAGGATACGGTGGTTGCGAACAACCGTTTGAGCACACCATCGGTTGTTCTGGCAACGAGAACAAAGGTAAAACACTAAGGAATTTTTCATGGGATTGGAGGTGTTTTTAGTTGAAGAAATACATGCAAACTGTGTTTAGTTTCGTGTGTTGTTGCAAATCACCAATCATCTATGTATAGGGACGAATTTGTTGTGTGCATACTCAACTTTAATGGACCTGAGCGTTGGAAACAAATGACCAGAACATTAGGCATTAATATGTCAAAAATCGTCCATTTAAAGACGCATTAAAGGAGAAGAACGTTGGGCATTGACTGTTATAACGTTTCAGAAGACTTCTATTCCAAGCAGTTCTGATGCGGAGTAGAGGACTTCTTGTCCGAGCAGTTCTGATGCGGAGCAGAGGCGTTCTGCTTGAGCAGTTCTGGTGCGGAGCAGAAACGGTTCTGTCCGAGCAGTTTTGATGCGGAGCAGAAGCGGTTCTGCCTGAGCAGTTCTGGTGCGGAGCAGAAACGGTTCTGTCCGAGCAGTTTTGATGCGGAGCAGAAGCGGTTCTGCCTGAGCAGTTCTGATTCTGGAAAAAAAACGTCACGGAAAGAAACAAAAATTAAATCGTATCTTTGTAAGATAGATTTTCGGACAGCATTCTTGTCCGCAGGTCGCTCGCGCATGCAAGTCGCGGGTTTTCTTCTCCATTTTCGGGATTTGGTCGACACCCCCCCCCCAACGCGTGAAGAGAGTCTTTCTACCTAGGAATCTTAACTCTTTCAAAGAGGGTGAAAATCCCTTGGTTTTCCGGTGTGGGAAAAACCACACTAGAAACATATCCTTTCCCTAGTTTTTTCATTTCAACGAGTGAACTTCGAGAATCAATTTCTCATTCACCCGTTATCCCTTTTGAGTGTACCACACATCGAAATGAAGCCCTTAACAAGCCTCATAATTCAAAACCACTTTGACCTAACCCAAATTGGAAGTGGACCCCACTCAAAGTACTTCCCCAAAGTGACCATTTAATGCAATTTCAACACATTTTTCCAACAAGTGTAAGCTATGGCGCGATACTTTGCTTCAATAGAGGTTTTGGAAACTTTGGATTGCTTCTTAGACCACTAGGAAATTAGATAGAGACCCAGAAAGATAGCATAACTAGTAGTGGAGCGACTACTATCCGAGCCGCCCGCCCAATCCGCATTAGAGTAGGCAAGAATAAGAGAAATGTCACAATTTTCCTGGAGCCATGATCCATTTTACCCTTCAAATATATGTAAATGCGCTACACAACCAAAAGATGAGTAGTACGTGGTGCATACATAAATTGTGAAACCAAATGTACATCATAAGTAATATCAGGTCTAGTCGAAATGATCAAATACTGTAAAGCACCACCCATATTGCGGTATTCAGTAGCATCAGTGAGAAGTTCTCCATCTGTAAGAGAAAGAATAATACGCGAAGGAAAGGGAGTACGACCAGGCTTGATAGTATGAAGGTGGAAGCAGCATAATAAATTCGATCGATATTTTTGCTGAGATATAAATAAGCCTAGAGGTGTACGAGCCTGAAGACCCAAGAAAAAATGAATGATAGAGCTGACAAAAGACACGAACGAGCCAGTGATTAAAATATCATTCACATAGAGAAGAATGTACAGAACCTAAGACTGATGATGAAATACAAACATGGATGAATCAAACTTACTTTGAGAAAAGCCATGAGACAAAAGAAAACTACCAAACTTGTGAAACCAGAGTTGAGGAGCTTGTTTGAGACCATATAGAGCCTTCTTGAGTCGACACACGTGATGAGGAAAAGAAGTGTTGGGATATATTATCCCGGCCTATTACTGTTCAGGAGCCGAAGACATTATATTCGTTACGGAGCCCAAGCAGCTAGGCCCGTTTCGGCCCATTCTGGCCCACTGTAGCCATTTGGGCCCATTCCGGTCCATGCGGCCCGTTAGGGTGGAGAGCCCCCTTTCCCCCTATTTCCTATAAATATGGAGCTTAGCCTCCATGTAAAGGATCCCTTTTTTCCCTTCTTCTTCTCCCTCCTTAGCTAGATTAGAACTCCATTAACGGGAGCTTCAAACAAATTGTACTATGTAATGGTGAGGAGAGTCCTAATGAGAAAGAGAGGGCTTGGACATTAGCCTAAAAAGTCCCGTGGTTTTCTCCCTTTCGGGTTTCCATGTAAAAACTGAGTGTTCATACATATATTTACTATATCGTGTTGGATTAAACTCAACAAGAAGGATGAATAAAACTCAGAGGTTGATGAGGAAAAGAATGATGAATAAAATCGGGAGGTTGACATATGTAAACCTCTTTTGTAAGATTGCGATGAAGAAGGACATTTTAACATTTAACTGACGAATACACCAACCAAGAGATACAACAATAGATAAAACAAGACAAACAGTAGTAGTAGGTTTAACAACAAGACTAAATGTTTCAGTAAAATCTATACCAACTTGTTGCTTAAACCCTTGAGCGACCAAACGCGCCTTGTGTGGCACTCAACAGACACGTCAGAAATATATTTAGTCTTGTAAACCCACTTACAACCAACCACATTTTTAGTGTCATACCAAGGTAGCAAATTTCATGTCTTATTAGCTAGTAAAACATTAAATTCATCAGCCATGACAGCCCACCAAATAGGATTTTTTTAAACTAGAGAAAAAGAAGTAGGATCATCCGAGGGTGAAAAAGCACTAAGATTAAAAATTGTGTTGGGCTTAAAAGTTCCATCTTTTACACGAGTTTGCATAGCATGACAATTTATCGGAGGTAGTAACTACCAGTCTGGGAAGAACTGGAGTTGGGGCTAGGTGATGGACTGGCAGAAGGACTAGTCGGAGGGTGGGGTGAAAATTGCACCGGCGGGGGAGAAGAACTGGGTAAAGGCATTTCCGGTGGAGGACTTGAGCTATTGGTTGTAGGACTGGGGGCCGGACTGTTCGGCGAGGAAGAAGAGAATGAAGGACTGACTAGATTCGGCTAAATAAGTTATTTTATGTTAATAAAACTAAAAAGCAAAATCATTTTTTCCCATTGGCATTTCGTTTTTTGGTTTCTTGGAGCCAAACAGTCGAATCAACAAGTTGATTACTAAATAGCAATTTCAGCTTTTTTACCATTTTGACCAACTATTTCTAGTAAAAAAAGCTAAATGTCAACTGATCAGCTGTTTACCAAACGAAACCATAGCCTACATCCTAGCTTTGCACACTTTATTTAAAATTGATAGCGCTTGCCTCAAATTATTTAGGATACAATTTGTTGCCATGACCGCATACTGCTAATTAATAATGAGTGGAACAAATGATGACCATGACCGCATACTGCTAATTAATAATGAGTGGAACAAATGATAATGTTAGTTTTGTTCATCACTGTTTAAATCTTGTGAAATTCGAGATATGTTGGAAAATACTCAACTTTTCCACTTAGTGAACGTAATATAAGCACTTAAGAGTTAATTTTACAATTCCGAGAGATTCTTCCACTACGAAAAAGTAGTAGGATTTACAAGGACGCGTTTACAAAATAATTTCATTCTATGGCGACTTACTCAATCTTGAAGATAGAAACTTCCCAAGCTAATTAACTATTTTCTCTCTCAAAGAGACTCTCTAATTCTCCGGTTTTCTCACTCTAGGAAGTGACTTACTCAATCTTGCTAGGAATGGAGTCTCCTACCCCTATTTATACTATTCCACTTCACAATGAATGGTGGAATGATTTGTATCCAAGGGTGAATATTGATTCTATAGAATGTTCTACACACTCTAGGAGTTTCTATACTCTTCCACTCCTTTCCATATCCTTTCATACTCTTACATAAGCTTTCGAAAGGTTTCACACATCTCCAAAATATTTCAGAGAATCTCATACTATTTCACAAGCTTCTAGGATTCTTCAGAACATTCTACAAAATTCTACACTTCTCTAGAAAGCTATATAATTTTGGGAAAATGGAAACTAATAATACAACCTTTTAGCGGTCTTCTGAAAATAATCCAACCTTTTGGTTATTCATGAATAATCCAACCTTTGCACCACATCTTCATTCACTGGTCCCTGACCGGTTGATGACCTGCTATTCCAAGCTATTTTCTTATCTTTGCAAATTATTATACCATAAATCTCATCTTTCACAAAGATAATATTTTGCAAAGATAAGAAAATAACTTGAAATAGTAGGTCATTAACCGACCAGGGACCAATGAATGAAGATGAGGTGCAAAAGTTGGATTATTCATGAATAATCAAAAGGTGGGATTATTGAAAGAAGACGCTAAAAGGTTGGATTATTAGTTTCCATTTTCCCTATAATTTTCTAAAACCTCTTCAATTAAGGATGGATCCCAACAAGATGAACATTTACCCTCAAATAATCGACATTTCTCATTGTGTGTCCCAAAAAAATTATCACTAAAACAATCAACGTAGTGTCTTTGATAACACTAAGATGATTGATTTTGTTGAAAATCTAGTTGACTTTACTGAATTAAGAAAAAGATTATATTTAAAATATTAATAAAAGTTACATGAAACTGGCTAAAATAGCTCTCTTAAGCAAATTTAAGATTTAAAAATAATTTCAACCCTATTTATTTTGACATTAAATTACTCAGCCTTAAAATAAAAATATACTACTAGAAAAGCAAAAGTTACAAAAGAGTGCTTAAATTACTCAGGAGTATATGTGATGTGTGTTTTCTTGCACTTGAAAAGATGTAGTAATATAGGGTGCAAGTACGAGTATCGTCTCCACATGGACGGAAAAATGGAATCAGGAATTAACTAAGTTAAGTGATAAAAATAAATAAAATGCAATGGTGCGAGATTTGGATTAATTGAAAATTAAAATGCGAGTAAACGATAAAAATAACTGTTTTTTTTCTAATTAATGACGATAAGGAACATGGATTGATTTCGGGGTAATCAGATTTCTGGTTGATCAGGCTTAATCACATGAAAATTATTTAATTGAGCAACGCTAGATAATACTAAGTTCTTACCGCTCTCGCGCCGTAGAATACAATAATTTAGGGAACCAGACCGATCTATCATGCGACAAATTTCTAAATTAAATGATTGTCAAAACGAGCGAGCGTACGGCCCCTTAATCGTTACTAATCTATTAGCGAACGATTAAGTGTGTGTGAAAGTGTCCTAGAATAAATTAGATCTCTCTTAATTTATTCTATGTGAAATTATAATCCTAGTGGCCGTTCTAGGTTACAAGAGATATCAATTAAATCATTCAAACACAAATTAAATTAAATTCATGCAATTAATCCTTCAAGAAAATAACCCTAGATCATGATTATCCCCTTCATCAATCCCAAATCTCTAATTAAAACTACTCACAATTCATAATTGAACAATTAACATAATTGAGTTGAAAAGAATTAATTGTCATTAACTAAAAAGACGGAACTTACAAATAATCCTAGGGCCTTGAAGAACAAAGGGGAAAAATACTCAAAATTTCGTCCTAGGCCTCTCTCTAAGCTCCGTAACAAAAAAAACAGGGGTTTACATACTGTTTAAATAGAAAAAGGAGCAATTCTGGTAGAAAAAGGACACATGGGGGCAGGCACGCTGTGTTTGGCGTCCGTGCCTCTGAATCACAAAACGCTGAAAAGGTGCCTGGCATGGCGTGCCTCGCTGGCAGGACGGCGTGCCTGGCCTCCAGTAGCTCCTGTGTGATTTCTTCTTCCGTGCACGGCGTGCTTACTTCGGGCACACGACGTGCGTCTTTCCTTTCCGAATTGGACTATCCAGCCTTCACCAAATTTCTAGATAATGAAATCTTCTGTCCATCACAACTTGCCAAAATGGAATTGGATCATCCAATAAAAAGATATGAATAAAATTGTGGAAGGTCGCATCTTAAAATCGCGACATCGATTATCTGACTTTCTTGTCTGTTTTCACCTTGCTCCTCTCAGATTATCGTCATGGTTTCTTCATATGATTTACAGCCCTTGAAGTTAGCTTTCATATGGAACTCAAATCGTGTAATTTGAATGTTTTTACAAAAAGATATGCTTGAGCGATTGATAGAACATCATCCTGATCGTCGTTTTCAAGCTCTATTCGTCTTCTTTTGATTTTGTAGCCAATCCTAGAACTCTTTTATCTTCAAAAGTTCCTCTTTAACACTTCATTGACCTCCACTGCTCCTAATCAACTCTCAAATTTGTCTCAACTCTCTCGATTACTTCTCAAACGCCGATATCGGGCTTAATTTCCCGATTTTGACTCTAAAAATACCAAACATACACCAAAACCTGGTAAATCATGACTAGATCTAATTATGAGCCTTTGACACATTTAAGCTAGGAAAACTATCAAAAACCGAGTTCAACACGCATCAAGTACGTGTTGAAATACGGACTTATCAATATATTTGATTAAAAAGTTGTTTGGTAAAATTCATGAGACAAAAAGTAGAAGTTACAAAAGAGTGCTTAAAGTACCCCCCCCGCATCACTATAAGTGTCTCACTTTCCTTTTTTTATCGTATCAAAAAAATTGTCTCGCTTCCATTTTAAAAAAATAAATTCACCCCAAAAACAGCTACTATACACTTTAACAAAGTAAATAATACTGCTATAGTACAAAAGTTATCATACGTTTTCAAAAAGTGTACAATATACCCATAAATTATTTTAAATTACGTGAAAAGCCTACTGGAACACTTACTTTAATACAGAGGGAATAATAAATACTCCCGGTAAAAGTTACTCCCTTCGTCTCATTTAATTGTGACATTTTTCTTTTTCCATTCGTCCCACTAAATTCATCTCATGCCTTATTTGATAATATTTTTGTGATTTTAGTTCATTCTTATTTTATTCTCATTTTTAATTTATTCTTACTTTATTATCATTTTATCAATTTATTATGAATCGCATAACTTTACTTTTCTTAAAAACCATACCACTTTCTTTCCTCCCTACATAATCTATATGACAAATTTTATATTTTCTTATTTAATTAGTTAAGTTTTATGAGTGGAGTATATTATTTTTAGGCTAAAGGGTCAAATAGGCCCTTGTACATGTCCATAATGCTCAATTCGCCTCCTGAACTAAAAAAAACTCCAATTAGCACTCTGAACTAAATAAAAAGATTCAAATTTAATTTGCAGGTAATCATCCGGTCAGCGTCACATCATCCGGTAATGTGCCGCCTATGTGTTTGAGGTGGCAAATCTATGAGGTCAAATAAGCCTTTGAACCCAACAGAATTGTTTAATTCACCCTCTCAATCATTAAAAAGTATCAAAACTATGATAACTAAAAATCAACATAGAAAATCCAAATATAAAATAAAAATAATTTGAAGGTATTAAATATAAAATGAAATATTTGTTTTTTTTTGGTATATTCAAAATAAATATAAAATATGAACTAAAAGAAATTATTTAACTTTTTTTCAAATCATTTATTTATATGTTTATAAAAAATGTGAAAGTTATGTGTACATATCATATGTATTACCTTACTATATACTCCCCCCGTCCCTTTTTATTTAGCCAATCACTATTTCCCAAGTCAATGATGTTCAACTTTGACCGCTTATATATTTATACACGGTAATATTTATAATATGAAAATGATATGAAAATGTTCTTTGTTAAAAGTACCATCATAAAAGTATAAATTTATTACATTTCACATATGTACATTAGTTAAAATAATGGATCAAAATTTATTATCTTTGACTGGAAAAGTCAAAGTTAGCTAAATAAAAAGAGACAGAGATAGTACAATATAAAGTACACATAAAATGATATTAAAAGTATACTTAATACGGAGTGTAAAAACCCACTATAATTTATATATATATATATATATATATATTACATAAATAATAACAATAGGTAATTACTATTTTTATATTTTATTTCTTATGTAGCGCTGTATTAAATTTTTATGGTCTAAATAATTACTACAAAGTATAGAATTAAATCTTTTACATGTCTTTTTTTACTTCTATAAATATAAACAAGTCTAATTAGTATGCTTCTAAAAAACATAAATACATCTAAATAAATTAGTTTTAATATCTAATTTTACCAAAACAATACTATGTATATTTTTAATCTATTTTTTAAATAAATTTAAAATGAAAAATGAAAAAATACAAATGGAAAATATAAACAAATGTAAATTATCATACAAAAACCTAAAAATTTGTTTATATTACAAATTATTTGATATATTACACAAAACAAAAATCTAAATATAGTTGGTGAAAGTATATTGTTTCTTTTCTTATGTAGAGTATAGAAATAAAATATGGAAATAAAGTTTAAGAATTTCTTTAAGTTTGTATTTTATTTTCTATTATAGATTTATTGTAAAATATAAATATTTCATATTTATATTTTATATTTTCGACTTGTGTTTTATTATATGTTTTATATTTTTATGTTTGTATTTTTTATAATTTTGACAATTTTTAACAGTTGAGGGAGTGAATTGATCAATTTGGTTAGGGGAGTGTTTGCAACTGCTTCTGCTTAAAAAAAGCACTTTTGGAGTGATTGGGAAAAGTGATAAGCAATAAAAGTTGATAGTTTTTGAGAAAAAAGTGATTTTGAAAAGTAAAAGTTGGTAGTGTTTGAGAAAATAAGTGCTTTTTGTGTAATAGAAAAGGGAAAAACACTTTTCACATGCAAGCCGAGAAAAAGTAAAAATTGGTAGTGTTTGGTAAATGAATTCTTTTTTAAGCCAAAAGCTCTGAAGTACTTTTTTTTTAAGTTATTGCAAACACTCCCCTCAAAGGTTGAGAGCCTTAGTTGACCTCTTGAGTTGTCACCTCAAATGCAGAGTTGGCACATGATCGGGTGACGTGACATAGATGGGATGATTACTGCAATTTGTCAAATTTGAAATTTTTATCTAATTTTACATGTAAATTGGAACTTTTTTTTGTTTAGGGAATTGAATTGGACATGTAGAAGGTCCTATTTCACTCGTTGGCATTATTTTTATTGGTCGAACGAACTATCATAGTTGATGTATCATGCCGTAAGGTGTTTTTATTTTACAACCAAAGGGTGGAATGCTGATTTTTGTCGTGGATGTAGGGGAAATATTTGACTGCCTTCCAGTCTATTACACCGTTTGTCTTGCCCCTCTGACTTCTGCTGCGTTTCTGACATGGCAGCTCCTATATGCTCCACTCTGCAATTTTTTACTGCTCCTCCCTCTTCTTCCTTCAGCCTTCAGCACAGGTAGCACCCAAAGAATTCGAGAAAACCCCAACCGGGCAACACCCAAAGAACCGCTATCAGTTCTCTGTTATTTTCGACGAACGCTAAAAGATCACTTCTTGTCAGGTTATCTTCGTTGGTTATGCCTCTTTTTCTTTCTAGCATTCTTCACTTTTTGTTTCTTTAGTCGGTTGGTATATGCATATGTGATATGTGCATTCCAGCCCTAAGCTGTGTGTTGATATGATCACTTGATTTTTTTTTGCCAATGCTGGTTCTGGTTGATTCAAGTTTTTGTTTTTCTTGTGCTATTCTGTATGGTCATAATAAAGAAAACCCCATGTTACGTTTTGTCATTGATATACTCTGCTAGTGTAGTTTCTGAAAGTTTCATGCGCCCTTTGAGTGCCCAAGGCTAAACAATCTCTTGCCCGGTCATGGTGGCTGCACTTTTTGGAATGCTTTGATTATTTCACATTATACTTGTCCTTGTATTCGGGTTTTGCACAACTTCAATGGCATAGATCATGTCACCTTGCCATCTTACTGGATTATAGAAGCAAAAGAGGAGGGTTTAATGGTTTGAGCTGGGGGTAGGCAGCAGAAACTGAACTTTTATCTATGACTAGTTTCTTGAATGAAAAAGTATTATTTTTTAATGTTCTGCTTTGGATTATCAGGATGTCAGGGGAAGAACGGGTTTTTATAGCATGGGAAGAAAAAAATGTTTGTCACGAGAAGGGCAATCGCATTGTTCAGTACTATCTAATAGATAGCGTTGGATGTCCACTTCTAGCTATTGAGGGCAGAGAAAGGAGTTTAAGGCACATGATCTACTCAATATCTGAAGAGTGTCTAGACTACTACGAATGCAGGGATACCCCTTTTGCTGGCAAAAGGTGGCATACAAGGCGTGGTGTTGTGGACTGGCTCACATCAATGGTCTCAAGTCTTAACGAGCCATCGCCTATTCCAAGTATGCGCTATACATGAAAAGCATTGCTGCCCAATTATTAACTTTAATTTTTCTTGAGCAAATAACTCCCTTAAATCCAGGGTACACCTTTATGGATATGGATTATTCTTCAATTCCTTTATGTTTTATAAATGGAGCTTTGTTGAATCCACATTTAAATAAAAACATATGAACTTGTGAAAGATAATGAACTTGTATGTACGTATTCAATGGAAAAGTACGCTTTAAAACTTTAAAAAGTAAAGCTATGCTAGCAACAAGAACCTTATTTTTTTAAAACATAAAACCACCTAATGTCTAGAGAGCAATTGGACTAAATCATTTGCTTATATTTGAAAAATATCGATTAAGAGGGAACTTCTACTGTATAGAGTAAACCTTGTTCATTTTATTTATAGATGTAAAATTGATATACCAATTAATCTACAGACATAATTTTTTGTGTTGTATTTCATTTTGGACCTTTTCGCTTATCTGATGTGGCTCAAGTAACCATTGATTTTGGCATGAATTACTTTCTAAATAAGGAGTGATGGTGTTTAAAGAAAAATTAAAATACCAGAATTTGCAAACGGTAGGAAACAACATGGAAATTATACGCGTGTATGAGTGGACATAAAATGATGTAGAATAAGTCTGTTTGTACTTAAATGCGAGAGGTGTCTCAATACAAATTTTCCTTGAGGAGGGTCTTTAACTTTTTCGGTCATTGGCTTCTCCGCCTTGAACACGCTTCCAAGTCAGGGTAAATTAAGCTCTTATCTCTGATCATTTTCCTATTCAGAGCGGGTAATTTCAGTCAGTTGCAAGGAGAAGTTCTCAAGATTGTTGCATCACTTTTTATGGTTTGTTTGGTGAAATGAAGTCATATGAAAGAGTTTTTTTTTTTTAATTATGTCTTTGTTTGACATGAATAGTTTTTATTTGAATGGCTATCGATTTCTGATTCGGAAAAAGAATTTCTGTTTTTGCCTTGAATCTTTTTCTTAATTAGTCTATTTGTTTTCTCCCTTGATAAATTCTAATACACCGAGTATTTGTTCTTCATAGGGACATTCTTTCTTCTGTTGCCACATTTCAGAAAATTAAGACTGTGTTGATACTTTAAATACCATTCGAACTATAATTTGGTTTATGTTGAGAATTTATGTAACAAAACATATGCTGGATACACATCCTCTATATATCCTTAAGTTATCTCTTCCTTGTATGTTTAATTATAATGTATTTTACCAAGCCTGCATCCTCGTGTCCCAACAATAGCTGTGTGCGTGTATGTGTGTGTGTGTGTTTGGCTCGTTTGATTAAGTGTGTCTATTTCTGGCTCATTTCAGATGAAGACTATGTTTGGAAATCATTGAAAAACTTTGCTTTTAAGAGCATCAATTTTGGTGTATCTGCTAAAATCCGTGTCTGTTTTTTAATCGTTCAAGATCAATACCATATTTGGATGTCATTGAAAGACATTGTTATTGAGAAAATCACCTTGTTTTATCCCTGTGGAACTGTTTTTAGGACTATATAAACCGTTCATATTTAAAATTTCATGATAAAGTTTACCTCTATGCCTCCTGTGCTCATTTTAAAATGGAGAATACTTTTAAGACTGTTTCTCCTATTATGAGACAAAAACAAAGTGTAGATGGCTTCACAGATAATCCAATCATTTAAGTTATATTTTGGTATGGACTAGCTTTGCACTTTGATAAATCACTCTTACTTTCAGTAATTTATTTACTGTATTTGGTATAACATATATCTGTAGTTTTGCATCATAGGCAATGTGGTTTATTTTGAAGATTTTATATGCTTGAAAGACATGTCGTGTGTACATCTTCTATTTCCCCCCTTCTCATCTTTGATAAATGTACTTCATATATTAGTATATATTACACTAAGTTTATCCCTCCTCTCCCTAATCTGCTTGTAGATACTTCATATGAGTGGAAGTCTAATTCTTAGCTGCTAAGGTGCAACTACAGTCTACAGTCTACAAGTTATAGCTAATAAGCTAATTATTATTCAACCTCCAATATCCAGGGATGATTTATGAGTTTTCATTCACCCAGATGAAAAATACTGAAGCACTTACTAGTTCATTCAATATTGCATTCATAACAATGTAGGTCATAATGTCATATCCTTTAGGAATCTGAAGTGCAGATTAAAGTTCACAGCTATCAAATTTGTATTTGGTTGACAAAAAGGCAAATTTTCATGTTCGCCTCTATTGGTTTTATAGTGTCCTTCTTGTGACAACTCGTGCATAAACTTTTACATACCTTCTCCGCTGATTTAACATCTTTCCTTTTGCAGATTCAAAAATTCCCGAGACAATGGATGGTATTACTAATCCTGGAATCCAACATTTGGTCAAGGAGGTCTTAACTTCATTCTTTTTTGCTTAAGCGTGTTATCTGTATCTATTTTTGAATGCATGCCCACCTATGCATGTTTATGTATGTGTGTTGATCTCATTGTTGTGGTGAGATTACACTTAGCTTCCATTGAGTTTCCATGCTTCTGACAGAGAAGTAGTGAAAAATGTTTTATTTCAGGAACTTGTTTCCAGAAAATTAAAATCAAAAGGTTCAGATATAGAGTGGCTAGGTGAAGCTTCGGTCTGTTCCAAGAGGCTCAATCACTATCCAGCTATTTTGAGTAATGGGAATATTATACCTGTAAGTAGTAGTAACTAAGGGTCTGTTTACAGCGATTGAGTAGTTCAACCTAGGAAGTTGTGTTCACCTATGACTTAATTGGAAATACCACTTATTCTCTTAGCCAAAATCAGACTTTTAATAACTTCTCCTTTCCATTTAAACTTACATTAAGCCCATTGTTTTGTAAAGAAAACATATGTAACCGAGGTCCCTTGATAAATGAGATTACTCATTGACAATTGACAAGACAACCCAAAAGGTCAAAACTAACCTTAAATTGGTTGTCTTCTTCAATTGAGACAGTGTATTCAGCACACCAACACAAATACAATTCATTCCGGACAAACATCTTAATCTTGACTTGAAAAAGTAAACAACACCAAGCCCTCTTAATCAGTGTGAAGTGGTTCGCTACATCTTATTTCCAAACACAGACACACAATGCACACACACACTCTCTCTATCCTGCTGGAAACATCTAATGTTCTCATGATTCTCAGGAGCATTCCTTTGTGTTTATCATGGCTCAAGAAGAAAGCCGCTACCTTGGTTACTTAGAAGATCTATACGAGGACAACAAGATGCAGAAATGGGTAAAGATTCGCTGGTTTCACCATCTTCATGAAGTAAAGTGTGTGATTCCTCATGTAGATACACATCCCAGAGAAGTTTTTATAACTCCTCATCTCCAGGTGATCCATGCAGAGTGTGTCGATGACCTTGCTTCCGTGTTGACTCCTAATGATTACCAGAAATATGCTTCTTTTCTTCCGGAGAGTTTATTGTCTGGAGTCCTTATATGTTCTAGGCAATTCAAGAACAACATGGCTTTGCCTTTCTGTCTAAGCAAATTGCATGGCTACTACACCCAACCTATTTTCAGCATGTTACGCTGTAAGCAAAGTGTTCCCCAGGAAACAGTGAAAGACCATAAAAAACATGTCGAAGAACATTCAGCCAGCAAAGATCTTTCAGTTCAAGCCACTATGTCAGAATGCGAACCAGCTCACCAGAAGTTGAAAATCAAAATATCTATCAAAGGGCAGGCTGGGACTAAACTTGTTGGGAATGATCCCAAGTCCTGTGCTTCTTCTCCTTTTAAAGTTGGGGTAAATATAGAGTTTCTTTGTCAGGATAGTGGCATGAGAGGCTGCTGGTTCAAGTGTAGGGTCATACAAGAAAAGCAACAGCGTCTTAAAGTTCAATACCTTGATATTGATGATGCTTGTGGAACTGGCAAACTAGAGGTATGCTGATCATATATTATTACCTCCTATTCTAGGGGTTATCGGAAGACGAGAGTTTCTAATGCAGGTTTACCTCTTAGTACCCACTACCCAGTGCCAATGGTAGATACAATCTTTAAGCATTTACATATGATATTTACCACTGCAAACAACCCACATCACTGAGAAGTATTTATGTATGTATGTATGTATGCATGTTGTGTGTGGATGTATGTATGTAGGCATGCATGCATTTAATTTGGTCTAGTAGAAAGTAACACCTAAGGTGAAATTGAGAACTAATTAAGTCCATTGATTTGAAAAGTGGAAAAATAATACTCCCTCCGTCCCCTTAAGTTTGTCCCGTTTTACCTTTTTCGTCCGTCCCACTAAGTTTGTCCCATATCATATTTGGTAACATTTGAGTGGTTAGAATTCATTCTTACTTTATTTACACTTTATCAATTCAATACCAACCACACAATTCCACTTTTTCTTAAAAACCACACCACACCCCGCCGTCCCAAACTTAGGGGGACGGAGGGAGTACCACTTTTATGGTCAGATTATGGGGGCACAATTGGGAATACAGAGAACTTTTAATGAAAGCACAATGAAAAGAATTGCATTGTTGTAGCCATAAAGTCCACTTGAACATTACAAAAATGCACCCGTCTGAAACAAAATGTGCATGACTGAAAAATTACGATGACAATTTTAATAATAGAAAGAAGTGCACTTATGTAATATGTATACATCGATACACTTTGGATCATTATTACTCGTTGCACATTAAAGATTCCAATTTCTACAACTTTGCAACTTTAGATTTTGATAAATATTAATCTAGTTCATCCATGTTAAGTGAGAAAAGGCCAATTTTTTTTCTTTGAAACCTAGTTTTTCACGTCAACCTACCCATATGTGTTTGTGTGTACACACATTTCCTTCTACAAGAATCTTTATGGGCCACTTTTATTGCTTGACTTTTTATAGGAGTGGATTCATGCATCAAGAGTTGCAGCACCTGATAAGCTGAGCATGAGATGTCCTGGACGCCTCACAATCCGGCCTTGGCCTCTTAGGGGATCCTTAAAGCGTTCTTTTAAAGTAGGAGAAGCAGTTGACGCATGGTGGTGTGATGGCTGGTGGGAAGGTGTTATAGCTGGATTTGATGTTTCAAGCAGGCATCACTTTCAAGTTTACTTCCCAGGTAGTTTTCTACTCCCAAACTCCATCCCCTTTTTTCCCGTGGAACCCCCCAACCATGAAAGTATCTATGTATTTCTTTTTGCATTCAAGCATTGAATTCCATAAGGCATTTGGTCCAATCTATTAACTAATTCAATCCCATCATTTTTTTCTAACTTCATTTTGGGAATCTGAAATATTAAATAAATGTGTTAAACTAAGCAATATATATGAATGATTAAAGAAGGGCCTTGTTGCTTAGTTATGCAAAGAATTTGGATCGGCAAGTAATCATTAGGTTGCCTTTCCTTTCCAATCTCAGGTGATAACAGGTTAATGACATTCCCAAGGAAGAATTTGAGGATTTCAAGAGATTGGATTGACAACAAGTGGGTGGATATAAAACCAAAGCATGACATCTGCTCCTTCATTTCTGCTGCCACCGCCTCTAGTTCAATGCCTTCATTGTGCTCACCCCTGGCTAAGGTTTCTGGGGCCAGTTTGCCACCTGCAGAGACAAACAATTAGGGACACAGTCCTTTTTGTAAGAAGGGGAAATACCTCTAAGAGATAACCAAGTGCATCCGGGAACTAGCAAGGGAGGACAAACCTGTGGTGGTATCATTAAGTTGTGAATTCTAAATTGTCTTAAAATTTTTAAAAATTATGGGACAGCAATATCTAAAGCTTCAATTAATAAATAGGTAGACAAAAGAAATCAGGATCAAACATGGTGTCAGGCCGTAAAGAAAATAGAGTTTGTCAGGGCTCTTTGTTTCGAAGGAGCCAAGTTCTGCATTGATGGAAACATACATCTTTGTTTTGGTTTCTTCAGACAAACTTTTGCTCTCATTTTGTATAAAAGTTCACATTGACAGAAAAAGAAAATATCGCCCTTAAACCTGAAAAGAACGGGATTTTTACACCGTTAGTTTACTCGGATGTCGGAATATGACAGTGTCATGTAGGTAAAAGGGAAAATGCCAGAAATACTCCTGGACTATTTTTACAGGACCTAATGGTAGTACCGGACTTTCTAGTTGATCATATTTTATCCTATAGTTTCATGTGTTGACCAAGCTTAGACCTTAATTTGTATTGGTCTTCCCTCCTCCGTTAACTAAGAGGATATTACAATCAATTACCATCCAAATCCTCTGCAAATATAGCGTCTAACATGAAACAAACAGTCTCTTCTGTATTTAAATTAACACTCTTCAGTCAAGTTTTATGATATTTACAGTCAATTTCCATGGTTACATTTGTTAGTTATTATTTTTGAGTTTAAGATGTTTAGATTCCTAAACCAGAGTAACCAGTAGTGGGAAAGTATTTCAATTGTTGTTTCCTTTTTGCTGTTTTTGTTTTTCGAATTTGTATGCTTGGAATTATGGCATCTTAAGGATTTCAGTTTGAAATGTGTTGGGGGATTTTGCTATTTAAGGATTTTAGCAATTTAGCTTACAGTTTTATGATACCATGTCAAGAGTTTCAGTTTTAAGTTTAACTAATCTACTTGTTATATTGTACTACGTAGCACATGCTATTTGAAGTCATAAAATCAAGCTTGCAAATTTGTTATATAACTCCGTATATAAAAAAGTTATTGTTGAGGTTTATTCTTCCGACTCCAAAGGTCCAACACCTTCCCTTGAGTTTTGATAGATTTTCGATAGATTTATGAGCATGTGAGTGAAGTGGAACAAGTATATAGCAAATAAAAGATGAGATAGTAAGTGAGTCGAGTTCTTATTAAGCAATCAAGAACAATTACAGTGCACTCTACCGACTAGCCGAGCTGAACATCTATTCTGAGCTATGAGTACATAGAATAAAGGCTATTGTTAGAGAAAACAAGCTGCCAACTCCTAATTATGCAATAAGTGCTACTATTTAAACTATCATGGGGTAGGTGGTAGTGATAATGTGGAGGACCATGAGTGACCAGCTTCCCAACCACCAAATCTTGGACACCTGGTGCATTTAATTTAATGCTTTTCCCGCCATTATCTTGTTTTCCAGTCTAACCTAGGGGTTGACCAGGCCCGGGTTGGGTCTTGGGCGGGTCAATTTTTTTGGGCAGGAGGCCTGGTAATGGCCCGGGTTGGTTCCGCGGGTCAGGTCGGGTCTTGTTAATTTTTTTGGGTTTTTTTTATTTGTCCCCCCCCCCCCAACACCCTCAAACCACCCATCCCAACCCGCCTAACACCCGACCCATTCGGAAAACAAAAAAACATTTTGGGCCCGGACAGGTCGGGCCAGTTCCAAGAGGGCTCTAGCCCGTGACCCGCCCCCAAAACCCTCCCCGGTCAGGCCCGGTCCCGGCCAACCAGTCCGGGCCGGTTCAGAACAGTGTCGGGCCAGGCCGGTCAACGGGCCGGTCAACCCGGACCCGATCCATCCCTAGTCTAACCTCTTGGAGGTTCGTATCCGATAGTTTCCTTATCACGGGTCTAGATAAGCGAAGGTCAGGATGCTGCTCGGGCACAACCGAGCGTCTCTGCTGAGGCCCCCCACTCGATTCCATAGGCTACTGGGCCAAGATAGGGACGACGAGCGTTGCACCCATGATGACTATCGTTGGGTCCGCCTTATGGGCCGTTACCATTGCTCCCTCTTCTTTAGAGGGGATTGGGCCGATCCCATATTGGGCCAATTACCCGTTATATTTCAGTTTGCAGTTTGTTGATATTTCATTTTATTTCAGTTTGCAGCTTATTAATATTTCACTGTGTGAGACATTGATTAATATTTGAGTTTAATTAAGGATGCAATGGCCCTGTTTGGTTAATAGTGTTTTCAAGAAAACGCTGCTTGTTTTATACATGCAAACGCTGCATTTAGCAGCGATTCGACATCAAACCGCCGAAAACCAAACGAGAGGGCAATATGTTGGATAAAACATGTTGTATATTGAGTTTAGTAATGTGCAAGGCTTTATATATGTTGTTTGACTTGTTTCAAAACTAAGTTCCCAGCTGCAAGTCATCAAACTAAATTTGTCATTTCTTGTAGATATGAAGAGGCAAGCCAATTAGGAAAAAAGCTTCATAAGAAGAGTGATTTTGTGGTGTGTCTTGATATCATGTTACCTGCTTTGTATGGATACTAGCACACCTTGGTCGTCCATGTGTGGGTTATTATACTGTTGTGTTCGGAGTATGAAATTAATAACTAAAAATGCAGAAATTAACACACAATTGTGTTTCAGTGATAATTTGCACCAATTACAGAAAGTTCATAACAAATGGGGAAAATAGTTCTTGGCTAATACAAGTAATTTGCAGAAAACAGAACAGAAATTTATATTTTGCACCTAACACTTAAATTATCATGAAGGCTTTCTCACACTACAAACTCAACAAACAATCCTTACTATGATTTCTAACTTATTTTAGTATATGGTCTAACAGATAATCCATGTTGAGCGGCGGTCGTTTCCTAGGGTTTGTTTTTCCGGTGGGGTTTAGTTTCTGCGGCCGGCAATTTGTTTGACTATTAGATTTATCACACGAAGACGTCAAACCAGGGCATTGAGTTCGCATGTAGACATTGATGATTTCAATGGAGAAGCTTGAGAAGTTGTACTCTAGGTTGACTGTGGAGGACGAACAAGATGCGGTCAATGGTATAGGGAAAATAGGGTTTCAGATAAAATTCTCTTCACCAAAAAAGAAATTTGGAAGAGGAAGTTAGTCTTCACCCATACCGCAACAGCTCGTCCTACTCTAAAACCACCTCCGTGTGAGGAAGCAATTTAGGGAAATTTTTATTTCATACGGAGTATTAATTTCCTTTAGTAATGCTTATTTTTATTTCAGTTCAAGCAGGTGTGATTGGAGCATTTTGATTTTGAAGAACTTTTGATAGACAATGCTTCATGTTCGATCGTTTTAGGCTTAATTTTTCCGTTTTGTGTCTAGTGAGTCAGGTTACATTGTATGAGTGGCTTACTCTAGGTGTATTCCTAGATGCTTACTATCTGATCTGTAATAGCTGTCTGGATATGTCTTGCATGTTATCTACTACCTTCGTCCCTTAAAACTTTGCCAAGTTTGACTGACACGGAGATTAATAAAATAAAAACTGTGTGGTAGAGGTTTGTGCAGATGAGAGAGAATTAAGTGGAACCACAAATTTTTTACTTTAAAGGGATAGTGGCAAAGTTAGTGGGACAACCAAAAAAGGAAAGTTGATAAAGTTTTAAGGGACGGAGGGAGTATATATATTAATAAAAGCCGCTTTATCATAAAAAATAAATAATCCATGTTAGAGAACCTGAAAACCAAATAACGGCTTCATTCAATGAAATTTCAACAACAAACTTCCAACAATTAAACTCTCTCTCTCGTTAGATTGAATTAATGAATTGGTATGATCTGGTTGATGTCTGTTTTATGCATATATTACAACCTTAGGGCTCGTTTGGTAGTTTACACGTTAAACCTTTGTAGGCAAAGTGATTGCATGCAAAGTATATGAAATCAATCATTTTGCATGTAAAATAGATTACATTATTTGGCTAGATGTTAATTTATTTTTAAATTGCACGCAAAGTCGTTGCAGTGCTTAAGGCATGCAAAGTATTTTACCACCCTCCCTCACACAAAATATTTTACATGCTACAGTGCGAAATGTTTTCAAAAGTGTCCTACAGTTTACATTAAATAATCAAACCAAACAGTGTAAACATTTTACGTCCTTACACTTCATACGCAAAGTAATTATTTTACATCCTACCAAACGCCCCCTTAGTGTAATCTAGTCTAGTGTTTGTTTTGGTTTTATCTGGACACATATTAATTGATTTTTTACATATATATGGTATATGGACAAAATTGAATTGATTTTCATCAAACTTTCCTCATGTTATATTATTAAACTACTATGCAGCTTTAATTTGTTTCGTTGTGTTTGGAATGAAGAGAAAGAAGGTAACAGGACAAGCAATAGCCATCTAGGCGTGGGAAAAATCTTGGAGGTCATCATTGTGGGATCCAAACCGGCCATAACATTCTTCACCATAATCAGTCAAAAATATAAATCAAAATATAACACTTTAAGAGGCCGTTTAGCAACACTGTTTTTAGGCTTATCAGGCTTATCAACAAACTTTTTCACCAAACAAGTAACTTTTGCTTTCGTGCGCTAAATTGTGTAATAAGCAGAAAAAGAAAGGTTGGAGTTACTTTTCTGGCTGAAGTTACTGTAGATGACCATTTTAGCTATTTTTACATATAATTTTTTCTTTATTTTATTAATAAAATATATTTTAAAAATAATTTTTTCTTAAATCAATAGAATCAGCCAATGTAGCCACTCCAACCAGAACTTCATAAATTTCAGCAGAAACAGCCAAATCAACCGATTTCCATGCTACCAAACAGGCTCTAATAGAAACTCTTTTAGGAATTCTACTATCTTCGTTCTCACCGTCATAGTAGAGTGGCATGATATGATTATAAGAACACACAAACTCCAAATAATCAACTCATCATAATTTTATGGGGTTTAATGCACCAAGATCTCTCTCGTGATATCAAAATTTGGCGCATTAGCCCCATGTGATTTGAAAAATGTGTTGGAAAAATGTGTGAAAAATTGCATTAAATGGCTATTTTGGGGCAATTTTTTGAGTGGGGTCCGCTTCCGATTTGGGTCGGGTCAAAGTGGTTTCGGATTGTCCTTGTTAAGGGCTACAATTCGATATATGGTACGCTCAAAACGGATAACGGGTGAATGAGAAATCGCTTTTCGAAGTTTACCCGTTAGAATGGAAAAACTGGGAAAAAGGATGGGTTTCTAGTGTGTTAATTTCCCACACCGGAAAACCCAATGGATTTGCAACCCTTTATAAAGGGACTCTCCCCTTATGGAGTTAAGATTCCTAAGGGTAAAGGCTCTCTCCACGCGCGCAGGGGGGGTGCAAATCAAATCCCGAAATCGGAGAAGAAAAACCGTGACTTGCGTGCGCGGGCGACCTGCGGACACGAATGTCGTCCAAAAATCTATCTCTCAAGAGATACGATTAATTTTTGTTTTCTTCCCGAAACGTTTAATTTTTTCCCAGCGGCAGAAGTGCTCGGACAGAAGCCTACGGATCAGAACACCTCGTTGGAGTTCTGATGGCAGCCCATCAGAGATGGGGTATTCTGATGGCCGCCCATCAGAGTTGGGGGTACTCTGATGGCCGCGGATCAGAGTTGGGGTCTTCTGATTGGCCTCCGATCAGAACCCCTCCCAGGGAGTTCTGATGGAGGTCTTCTCTCGCACTTCTGAAACGTTACAACAATTAATGCCCAACGTTCTTATCTTTTAATGCAGTGTTAAATGGACAGTTCATGGACAATTCAATGCCCAACGGACTGGTCATTGATGTCCAACGTTCAGGTCCATTAATTCACCATTTACACACAACAAATCCTCCTATATAAGGGCTGACAGGTGGTTTGCAACAACACAGGTTCTTACACGTTCTTACACGAATTCATACACGTTTTAGCTCTAAAAACACACTGCTAGCATTCTGAAAATTTCCTGAGTGTTCAGACTTGTTCTCGTTCGCTGGAACTTTAGTTTGTGTGCTCAAACATTAGTTCGTAGTCATCGTATCCTGGGAAACGATTGTTGCAACGCTCCTAGCACCGTGGGAGGCAACAAATACGTTTTAAGGACATCGTGCGTAGCACGAGCTTTGACTAATTTTGCTTCATCTCCTTTCTTGTTTTTCTCTAGTCATTTTATTTAATTAATTTATTTTGATTAATTTTCTTTATTTTCCGAAACACACCCAACAATCTTAAAACGTATTTGTTTGCTTAAGCTTGTACCATACGGGTACAATCTTAAAAACGTAGTGTGTCACTTCTGTGAACGAACTTAAATCTTTTTTGTGTTTTCGGAAAAACGTTAAGAAACGAAAATGACTTCTCAAGAAAACGAGATTGGTGTTGGGCAGAATGTTCTGAACGACAATCACTCTGAAAGCGGAGCACCGGTGAACAATAGTTCACAACGCGGTGCATCTGCTTTGGCCAACCAAAGGGCTATCCCTATGGTGACCGTGCCAAGCAACTCTGTGGAGAAACCCGAGAAATTCAATGGGTTAAACTTCAAGAGGTGGCAGCAAAAGATGCTATTTTATCTCACTACTCTCGGTCTTGCACGTTTCTTGACCGAGGACGCGCCGGTTGTAACCGGAAGTGAGGTAGATGTGCAATCTCTCAACGTGGTTGAGGCTTGGAAGCATTCTGACTTCCTTTGCCGAAACTATGTGTTGAACGGGCTGCACGATGCTTTGTACGACGTATATAGCAAATTAGCTACGACTAAGGAGCTATGGAATGCTTTGAACCACAAATATAAAAGCGAGGATGCCGGCGCAAAGAAATTTGTTGTTGGTCGATTCCTTGATTTTAAAATGGTGGATCCAAAGACGGTTGTGAATCAAGTTGAGAAGATTAAAATGATCTTCCACGAGATTCAAAAGGAGGAGGAAATGATCCTCTCGGCCGTGGTGACCGAGGTCAACCTCGTTGGATCCAATTCCAATGAATGGTTCGTGGACACCGGTGCTACCCGGCATATTTGCTCAAACCGGGAGCTATTCACGACCTTTGAACCATCAAATGGTGAGAAGGTGTGAATGGGAAACTCAGCCCATTCCGCGGTGGAAGGCATGGGCAAGGTGGTCCTGAAGATGACTTCGGGCAAGGAGCTGACTCTAAACCAAGTTTTGTTCGTTCCGGAAATACGCAAAAACCTGATTTCCGGTTCGTTGTTGAACAAACACGGCTTTCGCATGGTTTTTGAGTCGGACAAATTAGTTTTGTCCAAGTCGGGAATGTATGTGGGCAAAGGGTATGCATGTGATGGGCTGTTTAAGCTCAATGTAATGACTATTATTAATAATAATAATAAAATCCCTTCTGCTTACTTGCTTGAGTCTTCCAATGTGTTGCATGGTAGACTAGGACATGTTAATTTTAATTCTATACGTAGATTAATTAACATGGAGCACATTCCTAAATTCACAATTGATGTGAAGCACAAATGTGATGTTTGTGTTGAGGCAAAACTAACGAAAACGTCTTTCAAATCGGTTGAAAGAAAAACGGAACCACTAGAATTAATTCATAGTGACGTTTGTGATTTTAAATCAATACAAACACGTGGCGGTAATAAATATTTTATTACTTTTATCGATGATAGCACTCGCTATAGCTATGTTTATTTGTTGAAAAATAAACACGAAGCAATCGATAAATTCATTCTTTATAAGAATGAAGTGGAAAACCAACTTAATCGACGGATTAAAACGGTTAGAAGTGATCGAGGTGGTGAGTATGAAGCACCAATTGGTGACTTTTGCGCTAGTGTGGGTATAGTACATGAACGTACCGCACCCTATTCACCTCAATCAAACGGTGTTGCCGAACGAAAGAATCGCACATTGAAAGATATGATGAATGCGATGCTAGTAAGTTCGGGCCTGCCACAAAATATGTGGGGCGAAGCAATCTTAACAAGCAATTACCTTTTAAATAAGGTTCCCCGGAAAAAATATGATAAAACTCCGTACGAGTTGTGGAAAGGCAGACGGCCTTCCTATCAATATTTAAAAGTGTGGGGGTGTCTTGCTAAGGTGCTTGTACCAACACCTAAGAAAATAAAAATAGGTCCAAAAACGGTGGATTGTATTTTTATTGGATATGCACAAAATAGTAGTGCTTATCGGTTTTTAGTGTACGATTCGAATAATCCGGATGTACATAAAAACACAATAATTGAGTCAAGGAATGCATCATTCTTTGAAGACGTATTTCCATGCAAGTCCAACGATAGACCTAGCACGTCAAAACGAACATTTGACGTAGCTATGGAAAATACTAGCGAGGGATCCGGTGAAGAAGCCGAACCCCGACGTAGCAAACGTGCTAGAGTTGAAAAATCCTTCGGACCGGATTTTCTCACATACTTGATAGAATTCGATTCGAATATTCTAACTTGTATGGTAGAAAATGAACCGGATTTTCTAACATGTTTGGTAGAAAATGAGCCACGGACTTATACGGAAGCCGTAACGTCTACCGAAGGACCAATGTGGAAAGAAGCCATCAAAAGTGAGGTGGATTCTATCCTGAAAAATCACACATGGGAATTGGTTGATCTCCCTCCGGGATGTAAACCTTTGGGATCCAAGTGGATTTTTAAACGTAAAATGAAACCGGACGGTTCCATTGATAAGTATAAGGCCAGACTTGTAATTAAGGGATACAAGCAACGTGAAGGCCATGATTACTTTGACACGTATTCTCCTGTGACGAGAATAAACTCCATTAGGATGATACTAGCAATTGCCGCTTTGCGGAATTTGGAAGTTCATCAAATGGACGTAAAAACCGCTTTTCTAAACGGCGATATAGACGAAGAAATCTATATGGAACAACCCGAGGGTTTTCGTGTTCCAGGCCAAGAAAAGAAGGTTTGTAAATTAATTAAATCATTGTATGGATTGAAACAAGCCCCTAAACAGTGGCACGAAAAGTTCGATCATGCAATGTTAATTAATGGGTTTAAAATAAACGAAAGTGACAAATGCGTCTATGTGAAAAGCACGGTAGACGGCTATGTCATTTTATGTTTATACGTGGATGATATACTCATCGTGGGTAGCAATAATCTAATGATTAATTCTACCAAAAGCATGTTAAATTCTAAATTTGACATGAAGGATATGGGGTTGGCCGATTTAATCCTTGGGATTAAAATAATTAGAGGACCTGACGGTCTGTCGCTAAGCCAATCTCATTACGTTGATAAAATCCTTACTAAATTTAATAAGGATGATTATCAAGAGGCAAGGACGCCATTAGATAAAAACGTACACCTGACCAAAAATCGTGGAGAGTGTATTTCTCAAGTAGAATACGCTAGGATTATTGGCAGTTTAATGTATCTAATGAGTTGTACCAGGCCTGATATTGCCTTTGTGGTTAGTAAGCTTAGTAGATATACTAGCAACCCCGGTGATGAACACTGGAAGGCAATAGTAAGGGTTTTGAGGTATTTACGAAAAACCCAAAACCTTGGACTGCACTACGGAAGATATCCAGCTGTACTTGAAGGATATAGCGACGCTAGTTGGATATCTGACATTAAGGACTCAAAGTCCACAAGTGGATACGTTTTCACTTTGGGAGGTGCAGCCGTGTCGTGGAAATCCTCGAAGCAAACGTTAATAGCTAGATCCACGATGGAATCTGAGCTAATAGCCTTAGATAAGTGCACTGAAGAGGCTGAATGGCTACGCCATTTTCTCGAGGATATTCCAAGTTGGGAGAAGCCTGTCCCTCCAATATGCATACATTGCGATTGTCAAGCGTCAATTGGAAGGGCACAGAGCAATCTCTATAATGGTAAGTCTAGACACGTCCGTCGTAGACATAATACCATTAAACAACTTCTCACAACGGGTGTTATCACTGTTGACTACGTGAAGTCAAAGGATAACATAGCGGATCCGCTAACCAAGGCATTGGATAGAGAATTGTTGGAGAAGTTGACACGAGGAATGGGATTAAAGCCCGTGAATTGAAAAGTTCTATAGTGGATACCCAACCTAGTTGGTCCTAGGTTCAAATGGGATAACTAAATTATAGAGCGAAGGATGGTCACTGTGGGGGTCTCGGACTCCTACCCACTCCTCGTTGAAACAGTGACTCCCGCACGAGGTTAGCAAAAACGTTTGCTTTAATGATTCTAAAATGTTGATCTACTCGATAACATTGGAAGAGTATGCGGGATACTCGTGAAAGAATCACCTATGTGAGAGAGAAGAGGGCCGCTTCAAAGGAGAACTGTAAAGGCTCAGTTCTTTAGAAACTCTTGCAGAACCAGGACGGTGACCCATGGCCAAAACGGGCACACCCATGAGAACGGAACAAAGTTGGAAGGTTCTTGTGTAAAGATAAGTCAATGTTTACACGACGGCAGTATAGTTCAAAGACATCGAGTCTACTAGACAGCCAGTAAATAAACGTGTCTTTACGGCGGAAGGTTCAAAGGATTAAACCTACCTCTCCGTATACAAGGATCATCCGGTGAACACAACGTGTCCTCCTATCTTCGTGTCTTTTTAAGTCTCGAAAATCAATTTTCATTCATGTGGGGGATTGTTGGAAAAATGTGTGAAAAATTGCATTAAATGGCTATTTTGGGGCAATTTTTTGAGTGGGGTCCACTTCCGATTTGGGTCGGGTCAAAGTGGTTTCGGATTGTCCTTGTTAAGGGCTACAATTCGATATATGGTACGCTCAAAACGGATAACGGGTGAATGAGAAATCGCTTTTCGAAGTTTACCCGTTAGAATGGAAAAACTGGGAAAAAGGATGGGTTTCTAGTGTGTTAATTTTCCACACCGGAAAACCCAAGGGATTTGCAACCCTTTATAAAGGGACTCTCCCCTTATGGAGTTAAGATTCCTAAGGGTAAAGGCTCTCTCCACGCGCGCAGGGGGGGTGCAAATCAAATCCCGAAATCGGAGAAGAAAAACCGTGACTTGCGTGCGCGGGCGACCTGCGTACACGAATGTCGTCCAAAAATCTATCTCTCAAGAGATACGATTAATTTTTGTTTTCTTCCCGAAACGTTTAATTTTTTCCCAGCGGCAGAAGTGCTCGGACAGAAGCCTACGGATCAGAACACCTCGTTGGAGTTCTGATGGCAGCCCATCAGAGATGGGGTATTCTGATGGCCGCCCATCAGAGTTGGGGGTACTCTGATGGCCGCGGATCAGAGTTGGGGTCTTCTGATTGGCCTCCGATCAGAACCCCTCCCAGGGAGTTCTGATGGAGGTCTTCTCTCGCACTTCTGAAACGTTACAACAATTAATGCCCAACGTTCTTATCTTTTAATGCAGTGTTAAATGGACAGTTCATGGACAATTCAATGCCCAACGGACTGGTCATTGATGTCCAACGTTCAGGTCCATTAATTCACCATTTACACACAACAAATCCTCCTATATAAGGGCTGACAGGTGGTTTGCAACAACACAGGTTCTTACACGTTCTTACACGAATTCATACACGTTTTAGCTCTAAAAACACACTGCTAGCATTCTGAAAATTTCCTGAGTGTTCAGACTTGTTCTCGTTCGCTGGAACTTTAGTTTGTGTGCTCAAACATTAGTTCGTAGTCATCGTATCCTGGGAAACGATTGTTGCAACGCTCCTAGCACCGTGGGAGGCAACAAATACGTTTTAAGGACATCGTGCGTAGCACGAGCTTTGACTAATTCTGCTTCATCTCCTTTCTTGTTTTTCTCTAGTCATTTTATTTAATTAATTTATTTTGATTAATTTTCTTTATTTTCCGAAACACACCCAACAAAATGCATCAAACTCCCTTGTGTTTAGTTAATCATGCACACAACCCCTTTTATAAATAAATTTAATGATGGAAATCACTTTTCCTAATATTCTGATTGAATATGCAAGTAAATATGTCAAAATCTCTAAATTATACAAAAATGTTAATCATTTTTCTTTTATTTGACAATTGAATTTGTTCATACAAGGGATTTTACGCCTAATTAATTAAAACACAAGGGGGTTTGAAGCATTTTTTAAATCACAAGGGGCTAATGCGCCGAATTTCCATGTCACAGGGGGTTTGGTGCATTAAACCCTAATTTTATGTATCAGGAGCGGTGTTTTACGCATAACTATTTGCATAGGCTACATACAATTCTACAAGTTTTTTTTAAATAAGGATTGAACCGGGGCGTTGTTAGATCATCCTAATATCTCTCGTGTTTATCAGCCTTATCAATCAACGTTTTTAGCAAATATTTAATTCTTGACTTTGCGTACTTAATTTTGTAATACTCAAAATAAATAAATCAGGTTGAAATTACCTATTTGGTTGAATTGACTGAAGTTATTGTAGAGAGACCTTTTAGCTATTTTCGTATACGATAATAGTATTTTTTTCTTTATTTATTAATAAAATATGTTTTAACTTTTAAATATAGCTTTTCATAATTCCACATATTCATCCAATTCAGCAAGAAGTTAATCAGGTTAAGCATATCCAGCCGATTCAATCAATTTCAATTTTACCAATTACCAAACGGGTTCGTAAAATCAGAATTATTTAATTAATTAAGAATAAGGACATGTCTTGTCTGTAGTGACTAGACGCACGTTTGGCGACTCTCTATTTCGATTTATCAACTAACTTTTCATCAAATACACAATTTTTTATTTCTCGTGTTGACTCGTGTAATAATCAAATTGTGTAATAATAAAAAAAGGATGTAATTACTTTTTTGGCTGAATTGACCGAAGTTACTATAGAAGACCATTTTAATTATTTTCATATTACTGTTTTTTATTTTCTTAATAATTGTTTTCATAATTCAACAGTTTCAGTCAATCCAGTCTCTTCAGTTAAAATTTTATCAATTTTATGAGAATAATCTGATTCGGTCATTTTCAATGTTATGAAATAGGAGGTCCTCCTCTACCCATCATCAGATAAACGGGGGGTACCGTTGTGTGATTTCAATAGCCATCCTTAATTAATACTCCATCCATCCCATAAAGAACTTTTCAGATGAATTTCACACATATTAAGGAAATAAATTTACTAGGGAGTAAATTTTACTGTTTTGACACTGCTTCAACACTGTTTGACATTGTTTTGCAATGTTTTGCACTATTTTGCACTGTTTTAATGTAGATAATTTGCCTAATAAGGAAGTGAGAAATTAATTTCGAGACTGCCCAAAAAGGAAAAGTGGAAGTTGTTTCTGGGACGGAGGCAGTAGAATTTTGTGTTTAGATGTATAATTCAAATGTAATGGAGGTATTTGTACATAAAATTCGAAATGGATTGAACATTCATTTTTTCTCTCTTAGGGGTGTTTGGAACTGATTCTGCTTTTGCTTCTTTTTTAAAGCAGAAACAGAATCAGAATCAGTTTTCAGAAGTTAGTCCCCTCAGCTTCTAGAAAAATTGATTCTAAAAGTAAATTAGAGTACCAGAATCACTTCTACACTTTCACCCAAACACTCCAACTTCCGTTTATGCTCCTTGGAGGAGTAGAAACAGTTTTAAGAATCAGATCCAAACACCCTTAATAAATAGTAATCTCTATTAACTTTGCGGGTTAAAAAATTGGTTGAGTTTTATTTATTACGAGTATATCCTTACGCTCTCTAGAAGTTGTGAGATTTTTATTTCAAAAAAAAGTTGGGAGATTTTCATTTACTTTTTGATTTGAATATGCTGCATAATAAGGACATTGTGGTTTGAGTCCCACAATCATGACCTATGACACTATTTTCCTCCAAACACAATCAAACAAAACTATATATTCGTATTACAGTGTAGTACAAAATAACTTGGGAAAAGTTGCCTAGCTAGTGATCGAGAAAGAAAATCATGAGGCTAATTTCAAATTTGTACATATATGAAAAACAATTTATGTCTTGGCTTTTACGATTTTACAGGGATAACAAAAGTGTGCCAATGGACAAAATAGTAAGGGGTAACGTTTTCTTCGTCATAAAAAGTTTGACTATTCTTTGTCAAAAAATAGTTTATCTGCTCCGTATTAATCTAGTTTGAGTGATCTAAGGTTTGATTATTCTTTGTCAAAATAGTTTATATACTCCGTATTTTTACTTACAGCACAGCAAGTAAAAATTCAGGATGTTTTATTTTAACTGGAATTTTTTGGTCTGATCTCAATTTGCGTGGTCTGGTAGAGTATGTTTTTTGTTTATTTTAAACCTTTCGTAATCTGGTCTGATCGGGTTGATCCGGTCTAGTTTGAGCTGAACTAGTATGTGGGATTGAGATAAATAATTACTTATAAATTGCTAAATTATAGGTGGAACACTTATGACATCAAATATTGACACTTTTGCTCAATAAATTATAGAGATATTACCCAAAATGGGACTAAAAAAGATTGAAAATTCCAAAATAGGACTTCCATGTTTTTATTC
The DNA here is from genome assembly GCA_945859915.1 of Cuscuta epithymum. Classification (NCBI taxonomy): domain Eukaryota; kingdom Viridiplantae; phylum Streptophyta; class Magnoliopsida; order Solanales; family Convolvulaceae; genus Cuscuta; species Cuscuta epithymum. The sequence goes on along the minus strand of CAMAPF010000011.1, from coordinate 5,112,687 downwards.
CCAAAATAGGACTAATTACTGCCATGTTTTGGCAGTACCAGACTTCAAACATGGCAGTATTTTCCAAATTTGGCAGTAATTAGTCCTATTTTGGGAATAAAAACATGACAGTCCTATATTGGAATTTTCGAACTTTTTTAGTCCCATTTCGGGAACTTTCCCTAAATTATATTTATAGTGTCAAGTACCTTGTGCTTTCACGACACCATTGACTCGTTGTGAACCTTCCAAAGAAGATATTATACACGTTTGAATCTTATTCTAATGAAAAATGTTGACATTTAACATGGACCAAAGGTTTTATGTTGGAATACCTCGGTTTTTAATTTCATTACAATAGTGCATGCCCAACTTCTAAATGCTTCTCTGCAAAATTTTATAAAAAAACATCGAAAAATAATGAGTTGATGAAAGGGTAATTTTTTTAAATGAAGAGTACACTCAAGAACCGCCGGTTTTCCATAAGTTAAAAGGGTGGCTTTGAGGACAAATAGACAAAGCGTCACCCAACCTATAATTCCATACACACAATTCCATTTGCTAATTTTTAAGCTAATTTCGGAGTTTTCCCCTTACCATTTTCCTCCCTACCTCCAATTTGGCCCCTTATTCCGAATATCTTAAATCAAAACGCTTAAGGGGTTTTATTTATGACGGTCCTCCCACTTTCCTTTACTAAGGGTCCAAATCGAACCCGATAAATGGCATTATGTCTTCTCATTTTTCTCAAAGTCTCTCATTACATATATTTTAATGGCCTTTAATGGTAATGGCTTCGAATCGAGTCGTAATAAGCGGGTGTCATAGACGATTATGGGCCCATCATGAGAGATCTGGGAACTATCAAGATAAATCATTATGAGGAGCTCGTTTGTTTTTTATTAGATCAACGTTTTGTGAGACTAATTTGAAGTTGAGAACTTTTTTCTTGTACACACTTTTATACTCAGAGCATCTCCAATGCTATAATGTCCACGGTGCACATGTGGCATGAGTGATAGCCACATAATTATTAGCAAATAAATTATTTCTCTCCTTATTTGAATGATTTTATACAATTTTGGAAAGTTTTTCCCTGCAATGTCAACAACAATGTCAACATTAGACGGTTTCCTTGACATTGTGGAGAAAAACTTACCAAAACTGTATAAAATCATTCAAATAAGGAGAGAAATAATTTATTTACTAATATTTATGTGGTCATCTCTCATGCCACGTGTGTACCGTGCACATTGTACCATTGAAGATGCTCTCACCTTATACTCATCATGTCTGTGAAGAGTTTTTTTGTTTGTGAATCCAATTCACAGACAAAATAATTTGCATAGACATATTTTGTCTGTGACCGGGATTCACAGATAAAAAAAACTCTTCACAGACATGGTGGGTACAAAAGTGGGTATAAGAATGGATACAAACAATTTTTTTTGTTTGAAGTTTGCTATTTGTACACACTTTATACGTGTTTGTGACTTGTTTGTTTGTGAACAAGGTTCACATACAAAAAAGACTTCTAACAGACGGTGGGTATAAAAGTGATGATGGAGTATATGGCCCAGGGACCCCCGGCCCATAGACTCCTACTTCTCCTACACAACTCCATGGAGCCCAGGGAACATCTCAGGCCCAAAAGCAACGGCCCAAGCGTCAAAGAGGCCCAGAATACACACTGGGGTGCCTTCGGTCTCCCTGGCCGAAGGCTCCAAAACTCACAGGATAGCCTTTTTTGGGCATACGAAGCTACTGGGAGAAAACGGCGGAAAACAGGAGCCTTCGGCATCATCAAGCCCTCGGCATCAGAGGAGCCTCCGGCTGAACCAAGCCTCCGGTCACGTAGGGCCTTCGGCTACACAGGGGTCCTCGGTCACATGGAGCCCTCGGCTACACAAGGAGCCTTCGGCCAAACATGCTCAATCATCGAAGATTCCTTTTGGAGACAGCCAACCACCGCATTTAATGCAACGTCACATCCGCCAACCGCATTCAATGCGGTGAACGTACCACTGCCGGTGCCACCCGGTTGATGTGACCCCTCGACCGTTGGATTATTGACACGTGTACTCTCATCGCATTTATTGCTGCTATAAATAGCAGCCCATTTCTCCTTGTAAACGATCCCAGATCCCAGATCAACATCTCGAGTTCATTTAATAAAATCGACTCTCTCTCCTCCTATTTACTCTGACCTCTCTCTAAGTTATTCCCGCAATAACCCCTCGGATAAGATACCCCCCGGGTAGACTGTCCATCAAGTGAATAAAAACATATTTTTCCGGTTAATTTATAAAAACACCACAAATTGCCAAATGTTTAAGAATCGTAAATTCGGGCAGTTCGAATAATTAATTAACTAGATTCCAAACACTTGTCTATTTGCCATCACCACATACGGGTTTTTGGAACTGATCCTGCTTCTGTTTCTTTTTTAAAGTAGAAGCAGAATTTGAATCAGTTTTCAGAAGTTGGTCTCCAAAACTGATTCTAGGAGTAAAATAGAGCATCGGAATCACTTCTACACTTTTATCCAAACACTTCAACTTCTGCTTCTGCTCCCTGAAGAAGCTGAAACAGTTTTAGAATCAAATCTAAACACCCCCATAAAAAAACGTTTGAGGCGAAATAAATCATTGATTGTTTAACCACTCGATGTCTTGAAATCAAGTTCTGTTTGGTGATTCTGTTTTTCAGGCTATTAGACATATCAATCAACTTTTTAACCAAACACGTAATTTTGATTTTATGTGCTGAATTATGTAATAATAAGAAAAAGTAAAATTGTAGTTACTTTTCTGGCTGCATTGATTGAAGTTACTGTAGATGATCATTTTACCTATTTTTTCATATAATTTGTTCTTTATTTGTTAATATAATATATTTTAAATATAATTTTTTCATAAATCACCAGAAACAGCCAATACAACCATTTCATCCAGAACTTCATAAATTTGAGAAGAACTTATCAAATGGGCTCTGAAACTCGACACCTCGATCTCATGGGTAGAATCTTAAACGTGGGGTATAACTCACTCCACTTTCACTTGTTGAGGAACTCATTTCTTAGTGAATAACATTCGGTAATTTAATTCATGCAAAAATTACAATAGCTAAAAAGGGTCTGTCGACTTTTGACTTAAAAAAGCTAAACTTAGAGCATCTCCAATGCTATAATGTCCACGGTGCACATGTGGCATGATTGATAGCCACATAATTATTAGCAAATAAATTATTTCTCTCCTTATTTGAATGATTTTATACAATTTTGGTAAGTTTATCCCTGCAATGTCAACAACAATGTCAACATTAGACGGTCTCCTTGACATTGTGGACAAAAACTTACCAAAACTGTATAAAATTATTTAAATAAGGAGAGAAATAATTTATTTACTAATATTTAGTGTTTTCAAGTGACAACTTTTACTTAAAAAAGCGCTTCTCAACTTTTGGCTAAAAATTATTTTTACTTTTTATATTACACAAAAAAAACACTTATTTTACCAAACACTACCAACTTTTACTTTTCAAAATCACATTTTTCTCAAACAGTATTAACCTTTACTACTAATCTTTTTTTTTTTTTCAAAATCGCTTCCAAAAGTGTTTTTTTAAAACAAAAGCGGTTGAAAACACTCCCTTAGCTTGCAATGTGGCTGTAAAGCTTCCCTGGGCGAAACTACCTAGATTGGCTTCCCAACTCTTCTTCTTGGGATTTCTATTTTTGGGACGATTCTCGTTAGGGGTGTTAACGAGCCGAGCCCGAACACCCAAAGCTCGAATTCGGCTCGTTAAGGAATTAGGGGTGTTCGTGTTCGAGCTCGAAGCTCGGCGAGCTTTACAAATGAGGCTCGTGTTCGGGTCGATAGATGTTCGATGTTCGAACCGAGCGCTCGATAAGCTCGATAAGCTCGATAAATATGCCTGAATTTAAAATTTTAGGCGATGCTCGTTAATAGGCTCGTGCTCGAATGATTCGACAAGTATTCGGTTCGTTAGTAATCATATTTAAATTCATAAATTGATACTAATTATATTTAAATTTTGAAATATATATAAATTATATTTAAAATTTTAGGATGTTCGATAGGCTCGAGTTCGATCCGAGCCGAATACTACTATGTTCGAGCTCGGCTCGATTAACTTTTCGAACTTAAAACTCAGCTCGGGTTCGAGTTCGAAAGCTCGTTAAGCTCGGCTCGTTAGGTTCGAAACCGAGCTCGAGCTCGAATAGTTCGATAAAAGCTCGGTTCGTTAACAGCCCTAATTCTCGTTGGCTGCTTCTATCGTATTGATTAAAATTTAAAAGTTTTGGTACTTCCTTACGTTATGTCATCTTAGAATGTTTATATCGGCTGATTCTTTGTCAGGTCTAATCTAGTCCGATTTGGTCTAGTATGATCTAATTTGAACTGATATGGTTTGATAGATATGTCTAGTATGTTTTATGTGTGTTTTGCAATTGTCCAAATTTGATCCAACCTGATTTTGTCAAGTTGGCTTATATTTCAGATTGAGCACGTGCAAAGAAAATCTAGTAACATAATACACATGTTTACACATAGAATATACGGTTTTTTAAATTTAGAGTGGAGGCCAATACATGCCAGTGTACAAAAGATGCAAACTTACATAGAGTGTAAAATTACAAGAATACAAGGTGTTCTTCCTATAAGTTCGATATTCAAGATGGACCATTATTGCGTTTTAATATGAGATAATTACAAGGAAGTATATGACTAAAATTGTAGAAGCATTTGCATATACGTACACTAGCTATGAGCATCATGTATTCATGTGTAGTTTTATTCTCAAACTTACATAGTCTACATACCACTCTACCATATATGGTAGCTAGCCATCAACTGATCAAAGTATGTGGACAAAAAAAACAGAAATAATGACCAATACATTATTGAAGTAAAGGTAGTGGCATTGATAAAAATATAACTTTTTATACATAGTATATACTAACTTTAGTGATCACGATTGTGTTTGACTCTACACTTTAGTGATTATATATGCATAGTAACTATATATGGCACGTAATAATATTTTTGTCAATAAATTACTACGTATGTATTTCAATAATAGCGTTTTCCACATTTAATCTCATGATTATAATGTCAGTGGAATTTGAACTATTCCACTTCTAGTCCTACAATTATTGCGCAAAAAACACTTTTGATATTCCTTTTGAATTTTTTCATATTTAGTCACTTGATTTTCATAAAAGTATCTTTTTTTATTCATTCAACTATTATCATTGTGACATTTTTAGTCACCCACTTATTATGTCAAAATCATAGCGCATAGAATGACTAAAAACGTCAATTTAACAACACTTAGAGGATAAAAATATGGAGAATTTTGAAGCCGAGCACTAAAATTGTCTCTCAAACAACAGTCGAAGGCCAAAAAAAAGAAAAAATTAAAAGTGAGTATCAAAAGTGTCACTGAAATAATAATCAAGGGATTAAAGTGACAAAAATTCTTCACTACTCCCTAATATGTTATCTAAACAAAGCATTTAGTCTCAAGATTTATGTTTGATCATATCAATTGAAGTCATATTTAGAGCCCGTTTGGTAGCATGAAAATCGGCTGTTTTGGCTGATTCTGTTGAAATTTATGAATTTCTGGCTGAAGTGGCTGTTTTGGCTGATTCTGCTGATTCAAGAAAAAAATATTTTAAAAATATATTTTAACAATAAATTATAGAAAAAATTACATGTAAAAATAGCTAAAATAGTCCTCTACAGTAACTTCAGCCAATACAGCCAGAAAAGTAACTCCAACTTTACTTTTTCTGCTTATCACACAATTCAGCACACAAAAGTAAAAGTTACGTGTTTGGTGAAAAAGCTGGCTGATAAGCCTGATAAGCCGAAAAAAAATGTCTCCAAACGGGCTCTTAATAAAAGTATGTGAAGTGGCCAAGATACCCTCACTCACACTCAATTCCCTATATATAGCCTTAGCCAGCCATAAGTGCATGCTTACAACTACTCTTTTGATCAAGCTAGCCAGAGAGAAAAAGTCCGAAACACATAGAAACAAGAAAAGTATTGAATCCTTGCACGCACGCACAAATGGGAAGAGCTGCAGGTGGGGATGAACAAACAGCTCTTCTTCATCGTCACTCCTCCATTGCCCTGCTACAAGAAAGGTTTAGACAGCTGGAAAGGGCAAAGGAGATTCGGCAAGAGAGAGAGCTGTCCAGATCAGGACTGCCATCTTCATATCATCATCATCATCATCATTCTCGACATATTGATGATCGGACGACTTATTACGAGCGTTCCCAGACCGAATTCTTGTTTCCTCCGCCGCCACCGGCCAAGCCATCATCATCATCATCATCTAAACTTCCCCTCTCCCTGTGGCCGGCAGACTCTTCACCGACAGCGGAGGAGATGCGGCGGATAAACGACGTAAACTTGACTCCTCCTTGGGTCATGGCCAAATATGACCATCTTTATCACACTTATTCTCCGGATGTTGATACTTCCCTTCACCTCTAGCTATCCTGTCTTGTCTAATTCATTGTTGTGTTCAAAAGGAAAGATCTAGCCGTACGTACGTATACATGTAATATCTACCTACCTACTTCATCTATTTCAAAATTTAAAATTCCACAATTCGTCATATTATACTTTTCCCAAATTTGATGCATCATTGACATATTGAGTGACATAACTATTACTCCGTACTAAGTTAGGTTCAAAACACAAAATATGATTTATTTTAAAAAACTTCAAAAAGTGACATATCACATTAACCCATCATTTACAAGTGATTTGTCACTCTGAAATACACTATATTAACTCTTGTCCAACTACTCATATACAATGACTAGTCATATTTTTAATCAAGAAAACCATGTTAGTAATATACATGTCATGTTTTCAAAATACTCTGTACTTCGAATAGGTAGCTAGCTAGTATGAAACACGAATTGGATAACTGAGAAATGAAAAATTGCCAAAATCTAATTGTTCAGTTTCAAAACATTATAATAGTTAGGACATACGTGGGCTATATCCACACACACAAAATAACCTATTCACAGAAGTGTGCACCGGTGGGTACGAAAAAAATGTGTTCAACAAACAGGGCTCTCTACAAAGACTACAATATACGTAGTGTATGATAGTATGTCTGTAAACAAAAGGATGAAAAATTAGTAATACGTTGTGATCTAATGCACTTTTAAAGTAAAGGCCAGGTGCTCAAATGTTCATTAAAGTAGGCAATATTGCTGAACAAATTAAGCACACAAGCAATAAATTAAATATAGTTAAGCACTTGGGGTTGTTCATGTTTCGATCTCCAGAACTGCATCACAAAAATAGATAAGATAGGAATGTTGGATCCTGATGCTTTAAGTTTGGTCCTCGATCAATAAATTTTCCTTTGCCAACTTCAAATTAGGTGAGGAATAAGAAAAATGAAATTTTATGGTTCAGATTTGTGCAAAAGAAAGAGAAATGAGTAGAACTACAAATTAATTACTTTAATGAGAAAGTGACAATGTTTTTGGGACAACCAACAAGGAAAATTGGCAAAATTCAATAGGAAGGAGGGAGTAATATTTTTATCTTCCCTATGTGAACAGAATTAACTTTTATAATTAATCTTCAATATAAATTACTCCCTCCGTCCCTAAATGTTGTTCCAATTACGGATTACGAAGGTTGACCGACGATAAAGTTAAATGATCCCTGTGAAAACTCGGATTATTTTTAGTAAATAAAATTTACATATTCAGAAACTACATTAAACCCGCTACAAAGTCTGCAAAAAATAATTAAACTTTTATAAAATTTTGATATAAAAAGTAAGAGATTAAGAGTGATTTAAGTTGATCAATTGAATAGTGAAATGGAACTTCTTTTAGGGACAGAGGGAGTAAACAAGTTAAATATGTGCATCAGTGCATGTATATAAGCATAACACTAATCATTAGTTAAAATCAATATTATTGTTCGAAATGAACTCGAGAAGTATTCTTCTAGGTTTAATTCTTGATGATTTGCGAAATTGGGATTAATAATTCCTATTTTTACACATTTTATAAAAATAATTCATACTAAAAATTAAAATTCACAATAATAATCCCAGCTATCTAGTTAACTGTTTCAAAAAATAAACCGGGAGTTAACGTTTATGTTGTATGCACTTTCTACGAATTAAAAAATTTATTTCATTCAGTTCCATTTATAGGAGAATTGAACTCGTTTTATACACATTTTCAACTCATTTTTCTATTGTTTTCCCATTTTTTTGTGAAGATTCTTGCCCAATTTCTTATGGCCTTGTGAACATATTTTTGTTCTTTCTTTTAAAGTAACTAGTGTTATGGTACATAAACTCTTCGCCATTACAACAGTTTCAAGTGTGGGTTCATGATTCATCACGACTATTGTTGGTTCATGTGTTTTGCCCAGTATGATGTGAACCCATTAATATGGCTAAATAATAAACAGAGCTTGGAATTGAAGGAGCAGGAGATGTCCATAACATGTTTCACAACAATCTCAAATTGACATACAACAATCATTTAAAGTTTGAAAAGTAAACTCTCTTAAATTATCAAGTCAATTCTATTTGAGATGGGCTTTAGTTGGTAAGTGTCCTATGATGGAAATGAGATTTAGATATGCTCATTTGATGAATTCTTCGATTGAGTATGAATAAAGCAGTAATGATATGGAGGAAAGGAAATCAAAGAAGTTTACTGATGAGGAGGACGAGGAAGAAGATTGAGATTTTAGTGATGATTATGAAGATGATAAACAACATGATGATATTGATGATAAAATAGAAGCAACCGATGATGGACCCAGAGCTTTTTCCAAGGGGCGGATTTACTCAAATCGGGCCACATCAGGTCCAACTTTAGCCTAGTTATGTGCATACAATTGGATAATAAACAAATGCTCAATTACTTATTTCAGAAAAGGTAATTGAGCTTGAATAACCTTTTATGAACATGGCTTCAATTATCATTATGGCTTTGGCTTTTCAAGGCATTAATGCTCAATTACTTATTTCACCTCTGCTGCTGTCATGGTTGTGTTAATGGATGAGCAAAAGAAAAAGTTCAAGCCCATGGTAATCTATATTTGCATGTCTAATTTAGTTCTCATGCATATTTTTAATCATCAATTGTTAATGGATGATCTTTGGTTCCTCTTGTTACTGCTCTTTTCAGTGTAATTTAGTTAAGCATGCATATTTGAAATCATTAATACGATGTGGAATTTGTTGAAATGTGTCCTAACTTCATAGTTCAATTGAATTGAGTTAGAAACAGTGTTATGGTTTTACCTCTTGCCGCATGATTGGTTTAAAACATAAATAACCAAAGAATATTAGGAGCCTAGTCTGCATACTTAAAATTAACTTTTATCAAAATAAAATATTTGGTCTTAAACTAGAAAATTGGGTTTCATTTGAATCTGGAATTTGTAGTATAAAGGCCAACAAAATAATCAATGAGATCTTAGATAGTGGATACATTTGTTGTTAATTTGTTATGGTACGTTACCAGAGATGGAGATAGAAAATATAGAGAAAGTTGAGGGAAAATGCAAACTTGAGTAGATTCTTAGAGTTAGAGAAGGTTGAGAAGCTTGTCGCAAGGCCACTAGAGACGGAGTTTCATAGTTTCTTGAATCTTGAGATGCAGGATCTTGAGATGCAGGCATGAGATTTGAAAGAGAGGGTTATTCATTATTCACTTGTCCGGTTGCCAAATTTGATCTTTTTTGTTCTCAACAGGTCTATCGAAACCATATTCGTTATGCCAATACATCTGCCTTACCATCTGATGTACCAAAAATTCAAATACACTTGGCATGCACAGAGGAGGAAGAATACGTATTTTTGTATGCTTCCATTTAAATGGGTGAGTATGATTACACTGAGCCGCATAAGTATTGTCAAATCTACCTCTATATAAAAAGAGGTGGAATATCTGGTTGTTTTCCCGCCCAATATCACGGATCAAATTCGGGTCGGGTAAATAAATTGTGATTGCTGAGCTTGGCTGCAGAGGCGGTCCACACACATTAAATGCTCTTTGGGTAACACAATAAAGTAACTGTTGCGTGTTAAAGGCAAAGGCCAAACATGGTTGCAAGCCATTTGACCAAAAGTTGTCAGACTCTTTTTTTATTACCGATATACGCAATGTATCAAGGCCAACAAAGAGTCAAACATTACAAAAACGAAGGTTGTGTGTAAAGTGAGAAATATTGTTGGAGATTGAAGTACGGATTTTAATAGAGAAAATTAACACTCGTATGACTAAAAGAACATGTCTTTCTTGATATATGACTCCCGGTTTATTCCCAATATGATACTCGCATAAGTCATGCCCATCCACGTATCTATTTTATTAATTTTAATTCCACTAATGCCCTCATAAATCACGAATGAGCTGCTATTTGATCCTAAAATTAAGGGATGTATTAATTACTTTGCACGATTGCGTGAGAACCGAATATTAGCATATCAATTGATAACCGTTTAGGAGATTTAATTAATTGGTATATTAATTGGACCTCTAAAAATAAGGCTATGAAATAACGTAAGAAGGCAAATCTTTCCATCGTTACTATTAGTACTAATATTAGTATGTACTTCGTATATATCAATATATGTATCCTTCTTATACTTATTTTTGTTCTGATCTCCGACGTCTTTACTTACTGTCCTGACACTAACAAATTTCACAGCCTTAGACCTCCTTTTCATCCCCTTTTCTGGTATATACCTATTGATTCTTACTGCCCTCGTCCTTTTTCCAGAATTGATTATTACTGCATTTTGTCCAATCACTGCCCATTTTACTTTAAAGCAATCTTATTGCCCTCATTTTTTTTCAATTCTGGAAACCCCTACTCCCTGCGTGAATTACTGCCCTTCTATGCCGCATTATTGCTTTTACTGCTTTAATTTCCCTTCTACACGAATTATTGTCCTTCTGCGCGAATTACTGCCCAACTAATGCCTCTTCCTTATATGTACTGCCCAAAGAGATTCCTTACCCAAGTTATTGCCTTTCTCATACCCAAGAAACCTACTGCTGTCATTTAATGTCCTACTTCCCAGACCACCCCTTCTATTCATTCACAAAGTTACAGCCCTAAGTAGTCTATGGATACTACAGACTATTGTTCGATAATACAGATTTCACATTTGATTCCAGTCCGCATCTTAACACATCACAATGCCCTAATAATGCCCGCTCACTGTAATAATGTTACTCGCCATTGCCGAAGGACTTGTGACCTTCGCCTTTTATTGCATCCATGGCTCGATATAATCCGCCATCCTCCATATTATCCGCTACCGTTTTTTTTCTTTCTACTCGAAGTGTATTTCCACATGTCGTCACATCTCTTTTGATATGCATCTGTAGAAGGAAGGTGTTCTTCTCCTCCCGCCATGCAATAAATATTGAGTGTTTCACGCCTACAAAGTCGCTAATTTCCATTTCACAGAAACTCTACGCGCAGGGATAAGAGGGCAATGGGGTCATTTTATTTTGTTTTTAATAGACGGGTAGTCATGTACTATCACCTTTAGTTATATTCTGGACTATTGAGTTTTTAAGTCATATTATGAGAATTTGTATGTGTTTTAGTATTATTGCCGTAATTTTCCCATTTTAATACCATTGGATTTAATTAAAATAAAAAAATACGAAGTACTTTTTCTTATATGTCTACAGTGTGTTGTCAATTCAGATGTCATGTTGTTACCCATCAGATAATTTGTGATACATCACCCAAACTTTTAACAAGATGTAGTATAAATAAGGCCAAAGGCAACACACCAAAACACATCCAAGCATGGGCAATGAAGTGGTCGTTGTAGGGATCTTTAAAGCTCCATCGAATTTCAGTGGAGACTAGAGAGGCTGGGAGTTCTTTGCCATTATGAGGAGGTTATCATTTTCTTTTTATTTATTTATTTATTTTTAAATAAAACAAATGGTGTTTGTGTCTTCTTGGTAGTTTTCATACCAGGTCAACATTCAACATAATCGGCAGTGAGTGGATATTAATGGATATTAATGCTCAACGAGGAATCAATGACAAAGAGCTCATTGGTGAGGCTCAATCTTTGATCAATCCCTATCATTTTGTATTTTTTGGTGTCCTTTCTAACACTTGCATAAACACAGGTGTCTTTGGGAAGACTGGCATGTGTATTTCTCAGACATGTGTCTTCACAGACATAAATAATGCTCAATGTTGTTTGACAGGTTTATAGAAAATGAACATTGATAAAAACTAGGATTTATATTATAGACAACTCCATAATGTAGACTATAATGTAATAATCCGATGCATATATAGTAAGTACAAAATGCATATATGTCGACTTATTTATAACATATTAGTATTGTCAATCACATTTTCTTGAGATTAGAATATGCAATATCAATTATGCTATGCATATTTAAAAAAAAAAACCTCACAATCAATTGATTCATTAACGTCCATCAAAAGCTGCACACACATCTGATATTTTTACAGATTTGTGTTTCAAAATGAAAGATCTAAATAGAGTTTATATGTATAGAGTATATAATCTCAAATCAGAGAGCTCTTCTCATCAGGCCGGCCTGACGGGCTGCCCCGTCCGGCCGAGCCCGTTTGGGCACCTTCCCGGTGGTATTTTTTGATGAAGTTTTTTGAGCATGTTCCTCATCAAGTCTAGTTTGTCCATACCAAATTTCAGCTCAAAATTCGATCGGGAAGGTCGTCAAATGATTTTTGCAAGTTAACTGGTCCGGAAAATACATATTCCGGACCAGTTAACTTGCAAAAATCATTTGACGACCTTCCCGATCGAATTTTGAGCTGAAATTTGGTATGGACAAACTAGACTTGATGAGGAACATGCTCAAAAAATTTCATCAAAAAATTCCACCGGGAAGGTGCCCAAACGGGCTCGGCCGGACGGGGCAGCCCGTCAGGCCGGCCTGATGAGATGATTTCTCTCTCAAATCATACAAAAATATATACTATAGATATAGTCACCCATGAGAAATGGTTAAAAATTGTGCATGGCAAAGGTACCAAAGTTAATTTGAGATTGTACCAAAATAATACAGAGTAGATATGAATAGATCGATTTATGCATCGAAAAAAATTTAGAATCACTCAACTATATTAGAAAATCATTTACTAGAAGTATTACATATACTGTATATAGCTAAAGCAGAGTTTATGGGCGGTGGTGTCATAGAACCGCTAAATCGTGAAGCCATATCATAATAAGGTATTATTGTTTAATAAGAAAAACAAACACTGCAAATTATGGCTAAATTTCAAGATATATTTCCGAAAATCATTTAGTATAGCTATACCGTTCACGGGTAGTTGAAATACTGTAAAAATTCATCGTAATAATATACTTTGGCGTAAAATGTGAACCCAGCCTATGTATGCAGCAACGAAAATACAAACTTGGCCTCCATTTTTACAAGAAAAGAGACCCGACATAAGCAAACCAATCTAAAAGTGACATAAATCAGGACATGCCCACAAAACAAATATGATTTGAAACCCGTTCAGAAAAATTAAGAAATGGGAAAAAAGATGTAAGAGATACCCATACAAAGAAATGGTAGTAGACGTGGTTAGAGATCGTTGAATATCTCTCGACCATCTTCAAGATCCCAACGGTCAGATATGGTAAGTTGGTAGCATCTAATCTAACAACAAATCGCACTAGAAATATATGAGAGCTCTGCTCATCGGATGGACTGAAATATCCTGGCTAATATTGGGTGCTGTTAGATTTGTGTTGATGAGTGGATTTTAGTTCTTAGTTGTTGGGTTGGGCTGTTATGGGCTCTATGAAACGGGTTATAGGGTTTTTCTTGAAAGAAATTGGGTACAGTTATTTAAAATAGAGAATATTACCCGAAATAAGACTAAAAAAATTGAAAATTTCAAAATAGGACTGGTATGTTTTTTATTCTCAAAGTAGGACTTGGTACTGTCATATTTTGATAGTACCAGACTTCAAACATGGCAGTATTTTTCAAACTTGGCAGTAATTACTCCTATTTTGGGAATAAAAAACATGGCAGTCTTTTGAAATTTTCAAACTGTTTGTCCTATTTCGGGAACTTTCCCTTTAAAATATTGTCATGGGGTATCCGAATTGGCTATTAGCGTTATTTTAAAAAGTGAATTGTGTAATTATTATTATTAGTATTATTCTTTTTCAATTTATTAATTTGAAATTATTGCTTTTTATTTTTTTGCAAAGTACGAGTGATTTTTTTGTAAAAAGGTCGTTATTTACAAACAAATTTTCCAAATATATGTTTCGTATATTTCCATTTGTCAAATGAAGCTATCTAATTTTATTAAGCTATCTAAGATATAATATTTTCTATACACAATGAATGACTAGAGTTAGGTATAATTACACAATTTTATTCAAAATTAGGATATCATATTTACAAAAAAAAATTAAGTTAATACTACATCTGTCCACCGAAGATTGGGACAAGAGAGAGTAGTTCGGTTTTTAAGAAAAGTGAAAATGTATGGTTGATATTGATTTGGTAAAGTGTGAATAAAAAGAATGAATTACAATCATTCGAATATTATCATATATGGTATGAAACAAACTTCGTGAGACGTATGAAACGGTATAATGAAACAAAGATAGTGAGACAGAGGGGGTAATGTTTATCATTAGCATTAGGTTAATGATACTTATAGACAAAATGATCAACAATGGCTTATAATCATCAATTTTTAAATCAAACGGCCAGAACTATAATGACCTCCAAATACGGATGGATCAGGTCTGGTCCAGTTCCGGATCCGGGTCAAGCCCGGGCGGGCTTGGTATTTCTGGGGTGAAGCCCGGCACTGGCCCGGTCCCATGCCAAGCCGGGCCGGTTCTATTATTTTTTTTTTTTTCTTATTTATTCCAACCCCCACCACCCAAATCCCGCCAAAACACCCAATCCAGCTCACCTAAACCCAGCCCAACCCCCAAAAAACAAACAAAAAAAGCCCGGACCGAACCCAGACCGACCGGGCCGGTCCCTATTTACCCAGCCCCAGAACCGCCCAAAAAAACTTGGGCCGGTCCTAGGCCCGGAACAGGTCCCGGTTCATCAGGCCGGTCCCGCACAGTCGCGGTCCGGGGCGGTCCCCGGGCCGGTCAAAACGGAACCGGGCCACCCCTACCTCCAATGTGACTTAGAGAGTATTACATTTGTACTCTTTTGAAACATTCTACTAATATATGCGGGGTTTTATGACTTTTAATAATACATTAATTAAAAATGTTAGCATATCATATTATATAATTATTACTTAATTTATATTCCGTGCATCGCACGGGTGAAAATCTAGTATGGTATGAAACAAAAACTTTGAGATGGACTAAAATGGGATAAAAGTAATGGACAATAGAACATAGGGATTGCCTCATTATATTGACATGTCTTCTACACGGGACACCCAACTGGAACCAGGCACCTTATTGAAACTTTTGTATTTCATCACTTCCCGCACTGTTTCAACATTTTCCCACTCTCCTTGAGCGGCATAAACATTTGAGAGGGTTACAAAACTCCCCGATCTTCTCAACTCCATTGTAGGAATTTTCTTAGCCATCATTTTAACAAGATCTTTCCTCCCATGAACCTTACAACCATTTAAGAAGGCACCTATAGTTGAATCTGTAACTTCTATTGGCATTTGTATTATGATACTATAAGCTTCTTCCATCCAACCAAAACGACACAGTAGATCAACAATACATGCATAGTGCTCCTTCGTTGCCGGAATGCTATAGAGTGCTTCCATGGATCTAAAAATATCCAAACCTTTCTCAACTAATCCATTGTGACTACATGCAGAAAGAAGAGAAGTGAAAGTGAGTTCGGTTGCCTGCACTCCTTCACATTGCATCTTCTCAAACACTTCTATTGCAGAGTCTACCATGCCATGCTTTCCATAGCATCCAATTATGGAATTCCATGATGCTGAGTTCTTGAAAGGAGCTGTTCTAAATGCATTCCAAGAATCTTTGACGCGGCCACATTTTGCATACATATCCACAAGGGCACTAGAAACGTAGGCATTGATTGTAATCCGCATTCTGAACATTGAACCATGGATTTCTTTCCCTGTCTTAACTGAGCCAATTGATCCACACATAGTAAGAAGCGAGGTGACGGTGCTCTCATTTGGGTTTAGACCAGCAGCTAACATTTTTTGGAACAACGCAAAAGCTTCACCATAATGGTGGCTTTGGATGAACCCTGAAATCATTGCATTCCAGGTCACCAAATCGGATTCCAACCCCTCTTCACTCATCTTAGATAGCAAGCCGAATGCAGCATTATAATCTCCTCTCTTAGCATAGCCAGATATGATTATATTCCAAGTGAATTCATTTGGCTTTAGGCCATCTAACCTCATTCTTTCAAACAAATTTAGGGACTCTTCGATACATCCCATGCTAGAATACCCATATAGCAGTGATGTCCAGGTTGCAACATCTCTGACAGACATTTTATCAAACAACAAATGTGCATAGCGCATATTCCCCAGTTTACCATACATGTCGAGTAATGCATTCCCAATTGGTAAGTCTACTTGAAACCCGGACCTGTATATCACACAATGAACTCCCTTTCCTTTCCTTAAATCCCTCAATCCCAAACAGGCTTTCAATACTATAGAAATGGTGTACTTATTCACAGTAATCCCTGATTCTTGGAGCATGGACAAATACCCGATAGCTTTTTCTGGGTAGCCATTGAATGTTAGAGCTGAGATCATCCAATTGAATGCAAAGATATTTGGATTTTGTGTCTTTTGGAAGATCAACTCAGCAGAACCCAAGTCTCCACAACTAGCATAGACACCAATAAGCTTTGAATTCAGTGGCAGAATGTTCACATCTAGACAGGATGTTAACATTACCGCATGAATTTGCTTGCTTTGTTGGAGCAATTTCAGTTTCATGCAATTCTGGAGCAATGAGCTTAAGTGGTTCAGGAACAGGTTCATTGGAGAATGCAACAATCTTTAATGTTAGCATTTCTACTATTTCCTACCAAATTATACTGAACGGCTTTTCCTTTGCATCGTAAATATCCCTGTCTTGCGCACTGATGCTCTCAAAATACTGCCTCATTTTGTGTTTTCTGAAAATTCAAAACGGCGGTAGCCAGTAGGTATGAATACCTTGTGATGTGAACACCTCAATTTGGGGTTCTGAGATAACGAAAGGCTGAAGTAGTGGTAGAGCAAGGGAGCCAAGGAAGTTTCCCCACTTCTTCAGTCAGCCCATCTATTTGCTTGGAAGTTCGCCGCCGCAGTCCGTCTTGGCGATTTCCATCGGTTCTTTGCTGGTGCTTGGCAGTTTGCGCTTCTCTGTTTCTTTCAACCCCACAAAACTTCTTTCAAATTTTCTTTTACACATGTTCCCAACATTTTATAATTTTCATTTTAAAACCATCAAGGAGATAGGAGAAAAAAGGTATCTGTTTAATTTTAATTAGGCTTGGGATCGGTTCAGTTCTTGTTAAAATTCGATGGAACCGTATTAAAAATCATAGGCGTTAAATTCGATTCGGTTCTAGTTAAAATGTAGTTGTTAAATTTGGTTCGGTTCTAATTAAGGATGTTTTTACTTGGACTGTAATTTGCTGGTCTGGTCTGGTCTGGTCTGATCTGGTCTGGTCTGGTCTGAACTGGTCTGGTCTGGTCTGGTAAGGTCTGGTTTCTTTGTATTTTTATAACTATCCAAGTCTGGTCTGGTCTGGTCTGGTCTGGACTGGTCTGGTCTGGTCTGGTCTGGGGCAAATTACAGTCCAAGTAAAAACATCCTAAATTCGGCTCGGTTCTTACCTTTTTTCAGTTCCTTATAAAAATTTATTATCCTACTAAAATGAACACATTTTACCCTCAGTTACGTAAAAAAATTCAAATTTCAAATCATGAAACTATGACCATTACATTACACATACTTGATATCCCAATGTTCAAATGTCACAAAAAGTCCAAGTGCAAACATTAAATTTAAACATAACAAAAACATAAAGATTTAAAATAGACATCAACGGTCAAGCAAAAAGGTTTAACAGCTCCAAGGTACACATCCAATAGCAGGTAGTTTCAACCCGACAATAATATTCTTTTACTAATAATGCACCATAAGTAAAAAGTACGTAGTAATAAACTGATTGGTAATATTTGTAATTTATGATGAACAAATAACATTGTAATAAGTGGAATATTAATTCCTTTTTTAGGTGAACTCAAATAATAAATACAATTACAAACAAACAATAAATATACTTCCTAAAAAACAATAAATATAAAAGTGGACTAAACTAGTTAAAAATAATTACTCGGATTGACCTGGTCCATGATGTATAAGGTGCAAGATAAATAATCCTGATAAGAATTTTCTGGCCGAATCGCCGGGCGACCTCAATCTGAGGTGCTTCCAAGTAGAATTTTTTGATGACATTTTGTGAGCATGTTTTACTTGAAGTATAGATTATCCACCAAACTTAAGCTTAAAATTCAACCGGGAAGTGAGTTAAATGAAATATTGAAAATCATTGTGTTTTTACATATATTTTGACGTAGTAGTTTTCAATAATTTATTTAACTGACTTCCCGATTGAGTTTTAAGCTCACGTTTGGTGGACATAATCTATACTTCATGAAATATAAGCTCACAAAATTGCATCAAAAAATTCCACACAGAAGCACCTCAAATGAAGATTACGCATGCAATGTATAAGAAGTTCGGTTCCTGTCTAGGAACCGGAACCGAACCCGAACCGGAACCGAAACCGAACCGATCCTATACTATAGGAACCGAACCGAAAAAAGCTGAAGTCCAAAATTATAGGAACCGAACCGAACCGTAAAATTTGGTTCGGTTCGGATCGGTTTTCCCGGTTTTACGGTTAAAAGTACCAGGCATAATTTTAATGATGTTTTAGATATGAATCGTGTGCTTGAAGATGGTCCTTGGCTTTTTGAACATGATTTAATCCTATTGAAAGCTGTTCAGTTAGATGGCATCCCAGAAACGATGAATTTATTTGAGGCTAGTTATTGGGTACAGGTTCATAATGCCCCTATAAAATTTAGGAATTTGGGATCTGCCAGGAAAATTGGTAATTTCTTAGGCTCTTTTATTAAGAGACCGTTTGGAACCACTGTTTTTCGGCTTATCAGGCTTATCAGCCAACTTTTTCACCAAACACGTAACTTTTGGTTTCGCGCGCTGAATTGTATAATAAGCAGAAAAAGTAAGCTTGAAGTTACTTTTATGGCTGTATTGGCTGAAGTTACTGTAGATGACCATTTAAGCGATTTTTACATATAATTTTTTCTTTATTTTATTAATAGAATACGGAGTATATTTTTTAAAAAAAAATTCTTAAATCAGCAGAACCAGCCAATGCAGCCACTTCAGCCAGAACTTCATAAATTTCAGCGGAATCAGCCAAATCAGCCGATTTCGTGCTACCAAACGGGCTCTCAATTTGAGATGAGCCAATTTGATGGTAAACAGAGCTCTTATCCTTACAAAATAATAAAGATGAATGAGGGTAAACCTATTTTAGGTAATAAAAATTTGTTGGTGGTAATTATATGCTCAATTGATATGTACTAAATGTTTAATTCCTTGTACCTCATCATTCTTCCTTTATACACGCGCGTTACTCAACGCCGTTTATCTTCCCGTTAGTATAACCTCAGGAACCCACCCATTACAACCGAGCATATACGAGCTTCACATCTTCAGGGGATTAGCCGCTCGGGAGCGAATTCAGCCTCTCACATCCGCCGGCATCGCTCCTTCTTAGTCTTCTCCATTTTTCATGGATTATCACATGAGATTTATGCAAGGCCGTGTGTTCTGCACCGCCAACGACAAGGCCATCATCGTCGAGGTTGTCCGCCTTGCGCCCCACCCGATGTACAAGCGCAGGGTTAAGAAATCGACGAAGTTCCAAGCTCCGTAGCATGATATTCTTGGATTTGTCAAACTGTTTACGTCTTCTTGAATTTTGGTTTAATTATGTGTTTTTTAGTTCCAGTTTAGGTGTTTAGTTCATGAATCTGTTGATTGCCAAAGTTAGAGAGAAAACATTTACACAAATAAGTTTTGTTCCTTTTTAGTCATCTTTTCTTCATCTGTGCCACTAAGTGTTTGTGAATTTGCCACAATGACACATCACCCTGGGGTGCAGAATAGTAATATGTGTTTTGTACACTATGGTTTGAGTTATATACCTTTGTTAATGCCCTTCTATGTTAACATTTTCTTTTTGTTAACCATGTAGGTTTTACACTTTCTTATCTGACTTTTGGTTTTACACTGTGGTTTAAGTTTTCTCTTACTAAAGTCTGCTTCTCCAAATTCATCTTAAATATTTGATTATCCTCCTCTCGTTTGTACATTTAGTTTATTTGAATTTTATGATTTAATTCTTCACCTAATGTTCAGGTTATTGCTATTCGCCCTAAACGATCTGACCCACCAGTGTTGTCACGTGGACACCGGTGGTGGAGGCAAATCCCGACGGTGGTAGGCATCGAGGCTTCTTTATTGGTGGGCATGTGAAAGTATAATTGGATAAGATTTGAGATTTTAAAGTAAAGCTCAGTCTTGAAAGAAATAAACAAATATGAGATGTATGTCTTATGTCTATATAGAAAATTTCATCATTTGTGTATGTGTGTGAACTAAATAAGCACAAACAAGTATGCATTAATCACTGGTTTGACTCTTTAAATACATAACCTGTAGAATGTACATCAGTTATAATTCTAAGGGCCACTAAAGTGGTTAATGTTTGACTCAAGTTTGTGTGATGGTTTAATGTTCTCTGAGCTATGTTTTGTTTGTTGAATAGTTGTATGCATGTATCAATTAATTGGTGTTCCAGACTCACTATATGCTGGTACCTCGCTTATTCTGATCATCTTTTTTCACTCCATAATTCTACTTATTGTTGATGGGACAAGTTTTTCAATAAGGCGCCAAAAATCTATTATGACATTTCTCATGTCATTCGTTCCACTTGCTCTCATAATGTGTGGGTGTCTTTGGCCCATGTTAGCTTAATTTGGTATGGTTATTGGGAAAGTGGGAATGACTTCCCAGGCTTTCCGACTGGTCTTATGGCAAAAGTAACATCAACAATTGTACACTCTTTTTGTATCTATAATAGAAAAGTATAAAAATATTGAAGGGTGAAATCGGAAAAGAGGAAGAAGATATTCAACATTTTCATATTGTTTACATGCCCATTCTCCAACTCACTCCTTTTTAGAGCTTTACATGTTCTTAATTTGATATATCTTTGTTTGAATGTTTTTATATGTAATTATATATATTCACATAACTTTTACCCTTGATAATAATAATATTGGGCATTATCTCCTTTGCGCAACGCGCATCATAAAACTAGTCTACGTATAAGGGTGTGCTTGGATGTTCGCAAACCTTTAAAAAAGGGCACTACTTTAACAAGAGATGGGGTAAAGTATTGGGTGGATTTTAAATATGAAAAACTCCCCATCTTTTGCTTTTTGTGTGGTATAAATGGACATTCTCATAAATTTTGTCCAATAAAGTATGAAGAAGGCTTTGTAGCTGAAATGTCTTTTGGGTAGAACTCAGAGCGGGGGGGGGGGGGGGGGGGTGAAGACGAGCCCGACAGGACCCAATAGGTGGCTATCTAATGCAGCTTCGAGTTCAGGTGGATATGGATATCAGCGAAAGGCTGATCTCGGGAGAGAATTTTCGGCTGAGTCAAAGGCCAGTATGCATGAGAACGAGACGAAAAATAGGGAAGAATCTCCTGGAGATACAAAATGAAGAAGAATCTCGGATAATCAGCCCAAAGGAGACATAGCGGGTGAAGGAATGGCTCTAGATGGGCCAA
Organism: Cuscuta epithymum; assembly: GCA_945859915.1. Classification (NCBI taxonomy): domain Eukaryota; kingdom Viridiplantae; phylum Streptophyta; class Magnoliopsida; order Solanales; family Convolvulaceae; genus Cuscuta; species Cuscuta epithymum. The sequence goes on along the minus strand of CAMAPF010000011.1, from coordinate 5,090,708 downwards.
AAAATGGGGGAAGCGGCGGGTTAGCTGCCTTAAACCCGCCGGGATTCTATTGGATGGTGCTGGCAAGAAGGCTAACAGTGGTGTTATCTTTATTTTCTGCTTTGTTTTATTTTATGATGGAGACTATGTTCTGTCTTACTATTCTTTTTATGTTCATTTGCTTTGTAAGACTCTTGCATTAGGTTTGGGAGATGAAAGGGCTATGGTAACTGTCATTGGCTTTAAGGTGCCCACTTTTGGTCTAGCGAGTTATACTGCTTTTTTACAGGTGGTTAACTCTCAGTCTCGGCCACGGGCGAATGGTTATTTGTGGTTCTTTTATTATCTTGTATCCCTACTGAATGCTTTATTATTATGAATTAAGCCCTCTTCGATAAAAAAATGACTAAGGATGTTTTCTTTTGGACTGTTTTCAATCCCAGACCAGACCAGACTTCCTTAGTTATAAAATACACAGAGATCAGACGTTTACCAGACCAAGAAATTTCAATCCAAAAGAAAACATCCTACATTAATTGTGGCTGAAATTTCAAAACAGGAGCATGGAAAATTTTATTCCTTAAGTAGGACTAGTGTTCCAAATTTACCCTCCCTTCAATCTAAATGTTTCAAAACGTGTGCAGCTTCTCCTTCATCTTCTACAGTGCTCCCATTCTCCTTCATCTTCTGCAACTAGGAGCTTCCGTGTCAGTGTGTCAGGGAGCATCGGAGAGCTTTGAGGTGAGGCAGCGGCAGTGAGCAGAGAGAATTGACTGTGAGGAGAGGGGACCAACGGTGAGCATCGTGCCGTTGTCGAGCAACAGTGAGAAGCGGCGGCGCATCGGTGAGCATCCAAATCCGGTGTCTACAAGGCTTTTCATAGTAATGTTTCATCCAAATCTTAGAATACAAATACAATAGCTCTAAGCCTCTAATGTCATATGCAATTTTTAAAATTTGCATGAATATGACATTTTAAAAATGAGCATAATATGAAAACAAAATGAACAAACATAACTTACAGAATGAGTATTGATATGAAAATCATAAGCTTTTTAGTTGAACTTTAAGACATTTTTATTGAGCATCAAATCTCCTCTATAAAGTATTGAAAACATGCAACCGAGTATCACGATCTATACTCCTATATCTATAATCAACTCCTACATGAATCTAAAAAAGAAACTGAAACATTTAGTAATATTTTATAATATAGATTTTCATAATAATTGAATATAACATTAAAGTAGAAGGTTGCTAAAAAACAAAAAACAAGGAGAACAAACAAAGGAAAAAAAAAGAATAACTAAAAGAAAAGAAAAGAAAGAAGAACGAAAACAAAAAAAGGAGAACAAAAAGAAAAAAAAAAGAATAAACAGAAGAAAAGAAAGGAGAACATACGAACGGGAGTGGAGCAGCGGCGGAACAAGGAAGCAACTAAACCTATTAATTATCCTCAAACTTCCTACTAATTACAAAATAACCGGGTGTACATGTACACCCGGGTGTAAGATATAAATTGCGATGACTCTAGGTAAGCTGCCCCCATGGCCGACACTGATATTAACAACAAGAAACACGAATAAGAAATAAAAGAAATCAAAGTTATCAACAAAAAGAAACACAAAAAAAATATGCAACAAAAAGTAACAATAAGATGATAATGATTATAATAATAATTATTAATCTATTTAACTAATCTAGCAACATTACATGACAAAATTCAATCTTTCATTTATTTTTAAGTTTTCATTTTTTCTACAAGGCTTTTCACATTTTTTCATATTGGGGTTTTTAATATTTTAAAATATAGTTTTTTTTTATCATAGACTCTTTATATTTTATATAAATTTTATGATTTTTTAAAACCTTATGAATTATATTTTCTATTTTTATTGTACTTTATAAAAATGCTTTGGAATCTTTTAACATTTTATTATTATATGTATTTATTTTTATGTGAATCTTATATATTTTTACTTTGTATGTGATCTGATTTAATGAAAATTACTTTTCATAAAAATTTATAATTAGCTTTCATACTTTTTAATAGTTTCAAATCATTTTGATCTAATTTTAAGTCTTTTTTATAGTTTTATTGATATTTTAAACTATTTAAACTTATATTTTATTTTTAACTTATTTACATTTAAATGTTCTATATTTTTTGGGAAAATAACTTTAAATAATACTCCGTATAAACTATCTTCCATGATCTAAAAATAATATGTACTTTGGAAATTACTTTTAATAATACCAACTATTTAAATATAAACCATTAGTGATATATAGCAATTTTCAATGAAAATTCAGTTATTTAATTCATCAAAAACTAGTATCAAAATATCAAATAAGTGATTGTATTTCCAAATATCATTTATTTGATAATTTTCTATTAGTTTTTAGTGTCTTAAATGACTAGATTTCTTGTTAAAAAGTGACTCCATAATTTTTTTTATTTATACTCAAATAGTTGGTATTATTAAAAATCATTTTCAAAGTATGTATTATTATTGATTTATGGGTGATAGTTGGTATTATTTAAAGTAATTTTTCCTATTTTTCTGATCTTTTTAAATTTAAACTTATTTTTTTTAAATTTAATTAGCAAGTTTCCAATTTTTATTTATTTCTTATTTTAACTTTGTGTTCTTCATCTTTTATTATCTAACTTAGTTGTTTATCATTTTAAATTTTAAGTTTTTTTTTAATATTTGAATTTATTATTATTTCCTACTTTTTTTCTTTTTTTGTACTGTTTTACACTTTTCTTTAATTTTTAACTTTTTAAATCTTTTTTAGATTTTAAAAACATGGTTGCTCAATATGTAGAATTTATTTAACATTTTTTATCACTTTTATTTTTCTAACATTTATTATTATGATTTTAGTTTGAATTCATGAGTTCCATATGAGGTAGCTAGGATTGGATACAAATAGTGTGTACATGTTAAAGCTTTAAGCCTTTAACGTTAGATATTTGGGCGTTAAGGCTTAGAGTCTACTATTGAAAACAAGACATTGATTATGTTATTTTTGAAAAAACTTTCAAGAGTGACAAAAATGATATGGAATATTATTTTTACTTTTTGGTTTATTTGTGAAAAATTCTCTAGTTTCATTTAGTATGCACAGTATCGGTTTGGACAAAACACTTTGGAAATTCATTAATTTTGAGTAGTTTTGATGTCATGTTCAATGCAAGCAACATCAAATAGCATTTTAATACCGTTTCAATAATGATACAAAGTTTGAGGCATTGACCATAGAGTTTCAACTTTTCAAAAGTGGCACATGAATCATGAATCATCTTGGGTTGATAATAATGAAATAATAATAATAATAATAATAAATTAATAATAATAATGATAATGATAATGATAATGATGGTAATAATAATGATAATGATGATGATAAAAAAATCTTGAAGTAAATAAAAAAAATCACAAACATGGTGGAAAAAGAAGAAGATCCAACCATACTTGTACGCCACTCACGAGTGGCCGTTCGCCGCTCACCGGTGGCCGGAAATGGTGAGAAATTTCATCTTTCATACATCTAAAGATTGTCGGAGATGAAGGAAACTGAGATCGACAAGATTAAATTGAATCTATTATAGAAGAGAGTAAAATGGAGGTCTCAGATATGAAATGTAGGTCTCAGATATGAACTTAGGGATGATAGATGCGAAAGGGGAGATGGGGGAGGAGAGAGGGGAGACGGGGGGGGGGGGGGGGGGGGGGGTTCACCACAAACGTACGATTGAGGGGAGATTTAGATTAATTACATTAGTCCTATTTAGAAAATAAATTAAAGAAAACTCTTAATTTGGAACTTTTCTAATGTTGTACTCTTATTTAGGATAATAACTTATAGTGAAGCATGTTATTGTCATCATGGGGACAATTTTTAGATAGTACTTTTCCGTCGAAAATTCAATAAAAATAGAAAAAAATGCGACGATAGTTGGATAAACTTATTTCATTATCTTCAATTTTGTATTTAAAAAATATCAATTATTTATTGAAGACGGAAGAAATAAAATAATAAATTATTATGAATATACAATTTGATTTTCCTACCGTTTTTACGTGGAAAATTTTCAATCTCAGTCTAGATCAGGTTTGAACGTTTATAAAAATGCACAGGAAATAAACAATTATTAGATCAAATAAGACCAGTTCAGACCAGATCAGATCAAAAAATTCCAATCCAATTAAAAACATGCACACTCCATACTTTTTATCATTCTTACATCATTAAGAGAATTATTAGAGTTAGTAGTTGGGACTCGCAGATTATACCGTGGGATCGACCCACCGTGCGCAGGGTGTGCCGATCCCTAAGCGGCACCGTTTTATTTAAAAAAAAAATCGATCTTCTTCCTTCCCAACTTTTCCGCAGGCCGTTTCTCCGCAGATTCAATTTAGGGACATGGAAAATCATTGGAGCCCCCGTTGGATGTATCTAGATTCGTGCAGCTCAAATCCCCAACCAATCAAAAAAAGTTCTCTCTTTGCTTCTTTGAATCGTGAATTGACACCCCCAGCCCTGAAGAGAAAGCTCGGTTAGCTGCTGAAGAATAGTGCTCTTTGATTTTGTGGAAAGAATTAGGGAAGGAAAGCTTACTGCTTTTTTATGGAGTAATTGGTTTGGATGCGTATGGTGATATGGAGTAATTGGTTTATATGTATATTAATTAATACATGGAATTACATATTTTTATATGTGAGTTACATTTTTTAAAGTTACATCTTTTTAGAAGTGAGTTACATCTTCTGAAGCGCGAGTTACATTTGTAATAACATGAGTTACATGAATAAAAAATCTGGTATTCAAACAAAAAAAATGATTTTTTTAAAAATCCTTTATCAGGTCATGATATTAAAAACCAAACATATTTAAGATTTACATAAAGTAATTGTGCAATTAAACTCTCTTTTTCATGGTTTACATTGAAAAAAAGAGTTACATTTCGAATGAACTTGAGTTACATTGATCAATAACGTGAGTTACATATCTTTACAAGCGAGTTACATCATTCATACTATTGGGCCAAAAAAATAGTTATTGTACACGCGTGTACTGTTCACGCGTTACTGTTCACGCGAAATTTTTTTAAAAAAAGTGTGCAAAACTACGTCGTTTTGGGTGTGGGAGCACGGTGCTCACCGTGGGGTGATACCACCGTATACGAACTCGTTGGGACTTGGGATAATTAAGCAAATCACGAGAATATTAGCCCATGAACTCTCCCCTCACATTATACGAGTATAATACTACGTATAATTATTTCAAACCACTATTCCCCCTTCCGTTAATTATCGCTAACTTTCTCTCCATTGCTAATATGCTACAAACTCTCTTTTTCTCTCCTTTCTTTTATCTTTCATCTCTCTCTCCATGTCGATATAATTACCGGGGCAGTTGAGCAAAGGGTGAACATTGATATATTGAAGTAAAAAAGCAAAAAAAAAAAAAGATAGAGGAAAAGAGAGGGCCTTTCCAGTGCCCTCTTCTGTATATATGCCTCGCCTCTGATCTTGAGTTCAAATAAGTTTTCGTCCGGGTCTACCTCTCTTGGTAATTTCATGAGCATAGATTCCTTGAATTATTGCATCGGTTTTCCTTGATTATTTCATGACTTTCATCTCAATGATGAAATTATGTTGATCCTTATGCGACTCATGATCACGATCTTTTGATTTTTTATTTGTAGGAGGTCGAATGATATTGTTCTTGTTCTTGATTAGTTGATCGCATGTTTTGTTTTGCCAGATTGATTACGAAATTCAGGATTTGGTTGTTTATGTTGGTTTTTATGCTTTTATGGTTGCATAATTCGGAGTATGCGTTTTGGCATTTTTTATAATAAATTTATAATTGCTTGATTGATGGATGGTTATACGTAGAGGTTAAGGTAGATCCTATGAGTACTGGTTTGTAATCAATTTTGTCATTTACTTCTTAATTGTTTGGATCTATTGTTATACCCTTTTTTGCTATAAAGTGATTTTGATTATGTGCGATGTGAGGGATGTTTCACTCAGTGAATTTGATATGTTTGGAACTTTTGTTTATCAATTTCCATAGTCATAGGAGATCATTATAACTGGTTTGTGCAGATCTCAAATGGAACCTGGTAAAGTATTTGTTGGTGGGATTTCTTGGGACACCAATGAAGATGGTCTCAGAGAGTATTTTCAAACATTTGGTGAAATAGTCGAGGCAGTGATCATGAAAGATCGGACCACTGGTCGTGCCCGTGGTTTTGGTTTTGTTATTTTTGCTGATCCTTCTGTTGCCGAAAGCGTAGTCAAGGAGAAGCATATGATTGATGGTCGAACTGTAAGTTTTAAATTTAAATTATTACAACCACAATGTACCTAATATTTCATAATTGTATGTTGTCAACGATTCTTTTGAATTTTTATTAAGATCAAAATGTATATTTATGTTTCCCTTTTGCATATTGTAGTTAATAATTTTAAGTAACTTGCAAAACGAAGAGAAATTTTTAAATATATTCATTGTTTTTGCATCAGTCATGTGTGATCTTAAGGCTTGTTTGGCCAGGCTGGCCGGAGATTTCGGAGGAGAGGGGACGGGCAGGGTGATATTTATTTTTAAAGTATTTCTGAGTCATCTGACTAATCATACAATTTTATTTAGTATAGAAGTAAATAGAAAAATAAAAATTGGTCCTCCCATTCCCTTCCCTCCCAAATCCCTGAGCCATACAATTCCTCAGACTAAGAAAACATATGTATTTGACTATTTTCTTATCTTTTGATCTTCATATTTTCGGAATGTGAGCGAATGCACCTCATTTTAATTTTCACGGCACTATTTAAACCAGGTAGAGGCAAAGAAGGCTGTGCCTAGAGATGACCACCAGGTGAATAGAAATAGTGTAGGCATGCAGTCTTCACCAGGTTCCATTCGTACAAAGAAGATATTTGTGGGAGGTTTAGCATCTTCAGTGACTGAGAGTGATTTCAAGAAGTATTTCGATCAATTTGGGACAATCACAGATGTTGTTGTGATGTATGACCAGAACACACAAAGGCATAGGGGTTTTGGATTTATCACTTATGACTCGGAGGAAGCAGTGGATAAAGTTTTGTACAAAACATTTCATGAACTCAATGGTAAAATGGTTGAGGTAAAGCGAGCTGTTCCTAAGGAGTTATCATCTCCAGGGCAAATCCGCAGTCCACTAGGAGTATCTCTGTTTGGCTTGAACAGAATGAACAATCTCCTTAGCGGTTACACTCTAGGCTACAATCCAACCACAAATGGAAGTTATGGAGTAACAATGGATAGAATCAGTCCAACTGCTGTTGGTCGTAATCAATACTCTTCCTTTAGCCCCTCCGGCTATTCTTTGGGAATTTTGGATTCAGCATTGAGTTCAAATTACAGGGGAGGCAGGAACTTTGGCTCTAACATTGGGTATGGACATATTTACAGTGGGAATTCAACTAGGCTAAGTGATCTAATGGGATATACTTCTGGGAGGATTGGAGGTAGCTCTATGTTGAATTGGAATATGTTGGAGAACGAAACTCTTCGTAACAATGCAAATTCTTCCACTTTTAATGATTCTGTTGGCTCAGGAAGTAGCAGTATTGGATTGTCTTCTGCCTTTGGAGGCTTTGGAACTATTTGGGATTTGCCCACTGTTCCAGATCACCATAAAAGGAATAGCTCTTCTAGAAATGACATTATCAACTACAATAATTCTGGGTTAGCAGGGTATAGACCATACAGTGGCAGCATTATTGGTGAAACATCCACTCTTACGGGAAAAGAAGATGTTCATTCTGGAAGTCTTTATGGATCTGGAAGCGATACGTCATTCTTTGAAGACCAAACCTGGCATTCATTATCAGCCGATCGCGAGGGTTCGGGTTCTTTCCGCTACGGGCTTGGAAGTATGGCTTCAGATGTTGTTATGCCTAAAAACTCACTTGATTATGCTGGTGCTTATAGTATTACAAATAGATCGAATACAGGTACTATATTGTTTTTCTCAACTAATGTCTCACTTGGTTTTCGTAGGATATTCTTCTCTTCTTCTGGTATTCCAAATTTAACATTATGTTTACCTAGAACACTCTAGCTGATTTTGTTCTAGGTAAAGTGGCGTAGCCAGGATCCCCGGAAATTTGAATTTTGGGTGGGCTAGCAAAATAATTTATGCATATAAGCTTTGCAGTAAAAAATTTACCCAATACAAATGTCATTTTACTGAATTTGAGATGGGGTAATGATGTATGCCCATGTTTATGTTCCACTTCCTTTAAACATTACTCTGTATATCCTTGGCATCTACTGGGAAATGAGCTGGATGATGGACATTACTATTTTTTCATCTCTCACTTCACCCAAAAAAGCGCAACCCTTTTTTCAAAGAAAAAAACAGAAATCTATTCTTGAAGGGATTATGCCACTGCCTGGGGAATTTGTATGACAACTTTGGATGTACCTTACCACCAATTATATCTTATCGTAAACAAATTTCTGAACATTTATGGAATTATGGGTGTACCTTACCACCAATTTTCACCAACTTCCAGGCAATAGGTCCAAGTTTGATTCCAAATTATCGGTACCATGAGATATGCTAAATGACTACTTATGGACATGATTTTGTCCACATATCCTAAGTATTGGTTTACCTGAATTTGTGCTGTCTTGTTCATGTTAATATGCTGTATAAATTCCACTATGTATGCCGTTATGGTATTTTGCTTGACAAAACTGATTTATCATGTTACAGGAATTGCTGCGTAGGCAAAACATTGTGGACTATGGATGCCAAGTGTTGAGTGCTTGAGCATGGCCAAAGTTATGCCTTCATGCAAAATTATAGTTTTTACTATTTTAAACTGGTAAATACACTAGAGAGATTTCAAGTGCCTTTCATAAAACTTATCTCAAGGAATATGTGCGAGGTAGTTTCGGAATGGTATGTGAGCATAAAGTTTTTTTTTGTAGGATTATTTTCTTTTGCTCTAATTATGAGGTTCAGATGTAAAATTGGATAGCAGAACACGCTTAAGATTATTGTACAATGCACAACACATCGAGTGGGAAAAGTAGATTTAGTGATTTTAAATATATTTGTCTGATATTTTATGTTGTAAAAGTTTCGAGAAATGTTGCTTTATCATAATATAAATGTACATTGTCTTATGAAAGGAAAAAATCATCGTTCAGTAATACTTCGCTTTTATTGTTGAATAACAGCCTACAAAAATGGCTTCATCTTGCATCTTGGTTTTATTAGTTTATATGTTAGCTTTTAAGCACTGAACCAAGCACTCCATTAGGCTTCACAATACAAACGTAGTTATGAGTCATTATCTTTAAGAAAGGAAATTCTATAGACGGTGGCTATAGTTTTAGACATGGCACATTTTGGGTGTGCAATATTTCCAAGTTCCAACTGTCTAACGTTAACTCCATGAGACTATTTGTAGTGATAAAGTATTAGGAGTCCAAAAAGTTAAAAGGTGAAATTTTTGGACTCCTAATTTAATGTAGTGATAGGTTAAAGGAGTGTTTGTTGTTGCTTAAAATAAGCATTTTTTCAGCTTTTAACTTAAAAAAGCTAAAAAAAAGTGTTTGTCAAATCCTACTTCTAATTAAAAAAAGCACTTTAAGCCAAAAGTTAGAAGCTGGCAGATGGGTGCTTCTAACTGCTTTTATAAACTTCTTGGTATTTTTGTAAATACTCCAAACTTTGTGTATAATTATTAGGTTAAATATTTCATTTTAAACCCAAACTACCCTCCCCCCTCATCTCGTATTGCTGCCAGACCTTGCTGCCTTATGGCCGATTTTTGTCCCCACCGCCATGCTCCATCCTCCTCCCTCCTATTTCATACTATCGTATATACTACGTATACGGAGTATATAGAGGAAATGGTCAAAATGATATACGAAGTATGAAATTGTTTCGGCCGGAGTAAGTAGTACTTCATCTTTCATTTGAAATTTTAAAGTACATGAACTTGTATTTTTATATTTGATCAAGTACATCTTCTCTGTCAGAATGTTAAAATAGCTGACCTGACCAAACTATCTGTTTGTATTATACAATTGTGGTCTAAGTTTATAAATAATTAATCTATACTCTATTTTTTTCTCGTCCACTCAATTTCACCTTCGTTCATCATCTTATATTTTTCTCGTCTGCTCTCCCTTCTCAGCTTTCTACATCTTATATTTATCACGTATGCTCTCCCTGTTATCCTGCCGGCTTCTTTTTGCTATATTTTATTTTCTTCTTCTCTGGCTATAATAAAGATGGGCCGATAGAGGAGAGCAGCAGAGGTGGAGCTAGAGGGGGGTCAACCTAGGTCCTGGTCCACCCTAATTTAAAAAAATGTTTTAATTTTAAAGTAAAAATTATGTGTAATTTTTTTTTCAAAAATATTCTTTGTACTGGTCCAGTCCAGCCCAGTGCCTTGGCTCCGCCATTGGAGAGCAGACGAGAGAAATATAAGATGAAGAGTGGAGAGAATAGAGAGCAAACATGCGAAATATAAGTTGGAGAGCGAATGTGGAAACGAGTGGACCAGATGAAATTATAGTTTATAGATTAAGTATTTGATGACTTGGAGTGCAACGATATATTACAAATTGATAGTTTGGCCAGGTCAGCTATTTTAACATTCTAACAGAGCAAATTTACTTATCGACTTTAAAAGTGCAAGTTCATGTACTTTGTAGTTTCAACTGTAAGATGAATTACTACTTACTCCACTTGGAACAAGTTCATGTACCATTTGACCATTTTCTCGGTGTGTGTGTGTGTGTGTGTGTGTGTGTGTGTGTGTGTGTGTGTGTGTGTGTAGAGTCCCGTTCGAGTCAGGTCGGCCTGATCGGAAGGCCCGTGCGGCCTTTCCCTTTTGGGTGCCTTCCTGGTGGAACTTTTTGATGAAATTTTTAGAGCATGTTCCTCATCAAGTCTAGTTTTTCCGTACCAAATTTCAGCTCAAAATTCGACCGGGAAGGCAGTCAAATAAATTCTTGAAACATACTGCACTTTATATATGCGCAGAATGCCCAGTATGTTTAAATAATTTATTTGACTGCCTTCCCATCAAATTTTGAGCTGAAATTTGGTATGGATAAACTAGACTTGATGGGGAACATGCTCAAAAAGTTTCATCAAAAAATTTCACCGGGAAGCCCCCCAAACGGGGAAGGCCGCACGGGGCTGTCCGGTCAGGCCGCCCGACTCGAACAGCCCTCTCTCTCTCTCTCTCCAAAAGTTCATGTCAGGACCTCCAAAAACGGACCTCCGTAGGGACCTCGGCATTTGGGCCCCTTCCCGGTGGAATTTTTTGATGAAACTTTTTGAGCATGTTATTCATCAAGTCTAGTTTACCCTTACCAAATTTCAGCTACAAATTCCATCGGGAAGGCAGTCAAATGATTTTTGGAAGTTAACCCACTTTCGCTGAAAGTGCTCGATTAACTTCCAAAAATCATTTGACTGCCTTCTCGATGGCATTTTTAGCTGAAATTTGGTATGGGCAAACTAGACTTGATGAAGAACATGCTCAAAAAGTTTCATCAAAAAATTCCACCGGGAAGGGGCCCAAACGCCGAGGTCCCTACGGAGGTCCGTTTTTGGAGGTCCTGACAGGAACACTATATATATATATATATAGGGTAAGGTTCAAGGAAAAAAAAGGTTCAAGTGAGAAGAACCCTTTAGGTGAGAAGTGAGAATGAATCTCAGCCGTTGGTTTCGACTATTTTGCAGTAAAAACACTTTATATTGCACTAAAATATGCAACCCACTTTGGTGACATTTTCAGAAAAATTCGTATTACAGCCATCTAGTGCAACATGAAGCTGTTTTGGTGCAACGTCGTCAAATTTTAGTGCAATATGAAACAATTTTAGTGCAACACTCCAAAAAATTCAATCTTACCGCAACATCAAGCTATTTTCAGTACAAAATCGGTTATATATATATATATATATATATATATATATATTGATCGTCAACTAGCCTTCTTTCATATCATAAATTTCAGGATCATTACATCAGTCAAAGGAAAAACAAAACCGACACCAACTAAATTCCAACAACTACGACTGTAAACTCTATGATCAGATTTAGAGACGGTCACCCCTGAAAGAGCAACGCGAATCGCTAACCATGTAGCGGGCTTGATACATTCATCCATGTTCCCATAGATCATACTCAATGACATAAAAAAGGCTGAAATCCCAAAAAAATTGACAAACCTAACAACATTGACGATAACAAGAATCCAGATGACAAAAAAATAATAACTAATAGGAAAACTTTCACGGACTCTATCACCTCGTGCAACCCATGGCGGTGGTTCCGGAGGGGGCCGTATACTTGGTACCATTCTAATTGACCCTTCATTGTAAATCATCATCTGATTTGCTCGAAAGTCGCACAATTCTCCTCGTCCCGCTCTCTTAACGAATCCACCGCCATTGGTCATCTTCATCGCTGCCATGCCCTTCCTACCCAAACTCATTCCCCCTCCCCCCCCCCCCAAAAAAAAACAGAGAACCAATCGGATCCGCCCACTGCACACCAACAATCCTATCCGGAATCCGAGCGTTTGGAAGACAAAATCCGGCTAAAGTGCAAAGCAGCGCAAAACTGTTCGAAAGCAGCCCTGCGTCGACCAAAACATCCAAGACTTGGGAAGGTTATTGAAGAGATTGTACGCCAACCGAAGAAAAGCAGCCGGCCGAAGCCGCCGGAACCCACGACCTGAGGAGGTCGCCGCCGGAGAAAGAGCTAAGCGTTGCGTGAGGCAACCCTAGAGAGAGACGAGAGCTCTATACTCGGTATTTAGCTTAGTCTAATTTTATATATATATAGAGAGAGAGAGTACATTTTTATTTTTTTTATTTTTTATTTTTACAAAGCACTCCTCGTATGAAAAATGAGAACTAACAACAGCTACTTATAACAAATTCTTATCCCAAACCAATCGTGTGAATACAATGTTGTGATTACGGAATATGAATTCTAGAAAAAGTACATATTTTACGTAGCATGTAGGGGTTAAACATTCAAAATCCCGGTAAGACTGAGAGGTCTACAATTCCAAGAGGTAGTTCTGCAATTTTCTTGAGCATGGCAAGCCTATTGTTTCTTATTCTTTCATCTTCCACCATTACAAACACGTGATTAAAGAAATTCTCTATCGGCTCTACAAGTGCTAAGGAGGCTTCAAAAAAATCATCCACTTCGATTTCAGCATGAACTTTGCTTCTTAATGATAGAAAAGTGTTCCACAGACGATGCTCTTCATTTGCTTCAAAAGCTGTATCGTCCACCTCCACATCAGCATTTACATCCTTTCCACGCACAATTCTTGTTGGGCGAGAATATGCTTCCACAACCTTTCGCAGGACCCCATCTGACAAGTATTGCATTTTTTGTGCTGACTTGGTTGCCAAATGAGGCAAGTTTGCCCGCTCCACAAGAACAGATCGAACTATTTCAGGGACAATGCCTTTATCCATCAGAAATTGTTCTAATCTTCGTGTAACAAACTGATGTACATCATCAACTGTCCTGGCCTCTACTTTCAGGGGCTGAACAGCAGCAGCAAGTTGCAAAGCTTGTCTTAAATCCATATTTCTGTCATTCTCTACCAGAAGTTGCACAAGGCCATAAGCAATCCTTCGCAAGCCAAATGGATCATTAGTAGAGCTTGGTTGACAACCAGCAGCAAACAAGCCAACAAGGCTGTCCAACCTGTCAGCAATTGCTAACATTGTCCCGGCGACTGTTTTTGGGGCTAAATCTCCCGAAAACCGTGGAAGAGTGATCTCAAATAAGGCCTCTGCCACCTCCTCTGAATAGCCATCTCTAAGAGCATAGTGACGTGCCATTATCCCTGAGAGGGAGGTCAACTCTGTAACAACTGCTGTAGCTAGATCTGACATTGCCAAAGATGCTGCATCATGGATAACTTCAAGAGTTTCTTCATCTATACCCAGAGACAGACTAACTTCACTAACCAGGTGTTCAACCCGCACCATCTTATCCAGCATTGTTCCCAGCTTCTCATGGAAAAGTATCCCCTTTAGTTGAATTCGAAATTCAGAAAACTTTTTACTTCTATCCAAGTCATAGAAATACTTTGCATCTTCAAACCGAGCTCTGAGTACAGCTTCATTTCCTTTTATCACCGCCGTTTCATTAATTGCTCCATTTGCAACAGCAATGAAGTAATGCAGCAGATCCCCATTCTCATTAGTCACTGCAAAGTATTTCTGGTGCTTCTGCATGACCATTATCAGTAGTTCTTTAGGAAGCTCTAGGAAGGTGTCCTTAAATTTTCCAAGTACTGGCACAGGTGCCTCAACAAGATTTACAACTTCGTCAAGTAAACCAGTCTGCACGATAGGAAATCCATTTACACTTTTTGCAAGATCATGGGACTGCTCCAATATAAACTTCTTGCGTTGCTCAACATCAACAAAAATCCCAGCATGTTGCATCATATCGCCATACGATGCTGCATCTACTACCTCCACAGTGGCAGAAGGAGTGTTACGTAGACCATGCGACACATTTCCACTCACTACACCAGCAAATGAAAAGGGTACTACAACGCCTCCATGAAGGGCCAAAATCCAACGAACAGGTCTGCTGAAGAGAACATCAGAGTTCCAACGCATCGACTTCGGGAATGATATCCTGGATATTGCCCCAGGTAGATCTTCAGATAAAACCTCTAGAGCAAGCCGAGCATGTTCCACTACACGTACATAGATATATTCCGTTTTACCTTCAGGCCGTTTGTACATGGACTTTATGGGAACATTGTTTTTACGGCAAAAACCTTCAGCAGCCTTTGTTGGATTTCCTTGGTTATCAAATGCTTTGGAAACTGGAGGTCCACGAACCTCAACACCAACCTCATCTTGCTTAAAATTTAAGTGTTGAACATGAACCACAAGTCTACGTGGTGTGCTATATGTTTGCACTTCTCCGTGAGCCAATCTGAGTTTGTCCAACAACTTAACAATTACATCTTTGAGTTGCTCGCATGCATCAGCTATATCATTGTGGGGCAGCTCTTCTGTCCCGATCTCAAGCACAAACAACTGTGTCTCTTCAGGCACCTGTCCAGCTGCTCCCTTCAGCGTATCTCTTGTAATAACAAGATGGTCAGGGTGAGATATCACACCAAGTGGGTAGCCAAGACTCTCCCTTGTCTTTAGCCAGAGTTGAGCACAGTGACGAGCTAAACTACGCATCCTACCAAAATAACGAACTCGTTCTGTCACTCCAACAAAGCCTCTAGAGTCTAGTATATTAAAAACATGGGATGTCTTCAAAACCTGATCATACGCAGGTAACGGTAGGCCTAAATCAAGCATATGTTGAGCTTCAGCTTCGAACAAATCAAAATGTTTTTTAATATGATCAACAGTAGCATGTTTCAGATAGTATGCGCTCATTTCCTTCTCATTTTCCAGGAAAAGCTCTCCATATGTTATCCCATGGGCATACTGAATATTTTTGAAATGATCAACTCCCTGAAGTGACATAAGGATACGCTCAAGGCCGTAAGTAATTTCAATAGATATTGGCTCCAACTGAATACTTCCAGCCTGCTGAAAGTATGTGAATTGGGTAATTTCCATCCCATCCATCCAAACTTCCCAACCCAAACCCCAGGCACCAAGCACTGGGCTCTCCCAGTTGTCCTCAACAAAGCGAATGTCGTGCTCACTAATATTGATTCCTAGGGCTGACAAACTCCGGATGAAAAGGTCCTGCGAGTTTCCAGGATCAGGCTTCAATATAACCTGGAATTGAGTATGCCTTTGAAGCCGATTCGGATTCTCACCATAACGGCTATCATCTGGCCGAATACTAGGTTCCACATAAGCAACATTCCATGGTTCCGGACCTAGAACCCTTAAAAATGTCAGAGGATTCATTGTCCCTGCTCCAACCTCAGTATTGCTGCATTGCATCACAGCACATCCTACAGAAGCCCAATACTCCTGGAGGCGCTGGATTGCTTGTTGAAAAGTGGGGGCCGGTAGCTTACTTCGATTATCAGAATTGGGGCCAGAGTCATAGTCATGGCACGCCGAATGGGTGTTCAAAGCGGAGATACTGTGGATCCGGGAGAAAAAGCGCCGGCGAAGTGTGGCCTGTTCGCGGGGCACGGCGGTGATGAAGAAAGAGAAGCGACAATTATGAGGTCTGATGATTGAAGTCAACAAGGGAAGAGCGAGAACAGCCATCAGCGGTGAGACGAATCAAACCAATAAACTAAGTATAGACAATTTCACTCTGAGACGTGATAGTATATATACGGCCCTGCTGTGCCCAACCCAATTTCACCATCGCTGGACAATTTTCTGTGTATAGACAATTTTCCTACCCCGTATTTTATAATTTTATTGTTCATGGGTCATTGGCTTCTACACCGTGGACATGTTTACTAATAAGCCATTTTTAATAAGCGGTGTGTAATAAACATACGTTTACTTAGGAGTAAAAGGTCAGTTTGGTCCTCGAAGTTGCAAAAAAGGGGTCAAATAAATCCTTATATAGAAGATTCTGTCCGGACGTGCCATTTGAGGTGGCTCCCGGTAGAATTTTTTGATGAAATTTTTTGAGTATCTTATTTATTAAGTCTAGTTTACACATACTAAATTTCAGCTCAAAATTCATTCGGGAAGACATTCAAATGAATTCTTGAAGATAACTGCGCTTTTAACTGCACTGTTATCTTCAAGAGTTTATTTGAATGTCTTCCCGATTGAATTTTTATCTGAAATTTGGTATCAGTAAACTAGACTTAATGAATAAGATGTTCAAAAAATTTCATCAAAAAATTCCACCGGGAGCCACCTCAAATTGCACTGTTATTAGACTATATAAGGACTTATTTGACCCCCTTTTTTGCAACTTCAAGTACCAAACTGACCCTTGTCCCGTTTACTTGGATATGATGTCTTGCTTAATAAGACATATATACGTTTACTTCATTATAGTTAAGATATGAGTTAATTGTAAAATATCAAAAATAGCCTTGAAACTTAGTGTCGTTTTCGCTGCTGCATCTCTAAGGAACTCAGTGTCGTTTTCGCTGCTGCACACAATCCGTGTATTTCGATTGCAAAGGTACGAATATGGAGTCTGGAGCAAATAGTAAGTAAACTCCCAAATTCTTAGCTCTATTTTGTAATTCATTATTCTGTGTTTTAGTGGATTTTGAACAAACACGATTCTATTTAGTGTAAATTTTCAATTGAAAGTAGCGTGAATAGGAATTTTTTGCCAGAGAAATCCTTGCAAAGTTGCGTTTTTTCAAAATTTAAATTTTAGACTTTCAACCCAGCGGAACTCCAAGGCGGTAAAGCGTGAAGCTTGGCTCGACTAAATGAAGAAGAGTAAGTACGACCTAATCTTTTAAAATTTCAATTTTAGACTTTCACTATTATGGTTGCTACTTTTTGTTTATTATCTTTACACACACATACGGAGTATATTGATACTACGTAATCAATAAATTTAAAAGTAGCAACCAAACAAGATGTTTTCCAGCCACCAAACATCAAGATCTAGATTCAAACTCTATCAATATTTAATAAAATGACTCTCTACCAGGAATAAGATATATAAATGGTTGTAACACTAGTCAAATTCAACCCCTTATTTTACTTATTTATATATTTATTCATTTATTTGCTACAGACTGTAACAGATTGGTATGGTTGTATGAAACTGTAATTTTTTATTTTTACAGAATGAGGGTCGATCATAAGGAAAA
Source organism: Cuscuta epithymum (assembly GCA_945859915.1). Lineage (NCBI taxonomy): Eukaryota > Viridiplantae > Streptophyta > Magnoliopsida > Solanales > Convolvulaceae > Cuscuta > Cuscuta epithymum. The sequence continues at coordinate 5,072,901 of CAMAPF010000011.1, read as the reverse complement.
AGTCATTATACTGGTGGTCTAATGTCCAATCATGGTTTTTCAACTGTGTAATTTGGATGTGTGTTGTGTTGGTATCAAATAGACGTAGAAGAACACATTCTATTACTTATGTGATAGATAATCACTCCAAAAGGGAAGGATATTTTAAGAGGTTGGTGTATGGGAATGAAGAGTTGCATTTCTGAGTTAAGAATGTGTCGTGCAGCATTCTTTAAACTATGTGATATGCTAGTTATGAAAGGTGGATTGAAGCCAACTAGGCACATGATCGTTGAAGAACAAGTAGCTATTTCCCTACTCATACTATCTCATCACAAGAAAAACAGAACCTTAATAACTGAGTTTAAAAGATCAGGGAGGACTATTAGCAATTGTTTTGCAAATGTCATACATGCAGTGCTAAAACTTCATTCTATTTTGCATGCAAAACCTGATCCAATCAACGAATGCAATTATTATAGATGGAACATATTTGAGGTGTGTATATCATTTAATTTTCTTATTACATTTTTAATATTTAGCTATACTGTTGCAGAACTGTGTTGGTGCATTAGACGGGACTTATGTTAAAGTTCATGTGGACCAAAAGGATCACAATCGTTTCCGTTCCAGAAAAGGAGATACTGCCACAAATGTCCTTGGTGTTTGTAACCCACAAATGCAATTTATCTATGTTTTTCCTGAATGGGAGGGGTCAGCTGCGGACGGTAGAGTCTTAAGGGATGCCCTCACTAGAAGATTTCGAGTTTCCCAAGGTGTGCTTTTGCATGTATGTAAGAGTATATATCTGAATCATATATAATTATATGTTTGTGTGTGAGTTGTATATCTATATAAATTTATAGGATGCTATTATTTGGTTGATAAAGGTTATGCAAACTGTGAAGGGTTTCTAGCACCCTATCGAGGACAAAGATATCACTTATCTGAATGGCAAAACAATCATCTTCTTCATAATGCGAAAGAGTTTTTTAATATGAAGCATTCAAAAGCTATGAATGTGATTGAGCGTGCATTTGGATTACTTAAGAATCGATGGGCAATCTTACGAAGCGGGTCGTGGTATTCTATGCCTATGACATGTCGAATAATAGTGTCATGTGCACTGTTACATAACTTTATTCGACATGAACATAACATTGATCCTATGGAGGAGGAGGAGGATCTATCAGACGAGGACTCAGATGATCCAGATGATGAGTATGATTCATTTGTTGGAGCTGACTTACGACCTAGTGAAGCATGAACTACATTTAGAGAAGATTTAGTAACTGAAATGTATGCTTCTTGGAAAAATTGAAGTCAAGCATAAAACTTGATGTTTATTTGAAGTACAATATGAAGTTCATTTAGAAGTGCAAACGTGTATATTTTGTGGAGTAATATTTTGTTACTATCTTTTTGGGAATTCAAACTCCAATATGTCTGTTACTATCTTCTAGTTGATAGATACACTTTATTTATAGAATTACATATGCAATTGCAGGTTACGATCTAACAAGTCATTATTTTTATCAATAGCAGACCTGAGAAAAAACAGCCTGTTTTATTCTACTGATTGCATTTTCTTGATGCAAATTCAGAACTGGCTTTCAACTTTCACTAAAAAGGAACAGACTAAAATTATATTGGGTGCACATGGAACAGCCTTGAAGCCTGCAGGGATGTCTGGATTTTTATTTGTTATTATCATTCTTGTAATCCTCGAATGTTCCCATCAAAGGGTGTCACCTTGGAATGAGCTTCCTGAGGTTGTCGAAGATCACCAGAAATTAGTTTCAATATGGTTGACTTTCCAATTCCGTTTGGACCAACCATTGCAACGGAGCTATCCAAATCAATTCCAAAATTTAAGTTCTTGAACAATGGGGCAACCTAGGATATCCAAAAGATGCATCACTCAAACTTATAATTGGAGCCCCTGGCCGGCTGCATTCTTATGCGCAATCATTTTATTTAAGTGATAATACAAATGCTCCATATTAAATGGTACTCCAACTTGTTACTCAATTTTAAGAATCCAGTTTGCATAAAAAAGCAATGGAAATATTTCCAAGAACTGATATAACGTTTTGGAGACAATAACAGATCTGTTATAACGTTTTGGAGAATATGCTGATAACAAACCATGAAAAAATAATAGTAGTAATAATAATGTACCAAGGGAGAGACATCAACATGAAGAAATGATTCTTAAGCTTATAAACAATAACTTGTTCAACAAAACATATTGGTAAAAACCAAGGTCCAAAAGTACTGAAGTGTGCTTAGTACAATATCAAGTGCTTCCCACAAAAAATATACATGACAAATGATTCTTAAGCTTATAAACAAAAACTTCTTCAGCAAAACATATTGGTAAGAACCAAGGTCCAAAAGTACTGAAGTGTTTAGTACAATCTGAAGTGCTTCCCACAAAAAAAATACATGACAAATCACATTTCATTTGTCCGTCAAATACCACTGGCACCAATCCATCTTCTCTGCATCAGGTAGCCCATAAAAGATCAACAACTTGCTCTGATTTTTTCCCATTTTTTCCATCAGCTTATATTTCATCCCTCTAGTCATACCTTCGAGCTGATCTAGTGCAGTTGGGAGATGTGATGTTTTATCTGCTATGTCTGTCTCTACTCTTGACATCTCCAAGCCTGCTTTTTCTAGTCGGATAGAAGCCGCCTCCATACAAGCTGAAAATGTATCAATGTTTGGTCCAGGCTTAAGCTTCTTCTTACAATGACTTGCTTGTGCTGTGTTATTATCAGACATTCCTTTTCTCTTTGATGAGTTTCGTTTGTCAACACCATAAATTGTGGAATCGTCTATCTCTTCTGTGACTGTTTGAACACTCGAATAAAACCCGATATCTCCAAGCATATCTTCTCACTCCATTCCAGTATGCCCAGTAGCTCGATCTATAGAGTATATGGTGCAAAAGTCCTCATAATACCATAAAATGTTTCTTCTTATATTGGCAGCTTTAGGTTTGGCCTGAAAGATATTAAAACTTCATATAGCTCAGTACTTCATATATCATTACTTTTCTATTTATAGACAACTAAGATAAAAAAAAACGATAGAGGGGGGAGTGGAGGAAAACGAAGTAAAACATTTCAATATACACATATCAATCAATCAAGAGTTCTTTGTGCGAAAGCAGTTTGCCACAAAAAAAGTATCACATGATCTTGATAAAAAATGTGCAATTCGTGATAAATTAGTGTTAGACCATTGGAATTTTGTAATACAATACTCTTTCCATCCCACTAGACTTTGCTAAATTTTTTTTGTTTGTCCCAAAATATTTTGTCACTTTCCTTTTAAAGCAATAAACTTGTGGCTCTGTTCATATCTCTCTCTCCTCTACACAAACCTAAGTCACACAGTTCTTACTATTTTAATTTCACACCATCAACTTGGCAAAGTTGAGCGCGACGAAGTTAGTATGATAAAAGTTTGAAATTGTAGTATTATATTTTAAATAAGTACCGACAAAGTTTGTGCTATAACTGGGGATGGACCAGACCCGGGTCGGGATCGGGTCCGGTCGGGCTTAGGGCGGGCCCGGGTGTGGGAAATGGAGGCCTGGTACAGGCCTGTCTATGTTCCGAGACCGGACCGGGCCTGGGTCAGGTCGAGTACTATATTTTTTGGGGAGTTTTGCTTATTAATTCTAACATCCACCCCCAAACACCCCCAAACCACCCAGTCCAACCCGCCTCTTACCCAAACCAGTCGAAAAACCCCAAAAACAAAACAAAAAATGGGCCCGAGCCGGTTCCAAGACATTCCATCCCTCCCGATCTGGAATGTACCCCAATCTGGTACCAATCTGGAATCCAAACCGGCTAACCCGAAACCAAACCAAAACCAACACGTTCTCACAACCCCGATTTTGTGCATGACAGAATCATCTATTTTAGATTGAGAAAGATGGAACTTTAGTTTCTCATAGGTAGGGGTGGACTCGGGCCGGTCGGCCCGACCCGGGACCGGCCCGGCCCGGTCACTGTTTGGACCGGCCCGGCCCGTGGCCCGGTGGGTCCACCGGTTCGGTTTGGCCCGGCCCGAGTGCTGGGCGGTCCGGGCTCGGGCCCAGCTTTTGGTGAACCGGCCCGGCCGGTTCGGGCCCAGTCCGGGCCGGATTTTAATTTTTTTTTTTTTTTGAAATTTTTTTAAGTTTTAGGTTGGATTAGGTATTTTGGGTCATTTGAGGTGGTTTGGGATGGTTTGGGGTTGAGGGGGAGGGATAGGGGGTTAAATAGGAGAACCAAAAACCAAAAAAAAAATATGTGGGCCGGTTGGCCCGGCCCGGCCCGGTTGGCCCGGCCCGGCCCGGTTGGCCCGGCCCGGCCCGGTTTGGCCCGGAACCGGAACCGGCCACCGGCGGTTCGGGCTCGGGCCTAGAATTCCTGAACCGCGAACCGGCCGGGCCCAGGCCCGAACCGGCCCGAGTCCACCCCTACTCATAGGGATGGAATGTTTGATTGGAGTGTTAAGGTTTCCACTTCCACTGTTCCACTTTTTTTTAAAATCAAATAACCATTTTATTGATAATCAATGCTTAACAAGAAAAATAACGACTAAAAGCCGAATCATTACAATCATAGCGTTCAATACTACACTAGGGTGAGACAAAGAACAAAAACGCCATATAAAAGCACTCATGTTCGCTAACCCTGCAACAATGTAGACTCGTACCACATTGTGTCTGCTCATACTATTCGAAATGGGTTCGACTTGACCAGCCACCGAAAAGGAATTGTTGAACTTGCCAGTTTTTCCAGCCACCGGTAAGGAGCCAAGTGCAGAAATTGTTCCAGTTTGACTAGCCACCGGAAAAAAAGCAATCCATCCAATATCATCTTCCTAGATCGGCGGTGGTTCAAGAGGGGGCGATCAGCCTCTATATCGATGCAGAAGAAATCCTCATTCATGATTGATAAAGAAGCCAATACAAACCTCTTACTAGCACACAAGAACACCCGACCGATGATGGCAGAGAATATAGATCTGGTGGGCGACACTTCACCACCGAAAATAATATCTCTAGACAACGCTAGGAAATAAACGTATAGATAGAACTGAAAATACTGATTAAACGAATCGTTTTCCATGATTGAAGTCCAAACAAGGAAGAAAGAGGAGGAGGAGGAGGAGGAGGCGGCTAGGGTTTCCCTTCGCGGCTCCTCTCTCCCCTCGTTAGAAACCTTAGCATGTGACACGGAGGATTAGTTGATACACCCCGACAGTTCCACTTATAAAAAGAATAATTCCATTTCAGGGATTGCAACTTCCGTTGTATCAAAGTGGGGATATATTTGCTTTCCAATTGCCTTTCTAGCAATCTAGCCCCACGGTAAAGAAATAAACCAGTAATACACTTGGAAATTCCTAGTGCTTTCCAAAAAAGCACTGAACTTTAGTCACATATATAGATAGTTTTCCAAAAAAACAAGGGTTTGTATACCAAACAAGGATAACAAGAAAAAAGCATTGAACAATAAAACATACTCATTTTACAGAAAATCATGTGCTACTGCACACCATCCAAAACACTTCACCCTGAGATAATTTACAATTCTACAATAGCTGGAAATTACAAGTCCATTACCTTTCCGGCCTGCTGAAATGAAACTCCGTATCGAAGTGAGAAATGAAACATGTGATTGGTTTACACACAAAAAGTGAGAATCACTTCTAGGACTCAGCAGCACCCACGCTTTGCTTCTTGCACATCAGCTTTAGAATTTCCAACTCCCTGTAGAACAACTTTTTCCCCGTTTGCTAGGTGACGGGCATCTTTATGTTGGAACTCTTGAGATTGCATAACCTTCCGGCTCAGAATGTTGTAAATTTCCTTCACAACCGTTTGAAATGCGGAACTTACATTTGAAGTGTCAAGAGCTGAAGTTTCTATAAAGAAGAGACCCTCTTCTTCAGCCAAGGCTTTGCCTTCATCAGTTGTCACCTCTCGGGCATCCTTGAGATCCGATTTGTTTCCAACAAGTATTGTAACTACATTCATATCTGAGTGGGCTGCTCAACAAGTCAACAAACACACAGATTAAAATCAAATGCAATATGCCTATTAATTTACAATCACGTGAATGACATAAAAATTAGAGAATTGAAATGTGTGGTTCCATCCTGAAAGGCTAAAAGATCACCCGTACAAAAGGAAGAGCACAATGTCTTACATACTTGTCAATTACTCCGTATTTCATATTCAGCAGAGGTGGGAAAATTTCTTCAAGATTCTCTCATGAGCAAATAGGTGTAAACCCGGGTCCTTGAAAGGGTGGAACTGGAACCATAAGGGGTCTGGTTCCAGTTTGCTTCTCAGGACAACTACAGTCCGGTTCTCGGGTTGGTTTTGGACTGGTTTCAAAACCTATTTAAAATAAATAAATAACAGGTGCGACCGTGCGAGCGGACCACTCTTGTGACTCTTGTCCTATCAAATAGAAAACAGATAGTTGTTGGGCCCGTCCTGGTATACATTTCAGTTTGGATATATATTTTCTGGTATGGTCTATGGGAAAACAACCGTCTGATCCCTTTCCGGCCCAGCTTCTCGAACCAGGTCTACACACCTCACATGTACTGTGCAATTTTGTCTAATAAAATTTTATATGCCCTTTCTTACAAAAAAATGAATGAAAAGCAATACTGGAGTGGATTATATTGTAGCTATTGCTCACAAGGTTAAGGTAAGCAAAGTATTCCGACACGCTATTTTTAATGAAAAATAATATTGGAGTACTTTTAGTTAGGCTTGCAAATAAACCAGCATAAATTCAAATATAAGAAAAAAGAAGTGTTAAAGTACTTACTTTGAAGTTCATTAAGCCATCGTTTGATACTATCAAAAGTCTTGCGTCTGCTGATGTCATAAACCAGAAGAGCACCAACAGCACCTCTATAGTATGCGGATGTGACAGCCCGAAACCGTTCCTGACCAGCTGTATCCCATATTTGGGCCTTAACTTCCTTTCCATTTACTTCCACCCTCTGTGTCTGGAATTCCACTCCAATAGTTGATTTTGAGTTCGGATAGAACTCATTTCGGGCAAATCTAGAAAGCAAATTTGACTTCCCAACAGCTGATTCGCCAATCAAAACAATCTTGAAAAGGTAATCTTCCAGTTGTTCATCTTCTGAATAAGACCCCATTCTTCCCTAAAATGGTGGATCCAAAAGCAAACAGCCTCTTCCCTAAACGGACCACATTACACTCAACAGACAAAATCTAAATGGTAGGGCCGTGTGGGATCAAGGTAGCGAAGCTGTAAGTCCTGTGATGCAAAACTTGGAAGGCAAGGCAGGTATAATTAGGATAAAAGGCTTAAGCTTGACAAGGGAAGAAAAAAAAGAATCACAGATCTGTTCTTACACAAATTAATGATAACCCAGAGGTAACTATTCCTACATAATACAGAATATAGATTAGGAATGTATAAAAATCCTATGAAGCCAAATGTGTAGCATGTGAGCAGCAGACCTTTTAATAATTGCCTGTGTAAAAGCGCAATCATCTGTTTCCTTACTCAATAAGTGTATAGGTTTTGAGTGGAAACCTTCAGCATTATGATACGGATATCTAGTTACACGAATTTACCAGGTGCTGAAAAAATAGCTCAGCATTTAACCAATACAGCCCCGCGCTGAAAATTCCCATACGCATTGCTTGCAAGTTTCCTTAAGGTTTGTTTGGATGGAGGGTTTTGTTGGTGAAGGCTTTCTAAGGCTTAGTTTATACGCCTTGATAAAAAACAATGCTTATAAAATGAATGAAGAGTGATTGAAACAATGTTTTATCACAGATTATCTAATTCTTTCAATTTTGTAAAATCTCAAATATATACTACGTATTAAGTTATACACTTTCCCTCCCCTCTAAACCCCTCAGCAAACTACTCCCAAACGGATCCTTAATACCATCCAGGCACTCACTATCTTCAGTAAAGTCTATAATAAAAGCATGGAAAATTCAACGCCACGAGTCTCAAAGGTTATGAGCTAGCAAGGATAACATCATTCAGTTAGTTCATGATATATTCAAGAAAAGCGGGATACACAATTCAAGACTCAGATTCTTTTGATATATACTTCCTCCATCCCTTATAACTTTATCAAACTTGACCTACATGTGGAATAATAAAGTAAAAAATATGTAATTGAGATTTGCGTAGAGCAATGAGAAATAATATGAACCATAAATTAAGTACTTAAAAGGGGAGTGACAAACTTCTTTAGACAACCAAAAAAAGGAAAATTGGTAAAGTTACTATATCTAAAGGCCGAGCACAATAACCCTTCTAGAATTTGCTTTCTAATGCCTAAAAAGAAAAAAAAGAAAAAAAGAGAATGCTTAACCTACAAATTCTGAACAAATAAAATGAAGAGCATTTGATATAATGACACATTTAAAAGAAATTTTGTACAGTTCCAAAATAGAGAAGATTCTGTTCGGTAAATTTCAAAAGGGGGCTATCAATAAACTAGTTCCAATGCTGATTAAACTCAATGGTTTTACACCTAATCACAGCATTTACCATCCAAAAGGGTTAAAGTAAAACTTTACATATTTCAGAAAATATAAAGGAGAATGCAACTACCCCCTACAATCACCACACTGGAGAGGGACAGAGGGGGTGGTCCTGTTTCCAAGTATACTTGTGGAATGTGATACAATTTGAAACTATTCTCTTCCAATTAACATCCTTCCATTATACTCCTTGTATGCCTTGTAACATTGTCAAGTTTCACCAGCAGGTGTAATAATAAAATAAAAACTATGTAATTGAGCTATATGCAGAGGAGACTGAAATAATAACCACAAATCACATGCTTTATGCGGAAAGTGACAAAGCTTTTGGGACATTCAAAAAAAGAAATTGTCAAAGTTATACGGGACAGAGGTAGTAGGTTCAAGTAGCATAGTAAAACAACACTGTACAATTCAATAAAATAGAAAACATATAGATATATTTCTTACTATCTATGCGTCCAACTTAATTTGCCATTTACACTGTTCAAGTGATCAATGTAAATTCTTGTTAGTTTCTGATTTTGAGAATCAATTTTTTAATACTACCTCCGTTTTTTAAATCAAAGTAACACTTTGATTTCACACTTATTAAGAAAAAGAATTTACTGAGGGATAAATTTTACTATGGAGTACACTGTTTAACACTGTTTTGATATAGATTTGTTTGCCAAATAAGGAAGTGTGACTTTGTTTTGAAACATCCAAAAAAAGAAAGTGTGACTTTGATTTAGAAACGGAGGGAGTAATATTTACACAGTTTTTGCACTTAATTTTTTTAGTATAGTTTCAAAATATATAACTTTTCATTATTAGCACTAATTCAAACATTATTAGTGGAAAAATAACTTTATCACCAAATTAGTAAGCATGTGTCAATCCTCGTAAATTGTTATTGGCAAAGATTTTGGGACAAAAGTAGTATACCCTACATATTTTCCAATGATTGCCTATATCAGTGGTAAGAAAAGGCAAATTGCATGAATTAAAGTGATACAGCTAAGATGGGAACAAGAAAAAGTAAATAAAAAGCATGAAAATAAAGTGATACAGCTAAGATACAACTAATTTCCATCTGATTAGGGTCAACCACGAACTAACATGTGCTCATAAACATTCTTTGACTTACAGTACTCTAAACAAAGCAACGACCATGGTCCATTGATTTGTTCAAATGCTTCTGAGAGTTACCATAAACGACATGCATCAGTTCATGAACGTTCATTTCAAGGGGAAAGTTTGCACAGTTCTACCTTAGATAATATGCCGAATTGGTACACAGGAACCACTATCAAAGTCCCCTGTATCCATAAGTTATCGCAAAAGATGTTCCCTTTAATAGGAATTGGTGGTATTGAGAAGTGACTGAAAGAAAAGACAAGAATACGAATCAAGCACATTTTTCAGATAGTGACTCTCCATGTTTAATACAGTACTCCGTATAGTAAGCAGGCAAAAACTTTACTCTGTTATAGCAAAATCTAAGTAATGCCATTGCACTGAAAATCGTACTGGATCCAACAGCTAGCTTCTTATCACCAAATCTACCTATACCTAATCTATAAACATGGAAAGGTCCGTTTGGAACGAGGAAGTTGCTGGTTAAACAAAGTGGAGGAAGATAGGAAAGGATTTCAAGGAATGAAAATGGTCAGGAAAATTAATATTGTTTCAAAAATGAACTCAGAAATTCATTTTTTATTTATTTATACTAAGCAGCCTAAGCATATAAAAAAATCAGAAACACCATTTGTTTTTCATTTTTCTTTGCATCTTCTAAGGTAAATCCAAACACAAGAAAACAACTCTGCTTAACATCTTCATTCTTATCCTACTATTTTACAGGGTCCAAACATAACCCAATGAAATAAAACTTTACTAAAAAGAAAAATGGTTTCATGTAGTTATTCTAAGATGGGAAGGCGGAGATTCACTACATGCTCTTTCAACTATTCTTATATAAGAAAAAAAGTACACTTGATAAGAAATCAAGATGGGATCCAAAAAGTATTGTATGTCGGTTCACTTTAAAGAAAGCAGAAGTCATCTATAAAATTTTCAGTTTAGATGATGACTTAAATGGGCCAGTGAAGTGCGTGATTATGATATACTAAAACTCTCGACCACACTAGAAGTAGAGTCATAGTTAATCACAGAGCGGAGATGAAAGAAAAGGGACCTAAATAAGATTGCTCCACCAAAGCAGCTTCTATAATAATTCAATAATGGTGTCTTAGCTATGTATAAAGAAATAAAATACTCCGTACTACTAGCAATTTGGAGTAATAGCTTTCCAATAATGTCAACTATTCCTAGTATAACGTGAAATGGTGTCTACCTGTTTGTGTGATCACCAACAGAAAGAGAGCTTTTTGATCATCACAGAACAAAAATGCTTAAACTGGGGAATGTGACTTCACAAGCTAAATCATGACCCAGCTATGAACGAGAGATCACTTGTATAACAATCCCAGATATAACCCTCCACATTCAGAACGTCCCAACCCGAATTTATCCTCGTTTCGAGAAAAGGTAACAATAAACTGGAAAGTTTCAAGTTTTCAGAAAACTGTGAAACATTTTGCGGTTCAAAAACAAAGCCAAATTCTTTTTCGGCAAACTAACAAATTAGGCGATACCCTCATGTGAAAAGTAGAAGGATATAAAAATTGGCGCATACCCACTAGTTGATTGATGGGTTGACACTTGTCCGTACTTGTCCGTGATCAATCTTTCTCAAGTATGCGATCAAATCAAAGCAGGTGGATCCCACTATGTCTGTGTCAGATCAAAAGGGAAAATTGTCGAAAAAGGGATGAATTGCAGGGTGCGTTGGGAACTAAAACTGTTGTGGAGTTGAGAGGTTAGGGTTAGGTTTGAAGGTTTCGATGGAAGCAGTGGGGGAAAGAGATGGGATGACGGAATGGCTGCAACAGTATTTCAGCTGTTGCTGATTGCAATGGCAGTCAGAAAAGTGGACCAAAGCTAACAAAAATTGAAATGCTTCCCATTTCTTTCTAAATACTCTGAAATTGTACGCGTTAGCGCTGGTTTTCAAGATTCACTAAAATATTTGGAGCTTACACGCTGATTTTGAATCAAGTGAAACGAAGAAATCTGTTTAAAAAATTGGGTGAAATGAAATGCCTAAACCTAATTGATTATGAAAAAATGGGTCATTCTTCGTGTACACAAGTTATACACAAAATGTGTACATTTTCTGTGTACACAGACAATTTGACATCAAATACTACCCATTTTTAAACGAATTGTCTGTATACACAGGCAACTAGGGGATTTTGTGTACAACTTGTGTACAACTCATGTACACAAAGCATTTTCCATGAAAAAATATGTTCGAAATATATTTTATTAATAAAATAATTGAAAAGTTATACGGAGTATTAAAATAGCTAAGATAGTTATTTTAGGTAAATTCAGTCAATTTAATTAGAAGAGTAATTTTAATCTTACATGTTTTATTCTATTTGGCTTGTCAACCTTGTTAGCCATCTTTTTTACTGAAATGTAACTTTTGATTTCATTCGCTGAATTGTATAATAATCAAAATGAATAAGGTTAAAGTTATTTTTCTGATTGAATTGGTTGAGCTGAAGTTACCGTAGACAACTATTTTAACTATTTATTGTACTACTCCGTCCCGGTGGACTTTTCCAAGTGCAAAGTAGGTAAGAAATAAGAAAGTAAAAACTGTGTGGTTGTGAATTGTGCATAGGAGAGAGAAATATGTTGGACCACAAAATAGTTGCTTTATTAATTGAAAAGTAGCAAAAAATTTTGGGACAAACAAAAAGAGAAAGTTGTCAAAGTCCAATGGGACGGAAGAAGTATATAGTTTTCTTCATTTTATTAATAAAATACTTTTTGAATGTATTTTTTGCATAACTCAACACATTCAGTCAATTTAGCCGCTTCAGTCATAATTTCGCCAATTTCAGTAGATTCAACTAATTAAGCCAATTTTGGTGTTATCAAACGGGCTTACCAAATCAAAAATTATGTATTTCATAAAAAAATTTGACTAATAACACATAGAACTGGTTACCAAATAAACCCTTAAAATTGTGTCTTGGTTTGTCACTTGTGAGACTACAAAAAATGGTAGGGGTAGCTCAACTGATAGATAGGGGGTGCCACAAGAAGAGAGACTCGTGTTCGAATCATGACAACTGCAGTAAGATGTTACTATGTAAAAATGCATAAGATTTCTACAAGTACCTATGCCAGAGCCCCATCGTTATCTGTCAGTTTGTGAGTAATGTCAAATTTACATTCTCTCAGTTAACTGTGAAACCGATGCTAGGGGTTCAGGGATGGGGTGTCATCCTTGTCACTATAAGACTATATAAATAGTTGAATACACAATTGTCACAAAACAGTTAAGGGCATATTTCATCGATTAAGAGTTCATTTGATAATACTCAAATTGGGTGAATCAATGAAAGATTGAATTTTCGAGACACTTACTGCATCATCCCTAGGATGACACGCTTAATGAAAGACTAAATTTTTTATCTTACAACCTTTAGGATGATTCCTCTTGACTTCCAGCGAGCCACAAGGTGATGGTCTTGCCATAGGCCAATGGCGCTCGGAAAGCCTAAGGGATAGGTCGAGAGACTAGAAACACCCTCGTCTCATGAGCGACTCCAAAAGTCATTGCCAAAACAATGCAATCATCACCTCCAAGGAGGACGAGACCAACATACAAGATATAGATTCTCAAAAAATTGTTGCTAAAACAATGCATCTATTGTGTCCATGAAGCGACAAGATGTTTTACGAAATATAAATCGCCAAAGATGTTGTCACGACCACGCACCTAAACCTAAGGGTCACCATCGACTGTACATGGAACTAGACCTGAAAGCAGCCAATTGGACACTTAAGTCACCGAGACGCTTACTACCTTGTCCAAAAGTAATAGAGAGTTCTGTTTTCATCAAAAAGTCGTTGCCACGACAACACTACTGAACCTAAGGGGGATCTCGGTTGCACACGACACTAGACCTGAGATGACTGATAACACCTTAATAAGTGAGAGACGCTTACTATCCTTAACTGGACACTTAAGTCACCGAGACGCTTACTACCTTGTCCAAAAGTAATAGAGAGTTCTGTTTTCATCAAAAAGTCGTTGCCACGACAACACTACTGAACCTAAGGGGGATCTCGGTTGCACACGACACTAGACCTGAGATGGCTGATAACACCTTAATAAGTGAGAGACTTATCGCACTGTCCTATCCTTACGAGAGATGATAGGCATGTAATGGTAGCTTCCCAAGGTCTTTGTGCGACCAACCCAACAAGGTCCAGTCCCTGACAACGCCAAATCCGGGAAAATCTAAGTGCCTGGGGAAAGGGCGTGACACTTAAATGACCATGACACTATATTGATAGTAAGTTTTATTTTAGTAATATTTGAGAAATAAGATTTGTTTTAGTAAATATTTCGAACAAAATCAAATCATATTAGTGTTTAATGAATAGTTTATTTTTTTTACTGAGCAAATGTAAAGCTATCTAAGTCATCTTTATCTCGGTTACTCCAAAAACATATGTTGATACTAGGAACATGGGATATGTGTCAAGCGACGACCGATTTTATGATTAAATGATTGAGTGAGTCTACTACTTAACTACTTAAGCGCATTAAGAGCCCGTTTGGAGAACTCTGTTTTCGGCTTATCAGGCTTATCAGCCAGCTTTTTCACCAAACACGTAACTTTTACTTTCGCGCGCTGAATTGTGTAATAAGCCGAAAAAGTAAGGTTGGAGTTACTTTTCTGGCTGTATTGGCTGAAGTTACTGTAGAGGACCATTTTAGCTATTTTTACATATAATTTTTTCTTTAATTTATTAATAAAATATATTTTTAAAATATTTTTTTTCTTAAATCACCAGAATCAGCCAAAACAGCCACTCCAGCCAGAATATCATAAATTTCAGCAGAATCAGCCAAAACAGCCGATTTTGGTGCTACCAAACGGGCTCTAAGTCAATGTAAACATTCCTAAATCGTCCTATCTGAGAAATAGAATAACAACTCCGGTACCTTTTTAAAAACAGAGGTATTATATCTAGCATTTATTTGATTGGACCACATCACTTTATCAATTTTAATTTAGATTTAAATAATTCAACTGCTACCTTTTCATTGGTCCATGTGAACAAAGGTACGGTACCTTATGGGTACCATAGAAACTACCATACAATAATTAGGTAAGAAACATTTAACCTTGAAGTTGAATTACCGAAAAGAAAACCTTGGAATTGAATTACTCATTTTGCTTTTGTATTGATTGAATTGCTTTTGCTCTTTCCTTTTCTTTTGAATTACACAAAGTGTCTATTTATATGGATTTCATTTATATATTGGTTTGGATGATACAAAATTATTGCATCTTTATTTTTTGCAAAAACAGAGATAAAATATTTCTAATCAAAACTATACAAAAATATGTTAAATCATGTTGCCATGTTGGACGAGTATAGAACTCCTAAAAATATGGGTTTTTCATTTTTCAAAAAAAATATGTGTACACCTTCAGCACACATTCACACCCTATATATACTAAAATTTTATGTAGATTCTTATTATGATTTACCCCTCCCACGTGCTTTTGAGCCCCCTCCCTCTTCTTCCCTTTTGTATCTCACATCTCTATTCTTTTTTTATGTAGAAGACAACGAACGAACGAACATACAACATCGACGGGAATCATCTGCTGGCATGGATATTTCTGCTTGTTATTTGACGCTAGTCATGAATACATATTTATGTCTAACATGTTGGTGATTTTAGTGTCACCGGCCGTTTTGTGTAATTGGAAATGACATGAGTGCCAATGGGAATTAGAACTATGATCTAATACAAGTTAGTAGGTGTGGAGTGCACACTTGTATATAAGAACTAGTTTAGTTCCAAAGTGTCTACGTTAGTGGAACTTGAGGTAGAACTCGAGGTATAACTTTCAGTAGACCAGCTCTGTGGTTCTAGACCGAGTTCTAGAACGGTTAGGCAGTTTCCAGCAGTTTCCCAAAAACTGTTGCGGTTATTCTTAATCGTGTTACTACTGTCTAGGACGATGAATATGGAAAAAGACCACCATATTTCGTACAGAGGAGAAGGAGGAAACATATTCAACATATCTTCATCACTTTGGCACTCAAAATTAAAGATAACAATCCATATACTCGACTAGTTTGGCTCTAGTTCTTGTGCCTAAGTTCTAGAGTGTCCTTAAGGATTATCCTAGATTGAATTTCTTGTAACCCAGGCATAGGGGAGAAATATCAATTCGGAAAGTGAACTTACACGATCCTTAAGCAATCCAAGTACTCAAATTATCACCCCCTACGTGATTTACCCCAACAATCGAATTGATATTCCTTTGTGATAATCATGAGTACCGTGGAAGAGATGACATCCAAGTTCAACAAATTGGACAAGTTTCAAGGCAATGATTTCCGTAGATGGCAGAAAAAGATGCACTTTCTTCTCACCACGTTGAAGGTTGTGTACGTGTTGAGCACTCCAATGCCGGAGGTGATGGAAGATGAAATCTTGGAACAAACTAGGAGGCGCAACAAGTGGGAGAACGATGACTACATATGTAGAGGCCACATCCTTAACGGTATGTCCGATGCGTTATTTGATATTTACCAAAATGTTGAGAGTGCGAAGGAATTGTGGAATTCTCTTGAGTCAAAGTACATCGCCGAGGATGCTTCTAGTAAGAAGTTCTTGGTGAGTGATTTTAATAATTACAAAATGGTTGACTCAAGGCCGGTTATGGAACAATACAATGAACTCCTTCGTGTTCTTGGTCAATTTAAACTCCACAAGATAGGTGTTGATGAGTCCTATGCCGTGTCGAGTATAATTGACAAACTTCCACCCTCTTGGAAGGATTTTAAACGTTCTTTAAAACATCAAGATGAGGAACTGTCCTTGGTTCAACTTGGGAGTCACTTGCGCATTGAGGAGAATCTTCGTGTGCAAGAGAATGACCAAATTATGGGTGAAGTTGAATCTAGAATGGCTCATGTTCACTTGGTTGAGGATAATAAATCTAACCCGAAAGATAAGGGGAAAGGCAAAAAGCGCAAGTATGAAGACCATGACAAACCCAACAAGAAACCGAAAGGTTTGGTTTGTTGGAGGTGTCAAAAGGTTGGACATGTCAAGCGTGATTGCCGTGTGAAACTGAACAAGAATGGCGCTGGAACGAGTGGCAGTGGACAGGAACGGTCTAAGGACCTGGTTCCACGGAAAGGAGGTCAGTTCCTGACTAACTTTGATAATTCTGTCCAGAATTATGTATCACTCATTCCAGAATCTTTTTATGTACAGGATGATGACTGTGCATGGTGGATTGACTCGGGGGCTACGAGCCATGTGTGTAAGGATAAAGGATGGTTTGAAGACCTAGAACCAGTGGAGGTCGGTTCCTTATTACGCATGGGAGACGAGTCAATGGTGCCTATCTTGGGAAAGGGTGTAGTTGTTTTAGAATTTACTTCCGAGAAAACAATTACGTTGTTTGATGTTTTGTATGTACCGAAGGTTCGAAAGAATCTTGTTTCGGGAAGTATGTTGAATAATTTAGGGTTCAAACAAGTGATTGAATCCGATAAATATATTCTGTCCAAGGGTGGTGTGTTTGTTGGTTTTGGATATTTATCAAATCGCATGTTTCGTTTAAATGTTGTGAATAAATTAATTCCTAGTGATAATTCTGTTTTTATGGCATCTTCCATGAATGATTGTATGATTTGGCATGCTAGATTAGCTCACATTAATTTTAGGAAAATGCATGAAATGTCTAAAGATGGTTTAATTCCTGCTTTTGGTATTAATGATGATAAGTGTAGGACTTGCATGCTTACTAAGATCACAAAACAACCGTTTCCTAATGTTGAAAGGAATTCGGCTATTTTGGATCTTGTACATAGTGATCTATGTGACTTTCACTCAACTCCTTCCCTTGGCAATAAAAAGTATGTTGTTACTTTTATTGATGATTCGACTCGGTTTTGTTATGTGTATTTATTACACACCAAGGATGAAGCTTTAGAGAAATTTAAAGTGTATAAAACCGAGGTTGAATTGCAATTGGGTAATCCAATTAAATGTCTTAGGACTGATCGGGGAGGAGAATATATGGATCCCCATTATTTTCAATCTGTTGGAATCATTCATGAGACCACGGCTCCGTATACACCACAACAAAATGGTGTGGCCGAACGGAAAAATCGAGTGTTAAAGGAAATGGTTAATTCCATGCTTTCCTACTCGGGTTTGAGTGAAGGGTTTTGGGGAGAGGCCATGCTCACGGCCTGTTATGTTCTAAATAGGGTTCCAAATAAAAGGAACAAGACAACCCCATATGAGCTTTGGTACAAGAAAGCGCCGAATTTGAAATATTTTCGGGTTTGGGGTTGTAGGGCGATTGTAAAATTGCCCGAGCCCAAAAGGAAAACTTTGGGGGAAAGGGGAGTTGATTGCATATTCATAGGGTATGCTGAACATTCCAAGGCTTATAGGTTTTATGTAATAGAACCTAATGATGCGGTAGCGGTTAACACCGTGATTGAGTCTCGAGATGTGATCTTTGATGAGATGAGATTTTCATCAATTCAAAGACCAAAGGACCTAGTTCCAGGCACTAGTGAGGTGCAAGTTCCAGAATGTTTGGATGGTGTTTTGAATCCCGAAGCACCACAAATAAGGAAAAGCAAACGAGGCCGCATCGTGAAAGACTTTGGTCCCGATTTTCACTTGTATTTAGTGGAAGGTTCAAGGGATGAAACAGGGGTACAATATTCATATTGTTACCAAGTTGAGGATGATCCAAAGACCTTTAAAGAGGCAATGGAATCCCGAGATGTTGCCTTTTGGAAGGAGGCAATTGATGATGAAATGTCATCAATTATGGAGAACAACACTTGGGTGTTGTCGGATTTGCCACCGGGTTCTAAACCCTTAGGTTGCAAATGGATCTTCAAAAAGAAGATGAAAGTGGATGGAACTGTTGACAGGTTCAAGGCTCGGTTGGTCATTCAAGGTTTTAGACAAAAACCCGGAATTGACTATTTTGACACGTATGCGCCGGTTGCTCGAATTACAACCATTAGGTTTTTAATTGCTTTGGCGGCTATACACAATCTAATTATACATCAGATGGATGTCAAGACGGCATTTTTAAACGGTGATCTTGATGAGGAAGTTTACATGAAACAACCGGAAGGTTTTGTTATGCCGGGACATGAGCATAAGGTTTGTAAACTTGTTAAATCATTGTATGGGCTGAAACAAGCACCCAAACAATGGCATCAAAAGTTTGATGAAGTTATTTTGTCCAATGGTTTTAGTTTAAACCAATCGGACAAGTGTGTCTATAGCCGATTTGATGCATTCGGAGCGGGTGTGATCATATGTCTCTATGTTGATGACATGCTGATTTTTGGAACGGACCAAAATCAGGTTGATGAAACCAAAAGGTTGTTATCATCAAGGTTTTCCATGAAGGACATGGGGGAGGCAGATGTGATCCTTGGTATAAGGATTAAACGGGTAAACAAAGGGATTGCTTTGACACAAGCTCACTATGTTGAGAATATTCTCAAAAGGTTTAATTATAGTGATTGTTCACCCGTTGGTACTCCCATGGATCCTAGTGTGAAGTTGATGCCTAATAAAGGAAAGGCGGTATCACAACTTGAGTACTCTCAAGCTATTGGTAGTTTAATGTATGCCATGACAAGCACTCGGCCGGATATTGCTTATGCCGTGGGTAGGTTGAGCCGGTTTACTAGTAATCCTAGTACTCAACATTGGCAAGCAATGAAGAGAGTGTTCAAGTATTTAAAGGGAACCATGGATTATGGTTTGTGTTACTTTGAGTATCCTTCGGTATTAGAAGGATATTCGGATGCAAGTTGGATATCCAATGTAGAGGATCACTCTTCTACAAGTGGTTGGGTATTTTTGCTTGGGGGAGGTGCCATTTCTTGGGCATCCAAGAAGCAAACTTGTATCACAAGTTCAACGATGGAATCTGAGTTTGTTGCGTTGGCTACCGCCGGTAAAGAGGCGGAGTGGTTAAGAAATTTAATTTTTGAGATTCCATTGTGGGGGAAGCCGATTGCACCTATTTCTATCCATTGTGATAGTGCTGCCACTTTGGCTAAGGCGTATAGTCATGTTTATAATGGCAAGTCTAGACACTTAGGTGTTAGGCATAGTATGATTAGAGAACTAATCATGAATGGTGTAATTTCGGTGGAATTTGTAAGATCGCAACATAACTTGGCGGACCACTTGACCAAAAGTTTGGCCCGGGACTTAGTGCACAAGTCTGTTATAGGGATGGGTTTAAAGTCCATTTAATCCTTAATGGTGAGACACCCAATTCCCCTCTAATACAACGTTAGAGGCTGAATTCAATGCGGAAAGCTCACACTTAATGGATTGGAACACACAATGAAAATCATCCCAAGGTGTGTGTTCGGACCTGTAGTAGGGAGGCTGAATTTATTTCTTAATAATTCCTTTGATAAAGTGTAAGCAGGTACACGAGTGAAGGAATTACCTATATGATCGTGAAGTGTAGCCGCACTTCAAAAAGCTTGGGACTTGGCTTTTATACGGTCATGAATGGGATTAGGACACACGGCTTTATAATTGTGTCAAGTTTGTATTCTAGTTGAGTATTGAAACTTGTATGTATTTTATCTTGAGGTATTCAAATGGGTTGAAGGGTTCAATCCGTAGGACACCCCGATTCTCGAATATTTTGAATGTGTAAAATACTAAGATGGAAATTCAATCGTATCGACATTTCCATTTATGTGCAAGTTTTGGTTTGTAAGCTTTGTTATGTCATTTCATGGGTTACACTAAAATGGGGGAGGATTGTTGGTGATTTTAGTGTCACCGGCCGTTTTGTGTAATTGGAAATGACATGAGTGCCAATGGGAATTAGAACTATGATCTAATACAAGTTAGTAGGTGTGGAGTGCACACTTGTATATAAGAACTAGTTTAGTTCCAAAGTGTCTACGTTAGTGGAACTTGAGGTAGAACTCGAGGTATAACTTTCAGTAGACCAGCTCTGTGGTTCTAGACCGAGTTCTAGAACGGTTAGGCAGTTTCCAGCAGTTTCCCAAAAACTGTTGCGGTTATTCTTAATCGTGTTACTACTGTCTAGGACGATGAATATGGAAAAAGACCACCATATTTCGTACAGAGGAGAAGGAGGAAACATATTCAACATATCTTCATCACTTTGGCACTCAAAATTAAAGATAACAATCCATATACTCGACTAGTTTGGCTCTAGTTCTTGTGCCTAAGTTCTAGAGTGTCCTTAAGGATTATCCTAGATTGAATTTCTTGTAACCCAGGCATAGGGGAGAAATATCAATTCGGAAAGTGAACTTACACGATCCTTAAGTAATCCAAGTACTCAAATTATCACCCCCTACGTGATTTACCCCAACATAACAAACGCCAAATGAAAAATATTAGGGAACACAGACAACAACTATACAAGGTATAAACAACCACCAACTCATGGACACATGACAAAAATATAACAAAGAAGTTTAAACACCCCACAGACAATAGTATGAAGCGCAAAACACACCAAAACATTATCTACACAAACATTACGTTTTGCTCCACAAACAACTTAACAAAGATGTGTAAACATCTCACATAAAACTTTTATGAGAGAATTTCCAAAATAAGACTAAAAGAAAGTAGAATTGCAAAAATAGGACTACTATGTTTTTTTTTTGAAGAAAATAGAATTAATTATTATTAATGGCATCATTGTTTAATACATGTGAAATAAATGAAGGAGGAAAATCAAGCCAACAAATGCTATCAGACATAGAACAAGCTGCTTGCGCCAAAACGTGAGCCGCCCTGTTCGCTGATCGCCTAACATGAGAAAATGAAATCTCAGTAAAATAAGACCGAAGTTCTCTAATATCATCCGCCAAAATCCCAGCAATAGAAACACTCGAACCATCCCAAATTTCTGAAACTGCCTTAGCCGCATCAGATTCAACTTCAATCCGCTCGCATCCATACTCTTTCGCCCAGCTGAGAGCTTCCCGAATACCTATAAGTTCGGCTTCCCATGGAGGCAGCACTCCCTGACAAGGTTTTGCAACATCCGCCATGAACACACCATCCTCATTACGGAGAAGCCATCCCAACCCGACACCATTAATGAACAAAAATAGGACTAAAAGGGTTAATCCGACAAAACTACCCTTAATGATCTCAACTAGTATGTTCGCACCGCTGATTCATCGATCAAGCCATTGCACTCATCCTCCTGCACACTTCGATGAGATTTTCGTGGTCGGGATTTTCTCAGCCCTTTGCACCCCATTTTTAAAAATCTCAGCCCTTTGCACCCCATTTTTAAAAATCTTTGTTTTTGCACCCCAACCCCATGTGCAAAGACAAAAATGCCCCTCCATTAACAATTCAGTTGGCCTTCAACATATTCCTAATTGAGGGGCATTTTTGTCTTTTCACATGGGGCTACTGTGCAAAAACAAAGATTTTAAAAAAACAGGGTGCAAATACTAATTTGGACAATAATATGGGGTGCAAATTAACTCAAATTACCCCAAATGTAAACATAATTACAACTGTAAATTGGATGTATTACAAATGTAAATTTAATACGGAGTACGTAGTATTACATTACAAACAACTTCTACATTTTTCATACAAATTACTTGTGATACGGATGGATTGCTCCCGATATACAGAGAAAATTTATGAGTAAGTGATATGGATGTGATTATTAAACTAAATGAAATTATGTGATTAATATTTTAATACAGAGTGTTAAATAGATAAAGTATCAACAAAGTAAGAATGAATGTGACCATCTAAATACTACAAAGTACCAAATATATTTGAGAAAACTCAATAAATAGGACAAAAGAAAAGTAAAATAAGACAAATAGATCGAGGGTGAGAAAAGGAGTGATTTGTATATGTATTTTTTATTTAAAAATATTTAAAAAATTTAATTTATATCTCTTGCATTACATATGGATTCACTTTGTTATTTAACTAGAATTTTCACCCGTGCGTTGCACGGGCTGCAATTCGTAGGCATTAAATTATTTCAAAAGATATGTGAGTTTCATCAATATAAGATTAAGGTCATTAGACTTCAAAAAAATCTTCTCTTTAACCAATGATTCAATCCCGTATAATTTCTTCACTCAAGTAAAATAAGTACATTCATGAAATTTGGAATAAGATTATGTAAGAGTTTTTACCATTTATTTGGAATAGTTTAGATTTTTTACCATTTATTTGGAATAGTTTAGTATTTCACCAGTGTACTGCACAATAGGGGTGGGCACGGTCCGGGACGGAACGGGAATTGGATTGTCCCGGTCCCGAACCCGTTTTACAATAACGGTTCAGAACGGGACGGGACAAGACGTTGTCCTTTTGTTGTCCCGTTTAAACCGGTACCGGGACAAAACGGGACGGTTCGGGACATCCCAAAAAATTGTAGTCAAACAATTTCAATCCAAAAACAAAACAAAGCTATTTGAAAAAAAAACTAGCGCAAGAAAACTCTATGACAAAAAAACTATATAGAAAATTGTGAGAAAAAATGCAACCTACCAGATTAGCTGCATGAAACAAAAGTTGCAGCAGAAAAAACTATATCACAAAAATCTATCAAGAAATCTATAATAAAATGATAAAAGAATACTTTGAGAGTAAAAATCAATTTCTTTTTTTTGTAGATAGATGATAGTTCATAGTATGTGATAGTAGGTAGTTTAGAGTTTTTTAGGTGTTATATTATTAATCAACTAGTATTTAATAATCATTTGTAGTTGGGTTGTGAAAAAAGAATAACTATTATTATTTGGATTACATAATGAGTTGTTAATAAACTCACTAACCTACTACAAAGTACTATGTACAATTTTGGATTCGGGACAACGGGACGGAACGGGATATATTTTACTTGTCCCGGTCCTGTTTTGTTTTAAAACAGTTCGGTACCGGTACGGGACAAAAATAATGTATCCCGAATATAACGGAACAATTTCGGGACGGAACCGGAACATTCCGGAACGGACCAACGGGACCGGGTCTTTTGCCCACCCCTACTGCACAATGTAATATGCAAATGTTATACTATCGTAAATGTTAATAATTAAAGTATATATAGACATGTACATCAATTTGCAACATTATTGTTTACACAAATGAGAGAAATTAAAAAAAAAAATATTAGAAGTTTAATAACAACACATTATAAATTGTTGAAGACCTCATTTTAGAAAACATTTTTGAATTATTTCGCCAACTTCCATCATTGCACATCACAAAATTTAAATCAATCGCACTTCTCACCCTCGCAAGTCGCAACTACAACTTGCAGTTATTCATGTGTAAAATTAGGACTGCACAATTAATCACTCACAATTTAAAAAAATGTCCATCTTATCAATAGTAACCATTGGTTAACCATATAAAAAGTGGAGAGGTATCATCATTAAAACATATCATAAACAATTTAAAAACTGAACGCCTATGCACATAAAATTGTCGCCCAATGTAATTCATTGCCACGAATTCGTAAAGTAAAGGAATAGTAGAGGGTTTCACACTCAAAATCAATTAATGAAGGGCAACATAAATTAATTTAATCGAACCAATATGAACATAAGTACTTTTACATTTCATCCAGCCAATGCCCAATAGGACCTATTCAAAAGCTACGGGCACTTGGATCAACTGGATGGTTTGAATAGACAATTACAATAATAACAACCAAACCTTAATCCCAAAATAGTTTTGTGTCAATTAACATGACTGTTAAGATAGAAAGATAACGAATATAAGAAAGATACAAAGATCAAAAATATGAAATGACATCAATTCTTCATATGAATATCCTTCATCCACTCAGCCCACTCTTTAGCCTGTGCTCTTTCCAAATTCATATGTTTGAATAGACCGCTAAGCCCAAAAACATTGCATCTTCACCTGTAAACCTTTAACCTAAGATTCAGCATTGACGTTATTATTTTGATCATGAATGCTAATATTTTTTCTCTGGCACCAGAGATGTCACAAACCGCAACTAACTTACCACCTTTTTCATTTTAGAGGAGAGGCATGTACATGTATGTTCCTAGTTTTGTGAGCCTCTGTTATTTTTGTATCAAACAGACATTGATGGGGTTTTGGATTAACTCCGGGTTTAATAAAAAAAATATCAAACAGTCTTGTTTATTTAGTTATGTTCAAGAGAACACACTGCATATTTATTACATGTATATGTTCTTCCCATTATTTATGCAACTATGGGTCTGTGATTATTACCTTTTCAGCTTTGTTTACTAATTCTACAATTCATAAATCAAGTGTTTTTCTTTGAACCATCACAACTCACTTCCTTGACTGGCACCTTGTTTGCTGCAAAAACGATAAGAAGAACTGCAAAAAAGAAGAAGTTATATTCATGTGTACGTATTATGTAATAATAATAAAATAATAACATATTAGAAACTAAAGGCATTAAATTACATAGATATAAGAGGGCATTAATGATGATATATTGGAAACTAATTTAAGCTCAAATGAAGTTTAACCTTTAATAATCGTAATGTTAATTTTTGGGATATAAAAATATTTCTTACTATTATGAATTACCTAAATAAGTTAAGAAATTACCATGAATTGGTTTGGAGGGATAATCTGAATAATAATTCGAAGTTTAAAAAGTAATAACCTGAAAAATATTTCCCACTATTATAAATTTTCAAATAAAGCAGTACTTCATCTAAATTTAATGTGCTATTGAGAAACTTTAAAACAGGCAGAATATTATTTAATTTAAGGCACATATGGCGTGTAAGTTAGAGCAGAATATACATTATGTAATTTAGTAAACTGCGAACATCTCAGACTCTTGAAGTCTCATCAGTCACCCCGATCCAAAATTAATGACTTTGAAATTAATATTATAACACATAATTAGAACAATCAACACCTTCCATTTCAGCCTCCGTTGGTTCCTTTCAAGAAAAAATATCATTGGTTCCAAATAATTATCTAACTAATAACCGAATAATAATGTCTTAATGCAAATACAGAAATTCATTTTAAATAATTCAACCCAATTGAGTTAGTGAGTCTTGATCCAAAATTTTATGAGCTTAATTTTTTCTCTTTAGTGACGCTCTAATCCAAACTTTCCATCAATGCAATGTGGAAAACTATTTGCTTAATGAGCCTGGGTTACTCAATCCTAGGAAGTACATAACAGCTTCAACAGAAAATGTTAACCAATAGAACGAAGATGAGATGGTTTCAGAGCTCAGGGTAGCACATATTTCTTATCCCAGTATTCAACTATGTATATGTTCAAAGTTCAAACTGAAAATGTTTTCTCAATCAGTGATGCTTCATACAGTTCATTAGAAGGAAATATATGTTTGAGAGTAAAGAAGGTGATAGTTAATTAGAAGGGAAAAAAGTTTAACATGACCTGTAGTTGCCTTCTTCCATGTATACCACGGAATTAAAGGTTGAAGACTGATGAAGCTTTTCACCATTGTAGCTACCTTCTACTGGTTGTATTCTTGATTCATTGCCTTCACTACCTGATGCAAAAATAACACTCAAATAAGTTAGTAGAGCACTGAGCATTTGTCTTTGTGGCTAAGCAGTCATAGCTTCTACTTTGAAATTAGAACACAAATAATTCAATCCTTTTCAAAAAAAAATAAGCACTATTAGACTAAAGAAGTAAGAATGGAATATGATGTGACATTTAAATGAATGGCAGGATGATCTACCTTCTGCATAACCATATATACTATTCAATTGTACCAATCTACAGAACAGAAACTTGGTGCTACCTCAGACCTGCAAAGCAGAAAAATGATGTACTCCATAAGTTTCAGAAAAATGGAAATGAAAATCACTTTATCTCTCAACATTATCTAGCTGAATTGAATTCTGGCTATTTAAACACACTGCCAGATAGTCAAACATACGCTGTGAATGTAAACCAAACATTAAACTTAACAAATATTTATATAAACTTGTTTCAATCTCTACCGATGCTAGGACATATGCGATAGTTTAATGAAGTAGGGGATTTCTGCAGATGTATAGACCATTATATAATGGATGTTGTAGTGAAAACGTTTTTATTCAATAATGACACTATAAAATTCTAAGGAGTATGACAGTACAATATTATTCTCAGGAAATGTGGAAAAGAGTAAAAAGTAAAAGAAAGATACGAAAGATAAAAAGATTAGCTAAAATGAATATTAAACAACAAACGGAAAATTTAAATACTGTTTTAAAGTGTCAATACAGACACTATTTTAAAATTTTGATAAAAATGGTACTTAAAACAGAATGAAAGTTTTTATAAACAAAATGCATATCCAAATCCAGCAGCTAGAGTTTCTACACACTTACAGATGTAAGAAAGTCAAAGTAACTAAACTTAATTCAACTTTAAGATCAGGAGAAACTGAGGAAGACACATGCATACCATCCTCGGCTCTTTTGACTTGAATATATCTGACCAAATATTTGTTATCATTTTTTCTATTCCGTAAGAACTTGTTGCATTTAAATACCAACCTCTAAATGATGATAATCGCATAGGGAAGGATTATACTACTTGTATTATATAGACTGTAAAGTAGGTGTGTGGCAGCTCTTATAAATTTCTCTCGATGAGTATAATATAGAGCAAGACTCTAGCCTTTTAATTTGAGATAAACCCTATATTTTGTTTTTATTCTGATGAGAAAGAACTGAGTTGTTGATACTGTGAGGATGCTAAAATGACCTCCAGGTATCTAAATGGGAATCTAAAGCTGGTTTGTACTCCGTATTTTTTTTCTTGACCTAAACATGAGCAAGGAGCATAATTTTCTCCAAGCCCACTATCGAAATTGAGAATCAATTGATGTATGCCTATTCTTGACCATTCATGACTCTTACGGAGCAAAATATATCTAATTCAGCTAAGTTCTTGCAATTGAAATTCATAATAAACAAAATATATATCCAAATGCAGCTTGAGTTTCTACACTCACATGTGTAAGCATCTCAAAATTAAATATGTTGACAATTCAATTCGGTGTGGAATTGACACCCGAAAATGCTGCTATGAGTTAAACCCAAAAAATAAGAAATATGATGATAATCAATTCAATTCAGTGTGGAAGGTGATGTTATCACAAATTAAATATAATTCATTTGAAATACATAAATGAAGATTAAGAATGAGATGTACATTCAAAGAAAAGTGATAGTCTCTTAAGAAGGAAGACTAAAAAGCGAATCAAATCATAGATTTTAGAACTGAAATAGAAAGAGTATAATTACCATTCTTGAGAATGAGTGTTAAGCAAAAAGAAAAAGAACGGTTCAGAAGGAAAAAAATAACATCCTTGAGAACTGAGCGAAAATAAAACGAATAGTTCAGAAGAAAAGCCTGAAGCCTGAAATCTAATCTGAAATTGTACCAAGATTTTCTTGAATCTAATATGGAATCATACCTGAATTAAAAATAGAATTTATTTCCTAGCTTTTCAACTCCAATGGAATCCTATGAGCAAATGAGAAGAAGAACCGCTTCAGATCTTTTCAACTCGTATGGATTCGTATGAGCAAAGAAGAAGAACAATCGTGGCTGAGTGAAGATGATGAAGACGATAGAGAATAGGGATGACGTTGCCAGCTGGGCTCTCTCCATTCAAGAGAAATAGAAAGAATATGATGGTCTGCGGCTCTGCGCAGACCATCATAAATATATATCGAGGGTGAGAAAAGGAGTGATTTGTATATGTATTTTTTATTTAAAAATATTTAAAAAATTTAATTTATATCTCTTGCATTACATATGGATTCACTTTGTTATTTAATTATGGTCTGTTCCTCTAGTTATGGACTTAGATACCGCCTAGCGTAGACTTCATCTTTCTTTAATCATGTTCCTGTATTTCTTCTTTATTTTCCAACTCGTTATACCCTTTTTACTTAAAAAACTCCATTTTTTTCTTTACGGGTTCTTGTTATATTACTTTTTTATGTTCACTTTTTTTACTCGGTGGATCCGTAGTCATATTCCTCTTTCTTAACTTGTATTTTTGTTTGTTTTTGTTTTCTTGTTGGTTTTTCTAAAATTATGTACTTTCGTTTTTTTACTATTCGAACATATGAATGTCATGATTAATAATAAAGCATATTCTAAAAACAACTACTACGTACTTTTCATTTGATACTCCCTCCGTCCCGTTGGAATGTTCTCACTTTCCTTTTTTGGATGTCCCAATGGAAAGTTCTCATTTCCCTAAATGGAAAGTTATCCTACATCAAAACAGTGTCAAACAGTGCAAAACAGTGTCAAACAGTGTCAACTAGTGTCCAAACAGTGTCCAAACAGTAAAATTTACCCCCTGGTAAGTTTATTTCCTTAATATGTGTGTAGGTCAAACCGGGAACATTCTAACGGGACGGAGGGAGTATATCAACTACTCAAATACTCCGTATATATAACAAAAAGGATACACAATCTTTTTTATATTCAGCGCCCGTTTGGTGACTCTGTTTTTCAGCTTATCAGTCAACTTTTTAATCAAATACGTAACTTTTGATTTCGCGCGCTAAATTGTGTAATAATAAGAAAACGTAAGGTAGGAGTTGAGTTACTTTTCTGGTTGTATTAACTGAAGTTAGTGTATGTGACTGTTTTAGCTATTTTTCATATAACTTCTTCTTTGTTTTATTAACAAAATATATTTTAAATATAAGTGTTTCATAAATCAGCAGAATCAGCCAATACAGCTACTTCAATAAGAGCTTCATAAATTTAAACAGAATCAGTCGATTCGGACGATTTAAATGTTATCAAACAGGCTCTCAATCTAGTGTTGTTTGTATTGAAACATAAACCGGCGGATAGCTACCACGTACAATAACTTCTCCAAAACCCTACGGGAGGATATCATCAACATTTCCAAAAGTCTTTCTAACACTTAAGAATCAAGCACCTTGTGATGATCAAGGTGACATTTGTGTTGGTCATATTTATACAACCTCCATTTGTGACATTTGTGTTCTTAAATAAGTGGAACATAAGGAATTATAAAACATTCACATGTTCTACTTTGACTATCCATTTTTATTATTTTTATTTTTTACTAATATAGAATAATAATATATATTAATGGTCCGTGCATCGACAAATTTAAAAAGTGGATTGTACTGTTGAATTAAATTAATTTCAGAAATGGGGGTAGTATATAACGGAGTATTTCATATCGTTACTCAAGCTCTAAGCTCTAGGTGATAAAAAAAGCATCTAACACTTCTATCTATTCTATTTATTATATATAAGAAAAGAAATAGCTCATATAATGACTATTATAGCCTTAATGAAACTTACGTGTTTCACAATCCGTAAGTTTAAAGCCTTTGCTTTTTGCCACAATCCGTAATTTCCTCCTATCGTATTATATTGCCACGTGGCATCTTTATTTTAAAGCCTTTGCTTTTTGCTTGCTGAAGCGTTGCCCTCTCTTTCTAACTTATTGTTTTCTAACGTGACGTCTTTATTAGTGGGGTCCTAATAAAAAAACTTTATTTCAAAGTGGTTTAACTTTTTCAATGTTGCTTCATTTTCGATAAAATATATTAAAATTCATAATTTGTTGGTCTCTTTTAAATGACACCAATATCGAATATATTAAACTTTTAAAAACATTGAGATTTTATAATGTTTTACTTTCAATTCTATATATGCAAACAATACAAACTTAAACAATTCAATGAAATAACTTTCTCTCTCATATGTAGTGCTTTTATGTATAAGATAAGTCCGCTTAAACAAATGAGCGCGAGAATTGGCTCTCTCATCTGTAATGACTTTAGGTATAAAAAGATAAGCTGACCTAAACTTGAGCACGAGAATTTTCTTTCACATACGTAGTGTTTTAGGTATAAGATAAGTCGTCTAAAACAATTAATCAAAAAAAGTTCTCTCTCACACGTAATGCTTTTAAGTACTCCGTATAAGATAACCCGATTAAAACTTGACGGGAGAATTTTCTCTTTCATACATAGTGCTTTTAGACATAAGATAAGTCACCTAAAATTTGAACGGGAGATAAGATAAACCGGTTAAAACTTGAGCTCAAGAATTTTCTCTCTCATACATGGTGCTTTTAGGTATAAGATAAGAATGCTAACAATTTAGCGGGATAATTTTCTCTCTAATAAGTAGTACTTTTAGGTATAAGATAAGCCAGCTAAAACTTTAGCGGTAAAATTTTCTCTTTCCTGCGTAGTACTCTTAGGTATAATAAGAAGATAAGCGGACTAATAATTGAGCGGAATAATTTTCTCTCTCATACGTAATGCTTTTAGGTGTACAAAATAAGATAAGATATGCGGATTAATAATTGAGCGGGATAATTTCTCTCTCGTATGTAGTGTTTTTAGGTATAAGAAGATAAACAAATTATAAACTAATAAATGATCGAGAAAATTTCCCCTCATATTTTTCTCTCATGACCTTTTAAACTCACGAGAAGACATTTTCGTATAATTATCACATACATTATGACAATCAATAAATATCAAGCTTTATCACTACAAAAAGATGAAACATTCATACACATAGACGTATATTAATTAGTCATGTAAAGCTTTGTATATGTGGCGTTATGGGGAGTTCAGAAAACATGGACCGATGATTTTAATATTGTGTACATGATAAGAAAAGAAAATCATAAAACATTGTCACTCAAAACTCTAACAAGTAGGTTCATGTTTCATTATCTATTACTAACAATACTAATTATTACTATGGAGCAAATTCTAATGGACGGTGTCGATCTTTTTATACTTTAATTTTCTTTTACTTTGAATATTTGTTGCAAGGATTAATACTTTATATTCATTTATCGTGCTCCATTTTTGAAATTATGTAAAATGTAAGAAAAAAAATCTATTTTTACATTTAATTAGATCATGAATAAAAGTATATATAGACCAACTGTTTTCCCGTGCGTATGCACGGGTACTGTGCTAGTATATAAGAAAAGAAATAGCTCATATAATGACTATTTTAGCCTTAATGAAACTTACGTGTTTCACAATCCGAAATTTCCTCCTATCGTATTATATTGCCACGTGGCATCTTTATTTTAAAGCCTTTGCTTTTTGCTTGCTGAAGCGTTGCCCTCTCTTTCTAACTTATTGTTTTCTAACGTGACGTCTTTATTAGTGGGGTCCTAATAAAAAAACTTTATTTCAAAGTGGTTTAACTTTTTCAATGTTGCTTCATTTTCGATAAAAATATATTAAAATTCATAATTTGTTGGTCTCTTTTAAATGACACCAATATCGAATATATTAAACTTTTAAAAACATTGAGATTTTATAATGTTTTACTTTCAATTCTATATATGCAAACAATACAAACTTAAACAATTCAATGAAATAACCTTCTCTCTCATATGTAGTGCTTTTATGTATAACAAAGAAGATAAGCTGACTAATACTTGAGTGGAAAATCTTTCTCTCAAATGTAGTATTTTAATTTAGATATTGGAAGACAAGCTTGCTAATAATTGAGTG
This sequence comes from Cuscuta epithymum, assembly GCA_945859915.1. Taxonomy (NCBI): domain Eukaryota; kingdom Viridiplantae; phylum Streptophyta; class Magnoliopsida; order Solanales; family Convolvulaceae; genus Cuscuta; species Cuscuta epithymum. The sequence goes on along the minus strand of CAMAPF010000011.1, from coordinate 5,040,634 downwards.
ATAATTTTCTCTCTCTCATATGAAGTGCTTTTGAGTAGAAGAAGATAAACTCGCTAATAATTGATCTATAAAAAATTTATCTTTCTTATGTAGTACTTTTATGTAATGTTCTTAGGTATTACAAAATAAACTTGATGCACAACCAAATTGTACCCCAAATTGAGCGGTGAATATTTGAAATCTTCCCTTTTTGTTATGATGCACAACCAAATTGTACCCCAAATTGAGCGGTGAATATTTGAAATCTCGGGAGAACCGTAATGAAAAAGATTTGAAAGGGGAAAGTGTTAGCTATGATGCACAACCAAATTGTACCCCAAATTTGTTAGCTATGGAATGAAGATTTCAAATATTCACCGCTCATTTCATGTTAACTCTTCCCTTGAAATATTGTACATCCTACATTCTTGTTTAGTTGCAACACTTCCACTTTTACATTTTTCAATGCATAATTTTGACCATTAATATATTGAATATGTAAATTTATTTATTTTTTAAATTTTTAATACATAAAGCACTACATCTGAGAGAGAAAATTCTCCTGCTCAAATTCTATGCTTTTTGTTAGCAAGTTTGTCTTATACTTAAAAGAACTACATGTATGAGAGAGAAAACTCCGCTCATTTGTAAGCAAGATTATTTTCGAATACCTAAAAGCACTACAAATGTTAGCTATGATGCACAACCAAATTGTACCCCAAGTTGAGCGGTGAATATTTGAAATCTCGGGAGAACCGTAATGAAAAAGATTTGAAAGGGGAAAGTGTTAGCTATGATGCACAACCAAATTGTACCCCAAGTATTACAATTTGATTGGATCGATGTATGTAGGTTAAAGTGTCATACTTCCCGACTAGTGTAGTACCCGTGCGATGCACGGGACATTTTTCACAAAGTAATTAAATTGGTGCATATCTAATAGAAAAGGGTAAATTCAATCTAAGAAAAAGAATTTAAAAGTTTTCCAAATTTGAATTTACACCTGTATATAAAAAAAGCAATCAATAATACGTGAAAGAGTAACATATAATTGACGATAACTGAGATTTATTTTTCAATTCAACGTTTTGTTATAATTTAAATTCAACGTTAGATAATGTTTATTATTGATTTTTATTAATTGCATAAGTCAATAAAAGAAAACTGTCTTCTTTGGAACTTGAAAAGTAATCTCTAATAGGGTTCAATATTCTTGGAAACACTACATGTTCACTTGTGTATATACCTGTCAAAACATTTCTAAAGTATAGGTGACGATGGGGTTGATATGCAAAATGCATAGACCCCATGCAACTACATAGGGCAATGTTTCACCTAAATCAGTTTGTGATTAAAGTGTAATTTACATCCTTTCGATTAACATTTTGACCAGTGTGCTCATGTGCTGGGAAGCCCGAAGCCCTTAAGGATGGGGTGAAACCCACTTATTCAAAACGGTGATGATTTCACTTAAAGGAAGAATATTCAAATACATTTATTGTCCTTGAGCATAATATTCAAAATTTATGTAAAAGTCCACTACATTTAGAATTTGGCCAATAAAGAATCAATGAGAATAATAAAATAAAAATGGTGCAACTGTACAACACAATATATAATAAAATTAATGTCCAAACTATAACAAAAGTCAACTAAAAAATATTTCTGAATCATCGCCAAATAAGATGGCATGTAGGCTATGTTTCACTATCAGCGTTTGAGCCAAAACGCCAATAAGCATTAAACGTAAAACGCTACAAAATGCAGGAAATAGAGATGGCATTTCTGCTCACCCACCAAAAAAGAAATGCAGCCATAGTATCAACATTTGCCCGATGCAAAATGCTAAGGAACTATCATTAGTCCAACCCATTAGCCATTTGGCCTGCACCCACCTCCACATTCAAGCCAACAAATCAACATCAACTTTTGGTACTTGCTGGTACCGGCCACTCCAACACAAAAAGCTTACAGATGAGCTTAATGGTCAAACCACCAAAACAAACCTATAATGGTCAAAGTGAATGAAATGCAGTAAGTTAATAAAATTAGCTCTAAATTTTACGATATTTAAAAATTAAACCAAGTAGTCTAACAACAAATGAAAATATCAACATCTCAAAAGTAAGAATAAAATGGTTCCAATAAAGTATAGACCGTTCCAAATAGCTATACATTCCATCAGGTGAGGGAGCTTTTAATTAAGAAAGACTGGGTAATAGAATATTAGAGACCATGTATACTACCCACTCCAAGATCATCAAATTACTCCTATGTTAAGAGATGAAATTGATGCTGAGATGAGCATCTAGATCCTTTCAGTGCATTTAAATCTCAATGAGCACCAGAGCATATTAAAATCCCATTTATCAGAGGCTTACTCATTATTACATATATAAAAGCTACTAAATGAAGAAGGTAGGCCAAACTGGAAATAGTCCCAATTTCTATACCTATCAGTTAATTTAAATTGCAATGAACCATCTACTCGCCAAATTAAAACCGTAAATTTAAATCATCAGGGATGAGAGAAAGATCATTACCAGAAAACATGCATAAGAGCTGCGATTTGATGGGTTGAGCCACGCGATAGAGGTTCATCCCATTTTGCTGGGTTGAAGTGGGTTTTATACACATGATGTGACTATATGTATGAAGATGGAGTGCCTTTTCACTACCCGGGCTAGCAGCTCTTCCTCGTTCTTTCAACTTCTCGAGTATGCAAAACTCAGTTACAACTTTCAAGGCTGTTAAATAGTTTAAGAAATAGCGAGAAGTCCAAACAATAGATTAACACCATCCAATTCAATGCACCATTTTTTAATTAGATGCTTCGGAATTGCTTAAGTGAGTTCTTGAATATTTATGTAGACAAATAATAAATTAATTCTGGAAACAGATTCAGCCAGTGAGTGCACTTCCCGCCTAAATGACCTTAGACTATTGCGTGCTGCACTTCCAGCCTAAATGACCTTGGACTATTGCGTTTTTATATAGTATAATATAGATTTGAGTACATGGTAATGATGGTATAGTTATTTGATTATTTAATAAATCATTTTAGTTTTCACTCTTGCTTGCCCAAATTGTCACCAGTGAAAAAAAACCACCAGGGCCAACCTCAAGGCAACATATTGCCTCTTTCGAGAAGATATCTCCCTTAAAAAAACTAAAATTCAAAGTGAGTTATACAAAAATAGGAGTAAAAAATTAGAAAGCACCGAGAACAGAGGACAAATGAAGCAAGATCATATGCACTAACTTGTCATTGCAAGAGCAAAGAATTTTACACATAGCTTTTCACACTTAGCTAACACTCCCTACTCACAGAAAATAAAACCAGACATTCAATTCACACTCAAAGATTAAAACTAAGAAAAATAAAAAGCTTTAGCATGAATGCTAAAGCTTAAAATTTTAGAATTACCATATAGGAATGCAAACAGCCAAACATGGACTAATGTTATTCAGAAAAAGAAAGAAAGATCACCTAAACATCTTATTCCATAGGATACAATATAAGTTTAACTTCTCAATTCATTTAAAATGAACATTAATCCATGTTCTATTTTCATGTTGCTCTATACTAACAAAATTTAGGACATTAAAGCCTACCCCTTTATCCCACCAGTGTAAAAACAGCTTGCACTACCTCAAACTGTCAAGTACTAAAGATTGTACTTGTATTAGTTCATTCTTGATTGTTTTAATCTCTTCAAGTAACCATTTTTAGACTCACAATTTCACCTATGAATAAGCAGAACTTATGTTCAAATGATGGATTCACAACGCCATATGGATAAGCAGACTAAGAGTTTGAGATGACCTGTACAAATCTGCAAGAATATAGTAATATAAAGATAAAACAAACAGCAAAAATATAGTAATATGGAGATAAAAGAATCAGCAAGAATACACTCTGTAATAAAGAATCGGCAAGAATATAGTAATATATTGAATATATAGTTCACTTTATAGTATACTGCAAATGCAATTAAAATTCTGTTTTTCAATATCATGTAAGCATTTCATCAAACAACATATATGCAGAATAAAAAAAATCGATAAAGAGAGCAAAATTCTCTAATATAGAATTGAAACTTCTATATATTCAATCATACTACGTATAAATGGAAACCTGGACATGGGTGTAGAAGAAGATGGCGGAAGAGTTGCGCTTTGATGCAATTGATGGTTGAGCCGCACAACATTGGATGGAATTATTCTTAGTTGAAGTTGGTTTTATAGACATGGTGTGGTTGCATGATTGAAGGTGGTGTGCCTTTTCATTACCTGGGTAGCTGCTCTTCCTCGATCTTTTAATTTCTCAAGTAGACAAAAATCAAAACTCAGATACTACTTCCCAGGCTTCATTAATAGATAGCGAGAGCCGAGATGTCCAAAAAGTAGATTAAGAACACCATCCAATGCACCGTATAATTACCAGATGCTTTGGAATTGTTAATGTGAATTCTAGAATATTCAATAGACAAATTCTCGTATACAGATTAGGCCAGCTAGCGCTGCACTTCCCGCCCAAATGCTCTAAGACTATTCCGTTTTTATATATTATATATAGATATATAGATATGTGAGACAGATAAATGCAATTTCTAAGTCTAAAAAAAGCTTATTTAGCTGTTTGAGATAAAAAACCAAATGAAAAAGTCATTTATCAAACACCTTTATTAGCTGAATCATTTGGTCAAAAGGCTAAATTCTAGACAAATCAGCTAAAAAATGGTTGATAGGCTGCTAACCAAAGACAGTGAATAGGTGTATGTGGCCGCATAAGAACTCAAAGCCTAATCAAACATTAAAATCTTTTAAGGCATGATGATTAAGAAAAAAAAATCACGAAAATTTGTGAAATAATGGGAAAAGGTACTCCAATAGGAGTCCTGGCATGTTTATTTATATTAAAAGAGTTTAACATATATTATGAAACAAATATGCCTAATAATAATCTATTACACCCCCTCAAACTGTGCGGCAGATACAACGCGCAGGTTGTCTTTTAAAAAATGAAATTGCTAACTATAAAGACTTTTAGTAAAAATGTCAGCTAACTGCAACTGAGTAGGAATGTACTTCACAACTAAGTCTCCATGAGCTACACGCTCCCGAACAAAATGGTAGTCTATCTGAATATGCTTACTACGAGCACGCTGTACGGGATTAGCAGTCAAATAGGAAGCAGAAATATTATCACAAAATAGCTGGACCGGTGTAGTGACACGAAAACCGAGCTCAAATAAGACAGAACGAATATGCAGAGTATCCTGAACAGTATAAGCAACAGCCCTATATTCAGCTTCCGTGGGTGATAAGTCCGTATTTAGACACGCATTTAATGCGTGTTAATATCGGATTTTGATGGTTTTCCTATCTTTACGGTGTCACAAGTCTCAATTTTAGCTCAAGTTATGTTTACCAAGCGTTGGTTCGAGTTTTGTATCATTTGGAGTCAAAATCAGGATTTTAGAGTTCGGCACTGGCGCTTGAGGAGAAATCGGGATGAGTTGAGAAGGATTTGAGAGTGATTTGATAGCTTTGGAGGTCACCGGAAGATTCACGATGAATATTTGAAGGAAAAAGAGCTCTAGGATTGGCTTCGTGATCAAAAGAAGATGAATGAAGCTTGAAAACGGCAATCAGGATGACCTTCTGTCAATCATTCAAGCATATCTCCTTGTAGAAACAACCAATGGACACGATTCAAGTTCCATATGAAAGCCAACTTCAAGAGCTACAAATCACATGAAGACACCTGTGCGAGAATATGAGAGGAAGAAGGAGAAAACAGACGATGAAGTCAGATGATCTCTGCTGCGATTTCAGAATGATACCTTCCACCATTTTGATCATATCTCTTGATTGGATGATTCAAATCACATTTGGCAAATTGGGGTGGATAGAAGACTTCATTATCTACAACTTTCATGAAGAGAGTTTTGTCAAATTCGGAAGTTTGACGCATGCCGTGCGTAGAGGAACGCACGACCGTGCGTCCGAGGCGAGAAAGCAAGGCTGCTACTGCCAGCCACGCACGGCCGTGCGTGGGGGTACGCATGCCGTGCGTGGCTAATATTTGCGCGATACATGCTCCGAACGCACTGGGGGACGCATGCCGTGCGTTGGTCCCGTGCGTTGCCCCGGGAATCCTAATTTCGCCCGAATTTGTTCCATTTTTCCTATTTAAACAGCCTGTAAACCCCGTTTTCAAGGGGGGGCTTAGAGAGAGTGCCTAGCACGAATTTTAGAGGGATTTTCAGCCTTGTTCATCAATCTTTTGGGATTCTTTGTAAGTTCCACCTTTTTAATTAGTGACAATTAATTCTTTTTATTCCAATTCTATTGATTCTTCAATTATGAATTGTGAGTAGTTTTAATTAGGGATTTGGGATTGATGAAGGGGTTGATCATGATGTATGGCTAGATTCTTGATGGATTAATTGCATGAATGCCGTTTAATTTGTGTTTGAATAATTTAATTGATATCTTTTGTAACCTAGAATCGCGACTAGAATTACAATTGCATGTAGAATAAATTAAGAGAGATCTAATTTGTTCTAGGACACATTCACACACACTTAATCGTTCGCTAAGAGATTAGTAGCGATTAAGGGGCCGTAAGCTCGCTCGTCTTGGCAATAATTTAGGATCCTGTCGCATGAGAGATTAGTCTGGTCCCCTAAATTATTGTACTCTACGCCGCGAGAGCGGTAAGAACTTAGTAATGATTAGTTAGGCTCAATTGAATTAATTTCATGTAATTAGGCCTGATCTGCCAGAAATCTGGTTACCCCGGAATCAATCCCTGTTCCCTTCGTCATTAATTAGAGAGAACCCATTTATTTTAATCGTTTAGTTGCATTTTAATTTTTCATACCAATCATATCTCGCACGACACATTTATTTTATTTATTTCTTTTAATCGCTGAATTTAATTAATTCTTGATTCCCTTTTGTCCGTCCCTGTGGAGACGATACTCGTACTTACACCACTACATTACAATCTTTTTAAGTGCGAGAAAACTCACATCAGTGGGGGATTTGGAGACAGTAGGCTGCTTCTTAGATTTCCATGAGACAAGATTTGGGCCTAAGAACACAGCAAAATCGGTTGTGGAACGAGACGTATCTGGACAGCCAACCCAATCAGCATCAGAGTAAGCAATAACACAAGTAGCTCGAGATGTAGGCTGAAGCCATAATCCATGATCAAGGGTCCCCTGTAAATATCTAAAAATCCTCTTGACGGCAAATAGATGAGTAGTACGAGGAGCATGCATAAACTGAGATACTAAATGCACAACATAGGTAATATCAGGTCGTGTCAAAGTTAAATATTGTAATGCACCAACCATACTACGATACTCAGTAGCATCAGCAAGGAGTTCACCATCAGTGAGGGATAAAGAAGTGCGTGTAGCAAGTGGAGTACGAACAGACTTGAGGGTATGAAGGTGAAAACGAGACAGAAGATCAGACACATATTTATGCTGAGACGGAAACAAATCTTTACTGGATCGGACAGCATGGACTCCCAAAAAATAATGAAGATCTCCGAGATCTTTCATAGCAAAATGCTGAGCAACAAGCTGAATAAAAGAAGTTACAGCAGCGGAAGAATTGCCAGTAACAATGATATCATCAACATATAATAATAAATAAATTACATTGTTATCCTGGCGAAAAATAAATAATGAATTATCAGATTTGTTGCACGTAAAATGATGAGATAGTAGGAAACTACTAAACCTGTGAAACCATGCCCGCGGGGCTTGCTTAAGGCCATAAATGGCTTTTCGCAAACGATATAAATGATGAGGAAACAGAGGATGAATAAACCCCCGCGGCTGACGCATATAGACTTCCTCAGTCAGATGACCATGTAAAAATGCATTTTTAACATCTAACTGACGAATAACCCACCCAAAAGAAATAGCTAAAGTAAGAAATATACGAACTGTGGTGGGTTTAATGACTGGACTAAAAGTTTCAGAAAAATCCACACATGCCTGTTGATTAAACCCCTGAGCAACTAAACGTGCTTTGTGACGCTCAATAGACCCATCAGAATTATATTTAGTCTTATAAATCCACTTAGAGCCCACAACATTTTTAGTATTATCAAACGGAACTAAATCCCAAGTATTATTAGAAATAAGAGCATTAAATTCCTCCGACATTGCCTCATGCCATTTTAGGTGTTTATTAGCCTCAGAAAAACAAGTAGGATCAACTGATAACGCAATAGTGTTGAGATTAAAAATGGTTATGGGTTTAAAAATGCCCGACTTAGCCCGAGTTTGCATTGGGTGTTTATTAGCAAGCTGGCCGTGAGATTCAGACGCACCAGATGCTTCGGCTGTGGACTGCAACTCCATGACGGAGACGGGTTGGGTGGCAGACACTTCAGGCACGGCTGGAGAACAACTCAATCGAACAGGGGACGGATTCTGCAGTTGTTCGTTGTAGGGGTCGGGAGAATAGGTCTGGTGGTCATCGAGCATCACTGGTGGGTTGTTGACAAGCTGGTTTGAACTGGTGAATGGTGTGAAAGGCTGAGTTGGGGAGGTATCGACTGGGGAGATATGGACACTGGTAGGACGAGCAGGTGCTGAAGGAATTAAAGGTCGATGTGGAAAAGGAAAAATTATGGGAGAAGAACTAGGTGATGGAGAGGTCTGGGTAGTATTAGTCAGGGTGAAGTTAGTAGGCAGATCAGAAGGAGAGGAAGATTCATGACCCGTAGAAGAAGACAAAGTAGCATATGGGAAAATATTTTCATGAAAACGAACATGTCGACTAATGAAAATTTTGCCAGATTTGGGCTCAAAACAACGACAACCTTTAAAACCAGATGCATAGCCAAGAAAAAACACACTGGATGGAACGGGGAGAAAGTTTATCAGAGGAAGAGGCTGAAAAATTCGGATAACAAGCACACCCAAAAACACGGAATAAACCATAATCAGGTGTTTTATGAAAATGTTTTTCATACGGTGAAATACCAAAAAGAGTAGGAGAGGGAAGTCTGTTAATAATATAAACAGCTGTAAAAATAGCATCAACCCAAAAATTGCTAGGAATAGAGGCTGTAATGAGCATAGTCCGAGCAAGTTCTAGGAGATGGCGATGTTTACGTTCAGCAACACCATTTTGTTGAGGAGTATAAGGGCAAGATTTTTGAAAATAAATTCCGTGTTCGGCCAAAAATTGTTGCATATTAAAATTAACAAACTCACCCCCTCCATCACTTTGAAAAAGTTTAATCTTAGCATTAAATAAATTTTCAACTAAGACTTTAAAACAACGACACTGGTTAAACACCTCATTTTTAGCACGCAAGGGATAAATCCAGGTAAAACGAGAGAAATCATCAATAAAACACACATAATATTTAAAACCTAAATTAGACAACACAGGCGATTGCCAAACATCAGAATGAATTAATTGTAATGGTGAAGAAGAATTATGACTAGCATCTGAAAAAGGTAATCGTTGAGATTTACCTAAACGACAAGAAACACAATCATGTTCAAAATTGGAAGAACTAGTAATAAGTTTGCTACTACGCAATTGGCGTAAAACAGTTTCGCCACAATTTCCTAATCTACGGTGCCACACAGGGCCAGAAGTAAAGACAGAGGCTAAAGCTAAAGGTGTTGGTGGGCTGAGGCTGACAGGGTAAAGATGGCCATTATGACGCGCCTGAAGAAGAATTGCCCCCGAAATTTTGTCCTTAATAAAAAAAAAGAGTTTTTATAAAAAACTGCAACACAGTTGTTATCAGCACACAATTTTTGAATGGAAATTAAATTAAATTTAATTTGAGGCACATGAAACACAAATTTTAATGACAATGGGCGAGTAGGAGTATTTAATGAAATATCTCCAATATTAGCAATGGGAAGTTTAATACCATTTGCAACACTAACAGACATGGTGTCATAGTAAGGAGATTTATTTGACAAAATACCTTCAGACAATGTCATATGAGCAGAAGCTCCAGAGTCGGGATACCACAAAGCATTATTAGATTCCCCACTGGGAGCAACCAAGGCAGGCGCTGAAGATGAAGAAAAACGGGATGGACAATGCAAAGCAGAATGACCCGCAGAAAAACAAATTTGACACACAATCGGGGAAGGAACTGAACCAAGAATACCCTCACTTAATGGGAAACCAGATGGAACATTCGGAAGACTCAGATTAGATGCACCCCCTGCGGCCAAGAACTGGGGCTGCGGCTACTGTCCATGGTACTGTATACCCTACTGACCGAACCCATGCGAGTAACCATGGTGCTGCCCGTAGCCCTGATACGGTTGAAACCGGCCTCTGCCACGACCCCCTCTGACGTGGCCGCCTCTGCCTCGGCCTCCTCTGCCGCGGTAAGCGCCATTGGCAGGATGCTGCTGTCCGGCCTGTACTTGTTGAGCGCCACCAATATGAGCTCCAAAGGCTGGCTGGAGCTGAGAAGAATCATGTTGCCTTTGGAACAAAATAAGCTGCTCGGCCTCCATTAATCTAGGATGAAGAATATCTAGTGGGAAATTTTCAGGAAATAGAGAGATGGTTCTCGCAATTGATGCATACTCAGGTCCCAGTCCATACAAAGTGCATTGCAATAATTCTTTGTTGCTCACAAGATAATTAATTGTAGCTAAAGAATCAACCAATTTCTTAATTTCAAGCAAGTAATTTTCCATTGACTGATTTTCTTTCTTTTTAATTGCATTCGGGTTACGCTTAAGTTCCATGGCTCGAGGTAAACTGGCAGACATAAAGCGTTGTTGTAAACGAGCCTATATACCCGATGAATGTTGAATATCAAGCACATCAGTTAAGACATCGCGAGACAGAGTAGCAAACAACCAAGAACGAATTGTTTGATCTACCTGAAGCCAATGATAATATTTTGTATTACTGATTTGCTGATTATTAAAATTCACCGTATACATGGGAGGTACCTGAATTGATCCGTCAACCATGCCAAAAAGTCCTTGGGAGACAAGGAAGGACTCAAACTGCGTACGCCACGTAAAATAGTCTTCAACAGCTTTGAGCTTGATGGTGACAATTTGGCCAACGTTGGCTATCCCATGAGAGACGGTTTGTGCCAAACTGGCCATGGAGGACCCGAATAAGAGATTATCATTGCCTGGGCGAATGATACCCGGCGCTCCAGCAAAAGTGGGCCCAAAATAGGTAGAAGACGAGGCCTGTACTGGTGGACAGATGGAAGGGATGAAGCTTCTGCTACCAGTGATGGCCGGCTGCTCTGGAGGACGGACAGAAGGCGGTGTCGGCGTCCAAGTAAAGATGGGAGGATTCCAGGCGCTAAATTCCGTTGTGATAGGCGGCGGCATCTAGGTTTGAGAAAGAACAGGGTCCGTCGTCCTAAAGAGCAGGTTCTGTGACGCGGCCATAGATGGAGAAGAGAAATCAGACACCTACTGAGGGATGGAGGCAGCAGAAGATGAAGACTGAATAGCTGCAGACGAAGAGAAGACTCATAAGACTCATAAGACTCAGCAGCGGTGGTTGAAGTCGGCGTAGAGGTCATCGCAGCCGAAAAAAAATAGGGATTTTTAGAATTGGCTTTTGATACCATGTGAAATAATGGGAAAAGGTACTCCAATAGGAGTCCTGACATGTCTATTTATATTAAAAGAGTTTAACACATATTAGGAAACAAATATGCCTAATAATAATCTATTAAAATTTGCCGCCCCCTGAAACTATGATTGCTTTTTTTTGTCAAGTGAAACTGCGATTTCTAGATACACCATTTTCTTCTTTGGTCTAGCTTTCATCATAAGCTAGAGTTGGTATAACAAGTTAACTACCCATCACCCTCTATTCTCTTCTTTGGAGGAAGCTCAACACCCATTTTTGCCCATTTCATGGTTCGGACTTTCCTAAAGTGAAGTTTACTACGTAGTACTACTTCCGTCCCATTATGTTTGGCACAATTCGGTTTACGATGATTGACCGACGATAAAGTAAAAAGATCCCTGTCAGCACTCAAATTATTTTAAGAAAAAAAAATACATATTAAGAAACTACATTAAAAGCTTTACAAAGCCGCAAAAACCAGAATCAAATTTGATAAAAATTTAATATATAAACTAAGAGATTAAGAGTGATTTGTGTTGACCAAGTGAATAGTGTCCGGGGCAATCTTAGCGTGACGGAGGGAGTAATATTTTGGAATTTTCCTAAAGTGAAGCTTAACACTTACGGAGTATTTATTAATAGTATTTTGGGATTTCTCTTAAATACTCTAAATTAAAGCCAATAAGGCAATTGAAGAACTATAAATGTTACAAACACGGTAATTAATAAAGTATAAAATGTGTGATTGAGATTTGTACCGAGAAGAAAGAATTAGCTGGAATCACAAATTCTTTACTTAAAAGGGAAAATCATAAAGTTATTGGGACAACAAAAAAGGAAAGTTAACAAAGTTTCAAGGGACGGAGGCCGGCCGGGAGTATGTTATTGTCCATCTATTATGTTTTTTTCAATTACTACCGTCATCTATTATGTTATTTTCAATTACTACCGTGTCACTGCTACTATGAAATGTGTCACTGTGTAATGACACTGGCATGGGAAAGGTTGCTAGAGTAGGCAGGGTGAGAGGAATTTGGAAAAGAAATTTAATGTGTGTAATTACTGACGCGCATCGATATGCGGCGATTGTTTTCATAATAACCGATGCGTATCGACTTTAATTTGAATCTGATGCACGTTCATTCAAAGCGTGCAGTGTCGGTTTTTAATTAAGCTATGAACCGCCGCAGATTATTTAAGAATACTCCGTACTACGTATATAAATAAATAAAAACCGCGCGTCTCCGGTTATTTTTTTAGCATTTTTGTGGCGGTTATTTTAGACTCGTTCCACTTAGGCTCTGTTTGCAAGTGATTGTGCTTAAATAAAAGCACTTTTGAGGAAAAGTGATTAGTAGTAAAAGTTGGTAGTGTTTGATAAAATAAGTGCTTTTTGTGTAATAGATTAAGTAAAAAGTAGATTCTACACGAAAACCGAGAAAGTAAAAGTTGGTAGTGTTTGGTAAAATAAGTGTTTTTTTCTTAGAAAAAAGCCACAATCACTTAAATTAAGGGGTAGTGTTTGCAAACAGAGCCTAAGGCTTTGTTTGCAAGTGCTTGTGCTTAAATAAAAGCACTTTTTGGGAAAAAATGATTAGTAGTAAAAGTTGGTAGTGTTTGGTAAAATAAGTGCTTTTTGTGTAATAGAAAAAGTAAAAAGTAGATTCTACACGAAAAAGTAAAAAGTGTTTGGTAAAATAAGTATTTTTTTCTTTAAAAAAAGTCAAAAGTACTTAAATTAATTGTTTGCAAACAAAGCCTTAGTCTAATGCCCCAAATGTGTTTTTCCACTAGTGAACCCCTAATACCACATACTCCGGGAGCCTTCTCATGTTTGGTCAATTCTGATTTCTCTTCGGGCATGAAAGCATATTTTTGGGAAGGTATTAGTTACACGTTCAACGCCATACTACAATGTTTGAAAAGATTTGAGACCAAAGGTCCTTAAGTTTCGCATCTTTAAGGTCTTAGATTAAAGCTTCTGTTATTTTAACTCTACAAATTTGCATGCATGCATCGTAGGCATATATCTCATGCTGTTTGTTGTTCATCAACACAAGCATTTCCAAAAAAAAACATTAAAAAGAATACGGTAATAAAGAAATATAGATCTCAAGTTCTACATAGTTTAAAAAATAGCAAATATTGATCATATTATCTGATCTCCCAGATCTATCATATCATATCCCAGGACCTCTTTCAGTGTTGCAAAAAAAGTAGCATCCAGAGAAAAGAAAAACAAACTCAAATAGCAAACTAACAAGTGTTTGTACAGTGCGGTAAGAAATTCTTTTCTTCTATATATATATGATCTTGTATATGTAGCATGCATTTTGTGTTAATATGCTTGTTTGTTTTAATAGAATGTGATCTAATTAAGCACACTTAATTAGGTGTTTAAATTAATTTCTCCTATCTATTAGATTCAATGGAGGGTGCCCCTCACAAAGGAGATAAGACAGAGTTCTCAGAATGCTGGAAAACAACATGGAAAACACCGTATATCATGCGTCTCGCCTTATCGGCTGGCATCGGAGGGCTCCTTTTTGGTTATGACACCGGTATGTACGCCGCCGCATACAACTCGATCGTCTAACAAGACGTTCAAGAAGTGCTACTGCACTAAGCTCCTGATTTAGAAGATCTAAAATTTTAGAAATAAAATCTACGTATGTGATACTCGCACTACTAAAAAAATTATGAGATTGACATGGATTTGACACGGATTTGACATGAATTTATCAATAATTTCGTGTCAAATAACTCGTGTCAAACTATTTTTGGCACGGATTTGGCATATCTCTGCCAAAATCCCTGCAATCTCGTTTTTTTTGTAGTGTCGTATACATATACTAAAGCTTTTTTATTTTATTTATTTGTTTACAAATTCGTATTTTAAATTTTTCTGTAAAATATGAACATGAAATATCACTCGTACTAAAGAATGATGAAATTACAAATACTTGTAGTACACTTATGCGGTTGATACATATTTAATGAGTAAAGTGATACTTTAACGAAACAAAGGGCTAATGACCCTCTTAATTGTCTGATATGGTCTGTTAAATAAGTCCAATTAAAAACATCCTAATTAACACAAACATCGAAGTAGTTCCAGGGGCAACTTAGACTCTGTCCCCACCCCAAATTTTAATTTTAAATATAATAATTAGGATAAAAAAGATCATGTTAAAAATTTTCTAAAGAAAGCTTTGTACCGGCCCACCCCCAATATATCGTTCTGCCTATTAGGGGTGGGGAAACGGGTACAAGAATCGTGGATCATGCTGGGTAATACGGGTTCGGGGTGTGTCCTAGTATTGGAAAACCCAACCTATTAAGTATATGGGGTTTAACGAAATTATTTTCTTACCCCATTCCGAATTATATTGTGAGCACGACTACGGATTTGAGATGTTTTTACTTGGACTGTAATATGTCCCAGACCAGACCAAAACACACCAGACTAGACTAGACTTGGATAATTATAAAAATACAAAGAAACCTGACCAAACCAGCAAATTACAGTCCAAGTAAAAACATCCGTGTACTTCATACCCCTCACATGGTTAGTAACTAATTAAACTTTATCAGGAGTGAGGACATACTCAGGGGCGGATCCAGGATTCTTAGATGCCCTAGGCTGAATGAGAATTATACTAGGCTTAAATATTAGAGGGGTGGATCGACTAAATGTGAAAAATGAAAAAATTTACACTAAAAAAATTAAAAAAAAATCTCAGTTGCCCCGGGCTTCAGCCTATTATAGCCCGTATATAGATTCTCCCCTAGACATACTAAATTAGAAAAGAAATTACTACAGATTTGGAGTATATTTTTTTGAAAGGAAAACTGGTATATATTAATTCAAACTATCATTCTCCAAATGGAGTACAATGCATTGAGGAGGAAAATTAAAAGTATAATATGAATCCGGATGTGATAGGGCAGCCCTTGCAAGGGAATGAGCTACCGTATTTGCGGATCTTCGACAATGGGTGACTTCTAAACTAGCTTCATTACGAAGATTGTGTCTGATATCATCAAGAATTGTATCAAAATAGGAATCCCCTTCTTTGTCCATGATACCTGAGGTGACCAACATAGAGTCAGTTTCCAACTTCACTCTCTGCCATCTTTGTTCTTTAACCCACCCGATTACTTCCCGAACACCTATGGCTTCCTTTATTGCGGCCGTCCAGCCTGCTTGGACTGTTCTGCTGCCTCTTGCCACGAAATCACCCTGGGCATCCCTAGCAATCCACGCCCATGCACGTTTTCCGCTTCCGGCCTCCATAGCTGCATCCACATTTACTTTAATACAGCCCTCCGGAGGTTTTCTCCATCGTGTTCTTGATTCCCCAGCTTGTTGCTTGGTCTGCGTGCGTTGAGCCTCTATCCAATTTCCCAGCATGCTCTTCCCCTCCTCCACAACCTGCCGCCATCCTAGAATTTTATGTTTCCATACTTTTGTATTGCGAGCTTTCCACAAACTCCAGAGGGTGACGACAAAGAGGTTGAGGTTATCCTGTTGCATATTATCAAAGAAATTCCTCACCCAGTTCTCGAAGGTTTCTCCCGTTCTAATAAAATTTGGACCGAGATGGCGCCACACCCCTCTGGCCACATGACAGCCGCAGAATAGGTGCAGCTCCGTTTCAGTCTCTTGTGCACAGAAATTGCACAGACCATCCACTTCCACCCGTCTTCTAAGGAGATTAACTGAGGTCGGAAGGATACCAGACATCACCTGCCAGAAGAAACATTTAATTTTTGGAGGGATATTTAAATTCCACACCTTGGTCCATCTTGTCCATCCTGCCACCTGATACTCTCCTTTAAGCTTTCTGTATCCGCTCTTCACAGTGTAGATGCCCCGCGGATCTGCATTCCACCATATCTCGTCCGTAACCCGCCTCGTACTCAGAGGAATGCTTAATATATTTTCTCGCTCTTCAGCCGAGAACAAGGCAGTAATTCTGTCCACATTCCAGCTATCTCCCCTCTCGTTAAGCAACGCAGCCACATTCATATCCGTAATTCCTGCTGGCGGTGGGGTGTGAATCATACCATCATTCATTCCCGGTAGCCACCTTTCTTTCCAAACTGAGATCGATTGGCCATTACTCACCTTACGCCGCAATCCTCCCTCCATTAGGCCTTGGGTCTGAATGATGCTACTCCAAATAAAAGAGGGGTTGCCCCCCATTTTTGCCTGCAAAAAAGAACAATTCGGATAATATCTTGCCTTATAAATTCGGCCAACTAAGGACTCAGGTTGTTTGATCAGGCGCCATGCTTGTTTTCCTAGCATTGCAATATTGAAGTCTCGTAATGAACGAAACCCAAGTCCTCCCTTCTGTTTGGGATAGCACATGGCTTGCCAGGACTTCCATCGGATGCCTCTTCTAGTGGAGTCCGAACCCTTCCACCAATAGCCATTCATAATAGTTTCAATTTGCACACACAGTTCCTTGGGTAGGAGAAAGACGTTCATTGCATAGGATGGCATCGCCTGAATGACTGTCTTGAGCATAATCTCCCTGCCTGCTTTGGATAGGAATTTATTCTTCCAGTTTCCAATCATGTTGATGATGCGCTCCTTCAAATAATTTAGAATTTCTGTCTTCTTCCTTCCCACCATAGCCGGGAGCCCCAAATAATGTGGTTTGTTATCTTCCGTATTAACCTGCAAAAAATTGCAAACAAAACCCTTCATGTCCTCGCTAATGTTTGGGCTAAACATTAGCGCCGACTTTTGATAGTTCACTTGCTGGCCAGAATCCTCCTCATAGTGCCGGAGAATACTTTTGATTGTTTGACATTCTCCCTCCCGAGCCCTGAAGAATAAATAGCTATCATCTGCAAAGAAAAGGTGTGAGACTCGCGGAGCTCGTCTGGCCACTGCTATGCCCAACACATTACCCATACTCTCCTGTCTACGAATCAGTGCACTCAACCCCTCCGCTATCAAGATGAATAGATATGGGGATAGCGGGTCCCCTTGTCTAAGCCCTCTAGACGGGGTTATGGGTCCTATCATTTCACCGTCAAAAGGAATAAAATATTCCACAGAAGAACAACATGCCATAATTAATTGGATCCATTTTGGATCAAAATTCATACCCTGCATGATACGTTTAAGATAGCTCCATTCGACACGATCGTACGCCTTGCTCATATCGAGCTTTAGCGCCACCATGCCCTCCTTGCCATGTCTCTTTTGCTTCAGATAGTGAATAGTTTCAAAAGCTACCATCACATTATCCACAATCGAGCGCCCCGGAATGAAGGCACTTTGATTTGCCGAGACCAGGTCATTAAGAAGACCTTTTAGCCTATTAGCTAGCACTTTAGTGAAGATTTTAATGAGGACATTGCAAAGGGCAATCGGCCTCCAATCCCCCAACGTTTCAGGCGTTTCTTTTTTGGGAATTAGGACCAAATGTGTACTATTAACCACTTTTGGGATATGCCGAGTAGAGAATAAAGCCTGACAATACTTGATAATATCCTCACCTAGTATATCCCAATACTATTGATAGAATCCCGGGTTTAGCCCGTCCGGCCCCGGTGCTTTGTCAGGGTGCATGGCAAATACCGCTTTCTTAACTTCCAGTGCCGTAATTGGCCTTGTGAGAGTATTGTTCTGTTCTGTGCTGACTTGAGCCAGGCCGGGCAAGCTATTTCCTTCCTCTTCCCCTCTCCCTGTCGAAAAAAGGTTCGAATAAAACTCCTGTATCATATGACCTATTCGAGTTTTGTCCCTCTCCCACACGCCAGTCGGTAGTAGTAATCCCTTCATTTTATTGCGCCTTCTGCGTTGTTTAACTGAATTGTGGAAGAACTTGGTGTTTCTGTCCCCCTCCTGCAGCCAAAAGGTTTTTGCCCGTTGTTTCCAGAAAATGTTTTGGCGCTACAACAGTTCTGCCAGGATATTCTTGACCCTGTGAAATTCCCCATCATTCCACCTTCCTCCTTCCCTACGCAAATCGGCCAACCTCCTCTTATTTGGAGTATATATAAAACGTGACTCAAAATTGAATGAGGTTTCGGTTTTAAATTATGATGGGGTTATCTATCATGCATTTGACCAGTCTATTTAAATTGTTCAAATACAAATTCTAATTGGTTCATAGCGTTTAAAAGGAGTGACTTAATTAGTGTAAATAAATTGAATGTGTCTGAATGCAGGTGTTATCTCTGGTGCCCTACTTTATATCCGAGACGACTTCAAATCCGTTGAGAAGAACACATGGCTTCAGGTGACTTTAATGTGACTGGGTCAACAATCATCAGATGATATTTATTACTCCAGTTATATTTTACTCCGTAACAATATTATTGGACTTATCAGATTTATCAGTCAATTTTTTCAACAAACACGTGACTTTTGGTTTTGCGCGTTTAAATTTGTAGTAATAAGAAAAAGTATGGTTGGAGTTACTTTTCTGGCTATTTCGGCTGAAGTTACTGTAGAGAACCATTTTAGCTATTTTTACATATAACTTTTTCTTTATTTCATGGATAAAATATATTTTAAATTTAATTTTTTCATAAATTAGCAGAATCGGCCAATACAGCCACTTAAGCCGGAACTTCATAAATTTCAGCAAGATCGGCCGATTCAGTCGATTTCAGTGTTACCAAACGGCCTATATATATTGATGTGGATTACAAGATTAATTGAAAACAGTCAAATTCATTTATGATATTTTTTAATGGTTAATTCTTTATTACTCTCATAAAATTAATTTTTTAAATACACAAAGCAATCATTTTTAATTAGTGTTACATTAATTAGTAATCAAAATTTTACTCTTCATCTCGTTTCAATATTATCAGTTAGGTTAACTAATACCCCATTTTTAATTAGTATTTAACTCTTCTCATATATTTTATGCACTCTTTTATAGATGCAACGTTCCATTTTTACATTTGTTAATGCACACGTGAATGTGTACTTTATTCGTTCATAAATAGTTGCAACATTAGAAAGTTTAATTTACACTACTCATGTGCTCTACTTTGACTATATTTTATTTACGGATACATTAAAATATATATTTTAAAATATAATTAAGCTCTTCTCAATTTAAATTTTCAAAATGTGATTTTTTAAAACTTTTACGGTTAGAGAATTAAATATATTAATGGTCAAAGTTGTGTGTTGACAAATATAAAAATGGAAGCGTTGCAACTAATAAAGAAAGGAGGAATTGAAGTAAAATTTTATAGGGAGTTATGATGTGGATAAGTAAGTATAGAGGGACGATCGATCCAATGCAAATTGTGCTTATTGTGGAAACATTTGTATGATGCTTCTTTATGTTACTTTTTTTGTATTGCATATTGAGGTTTAAAGTGTTGCGTATTATTCTGCGATGAAATCATAGTTGCATATTAACGTTCAAAGAGTTGTATCCGGAGAAAATTTGGTTTTATTATCGAAATGTCATCGTGCGATTCCATCTTTTCGATCAATTAAAAGGATGTTCAAGATGAGTTTGTATTTTGTAAGTTATGAGGAGTTTGTATTTGATCCCTTACCAATATGTATATACAGGAAACTATCGTGAGCATGGCCGTAGCCGGAGCAATAGTTGGAGCAGGAATGGGTGGGTGGATGAACGACAAGTACGGGCGGAAAAGATCAATTCTGATAGCAGATGTGGTGTTCTTCTTTGGAGCAGTGGTGATGGCCGCTGCTCCGGGGCCATGGATGCTCATCGTCGGGAGGTTGCTGGTGGGATTGGGGGTGGGGATGGCATCGATGACCTCTCCCTTATACATCTCCGAGGCGTCGCCAGCCCGAATCAGGGGCGCCCTCGTCAGCACTAACGGCTTGCTCATCACTGGAGGCCAGTTTCTCTCCTACCTCATCAACTTAGCCTTCACCAAGGTACCTATACCTACATATGTAGTGTATGTTATACTACATTTGTCCCACTAATATTGAGACATGAAGAGATTGTGCGGTTATTAAGAAGAGTTTATGTGGTTGATATTGAATTAATAAACAAAAAATAAATAAAGTAAGATTTAGAAACACAAAAACTTCACCAAATTGATATGAAACCATCTTAGTGGGATGAGCCGAAAATGAAAGATGTACAATTTTAGCGGACGAAGGATCAGAAGTACTTCATAACTCATACCAGTGCGTAATACTACCTCCTCATAGATCCAAGAATCTAGACTTAAACATTAGCGGGTAGACTAAATATGAAAAATGAAAAAAGTTACATTATAAGAGTTAGAAAAAAGTCATGTTGTATTGGGCTTCAGCCCATCATAATATAGCCCTAGCCAAACATATATCTTTTCTAGTGCTTCATCCCATTTTAATGAGTCATTTTTATTTTGGCTAAAGGGTCAAATAGGTACATGAACTAACTTAAAGTGTTCAATTAGCCCCTTATATAGGAGGTTCTGCCCGGCTGTCGCCAATTGGGGCGGTTCCCGGTGGAATTTTTTGATGAAATTTTTTGAGCATCTTCTTCATTAAGTCTAGTTTACTCATATCAAATTTCAACTAAAAATTAAATCGGAAAGGCAGTCAAATGATTTTCCGAAATGTACTGCGCTGTTTAACTGCGCAGTTATCTTCAAAAAATCATTTCACTGCCTTCTCGAATGAATTTTTAGCTGAAATTTGGTATGGGTAAACTAGACTTAATGAAGAAGGTGCTCAAAAAAATTCATCAAAAAATTTCACCGGGAACCGTCCCAATTGGCGACGGCCGGGCAGAAGCTCCTATATAAGGGGCTAATTGAACACTTTAAGTTAGTTCATGTACCTATTTGACCCTTTAGCCTTTTATTTTTTAGTCAATAATGATAAACTTTGATCGATCAAGAGAAAGAGTCATTTATACTCCTTAACAACTTGCATAATTGGAAGGCATTTAGTATACTTCTTGCTCATGAGCGCTCACATTTTTTTTACTTTACTAATTTACATTATACGGAGTACTTGGTAAATGAAATCTAATCAATGGTCTTATAATACGAAGTACTCCGTATTTAATTTACGTTTCAAATTTGACAATATAATCTAATACTTCGTACTACGTTGTGTATGGTACGTAAGTAATAAACACAACCAAAACTCCTTTTGCGAGTAAAAATGAATCCTACTTTCCACTAAATAAAACCAATGATGTTTATATTTTAAAAGATGTGTTATATTTTACTGTGATTTTTCACTAGTATATTTTATGTTGATCTAGCTTGGTTGTTGCTTAAATGTGTGGTGCAGACTAATGGAACCTGGCGGTGGATGCTTGGGATTGCAGGCCTTCCGGCGGTGGTTCAATTCGCCCTAATGCTGTCCCTCCCTGAGTCCCCTAGATGGCTCTACAGACAGGTATATATAGATCCTCCCTATCTCCCAAATTGTGTTTCAAAAATGATATTTTGGGTCAAACAAATTTATTTTGTTTACCTAATTAGGATATAAATTCTTTATAAATTTTAATTTGGATTTTGCAATTTTATAGGGGTTTTAATGTAATTTTTGAGCAATTAAATTTTATTTATGAAAATTGAATTAATTATCAATGGGGAGGGAGGCCATATTTAAAATTAAGTCGACTTTGCAAAATAATTTGGGATGAAGGTCTATATATTGCTTATACATGTTCCATATAAGTTATATTGTGGGCCCGGTGCGAAGGATTGAAGGATTATCTTATGAATCGTTATGAGAGGAAAGTTCATGTCAGGACCTCAAAAAACGGACCTCCGTACGGACCTCGGTGTTTGGGCCCCTTCTCGGTGGAATTTTTTGATGAATTTTTTTTAGCATGTTCTTCATCAAGTCTAGTTTACCCATACCAAATTTGAGCTAAAAATTCCATCCGGAAGGGGGTCAAATGATTTTTGGAAGTTAACTGCATTTTGTATGTATATAAAGTGCGCAGTTAACTTCCAAAAATCATTTGACTGCCTTCCCGATAGAATTTTTAGCTGAAATTTGGTATGAGTAAACTAGACATGATGAAGAACATGCTCAAAAAAATTTATCAAAAAATTCCACCGAAAAGGGGCCCAAACGTCTAGGTCCGTACGGAGGTCCGTTTCCGGATGGTCCTGACAGGAAGACTACTCTCGTTATGATGAATAAAAATTGTTCCAAATAGGAATAAAATATTATCACTTTTTCAAATAAGGCTAATTAAATTGTGAGGAAATGGTCCGGCTCAGTTGTCACCGACTCACTAGCTCTCCTTTATGAGGGTATCGGGTTAAATATTCAATGGGGTGAATTTCATCTGAATGTAAACATTGGCCTCCTCCCCCTCCCTGCCGCGTGGGTAAAAAAGGCTAATTAGAATGTTATTACTTGCATTATTTTGGGTACCAAACCAGAACATACCATACTAGAAAATTTGAATCCTATTAAAAACATCCGATGTTCTAATATTATGATTGTGATCAGAACAAGATATCTGAAGCCAGGGCAGTCCTGGACAAGATCTATACCTCAGAAGAAGTCGAAGAAGAAATGAGGGCACTTCAGACATCCATCGAAGATGAGAAGGGAGAAGAGAGAGCGATCGGGAGCAACATGATCTCCAAAGTCAAGAGCGCGTGGGGAAACCCCATCGTCCGGCGAGGCCTGTACGCCGGCATCACGGTGCAGGTGGCGCAACAGTTCGTCGGCATCAACACCGTCATGTACTACAGCCCCTCCATCTTACAGCTCGCCGGATTCGCCTCCAACAAGACCGCCCTCGCGTTGTCCCTGATAACCTCCGGCATCAACGCCGTCGGGTCAATCATCAGCATGTGCTGCGTTGACAGGTACGGCCGGAGGAAGCTGATGATCATCTCCATGGTGGGGATCATTGCCTGCTTGGTCGTTCTCTCCGGCGTGTTCAAGCAGGCGGCCACCCATTCGCCGCCGGTCAGCATGGAGCAGTCCACCGCCTTTGGTCTCAACTCCACCTGCCCCAGGTTCTGGAAATCCTCCCGCGCCTCTGCGTGGGACTGCATGTCCTGCATTAGCGGTCCCGCCGACTGCGCATTCTGCGATAACCAAGCCAACAAAGTAAGTCCTATAAAAATGTTTATATGAATTTCAAAATAGGTGTTAAAATGTTCGTGGGTGTATATAAGGTTTTGGATTACTCCTCATATCCTATTCGTATGATCTTTCTATAGTTGACTTTTTAGGATGATCAAATCTTGGATTTAACCTGATATCAGAATCATGTTTGATTGTGGTTTGACTACTTATTTAATACTCGTGATTAAGGATAGTTTGTTAAGAATCTGTTTCACCCATTTATAGGCTCCAATATTGTTCAGTCCGGTTCAGGCTGTGGGACGTGTTAAAATATTTGTCCCACATCAAAAAGTTATAAAACAATATAACAATATATAAAATATTGGGCTACTCAGCTCCTCATATGAGGGTCTTAGCAATACAATAGGTATAAGACCGTCAATTATTGTAATGTTTTGAGTGAAATGCATATATAAATGATATCTTAACTATTGGTATCATTGCATTTTGATACCTTAATTGTTAAATGAATCAAATCAGTATCATAACTACACATATATAAATGTTTCAATTGAGAATATTATTCAAATTTGCGGACAAAAGATCCTACATGACGATCAAAATTCCATGTGTAGAGTCCAACCTATAGTGATGACATGGACAAAAGTAAGGTGAAGTGGACTTTATGCATAGAATTCTAGTTACCACATATGATTCTTTTATTATAAATTTGAATATTATTGTAAATTGAAACATTTATATATGTATAGTTATGCTTTTGATTGATCCATTTAAAAGTTAAAGTACCATTTACATATTTCACCAATGTTTTGATATTACTAGATTTTGAAGTTGTGAGTTTATGAATCGTAAAATCGTACTCATGATTTTACGAATTGAATCACTATTTTAACAACTTTGTCTAATACGTAATATTTTTCAAGTTTGACAGTTACTCTTATTTAGGTAAAGAAACTCTGTATGGGATTCCTATTTTGTAATATACTAAAATGTTTTTATTTGTTGATATGTGAATTTGCATTTTGATATTGATCTCAGTTGAATCCGGGTGCGTGCTTATCTGCGACTGACTCAATAAAACGGTCGTGCAAAAGCGAAGGGCGTTCCTGGTACACCAAAGGCTGCCCGAGCAAATACGGGGCGGTCGCCGTCGTAATCCTCGGAATGTACATAATCTCCTACTCCCCGGGAATGGGAACCGTCCCATGGATCGTCAACTCCGAGATATACCCCCTCCGGTACAGAGGAGTCGGCGGAGGAATCGCGGCGGTCTGTAACTGGGTCTCCAATCTCATCGTCAGCGAGACTTTCCTGACGCTGACGGAGGTGCTGGGCAGCTCCGGGACATTCCTCGTGTTCGCCGGGTTTTCTCTCGTCGGGCTGGTGGCCATTTACTTGTTGGTGCCGGAAACCAAAGGGCTGCAGTTCGAGGAGGTGGAGGAGCTGCTCAGAGAAGGGTACTCCCCTTTCCGCAGAAAGAAATCTGAGAACCAACAGGCGGCGGCGGTTGGTCGGAGTAGCAGCAATGTTCAAATGATGAGTCTTTAGGCGGCGGCGGCGTTTCTTCTTCAGCTTAATTGCTTGCCCTTTGATTTTTTCTTCTGTTACATTATATAGAACTCTACAATAAGATCAGCCAAGACAGAGTTTTACGTTGGAAGAGCACTACATGCATCCAGCCCAATGATGGTTAATTGTTGTGGCCGGGTTTGGCTTGTACATGTAAGGAATGTAACAGATCCATCAAATAAAGAGGAAGAAATTGCTCAAAGTAACAATGTATAACATTCCAAAATGCTCCGTATGTTTTCTTTCTAATTGAGTATATGAGTTGTATTTGGAAGAGAAAACAATGATACTATTGTTTGAAAACAATGATTCTAATTGGTGTTTGGCACCTGCATTACTGTCGATCTGTCATCATGAAGTTTCAATTTCACAAGATGTATTAAAAGGGTAATAATGGCATGTGTGGAAAAAAGAATTGGATGTACTAAAAAATGTCAAAGTTTGCATTGTTGTGCTCAATATTATGTACATCCCATGAGTACTCATATTTCATACGAGTAATATACAAATGGAGTATATTTTTGTACTTAAATGAGCGTTGAATAAAACAAAACATGAGCAGAACAAATAAAATATGAACACAACTAAATGAGCACTCTTTAAATGCAAAATAAGAAATTATAAAAAGATTTACAAAATGCCCATATTGAAAGTTGCACCCGAGAGGCCGAGAGTGTGCCACATCTTGCCTATACACTTGATTCCATCCCCAAAATGATTGCAAACTGAACTCATTTTTCACAACAATATCTTTCTACATCATCTCTAATCGCACATACAAATATCATAAGGCTGTCAAAGAGTATCAAGCCATGTGAAAACAAAATGGTTAAATACCCAAGCTGCTGCTTATCTTACTTTGAAGTCACAACCGAGTAGACAGACAGACTTTCATCACTGTAAGGATGACTGGAGCCTTTGCTTGCTCCTGAATAGCTCCCTGAAGTTGAAGCAGACTCAGCATGAGGATTTAGCCCAACCATTACCATGATATTCTCAATCTCCTTTACCACCTCTCGCATCGTTGGCCTTATTGATGCAGTGTCTTCGAGACACTTAAAGGAAAGTTCAACAAACTTGTCCAGGCTTGCAGGTGTTACACTTGAACAAATGGTCGGGTCGAGAACTCCAAGAAGAAGATCGTGTGTTTCTTTAGCCGCAACCATTGATTGTTTCACTTCCCGCACAATGTACTTCCCTTTCTCTATAGGAGGCCTGGCCGTTACAATCTCTAGCATCACCACCCCAAAACTATAAACATCGCTCTTCTCGGTCAACTGATTTGTCATATAATATTCAGGATCCAAGTAGCCCTACACAAAATAAGATTACTTGTCAGTCTAGAGTAACATATATGATCAGCTGGCTGCACTCCAAGCTCTAACTTTAGGTTGCAAGCTTAATAAATATTGAAGCAGCAAAAGACAGAAGAAATAAATGATTTAAAGTTCCACTCCTATCACCCCACACCTGCAAAGATAGGCTTCTCTGAGATTCTAGTTCATTTCATGAAGTAGTACAATTTCTATATTGTATGTGCACTTCATTTTCCATCTCCAATTTCACTTTTATTTAAATTTCCATCTCTGGAATTCCAAGATAAGACTAATTCATTAATTAACTTTACAAAAGGGTGATAACAAGAAATGCATTGATTATTTAATCTGACTTGGCAATTATTCCATGACCCATGTGCAATTAGATGCAACTATGCAAGCCTATAGTTGTGGTATACACAGTTTGTTTATTAGTAGAACCCTAATACATGTATTTTATTATTAACTCAG
The DNA here is from genome assembly GCA_945859915.1 of Cuscuta epithymum. Taxonomy (NCBI): domain Eukaryota; kingdom Viridiplantae; phylum Streptophyta; class Magnoliopsida; order Solanales; family Convolvulaceae; genus Cuscuta; species Cuscuta epithymum. The sequence goes on along the minus strand of CAMAPF010000011.1, from coordinate 5,013,634 downwards.
AAAATGTCATCCTTGAAGTGCATTTTCTATAAATCTTGATATGTGAATACTTTCTCTGCAAATAACTTTAGGCAAATGCTTCTTTCTTTTACTTTTTCTTTTCCTTTAAGCATGTTGTCTCCTTCGCTTGTGCAACTTCATTTGTAGTTATTATTTGGGTGAATGTTTTTATCACTATAAAAGTCTTCGGAATACTTTCTAACTGATGGAATAGGTTAAAATACTGATGTGACTGTTACGTTTAATGAGCATTTTCTTAGTTTGTTTAAATAACACTAGTAAAAATTAGTCTCCCATTTATTTATTAGACAGTTGATAGCAAAATCTATATAAGCATCTATGCTAAAAGTTTATCATTGTTATCATGTTAATTTGGATTTAGAAAAAAGAAATATTTCGCCCTGTGTTAATTCTGTCAGCCTCAATTGTTTTTCATAGATTGTAGGATTAGATTGGGGCAAACTACACTAGAAGATTAAATCTAATCGATTATGCCCTTCTTTCTCCCTTCAATTGTCAAATATGGGACTCTAATAGTTTTCATCATCCTCTCTGAGAAGAAATGTCTGATATTAAAACTAACCTCTTAATAGATGAAAACTTCTAACACAAACTAAATACAAAAATAGAACATAAATGATGAGCAACATGGAGATATGCTTACTATTATGTAGTATTGGGATAGTAGTAGACTGTAGACACTTAACTCACCATTGTTCCTTTAACTTGAGTGGTGACATGACCCCCCTCGAGCTCGCCCATAGACTTGGAGAGACCAAAATCAGCCACTTTAGCATTCAAGCGTTCATCAAGCAAAATATTATTGGTTTTTATGTCACGGTGGATGATTGGAGGGTTAACAAGGTCATGCAGATATTGTAGCCCTCTCGCAGCTCCAAGGGCTATCCGCAGTCTCCTCATCCAATCTAGCCTGATACCAGATTTCCCTGTGAATGTATAAGTTGGTAAAAACTTCAACCATTATGACATTGAGTCACTACGGAGCTTGACATACTTGAAAGGTATGCTAAAACTGTATTTGCTTTTTCAGCATACAGTTTATTGAACTTGTCCTTAAAAGTCACCTAAAATGCAGTAAACATCGGCCTCTCATTCCAAACTGGGCAAGAAAACTTGAGGGATAAATTAACTGACCAAATTGACCCAGAAGGACTACCCATGACCATAGGTGCTAAACAAACAAATAACCAAATCTCAACCAGAGTAGACTTCGATACCATATTGAATTGAGCATTTGAGCTTAAATCAAACCCATCAAAAGGTGAGGTTATAACCCACAGTTATATACGGAGTACTACGTATTAGATATTGATTGGTAAACACCTGAAGTAGGACACTTAACGTAGACATGAGAGTAGACCATATTAACCAGAAGTAGTTTTATTAGGAATCTAAGTAATAATAGGAAACGACCCATACCAGACAGACTTTCCTTCAGTGTGCCATTTGGAATAAATTCATAGATTAATATATGTTCCCCTTGATCAAAACAGAACCCGACTAGAGCAACAACATTCTTGTGATGAACCCTTGAGAGAAGCTCTATCTCAGATTTGAACTCGGGACTGCCCTGCATTGATCCTTTCTGAGATCTTTTTATCGCAACCAGTTGTCCATTATGAAGAGTTCCTCTGTATACCTGCAATATTAATTAAAAGATTTGAAAATATAACTACTAAATTGTAGTAACCATTTTCCTCCAGAAAAGTAAGGAATACAACCTGTGTTACTGTGTATGTAATCACAAGAGGATGGAAAATGAAACTAACCTTCCCATAACCACCAGATCCAATATTATTGGTTTCTGAAAAGTTTTTTGTGCACTTTGCAACCTCATCATATGAGAAAACCTTTGCTCCTTGTACCTGTGGAACGCCACCGCTGCTTTTGGATGCATCCCACGACGCTACATAATTATAGAGCAAAATATGGTGAACTAAACAAACATCACATTATAAATATAAGGCAGTTGCAACATTATTTCATGATCTTACCAAAGGGATCATTCTTTTTATCAGCTTCTTGAGCTCTTCTTTTTTGGTGGAAAGCATAAACTCCAACTAAAAGTGATAGTATCAGAAGGACCGAACCACCAACAGCTGCTCCAATTATAATGACTGTATTTGAAGACTTGCCTGATCTTGTAGACTCCAAACCTAATGGAACAAATAAGATGGGTTGATAAAATTCAACCAGCTAAAAGATTATCTTCGGTCGGTTAGTGTACTTTGCCCTTAGAACCTAGTTCCCTAGTTGAGTGACTCGTGCCTAATTCCAAATTTATCATGGTACCAGAGCAGATTTTGGCCAACTTTGTTTGTCCAGTTGCTTGTATTAAACTCTATGTCTTTATCCATAGTAGCCTGAGGGTCTTTAGCACGGTTCTACGTATCAAAGTCCAGCCTCAAGTGGCTCATGTCCTTTTTAACCAGGTTGTTTGTCTCCGAGTTCAACTCTAGTGGCACATAATCTTTAAAAATGTAGCCACCATGGTTCAAGTTTCAAATGATAGGAAGTCATATTTGCAAGTGTTAAATTCAAATGACCAACTTAAAGGGAGGGGTTAAAGTCCCAAACCGAAATATCTTTTAGTTTGGTCTAGTGTGTTAGGCCCTGTGAGAATTAAGCCCACAAAGTCCTACATGTTATCACATTTATGAATGTCAATAACAATAAGGTTTGAGATATTAAAATTTTACTAGTCATCAAATGCATTACCATCAAAGAATCTATAAACATCGGCAGCATAGAAATACGGTCCAAATGATTTAGGTGGCTTGAATGTTTGATTGCTGAGAACAAATCCAATTTTAGATACTCCTGTCCGGTTGAAATGATTTTGACCTAATGGAAAGATTTGCAGGTGCAATACCAGATAATCATCCAAATCTTTGGTCGGATTACTCAAGGAGACTGAATCCACTGGAAGCTGATGAGATTGGAACGAATGCATCATAGACTCTTCCAGGCTAAGAAATATACGTCTTTCCAAGCTGGAGAAGAAAGGAGCTCTGAAAATTAGATTGCCGGAATAAGGGTAAACACAAGCACAAGTAGTAGGACTTGGTACTTGTTCTAAGCCACACTGTGTAGTAGGTGAGCAACTTGCTGCAGTTGAATAGGAGGAACTATACTGTTTTGGAAGACCACAATAACTATTGAGGTCTTCTCCTTCTTCTTCATGACATATTGGATTGTCAGTGAGGCTGCCAAAAAATACAAAAAACTGTAATCATAAATCCAAATGCCGTTGTTTCTGTGTTATCCAAAACGTGGCAGATTACCTGATCTGAAATTTATACCCTTGTTTTTCTGTAAATGAATCTATAAAATTAGTTTGTAAATCAACTAATCCTAGCTGGCTGCTGTAGTGGGAGCTAATACTCAGTGTGCCATTAAGTTTGTTGTTCCTCAAGATGCTGTTATCAGGAAGGAGAAGCAGAAAATGTCATTATCAATCTGACACATCCGAGCATATAGAAATAATATTAAGGGAGACATTTTTTTACGATTTGGCATGTATCATCAACAAATTTGGGATAATGGAGTCTATTTTGCATTAAAAAAAAAAAGCAAACTCACACATTCTGCAACTGATCAAGGCTAAAAAGTGAAGCTGGGATAGGTCCTTGCAGTCTTGTATTCTCCAATACTCTGCCAATACAATTTAAATGAATAAACGCAGTGGAATTCAGGATTGGCTTAAAGTCACTCAACTGGGCTATAAGTACTTGATCCAAACCACACTAAGAGACCGAATGCAATTTATTAACTTGTTCAACCCAAGGCCTTAGGAACCCATCATTCTCTCCTAACTTTTTTTATGTGAGACTCCGGCACCAGCCTGCCCAAAACGGAACCGCTGGGCATACTCATTGAGAATCGGACTCATAACAATATAATTCACACAAAAAAAAGTATATCATTCCAAAATATAAAAAATAACAATGCTTGTAATACTAAAACTACGCATTCACAAATATATTATTTTTGGGACAATGAATAATATAAAAGAAATACAAAAACGAGATTTTTCCTAAAATATTCCTAATAAAAATCTATGGACAAAAATGTGACTATAAGTTACTTTGAGTAATTTTTATAGTCACTACGATGTAACATTTGAATACAATTATAGTCACTAAAGTTACTAGAGGCACATTTTTGTCCACTACTTTTATTTTGGTTTCAAGAAATAGAGGCAGACACACATTTGTGTCTTGGAGACACCTAGCATTTGAGTGTATGCACTCAAATATACACACAGAGGGAGTGAGGGAGGGAGGGAGAAGTACAGTGTTGTGAGAGATGTCAAAGTAGAGAGCCATGATGGGAAATCTGTTGGATCAAATGTGTTATTGCTCATGTCTCTGCAATATCACCAATGAATTTGCTATAGTTAGTATTTATACAGCTGATGTTGCTTTTTGCAATAACAGTCGTTTTGGGAAAACAATGAAAACCAATTTAATTAATATGAATAATCATAGGACCAAGGCATCCTTTAAATTTCAATAACTCTGAATCATACACATAGTCGAGGAAATTCATGCCATTGAGGTTGGGAAAGGGACCATTTAAGTTATTGTTTGACAGGTACCTGCAGATGCAAAGTTAGAGACTATTATTAGTCATAGCATGGTCAGACAGACTTCTTCAGTCATACACAATGCATAGGTATAAAGACACCTATACTCTTACAGATTATTGATGGAAGTGAGATTGTTAAGGTTTGATGGGACAGATCCACTCAGCAAGTTCCTGTCCAGACGACTATTGCAAGCACAAACATTTAGTTCAAATTAGACCCGAAATGCACTCAGAAGTAAAATATTACTACCTCCGGCCCACTTCATGTATCTTGTTTTAATTTGGCACAATTATTAATAATGTGGCTGAAAAGTAAATGTTATGGTTGAAGTTTGAATATAATAAAGTCAAATGATGTGGACCACATGTTTCTTTCCAAAAAAAAGAAACAAGACACTTACTTGGGATAATCCCAAAAAGGAAAGTAAGACACATATAATGAGGCGGAGGGAGTAACATCTTATTGAAAAGCTTGTCCCACATTCGTTAAATGTGAAATAAAAAATAACAAATAAGACATTGGGGATACTCCTCCTATGAAGTTGACCTTCTAAGACGAGTAACTTAATGTCTTATGTAGTAGTTTGTTATTTCATGCGATAGTATTTAGACAATGTGGAAGTAACTCTTCAACACATTTGATTATGTACCAAAGAGATGGAAGTACTTACACAACTTCCAAAGACTGAACATGTCCCAATGTTTCAGGGATGCTTCCTGTAAGCTGATTTCGCTCGAGCAACCTGTCCAACCCCATTGGTGAGTTACATGCCATAAATTTTACAAGTTGAACCATTTATTAACCATGAAATATATACAAATTTAATTCTTTAATAAAAGAAACAGAAAGTTGTACAGGAGAATGCTTTGAAACTCACAAATGTATCAGTTTCATCTTTGAGCTGAAGAGCTGAGCTGGAATAGGACCAGACAATTGGTTCTTCCCGAAATGACTACAAAAGAGCAGATATAGCTTAAGGATCGAAACAAACCAGACTAAAAAAGATTAAATAAATTGGACTAAACATACAAGTGTTTTGTTTCCACAAGCATATCAAGGCCAGGTGTGCTCCCATTAGAGACTGGTATACGTCCAGTGAGCTTATTGTCAGCCAAATCCAGCCAATAGAGTTCCGAAAGTTTACCCAAGGAAGGTGGTATTGAGCCAATAAACTTGTTTGAATTCAGGGATCTGTGTCAAACGGAATGGAGAGTTTTATACTTCTTCGTATGATTTTAATAATGAAAAAGCAATTGGCATATATCATTTTAACTCTAAATTCAACTTTCCAGCTTTCGCCTTATGATATTCTTGATAGACTTGTTTCCTACTTTACATGAAACAAGAACCATAAGGTTCCCACTTACATCTGACTTTTCAATATATCTTTTTAGATACCTTAAGGCCCTTTTTACTATTTTTACTATCAGAATAAACAGCCACCGAAAGACTCTACTGAGACAAATAGGGGCTGTCAAGAACGTAGAGAAGGTAGGATGGTGAATTCCCTGGGAACTTTTATAGTAAATAGAATCCCCTCATTCGGGGTTGATGGAGGGATCATACCATTCGATCCTTTTTTCATGCTTTTCCTAGAGGTTTGGGTCTATTGATTCATACAGTAGATATTTGAAGGTATTATTTATTGAAAACCGGTAAATTCTTTTCCATATTAGCTTCTTATGTTCTTTATCTTTTTAGCCTTTTTATCTTATACTACGTATTTTTTTATCATTTTTATCTTATCATTTTTATCTTTATCTTATTTTTATCTTATCTTTGTCTTATATTTTTATCTTTTGTATCTTATCTTTTCATCTTTCTTATCTCTCTAATCTTTATAAACTCCGATTTCATGTGTCTATTCATCTTAGCCGACCCTATCATGTGTCTATTCATGTTAGCCGACCCCAAACTCTTTTGGGACTAAGGCTTGGAAAGGAAAAAAATAAGCTTGTTACTTTAAAATAAAATAGGAAGGGAGATGAAATTACAAAGTAATAATTCTTACAGATATTTCAGGTTGCTCAAAGATCCGATCGTGTCAGGAATTTGTCCAGAAAACCCACAACCAACAAGGATTCTGTTAATGCAGTCATGAACAATCATTTCGTCATACCATCATTGGGAAGTGTATATATATGTACTATACAGTGCAAAGTTCTCTTACAAATTAGAGAGCTTCTTTAAGTTACCAATTGTTTGAGGAAGGGGTCCGGTCAGACCTGCATTGTATGATAGATCCCTGTACAGTGTAGCTGAGCCTTATGAATACAATAGATCCCTGTATACGAGGACTCGTGCTCGAAGGCATTGTATATTGAAATTATCATACCAAAAAAGGAGTGTTTGTAATGCTAAAAACAGTATAAATAACATAGTCGTTGAAGAGTTTGTCTCGCACCGGCTAAATATGAAATAATAAACCAACACATATTAGACACTGAGCCACTCTTCCTCTCTTTTGATCTATTAAAATGAAATCTCAAATCATAATATGGTATCATAGTCAACTCGTTCCAAATATGGTGAAAACTTGGAGTGAAAATGCACTATAACGACGAGGTGTGGATCGTGAGAAAGGTATGTATCTATCTATCAGAAAATAATGAAATAACATATAAAAATATTGGCCTACTCCTCATATAACCTTTAGAGAGAAAACATCAAGTCTCAGTAAAAGTTCTTTTGTGTGTGGGGGATGACTAGTAGGTTGGGTTCCATCATGAAGGATTGGTAAATCTCAACGACTTACAGAATTTGCAACTCTGATAGCCCCTCAATGTCTCCAGAAATCTGGCCCCTCAGATTCAAACTTGCTAAAGTTCTAAAATTGAAAATTCAGCTCATCATGCTTAAATAAAAGATATATAGATGGAAGGAGCTAAGAAGTAATGAGTATATGAAAAATGGAGAAAGCATACAATGAAACAACATTTGAGCCTATGCAACCAATTCCATCCCAGTGATCACCACAAGGGTCTGCTCCATTCCAACTGGGTGGTACCTTCTCCCACCCATCTTTGAGGGACTTTATAGCTACATCTGCATCATTTAAAGGTCACCAGTTTCTTTCTTTTCCACCACAAACTTGTTCTGTCTAGAATACACATAACATCCAAGTATGATTTTAACAAAATAACAGGTGACCAGCAACTTACAATGATCTGAATTTGTCAAAGCTGCTGTAACCAAGAATTGGATAAACACGTGGGACAAAAACAGAGGGATTCTTGTGATCATTGATTAACAAATGGACATGCCACTTCAATGATAATATAAACCAATAGATGACTGCTCTGAAAGAGCAAGAAAACAACCTGAACTTAGTCCTTCTCCTAAGTTCTAAGCACTACTTTCTTTCTTGGAGGGGAATGTTTTCTCTACTCTTTTTTCAGATAAGAAAACACTCTTAAAACGTTAAGGCACTGTTATTGTATTAATGATGCCCATCTGTCGCTACACCCCAACAGTATAGCGAGGCCGCTCTAACATAAGACAAAAAAGGGTATTGAAAACAACTACCCAATTTAAAATCAGAATTGAGTGGCCTATTTATTGTGGGATCATGTCATTTCATTTCATCACACCTAATAAGCGTTCAAAAGAAACTGCAAATGGGTCATAAATGCAATACTGTCGTACGTCGTATGGTTGGAAGAAGTAAAGACCATGTTCTAAGGGTGAGTTTGAGTTCAATATGTTAACAATTAGAACTTGAGTCTTGTGATTGTAAAATAAGTTGATTCTCTGAAAGCTAGCATGGTTCTATTACTTGACGCCCAAAGAGTATGAAGAACGTGGGTTGGACCTTGCTATTGAGGACTGGAGCCACCGCTGATCAGCCAGAAAGAGCAAACTCAAGGCACCGGAGTGGGAACCTCGGTGATAGGCAGAAGAAACACATGAAGAATGACTTTTGTATTTCTGCATCCCCATGGAAAGTGGTTCCCTTTGGGTCATTTCAGCTTTCTTTACGCAAACAAACCGAAAAACGGACAAAACAGACACTTCGTATATACGGATTACTTTCGTATATACTTCCAAATTACTTCCTAGCGGTCCAAATTACTTTTAAAAGTAGTTTTTAAGAAACTTACGGAGAATACTTCTGAAAAACCGAAGCAAAATCAGTTACGAGGAACTGACGGTAGGTTTATAGTTAGGTTGTTCAAAGAGTAATCTTCCTGCCTTCTTTTAATCTATCCCACATTGCCTTAAATTTCATTTTAAAGACATATCATCCATTCATCCGTTTGATATTACTGTATTTTTTCATTTCATTTTCTTTGACTACCATAGTTCTCTGTACGTATTTTTTAAGATCCTGATTTGACTTCACATATATTAATAAAATAAATTTGACTTTACAGTGAAATGCATTGTTTTGCGATGTTTGGACATTGTTTGACACTGTTTTGCACTGTTTTGATGTAGATAATTTGTCAAATAAAAAAATATTTGAAAGTGGAACTTCATTAGTTAATTTTGGTACTGTCCGAAAAGGAAAGGTGGAATTTGTTTCTGGGATAGAGGAGTTTTTTCTCCAAATAATGCAAAATTAAAAAATAATTCCGAAATTAGGGTCTGGTTAATAATATTTCCCAAAATATTGTTGGGAGTGACTAGAGTTAACAAAACCGCCACTTGAAGTGGCGGCTTATGAGAATTGCGTAACGGAGAAACAAGCGGATACTAAAAGGAGAGTTAACTCATGGGACCCATCTAAAAAACAAATCATCTGTATACTTTAAAGTGCTATAACTTTTTTGTTTGTACTTCGATTATTTATAAAAAATATACCAAAATTTATAACTTTTTATTAGCTTTCATATGACACCAATATTCAATATATAAAAAATTGAAAATAATTTAGCTATTTCAAAAATACTTTACTTTTTTTAAAGTGTTGTAACTCTTTTATTTTTACTCAGATGATTACAAAACATATACCAAAATTCATTACTTTTTATTATCTTTCATATGACACTTGTATTGCATATATAAAAATGAAAAAATAATTTGACACTTTAAAGCATATATCATAAAAAAGCATAAGTTTAGTGGGTATCATGAAATAAGGACATTAAAATCATGTTATGTCACGAAGGAAAATTGTGTATTTGTTACCATCAGGCATTGGTATTAGGTTTAACACATTAAAGAAACATGGTCAAGTACTCTGTATAAGAAGTAAATGATAAAACGTCCATCCTAAAAGTCAAAACTTAAACTATCATCAGGTTTGAAATATAGGAGTGGTATTCTCACCCCTCCGTTATTGTTTCAATTTTTTCTTTTTGATTAGTTCTATTGAGATTAGCTCATACAAATTAGATAAAGTTTATGTAGTTTTTAATCATTCTTTATATATGGTCACTTTTTCAATTCAATAAAATTCATTTTTCTTAATAATTGCGCTACTTTTTCATGTCACAATGTTAGTAGAATGAAGTTATGATGTTTTTACTTTGAATTTATTTCAGTCACACACCAAACCAAGCTTATATAGATCAAATCAAACTAGATCAGATTTTGACATATATAAAATACACAGAGATCACACGTTTACCAGACCATAAAATTTCAATCCAATTAAAAACATATTTGGTGTGTTTTTATTTTCTAAATAGAAGTCATTACTGCCAAACTTTGAAACTGTTGCAATTTCAGTATATTTTCATTTTTAAAAGCTGATAATATCAAGACATGATAGTACATAATCAAGACAAAAGTAAAGTACTTTTATTTATTAAAAAAAATTAACACTTGATAGAGTATACGGGGCCAGGCCCCATGACCCACATACTCAAAAGACTAAATATAAGCACAGCCGGCACCCACGTGGTCCTTTGTAGGTCGGGTCCTCCATCGGCCAGATAGTCCTCCGTCGGCCAAACACCTGTCAACTCAGAATATGGTCCAGAAGCCCGGGAGCAGAACTTGGTCCTCCGTCGGTCAGACACTCCTTCGGCCTGGTCCTCTGTCGGCCAAAAAGGCCCACACAGAATAGATTTTGTACTTGGTCAAAAAATCATGTATTCAACCCAATAGAGGCCTTATTTTGTAATGGGCTTCCCAAGCCCAAGACTTGGGAGCCCAAATCCACATTCTCCCTATAAATACTCCCCTTGGGATAGTTATAGAGGGTGGAGAACTATTAATTGCTCATTTTCTCCCTCTAGCTCTCACTTTTCTCTAAGATTAATACTGTATCAACACTCTTATTTTGAAATGCTCAAACATTTTACTCCTATTTCGATAATTTTACCTACAATTAGGAGAAAATTGCTCAAATTAGAACTAAAGCATACTCATCTTCCAAATTTACGGCCACATATTTTGTTTTTTCTTAAATATGTCTGCACATAAAATTTTATCCCTAATATAATTAAGGAAAAATTGAAAGTAATAATCCCAACTATTACCGGTCCGCTGACAATAATCCCAACTATTGATTATTTTTGTATAATCCCAACTATATCGACCGTCCGCCAATAATGGTCCATGACTAGATATTAGCTCCTACAAAAAGTGAATTTTAAATAGAAATTAAGCGTAAAAATTAAAAGTTGAGATTATTTATAGGGATTGTTTGCTATATCTCTTTTCATCCACTTTAGAAACTACAAGAATTTATTTATAGGGACCATTATTGGCGGAAGGTCCCTAAAGTTGGGATTATTCTGTAATAATCGATAGTTGGGATTATTATTGGCGGACCGCCAATAATTGTGATTATTACTATCAATTTTTCCTATAATTAATTGCTCTCAGTTCTCTTGCATAAAAAATGAAAAGAATTTAGACTCAAATTTATTTCCTTATACTCCCATTGTATTTTAAAGTTTGATACACTTCCTTTTAAAAAAAAATCTATTTTAGATGAATTTAAACGTTTGTTACAATTTCCCCTTTGGTAAGTTTTTCTTTTAAAAATACTCAATTACTCTTACTTATTCTACTATTATCTTCTCCTTCATATTTTTCCATTATCTGTCATACTTTTATTACACTATTCAACTCTACTATTTCACCCTTATATAGTTTGATTAAGAGAGTAATAGGTTTGACCCTATGGGTAGGTTGATTTTTCCGCCTAAACTAATACTTCTTCCATCCCACTTAAAGTGTACGTCAAGTTATCAAGTATTCTCCAATCAACGTGAATTGTTCTTAAACTTTTAGTGTATATATCAAACTTTTATTAATTATTATATTAATCTTGATTAAATAATAAATATTATAAAAATTTAATATAATTTCTGAATATGTAAATTTTATTTACTAAAAATAATTTTAAAACGCATAGAAAGGGGTAAACCGGGTAATTTAGAACGGAGTACAATCCAACCGACCCAATGGCCCAAAATACAGAAAAGCTGAGTAAATAATAGGGAGAGTCATATGGTACACATCGTTTCTTCAGCAGTCATGACTCCAGTCTTTTATACGTAGCACTTCGTATTTACGGTGAAAACGCAGAGAGCCTTCCTCATCAACCCATCCTCGCCGTCCCTTCTCACCGGCTCGCCCTTCTCAAAATTCAGCCCGACGCCCCGACCGTCCTCTGACCTCCGACCCCTTTTCGCCGGCTCTCCTTACTAAGTCTTCAGGTGCTCTGTACACCTCCCTGGCTCCCTTCCTCCAACCTCCGGCCTCCTAACCCTCCTTCCTTATTTCTTAATGGCTAGCTTAATTGTTGTAGGGTTTTATACCTTCCCTTTAATTGATTAATATGATCATTTGATTAGTATCAAGTGTTAAATATATTTTTTGAACAATAGATATTTATCAATAATTAAATTGTTAGATGCTAATATTATATCACAGACTATGAATAGAGCTATCAGTTTATCTATTATTGGCTAATTCGAAATTGCACTTGGCTAATCTTTAGAGTGCAGTCCATCCTAACGTTGTCCTCATGCCTGCAAAAGCTGCCTATTTTTGAACCATCTATTTTTCAATTTGTTCTGAGGGGAGGAATGCTATTTGCTTTTAATTGATAGGTTAGATGGAGTTTGGATATGGCATGGCGCTCAATCTTCAGGGACTCGAGAACTTTGAGGATGGCAAAGACATTAAGATGTCTGAGGTTGAGGAGGGAGAACTGGTCGAGATGATTTCTAAGACTGAATTGGGTGAAAATGGTGGTGTGGTTTCGGGGAAAGGATCACACGAAACCATGGTTGGAAATGAGAACATAGATAAAAAAGATTCTGATAGTAAAAATCAGAAGCGCAGGAAGAACAAGAAGAAGAATAAGAAGAAGAAAAACAGAGGAAATAAAGGCCCTCCAGTTCCAAAGATAACGGATGTCAACAGGTGTGTATCTGCCAGCATTGGTGTCACTTAATTCACTTGTTATATTCTCACACAGAGTATATAAAAATTTATTGATTGTTTATATGTAGTAATAGTATTTTCTGAGTATAAAGATTATATAGTTGTAGTGTTTTTTCCTACTCCGCATATAATTAGTGGTCAAAATAGACAGTTTTTTTTTTCTTTCAGGAATTGACATTATATGAATTATTCAAAAGAAAGTTGTGTATTTCATTTGGTATATGTAGGGAGGTGTTGTAGAATCATGCACCTTATGGTTCTTCACTTCTGATCTCTTACTGTCTGCAATTGTAGATTTGTAACTGATGTATGTAGACGCTTGAGAGAGAAAAAATCTTATTTGGTATGGACTGCTGTGGCTTGTCTCGGTGTATCCGTTCTCAGTGATCTTGTCAATGAGGTAAGATTAACATTTTTTTAAACACTGAAGTATTTTATTCCATTCAAGACGTCCTAAAGTTGATGTGGTGTAAGTGTATAGGTATGCAACTTATTCATCCTCAAATGCCAGTGTGATTCATTTACAAGATGCAAACTTCATCATCGTGATCACGCCATTTAGCTGCAATTAAGTGATTTGTATACAATTTAAGTGATCTACTTTTGTTTCCATTTTGACACTCTTCTTCCACCACTCAATACCATCAGGCTTGTGTGAGCTTCTATTTCCTACACTCGTGTTCTACGGAATGGGTAAAAAGAGTGTGGTCAATTAAAAAGGCTATCGTGTAACAAGCTTGTTAACATATTGTGTATGTAGTTCCTCCTGAGGTTTTTTGTTAAGTCACCAACTGAATTCAATCGATCAGGAAAAATGTCCTTAATACTTTGAAAAGGTGAGGGGCTCATACTTAAAATGTTTAAATGTTCTACTCTTCTTTTGTTGTCTCTGATGCTGTATGTTGTTTCCCTACCCTCGCAGATGTTAAATGATGAAGTCATTTCACTGGTTTCGGTTCCATGGACCTTTCTACCAAGATAGTTTTTGGCTTTACACTTTATGAAGTACAATTGGTATATAGGTTGATGCAAATTACTTGCCATGTTACTGTTCAATCATTGGTGTGCACCATGTTGCACTGTGTATTAAGTAGTGACACGCATCGTAGAACATGAGTATGTAGTGATGTCTCGTAGGAAATTATTTCATTAGTTAAGACTTTAAAAGCAGTTGGGCAAGATAAAGGGTATGTAGAAGCCACGTACAAAATTGCCTAGTAATTATTAGAAATTATTAAATTAAGTATTTAATCACTAACCCCCATTAAGCTATGAAATTTCATGGAGATGTTCTTACAGTTAATACATAATTTGGTTTGAACCATCTGATAATATTTTTTCCATCCATTGAACTTCAAAATTGGAACTGATATATTTAAGTGTAGATGTGTATGTAATTAAATCCTTTTATACCAATAATAAGGGTACTTCTTGAGATGTATCTTCTAGTAAGATTGGATCTCGACTTTTCTTTGTTTCTGCCTACATTTAAACATAGTGTGTAACTTCACTTCTATTCTGCTTTGGGTATTCAAAGTATACAAATAAACTATATGCTTAAGATTGGTTAAGTTTATTTGACATACAATTCTGATCATAAGATTTATATTCCTTAAAACTTAAAAGTGCATGATCTTGATGTGTTATTTACCCATTGAATGAAGAAGTAAATAGGTGATTAACTCCCTAGTTTTCAGGTTGTCCATTTATGATTTATGTAGGTCACATATGTATAGAGCAAGCTTTGGTCCTCTTTTTCAGCATCGCATATAACATTGAAGTATTGAACAGATATGATTATTACACCATGGATGCCTGTGTCCTTCAGCTTTGTGTCCTTGAAAGTTTCTATACCAATGGAATCAGTACTAAAGTAATGTTGTTTGCAGGTGGATGCAATTCAGGCATCTGGTGGCCAGAAGACTTCTAATGGCCAGCGATATAGATTAGGTGGTGGGATCTTATGGAACATTCTCAGAGTCCGCGAACCTAATGCTTTCAAAGAGATAATGCAAAAGGGAAAGGAGTTCGAGGTAGGCCAGTTTTTCTTAAGAAAGAACACATTACTTTCTTAATAGATGTCCATATGAAAAAACTGTTTTTTCATTGTTAAATTGCATATCCATGATTACGTTTGCACTCATATATATCCATCAAATCTGTACTCATTCTATAGTTCATTTAATGCATTCACTTGATATTAGTCATGAGCATGCTTAGTCGCTTACACCTCCTAGTTTATGGCCAAGATCTAGAGAACGGGAGAGAGGTGCAGCAAAGGGAAGACTTACTTCGGACCTATGATTGAACACTTTAAAGAAGAGGTAAGGGTCAGATTGGTACTCAAAGTTGCATAAAAAGTGTCAAATTAGTCCTTACTGTCCGGCCGTCCCCATTTGAGGTGGTTCCCGGTGGAATTTTTTGATGAAAATTTTTTAGCATCTTATTCATTAAGTCTAGTTTTCTCATACCAAATTTCAGCTAAAACTTCAATCGGGAAGGCATTCAAATTAATTCTTGAAGATAATTGCACTTTTAACTGCGCAGTTATCTTCAAGAATTCATTTGAATGCCTTCCTGGTTGAATTCTTAGCTGAAATTTGGTATGAGTAAACTAGACTTAATGAATAAGATGCTCAAAAAGTTTCGTCAAAAAATTCCACCGGGAACCGCCCCAAATGACGACGGCCGGACAGAGCCTCTTATATAAGGGACTTGTTTGACACTTTTTATGCAACTTCGAGTACCAATCCGACCCTTACCTCCTTTAAAGAACTAAAACCAAGATTTTAGTTGGAATCAATTTGGTGACCTATGTAGTCAAGGCACTCTGGATTTAATTCTTCCCAAAAGTAGCTAATTCGGAGTACCTTATATAGCCATTTCAGGAGTCCTAATTCCTAAACACAATAGAAAATAACTAATAATATGGACTGGCTAAGACTAAAACAGGAAATAACATAATATAACATACTAATAGGACCCTCTGACTTGGCACTCAAGTCAGCCTCTTGGGCTTATTTTCCTTGATTAGCCCCGATGCTCGTCCATTGTTCCAGTCCCAGTATCCGCCTTGGAAGCTTCTAGAGCAGCCTGCCGTCATTGTGGCCTCAAACATGTCCTCGACATCAGTAATTGTAAACACGTCCATAAGAAATACCATGTATAAGCCAATTAATTTGCATATCACAAGAATACCCATCTATGGACTTGTACCCATTGCGACCACAGACACATTGCATAAAATATCTCAAATTACTGTGTGATTGAGTGGTACATGAGACATTATGGTGACTCAATCCCTTTCAAATAAAGGCTAATCATTATAGTATGATTAGCCTTTATTAATTGTTCAGGCGAACAGGGTCTTCACTTTATTATTACATTTTCAAAAGACAATCGACAAAACATTTTAATGGTCAGGTGGGTTGTGTGCTGTAACTTGTAACACAAATGATTCAGTGTTGGCAAAAAAAAATGGATGCAGCTATAATTATCATATCTCTTTGTTATGTTTCATCAGATATGAATTTTGGGTTGATGCTTGTTTTTTTTTCAACCTACTGCAGAAGCAACTCAAGCAAGCTTCTAAAGCAGCCCCGGGTAAGCAAGGAACAAAAGAAGCTACTAACCAGCAAACAACTGGCGGTGCAACGCAAAGTCTAGTCAATTCTTCAAATGGCTCAAAAGTTCCATCTTATATGCTGTGTAATTCGCTTGGACAGTCAAATGGTGAACCATGTCAATCTGTTTTTAATAGAATACGAGTGCCTGTGAGGTACGATGATCTGTATCAGGAAGAGCACCCCAAAGATGTACAGCAGCAGAGTGCTATTTGCAATTGAACTATGGACTGATCTTCCTATATTTTCAGTTCCTTAAATGAGGGTGTTCACGGTTCACCCTTTGGGAAGGTGATATGCTTCTTCAAAAGAACGTTATAGTAAGCCTACTTTCTCTAGAAAATACGAAGAACCAGTGCTTTTTTGGCTGGTGGCATACAGATCCAGTTTTGATTATATCTCTGTTAAATCGTTCAAGTGCACTTAAACTGGGGTGAGGTGCTGTGCAATGAACTAGCTGTAGTTGTAGTCTGGTTCTTTGGTGTGAATTTTTGCAAGTGCATCATTGGTTTGAGACCCAAATTGGTGTCTTTTGCATATTGGATTTTGTTAGAATAGATAAGCTTGCAATTGATCCAGGTTCTGAACCAAACTGGGTTGGCTGCTTATTAGCTTGCCCCCCTTGATTGCTGAGTGGTTCCTAGGATTGCGGTGGGTTCGGTTCAAATGTTTTGGTTTTGACGTAAAACCAAATGTCGAAAGAAAGTTAAAAGTTTAGCCTCTTACGGCCTGTTTGGATTGAGTGTTGAGGAATGTTAGTAATGGAAGTGTTAGTAAGTGTTGATGCTAACACTTGTTTGGGAGAAAAATCTAGAGGTGTTAAGAAGTGTTAGTAATGGTTAGGAAGTGTTAATAATAATCTTCCCAACACCTCAATTGTCCATTTTTTTAACACCCCGATTTGGAGTGTTTTGAGGTGTTGGACAATTATTACCCTTCTCATTTACGTGAAAAACATAAAATGCTTCGACATTTTACTTCGAATGTCTTTCTCACGGGTCTGATGGTTTGTTTTTTCATCTCTTCTCTTTACTCGTGTCTTTTGCCTCAAGGTAAAATTATTAACACTTCCATTATTAACACTTCATTCATTTGACTCTCCCAAACAAGGTAAAATTATGTCTAACACTTACCTTCCCTTCCGAGCCCTTACTAACACTTACTAACACTTCCATTACTAACACTTCCAAACACTCCATCCAAACAGGCCCTTAAATTTTTCAAAATTTGAAATCACGGTTTTGATTTATTCGACTTTTGTCAAAATACTTTTGTTGATTAGAAGACATTAATTGGAAAATACAACCACATCAAACAATAACTAATGCTACTATTTCACTAATATTGAGAACCAAGCGGTGTAATTATTAAGAAAATTGAATTTATGTGGTTGACGTGAATTGATAAAGTAAAAATAAAGCGAAATTTTGATATTTATCAAATTTGATATGAAATAATCTTAGTGAGAAAAGGAAACTGAATTAATTGTATGAGTAAAAAACTTTCTCTCTAGTGGACGGGTAACTAGAATTCTCTAGGGTTTTGGTTGTTTTTCCGGTGGTGGCTATTGCGGTATTGCCGCTATGTGGGGGCAGTGGGGCAGGTTGTGGTCTCAACAATCAACTGAGTACAAAATCGATGTTCTTCCTTTGCGCATGCTAGTAGTAAGGCACACCCAAACAATTACGTTTATGAATAAGGAGTTTAAATATTAGACATAGTATGGTTGAGTTTTATTGTTTATGATTGAATATGTAATGATCTGAATCAATCACCCATTTTTAAAAAATAAAACCTAGTTTTGTTCGTATTTGCCGTGACAAGACCCTATGTAGGGGCATGGACCGGTTCTGGCCTGGTTGATTTTTTGGTTGTGGGGAAAGGTCTGGAACCGGCCCAGGATCCACCGGGACTGGGCCAGGCTCGGGTTGGGTTGCATTTTTGTTTAACTTTTCTAATTACTTCCAACCGTACCCCCCCCCCCCCCCCCCCAACCAAAAAACACACCTAGCCTAACCCCTCTACCACAAAAAAAAATTGGGCCCAGATCGGCCCCAGCCGGGCCGGTTCCAAAGGACGTTAAGCCCAAGTCCGCCCCCGACAATCCCCCCAGGCCGGTCCTAGGCCCGGAACCGCTACCAGTTAACCGGTCCCGCACAGTGGCAGGCCCCACCGGTCGTACTGGACCCGGGCCATCCCTAACCCTATGTATTACACTTTTCTTCTCTTTTGTAGTGTGAAAAGATATGGATGGCCTATTCTCGGATCGGGTAGCTATGATGTTGTTATGCATGTGAAGAATTGATAGTAGACCATACTTGGGAATAAGGATGAGTCGAAAACTGAAAACTGGATCAATCAAATTTGAATCGTAAGTAAAATAAACCGAACTTTGAGAAAATCAAAATCAAACTCAAAAAAGTGAACCATTTTAAAGGTCAAATATCATATTTTAAAGGCTAAAGGGTCAAATAGACCCCTATAATCGTCCAGAATGTTCAATTCGTCCTCTAAACTTTAAAAATTCTAATTCACCCCCCGGGCTCAATAAAAAAAGTTCAAATTTCATTTTTTGCATGTAAAAGTCTGCTCACTGCCACGTCACCCCGGTCAGATGCCAACCGTGCAATCCATGTGACAATTTAAAGGGTCAAATAGAGGCCTATTTGACCCCATAAATTGTCACGTGGGATGCACAATTGGCATCTAACCGGGTGACGTGGCAGTGATCGGACTTTTGCGTGCAAAAATGAGATTTCAACTTTTTTGTCGAGTTCACGAGTGAATTGGAGCTTTTTAGAGTTCATGGGGCGAATTGAGCATTCCGGACGGGTAAAGGGGCCTATTTGACCCTAGCCATATTATTAGAGCATCTCCACTCATGCTCTCTAGATAAACGATTTTTTTTATTACACATCACTGCCACATCACATTTATTCAATGAATTTGAAATAATCTCAAAGCTTAATACTCTTCATCAACAATAACACTCAAATAATCAGTTTTTTCCAGACATGCATTAAATGTAATTTAACTACAATCTGAAATAATCTGGGATTGGAATCTTGATACCGGATTTTCTTTTTCAATAATCTCACTAAATAATCTCTCACTCACAATGATAATATTTAAAATAATCTTACACATCATCCAATTGATCTTCAAATAAACTCATGGATGGGGATGCCCTTATGAGCATGAATATAATGTATCTTATGATGTGTACAATTTAAATTCAAAATAAGTTTACTTTATACTCCGTAAATGAGTAATTCAATATAGGAGTGGGCACGGTATGTCAGTCTCAAGTCTCAACCAAGCCAAAACCAGGCCAACATTGTTTTGGACTGGCTCAGGACTGTTTTTTTTTGTCTTTGTTACTTTGGTCTTAGTCTTCGTTACGCAGTCCCGGGTGTAATTTTTTTGGACTAGTACGCATCAATCTCGGGCCCGGTCCGATCACCACCAATGGCTAAGATAGTTTTAAAAAAAATCGAGATACCAACCAGCCGGTCTATATTACCCGCTTTGGGACCGCTATCCGCGGCTCAGTCACGGGCCTCCCTTTTCTTTGGCACAGACCCTCCAGTCTTGACCGGGTCCATGCCTAATCCAACACTCGTACTATCATAACTGTAAACAGAGCCGGCTTTGATGGGAGTTACCCTAGGCAATTGCCTAGGGCCTCCACTCCTAAAGGGGCCTCAATTTTTAATTTTCTTTTGTAAAATTATTATATATATAAATAAATAATTATATAAATAAGTACTAATGAAATTAATAATGATATAAATGAAAATTAATATGTACTGCCTTTGAAAGTTAACTTTTTAAACTAAGTGATTTGTAATGATTTTTTTTAAAATAATTACATATTTATGACTAAAATGAAAGTTGTTTACAAATATGTTACTAGTAATTATAGTAGTAACATAATCATAATAACTTATGTTCAATTTTTAAGCTTAGGTGACCATGACACTGTAGTGTATTAACTATTAATCATAATTGTGTAAAAAGTTTGAGTTTAGTAGTATTTAGAAAAAAACTCTAAATTTTTTAGGCACGTGATCGAATTGGTCTTAATTTATGTTTAAAAATTAATTATAATTGATATTTTCATTAATTAATACAATAGCACCTAAATAATGCTACATAGTTATAAAATTTATCTCTATGTTTTCATTCATTAAAAAGGAAGTGATTTACAATGTACTAAAGTTATTGTAATTGATTATAAAAAGTTCATTTCTATGAAACTAATTGAAACTAATTTTTTTTAAACTTCAAAGCAAAATTGTATTATTTATTCTTATCCATGTGTGTTCATTGTTTAGAAATGCAATTTTATATAGACTATAAACAAATAGGTAATATTTTTTTATTGAAGAAAGAGATATTTTAAGTACATATAAAACTATTATCTTCACCCCACAAAAATATGGCCAAATTGACTTGTTGATCAATGATAGTCAATTTTGGATACCTCCAATGACTTTAGTTATTATATTTATGTAAAATTTATAAATTTTCTATTTTTATGAAAGTAATTTTAAGAAAGACTTTTTTTCATATTTTTGGATTTTAATAATCCAAAAATACTCTCTCAGTCTCTCAAAACTTTGCCATGTTTGACTGGTACAGACAGTAATAAAGTTAAAACTGTGTGACTGAGGTTGGGGGTAAAGGAGAGAGAAATGACTAGAACCACAAATTGATTGATTAAAAGAGAATGTGATAAAGTTTTTAGGACTCAAAAAAGTAAATATGACAAAGCTTTAAAAGACAGAGAGAGTATCATGGATCAAGACTATCATTGACTAAGAATTGAAATTTCGAAATATTTTCGGCATGACGAAGAATATGTTGTGTAACTATTTTGCTTATTTTTTTGGTTCAATTATTGTGGTGCTCTTTTGCCTAGGGCCACAAATTGATCGAGGCCGGCTCTGACTGTAAATGAGCTTGGAGTCGCATATATAGCACTCCTCTAAATGCATTTAGGGTCCATGCTAAAAAACACCACATGAGTTGCCAAAAAATAACCAATAATAAATAAAGGGAAATTCTATTAGCGGCCCTTAATTTGCTATCCAC
Source organism: Cuscuta epithymum (assembly GCA_945859915.1). Taxonomy (NCBI): domain Eukaryota; kingdom Viridiplantae; phylum Streptophyta; class Magnoliopsida; order Solanales; family Convolvulaceae; genus Cuscuta; species Cuscuta epithymum. The sequence continues at coordinate 4,991,953 of CAMAPF010000011.1, read as the reverse complement.
GGCCTCCTAAATTATAAAAAGTCTAAGTTACCCTTAGATATTAACTTAAGTTCTTGAAATCCCTCGCACATGTTCCACACTGATACTCCACGAAGGCATCCTCGTCACGGTAGAGAAGTAGCTACGATTGTTGATCAAGCTCTGAACATAGGTGGATGTGGTGCGGTTTTCGTTGCTGCCCCATTCACTGGTGGTGCCGCTGCTGCTCCGGCGGGTGAAGAGAAGAAGAAGGTCATTGAGGAACAGAGTGAAGAAAAAACGGGATGGGCTTGTTTGATGATTAGTCTGAAATTTCTTTGAATCTACCTTTGATCATTTTATTATACTCGAATGGAGAATTTATAAACCCCATCATCATTGAAATATCTATTAAATCTAAGTGAATCTGTTTTTGTAATGCCTAAAGTATACTACGTATATATATCGAAGGACTTTGATATCTATCTATTCCTATGTTCATATGCTGAGGTAATGATATCTCATGTGGGATGAAGCTTGATTGACCACAAATGGGTGGCAATCTGATGTGGGATGTCAGGCCTGGAAGGTGAGTCCTTGTTAGCCGCAGTCCGTAGGTGAGCCCTCGTTGCCAGTCTTGAAGCCCCTCATCTACATCTCAGCCTTCACCGTCGGTTGTCAGTTCCAACAATCTTCATCTTCGGCACAGAGTGTAGACTAGTCTGTGCTGGTAGAAGCCATGCGAAGGAGCCGAAACGAAAAATGCTAATTTATTCTTGTAAAGGATATAATTGGAATAAAAAATAACCATGGTTGTGTTTAGCAAATAAGTGGCTGTGGTTAGAATTACCCATAAATAAAATGCCTTATTATAAAAGAATAAAGCTAACAATGTTTTATGCTTGCAACTTTAAAACTTATGATATTATATACTCCGTACAAGTTATACATTGCGGCCCCATAACTTTTTTCTCATTTTTAAGGAAAGACATTTATAGTTGGGACCTCCTCATTTAGGTTAAATTTTACTAGTTTAATCAAAACTAATATGATCTATTTAAATCTAATTTGAGTTTAGCATATAGTTTGAACAAGTAAGTTTGAATCTAATCTAATTCGACTCCTATCCTATCTGGGTTTGATTTGTTTAGACAGGTCTGGCCTCGTGATATAAAGTAGTCTAATTTAAGACTGAAAAAACTCCAAGTGAATATTCTACGAAAATATTTTTTTCTCCTTAAACATCATCCACATATCACAATCACAAAACTTTTAATAAACATGTCAAGTCAATGTGAGAAGAAAATTTGGGACCAGGGACGGAGCCAGGACACTGGGCCGGTATAAAGAATATTTTTAGAAAAACTTTTGCACGAATTTTTTTACCTTAAAAATTAAGTCATTTTTAAAATTTGGGGTGGGCCATGGCCTAGGTTGGCCCACCCCTAGCTCCGCCCATGTTTGGGACGTGGAATAAATTTTCATTTTGTACCGTTGTAACTTGTAAGCTTTATAGCTTTGTAAAGTTGAATTTAATTTAGGGAAAATGAAAACTAATAATCCAACCTTTTAGCGGTGTTCTTTCAATAATCCCACCTTTTGATTATTCATAAATAATCCAACCTTTGCACCTCATCTTCATTCATTGGTCCCTGGTCGGTTAATGACCTACTATTCCAAGTTATTTTCTTATCTTTGCAAAATATTATCTTTGTAAAAGATGAGATTTATGGTATAATGATTTGCAAAGATAGGAAAATAGCTTGGAATATCAGGTCATCAACCGGTCAGGGACCAGTGAATGAAGATGAGGCGCAAAGGTTGGATTATTCATGAATAACCAAAAGGTTGGATTATTGTAAGAAGACCGCTAAAAGGTTGGATTATTAGTTTCCATTTTCCCTTTAATTTAAACAAAGGGAAAATGTACAAATATGCCCTTGTACTATAGGTGTGAGAACAAATATACCCTTATTCCAATGTTTCAGAAAAAATATACCCCTGAAGTATATGTTGAAGTGCATATATACCCTTGAACTTTTAAAAAGTGCAAAAATACCCCTCATGTTCTTATAAAAATACCCCTTGAACTTTTAAAATAAATTCAAAAAACACCAAAAATAAATATAAATTTGAAATTTTAAAATAAAGATTTATAATAATGTTAAAATATTAACACTTTTATTTTAAATTGAAAAATTATTATTATTTTTCCTTTGCAAATGAAACACTTCAAATTCATAAATATTAATTTTTGTCTTGTTGTGAAATTTTGAACACATTGTTATATTTTCTGAAATAAGATTATTTAATTTTGTTAAACCTTAATAAAATTAAAATCACTAATTTGTAATCTTAGACTATTTAGTATCATACAAAATATATAATTTTATAGTGCAAACAATGCAAAATTTTAATATTTTATTACATTGCAACACATGTATTATTAACACTTTTTTTGAAAGAATCATAAATACATAGTAATGCATTGAAATAATATTTTATACTAACAATATTAAATTGTGATATACAAACAATAAAAGGGAGAATTGGAAAAAATACATTTTTTTTATTTTTTAATTTTGAAATTATAATTTATCTTTGGTGTTGATTTGAAATTTATTTTATCAATTTAAAGTCAACAAGGGTATATTTGCTCATTTATAAGAACATGAGAGGTATTTTTGCACCTTTTAAAAAGTGCAAGGATATATATGCACTTGCACATACACTTCAGGAGTATATTTGTTCCAGAAAATAGAACATACGTATATTTGTTCTCACACCTATAGTACAAGGTATATTTATACCTTTTCCCTTTAAACAAATGTTTATCTATGCAATTTAAAAAATTTAATAGCTATTTAACTTGCAAATTTTGGAAAAAGAAATTCAAAACGCCTTAACTGCAATGTATGATTCCTTTTTAGAGTAGCACGGTAGCACCCATGATCTCAAGTTCTAGATCAAACTCAATTCTTAACCACCAAGGACCCAACAGAGAACTTGGACTTCGATTTGAGCCAAACATTTTTGACAGCACAAAGAGCTTGTAGGAGGCCAATGTGTAAAGCCGAAGTAATGACAAAATTACAAATATATTCTAAAGTGTAGTACTTAAAGATCAACACAACACCGATATGCTTCAAGTGTTTAATTTCTGGTGCATGCTATTGGATAGATACAATGGCATTCTCATCAGCTGGTGTGGACTCAGTCAAAGGTGACTTTTTCGCCAGAGATTTTGGCAAGTCAATATAGTCTTGCAGGCAACGCTGTTGGGGGTGGGATAACAGAACAGACATGTGTCGAAGGAAAACACGGAGACTGCCCTGCCCACTCTCAAATATGTAACCCTCATTCTCACTCACTAGTTCCAAGGCCTCCACTAGGGCATCATACACCTTTTGTGGGCAATTCTCAGGTCCTGGCTTGTCATGGAGGTATATTGCATCCAAAGTGAATAGCTTTTGAATAGCAGGCCATTGATGTGTTGGTGGTGTTGATGACCTACAGTACAGTAGAATCTGAAACCAAAACTCGTCAGTCAACTGGTTTCAAATGCACTATCGGTTAGTTTATACAGAAAACGACAAATAAATTAAAAATGAGAAAAGAATTTAACGTGACCAAAGCATTCAAATGGAATCATAGTGCTTGCTCTTATGGAAAAGAGTTCATCAATTCAAATAAAAAAATCTGCAGCAAAATGTGGTTTAGTCTCAAAGATGGAAGCAAAGATTAGTCTCTTTCATTAAATCTCACATGCATTAAAATCTTGTCAACGTTGTTGACTGGTAGTCTTTTATCATGAAAAGACTTGGTGTGGTTTATTAGATCTTCTGCTCTTTTTCAACAATTCATCACTCGAGTCCTTAAGGGCTACTTCTTACCAAACAAATTAAAACTTTCATCATCTTCTATTGCAGTATCTTTTAGAAACAGATTCAAGCCTAATAATAATTCTCGTCTTTAAAAGTCGGCAGACCCTAAACACTAAAAATGGAGAAATATCCTAATTCAATTCCATGATTTTGACATGGCAAATCACAATACAGCACAATTAGTAAAATAGAGCACCACTTAGATACAATAACGAAACACAAGAAAAGCTAAGTGCAGCGACACAAAGTAAGATGTGCATATAGCACTCAAAGTAACACCAATACACCTAAAGGACTCTCTGACTTGTAGAGTGTGTATGTGTACTCCGTTCCAAAAAAAGAAGCTGGTCATTTTTCAAACACCTCCTCCTTTGTTTTGTTTACAAAACAAATTGTCGCATATGATCAAGTACACCTAATTTTTCATGTTTTTGCCAAAAAGATCACATAAAAGTGAGTCATGATAATTTAAGTTAAACCAACTTATACACATTGAATATACTTGACGACTGATACCAAAAGCTTGCAGGGGTGGATGGAGCTAGGGTTGAACTTAATTCTGCGACTTACTCATTTTTATCAAAATATTGTCCATTTTTTATCAATTGACCATTATATTGTATCATATTTTTTGAAATCAAGTTATATTGGGCTAGCTTACAAGAAATTCATAATCAACTGGAGAAAAAAATGAATTTTAAGAAACCTTACGCAATTTGGCTAGTTCCTAATCGTTAACTGTTAAAGTTAACAATCACAGCATGGCTTGCTATTAGAGTATTATGTACTGTGTTTACTAGAAAGAAATATAGTACTTAATCACGCATTATCTCATACACTCCACCTGATAGGTCCAGCTAAGACACGAGACCCTAAACTACCCGTCTAAACCATAGCCCTTTAAATGATATTGACCTAATATGCTTAAGTTGATTTTTTATGTATAAATGAATGATCAATCTATCAGAGTATTTAACTACTGCGTAGTCAATAGTCTAAAATATATTAAGATGTTAAACATCCTTAAAGTAAAAACAGGCGTTGAGCAAATATAATAATGACAAAAATCAAGTTCCCAACTGGAAAATGAAATCAAAAGAGAATGAGAAAATTGCAATTCTAGACATAGATGTATAAATGACCAACATAATCCATTTTTTTATACAATGGAAGGAAGACCAACATACTCCATGAAATACCATACATCGCTAAAGTTGATAGATATCTTTTTCCCATAACCAAATATACAAATTAGTGCAATTTCTATGTTCTAATATGATTAGATGATGTAATCAATACCTAACTTTCATGTGCCCTTCCCATTGGGTTAAGGATATTGACAAATGTAATTATTTAAGAGGTTTCATGTCAAGTGAGGAACATTTGCGAGTCACAGTATTACAGACACCCACTGTCATGAGATGATGTCCATGTTTTGACTTCACACGCTTACTCAGAAGTGTGGCCGAGAGTTGATTTGGAATATGTGAAACAATACCAACACAAAATTAATTAGGAACAAACCAAAGGGAAAACATGAAAATAAATTAGGAGGAAAGGAGTATTTCATTTACAAAACACCTTAAAATAAGAAAAAAAAAAACACTAGAATTGAGTACAGAGAATCCATGATTATGTCATTTATGTGAATGCTTACCACCCTGAGTATCCTATTCTGAGCACGAGACTTCTTTGCTTCATGAGAGGCTATTCTAAATAGTTGAGTTAGGTCAGCATGGCCATATGATGATGAATCCACTGAGATGGCCCGAAATGTAGATATAGCAGAATCAACATCACTGCTGAACTCTTTACGGAGCTTCAAAATTAAAAAATCAGATATCAAGAAGATCAATTGATTTGGTGAATATCCTTGTTGAACCGCCCAATAATAAAGGAACATTAAATAAGGGGAAATATAGCATGAAAACAAATAGAGATACCTAAGCAAATGTTATCCCCCCAGGTTGGAGGCATCAGTTTGCAAAATTTGCTAAGTAGATTCTTAACAGTTTTAAGTTTTAACTCGTCAGCCTGCAACTAAAACCTAGGAAGATTTGTTCTTGATGGTCAAATTTAAAACCTGCTAATTTAAGTGTACAAAAACCTACTAATTTAATCAACTTTAAAAACTAAACAGCCGCACCGCACTTGCATGAAGTTAAGAGAAATTGCAGTTGAAAAAACATACAAATATTCCACATAAACTAGGATCAGAGGGTAATTAGAAATTTAGAATATTGGTTAAAGAGAGAGAAAATGGTACCCAGAAAGCAGATTTTCCTAGAGCTGCATAGGCGAATCGATGATCTGGGTTTATGGTGAGTTTGGCCGTGATGAAGAAGATGATAGCTTGCTTGATGGAATCCAATCGGGTATAAGGTCTCCCACTCGCAGAGGTTGTCTTCATTTCGACCAGGGATTCGGCGTCAACATCAATACAGAACAGTATATCTTCGCTTGCGATTCGAGTCGGCTGTAAAGCGTATCGAGATCCTGCTGCAGCTTGAGATGAGGTCTGTGGCTCTGCTGCCTCCATTTCTTTCCCTCCCCGACACTGATGTGGATGATGAAGTGCTCTCTGTAAATGTATATGGCACAACTCGAGCTCAGTTTAAGCCTTAAGGCATGAGTGAGTTCTTCCGGGCTCCGGCAAATTATACTGAGTATTCTACAAGTAATTTGAGTTTGGATCTCATATTTTTATTCAAATTGAACTTTGCATCCCGTTTTTTAAAATCTTTGTTTTTGCACCCCAACCCTGTATAAAAAGACAAAAATGCCCCTCGATCAAGAATATGTTGAAGGCCAACAAAATTGTTAATTGAGGGGCATTTTCGTCTTTTCATGTGGGGTTTGGTGCAAAAACAATTTTTTTTTTTAAAATCAGAATGCAAAGTCCAATTTGGACAATAATATGAGGTGCAAACTCAAATTACCTTAAAAAAAAACTAGTAGCTCACCCATGCGATGCACGGCACACAAATTTCATACGAACTATTCAAAAAAATGAAAATAATAATATGCAACAAAAAACATTTGTATTTCAATTAAAAGAGAACAACTAATAGTACTACTTGTACTGTTACTAATAATAAATTGCAACATGAGTTCTACAAATTTTGAAAAATTTCTTCTTCTTTTTTTATTATATATTTTTACTCTGGGGTCTGGGAGAGGGGGCTGGGGGGGGAGTCTGGAGTAATCAGGGCTGAAACTCACTCCATTGAGTTTCAAACCCTTATGTGTCTAGCGGGTTTCGAACTTGAAACCTCTCACTAGACACGGTAACCTCACAACCAGCTGGGCTGGAATGTTTGGTTAAATTTTGAAAAACTTCTTTGTAGACAACATGGTTTATTTTCATTATGCTTTAATTGTCACCATCCACCAACAAAACTTTATGCCCTTTCGATGAGTAATTGTTGAAACAGCAATGTAGAGCTGAACATGAGAGAAATTTGACTTCTTCAACAACTCTTTACATGAGAGAGACTGACTCGAACTTTTGTTTATAGTTATTGCATAAGCAACGACTATTGGATATTGTCTCCTCTAAAATTTGAAAGAAAGTGTCACATCTAAAGGCGTTAGTGATGACCTTGGAGTGAGAATGCATCCACCCATGGAGTGATAACCTTAACCTCTAAAATATGATCACCTGAACTCCTAATTATGAGTCTAGTACCATTACATAATCTCATTGAATGATCTATGCTTCACAGAAGCATCACATAGGTACATATTTAATTTTCAGTGTGAGCTCATGATTGGCTAGACCAAAAAGACAAATCTTATTTTAAAATGGTAAAGTGTGCAAGAAAATCAACATTATAATTTGACTTGTATATAGCCTCTGAACTCGAATAAGTGCTTCATGGTTGAGATTTATTAAGCGAAATCATGTAGTCATTGATCTCATCGACAACGTATAAAGTTAGTGCTAAAATAGCTCTCTCTTTAAAGTAGCTAAAATCTTCAGACACATTTGGATATATATTCTGGATACATATTCTCAGTAATAGTTGCAATTGGATCTTGTGAAATCGGTAGAAGAAGATTTTCAGGAATTTCAATTGAATCCCTTATTTATCCACAATCTCTATTTATTCTAATATCACGTAATTAAATTTAATTAATCATTCTAGCCCACCACAAAATTAGACACTCCGATAGTAACATGTAAGGCTAATCACAACTCTCACAAAAACACAAATTTCTCACCAATTTATATATACTACGTATTTATTAAGTCAATTCAGTTTTTCTTGCAATCCACCACAATCCATAATTTTCGAAAGATTTTTTTTTACTAAAGCCCTACTTTTATTATTGTACATTATTTATTGCCAATTGTTTGTGAATACCTATCATTTTAAAAGTCAAACATTCAGATATATAAATAAAGAAATTTGGAGTATATTTTTAGTTCTTACTTCAGATCTATTATAAAAAAAATTGAAAGATGTAAAAATGATAACCATGATATCTTAATTTTAGCACTTGAATGTATTTAAGATAAATATTGGTTCTGAAAATCTTCAGCAGTTGAACCTCCGTGTATTTTGAAACTTGATATATTTTTGTAAAAATTGGAGTACAAATAAAATATTACGAAGTATAACACTTTTAAAAAAATGGATTTTAATTTTGGTTGGGCCCTGTAGCATTTCCTTCCTGCATATTGGTTGCAATAATTGAGTTCATATTCTTCTTGCAACCATCCATGCAGGGGTGGAGACAGGGAGGGGCTGGAGGGGGCCTCGGCCCCTGCAAGGGAAAAGATTCTTAAGTATATATTATGTATAAATACTTTTAATCTATAGAAAATGTGTTGATATTTTAAATTTTGGCCCCTGTAATGTAAACTTTTTAAGGGCCGGCCCCCTTAACGATAGATTTCTTGCTCCGCCACTGCATCCATGTTTAAGGTTTGCTACTTGTCTCTCTTAATAGTTGTTTTTAATATATAACTCAATGTTTTCATTCAAAATGATATAGATATATAGTTCATGTCTATCTTCACGCGATAATTGTAGCTAGATCATATCGGGATGCCCATAGTAATGGCAGGGCTATACATCTTTATTTTGGGCAAGAATATATATATATATATACTACGTATATAGAGTAAGAGCATAGTACAATTATCAAGACATGAAACTAAACCTGATGCTGAAGTTCTACCAATGAAAGATGTTATTGGTCACGTAAAACCATCCTAAATATATGTGCTAAAATTGATCGTGTTTAGAATATTGTGACACGTTTTAGCTAGGCATTTGGTTGTGTGATATCTGTAGATGTCTATGTCGGCTAAAATAGAGCGCTTACTACTAATTCATTGGTAGTGAAATACTATATTATCCCTAAACCGCTTACTCTTAAGGTAATAAGTTAAGGTAATAAGTTTTTGACAATGTATCTGTAGATGGTAGGAATATACTTGTACCTAGTACTCCATGAAGCATAAATTCGTTGAGGATTATACATCCTTGGGAGTTGGAGAAGAATTTTGTGTTGCCGTGAGTCTTAGGTTCCTGTACATTTCCACCATTTATAGTTAAATTGTCAAAAACATATTCCATTAACAAGCTTCACGTTAAGTGTGAGCAGTTTCTAGATAATACTATTTCGTTAGCAAAAAACTAATTGCAAATGCTCTATTTTAGCCTACATACACATCTACATCACATAACAAAACAACTAGCTAGATATGAGTTACAATCTTCTAAACACCATTAATTTTTGCATGCGTTTAGGATGATTGTACATAAAGAGTAGCTTCTTCCATTGATAGAACTTCAGCAACAGGTTGAACTTCATATATCGATGATAGAACTATGCTCTTCCTCTCTATATTCTTTCCTCAAAGGAAGAGCTATAGCCCCACAATTACTATGGGCATCCCGATCAACTACAATTATCACATGTAGATAGACATGAATTATGTACATATAGGTCTTGTTTGGTAATCGGCTGTTAGTTGTTAGTTGTTAGCTGGTTATGATAGCTGATTGACAATAGCTGGTTGTGTCAGCTGCTTTAGTTGGCTGATTATATTAGCTTGTTGTCAATAAATGTTTGGTAAATTAGCTTTTTAAGAATAGCTGTTTGCATGTAAAAAGACATATAAGTACTACGTATTACGATAAACATATAATAGTAGTCAATAGGTATAAATTATACTAAAATGAAAAGATAAATAAATAAAAAGTTGAGCTAAAAAGTACTCCGTACTTTTTAAGAAAATAATGGAATACGTAACTACCTAGCTAATCTATGAAATCCACATACTCCGTAATATATTAGGAGCATCGTAAAGATTGACATGAGTGTTTAGAAGGAGTATATTGTAAAATTTGAACAATCCAACATGAAACGCTGTCATGCCTAGCGTTTCCAACATTGGTTGTTTGGGATGAAGAAGTTGATACAAGAAGCTATTTACCAAACATATTGTTTAGCTGGTCAATCAGTCAAAGCAGCTAAACTTAGTCAAACAAGCCAAAAAATGTCTGATAAGCCATTTACCAAACATGGTCATACAGTTTTAAATGACAAGCATAAGTTATTGTACATAAAAAAAACTTATGTATAAAAAAAAGGTAGCTAACCTCCCAATATAAATACTTGCATGGAAGCATATGAACTCAATTATTGCAACAAGTATTATGGATATGAGATTATACACTGTCGCTCGCATAAGTCGGACTCCTTAGCAATGGTCCATGAATATAGGCACGATATTTTCAGAGTTGACAACACTGGCTAACCAATCATAACATCATATATAATCAATGTTCTAAAAGGCGTAAGGCGTGTCGAGGCGGCACGGCCAAGCCTTAAGCCTTTGAAGCCTAGACGGGCTTAGGCGGGACTTAGGCGTGAAAAGGCGTTTGTAATTTTTACTCTTTATTTTAATTTTTGTAGAGCTATTAGTAAGTATACAAATTTGATATGTGAATATCATGCAATAAATATCATATTTTGAATTTCTCGACAAAGAAGTTTTAAAATTCACATATGATAGAGATACTGATATAGATATTCATATAGCTACAAAGGCTGAAATATTGGTTGAATGATAAAAAAGGTTTTTTATAGCGATAAATATGATGATAAATTGAGTTTAAAAATTGAACAATAGTTAATATGATAAAAGAAATATGACTAATAGTTACTACTCCCTCCGTCCCTAAATTATCTTCAAACTTTCCTTTTTGGTCCGTCCCCAAATTATCTCCTCTTTCCCTTTTTGGCAAAGGATTTGTGGTTCACAACAATTCTTACACATTTCTCTCTCCTCTGCACAACTCTCCACCACACAAAACTCACTATCTTAATCCCCGTGCCGGGTCAAAAGGGGAGGTAAATTAGGGACGGAGGGAGTATAATGTAGTATCATGATAATTTAAGTTTAACAATTGAAAATAAGTTAGTATGATTCCATTACTACTCTAGCCACAAAAAAAACTCTAGTCACTAATCATATTTTTGTAAATAATCTTTATTTTAGTCATAAAAATGTGATTATTTCCTAAAGTTAGTACACTTAAAAATCACATTCTTTAAACCATTTTTTATTGGGTTTTTTACAAGAATATTACTAAAATAAAACATATTTACATAATTATGACTATTCATTACTACAATGTGGTGTTGTGGTAACTTAAGCTCAAAACTTAAATATGAATTACTATGATTTCATTACTACTCTAGTCACTAGTCATATTTTTGTAAATCGTCTTTATTTTGGTCATATTTATGTAATTATTTCTTTTTTATTTTTGTCATTAATATGTAAACATTTCTAATAATAACAACAACCACAACAAATAATAATAATATTATTATTATTGATGATGAAGAGAATAGATTGCAATTTATTATATAATATATGAGCAAGTTTAAAAGTTAGCAATTGCTGATTGCTATGATATCAAAGCGAATTGGTTCCATGTCTGCACCGCTACAGCATACTTCTTTCCCACACCGGTTGAAGTCAGCGTTCCTCATTCCATATCTCATTATAAATTAGAGCTCTTCTCGTATTTTCCATAGAGCGGTAGACATTAGTGCTATGGCCAGCTGCTAATGGGCTTCAAACTTAGTCAAATTTAAGGGTTGCTCATCTTTGGGCCGCCTTTCATCACGAATCGGAATGGTGCGGGGCGTTTAAGTGAAGCCTTGGGCTAAGGCCCGCCTAGGCGGCGCTTTTTAAAGCTTTTTAGAACACTGTATATAATATGTTACGAGTTTGTGTTTATCATTGCATCAGTCTCGCACTCTTTAACATAATCATAGTGAGAACCTATGTTTCCCGCATTTTAAAAACTCTAAATTTTTGGAAACTCTCCAAACAAATGTTTTTCTATTTAAAGATGATGTTTCTCATTTTCCATTTACCCATGTTTAATTTCCTACGTTTCTGGGGAAACATAGGCTAGAACACATGTGTATACACACATAAAAAGAGAGATTACGCTTAATGAATAAGGGGATGTGACCAGTTCCAAATTCCATCCTATTTCCCATGATTGCTTTGTTCTAGCGATGGGTGCACCAATAAATACAGGTATCAGAAAGGGAAATTAAGCATTCTATTGTGACAGTTTTGTATTTGCATGGATATGTCTTGAACAATTTGGCTATAGTAATTCACAATCAAAGTATTGAAAAATGGTTCGTTAAAAAATTCCCCTGAAATGCTTAGCTTGAATTTACCCCTGAAATGAAGCATGCACCATCACTCTCACAACTTAGAGCTAAAAAATTGTTCCTAGCTTCAAATGTGTTACCACTTCAATAGGAGCATGAAGTGAAGTGATGGTTGAGACATGAAATGTCTTCCCTTTGAAAAAACTCCATCATAGCTTTTTGTCCAAATCAAGTGCTTCAATGCTTTAAATTTTAGAAACGTGATGTGTAAAAAAATTAAAAAGGCAAACCAGAGTATTGTGTGTCATAAAAAACTATTCAATTAATATGATATCTCCATGTAACGAGTGTTCAAAAAAGGTAAAAATGTCAATTTCATGATCAAAAGTTAATCATTTTAATTTTTCTTGTAACTTAATGACACTCATGTTATGAGTCCTGAAACTTTAATAGTTACGGAACTAAATATGCAAGTGAGTGAAGTTAGAGAACTTAAATGGGCACAACAAAAAAATTATGAATAATTTACAATATTCCCAAAACAATATAAACATAATAGGCAAATAAAGTCAATTTTGACTATGAAGCAAACTGTTGTTTTACAACTAAATTTAGAGCAAATAAAGTAGATGTGTACTTCAAGGTAACATCATTGGGCTCGGAGGTCACCGAAGGACCAATGGTGGTGGCGGTCACTTACCCTCCCACAGCGTTGACCTCCACCGTCACCATCAGATCACAACTCACAAGTGGTCTAGCTTTCCTAGTGCCTCCTCCCAATGCTCTCCCATTCCTTCATCGCCGCCGGCTTCAACTGCTCTTTTGTCCTCAACTCTTGCTCCTCTGACATTGTCATCTACGACAATTTCCAACTTTGGGTCTTCTTGGCCGCCACATCACAAACCATTCCTGCAGTTTTGTTCCTCATCAGTAGATCAACCATGCATGTACTCTTACTTCTGCCATACTGGAATACCACACATGCCTACAAGGACGACACCTTGACACTATTCCCTTTCCTGAAGATCAATGTGACAAAGCACAAGATTGGGAGCCTCAAGATTCCGTGGGAGTTAGATTTGTTCTTCAAAGGGGATGATAGGTCTTGCAAGGTTATTTCAGTCAACAGATCCGACGAGATTGATGGGTACCATCAGGTACTACTAGAACTATTTTGTCAAACGTAGGTCTCATATCCAAAACTAATCCAACAGTTTCAAAAACGGAAAATAAAGCGTTTAAGTTTTATTTGCATTTTATTTTAATGATATAGTGCCTACAAATACTAAAGATGAAATGTACTTTAATAATGTACTTTTTACATTTAATAAAAATAATCTTTTTTTAGTTAAAGTCTCGCTTTCGTCAAATAAAAAAAGTTACAATTTCGCTATAATCATTTCAAGTTGAAAGGGGTTACTCTTAGGGGTGGACTCGGGCCGGGCCAACCGGCCCGGAACCGGACCGGCCCGCTACTGTGCGGGCCCGGACCGGCCCGGTCACCCGGTTCTTGACCGGTTCGGGCCACCCGGCCCGGTTGTATAGCGGTCCGGGCCCGGGCCTCCATTTTAATGAACCGGCCCGGCCGGGCCGGGCCCGGTTCGGGCCTCCAACGGCCAGATTTTTAAAAAAAAAAATTTTTTTTTTTAAATTGGAAGAGGCTCTCCTAGCCGTTGGGAAGGCTCCCAAACGGCTCTATAGCCGTTGGGAGCATAGGAGGGGGGGGTCTGGGGGGTTAGGGGGGTGGGGTGGGGGGTGGGGGTGGGGTATAAAAAAAAAATCTATTTAAACTCCTATTTTCTCTACATTTTTTACATCTCTTCTTCTACAACTCTTCCTACTCTCTAATTCTCTACTCTAAATCTCTCATATTCAATCATCTTCATTCTTCATCTTCTCCAAATTCTTTCTACATATATATAATTTATATAATTATTATATCTACTTATATATTAATTATCTATTTAAAAATATATACTTATACACATTCATATTATAATTCTTTACACATTATATATACTATATAAGTATATATACTATACACATTCATATTCACTTGATATTTAGTTATTATCCATACTATTGTTATTTACTTATATTTACATATTACATTTAGTTAATATATACTTATATATATATATATATATTAAAGTATTAAGTATAAGTGTATTACTCATCTTATAGTAATATACTTATATATTATATACTATAAACATTATATATACTATATATACTTATACACATTCATATTTATTTGATATTTAGTTTTTATACATACTATTGTTATTTACTTATATTTACATATTACATTTAGTTAATATATACTTATATATATATATATATATTAAAGTATTAAGTATAAGTGTATTACTCATCTTATAGTAATATACTTATATATTATATACTATAAACATTATATTATATATTACTTATAATAGTAGTTAATTGTTAGACTTCTAATTTATCTATTAAATATTATTACTAGTTTATTATTACTATTGTACTCATATAAAATATTTGATATCATTTAATATTTGTTCAATTTTAAAGATGGAACGTGGTAGACATTCTGTAGATGTGGGTAATCTCCAACGCAACCGCAAGAGGGAGATTGCGTCGACTCGTCCTAATTCACGCAAAGGCAAAGGTAAAGCGCGGGCCGAGTCTTCTTTTCAAAGTCGAGATGATTTTGAAACGGATTACCAACGGAGAGATGATATGATGATGTCCGACGAGCATCTACAAAACCTATTGTCCCAAAACGATCCACGCTTTGCACAAGAACAACCCATCCCGACAACCATTGATGAAGAGGAGCTCGAGGATGACGATGCGGAGGAGGACGCGGGGGGCGACGGGACTCACGGCACCCCGGATGATGAGCAAGACTTGGAGGACGAGGGCGGTTCAACCCAAACTGGTAAGAAATCTAAATCTCCTATTATTGAAAACAATTTTACAAAAAGGAAAGACAAAAATACCGAAAAATGGTACGCAAGTTGCAATCATTGCGGCAAAGAGTATAGCTTGGGAACTTCTGGCGGATACGGGAGTCTCACAAGGCATCTTAAATCCGCCCATCTTGTGGAGTATGCGAAAATAGACAAGGGCAAGGGGAAGCAAACACAAATATCGAGGTTTGCAAATTCTCAACCCTTTGGTAATTTCTCCTATGATGATCAAAAACATTTGACTGGTATGTCTCATTTAATTGTTGAAGAAAATTTACCCTATATTTTTTCCGAAAGTCTTGCTTTAAGAGATTATGCTCAAGGCACTTTAAATCCTCAATTTAGAAATTATAGTCGCAAAACGATTAAAAAAGAAGTTATAAGGCAATATAACTTCGAAAAAGAAAATTTACAAACATTTTTCGCAAACTTTAATGGACGTGTTAGTATTTGTAGCGATATATGGGAGGATACTTATCATCATTTATATTATTTGGGTCTTACTGCACATTATATTGATGATGATTGGAATATGCATAAACGTGTTCTTGCATTTCGTGAATTCAATGATCGTCATACTGCTGATAATATTTATATTCTCATTGAGCGTATTTTAATTGAGTATAATTTGCTTGATAAGGTGTTTGCTGTAGGTTTTGATAATGCTAGTAATAATACTGCTGCTATACCTAGATTGCGTGAATTGTGTGGTGCTTCTACATTGATGGGTAGGTTTTTTCATCAACGTTGTGCATGTCATATTCTAAATTTGTGTGTACAAGATGGATTAGCGGCATTAGGAAATGCTTTGGAGGTAGTGAAGGGGGGAATTAAATTGATTTGGGCTAACACTCCACTAAAAATGCAATGGCGACAATATTTGAAGGAAAGACGTGTCAATTATTGTGCTTTTCCTAAAGATTTGTCTATTCGTTGGAATAGTACTTATAACTTAATTCAAGTACTTATTAGATATAAAGAACATTTTCCTGCTTTTTTAAGACAAACTTGTAACTATATTATAAACCCGGCTGACATCGACACTTGTGAAAAAATTGTTAATGTTTTGGTATATTTTAATAACGCAACTCAAACTTTTAGTCATGTTTATAAACCTACCGCAAACGAATTTTTTGTTGAAGCTGTTAATCTCGCCGGCGCATTTTTAGAATTTTCCGATGCCGCTTACGTTAGTTATTTTTGTGATTTCATGAAACAAAAATTTTTAAAATATTATTCACATGTTCCGCATATATATGGTATTGCATTTGTTCTTGATCCTCGTTATAGACTTGCCGCGTTGCCAAGTTGTATAGATTACTATTATAATTGTTTTTTTCCAACTCAAGAGTTCGATGATAATCCCATCGACCCTAAACAAGAATACAACGAGGTTAGTAATTTATTTCATCAATTGTATAATGAATTTTATGCACAATATGGTAATGCACCGAACAAAGGACAATGAAAGAACGTTCCCGGTTTTATCAAAACTGGCTAAGCAAGTGCTAGCAATGCCGATATCAACAGTTGCCGTGGAACAAGAATTTAGTGCGACCGGCAACGTCCTAACTGATTATAGAACGAGGTTGAGCCCGAGCTCTCTTGAGACGCTAGTTTGCTTCCATGATTGGTTGAAGGCCAAACGAAGAACTCAAGAAATGACCATCGCTCCCACCCGCCACTTTATGGAGGAAACAACCACCGAAGGCGGAGATTCCGATTGATTTTTTATTTCAAAATGTATTACATATTTTAAATGCATCCTAATTCTCAATTGTACTTTCTTATTTGAAATAAATATACTTGAATTATTTTATATTATTGTGTACATCAATTCAATAATTCAATTCAATAAAATTCATTTGTAAACTTGTACTTCATAATTCATATGTAGCACTTCTCAAATTAATTAATTGGTTACAATTTTACAAACTTATAACTTACAACTTGAAATTATTTTTGTAAAATCTAAAGGCTGTTTTTAAATTAAAATATGTAATATTAATATGTAAATTAATTAATTTGTTACAAACTTACAAGTTACAACTTATACACCTATTTTGTAACATTTGTAAATTATAAATCAAATCACTTTTCTAAGTAAAAATAGTTTTACTTAATTAAAAAATTAAAAACATTTTCCTTACACAATATGTATAATTTTCTAAATCATATCACTTTCCTTACACTTTTCTAAATCAAATCACTTTTCTCAAATGTACTTCCTATTTATTCGAAAATGTATTTCATATTGTTATTTTTTCCTCAATTCTCAAATGTACTTCCTATTTCAAATAAATGCACTTGAATTTTGTTTTTCATAACAATTATTATAATTATATAGTATAGAATATAAAAAAAAAATGAAAAGGACCGACCCGAACCGGGCCCGGCCCGTGAACCGGGCGGGCCACCCGGCCCGAACCGGACCCGGGGTTACCCGGGCCGGTTCCGGGCCTCCCAAACCGTGAACCGAGGCCCGGCCGGTTCAAGGCCCGAACCGGGCCCGGCCCGAACCGAGTCCATGCCTAGTTACTCTATGCTTCACATGCAGATTTGGAACTACACATTGTTGCGGAATGGACCAAAAGAGCCATTGAAAGAAACACAGCACTAGTATAGATGTGCAGCCAAATGACCGAGTACATAAATCAGTGTCCATATGGCAGACAAGCGGACTAGGTAGCCATAGTTTTGGCCTGGTCAAGCTTATCCCTTATTGCTTCCCAAAATGCAGGCATGGCTATATCGTCAGGGACTTCTTTGAAAGAAGGCAGGTAGTTTACATCCACGATGACGTGGTCACCTGTGCCATCCTGAATCACGACATCAAAGCCTAAGATTGTGAGGTCTAACGTACTCCGGAGCCAATTAGCAGCATCGGTCACAAGTTGAAGATTGATAACTTTATTAGTACCACAACTCTTAGACTTGATATCTCCAGATTGTGTGTTCTCTTTATCCATAGGCAGAGATTGTAAGCTGTCAAACAACAATGGCTTTAACTCATTTCCCTCAGATAGTTTCATCAAGGTGTCTCCATTAGGTGTAGACTTCTTAATTGCATAAAAAACCTTCTTCCCCACAACATAGAATTTATACAAAGTAGATGAATGATCCACATATTCCTGCACAACAACTGGAAGAGGAATATTGAGGTCTTTGAAGTCATCTACTTTAAATACAATGGCCATATGATGAGCATCTGCCACACCACAAGCAACTTGAGGTTTAACAATAGTTGGAAGGCTCAACTTAGCCTCCACTAATCTCTTTTCCAACTGGGACTCACCAAAGCAACTTAACTTGAGAAAATGGGGACCCCTGATTTTTGATTGGCCTTCTGAATTAAGGTTTTCCAGACCAAGAAGAAGTTGTTGGATTTTCAGCCGATCCAATATAGAGTATATGTTACTACATGGATCAATCACGGGGCAGTTAATTTGTTCAGTCCACCTTAGCAATTCTTGCATGCCCTTTGTGAACAATATTCTATTTGTAAATTCTGAAGAACTGTTCATTTCTGCTGATACAATCTCATCAGTTGCTTTAAGGAGAAGCCCATCAATGTTTTCAACTTGAGATGATATGGGTAGCTCATAAGTAATGGGCACGAAAATCAACCCGTTCTGTGTAGGATTCCAGGGGAATGCACCTCTCTTGGCAAAATCTTCTCCACGTGAAGGCTTCATCAAATAACCAACTATCAGAACATCCTTTCCCATTGACTTTTTGTTGAAAAGGCAGATGATGAAGGGAACCTCTTCAACTTTGTTAATAAAAATTGTGCGTGGAATTTTGCTTGTACTAGCAAATATGATATCATCTTTTGATTCTTGGCCAGGATGTCGAAGAATGACCGTTATCCATTTAGTACTATCCAGTCCTAGAAAGGGGTCCTTTTTATAATCAGAAACTATGTACATAAAACTTCCTTCTTTGTCACCCCACGCCATAGAAACCTCATGCACCAAGTCAGCAGCTTTGCCGGATCTCAAGAAGAAAGAATCAAAGGAATATAATTTCACTTTATCTTGAAGAAGGTTCACCTCAGCTGTGGATAGGCCTTCTTCATAAGATATTCCAGCGGGAACTTTGGAGTGCCGCAACCCACGAAGCAGATATTCTGCTCCCGGAAGAAGAGAAGTGGGTGATCCACTGTGGCCGCCGCCCACGGAGACACCCAGCAGTATAGAGGCGTCTAACACAACTCCCTTTACTCCTCCCATCCTCTGCAATTATGGGATAAGTTGATAATAATCCCAACTCCTTAATCACTTCACAAAAATGAACCAGTGACCAATGGTGTTAACTTTTTCATTATCTTTTTGCATGTTCTACGAATAGCAAAAAATACATAGCATTACCAAATACACATCAAGTTCCCTTACTAAAAATAACTTATCTTGTAATCTTCTATTTCATATCAATATTTTAATCATATTCAATCTTGTTTACTTTTCTCATTACAATTAATAGACATTATATTTCAATGTAGTTTTAGTAATACTATATAAATTAAATATTAATTGGTAGTATATGATAATTATTTTTAACTTAGTCAAATATTACAATTTTATACGGAGTATATTTTATTATTTGGAATGAATGTGATACTAATGTATTATAAAATTTATTTAATGTTTATGTAAGGCATTTCTAATGCATTTCTGTTCGACAGGTTCTAATATCTTGGTGGCCGGAGGCAGGATCGAATACCATTTTGTATGTTTTCAAACATAATTTGCCTGGAATCATCACCGGGCACATCTGGAATTTCTATTCCAAAATGGTTTGGGGAGAGTTGGATAAACCTCCATCTCCAGGTATTAGTGTTCAACACATCGGCTATACTCTCAGGATTGGTCAGCTACTATGGGGAAAATGAAGACTCATAGGGGCTATTCTATTCTGATGGAAGAAGCACTAATTTCTAAGAATTTTCAGATTGAAAGACCAAGGATTAAGATTGTGAGATGGAACTTACCGGTTTGGTTAAAGCTTAATGTTGATGATTCCTTTTCTCGAGACGGTGCGGCAGGTGGAGCGGTGATGCGGCCTCAATTCGGAAAGCTGATCTTTGCTCTGAACTTTATTGTTATGGCGAGATCTGTAGCAGAAACGGAAATGGATGATCTTCATAGATCGGCCTCATGGTCGATTGAGAGGGGTTTTAGAGATTTTGGGGAAATGACAAAAATACGGGAAGTTTGGGTCTGACATACAAAAACACGGGACTTGCTTTTATGGGATGAAAAAGGGGATTCGAAACTGCCACTTCCAACTAAATCATGGTTGTAAAAAATAAATAAAAAGATGCTTTTTTTATACTTGTAGTTAATTAATAAAAAGATGTTTTCGGAATCTGCAATTCCGAAAAAATCTATTGGTGCACATTTTTCATACACACACCTACACACGCATGTTTGTGAAGAGTATTTTTTTGTCTGTATACAGACATATCGAATTTTCAAAAACGCTATGTCTGTGTGAAAACAAAAAAATACTCTTCACAAACATGAGTGTGTAGGTGTGTATGAAAATATGTACCTCAAGCTCGATTGTAATAAAAAGTAGTAGTTATTAGAAACCGTTTGATAACACCTAAATTTCTGCTCAAATTTATAAAGTTCCGGGTGAAGCGGCTGTATTGGCTGATTCTGCTGATTTATGAAAAATTTGTATTTAAAATATATTTTTAATAAAATAAATAAAAAATTATATGAAAAAAACATATAAAATGGTCATCTACAGTAACATCACTCAATACAACCAGAAAAGTAACCTGAACCTTATTTTTTCTTATTATTACACAATTCAGCACACAGAATTAAAATTTACGTATTTGGTGAAAAAAATTGATTGATAAGCTTGATAAGCCGAAAAACAGGGTACCAAACGCCCTCTTATTTTAAATAAAGCCCCAACTGGTCAGGGATATAGTTTTGATAAAAGAAATAAGTTTGTTACTCTCCCCGCTTGATGAGACTGTCAAACTTGATGTCACTCTGGCTAAAAATAATGCTTTTTACTTCAAAAGGGCCGAGGAGGACTTTTTTAGACAAAAAGCTAATGCTAATCACTTATTCCAAAGTGACCGGTGCACCAAGTATTTTCATTCTATTGTTAGAAAGAATGTGGCTAAGAATTCCATTACGTCTATTAAGTTGGCTAATGGGGATTCCACCACCACCCTCAACCACGTTGCTTGTGAGTTTGTTAGCTTCTACACTAACCTCTTTGGTACTTCCTAGTCCAAATGAGGACATTGATCCTAACATCATGCTTTCTGGAAAATGCTTGAATAATACAAAGGCTCTCGAGCTCTTGACACCTGTTTCTGACATTGAATAAAGAATGCTATCTTTGATATTGGAGATAACAAGGCTCCTGGGCCGGATGGCTATACCTCGACTTTCTTTAAGCATAATTGGACTATAGTTGGGCATCATGTCACCTTGGTTGTGAGGGGTTTTTTAACTATGGGAAACTCTTGAAGCAACTTAACCATACAGTTATTGCTCTTATCCCTAAGACCTCTCATAATCCTACTGCCGCGTTTTTAGGCCTATTGCTTACACTAATGTCATTTACAAAACAATTACTAAGATCATTGCTACTAGAATGATCCCTTGTTTACCTGACCTTATTGACCCCTCTCAAGGGGCTTTTATTGATGGGAGGGAGACATATGCTTGACAATGTCTTGGTGGCCCAAGAGCTTATCAAGGGTTATTCTAGAAAGCATGTGTCTCCTAGATCTATGATCAAGGTGGATCTTAGAAAAGCTTATGATACTATTTCTTGGGATTTCTTGGATAAGATCATGCGAGCTATTGGCTTCCCAACTAGATTTGTTAAATGGATTATGGAATGTGTTGCTACACCTTCCTTTTCCATCTCCATTAATGGAATACTTCATGGAAACATCAAAGGAAAGAGGGGGCTTCAACAGTGTGACCCCATGTCCCCCCTCCTTTTTGTTATTTGCCTTGAGTACTTCTCCAGACTCCTCCATAATAGAACTAAGGTTCCCGCTTTTAAGTTCCACCCCAAGTGTGGTAAACTTAATATCTCTCATGTTGCTTATGTTGACGATCTTGTGCTCTTTTCTAGAGGTGATTTTCCCTCTATTAAAGTCCTTATTGATGCTTTAGATGAGTTTGGGAATGTTTACGGCCTTAAAGTTAACTTTGACAAGTCTAACATTTTTCTTGGGGGCTTGGCCGAACATGAACTTACATATATCTTTAATATGATCGAATTCAAGTAGGGGACTTTCCTCGTGAGATATCTGGGCATTCCTTTGGTCCCTCTTAAGATTGTCGTGGCTCAATATGCTCCGTTGTGGGATATCCATACAAAAAAGGATAACCTTTGAGTTAGATGGATACATGGGGTCTACCTTAATGGTAGAGGTATTTGGGAATTTACACCTCATAAAAGAGACTCCCGACTTACCAAAAAGATTGCTCGGATTAGAGATCAAATCTTGTCTTACTTTGACAACTCCCATGATGCCATTAACTATCTCAATGGTTGCCAAACTAAGGGCAAGCTTTCCTCGGCCAAGATTTACAATCTTCTCAGAATTAAAGGGGGAACTCACATGTGGATGTCGTTCATTTGAAAAAACTATACCCCTCCTAAATTCTCCTTTATGGTTTGGTTAGCTTTTCGTAACCGGCTTGCTACTTTGGATAACCTACATAGATTAGATGTTGTTAATATTTGCCCTTTTGTAAGGGTGGGTCGGAAACGGTACCACACCTATTTTTTGCTTGTTCTTTTTCAGGAAAGGTGTGGCATAAAGTGAAGACTTGGCTGGACATTCCGAGGGAGATGGGGACCTTCCATAGCTCGTTGAAATGGATCAAGAGGGAGAGACAAGGCTCGGGGATCAAAGCTAAGACGGCCAGGATTGCTTCTTGCAATTCCATCTATTTGATTTGGAGGACCCGAAATGCCACTTGCTTTGATGGCTTCACTCCTAAAGAAGAAGATGTTTTTGTTAGGATCCAATATATTGTTTACAAAATCCTGTATAGCCTCTACCCTCATGAACTTGTAAAATTTTAAGGTGTTTTTTGCTTGACCATCACTGTTGGTGATTGGTCGTTACTTGTGGGCGGGCTTTGTGTTTGTTTTTATGCTTCACCATCACCTTGTTTGGTGTTTGGCTGTTGCTTTAGAGCTTTGTGGTGTTTGGGGTAAGGTTTATCCATGTTGGATAACCTGCTTTTTTGTTTCTCTTTTGTAACCTGTACATTCTGAACCCCTGTTTCTTGGGTGTCTTTTATATATACTTACATTTCACCCAAAAAAAGATAAAAGAAAAAGAGTTAAATCCATAACTCTGTTGCAATCTGAAAAAATTAACACGTGGAAAAGGCCTTTTCCAACGTATAAGTTGCTCTATGAGAAAATTGTCCAATATAGGCATTGTTTGGTAAATGGTTGTTAGCTGTTGTTGTTAGCTGGTTGTGTCAGTTGTTAGGGTAACAGCTGGATGTGTTAGCTGTTTTGACTGGCTGGTTATGTTAGCTGATTATAAATAACTATTTGGTAAAATTGGTTGTTTCGAAATGGCTGATAGTGTAAAAAGACATATAAAGACATAATAATACTCATTGCATTTTATTGTTGCTAAGAATGAAAATTTTATAGCTATTGTTACTTCAACGATATAAATCATTTTTATAACTGGAAATTTTAAAATTTGTTGAATAAAATCTATTTTAATGTCTACTTTGATATATCGAATGTTCATCATACTATAAAATTTGTAGTGTCTAATTTTATAATACTCAATCATCTAAACCAGAAATATCAAATTAATTCAAGATATAGAGCATAACTAATAATATAAAATATTAGTTAAGCATATATTATTTGTCTAGATAGTACTACGTATTTGATTAAACAAGTTTTGCTTAAAATAATTAGAGTAATTATTAGTATATATTACTTAAATGATTAATTTAAAAAATGCTAAGTCAAAACAATGAAAGTAAAAGGAGTGAAAAGAAGAAAAACTGGTAAGCAAAATAATTGGGTTGACTGAGTTAAAAAAAAACGAGCAAAACCACAATGGGAATATATTGGAGCTATGCAGTCACTTTGGGAGCTCGAGCTATACCCTTATGGGAATAAATTGAACCAGCCGAATGAAGAAGCTGCTCCCTTAGCTTCTTCTATCATCCATTTTTTCAGATTTTCAAACTTAACAAGTTAATTTTAAAAGCCATTTTCCAAACATTATTATTAACTTCTTTGACTAATCAAACAGCTGAAATGAGTCAAACAAGCTAAAAGTTCAACCTTTTTTTCAAAATAGGACTACATGCATGTTTTTCCCTAAATAGGACTAACCTTACATTTTTTACCCCTAATTCTATTTAATTAATTGATCTAAATAATTGCCCCCCAGTTTCCTTGCACCACCAAGGTAGTCCGTCGGTGACGGGACAGCCTGTAGTGGCGGTAGCACTCCAGCAGCCAGTCGGCGGCGGCGAGCTCCCGAAATTAATTAACCCAATTAATTGCCCCCCTAGTTCTCCTGCACAACCAAGGCAGTCCGTTGGTAGCGCGGTAGTCTGGTGGTGGCGGCAGCAGAATCTGGCGACGGCGGTCCAGCGGCGGCAGGCAACAGTATAGTGGCAACAATGGGGGTATTTTGGTCCAATCACTAATAAAAAGGCCTATTTAAGGATGTTTAAACTAGGTGCTCCTATTTTGGGGGAAAAGCCATGTTTTGGTCTCATTAAGGTAAATCTCATTTGTTCTACTGGTCTCATCTAAATGTTGGTTTCTGAATTTTTTAAAATCCGATCTGAATTTTCCTGATTTGATCTGATTTGAACTTTTCTCACCTAATCTAATATGATCTAAATTTTTCTGATCCGATCTGAATCTCTTTTATTTGATCTGAATTTTTCAGATCTGATCTGAATCCTTTTGATCGGATTTGAATCTTTCTACTCAGATAAAATTTATTAGATGTTTGAATGACTAATGGACTTCTAGTAAAACAAAAATTAATCAGATAAAATTTAATCAAATAAAATTTAGGAATATTTGGGCTTATCCACAACTTTAAGTAGATAGAGTTTAATTAATGTCACAAATTTAGATAAATAAAATGTATAGTCTATTCGTTTAACAAGAAAGGAAAAAGTTATCTTAAAAATATGCTTTACATTTAATGTTATTGAAAAATACCTCCATTCACATGTGTTCCTGCGGTTAATAAAATGCTACACACTTAGATTATTAAAATGTAAGTTATTAATTGCACTACTCCTAATTATATGTGCTATAGACATGGATGGATTTAAAGGGGGTGCGGGGGCGACTCCCCCTGGACTTTCATATTTTTCTACTATATATATATATATAATCTTTTCATAAAATTTTCATATTTTAAAAGAAGGGGCATCTAAAATAATTTACATAACTTAAACAAATAAACAATAGAACAACTAACAGTTTAAGACTTGTGATACTTTTTTGACAGAAATTGGCTTAAATTGATAACACGTCATTCAGATGGTAGGTAAAACGACAAAAAGATTTCCAGTAACCGCCGTCCCGCGAACCAGATTTAGAATTAATCACCTCCATAGAAGAAATATAATTCGCTGATACATAAGTGGGCACAACTAAGCCAGAGACGATTACCGCAATCCTCCCATCACCCCATCCAAATTAACAGTCTTACAATCAGGAATCATAACAACAAAACAAAACAAAGGAACAACTAAATCGTCTGACACAAAAGAAAAAATGAAAACAAAAATATTCCAATGCAACTTGAAAACTCCCACTCGCACCAGTCTCCTACTCTTCCATATCCTGAATGACAGAACCTGTTGTGGCGGGTTTACTGACCGAAACCCGCCTCCAGCCCGTTTTTTGTTCCATCCAGTGTCATATTGTCAGCTCCATCAACTCCACCCCCTGAGATTCTCAGGTCCTTCTCCTCTTTTGTTCCACTGAGGATTCTTCCTTTGCATCTGTACCATCCGTCATACTCTGCGCAGATTCTGAGACAGAGGCTTTCCCAGTTCCTTCCTGCCTGACCTCTGGCTTAAGCTCCCCCAAAATCCCACCGCTCCTCCCTGAGCTCGTTGAAACCTCCCATTCCCACTTTGTTCCTTCTGTAGGGCTGGTCTTCACCCCATTCCTGCCCTAAGCTGGATTCCAAAACGATTTTCCAACACAATTCCTTCTTCATAGTTTAGGGGACAAAATTTGTCTGAATGTCCGATGAGTCCACATATAAAACAGAAATTGGGAAGTTTTTCATATTTGAAATCTACCCAATAATTCTTCCCTTCTTTTTTCAAATTCGCACCCTTTTTCAGAGGCTTTTCCACGTTCAAGCACACCCTAACCCTCATATAAGGCTCGAGTTTCTCCCTGTCCTTTGGGTCATCATAATTTATAAATTTGCCAATAAAATTACCGAGTTTTCTTGCCGCCCCTAAGTTGACTAGACTATAAGGAACATTATGAACCTGAATCCAGAACTCAGTCTCATTAATGCTAATCTTATGTGGGACATCATCCGACTTTAATTCTCTTAACAACAACAAATTTGTTCAAACTGCCATGGACCCCCTTCAATAACACGATTCATATCAAAACGGTGATTAAAAGTAAAGAGATACCTTTTTTCACCCAAATCTTTGAATGACATCCCCTTCCCTGGCCGCCAAAGTGACATCATGAGGGCCTTGAGGGGTAAAAACTTTACCTGTCTGTCTGTAAGCAACACCCCAACCACCAGAAATACCGGTCTTTGCTCCTCGACCGGAATTTCTTCCTCATCGCCTCCATCCAGGTCCAAAACTTCCTCTTCCGTTCCAATACCCACGTGCTTATACTTGTCCAATACACCTTCCATCGCTCTGATCCGTCAGCAGCCTACTAGAGATATGCTTCTGCCTACTTGACGTCGAGGAAAGCAACTGCTAAAACCCAGCCCTGCCTCGTCCGAGCTTCAACCGATCGCCGAAGCAAAAGCCTTCCGAATCAAAACAATAACTTCCTTCCAATCACAAGACGGACCGTCGATATACCCTAGAGGGTTCCGACGAAACTCAAAAATCCACACTCCAATCGACAGAATCGATGGTGGCGGGTAACCTAGGCAGAGAGCTCTAGAGAGAAGCTCCGTATTTTAAAAGAATTACCTTCTCGACTTATGATACTTATTATATAAAAGTTCCTATTTTTGTCCATGTCTAATTATCTTTATTAGAATACTTGTACTCAATTTTGAGAAATATGCATCAAACAATATTAAATAGTTTAACCATTCTTTCAATTTAAAATGTAGTATATTTAAATGTCCTCATGCATGTATTAATGATTTTCTTAAATGAAAATAGCCGCAGAGCCTTACACTAGCGGAAAAAATTTGCCCCGCTAAACCACTGGAAAAAAATTCGACCCGCTACACTGTAAAAACAAAACACCCCTGCAATAATGAATATTTTTGTCCCGCTTGACTCGAAATCCCGAATCCATACTTGGCTATAAACCTATTAAACCCTAAAATTTAACCAGATAAAATTTAGTCAAATAAAATTTAATTAGATACATTTCAACAATATAAAATTTAATCTCATACTTGATACATTATTTATCGGATAAAATTTTATCAGATATAAGTTTAATCAAACTGAAAAAACTTAAACCCTCACCATAAATTAAAAGGAAGAGTACATTTTAAAAATTAAACTTAAACTCTCGCCAAAAAACTTTAACTCTCACCACAAATTAAACTCTCACCACAACTTAAACCTACAAAACTTTGCAAACAACAATCCCACTACGTTTAAAAAAACATCTTTCCGGAATTGGAGATTCTGACTCGGGAAATTTAAAAAAAATGGATTTGGAATATAGTATTTCGACTAAGTTTTTTGTTTTGGAATTTCATTGTGAACCCTAATTCAGTCGGAATTCATGCTTCTGACTCCCGTTTTCTTAGAAACCTTGAGAACAGTCCCGGATTTGTTAATGAACTGTCTTCATACTCTGTTTCTGTTCACATGCTCAAACGGTTTTTCGTAAGCCACTGTATCCTGTGAAACGATCGTTGCAGCGCTGCTAGCACCGTGGGAGGCAACAAATACGTTTTAAAGAAATTGTGTGTTGTACAAATTTTGGCTTTTCTGTCCTCATTTTTTGTTTTCTTGGCTATTTTAATTTATTTTAATTAATTTATTTCATTATTTTTCCAAGTTCGCCCAACAAATAAAACGTATTTATAAGCTTATATCATACGGATACAATCTTAAAAACCATTTTCTGTGTTTTTCGGGAAAATGTAAGAACTAGTTCCAATGAACAATGGTTCACAACGCGGAACATCTGCTCTGGGCAACCAAGGGGCAATCCCTATGGTTACCGTGTCAAGCAAATCTATGGAGAAACCCAAGAAATTCAATGGGTTAAACTTCAAGAGATGGGAGCAAAAGATGATATTTTATCTCACTACTCTCGGCTTGGCAAGGTTCTTGCCCGAGGACGTTCCGGTTGTAACCGGAAGTGAGGTGAATGTGCAATGTCTCAACGCGGTGGAGGCATGGAAGCATTCAGACTTTCTTTGCCAAAACTACGTGTTGAGCGGGATACATGATGCTCTCTATGATGTCTATAGCAAGCTAGTCACGGCTAAGGAGCTATGAAACGCTTTGGACCACAAGTACAAAAGCGAGGATGCCGAAAGTGACAAATGCGTCTATGTGAAGAGCACTGTAGTTGGCTATGTCATTTTGTGTTATACGTGGATGATATACTCATCGTTGGTAGCAATAATCTAATGATTAATTCTACCAAAAGTATGTTAAATTCTAAATTTGACATGAAGGATATGGGGCTGGCCGATTTAATCTTAGGGATTAAAATAAATCAGGGATCAGACGGTCTTGTGCTAAGCCAATACCATTACATTGATAAAATCCTTTCGAAGTTCAATAAGGATGATTATCAAGAGGCAAGGACACCATTGGATGAAAACGTACAGCTTACAAAAAATCGTGGAGAGTATTTCTCAAGTAGAATACTCTATGATGATTGGAAGCTTGATGTATCTAATGACTTATATCAGGCCTGATATTACCTTTTTGGTTAGCAAGTTAAGTAGATATATTGGTAACCCCGATGATGAACACTGGAAGGCAACAATAAGGGTTTTGAGGTATTTACAGAAAACCCAAAACCTTGGACTGCATTTGTAACACTTGAGATTTAATTTAAACAGATTAATAGTACTACTCATACCAACAAGGTGCATCTCCTTTTAAGGGAGCTCATCTCCTAAGATCTCCAAAGTTAAGCGTGCTAGCACGAGAGTAGTCTTGGGATGGGTGACCCCCTGGAAAGTTTCTCAGGGCGCGCACGAGTGAGGACAAAGAGCATGGAAAAGGCTAGTGGCGGTTTGTGAGGACAATACTAGAGGTCTCGAGTAACTATCTTGGGTTCTGCAGAGCCAGGGTGTTACAGGTGGTATCAGAGCAACCCTGCGACAGTGTGCTGACCCGTTGGATATCAGGCGGGCACTTAGCAGGGGAAAGATTCTGGGGTTTGATTGAGATTTGGTTTATGGGCGCAACGAGGACGTTGTGTTCCTAAGTGGGGGTGATTGTAACACTTGAGATTTAATTTAAACGGATTAATAGTACTACTCATATCAACAAGGTATGAGTAGATGTCCAGCAGTACTTGAAGGGTATAGCGACGCTAATTAGATATCTAACATTCAGGACTCAAAGTACACAAGTGGATATGTTATCAATTTGGGAGGTGCAGTCGTGTCATGGAAATCCTCCAAACAAAAGATAATAGCTAGATCCACGATGGAGTCTGAGCTGATAGCCTTGGATAAGCGCACTGAAGAGGCAAAATGACTACGATATTTTCTTGAGGATATTCCAAGTTGGGAAAAGTTTATCCCTCCAATACGCATACATTGTAATTGGCAAGCGGCAATTGGAATAGTACAAAGTAACATCTATAATGATAAGTCTAGATACGCTCATCATAGTCATAACACCATTAAACAACTCCTCACAACGGGTGTTATCACGGTTTATTACGTGAAATCAAAGGATAACATAACGGATCCGCTAACCAAAGATGTAGATAGAGAATTGTTGGAGAAATGTAGATAGGAATGGGACCAAAGCCCATGAAATGAAAAGTTATATAGTCGACACCCAACCTAGTTGGTCCTAGGTTCAAAAGGGGAAACTAAATCATAGAGCGATGGATGGTCATTGTGGGGGTTTCGGATTCCTACCCATTCCTCGTTGGAACAGTGACTCCCGCACGAGGTTAGCAAAAATGCTTGCTTTAATGATTCTGAAATGTTGATCTGTGTGATAACATTGGAAGAGTATGTGGGATACTCGTGAAAGAATCACCTATGTGAGAGAGAAGAGCTTCAAAGGAGAATGGCATGTGGCCAAAACGGGCACACCCATGAGAACAGAACAAAGTTGGAAGGTTGATGTGTAAAGATAAGTCGATGTTTACACGACAACATTATAGTTCAAGGACATTGAGTTTACTAGACAACCAATAAATAAACATGTCTTTACAGTAGAAGGTTCAAAGGATAAAACCTACCTCTCCGTATGCAGGGATCATCCAATGAACACAATGTGTCCTTCTATCTTCTTGTCTTTTTAAGTCTCAAAAATCAATTTTCATTCTTGTGGAGGATTATTGGAAAAATGTGTTAAAATTGCATGAGATGGTCAATTTAGGGTAGTAATTTGAGTGGGGTCTACTTCCAATTTGGATCAGGTCAAAGTGGTTTCAGATTCCCCTTGTTAAGGGCTACAATTCGATATGTGGTACACTCAAAACGGAAAACGGGTGAATGAGAAATTGATTCTTGAATTTCACTCATTGAAATGAAAAAACTAGAAAAATGATGAGTTTCTAGTATGATTTATCCCACAACAAAAAATCCAAGGGATTTTCACCTCCTTATAAAGGGGACCCTCTTTGAAGGAGTTACGATTCCTAGGTGGAAAGACTCTCTTTGTGTGTGCAGGCAACCTGCGGACACGGATGTCATCAAAAAATATATCTTTCAAAGATACGCCAAAAACGGTTATGTTCTGGTCGCGCACCAGAACGGTTCTGAACCGTTGCAACCTTTATTGCTGCAATTGCCCAACATTTTTATCTTTTAGTGCGTCTTTAAATGGACAAATTTCGACATATTGATGCCCAACATTATGGTCATTTATGTCTAATGTTCAAGTTCATTTAAGCTCATTTAACACTAAACAAACCTATCTTTATACATAGCTCTTAGGTGCTTTGCAATAATACACGACACAACACAGTTAGCGCGAATGTTTTGAGCTAAAACCACCTCTAGCTTTCTGAAATTTTCTCTAGTGTTCATACTTTGTTTCCGTTCGTCGGAACAACTGATTGTGTGCTCAAAGGGTTATTCATAAGCCACCGTATTATGGGAAACGGTCGTTGCAACGCTTCTAACACCGTGGGTGGCAACGAATATGTTTTAAGGAAATTGTGTGTTGCACAATTTTTGGCTTTCCAGTCCTTCTCGTTTTCTATTTTCTTGGTTATTTTAATTAATTTCTTTGTTTTTCCGAATTCACCCAACATGATTTTTTTGCTGGGTGCTGAGTTTTGATGTTATACTTCATTTGTGATTCGGAGTTTCAAAGTGTTTTTCTTTACTCCAGCTATCCTTTTAAATCGATTTTGCCTTATTGGATGGCCTACATGCCGAGACAAAAAATAAGGGATTATTATCATAAACTTTTTCAACAAAGATTATTTTGTAAGTTCACTTTTTGAATTGATATTAATCCCCTATGCTTGGATATAAAAAATTGAATCTAGGATAATCCTTACGGACACTCAAGAACTTAGACACAAGATATAGAGCACAAACTAGTGACTTATGGATTGTATTCTTTAATTTGAATGCCAAAAAGTGATGAAGATATTTTGTATATCTTGTTTCTATTTTCTCTGCACGAAATATAAAGATATATACTCATTTAAACCGTTCCAAACAGTTACAACCCATTTGGGCCGGGAATAAACGTAGCAGTTCCTGGGAAACTGCAGGAAACTACCTCAACCATTTTAGACCTTGGTCTAGAAGCACAAAGTTGGTCTACCTATTTCTACCTCGAGTTTTACCTCCATGGAATTCCACTGCCGTAGACACTTTGGTATTAAACTTGTTTTTATATACAAGTGTGCATTCCACACTCACTAACTTGTACTAGATCATAATTCTAATCTCCATTGTCACTCATTTCATTTGTAATTACACAAATGACATTAAAATGAGCAACATAGTGAATCTAATTTCATGGTGGATCGTGGATGAGATATACTTCGTACTACGTATCTTCTATTTTTGCTCGAGCATTTTATTTTCCTGGAAGTGTAGTGTATGGGA
Organism: Cuscuta epithymum; assembly: GCA_945859915.1. Classification (NCBI taxonomy): domain Eukaryota; kingdom Viridiplantae; phylum Streptophyta; class Magnoliopsida; order Solanales; family Convolvulaceae; genus Cuscuta; species Cuscuta epithymum. The sequence continues at coordinate 4,959,023 of CAMAPF010000011.1, read as the reverse complement.
TTGCATATATGATGTGTTTTGACAAAATGATAACCATTTTTTAGTCTATGAAAGTGAAACGTGACATGATCTGATAAGATGTATACACTTTTTTACGTTTAATGTGATCGCGTCGAATATATATGCTTTCTTTATGGTGCGACTGGTCAAAAACTACACAATCATACATCAGAAGCATAAAGTTATATTCTCTTTTCCCATCCATCTTTGTTTCTCTTACCCATGACATATTAAGTGATGTAATATTACATCTTTCATTCAAGGTTTCAAGACGGATCTTTAATGTATTGAAGCTACCTAATATGCAGTACCAAGTATTTATTTTGATTTGCCCAAACTAAAATCAAACATATTAAAACCCATTTAGTAATATTGAAATCGGCTGAATTGATTGATTATGCTGAAATTTATAAAACTCCGACTAAAGTGACTGCATTGACTGATTATGCTGATTTATGAAAAAATTATATTTAAAATATTTTTTATTAATAAAATTAAGAAAATTTTATATGAAAAAATAACTAAAATGATCATCTGCAGTAGCTTCAGCCAATACAACCATCAAAGTAATGTCAATCTTACTTTTTCTTATTATTACATAATTCAGCGAGCGAAATCAAAAGTTACGTGTTTGATGAAAAAGTTAGTTGATAAGCCAAAAAACGAGGTTACCGAATAGACTCTTAGATTTTGATATGCAAGTGATATAAGGAAATTTATTTTATGGTATGTATAGGGCAAATGAAACAATAACATAAACGTGAATATTACCAAAAAAAAAAAATAAAGCAAATAAAGTTGAAAATGTTACTCCCTCCGGTTCTTTTTAAACTTCAGTGTTTGACTTCACAGTTATTAAGGAAATAAAGTTGACTTTACTGTAGAGTACATTGTTGAGACACTGTTTGGCACTGTTGAGACACTGTTGAGACACTGTTTGGCACTGTTTAGCATTGTTTAACACTGTTTTGATGTAGATTTCTTTGCCAAATAAGGAAATAAGGAAGTGTGAAGTTTATTTTGGACCGTCCCAAAAAGGAAAGTGTGAAGTTTATTTAGAACCGGAGGGAGTAGCATTTTTTAAAAAGAGTGAGTACTATAATTGATTTGCAAGTAGAGTTATAAAAAGAAAAAGGCAATAACGTAAGAGCATTTCCATTCATAATACTTAAATATTCAGTTTTTCATATTTTTCTCTTACCATGATATTGACACATAAATAAAATCAAATCTTACTAATTCTTTCTCAATCATGATTTCTATTCATTTAGTTTTTTAATGGAGTTTTTGTTATTTGCAAAGAGGTATTTTAGTCATTCCAAATTAAAAGAGATGATTGCATTAAATGTGTTTATTGAAACTTGAGAATAATATTGAATAATCTAGGATTCAATATTTGTACAAGATTTTTTATCTAAATGTCTTTCAGAATAATTTCATCATCTCAACCATAATCTTCAGAAAGATCTTTCACATCATCAAGGTGATTCCAAATAATCTAATGGATGTGAATGCCATGATTAGGAAAGAATATTACTTCATCCGTTCCCTTTTAATTGCAACAGTCAACATTTCACGTTTGCCAACGCACAAGTTTGACCATTAATATCTTTCATTCCTTATTAGTAAAAAATTCAAAAAATTCATATTTTGAAAATTTAGAATGAGAAGAATTTAATAATATTTTTTAAAAAAATTAATTTATAATACATTAATGAGTAAAATATAGTCAAAGTAGAATATGTGAATAGTCCAAAAAGTCCAATGTTGCGATTAAAAGGGAACGGGGATAGTATAATATTAGACAGGAAACCATTATTTTTACAAAATTTATTCTTCATCTATAAAATAATTTGATGCCGATTATAGGGTGGGTTGGAGTCCGGAATGGCCGCTTAACTACGAAATGCAACTAGTCGTGTTTAGAAAAACACGACTTTCTTAGTTTTTGTTGAAGACTTTTACTACCCAAAAAAAATGTCAAAAGAAAATGAAAACTGTAACCTGAAAGCAGCTTCGTTTCCGTTCTCCCAAGTCCCAACTAACAACAGTTCATTCCTACTTCCTGCCGAGAACTTAGGCTCTGTTTGCAACCACTTGTGCTTAAATAAAAGCACTTTTGGAGAAAAAGTGATTAGTAGTAAAAGTTGGTAGTGTTTGGTAAAATAAGTGCTTTTTGTGTAATAAAAAAAGTAAAAAGTAGATTCTACACGAAAATCGAGGAAGTAAAAGTTGGTAGTGTTTGGAAAAATAAGTGCTTTTTTCTTTAAAAAAAGCCAAAATCACTTTTTTTAATTGGTTGCAAACAAGCCCTTAGAAACCTCATAAACAAACTCCAAAACAGCTTCTCGCTGCTGCGCATCGCCCCTTCGATCGATACCTTCCGGTAATAATTTGTTCATCTCTATCTGCTTTTCTATGCACGTTTCTGGTCCGATCTCCTTCTGTCTTGTCCACTTGGCTTTGCTTGTTTTTTCCTTCCCTTTTTCTTTTTGTTTGACTGGGAGCTTTTGTGAGCTGGAAGTTAAGGAAAACAGGATTATTTCATTTTTATCTCTGGGATTAGAGCTTCTGTGTTCTTTTCCAGTCCAATTGCGGCGGAGGTGTAGGTTTTAGCGATTGATTTACAGATCTTTTATCTTTAATTACGTACTATATTTGAAATTGGAAATGAGCTTCAATAATTTTGAAAAGCAATTTTAGAACTTGCACAGGGTAGAGTGTGGAGGAGGCTGCGATGTTCCATTTTGTGTTCGTAACTCCTCTGAACCCCAGTATTACTATTTGAAGGCTCCAAATTAGCTACATAACTTGATTATGTATTGAATGTTCCGAAATTGTCTCTACAATTTATATTTTTCACACTACAGCCAATAACTGAGATTTGGATGGAAATCATGAAACATGTGTGCGGTTTCTCTCTTTCCTTGCATGAACATGAAATTAATGAGTTTCCACTTGTGCACTTCTGTTTGCAGGATACATATATAACATGCCAGAGCCAGTTGAGGCTTTTGAGAAAAAACATTTCGATAGTGGGATCCCAGTCAAAGAAGACAGTGAATATGTTAGGCTATTTGTAAACGACGAAGCAACAGTTAGTGAATCATATGTTTTCCAATCACCTCTTGAAACCAGAAAAAGAGCTCTGAAATGGTGGACCAAGGCATTTATGTGGTGCATTATATGTATACTGATTCTCTTGATCTTCGTAAAGTGGGGAGTTCCTTTTCTCTTTGAGAAGGTGTGTCATTTAACTCATTCCTGTGCCAATGTTTAGCTACCTAAGCTTACATTTTGAAACTGCTTTAATTTCATCATATAAATTAAGAACAAATTCCTTAAATATTACCAAGTTACTGCCAACTTGACTGAAATGTTAATTTTTAGTTTAGGACAAAAATATCTCCAATACAGTTACCAACTGGCAATGACCAACTACCACCACGTAGCTAGCCAGTGACTTTCTGTAACAGGGTTAGTAACGTTTTTGTCCGGGTATGCAATTACTAATGTTTAAAGAAAGTTCTTAAATTAATATACGGGCAATGAGACTGTTTGTAGTAAAAGTCATGTTGTTTGGAAGGTAGCATGATGAGAAATGTGAATTTCTTGTCAGCACAAAATGAACTTCTTTATTTCTCTCTTATTGACTTCCTATCTTGAAATCTTCTTCTTAACTTATCATATTCAAGTCAATTGAACCTTTGACCTCTGCCTGTTTTTGTAGGTACTGATTCCCATCTTACAATGGGAAGCCACTGCATTTGGCCGTCCAGTGTTAGCACTCATCCTTGTTGCTTCATTGGCATTATTTCCAGTGATTCTGGTCCCTTCTGGACCTTCAATGTGGCTAGCTGGAATGATCTTTGGATATGGCCTTGGCTTTGTCTTAATCATGTTTGGAACAACCATCGGAATGCTCCTTCCTTACTTGATTGGTTTGCTTTTCCGAGACCGGATCCATGTAAGCTTACGTTGATTGATGCTTGAGCATATACTTACACCTTATTATGACTATAACAATTATTACTACAATTATTTTCATTAGTATTATTCCAAATTTTTTCTATTCTGCAGAAATGGCTGAAAAAATGGCCACAACAAGCTGATGTTATCAGATTGGCGGGAGAGGGGAGTTCATTTCACCAATTTCAAGTGGTTACACTGTTTCGGATTTCACCGTTTCCGTATACCATCTTTAATTATGCTGTAGTGGTAACAAGCATGAGATTCTGGCCATATTTGTTGGGATCAATTTCAGGAATGATTCCTGAAGCTTTTCTCTACATCTACAGGTAATATAATTCTATACTTTGTATGATTGGTATGAACAATTTCCACTCTGGTGGGAGAAGGATAAGGGTGGCAATAGGATGAACTAGATAGTTTTTTATTCGGATTACAAAAAATGGATCAAACCTTGAATCCTTTTAAAACTCATCCAAACCATTCATTAAGAATTTTCACGTGTGGATATTGAAACTGAGAAAACTGTTGTGGACTAGAACTGTTCCAACTCCGGCCTGTTCTTCCAAAATAGGACTGGTTCTGGTATCTTTTTTATATGGGTTAAGAAATAACCCGGAACTGGATCTGGTATTTCCAGTCAAGGTCCCTCATTGGATGGATTGCAACACTTGAATTTTTTTCCACTTCATAATGATCCACAGTATTCATCTCAGACTTTCGTTATCTGACTGCAGTGGCAGGCTTATAAGGACATTTGCTGATGTCCAATATGGGAATCATCGTCTAACTCCTGTGGAGATCATAGCGAATGTTATTTCACTCATTGTTGCAATAATCACTACGGTTGTTTTTACTGTATACGCAAAGAAAAAACTAAATGAACAGGCAGCAATTGGCACCCAAGATTCCATCTCTGGACGTGATAAATTTGAGATGGAGAGACTCCCCCCTGAAAAACCCAAGCAAAGCCATACCCCATCCTTGTAGTTGTATTTAGAGCCTGACTTTATTTAGATGACTATTGTATATAATCTCGGGGCTTTTGTAAGATTACTCTTTCATAGCTCCATGTCTGTAATTTGAACAATGATAAATAACAAATGGAAGGGGATTATTACATAAGAAGAGTATCTCTGTAAGATTGCAACTAACATTAAGAAGTGATTGTTATTTTTTCCTACCATTAACAATTATAAGATGAATATCATTCAGTTTGGTGCTCTCATACGACATGCTTGTTGTTTTTATGATGTCTAAATTTAGTTATTACACAATGTCAACTTGGGACACATTTACTTCACGGATTACTAAACGGTGTTTATTAAGATCCGCGTTAATAAGCGGCACATAAAATAAGCAATGTTGTAAGATCATGTTTACTTCAAAGGGTTTAAAACACCGTTTAACATTAAAATGTCCAAAATAACCCTATATATTAATACATATATAGACACACAAACATTCATGAACACAAGTATGTAATATAATATGTGGGGTCACTTCGTACATGTACCCATACCCCTAACCCCTACCCCACCGTATACCGTGTACCCCGAGGGTAACGGGTAGAGGGAATTGGGTAAGGGTAATTTCGGAAACTGAAAAAGCTTAAAGTGTCGCTTAATTAATATATGGGGGTGGTATGCTTAGTAAGCAGCACTTTAAGCACCTTTTTCGGTTAGTAAGCAGTTTTTAAGCAGCGTGCGTGTTTACTTCACCTGTCTTACTAACCTAACTGTGACTTTAGCAGCGAAGTAAACACCTCCTTAGTGTCTATTGCACCGTGAAAAGATGTGAACGGTTTTTTAAAAATTACTCTGTATTATTTTTTGTTTGTCTACATCTTTCTTGCCACATATCCACCATTTACACTTTTGCATTGAAGATGCAATAAATATTCAACTATATTAACACAATTCATGCCACCTTCTTATCCTTTATTTGGGTATTTTCCCAAACTAAAAGAATGACTTTCATCTCTAAGGAACAGTTTTCCCGGAGAATGTAAATTGAGCTTTTTGATTGATGAAGAGAAAATAAGTTTTATTCAGATCATTGCTTGAAATTGAATTTGGAACTTTCCTACGCCGCAGAGCTCTTAGGAGCACTAATTTGGTTATGCTTACATCAAATATGATTTTAATCCAATATAGTACGTCTTAGAAAAAGAATGTTTAATTTCTAGTTTAAATATGATTTTAATCCCTGCAAATATGACACACTTTGTTTTAGGTCTCTGCAAAATATTTTCTTTGTATTTCATCCCTGTAATATGCTTTATTTTGGTTTTAGTCCATCTATAACTCCGAAACAACTCGACTTAGATTTTTTTTATTGTTAGTTGCATAAATCTACTAGAAACATTTAAATTTATCAGTTTATAATTTTTTTAGACTAATAAGAAAGTTAAAACGAAATTAAAACTAAGGGAAAATCGCACTTTTAGTCCCTGAAACAGTCACGAAAATGAAATGTCGGACCCGTATTCCCAAGTTTGTAAATGTCGTCCCTCAATTGTCCTAAATGTTGTAAATGTGGTGAGGTGTGAAATATCCAATATGGGCGAGAGTACACTTCACCCTTAAAGGACTACATTTACAACAATTTGAACAATTGAGGGGTGACATTTACAATATCAGAAATACGGGTCCAACATTTCATTTTCGTGACTATTTCAGGGACCAAAAGTGCGATTTTCCCTAAAACTAATTATTCACATTTTTAAAATATGTTTTCAAAAGTTTCAAAAAAATGAAATTAAATACTTTTTGAATGGCATGACAAAGAATTAAAGAATACATGTTAGTCGGGATTGTTTCGTTGTCAAGCGTAGGTTGTTGTTATCTTTAGTCATGGACTAAAAATAAAACCAATACAAATTTGAGGGATGAAAAACAAAGAAAATATTTTACGAGGACTAAAAACATATTTAAAGTTTTAAACCTTAATTTCTTGATAGAATGGGAGACTGTTGTAGAAGGAAAATATTGATGAGAAAGCCAAAAAGCCAATGATATGCTTATTGGAAAAAATGGTCGTCTTTTCTAGAAGATGTAAATAGTATACGAAGGGCAGAGTTTAAAACGTTGAAGAAAGCTAACGTGTGGCAACTGGCAAGAAGATGAAAGCAACTAAGCAAGTATCAAACATTGATTATATAGGCGAAGCCTGTGTGAAAGGAAATCCTTACATTTTTACTACTTCGTATTATTCTCGCTTTAACTTTACGATTTCTAAGAGAATTATATTTTTTATTTTTCATTAGATGTAGTGGGATATCATAAAAAAAGTTAGATAGAGTGCGATAAAAAGTGAGCGTAAGGTAAGTAAATAAAATAGAGGTATACGGACAATTTTATAATAAAAGCTTTTGAAAAGGAAAATGAAAACTTTAATGTAAGACTTTAAAAAGCAAAATGAAAACTAGTTTGCAAATCAGAAGTTGAAGTACATAAATGGAGTAATAAAGTATTACTCCCTCCATCTTTGAAATAGGATTCATTTTAGCTTTCGAAATTTGATTGACGATAAAGTTGATTGATCTTTATGAATACTTAGATTATATTTAGTAAATAAAATTTATATATTCAAAACATATATTAAAAGTGTTATAGCCCAAGTACTTTATACTCCCTCCGGATCACATTCTCCTTGACACTTTGACTTTTCTATTTTTAAGGTGGCTAAATGTTTGTACTTGACTTCTCATTTATACCCTTGATTGCAAAAGTAAAGGTAATTAACGTTAAAAGGAAAGAGGATAAAAGTAGTAAATAAAGGGGTACTTTGAAGTTAATACATTCTGACAACATACAAGAGAGAGAAGGTAATTCGTACCCCTCTAAAAAAACACTACATCTGCAAAGGGTTTAATTTTTCAGATTCCCTCCAAAAGCTAAAAATAGAAACCTTTCCCACCCAAAATTACTTCTACCCTATATATACCCCTCATTTACTCCCCCAAGTAAACATACTTTACTCCCCAACAAAAAATGGAAACTGGGACAGCTCAGTTTTCCTCTTCTGTCTCTGAGCTTCCTGATATGGCTCCCGAATCTGCCTCTGCTGCAAATCCTTTAGCAGATATGCCTCCCTTTACGGCACACACCGAAGCTGAGGAAGAGGACATGGAGCTGGAATTTCCCCACGTTCCTGCAGATGAAAGTGATACGGATAACACACGTAGGCTGCCAAAAGACTTAAAGCTTACAAGTGAAAAGTGAAGAAGCATAATATACATGTTGTTAGCAAAGATGATAAATGGAAAACTTCAGAGGGGCATGATCACAACAGTTGCAAATGAGTTCAACACTTCAAGACAAACTGTACACACACTGTGGGGCAAAGCAAAGGCACAACTGTAGGCTGGGCAAGCCATAGATGTGCAGACCAAATACGCAGGTAATGTAGGACCCCGAAAATTGCATTAGACTTGTCAAAAATGGCTGAAATTCCATATCATAAAAGGAAAAATATGAGGTCTTTGGCATTTGCAATGCAAGTGTCAAAGTCAACTGTGCAGAGAAGGTTCAAGAGCAAACAAATCAAGAGACGTTCTAATGCCATTAAACCTCTTCTCACAGCTACGGGTATGGTGAAAAGGTTATAGTTCTGCCTAAGCCATATTATTCCGAGCTCTCTTCCCTTTTCCCCAACTTTTCATGATTTTTATGATCATGTACACATAGATGAGAAGTGGTTCTACTTATCAAAAGAAACCACCACATTTTATACCTTTCCAACAGAAGAGGACCCTTACAGAACAGCTCAATCCAAAAAATTCATACCAAAAGTGATGTTTATTGCTGCAGCAAGGAGGCTTAGAATAGACAATCAGTGGGGGGTATTATGGGATGGTAAAATAGGGATTTTTCCTTTTACTTTTGAAGACAAAGCAAAGAGAACAATCAAGAATAGGCCAGCTGGGACCTTAGAGACAAAGGCAAGAATGAGTGTGACTAGGGGAGGTATAAAAGACATATTCTTAAAACATATTCTGCCTGCAATTAAAGAAAAGTGGCCAGATGCAGAAAAGAAACATGTCATTATACAACAAGACAATGCTAGGCCTCATTTACTGATAACTGATCCAGAGTTTGTTAAGCATGGGAAAGAAGACGGATGGAACATTGAGTTGCGTTGCCAACCACCCAATAGCCCAGATTTGAATGTGTTGGATTTAGGTTTTTTTAGGGCAATTGATTCTCTGAAAGATCAGAATGCACCAAAGAATATCAATGACTTGATACAAGCAGTCCAAAGTGCATTCAATGATCTCACAGCTCACACCCTAAACAAAGTTTTCTTAAGCTTTCGATATGTAATGGAGGAAATTCTGAAGCACAATGGGGGAAACAATTACAGACTTAAACATGTTGGGAAGGACATATCGGAAAGGCAAGGTCTTTTGCCCAAGAATGTCCAGATTGATGAGGAAGTATATATCATAGCTAAAGCACACATGGAGGGGCAGATGGCAACAAACACAGTAGTTACAAGCAGTGTTGTGACAGGGACAGAGTTCATGGATGAAGATTATCAAGATCTTTATCTCTGACTTGCCTATCTAAAAAAGACAAGACATGTTTTTTTGCAACTTTTTATATGTACACAGGGATGATTAAGCAAGTAGGTGTACAATTTTTGTATGTACTTCACACTGTTGAAAGTACCTTTTTTGATGTACTTCCTAGATCATGGTTGTACATTAATTATTGTAAGCAAGTCAATTCCAAATATGATTTACAAACTAGGCCTCCTACACATTCATAAGTGGGCTGCACAAGTATTTCATCATATTTGAGGCACACACAATTGCAATGCACAAACACATTTTGGGCATACAGAATAGCACAAAAGCAATAGGCAACACAGGTTTTCAGCCTCAATCAAACAAAATATATTGAGTCATCATTTTTCACAAGCGACAATTTCATAATCAGTACCCCAACTCATCCTTAGTTTTCACATTATACACCTTAGGCAACAAACATGCAATTACTCATCACTTAAGTAAAAAAAAATAAGGATAGTACAGAGACAGAGAATAATGCCCGTATAATTAACCCTTTGGAGTATAAGGAGGAGTGTCTGCAAACAGTTCGTCAGCGGAATCACCAACCCCATATGGCTCCTCACCCTCAAAATATTTGGAGGTTGCGTCATCCCCTGAGTCCTCCAAGCCATCCAGCCCTTCGAACGTGTCACTCACCAGGTTGGAGCCGTACTTTTTCCTCAACCGCCAATAAGGATCTGTTTCAGTGGAACAATCACTGAACCGAACGATCACTGGGTTTACCCAAGGCTGCAAAACACATTGCATGTGGAAGATTAGTGTTTTTAAAGAAGGAGTAAAATTCGAGATCCAATTAAGGGTGTATCGTGGGGAACTTGCCTTTTTTTTCAGATCCAAAATTCGAATGGACTTTACACTTTTCAGATCTGAAAGATGTGGTTCAGATCGGGGGTGGTCGGAGTACTCAAGTGGCGACTTCACCTCCACTGCATCTCCTAGTTGAAGACCACCGGTGTGAGTAGAGGTGGCTTTAACATCCATTAAACCGGAGACGAACACAGATCAAAAGGGGGCAACTATGCAAGGACAAGGGGTGCGGTGAAGAGGAGTATGGTGGAGAGGACGAAGATGAGAGTGATATGGGGTGGGAGGACGAGAGAAGAAAGAAGGTCAGAGGGATAACAGACAGAACGAATAAAGAGGGGCGGTGGGGGTTTAATGCGTAAGTTGGGTGGGTGGGTAGTAAATAGGAGTATTATGAGGGAGGGATATTTATGGGATTTCATGGGTAAAATAAGAAGTGTAAAGATGAATCTGATACTAACAAAAAAGGAAACTGTAAAAAAGAATGTGAACGGGAGGGAGTAGTTTATATAGGGACGGAGATAATAAATTGGATTTAAACAACGTTTTCCAATTGATTTAAGTATCGTATTTATCCATGTAGGCTCTCTTGTATCAAAGAAGGAAGAAAAGATTCCTAAAGATCCTCTAAATAGACAAAGGATATAAAACGTATACTTCCATACTTATCACGAGATTTGGTAGCATCCTCATCTATAGAGTTTTTAGAGATTATTTTGATGATGTGGATGATATTTTTTGAGATTATGATTGACATGTTGAGATTATTTAAAGAGATTATTTGATGAAAAATCTGGTATCAAATTCTAAATTTGGATTATTTGAAGATTATTTCCAACTTTTAGTTTTTCTCCCAATTTTCTAGGTATACTCATAATTAAGGTGATGACTAGTTGTCTAGCTCGTGCATGCGCTTACTTCAAAAGATACGAAAAGTTTAAGACTGCATGCACTATTGCCACTACATAAGTTCAACTTCCAAACTCAATTAAGATCTTTATTAACTCTAGTATCAAAGGAAGCAAAAAAAGCAGACGGCCGCACCTAGAGCTTTCTAGGGTTACGAGGTTAGGCGTTTTCTTGCGTGAGTTTTTGGCGGCTTCTTTGTGTGAGGATGGGTTGTTGGATTGCTAAAGGTATGCAGCAGGCACCGACGAGTGTGGAGAGGAACACAGCTGCAACTTCGGGTGTAGCGCAGGAATACCGTGGCATGGGCAACGTTGTGGCCGAGTTGTGTTGGCTCCGTAATCTTTTACTTGAGCTTCGTCATCCAATCTCCAAAGCTTCCCATGTTGATTATGACAACGTAAGTGCCATCTGTATGTCCCAGAATCCGGTCCAACATCAACGCACCAAGCTTATCGAAATGGATATACATTTTGTTCGTGAACGAGTGGCTCTTGGTCATGTTTGATCGGCAACAACAATAGTGGAGAATCCCATATTCAGGTGATGGAGAAAGAGGACGAAGAGATGATGATCCGCCCCCCTCCCGTACGCTGCCATGGAGGAACTATGTGACTAGGGTTCGGAAGACTCTTTTACATTTTCTTGTTTGTTATATATTCGGTTCAGACTGTTTTATTATTTCTATTTTGCTAGTTTTGTGACAAACAATAAGGGGGGTAGGTTGGGTCTTTGGATTGTTTCAGTTGATATATTTCTGTTTGAAGGCAATCAGGTTGATTCAGCCGCTAATAGCCTCTATGCTCTCACCGTTTCAGCGATTACTCTCGCTCCTTCCGAGATGGACTATTCTATTTCTGTCTGATCTAGAGTTTGGGGTATGGTTGTTGCTATGTTTTGGTTGATTCTAATACATCTAATATAATCTATTTCTTTCCCCAAAACAAAACTTCCAAACCCAATTAAATTGAAGTGCAACTTTTGAAATTCAAAATCCAATTGCAATTGAAGTGCAGCGGTAATGTGGAGACTATTGTGTATAAATATGCATCTATTTGATTTGTAAACACTTTATTATCTACTTTCTGTCTCATTTTCATTTAGAAAATTCATACATGGATTCAAATAATAGTGCTTTTCTAAGAATTTCATAAACTCCATGGGAAATTTTGATCAGTCTTATTCACAAAATTCTCCAAACGGACCTCTATTTTCTCCATTTCCTCAAATGCCTCAAAATTTTCCAAAATTTCCATTTCCATATCCACCCAATTTTCCAATTTTTCATGCTTCCGGTGATTTTTCAAACGGATCCAACAATATATTTACACTTCCATGTTACGTCCCGGGAGGAGAATATTGGTCTACAAATGGTGCTCTTAATATGCCTCATAGTCATATATCCATCCAAGAGACTCAAATTCCTCGCCGTGAATCAAAGAAGAATGTTGATACTTGTTCGTTTTGGCAAGAGGTAGAAACACAATCTTCTATCCAAGAGACTCAATTTCCGCCTTTCTCCACACAAACAAAGCCAAATAATATCGGTCTCAACGAGAATATGGATAGGAGGATGAACCCAACGTTGATAGTTCAAAGAAAAGCAATTATATGTGAAGTGGGAAGTGGGTGAAGAGGTTGTTGTTGCAATGGCATGGAAAATGATTAGTGAAGATCCATCTAATTGAAACAATCAATTTAGAAATACATTTTTGGACCGTGTTCGAATTTACTACAATGAAAATCGACCAGACGAAACGACGGAGAGAAACACGACTCAAGTAAAAAAAACACTACAATGCAATGTTGAAGGAAACAAATAAGTGTGGAGCAAAGTTCAACAATAAGTGGAACCAAAGGAAAAATGGGGAAAGTGTGATGATATATATTTATGCTTTACTATTTATGTAGTTCTCATTTATGCTATAATTTTTAAATAATTAAATTATTTGTATATCTACTCTTCTGTTAAATGTTTCTAATATATATTTTGCCATCTATTGAAATTTTATAAATTAAAATATATAGTATTAGATACAAAAATTTATAACGGTGTACATAGTAATATATGTAATAATATAGTACTATAGCATTATAAATATAGTGAACCCAATAATAAATATAGTGAACCCAATAATATACTATATATACATGCGTACGTAGCAATACTTTCCAAGACATCAAACCATCAGTATATAGAATGGTACATTTTTTTATATCTCATAGTGTACCTAAATATGTGTGTAATATAATAGTGTACGTACTAAATATATGTAGTAATATATATAGTGTGTCCATGTGGAGTGCATGTGAGTGCATTTAAGTGCATTTAAGTTAAAGATTTTGAAATTGAGTGTATATCTCATAAACAAATCACCAAGGGCGTGGGAGATTATTAAGATCAAATTTGTATCAAATTTGATACCGTCCCATATGGATGAGGAGAAATTAATAGGGTTGAAGATTATTTGAGATTTTCTTATGTGAAAATGACATGACAATAATAATCCATAATAGGGCTGGAGTCTTCTGTTCAAAAGAGTACCCAACAAATTGTATATAAGTTGAATACAATTTATTTTGTCTCGTCATTCCTTTTTTGTCTATCTCACTAAGATTTTATACCAAATTTGGAGATCATATTTGTGTGGTTCAAAATCCTTCTTACTATATTTTCACTTTATCAATTCAATATGAATCAATCACACAAATTCACTTTTCTGTATCTGCATCATATACTCTGTATCAATGTTTGGGGGACGAAAGTTCTATAATTTCAACTTTGAGATATGTTCACAAGTGACTTGTTTATGTATAACCAATCTAACAATAAAACTCATGACTTTTCAAGTACAAATCGTCTATGATAAAGTCCCACACCGGTAAATTGAGAAGCATTAGAGTGCTATATTAAGCTCCGGGCTACTCCTCCTAACAGGTTGACCTTTTAGGATTGAAGCTCATGTCTTATCATGGTATCAAAGCCAGATCGATCCATGGTGTAGGTCCCCTTATGAAAAAATGACGACACGATTAAAAAAAATGAAAATGACGAACCGACGAAAAAAATGAATGACGACACGATCCAAAACAAAAAAATGTCTGGTCGTGAGGAGGGGTGATAAAGTCTCACACCTGTAAATTGAGAAGTGATGGAGTATATGGACCAGGAACCCCCGGCCCATGGACTCCTACTTCTCCTACACACGTCCATTGGGCTCAGGAAGTGACTCAGGTCCAAATACAACGGCCCAAGCCTCAAAGTAGCCCAGAATACACACTGGGGTGCCTTCGGCCTCCTTGGCCGAAGGCTCCAGAAACTCACAAAGTAGCCCTCTCCGACGTACGAAGCTACTGGGAGAAAACGGCAAAAAACATGAGCCTTCGGCATTACCAAGCCCTCGGCATTAGGGGAGCCTTCGGCTGAACTTAGCCCTCTGCCACTCGGGGCCTTCGGCTACACAGGGGTCCTTGGCTACATGGAGCCCTCGGCCACACAAGGAGCCTTCGGCCAAACATTCTCAATCATCGAAGATTCCTTTTAGAGACAGCCAACCACCGCATTTAATGCCACGTCGCATCCGCCAACCGCATTCAATGCGGTGAACGTACCACTGCCGGTGCCACCCGGTTGATGTGACCCTTCGGCCGTTGGATTACTGACACGTGTACTCTCATCGCATTTATTGCTGCTATAAATAGCAGCCCATTTCTCCTTGTAATCGACAACCACACCCCAACTCTCACACCTTGAGTTCATTTAATAAATCGACTCTCTCTCCTCCTATTTTGCTCTGACTTCTCTCTAGTTATTTGCGCAATAACCCCTCGGATAAGACACCCCCCCGGGTAGACTGTCTATCATTTGGTGCTCTCGTTGAGAGGGTCTGAACTATCAAGTAAGAAACCCTCCCCTTCTACCAAATACAAAACACTTACCTAAAAAATGGGAAGAACCACTCGTGCCCAATCCAAAACTCTGGAGGAGAACCACGTAGCCCCCGGCGAAACTAACGGGGCTGAGGCCTCCAACAGGCTCTTGGTACCCGAGGGTGGTATCATCCTCGAATTGGAGCAGGCTACTGCTGACCTCTGCCAGCAGCTACAGAGGAACGCCCCTGATGCCCGCATTGGCCTTGATAATCGAAGGAGGGATCGGAGTGAGAACCAAGTTCCCCCTCCGGCCCCGGCCATCGATCTTCAGGCTGCCTTTGCGGCCTTTGTTCAAAACATGGCTCTCAATTCCGGAGCCCTCGCCTCTCAGGCACCCCTTCAACCCTATACTGGAGGGAATGTTATCAACCTACCGCCACTCCCTCCTTTGTTCAACAACCCTCCCCCGGGGGTTGGCAATGCCGAGGGGATCATAGCACAGGATACCGCCTCCCAGGAGGCCCAATCCAGGGACAAGCGCCCCATGATGAAGGAGAAACCCCGAACCTCTGCACTTGAGAGGCTTGGGGGAGCTCCCGGACGCCGAGGGGTCCAAGACCGCCTCGGCAAACAGGAATTCAGCAGGCCCCAGGAGAGTGGAGCCTCCGCTTCGGGGGCCGAGGACATGCCTCCACCCCGGAGCAAAGGCAAAGCCCTCCTGCACGCCGATGATGCCAGGCACCAAATCAATCAGGCTCAGTCCTTCCGGGCCGACTCCCAAGGGGTTGTCCTGAAGGATCCCAAGGATGAGATCATCGAAGCCCTCCTCCGGCAACTCGAGGAGAATCGTCAGGCACCCCCGACGGCTTCCACACCGAGGCCAGATCCTGAGTATGCTGACCTCCGGGCACAGGTGGAAGAAATGAAACGCAAGCTCGCCGAAGGCTCAGGTGAGCCCCTCATCCAACTCCGCACCAGAACGCCTTTCACCCCAAGGGTGTTGGCGGCCAAAATCCCTCACAAATATCGGGGACAACCCATCAAACCATATGAGGGGAAGACGGATCCCCAGGAGCACAATAGCCGTTATCAGAACAGTATGATGATGATGGGGGCATCAGACGAATATTTGTGCCGTTGGTTCCTTTCCACCTTGGAAGGGCCAGCATATGAGTGGTTCAACTGGTTGCCCGAGGGCAGCATCGATTCTTGGCAAGAACTTGCCCATCGCTTCCTCACACAATTCGCCGGGAGGCACCGCTCAAAGAAACACTTCTCCTACCTTCTAAACGTGAGACAACAGAAGGAGGAAACCCTTCGGAGTTTCCTAGAACGCTGGAGGCAGGCCTCCCTCGAGGTCGAAGGCGCCGACGACAGAACCCTGATGGCCCTCTTCCACACCGTCCTCCGCAACGGTAACTTCTCCAGGAGCCTTATCACTGATCCCCCCCGCGACTATACAAAGGCCCTTCAGCGGGGGGACCGTTACGCTGAAGCGGAGGAAATCGAGAAGGATCGCCGCAACACGGATCCTTCTCAGAAGAATGAAGGCAGGAATCGGCCCGGAGGGGGAGGCCCTCCGGCCAACCGAGAGGCACAGTACAACGAACGCTCCCGAGGTGGCCAAGTCAGACCCGGGGGCGGTTACAAGAATAATCCGAAGGCTTGGGCGCAACCCGTCCTCCTCGAGCACCCACGCACTCCCTTGACGCACCCCGTCAGCGTCATTTTGGACCACGCAGAAGAGCGAGGGCTCGTGGAGCGAGACTCCCGGACACCCCTCGAGATTTATGCCGTCGGCCCTGATGAGCCCTATTGCCGATTTCACCGCCACCATGGACACAAAACCGACGATTGCCATCAGCTGAAAAACGCCATTGAGAAGCTGATACAGGCGGGCCACTTGTCTCAATTTATCAGGGGCCCTCCTCCCCAGGGCCCCCTTCACCATCAAGGGCTTCCGCCGAAGGCTAACAAATGGGTGAACCCAAATACCATCCCATTGGGAAATCCCCAAGGGAGGAAGCGCGAAATTGGGGGCCTCAGCGAGGAAGAGGACCCCCAACACCAACACAAGCGCCACATCCACATGATTAATGGTGACAACACTGGTGGCGACTCCTCAAGCCAGAGAAAGAAATGGGCCCAATCCCTTTACGTTGGGGAAGTCAACCACATGCCCCCAACTAAGAAGCCGAGGGGGGAACCGATCTTCTTCACAGATGCGGACCTCCCCTCGGGCTCCCTTCCCCACAGGGATGCCCTCGTCATCCGCGCTGAAATCAATGATGCCATCATCCTCCGAACTTATGTTGACACCGGGAGCTCTGTCAACGTCATGTACCTCAGCACCTTCCAGGAGTTGGGACTTGACAGAGGATCCCTTCGGCACATTAACACCCCCCTCTCCGGATTCACGGGGGATAGCATAGACGCCGAAGGCGTCATCACCCTCATGGTTGAATTCGGCGACGGTTCCCATAGAGCCAAGCTCGAAGTGGAATTCGTCGTCGTCAACCTCGACTGCGCACACAACATCATCCTCGGCCGGCCTGCCCTCGAGGACTTGGAGGCCGTCATCTCCATGAGGCACCTCTGCCTCAAGTTCCCCACACCCACCGGCATCGGCTACTCGAGGGGGAATCAGAAGCTTTCCAGGGCCTGCTACCTTCAGCTCACCAAGAAGGTTAGTAAAACTGAGTTTCGTGTTGACACCATCACCACCAACGCCCTGGGAGAAGAGGAAAGTAGGCCGAGGGCTGAGCCTGCCGAGGAGACCGAAGACCTGGTACTCAATCCGGCCAAGCCGGAGAGAGTCCTGAAGATTGGAGCCAAGCTCCCCGAAGACTTGAAGGCTGGCATCACCAAAGCCCTCCGCGCCTACTCCATTGTTTTTGCATGGGGCCGGAGGATATGCCAGGAATTGACCGGAGGGTTATCACCCACCGACTAGCGGTGGACCCTTCGGCCAAACCAGTGCAACAGCGGAGAAGACCCCTCTCGGCCGAGAGAAGGGAGTTCGTGAAGAAGGAGGTATCTATGCTCCTCTCCATCAAACACATTAAGGAGGTGAAATACCCTTCTTGGTTGGCAAACGTGGTCCTCGCACAGAAGCCTCCTACCTTCCGCATGTGCGTGGACTACACAGATCTGAATAAGGCATGCCCTATGGACCCCTTCCCTCTGCCAAACATTGATCAACTAGTGGATGAGACCGCGGGATGTGAGATCATGTCATTCCTTGACGCATTCCGCGGATATCATCAAATATATATGCATGAGGAGGACGCTGAAAAGACAGCCTTCATGACGCCCGAAGGCATCTTCTGCTACCTTGTGATGGCCTTCGGCCTCAAGAATTCAGGCGCCACCTACACCAGAATGGTGGCCAGGGTCTTTCAAGCTGTCCTAGGACGCACCATGGAGGCTTACGTTGACGACATGATCGTCAAGAGCAAGAAGGCAAACACTCACGCCGAGGACCTCCGAGAAATCTTCACCATCATGCAAAAATTCAACCTCCGGCTAAATCCAAAGAAATGCACCTTCGGTGTGCAAGGAGGGAAGTTCCTAGGCTACATGGTCAGCCGAAGGGGGATTGAGGCCAACCCCGAGAAAATTCAGGCCATAATCAACATGGAGCCTCCACGCAACGTCAAAGAAGTCCAACGGTTGACGGGCCGCCTGGCAGCCCTCAACCGTTTCCTCTCCAAGTCAGCCGAAAGGGCCCTCCCCTTCTTCCAAATCATGAGGAAGACAGCGGGTTTCCAATGGACATCTGAATGTCAAGAGGCCTTTGATGAACTTAAGAAGTACCTCTCTTCCCCCCCCCCCCCCCCCCGGTGCTCTCCAAACCGAAGGTTGGGGAGACTTTATACTTATACCTCGGTGTTAGCCCCGCCGCCATCAGCTCCGTGCTAATCCGGGAGGAAGACGGCGTCCAGCATGCCATCTTTTATGTCAGCAAGACCCTCCGGGAAGCCGAACTCAGATACTCTCCCGTCGAGAAGACGGTGCTAGCCATCGTTTGGACCGTCAAGAAGCTCGGGCATTACTTTCAAGCTCATCCGGTCCAAGTCCTGACACATCAACCCCTCGGCGCCCTCATGAGAAGCCCCACAAGTTCTTCCCGAATGGTAAAATGGGCCATCTTCCTAAGCCAATACAACATTGACATCCGTCCGAGGCCTGCCATCAAGGGCCAAGCCCTGGCAGACTTCGTAACAGAATGTACCGCAAGGTCGGCGGTGGATGAGGAGCCTTCGGCACCTTTAGACGAATGGTGGACCCTCTATACCGATGGCTCCTCAGCCACCAAAGCATGCGGAGGAGGGGTAGTCCTCATTACACCCGAAGGCTTCCGCGCATATTATGCCATTCGCTTCTCCTTCAAAGTCTCCAACAACGAAGCCGAGTATGAGGCCCTCCTCTGTGGCCTTCGGCTAGCAGCAAACCTGAAGGCTAAAATGATCCACGTCAAGTGCGACTCTAAGCTTGTCGTGGGTCAAATCTCCGGGGAGTACGAAGCCAAAGAAGGGAGGATGAAACAATACAAAGAAGCGGCTAAGGAGTTGCTGAAGGTATTTGAGGCGCATTCTCTCACCCAAATACCGAGGGCTCAAAACTCTGAGGCCGACATTCTATCCAAGCTCTCGGATGAATCCCCCGAGCACCTCTCAAAAATTGCAAGAATCGAGGAGCTCAGCCTCTCAAGCATCCACGCAAGCCCCATTATGAACATTAACCTGAGACCGGAGGATTGGATCTCCGACATCACCACCTTCATCACCACAGGGCAACTGCCCCAGGATGAGGCCCGCGCAAGATTGACAAAACTGAGGGCTCCCAGCTACACACTCGAGAATGGGAGGCTTTACAAAAGATCTTACAATGGCACCCTCCTTCGGTGCCTTCATCAAGATGAAGCCGAAGTCGCTATGGAGGAAGTGCACAGTGGCACTTGCTCAGCTCACCAGGGGCCCTTCTCCATGTCCCGAAGGCTCGTTTTTCAAGACTACTTCTGGCCCACGATGGCTAGAGATTGTGCTGATCTAGCCCGAAGGTGCACCGCTTGCCAGCACTTTCAGAAGGCTCCCGGCAGACCAGCGGTCAATTATGCCCCCATCAGCACCGCTATACCCTTCTCCAGATGGGGGATTGACTTAGTAGGCCCCCTGCCGAGGGGTACCTCCAACAACAGGTATATCATCGTGGCCATTGATTACTTCACCAAATGGGTAGAGGCCGAGCCCCTCGCCAGCATCACCGAAGCCCGGTGCCGCCACTTTGTTCTCAAAAATATTCTCACAAGGTTTGGCGTCCCCCAACAAATCATATCCGACAACGGCACTCAATTCGAGGCAGCCCCCTTCTGTGCCCTTCTTGAAGCTTGGGGCATCAAGCACACATTCTCTTCCGTTGCCTACCCTCAGGGCAACGGGCAAGTAGAGAATGCCAACCGCACCCTCCTCGAGGGGTTGAAGAAGAAGCTGGAAGCCGAAGGGGGAGGCTGGGTAGAAGAGCTCCATAACATCCTATGGGCCTACCGCACCACCCCTCGGCGTGCAACAGGTGAAACACCCTTCTCCCTATGCTATGGCTTCGAGGCTAAAGCTCCAACAGAAGTGACCCTTCCCACCCGAAGGGTGGAACAATATGAACCCGAGGTCAACGACACCAACATGTCCCTCGACCTTCATCTCATCTCAGAACGCCGAGAGCAAGCCTTCATCAGGGCTGAGAACTATAGAAGACAAGTCAAAGGCTACATCGACGCCAAGGTCCGCTCCCGGGAATTCCAGGTGGGAGACTACGTCCTCCGACGAAGGGAGGCCAGCCTACCCACCGAAGGAGGAAAAATGGCACCTAAATTTGAAGGCCCCTACATCGTCTCAGCCATCGTCAAACCGGGGACATACAAACTACGACGCCCTAATGGGACGGAGGTCCCTAGATATTGGAACGTGCACCACCTTGTCAAATTCTATCAGTAAAACATGAGTGGCCAAGCCCTCTGATGTGTGTTTTCTCGCACTTAAAATAGATCGTAATATAGTGGTGTAAGTACGAGTATCGTCTCCACAGGGACGGACAAAAGGGAATTAAAGATTAACTAAATTCAGCGATTAAACAGAAATAAATAAATTAAAATGCGATGTGCGAGATTTGATTGATTGAATTAAAATTAAAACTAATGCGAATGAGCGATTAAATAAAAAGATTGGTTTCTTTCTAATTAACGACGAAGGGAACGGGAATTGATTCCGGGGTTAACCAGATTTCTGGCAGAACATGCCTAATTACATGAATTTAATTTAATTGAGCCTAGCTAATCATTACTAGGTTCTTACCGCTCTCGCGGCGTAGAGTACAATAATTTAGGGGACCAGGCTGATCTCTCATGCGACAAGATCCTAAATTATTGTCAAAACGAGCGAGCTTACGGCCCCTTAATCGCTACTAATCTCTTAGCGAACGATTAAGTGTGTGTGAATGTGTCCTAGAACAAATTAGATCTCTCTTAATTCATTCTACATGCAATTGTAATTCTAGCTGCAGTTTAGGTTACAAGAGATATCAATTAAATTATTCAAACACAAATTAAACGGCATTCATGCAATTAAACCGACAAGAATCTAGCCATCAATCATGATTAACCCCTTCATCACCCCCAAATCCCTAATTAAACTACTCACAATTCATAATTGAAGAATCAACAGAATTGAGATGAATAGAAATAATTGTCATTAATTAAAAAGATGAACTTACAAATAATCCCAGGGTCTTGGAAGAAAATAGCGTAAAAACGGTGTTAAATTCGTCCCTAGGCCTCTCCGTAATGTTCGTAACGTCAAAATATGGGTATGGGGGTCTTATTTATAGAAAACAGATGAGTTTGGGCTGAACTGGGACTAAAAAAGGGCTGAAATCCGCGTCTCGGGTGTACGCACGATCGTGCGTACCTTGCCACGCACGATCGTGCGTAGCAGGCAGATTTGTTGCCGCGTTTTTGGCTCTTACGCACGATCGTGCGTCCTTTTACGCACGGTCGTGCGTCCGTGCTCTTCAGCCTTTTTTCTAGTCCGAATTTGACAAAACTTCCTTCATGAAAGTTGTAGATAATGAAGTCCTTTATCCACCCCAATTTGCCGAATGTGATTTGAATCATCCAATCACGAGATATGACCAAAATGGTGGAAGGTGTCATTCTGAAATCGCAGCAGAGATCAACTCACTTAATCATCTGTTTTCACCTTGATCCTCTCAGATTCTCGGAACGATGTCTTCATATGATTTGTAGCTCTTGAAGTTGGCTTTCCTATGCAACTTGAATCGTGTCCATTGGTTGTTCCTACAAAGAGAAAAGCTTGAACGATTGACAGAAGGTCATTCTGATCGTCGTTTTCAAGCTTCATTCATCTTCTTTTGACCCCGAAGCCAATCCTAGAGCTCTTTTGACATCAAATCTTCATCGTGAACCTCCCGGTGACCTCCAAAGCTCTCAAATCACTCTCGAATGAATCTCAACTCATCCCGATTTCTCCTCAAGCGCCAGTGCCGAACTCTAAAATCCTGATTTTTACTCCAAATGACACAAAACTCGAACCAGCGCCTGTTAAACATAACTTGAGCTAAAATTGAGACTTGTAACACCTTAAAGCTAGGAAAAACATCAAAAGCCGATATCAACATGCATCAAATGCGTGTCTAAATACGGACTCATCAGATTCCCCCACACTTAAGTCTTTGCTTGTCCTCAAGCAAACTGAACAACGGGACTTACGATAATCACCACACGGAATTAAAACAATTAGCATGCACACATAGCTAAAGGGATATTCACAAAACAGACAATCTAAATCAAGAAAATTCTTCCCTAAACTACATCTTTGTACTCAAGCTAAACTATTTGACAAAAGTATTCACAACACCCTCAAAGTAATGACAGCATACTCAAATAAATTAGTTACCGATCAGAAGGACTTGTGAAGGTGACGGTGAATGGTCAATGGATAACAAGTAACAACCCCTTTCTTTGAGAGATTGGAACATTCTAACAAAGACTCAATGTATTTAGGAACTTCAGAGCTATTCTTAGGATCAAGGAACTCAGTAGGCCACATTTTAGGAACAATCATTTAAACCTATGCAAAGAGTAGACATGGTGTACAACTAAGCTAAACCGTCTCGGCACATTTGCGCTTTGACGTATACTTGAAGTACACGGAGGACTAAAGCTAAATTTCAATAGCCTCCAAGTTCATTAATTATGTTTAGTTTACCTTGTCATGTTGGCACGAGAACGCCATTTCTTTCGAAAGATACCCAAGTCTCATCTTACGCTTTTTGACCGGGGCTCTCATTCTCTTTTTCGCAAAGTAAGAGGTCTAGCTATATTAATTTTTCACCTTTCGGATTCTCACTAGACATTACCCCATTCTAATCTCGGCCTCACCAAGGAAAAAAAGCAATTAAAGTTCATTAATTTCAAAGTGAATCCATGCCTACAATGCAATCCTCGAAAGTATCAAATTCCTAAAAAGTGACTACTCTTACCCCATTTGGATATAGGAACAGTGCCAAAAATGGCTCCTACACAAATTCCCTAAACTTAGAAAATTAATCCCCTAGTTCCCTAAACACCAAGACTATGTCAGAAATATTCACGGGTAAGGAAACACGGTCCATTTGGCTATGGAGCTCAATTAATTGGGTAACAAAGAACAATCAGGCTCAAAATGGCTTCTCCTAAAGGGTTCTTTCAGGTGGGGTGGATGATTATTGGAAAATTCAATGGGTGACTAATGCCTTCATCCTTTCAACAACTAGATTACCGTGCAAGCAATTTAAGCCTAAATACTTTAAGAATGTTCTAAAAGCATAGTCAAAACGCTAGACAGCTCACAAAGACACAGTTTAAAGAAAAATTTTCAAAAATTTTGACATAAATTTCCTTATGAATATACAACTAACACCTGCGGATGCTAACTCTAAAAATCACATGTAACAACTACTGCCCGAATGCCCAATTCACTCCCCCACACTTAAACTTTGGCATCGTCCTCGATGACCAAAAATGCACTACGCACAAGGGGGTAAAGAGGATAGGGTCACACGTGCTCAACTTAACTCAAGTCAATATTTCAACAAGCGAGTAAAAGAGTCAAAGAAACTTCCCTAAGGCGCTGGTCGATGCAGAACTAAACTGAGTCAATGTAATCCTTGGCACATCACCCATATAACAAGACCCTGAGCTGCAACAAAAACACAAAGCAAAACAACCAAACAACAAACAAAGAAAAAACAAAAGTAGAAGTAAGCTCGGGTTGCCTCCCGAGAAGCGCTATTTTTAACGTCGTGTGCCCGACGCAACCACCTCATCAAAAACTCAATCAAAGACACTCCCACTCAGAAAATTAGTCTTCCACAAATCAAACCTCCTATCAACAAATGCCCTGAGATGGCGTAAGACCTTAAATTCATGAAAACAATTACGCATCTCAGGGTTACCCGTAAAGCAACAGAATGGATCGTGGCCTTTATCCGGCCCTTTAGCAAAGAATGGGTCAAAGAATGGACAATTCCCTTCCATGTCAAAAACTTTCCGAGCTGGAGCTTCCTTTTGTTCACTAAGATATTGAAAATGTGCTGTATTTTGGGATGGCTCATGCCCGGATGCAAAACTAACAGGGAGGTTAAGTCTGTCATGAATAAAATTACGCTCATTTAAATTACCTCTCGTCTCTCGCTCAGAACTAGCATCACTTGAATCCTCCCCTCCACTTATCATAAGACAATCAAAGCTAGGGAGGGGCTCAAGATCCTCTGCTGATATACTTTCTTCCAACAAAATATCAAACGGGGCTTCCTTGGAAAGCATGTTAGGTGTGCAATCCTCCACCATAGAATCAATATCATCCACATAAAAACACTCTCCACTGTCCTGACAGGGCCTCTTCATTATTTTGGACATATCAAAGGTGGCAGTCTCATCCCCAACACGGAGGACAAGCTTACCGTCTCCAACATCAATAAGCGCTCAGGCAGTTGCCAAGAATGGTCTGCCCAAAATTAAAGGTACCTCACGATCCTGATTCATGTCCAAAATAACGAAGTCTACAGGAATAATAAACTTGTCCACTTTAACCAACACGTCTTCAATAATACCTTTAGGATATTTGACTGAACGGTCAGCCAACTGAATACACATACGCGTTGGTTTAAGTGGACCGAGTGCAAGCTTCTCATACAAGGAATATGGCATCAAATTAATGCTTGCACCCAAATCAGCTAAGGCCTTATCAAAAGTAAGATCTCCTATTAAACAAGGTATAGTGAAAGAACCTGGATCCTTAAGCTTCTCTGGTAGATCCCTTCTAATCACTGCTGAACAGTCCATGTTAAGCCTTACCGTTGACGCGTCTTCCAACTTCCTTTTGTTAGTGAGTAAATCCTTCATGAACTTGGCGTACTTCGGCATCTGTGCTAGTGCATCCACGAATGGAATGTTGAGCTGGACTTGTTTCATGAGTTTCAGAAAATGACCAAACTGGTCACTATCATTCTTCCTAGTCAATCGCGCCGGGTAGGGGAGAGGAGGGGTGTAATTTTTGACGGGAACGGGCTGTTTTGGTGCAACTGCCACCTCTCTCTCCTCTTCCTTCTCCTTTTCTTCCTCCCGGGCAGCAGGTACATCTTTAACTTCCTCGGACTTCTTTGCCGTGGCAGCAGGTTCTAATTCTTTTCCACTCCTTAAGGTGACTGCATGAACATGTTCTCTTGGGTTTGGCTCGGTATTGCTAGGGAGGGATCCCAGAGGCCTCTCAGATAAAGCCCTTGAGATATGCCCCAATTGAGTCTCCATGTTCTGCATCCTTGAGTCAGCCTGCTGCATCCTCAAATCTGCTTGTTGTTGAGATTGCATTTGTTGCTGCTGAATTTGCAGCAACTTCTTGAGTGTTTCCTCTATGCCAGAAAATCTTTGTTCTGTTTCTCTCTTAAAACTCTCTTGCACGGGTTGAGATGTTTGTTGTTGATTATAGTTTCTAGACTGCTGCTGCTGATTTACATACCCGTAATTCCCTTGTTGCTGCTGTCCGTAGGGTTGATTGTAGTAGCCCTGTCGCTGAAAAGTCATCGCATCAACTTGCTCTACTCCAGGGGCTGCCG
Source organism: Cuscuta epithymum (assembly GCA_945859915.1). Classification (NCBI taxonomy): domain Eukaryota; kingdom Viridiplantae; phylum Streptophyta; class Magnoliopsida; order Solanales; family Convolvulaceae; genus Cuscuta; species Cuscuta epithymum. The sequence continues at coordinate 4,932,724 of CAMAPF010000011.1, read as the reverse complement.
AGTGTGCTATCATAGTGCATTCATGTGGGGAATGGAGTCCCCCACACATAGTACAAGAGGGACTAATAGGAACGGGGGCTACCATGTTAACACTGGGCACTGAGAGAGCAAGATTCGTCTTCTTCTGATTATCCTCCACACTTGTAGCAAGCTTCTGAATCATGCTAGTCAAAGCATCTACCCTCGCAGAAAGGGCCGAATTATCACTGATCTCATACAACCCCGGTTTCTTCTGGTGAGGTGTGTCCCGAGAGCTGTACCATGAAGCATTATTAGAAACAATCTTCTCCACTAATTCTTCTGCCACCTCAGATGGCAACTGAGGAAAAGCTCCTCCACCCGAAGCATCAAGCATCATCTTCCCTTCATCGCAAATTCCGCTATAGAAGCAAGATAGAACCTCACAATCAGTCATCTTGCCTTGAGGACAAGCTCTTCTTAGCACTTTAAATCTCTTCCACGCCTCAGCCAATGTTTCCAACGAACCTTGCTTGAAATCTTGCAGCTGCTTCTTCAGCTTTATGGCCTTTGATGTTGGGAAGTATTCTTTTATGAAGGTCTTGTGCAGCTGATCCCAAGTCTGAATGTGGTGATGTGGATTGCTATCCAACCATCTCTGCGCGTCATCCCTCAATGAGAAAGGGAACAATAGCATCCGTACCTGATCGTCATCTAGCCCAGGGATCTTGAAAGTTTGGCACATCCTCAGGAATTTTGTAATGTGTGCCACTGGATCTTCTGTAGGGCTCCCTCCAAACTGATTATTGGACACCATGTTAATCACTGCTGGGTTGATCTCATAGCGGGGTGCAGTAATTCCCTGCACTTGAATGCTGTCATACTCTGTGATGTCCGGAGTAAGGAAATCTGCAATGCTTTCTCCCTGATAGATCGGATTGTTATATGGGACATGATGTTGGAATGGAGGAGCCCGTTGTCTTGGTTGAAGAACTGGCTGTGGTCTAATAGGATGTGGACGGGCTATGTTTGCCTGTGCTTGGGGCTGAACTTGGGGCTGATGATATTGTTGAAATTGATTTTGGAAGGGCTGAGTTTGTGGTTGATGGATGGGTGGATTTTGAGTGACTTGGGGATGGTTTTGTCTTGGCTGAAAGAGTGGATTATTTTTCCCAATACCTTGCATCCTGTATGTTTGATTTTGAAAAATTGTTTCGGGAGCAGTAGAGGTATTTTGGAAGAGTTGATAGAGTGGTGGAAGATTTAGTTGTGGAGTGGACTGATTTTGGGGGAAGAATGGTGTGCGGGAATTCTGAAATCCCGAGTAATTTCTAGGTGAAATAGGCGGTGAAGACTGGGGAGAGGTATTGACATAAAAATCAAGGTTACCAGAAGTGGTTTGGACCTCAGACGTCCCAGCAATTCCAGATGATGTAGGTTCCATGGTTGCGTTCTGTTCTCTAAAGGCCTTGCGGATCTGTTTAGCGAGCTTCTCAATCTCAAGATTAAGAGGGACTAGTGATTCTCCCTTCTTAGAGCGTGTATGCATAAACAGATCTGACCTGCAAGGTTAGCAGACAAAAATCCTACGAAAAACTAAAAACAAGTCGCTAAAACTAATTAACCCTTAAATCCGACACCGTCCCCGGCAACGGCGCCAAAAACTGATGTGTGTTTTCTCGCACTTAAAATAGATCGTAATATAGTGGTGTAAGTACGAGTATCGTCTCCACAGGGACGGACAAAAGGGAATTAAAGATTAACTAAATTCAGCGATTAAACAGAAATAAATAAATTAAAATGCGATGTGCGAGATTTGATTGATTGAATTAAAATTAAAACTAATGCGAATGAGCGATTAAATAAAAAGATTGGTTTCTTTCTAATTAACGACGAAGGGAACGGGAATTGATTCCGGGGTTAACCAGATTTCTGGCAGAACATGCCTAATTACATGAATTTAATTTAATTGAGCCTAGCTAATCATTACTAGGTTCTTACCGCTCTCGCGGCGTAGAGTACAATAATTTAGGGGACCAGGCTGATCTCTCATGCGACAAGATCCTAAATTATTGTCAAAACGAGCGAGTTTACGGCCCCTTAATCGCTACTAATCTCTTAGCGAACGATTAAGTGTGTGTGAATGTGTCCTAGAACAAATTAGATCTCTCTTAATTCATTCTACATGCAATTGTAATTCTAGCTGCAGTCTAGGTTACAAGAGATATCAATTAAATTATTCAAACACAAATTAAACGGCATTCATGCAATTAAACCGACAAGAATCTAGCCATCAATCATGATTAACCCCTTCATCACCCCCAAATCTCTAATTAAACTACTCACAATTCATAATTGAAGAATCAACAGAATTGAGATGAATAGAAATAATTGTCATTAATTAAAAAGATGAACTTACAAATAATCCCAGGGTCTTGGAAGAAAATAGCGTAAAAACGGTGTTAAATTCGTCCCTAGGCCTCTCCGTAATGTTCGTAACGTCAAAATATGGGTATGGGGGTCTTATTTATAGAAAACAGATGAGTTTGGGCTGAACTGGGACTAAAAAAGGGCTGAAATCCGCGTCTCGGGTGTACGCACGATCGTGCGTACCTTGCCACGCACGATCGTGCGTAGCAGGCAGATTTGTTGCCGCGTTTTTGGCTCTTACGCACGATCGTGCGTCCTTTTACGCACGGTCGTGCGTCCGTGCTCTTCAGTCTTTTTTCTAGTCCGAATTTGACAAAACTTCCTTCATGAAAGTTGTAGATAATGAAGTCCTTTATCCACCCCAATTTGCCGAATGTGATTTGAATCATCCAATCACGAGATATGACCAAAATGGTGGAAGGTGTCATTCTGAAATCGCAGCAGAGATCAACTCACTTAATCATCTGTTTTCACCTTGATCCTCTCAGATTCTCGGAACGATGTCTTCATATGATTTGTAGCCCTTGAAGTTGGCTTTCCTATGCAACTTGAATCGTGTCCATTGGTTGTTCCTACAAAGAGAAAAGCTTGAACGATTGACAGAAGGTCATTCTGATCGTCGTTTTCAAGCTTCATTCATCTTCTTTTGACCCCGAAGCCAATCCTAGAGCTCTTTTGACATCAAATCTTCATCGTGAACCTCCCGGTGACCTCCAAAGCTCTCAAATCACTCTCGAATGAATCTCAACTCATCCCGATTTCTCCTCAAGCGCCAGTGCCGAACTCTAAAATCCTGATTTTTACTCCAAATGACACAAAACTCGAACCAGCGCCTGTTAAACATAACTTGAGCTAAAATTGAGACTTGTAACACCTTAAAGCTAGGAAAAACATCAAAAGCCGATATCAACATGCATCAAATGCGTGTCTAAATACGGACTCATCACCCTCACCCTCAACAGATGTAATAAATGGCCCAAGGCCCCCCTCATTTCGAAAGAATGATCAAAAGGCCAAGCCTTCATCACCTGCATATTGTACAAGTGGCCCAAGGCCCCCTTTCTCCCCTACAAATGAGCGGCCAAGCCCTCATCTCTTCACAAAAATAGGCCCAAAGTCTCTTCCTCTCATGAGGGGGAACAACAATGTAGGTACCAGGTACCAAGTATATGGATCACCCTCGTCACTCTTTAAAAACACCAAGTGTTTTCTCGCTAAGCCGTACCCCACGAGGACGCAATCATGCATTATGCATACTTTTACACACCTCCTATTAAAAAAAAAAAAAAAAAAAAAAAAACGGGGGTGCAACACCCCTCGGCTCCGCCTGGCACCAAATGCCCCCGACTATTTGTGTTCTACACACAAATAAAACCCTTCCCAGGAACGCTTTCCGCGCCATCCCCCAAGGGGAGGCAGGCAACGGACCATGTCCCGGGCCCAGGATTCGACTTCCACAACCGAAACGCTCCCTGCGCTATCCCCCAAGGGGAAGCAGACAACAGACCATGTCTCGGGCTGAGGGGACGACTTTCAAAACCGAGGCGCTTTCCGTGCTATCTCCCAAGGGGAAGCAGGCAACAGACGATGTCTCGGGCCGAGGAAACGACCCTCAAACCCTTCGGGATATCGGAAGGTCATTCCCGAAGGGGGAGCCAACGGTTCATTCCATTGCCTCCCATATAGGCCAAGCCTTTCCTAGAAACCAAGTTTCTTGATGCCTCCCCTATACCATCCTAAAAAAAAAAAAAAAAAAAAAGATGTGTAGGGGGGAAGGAACCCCCCGGATACTATTCTGCCCGGAGGCTTAACACTCCGGATACATATTCCCGAAGACTCCTATAAGGGCGCAAGAAAATATCTCAACAACAAGTCATCTGGCTACATAGCCTAAGGATTCGCTACATAAAGCCTTGAAGCATAACAGTTCCCCCGGAAGCCCAAGAAGGGGCCTCACCAACAGAACTTCACCAAAATTTGGCTAAGTCCAAATTATGACCAAGCAGTAAATTATGTGCCAAAGGATCCCCCTCATAAAGCTTACTACACAAGGAAGTTAGTCTATCTCGCATCCGAAGGAATGCCCTCGGATCGGTGGAACAAGTTTATGATGCCCACGACCGCAGAAGATTCATAAAACTCCTTCATCTGGGGGCTCACAACAATGCCTGTTGAAAATTTGAAGAAATTTGACTAAGTCCATAACAACGACAACCCTCCGGTTATCCTACACTACATCCGAGGGGTCCTGATTCTATGCTACAAACCGAGGCCTACAGGTGAGTCCATGATCTTGAACCCCTCGACAACTATATGAACAGGGGGCTCAAACAATCCCCTCGATCGAAGGGTCACTACAACATTTATTGAAACTTAGTTGAAAAATGACAAAGTCCACAATTGGGGGCCCTTCGGGGGCAAACCGGGATACTATCTTCACCAACCTTCTTATAGCCGATGGCCCCCCTAATCTACTTGGCAATGACCTAAAGCTACACTACGAAACGAATGCTCGGTATGTCCGGGGGCATGAGATACAATTTCACTTCAAGAATTTCCTGAGTCTAATTCATTTGAGCCCTCGGTCCTATCATTTGAGCCCTCGGTCCTATGCAACTTACAGTATAGGGATTCTTCACCGGAGGCCACCAATGGGATCTCACTTAGATTATTTTCTGAGGCTTCGCGCTAAATCCGAAGGCTTATCCACGCTACCCCCGAAGGCTTTGGTGGATGTGGTCAAGGTTTTGCTTAGAAAATTTTCTAAGTCCACAATCACAAGCCCCCGGTGATTTTACCTACAGCCGAAGGCTTCTGACTACTCCGACACTTAGGAAATTTTCTAAGTCCACAAACATTCACTCATACGAGAAAGAAAAAAGGCAAAGGCATACATTCAAATTCAAAACGAAGAGGAAGCAATTCATTCCGGAAAAGCCCGGAGGCAAAGCATTCACCATTAAGAAAAGAAATATTCTAAGGACAAAACATGTCTTGATTACAATACATGGCCGAGGCCGAAAAGAGCGGGCTGTTACAAAGTTACACTTAGAACAAATCCTATTTTTGAGCTTCCTCAGCTGCATCTTCCTTCGGCCTTGAAGCGGCATCATCCTCGGCCTCCTCGTCGCCCCCCTCTTGCATAAGCTCGGAATCTTCGAGATCCGGCCTCTCTTCACCCGGGGGGAGGGGCACCCTGACATCTGGCTGTAGAGGGGGAAGGCCATAAGCTGCCGGGTCGAAATCCTTCGGCTCTATCTTCAAATGCCGGACCAGACTCCTGTATACTAGGCGTTGAGTGAAAAACTCCCCGCCATCGTAGTAATCCTTGCCTTTCCGGGCCAGCCACATAGCCCCGGGGCCTCCAACCCAGGCATCCACCCTCCGCTCCACCACCGAGGCCACCCAACCCTCCTGGTCAGCTGCCAACCAGCCCTCGGCAATAAAAGACTCGATGGCCTTCTTCTCAGCTTCGGCTACCGCTTCGGCCTTGGCAATATCGGCGGCCTCGACGGCGGTCTTGGCGGCAACAGCGGCGATTTCCTCGGCTGCGGCTTTCCCCCTGGCCTCAGCATCTTTGAGCCTCTGCTCCGTGGCCTCCCTCTCCAACCGAAGGGCTTCTTCAGCATCGGCAAGCTTTTTCCTTAGGGCCTCCATCTCCTCATCAGATTTCTTCAGGGCTTCATCGGCCTGGGCCTTAGCAATCCTCAGAGCCTCCACCCTTCGAGCCTGCTCACAAACACCGAGGGCAGCCTACAAGCAAATAATAAAAATTTGCTAAAGGATCAGAACACGGGACTGAATCAAGAAGTAACCAAAGGAATGGTCGAAGGAAAACTTACCATGGTACTGTAACTCGCTATCTTATAATCGAGGACGTCGTCGTCCAATCGGGACAGCACGGCCCTATCCTTGGAAGACATCACCCCCCTCATAAACTCTACAGGGTTGAGGGTGGAGTGCATCACCGCGGTTCCCTTCTTGATCGGGAAACGGATCACCTCCTTCTCCCGGAGGTCCTCATCAATATGGCCTGAAGAAGAGCGGGGGGGGAGTGATCGAGGCCTGCTCATCTACAATCACCACGGGGGCATCTTTCTTCCCAGGAGCCCCCTTCCTCTGCTTCTTAACCTCCGGGGGAGCCACACCTTTTCCGGAGTTTTTTCTCTTAAGCTCCTCCCCCCTGGAGCCCCCGGCATCGGCGCCGGCAACAGCAACATGGGAAGGCCCCTCCCCCTCCGGGACTAGGGTAGCCCCCTCCTTTTGGAAGAATTCGTCGACGGGTTTCTGAACACCCGCCTCCTTCTTCTTCTTCCCTTCCACGGCCATCTGTTTCTTCAGCTTGGCGAAAGCTTTGGCATCCATACCTGGTCCTACAGGAGAAAATAGAAAACAAGCATTAGACTACAACAGCAATAACTAAAGAAAAAGAAGAGAAAATTTGTCTAAGTACTAAGTAAGGGAGCCTTCGGCAAACACCTCTGACACTCTGGTACACCCGGTCAATGACAGGGAGAGCCTCATTCTTCTCCCCCGGCAGACGGAACCGACGGAAGCCCAGTTTGTTTATCTCCTCCGACAGGGTAGCTGCCTTGATAGATATTTGTTTGTCAGACCCTTCCGGTTTAGCTGACAGCTTTTTCCCATTCTTATCAAGGGCAGCATTTCGGACTTTCAAATGCCTGCGAAAATGATGGCGAAGGGGCTCCGGGAAGGGATTGACGGCCATACGAAGGTAACAGAAGCGCTCCTTCCACCTTTTGTGAGACGAGGGCACCTCGGAGAAGAGCCTCCATTCGGGCACCCGCTGGAGGTTAGCGAACCCTTCGCTATTGGCGTGCCCTCCTCGGCATAGGTTGAAGCTCAGGAAAAACTGATCCAGTGTCGGCACTACCTCTCGGGACTGGCACAACGAAAGGAACCCGGTCACATAGGAGTGGCTGTTAGGTGTAAGCTGGCAAGGGGCCAGCCCCACGAAATTGAGGTATTCTAGCAGGAACGGGTGGAGCGGAAACCGAAGCCCTAGCTCGATGGAGAGTATGTGGACCGCGAAACACCCTTCGGGAGGACTCAACAGCAGGTCCTCTGGCCCCGGTTCGATTACTTGTGCGGAAGGTCCTACAAGGAACTGAACAGCCTGATAGTCGGAAGCCGTGGCCTCTGTCTTCATCGCAAGGGCCGCCGTGTTCAGATATGAATGGCCCTCGGGTATTCCCACCGGCTGACCCGCATCGACGGCAACCTGTTTTCTCTTTGGGGCAGCCCTGTTCTTCTTCTTCTCCCCGGGGGCAACGCTCAACGGCTCTGGATCGAGTGGCCGGGAGCTACTCGCTTCGCCGGCATCACGTGAGGGCAGGATGGCAACGGTCACCTTCGACCTTTCCTTCTCCTCTTCTTCCTCGGCCACTTGGAGCGCGAGGGCCATTTCTTCATCCTCAGCGACTTGTTCGAACTCCTCCGCCTCCATCTCCGTCCGGAGGATGCTCTGGACCTCTTCGGCAACAGCAGAGTCATTGTTTGCCGAGGTCTGTCCACCCGAGGGCTCCACCTCAGAGATGCTCTCCATTTCAACCGACGCCTCCCTCGAGATATCTTGTGAGTCGCTTTGCGAGGACATCTTTCAAGGGATAAAGCTGCTACTCAAGGGTTCTAGCCGAGGGCTCCTAAAAGCTCTAACACTTAATCTAAGGACAAGGAAGCTAAATTTACTAAGGGAGTGAAGAACAGAGGAAGAACTGACCTCGGATGTGAAATTTGATCGAAAAAACCAGTTCCTCTCTCTAGAAAAATTGGCAGAGCTCCGCTATCTCTCTAAGTTCGCACAAACAAACTGAGCTCGGGTTGGGGGTATTTATAGGCTCTCAGCCTTGAGATACGGGCCCCGATTCGAATAGCCATCATTACACGCCGTTTCTTCAACCAATGGATGGCACCCGCCCCCCATCTGCCAACGACGAAGCGCCACGTGGAACCCTCTTCCAACGGCTCTATTATAACGGCCATATTCCCGAAATACTAGCATGCTCCCGGGTAATAGCCTACGGCTGTCATCTATTACAGCCTTCGAGAAAGCATCAAGATTAGCCTTCGGCTGATCAACGTTGCACCCTCAAGTGACTGCCTCCGGCTGCAGCCTGTTATAGCTTTCGGTGAACAACTTTCGCCTGGCGCCTTCGAGAATACCACAGTATGAGCCCTCGGTTCATCGGCAATTTTACCCCCAAATCAATGGAACCCCTCGGGGTTACACACACATCACAACTCCTTCAGTCCAAACTTGCCTTTGGCCTGAAAGAGTGGGGGACCGAGACACACCCCTCGGGAATCACACATGACTAAAAACAAAAATTCCCACGAATAACGCATGTAACCCTCGGGTGCATACACCATTACACCCTTCGGCAAAGCAAAATTTCAGCAATTTTCCACAAAGTCACTGACAATAATGGAACAGTCTTCATCACAACACATACAGATATTATTTACGCCTCCCTCAGAAAACCCCCGACATGTGAGGGACTGAGGAGAGGCTCCGGCATTCATACAAGCGTTATACTTCCTTCAGAAAACCCTCAGCGTGTGAGGGACTGAGGGAATCCTTCGGCTATCAACAGAAGGCAAATTCTCAAACAAAGGCACCCAAACAGACGATGAAGCCTCCGGAAGAATCAACACTTCTACTCCTTTTCCCTCAAGTACCTTTCGGCAAAAGGAGTGAGGGACTCCTGATGGAGTATATGGACCAGGAACCCCCGGCCCATGGACTCCTACTTCTCCTACACACGTCCATTGGGATCAGGAAGTGACTCAGGTCCAAATACAACGGCCCAAGCCTCAAAGTAGCCCAGAATACACACTGGGGTGCCTTCGGCCTCCTTGGCCGAAGGCTCCAGAAACTCACAAAGTAGCCCTCTCCGACGTACGAAGCTACTGGGAGAAAACGGCAAAAAACACGAGCCTTCGGCATTACCAAGCCCTCGGCATTAGGGGAGCCTTCGGCTGAACTTAGCCCTCTGCCACTCGGGGCCTTCGGCTACACAGGGGTCCTTGGCTACATGGAGCCCTCGGCCACACAAGGAGCCTTCGGCCAAACACTCTCAATCATCGAAGATTCCTTTTAGAGACAGCCAACCACCGCATTTAATGCCACGTCGCATCCGCCAACCGCATTCAATGCGGTGAACGTACCACTGCCGGTGCCACCCGGTTGATGTGACCCTTCGGCCGTTGGATTACTGACACGTGTACTCTCATCGCATTTATTGCTGCTATAAATAGCAGCCCATTTCTCCTTGTAATCGACAACCACACCCCAACTCTCACACCTTGAGTTCATTTAATAAATCAACTCTCTCTCCTCCTATTTTGCTCTGACTTCTCTCTAGTTATTTGCGCAATAACCCCTCGGATAAGACACCCCCCGGGTAGACTGTCTATCAAGAAGCATTAGAGTGCTATATTAAGCTTCAGTCTACTCCTCCTAACAGGTTGACCTTTTATGATGGAACCCCGTGTCTTAACAGTCTATACTGTAAAACTTCGCAGTGAACATACAGGTCCGCTATATTTTTAAAACTTGAAAACGCCAAAATCCGATCATGCCCGATCAAAATTCGGTTAAAGCAATAAAAAAATACTAAAACCAATCAGTTTTGGCTAATTCCTCTACCAGTAGCATGAAATAGTAGTTTGAAGAGATGAGGGGTTTCATTTTAAATGTATTATTGTTGATGTCCTTGTTGTTGTTGTTGTTGTTATTGTTATTGTTGTTATTATTATTGTTATTATTATTACTATTGTTGTTGCTATTACTACGTACTATTATTATTACTATTATTATTATTATTATTATTATTTTGTTATTGTTCTTGTTATTGTTATTATTGTAAGGAAAAGAAAAGGGTGAAGTGAAAGGGCCTTGAGAGTAGGCATCAATACAGTCTCAGTCCGAGCAGCTTAAAAAAACTAGGAGGCGCGCGGACCTATGTTTCCAGTTTCGGGTCGTATTTGGTTCATTTCCGATCTCGGTCCAGATACCATCCCGATTTACATTTTTGCATTTTAACCCTCCACTCATTCCCATCACCCTTTTCAACTTGTAAGGGGCCGCCGCCTATTATAAGTTGTTTCCCGATGATCGTGCTATAAATATAGGACTAGCGCAATGTTCAAAAAAATAATACTCACTCCATTCCACAAAATTTGGTCAAGTTTGACTTACTCCCATAGTAATTAAATAAAAAATTATGTGGTTCGGATTTGTGCAAGGATAGGAAGACTACTTTAAATACAAATTTAGTATTTTAAATGGAAATGAGATCGTTTTTTAGACAAAGAATATTCACCAAAAACAGTAAAAAAAGTAGTCTTAAACTGCTTCTCACTTTAAACTGCTTCTCACTTTTTCTATTACACAAAAAGTACTTATTTTACCAAACACTAACAACTTTTACTTTTCCAGAATCACTTTTTTTTCAAACACTATCAACTTTTACTATTAATCACTTTTCCCAAAATCACTTTAGAAAATCACTTTTTTAAAGTTGAAGCAATTGCAAACATACCCTTAGTTTGAATGACTATTGAAAGAAAGATCAAAGGGTGAAGTGCCTTATATACGATAGTATGAATTAATGTGAAAAAACTATTGTATAAAAACAGTACATTAAATGATAAAAAAGTGAGTATAATTATTGGAAAAACATTCACCAAATTTTTATACAAGAAGTCGGAAAAACTAATGTTAGTAATAGTTGTTGTTACACTAATTAAATCTAATTACACAGAGAAAAAACCTAGGACTATCCGACTATACACAGTTGGTCATTGTGGCCTTGTTTCATTGTTTGGTAAATGACTTATCCGTCATTTTAGGTTGGCTTGACCTTATTTAGCTGACTTGACTAATTTTTTGTGTGGATATTATAGCTGACTTTACTAATTGATCAGTCAAAATACCTAGTATATGATGGAGTAGTATTTGGTAGCACGAAAATCGGCTGTTTTGGCTGATTCTGCTGAAATTTGTGAAGTTCTGACTCAAGTGGCTGAATTGTTTGATTTTACTGATTTAAGAAAAAATTATTTTAAATAAAGAAAAAATTATATGTAAAAATAGCTAAAATGATCATCTACAGTAACTTAAGCCAATACAGCCAGAAAAGTAACTACAACCTTATCTTTTCTGCTTATTACACAATTCAGCGCGCGAAAGCAAAAGTTACGTGTTTGGTGAAAAAGTTGGCTGATAAGACTGATAAGCCGAAAAACAGTGGTTCCAAACGGCCTCTTGGTAAAACAACTTATTAGAACAGTTTTTTTATTCCTTTAGAACTCACTTGTTTGAGTAGCGTTTTGGACTGCAACTAGATTCTCACCCGTGCGATGCACGGATAAAAATTTATCAATGTGTGTTTAAAAACTCTTATAAAAACGCATAAGTAATTGACGTTAGAATAAAGAGGTAAGTAATATAATAAGTATTCATAGTTAAAGAGAAATATGACACCATTGAAGATGGAAAAATGTAAATATTACTACCTCCGTCTCAGTGGACTTTGCCAAGTGCAAAGTAGGTGACAAATAAGAATAGTAAAAAGGGAGAATTTGACTTTGAACACCACTTTTTGGGTGATATTGGACTTTGCACCCCAATTTGAAAAAACTTTGATTTTGCACCCCAGCACATATCACTTTGTGAAGAAAATTTTCTAAAAAGTGGCAAAGTTTTTTGAGACAGCCAAAAAACATTTGAAAGTACAAAGTGGTAAGTAAAATAATAAGTGTTCATCGTGAAACTATACATTCTAAAAGACTTCTTTGTAAACAACATTAATAGCATGATGAATCTGTTTATCATCTTTATCATCTATCAATATTTGCAACCCTTTAATGAATTATTAAAAAGTAATTAATTAAAAGTTATTAACATTTATTAACAATTATGTTAATTATTAACAATTATTATTAATAATTACTCGTTTTAAATACTCTATGAAAAATAAACAAAATTTTGGATTTTATTAAAACGACAATCTAAACAGCCTAAGAATCAGGACCATATACTCGTATATTACACAACCCAATTTCAAATCTGATTTAAAAAAGAGTTGTCGGTCCAAATTTCACAATAACCCAGCCCAACAACCACAACCAAATCCGCACTATATAAAGAAATTTACCTACGTATTTTTCATTTACCCTTCGGCATATATCACCGACCATCGGTGCTCCCCTTCGGCGTATTTTTTTCTTTCTACGTTCTACGTTTTTCTCTCATCTTCCGATGCCTTCTGTTGTCGTATGTAATCTCATACCACCACAGTCAATCATCCCATTATAGCGAAAAGGGTGCCTATTTGTCGAGTTAAGATTAATTCGACCATTGTTAAGGCTACGAAGGCTGAGTGAGCTTCAAAGGATCTCAGACCTAATTTTCTTTTCATCAAGTCGGTAACTTGCACGATTGCTCTGTTTTATTAATTTTCTATTGCATGCACTTTTTTTTTTTAAATAAGGGATTTATCAATTAATTAATTTTTTTCCCAGTGTGAAGTTGGTTTACGTTTGTCCGATCTTGCCTTTTCGTCCACTACTACGAAGGCTGAGTGATAATCAAATAGTCCGATCTTGGGTAGATTGTACAATATTCCTGTATTTTTTTACTTTTATCGTTGATGGATATGATTGGATCCTCTCAGAGGAGACTGAGCTTTACCGGTATACTATCTGAGTATTCTCATTGCTGGCCGACTGTAACGAAAAACCCTGTCATATTTTCGACTATATGATCGTTATATTTCTATTAGTTCTATATATTAAACTTAGTAATTTGTTATTAATTATACAATCTGAAATATGCATTTAATTTTGTTTGATTCTGACTATGTAAAATCAACAATGAAGCAACAAATCTGTCTGTATTTATAATTATGGAGTACATATGTCTTAATATTATGTGTATCTTTTTTTTTATGGACATAAACAGACAGATTTGATAAATATGGTCGGAATAATAAATATGCATCACATAAGTGACCCATGTACAATGATACTACGTATATCTCAAATGTGAGATGTTCTGTAGCACCATGTCACACATTATGAAATGAAGACCCGTGTTTTTTTAAAGCTTTAAGCAGAATAGGCTGGTAGTATCAAAATCTACTCTTTTACCTGTTATATGATATATACACCTGATTTTCTTTGTATACACAATGATTGTAGTTTTTAGTTTTTATTAACATATCCGTATTAACATTTACGTATGTGGATTTGAAGTCTTTCCCATTATAAGTGAACTGTTTTCCCATTATGAACCTACACGCACATGAATGACTATCTTGCGATGATGTCTCAGGATACACACATTGGTAGTCCTTAATGAAAGCATTTCTTACCTGTAATGACAACAAATTTTCAATACTTTTCTCATTTGAATTGAAGTATTAGTACACACATCGGTAGGCATTCATGAAAACCTACATGTCTTCACATCACATGCATAGTATAAAACTTATTCAAAAAAATAAAGCATATATGTGGTATCAGTACTATATTCATCCTGAATTCATCCAGTCAAAGATGAAACAAACATTTATGAATTCTCCATTTCTTTTGTCTCATATACCTCACATTTATGAATTCTCCATTTCTAATCCACCAAGAATGATTATATATTTTAATCACCAAAGTATTCATTAAAAATGTAAATATGTAGGATTTCCTCCATAGTCAGTTCCATAGGCCTTTGTTCTTGCATATGATTCCGAATGTTTCACGATAACCATTCCCCATAAATATGGCCAATGACATCTGCATTTTTTAAAGTATTAGTAATATACATTCAAAAATCGGTACTACAGGAACTGATAATATAGATCAAGTCTTACCTATGAGCAGTGTTCTAAAAGGCCCAATAAGGCGCCGCATAGGCGGGCCTAGGCCCAAGGCGGGAACAAAACGCCCCGCTTACCCTAAACGCGTGACAAAAGGCGTGCTGGCCCACAACTTAAATTTTTTTACTGTATTTTGAACCTCACACTCTCGCACACAGCCGCCACTATGCGGTAGTAGCGAACAATTTTAAACCGAGCAGGCTTGGTCACATGCTTGAAGCCAGAGGGACACATCTACTCCGTATTATATAGAGTATTGGGAGATAGAATGCTGTCTCTCCTTCCGGTGTGGTATTTCGTATACTCTGCACCGAGATGAATTGCTTGGTCTTAGGAGTATTGTTCACCACGGTTCTATAATTTGCTCTATTAATATACAATCATTATTACTATTATTATTATTAAGTAATATATATATATATATATATATATATATGCACTATAATATTTACAATAATTATACTAAATTATTATTACTATCATTGTAAGATCATTATTATAAAACCAGTAGTTGATATTTTTATTATTATGTATTGACAATATTGTCATAATGTCATCCACTATTTTTACCAATTCTTAGATATTGGATGCTATGTGCATAAAACATGTGTCGTTTTTAGAAAATAAAAGTTTGTTTTTGTATGTGCATAAAATGTTATGATTTTTTACAAATATTTTCTAATATTACATTTATATATGGAGTATTTATTAACATTTATAAAAACTTAAATACTTTTTAAAAAATTATAACACCTTCCTAGGTTTCAAAGGTTTAAAGCTTGATCGTGCCGAGTCATCACGCCTCATGTTTGTTAGAACATTGATTATATATGGAATCTAATATAGAGTAGTAAAAAGAAATAATATACTCCCTCTGTCCCTAAATTTACTTCCATTTCGCTTTTCGAGAGTCAACTTAAATCACTCTTAAACTCTTACTTTTTGTATCAAAACTTCATGAAAATTGATTTTTTTTGCAGGCTTTGTAGCGGGTTTAATGTAGTTTCTGAATATGTAAATTTTATTTACTAAAAATAATCCGAGTTTTTACAGGGATCATTTAACTTTATCGTCGGTCAACATTCGTAATCCGCAATTGGAACAACATTCAGGGACGGAGGGAGTATCATTTTGTATTTGCACTTTGCATAAATTTAAAAATTAAATATATTGAATAAATTAAAAATTAGGCTCAATCTCGTATAATATATTTTGGACATTTATTTATTTTCTTCGTATATCACCATGAAATATATTAATTGTCAATAAAAAACTAAAACGCCTTTTCACGCCTAGGTCTCGCCTATTCCCGCCTAGGCTTCAAAGGCTTGAGGCTTGGCCTCGACGCCTTGACACGCCTCACGTCTTTTAGAACACTGCCTATGAGTAGTTGATGATTACCCTTCTTGTTATGTTGTGTGCTGCTCTGAGGTTCTTAAGTGATTATCACTACAAAAGAATTGAAAACCTTAGATAAACATTACTAAAAAACACATGATATCAGTAAAATTGAAATGAGATTGGATAAGAACAGCTTGCATCACTGGTTAAAGATACTTGCATAACTGATATTTGCATAAAGAACAACTTATGCTATGTGATATACCTCATCGTAATTTTGCCATTGATCAAGTAGTAGTAGCAAGTGCTTGTGAAATGCTTGCTGGTGGTGTGGTTGGCAACCCCTATTGAGGATATTTATAGTAGCAGAATGGAGTGCTTCTAAGAGCAAATTAGTTTTTAACCATTGGTCTATTGAACCAAAATCTTTACTAAAGATTTTGTAGTACAACTTCATTAATTCGAAATGACACAGGCCAACTTTTTTAAATTAAAGTTAGTCCTTTCTTTATCATAGTGATTCGTGCAGCCCACATTATTTCCTTTTTATTGAGCTTCACAATAATTTATTGGTTATTGTGCATTGCATTTAATGCTTAACAATTTTTGGCCATAAAATAATACGGTATTGCATTTCCAATATCACAGCACATATATTGATCTGTCAGCAAGTCTTGAAAGAGGTTTTTTTCTGATATCTAAGCATTAAAAAGTACAATCAGATTTTTTTTATTCATAAAGACAACAACCATCGACCTGGATGAGAGAGAAAAAGTGTACCCATCAAAACTTTCAAAGAAAACATTAAATGGATTGTCTTGAGCCCCACAATTACAGCATTGAATATTGGGCCAGCATTAAAAACATTGGGCCAGCAAACTGACCCGTTTTGCTCCCATTTGGAACCGACCCGACCCGTTTTGACCCATAACTTTGGGCGGGAACACTGTTCATTTTTTCCACTTCCTTTTGTATAATAGAAGATATCCAATATTTCGACATGAGTACTTGCAAATTCGTATGTGGCTTACATCTTACATATGTCTAATCTCTTCTTTTCTTTAATTGTGAGTGTTCTGACGTACACAGAAATTGAAGACTCTAATCAAGATTTATAGAAAAAAGAAGAGAGACTTTGACTTTGCATCTTAATTTTTGGATAATATTGGACTTTGTTCTCTATGTTTGTTTATTTTTTTACTTTGCACTCCATTACATAACATTTTGTGAGAAAAATTCTGAATGAGTTTCAAAGTCACAGGATTTCTAAGTGAAATGAGGTGCAAAGTCAAAGTTTTAAAAAAATGAGGAGCAAAATTCAATATCACCCAAAAGTAAGGTGCAAAGTCAAATTATTCCCAAAAAGAAATAATGATCGCGTATTGTAAAAACTAGAGTACTGTCACAATTTGTGGTACTTCAGGTTAGAATTTATTTGTTTGTTTGGCTTATTTTTGTTTTGTTTTGCCGTTTTCATTTTTCATCTCTCACTCTTGTAATTTCTCATACTTCAATAACTTCATCATTAATAAAAAATCTATTTTTTCCATAAAAAATACTCCGTACATGAACAACTATTTTCTACAGAGTATATCATAGACTTTGTTTAAAAGATTTTGTGACTTTACTTTTAAAATCATTAATATGTGGTTCTATTTATTACGGAGTACGATTTTTATACACATTTTAATTATACAACTTTTAATTTTCTAATTTCACAAGTTAGTTTAAATTAACAATGTACAATCAAACACAATTAATAATTTAATATTGTCTTTGAATAAACATTTGATTGAGTGTTTATTATCTATCGACACATGTCACATGTGGTGAACTTTTGATGTGCGTACAAAACCAATAAATATTTTGTTATACGTGGGAAGATATTTTTGCTTGAAATATTTTTTAAATGTAATAAAACTGGGATTGTAAATGGTGAAGTACGGAGCAAGACTTTTCGTAATTTTCCCACCCTAAAACCCATTAGGAACATATTCTTCTCTTCATTTTCAGGCCGCAGCTAAGCCAAGTCGCGAGGTTTCCCTCCACATTAGCCACCGTAAACCACCGAACCCGGACTGCCAAACACGCTGTCGCCGTCGGCACTGCCATGCCGACTTTTACCAGCATCGCTCTTGAGAACCTACTCGAACCGCGCCTTCGAGATTCGCACCAAAAGCCTTTGTCCTCAGAGCAAATCACGATATCGCCGCGCGGCACCAACGGCGGGACTGCTAAGGATGAAGCCGGGTTAGAAGGGGCGGAGAATACGAAGCATCAACCTCTGAATCACTATTGCATATCTCCGGCTCTGTATATAACGTCGGACCCTACACCGATTCCCGATGCCTCATCTGGGTCCGTTTCGCCCTCTCCCTATGTGGCCAATCGCAAGAGGCGCAGCGGAGGGAATATGGCCAACCGGAAAATAGACGAATTTGATGATTCGGAAAGGAAGGAAGGTGAGAAGGACGACGAACAGAATGAATCGACTTTCCAGGTTAGGGATACTATGGAAGCGGAAGCCATGGAGGATTTAGTATTTGGTACTCCGGAGGTAAGCGCAGATCGAATCAAGGGGCTCGAGCTAAGGGATGGAGTGTATTTAAATCCGAAGTGTGATGTATTACTTGTAGGAAGTGCGAATGAGACGGTAGAACTCGATTCCCAGAGCTTTGCATCTACCCAAGGAGACTTTTTCGATGCAAATGAAGGTGAACTGTTCTTACCCCTTGAGAAGATATACATAATTTTATGTTTTAACATCTTCTGCTTGTCTTATGGTACTGAAACTTATTGGCGTGTCTGTTTCTGCTTTTACCTGCGTTTTACGGATGTGGATATTGATTTCCAAATTGTATAGTTATTTACATAATACTTTATCGACATGTAATTGTGTAAAGTTTATATGGAGTATGTTATAATTGTTCCAGAAAAAACCTACCACTAGTCCAGCTAAGGCAGTAAAGGCTGTTCTATAATATAGACAGCATATTGCCGTATAGATATACAGATTGCATATATTTTCTGGTTAGGCCTGCTTTTGTTATTCTTCCTCACTACAGAAGTGATGATTATATGATCTTCAGTGTTATTTTCAGACTTCTCCGATGGGTCTGCTTCTAGTGTGTCATCATATATAGTTACCATGGAATCCGAATTACGAACCACAAGGCTCCAGCTCCTTCAAGAAATAGAAAAAAGGAAGGATGCTGAAAATACTCTGAATATGATGAGCTGCCAGTGGCAAAGGATCAGTAACATTTTATCTGAGGCAGGATTAAAGCTTCCTTCACCATCATCGGTCATTGGTGGTATGGAACCTGACCCAAACTCAATTGAAGACATATTACAAGAAATAATTGTGGCTAGGTTCGTTTCTCAAGCTGTTGGAAAAGGTCAAGCACGTGCTGAAGTTGAACTAGCTGTAGAGGCAATCATTGAATCAAAGAGCCAGGAAATCTCTCGTTTAAGAGACAGGTTAATGTATTATGAGACTGCTAACCGCGAAATGTCCGAGAGGAATCAAGAAATCCTTGGTATGCTTTGTTTCTTCAATTCTCCTTTGCTTAATTAGTTGCCAGTGATTGCATTTTGAGATCAAAGTGTGCTTTATGTGCCTCTGTGTGTTTAGAGTGTGAGAATGAGGTCGAGTATATGTGTGCATGTAGTTAGAGTTAACTCACCCCAAAAGGAACGTCAAGAGATTAGACCTCATACATATATCTGACATAGAGCAGGGGGGTACTTGTATGATACATTAATTGAGATAGATAGGTGAGCCTAACTACTCATAAGTTACGCCTAACTCAACTCAAAAAAGGACCCTCAAGGAACATAGATGAGCCTAACTTCTCATAAGTTAAGCCTAACTCACCACAAAAAAGGACCCTCAGATGAGGTGACACCTCATACTTATACGTAGTATATTAGACACAAATTGGTTATACATCCACAAAGCATATCTAGAAGAATTCATTTTTCATCTTCATGCTCTATGTCATGCAGATCTCATAATCATTGTTATTGTTTGCTGATGTAAATCATGCAGTCGATTTGTCCACAAAACATATCTAGAAGAATTCAATTTTTATTAGAGAAAACAGTCAACTAAGCCCTCGAACTATTTACGTTTTTGCAATCAGGCCCCTGAACCGGAAGAAGTACAAATACACCCCTCAACTCATTGAAAATCAAGCAATCAGGTCCTTTTTTACCCGCTGGTGTCTCATAATACAATGATATGTAGCTTCTCATCTCTTTACTTGCATCGGCAGGTAAAAAAGGACCTGATTGTTTGATTTTCAATGAGTTGAGGGGTGGGTGTATTTGTACTTCTTCCGGTTCAGGGGCTTGATTGCAAAAACGCAAATAGTTCGAGGGCTTATTTGCCTGTTTTCTCTTTTCATCGTCATATGTGATGTCCCAAACTCTTCATCCGACTAAGGCTTGGGTGTTGTTGATGATGTTCTATGTATTGCAGATCTCATAATCATTGTTCTTTTTTGCTGATGTAAACCATGCAGATACTGCAAGGAAGCAACACCAAAGGCAGATGACTCAGCAGAAGTTATGGAGCTGTGTAGGACTTTCAGCCGTAGTTGGCATTTCAGTGGCTGCCTACTTTTACCTGTCAAAACCAGGTCACCACCAACTCACATCAAGATCTGGACATTCAACAGCAGGCGATGTGTGACTCAGGTACTTGGAATTAGATTAGTGCAAGAGTTGTTCAGATTTATACAGTCAACCTCATCCTGTTGTTGCTGCTGCTGCTGCTTTTTCACAGTTGGTATATTAAGTTGCTCACAACCAATGAGGCTTGATATCAGTTTTGCGTGGCTAATTGTTGATGGTCTACAGCTATAATATTGCATTCGTTAAGCCCATTTCTTTTATTATTAAGATTGAGTGTGTAGAACGTAAACCATCTCAACAATTGATTCGGTATGGATTACTGTTGTTACAGAAATTAACCTATATAGTTGTAAAAACAATATGAAATTCCAAAATATGATTACTATATTTTTTACCAAAATAGGACAGTATTTTACTCCTATTTAGGGGGAAAATGTTGTTCTCATATTTTAGAATTTTATACTCCGTATTGTTTTTTCTCCTATTTTGGGAGACTTCCCATTGCGCTTATAAAGTTTGTTACAGAATGGCTTGAATAAACGTCAACTTCCCTTGGCTTCAACACTTGTGGTTCTTTTATACTTCGATTCACATCTTCTGTACTCCAGAGGAAACTCAGGAAACAAGTTTTCTTTTATTGTGGCCTTGTCGGGAAAGGCCTACTGTTTGCCTTTTAGATGATTTTTCTCTTTTTCAAATCGCAAAAAAATAAGGTAGCACGGTGCACATATTGACATCCCTTCAAAATGAGGGTCCAAGTCCACAAAGGGATATAAGAGCATACTTTTCTTTGTCATTTTGACTAGGGTGGGTTCGGTTCAAACGGTTCGGTTTTCACCTAAAACCAAATGTAGAATCAAAGTAAAAAGTTCGGTTCGGTTTTATGTTCAAAAATTTGGAACCATGGTTTGTTCAGTTCGATTTATTTCGGTTCGGTTTCGATTTTTTCGGTTTTTACCAAAATATTTTTGATTAGAAAAATAGTAATTGGAAAACAAAAGCAAAAAAAAAAACTATATCAAACTAGTATTAATAGTTACGCAATACAAAAACATGCATAACTAAAAAAAGAGAAGAAACAAATGCATTTCCAAATTCCAAGCAATGAATTAAGAGTATGTGTATACCAATTTAAACATTTTCTAAATTAATTAAATGCGTGAGTTTATTTGTGAATTATATACAGTGTATTCACAAGTTAAAATTTTATTAGTAAATAACTTCTATTTTCATTTTAGACAAAGATATTTATGCTCTAAAGTTTCACGTTTTTTGCCATATTGTTTAAAGTATAGTTTATATTAACACATATTTGTTCAATATAAACAACTGTGTGATAACAAATATATATACATAACATATACATAGTAATATTTCAACAAAATATCATTATCATGCACCAACAAGCAATTAAGCAAAATGTAAATTACAATTTAAACTATCAACATATTAGTATTATAGCAATAGATTTAAGTGTATGTACAAATGTTTCACTTAATTAAACCAACCATAAATATTAAATGTCAATATCTTGCAAATCATAATAAATCTATTATAAAAAACACATTAGTTTTCTAGAATTAAGAACTAAACAAATATGTAATGATTAATAAATATAATAACTAGTTTTCAAAAGTTCAGTTTATTCGGTTCAGTTTTGAGATGTGAAAACCAAAACCGAAACCAAACAACTACGATTCGGTTGTTTTGGTTGCGGTTCGGGTTTTTTCGATTCGGTTTTCGGTTTCTCCGACCCACCCCTAATTTTGACACAAGACGGCCACCAAAATCATAATACAAAAATATTTATAAGCAACCAGACCAACACCCGGTGACAGATGAAGTCCTTTTTTATTGCAAAATCTAAATTTATGTCTGAATGAATACATAGACGCTGTCAAGTTCATCCAATCAGGAAAGATCATCTAAAACAGCAACGGTTTAGAACACAGAGCACATATAACACTGACAATTGGACAGAGAAGCGTGTCATGGGAACATCTATTACTTATGGCGGCTTTACACTAAGGAATTCATAGCAATGGAACTTCAATACTATGTTGGATGAGGAAATCAGACTTTGAGTTGCTGGCTCCTCATTGACTTTGAGTTCCCACTGCAAGATCATGCCAAGTATCACCTTCCACTTGTTGAGCCTCTTGATCTGTAAAAGACAGAAGTTTGCATCATTTGATTTTGTTTGAAGTTCAACATAGGTACTCCTAACTCTTAGAAACAAAGAAGACAGGTTTTTGTGTTTCTCATCTAATCTGAAAAAAAAAAACATGTATATTCATGCATGACATCACACGCTTCAATTTCCTAGAGCAAAATGAGTACTCCAAAAGAAGAAAGAACCCCTGAGGAGGCTAAAACATACTCCCTCCGTCCCAGAAAATTCTTCCAACTTTGAGTTGGATCGCATATTTAGGTAGTGGAATAAAGTAGAAATGTATGGTTGTAGTTGTGTAAGAAAAAGGTGAAATGAATGTGAGCCACACAAATAATAAAAAAGGTGAAGTTGGAAGAATTTTCTGGGACATCCCAAAAAGGAAAGTTGGAAGAATTTTCTGGGACAGAGGGAGTACATATCAAATATAGCTCAAATATTCGATTTCACAGCCAGTATACAGTTAACTGCGAAGGAGCATAAAAGTTTATTTTGTGAAATTAACAATAATCAGAAACCACTTCCATAAGCCCTCATCTACAAAACAATGGAATGCAGTAAAGGTTGTAATAATGGTTGATGACTTACGGAATATGAAAAAAATGCTAATACCATTATCAATTACTAGTTTGTTCAAGTTTTTTTTAGGGAAAATAGCAATCCAGATTCTAGAATTTAAAATGCAAAAACAAAATAAAAGTAGACTGTTTAGGCGCCTACTCTAGAGTGAGTGTACACTATGTCCCTATTCCTATGAAGTGAGCATGTTTACCGCACTTAGTGTCAGATCTAGCACCTAACTTTGTGTATTTGAAATCACTTCACGATTACAATGTTGAAAAACAGTACAACTTGATGCAAAAGTTATATGCTGAACAAGAGTGGTTCTGCCACTTGCTGCACTAAATAAACGCGGAGGAGTTTTATGGAATGTATCTTCCTATTAATATTATATTATTAGTATTAGTTTACTATTCAGTTTTCATTTTATTATTATCAACATGATATTATTATTTCCTTATTCAGTAATCATCATATTATTGTTCTTTATTCAGCTGCTTGAGTCAACTTGTTATTAGTTTCATAATAACATTTCCTAGTATGATAAGGGCTAGCATAATAGTTATATAAGAGACTTGGTATTGATTCATTATTCATAAGCTAGTTTTTAGAAAATCAATTCTTGTGGCTTGAATGGTCAGGCACCTATTGATGCATAGATCTATAATATATTTTTTCCATCCAAATCTTAGAAGAGATCCCAACCACTCATAACATTTGATATTAGAGCTCTTTCCTTCATCTTCTTCCTTAGCTACTTTTTTCCTTTACAGACTAAAAAACAAGAAATAAACAGCACTAGCAGACAATACTTCTACTGTAGGATACCAAGCCTTGCCAGCAAAGTGCAGCACAGGTCCTTCCTAAAAATACCACTAACAGCAGAAGAGCAAATCACTGCTATCGGTCCCAAAGAGACAGCGATTTCGCTACTGACCAGCAGCCAGAAGTTAGAGTAAGAATTAGGGCTGCCGACAAAAAAACAGAAATCAGCCAGCACGTCTATGAGCAAAGCTTCTGGCTCGCTAAAATCTTGCATCAGACATGAAGAATGATGACACAATAATGGCAGTACTCCATCTTGCACTTTCACATATGCCCAACAAGAACGTTCAAGCACAAAGTTTAGAAAACAGAATGTCAATCTCTGAGACAAGTCAGACAATGATACATATTGTTACCTGCATGGAGGATCTTACTACTGCTACAAAAACCTAGCTTATGTCCTTACTGATCCAATGCAGGCTTTCTCAACCACCATGGAGGATCTTACTACTGCTACAAAAAAAACTTGCTTTTGTAGTTACTCCTCCTTCGTTGAACTCCCTAGATGATGGATCTAATATACGAGTTCCATGCTAGATATTTACAATCCGGTCCAATGTAGGGTTGCCTTCTTTAATACTTCAAAAGATTGGGCATAAGAATGTAAGAGATTTCCGTTTATTTCAGGAAATGTCATCATATTTACACGTGAGTAGTTCCTTCAGCTCACTGTCCACTTGAAACACATTCTATGAGGTGCAATTTGCATCTTGTTGAATTCAAATCATCCCATATGAATTACGGAGTATACAATTGTGAATATGATTGAGGAAAAGCTTGACATTCCATATTACTCTCCTTCAAACTTGAGGACAAGCTCAATGTCCTCGACCGGAGTAATAATGTGAGCATGTTTTGTTTGAGATTTGTGGTAACTGAATGTGGAGAAGCATTCTGAAAAGAATCTCCCTAAAGATTATTATATTATATTGTTATGAGTTTCCTAGTATTAGTATATGTAATGGTGTTAGGGACTTATAGGCTTTTGACTATAATATACACTAATAAAGAAAAATTGCCAACTAAAACATGCACATTTCTTTTTTGATCAGTAGGTACATATTTTGAAAGTGAAAATTTATGATTATGCCACTGAAGTAGATGAATAACCAGTATACCAAACACTAATCCGACTCCACCACCTAGATCGCCACTGCCGCCACCGCTACTAAAACACAACCCCAAACTTGTTAACTAAACCATAGAGGGGTAACTAAACTCTAGAAGGGCTAGCATATAAAAAACTATCTAAATAGACCTCTTGGTAAATAAATTAGACATGGCTGCAGTTACTTTTCAGAAAAAATAAGGGAGAATTTGACTTTGCATCCCATGTTTTGGGTGATATTTGACTTTGCACCATATTTTCAAATTCATTAATGTATGCACCCCAATTCACTATAAAATCATTTGACTTTGCCCCTAACTACTACTCTCTCCGTCCCTAAATAAACTTCCAACTTTCCTTTTTCGTCCGTCCCAATTAAAACTTCCACTTTCCCTTTTTGGTAAAGAATTTGTGGTTTACAACATTTCTTACGCATTTCTCTCTCCTCTGCACAACTCTCCACCATACAATACCCACTATCTTAAACTGTGTGCCCAACGCATTTGGAAGTTTTATTAGGGATGGATGCAGTACAATTTTTGGGCTGATGAGAATGAGATGCATACATTAATGATTTTAAAAATGATGTAAAGTCAAATATCAACCAACATGGGGTGCAAAGTCAAATTCTCCCAAAAAATAAAGCGAGAAGACCTACCGAGAAAAATAGCCATTGAACATTTTCGCATCTCTTAGCCATATAATTATTATTATTATTATTATTATACATATAATAACTATCACTACTACTACTATTATTATTAGGATTAATACTATTTCTTTATTCAGTTTTAGCCAACGTCTTACTATTTATTTTTGGGGAATTTTGAGTTTGCACCCTACTTTTTGGGTGATATTGGACTTTGCACTCCATTTTCAAAACTTTTAGACTTTGCACCCTATCTACAACATTTTGAGAAGAAAAATTCTTAAATGGGGTGCAAAGGCAAAGACATTTTAGGGGAAATAGGATGCAAAGTTTAAAAGTTTTGAAAATGGGGTGCAAAGTCCAATATCACCCAAAAAAAAACGGGGTGCAAAGTCAAAATATCCCTTTATTTTTCCTACTAAACTGATTAGGGCTTTTGATGTAATAATAGGAATATAATAGTTTAATAAATTAATATAGAGAAAGAAATAATTCTGATGGTAATATATAGACCGCAAATTATTCTAACTTACAAAACCCAACGACTTATCATTTATCAAGTCAAGTTAGTCAGCACTTTAACCTGAAATCTCTTCTGGAAATATGCTTACATTACTTTTCATGTATTGAAATACTATGACTGACTGGAACTTATGAAGTAGATATTGTTTTGCAATATACGTCGTAGAAGGCATATTCAAAGTATTTTCCCAATAGAATTCCCAGAAAATCTTACTTGTATCGTCAGGATCGTCCGTTCGCGTAAGCAGCTCAGCCGGGAGCGGTAAATCTGCAAATGCTAATCTAGGGTTACCTTCGTATTAACGCAATTTACTGATAAGAATAAATAAAATTAAAGCATGACAAATTAAATTAGGACATGAATGAGATACCATCGTCGGGCAGAGTGTCTCTCATCCAGTCCTCGTCAACAATGTCAATTAGAATTCCCAAACTCAACTGCTCCGCCATAGGGCCGCTGGAACAAGTTTAGGTAGGGATAATGGACGAAAGATGGTGATTTGATCTGAAATAAGCAGGTTTATTATGACGGCGGGGAGTCGGCCACACCTGATTTTTTAAGAATTATCCCAGCAGCGAACGGCGGGGAGTCGGTCAGTTCCTTCGTTCGCTGCAGCAAGTGAACTGACCCCGTCGGTCACACCTGTTTAGAAAGGACTTCAAGATTCAATTTAACGAAGGAACAAGTTAGAGTCTTACCTGATTCGAGGAAGCTTGGACAAGTTTATCTCACGGCCTAAAACACTCCACTTGCTGCAGGAAGCTCCAAAATCGGGAGACGCCGAGATTTTTTGAGAGCTTTTTTTTCGAGTTTTTCCCGGTATGATGCTTGAATAAAAAAGAGTTTTGATAGAGCACACAAAATGTGAAAATGTGTATACATGTTTGTCCGTCATAGAAATTTTGAGTTATCTGTGAAGGATAACTCAAAATTTCTGTGAAGGACAGATATGTATACACATTTTGTGTACCTCAAACATTTTTCGATAAAAATATATTTCCCAAACTAGTGTCATGCTAAGAATATTTTCAGTGCTGTTGAATTGTACCTAAATATGATTGGCGGAAGTACTTTTAACCCAACCTTTATTTTAACCTTACTATATTTCCCAAAGTAGTGTTGGGAAATACATTTAACCCAACCTTTATTTGGAAAATGTTTTTTTATTTAACATTATTATGAGAAAAAATTCCGCTTTTTGCAAGGGCATTTTTGCACTTCTAGAAAAATATTACCCGGAGTATATAACAATCATTTTTTTTATCAAATACTTCAATTTTTACTTTTTAATCAGTATCACTTACATAGTAGAAGAAGTTTTGAAAGAAGGGCAAGTCTCTTTTATTATAAGAGATCTGCGAACCATGTTGCTCATACATTAGCTAGGCAATGTGTGTTATTACTAGACCAGGTTAGCTAATTTGATAATATTTCAGTGTTGTAAGCTAGCTGGCGAACGATTTATTGGATTAATGACACGGTTCTGTTTTGCTTTAAAAAAATCAGTGTCATTTGTATTCTCAAATACTACCTATTTTTACTTTGTAGAATAAATCACCTTTTCACCAATCTATTAAATAAATCATTTTTAGACACAAGCACACCCCCTTATCAAAGTCAATTTGCACAATAAAATAAAATAAAATAATCTTTATAATTTTTTAAAAATAATAACTTTATCATTAATATTAACTTTTAACACATTTTTATAAACATAAATGAAAATGACGTTTTTTAGAATAATTTTAAAAAGAAATGTACCAAAGCTTTTAGGTGTGATAAATTCTTACTCCCCACCTTCCCTTAAAGATCTGTCAAGTTTGACCGACACATAGAATAATAAAGTAAAAACTGTGCAACAGAGATTTGTATAGAGAAGAGAAAAATAACAAAAACTACAAATTAACTGATTAAAAGGGGAAATGACAAAGTTTTTTAAACAACTAAAAAGAAAAGTTAGCAAAGTTATAAGAGATGGAACGATTAATAGTCTTAGCCAAATTAATCACATCTCTTAGTAGCGCTATAGGCAATAACCCCAGAATATAAAAGCAATTTCATAACCTTGATCTATTTTTAGTTTTTCACTCTTATCGACATTTTTACTAAATAAATTACTTTTGATTTTGCGCATTGAATTTTTTAACAATCAAAATAATTATGGTTATAATTAATTTTTAGCTAAACTAGATGAAGTTATTGTAAACGACCATTAGTTATTCCCATATAATGTTTTCTTTATTTAATTAATAAAATATATTTTAAATATAATTTTCTATAATTCAGCAAATTCAACCATTTCAATATTACCAAATGAGCTCTAAATCTCTAGTCTTGCAAACAATATATTAATATGAAGTACAACCAAAATAGAAGTAAAGATGGCTAAAGTGTAAATAATTATATAGAGGCCGTTTGGTAACACTGTTTTTCGGCTTTTCAGGCTTATCAGCCAACTTTTTCACCAAACACGTAACTTTTGCTTTCGCGCGCTGAATTGTATAATAAGCAGAAAAGGTAGGGTTAGAGTTACTTTTCTGGCTGTATTGACTGAAGTTATTGTAGATGACCATTTTAGCTATTTTTACATATAATTTTTTCTTTATTTTATTAATAAATATATTTTAAAAATATGTTTTCTTGAACAAGCAGAATCAGTCAATGCAGTCACTTTAGCCAGAACTTTATAAATTTCAGCAGAATCAGCCAAATCAGCCGATTTTCGTGCTACCAAACGGGCTCGTAAGCTTTGAACTCCTTAAGCTCCAAATCCCGTAATAATTCTAATACTCCGTACATCACTTCTGCCTACTAAATGACTATGGAAATGAAGGCTGATGTCAAAGGCGGATCTATAAATATAGGAACTTGACAAACTGGCTTAAGAAAATCGTTTAAGAAAACCTTCCAAATTCATGTGTGATTACTAACATAAGACCTCCCACTATGATATACTTGGATCACCCTACTATTATCAAATTGTCACAATATTTTGTTAGGTCTAACACAAGTGTCTCAGTTATTATGTGTATAGTTTTGTTCAACTTTTGCCTTCACGATATTCAATAGCTTACGGTCACGCCAACCTTGGGTGTGGCACTTTTTCCTTTTGTTATGTGATTAGTGCCAACTGATTGATTTGAGTAATAATCTATTTATGAAATTAAATCCGTACTACTATTTAGGTTGTAGGGGGGAGAGGAGATAAATGGATGACTCTTTATTTGCAAATTTCGAATTACAACGTAAAATTTTGGGGTCCAACATAAAGCCGACTTTGTGCAATTACAATTATAACACCAGCCATTTTTTGGTGAAAATTGACACAGTTCATGGAGATCGTATTACACCTATTTGGTCCATCACTACGCCTAAAAATGTTGCATGACAAGGAAAAATCATTAATTGCCTTTGTGATCAACCGCAATTTTTAAAACGCGACGATTTGGACCTCTGTGTGTAATTAGACAACGCCATAAAGGCATAAATATGTTTACTTTTGAGCTTCACCGAAAAAACGAGAAACAATGGCCGGCAATAAAAAGTAACCCATGATTGACTTACGTGTGACGGAGCAACGAAGTAGCTCAATTTATTTTTTACCATGGTCTCATGCTTTGACAAAGTTCCTAGAGTCTTTGAATAAAGTGGGTCATATTAATCCACTTTGTAATAGTTTTTCCAGACGTGCGTCTAGTCCATGATGGCGTCCACATGATAGATTGTGACCATCATTGGACATGTCTTTAGCCTTTAGGTGATCTCGTCGCATCATGCCGAAATAGGTAAGGATCATTAGAATAGTAATACTTCACATCACTCAACAATTCCTTTATTAAATCGAAAGTTTTTGTGGAAGAATATCTTTCACAATCTAATTCATAAAATCCGTGAGTGATCTTTTCATAGCCATAATTTGTTAAGTTCATATATGAGAAACCACCGTCTATCACCTTCATGTTGGTTGATGCATTAGCTTGAAGGTGGAAGAAACATATGGTAAAGAAAATATATATGCGTTTTTATTGAAGTGCAAACCATTTCATTAGTAAACAATATATTTTTTTAATTTCTAAAACATGGTTTAATAATGATTTGCTACATCCATCATAGGTAAAGATTGTCATCCACTATTCCTTGTTCAACATAAATGATTATAAATATATTACTATATATATTCAACTTTTTTCAAATTTGAGTTATTTTGCGACTATACAAAAACTTTTCATATAGTTTCTAAATATGTAAATTTCATTTATCAAAAACAATCTTATGATTGATAGTGATCATTTATCTTTATGACTAATCAGACATTGTAAACCGAACAGAAACCTTTATTCGGGATAGAGGGAGTACTTTTAATATATTTGTACATTTAGTCATTATATTTGTACACTTAGTCATTAGTATTTTTTAAAATGTAATGCAAAAAAACTCATTGCCTAATTCAATCCTTAGTTGTTTTTTCTTTTTCATTTCAAAATCCAAATACTTAGTAGAATGTAACGAACACATGGGTGGGCCAAGGAGGATTTATTGTTTAAATAAAATTCTAGAGAAAAGTACAAGAAAGTATGTGATTGGACTTATTTTCATATAGAGACCCGTGTTTCAATTCCACTATCACAAGAGTGTCTAGTTCCAAACATAGTCCCATTATTATTATTTTTAATTTTTGCCAGTCCCAAGCTGAACCAAAAAAAAAACTAGTCACGACCACATCAGTGCCGAACCCAGTCCGAGCCCAAACTGTGCCAAATCCAGTTTCGTACCAAGCCAAACCGCCGGACCAAGTCCATGCCTAAGTGAAGGTAGTAGATAAAAGGATCACCATTAAGCTTTTTGTGCATTCAACTCATATTCAGTCAAAATCACCCAGCCCAAGTAACTTTCAAATCCAAACTTCATGTTTACTATACTTGGCTCAAATCAAATAACAAGAGGCAACAAGAGGCCCAAAATGACAATACAAGACAAAATATTAACAGCAAAGGAGAATGCGAAAAAATATCATAAATGTACAAAATTAGTCAGCTAATTGAACGATAGAAATAAAAGGCAGGCACATCAAAATGGACCTAGTGTACAGAAAATGTGAGATAATATACATACAAGATTTTAATTCACCGTCACCTCACTACATTTTCACTTGTTGCTGGTACCTGTGTTGGGTAATCAGACATTTGAATATCAATGACTGAGAGATCATATGGAAGAGATGTGTCTACTTCTAATGAAGCGTTTCTTGTCACGATTTTTGGGGTAATTATACTGGTATCCAGAATTTCAGGACTAGAGCTGCCAGAAGACGAGACACTTGGTAACTGAATATCTTCCAATTTATTGCCAAACACACTCTGGTTTCTTCTAACAGAGTCCATCTCTGTGCCAGTTGGGACAAAAGTGCGTGCCCTATACTTCTTGGATCCTTCTTCGCCCTCACTATTATTGTATAACACATAGTCATGATATGTTGGTGCAAACTGCATTTATAAGATTAGAAAAGAATATTTAGAATATGATAAAATGAGAAACTAAAGATGACCCATAAATAGAGTACGTGTGATATGCACCTGATGCACTGTGTCATGGTAAAAATCGTTTAGTTTAAGGGCATGTGTGAGGCTTGCACTGAAGGAGCCAGAAACACCTATATTTGCACCAGCGTATTCCTTGTATGGAAAGGCATAAAGGTGACCAACAGCTGCAATAAGCATTTCGACGCATATTATGAAATCTTGAAACTTTGCAGCTTCTTCTGCATCCTTTATAAACCCAGACTTTGCGGCAAGAAAAACCAAAACACCCTGATGAAAGAAAGTTTACAATTACAGTCATCAGCGGGGCTGTAAGTTGAATAAAACTTTAAATTCCAAATGCACTAGCAGTCAAATTATAAGATAAATTCTTAAACTGTAAACATATTTATAGTTTGGTATTAGAAATGAAAACAATCATTACTACACCAAAATGAGAACCACAAACCATTGTTGCATCCACCTCTTTTCAACTAATTCACTACCGCCGACATGCTTCATTTAACATTTTCTCAAGTAAAAGCTTCCCAAGCATGAATGAACATTTTTACCAAGAAACCAGAAATATAGAGCAATATAAAGCATGACCCTTAGGATACTTAGTAAAGGGTAGATTATACCTGCCAGTATGTCAGAAAGACAACAGACTTGATCATGATGAACTTTGGAACAGGATTAAATGGCTGAAGTAAATCTCTGCATGCTACATAAAATAATAGCAAGGCATAAAGAGCCACTGAGTATGAGAAGGTATATATAATGGTGAGATAGAGGTACGATTGCCTCGGGTTGAAATCTCCATCCTGATATTTTCCTTGTGCATAAAGTACAAATGTGACTCCAACTAAGATGGGCTTGAGGATTACAAACTGCAAACAACCCTGTTTGCACCTTCGTATGAAGCGCCTGCACAACTTCAAATGTAAACAAGAGAGACCAAGATGGAATGCAAATGAAGTAAAGAGATAGACAGAACTGGCTAAGACCGATAGATGTGTAGAAGAACAAGAAAGCAACACATGAACGCATGCATAATATGAATTCTAACATAAATTTTCACAACCAATGATGTACATGTAATACACACACACAGCATCAAGTAATCACTGTAAAGCCATACCGATGGTACTAATGTGTAAGAGACTTACCCATCTAATGGAGTCGGAGGAAAGCAACATGTCATCAGACAACAATTATTCTTTAGAAATCGACCACTCAAATTAAGCACAACAGCTCCTGGACCACCTACCCATGCCAAGCACAATGATAGGAAGTTATATATCACCCAAGCTTCATATCTGAAATAGACATCAAATACTCATAAGACTCATAACATAAGCTTATTAACAACATGTTAATTGTTAATATCCTACTACACCACATACCATGAATCTCAACTACTAAAAAACAATATTCATAAAATGTATGAAAAGAAAGTAGACACTAAGGTGAAAGTGTAAAATTGGGAACACAAGGGTTGTATACTTGTATTAGAAATGATACTGTGAGTATAAAACATCGAGGAGAAAAGGCAGGGAGGAGAGGGAGAGGAAGAAGAAAACAAAAGTGGATTATAGGAGTCAGGAGTGATATGATACTTTTGGGTAGATGAGATTATGACTTTGGAAAGAGAAAAGTGGAGGGAGAATATTCGTGTGAAGCATTGATCTCATTTCATCTTATTTATCTTATATTCTTTATCTTTTTATCTTTATTATCCTTTTTATCTTTATCTTTATCTTCTCTTTATCTGTAACTTATATCTTTAAATTAACTTTTTGTATCTTATTTTTGTGTTTTTTTGCTCCAATTTCATATGAAGATTCATATTACCTGACCCAAACTCTTTTGGGACTAAGGCTTAGATGTTGTTGTGGTTCTTGAATGAAAAGAAACCAGGTTGTTGGGAGTTAAAGTGTTGTTTCGGAAGTTTAAGGATATATTCGGGATGGGGTTTCAAGATGAGGAGAGGAGGTTCAGAAACAATTAAAAGAACTATTCATGGTACTGATTTTATACTAATTTATAATCACAGTCCTATATTTTGTTTTGAGTTTTTTTAGGTCACTATGTTTTAAAATCAACACCCACCCAAAAAAAATCCTTTCCATTGAACCCTGTAGGTGGAAAACTGATAGGGATTTTGAGGATAGGCAAACCTTATCAAATATTATAGCCTAGCTATAAATTGATTAAATTCCATGGAAGAAATGAAGAAAAAAATTGCAAGCATGTCTGAGGCAACTTTAAGAAGCTAAAATTTACAATAATAATGACAATAACAAAGAAGCAGCAGCAGCAATTCAGCAACAACAACAATAAATGTTTCTAATTCTGCTTCCTTTCTCTTTTCATCATGCAAATGTCCTTCCAAATTTGTTATTTAATAGTTATCAGTTATCCTTACCCAAAAACATTTACACACCCAAAGTTATTGCTCCTTTTAATAATAACAAATAATAAAATGATTAAAATCATAAGGAAACTTGAAATATATCATATTTATTATCTCCAATAGAACACATAAACAGCATGGAAAGAGTATAGTACTACCTTGTATGGTATAAAAGATACAACACCATTATTAAATAACAAATTAAGAAGGACATGTCCAAGGATATGAATCCACTTACATTTCACGTATGGAATTGAAAAAAATTGCATTCTTGTCCAGAAGAAGTGATAGAAAAGACATCAGTGCGTACACCTATAATGAAGAAGCATTTTGGAATGGTTATTATGCAACGTGGAATCCGTAAGGTCTAGTTCATATTACACTGCAGTTCACTTTACACTGCAAAATTGTCAAGATTATATAAAATTTTAGCTAAGATATAATTCCTAGCTAAAATTGCTTTCGAGTCTCTGACTGTAATCACCTACTCATTCGAGTCTCTAACAATTGATTTCGCTCCATGTAGTCATACATTACTTTTATCATTGAGACTGGTAGAAATTAAGGGCAAGATACTAAAATTATTTCTAATATAGATCTCAAAATATTGGAATTCGTATTTCAGTTTCACAAGTTCAACTCTGGGATCTATATCAACCAATCATAGAATGTTCAACTGCGTCTGATCAGATTAATTGTTCTGCTAACTCAGAAATCACATATGTGACTTCTGATGCTCATCAGGGAGGTGGGGCACATGCAAAGATGCAACAGGGTAGGGAAACGAAGACAAACCCGATGATATCAGCTAACTGATGCCGCCGCTCCCGACCACCCAAACACTGACTAGCTCTACCACTGCCTCTAATTCCAACTACCATAGTATTACTGACTACTAGTACAACAAAAAACTTGTATTCTGAATGTATCTTCAAAATATTATGTATGAAAAATTGTTCTCAAAAACAGAAAATGAAACCAGGAAAGCTACAAATGAAAAACTGGAGAACTGAGGTTAACATGCTTAAGGACTTGTATTAATTTCCAGAATTCAAATGTTCACCTCAAGTCAAGTGTGTATACGTATTTTAAGACACCTGAAGCTTAGTCTCTAAAAGTTGATTTGTGGATCCTATCGAGTGCTCAGACATTTTGAAGTGTTTTCAGGTGGGACTGTCAGAGCACTTTGGATATCATGATTTTCCTGGATGAAAACATGTATGAAAATGAATTGTCCTTCAAATCCAAATTACCTCAGCTTCCATTGCATGAGAACAATTTTATTACTCTGCCATCACTTCTTACGCCTTCCAAATGATAAGCATAGTGTTTACTAAATTAAGAAAAAATCTTCAGTCACAAACCCAAATCATCCATTTTAAAAACAGACTTACTTAATTGGATTAGGGACCATACTACCATAGTCGGGAGACCTAATCACCAAATCGGGAATTAACTATAGTCTATAGGCTCTAGCTAATAACATATAAAGGCATTCTCAATTACAGGACATCTAGGCTATTATCTTGACCAAATCCCACCTTTATAAAACAACTGCAGAGAAGTGAGATAGACTCTATTTACTAAAACACGTGATTGATTGAGCAGACTGAGGCTAGGTATGATGACTCACAGGAACCATAAATATGATGCGCACAATATATCTCTGATATGTAGGTTCAGTGTAATTAAGGAGATGTCTATATATGTGGAGAATAGCTAGCCCAATGGCACCAACGGTACATGGAAATGCAACAATGATATAGTACATAGGCCCCATTCCTTGTGAAGTGGACCAATCAGCCACAGCCTTGTGAGGAACCTAATATAACCAAAGAAAAGAACAAAAGGCACACACATCAGAGAGTTCACCATAAAAATTTGAATAAAAAAAATCAACTTTAAAAAAACAGAGAGCAACTCTGAGCATTCAATTGGGAAAGCAAAATGCTACAGCCAGACATTCAAATTTCGGAACACATAACCCTAACATAGCACTTCAACTCTGGTTAAACAAGGCAACTAGGAAAGCAAGTTATAGATCAATTGCGTGGATCCCAGCAACAATACAAGGAACATATAACTATTGTTCCTACGTATTGAAACCCACATGAACTTAAAGAAAAATGATAGACCTTATAAAATTGAGCATGGACTTTTAATTATTATAAAAAATTCAAAAAGGAGAGCAAAAAATCAACGCTACTGTTTTGTTGAAAATCAGTTGAATATTAGAGAAAGGAACAGGGGTAACCAACTTTATTGACGAAATCAAGTAAAGGAAACAAGACGTCTATGACGAAATCAAAGAACGAAAGGGACCGCGCTCTAAGTACCTTGGTGAGGTGGTAGCAGGGAATAACGACGGCTGAACTCCGTAGATGCAATATTTTTCCGTGAAACAAGCGGATCCGCAATCGAGGTTTCCGGAATGCCCAAAGGCGGCCAAGGCCGTGGCCAGTGCTTCCGCCGTAATACGGACAGAGTATAATTCAGCAATCAGTATGTTACTGTATTCCAATTGCAGAAAACCCATACAGAAAGAAAGAGTTAAAACTTAAAAGTTCTTATTTCGTCCATACGGGGTGTATTTAGTATTTACTCCTAATCAATTGCTAATTTATACTGAGTATAAATTAGTTGTATTCTGATACTCTCTCGGACTCTCGGTTATGGAGTACTGTCTTTGTTAGTTTCAATGGACACTCTTAATTATTTAGAGCATCTCGATTCATGATACTCAATTTTACGATTTTTTATGGCTTGTTATTGTCACGCCACTTCCACATAAGAAAATCTCACATGATCTCCAAACCTATCCATTTCTTCTCATCCATGATCTTAATTTATTTAGATTTTCTATGAGACATGCACTCAATTTCAAAATCTTAACTTAAATACATTCACGCACTCACATGCACTCCTATACTTAGTTACAGAGTACTCTTCCGGTCAGGTATACCTGACCGGAGCCCCGTCCGACCTCCTCCATTTGGCGGCCTTCCCTGTGGTATTTTTTGATCAAATTTTTAGTGTAGGTTCCTCATCAAGTCTAGTTCATCCATACCAAATTTCAGCCAAAAATTCAATCGAGAAGGTCATCAAATGATTTTTGCAAGTTAACTGGTCCGGAAAATACATTTGACGACCTTCCCGATTGAATTTTTGGCTGAAATTTGGTATGGATGAACTAGACTTGATGATGAACCTACACAAAAAATTTGAGCAAAAAATAACACCGGAAAGGACCTCAAATGGAGGAGGCCGAACGGGGGGAGTGGTCCGGCCTGGCCGGACCTGAATATTGGTCCTTAGTTACATACATGCATTTAGTACAATAGTACGTACACCCTTTTAGTAAAAAAAAAAAATTACACCCTTCAAAAAAATTGAATGTCACTATATATGTAGACTGTAGGCATATACTTGGTTCATATGTACTAATGTACGTACACCTTTTATTTGTCAAATTATTATTTCTATTATTTGTATTTGTTAATAGGTGTTTTAAAAATGTGATTCGTAGTGCATGCTGTTAGTTACAAACGGGTAGTGCTTTTTTATGTTGCTGCAGTTTAAAAAATTTACAATTCGTACTGTATGCTGTTCAAAAATTTCCATCGTTTGGAGTTAGCCTGGTCATCACCTAACCTTAATTATGAGTATGCCTAGAAAATGGGAAGAGTAGCCTAAAAGTTGTAAATAATCTTCAAATAATCTAGCTTTAGAATTTGATATCAGATTTTTTTATCAAATAATCTATTTAAATAATCTCAATATCTCATTCATAATCTATAAAAGTATCATCC
Source organism: Cuscuta epithymum (assembly GCA_945859915.1). NCBI lineage: Eukaryota > Viridiplantae > Streptophyta > Magnoliopsida > Solanales > Convolvulaceae > Cuscuta > Cuscuta epithymum. Next base: position 4,894,883 of record CAMAPF010000011.1, on the reverse strand, counting down.
ACATCATCAAAATAATCTCTAAATAATCCTATGGATGAGGATGCCCTTATGCTAGTTTTGGACTATGAAGTTGTTCGGCAATACTATTTTTTGGTTTATCAGGAGCCAATTCTTTGTTATCAAACATGTAATTTTTGCTTTCGCACACTGCTAATAAGTCAAAAAAGTAAGGTTGAAGTTACTTTTTTGGATGCATTGGCTGTAGTTACTGTAGACGATCATTTTAGCTATTTTTACATATAATTTTGTCTTTAAATTATTAATAAATAATATTTTAAAATAATATTTTCTTAAATCAGAAAAATCAGCCGATGCAGCCACTTCAGCCAGAACTTCATAAATTTAAGCATAATCAACCAAATCAGTCGATTTTCGTGCTACCAAACGGACTCTATATTGGGTCAAGTTAAAAATAAATATTTATAATCAAAATTTACATATTTAATTTTTTTAATATCAAAGTTCTATAGAATACAAACAAATTAATACGGAGTAAAACAAAATGAATAAAAAAGAATAGCATTGACCGTAAAAAAGTCTATGCTCTTAAATTCATAGATATTTTATGGATGAGTTTCATTGATTTGCATATAAAATTCATGAATCTCATATGAATAATATTTATTAATTTTGTGAAAAAATACAAATTTAAACCAGATTAAACGAATCTATAGATAATACATTTCAAAGATACAATTATTGAAAGTTTTTGCCATGTGTCATCTTCTAAGCAAACTTTCATTTTAATATTTTATATTTTCTTTCTAATTTAGTAAATTACTATACTCATGTTACGTTAATTTACTTTGGTATTTGAGATAGATTCGAACTCATATAATGTCAATTTTGAAAACTTCCTAAAGCTACGTACTTTAAAAAATAATAAAATCCCTTTTTATTTTAAAGGGTTATAACTTTTTTATTTGTACTCTGATGACAACAAAAAATATATCATAATTTGTAACTTTTTATTATCTTTCATATGACACCAATATTGAATATACAAAAATAAAAAAATAATTTAGCACTTAATAAATATCTATTTTTTAAAGTGTTTATTTTTTTTAGTAAATTAGTTATACTGATGTTACGTTAATTTACTTTGGTATTTGAGATAGATTCGAACTCATGTAACGTTAATTTTGAAAACTCCTTAATTTCGAACTCAAAAAATAAAAACCAATATTATTTTAAAGGGTTATAACTTTTTTATTTGTACTCTAATGATAACAAAAAATATATCATAATTTATAATTTTTTATTATCTTTCATATGACACCAATATTGAATATATATATATATATATATATATATATATATATATAGATTTAGGATCAAGTGAGAAAACAATCTTAGGAGAGAAATGAGAAAGAATTAGAACCGTTAGATCTTGAAGTTTTAAATATTTTCGTTATCTTTCATTAAGGGTAAATAAGAGAAGTTTACACCCTATTAAAGTTGCATAGATATTTCCGTGAAATCATTGGATTATTTCCATAACCGTTTTACCTACAATCTTGCAAAGCCAACCATCCAATTTCCTTTTTATTGCTTTACGGTTTTCATGCTTCTTTATCAAATTATTTTTCATTTATTTTAGCCATTTGGTTCTCAATCATGGAAGACATCCGTTTCACATGTTCCAAAAAAAATCGTGATCATTTTATCATTTTATGTTTAAATATGTCTTGTGTATTATTTATGAATTATTTTTTCCTTATGTTTACCCATATCTTATGTTTAGTTTTTTATTAGTTTCTATTCCTCATTTTATTTATTTTTATTTAACTATTTTTGGGATTTTGTATTTATAACAAAGATATAAGTCATGTGTGATTAAATTTGGTTTCATGAAAAGTGCACAATGTAAGTGCACATCATAATTCAAATTACTTTGACGCACTTATTATACGTTGTTCATGCACTTTTTATTATTCTATTTTACTTTTTTTGCATATACAAGTGACACTAGAATGCACCATCATAATCAAACAATTACTATGCTTTTTAAAGAAAAAGTGCATTTCTTCTATAAAAAGTGTCAATGTAACATTTTAGAAAATGTGATATAATAATGCACTTTTATATTATTTAAAATGCACATTATAAAGTGCATTTCATTTTGTAAGAAAGTGCCAACATAGAATTTTACAAAGTGTGAGCCAATAGTGCACTGTTATTAATATTTAAATGCACATGTTAAAAGTGCATTTCATTTTGAGAAAAAGTGCTAATATAAATGTTTATAAAGTCTAATATACTAGTGCACTTTTGTATATATTTGAAATGCACTTCATAAAGTACACCCTTGTTTTTTACAATATGATCATTTATTTTTATTTTCTAAAATCCTTTTAATTAAAAAAAATGTATGGAAGTGCACAACGGAGTGCGAAAAGTGCAGTAAATTTTATAGTAAGTGCAAACTAATATTATAAATGTGCAGTTTGCAAAAGTGCATATTCATATGGTGTTTCATTAATTATACTAAAAGTGCAAAAAGTGAAAACTGTATTTCTTTTTTAAATTTGTTTCATTAGTGAATGGTGTTGATTATTTAGATTACTATAAGTGCAAAAAAACAAATATTTAATTATATTTAGGTTGCATAAAATTTAGAATAAAAGTGAAACTATTCAAAGTTGGAGTGCAAATATGATCAAAAAAAGTTGGAGTGCAAATGGACAAACATAGATTGATTTCGTTCCTGAAATTTTGCATCTAAAAATGAATGGATTAGACATAAAAAATATTTCTCAATTATTTTTGTTTCAAAATGATTTATCGGAAATCCCAAATTGTATGAATAGAATAACAAATTTGGAAAGAGAAATAAATAAGAAGAAGTTTTTATAAAAACAAATCTTTTTAATTGTGTACGTGGGAGTTACTCCCGTATTTTTTACTTCCTATTTGATTAATGGTCATCCTAAAAGTTAGGATTACTTCCTATTTGATCTCTCGGTGCATGATAACTCCTAATTTGGTTTTACTATTATGTCCTTTAATTAATATCAAGTTGAGTGTTGCCTTATTTATAACTTACTCATTCGGAAATATGGCCTTTAATTCAAAAATTTACAAACCATTAGATTGAGAGAATGAAAGGTGAGATTTCATTCTCATTTCTCTCCTGAGACATCATTCTCACCAGAACTCTCCCCTATATATATATATATATATATATATATATATATATATATATATATATAAATTAGCACTTAATAAATAAATGTTTTTTAAAGTGTTATATATATTTTTATTTGTACTATGACTGTTACAAAAAGAATATAAAAATTCATTACATTTTATTCTATTTAACTGTGTCGCGCACTGGATAAAATGATATTTTAGTTTTAATATGTGTGTGTACGGGTATTGGTATACATATGCATTATTATATTGAAAAGTCGCTTATTCAATTGATTATAACATTGGTTGATATAATGCATATTCTCATTGAGTATGCCTTACGGAGTTCGTATTATTTTTAACATATTATCTAAACACATTCTCAGTCTACATTTTTTCCAATTAAAAGTCATTTTCTATAACTCTCAATTGCATCCAAATGAATGTATTCTTTTTTAAGCATCTTTACCTAATAAAAAGAAGTTGCTCGGTGCCCATTTTTATCCATTAGATTTAATCTGTCACTTACTGTTTTTTCCAAAACTCATTACACATTTTTCTAATTTATTTATTTAAAAATGGGTGTAGTACGTTATTTGATTTCAAAATATTAGCCCTTCTAGATATTATATTAGAACATAGCAAATCAATCTTTCGAACCTTTCCTTAAAAACAGAGTTTATAATATATACATAATAGTTTTTTAACATTCCGATTTTAATGAAGGTGGTGACTGTGACAACAGTTTGCATAATGCAATTGGTTGCGGTTCATTCATTTTCATTAGATTGAGTTATTGAGAGTATTAAGATTTTTTTTAAATGACAGTAGTATGATCTTATTAAGTAAATTAAAGGGGTGATCGACCGAACAAAGATTGCATGTTTTAGACTTTTAGTAGACAGTTTTTATTACCTAGAAGGTTAGATGAAATAAATGTATAAAAAGATTCTTACATCCAGTGGTAGTTAATATATATTTGAAATATAAACATGTCAAACTATTCAATGAAAACAAAAATAAATCTCCCATATTAAAAAATGAAAAATTATCTCAAATTTCATGACCAAATAGACAAATAGTACTGTTGAGTTTAATCCAACACGATATAGTAAATATATGTATAAATGTGTATGAACAACCTATTTTTACGTGGAAACCCGAAAGGGAGAAAACCACGGGACTTTTTAGGCTATTGTCCAAACCCCCTCCTTCTCATTAGGACTCTCCTCACCATTACAAAGTACAAGTATTGAAGCTCCCATTAATGGAGGATAAAGTTAGCTAATCTATTCTAGAGAGAAGGAGGAGAAATGGGGAAGAAGAGACCAACCCATAACATGGAGGGAAAGCCTTATATTTATAGGGAAAAGGGGATGGGGTATAAGTCTACCCTAATGTGCCAAGTAAGCCCAAAATGGGCCCAAAGGCCGAAATAGGCCTGATAGGCTGGAAATAGGCCTTGCTGATCGGGCTTCGTACTACGTACAGTCTTGGGCTCCTGAACAGTAACAGACCGGGATAATATACCTCAACATGTACTATATTAAAGTAACATCAATCCATTACTAAAAGAATTATGGAATACCATTTATCAATCTGTTAAACACCACTTTTAGTGTCAGAATATTATTGCTATGTATGTCATTGATAAAACTCTTAGTCGAAATATATCAAGATTATATTAATATATACACTATATAAAAAATACTACCTCCATCTCATTTTAAGGTTCCCATATTCATTCTTCGGAGGTCCCTTATTCTAGCCACCATGAAATAAAAACCTGACGAATAGATACGATCTGAATATATAGAAATAATCTCAAGAATGCCCATATAGTTCCAATACAAATGTTCTCATTTCTATTTTAGGAAATAATTAAACTCTTAAATGAAAATTTAATCATCAATGACCCCATGATCTTATCAATCTTATCAGAAGTATTTCTCAAATTATACTCAAAGTACCTAATTTAATTATTGTCTAAATAACATTGTCATTTTGCGATGAGAACATATATGGAATACCTAATTTAGTTTTTTCCATTACTAAAAGAATTATGGAATACCATTTATACATAGTCTAGCTTATTTATTTTTCATATGACACCAATGTTTCATATAAAAAAATTATTTATAATAATATTTACAATTTAGGATGGTTTTAAAATAGGAAATATGTGATTTTATCTTACCATGAATGAATTGGAAGGGTAAATTCTAAGCTATAATAAAACTACACAATTAATCGGAGTGATAGCATAGACTAATTTTGAGCTATCGCTTCGATTAATTGTGTGCGTGGAAATTTTGTCATGTTCAATTAGAATTAAACAAAGTTCTATACATTATTTATGTGAAATTTTCTCAATATATCCAAAAGGGCTCATAGGTTATGAATCAGGTATCTACTTTCTCAAAAGGTAATATGCACATGTTGTAAAATTATCGAAAAGATCACATCCTAATAGATTTTAGTGTTTCTTGAAGATATAATTGATGTATGATAATACAATAGTGTAATAATCCAAATTAAGGTATTCAAAGTAATTCTTTCATTTACTTATTGTTAATATGACAATCAGAAACCTCAAAGTCTTATACGGGACAAAATTGAAAATCCACAACACCAGGAGTCGATTACAATCACCTCGAAGATATTCATTCAGTGTGCATTGACAAACCCTCAAAAGTTGACACAATCCCTTTAAATAAGAGTGTGAAGTTCTATTCTGATTTTCGTATGACAATATGTAGATGAAATGATAAAATTGAAACTAAAGTGGAAAGGGACCAAAGAATACTCAATAAAATGGAAAGTTGTAGTAAATAGATTGAAAGAAAAAAAAATCATTACTCTCTAATGATGCAGGAGAAATGGTAGGTCCGTAGGATGACATAGTTGTATGACTAGGAAAAAAATCTGTAAGTATTATTTAATTCAATTTAATAGCTAAACGTACTAAACGAAAATGACAGTGGTATACAAGAGAATAAAAATATTCTAAGCACCCCCAAATCATTTCAATAAAATTGTTTAAACAAATTTCTAATAACTTCCAAATCATTCCTAAATTAAAACTGAAAGAAGAGTGAAACATCATAAAATGAAAGTGGGAAAAATTAAAATCGCAAGACTGCATGTGTTAATTTTCTAAATATAAATTTCTCTTAACGCTATCTCAAATTCATGTTTACCTTTCTAATTAAGGATATTTTCATTTGGAATCAATTTTTTTATATCATTTATGAAAGTAAGAGTTATTTTTACTTTAGACTATTTATTAATATAATCTTGATATATTGACCGAGAGTTACAACCCTCGGAAAGTTTTATGAATCACATTTATAACAATTGTATCACGACACTAAAAATTGTGTTTAAGAGCTAGATAAATAAGCTAGACTGTATATAAAAGGTGTGAAATAATTCTCTTACTCCTGGATGTAACTTTAATATAGTACTATTATTTGGTCACTAAAATTGAGAACATTTTTCATTTATGAAAATAGGACGTTTGTCTTTTTATTTTTCATTGCATAATTTGACATGTTTATGTTTCAATTGTATCTACCACTTGAAGTGATGGGAATCATTTTATAGTTTTATTCATCTGGTTTTCTAGGTAAAAATTGTCTATTAAAAGTCTAAAGCATGTAACTATTTTCGTTCAATAACACATATTTTACTTAATATGATCGTATATGCCTTCAATAATTCAATCTAACGAAAAATAAATAGATCGCTGCCAATCACAATATGCGCCCTATTGTCGTGTCATCATCTTCATTAAAATTTGAATGTCACAAAACAATATATGCTAAACTATTTTCTTAAAGAAATATATGCTAGACTATTTGAAATTTTCTAAAACTTAGAAGAGCTAATATTTTAAAAACCATTTATCACACCCATTTTTAGATAAATAATCTACAAAAATGTGTAGTTACGTTAGTTTTGAAAAAAACAAAGTGCCGTGAACGAAAGTTAATCCATAAAAATGGGCATTGAGCATTTTCTTTTTGTTTAGGTAAAAATAGATTACTTTCAACCGGATGCAATTGAAAGTTATAAGAAAATACTCTCTATGCTCTTTTCATGAAAAATGTAGACTACAAACATGTTTAGATAATTAGTTTTAAAGTAGGGCATACTCAATAAAGTAGAATATGCATTTTGAGAAATGTTATAATCAGGGGCATAGCTAGGGAGGCTAACCCAGGCCCTGGCTCATCTCAAATTTAAAAATTGTCTATATTTTTAGTGTAAAATATTCTTTGAAAACATTTTTCCAAAAATATTCTTTGTATCAGTCCAGTCCGACCAAGCGCCCTAGCTCATCCCCTGGTTATAATTGACTAAATTAGTGATCTTCCGTTAGTAAAACTAAACAAAAAAATGATTTTATCCCGTGCACGGCACGGGTAAAGATACTAGTTATGTTAAATAACATTCATAAATCTAGGCATCATACGAAGTCAGCTACATGATTACATAAAATCACAAGATTAAAAGAATTATGTTAAATAACATTCATAAATCTAAGCATCATAAGAAGTCACCTACATGATTACATAAAATCATAAGAAACAATTAAAAATAAATAAATCATCTAATAATATGGAGTTCTACAAGAATAAATCAGATCTAAGCATCCGGTTTTAAGTCCATCCTCATACCCACCTCTCAAGCCAGTACTAGTCTATGTCTGATTTTCAGTTCATATATCGGTTATATAATTAGCCGATTCTGATATATGATTGTAGAAGTTGGTCCATGCACACGAAAGAGAAAGTCCACATAATCTATGAGAAGTAGAAGATCGAGAAAATTATAGAGAGTTGGGGTGTTAACAATGTGTTAAAAATTTACAACAATCTATACTATCACTTCAAAAGACCATAAGAATGATGAAATTTTGAATACATCTGGATGACCGGATGTTTAGATTTCCTAATATTCAAATTGAGTACACTTCAACTCTTAAAATTTGTGGACTTGGGCTATGTTTGCTATTGCTTAACTTTTTAAAAAGTGATTTTGTAAAGTGATTTTTGGAAAAGTGATTAATAATAAAAGTTGGTAGTGTTTGTGAATAGAAGTGATTAAAGTGAAAAAGTTAAAGTTGGAATGTTTGGTAAAAAAGTGATTGTGGAATTATATTTGTGTGCAAGTACAAAAATATCCTTCCTTTCATTAATTACACCCACCTTCATAACCGATTGTTCTTCAAAGTTAGCCCCTCAATATTTATCATCCTCTTTCAGTTCTGAATATTTTTCTTCTTGATTGCTTCCAATTAATCAGTTTTTTTTCTATTAAAGATTTCATAAAGTTAGGTGTGGGTTTCCTTTACTGACTGTACGTAGCTTTAACCGTAAGCCAAGCCACAAATCCACAAACCATACCATACGAAACACGAAGATGGAGGGTAAAAAAAGCAGAAGAAGAACTGGAGCTTTTCCGCTGGAACGGGCTTCATGAATCAATTTTCCGCTGGGATGCTGGAGTTACTCGGAATGTTGCGACAGAAAGATGGAGAAGACAGAGATATCTAGAGATGCTTGAGAAGGGTAACATTGGGTATTAGGGGAAAAGATGATCTGTAACACTTGAGATTTAATATAAATGGATTAATAGTACTACTCATACCAACAAGATGCATCTCCTTTTAAGGGAGCTCATCACCAAGAACTCCAAAGTTAAGCGTGCTTGCACGGGAGTAGTCTTGGGATGGGTGACCCCCTGGGAAGTTTCTCAGGGCGCGCATGAGTGAGGACAAAGTGTGCGGTAAAGGCTTGTGGTGGTTTGTGGGGACAGTACTATTGGTCCGGAGTAACTACCTCGGGTCCGGTGGGGCCGGGGTGTTACAGATAGTTTCATTGTCCTACCCTTCTCGTTTTACCACAAAGATTAAAATTCATAACTTTATATTTTCCCCAAAATATCTTACGTATACATAATCCGATGTATCTCAAAAGCACAACAAATACAACTTGCTCACAAGTAATTCATCAATCAAAATATTCATACCATCACATAAATCAAGTAAATAGATATTTACGAGGTAAAAACATAATTTTGGTTGCAATGTGACTTACCTCAAATTCCAGATAGGCCTAACAAGCTTCTCAAACGACTTCCTCTCCAAGTTCACCTTCTAATGATTAGAATTCCCAAAGTCAATATTTATTCTAAGTTATAGTTTCATTGTCCTACCCTTCTCGTTTAACCCCTTCCATTATAGTTGCAATGTGACTTACCTCAAATTCCAGATAGGCCTAACAAGCTTCTCAAACGACTTCCTCTCCAAGTTCACCTTCTAATGATTAGAATTCCCAAAGTCAATATTTATTCTAAGTCATCAACAATCTGACTTTTCTTGAGAGACGTTTACGGAGCCATGCGAGAAAGATCATACCGAAAGCACGTGAATGCTACGAAGAACGAAAAATTATTACACCTGAAGCGAGTGGATATGATTGTCCAAGAGTACCATGCCAAATTTTTGGAGCTCGCACGAAATGCACCAACACTAGTTCGTAATGAATTTAGTAAAACTAGGAAATTTATACGCGGTCTGAACTTCAAAACACAAAAAAAAAAAAAAAACTCCTTACACTTCAAGATGCCGAACACTAAACGAGACTTACGCGAAAGCTGTCAACCGCTATCAAGTGTTATTACTCCAAGATGAAACTTTCCAGCGAGCAAGAAGGGCACCAAAGAAGAGACCAAACAGAGGGAGTACGATTCTTGAATAAGTTTAATGCTTCGGGGACGAAGCATATTTTTTAGGGGGATAGAATGTGACACCCCGAAAATTTCAATAAAAATAAATAATATTACTAATAAGATTGCTAAACTTTTTTTTTCTAATCGTATTTGAAAGTGATTTTTATAATTATGTTAATTAGAAAAATTTTGATCGAAATGATGGAAGTAACTTAGATATTACCTTTTAATAACAAACAAAATATGTACACCCGTATATAGCCTATAATAATACTCGGTAATATATATGATACAAAGTACAAGTATATACAACTGTTGACTTTTCTATATAGCTATGGAGTAATACGTACATACACTACGTATATGTTTCAAACGCACAAGCACGAAGAAATATAAAAACGTACGCGGCCAAAACGTAATTAATTTTAATACATGGAAACCCTAGCATCTAGAAGGATCGTCTAAGCGTATATATACGGAGTACAATATACACGCCTCTGCGGAAGAGAAACAGATACACTCGTCGTAAGAGCATTCGATCTAACCTATGTAAAATTCTTTACGTTCGCCCATATCACCACTCACAAGAGAGTAGAACCTACACCGCCAGGGAAGTAACCGACGGTTGTCTACGTACGATGCTGCAGATCGCCGGAATAAAATAGAAGACGCCGAAGTAGTGAAGTACACCGGAGAAGATGATACGAACTAATAACGCCGGAACAGGACACTCTCATCCCTCGCTTGAAATGGAGGAAGAGGAGACCTCTGCGACTACACAAGAACACCAGAGTACCGTTTAATATCCGCCGGAGAAGAAGGATCGCTGGAGGTGTTCGACCTGCTGCCGACGGAACGGACCTGCTGTCGCCTAGGATTTTCTAAGCCGTCGCCGATTTCCGTACGCTGGCCGTACTGCGTGGAGGAGAACGACAAAGTGTACGTAGTATATGAACTCTGCACTACGTTTCTTTCTTAAGTAATCTGGAGTTGGTTAATCTGTTTAAGTGATTATTGTATGGAGCATTTCGAATAGGATTCAAATAAAATATAATATAAACGGACGGTGTATTGAAATATGAATCGGAACAATTAAATAATAGGAGGCTTACTTAATGATTTAACGATAGAGAAATTTAACTATAAGTAGATATTGATGTTGAATTTTAATATTCTTAGAAGGTAAATTTGGAGGAGATCGAGGTAGAAGCTTCGGTTAGGAATTATCGCGATTGAGGTAAGTTCTACGTCAACCAACATTACACTTTTCCTCGTAAATCTATATATGATTTTTTTATTTGAAATTATTTGAGTAATTTGTGAGATTACTAGCATTCACATTTATACTTCGTATTTGAGTATTTAGAATTATTTATGGATTGTTATTAAGGATTATGTTTGAGATTTGAGTATTGAATATTGGGTGATATTTTTTGAGTATTTGAAGTTATGTATGAATCATTATTGGGATTGAGATTTGAGCTATTTATGAAGTATTCTATATTTTGATCATGTTGGGAAATTTCGAGTTTAAAGTTTAAAGGATCAATTAACTCTTATTTTGGAAATTTATGCCTATGTACAATTTGAGATTTTGAAAGCTATTAAAGATCAAGATGTTTTGAACTACATGGTGAAATTGTGTTTTGAAATCCAAGGACAATAATCCTTATTCTAAAACTATATCTATGAATAATAGATATAGAATTTTCGAAAAGTAATCAAGATAAAAAGAACCTTTCAATGTAAGGGCATCGCGGGAGAAATCCGCGGTGTCGGTGTTCTCCACGACCTTGACAGTGGAGAGTGATTAGGGCTGCTACTACTTGTTTACTCATAAAGAGTTGGGATTTTGGTGTCTCCACGACCTTGACTGTGGATGTTGGTGTCTCCACGACCTTGACTGTGGATGTTGGTGTCTCCACGACCTTGACTGTGGATGTTGGTGGTAAAATTCGGGCAAAAGACCCCGTTATTCAGTAGTAGCAGTAACCTAGTCACTTTTATAGGGTAATCCCTTTTTGGTGGAGTAGGGGGACGTTGACGTCCTAACTACTTGGACTTCTTACTACTCGGAGGGCTTGGAATCCCTTTTTAGAGGGTGTGCACACTTAAGGTAGAGGTTCAGTTTCCTCAGGTTAGAAGTGGTACCGGCAAAAGTCCCGGGGTGGCCGTACATAACAACGGACCATCGGGCTCAATAAAATGTTGAGCACCGCCCTTCAAATGTATTAGGAGTACAAATTATATTTGGATTGATGTTTTGAGATTTTGAGGAGAATTATATTTGAATAGAATGGATTTGAGTTGTTGGATTGAATTATCAAATTATTGTGGAATTTCAAGTACAAATACTTTTGGAGTTATTTTGGTTTGATTATGCTAATATTGATTATGAGTGTTTGGAATTATTTTGAGAATGGTTTTGGTACTTTATGTACATTTGGTATGTTGTAATTATTGTGGTTTGGAAATAATTATTTATATTTGAAGTACTATTATTTTACTCGTGAATTGTGTCATGAGAAGATTTTAAAAATTGTTTTAAAAAGATTTTTCCTGCCAAATGTTTTTTTTTCAAAAATATTAAATTATATTTTTTTTATGGGGTTAGGTGGAACTTACTTAGCATTGTTGCTAATTTTTGTTTTCTTTTATTTTTCTTTCTGTACATGATTTTGTACAGGTAATGCTTTGCTGATGATGTTGATTTCGAGAGAGCTTCCGCTAGAGAAAATGTACTTAGTAGATAACATTGTAGTTTAATTAAATTTTCAAGACACTTATTGAGTTTAATTGTCTGTGGTGATTAGCCTGTGCACTCGGTTAGGTTAGAGCCGAGTGTGGCGGTAACGCCCCTATTTCCCTTTTGGTTTTCCGCTGCATAACTCTGATGTTTTCGAATAAAGTTAATATTTCTTTTGAATAAAGTATTATTTTTGGGTGGGAAATTTGGGGGTGTTACATGATCGATATAATTATCCTCCAAGTTGAAAAGCAGATAAAAGCAGGGTTGAAGGTGCTTTCAGCTTTTGCCTCATAATCACTTTTTTTGAAGCTGAATCTACTCTTTGCAAACACTCAAAATAGCTTTTTTTTAACAAAAAAGCCAAAAGTGCTTGTGAAAAGCAATAGAAAACACTGCCTTAATAATCTAGAGTGGTTTAATCTTTGAGACAAGCATATGATGTCACGCTCCGGACCTACCCGGACACGTCAACAACCCGCCGTACAATACGAATAGTCAACCGCAATCCAACACATCCATATTATATAAGGCGTCTTGAATATCATTCACACATATAACATCCATAAATAAACATAATAAGTAATTCATTACGCTGCGGAAACATTGTTTAAAACAAAATGGCACACATGGCTATTCATGAGCACGCAGGCTCTATAGTAAAATATCCATGAGCATGTTTATTATTATTCTAAACAGAATGGAGAAAGCACGAACCACCTCTTCTCTCCAAGATGATCACCCGAGCAACGGGCACAGGTAGCAAACTCAAGCCTCAACCTGAAATGGTGGTGGGACGCCCCCGAAGGGGTGGAAGGCATCTAAAGTACTAGTATGGAAGGCATCTAATATATATATGATAATGTTGTAATTTTATTATGTATTGTCTCACTTTTAATTAGTTATATTGTTTATGGTTAGAGAAATTACACACTTTTGGTGTAATTAGTTTATTTTCCTAGATAGAAGTAATTTGTTTAGATTAGGATTATTCTGAGCTTAAAACAAGTCAAGATCATCCAAATGATCAAGATTGGACACCAAAAGATCAAGGAAAGTGCAAGGGGACAAGATAAAAAGAAGATTGAGAAAATATTTCCTTATACCCGGTCGGATATAGGCAATACCCGATCAGGGTATTGAGATGATTCGGGTGTCAAAATCAGAATTTGGAGAGACAAAAAAACGTGCAGAATTTTGAAAATTTGGCTCATACCCGACCGGGTATGCCTACATACCCGACCGGGTATGTCTAGAAAAGTGATTTTCCGGGATACTGCCTAAAATACCCGATCGGGTACCCTATATACCCGATCGGGTACACAACCCTTCCACCTCCAAACACCTATAAATACACCCTTTTTCCTTCACAATAAAAACACTCCTTCTTCCATACTCTTAAGCTCAACTTAGAATAGTATTTCTTTTATATTTTTATAGCATGTTTAGTCTCCAAATGAGGAGCTAAACTTCCATTTCTTGGTGTTGTTCTTGAAGCTTGTTGATTATTAAAGTTGTGAGTTATTTTCTTAACTTCTTCCCTTGAATATTAATTCTTCCCTTAATATATCTCTATATTAATGTTGGGGAGTGTTGCTAAGATGACAATTAGTTAACATCTCGACATTAATTACTACTAGAAACGATCAACGAACTGATGGTTAATCGTTGATGGTTTCACAAGTAACTTCGGTTTATTAATGCACGGTCGTGGTTAATAAATTTAAGAGGGGTTAATTTTGTTGGTTAAACCGAAACCGTTGTGTTGGGGTTATCAATCTCAATTGATTTCATCAAGGAGTTAAGAGATTAAATGCTACTATCACGTCGGTATATGACGGTGTTCTATACTTGACTAATAGTAAGGGGTATTAATGAACGGTCATTGTTAATAACTACCCTCGATGAATTGGATATACTCCTTGATTGAGTATTCGAGAGGGGTTAAGTTATAGATATAACAATGATCGACTAAAATATATCAACAAGTGGAAAGTAGTAAGGCCAAGTTCTTTTTATTCTTGAATTAAATCACATATAAGTTGTTCATTTTAGTGTTTAATTAAATTAATTCCCACAATCCCAAGACCCCCCTTTTTATTTACTAGTTTTATTAAAAAGAGAATTATTCCTTTCCCTGTGGATACGAACTCTACTACGTTATACTACGTATAAATGTTAGTATTGAATTTATTTTGACGCACTGTGACAAAGTGCTCGTCAATATACAACAAGTATTTCAAACATAAGACCATCAAATAGGGTGATAATATAATCTAGGTTGTAACCCAAGTTACCACCTTTCAAAATATATACTTACTTATATAAAGTCAAGTAGTCGGCTCGTAGGCCCATGTTTATCCACAAAACATTTCCCAATACCCCGTGATCACGAGTCGCAACGTTCACGGATTCGATAGGTCCCCGGTTTTCATAGCATGAGCTCGGCTCAACTAGCGTACTCTATGCAAACCCTGATTACATGGCATGAGCTCGGCACAACTTACGTCTCCATGTAATCACAATCTCATGGAAGGAGCTCGGCCCCACTTGCGTCGTCATGAAATCACCATATCATACCCACCCAATGAAGCTTTAGAGTACCACTCATAAACAACTTACATTGGCATGGGCCCCAATTCCTATGTCTACCCAATGCAAATTATGGAGTACCACTCACAGTCAATTTACATTGGCATAGATCCCAAATTCCTAGACACTTACTATGCCTAGAATTGTCATATCATTAAGCTACCTTGGGACATTCTAACGGCCCCTAACTTGATCTTAGTTCACACCAAATCACAATAGACCCTTGAAGTGCATTCAAGTCCATCACATACAATCCAAACCTTAGGTTTGATTCTATCAACAATTCGAACGATCCTTACCAAGTATATCATTACTATTAAGATTATTCGTACAACTCGTTTATTCTTAATGGGAGCCCCTACATATCTAGAGATATGTGGCAGCATCCCATGTGCTCAATTTCATCTTGCAAATATTCATTTACATGCACACGTCATTCATACATGAGTTAGAAATGTCTATCTTAACATGATAGCACATTTACACCTCATTTAACTCCATATTCATCAATATGGTTTCAATTCATAATCAAGGTTCATTACTTATCATTCATATCATGTTCAAGCACCTTTATTCATGAAAACTTGATTTAAGCATTTAGGTAATCTCATGCATAACCTACAAGTTGTAAGCAACTAGATGTCAGTCGTCAGCTTCATGAGCTTTAAACTTTTCTTTCACGCTCCAATGATCATGCCTCCGCGAAGGAAAGTTGGGAGGTGACTCCCTTCTTAGAAATAGGTAATCAGCAGCCTGCTCATGTAGCTCGCTCAAGCCTTTGCAGATGAAACGAAAACAGCCCCCTAGAAAGGGTGTTTTCCGGCAAGCTCACTTCCTAACCTTTCAAGGTTCAGACTAGGTTAGAGCCTAACTTTTAAACTCACAAATTTAACATTACAAGAACATATTCTACTCTTGGAATAGGTTAGAATAGTCCCCTCAACTGTACATACGATCTATGTAAGGAAAAGAAAGGTTTTGGGTTCAACTCACCTACAGAGAAGAAGAACCCTCACCAATACTTCGTAATATAAATTATCAATATATTTAACGTAAGCATGGGTACGGTACTCTATAATTAATATTTACTGCCTTCATCCCCATAACTTTGCCTCTTTTTACCTTTTTCGTCCGTCCCATTAAGGATGTTTTCTTTTGGACTGAAATTTGCTGGTCTGGTCTGGTCTGGTCTGATCTAGTGTGGTCTGGTCTGAACTGGTCTGGTCTGGTAAACGTCTGGTCTATGTGTATTTTATAACCACGGAAGTCGAGTCTGGTCTGGATCTGGTCTGGGACTGAAAACAGCCCAAAAGAAAGCATCCTAAGTTTGTCCCATACCATATTTGGTAATATTTGAGTGACTATAATTCATTCATACTTTATTCACACGTTATTAATTCAATATCAATCACAAAATTCTACTTTTTCATAGAAACACAACACCTCTTTGTCCCAAACTCAGAGCTAGGAGGTAGTAGTATATAAGGTAGAGTAGAAACCACCATTAATTCATACTCCGTAAAAAAGAGAGAAAAAGAAACTGATGAAACCCTAGATTTTTGGCTCCGTTCCAACTTCCAACTTCCAATTGAACACGGATTAAGCCGAGGGCATATATATACACGATCAGGCCACACACAATTTATTCGTATTTACTTATTACAGAAAACAACAAAACCCTAGAATAATATTGGTCGATCGAGCAGCCTGAAAAACAAAGATGATATTCATCATCATGTGAACACCGGCATTCGCACAGGGCCGCAAGGCGGTGATGATGATGATCACCATACTATCATGGTGTTTAAGTCTCAGCTTACGTAATTCACAACCATTTTTAAAATTTACATTCATATATGATATAATGTTAGTGCATTTCGGGCCATTGCAGCGTTTGTGTGTCAAATAAGGAACTTCTATAACGAGAGTCAAATAAATTTCAAACGATAATGTATACTATCCTCAGTTCTATAATTCTTGCAACAGTTTGATTTTCACGGTTGCCAATGCACAACTTTGACTGTAATTATATTTAATTATGTATTAGTAGACGTTATAAAAAGTTGATATTTTGGAAATTCACATTGATAAGAGATCAATAACATTTTATATGTAATAATTTGATTATGTATATTAGTAGAAAATCGTGGTCAAAGTAAGATCTGTGAATAGTGTAAAAATCACAATGTTGCAAGAATTATAGACCGGAGGAAGTATTTTTTTCCCATCTAATTAATTTGAAATTCATGACCAACTTTAAAATTCACGTTCAACTGATAGTCCAATCGAATTTTGGATAATTGTTGCGTTTGTGGGTTAATTTATGGATCCAATCACTGAAGTGCAAAAAATATGTAAAACGAGGCGTATCAATAGCAGAAAAGCAGTAAAGGTAAGGAGAAGAAAGAAGGCTTAGGAAAGAGCATGAATGATCGGCTAAATTATATGCAGTGAGAGAACTTGTTGAAGCAAATCACGTTGGTCGTAGATGGTGAAGTGAGCCGGATGAGAATAGGGATAAGTTGGAAGGGTTGTATTGGTATTTTGCAAAAAAAATAAGGGAAAAATAATAAAAATACCCCAAACTTTGAAGGGATGTGACTGTGTGAGGTAAGCACCCCAAACTTGCACGTGTAATTTAAATACCCCAAAGTTCCCAAACTTTATATAAAATGTTGTTTTCGCACTATTTTCATGTATTATTTCTTTCAAAAATGTAAACTTATGAGGTTAATTGCATAATTTAAAATAGAAAAGTAAAAGTGTTGCAATTATATAGATTGGGGGTAATGTTATTTATTTCGCAATGGAAGTTTAGAATGCTAATTGTGCCTTCATGAATTCTAAAATATTTTAAATTATGCAATTAACACCATAAGTTTACATTTTTGAAAGAAATAATATTTAACTATGGTGCTAAAATAATTTTTTATTTAAAGTTTGTGGTATTTAAATTACATATGCAAGTTTGGGGTGCTCATCTTACACTCCTTCAAAGTTTGGGGTATTTTAATTATTTTCCCCAAAAAATAAACATATATTTGGGATGGTGGTTGTGAATAGTCAATTTGGGGCTGCAAATAGAATTCACCTTTCTCTAAATATATTTTTTTGTAACAAGAGGGCTTATACTGATAATAAAACATTCAGCAAGGGATACAAACGACAAAGGAAATACTTCCAGCCACCGACCCTCGGACCAGCTGGAGAACCAATCACCCTGTATAGAGCAATATGATTCGCTTGTCCTATAATGGGTCTAAATGAGCCAAACGTGGCTAGAGCAAAACCTCCATCACCCCTACCTAATGTAAGAGTCTGACTGAAAACGACAATACAGAAAGCAACAACGACAGAACTCGTCATGTCAAAGAAACTCAACGAGAGTAAAACGAAATTAAATAAACTAAACTGACAGCGAAAACGAATCCCTGCTTCAAGCATCATCCTTGACGGTGGCTCAGGAGGGGGACAGATCAACACTTCTTCGTCTTCTTTTGCCCGTAGACTCCTGTTCGGAGCCTCTTCCTCGCCCGTGACCTCCTCGTCCAGAAACAGATCATCTTCATCACCCTCAAGAATCATGTTATCACACTTGATGATCATCTCCTCCATATCCGTCTTGACCGCAGCCCGTTCGGATTGCGTGTGACTCACTCGACAGAATTGTTGTTCCCAATAATCGCAACGCTTCTCGGATTCCAATTGATCGTCGATCTCATCAGCGGACGATGAATAGCGGTATCCTGCAGTCTCCTTCTCAAAAACCCCAAAGCCGAAAGAAGAAAAACCTGCAAAACAATAAAACAAGAAGACGCTAAGGGAATCGCCAAAACCCGGCGTAATCCCAAAGCCGAAGAAACACGAACGAACGCAAAGCTGTGCCACTTCCAACCCTAATTGTTAGGGAGACGACCGCCTGTCTTGTTTGTGTAGTTGATTGATACCTTTCTCTAAATATTAATTAACCCAAAATCTCTTATACAATCCACGTTTATGTTATAAACCAATTAAATTTATGGAGTTTGGGTCATTGCAGCGTTTGTGGGTCGAATTGGGAGTCCTTATCACCAGTGTATAAAAAATGTCAGGTAGATTTGTTAATAATCATTTTCGTGTAAATCTTATGACCAATTTTATAAAATTCACGTTTATTTGTAGCGTTTGCGGGTCGAATGGGAGTTTTTATCACCTTAATTCAAAAATGATTCTATTCATAGCCCCCAATTTATTATTTAAATTCAATAAAATAAATATAAATAAATTAAATTAACTCAAATATCCACAATACCCTTATTATTAATATATCAAGATACTACTGATCAGTCACCGTTATTCAGAAAAAAAATGTCGCAAACTCCCCGCACCCTCCTGTCTACTACCGCAAGAAACGGTTCGGGTAATACAGGTTCGGGCGAGTTAGGTTCCCTGATTTTGGAAAAGTCAAATGGTTCGGGTCGGGTTGTTAAAAACGTAGGAACCGAACGGGTCTTGAAATTTGAAAAAAAAAACGAGTACCCGGACTGCACCGTTTTATAATATTATTTTAATAGAATCTATTATATTTAATACGTAGTACAATATACTAACAACACACGAAAGCTCTTCATGTTTATGTCTCTAGACTAGACAAAGACTCTCAATTAAACAAACTTGTGATTCTATTAAAAAGAGTTTCAAAGTCCATATAAACTTCTAAATTATTTCCCCCAATTCTTTATTCCAAATGCATCAAGTTTTTTTTTTTTGAAAATCTTACTTTAATAGTTTTTTTTGTATACAAAGACTCTTACTCAATGAAGTGTGAGACATATTCATTTAATTATCTTAATTTTACTTATATTTTGAGATGTAATAAGAATTTAAATTGTTTTCACAGACAAAAGTGTATAGTAACTAGTTTATTTCCTACCACTTTATAGTGCTATATTAGCTTTTTTGTTTATGAATGGTGATGTCTAAATTTTTACATTTTAAAATTTGGTGTTATTTAATTTATGTGGTTGTGAGTTTTTAATTTATAGATTTGTGGTTAATTTTTTTTGACTAATTTAAATTGTTGTTTTATGTTTTTAATTTGAATATTTACTATATTGTGGCGAAATCGGTACTTAACTACTTTGAGAATTTTATAACTTACTAGATATTTTGCTAGTATAACCATATATTTTTTTTACAAGAAAGAACCGAGAATTCGAACCGAACCGGACCATTTCAAACGGGGCGGGTTAAGTCCGGTTCCCATTTCGAAACTTGGTATATACTCGGACTGCACCTACCCGTTAAATAGGACCGGCAGTTCTTAAAAATCTATCGATTACCCGGACCGACCCGGACCACGCCCACGCAGAGCCGGCTATAGGGCCAGTTACCCCAGGCATCTGCCTTGGGCCTCAAATTCTAATAGGGCCTCAAAAAATAAAAAAGATATTAGTAGTATGAATGCTAGTATTGGAAACGGCTCGAGCAGATCGCAATTCCCTTATCGCCTTACAAACTCAAACAACCTTTCTGGTAGTCCAGCCCACTGCGCCCGCCTTCTAATATCAACGACTTCTCTGGGGCATTGACACACAACGACTCCACCCAGAAAGTGCAAAATTTCCGTCCGTCGACCGCCTACTGTTTTCACCATTTATGGAGTATTTATTTCTCTCATTACTCTGTGCGTAGTTTTGGGTGTTCGTAAGTTATTGTTGATTGCTTTCCCTTATAGGTTATAATTAAAGAGCCTTTTTTATAATTTCAATTGCTTCTGCAGTTCTGGTCCAAAATTAAATAAAGGAGTAAAGTGTGATGCCTTTTGCTTATGCTGATTTTGAAAAGGCTTTTATGTGGCCCGACCCAACCCACATAAAGCATAACCCGTTACGGGTCGGGTTGGGTTGGCCCATTTGACAGCTCTAGCCATAGTGATTTGAGATAATACAATAATGTTAATGATTATTATTTAAGGAATTAAGAATGAAGTGATTGCTTGAACCAAACTTAATAGTTATATAAGCCATATACTACGTTCTAGATGTAAATTCGAATTAGGAAACAATGTAAGCGAGCAGATTAGCAGATGGGTGCAAGTTGGGCAAAGTAGTATCCTACTTTTTCCCCACACCGGCAATGAAGAGACGATTCCTCCTCAAAATTGTCTATATACTAAAGTTTTTTATAATAATATTACTAAAATAAAACTTATTTACATACATATGACTATTCATTACTAAAACTTAATGGTGTGGTAACTTAAGTTCAAAACTTGAACATAAATTACTATAATTTCTTCATCCAAGTTGAAATAAAAAACCTCTTTATTTAGTAACAAAAAAAGGAAAAATTCACACCATTCTTCTAATATTAATCCCAAATATGTGTTATTCCAGAATAATACCCATTTCATATGTTGTCTTCTCATATTGATCCTAGTTGACTTGATACTTACTAAACAGGTAAAACCACAAAAAAAGAAAAAGAAAAAATTGGTCGGCTAGGTCATCGATGAGCAGTAACTCCCACCCCCCTTTTTTAATGTTTTTCTTTTGTACTCTCCCTTTCACCCCTTCTTCATAATCTCAATATAATCCATATCATTCACCCCTTCTTCATAATCTCAATATAATCCATAGCAGCCATTCTCGTGAATCCTGGAATTCTTCTTTGTCATTACCACAACTTCTTTTCTTTAGTTTCTTCAATCCCATTCAGATGCAGTTGACGCGGACAAAAACGCACAATAGACCCCATGAGTATTGTCCAGTGAAATCAGAGAGTTCATTGCTCCGGAATTCGGTGGTCTTCTCCGGCGAAGCATTAGCCGAGTTCCGACGGCTCTAAACAAAAACATTAAATTCAAACCGTTTCTTGCTCATGACCATGGTGTAACGAGTGCTGCTATATACTCTAGAGGTCAATGGAACCCCAATAAGAAGAAGGAAAAAACAAAGAAAACAAAGTTGGAGGACACGAGAATCGAGTGGGAAGGAAAAGAAAAAATAAGGTGAAGGTGTGGGAGCACTCAGCAGACTCACCGGAGGAAGAGCAAAAAGAAAAGAACGGGCGGGTGAGGTCTGGGGAGAGAGAAAAGGAAATAAAAGAAGAAAATGAAATAAAACAAAAAGAAAAGTAAAAAAAAAGTCCAATCAAAATAAGCCACATGGCGAGGTAAACCTGTTGAATGGGTTTGAGCAGGTCACGAGTTCAATATTGGAAGATATACCAATAACTGAGATTAATATAGGAAGACCATGAATTGTTGAGATTATTGGTGTGAATTCCCCCCCCCCCCCCCCAAAAAAAACCCTAGATTAGCTTGGATAATATGGATCGATCGAAAAACAAGGATGATGATGATGATGATGATCATACTCCCATGGTGTTTAAGTCTCAGCTAAGATTTCCGTGGCTAAGGAATTATTTCCATTAATTTTTGTGAAGTTTGAAGGAATTAGCTACTCCTTTGACATAATCCCTAGGATGTAAGATGGTAACCGAAACACCGAATGAAATGGGACTAGTGTCACTTTGAAACAAATGCAGATGAGAACCCAACTTGTGTGATTGGAGATCCCATGAAGCAAATTCATATGGGTAATAACAAGTCTTTCATTTAGTTTTGCTATCCTAACAAAAATTGCCCATTTCTATGATGTGAGATATAGGCTAGAAACCGCATTCTTTGAGAGGGTGAGCTAAAAACTCTTAATGATTATCATAGCCCTTAATTTTAGGGCAGTGTTCAAAAGCGGTACACACTTGATGATATCACATACTCCCTCCGTCCCCCTAAGTTTGGGACGGAGGGGTGTGGTGTGATTTTTAAGAAAAAGTGGAATTGTGTGGTTGGTATTGAATTGATAAAGTGTAAATAAAGTAAGAATGAATTCTAACCACTCAAATGTTACCAAATATGGTATGGGACAAACTTAGTGGGACGGACGAAAAAGGTAAAACGGGACAAACTTAAGGGGACGGAGGGAGTATATGAGTGTGAGGCGGGACCGCCTCTATGAAGCATGACAAAACTTCTAGAGCACTCATGAACACCAAGCACGCGCATGGCCTTACGGCGCACAACGGCATAATAACGAGAAATTGTGTGGGATGAGACACGACCGTTAAGACCCTGATTTACCAATAGTAGCTTGTTGGTTCAAGAAACTATACGTTTCACCAAAAGCTCGGTTTATTAAGACTTAATCGTCTCGGTTTGGTTCATAGTCTACAGACACCAAACTTAAAGTCTCGTTCCTTTAATCCAGCAGAAATTTTCTAAACTATTTTCAAACCTAAAAATTATTCATTTGAAATATGTGGGGATTGTTGGAAAAATAGAGGTATTTCAAATGAATAAGTTATTATTATTATTATTATTAAATTATTATAATAAAATAGCTCTACATGTCTAACATTATATATTTACGTTTGTTGATGGTTGGAATTTGGAGCCACAAACATCATTAATTATATTTCATATTTAACATATTATCATTATTAGCATAGTGTTCACTGTTCAAGTCAATATTATTAATGTTAGCCTTTCTAATTATTAAATATTATCATATTTAACTTTCATTTATTCCTAATGTTAGCCTTTCTAATTACTCGAACATTAATATGAAACGGTTTTAACTTGAGGTGCAACGTATTCTCACTCGAGTATATATGCGAGTATACTACTGGGATGAAGTGAATTTTTTTGGATCGATCTTTTGGCCTTGAAACTTCATCTGCCACCAACGTTCATTTTATGCATATATATACACTAACCTACTTTAATTTGTTGATTTGCTATGAATTCAAACCCCCCACATACTATATCTCTGTTGGATTAAATTTTATTTAACTCTCGTTGTTCCGGTACCGGCTTACGTCGAAGAGATCGTTTTATCTTGGGGAAGTGTTTTCGCTAGTCGGAAATACTTTCTTGAGGACAACGTTTACGCGACTCGAGCTATATTATTTTCTAAAAACGCTTTTTTGCAGGTTTATCCGACCGAATTTCTCCAACGACATGTCTATACTAACACCTTTTAGTATATGAATTTTTTTTATAGTGACCTTTTGGTAATCAATTCAAATTGCAAGACCGGTGACAAAACGAGTTGGAGCACAAATAAGAATCCATTTATCTCATTGCGTGTGTTAAAAGAAAGAAAGAAGCCGCGTACCAATTGAACTCGGAGTCGAGCGCATATAAAGACGATCAGGCCATGTACAATTTACATACTCCGTATCAATCCTCTTTATTCAGTACTCCGTAACAAAAAAAAGAACCTCTTATATAAGCCATAGTGATTAGAGATAATACAATAATGTGTAAACTATGGCTAAACTATGGTGTAGGACATTACGCGTTCTCAAGGTGGCTGCTGATCCAGAATCCATTTCAGAGCTCAAAGAAGAATTGGGCAGAAGCAGGGGCGTCGACCTACACCGGAATCTGATCCGAATCTATTCGAGTTTTGGCGGTGAACATGAGTCCGCCGCCGCTGTTGGTGGGCGTAAGAGGTTCTTGGCTGCCGTCCCGATATGCTTGACTATACGTATGGCTCTGTTAGGACCATCATGAGAAAACGCGGCGGCGGCGGGTTTCAGGGATCTCATTCTCTGTGTGCTCAGACCAATCCTGAATGCTCTCCGCTTCCTTCATAAGCGGCGCATCCCGCACGGAGATATCAGCGCAGGCCACGTTTATGTCAGGTCCCCTTTAGGTGAAACCCATGCCATCCTCTCTGGCTCTCTCATCGGCTTAGGTTATGCTGCCAGTGTTTTTGATGACGATGGCCACGGCCGAGAGACTACGGGTTCTGCTTTTTTACCATTGTCTTCCATCTCTCGGTGGGCCGCTGCACCAGAAGTAGTCGCCTACCTGCATCCGAATCCTAATAACAACAATAAGCTGGCGTTTCCAGCTGCCGCGGCCTATTCTGAAAAGGCTGACATTTGGCTGGTGGGAATCACTGCCTTGGAATTGGCCTATGGCGCTGGCGGCCTCAGATTCCCAAACCGGAATGCTTTGGAGGCCATGGTTATGGACATAATTTGCAACAACAAACTCCCGGCACCTGCTACTTCTAACGGGCAGAATCAATTCCAAGGAGCAATTGAAACTTCAAAACAAGGGGCCATCAAAACAGAGGACACAAATTTGTTGAAGCATCATGCCAAAAAGTTGATCCCTCTATGCTCGAGTACTGAGTACATGTGACGAAGACGGCAGGTCATCATTTTCCCGGAGCTTCACGAGCATGGTCATTCAATGCCTCGCATGGGATCCTGCAAAAAGACCCACGGCTCAGAAGCTTCTGTCACACAAATTCTTCTGGAAGAACTTTCCCGGATATGAAGATGACGGCAAGTACTTCTACGATCATCTGCTCATTGATGACAAATTCACAATTCTACGTAATTAATAATAAAGGGTACTCGATGGTGAGCTGATATATGATCATTTGTTGTACTGACACTAAAATAAGGACCCGTTTGTTATGAGGTAAAGTAAACACTTTTACGCCGTTTGTTTTAACTATGTAATGTAAAGTGTAGGACACTAAACTTTCCGGTGCAGCCGTATATCATCTTCACAATCTGACACCATATGCATGCGATTGGAAAAGATTCCACATATTGAATAAGCCACTCTTTTTGAGTTGAAGGCTTAGACTTCATCATCTGCTAGTGGACGTAGTGGTGCCCGATTTTTCAATTCACACTTTCCAGTTGATTTGGCTAAGAAATTATGCACGGTGTTTGCTGAATCGCAAAAAAAAGTTCTGTTATCACGCATGGGGTTTGTTGGACGACACACAATTACTTTTAATTTTGTAAATATTTTCATCACAAAGAGTTTACAAGTAAAGAAACATACACAACCAAATGTTGTTTTTTATTTGGGAAAAGGTGCAAATAGGCCCATGTACTAACCCAAAAAGGTCAAATAAGCCTTTATTTAGGAGGCTCTGCCCGGCCGTCACCATTTGGGGTGGTTTCCGTTGGAATTTTTTGATAACATTTTTTGAGCATCTTATTCAATAAGTCTAGTTTACTCATACCAAATTTCAGTTAAAACTGCAATCAGGAAAGCATTCAAATGAATTCTTGAAAATAACTGCGCAGTTAGAAGCGCAGTCATCTTCAAAAATTCATTTGAATGCCTTCCCGATTGAAGTTTTAGCTGAAATTCGGTATGACTAAACTAGACTTGATGAATAAGATACTCAAAAAATTTCAAAAAAAGTTTCCACCGGGAACCACCCCAAATGACGACGGCCGGACAGAGTCTCCTAAATAAAGACTTATTTGACCTTTTTTGGTTAGTACATGGACCTATTTGCACCTTTTCCCTTTTTATTTTACATGCAAACTAATTATTACCCTAAACTTTATGTACAATCATTTTACGTGTAAAGTTTTAATGTGTAAACTACCAAACGAGCCCTAATATACAACTGCTTCATATTGTTTGCATTAAAGAATATGTGTTGCAACCGATTGGATGAAGAGTTTCTCATTCTTCATTTGTGTTTATGTGTAAGCACTTAACCATACTCAATTTCATTACTGTATATAAAGATTATTATAAACTACTCCATATTTGACCACAGCCCTCTAATTAATCGCAAAA
The DNA here is from genome assembly GCA_945859915.1 of Cuscuta epithymum. Taxonomy (NCBI): domain Eukaryota; kingdom Viridiplantae; phylum Streptophyta; class Magnoliopsida; order Solanales; family Convolvulaceae; genus Cuscuta; species Cuscuta epithymum. The sequence continues at coordinate 4,868,058 of CAMAPF010000011.1, read as the reverse complement.
CAGATGTTGGTGTTCAAAGTATCCTCTTTGACTAGAAGGAGAGCAGCCTGCTCTTTTGCAGTTTGCACTGCCCAAGACCCTCTCCAATCAACTAGCCATGTTATGGCTTTAGTGTAGCTGTGTAGGTTGGGCACTTGGGCTTACACTGTGATAAGTCCGTATTTAGACACGCATTTGATGCGTGTTCGGGTCGGATTTTGATGGTTTTCCTGGCTTTAAGGTGTTGCAAGTCTCAATTTTAGCTCAAGTTGTGTTTAGCAGGCGTTGGATCGAGTTTCATTGCATTTGGAGTTGATTTGAAGAAGTTAGAGTCCGGAAATCGGCGCTTGAGAAGCAATCGGGCAGAGTTTGGAAGCATTCGAGAAAGATTTGGAAGATTTGGAGGTCACCGGGAGATTCACGACGAAATTCTGATGAAGAAAAAGCATTTGGATCGACCTCGTAGGCATCCGGTAGCGTTTGGAGCAAGAAAACGAAGGAAAAGTGAAGAATAGGGTCAGGCACGGTCGTGCCTGGAGTTAGGCACGCCGTGCCTGAAGAAAAATATCCCTGGGAGCTACTGGAGGCCAGGCACGGTCGTGCCTGGCAGATAGGCACGCCGTGCCTGGCATTTTTTCGAAGAACCGAGCTACTGGAGGCCAGGCACGGTCGTGCCTGGCAGTTAGGCACGCCGTGCCTGGACGCGAAAAAACGGATTCCTTCCGTAGGCACGGTCGCAGGCACGGTCGTGCCTGGCACCGTGCCTGGCCGCGATTTGTCCTAATTCGACCCGAATTCGTTGTTTTCTATAAATAAGGCCTCCATAACCTCGTTTTGGGGTTACGAACTTTGGAGAGAGGCCTAGGGACGAGTTTATCTGCGTTTTTTACGTTGTTTAATCCAAGAACCTGGGATTCTTTGTAAGTTCAATTCTTTAATTAATGACAATTATTTCTATTCATCTCAATTCTTTTGATTCGTCAATTATGAGGCGTGAGTAGTTTAATTAGGGATTTGGGGTTGATGAAGGGGTTAATCATGATGTATGACTAGATTCTTGTCGGTTTAATTGCATGAATGCCGTTTAATTTGTGTATGAATAATTTAATTGATATCTCTTGTAACCTAGACTGCAGCTAGAATTACAATTGCATGTAGAATGAATTAAAAGAGATCTAATTTGTTCTAGGACACATTCACACACACTTAATCGTTCGCTAAGAGATTAGTAGCGATTAAGGGGCCGTAAGCTCGCTCGTCTTGGCAATAATTTAGGATCCTGTTGCATGAGAGATCAGCCTGGTCCCCTAAATTATTGTACTCTACGCCGCGAGAGCGGTAAGAACTTAGTAATGATTAGCTAGGCTCAATTAAATTAAATTCATGTGATTAGGCCTGTTCTGCCAGAAATATGGTTAACCCCGGAATCAATTCCTGTTCCCTTAGTCGTTAATTAAGGAAAACCAAATCTTTTTATTCGCTCATTAGCATTAGTTTTATTTCAATCAATCAACCAATCTCGTACAATTGCATTTTTATTTTATTTTATTTTCTTTTTAATCGCTAAAGTTTAGTTAATCTTTATTTCCCTTTTGTCCGTCCCTGTGGAGACGATACTCGTACTTTCAACCACTTTACTACATCCTTTTTAAGTGCGAGAAAACACACATCAGTTTTTGGCGCCGTTGCCGGGGACGGTGTCGGATTTAAGGGTTAATTAATTTTAGCGACTTTTTTTTAGTTTTTCGTAGAATTTTTGTCTGCTAACCTTGCAGGTCAGATCTGTTTATGCATACACGTTCAAAGAAGGGAGAATCACTTGTCCCTCTTAATCTTGAGATTGAGAAGTTTGCTAGACAGAACCGCAAGGTTTTTCTTGAGAAGAACACAACCATGGAAACTACATCATCTGGAATTGCTGGGACGTCTGAGGTCCAAACCACTTCTGGTAACCTTGATTTTTATGTCAATACCTCTCCCCAGTCTTCACCGCCTATTTCACCTAGAGATTACTCGGGATTTCAGAATTCCCGCACACCATTTTTTCCTCAAAATCAGGCCACGCCCCAAATCAACATGACTCCGCTTTATCAACTCTTCCAAAATACCTCTACTGCTCCCGAAACCATTTTTCAAAATCAAACATATGGGATGCAAGGTATTGGGCAAAATAATCCACTCTTTCAGCCAAGACAAAACCAGCCCCAAGTCACTCAAAATCCACCCATCCATCAACCACAAACTCAGCCCTTCCAAAATCAATTTCAACAATATCATCAGCCCCAAGCACAGCCAAACATAGCCCGTCCACATCCTATTAGACCACAGCCAGTTCTTCAACCAAGACATCAGGCTCCTCCATTCCAACATCATGTCCCATATAACAATCCGATCTATCAGGGAGAAAGCATTGCAGATTTCCTTACTCCGGACATCACAGAGTATGACAGCATTCAAGTGCAGGGAATTACTGCACCCCGCTATGAGATCAATCCAGCAGTGATTAACATGGTGTCCAATAATCAGTTTGGAGGGAGCCCTACAGAAGATCCAGTGGCACACATTACAAAATTCCTGAGGATGTGCCAAACTTTCAAGATTCCTGGGCTAGATGATGATCAGGTACGGATGCTGTTATTCCCTTTCTCATTGAGGGATGACGCGCAGAGGTGGTTGGATAGCAATCCACATCACCACATTCAGACTTGGGATCAGCTGCACAAGGCCTTCATAAAAGAATACTTCCCAACATCAAAGGCAATAAAGCTGAAGAAGCAGCTGCAAGATTTCAAGCAAGGTTCGTTGGAAACATTGGCTGAGGCGTGGAAGAGATTTAAAGTGCTAAGAAGAGCTTGTCCTCAAGGCAAGATGACTGATTGTGAGGTTCTATCTTGCTTCTATAGCGGAATTTGCGATGAAGGGAAGATGATGCTTGATGCTTCGGGTGGAGGAGCTTTTCCTCAATTACCATCTGAGGTGGCGGAAGAATTAGTGGAGAAGATTGTTTCTAATAATGCTTCATGGTACAGCTCTCGGGACACACCTCACCAGAAGACCCCGGGGTTGTATGAGATCAGTGATAATTCGGCCCTTTCTGCGAGGGTAGATGCTTTGACTAGCATGATTCAGAAGCTTGCTACAAGTGTGGAGGATAATCAGAAAAAGACAAATCTTGCTCTCTCGGTGCCCAGTGTTAATATGGTAGCCCCCGTTCCTATTAGTCCCTCTTGTACTATGTGTGGGGGACTTCATTCGCCACATGAATGCACTATGATGGCACACTCGGCAGCCCCTGGAGTAGAGCAAGTTGATGCGATGACTTTTCAGCGACAGGGCTACTACAATCAGCCCTACGGACAGCAGCAACAAGGGAATTACGGGTATGTAAATCAGCAGCAGCAGTCTAGAAACTATAATCAACAACAAACATCTCAGGCAGTGCAAGAGAGCTTTAAGAGAGAGACTGAGCAGAAATTTTCTAGCATAGAAGAAACACTCAAGAAACTGCTGCAATTTCAACAACAACAGATGCAATTTCAACACCAACAAATGCAAAATCAACAGCAAGAGCAGCAGCAAGCAGACTCAAGGATGCAAATAACTGAGGCAAGGATACAGAACATGGAGACTCAATTGGGGCAGATCTCAAAGGCTTTATCTGAGAGGCCTCTGGGATCCCTCCCTAGTAATACTGAACCAAATCCAAGAGAACATGTTCATGCAGTCACCTTGAGGAGTGGAAAAGAGCTAGAACCTGCTGCCACGGCAAAGAAGCCCGTTGAAGTTAATGACGTACCTGCTGAACAAGAGGAAGAAAAGGAGTTAGAAGAGGGACGAGAGGTGGCGGCTGCACCAAAACAGCCCGTTCCGGTTAAGAATTACACCCCACCTCTCCCCTATCCGGCACGATTGACGAGGAAGAATGATAGTGACCAGTTTGGTCATTTTCTGAAACTCATGAAACAAATCCAGCTTAACATACCATTCGTGGATGCACTGGCACAAATGCCGAAGTACGCAAAGTTCATGAAGGATCTACTGACAAACAAAAGGAAGCTGGAAGAAGCGTCCACTGTGAGGCTTAACGTGGACTGCTCAGCTGTGATTAGGAGGGATCTACCAGAGAAGCTTAAGGATCCAGGTTCTTTTACTATACCCTGCTTAATAGGAGATCTTTCTTTTGATAGGGCCTTGGCTGATTTGGGTGCAAGCATTAATTTGATGCCATTCACTTTGTACGAAAAGCTTGCACTCGGTCCACTTAAACCTACACGTATGTGCATTCAGTTGGCTGATCATTCAGTCAAATATCCCCTTGGGATTGTTGAAGACGTGTTGGTTAAAGTGGACAAGTTTATTATTCCTGTAGACTTCGTTATTTTGGACATGAATCAGGATCGAGAGGTACCATTGATTTTAGGCAGACCATTCTTGGCAATTGCCCGAGCACTTATTGATGTTGGAGATGGTAAGCTTGTCCTCCGCGTTGGGGATGAGACTGCCACCTTTGATATGTCCAAAATAATGAAGAGGCCCTGTCAAGATAGTGGAGAGTGTTTTTATTTGGATGACATAGATTCAATGGTGGAGGATTGCACCCCGAACATGCTTTCTAATGAAGCCCTTTCTGACCTTTTATTTGAGGATAGTGTGTCAGCAGAGGATCTTGAGTCCCTCCCTAGTTTTGATTGTCTTATGATAAGTGGAGAGGAGGACTCAAGTGATGCTAGTTCTGTGCAGGGAACGGAAGATGATTTAGATATGGTAGAGAAGAAAAATTTTCAGCCCAATTCCTTATTTGTTAGTCCTTCTCCATTAAATCTAAACTCTCTTCCATTCCACCTTGAGTATGATTTTATTGATAATAATCCTGACCCCCCTGTCATTTTTACACCCGAGCTTGAGCCATCCCAAAATTTTACATGTTTTAATTTACTTAGTGAACAAGGGGAAGCTCTAGCCCGGAAAATTTTTGACAAGGAAGGAAATTGTCCATTCTTTGACCCATTCTTTGCTAAAGGGCCGGATAAAGGCCACTATCCATTCTGTTGCTTTACGGGCAACCCTGAGATGCGTAATTGTTTTCATGAATTTAAGGTCTTACGCCATCTCAGGGCATTTGTTGATAAGAGGTTTGATTTGTGGAAGACAAATTTTCTGAGCGGAAGTGTCTTTGACTGAGTTTTTGAGTGCGTAGTTGCGTCGGGCAAACGAGGTTAAAAATAGCGCTTCTCGGGAGGCAACCCGAGCTTAATTTGTGCTTTGTTAGTTTAGTTTTTCTGCTTTTCAAAAAAAAACCCAAAAAACCAAAAAAAAAAAAAAATGATTCGAGGCAGGCAGCCAGGCACGGTCGTGCCTATCATCAGGCACGCCGTGCCTGAGTGATTAATCAAGGACTTGGCTACTGGGAGCCAGGCACGGTCGTGCCTGGCAGCTAGGCACGCCGTGCCTGACGTTTATCGCAAGACATGCTTACTGGAAGACAGGCACGGTCGTGCCTGGACGTCAGGCACGCCGTGCCTGCGTAAAGTTACCACCCTACCCCCGCGATTAAAACATAACCCAGCCCCCCTTCTTCCCTTTTTTTTTTCCATTGCGCGAACAAAGCCAACGAGAATCCCCTCCCCTGCGAACTTCTCTCGGCCAAGGACCACCAACCGCGACCCACGCGACCCACGCCACCGCCGCACTATCACCGGCAACCACCGCACCACCGCCGCCGCTGCGCTTTCTCTCTCTCCTCTACTCGTTCAAAAGGTATTCTTCTTCTTCCCCAAGCTCTCTTCCCCATTAATGGTGTTTCAAGCTTTGTAAAATCCGAAAATTGCATGTGCTTGAATGTTAGGGATTTTGACTTCCATGTGTCAAATGAGGCTTGTGTTGTTGCTATTGATGTTCTATGATGATGAATTTGCCTCTTTTGTTAGAAATCCCTAATTTTTGAGCTAATTTAGCCAATTTAGGGTAAATTTTGATGAATGTTTGAGAATTTGGGGATTTTGTGCTTGTTGCTTAAATTAAGATTGAATTGTTGATTGAAATAATGTGTAATTGTTATTAAGGCTATTTGAGCACAAATCCCCAATTTTTAGGCCAAACCATGTCAAATTTGAGAATTGTAAGTTCTTCCCCTATTTTGATTTTTTAATTCTTTTGGGAAGAACTCTATTCTAAAAACATTGTTGGGATGAATGAAGCTTGCTTGTGACCTTGTTTATACCGTGTGTCGTTGAAAAACTTGAATTTTATTCAAAGAACCTTTCTTTGATAAAAATTCAAACTTTTCAACTATTCTGGTTAAACTTGGGTTTTCTTTTGGCATATTTTGATGTTGGCGGATCATTGTTGCTGACGGGGCTATTCTTTTCTGTGCCTAATTCTAACCTCTTGAAGCCCCGTTGGAATTCTTTTGTTTTCACTATTTTTGCAGATGGCCCGCACAAAGAACTCCACACGCGCTTCTCACACCGCAGTTGCTAGCTCTAGCCGCTCACAGGGCACACGAGGCGGCCGCTACCAGCCCCAGTTTGACACAGAAAAGGAGATGCTGACATACCTAGAGCTGATGAAGAAGAAGGTGGGTACGATGTACCACCCAGATGAGCCCACACTGATGGCAGCGGAGCCCACACTGAGGGATGAGGTGATGCACTTGATCAGGAGAGGTTGGTGGCAACATTTATTTTTCGGCATCCAAGAGTCGACTTTCAAGGAAGTCACGTGTGAGGTGTTAGCCACAATTGAGCTCCCAAAGCTCATACCGGAGAGGGACTATCTCAAAAGGGGAATAAGGTTCCAAGCCTTTGAAGACAAACTGGATACTTCGCTTAGTCAGATTGAGCGCTATTTGGGTTTTGATGATGTTGAGGTAGGACAACGAGACGAGATTGGCCTGTGTGACCTCCCCCCGCATGTGAACAGACAGGCCTTTTGGGAATCGATTAGTAGAGGGGGCAAGACTTATAAGCCCCGGGAGACCCCAGCCACACTTCTTTATCCCCAGAAGTTCCGAGTTATCCACGCACTACTTGCTTCTACAGTGACCGGGAGGGCCGAGGTTGGGGCCAAGGTTTCTACCACTGACTTGTTATGCCTTTACTGCATGGTTCATGACAGGAAGCCCTGCATGGGCTCTATCATAGCTAGCCTCTTCCATCGCCAATCCACAAACCACATTCAGGCCCTATATTCCGGTCCATACATTACACGTCTTCTGCGAGGGATGGACTATGGAGATCAGTTCCGAAACATGGAGGTTTCTTCTAGTTTTCTTCCGCTCACCATACTTCCGTCCATGAATACTGGACTTAGGGCTAGACTTCAGCGGGAGGCTGACCGCGCAGCAGGAGGAGGAGGAGGACAGCAGGTAGATGATGATGCTGATGATGATGACCATGATGATGATGATGATGATGATAATGTGGAGATGGAAGCAGCTGCTCATGAGGTCCCATACGATGCACCCCCCTACGGCACAGCTTTTCCTGATTCTTGGGCAGGGATGCATGCGCATCAGGATGCCGTGTATCGGCAGTTGTCCGCTGAGCAGCATGAGAGATTTGATCAGATGCGCTTTGAGCAGCAGGACTTCTACAGAGAGATGCGGGAGGACCAGGCACTTCATTACACACAGCTCCAGTCTCAGTACACTCAGATTGATGAGAGACTCACTTCTATGGAGACTAGCTGGAGCTCGTTCTTTGATGCATATCCACCGCCACCCCCTCCCGAGTATTAGATTTCATTAGACTGTCCGCCGCTAGCATTTGTATCATGACATTGTTGGATGACTGTACCGTAAACACTATCACACTCACACTCTCACTACTGCACTTAACTCTTTATTTTTTGCTATGCTTTGTGTTCATGATGTGTTGCAGCTTAATGGATGATTTGCCGCGCGAATCAAGACCCAGTTCTGTTCCTGACTGACCAACGCGATAGGGGAGTTTCCATGATTCTTTTTACTCGATGCGTAATGTTATCTTGAGATGATTTTGAGCACGCGTGACCCTTTCCTCTTTACCCCTAGTACATAATGCATAATTGGTCATCGAGGACGATGCCAAAGTTTAAAGTGTGGGGGAGTGAATTGGGCATTCGGGCAGTGGTTGTTACATGAGATTTATTAGAGTTAGCATGCGCAGGTGTTATATGTATTTTCAAAGGAAATTCACGCACAATTTTTGAAAATTTTTCTTTAAACTGTGTCTTTGTGAGCTGGCTAGCGTTTTGACTATGTTTTTAGAACATCTTTGAAGTGTTTAGGCTTAAATTGCTTGCACTAGAATCTAGTTGTTTAAAGGATGAAGGCATTAGTCACCCATTGAATTAATCCATAAATCATCCACCCCACCTGAAAAAGTCCTTTAGGAAAAGCCATCTTGAGCCGACCATTCTTTGTTTACCCAATTAATTTAGCTCCATAGCCAAATGGCCTCTGTTCTTTACCCGTGAATATTTCTGACTTAGTCTTGATTTTTAGGGAATTAAGGGATCAATTTGCTAAGTTTAGGGAATTTTTGTAGAAGCCATTTTTGGCACTGTTCCTATGCCCCAAATGGGGTAAGAGCAATCACTTTTTAGGAATATGATACTTTCGAGGATTGCATTGTAGGCATGGATTCACTTTTAAATTAATGAACTTAAAATTGCTATTTTTCCTTGGTGAGGCCGAGATTAGAATGGGGTAATGTCTAGTGAAAATCCGAAAGGTGAAAAATTAATATAGCTAGACCTCTTACTTTTCGAAAAAGAGAATGGGAGCCCCGGTCAAAAAGCGTAAGATGAGACTTGGGTATCTTTCGAAAGAAATGGCGTTCTCATGCCAACATGACAAGGAAAACTAAACCATAATTAATGAACTTGGAAACTGAAAAATTAGCTTTAGTCCTCCGCGTACTTCAAGTATACGTCAAAGCACAAATGTGCCGAGACGGTTTAGCTTAGTTGTACACCCTGTCTACTCGTTGCATAGGTTTAAATGATTGTTCCTAATTTGTGGCCTACTGAGTTCCCTGTTCCTAAGAATAACCCTGAAGTTCCTGAATGCATTGAGTCTTTGTAAGAATATTCCTATCTCTCAAAATAAAGGGACTGTCATTTTTATCCATTCACCGCCATATTCACAAGTCCTTCTGATCAGTAGCTAGCTTATTTGTGTATGCTGTCATTACTTTGAGGATGTTGTGAATAATTGTGTCAAATAGTTTAGCTTGAGTACAAAGGTGTAGTTTAGGGAAGAATTTTCTTGATTTAAACTGTCTGTCCTGTGAATATCCCTTTAACTACGTATGCATGCTAACTATTTTAAAATTCCGTGTGGTGATTATCGTAAGTCCCGTTGTTCGATTTGCTTGAGGACAAGCAAAAGCTTAAGTGTGGGGGAGTCTGATTAGTCCGTATTTAGACACGTATTTGATGCGTGTTCGGGTCGGATTTTGATGGTTTTCCTGGCTTTAAGGTGTTGCAAGTCTCAATTTTAGCTCAAGTTGTGTTTAGCAGGCGTTGGATCGAGTTTCATTGCATTTGGAGTTGATTTGAAGAAGTTAGAGTCCGGAAATCGGCGCTTGAGAAGCAATCGGGCAGAGTTTGGAAGCATTTGAGAAAGATTTGGAAGATTTGGAGGTCACCGGGAGATTCACGACGAAATTCTGATGAAGAAAGAGCATTTGGATCGACCTCGTAGGCATCTGGTAGCGTTTGGAGCAAGAAAACGAAGGAAAAGTGAAGAATAGGGTCAGGCACGGTCGTGCCTGGAGTTAGGCACGCCGTCTGAAGAAAAATATCCCTGGGAGTTACTGGAGGCCAGGCACGGTCGTGCCTGGCAGATAGGCACGCCGTGCCTGGCATTTTTTCGAAGAACCGAGCTACTGGAGGCCAGGCACGGTCGTGCCTGGCAGTTAGGCACGCCGTGCCTGGACGCGAAAAAAACGGATTCCTTCCGTAGGCACGGTCGCAGGCACGGTCGTGCCTGGCACCGTGCCTGGCCGCGATTTGTCCTAATTCGACCCGAATTCGTTGTTTTCTATAAATAAGGCCTCCATAACCTCGTTTTGGGGTTACGAACTTTGGAGAGAGGCCTAGGGACGAGTTTATCTGCGTTTTTTACGTTGTTTAATCCAAGAACCTGGGATTCTTTGTAAGTTCAATTCTTTAATTAATGACAATTATTTCTATTCATCTCAATTCTTTTGATTCGTCAATTATGAGGCGTGAGTAGTTTAATTAGGGATTTGGGGTTGATGAAGGGGTTAATCATGATGTATGACTAGATTCTTGTCGGTTTAATTGCATGAATGCCGTTTAATTTGTGTATGAATAATTTAATTGATATCTCTTGTAACCTAGACTGCAGCTAGAATTACAATTGCATGTAGAATGAATTAAGAGAGATCTAATTTGTTCTAGGACACATTCACACACACTTAATCGTTCGCTAAGAGATTAGTAGCGATTAAGGGGCCGTAAGCTCGCTCGTCTTGGCAATAATTTAGGATCCTGTTGCATGAGAGATCAGCCTGGTCCCCTAAATTATTGTACTCTACGCCGCGAGAGCGGTAAGAACTTAGTAATGATTAGCTAGGCTCAATTAAATTAAATTCATGTGATTAGGCCTCATCTGCCAGAAATATGGTTAACCCCGGAATCAATTCCTGTTCCCTTAGTCGTTAATTAAGGAAAACCAAATCTTTTTATTCGCTCATTAGCATTAGTTTTATTTCAATCAATCAACCAATCTCGCACAATTGCATTTTTATTTTATGTTATTTTCTTTTTAATCGCTAAAGTTTAGTTAATCTTTATTTCCCTTTTGTCCGTCCCTGTGGAGACGATACTCGTACTTTCAACCACTTTACTACATCCTTTTTAAGTGCGAGAAAACACACATCACACTGTCTTAAAAAAGTAGCCTAATAATTCAATCAATTCCCTAGAAGAAGCTAAGGGAGCTCTAAACTTTCAGGAGAAATTATGGGCAGCAGAACTAGTTCAAAGATGTCTCAGGCATTGCCCAAGTCAAGTTTGGTGTCAATTAGTATTGCCCCAGCAGTACTTTCAACAATGTCTCCCAGTTTTTGTTAAGTAGTCATACGCAAATAAGTAAGTCTAGATCAAAATACACTAAAGATCCATTTTAAAAGCGTAAATACGGAGTATGGAGTAGTAGTCCATCACCACGTCGATAGGATAGTTGTATTGACTATTGAGTGTCAAGTTGTTGTAGCATTTGTGAGTTGGATTAGGGGTTTCTTAAAATCAAATGAGCATATGTGTTAATATTTTTTATTTAAGCTAGCTAGATATTAAGATATCCGTCACTACAATTGACATTCATGTCATAGTTTACTTGTTTTGGGGATATTATACTCCGTAGCATTTTGTGACCGAATTAGAAGTTTCCATCATGAGTCCCAAAACGAATTTTTTTTTTTAATTTCAGTCCTAGACCACATCAGAACATATTAAACCAGAAAATTTACCAGATCAGACCAAAAAATTAAAAACATCATAATTCATAACAAATTTAAAAGTCAATAAAAAAGTCATGGCTCAATTGAGTTTTAGGGTTGTACAATGGTGGATCGTTTGGGGGTTTATTTCACTCGAGTTAAGTAAATGTCAAACAAGTTCTAACTCGAGTCAAACAATTGATTTTTTTATCTAACTATTAAGTAAATCAAGACCAATTTATAATCCACGTTCATGTGATAATTTTAGGAAAATTCATTTTGTACACGCCAAATTTTACACGCCTTTCAAATTGTCTGTACACAGACAATTTGACCGGCTACACATACAATATGACTTGTGTTTTATGAAGAAAATTGATTTTCACACAGACAAAAATACAAAAAAAAATGTCTGTATCTCACACACTTTATGAAAAATTCCGATCTAAAATGTCTGTGATACATACAACTCTTTACTTTTGTCTATGTGGAAATCGATTTTCTTCATAAAACGCCGGTCAAGTTGTCTGTGTAGCCGATCAAATTGTCTGTACACAGACAATTTGACCGACGTGTAACCCGACGTGTACACGAAGCGGGACTCATAATTTTATTGCATTTTCGGTAATGGTAGCATTTGTGGACTGAATTATTGGTTTCTAGCACCGAAGTGAAATACATGTCAAATAGTTTGTTAAACATCAGTCCTCAACCAATTTTAAAATTTACGTTCATATGATATAGAGGCCGTTTGACAACACTTTTTTCGGCTTACCAGTCAATTTTTTCACCAAACGCGTAATTTTTGTTTTCGCGCGTTGAATTGTGTAATAAGCAGAAAAAGTAAGATTGAAGTTACTTTTCTGGCTTTATTGACTGAAGTTACTGTAGATTACCATTTTAGCTATTTTTACATGTATTTTTTTCTTTATTTTAATAATAAAATATATTTTCAAAATAATTTTTTCATAAACCAGCAGAATCAGCCAATGCAGCCACTTCAGCCAGATTTTCATAAATTTCAGCAGAATCAACCAAAACAACCGATTTTTTGTGTTACCAAATGGGCTCATAATGTTGGTGCATTTGGGAATTTGGGCCATTGCATCATTTGTGTGTCAATTAAGGAACTTCTATAACCTGAGTCAAATAAATTTCAAACGATGATGTGTTTTTTTTTTAGTTTCTATTCACAATAACCATTTTGCTAAACACAGCCACCATTTTGCTAAACAGAGCCAATTTTTTTTCATAATTCCTGTTATGTCCTTAATAATACCCAAAGTAATACAACCTCCGCGAATCACGTTTGTGTAGTCTATCTATTGCAAAGGGGAAATAACGGATTCGTCAATAACAACTTAACAAGTCACTGCCGGATTCCATAGCTTTGACGTGTCGTTCATAACGTCATTAAAATATCTGGCAATCATTCTTCTCCTTGAGTAGAGAATGACAGAATTTTTAGATCTATTTTTTACATTCTGCCACGTTGGTGTCCTATCACTAGAGCAAGGATCATCTTGTTTCAGATTCCAATAGTTTAAGAAACATCGGTTTCAACCTTCAAATTCACCTCCCCTATCTTTCAGATTCACATTAGTTTCAAATAGGTTAAAAAAATTAAGAGGAAACTGTTCCAAACATCGAAATCACAAAAACTAATGGCCTAAAATTTGAGTGTTTGAAATCGAATGAGTTTTAGAGCTTTGAGAGTGTCAGCCATGGCGACGTTGGACCTATTCGCCGGAATTTTATTCTTGTTACATAAAGACTGGATCTAACAACTGAAAAAAGATGACCACAGATTTGTCCGCACACCGGAGATAGGAAAAACCTTTGGCCGCACGTCGTTGCAATACACATACGTGATTTGCCTAAGCAGAGCTGTATGAAGGGCATAATAGGAACTATGAAATTATGTGATTGTATTTACTATTTAGTAAAAAGATGGCTGTTAATAGAATTTCCCGTTTTTTTCATCTAATTAATTTGAAATTCATGACTAACTTTAAAATTCACGTTCAAGTGATAGTCCAATCGATTTTTGGGCAATTGTTGCGTTTTGTGGGCTAATTTATGGATCAATCACTGAAGTGCAGAAAATGTAAAACGAAGCATAATAATCATCTTTCTTCTAAATATTAATTAATCCAAAATCTATTGTACAATCCACGTTTATGTAATAACCCAATCAAACTTATGGAGTTAGGGTCATTGCAGCGTTTGTGGGTCGAACTGGGAGTCCCGATCACCAGTGTATAAAAAATGTCAAGCAGACTAGTTAATGATCATTTTCGTGTAAATATTATGACCAATTTTATAAAATTCACGTTTGTTTGATAGTCCAATAGAATTCCGATTCTTTGTAGCGTTTGCGGGTCGAATGGGAGTTTTTATCACCTTAATTCGAATGAAAATTTTATTCACAAAGCCAAATTTACTATTTACAATCACAAATGTATATCAAATAAACTCAAATATCCATAATACCCCTATTATTCATATATCAAGCAAGATACTCCTAATCATTCATTGTTAGACTAATCGTAATCCCCTCCAGTCAATAAATCAAATTTTTCATTAATTTAAGTGTATTCACTCAGTCAGTTTAATATTTACAAAATAATTTAGAATTAATACTTGTTTTTGTCTAACATGCGGCCAACACTCCATCATCATCACATTCTTCTCCTCCATCTGCTTTGAGCCTGTGAATAGCATAGCAAATTCCCCACCAAGGGTGCCCATAATGCACTTTGTCACTCTTGTGCACAAGGGACTTTAACAACACTTGCCAAAGATAATGAAATGCATCTTCTATTCTTCTTTGCCGCTACATCCTCCCAACTCAGGGTGAGCATTAGAAGAAAAAAAGTGTTTGGCTATGCATTTTTCATACTTCATGTTCTTTATTTAATTTACCAAAAACATCTAACACCTACCATTTTAAGACACGTTTACTTCACGAGTTACTAAACGGTGCTTATTAAGATCACATTAATAAGCGGTGCATAAAATAAGCATGCAGTAGTGTAAGGTCATGTTTACTTCAAAGGATTTAAGCAACGAAGTAAACATCTCATAACTGTTTTTGAATCCAAATTACGAATCGAATCAAAACTATTCACTTTGTTACAACACTTAAGCTTTGAATGATACTTTTGATTTATTATTAATGTGCTTGAATTGGAACGTGTATACGTAAATAAATGTAGGAGTGAGCATAATGGTTTGGTTTAACCGAATCGAACCGTACCAAACCGAACTAAACCGAACCGAAACCGGACCGTATGTAATTTGATTTGAGTTTGGTAATATTTCTTCCGAACCGTATTAAATCGAACCGAACCGAAACCGATAAAAACCGAACAAAACCGAACCAAACTAAAGAAATTCAAAAAAAACTTCATATATTTATAAAAATCAACAAGTCCAAACCGAACCAAATCAAACTAAACCGAATCGAACCAAACCGAAAAATAGTACGATAGTATGATTTTTGTTTGATAGCAATTCTTCCAACCAGTTTCAAACCGAACCGAAGCAAAACCGATAGAAACCGAACCAAAAATCGATATGCCCTGCCCTACGTAAATGTATGGCTACACTTTAACCGTTTAACTAGTTTTCAAAAGTTATTGTAGTGTTATTAATATTATTATGCTATTATAATTATAAATAAATATCGAATATATTTGATTAACATTAAAATCGAATATGCTGATATTCTTATTTGTAAATTGTAATTGATAACAATTCAAATCAAATTTAATATTCTTATGTGTATTGAAATTTTACAAATTCGAATAATCTTACATGAATTAGAATCTCAAACTGAGTATAAATTATTCAATTCGTATACAAGCCTAGTGTACACTAATGTGTAATCCGATGTGTACAAATCACAAAATTATAAAATCTTTATAAAATGTTGAAGACCCTCATATTTTACTTAGTAATCCCTCCTACCAAAATTGTCATCTTTCATTTTCTGTCTATATCCCAAATATTGTTCCATAATTGAATATCAATCACATAAATTTAATTTTTTAATAAAGATATCATACCATACCATGTTAGTGGAATCAAAGTACTAGTAGATTTTATTAGAATCCCCAATAATCTTCCATGTTGAGGAATTCAAAATCCATATTGCGAGAGTAATCACCCTATCACAAATTCCGACCAATGCCCCCTTTCCTTCAATATTTTGCAGTTTCACAACTTCCATGGAAGTGTGCGCAGGAGCTCGACGCCTACCATTTCCGCCTGAGAAACGTGACGTTGAAAAAATAAAGCAAAAGCTCCTCCAAAGCGGCGTTGAACCAACTCCCAAAATCATACACAATATCTGCAAAAAACGCCTCCAGAAAGTCAACCGTCGGCAGGCCAAACAGGCCGCTAAGGAACCACGGCCTCTTACTGACGCCCAGAAAGAAACCCTGGCTGAAGAGTTTCACTTCCAAGCCATAAAATCCGAGTACAAAAGCTTCGAAAGAACTGTAAATGCGAAAAATGAGGGGAAACTCATAGGACGGCCGTGGGAGAGACTTCACAAGCTTCAAATGCAAGAACTTTCAAGTGAAAATATGCAGTATTCTGGTGACAAGTTAAGCGCTCAGCCTTTGAGGGAGCTTCGTGACATACTCGAGTGCGAAAGGGAGAAATACAGGTGGATTCTGGATGACGATGTCCAGATTGAAGATGGGTTGTCTGGTAATAAGAGCTCAAATTGGGAACCACCAAAGCTCAGAGGGGGCGAATCTGGGGCAATACGGTTTGTCATTGACAAGTATGTATACATATAAGGTTTCCAATGTTTCCAAAAATTAGGCATGATAAGTAAATTTTGTCATACAGAGTTTTTGGTTCCCTATAGATGTTAATTGCTTTCTGTATGTGTTGTAGATTGAGTGGTACAAAAATAGTTGCCAAGAACTATAAGTTTGTGCGGGTTATGAAACACTCGGGGTTGCAGTTTACAGAACGTCAAATGCTAAGGTTAGTGGAAGGTCTTGGGGATAGAGGAGAGTGGAGGCATGCATTGTCTGTTGTTGAATGGGTTTATAACTTGAAGGAGCATAAATATTGCAGAAGCAGGTACTACTTGTATTGATTTCTGTTTGGTGCTAGACCAAATTTACTGTTCTAGCATTTAAAAATAAAAAATAAACATATTTGTTTACTTAGGTTTGTTTATACAAAGCTCTTGGCAGTTCTTGGAAAATCTATGAGGCCTCATGAAGCTCTTGAAGTGTTCAACTTGATGAGAGTAATTACCAAACTATGGTGCTTATGGTCTCTCTCAATTAAGTGCGACTCTTTAGATAATATGACAAATGATGATAAAATCAAAGGATTTTCTGCATGCAGGGGGATGCCAGAATATACCCAGACATGGCTGCCTATCATAGTTTGTGTGTTATACTTGGCCAAGCTGGTCTTCTAAAAGAGTTGATCAGAATTATTGACTGCATGAAGGAAAAACCCAAGAAAATTCAAAATATGAGACACAAAGATTGGGACCCTGCCATTCTACCAGACGTTGTCATATATAATGCTGTAGGTGATCGAATTCTATCATGCCAGTACTCTGATATAAACTCTGCAATGTACTTATTGGTGTGATTGCCTTTATCAATTTGGCTGGCTAGGTTTTAAATGCTTGTGTTCCATCTCGCCAATGGAGAGGAGTACATTGGGTCTTTCAGCAGCTAAGGAAGAATGCCTTGAAACCCAATGGTGCAACCTATGGACTTGCGATGGAGGTAATTATTGACCTAGTTGTATACAGTTACTGTGAGATATGGTTTTCTAAAAATATAAGTATATATGTGTGTGTGTGTGTGTATATATATATATATATTCGTTTATATTTATATTTTGAAATAAACTGCAGATTATAGCAGGGCCACTTAATTTGTCGTGAAATCTAAATCCACATAATAAAATATGTTTTACTACATCATCATCATTGGCTGTATTCCAACTATGTTAGGGGGGTTTACACACACACACACACATATATCTATATATGGGTGAGGTTCAAGTAAGAAGAAGCCTTTAGGTGAGAAATGAGAATGAATCTCAGCCGTTGGATTCGACTATCTTGCTGTAAAAACACTTTATATTGCATTAAAATATGCAACCTAGTTTGGTGGCATTTTCTGAAAAATCCGTATTACAGCCATCTAGTGCAACATGAAACTGTTTCAGTGCAACGTCTTCAAATTTTAGTGCAATATGAAATAGTTTTAGTGCAACACTGCAAAAATTTAAATCTTACTGCAACATCAAGCTATTTTCAGTGCAAAATCGGAAATCCAACGGTTGAGATTCATTCTCATTTCTCACATTAGATGCATTTCTCACTTGAACCAAAATCATATACACACACACTAGTGTCAATAAGTAGGCCAAAGTTAGTTTACAACTTGACACTATCAATTCATGCAAAAAAGCACAGTGATGATGTTTTTTGCAAGATGTCCTTGCTATCCAAATGATCTTACACAGTTGGATGAAATTCAATAATCTTTATCATCGATTTTTTTCCGACATGCTTGGAATTTGGAAAACATCACATGACAGCCATCGTATAACATATTACAATAAAGCATTTGAGAGCCATTTTTTGAATTTCTTTTTTCTCTTCATAGTATCATTTCAATCTCTCATGGCTTTTTTATATTTTTATTCATATTAAGCACTCAAAAGGTACAGGATAAATATAAAAAATTGCAGGGTTGGGTTGTCCACCAAAAGAATGTTCTGCATTTATATCCAAGGCACTTCAGTTATATCATCAAGCTGCATTTGCATTGTAAGGTGATATTTTCAACATTAAGGCAAATTTTTGTTGAAAGGTGATGTTGAGATCTAGGAAGTATGACCTTGTGCATGAATTCTTTGAGAAAATGAAAGCAAGTGGGGTTGCTGTCAAGGCAATTACATACAAAGGTATTATATATCCCTAAACATGTTACAATGCTATAAGCTTTTGCGTTGTAGCTCAGCATTTACTTTCTTAAATTTAGTTCTTGTCAAAGCCTTCTGGGAAGAAGGCAAGGCAAATGAAGCCATTCATGCTGTTAGGGAGATGGAACAAAGGGGAGTTATTGGAACTCCTTGTGTGTATTATGAACTAGCTTGCTGCCTTTGCTATCACGGAAAGCTGGAAGGTGCCTTTTTCGAGGTAAGTTTTAAAGTTTGTTCCAATTTACCAGTGACCAATTGTTTGTATGAATCCTTTGACTCAACAAAGTGGTTGTATGACCTCCTTGCTTATAATCTACAGTAAAATAATTTGGTTGATATCTGAGGTCACAGAATTAGTGTGCAATTGATATATGAGTTTACACATTTTTTATACATTAAACTAAGTCATTGATTTAGATTTTAGTGGACCTTGTAGCTTGAAATTGACACTTTTAAAACCATATTGGTTACATGAATTCGGTTTTTTATTTTCTAACTAATTCTGAAACTTTAACATTATGTTGATAATTTTTAAATTTATTCTTTATTTGTGTTGATAGGAATTTTACCCTTTAGTTTCTAAATTTTTATAGAGTTGTGTGAAGCAACTATCTCCCACTGGAGTGGTTGATTCCTAAGCCTTTGTTTTCCATCTACATGCCATGGAAAATTGGTGACAAACTTACAAACTATGATTCTTTGAAACATTTCTACAGATTAAAAAACTAAGAAGCCTTGGTTGGACTAGACCTTTGGCAGTTACCTTCACTGGGATGATATTGTCTTCAATGGATGGTGGACATATTGACAATTGCATAACCATATATGAGCACTCCAAAAAACACTGCAAAATGGACACTGGAATCATAAATGCCATGCTGAAAGTGTATGGTCGTAATGATATGTTTCTTGAAGCCAAGGAATTATATGAGTTGACAAAGAAAGTAGACACCGGTTCTCAAATTAGTATTAGTCCAGATATATACACTTTCAGTTCCATGCTTGAGGCATCTGCTCATTCTCTCCAATGGGAATATTTTGAGAATGTCTACAAGGAGATGACCCTTGTTGGACATCAGCTTGATACAAAAAAACATGCACACCTGCTGGTGGATGCATCAAAAGCTGGGAAGGTACAATTACTTTAGCATATATGTGTGCATCCTTGCTCTTAACAAGGGGCGAAGAAAAAAAGTTACAAATTAAAACCGACCAAAAATTAACCAACCAGAACTGATAGACTGACCAGACCACATGCAGTTTGTTTAGGGGTTAAGGTTTGACCATAACATGCTTAAACCAACTGAATCCTACATCAACCAACTGAAATTGACCCAAATCAACTTTACAACTTGGGTTGTGGTTCAGTTAACCGTTTTGCATTTCCCAAAACCGAAACAACCAAAATGAGAACCAACTGAAACCATCTTAAGTTGCTCGTTTCGGTTTTCAGTTTTGCATTTCCCAAAACTAAACCAACCAATCCGAAGACGAACCAGTGAACACCCTTGCATTTGACAAAAGTTGAAGCAGCTACACAACTAAATTTGTTAGAATGCCTTGTATCATCGAAACTAAAAAGAAAAACAACACAATATAGATACATGGTTTATCGCTAAGAGCCTTGAGATATTTATTACACTTCTTATTTTTCAGTAACTGTTGATGATTAGGGTGAGATCTGCTGCCTGTGTTGCACCCTTCTAACATACATTCTTGATCCAGGGACATTTACTTGATCATGCATTTGACACAATTTTAGAAGCTGGTAAGGTGCCTCCTCTGTCATTTTTCACTGAGATCTTATGCAGTGCAATCTCGCAGCATAATCATGAAAGAGCTGTCAGCATGGTCAACATGCTTGCTGTTGCACCTTACCAAATCACCGAACATGAGTGGATTGAGTTCTTCGAAGGCAACCAGGACCGGGTAAAGAATGCTCATTTCCAAGAATTGTTGGAAATGCTCTGCACAGAGGGCTTGAGAAGTGAAGCTACCATTGTAAATTTGTCTAGAGCATTACAATCTCTCTTGGGGGATAGTGGCTCAAACAACTTGAATTCTGGGGGTGGTAATGATCTAAAATCTGGCAAGGGGGGAGGTGTTACAGATTTGATATTCAATGATTATTTTGATGAGTTTGAGGAACTAAATTTGGAAACAGTGACCACTGAGGAAGAAGATTCACATGAATCGGGGATGCCATCAACATATGAGATATTGCAGTCATGGAAAGAAATGGAGGAAACACGGTAGCATTTTCCTCCTAGTTCATATAAGCTACCAGTGAACTTACCCCTTTCCCTAATGATGCAACAAGATAAAGAAAGTTCAAGGTTTTGGTCTAATGTCAGCAAATTTCCCTGCAACCCTCTGGCCAGATTCCATTTTTTACACCATACTAAATCATGCTTCTTGTGTAGCTAGCGAGGTGCAATACCAGAAACTTCAATGCATCATTGACAAGCTTTTCGACCTCATGAAACTTGAACGACTGGATTACATCTGCCTACGTAATTGCAGTATCCGCCTACGATTCCACGTGTCGTAGTAGCTCTGTAGGCATGTTTTTCTTAATGTATTTGTTATTTTAATTATTTTCGAAAAGATGGCACGATTTGTCTTATGCACATTTTTCTTAATGTTTTTGTTTATTATAAATATTTTCGAAAAGATGGGGAGAATTTGTCTTCAAGCAAAGCTTGTTTTTCTTTCTATATTTAAATAATCAGAAGCTCATCATTAGTTTTTGAAATTTTCATCGGTCTATTCTGTTATATATGGTGCTGGGATAGTGGGATATGAATTTGGTGAGGTCAGCACTGCTTGAGCTGAGAGATGGAATTATTGGTGAAGGGCTTGCTCGATCAGTCGATCTCGAATAAATTCGGGATATATTTACTTCGCTGCAAAGCATTAGGCTACCCTTCTGTTCAACGGGCATCCAAAACCTCTCACAACTTCAATTAGATGTCACCATCTGGGCAGAAGTGGCCACCGCCACAGGTACTATGTGTTGCCACCAACATCTATCACAGTATCACTATCAGTCATTGGCTACTACGACTGACATTGCATGTTCTCTCCACGGTTAGCCGCCACCAACACCATTGTTGGTCGCCACAACCTTTGACGGTCACCATTGGACATCAAGGAAAAATATGTAACTTGCTTCATAAGTTGTGATTTAATGTTTGTGAAGTAAATTCATCATTGTCATTGCAATGTTAACTGTGTAATTCTAAAAAAAACAATTACTTATGAGACTTAATAGGTATCACTAAAAAACTTGTGTGGTAATCATGTCCTGTGCCGCCCTACACAACATGTATTAGAGATTTAATAGTAAAAGGAATCCAAAAGCTGCTTATACTAATACTAACTAGTTAAAATAGGACCACAATGCAACATAGAACTAGCACTAGCAACAACAATACCGATAGCTTCAAACGTATAATAATTCAGTTTCGTGTGGTAATTCTCTGACAAAATATACCGATTCAGCAGCCCAAATGTGTTGTGGGACATGAAAGGGTTGAAGCAAGATACTAGTTTACAAATTTAACCACTTATTATGCTACTGGTATGTTTGACATTTGATGAAGTTAGCGACCACAAATTTATAACCTTATTAATTTAGTCTTTGGGGGATGTTGTTATAGAGTGTTTGTTATACCTTTTACTTTAAAAATATTTTTAAAGTAATTTTAGAGAAATTTATAATAGTAAAACTAAAACTTAGTGATATTTGAGAAAAAAATGATTTTCGAAAAGTAAACACAATTTAAAACATTCAGTCATGCGCTTCAAGCTTTTAGCTTTAAAGCTTAATTTAAGAGTAAAGTTGTTTTTACTTGGACAGTTTTCAGCCCCAGACCAGTTCCAGACCAGACTTGGATAGTTATTAAAATACACAGAAACCAGACATTAGCAGACCAGATCAGTTCAGAACAGATCAAACCAACAAATTTCAGTCCAAGTAAAAACATCCTAACCTCTCATTTGAAAACATTAATTTCATACTTGTATTTTTTAAGCAAAAAGTTGATTCTTTTTACAAACACTCCTCAAGTCTTGGCAAGATAAAAAAATAGACAAAGCATATGTCTTATGTCTATGGGGGTAGCTAATGTATTCCCAAAACCTTAATACGTAGTGATTTAACTTGGAGAAAAGTGTATTGGTAATAATAAGCTTTTTCTCTTCTTTGCATACTTGAAAGAGGTTTGACGGCTCAACTTTCTCTCAACAAAAGTGCCACAACTAAAGAAACCTTACAACTTGATTTCCAAGGGGATAGTATAACCAATAAACTTGTACTCCCTAATGATTTTCATAGGGAAAATCGCAAATTTTTCTATATTATTAGTTATTAAGAGATCAACCATCAACCTAGAAAGACTTAGGGCGTATATGCTTTACTATTAATTAAGTTTATACTACCATTTGTACCTCTAAGCTCTAGCCAGTAAATATGGATAACAAGTCCAACTAGCACTAAATAACCAATTAATTCAAATAAGTCATGCTCCAATAAAAAGCGGTCTTCCAATGAGAAATGCGATCGTCTCCACTTTTGATCGTCTGAAGCTCACTATTGTACCTAAATGATTTTCGTCGTTCACTTTTGCTCACCCACAGACCAGAGTACACTTTTACACATAGGAAGACTACTTTTTGCAAAGAAGTAAAACTTCGATTTATTTACAAAAATGTCACCGAATTTTTTATTCATATTTGACATATTTAGAGCCATTACATCTTATGTTCGATGCACCTGACTTATTCCTACTTTTTATTTGATCCTACATCCAATTCAAACAACTAGTTAATTATTATGCTCCCAAATAGTGTGCAAGTAGGGATGTTTAAAATATAATGACCACTTAATTAAGAGCAAATATGGGCGAGGTACTAAAGCAGTGTTTGCGGTTGCTTAAAAAAAGTGTTTTTCAGCTTTTGGCTTATAAAAAGCTAAAAAGAGTGTTTTCAAATGACAGCTTCTGCTTAAATTAATCACTTAAAAGCTAAAAGCTGGAAGCAGGTGGAAGGGTGCTTTAAACTGTTTTTCACTTTTTCTATTACACAAAAAGTACTTATTTTACCAAACACTATCAACTTTTACTTTTTCAGAATCACTTTTTTCTCAAACACTACCAACTTTTACTATTAATCACTTTTCCCAAAATCACTTTAAAAAATCATTTTTTTAAAGTTGAAGCAATTGCAAACACTCCCTAAGTAGCGATTATATTATTTATTTACATTGGATGTGAGTTACGTGAGTATATTTGAATCCCAAATGGTTATTCTAATATTCTAGACCTGAATTTTAATTTATTCAAAATTTAAAACTAGTTTAAACTTGGATACAATAATAGAAAGAAAATTTATATACTTATACGTACAAATTATATGCACACCTCGCAATATATATATATATCCATATTGAAGTTTTTTTGTTGTTAAACTTTAAATATTCGGTAATTTGCTTTTTGTGATTATTTTTTTCAAATCTAAAATTATAACCATTTTAATGCTAAATATCCGAATAATCTTCTGTGGTCCGTGGATGCATTAATAGTGGAACCAATCCAAACATTTCCAATACATTGTTATTACATTGTTTAAAACGTTTACAATGTGTTTATTAATTACATTGTTATCACAATTTTTTTAAAACAGATCTTTGTAGTAGCATATACTTATTTTTCTTATTCTTATGACTTTTTGGTACCAATATAATATTAATTTCTTATTGTGATCAGTTTTCTTTCATGATTTGCTAAAGACATCCCCGATTTCACGTACAAACAAAATGTACTTATAGTTCAAGTGAATTATTTGATTTACTTCTTTTCATTAGAAGTATTCATGTATAAACTTTAAAGTTTTAAGATACAAAAAAAAGAGCATGAATAACAATTCTAAATAATATTTGATTTTCAGTTGATTGTCACACAAAAATAATAATATTTTTAGCAGTTTTTAGTAGTTTCTCACAATTGCACTTTTTGAGTTATTCTTTTATCATTTCCTCGATACATTTCTATACATATAAATCGGAGGGGCATTACTAATTTTCATGTGGTGGGATATACATATAACGAGGGCTGTTCGAGTCAGGCGGCCTGACCGGACAGGCTCGTGCGGACTTCCACGTTTGGGGATCTTTTTGGTGGAATTTTTGATGATTTTTTTATCATGTTCCTCATCAAGTCTAATTTATCCATACCAAATTTCAGCTCAAAATTCGATCGGGAAGGCAGTCAAATAAATTTTTGAAACATACTGCTCATTCTGCGCATATATATAAAGAGCAGTATGCTTCTATACTTCCACATATATACTTCTATGTGGAAGTGTATATAAATTTTTCTTTATTTTATTAATAAAATGTATTTTAATTTTTTTTTCTCAAATCAGCAGAATCAGCCAATGCAGTCACTCTAGCCAGAACTTCATAAATTTCAGCAGAATCAGCCAAAACAGCCGATTTTGATGCTACCAAACCGGTTCTAAATGAACTAAAGACACGGATTATGTTTTTCTTTAGTAAAGATGTTTTGGTTTCAATGTTTCATACTCTTAAATTTGCTTTTAAAATTAGAAACAGTATTCGTCAATTAAAAAAAAATTGTGGAAACGTGCTTTGACAAATTATACTTTGTATTAAAAATTAAAAAAATGAAATGTGCGAGTGATCAGCTTTTTCACTGTGAGCTGAGACGTTGATGGGGTCAGCCGAGAACAGCTGTAACAACCCTAATCGTCGGAAAATCTGAAAACAAACGCCGGAGAGACTCGACCACCGTAGACTTTACAGCTGACGGTTACTGTGGAGCTTCCCGCCCGCGCCTGACTTGGAATTGTGCCCTTGTTTGTCGCGCCGTGCTTAAAAGGTCTTCTGCATTATTAAGCACCGTAGGAGGCAAGTTCTATTGCGCATTTATTATTTCGTTGCTTAAGAGTAGATTTTTTTCCAATGGCACGAAAACGGATGAAGCCCAATGAAGCTCCGGTTAACCGAACCTTGTGTTGGCGTGAGGAAATGGAAGAGAGAACTCAAAAGCTCTCTTCAGTTTTAGATTACAGCGATCCCTATTGCATGTCTAATTTATGGCAAAGCATGGACTGTGGGAAGTACGGGAGTGTGACAAAAGAGATTGAGGAGCTTTTGTGTCAAAGCAGAAACTACATCCAGTCATGCTATGCAAGGGACCCTTCACTTGCTGATAAAATCATTGAACTGGAAAACAATTTCACCACAGAGGGTAGGGGAGGCCAAGATGGTACTGGTGTAATAGATTTGGAGGATGACCATGGTGCTGCGAATGTTCCAATAGCTCGCTTTGTGCCTGCTGCTCAGCTTGTCCCTTCAGCTGGCCCTCTAGTTATCATTGATTCAGATGATGAAGACACCCAGACGCTTAATTTCACGTTCCAGGGAATACATAATGAGGTAAGTTTGTTAAAAATATTTTAATCTATGCAAGTTTTTCACATAAGATAGATGGTCAAAGCTAGCAATTCGTATTATATCTCATTTTACATTCTTTCGGATTACTATAAGCATATGAATAACAGTGGCTTCTTTATAAAGACTTGTGAATGCATTTACCACTTTTTCCTCAACTTTTACTTGTAGAACCCCCAATTGGAGCATGGACCTAAAGCTTTGGCAGTAAGGTCTTTTCAGAATACAGGTAACTGTTTGCTTGACATATTATTTGGTTCTGCAATTGAGGAGGAAATTGAACTAACAGTTAACTTGCACTATGCAGCTTACGTAGATGCTTCTGCTGATGCATTTAATTATGCTAAACATGTAAGTGCTCCTTTGTTGGTTTGATTTTATTCGTTTGAGATGTGTTAATCTCCTCTTTAGTAATTTTTTACACTTAATATAGCAAAGGCAGAATGATTTGTGTTATTCTTCCTCGAAATGCCTGAGTTCAAACTTACCAATGAACAAGCATGAAAGGCTCCTGTGTCTGATTTAGCTACTCCATATTTATTTACTTTGCATTATCTTGTTCAATACCGTTCTCATTATTTTTGGGGCACATGTATGAACATTCCCTTCTTAATGCTACATCTATCTGATTTAGGGACTGGATTCACCTGGAACCAAGATGCTTATAGAAAGTGAAAATCCTGCTCTTCAAACTGAAAAAAGCAAGGACAAGGGCTCCTATGTTGGCGTAGAGGACGATTCAGAAACAGAGGATGGAGATGGAGATAATTGTGACGGGTTAGATGATATATGGAATGAAATGTCGTTTGCAATAGAATGCTCAAAGGTACATTAGGTTTATTTCTTATTCAACTATACCAAGAAGTCATCATTTCACCCATGAGCTGCATTTGTTAGTTGACTTAGTTCTTGAGTAGTTTATCTCTGTATGCCTTTTCATCCATTCTTATCTATAATCTATGTAACTGTATATCACATACATCTTTTATTATTACCATTTACCTTTCTCCATATAATAATCTTGTGTGCATTGCATGTCGCAATAGCAGTGTGCACCGTCTTCTATATGTGCTCCATAAATTGATGTTTCCTAATGTCAAATAGGACATGACTGTGGATGCTTCATTAGATGGGGATGCCGATGAAAATGAAGGATGCGATCATTCCTTCATCTTAAAAGAAGATATTGGCTCTGTTTGTCGTATTTGTGGAGTTATTAAGAAAAGCATAGAGAGCATAATTGATTATCAGTACTCAAAGGTGTGGTGTTCTCTTATACATATTTCCTTTACTTTTGGGACTTTGACGTGTATTTTGTTGTGATCTCTAATATATCATTCCTTCTAAAGGCTTTTTTAAAGATGGAAGCTGTATGCATCATGTTGCTTATTTTCAAAGTTGCATTTTAAAATAAAAGTGTTGTTACCTACTTAGCTTATAGGTTATCTCTACCCTACAAACTGACCTATATAGTATCCTCTTGTAGGTCTTCCATAAAATTGAGAATGTCGCTGATGGGCAATTTTCTAAACTGAGCGAGTCTATAATTATTTGAATTGAATGATCAGTATGACTTTTGGTCAACTAAATGAGTAGCACTTCTACCGCTTCTCATTATCTATCGATTCGACCATTTATTGGCCCTTGACATTTTCAAATGTGCCAAATGTAGCCTAAGATATCCAAAATATCCATGTATGAAGTATGGAATATTTGGTTAAAGTTAGGGTATATCAGAAGATTCTAGGCTAAAGTCAATGCATGTGATGATTTGAGAAAGGGAATAAAAGTTATCACATTGATGATAGAAGCCAAATCTGGAAATGCCATTATAAGGATGTTAGTTCTGTATGGAACAGTTGTTCACTTTTTCTTGATAGCACATAACTATACCCCAGTTTCTTTATGGTTTCATTTATTTCTTAAATTGATGGTTTTGTTATAAGTGCCTTGAATGATTTGGGATGAAGGCTTGATTATTTATGTTTTCTACTGCTGGCAATATTTGTTCAAAACTGTATTTAATTGTCATATTGTTGTTTTTGTTGATAAGTGCGAACTATCCTCTCTTTTTTATGTGTTTGCGCTAAACTTGCATCTTTATATTTATCCCATTTAAAACCTGAACCTGTTTCACTGCTAAAGGGCATTTTCTGTCTGTGTTTTAGACTGTAAAGAGTGCGAGAACTTGTTACTATGAAAGTCGAACAACCAAGGATTCGGGGACTAGTGAGAATTTACCCGAGGTCATCACATCATCTCATGAACTTGCAGTAGCTGATATATGTGCTCATCCAAGGCACAAAAAACAGATGAAACCCCATCAAGTTGAGGGGTTCAATTTTCTACTCAGCAATTTGGTGACTGATAACCCTGGGGGATGCATACTGGCACATGCTCCTGGATCTGGGAAGACTTTTATGATCATAAGTTTCCTGCAAAGTTTCATGGCAAGAGATTCTTCGGCTAGGCCTTTAGTGGTGCTGCCTAGAGGAATACTGTCCACATGGAAGAAAGAGTTTATTCGGTGGCAAGTGGAGGATATCCCACTCTACGATTTCTACTCCGTGAAAGCTGAAAACCGAGCTCAACAGTTGGAAGTTCTCAAGCAATGGTCTGATGAAAGGAGCATTCTGTTTCTAGGGTACAAACAGTTCTCGGTAATCGTGTGTGACCATGATATAAGCGATGCTTCAAGAGCTTGTCAGCACATTTTGTTGAATCGACCGTCCATTCTCATTTTGGATGAGGGTCATACTCCGAGGAACCAAGATACTGACGTTCTGACTTCATTGGAAAAGGTGCAGACGCGTCGCAAGGTGGTGTTGTCTGGTACGCTGTATCAAAACCATGTCAAAGAGGTCTTCAACATACTTAATCTTGTTCGCCCGAAGTTTCTAAAGTTGGAAGAGTCTAAGGCTATCAAGAGGCGAATCTTGAGCAGAGCATCCATTTCCAACAAGAAAACCATAGTAAAGAAGGGCTCGGACAATGACTTCTTTGAGTTGGTGGAGCACACACTGCTGAAAGATGATAATGTCAAAAGAAAGGCCACAGTTATACAAGATCTGAGGGAGATGACAAGGAAAGTTCTTCATTACTACAAGGGAGACTTTCTGGAAGAACTCCCAGGACTCGTGGACTTCACCGTAATCCTGAAGCTTCATCAAAAGCAGAAGAGTGGACTGGGAGCATTGAAGAACTATCGCAGAAAGTTCAAAATAAGCGCGGAAGGCAGTGCATTATATGTGCACCCTCAGTTGATGACTCTCTCCAAAAACACTGTTAAAGAAAGGGTTGAGGTAGGGAAGATTGATACGATTCTTGATAATTTGGATCCACGTGAGGGAGTAAAGGCCAAGTTCTTCCTAAATCTTTTGGCGTTGTGCGAATCGCACGGAGAAAAACTTTTAGTTTTTAGCCAGTACCTATTACCTCTGAAGTTCCTGGAGAGATTGACCATAAAGGTCAAAGGCTATAGCGTTGGAAGGGAAATTTTCATGATCACTGGAGATTCAGATAATGAGGTGCGTGAATCTTCAATGGAACGGTTCAACACATCTGCAGATGCACATGTTTTCTTTGGCTCAATCAAAGCCTGTGGTGAGGGGATATCGCTTGTGGGGGCATCCCGTATCATCATATTGGATGTACACTTGAACCCTTCGGTGACCCGTCAAGCAATAGGCCGTGCATTCCGGCCCGGTCAGCTAAAGAAAGTGTACACATATAGGTTGGTGGCTTCTGGCACACCAGAGGAGGAAGACCACACGACCTGTTTCCGAAAGGAATCTATAGCAAAAATGTGGTTTGAGTGGAATCAATACTACGGCCTTGACGATTATGAGTTGGAGAAGATGGATCCAAAGCAATGCGAGGATGAGTTTCTGGAAACAGAAAGGTTTTCTGATGACATTGTTGCTCTCTACAAAAGGTAAAAGGCAAGGAATAGACCGGTTAATTTAGCAATGGATTCACATTTTTTGGGCTTTATTGTGTTGCCAGATAAGTGACAATGTGCAGTAATTTGACTGATCATAGATAGCTTGGTTTAAGTTAGGTCCTTCTAACCTTTTGTAGTCTATCGCGTATGTATTAAAGTATGAACAATCAAGTCTCAGGTTAAAATGACTACTTTTGAATGAGGGACTCAGTGCTGAACTGTTGATATCTTGAAATAGCTGATTGATTGAGCTATACAAAGAGTTTAATGATGTCTGGTTTTACCCAAAAATGGGATTCTGTGTATATACATGACATACAAATCAAGAATCAAAGAACTGAGCTCTATTAGGGTACTAGCTCTGAACTGTGAAATGTGCCACTCCCTATTACAGTATATACATGACATACAAATCAAGAATCAAAGAACTGAGCTCTATTAGGGTACTAGCTCTGAACTGTGAAATGTGCCACTCCCTATTACAGTAAGTATCGCAAGGACATCTGTAATATGTGTGGGTATATGAATCATAATTCTTATCAACCAATGGGAAAAACAGGTTTGGGACTGAGGAAGTTGCACTCCCGGACTACCTCAGTCCCTTCGGGTGAAACTATGGGTGGACCGGGCCCGGGTCGGGCTCCAGGCCGGGCTGGGGCGGGCTACGGTCCTGAATATTCAGGCCCGGTACCGGCCCAGGTTTGTATTGGGACCGGTCCAGGTCGGGACTCAATTTTTTATTATTACATTTTTTGGTGTTTTCAAATTAATTCCCCCCAAACCGTCCAGCCCCACGCACCTAGAGGCCAGCCCAATGAGAAAAAAAATAGTAATTGGGCCCGGCCGGGCCGGGTCATCATTTAGCAAGCCCGTAGCCTGCCACATTAATGCCCCGGTTTGGGCCCCAGTCCTGGTCCAGGCCGACCAGGTCGGGCTCTGTCCAGCACAGTAAGGGCCGTGTCCTGGGTCAGGCCAAACCGGCCCAGTCCACCCCTAGGTGAAACCCCAAACTGTGGACACCTAATTGGCTAATTTTATGATAGAGCTTGAATGCTACCAACGCACCCTACAAATCAAATCATATTTGTGAATCGCCTCAGAAAAGTACCCAATGGGCCAATGATATCCTTGCAGCAAGCAGTGCATATATACCATATTTCAAGCCTAAATCTAAAAAAATTACGGAGTATGTAACAGAGTAGAGATAACCGTGCAACGAATTGAAAGCACACAAAAACATAAGAAGCGAAGCAATATGAAAAATTTTGTGTGCGGAAAAATGCCAAGGAGAAAGGTATGAGTCTATGAGACAACACTCACTTCTTTATAAACTATACTCCCTCTTTTCCACCATAAAACTTGACCAACTTGCCCCTAAAAACATGACATATTGGACTGTCACGTGAAATAAGACAGTAAAAGTTGTACTGATGATATATGTGTAGATAAAAAAAAAAGATACACCGTATAATGTTAATCATAAATTAATTGACAAAAAAAATTGGGCAGTTAAATAACAAAGTTGAAAGAATTAATGGCTTGTGGTGTACTCCCTCCGTCCCGCAAAATATTTCCCAATTTCATTTTTGGGCTGTCCCAAAAAGTAGTTCACATTCATTTACCTTTTTTCTTACTCAACCACAACCATACATTTCCACTTTATTCCCACTTTCTTAAACTCCGATCCAAGTCAATGCGGGAACTATTTTATGGGACAGAGGGAGTAGTAAATAAGAACAGTCTTTGAGGGGATAGTTGTATACTGACTTGCGATAGAGTTACGTTTAGTGTTCACTTGTAAAAAATTAGTTACTTTAGGGAAGTAACAATTATTGTACATGTCAGTAAGAATATTTTTACTTGGACTGTAATCTATCCCAGATCATGCCAGACCAGGCCAGCCAGCAAATTCCAGTCAAAGTAAAAACATCCTAAGCCTTCAATGTTTATCATTTATGTTTAAGCGGTGCATTGAGTCTAGTGTTTACCAGTCATTTGCCTTGTTGAGGCGTGCATGCATGTAATTGAAAATCTTGTTAGATAGATTACGAGATATTGGGGTGCAGTTTTTGTGCTTATTTTTCCCCTTATGGCGTAGAGTAGTTATTTGAAAATGCCCAAAAATATATACCAATTGGAACGCTCCTTGCTATTCGGGGCGTTTCAATTATGTCCCGTAAATGTATTTGTTGCTGGACAACCAAACACCGTGTTTGGTGGACATAGTAGCGGTTAAGACTTGGTACCATTCCGGTGTTGGACATAGTATCTTTATCCAATCAACGACCAAGTTTAGTGAAAAACTTAGGAGAGCTTTTAGCCTTTTCAATTCATATAGACTGCGTATTCATGTAAACTAACTCATTTTAACTAAAAAAAAAAAAAAACTAAATAACTAAATAGAACTAGATCAAATTTTATAAAAACTGTATTAGAAAATACATCTTATTGAGTCATCTCGTTTCAAGGATTGGCATTAGAGAAATGGTCTTAAATAAGACCACAACTTCACTCAAATACACCGAATAGGAGCACCTACTTTTAAACTCCTAAAAAAGACTTTATTTTCCATACCTTCCAATTTTACCCCTACACTTATCTGCCGAAAAACTCCAAGGCCCAACTAACTCCAACTCTTCCAGCAATACGGCCAATACCTTCCATAGATCTGGAAGATGAGCGTGGTGCAAATCGGGAAGAAGATGGAAGCGGTGCACGGTGACTCAGGGACGTTTTGATGGTTGTATGGCGTCAGCGCCGGTGGACGGTGTCACGGCGCCACGACATCAGTGTCGTCGGTGGACGCGACAGAAATCACTCCTCCTCGTACTGCTCTTTTCCTTCTCTTCCACCTTGTTCCTCTCTATTCCGCCGATCCGGTTCCTTCTAGATCAGATTTGGGATAGAGCGTCACTGCCCCACATTTTCTCTCACTTCTACTTCTTTGTCGCTGCTCTTTTTTCTTCCGTCTTTTTTGTTTGTTCTCTGTTCATTTTTTGGCATCAATTTGGTCGCTGCTCTTGTTTTGTGTTTTGTCTTGCTGCTTAATATTCTTTTTTCAAATTTCCTTTACCAAATTGTAATTTTGTTTTGTTTATTTTTAATGTGCATTAATTTACGTAGTATTTTGTTTGTTTGTTCGCTGTTCATGTTAAATTGTCCCTATTTTGCATTTTTAGTTGAGAAGAGTTTTGGGGCAGCTTACTTAAATTGCATGAGCAAGTGGGCTGATTATGTATGTACTCAATTAATCGTGTGATTTTATTGTAACATTGATATTATGCTAATGTTGTCATTGAGCCCACATGCTGGAAAAGAATTTTGGCATTTGTCCAAATTCCACAATGTTCTTCTATGGGTTTTATGCTATGACTTCAGAAAGCAAGTCATCAATGGAGAAAAAGTTTGCAGGTTTTAGGAGTTTTGGATGGTCTGACTCGGAAATAATCACTATGTTTCAGAAGCAACCTTTTTATTTCATGAATGGACTAGGATGCAAGATGGATTTCTTGTCCAGGCGATCTGTTTTTACCTATGGTTTGGAAAAAAGGGGTAATGCCCAGGGATGCTGTCCTGGATATTTTGAAGGAGAAGAAGCTGTTTGTGAAAACCGTATGTGTTTATACTCTTTTGGGCTTAACAGAATCAAAGTTCGAGGAGTTTCTGTTGCCATATAAAGATTTAGTGACGGATCTGTGTGAATCATACTATCTACATGACAAGGACCATCCAGTAGCACCACACTTCAATATGGTGATGTTTGTTAGCTGGTTATTGTTATTTTGGTTAGTTAGTTAGTTCGAGTAGCACCACACTTCGATCAATATGGTGATGTTTGTTAGCTGGTTATTGTTTGGTGAAAACTGTATGTGTTCGTTCATACATGACTGTTAGCCGGTTATTGTCATTTTGGTTACTGACTTGGAGTAACATTATTATTATTATTATTATTATTATTATTATTATTATTATTATTATTATTATTATTATTATTATTATTAAGAGATTTGATGCTAATATTGTCATTATTTTTAATTAATGATATTTAATGTTGCTTTTAATTGTGTGCCTCTTTTATACTATTCTTATTATTTTTAAATAATGAAATTATAATATGTTATCATATAATGACATTTTATATGACGTTGTTATAGAATGACATTGTATATTACATTGTCATATAATAACATTGTAATTACATTGTTATAGAATGACATTGTATATAACATTGTCATACAATGATATTGTAATTACATTGTTATAGAATGACAATGTAATATAATGCATTTTCGGTAAAGATATTGTAATTCTTACTACAATAACCTATTAACAATGTCATCTTTATATATTCATATAATGTCATTGTCCTAACATTGTTAAGAATAAGTTATTGACACTATTATTGACATTGTGATTATTATAATGTCATTTTATGTCATTGATACTCATATTGTCATTATATGACATTTTCCTTAACAATGACATTATATGACATTGACATTTCGACATTTTCTTTAACAATGACATTTTAAATAATCATTTTCTTTAACATTGCGACATTTTTTACCTTGTAACATGCATTATATCACAATGTAATATAATGTCATTGTTAAAAAATCAGTGTCATTATATCACAATGTAATATAATGACATTGTTTGAAAATTAATGTCATTATTTAAAATTCAATGTCATTGTTAAAAATCAATGTTGTTACATGACAATGTAAAATATTTCATTGTTAAAACTCAATGTCATTATAAGACAATATAGCAATGTCATTGTCATTATTTGACATTGGTATATATTGACATTGTAACATTTTTCTACACTGTTATTTGTACACCTTTTTTATATACAAATAAAGGTGTAGAAAAATGTTACAATGTCAATGTATACCAATGTCATTATTTGACATTGGTATATATTGACATTGTATATTTGACATATTACCCAATGTCAATATGTACTTTTGTACATTGTCAATATATACCCACATGTGCATCGTGCACATTATTTTATGCACATAGCTTTTCTTTTTTGACTTGCTATTTTGTACTCCGTATTTGTTTTACTCAATAATATTACGTAGTAATTTTTAAACAATGACATCATAAAAAAACAATGACATCATAAAAAACAATGAGATCATTGCATTGTCATATAATGACATTGTGTATTACATTCTCATATAATGAAATTATAATACATTGTTAGCAATATTTTTCTATATAAATAATGTCACTTTCATAACATTGACGTTATTTTTAACAATGTCATTTTTGTAGAATTGATAATATCACGACAGTCATTAACATCAATTTTGACATTGTCATTATTACAATGTCATTTTTCATAGCATTGACATTGTTATTGTCATTTTATGACATTGTAACATTTTTCGATATTCTTATAATTTTCCAAAATTGTAAATCTGCTAAAATCACATAACAATGTCGCAATATTTTAATGTCATAAAAAACAATGTCAATTCATGAAAATGTTACAATATTAATATCACAATGTCACATAACAATATCATAATGTCATCACACAATGTCATAATATCACAATGTTATCACACAATGTCACAATATTTTAATGTGTTTTGATAGTGTATCAAATTCTTCAAAACTAGCTGAAAAGTAATAAAAAGCTAACAAGAACTACAGAGGTATCATGATTTTCCCCTACTATCACCCGTTGAACATTAATTAATAACAATTCAGCGATTCAAGTTGGATTTTCAGCTCCAGTCTGATTTATTTTGAAATTGAACATGGTCAACAAATTTGTGTGCGGAAGATTTAGCAAAACAGAGAAAAGAAAGTCCGAAACAAACAAAGTAACGGAAGCTACGGATTGGAGAAGGGGCTGCAGATAAGTCTTTGTCCGTCCAGGTGCAAATAAGTCTTATTTAGGGTTAAAAAAGTAGGAGCTCTTATCGGCATACGAAGCCCATGTTTTACTCCTATTGGAGTCTTTTTCCCTTGGCATTATAAGATGAGGTAGCTGCTTGTAGTCTCCGTTCGGCCCCAACAATTTTTCCAGTACATATATATATGTACAATATGCATTAAAAAAGGGCAGCCCACTGCTCTTATCAATTTTTTACTCTTGTCATTTTTTTTGACAAGAGGCTCCTTAACGTGGAACCAATAAACATAAGTTAAAAAATTTATGTTAACATATTAGCTTTTGTCTCTGAAATAATTCGCTTAAGCTCCGGCCCCTTAACCTAGGATGGGAGTATGTTAGTTTGCGGTTTGAAGCCAATAATTTGTTAAGATTCAATTCATTCTTTTCTCCATGTTTCTTTCTTCCTTTTCTTACTCCTGTTCTCGTTTCATTCTCTCTCTCTCTATCATCGTACACTTCTTCCCTCCTTTCAATGCCATTCCTAACTCCCTACACTTCTTACTATATCATGGTACTCAAGTCTTGCGAATGTGAGATTTTGGGCCGATTTGAGGTGAGAAAGTAAGCTTGAACATAAAGAGGATCATTTAATGATTCTCGAGGACCCGATTTCAAATGTAAAATCGAGGGCCCACATTAATATAAAAAATCAAAAAACAATTTCAATCTAAATACTTATACTCAAATTAATTGAATACTCATTAAATAATGTAATATCAAAAATTCTAAAAGTTACTTATACGGAGTACATGATTTAAAAAGTTACTTTTTACTCAAGCAATTTGAGTAAAAGAATCTACTAAAAATGATGGATCTGTATTTTCTTCCTTACTAATTGTATGTTACTGATTAGTATTAATATATAATATTACTATATAATACTAAAAAAGTTTGAAAATTTTGGGACCGCATTAATCGAGGAGCCATGTTCTATACTTCTATATAACATGTTGAACTTCCTTAAAAACGTCTCTCAACAAACTACAAAATGGACTAGTTTATACTAAAACTTATACTCGTAATGTCACTCAATATGATTTTAATTCTTTGGCCTATGATGATTTTAAGCCTTTCATCACATAATCATTTAAAAATGCGCAAATTGCATGAATTTTGACCCTCATGCTATAAGTCGGAGGCTATAACTTAAACTAATTAAGATGGATCTGAGACTCATCACTCATGTATCTATTTCAAGGGTATACAATCATAGAGGAAAAGGTAGTCCGGGTGATGTGATAACCGTGAAGTACGTACAACATAGGAAAGTTGGTGGGATAAGGGTCAGTTTGGTCCTCGAAGTTGCAAAAAAGGGGTCAAATAAGTCCTTATATAGAAGATTTTGTCCGGACGTGCCATTTGAGGTGGCTCCTGGTGGAATTTTTTGATTAAATTTTTTGAGAATCTTACTCATTAAGTCTAGTTTACTCATACCAAATTTCAGATAAAAATTCAATCGGGAAGACATTCAAATGAATTCTTGAAGATAACTGTGCCGTTAAAAGCGCAGTTATCTTCAAGAATTCATTTGAATGTCTCCCCGATTGAATTTTTAGCTGAAATTTGGTATGCGTATATTAGACTTAATGAATAAGATGCTCAAAAAATTTAATCAAAAAATTCTACCGGGAGCCACCTCAAATGGCACGTCCGGACAAAATCTTCTATATAAGGACTTATTTGATCCCTTTTTTGCAACTTCGAGGACCAAACTGACCGTTTACTCGAAAGTTGGTAAATGCCATAAGCTTTTGAACAGTGTTCTTTCTTGAACATTACTTTTTGTTCATCATTTATATTTCGTTCCTCCTACCTGAAGAAACCCGGCGCACAACATTTTAAGTAAAGGCACTTTGGAATTTCTATGATATATGTTGAACATTTTTCCTGTTCAAGTAGTTTGTAAAACGTTAGGGAGTTTTCCCTATCCTTAGAAATGCAAGTAGTTTTCCTTCTCTTTAATTTTTCTTGTCATTGCTTTTATAATATGTGTAACAAAACTCCCTTTTATAATATGGATGGCAATCATGACATGTAAGGCTCCACGATGAGACCCGAATACCCAATCACTCGGAAAAAAGACCCGAGATGTTTTTACTTGGACTGTAATCTATTCCAAACCAGATCATATCAAACCAAACCAAACAGATCAGACCAAACTAAACAGATCAGACCAAACTTGGATAGTTATAAAAATACAAAAAGACCAGACATTACCAGACCAGAACAGACCAATTCAGACAAAACCATATCAGACCAACAAATTACAGTCTAAGTAAAAACATCTCCGGTCCTACTAAGGTGCCACCGCTCACCTCCACACTAACTTGCGGATCTTCCACCAACCTCTCTATCCAACCTCTTTACCCACTGAATATCCAGCTTCCCTCTGCTTCTCCCCGATGGCAATCTTGCCTTCAAGTTCAGCCCACATACTCCTTTCTACGCCGCTTTATTTCATGGTAAAGCGGCATAGAGCTCCGGCAGCACCTACGAGGTGAAGAAAGGAGAAAGTCACTCGCCCTTTCTTCCTCTGGAATGATAAAACTTTTCTTTCCCCGTTGGCTCAAAGTAATACATGGGAGCAATAGGTTGGTGTAAGGGTAAAATGGATAATTGAAATAATTTCATTTATTTAAATTTAATTAGGTGTCTTGATTAGTTAGTTGATAGCTATAAATAGAATTACCCTTTTTTCCGATGTCATTGGAAGCGTCTTGGAACCCCTGGGCCCTGGCTTGCCCAGTTAGCGTCTCCACGCACAAAAGCTAATGAAGGAGCTTGGTGGCAGTGAAGCCCAAATGGATGAAATTAATTACTCCAAAAACCTTAGTGGGTGTGAAACCATGTTTGGTGGACATTGTAGCTTTATAGCAGAGTTTTTAGCCTTTTTAATTCATGCAAAATAACTTCTTTTAGCCGTTTAGTGTTTTGTAATATTCTACAGAGTATTATATTAACTGAGGTGGAAAAGAAAATGCTAAATAAATACTAGATCAAATATTACAAAAAAACTGTATTAGAAAATACATATGATCCTGCCATCTCGTTTCAAATGAGCTGTGTATCAAAAGTGTTCCGGTACTCAGAGTGAGCCTAGCTAGTAGGTCTCAGTCTTGCTTGTTACGAGATAGAATTGCACGGTGCCTAAGCTCGGCCTTTTTCCACCTCACTATCATCTGGCACAAGGAAAACAGTGTATTCACCTGGGAAGAAAGAAGATGGTGATCACCAAAGAATGGAATGCAGTTAAGAAACTAAACATGATAATCATGAAAAGGGAGTGCAGTAAAAAATAGTTACCAAGATTATTATCGCAATCACCAGAAGAGGCCCAGACCATAGTACAGAAAGAAAGACGCCGTGAGGATCGAAATAATTCTGTCTAGCGAAGCTCTTCCAATTTGCAGCCAATATTTTGTTAAGGTTCTCTGCAAAGTAAACTCCTCCTACTGCATAATATCCCGTTATTAGTCATGTATTGAAAAAGGCTACAAAAATATGTGTATGCACATTGCCATCCAAGCAAATAAAGTTCTTCATTCAGATCAAACTTACACAATCTCAATTAGTATATTTTTTTATTCTATCCTACGAGTACTGTAAGTGACCCACCTTAAAATCTTGTCTCAAAATGACCACTTAAATATGGTTGGCAAATTAGACCATCATGATTATTTGGTTTTGATTAGAATTTCGGACTAGTTTATTTGTAGTGTACAGCTTATAGAAGGCAAATAACTCCAATCATTAAGTTATTTAAATCTAACCACTAAATTCAAAAGCTGAACTCGTAAAAGTTCATATTTTGTAGTATGAACTTTGCACAAAAGAGTTCAACAATGCAGTAAATACAAAAACAAGTATTATAACATGAACATCAGCAGCGCATAGTTGGGGTAAAGCCAATTACTGTAACGTTGTAGGAAATAATACATATGGTGATTTTAGTCAATTTTAGGTGCAGAAACAATGAGAAATGGTCTCCACTGCACTGAAATTTACTCAGATACATACATACTCACACCCACACCCCATCCACAAGGAAAAACCACATTTTTACAGTTTAGATCCATATGAGCTATCTATGCAAGCAAGATCTACTGTTGTAGATTACTATTCACCAGATGGTAAAACTAGTACAATAACATCTAGCAATTTAGCTGCCAATACGGATGTTCTTAGTTTCTTACTTATTCTTCAGAATGTCCAAATGTAAGGAACATTTCCTTGTCACTAAAACAGTTCACTTACCCTAAACATTTCCCCAATGGACTATTCTATTTCACTTTTATCTACACTGATTTCAGGGTAAAAAATATGTCTGGTGTCTCTAAGCAGCATAGCAGACTTGGCCATTCACCGAATAAAATCTATCCCTACCGCTTATAACATCAACTCTAAGAAATTCAGAGTAAGTTACACTAAGAGTTAACCAACTTACGTGAGAAAAGGAATAAAAACATCTGGAAATTGATGTTCTTCCTTGAGAAGACTGTTAGTAACAATAATACGGCATGGAAGGAAAGTAAGCCTACTAACCATTGTTCCTGCATATGAAAGTGAAAAAAAAACACAAAAAGGGTAAGCATAAAACACACTATCGTTTGGGACTAAGGCTTGGATGTTGTTGTTGTTGTTGTATGAAAATATGAAAGGTAAACCAGAGGAAAATAAGAGCAATATCATGAGAAAAACCCCACATAAGGAGAAAAAAACCCCAGAAGACAATAGGAGCACAGAGGGTACATTCATGAAGGAAAAATTATAGAAGAAGAATAATAAAGTCATTTCATTTTCATTAACCCCAGTGCCGCAAAGGCTCCCACCTACGGTGGGGTAAGGGAGGGTCGGATGTACGCAGTCTTAGTGTCTTACCCCTGTACTAAAGCAAAAAGAGATTGTTTCCGAATGACCCATAGTGAAAATTGCGTCCATAATTGCATGGACTGATTGCTGCTTCATAACAAAGAAGTGCACACAGTTTCGTGAGCCATTTTTCTTTATTCCATCATATTCTCAAGCCAAAAAAATGAATCTTTGGCTCCATTGCAAATGATGGAACAAGAAGAATAATAAAGTAAAAACACTTTTGAGTTTTGACAACATATAAAGACATATTGGACACTAAAAAACTATCTTACAGTTGCACATTAGAAGTCAGAGTCGAAGAATATAAAAACAAAGTATTATCACCAATACAAAGGTATTATTACTAGTCAAATTTTCATAAAAATGGAGTTGTCAAAGAACTTCAATTGATCAAAATGTTGGGATAAGACCATCTCGATGTCAGGTTACAACTAACTAACTGCTTCCCAAATTGAAACTTATAAGTAGATATTATGTCGGGGGGTAAGTAGAATAACAATTTCTGCTAAGCTAAGAGGGGGTAATGTTCAAATTGACAACGTCCAGCAGCATATTATTCAGACTAAAGATTAAATATGTAAGCAAATAGAGGATACATTGCAGCTTTGGTGCAAAACAATTTCCTTGAGAATATCACGTTACATCTTTAGGAGTGTAAGAGCAGTTAACGCGATTAATAACACGATTAACTGCCCCATTATAGAAAATCAAAATCTCAACGCAGACGCGTTCTTGAAAACTAAACCGATCAGATGTACATTACAGAAGACCAGGCAAACAGGGAGTAATACCGTCCAGTCAATGGCGTGGAAGAAGCCGATGAAATTCTCATAGGCGGGTTTCAGTCCAGAGCGAAGCTCAGCGGAGAACTTCTCAACAAGATCTGCCATTTGATCCATGTGGGTATTCAGCGCAGAGGTCAGTTGATCCATTTCCTCTCTCGAAATGGGGTTGCTAGATCTGTTACAATTAATAAACGACGCCTTAGGATGTGATTTTCTTCCTTTTGCAGTACAATGGAGTACGCACTCAAGACTTCAAGAGAACGTCGAGGATGGTATTCTTCAGCACTCGAAGTTTCGAAGCCCCGAGTCACTTCAGGTTATTACAAGAACTGAACATACTCAAATTTAATATTAAAATAATTTAATTATGAATAATGATGAAATGAAAATTTAGAACTTAGGTATGGGGAACCTTTCTTAGGGTTGTATTGAATATGAATTGTGGTGTACTTTGCTTAATCCATGAACTTCTAAAAAAGTATATGGACTTTTAAATTCATAAACTTTTTATAAATACATTCTATTTGCTTTTAAATTCGGACTGTCACTATTGGTCGTCGGAATTTCACCTAGATCGCCGCTACTGATTTGCCTGTCCACATCCGTCACTGGAGTTCACCGCCAACAAAATGACTTTGATTATGCAAGGGAAACATGGAAAATTAAATATATTAATTAATTATATTAGGGGTAGAAATGCAATATTTAGTCCTATTTAAAGAAAATCAAACATATGATCATACTTGGGTAAAATGCTACAACGTATGTTTTAGTCCTACCATTAGTAATTTCATATGTGTAATATAATAAAAAAACAATTAAATAAATAAGTAAATAAATGAAATAAATGTAATTCATCCAACAATGCAGGGTTCTACAAGAATAAATGAAGCATAACAACCCAAATTTATTTTTGTTAAAAAGAAACTCAAAGTTTCGAGAATGCTCAACAATCTCGATCTATTTATGATCAATTGTTATCCTCCGTATTACACAACTCAATGAATAAGAACATCGATGATTACACAAACGTTATATTCATTGCTACATGTGGTACAAACATAGGTGCAATCGAGCTTTTTTCTTAATAATTGTGTTCTTTTCATTTTTAGCTTGTTAAATTTTGTATACTTATTTACGTTACATATTTAACTCCGCCATGAGATCATTTTTTTGGTATCATGTCTATCCAAAGTCAGGATAAAGGAGGAGGGTGCTACGGCAGGCGCATGACACCCAACAATATTATTTAGTCACATCAAATGACATGAATCGAAATATGAATATCGCTACAGCTAGGTCGTCGCCTGTAAGCGACGCGTCATCCCTCCGCCTGGGGGTGGCGTCAAAGATGCAAGGGCGCGCTACACTTCATAGGCCTGAGTGTGGTGATAAGAATGCTAAGGCTGCTAGGTCGTCGCCCGAAAGCGACGCGCCACTCCAATGCCCGGGGATGGTGTCAAATATGCAAGGGCACGGTGGGAGTCGATGTGGTGTGAAGAAGAAAAGGCAGGGTGCTAGATTGCGATTTGGGACATGGAATGTTGGCTCTCTTATGGGAAGATCATCTGAGATAGCTGAGGTTATGAAAAGGAGGAATGTCAGCATAATGTGCATGCAAGAAACTAAGTGGGTTGGAGAAAAGACACGTGAGATTAATCCTGGAGGTTTTAAGTTGTGGTATTCGGGGAGAGAAAGAAACAGAAATGGAGTACGCATTATGGTGGCACAGGATTATGTTAAGGGTGTGGTGGAAGTCTTCAGGAAGAACGACCACATCATGAGCATTAAGTTGATAATAGGACATGAGATTGTGTCGGTGGTAAGTGTCTATGCACCACAAGTGGGATTGAATGCATCTATCACTCAACAATTTTGGGAGGATTTTGAGGAGGTGGTGCGACGAGTGCCAAGGGGATAGAAGCTGGTCATAGGAGGCGACCTCAACGGGCATGTGGGCCCAAGCCGTGATGGTTTTGTGAGTATCCATGGCGGACATGGTTTTGGCACTAGAAATGAAACGGGGAAGAACATTTTTTATTTTGCCTCGACATATGAGTTGGCTGTGATGAACACTTGGTTCAAGAAAAGAGACTCTCACCTTGTGACTTATAGAAGTGGAGTTAATAGTACCCAAATTGACTACTTTTTTTAGTACGGACGACTTGGAGAACTAGCTACACTGATTGTAAGGTTATCCCAGGTGAGAGTGCTGTCACTCAACATAGGATGCTTGTGCTTGATTTTCAAGGTAAAAAGAGAAGAAGAGTTAAGGTATAAGGGGAGCCAAAAATAAAGTGGTGGAATCTGCAACAAACTTTTACGCAGAAAATGTTGGAGGAAGATGTATGGTCCATTGATAATGACGCACATGTGGATGATGTGTGGTTATCAATGGAGTCCACCTTTAACAAAGTGGCGAAAGAGATACTTGGAGAATCTAAAGGATGTCTACCACCAAAAAAGGACACATCCTTGTGGAATGATGAGGTGAAACAAGCAATAAGGATCAAAAGGGAATGCTATAAGAAATTGGGCAAAAGTTGGAGCGACGAGAACATAGAGGAGTACAAGGAGGCTAGAAAAAGAGCGAAGAAAGCT
This sequence comes from Cuscuta epithymum, assembly GCA_945859915.1. Taxonomy (NCBI): domain Eukaryota; kingdom Viridiplantae; phylum Streptophyta; class Magnoliopsida; order Solanales; family Convolvulaceae; genus Cuscuta; species Cuscuta epithymum. Next base: position 4,824,050 of record CAMAPF010000011.1, on the reverse strand, counting down.
GTAAAAGAAGCAAGAGGAAAAGTGAACACGAAATTGTATGCAAAATTGAACTCCAAGGAAGGAGAAAAAGATAGTTATAGACTTGTTCGTCTTCGTGACCGTAGGACTCAAGATATAGGAAAAGTTAAGTGTGTGAAGGATTTCGATCAAAGGGTACTAATGGAGGATGGGGAGATAAAAGAGAGGTGGAGGTAAGATATCACTATTCAATGGGGACAAAGCGCAAGATATCAGTGATTTGACCAGACCAGATTGTATGGTAAATCGTGATTTTGTGAGAAGGATCCAAACAACGGAAGTTAAGGAGGCTCTGAGGAAGATGGGGCGGAAGAAAGCAGTGGGTCCAGATGGCATACCGATCGAGGCTTGGAGAAGTTTGGGAGAGAGAGGTGTCAAGTGGTGATATCATGTATCGATTCATGTTAGCCGACCCCGATACTGTTTGGGACTAAGGCTTGAATGTTGTTGTTGTATTTACGTTACATATTTAGTAATTTGAAATTATGTTTTTATGTTTAAAGTCTTAAACAGCTTAACGATGAAACACATTAATAGTTAAATTTTGTTCTTGATGATTAACTAACAACGTACCAGAATTGCACTGATTTAATACTATCGATTCTTCGTAAGACGACATATAAAATATCACTTTTTATTTATTTTTTTAAATTGAAAATATAAGTTTATCTTGTGTATCAGACTATCAGTATTAATGTCGAAACTCCTTGTTCAACTTTATTTATTGTAAAATGATAGAGTAAAAATAAAAAATTAGTGTTCAAATCTTGCATACTCGGACCATCCCAGTACCCACCTTCCGTCTCGGTTGGTACTAGTCCAGGATTAGTTTGCCGGTTTGTGATTCCGGCTAAATAATTAGCTAAATCTCCAATTAGATCTATGCATACTTGTGATAAAAGAAGAGACAATTGAAGATAATTAATGTACCAAAAATGAGTTAAAAGTCCACAAGAATCCGTGATTTTAGAAGTCCATAAGAATGAACGGAAATTTGAATACTCCTAGACTTGTATATACTTTTAAAAGTTTATATTGAATACACCCAAACTTTTGTAGACTTTTAAAAGTCCACATTGAATACATCTATGAACTCGCCTCTTCTAACTTTATCAAGTTTGATTAGTATGTAGATAAGATAGATTAATAAATGATAAAATAAACTTTGTATGTTTGAGGTTTGAAAGAAGAAAGGAAAAGAATCACAAATTAATTAATTAAAATAAAAAATTACTTCATTCTTTAGATGTCACAAAAGAAAATGTGACAAAACTATAAGAGAGGTTAACTACTTTCAACTACTCCAACCTTTTTTCTTAAATCATTAGTTGTACAAAAAAACTTACACTTTTGTACATATTTATTAGTGACAGGCCATTGATGCAATGAAAATCAGAATTACTTGTGGGCAAATAAAAGTTGTCTGAACATAAACAATTTTCATTAGTTTTCGTGCCAAAAAACATTGACTATTGTGTAACATGCGTACAAATCAATGCTAGTGTGAAACCCAATGTTTGTGTGCATAAACAATAGTAGTGTGACCAAATTATGAATTTTGCATATAGATTTTAGCACACAGACAATAATTTTATGTGTGATCATTTTTAGTCGGTTGTGTTCAAATACCAAGTTTATTTTATCTCATAGGTAATTGTTGTGTTATTCACATAATAATTGTCTATGTTATTAATTTTAGTTGGCTAAATGATCAATGTTAATTGTTTGCGCACACAAAACGAATGTCCGTAAGCATGCAAATGAATGGTGCTGTTATTTATGTGACCAATTTATATGTGATTTGGTAATTAAAAAAATGGAAAGAACATAAAAATGAAATGAGACTGGCGGGCAGACGAAACAAGCCCAAACCGGAACCGCTCAAATCAGGACCATGTCATCTTGAATATATATTGTGTAGGAAAAATGAGAGGAAGTGTGTACAAAACTTATTTTCCTCTTACAATTTTTTCCTACATGTCTACATTAATAGAATAAACACATTCTTTAGGTGAAAATTCTAACCTCATTTAGTTCAAACCATTATTAGTCTAGCTGATAATATAACCAAGATGAAAAATTACCTACCTTTATAGCCTCCCTTAAAAATGGGCGCTTTGCTAAATAGTATGAGTAACATGATTCATAGATTGTTTACACCAATATACAATTAAATTTGCTTCATCATACACCAAATGTCTAATATCATAAAAAATAATATTTCCTCCATACCTTATACTTCCTTTTTTTTGTCCCAAAAACTTTGTTACTTTCTTTTTTAGTAAATGAATTTGTGGTTGCTATTATCTATCTCTCTACTGCAGAAACTTTAACCATACAATTTTTATTTTAGGGAAAAGAGTCAAATAGGCCCTCGAACTTACATAAAAAGGTCAAATAAGCCCTTATACAGGAGGCTCTGTCCGGCCGTCGCCATTTGGGGCAGTTCCCGGTGGAATTTTTGATGAATTTTTTTGATCATCATGTTCATTAAGCCTAGTTTACTCGTACCAAATTTCATCTATCAATTCAATCGGGAAAACATTCAAATGAATTATTGAAGATAAACAATCTAGTCTTTTAATTTACTTTAATTTCTTATTAGGGCATCCTCATTCATAGGATTATTTGAGAATTAAGTTGTTGATGTGACGGATTATTTTGGGGATCATGGTTGAGTGATGAAGATTATTTAGTGAGATTATTTGACAAAATAATCCGGGATTGAAACATGAATCCATATTATCTCAAGATTATTGTGAAGGTACTATTAATTACTGAGTGTAGGACCCACAAAAGATCTGATTATTTTGAGATGATGAATGATATAACTATCAAGACTAAAGATCTGGACTTTGGATATTAGTATTTTCTTGGGCTTTCTTTAGTTATTTGGGCCTATTTGTATTCTGTTTATATAGCTGATAGGCCTGTTTGTACTTAATATAAATTAAACTAAACCAATGTAAATTAGGTATCTGAATGTAATCTCATTGTATTCAACTTCCGCTCATCTACTGTGAATAACACATATTGTTCATCTTCTTCAATTCCTCTTCGATTCTTGAGTTTAAACATCAACATGGTATCAGATTAGGTTCTGATCATACATCGAAATCATATAACTTTCTTCAATTTCGATTTCTATAATCTAATATCTCTTTTCTTTCGAGATCAATTGTTTTTGAAACCCTAGATTTTTCGCACAAATTTTGTTGCGATGAATCAGTCTGGTATATTTCCTATGCATCCAACTGAAGATCCTTCCTCACCTTACTATCTGCATCCTAGTGATCATGCTGGTCAACACATAATCTATGAGACGCTCACTGGAGATAATTTCAACGCTTGGCAGAAATCTGTCACTATGGCGCTCACTGTGAAGAACAAAATGGTTTTTCTAGATGGCTCTCTCAAGCAACCTAATCCAGAAGACTCTGCTACATATGTTGTTTGGTATCGTATCAATGCCTTACTACTTTCTTGGTTGATCTATTCAATTGCTCCTGAAATTCGTTCTACTTTCTTGCATTTCACTTCTGCTAAAGATCTTTGGGATGAAATACAACTGAGATATGGAAATAGTGATGGTCCTAGAGTCTTTTACCTTGAAAAATCCCTGGGAAATATTTCTCAGGGAACTCAAAATTTCACGGCTTATTATAATCTGTTCAAAGGCCTTTGGGATGAATATGTTGATTTCAAAGCCCTTCCACTTTGTTCTTGTGGTCTTTGCACTTGTATAATTCATGAAAAATATCAATAGTTGCTTGACAAAGAATCTGTTCAAAAATTTCTTGTTGGTCTAAATGAATCATACTCTAGCCTACGGAGTCAGAAACTTCTTCAGACCCCTTTTCCCATCCTTTCTGTTGTCTACTCTTTCTTCCTTCAAGAAGTGTCTCAACGAACACTTCAACATCCTCTTCACTCTGTTCCTTTTCCTTCTGAGAATTCTATCATTCCTGATTCCACCAGTGCTGACTCCACTGCTTTTGTTGTTAAAAACTCAACCTACAAAAAGAAATCCTCCATTATTTGCGATCACTGTGGATATACTGGTCATTCTGCTGACAAATGCTTCCAAGTGGTTGGTTATCCCCCTACCTGGAAAGGGCCTAAAGGGATAAGAACTGCTCCTGGCTTCAAACTGCCACCTACTTCTATCCAGAACACTCATGATTATCATACTGACTGTACTGATACTATTCATAATGATTTAAATAATAATGATAACTCTTTTGACTATAACATTTATACTACCAATGCAACAAATTATTTGGAAAATCAACTCAATGATGAAATTAATACTATGCATATGCATGATTCTACTAACAATGAATCCAATATTTTACAAACTAACAATACTGTTCCAGATGACAATTTCCAGAGAAAATCCACAAGAGTAAGGTCTTTACCTATACATCTACAAGATTATACTTATGAATTGCCTAGTTCTATCACTTCAGGTACATCAACTTCTTCTTCCTCTTGTAATTTTGTCAGATATCTATTCAGAACTATATTACATATGATAGATTAAATACTTCTCACTCTTGTTTTACTGCTGCTCTTTCTCAAATAACAGAACCTAAAACATATAAACAAGCTGTCAAATTTCTTGAATGGCAGAATGCTATGATGAATGAAATTCAAGCACTTGAGACAAATAAAACCTGGATTCTTGTTAATCCTACCCCTAATCAGAATATCATAGGCTGTAAATGGGTTTTTAAAACCAAATTAAAACTTGATGGTTCTTTAGACAGATATAGAGCAAGATTAGTTGCTAAAGGTTATACTCAAGAAAAAGGTTTTGATTATTTTGATACTTTTTCTCCTGTTGTAAAACTAACCACTGTTAGAATCATTTTAGCCATTACTAGTGCTAAAAACTGGTTTTTACATCAACTTGATGTAAATAATACTTTTTTACATGGTGATTTAAATGAAAACATTTTTATGCAGCCTCCTCCAGGATATTTGGCTCCTGATGATAACAGAATTTGCAAATTGGTCAAAAGTTTGTATGGCCTCAAACAGGCTTCTAGACAATGGTTTTGTAAGCTTTCTGATTCTCTCAAATTATTTGGGTATACTCAGTCTAAAGCTGACTTTTCTTTGTTTATTAAAACTGCTAATAATTCTATCACTATTCTTTTAGTATATGTAGATGATATTATTCTTGCTGGTAATAGTATAGAAGAAATCAATGCAGTAAAAACCTTTTTAAACAATAAGTTTACTATGAAGGACATTGGAGAATTAAAATACATTTAATTTTAGGCATTGAAATTGCCAGATCTGATAAAGGTCTCAATTTGTGCCAGAGGAAATACACACTTGACATTCTCACTGAGTATGGTTATCTTCATTCTAAACATTATACTACTCCAATGGACTCAAAAATAAAACTTTCTAAGAATGATGGCACTGCTTTAGAAAATCCCAAAACTTACATAACTTTAATTGGAAAATTACTTTATTTAACAGTCACTAGACCAAATATAGCTTATAGTGTTCAAGTTCTTAGTCAATTTCTTGCTTTTCCTACTAACATTCATATGAGTACAGCTCATAGGATCTTAAGATATCTTAAACATTCTCCAGGTAAAGGTCTTTTTTATCCCTCTCATTCTGATTTTTCTGTTCAGGGCTATACTGATTCAGACTGGGCTTCCTGTATAGACACTAGAAGGAGTGTTTCAGGTTATGCCTTTTATATTGGCAACTCCTTGGTTTCTTGGAAATCTAAGAAACAACAAGTTGTTAGTAGATCCTCAACTGAGGCGGAATACAGAGCAGCTGCAAATGCAGTCTGTGAAGCCCAGTGGTTATACTATATTCTTAAAGATTTGCATATACAGTTTCCTTTACCCACAGTTATTCATACTGATAATAAATCCACCTATCATCTTGCTCATAATCCCATTCAACACCAAAGAACCAAGCATATTGAATTAGATTGCCACTTAATTAGAGAAAAAATCAATTCTGGTTTAATTATTTTAAAACATATTAAGAATGATTTTCAACTTGCAGATATCTACACCAAGCCTCTTGGAAATCCATTGTTCAAACACTTTGCAGTCAAGATGAACATGATGGATATTCATGCTCCTCTTGAGGGGGCGTATCAAGACTAAAGATCTGGACTTTTGATATTAGTATTTGCTTGGGCTTTCTTTAGTTATTTGGGCCTATTTGTATTCTGTTTATATAGCTGATAGGCCTGTTTGTACTTGATATAAATTAAACTAAACCAACGTAAATTAGGTATCTGAATGTATTCTCATTGTATTCAACTTCCGCTCATCTACTCTGAACAGGGGCGTCTATAGAGATATGGAGGCCCAAGGCGGCATACATGACTGTTTTGACGGAAAAAATCTATCTTTTTTTTTTTTTTTTTTTTAAGCACTTATATCAGTTTTCATACATATATTACAGAGTACTAGTATGAAATTATGAATTTTTCTTCCCCAAAAAAAGACCTATGATAAATTTTCATAAAAAATTTGTTCCAACAAAGTTACACATTTTCAAGTAGATTATTTTGCTTAAATCGAACATTTTAAAGCTATTGTTAAAGTTAAGGGAAAAGGCGTTTTTCTATTACACTTATTTTTTAATCAAAAATCTGATTTTTACTTACTCAAAATCATTTAATTTTTCAAATGAAATCACTCTTTACTATTTACAACATTTCATATAGAGCACGTTTGGTAACACTGAGATCGGTTGAATCGGTTGATTCTTCTGAAATTTATGAAGTTTTGACTGAAGTGGATGTATTGGTTGATTCTGCTGATTTATGAAGTAAAAAACATCAAAATTTGTTTTATTAATAAAATAAAGAGAATTATATAAAAATAGCTAAAATGGGCATCTACAGTAACTTCAGCCAATACAATCGGAAAAATAACTTCAACCACACATTTTCTTATTGTCACACAATTCAGGGCGCAAAATCAAATATAATGTGTTTGGTTAAAAAGTTAGCTGATGAACCTGATAAGTTGAAAAACGGGTCACCAAAGGACTCTAGTCTCTAAAATAAACAGTTCTCAAATGTAGAACTAAATGTAAACGTTTCCTAAAAACATCACAAACTAGCAGATAGTTTCCTCCCTATTAAATAGGTTGCTAACCCATGTAATATACATTGTATTCTACCTAATTTTTGCTAGGAGACAAATGAGAAATTACTTAAAAGATGCACTCCAAGAGGCCACATAACACATTTGCTCATCGGTCGAATAAAAACATGTGCCGTATCATGTCCACTAATACACTGGAAAAATGCCTATACTAATACAAGTGAATTAAAAATATAACCGAGTAGTATTAATAGGACTTCAAGAATATGAGGCCCCACCAAAATGAGAGGCCCAAGGCATTTGCCTAGGCAAAATGGCCCTATAGCCGCCTCTGACTCTGAATAACACATACTGTTCATCTTTTTCAATTCCTCTTCGATTCTTGAGTTTAAACATCAACAATAATTTTGAAAGTATGAGATTATTTTGAAAAAATCTACGTGTCAATCTGCGTGTCATTAAAAACCCGTTTATTCAAGTAGCACCAATGTGGATGCTCTTATAACTTTCAATCAAATCTAGTCAAGTTTAGTGAGGCAAAAAGAGTATGTAGTAGCCATCATCCGAAAGTTTTCTTTTTACCTTTTATCACGAGATTGAGTATGTATGTAATTAAGACAGGAATATTCCTGTCCGGAATTTCCGGACAGGAACCCCCGTCCGGCCTCCTCCATTTGGGGGCCTTCCTGATGGTATGTTTTGCTCAAATTTTTTGTGTATGTTCCTCATCAAGTCTAGTTCATCCATACCAAATGTCAGCAAAAAATTCAATCGGGAAGGTCGTCAAATGATTTTTGCAAGTTAACTGGTCCAGAATATGTATTTTCTGGACCAGTTAACTTGCAAAAATCATTTGATGACCTTCCCGATTGAATTTTTTGCTGAAATTTGGTATGGATGAACTAGACTTGATGAGGAACATACACAAAAAATTTGAGCAAAAAATACCACCAGGAAGGGCCCCAAAAAGAGGAGTCCGGACGGCGCTCCGGTCAGGAAATTCCTGACAGGAAGATTACTCTAATTAAGATTTAGGAATGCATCGCTGCTAAGTTTTCATGATATACGTCGTATTAAATAACTCTGTCGAATGGTTGAATTTGTAATTTTTTTAATCGAAGTGCTTTAAATCACAACCTGGTCCTTCAGTTCCCTCAGTTGTTTTAAACGCTAAAAAAACGTTTGTAAAGCTCTGGGAACTGCTGAGTACTGAGATTGTTCATAAACACGCTCAAATATCAATAAACCCATTTGAGCAAAATAAATGAACATGGGAAGAACAGCTAGGTTTGGCCCGTTTACACCCTTCTACAAAGAGTTGTATTTATAGGTTTCACGTCACTCCGTGAGTAGATGTTCTATGAACAAGTTTTAAAGTTACAAGTAAAAGAATCATTCGGTTGAGAAAGTTGGCATTAACTACGACTAAAAACGGAAACAATAAGAAAAACTAATTCACATGTAGGAAACTAAAAATTGAATTGGTTCTTACCGGCTCAGTTCTACGGTTCTTGATTTAGATATCTCGTCCCTACTCGCAATATTGAGAGGACTAAAAGTTGAAAATCTCTATAACGAAGGGGGAACCGGAAAAGCTCTCATACAATTAATGATGACATTGAAAAGCCAAAGATCCTAAGGACAATAAATAAACAGTTACTCCATAAAAAGCCTGTCAATGCCAATGCTGCACCTTGCACCACCCAGTTTCCCTAACATTGATGCCAATTCTCAATGAAGGATAAAAGACTCCAACCAATGGCATACATTACAGGAAGGTCACAAATTTGACAAACAAGACAAGCACTACTGCAATTGGAAATCTAGACAAAGGGTTTTGCAGCGAGCAAGGAGATGATGAAATCCCAGGGGGGCTATTCGCAGGTGGAAACGATACAACTGAGTTAGATGAAGGCACTGGAGACGATGTTGTTATAGGACCACCAGCCACTAAAGGTGCAGGTGCAGGAGAATACATTGTCTTCGGAGCTTCTGATGGGAGTGCAAAGAGGGGAGGGAATTGCTGTGCTCCTGAATATAACCGGGTTACAAGCAGCATTAGATGCAAATTAGAGTAAGAAGCTGAATATAAAATTCAAATGAAAAAATAAACACCCTTGTGGTTGATAAAATATTTTACTTACTTTGAGCACGTTCATCTTTGTTAACTAATGGGTATAGGCCCCACCACTAATAACATGACTAAGTACTCATTAAACACTTGTATTTTTCCCAATGATTTACCCAGTTATTTATACATAAAAAGAACCAAAGGAGACTGTCAAGATATTGAATCGTAGAACCAAATTTCATACTTCGTATATCTTTAAGTTCAAACTTTAATGATCAGAAAGATGGTGCAGAGGATAACCAACACCCCTCCATGCATTTCATAACCAATTAATTCTTTGTTTCTATAGCCCAATTAAAATATCGACTTGCTGATGATTACCTGAGCATCGAGGCTGCAGAGATGAGGATAATCTGCACCAGAATGAGAAAGAAGTTGAAGGCATTAACAACGAGTAAATAAAAAATCTTTTCCATTGTTTGTTATGTTTTTGGTAACTTTTTCTCCACAATCAATCAAACACAATGTCTAGATGAGAAAAGAACTAATATCGCAAAAAATATGGAGAGAGAGAGAAATTACTCATCTTTTTGTCACTACCAATCATTTCATGGTGCAAATTTGTTGAACTGGAGATGCTCTAACAACTCAAATTCTTAGGAAATTCTTGTACTGTATTTTAACATACTTGTCTTCTCTTTTGTTCGGCTAGGAGGTAAATGGAGAGAAAAATTTAACGGGTTGTATCTCTACATTCCTCCATCCTCTCAAATGTCATCCTTAACAGTCCTTAATAAATTATACTCCGTATAACTTTCCTTCCATTTCTTAGTCCTTCATTCCTTTCATTTACTAAAACGCTATTTAATCCAAATAGAGTTTGATCATTTCCCATCCCCTTGTTTTTATAATCTTCTCCCTTCCTTTACTATCTATTATGTGTCCCATACCAGATATTCACCTGATGTATATCTAGCATATAACAGGTAAAGCTCAATTTTTGAAGATCCATTTTGGGTGAGTTAATACAAGCCTCCAAATCCGCATGTAATTTCTCGTTATAATCAAACAAAAAAATCAAATAGAACTTCTATAAAAAAACATTAAGAATCAACCGAACATACACAGTGACGATGGTGTTATTGACAAAACCACCATAACTGCAGGAGGTCACATTGCAACCCCCAGAAGTCTGCTGCACAGTAACATTCCCAAGCATGAGATTGCTGCTTCTGCATTGCATGCTTGAGCACGAATCTTCCAATGGAGCAGGCATGCAGCGCAAACTGTGGAAGGCCAGCAGCAATGCATGTGGTAAGATTACAGAAAGGCCACAGCAAACGTAAACTATATTAAATTGAAAAAAGAAAAAGACTCGAACTTACTTGTGACTATCAGGCCCACAGCTACACAGCACACAGCGACCTGCGGTTATAGCATAACTCCCATTCGGCACAGATAAGGCAAAATCTGAGGCGTAACTTGGAAAGTTTGACGCACAAGCTGAAAATAGAATACATTATTTTCAGTTGTTGATAAACATGTATCTAAACCTGAAGCCTAAAAAAGGCCCATACAGATGTCCATCATAGGAAAATGTAGACGCGAGTCGCACAGCTAAGAAGTCTTTATTTTGAAGGACACACAGTAGTCACAAAAAAATTATATATAACCATTTCAAATTCATCTTTTCTAAAAAAGGGAAAAACCCGCAACAGGAGGAAGAAGATAGGAATAGAGAGACAAACAGATCATGCACACTGAAATATGGGGTAAGAAATAAAAAATCATGCTGGCAAATTGTTAAGACATACCAAAGCCATGTTTGCCACACCATAAACTAGCGTATAAGTTGTCTACTAGCTTTTCAAAAAGCTTCTCTTAGTTGAGAGCATTTTTTATAATCTTGAGCTTAGTTATAAAGATTTTTGGAGTAGCTTTTCAAATAGACTAATAATATTTTTGTTTATATTTCCAATTGAAACCTCATTTTTAACCATATTCTCTCAAATCATTATATGTTTATGATTTTATATTTGTAAACTAGCCCATCATCTATTTTTTACCAAACACTATACGAGAATAGCTACCTTAACGGCTATAAGTTCTAAGCTATAAAGTATAGGTTGCTAAATGCTAATCAATATAGAGGGAATTGGAGTTTACACCCTACATTTTAATCCAAAATTGAATTTAACTTCATTCTTTAATCATTACTATCTTCACCCCATTTTTTCTTTCAATTAGAGTTTGCACCCCATTATTAACAATATGTTCGAACTCAGGGGAACAAAATGGGGTACAAACTCAAGTTTGGATGAAAAAGAGGGGCACAAACTCCAATTCCCCATTAGTTTATCAACTGACATTATCATCTTGTTTTGCCATACAGACCTAAGTTTTTTACAAATCTACTGCTAAGAATTCATCAAAACATCGTTTCATAAATTGATGCATATTTTTGCAGGAGAAGGCAACTTTACAAAAAGAGGCATGTTTCTGTAGGAGTAAACCAGATATGGTATTTGCAGAGACAAGAGAGGCATAAAGGAAACAATAATAGGAAAAAAAAACTTCCATACATTGTGGGTTAGATCAGAAAATCTAACTAGACTCCAGCTCAATAAATACATTTCTAATTAACCCAAGTTCTCTTTTGGAACCATTAACTTCACTCTAAATAGGAAAGAATACCAGATAATGGAATAGCAAGAATGTCGCCTGGGCTGATATCATTGCTTGCCAGGCTATTCACAGTCATGAGGTCATTCACGGTGGTGAAATAATTTCCCGCAATCATCTGTAGAGTGTCGGCTTGCTGAACAACATAGGACATGTAAATGGCCGGAAGGTTGTTATCAGTTCCGTTGAAGCAGGTGCAGGGCAGAGGAATCCACAGCACAGTTCCGGCACTGAGGGTAGACGGGTCGGAGCCCACGGCTCCCGGGTTTCCATCCTTAATCTGGTCGGCGGAGACGAGGCCGGAGTAGATTACATCTGCGACGTAGGTAGGGGTGTCGTTGGGTCGGGTCGTGTACTTGACAAAGGCGGATTTGAATATCCCGTCGACGCAGGAACACTTGACCGGAACCTTGAGGAAGATTCCCTCGGAAAGGACGTGGCTTTCGACGTCGGCGACCGAAATGTCGATGGAGTTGGCCAAGAGAATCGAGATTGGGTCGGCGCTAAACAAGGTGGCTACCTCGGAGACTTTGAGGTCGGTGTAAAGAGTGTAGCCGACGAGAGAAGAGCAGGGGCTTGCGTTGGAGCAGGGTTCTATGGTGAATTTGGAACTCCCAGAGGGGAAACCGGCGAAAAGGGTGACTATCCCGATAAGCAGAGGGAGCATTCCGACGGAAATGGGGGTTTGGGTTCGCATTTTCCGGCGAAATGCTCAAGTGTGGCAGTCGTTTAGAGAGGAAACTCACTTCTAGTGTAGTGTAATGTTGACTACTTTGACTACATTTGAAATAATGGAAAGAGGAAAGAGAACGATAACAAAAGACAAGTGTGAGGTGTGCGTCCTACTATTGGTCGGTTGTGTCTTGTGTACTTGTGCTGCCACCTTTTCCTCACAACGTTTATTTAGACAGATTTTTAATAAAAAAAGAAATAATCACACTAAAATAAAGATTGGTTACAAAAATATGATTAGTGACTAGAGTGGTAATGAAATTATAGTAACTTATGTTCAATTTTTGAACTTGAGTTATTATGACACTACATTCTAGTAACTAATAATCATATTTGTGTAAATATGTTTTATTTTAGTAATATTTTTGTAAAAAACTCTAAAAAAAATAGACATATTTTACTATTTTAGAATGGAAAATTGTGCAAAATAGAGGTAAAAGTATCTTAAATTTTAAAAACGATTTTAAATAAGTGTTAGTTGATAATTACCGCATCTTGAAATTATAATACCTAGTACTATCTTCGTCTAAAATATTGTTATCTTTAAAATTTTGACCAACAATATATTTTTATTGGAAAACATTTTTAATATAAAAATGATATGAAAATATTCTTTGTTAAAAGTAATTTCATAGGAGTATAAAATTTAGAGAAAATTATCATATAAGTATTTCTACTAATTTGGAACCTTCACTTAAACTCATGTAACATTGTAACCTTAACATTAGAGTGTAGTTTTGTTCACCCCTACGAGGAAGAAGAAGTTGTGAACATCACCCTCATACCTCATTTGTCTGATTCTGAAGTGTGGTCCCACAGTCCCCCACGCCTGATGACGAGATGAATATCTGGATGAGGAGTATAGAGTTGCCACCGAGGATCGCTTGACGTTCATATTGTATCTGTCGGCAGAGGTGCCACCGCGAGGTGGCACGGGATCTGATCTCTTCGGAAAACCCTGAACAAGGCAATCCTGTGGGAGAATCCTTGTTCGAAGGTCGCTAGCCCGAGACCCTCAACGTGTTCTCTAAATCGAGGGACTTTCTCTGGTCCTTGGGTTCAAGGTGTATACCTGAGGCTCCAGCGATTTGCTTGTCAGGGCGCACCTAATCGTGAGTGTCTTCCAGTGTGCTATCATGTGCGTGTGTTGAGCCGAGATGTGTTATAAAGAGGAGACAACTAGGGACACGTGGCGTGAGCTGGGTGATTGGATTTGGGCGGTCGGGTCGATTGAATCAAATGACAACTGTCGTGTTGACACGTGTACTGACCGTTGAGGGGTCATCATTGTTTGCCTATATAAACTTGACCTTAGCCTCCATTTTTCTCGCGTTATTTTTCGAGAACGGACGAAGCGCTGCCAATTTCTAGAGAGAAAACTTCATTTAGTTGTTCTTCACCATCTTCAAACCTTCAGGGTTAGTTCTTCATCTATTCTTCGAGTTTTCTTGCATACTTAGCTTCGAAAGCCTTAGATTAGGTGTTTTTAGAAGCCCGTAGTTTGATCTGTAGCGGTTAGTCGTAGAACATGTTAGCTATATCGTTGTCTGATTCCCAAGATATTTCTATATCTCCCGACGTGCTCTCTGAAAGTGAAGAACTTTCCTCGAGTTTAGACAGCTTCGAGGTGGAGCTGAGCCCGAAAGTGCCGAAGCGCTGTAAAGAGGACTTCGAGGCCGATGTCATAGATGTGGATGACTCTGAGGGGGATGATGAGGTTAGTTCCGCCAATGATGCCGATGAACAAGCTCTAGTTGTTTATGAGTCACAATTTCTGCGAGAAATTGATGTTGCAGAGTAGGCTGACGCCTCCACTTCAGGGCAGAGGATGTGCTCGTCGCCTATTTCTATTGCGGTCTTGGCGAAGAAAAGGCAAAGGTACCGCCGCCCGTTTCGGACGGGGTGCCAAAAGGATATTCCTTTTTGGACTGTTTGTTGCTGAAGATCATCCGGAATGAGAACACGCAAAGTGATGTCACGCTCGCTCAAATGTTTGTTGGGCCACACGGGGTGGTACGAGAGCCGTTGTCGTCGGATTGTGTGATGAATCATCTGAAGGGTTATTCAGGTGCATTTACATTCTGTCTGTCCAAGTTTGTGACCTTTTGTACCAATGCGCCATAGTTAGGGACGTATCGGCCTAGTCCTGCTTTGCCTTCATCAGGGTGAGGCGTTGCTGCAGCTGCTGGATCACTTCATCCCATGGGTCCTTGGTAACCACGGTAATAGCTTGGGGTTGTGTCTGAACGCGGGCAGCATGAGCCTTGTTGATGCGGTGTCTGAGATCCCCTCCGTGCAACTTCCCCTTGCCTTTGTTGAGGCGTCGTTCCGCTGACCAGGATACAGAGCCAAAGCTTTTTCGGGGGGGGGGGGGGGGGGGGGCTGGCTTCTTGAAGCCTTGTCGTCCACCTATCCTCTCGGAGGCTGGCCTCTTCTGGTTGCATCCCAACCTGTTGAACGCGGATATGTGGCCATGTCCCTCGTACACTGATTGTTTTTTAGGAACTGTCTCGGAAGAGGATGTGTCCTGGGGCGATCATGTTCTCATTATTGCTGATCAACAGGAGTTTGTTGGGGACTACCGCCGGTGGGGGGTTTGGTGTGTTGTTCTCCTCGTTCCTAGGCGGTAAGAGTGCGCTCAGTGCCAATGGGTTTTGAGCGAGGCCCGCGAGGATGGCGGTGACCACCGCTTAGACGTAAATCTGAGGAACCACCGGGACGAGTTGTAGGGCAACATTCGCCCCGCTGCTCCTTTTGTTTTCCATCTAGGAAGGTACCAGCGTCCGACTGGTTGACATTTATTTGGCCGCGGAGATCATCTCCAGGGTCGATGGTCTCCTGGAACTCCTCGGTGGTTCCTTGAGCCGCCTCGTTCCCTCACTACTCCTGCTGGAGAGCTTTCGAAGTGTGGAGGGTCTTAGATATAATCTTCGTCATCGCTGCAAGGTGGAAATCGTCAAGAAGCGATGAGGCGTACTGACTTGATTGTTCTTTTTCTCAACGAGAGCACCAAATGATAGCTTCCCGATTGTAATGAACTACTAGAGAGAATCGCTCTAGAATTCATCTTGACTCGTCCCGATTTCTTCTCAAGCGCTGGTGCCGGACTCTAATTTCCTGATTTTGACTCCAAATAACACAAAACTCGAACCAACGCCCGGTAAACATAACTTGAGCTAAAACTGAGACTTGTGACACCTTAAAGCTAGGAAAACAATCAAAAGCCGATCTCAACATGCATCAAATGCATGTCGAAATACGGACTTATCACTATTTCATCCTTTGATGCCGCAAGATCACAGCTCTGCACAAAAGAATAACATCAGGCCCAACATGCTCTTGTTGCACCATCTACTACTCTGGAAGCCCAGGAATCACATGATTTCACAGTGCCTCTTTGCCAAATTGAGCCCCCATCCTTCAGTGAGCCGATCTTGATTCCTGACAAATAGCAGTGGGCGTCATAATTGCTAGATTCACCGGTGACTTTCTGGCTTTGCTCAGATCAGACAACCCCTATTTGGTTGCGGTTCTTCTTTCGGAGTTTCCCAAGATGGGGCTCCTCTGTTCTCCGGTTACCCGTCACTATGGCCTCCCTATTGGACATTCTTGATATACCCTAACCCTATGGTGTCAGTGTCGTATTGGTCTGCAAGTCCGCATCACTTGTCTGGCTATCGTCCTCCACTTCGACCTTCATTTACAATGGGTCACTCTAATTTTGACTCCCATCCATGCCTGGCCAATGTCACTCATATGGATGATTCACTAAAGCCTTAAGACATTGCTGAATCTATAGCTCATTACATTTATAGCAGTTTAGATGATTTTATCAATTATCTCTAGATCTATCCTCTAAAACTAAAAACTCAAGTTCTTGGAATTTTTCGGAGTTTAGTAGAGTTGTGCCCACTCAATTTGAAAAAGAAATTAAATCTTTTCAGTGTGACTTAGGATATGAATTTGATAACTTTATTTCATACGTTTGCTAAAGAATGTGACTTTGTTTTTCGATTTTCCTACCCACAAATATCACCCACAAAATGGTAAAGCCGAACAAATGATTTGCAGCAGCATAAACGATATCACCTGCACCAATATGAGTCATGCATGTATCCTTCCGAAATATTGGGTTGACTCTCTTTATATGGCTATTTACCTTCATAACATCCTCACCACCAAAACACTTGCCTCCCACTCTCCTGTATTAGCCCTATATTGCCGACAACCTACATATGACCATCTCTGTACTTTTGGTTATTTGTACTACCCAAATCTTAATTCCACCGCTCCCAACAAATGGATCCTCGATCTACTCGTTGTGTATTTTTCAGGTTTCAACCCCAACATCATGGGCATCGTTGTCTAGATTTAGCTACAGGCAAAAGCATTATTCTAGACATGTTACTTTTCGATGAGTCGGTGTTTCCTTTTGTGGACCTACCTCCATCACTCTCTCGCCTTATGGACTTCCTATTATCCAATCCTATTATCCGTCATAACCCTGATTATTCCCTACCCAAAAATACACCACCTCCTCAACCCATAAATTCACAACCTCGAAATATCCTCTCCCCGTCCCTGACCCCACCCACCCCTAATCCACTGCCCTCATCCACCCCTCCATCGCTTCCCCCTCCTTGTCTCCCCCTCCCTGTCTCCCTCTCATCCTACTCACCCCATGGACACTCGTGCCTCATATGATATCATTAAACCTAAACTCTTGTTTGACCTCCATGTACAAACCCTCGCCCCTTTCTCACCTCTCCCACACTCTCATTTATTTGCCTTTCGGGACTCTAACTAAAATACACACTTGGGATCTTGTTCCTCGCCCCCATGGTGTTCATGTTATTCATTCTATGTGGCTACTCCGGTATAGTTTCACTCGCATGGTTCCCTGGAGTGCTATAAAATTTCTAGTTAGTCTATTTATGATGTATGTTTTGATTTAGAAAATATGTGTATCAACACAACCAAAATCATTTAAATTTTATGTATGCTACCATTAAAAATATATTGGCTCATTAATCACTTGATCTCCATTTTGTGTATAATAAATATCATTCTAACTCCGTGTGTGAGCATGTCACACTACATCAACAAAAGAGGGCTACGAAGTACGATGTTTAGAAAAATCCTTGGATTGTGAGTTTTGGGCACATGTTTGAAGTTCTTGTTAGAAGTTAACCATGGTGATGAATGATTATGAGTTTTGGGCACATGTCCGTGTTTGTTTGTTAAGTAAATAATGGTGCTTATCGCTTTGGTTAGTATTGTGTACTTTTGGAGAACATTTTAGCTCCAATTTAAAATTTGAACAAAACTTTGTTTTCATTTGCCTCTAAAAGAGTAAAAGTTAAAGAATTGTTCGTGAATCAAAGGGCTCTTGAAGGAAAAGGTTGCTCCGTAATTTGCACTAGGGTTTGATAGGACAAAATGGCTTCTAAAATTATGGGTACCAATTGACAATTACTCTTGGTTTAGAATTCGAGATATTAGACCACTTGTAATGGGGGATTAGAAGTTCAAAAAACTAAATGTGAAGGTTTTGGACTATTAATTGTGTGTAACGGTGAATTACAAGTGGGAAACAGGGTGTGGGGGGGGGGTAAATATGGAGGATGAGTATTAAATATTTATATACATTTTAATGTAAAAAAAAAAACAAAAGAGGACGAGTTGTCAGGGAGAAAAAGGAAAAAGGAAAAAAAAGAGAAGGGTGGGGCGGCGCATGTTGGTGGAAAGTGTATACATGCGTCATTACAACCCAAAAAAAATTAAACTCTTGTAATTTTTGTATTTTTTTCAAAATTTTCAAAATATATATCAAAATTCAAGAATTTTGATGATTTTTCATATGACACCGGTACTACATATATTTAAATCTAAGTTTCTAACTGTTGGAGTTTTCTTGAACTCAAGAAACACAAAATACAAATTTTTAATTCATGCGGCCTCCATAAATAACTGAACATTACATGATCTCAATTTAGTTTTTATGAAAACTGTCAAATAGATCCTCCTACTATATCAAAAAAAGTGAAGTAGATCCCCATACTTTAAATTCGACCAATTGAACCCTCGAACTAATAAAAAACAGTCAATTAAGTAAGACCTTCAACCGGTAAAGAACAAGTCTTCCCGTAAACTTGCCTATGTGGAATGTCCATTTAGATACGTACTCCCTCTGTCCCTAAAAGAAGTTTGATTTCGCTTATCGAGGATCAACTTAAATCACTCTTAAACTCTTACTTTTTATATCAAAATTTTATAAAAGTTGAATTATTTTTTGTAGGCTTTGTAGCGGGTTTAATGTAGTTTCTGAATATGTAAATTTTATTTACTAAAAATAATCCGAGTTTTCACAGGGATCATCTAACTTTATTGTCGGTCAACCTTCGTAATCCGCAATTGGAACAACATTAAGGGACGGAGGGAGTAGTATTTTTTTCATTTTCTTTTTTTTTTCTTTTTCTATTTCACTCCTACCCGCCTGGCTTCTTCTTCTTCTTCTATTTCCCGGTGTACTTAATTCATGAATATGACATTATTTAGGCGGTCTTGATCATTCTAGAGTCGTATTAAGTTCTGGTGGGCTTGATCCAGTCACTCCGGCCATCTACCGGAAAGTAAACTCTGGTTGTGAACTGGTGCTTCTGGCTACCCTTCCAGTCAATCCTTTTCCAGTTTTAGCTTTGGCGCCTCTGCTATGCCCATCCACAGTGACCAGCCGGTGGGCTTGATCTGTGAGCACTCCTTCCAGGGGGAAGATCTGGACAGGTGGGTCGGCGCACTTGATAGCCTCGTTGATGAGGATTTCGTGGATCTGGAGGATGATGCCGCCAACACCATGGTGTTCCTTCACTTCCTTGTGGGGTTATGGCTGCTAACCATGGAGGTCTGGTTCTCCCCGGCGAGCGTACGAGCATTTTGCAGATGGGTGGAAGAAGAATTGAGACTGGGAGAAGGGATCGAAGATGAAGTAAAAACCAGGCGGCTGGAAATGGAGGAAGGAGAAGAAAGAGAGAGAACAAAAAGGCAGAGAAAAGCCAAATGGACGGTACACGTAGGCCGTTAACCGGAGGATTTGTTTCTTACCGGCTGAACGACTTGATTGACTGTTTGTTATTAGTTCGAGGTTCAATTGGTGGAATTTAAAGTACGGGGACTTAATTGACTTTTTTGATATAGTAGGAGGATCTATTTAACAGTTTTCCCAACAATTTTTTTAACATCGAAATGTGTATCCTTTTAATTTCATAATTATTCATACAAAAACAAAATAACATTCCTTATAATAATTAAATTAAATGTTTTGATTAACTTGTATGAAAAAATACGTTGAGTTTATTTTATTGACAATGTCGGAACGTAGGAAAACGATATTGGCGGAGTCTAAACACTGTTTTCATATCGATGGAATCCATATTTAAGTTTTTAGATGGCGCAACCGCGCAGGGATGCAGATAGTATTAGAAATTGATGAGTAATAGTGGTAGAGTAGTTTTCAGTGAAGAACGCTAATGCGTATACATAAGAGAAAATGAGTGTTTAAAGCGTGTCCAGTGCAACAATATGCAAGATGTGCATGCGGCAGGTGAGAAATAGACATATAATAATAAATCAATACATTTCTCTCTCTCTTTCGTTCCACGACTTTACATGGGCAAATAGGCCCATGCACTAACAAAAAAAGGTCAAATAAGCCCTTATTTAGGAGGCTTTGTCCGGCCGTCGTCATTTGGGGTGGTTCCCGGTGGAATTTTTTGATGAAATTTTTTGAACATCTTATTCATCAAGTCTAGTTTACTCATACCAAATTTCAGCTAAAACTTCATTCGGGAAGGCATTCAAATGAATTCTTGAAAATAACTGCGCAGTTAGTCTCATAAATACGGGCTTATTTGACCTTTTTTGGTTAGTACATGGGTCTATTTGCACCTTTTCTCCTTTTTCTAATAATGAATCCCAATGTCTTGACGCGGTTGAAAAAAACTTACCAAAAACATATGAAGTTCTTAAACTAAAGAAAGAGATATACTATCACATTACTTATTATGGAGTAATATATATATATATGTTTATTTCTCTTATATCAAATGTGCATCGTTTATATTGTGACATTCTGGGGCGTAGCTAGGGAAGGGCCATTCCTGACCACGACTCAGCCCAAATTTTAAAAATGTCTATATTTTTAGTGTAAAAAAATTTGTATAAAAAATATTCAAAAATATTCTTTGTACAAGTTCAGTCCGCCCGAGTATTCTTGCTCCCCCGCTGGTGACATTTGAGAGGTTGTAACGCGTATGAACAATGGAACGTAAAGTCGTTAAAGTACTAAAATTATGGAGTATGAAGTCGGGAGTATATTTTTGTTTTGCATTAAAATGAGGTTCTTTAATTAAGTCAAGAAAAAAAATAAAGGTAACCAAGTACTACTTACTATGTACATTATTTATTTTTATAAGGGAATAGAACTTATCACTTTATCAGTGATATCTAGGCCTGGACTCGGGCCGGTTCGGGCCTGGGCCCGGCCGGGCCTCGGTTCAGGAAAGAGGAAGACCGGAACCGGCCCGGGCCTCGGTTCAATTTTTTTTTGCCTTTTCCTAACTAACCCCTAACCCCCCCCCCCCCCACCCCCAAACCATCCCAAACCATCTCAAATGACCCAAAATACCCAGCCCAACCCAAAAACTTAAAAAAAGAATTCAAAAAAAAAAGAAAAATAAAATAAAATGGCCCGAACCGGCCGGGGCCGGTTCACGTTTTGAGGGGACCGAGCCCGGACCGGAACCCCAGCGGGTCGGGCCTACCTGAACAGGTCACTGACTGGGCCACCGGGCCGGGCCGGAACAGTGCCGGTTCGGGCCGGTTCCGGGTCGGGCCACCCAGCCCGAGTCTAGGCCTAGTGATATCCAAAGAGAAAAGTTGTACAATACGTATATTGATTTGGGCTTTTAATTTTGAGTAGAGCCGTAGAGGTACACACAAAAATAATACTCCTAGAAAAGTTGTACTATTGTCTTAACAAAACATTTTTGGCTTTGTAAGAAAAAAAAAAGAATGACACCCCATCCCTGAGGGCCCCCCAACACCGACCAGACGCCACGATTGGAGGATATAAATTGGAATAGAATCACAATTTGATAGATAAAGAGTGAGACTCTGTACTCGGTACTTGCAGAGGCCATATGTATTTTTCAGCATAGTAACCCCTCATCGCAGTTGCCGGGATTCGAACCCGAGACCTAACCCTTGTGACATTCTCTCGCTATCAGTTGAGCTACGCCCACCGGTTGGCTTTGTAAGAAAACAATACTCCTTTTTAGCTTGTAAGGAAAAAACAATTTTCAATACCTAGGACGCAATATTAGCCAAAGAATAAAAGACCATAGAAGAAAATTGTTAAAATGATCATAGGCCGGATCGGAACTTTATAAAACTGTTTCTACGTTTGAAAGATAACGAAACAAATCACTATTTCATCACCTCATGTCATGAAAGAAACTTAAATTGAACATATATGCCAGTGTTGACATTATACTCCGTATTCGGAAAGCGCTTTTTAAATTAAAAACATTGGCTAAGAAGTACTTCGTAGTACTACGTACTTGTCTCTATTTACCCTAGCGAGAGCTGAGGGGTTGGAATTTCGTCGGCGAAGTCTTCATCGTCTTCGTGCGGCGCTGGGTATCGACGTGGCTATGCCGTCGTTTGTTTGCGGCTTGGTCAATTGCGGTAGCAAGACGATGGAGGACGGTTCAGACGGCAGACGCAAGGATGATCGTGACCGAGAGGAAGAGAAGGTGGGTGATTTACGAATAGATGATGATGGGGCTTCTGAATCCGACTTCAGGGCGGCAACGAGAGAGGTAATCAATCAAGCGACGAAGGTCCGGCCTCCTCCTGAACCACTGCCACGAATTGCATGAGGTGCTACATACTGTGCTAGGGTTCAAGATTTTTACTTTGCTTATTTAGTTTTTCTCATGTTTTGTCCTCCTCCGATGAGACTTTATTATTTTGTCATTTGGTTTCTCATTACTGTCTATGTTGTTAGGTGTGTCAGTCTGTTTGGGATTTTAGCCTTTGTTCAGGTCATTGGGTATGTTTGGATCTTTGGAGACAGGGATGATTGTGCCAAGCCCGTTACATGGTTAGCGATTCATGTTGCTCTTTTCAGGGGTGACCGTCTCTGAGTCTCACCATAGGGTTTACGGTCGTAGTTGTTAGTGTCTGGTTGGTGTCAGATTTGTTTTTCATTTCATTAATGTAATGATCCTGAAACTTATGATATGAATAAAGGCTAGTTTTCGTTCAAAAAAAATTAAAAACATGGGCTATTGTTTAATTCATGTTTCTCAAAATTAAAAACCCAAATCAATATATTGAAATAGTGCATTCCGTAAATTAATTATACAGTGGAATCAAACGATACATGCATGGTATATTGGTATGCTTGTTTCAATACGACGTCATTGGTTCATCGTTTTCACTTTTCACCCATCTATCTCTCCTGCGACACTCCTTTGTTACTCCGTATCAAATACTAATAATACAGTCCCTTTCTTGCTCCTTCATTTTCAAATTAAATTATTAAAAGACCTATTTTTTCTCTATCAAGTCACAACTAAAGTTTTATTTGAAAGTTTATGAGCCCGTTTGGTGACCCTTTTTTTTGGCTTATCAGGCTTATCAGTCAGCTTTTCACCAAACACGTAACTTTTGATTTCACGTGCTGAATTGTGTAATAAACAGAAAAAGTAAGGTTGAAGTTACTTTTCTGGTTGTATTGACTGAAGTTACTGTAGAGGATCATTTTAGCTATTTTTGAATTTTTTTCATATAATTTTTTATTTTATTTACTAATAACAAAAATTTTAAATATAATTTTTTCATGAATCAGCAGAATCAGCAGAATCAGCCAATACAGCCACTTCAGCCAGAACTTCATAAATTTCAGCAGAATCAGCCAATACAACCAATTTTAGTGTTACCAAACAGGCTCTATATTTGCATTTGAAAGTCCGTAATTTCCTTCAAACTCCACCTTAAATTTGTAGGTATGTGTCACTCATATTTGGAATCTAAGGGGGTGTTTGGAACTGATTCTGATTCTGCTTCTTTTTTAAAGTCGAAGCAGAAGCAGAATCAGTTTTCAGAAGCTGGTACTCCCCAGCTTCTAAAAAAACTGATTCTGGGAGTAAATTAGAGCACCCGAAGTGCTTCCGGAATTTCACTCAAACACTCCAGTTTCTGCTTCTGCTCCTTGAAGGAGCCGAATCAGTTTTGAGAATCAGATCCAAACACCCCTAACAAAGCTTATCGTGTTCCATGAGTTACGTAAAAATACATTACACTAATATATTTAGCACTCACAGTTTACTTTTTATATTACACGACTTACATATTTGAAATACATAGTTTACATTTGTATAACGTGATTTACAAATTTGACACATGTTTATAGTTTTATAACGTGCATGACTTACATTTCTTTACCCACGCAGTTTACATTTTGTACGATATCACTTACATGTTAAATATATAGTTAAAAAGAGATATTACTTTTTTACACACACTATTACATTTTGTGTAACTTCTGATACAGAAGTGTTTCGTATAATTCGTATCCTTGTGTTCAATAATCGAAACAGATCAGACACGTGTGTTCTCAGAAGTATAGTCAAAAACTATTTATATTTTTATACAGAGTAATTAATATCCTTCCACTTTATTTTGTTACTTGCAAATATACCTTTTCCCAGAATTTAAGAGTGAAATCTTTCAAAAAAGAATTTAAGAGTGAAGTTATGTGTACTGAATAGTGTACAAAAAGAGTAAAAGATATGAAAGAAGTGACGATTAAGAACATGTTCCTCCGTTCGCCTGATTTGAATGTTTTTTATGAGAACTTTTTAAGATCTGATCTGATGAAAAATGTGAAAAACTAAGAGCTTGTTTGGTAGCACAAATTGGCTCAACCCATCGAACCTACTGAAATTGATACGAATAATAAAAACATTATATGAAAAACTACCAAAATGATATTCTACAGTAATTTTAGACAATTGGACCTCAAAAGCAACACCAACATCACTTATTTTGATTATTACACAATTCAACTCGTGAAATAAAAAATTATGTATTTTGTAGAAAACTTGGATTAATAAGTTAAAATAAGGAGTTACTAAACGGGTTTCAAAAGTAAAAGTGATACATACATGTTGCAAGTAAATAAAAAAAAGAGTGTGTATGTATTCTGTTACTATAATTTGAAGATTTTTTATTTACTCCCAAGTGCATTGAAATAATGCGACTTCCTTCATCCCATATTTGACTCCACTCTTGAAGGTAGCATAAGAATTTTGAGAAAGTAGAAATTGTGTAATGAAAAATGAAAGAATAAAGTTTATGTCGCACAATAATTTTAGTCTCCAATTCACATGAATAACTCTTGTTTTGACTCCAAAGGGGTACAAAATTGGAAATTGAATTTTTAAAAGTTTTTTGGAGGAGAGAAATATTGTGGACTAAAAATTCTTCAAATGAAAAAGAAGTTTAATTACGGAGTATGTTTTTAACAAGTGTTTCGAAGTGAAAAGAGAATAGTTTTAGGCTATGTTTGCAAAAACTTTTTTTAATCACTTTTGAGCTTTTAGCTTTGAAAAAGCTAAAAGTGGTGTTTGGTAACACCAACTTCAACTTTATTTAAGCTATTTAAAGCCAAAAAGCAGAAGCAGCCCAAGAGGTGCTTTTTCCAGCTTCTTGGTATTTTTGTAAATAATCTAAACCTTGAGGATAGTTATTAGGTTAAATATTTTCATTAACCCCAGTCTACCCTTCCCTCATCGCCTAGTTGTTGTCGGACCTCGCCTTCCACGAACCCCATCGCCATACCCTGCTTCTGTTCCACAAGCCACCGTCCACCGCCATATCCCATAAAACCATACTCCCTCCTGGCTCCACTATATATATATGCAAACATATACAGAGTATTGAAGACCTAGATCCACTAATCGAAGGCATGGAACATTGGAACGTGTGTGTATATATATCCTCTTGGCTCCTTATTTTGGAGCAATAATATGGGTTGAGTCCATTTGACACCTTTACAATACAGAGATGCTATGAACTGCACTACTTACGCAGGAAAATCGGAAATCAAGAAAGAAATGGTGAAGGGGGCTGAAAGAGTGAAAGGAAGAAACTAGATAATTAGAGAGGCGAGTATATACGGCGTATATTTTGGTGAAGGGCATCTTTGTACTTTAACAAAACAATACATCAAAAATCACTTTTTTATCAAACACTCCAACTTTACCTTTTTCATTTTAATCACTTTTATTCCCAAACACTACCAACTTTTACTAGAAATCACTTTTCCAATAACCTCTTAAAAAAATCACTTTTAAAAAGCACAAACAATCGCAAACACTCCCTTAGTTTGGGGCCAATGCAGCAACGGAGATATAGACGTGGTCGATATATGGAACTCTAAAATCCTATCCACCTATGAAATCCACACTTGGCTTGGAGTTCATAACAACCACAAAGCTAAGATACAATATTAATGTACTGCACACCCAGTAATAACAACAATAAAAGGAAATACTCCCAAATTCTTCCTTGATGCCACACATCAAGGATCACCAAAATACTGATTTGAGAGAGCAAATTAAAGTTTGATGGCGCAAACTATGTTGCTGAGTGCCAGTGCTGGAGCAGCAGCATTGGACCTGAAGACACAATCCTGCAGTTTCCTTCAACCCTTCAGATCAAAACCTGCATTTCATCAGCATCTTCTTTTGTCTGGACCTCTTACCTCCCCCACTCCTTCTTCTTCTGGGAAAGTTTTCAGTCTCTTCAAATCAAAACCCAAAGCCCCACCAGCTAAGACTGCGCCCTTTCAAGTTTCAACTATGTTTTTTTTGGGTTTTAATGCTTTTGTCATCAATTTTTCTATCTCTTCAAATTTTTGGTTGAAAGGGTGGAAGTATTTAATTAGAGACATTATGGTAACATGAATAATTGATGTATGCAGGTTGTCAAGACCAAACCTAAGGTGGAGGATGGGATTTTTGGTACGTCCGGAGGGATTGGATTCTCCAAGCAAAATGAGCTCTTTGTTGGTCGCGTGGCTATGATCGGGTTTGCGGTTTGTCTCATTTTCCTTGGATTATTTATTCATTTTAACACATAAGCAAAAATTAGTGTTTGTATAACTACTAAGAGCTACGTAGTTTGGTAGCATCACAATTGAGTAAATTGGTTGAAATTGAAGAAATTGTGATTGACTAAATTGGCTGAATCTGTTTAATTATGAAATAAATATTTAAATATATTTTATTAAGGAAAAATTGACAAGAATAATCTCACCTTTCACCGGTCTTCTCATAATAATGAATAATCCCAAAATAATCTCATCTTTGCACCTCATCTTCTTTCATTGGACCCTGACCATGTTTTTAACTCTTTCTTTGAAAATTATACAAATAATCTCAAGATCACCTTTCACTTTTTAATTATATCCTTATAAATGTGAGATTATTTATATAAGATTTTTAAAAAAGGTAAAAAACTTGGTCAGGGTCCAATGAAAGAAGATGAGGTGCAAAGGTGAGATTATTTTGGGATTATTTAAAGGTGGGATTATTATGAGAAGACCAGTGAAAGGTGAGATTATTCTTGTCAATTTTTCCTTTTATTAATAAAATAAACAACAATTATATGAAAAATAACCAAAACTTCCTCTTCAAACCGTTCTCTCAGAAAATATTTAATTTACTGATAAGAGTGATAAGCTAAAAATAGAGGTTAGAAGGCCTAAATTATTGTATACTACGGTTTTATACATTTTGAGCTGCAGAGTAAGACATGTTTACCCGACTTATTTTGACCTGACTAGCTTTGAATATGGGAGGTTATATTAAATCAAATTAAACGGGTAAATTTCCATTTGAATGAATAAATACTCATTATGAACTTTATGTGCCAATAGTTGCAAAGCTTTGGTGGAAGGCACCTAATAATATTGGGAAACCAATATATTTCGGAAATTTGAATATAGGCAAGGTGATTTCCCAATTCTATGTTTTGTTGGATTTGTCTAATAATCTGTACATATTATCCCCACCCATATAATCCATGTTGAATCAGCTTGATGTTAATCAAACTTTAACTTTTAGTAGTAGTTTAGAGGATCTGATATCATATAAGATGTAGAGCCGGTTCGGTAACACAAAAATCGGATGATTTGGCTTATTCTGCTGAAATTTATGAAATTCTGGCTGAAGTGGCTGCATTGGCCGATTCTGCTGATTTAAGAAAAAATTGTTTTTAAAATATGTTTTATTAATAAAATAAAGAAAAAATTATATGTAAAAATAGCTAAAATGGTCATCTACAGTAACTTCAGCCAATACAGCCAAAAAAGTAACTTCAACCTTACTTTTTCTGCTTATTATACAATTCAGCGCGCAAAAGCAAAAGTTACGTGTTTGGTGAAAAAGCTGGTTGATAAGCCTGAAAAGTCGAAAAACAGTGTTGGCAAACGGCCTCTTAGGTTTATATTCTAAAAGATTGCCTTCATAAGTAAGGTTGTAAACGAATCGAATCGAATAGTGAGTAAAATTATTCGTATTCGTATAAATTGACGAATATTCATATTCGGATATTATTCGAATCTTAAAATAGATTTGTATTAGATTTGTTAATGATATTTGAATATGTTTGTATTTGAAAATTCGAATTCGAATATTTGTAGTGTAAAAAAAAATTCACATATTCAAATTATGATGTATTGTATGTTTTTTTCGGTTTTCACGAATATGTCTATTAAATGAACTATTTCAAAAAATCAGCTACTTCAAAAATCAAATGGAAACCCATTCAAATAAATAAACATTGTAAAATCAATTAATCAAAAAATCAATTACTTCAAAAAATATATTAATGAATGCGCGAAATTAATTACGAATCGAATATATTCGAATAAGATACGAATCGAATACATGTATATTCGTATTCGTATTTTATTCGAATACTAAAACCGATTCGTGTTCGGATTCGTATTCGATTTTTTTCGAATTTGAATCATCAATTTCGAATTCGAATCACGAATCGAATCAAAATTATTCGATTCGTTTACAACCTTATTCATAAGGAGTAGCTCAAGATCTCTTGATTTTAATGATTTATAAAGGAATTGTCCTAAATCATAAACAGAAAGAGGTTTCCATAAAGAGTACTATGTTTTTTCACAAACAAAAATGATCATTGTTATCTACTTATCTTGATATGATATTGTTGCAGTAATACTACAACAATGATGACGGGTAATGCTAGAGCGTAGTAATACTCCACCCCTATTTTGGAAAGAAAACATAGTATTGGGAAACCATCTTACCTATTGTAGGAACTTTCTCTTATTTATAAAGTCAGATAAATACTCTAATGTGACTAATGTCAAAAAGTAATTTAAGATGAGAATGATTATAACCTGTAATAATATGTGATAGTGTTATGATATATGTCTGCAAGGCATCATTGCTGGGGGAAGCAATAACAGGAAAGGGGATTTTGGCACAACTGAACCTGGAAACTGGGATTCCCATTTATGAGGCAGAGCCTCTTCTTTTGTTCTTCATACTCTTCAATTTGTTGGGAGCTATTGGAGCTTTGGGAGATAGGGGCAAGTTTGTGGATGATCCTGAACCGCCCACTGGACTAGACCGAGCCATAATCCCGCCCGGAAAAGGCTTCAGGGCAGCTCTGGGGCTCAGAGAAGGGGGTAATGTTCATCTCCTTATCTGAATAATGAATCCATTACTTTCACATGTGGCTGGTATTCTTAACTTTGGCGATGAATGATGAATGTTGTAGGTCCTCTCTTTGGATTCACAAAGGCAAACGAGTTGTTTGTTGGGAGATTGGCTCAACTGGGAATTGCATTTTCTATAATTGGAGAGATCATTACCGGAAAAGGGGCACTTGCCCAACTCAACATTGAGACTGGCGTACCCCTTAATGAAATAGAGCCATTGATCTTGTTTAACGTCGCTTTCTTCTTCTTTGCAGCCATTAATCCCGGCACCGGGAAATTTGTCACTGATGATGGAGAAGAAGATTAGTACTTCTCTTTTTGACATAATCTTTTAAAAATATAATGTTAGTTCACACTGAAGGATGTACAATGTGGATTCCACCAAGCCATTTAGTTTTAAAACTGCTGACACCTATTAGTCTCTTCTTCCTCTATTTTCAGGGCTTTAATGAAAAAATTCCACAACCCTCCAAAATAATGTTACTTCCTACAAGAAATAATCATTTTCTTTTTCCACGAATTATTTCAACTTGATTATAAGAAAACCCGCCACAAGGAGATCATCAAAGAAAAATGGACATACAAGAAGACCCCAGAGCTAGAATATATGTGCTCCATCAGAAAACAAACAAGCCTAATGTTGATACTTGATATGGCAGGCGTATTCGCTATCTCTTAGTAGGTTGGGAGATTCCTTAACGACACACAACGGTAAAGTGAAAAAATCATTTATCTAATGTGAGGAATCAGAATTAGGGCTTGTTTAGATTTTGGCGTTTCAACATACGATCCGCATTGTATTGTTTCTTGTTTTAATTGAATGGCGTTTTTGGTAGGGTTGGACCCAGGCCGGTTCCGGTTCGGGCCTGGGCCCGACCGAGCTTTTGTTTGGGAAGTAAGGAACCGGAACCGGCCCGGGTAACCGGCGGTTCCGGGCCGGGCCGGGCCGGTTTCCGGTTTAATGTAATTTTTTTTATTTTCTTTTGTTTTTCTAAATTACCCTGACCCCCCCCCCCCCCTTCACCCCCCACCACCCAAACCCCCCCAAAACACCCAGTCCTACCCGGTAGAAACAAAAAAAAAACGAAAAAAAAAATGGCCCGAACCGGACCCAGACCGGCTGGTTCAACATTTTCAAGGCCCGAGCCCGAACCGGGAGTTGAGCGGTTCCGGTTGGCCCGAACCGGCCCCATGACCGGGTACCGGGCCGGGCGGCCCGACCCGAGTCCATCCCTGGTTTTTGGATGAAATACCACTAGCCAAACATACCCTTAATCTTAATCGTTAGATTTATAATGTCGCATTAAAACATTTTCATGTTACCTTACGATTTAAATTTTGAAATGTTGCGCTAATCTATTTCAATTTTGCACTAAAATTTGATAATGTTCCTTCGGTAGTTCTATTTTGCAAACACAAGCTTAATCTTAGTCGTTGGATTTACAATGTCGCATTAAGATAGTTTCATGTTACATTATGATAATTTAAATTTTGCAATGTTACGCTAATCCAGTTCAATGTTGCACTAAAATTTGATAATATTCTTTCGGTAGTTCTATTGTGCATTATTTGTGCGTGTTTTAGTTTGTTATCGATGCACATTTCATAAGCAATGTATGCTCCTCCGTTATTTGTGTTATGCTCATTTCCAAAGGTTAATACCAATGCACATTGTCAAAAATATAAATAGGTTTTGTAATGATAAAAATTGTAATTATATCAATTTTATTGTGTTAACTTTATAGTACTCTCTTCGTTCTTTAAAACCTTGTCCCCCCCCCCCCTTCCCCATTTTTTGTTATTTTTCTTTCCTCTTGCACAAATCTCAACCACACAATTTTTATTTTATTATTCTCTGTGCAAGACAAATTTGACAAGGCTATACAGAATGGTGAGAGTATTACACTTGAACAAATTTCTTTTTAGCAATATAATCATAATTATCATAATTACTGTATAGTCATTTGCAATCTATATTACGGTCATTTATAATGTCTTATCAGTGCACAATTTTTATATACCTAAACTCATCTCTATGTATACCATATAACTCATGTCTATAAATCATAAATATAATGTATATTCATCACAAACCAACTTATTCATTTATATGTGTATATTCATTATTGTATGTTCATCTACAACATTTTTGTTATACTCATTTTATAATATCATGTCAATGCTCATTTACATATATTATAAAAATTGAGGAAGAATTTGACTTTGCTCTCCATTTGTTTGGTCATATTTGATTAGGAATCGTATTTTCAAAATCATTAATATATGCATTCAATTCGCTATATATTAAATCATTTGGCTTTGCACCCCTGCCCCTTCACAATTTTTAGAGAGATGGGGGCACACATTTATGACTTTGGAAATTGAGTACAAAGTTCAATACCGCCCAACACATGGACTGTACTGTAAAGTCAAATTCACCTAAAATAAATTAATTTATTTAACTCAAACATGTAATATATTCATTACAGAACAATTTAATATAATTATATTCATTTAACAAATTACCAATGGATTTAATTATGAGAAATGTAACAAACACATTAATTAAAGTACAATTACCTATTCCTGACTTAAAAACTTTATTTTGATAATTTGACAGTTACATCAATGCACACTCCTAAGTCCTAAAATCTGAGCCGAAACCAAATTGACTTTATCGGGACCCAAAAGTCATTACTCGAATATTAGTCGGTTTGAAATCGATTTTGGATGCTAAAACCCAATTCAAACAAAATGGAAGCGATTTTTATTATTTGTTTCAAAAAAGAGTTTTTTTTTCTAGAGTTCCTAATATACATACAAATGTAATATTAATAAATTTGATGCAAAAATATTGCACTTTTATTTTTTATATGACAAAAGCGCACTTAAGTTCTAAATACCACACATATTATATGTACTCATTACTATTTACTTGGTACATAAAACCGTTCAATGATAAACTAATAACAATAATAATAGTACAATAAAAGTGTATAATAATATTAATACAATAATGATAAACAATAATATCATTATTTATAAAATAAAGTGATATGAAGTACGTAGTATTAACTACACAATTACCAATTTTTTTGTATCTAATAATATATGACATTATCATGAAGATTTTAAAAGCACCAATATTTTTAAAGAGCCATATATGACTATATATTAGGTTGATCGCAACCTAGGGCCTAGGGGTGAAATGTGTGATAAAGCCATTTTTTAGCTTTTCTCTCACAAACAATGATGCAATTTATGTATTAAGATTAAGAGGTGACAAAGTGGTTCAATGGCATCCAAGATGGAGGGATTGGATACCCCCACCGCCCCACCCCTATTCATGCTTATATTATTATATTATATACTATTACTACCTCCTAGAGCTGTCAAACGGGCCAACCCGACCCGACCCGACCCGTAACGGGTTATGCTTTATGTGGGTTGGGTCGGGCCAACCCGTTTACTGACGGGCCAGGATTTCTACAACTCTAACCCAACCCACCTAACCCGTGGGTTAAACGGGTTGGCCCGCGGGCCAATGTAAAAAAAATAAGAAAAAATTCTTTAAAATTAATTACCCGGAAGTATATATTAATATTAGTAAGTAGTAACAAAGGAAATATAAGAAATGAAAATACTAAAAAATCAATACTAGTTAAGTTTAATTAAAAATATTAAATACTAGTTATATGAGAATTGGAAACTATAAAAGGGTATGCAACAAAAATACTCATTGTATAAAAATAAAGATCTACATAAACTTTTTAATTAACTATTTGTAATTAATGACTACTAATTGTTAAACATTGTATTGAACTTCACATAAAATATATGTTTCAAAATTTTACGTGAATATTTATTATAGAAACAAATATTGTTTTGCCATGGTTGTAATTTTTTTAGTTGTAATTATAATAATATTGGTAGTAAAAGAACAATATTTAAGATAATAAAATTCGAAACTACTCCCTCTGTCCCCTTTTAAATGTCTCGTTTTACCATATTGGGATGTCCCTATTTAATTGTCTCATACCTTATTTGGTAAAGTTTGTGGGGCTCAAAATCATTCTTACTTTATTCTTACTTTATCAATTAATATCAACCACACAAACTCACTTTTCTTAAACCTCGTGCCACCCTCTTCCGGGACATTTAAAAGGGGACGGAGGGAGTATATGTTATATTTTGGCCCGCGGGCCGCGCGCCAACCCGCAACCCGGTGGGTCAACCCACTTAAACCCGCAACCCGCGTGGGTTAACCCGCGAAACCCGCGAACTAAATGGGTCAGAAATTTTCAACCCCAACCCACCAATAAATGGGTTTAAACGGGCCAACCCGCGGGGTTCGACCCATTTTGACGGCTCTAAGTACCTCCGTCCCTTTTATATTGGTACGGAGGAGAGTGACACGATTATTAAGAAAAGTGGGTTTATGTGGTTGATATTAATTGATAAAGTAAGAATAAAGTAAGAATGATTTAGAGTCACACAAATTTTACCAAATATGGTATGAGACAATATTAGTAGGACTTCCCAAAAAGGTAAAACGGGACAATATAAGGGGAACGGAGGGAGTATATATTACGGAGTATTACTGAGAAAAAAAAAAGAGAAGGCACACTGCTTGCGACGCGGAGAGAGGGTGTGGGACCCAAACAAAATTCTTTTTTTTTAAAAAAATGTTATGATTTTTTATTTTCACTCCAATTTTTATAATAAATACATAAAAGTTCATAACTCCGCATCTATAAAGTTAAAATATGAAGTTTTAATTCCTAGTTGTTTTCAGACTCAATTTTTTCCTTAAATTCAGATCTCATGCTTAAAATATTCTTTTTACATCTTTGTGTTATTTTTTTTTCAAAAATAGGTTTGAAGTAACAACAACAAAATTAAACTCCAAATGTATGTATTTTTACACCGGATGTTTATTTTTAAATCATAGTTAAAGAATCGGCCAAAAAGTGACGTATAATAATAAAAGTAAGGCCATAGTTAAAAAATTTTGGATAAATATATTAACGATGCTAGACTGCGGGAAAAACTGAATTCATGAATACATATACACTTGTGAGAAGTTTAATTTTTTGACTGAATCAGATTGTGGTTAGCCTAAGGGAGTCACATAGCCTAAGATTGTAGTTAGATGTTAGCTATTAGCTTATTGAAGTATTGATTTGACAATAGGTGACTTTGTTAGTTGTTTTTAATTAGCTGATTATGCTAGTTTGTAGTAAGCAAATGTTTTGTAAAATTTTACCACCAATTCCTAATACAATATAATACAATACCCTTTATCTACATCTTTGTTTCTACGGATTAGGAAATAGTTGCTATGCGTTTAGATGGAAAATGGAGCGACGGCGGCCATCGCTACAACCATTCCCTTGAAGGACTGACCCTTCTACCCCTTGAGTCTTGATGGCGCTGGCGGCAATTGTCTTGGTGGCGCCAGCAGATCTTGTGGCAATGTGGTTTCAATCCGGCAACAAACTGCTTTCCGACTTTTAGACGTCAGCTCCTTCTTCGATCTCCCTGCAGCGACGGAAATATGGATATCAACACCTTCTCCTGCAGCGATGGAGGCAAAGATATTGATTGGGGGAGAAGAGAACAGTGGAAAAGAGATGGAAAGAAGACGAAAGATCATTACAGAAATTGAGGGATCAGAAGGTAAAGAAACGAAAAGAAATGAAATGGGGGTGAAGGGTGGAGATCATTTTAAAATGAAGGATGTAGATCTATTTGTATCCCTAAGCTATTAAGTATAGAGGATTTGACCTGCAATTATTTAAAGTAGGACCAGTCCCAAGATATTGAAGGCCCTGTTCAAAATTAATTAAAAGGCCTAATTTGTAAAAAAAAAAAAAAAAACTACCCCCGTCTCTATCATCATCATCATCATCATCATTACCCCAGTGCCGCAAAGACTTGCACTTACGGTGGGGTAAAGGGGGGGTCGGATGTACGAAGTATTATCCCTGCACTATAGCACATAGAGCTGTTTCTAGATGAATCATTGTGAAAATCGCGTCGAAAATTGCTTATATAATTTTTGAAACTACATTAATACTTAAAATTTACATATTCAGAAACTATATTAAAAAATCTATAAAGTTGAAAAATCCAAATTAGAATTTAAT
Organism: Cuscuta epithymum; assembly: GCA_945859915.1. Taxonomy (NCBI): domain Eukaryota; kingdom Viridiplantae; phylum Streptophyta; class Magnoliopsida; order Solanales; family Convolvulaceae; genus Cuscuta; species Cuscuta epithymum. Next base: position 4,788,467 of record CAMAPF010000011.1, on the reverse strand, counting down.
TAAGAATTGATTTCCCAATTAAGTGAATAAAATGAATCTGTTTGACTCATTACAAGTCAAACATTTTTTTTATTTGAAAGCATTTTCAGTCTGAAAATATTTACAAATTTCATTATAAGTGTTAAATATGATCGAATACTTTCTCTTTTGGTATTTAATTTCAAAATATATACATATAGTTTTATTTGAATCAATAATGTCATTTTATATTAATTTTGTAGATCCATCTATAAAATAATTGTGACATGAGAATTTTTGTCACTAGTTTATATTAAATGTTGCATTTATGTGGAAGTAAAGTAATACTACGTATCAATAATATGTATAGTCCATTACTTTTTAAAGAGTAATATTTGTGAAATTTTTTCTAGTTAAATTTATAGTCACAATTATAGTTACTAAAAGTTATCAAATCACATTTTTGTCTATCACTTTTGAAGGAGTAATATTTGTGTTCACTTACAATAAATTGAAAGTAATAAAATGTTTTAGTTGGTTTCACTAAAGGTATTTGTACTGCTACTAACCGTCCAATTCGAGGTGACGCAAGTTCGACTCCCTAGCCTCATGCAGCAAGTTTATACGAGTAGCTAATTACTCTTAACTACTCCGTATTTAAAAATACTAGATTCTTTACCCGTGTGTTGCACGGGATGCATATGTTATACATTTAACTATGTCATTAGATGACAGTGAGAATCTAATGAATAGTTTAACTATCTCGGATTTACATATGTTAAAAATTTGGGATGGATTTTTCAGAGCACACAGTTTGATAAAGTTGGGATCACTGGATGTTTTTACTTGGACTGTAATTTGCCCCAGACCAGACCAGACTTGGATAGTTATAAAAATACAAAGAAACCAGACCTTACCAGACCAGACCAGATCAGACCATACCAGCAAATTACAGTCCAAGTAAAAACATCCTTTGTACTAACAAATGTACTTGCCATTAGATGTATAAATATTTTGTTACGTATTTGTGTTTATGGAATATAATTGCAAAGATTCCAAGCAATTGAGGAACGCTAAAAATGTTACTGATAAATCTTTTGTAAACATTCAATAAGCAAAAACATTAATTGATAGTATAGCTTTAAAAATCAAAATTTTCAAATTATAATTACTAATTGTTAATTATTATTATTATTACCATTATATTATTTTGAATTTAAAATATTCCAATTACTCCAATATTCATGTAATCCTTATTTTTTTTAATGGGTATGAAGCACTAAATGTCTAATTGGAGAAAAAAGCAAAGTGCTACACCTTGTTACTTTGTATTATTATAGATTATTATTTTGAATTTTAAATATTCCAATTACTCCAATATTCATGTAATTCTTATTTGTTTAATGGGTATGAAGCACTAAATGTCTAATTGGAGGGAAAAGCAAAGTGCTACACCTTGTTACTTTAAATTATTATTTTGAATTTAAAATATTCCAATTACTCCAATATTCATGCAATTCTTATTTTTAATGGGTATGAAGCATTAAATGTCTAATTGGAGGGAAAAGCAAAGTGCTACACCTTGTTACTTTGTATTATTATAGATTATTATTTTGAATTTTAAATATTCCAATTACTCCAATATTCATGTAATTCTTATTTGTTTAATGGGTATGAAGCACTAAATGTCTAATTGGAGGGAAAAGCAAAGTGCTACACCTTGTTACTTTATATTATTATAGATAGATTATTATTTTGAATTTAAAATATTCCAATTACTCCAATATTCATGTAACTCTTATTTTTTAATGGGTATGAAGCATTAAATGTCTAATTGGAGGAAAAAAACAAAGTGCTACACCTTGTTACTTTATTATATTATTTTTTATTATGAATTGAAAATATTCTAATTACTCCAATATTCATGTAACTCTTATTTTTTAATGGGTATGAAGCTTTTAATGTCTAATTGGAGGAAAAAACAAAGTGCTACACCTGGTTACTTTATATTATTATAGATTTTGAATTGAAAATATTCCAATTACTCCAATATTAATGTAGCATTAATTTTTTTAATGAGTATGAAACACTTAATATTAATGTGCTACACCTTGTTACTTTATACTAGATTCTCACCCGCGCGATGCGCGGATGAAAATTTACAAATGCATGATTAATAACTGTAGTATGAAAACGCAAAAATAGTTGAACTCATAATAAAGTGGTAAGTAATATCATAAGTGTCCGTGGTTAAAAGAGATATAACATCTCAAAGTACAAAGTGGTAAGTAAAATAATAAGTGTTCATAATGAAAATATAAATTCTGAAATATTTCTTTGCAAACAACATTAGTCGTATGATTGAGCTGTTGGTCATCCTCATCACAGATCAATTTTTTCAACCTTTATTGGTAACTCTTGACACTGCAACGTAAAGATGACTGTGAGTGAAGTCTGTTTTTTTAGTAAAAGTCCATCATGTGACGAATGTTGATGACCTTGACTCTTGTTATATATATATTTTAATTATAGCTTAAAAAATTATTTAATTTACATAAATATGTACATATATACATATAAATTTGAAATTGATACAAATTTGAAATATTATATTCAATTATATTCCATATTCCACAAAGCCAATGGCATAATATGTACTTACAAAATTGTTACATTTCTAATGAGAAGTGATAGTGAATTAATAAAAAATTATTCAATTTACAATTATCATTAAAAATTAACAATTATTAATTAATCATATTAGGTAAAATATTAATAATTAAACCTACTCAGCCCCACAACCCAACAACCCTACTTATTTGAAAACTTACTCAACTCGGTCCAAGAATTATAACCTAAAGCTACACGCCCCAGCCCAAAATTATAACTAAACCTACCCCATCCAGTCCCTAGTATAAATTCCCCACTCACCTCTTCAAATGTCCGTACATCCCAGCCACATGCTGGAGACTCAACGGATAAACCTTTAGACCAAAGGTCTCCAGAACTTTCCACCTTTTCCCTGATTAAGCTTTTCCGGCGGACTGAGAAGGTTGATCGGGAGTTCATACATCGTGTTAAGCAGCGATTGTAACCGTCCGATTATTCCACATGTCATCCGACAACTACTAATGTGTAGTGGCTGCCTCCAGTCGTTTTTGGTATATTTCGTCCTCAAATTGATGTTTAACGAACATTTCATGCATTTAATTTGACCACTTTTTTGGTAATTCGTTTAAGCAAACAATACTTTTTTCTGGATGCATGAAATGAACTGAACGTTGTGAGTATTTTTGACTTTTAGATGCATCGATTTTAAAATAGTTTACAAAGATATGTAAACTTGTTCATTTTTGCACTGTTTGATGATAAAAAACACATCGGGTCTATCATTTGGAGACCAGATCTGTGGAATTATCAGATCTGGGTTTAATGACCGATGAACATGAACATGATTTTTTTAAGTTAATGTCGGTAAAGTAACTTGTTGTTGACAAAAACATACTTTGATCTCTATATAATGAGATTTAATGTATTCGCCACACATGAAATTGGCGTTAGAGATGAGAATGATGATAAGAGTCGCTCAATTAATTTTTGGTGTGTTGTTCACCGTTAGATGAATCTGTTATTTGGAAGCCAACTTTTCTTTGTTTTATTTATTCGGTGATGGCATATATACCATATGCTATGGATACTGTATACCTGTATATTTGTAAGCAATGGTCGTATGAGTATGGCATACCATGTATGTATACCATAATACTATGCATATCATACACTTTTAATGAATTCGTATGCTATTTATACCCTAGAACTATGACTACTCCACATACGTATGCTATAAGTACCCTTAAGCGCTATATACTGTACACTATCTTTTATTTATGAACAATACCTATCATACTAACTATCATACTAACTGTATACTACGTATCTAAACTATACTATAGGTAATGAATATAATAATATTATAATCCTAAATGTATTAATATTCTAATATAATCCTATATATAATATAGTCCTATATATTACATTATAATGCTATATATAATAATATAATATTATCTATATAAATATAAATAATATATGTAACACGAACTGCATTAATAGTATATATATTTTAATATATAATATTCCCTCCGTCCCATTTTACTTGTCCTACTTTCCTTTTTGGGTTGTCCCAAAATAAGTGTCTCATTTTCTTTTTTGGAAAGAAATATGTGGTCTACACCATTTCACTTTATTATACTCAAATCTCAACTACAACTTTTACTTTTTCAACCACTTCATTAATAATCGTGCCGAGTCAAACTAAGACACATAAAATGGGACAGAGGTAGTAATTTTTACCATATTTGTATAATTAGTATATTAGATATGATTACAATATCCAAGTATACGATAGTTATTCATACAAACTGTATTAGTAGTATTAAACAATTTCTATGACTATAATATTAGATATGACTACAATATCTATGCTATAACTACTCATACGTATTGTACATATAAGTGAAACTAATATTGGATAATTATATAAATATTTACTATAGATGAACTGTAATAAACCCTTACCCATTTTGTCACCCTGCAAGAATCGAAGACGTGAATTATATTTAAATGTAGTAGATACAATAAATGGTCTCATGTTACTTGTGAATCAATGAACACTAATTCCATCCTTTGTTCTTCCCTGAACTGTGGTGGCATTTCAAAAGCTCTCACCGCTTTCATGAGTACATTTCTTGATTTTGTACCATTGAAATATGAAATATGTTGTGAGATACTGTATAATGTTTTGAGTGTGTGGGATGACAATTGAACTGAATAGGTGGCATTTCATTAGCTCTCACCTCCTTCACCTTGATTGCCCATGGTGTGATCAACATCTCAAGAAATGAGTACATTCCTAGATTTGCTGCCATTGAAATATGTCGTGAGAGTAGATGATGCTGTGTGTGGGATGGAAATTGAACTGACTGAAGTAGGCTATTTATACTGCATAAGATTCAACAGTGTTGTATTCTCCAGCGGTCATTAACTCTAATTAACTCTAATAATCAATGGGCAAAAATGATTTGATTGTTTTTATTTGTGATAAGATCTTGTTGGTACTTATTTTATATTTTGGTTGGCTCAAGAAGATATGAAAGTACACAGCATTTAATGCAGAATCTTTTGTAAAGTACTACTCTGCGAATTGGCCACACAATTTGAATCTGGCCGGGTTACATCTGCTTTTAAAAATTTTCTACTGGATTCAATGTTCAAAAAGTTTTGAAAAGACGTAATGTTACCACAATAAATGCCATGCAGCCTCCCAAAGCAACACAGAATTAATTTTTTTGGCAGTAGAATTGACCCTAAATGTGAGACCCGTTTTTGGACCCGAATCCACATTTGTGACCCGGTAGTTTGGGCGGGAATTTGGACTGCTTTTCCACAGCAGTTTGTATATAGAAAGATTATTATAGATTATAGATTGAATTGAAAATATTCCAATTACTCCAATATTAATGTAACTCTTATTTTTATTAATAAGTATGAAACATTAAATGCCTAATTGGAGGGAAAAGTAAGGTGCTACACCTTGCTTTATATATTTATATATATTAGTGTAACTCTTATTTTTATTAATGAGTATGAAACATTAAATGTCTAATTGGAGGGAAAAGCAAGGTGCTACACCTTGTTACTTTATATTATTATAGATAGATGAGCCACATTGTTGGCACCCTGCGAGGGCCGGCCCAAATTTAAAGAGTATAAATCATTCATATGTTTGAAAATTTATATATTGCCAAATGAAAACTCTACCAAAACAAAACAAAAATATATAAAAAAAAGTTTTACTCCCCCGTCCCGTTGGGATGTTCCCGGTCTGACCTACACGCATATTAAGGAAATAAACTTACCATGAGATAAATTTTATTGTTTTGACACTGTTTGACACTATTTTGCACTGTTTTGATGTAGGGTAACTTTCCATTTAGGGAAATGAGAATTTCTTTTTGGGATGTTCCCGATTTGATCTACACACATATTAAGGAAATAAACTTACCATGGGGTAATTTTTATTGTTTTGACACTGTTTTGACATTATTTGGCACTGTTTCGACACTGTTTGACACTATTTGACACTGTTTGGTACTGTTTTGATGTAAGATAACTTTCCATTTAGGGGAAATGAGAACTTCTTTTTGGGACATCTGAAAAAGGAAAGAGGGAACATCCCAACGGGACGGAGGGAGTATTTTAATTTGAATAACATGAATTCCCGTTACAAAGCAAATTAAACAAAAACAAACAAGTACAAAAAGGTGTCCTATATAATGATTGATGTTATAATATGGAAGGAAATAAGCAGAAGATCAGGGAGAGAAAGTATAGTATGAACACTTAGTGATAGATTATGTTATTGAAAGTGTGATAATGGTGTAACCATGGTGTATAATTACAATGGAGAAGACTCCTATTTATAGGAGAAAAGTTAAGCTTATTAGGATTAGAGGATAATTGTGAACCACACAATTAACATCTAGAATCATAATTATGATTTCCTGATTATTTATATAATGGTGATAATAATTCCTAATCAGGAATAGTTGGAAGATGACTAATTCAATAATATTTCAACACTCCCCCTTGAATGGTCATCTTCTAATTATTCTGGGGTATTAGTTTCATAGTATTATAATGTACTGTCTCGTTAAAAACCTTTGTCAGGAAAAATCCAGTGGGAAAAAAAATCCTGACGAAGGGAAAAAGAGTGCAGTGCATTATATTACTCCCCCTCAATTCAACATATATCTCGAAGATGATACATTCCAATTTTGTGGACAAGTTCTTCGAATTTCTTCGGTGCCAATGACTTTGTGAATAAATCAGTAGGATTGTCACATGACTTGATTTGTTTGACATCAACCGTTCCTTGTTTCTCAAAATCATGTGTGGAGAAAAGTGTTGGTGTTGTACGCTTTGTTCTATCCCCTTTGATGTAACGTCCTTTGACCTGGCTATATCTGGCTAACAAATTTATAGAAAAAGCTAGAAATATCTAGTCAAGTATTATATTAGCCAAATACATTAATGCTTCAAATATCTAGCATTCAAATATATTATTTCACGATCAAGGTTTTATTCATCACGTTCACAAGGTCGAAAAAATCATCATTCATATTGAGAGATCGAAACATCATTGAAAAGTTGAGCGGGTGTGGTTTATTCATGTAAAACCGCTTCAAAAGTTTCTTGGTATATTTTGATTGATGAATAAAAATATCATTTCTCAAATGTTCAATTTGAATGACGAGACAAAATTTTGTCCCCCCAATACCTTTCATTTCAAATTCTTTCATGAGATATTTTGCAGTATTTTCAATTTCAATGGGAGTTTCAATAATGATTAAATAATCAACATATACTGCAATCATGGCGAATCCTGATTTGGATCACTGAATGAAAACACATGGACTAATAGGATCATTTTTATATCCTTCTTTAATCAAATATTAACTGAGACGGTTATACCACATGCGTCCAGATTGTTTTAATCCATATAATGACTTTTGCAATTTTATGGAAACTAAATCTCGAGATTTCGAGCTATAAGCATCAGGTATTTTAAAGCCTCCGGGAATTCCCATATATATGTCTGTGTCGAGTGAATCGTATAAATAAGCGGTCACCACATCCATTAGGCGCATTTGAAACCTTTCAAAAACAGACATGCCAATTAAAAATCTTAAAGTTGTGGCATCAACTACTGGAGAATACGTCTCATCATTATCGATTCCTGGCATTTGAGAAAGAAATTGGGCAACAAGTCGGGATTTGTATCTAACGATTTCATTTATCTCGTTGCGTTTACGCACAAAAACCCATTTGAAACCGACAGGTTTTACGCCTTTTGGCGTATGGACAATTGGTCCAAAAACATTACGCTTTTCTAGCGATTTTAATTCTACCTGAATTGCTTCATTCCATTTTGGCCAATCATTTCTATGACGACATTCATCAATAGATTTAGGCACATTGTCATCGTGTTCATTCATTATATATGTGGCGATGGCATATGAAAATAAATCATTAACATCAATATCATTTCTATTCCATTGTATTCCATTAGAAACGTAATTAATTGAAATTTCGAAATTATCGACGTTTCTATCTTTATCTGGAATATTTACCTCTTCGAAGGTGATTGGATCCTCTTTTGAGGTATCATTATTATTGATGTTATCTTCAAGGCCAATATTTTCAAAATGTTCATTTTCTTCTTGAGAAGGTTGAACTTCTTTGTCATCACAAACTACAACTTGTTGTTTAAATTTTCTTGGTTTCAAATCTCTTGAACCAAGTGGTCTACCACGTTTTTTACGCATCATAGATTCATTAGCAAGAGTTCTTTCGCTAATCTCCGCAGGAATTTCTATTCGAGAAAGAGCATTCATAGCTGGAACATGTGACTTTGTGACTTTCTTTGAGTCTGTGAAAGCATCAGGCAATTGGTTTACAACATTTTGTAAATGAATAATCTTTTGAATTTCTTGTTCACAAGCATTTGTGCGAGAATCAAGAAAAGATAAATTTGTTGCATTCCAAGTAATATCTTTCGTACGTAGGTCCATTTCTTTAATATCTCCCCCTAAGGCTGGGAATATTGTCTCATCAAAATGACAGTCGTCGAACCGCGCGGTGAATAAGTCACCGGTCATAGGTTCTAGATAATTAATAATTGAGGGTGATTTAAAACCAACATAAATTCACAGCCTTCTTTGAGGACCCATTTTAGTACGATAAGGTGGAGCAATTGGTACATACACAGAACAACCAAATATTTTTAGGTGTGATATATTTGGTTCTTTACCAGATATTAATTGCAATGGGGAAAATTTATGATATGCAGTTGGCCTAAGCCGAATTAAATTTGCAGCATACATGATAGCATAACCCCATGCAGATGATGGTAATCTGGATTTCATCAATAATGGTGTAGCAATTAATTGTAATCACTTAATTAAAGATTTAACAAGACCATTTTGTGTATGCACATGTGGAACTGGATGTTCCACATCAATCCCAATAGACATGCAATAGTCATTAAAAGATTGGGATGTAAATTCTCCTGCATTATCAAGACGGATTTTCTTTATTGAGTAATCCGGAAATTGTGATCTCAAACGAATAATTTGAGCAAGGAGATTTGCAAATGCAAAATTTCTAGTCGATAAAAGACTGACGTGTGACCAACGTGTTGATGCATCAATGAGCACCATAAAATATCGAAAGGGTCCACACGGAGGGGTAATTGGCCCACAAATATCTCCTTGAATTCTTTCTAAAAATGCATGAGATTGAACTCCAATTTGGTATAAAGATGGTCTGATAATTAATTTGCCAAGAGAACAGGCAGTGCACGGAAAATCACTTGATTGTGGAATCTTGACATTAGTTAATGAATGTCCAAGTGAGTTTTTTAATAATTTTGTGCATCATAGTGCTGCCTGGATGACCTAAACGGTCATGCCACAAGATAAAAGAATTGTGGTCATAAATTTTAGATACCACATTTATCTCAATTGGATTGATATATGTATAATACAGTCCTGAGGAATATGTTGGCATTCTTTTTAGAAATGTATTTATTGCCAGATCTATTTGTCATTAGACATAAATATTCCTTCTGATTTTCAGACATGGTTTCAAGATGAAAACTATTTAGACGCATATCTTTAAAACTCAAAGCATCTTTAATTATTAATTTTGTCCCTTTTAGGAGAATCACACAGGCTATTCCAGAACCTTCAATGAGTTTAGCAACACTTGAGATTGTATTGACATTAGCATCAATAACTAATGTCATTTGAGAAAAATAATCTCTATGTCTCAAAATGGTGTGCGTTGTGACACTGTCTATTAAACATTTTTCAAAGCCACTTGGAGAAATTTCAGTTAACTCCATATCATCACAAAGATAAAAATGAACAAATATTAGTTCAATATTATAATATAAATTGTACTTTATTCAATAGTGCATTTAAAATTGCATAACTATTACAATAAAAATAAGCACTTTAAATAAAAAGTACATACAACAAATTTTTATTTTAAAATATACTCCCGTTTTACATAAGAAGAAGAAAATAAACTGAGGTACTATATTCTGACTTTTAATAAGAGAAGTAATTTAGCTCACACACTTGCTTCTTATTAATTTCTACCTTATCATTTGAAGTTAAAAACACTCATAATTAACAGAAACATACTTAATAATCGGTTGCCTCAAGTTACTGTCATATCAATTGTTAAGGGGCCCATCTTAACAATCAGAGATCACATAACTCGATAACCAAAGGTTCATTAAGTACAAAACTTATATTTCCGTTATTTGATAGATTGTTTTGATACAATTATACAAAGTCATATAGACATTTATTTAAAGAGATGGGAATAACCATGTCGTTTTTGGATTCACTTTACGTGAATGAAAGTCAAATAAGGGAGTAATAATAAACATCCATAATGTCAAGACAAGTCCAAAATCACTAGTTGCTTAGTTCTGAGTAGTCAGTACATATACATATATGCTACGTAGTACGTACTCCGTAATATATAAACTGATAATTCAATTTAGTACTCCATGTAATATAATTACTACTACGGCAGTACGACTAAGTTGGAGTAAGTCATCAATATTATTCCAAACTAATGTTTTTGTTATTCGAAATACTAATGTGTTAGTTACACTATAGTTTACTCAGAGTTTTATGCTCTTCACATATTCATGAACATATCTCATTAATTAGAAGGCATGTAGGTACGTTTGTGTATACATACGTACACATATTGAATTGAGAAATATCAGAGACGTTCGTAATTAACTTGAGAATCAAATTTAATTGACATCCATATGCAGTGTATTTAAAATTTGGTAGTAGTGGTAGTACACATACTTCTCATCCTTAAGTGAAAAAACAAAATTACAGACGAGTGATAAAGAGAAAAAAAAATGAATACTTGTGGATTTCGTTTGAAAAAACACATGAGTCGACCCCTTTATACGGAGTATAAGGTATGGACTATGGAGCTGAGCAATTGTGAGACAAGTTTTGTCTTTGAGCTATATTCATTAAAAGTACTCCGTATGGTACATATATATGCAATAATGTTCGTGACATGTACAACCCATATCATTAGGCTAACCGCAACCCAGTCCGTCAATAAATTTAATCCCCCACCTTTTTATACGTATTCATTCAATCAATTCAGTTTTTTCTTGCAACCCAGTACCGTCAATATATTGACTCAGGACATATTGTTTTATAATGAAATGCATAAATCCTTACATTTTTTATTTTACATCGTCTAAGTGACAATTTTATTTTTACGAATAATTATAATTTAAAAAGTCAAGCATTTCGATGTGTTGAGGTTTATTCCTTCAACCCTTGGACCCAACACGTAAGCCCAAAGATTTCGAGTGGAGTGAGTGTGTGGATATCTAGCCCAACAACTTTCAGATGGATCAGGAAACAAGAGAAATAGCAGGCAATGTAAATAGGTATTATTAACTCCGTAATAACTCCCCTAAGTACAATCTACTTGCTAAAGAGGCACGTCGGCCGTTCGTCTTACAAGGCACTTAGAAATGCTGCAAGTACGAATGCTGAAGCTAGTATACTAAGAATAGAAAGTTGCCAACCCTTTACAATGAAATAAATGCTTCTATTTATACCCGCCAATGGGCAGGTAGCTGTATTGACGTGGCAGCCTGTGGACCGCTGGTGTCCCAACTACCAAATCTTTAGCATTAAATGCACTTCCCGCCAGAATCTAGGTTTCCCGCCGGATCAGTGGGGACGTTCGTCCACCCGGGAAGTGAGTTGGATTGCTCCAAGTGACCCTTGAGGGATATTGGCCGTTCGTCTCCTGGCCTTGATAGATACTCACCATGTGCATTGGGTTTCCTCCGACGACTACAGGCTTGCTCTGGGGACGTTCGTCGCCATCCCTGGTGGCCCGTGGCTCTGCTCCTTGTCCCTGCGTAGACGTTCGTCGGAATGAGCTGCTGGGCCTGAGTCCTCCAACATCAGACGCTCGTCCATCCTTAAAGAATATGGGCCTGTGGGCTGGCCTAGTTTCTAGCTGGACGCTCGTCTAGCAAAATGGGTTAGTGGGCCGGACCTCGGCTTGGGCCCTTAACCCAACACGATGTAAAAATAAATAAATTTAGAGTTTATTTTTTTTTGTTATTTCAGGCCTATATTTTAAAAACATAATCAAAACGTGTAAAAAAATTATACATGAGATATTGTTTTTAACATTTGGAGCTACTTAAGAATAATTTTGAGTCTAAAGATCTCCATCAGATAAATCATCATATTTTTTTAATTATATATATATTTGATATTGGTGTCATATGAAAGATCATAAAAAGTTATAAATTTTGATATATTATTTATAAAAATTGAATCATTAATAAAAAGGTTATACCATTTTAAAAAAAATTGGGATTTCTATCTTTCAAGGAGCTCACATTTTTTTCTTTGCTTGGCACACCGAGGAAACTATTTTTCTCTCTCTCCAAGAGTCAATCCGGCGGCTATATCCCCACGCAAGGGGTTTCCCCAACCCACTAAAAGACCTTGCTATACTCATTTTGGCTTGGGTTGCAGCTCAAATTGGGGTGAAAACATCAAATTTGGGTTTTCCCTCCCTTGCATTGCGGATAGCCTTAAAGCATAGTCTCTTAATGCCCTTTAAAATGTTAAGCTATTCTTCATCAGGACTTTTTCCACATTTTCTTATATTATATGTATGCCGTATACGGATAGTATATACTCTGTAGAGAGTAATATAATTAAAAATTTTCAAGCTAATATATACGTTCACATTTTCTTATTTCAGATGTAAGTAATATACTCTTCATGTATTCACAAACACCGAATTGATGAACCACGAGAGTTCACTTGCATTTTAGAATTGATTTTACTAGCTAGTGCAAGTGAAGTATTAGGATACACTGTTAAACATACACATATATGTTCAAATTTTAGAATTGTACTCCGTATATATGTATATGACCATGTAAGTTAATGCCCATGTGATGGAGCCAGACATTTAGGGTTAAAGGGGCCGGTCCTTAACAATTTTACATTGCAAAGGCCAAAGTTTAAAATATCAACATACTTTTTACATATTAAAATATTTATATACTCCCTCCGTCCCAAATTGTTTTGCAAAATCGACATTTTTTGGTCAACTAACAATAAAAGTCAGTCCTCAGTATCGATATTTAATTCCAATTTTAGTAATTAAAATTTACATATTCGGAAATTACATTAAAATTTCTTCAAAGTTGTATACACCCAATTAGAATATAATTTAAATTTGACATCCTAATTAAGCAAACAAAATAAAACTGTTTGACCAAAAAAGTCAAATTTGCAAATCAATTCGGGACGGAGGTAGTATAATATATACTCAAGATTTTTTTTCCTTTCAGGGGCCGTGGCCACCTCCAGCCCCTCCCTGTCTCCACCCCTGGTGGGAAGATGATGATTTCAAGGATTTGGAGCAAATTCGTGCTGATAACGTGTTATAAAATGGAAGGAAATAAGAAGAAGATCAGGAGAGAAAGTATAGTCTGAATACTTAGTGAGAAAGATGTTATTAGAAGTGTGATAATGGTGTTGTAATGGTGTATAATTACAATGGAGAAGACTCCTATTTATAGGATAAAGGTTAAACTTATTAGGATTAGAGGATAATTGTTAACCACACAATTATCATCTAGAATCATAATTATGATTTCCTGATTATTTATATAATGGTGATAATAATTCCTAATCAGGAATAGTTGGAAGATGACTAATTCAATAATATTTCAACAATTGATATGATTATTTTTATTTTTATGTGCGTACTGATTGTATAACTGTTTACTCGAAAAGAATTAAAAGCGCAAAAGAGTTGAACATATATTGTGGAAGAATTAGTCCAGCCCAGCTGGTTGTGAGGTTACCATGCTAGTGGGAGGTCTCGAGCTCGATTCCCGCTAGGCACATAAGAGTTCGAAACTCAATGGAGTGAGTTTCAGCTCTGATTACTCCAGGCTCCCCCAGACCCCTCCCCCAGACCCCCTGGAGTAAAAAAAAATTGTGGAAGAATTAGTCAAGTAACCAAGGTAATTAGGGCTAGGCACAGTCCGGTCCGGTCCAATATTTTATCGAACCCGTACCCATATCATAATTATTGAAATGGTTCGGTTCGCGCGGTCTTGGACCTAAACATGTTCGGTACGATCCATTTTCAAACGGTACGGTACCATGTCATACCAATACCAAACAGGCAAACAATGTCACTTTTTCTAAGTGTTTAAGAGAAAATTAAAGTTTAGTCATCGACCAAAAATTCACTAAATTTATCAACTTTCATATTTCATACTTCCTCCGTCCCAAATTGATTCTTTTTAATAAGGATATCACTTTATAATTATTCTAATTTGGCTTTTAAAAAAGTATTTCACATATTCTTATTTGGATTTTGCAACTTTAAAAAAAATTAATGTGGTTTCTAAATATGTAAATTTTAATTGTTAAAAATTGTATTAATTATCATTAAGGAGGACTTAATATTAACATTGGTTGACCAACAAATGATGACTTTGCAAATCAATTTAGGCGGATGGAGTACTTAATAAAATTCAGATAAACTATAGTAGTGCAAATTTAAATAATTAAACCATACTTCGTTCCGATACCGATTCTCATTTTATGAGAACCCGTCACGACATTGTTTGAAACTGATACGGTCCGGTTCGGGACAAAATTTTTTTGGATCTATTTCAAATCCTGTTTATCGGTCCGGTACAGTACCGGTTCGGTTCGGTACCATGCCGGTTCGGTACCTCCGTCCCACTATGTTTGGGACAATTCGGTTTACGATGCTTGACTGACGATAAACGATAAATCAAATTATTTTCAGAAAAAAATTACATATTCACAAAGTACATTAGAAACTTTACAAAGTCGCAAAAATCAGAATCAAATTTCATAAAAAAATTTAATATATAAAGTGAGAGATTAAGAGTGATTTGTGTTGTGAATAGTGTCTGGGACAATCTTAGTGGGACGGAGGGAGTAATTTTTTTTTGAAAGAACCTATCAGTTAATTAAACCAGCTATATTTGATAAACACCATTATAATAGTCAATCTCATTAATTAAACACCATTATAATAGTCAATCTCATTAATTATGCATGGTAACACTTAACACTAGAACCGAAGAAGCTAAAAATTAGGTGATCATCCAATCACCCATTTACCAAAAAGCCCATAGTACCATATCTATGATCTATCTATTCGCCTGCAGCTATATGTGCCCACAACACATTAATGGGCGGGAATAATGGAGCTGTTCGTTTTGAAAAATATAAGCGCAGAAAACGATAATGGGAAAAAAGCTGAAAAGTTGTCTCTATTCTCACTTTCCAAGTTTCCACCCACATGCACCTTGGGTCCATTTTTCCTTGTTTAGAGCTGATTGGACTTCACCAACCAGAGAACTTAAAATTTGGAATTCAAATTTTGTTATAGTGCCTTGAGATTTTCACTGCCATTTAACTGTCTTTTTTGGGTTTCTTTCGGCTTCTGAAATCTTTGTTTTCCATTCTGAAAAACCCAAGCGTTGCAGATTCGTTCTTCCGGATCTTCTGTCAAAGGTATGTATTGTCATTTTATTTACTACTCCGTAGTATCTTTTTTTTCTTCCTTAAACGGGTTTTGATCTGTTATCTTGAATCTTCGACTCAATTCATGCTAGCTTGTGGGTAAATTTAAATTATTCTTCGTGATCATGCTGATTCTTTATGTGTTCCATCGATGAATTGCTATCATATCTTGATTGTAACTTATCAGCAATATCAATGTTTTTCCCACTTTTACGATTCCCTTTTGAATTTTGAATTTTGAAATATCTGGGGTTGGTAGCCAGCAGAGTGTGTTTCAACTTTCAATCGAGGCAGGAATAATAAATGAATAATTATAAGCAAAGTCTTATACGATTCACTGCTCTAAGAGCTTTTCACTATGAGAAGCAAGTCCTTAACTCTATTCATGGCATAGATATATTTAGCTGAAGTTATGTATTTGCCCTATCTGGTTTGATGTCTGAATTATTACAAATGAACATGCTGGGATGTACGGATTAATTTTTAGGCTTGACAAGTTGCATAATAATTAATCATATTGAAGTCTTGTAGGAGATATTTTGAAATATTGAGATGGAAAAGAGAAAATGGCTATGGAAAAGGAAATCTTCGGAAAAGGGCTCAGGCGAAACTGAAAGCTCAGATGAGCAGGTAAGTTGGCAAAAGGATGCTTTTATCGTCTTCAAAGTTCAAACTAATGAAAATGACAGTGAAAATTAACATATGTTAACTGAACATGTTTATCTTTGTTAACTTCTTTAATTTGATTATAGAAAGACTTGTTTATTTCTTGAAAATTATTGAACTTCAATGGATTAGTATTTATGTGATGACATTGATGATAACAAATGCTTGATTTTCCATTATCTACATTATGATTTGCTATAAGAATTTACGTAATTATTATGTAGTCCCTTTGGACTTTGGAATTTGTAATTTACTACTAGTAAGTGATTGACTGGTGGACTATTGAAGAATAACACATATATTGTACCATGTGGCTCAGTGGCTGTATTTTGTTCTTCTAAATGCATCAGGACACAACAAAGGAATCTCCAGATCATCACCAAGAGCAGTCATCAGAAGCTACTTCAAATTCTGCTTCCACAGACGATGAAGTTCAGGAAAGTCTAAAGTGTCTGACAGCAAAGTTATCAGCAGCCCTTGTTAATATTAGTGCCAAAGAAGACCTTGTTAAGCAGCATGCCAAAGTTGCTGAAGAAGCTGTTGCAGGTTTTCAGAAATTATACTCCTGTTTCACTTTTACTTGCTACACTATCCTGCTATAGATATTTATTATTGCTTTCTCTACTTCCATTTTTGGCAAGCTGTCATTATTTCTCATCTCTAAAACACATAAACCCCCGTATTTTCATCATTTCTTTCCAACTTCTCATACTTCTTCATCTTCTTTCTCCTACTTCTTGTACATTGTTTACCACCCCTACAACTTTACTCTTTGATTATGTAAAAACTCTAAAGGAGTAACTAAAAGTGAATGGGAGGTGTATATTTATGGAGTAAGGAACAAATGTATCCTTACTTTTATGTTATGTACTACGTATAATTTATGTGGAGACAAATATAGCCCACTTAATCAGTAAAAGTTGACGCATTGATTCGGAAAAAAATCTTTCTTGTTACCCCACAACAACAAACAACAACATCCCAGCCTTAGTCCCAAAAAGTTTCGTGGTCAGTTAACATGAATCAATACATGATAACAGAGCTCTTTCTTGTTACCCCATGATTATTAAATTGGTTTGGTATAGCTTGCTTTCCACTGTCCTCTACAATACTTCGTAATGATTATGATGGAAGTGTAAGACCTTTTTCCATCCGGTCTCCTCAAACATTATCCACTCTTTATTGAGGTCTTCATCAATGATAGGCTGGGAAAAGGCAGAAAATGAGGTAGTTGCTTTAAAACAGCAACTTGAGGTAGCTGAGCAACAAAATGTGCAACTTGACGGAGCTCTCAAGGAATGTGTCAGGCAGTTGAGAAATGCCAAAGATGAGCAGGAAAAAAGAATTGCAGAAGCTATATTAGAGAAAAACATGGAATGGGAATCTAGCAGAGGTGCACTTGAGAAAGAGCTAGCTGAGCTCCGGTTAAAAGCAGTGGCTTCAGAAGCTGTTTATGCTTTATCTGACGATCATGATTTTCTCCAAAAGCTTTCACTCCTAGAGAAAGAGAATGAAAATCTCAAACTCCAACTACTTTCTAGAACCAAGGAGTTGGAAGTTAGAACGGTCGAACGGGACTTAAGCACCAAAACAGCAGAAACAGCTAGCAAACAGCAACTTGAGAGCATAAAAAAATTGGCCAAACTTGAAGTAGAGTATCGAAGACTTCAAGCACAGTCTCGCAAGCCATCTATATCCAATGTAAATAAATCTTGTGCTGCTTCTACGGATAGTCGATCCGAAAGTGGGGAGCAACTCAAAAGAGGTGAATGCGATCCAAGTGGCTCAGACCATTGGGTTTCAGCACTTATTTCCGAGCTTGATCAATTCAAGAACGATGAGTCTTTGTCAAAAAACATATCAGCCTTAACTGTAGAGATAGACATTATGGATGATTTTCTTGAAATGGAAAGACTTGCATCGTCACTTGGTGAGAGCAATAAGGAAGCGGCTGACGAGTCACCCACAGCTAATGGAGAGGATGCTTCAGCAGCGGAGTCCGAAATTATGACTCTACGAGTGGAAAAGTTAGAGCAGAAGTTAGAGACAATTGAAGCTGAGAAAATCAAGCTGGAAGGTGCATTACATGATACGCAGGACGACCTTAAGGCATCTCAGTTTCAGCTTAAGGATGCAGAGATAAGTTTGGAAGTGCTGCGTAAGGAGCTCGATGAAGCAAATGACTCCAAAAAATCTCTAGAGTTTCAACTCTTTGGTATGGAAGTAGAGGCACAAAAGGTATCTGCAAGCGTCGACCCTTTGAAGTTAGAATTTGGAAGTGAACCGTGCTCCTTGTGTGAAGATGCGAAACAGAAGTGTCTGGAATTTGAGAATGAGAGGAAAAGAAAAAGTGATGATGTTGAACTAAATCATCCTCCAGGTTCATGTTCAAGTGACAAACCGAAAGTAAAGCAGGTTAGCAACTATAATTTCTATAAGGCCCCCCTTTGAAGAATTTTGAATCTTAACATAGTATCATGGCCTTTTAAACTCCTATAAGCCATGGAATCGATATGCTCCAACTAGACAATCCCATGTTGAGCAAATACAACAATATAAACTTACTTATAACGCATGGAGCCAAAGTCTTAATTAATATGGATTAGGAGGTAAGCGTACATTATTATAACATATGGTAAATTTGCAGGAAGATTTAGCTGTAACTGCCGCAAGCAAGCTTGCTGAATGCCAGAAAACGATTGCATCCCTTGGAAGGCAGCTCCAATCACTGGCCACATTGGAAGATTTCTTGACAGACGCCAGAAACCTTCAAGGACCCTTGAGTTCTCGCGGGGTTAGCTTGTGGAAGACACATTCTGATGAGACATTCAACCACAAACTTGATTCAGATCCTCTGGGAATTTCAGATCAGATTTCAACCCATTCCATGAATGGGAACTACGATGAATCTCCAGCATCTTCTTCATCATCTAATTCTTCAACAAATCATGTCAGCAATTCCAGAGGAAGGAATGGCTTTGGTAAGTTGTTTTCTAGGAGTAAAGATAGAACCCAATCATAGTTGTGGTAAATCTTATGAGGGACGTAGATTTTATATTAGTTGTGGTTGGCTAAAGCTATTTTGTTCTATGGTTAGAGCATGTTCAGCAGTAATCATAGTGTGCGCAATATTGTGCATGGGAACTTAGTGCCACCAGAATAGAAAAGAAATACTAAATACAAATATTCGTCTTTCATGTTACATATTATATATTTCCGATGATTGTTTTCCATAATATCAAATATCATATCTATAGACTACAATTGGTCATTATTGTAGTTTACTTTGTGAAGAAAAAGTAATCAAAAACATAAAAACTCAACTAAAATTAAGAATGATGAAATAAATTTCTAATTAGTGGTATTATCTTCATCCCACTAATACTGAGACATGATGATGGGGTATAGTTATTGAGAAAAATAGGCTTATATGATTGATATTAAATTGAAAAAGTAAGAATAAATTAAGAATAATTTAAAATCACACAAACTTTACCACATTTGGTATGTGACAATTAGGGGTGAGCATACAAAACCGTAACCGATTAACCGTGCAAAATAACCGAAAAATTGGTGTTTTTCAATTAACCATACCGTGTTTTTATAAATTTGTGTACGGTTAACCAACCGAAAGAAAAGACGGTACATGATAGGGTTACGGTTTTGAAATAAAATTACCACCGGTTAACTGTTAATACAATGTTGAGATATTACTTCTAAACTAATGTCACAGTCAAAGTATTGCGTGAGTATATATGGTCTGAGAACGACAACATGTGTTAATATTTGTGAGTAGTATTAGAGTCGGCAAAATGTGTTAATCATTGAAGCTATCTTTTTTTTGGAAGATAATTGAAGCTATCTTATTATTATTGATTAATTAATTTTTCATACAGCGCAACAATTGAGGCATGTTACAAACGGAAATGGTTTAATCCTACTCCTGTAAATAAACACTATATATGCACGCGTCAGTGCATAATTAATGCACAGAGTAATACGGAGTATATGGAAAAACCAACGCTCGTTAGTTTTTTTTAAAAACCAATGACTTAATTATTATTATTGATAAAGATGACAAGAGACATTACAATCATAAAACTCAAGAGACATTACACTTGTTAGTTTTATACGCAGTATTTCAATAATATCAACAGGAGGCTATTTTCGGTTTTCACGGGAGAGTGAAATCCCTGGGAGTAAATTGGATGTGCAACGCAATAAAAGCAATGCTATCATATTTTTTTGTTGTTTCAATGGTTTTTTGGTTAACCAATTAAATGAATTAATGGTTAACCTATATTACGGTTATATGTTACCCGGTTAACCGATGTCATGGTACAGTTATTGATATTATAAACATATTAACCGAAATCACGGTTAACCAAATAGTTGGTTAACTGAAATGCGGTTAACCAACCGTGCCCACTCCTACTGGCAATCTTAGTGGAAAGGCCAAAAAGAAAAGATGCAACAATATGGGAGTACAAAACTACAAATAAAATAGATGTCACAAAATTTAGTGTACCCATGAAAACTATTACTCCGCACATTAATTTTATCGAAGAATTTTCGTCAAAAAGAGTACTTAATATTTTGATATTTTACTGCTTAAGAAACAACATAAAATTTTAAGCATTTATTAGCCATGGTTATTTTCTATGAGCAAAAAAAATTATCAAACCACCAGAGTGTACAAGGGTAGTCCAACCCACACACTGTAGGATTCTTCCACCTTCTTTCTTGGAAGTTGCCAAGAGGCATCTCACACCTTCTTGGAAGGAGGTCTCCAACATATGAACATGGTGAAGATATGGAGATAACTATGGAAGCTTGGGTGCAACTTTCTCTTGTCTCCAAACCAGCCTATAAATAGAGTGTTCTATTGTTGTTCATATCATCAGTTTAGAAAGTGAGAAAAGTGTGTGAAGAGTGAAATACACTTAGAGTAGAAGTGTATTGGTGAGGATTGGTTTTTTGTAATAGTTGAGTGTGAGAGTTTGCTCCTCCTATTGTAATTCTGTTCTTGATATTGAATAGAAGAATTTTCCAATCCCAACAAGTGGTATCAGAGCCAGGTTGAGTTTTCATACACTGTTTTCTCATTTTCAGACAAATTTCTACAGGTTAGAAAATCGTGATTTTTCAAGTTGCTCGGAATCACGATCTGATCATACCGTTAGATTCGTCTCGTCGAGACGAGAAATCTGGTATTTTTGGGGAATTTTTTGGCCACCGGAAGAGGCCGTACGCGCCGCCCAAACGCGCCGGAAAACTGCCTGCGTCATCATTGCGTCATCACGCAGTCTAGAGGAAGAAGATGAGTCACGTCAGCCGCCACGTCAGCGCCACGTCAGCCCACGTAAGCGCCATGTCAGCCGCCACGTCATCCGTGTAAGCCATCCCCTGGGTGCCACGTCAGCGCCACGTGGCGTCAGCACAGTCCAGCTGTTGCCACGTCATCCACCTGCTGGTCTGCCCACTGGTTTGCTGCTTGAACCGGACCGAACCGGTTCAAAGTTGTGGAGGCCGGTTCACCCATTTCCAGACCGGTTTTGGACGAGGTTAGACCGGTTCCTACCATTTTCGGCCATTCCGGATCCAACGGTGAGCTCTGTTTGTCCAAATTCGGCTCCAAAAATAAGGTACGAGATATTTTGAGCGTTTTATTATGGATAAATCATCATCGGACACCATGATTGCGCTCACTTCCACAAATTACAATATGTGGAAGCCTCGGATGGAGGATTTGCTAAATTTGAGGGATTTAGCCGATCCTCTTGATAATAATGGCGTGAAACCGGATAAAAAGACGGATGAAGAATGGACAAAAATGAATAGAAAAACTGTCGCACAAATTCGACAGTGGATAGATCATAGTGTGTTCCACCATGTTGCGCAAGAACAAAGTGCTTACACACTATGGGAGAAGCTTGGTAGCTTGTATCAAGCAAAAACCGCCGGAAATAAGACGTTACTAATGAGGAGATTAGTAAACCACAAGTTACGAGAAAGTATTTCGGTGTCAGAACACACCAGTCAATTCCAGGATCTTGTGAATCAGTTGAGCACCACCGGATGGGTTCTCAAAGATGAAGAGCAGGCGATACTACTCTTGAGCTCTCTACCTGACAGCTGGGAGACTCTTGTTGTCACTCTCAGCAATTCTGCTCCCAATGGCAAAGTGACTATGCAGATGGTCACAGATGCCCTTATGAACGAAGAAGCCCGAAGAAAAGAAGCCGGGACTGAACAATCATATGCCTTCGTGTCAGAAACCAACAGGCGAGGGGGAGGCAGAAATGGAGGAAGAAGTCGATCTCGAGGTAGAGGTCAAAGTCAAAACAGAGGAAATTCTCAAGTTCGCGGCCGATCACAAGAACGAGGTATGTCCTGTGAAAACAATACTTGGTTTGAAGGATATTGCAACTATTGTGGTAATTATGGGCATAGAAAAAGAGATTGTAGAAAGTTTCTACGAGAGCAGCCACAGACGAGTCAAAATACTAGCCAAGAAGATGGTGTGACTATGGTTAGTTTGTCATCAGATGCGTGTCTTGTTACACATGGTGAACAAGAATGTTTACACGTAGGTACTCATGATGTTGAGTGGGTGATTGATACAGCCGCATCATTTCACGCTACTCCACACCAGAACTTATTCACATCTTATAAGTCAGGAGACTTTGGAGCTGTGAAGATGGGAAACACGAGTTTCTCGAAGATTGTTGGCATTGGTGATGTGCACATAACAACCAATGTCGGATGCGCACTTGTGTTGAAAGATGTTCGACATGTTCCAGATCTTAGATTGAATCTTATCTCCGGTACAGCTCTAGATCAGCAAGGATATCTTAACCGATTCAAAGAAGGTACGTGGAAGTTATCTAAAGGTTCCTTGGTTGTTGCAAGAGGCCATATTTGTGGTACTCTGTATAAAACTCATGCAAAGAGGAGTCACTTGGAGGAAGCAGATATATCGTGACATTCATTGATGATGCATCACGAAAGGTATGGGCTTATTGTTTGAAGAGTAAGGATCAAGTGGTTGATCGCTTCAAATTATTTCATGCCATGGTAGAAAGAGAAACAGGGAAGAAGCTGAAGTGCCTGCGTTCAGACAATGGAGGAGAGTACACTTCCCGGGAGTTCTCAGCATATTGCGCCGCATATGGAATCAGACATGAGAAGACGGTTCCACGAACTCCACAGCACAATGGTGTAGCAGAAAGAATGAATCGGACCATTATGGAGAAAGTTCGTTGCATGCTGAGTATGGCTAAACTACCTAAGCCATGCTGGGGTGAAGCTTTGCTGACAGCTTGTTATCTTATAAACAGGTCACCTTCTGTTCCTTTAAACTTTGAAGTGCCACAGAAGAAATGGTCAAGAAGAGATGTTTCTTACTCTCACTTGAAAGTGTTCGGTTGCAAGGCATTTGCACATGTGTCCAAGGAGTTGAGACAGAAGCTTGATCTCAAGTCAAACCCATGCATCTTCATCGGGTATGGTGATGAAGAATTCGGATACCGGTTGTGGGATCCCGAATTGAAGAAAGTTGTACGAAGCAGAGATGTTGTATTTCATGAAAACGAGTTTCATGGGTGTGTTCCAATAATCCGCCAACAACATACTCCAGAAGACGAAGTGCCTGTATCATCAAACATTCCTCTCAGCGACGAGGAGATGCATGATACTACTGAACAAGAGAGTGATGGTTCAGTAGGTGATGATGATACTCACAGTGATGATATTCCTCAGCAGGGGGAGCCTTCATCTGAAGACGAAGCTGAAGGTACTCATGTTCGACGTTCTATGCGAGGCATAGTTCCACAGAGAAAGTATTCCACATCCGAATGGATACTTGTTGCCAGCGAGGGGGAGCCAACGAGCATCGCAGGTACGAGAGAAATAAAGAAAAAGGTGGAGGGGGAGATTTGTAGGATTCTTCCACCTTCTTTCTTGGAAGTTGCCAAGAGGCATCTCACACCTTCTTGGAAGGAGGTCTCCAACATATGAACATGGTGAAGATATGGAGATAACTATGGAAGCTTGGATGCAACTTCCTCTTGTCTCCAAACCAGCCTATAAATAGAGTGTTCTATTGTTGTTCATATCATCAGTTTAGAAAGTGAGAAAAGTGTGTGAAGAGTGAAATACACTTAGAGTAGAAGTGTATTGGTGAGGATTGATTTTTTGTAATAGTTGAGTGTGAGAGTTTGCTCCTCCTATTGTAATTCTGTTCTTGATATTGAATAGAAGAATTTTCCAATCCCAACACATACAAGCAGAAAGATGAAAGATTTGTATAAGTACTCCGAATAATCGCACTGCACCCGAACCTCCCTTGCCAAATTTGAACCATCCTCGTGATCTAATTTTGGTTTTGGCCATCATATGCTAAATTTCTAGTCCTTATATCGTGAGAGTGGTCTATGATGAAAATTGTACTCCCGCAACTAAATCCACGTTCAAATTTATGTTTTATTAAAAAAAATGTGTATGAGAAAAATGAATATGTTTTTGTTTTATTTAACAAAACGTGCATGAGGTAATGTGAACGGGAATAGTAAAGACAATGTATATCCTGTGAACGGAAATGTAACTCGTGTTGATATAAATATAGTCTCAGATAGCGGTAAATGTAAACTTTTGAACTTTTATTCCAGTATATAAAATAAAGAATTGGTGTAAATAAAATTAGTATACAAAAAATAGTGTAACTAAATAGTATACAAAATATAACTTGTGTTACTGGAAAATGTAACATCAGGATTATGAGATGTAAAATGTGGAGTTTTGATTGACAATAAGGGGGTAATGTAAATAAAGGGTATAAACAATGTAACTCACGTTAAGTCATTAACAGAAAAAGAAAATATATCTTGAGTTAAGTCAAAATGTAAGATGTTTAATATGTTACTTGGATAAGTCAAAATGCATAGAAAATAAAAAAATGTTACTCGTGTTATTACAAAATGTAATCTGCATGTGTTGAATATGTAAACCACTTTATGAAAAATGTAAAGTGCTTGTGTTCAATATGTAAGTCATTCTATGCAAAATGTAAACTACGTGTGTCCAATATGTAAGTCTACAAAATGTAATTGTGTGTGTCAAATATGTAAGTGTAATTTATTTTTTTTATGTAACTTATGTAACACGATAAATTTTGTTAGATTTTATATATGAACCACATAAACCGAAAAATGTAAGGTAGAATTTGAAAAACAAAAGCAGACTTTCAAATGCAAATACAATTTTTTTGTTTGTGTTTTTGTTATTTTTAGTCCTCTGACTACTATCTCATTGCCACTTTTGGTACTTGACTTTGATTTTTTCCACTTTAAGTCATTGACTGTTGTGACACAGACACTTTTGGTACCCGTCTTCGAAAATTTTCAGATTTAGTCCTCCGACTTTTATAAAAGTGACACTTTTGGCCTTTCAACTATTACAATAATGACATTTTTAGTCTTCCATTTATTGTCTCAAAATCATTGCGGAAGAACTAAAAGTGTCAATTTGATATATAATACTAAGGGACTAAATGTGAGAAATTTTGAAGTTGAGGACTAAAAATGTCTCTATCACAATAGTCAAGGACTAAAATTGGAAAAATTAAAAGTCGAGTACCAAAATTGTCAAAGACACAATAGTCGGGGGACCGAAAATGGAAAAAACTATTTTTTTGTTTTTGTTTGATAAAACTTTACTTGAGAATTTGAAGTTGAGACTAATAAAATTGTGGGTTTTTAATATTTTTTATGAAGAAAACGAAGATAAACGAAGAAAAAAAAAGGAATAAGAAAAAGAAGAGGAACAAATAAACGAGATGGGCGGACATATCAGTGAAGAAGGGCAACATATGGCTGAAAAAGACGAGGAATAAGTTGCCGTTTTTATTAGCAAAATGATGTCATATTGAGATCGGTATATCATATGCATAATATAACGATCCAACAGTATAATTTACCCTAAATTTGAGACAAATGATATATCCTGAAAAATCAATCTTTGAGTGTTTTGGGTGTTTGAAAATAGAATTGCTCTAAATATATAGAACTTGAATTAAACATAAATGTACAAATAGAACTCAATGATTATAATTCCCTAAACATGACTTCACATTACCATCATACTCTTCTATATAATAATATAAAACCACTTAATTTTATTATGTTTCATGTGCCTACTCAATGTCTGCTTCTAGGGCTATCGCGGCCGTTGCTTCAACGTCACCATCCCTGCCTTCAGGGCTGCCGATGCCGACCCAACAATACCACCACCATCACTCTACACCGCCACCATTGCTGCAATGCTACCGTCGCCACTCCAACCGCCATCGTCGCAGTTAGGGATGAGTTCGGTTCAAACGGTTCGGTTTTCACCTAAAACCAAATACTGAATCAAAGTAAAAAGTTTAGTTTGGTCCGTTTTTATGTTAAAAAAAATTGGAACCACGGTTTGTTCGGTTCAGTTTATTTCGGTTCGGTTTTGGTTTTTTCGAATTTTGCCAAAATAGTTTTGTTGATTAAAAAATAGTAATTGAAAAACAAAAAAAAACTACATCAAATTCTAATTAATAGTAATACAATACAAAAACATAATTTAAAAAGAGAGAAGAAGAAAACGCACTTTCAAGCAATGAATTAGAGAGTGAATGTATACCAATTTCAACATTTTCTAAATTAATTAACTGCATGAGTTTATTTGTGAATTATATGTAGTATATATAGTATATGGAGAGTGATTGCTCTGGAAGAAGGATGCATCTAGAAAAGTTCAGAAATTATGCAACTGAGTTGTTTGGTAAGTTAGCTCCTTCGAGCAAGATTCGAAATAACTAGCTGTTGTATCCACTAATTCATTTGTAAATGTTGTATCCACTAATTCATTTTCTGTTTTACTAAAATACTTTTCTATATAGTAAATAACTTATTCTATAGTTTCACGTTTTCGGATATGTTGTTTAAAATATAGTTTATATTAATACATACTTGTTCAATATAAAAATATGTGATAACAAACATACATAACAAATAATATATCAACAAAATATCATTGCCATGCAACAACAAGTAAAATGTAAATTATGACCTAAAATATCAACATATTAGAATTATAGCAATAGACTTAAGTGTATGAACCAGCATTTCACTTAATTAAACCATAATTATTAAATGTCAATATCTTGCAATTCATAATAAATCTAGTATCAAACATTAATTTTCTAGAATTAAGAACTAAACAAAATATTATACTTAATGATTAATAAATAAAATAGCAAGTTTTATAAAGTTCGGTTTGTTCAGTTTGGTTTTCTGATGTGAAAACCAAAACAGAAACCAAACAATTTCGGTTCGGTTTTTTTAGTTCGGTTTCAGTTTTCTTGTGGTTTTTTTATTTGTTTTCTGGTTTTCGGTTTCACAAACTCACCCCTACTCACAGTAGTATCGCCTATGTTTTCTCCTCATTCTCCTTCTTTTTTAGTTTTTTTGTTTAAAAAAGAGAAAATGTCAAATTAACCCTCATACTCTTACGGAAAGTCAATTCAGCTCCTTACTTTAACTTTCATTAGTTATGCCTTTCAAGTATGAAATATTTGTCAAAAACAATTTTTAACAGGTAACTAGCCGATTAGTCAGTTATCTGATGATGTGGCGCACACATGGACTGACACGATACACACGTGGCAGCCCACCTCGCCAATTTCCCCTTTTCCTTTTTGTTTTACCTTTCTTTTTCTTTTTTCATTTCCTTTTCCCCTTTCTTTCTCTTTCCCGTTCATCCTTTCTTCTTCCTTGGGTTGATTCCTTGGCATGAATTCATCAGCAGGTTTCACCCATGGCTTAAATTCATCCGAGGAGGCATTTGTCTTCTTCCTTTAAGGTGTTGGAAAATATGATAAAATTGCATTAAATGATCAATTTAGGACAATATTTTGAGTGGGGTCCACTTCCGATTTGGGTCGGGTCAAAGTGGTTTTGGATTCTCCTTGTTAAGGCTTCAATTCGATATGTGGTACACTCAAAACGGATAACGGGTGAAAGAGAAATTGATTCTCGAAGTTCACTCGTTGAAATGGAGAAAACTAGGGAAAATGGGTTTCTAGTGTGGTATTTTACACACAGGAAAACCCAAGGGATTTTCACCCCCTTATAAAAGGAACACTCTTTGAAGGAGTTAAGATTCCTAGGTGGAAATGCTCTCTTCGCGGCTTCGCGCGCAGGGGGGTGCTAATCAAATCCCAAAGACGGAGAAGAAAAACTGCGACTTGCGTGTAAGACTACTCCTCATCGCGCCCATAAACCAATTCAATATCAATCATATCTTAAAATCTTCACGAGCTAAGTGTGTGCCTGATATCCAACGAATCATCACACTGTCGCAGGGTTGCTCTCATACCACATGTAACACCTTGACCCCGTGGGACCCGAGGTATAACATCCCGACCACGGATCAAGACACGAACATACACGTTCATACGCACTCTTCACATTGTTTTCGAGCTAAAACACACCTCTCGTTTCCAGAAAACTTCCTAAGTGTTCAGTCCTTGTTTCCGTTCGCCGGAACAGTCGGTTGTGTGCTCGAACGATTGTTCGTTGGCCACCGTATCCTGGGAAACAGTCATTGCAACGCTCCTAGCACTGTGGGAGACAACGAATACGTTTTAAGGACATTGTGCGTTGCACATGCTTTGGCTAATTTTTCTTCCATCTTATTTATGTTTTTCTTTGGCTATTTGGTTAATTTATTTAATTAATTTTCTTAGTTTTTCCGAGTTCACACCAACATAAGGCTCAATTTTGCAGCTCGGGTTTGGGTGAATCTAAATCTAAACAAAGACGAAGTTAACCGGCGATGAATCTAAGCGGTCACGAAGCTTACCGGCGAAAAAGACAGTTGTAGGGAGTGCCGACTTCATCACCGCTTCCAGGTGCTATCTTCTCTGCCGATTGCAAGAAATGGACTTCGGCCAATGGTTGAGTAGAAAACCAACGGGGAAAGAAACAAGTTGATGTGAAAAAGAAACAGGGAGGGACTAAGGGAAAGACAATGGAAAAGCAAGGAAAAAGAATACTAACAGAAAAATGGTGGTATGGGTGTGACGTATGCGCGCACGTCAGCACGTAACATAATGATTGACGGGTCACCTACTAAAAATGAATTTGATGGAGTTTTAAGAGGAGGACATAATTGAAAAAAGTTAAAGCATGAGAGCTTAATTGACTTTCCGTACACAGTAGAAGAGTTAACTTGACACTTTTCTTTATAAAAACTAGTATTCTCCTACAATTCTTTTATTATTTTTTCGCATATTTTTGTTGTTGAATTTTCTGAGTTTTTGGCATTGATTTTCTGGTTTGCACACATCTGTAGTATTTGATAATTACATCGTTGGCACCATCGTTGGTGGCGGCGGTGCTAGGATTTGCGACTACAATTGCACCAGTTTGGCGGCGACGATAGAGGGCCTCTACAAGGAGGCGATGGCACTTGTATTGCAGCTCAGGTTTTAAAATTGTTTTAAATTTTAATTTTAATTATAGATATATACTCCATCCGTTCTTTATTACTTGTCCCCGGCCTTAGGGTTTGTCACGAGTTTTAAGAGAAAAATAGTAGGGGTAGTATATAAAGTGTAGGGTAAATGAAAAACTATGATAGAGAATATATGTTAAGAAGGGTAAAGTAATGACAAATTAGAAAAGAAAAAGTAATACTTCGTATATAAAAAGTAAAAGGGACAATGGTTATAAAAGTGGGAGTATTTAGGTATATTTATTAAGAACCATTCCAAAATGAAAAAAAAGGACAACTAATAAAAATCGTCTCAAAATAGAATAAGAGACAATTATAAAAGAAGAGAAAATCGCAGTTTTGCTCCCCCAATTAGTCACCATATTGAAATCTGAGACTTGTGTTTCTGCTAGCTATTTTAAATGCTACCCCCGATTTGTCAGAATTATTTTAAATACATATTTTTATATTTTAATTTTAACAAAAGGTTGACCGGGTTTTTTTTGCCAGTTGACCAGAGTGACCTCCGGGTCGGGGCTGACCCTCGACCCGGTCATTCATCCGGGTCGCCCTCCGGTCAGATTTTGACAATATAGACTTAATTGATGAATATCACTTTCTCTAAAAATTACTTTCTGTATAAACACCCTTACATCATGGCCGAAAGAAGTATCATAGTTATTATGAAATACATGTGTCCACATAACCATTATTTGTGGCACTTGTTAAAGTATGTTAAAAGTTTGTCTTGAAGAACTTTCAATGACACTTTCAAAATTTTAAGTATATTTTCTCTTTTTGTAAAAAAAAGTATCTGTTCTCTTTGAAAAAAGCTTCCTCCACCCGAAAGAAGCAACGTAATTTGCGTGATATTCATTTGTCAACATTTTCCATCATTTGTATGAGCAATAAAAAAAATATACTAGGTATTTAATCTAGTAGTCGTTAAACCTATTTCTGGAAAACTGCCTCTTTATAATCATAAAAAATACTCCGTATTAAAATCCTAAATTCATAATGTGGGTCTAAAAAAATAATTACAGCATAATAGAATGACTATACACATAATGTTCTGGCTGTTATTTTATGTGCTTTCGTGAAATAGTGTAAAAAATTAGCACTTTAATTTGTTAAAATGTAACAACATTCATAAATTTATAAAAAAAATGATGATGTATGAGTATTAACAAATGCTAATGTAACATCAATTCTAAAATGTTGTAAATATATTCAGCGCCTTGAATTTCTCAAACAAATAAAACTATAATAAATGTCCTAAATAAACTCATGAATGTTGTGACGATAAATGTATATAGGCTAATAAGGGTCAAATTGGTCTTTGTACTAGTGGTGTTTGCTCAATTGAACTAAAAAAAGGTCCAATTAACACCCTGAACATGCAAAAAGTGGTTTGAAATTTCCTTTTTTCGGGAAACACCCTAGTCAGCGTTCACCTGCCACATCACCAGTCTAGTTGCCACATGTACATCTGTAATGGAAAATAAAAGCTCAAATAAGTCCTTGAACATGTTCGAAATACTTAATTAACCCTCTCAATTTTAAAAAAAGTATCACATTGAAATAAATTCATAATGAATAAATAAATAAATAATAATAAATATAAATATTTAATTTTTTGCTTAATTAAAAATATGAATATAAAATATAAAATGCTAAACATAAGTATATATGTTAAATGTATTCAATTTTTTTGGTTAATTCTTCATATGAATAAAAAACATAAAAAAGATGAAAAGATAACATATATATGTATTATGTATATTTTTGACATTATATTTTACTATAAAATATTTATTTTAGCCCTTTCATTTCCTACATTTATTTTTATTTGTTATTTTAATTTTATTAATATTTTATATTTGGTATTTTTTGTATGTATTATATTTTGTTTTTAATATTTTAAATTGTATTACGGAGTATATATTAGGTTTAAGAAATGCTCAAGGTAGGATAAAAAAAATAAAAAAAATATATATTTTCTTTCCAAATAAAACTTCTTAAATCCTAACTAGGTGTGCATGCGTCCTATTTTGGGATGAAAACAACGACATTCTTATTTGAGAACATTTGCTATGTTTTGTTCCTCTGTTGGGATTTTTCTTTAGAGTTTTAGTTTTGTTCTTACATTTATATACTACATTTGTCCCCCTAACTTTGTCCCATTTTACCCTTTTCGTCTGTCCCATTAAGTTTGTCCCATACTATATTTGGTAATATTGAGTGGTTAAATTTCATTCTTACTTTATTTACACTTTTTCAATTCAATACCAACCACACAATTCTACTTTTTCTTTAAAACCACACTACACCCCTTTGTCCCAAACTTAGGGGGACGGAGGTAGTATATTTTATATTTCAATAGATTTTTAACATCTATTCCTTATTTATTTTATTTTTTGGTAAATATAAAAAATCATATTTATACTTTAAGTTATAGATAGTATTTCCGATTTGAAATTTTACATTTTTATTCTATAACTTATTTTTGAAGTATATGAATTTCTATTTGATATTTGATATGTATTAATTCAAAACCTACGAAATGATAAAATATAACAACATAGAATAAAATTAAAATTAAAATTAAAATTAAAATGAAAACTTGAATAAAATATTAATGTAAAAACATATATATAAAGTATCAATATAAAGTCTAAAAGTAAACCTATATATGTTTCGTATTTGTATTTTTTATATTTTATATTTATATACTCTGTACTATAATTTTAATTTTTTATTGTTTCTATATTTTATTTCGGATTGATTACAATTTTGACACTTCGTAATAGTTTAGGGGGTGCTTTGAACAACCGTAACGTGTTCAGGGACTTATTAGAACCTTTCATTTTGACATCATTGGTTTACCAGGTGACGTGCCGAGTGACCAGATGTTAAGTTGTTAACCCATAAAAATTCAAATTTGAATTATTTTTTACGGTTCAAGGTGTGAATTGGCCCTTTTTAGTCCAAGGATTGATTTGAGCGAACATATATGATTAGTACATGGAACTATTTGACCTATTAGTCATAAAAATAGGGAGATTTATTTAAATAGGAGTAAATAAACCTTTAATTGCCAAAATAGGACTAAAATTTCAAAATTCCCTAAATAGGAGTTATTAGTTGTATTTGGACATAAACACCCTTCAAGATTAGAAAACACTGTCACCGGCAGGATGTCGGGCCGCCGCCTGACCATCGCCGGAGAATCGCCGCCAGCCGCCGGACCATCACCGCAAGCTGCCGCTAGCCACCTCAAAACTGGCCGTCGCTGCAGATGTCGCCTCCGCCATTGCAGATCTAACCGCCATCACCGTGGATCTAGCTAGATCAGGCCGCCGCCACCTGCCGGTCGCCCCTACAGATCTGTTGCCGCCAGTGTAGATCTGGACTCCGCCGCTGCAGATCCGGCCTTCGCCTCTGCAGATCTAGCCGGTGCCGACGCGAATGCCATCATTTTGATCTGATTGCCAACATGAATCCCGAATGCCAACTTAATGGCATTTTCAAAGCAAAAATGACTTTTTTGAAGAACAATTTTGCCATCTCGATGGCATTCTAAAACTAAATATGACATTTTTAAAACTCAAAGATTAAACACAAAACAAGGTCTCCATTGAAACTGAACAAGAAGAGAAAATCAGAAGAGCAAGAGAAATGAAGGAAGAAGAAAAAGATGACAGAAGAAGGGGGAGAACAACGAGCTACTTCAACTCGGCGACCGGATCTGGATTCACGACTCATGGATGCTCCGTCACGTCTCACCGCTGCTCGACAATGGTCCCTTCTGCTCACCACCATTGATCGTTGCTTTCCGCCGCCGCCTCACCTCGAAGGTTGCCGCCGCTGCCTCACCTCGAAGGTCGCCGCCGCTGCCTCACCTCGAAGGTTGCCGCCGCTGCCTCACCTCGAAGGTCGCCGCCGCTGCCTCACCTCGAAGGTCGCCGCCGCTGCCTCACCTCGAAGGTCGCCACCGCTGCCTCACCTCGAAGGTCGCCGCCGCTGCCTCACCTCGAAGGTCGCCGCCGCTGCCTCACCTTGAAGATCTTTGTTGAGAAGATGAACAGGGCGAAACAATTGTAGAAGAGGAACGAACGGGAGAAGATGATGGGTCAAATGATTTGAGTTAATTAAATTGAATGGGAGGGTAAATTTGGAACAAAAGTCCTATTTAGGGAATAAAAGACACATACTCCTATTTAAGAATTTAAGCTATAATTTAGTCCTAATCAAGGCAATAACTCATATTTTACTAATTTTTCTTCTTTTCGAAAGTAATCAAATGTGTTTGAATACCTCATATCTATTCAAAATGTCTTCTTCCTCAAACATCAACTCAACTGCCCCCACCACCCCTCCCCCCACCCATTGCTGTTGGTGACCATAATCTGAAAAAAACCAAAAAAAAAAAATCATCAAAGTCACTGAAAAGTAATTGAGACTTGTGAAAAACCACATAAAAACTCACCGGAATTCGTCGATGTTTGTAAACAGCGTGGAGAAAATTAATTGAAAAAATTCCTAGAAAATTTAATATCGAGTCATAGTGACATGTTGGATGATGTCACTATAGCAGAAATAACTGTTGCAGGCAATAGTAGTATGTCACTCAGTATCACCGGTGGTGTAGGTCACATTTGTGACAATTTAAAATCAATGACAATGATATGTTTGCTTACATTTTTAGAATTAATTTTTTTTATCATAAAAGAGCGGCCGTTATATTTTTTAGAATTAATTTAAAAAAATAGTAATATTTTTGTTATGGATATTATTTTTTGTAATGTTGGAAAAATCCTCCAAAAGTTGGATTCTTGTTTTTTGAAATCGGTAATATGCTCATGTACTTAAGAATGCAAATATGAATTTAGATGTACTATATCATCATATGTGTATGTCTTTGTACAATAAGTTGTTGGAGGAATTCGGCCGGATAAACCTGCAAAAAATCGTTAGAAAATAATATAGCTCGAGTCGCGTAAACGCTGTTCTCAAGAAAGTATTTCCGACTAGCGAAAACCTTTCCCCAAGATAAAACGAGCTCTTCGGCATAAGCCGGTAACAGAACAACGAGAGTAGAAAATGATTAATCCAGCCAGAGTTCAAAATACTATGTGAGGGAGTTGTACTTCACACGTGATTATCAAAATAATCGAAGGACTGAATACTCATCTCTACTAACTAAGCATGGCAGCCGATTAGTTTTTATATTGAACAAAAGTTTATCATCAGTGCCAGGAGAAAACCGATGATCAAAATTGAAACGTTGATTGATCATAAATATACTTTTAATAATAATGATAATAATAATGAGAGCCATAACGGTTTTTGCAAAAGCTCAATAGAAAATGTGCATTAATGCATGTATGTTAATAATCACAACCTGATCAACGATCATAACCTTCATTCTCAATATAGGTATATAATAATTTTAATTTAATGATGTAAAAGTAGAAGTATATATAAAATGTATAAATATTTATTATATAAAATTAGTGTGTGAAAACTAATTAAAATAAGTGGCATTTTATTCATTTGAAATACTCCCAAATTTCCAACATAAGTAACATCAATTTTGATAAGAATACCACATGTTTATTGTACTGTCCAAAATACCGTTTTTAATATTGGCCATGGAATTTAATAAGGATCAATTCAAGTAGAACACAGTTCTCGTAATTTAGGCATGACAACATCGTACTATTACACAAGCAAATTAAAATTAAAAGTAGACCCACTTTATGAGCAAATAATATTCAATTAATGTAAAAGACATAATCACGAGTGTATTGTTAGGAATTGTCGTTATCTATAATATGAAGAAATACTACCAAGGAAATAACACGAAGCACTCATGCAATATTATACATCATTAAACTTTTTTAGAGCTATTACATCACCAAATGTTCATGTTGTTGGTTGTCGACTTCGTGCTGCACTTACTTCTTCCATACCATAACTCATTGGCTTCATTTGAGAGAAGAGTGACATATATATAGTAATTGAGACTAAATTCTGTAATATGTGCATGGAAATCTTAATTCTAATGTTTTTCAAACAAAAAGGTTTAATGTGAGGGGAGGAAAACCTTACAAAAAATTATTGATGAGAAGTTCTTTTTACAAGTTCTATGGTGGTGCATACTCTTGCAGTCGTGTGCAATCGTGGTGTAACCGTGCTAGTGAGGATTAATGTATGGGTAGAGAACACGGCCAACATTGACAGAATTGGGTAGAACTAGATCTTATTGATAGTATAGGGTGGGAGGTAATTGTAATAATTTCATTGCTTCACTCTACATTTACTTCCAATATATCTTCTAGTGGTCAAAATTTTCTCCCACTTTTACTTGTTTATGTCTCCTTTAAGTTTAACCAATGGAATAACTAGATTCTTGAACTTCATGGTAGAACAAAACAGGGAAGAAATTGGATTTATCGAATTCAATGAGGAAATCAAGTTCCTTGGAACTTGTGAAGTGAGGACTAGACCGAATTCAAATTGTTGCAGTTTTGGTGCACACAAAATGTGTATACTTGTTGTACACTGCCTGTGTACACAGGCAATTGGGAGACAAATGATGTCTTTTTCGTACCGAATTGTCTGTGTACACATGCAACTAGGGGGTCTACACATTTTGTGTACACCTAAAATTTTTCATGTTCAAAAGTTGTATTCTAACTCTTCTTTCAAAGGAGTATAATTTTCATTTTTAACCTAAACACAATTGTTTGGTAGAGATTTTAAGTAGTTTTATTACTTCTTTCTGTTATTAAAAAAAGGTCAATATCATACTCCGTAATACATATCCTTTTAGGCAGGGATGAAGCCAGATTGTAATAGTGGCGTCAACCATCAAAGTAATAAATATAATAATGCATAAATATATTAATAAGTGAGTAGTTTTCATATTTTAACTAATAAACACAACCTTTTATCGTTTTATGAGAATTTCTTAGAACATTATTTATGAGTTTCTCGTGTTCATTTTACTCAATTATATTATTCAGTATTGATTTCATTTATAGTATTCGTACACTAAACAATACGTGGTAATATATTATATATCTAAAAAACATTCAAATCACTAAGTAGTACGCATATAAAATAATCATTTGACTCGCAACACCGTTCATACATCATGTTTCAATAATACTTACAAAAAAAATTGTTGGATAGAGAGAGTAGATGTTGAGAAATATGTGGTGTCATTTCACATATACACACACTTCATCCCTCCGTATTTTAATGTTCACTACATTAGGTTGAACACATTATTAAGGAGTAAAGTAGTATCGATAGTGAATACTGTGGAAAAAGTAGAAAAGAATGTGTAAAAATATGAAAGAAAAGATAAAGTCTAGATAAAGTAAGGGTAATTGAGTACTCCATCCGTCCCAAAAAAGTCACTTGACACTCATATTAAGAAAGTGAGAGTAAAGTGAAAATATATGATTGTAGTTGTGTAAGAAAAAAGTAAAATGAATGTGAGCCAAACAAATTGTCCAATAATGATAAGTGAGAAGAATTTTTTGGGACGACCCAAAGAGGAAAATTGGAAGAATTTTATGAGACGGCGGAAGTATTTCACAAAGGGTAAACTTACGAAAAATGAAAGTGTAAGAAACTTTTAAATACATGTCAAAAATGAAAGTGTATGGAACTTTTAAATACGGATATATATTCATCTTTTCTTATACAATGACGGTGTCATTTCTCAAAATTTCAATTTATATTGGGAAAACTGTCAAATAGTTCCTCGAACTTTCATAAAAAGGTCAATTAAGTCCTTCTATAGGAGGTTCTGTCCGGCCGACGCGATTTGGGGCAGTTCCCGGTGGAGTTTTTTGATGAAATTTTTTGAGCATCTTATTCACCAAGTCTAGTTTACTCATACCAAATTTCAGCTAAAAATTCAATCGGGAACACATTCAAATTAATTCTTGAAGATAACTGCGCATTTTTACGTTCTCGAATTAATTTGAATGCGCTCCCGATTAAATTTTTAGCTAAAATTTGGTATGAGTAAACTAGACTTGATGAATAAGATGCTCTAAAAATTTCATCAAAAAATTCCACCGGGAACTGTCCCAAATCTCGATGACCGGACAGAGTCTCCTATAGAAGGACTTAATTAACTTTTTTATGAAAGTTCGAGGACCTATTTGACAGTTTTTTCGAGGACTTTTTTATACATATACACACATATTTTTTTGAGCGGGTCAATTGACCTCATCTGTTACGTTATGCCCGACACCGTCCTTGCTTTAAGGCCCTTTTTTTTGATAAATTAGGCCCATTTTCTATATTCACGGTAAATGGAAAATAGCGTCACCCAAATATTATTTGACCACAATCATTATCAATAACTAATAGGGAGTATCTCTTTCAATCACACATTTTCTTCTTCTCAAGTACAAGTATTTTTCGATCCTGTTTTTTGTACTTGAACAAATTTTCAACATTTACCGAGTATTTTTGACTCTTCATATTATTCTACAGCCATAATATTTTTCTACAGCCATAATGTTTTTTTCTAAAAGTATTTTGTACTGTTTTTTTTTCATTAAAAAAAACTTCCACTTTCCAGACATGGGAAAAAGCCACTAATGGCTCGCGTGCACGGCAACCCTAACACTATAAATCGGTGATTCTTAAACCCAATTCTCAAACGTCCAATTTTAAACCCAACAACTGTTCATTTTTCGACGTTAATACGTCTAGCTTTTATTCTTGTTAGCGATCTGGAAGAAAATTTTGCTCGAGGGCTAAGCACTCTGTGCAATGGCTTCCGACGGAGAGGAAGAATTCGATGCGGATGATGGGTTTGAAGCCGACATGGAATCCCTGAGAAGGGCGTGCATTTTGGCTGGAGAAAGTCCCAACCGTGCTGAGGCCGATTTATCAGGCGGTGATACTGCCGCCAGTGCCCCGTGCTCCCCTGATGCCGAAGAAGGAGATGATGACATTGAGCTGTTTCGTGATATACAGAATCGGTTTGCACTTTCATCTGAGGTTCAGGCGCCTTTGGATATTGAAGCATTAAGCTCCACTTTCCCCACTGATTCCGGGGGTGGGGATGACGGTGAAGATGATCTCGAAGCGCTTCGTGCTATTCAAAGACGGTTTTCCTCATACGCGGACGGTAGGAAAAGTTGTTTATTTGTTCGTACCTTTTCTGCTATCTTTGAAGTCAGGGTACACCCTATTCGTGGTCTTTTCTTAACCTATAATCTAGCTTTCTTGCTTCTGGAAGTATCCAATATTGCTTATTGCTAAATATGATAATGCCATGTTGTTCTATTCTTATTAAAAAACGAATATGATTATCTTGTTACCCACTGTAATACAGATGATGCAAAAGAAGAATTGGACACGAAGTTGCATGAGCCTGTGCAGGTTGGTGTTACTAATAAAACCTCAGAAGAGGAAAGTTGCAATAAATTCTTTCTAGATAGAACTAATGCTGGGGAAGGGTTTCCCACTTCTGTAGATGGACATTACAGTGCCCTTCAGATATCAGAAGCATGCAGTGGTCTCGGTGCTACAGTCCATTCTGGTGACCTTTCTTTGTGGAACAATGTTATCACTGAAAATGCATGTAACATGCTAGTTGGAAGTTCTAATTTCCCTCAATCAGCACAAGCTTTTGTGGACGCAATAAAGAAGAATCGAGCTTTACAAAAAGTTATTCGAAGCAAAATGATGCACATAGAAACAAGGGTTGCAGAATTAAATAAACTTAAGGGTTGGGTTAAAATCTTCAGAGGGTTTCAGGTGTCTTGCCGAAGGAAAACTAGTATTGCCTTGGCACAGAAAAATGATGCCCGAGTCCAGTTGATATCTACAATAAGACAAAAGGTTAACCCAAAGGTCAGTATGTACTATTTAGTAATATTTCTTCACATTTTGTATCAATAAATTGCTCTTGTGTATAAAAATGGGGGGCTATAATTATCCCTACGAGTTTTCATTATTATCGTACAAAATTTGAAAAGGTAAGAAGTTTTGGGGGGCTTTCTGGTTAAAATATGTCTGACCATAGTTTTGTTCTTTCAGCTAAATGAGAGAAAGTGTTCTCCCATGTATTATGCACCACCGGAGAATTCTACAGTGTCTAGTTATAGAGAAGCATTGGCGAAGTTTCCTGTTTCTGTCAAACGAGAAAGGTGGTCAGAGGATGAAAGGGTGAAACTTCTGAGTGGTATTAAACAACAATTCCAAGAAGTTATGTTTCATCGTTCAGTTGATCTAATAAGGTTTGATCCTCTAACATTTTTCCCAATGATTTTAACAGAGCAAAATTATTTTGTCTGTCAAATGAAGAGCTACAAATAACCAATACGTAGTAATTAAAACATATTGCCTGCCGTCATACCGTTTCCGTCCATCATAGTGCACGTCTTTTGATTTAATCTTTAGCTTCTCATATTGTTCCCACCTCTTGTTTGTGAAAAAATTACGTTTTGTCTTTTTATTTGTTTGAAATAATACTCCCTCCGTCCCAAATTGTTTTGCAAAGTCAACATTTTTTGGTCAACCAATAATAAAAGTCAAACCTCCTTATCGATAATTAACTCAATTTTTAATAAATGAAATTTACATATTCAGAAACTACATTAAATTCTCTTTAAAGTTGCAAACCTCAAATTAGAATATAATTAAAAATTTCATCCTAATTAAGCAAATAAAATGAAACCGTTTGACCAAAAAAAGTCAAATTTGCAAATCAATTCGGGACGGAGGTAGTATTAAATTTCCATGAATTTGGATGTATTATAAAGGTTTTAGAACTGAGCTATTGCATATTAAGTAGTAATTAGTCATGACACTGCCATTCAAATCAATACTGAAAGCTGTGCACTCTACATTCCTGCAATTCACCTATACTGGTGTGTGTAATTGCAATTGTATGCTGAGTTATAGATCATATTGGCAGTATCTTTAACAGACACAGCTGTAGCCTCTAGTGGACTAGTTCTTAAATGGTGAAGTAGATAACAGTATTGGATTTAATGATTTTTGCTATACACGTCCCCTTCTTTGTGATGGTTTATGACTTCCAATCATATGGGGTTTTGCAAGTCCTTATTTTGTTTGATCAAATTTTCTTCATTTTTTGTTTCTTTCTGCAGCGATGTCGATGGATCTTTTGGAGATTCGACTGATATTGACAGCAATATTTCATCAATAAGAGGACTTGATATTACTCCTGAAATGATGAGGTTGTTTTTACCCAAAGTCAATTGGGATCATTTGGCTTCAATGTTCTTGCCTAAACGCACTGGTAGTGAATGCCAAACAAGGTATTTCAATACACTTACTGTTACTTAGTTCCAGTGGGTCACTCCTGCATTAGCTGATGGCACCCTGTCTCAGGTTAGTATTTGGTAAATCTGTTTGGCAATGAAGAAAAGCTGCTCAGAAAATGCAGGAGTGTCACTTCGGTTAATTGTATTTTGTGTAACCACTTTTTCCTATAAAAAATTAATTTTTGCTGAAGGTAATGCATTAGATTTAGTTCAGATATATTGATTGAATTTTTATGCAAGCTCCATCACTATGTTTGTATGTAATTGGATATAGGCTGTTTTGCTCAGAGTTATCAACTCGGGAATTCATTCTTATACCTAAATACATAATTGTCAAAGGTTTGATCATTTAGTTATCATTGGCGGATGTCCATCAATTAAATCCATAAAAACCCACCTTATAAACATGACAGAATACAGATGGTGCTGTGGCCTATGGACGAATCATGGAGAGCAACATAAAAAATTAATTATATATATGTTTCATGTATAAAAATCTACATATAAATGGCTAAATGCTCGAACTCATCATCTTTATCAAGAAGTGAGGTGTATCTCTTTTTATTTCTCTTTCAGTTCCTCGAAATTAATCAATGCTTCTACTTCTTTGGATACCTCATAGTTCCCATACAAAAGATGATAAATAAATAAGAATTTGTAGGAAAGAGAATAAAAAATATTAATAGTCATTTAACTTAGGAGGAAGAGTAGTGTACAAAATAATGGCTAGCTATAAGGTTCATCCCGATGCCAAACTATTCAAAATTGGCTCAAGTAAGAGAAATGATGATCACGTAAAGAAGCTTACGCTTCTCCTCTCACCTAGTTAGGCGTATGCTTCATGAGGCCAATGAGGCGTAACCATAATTTTTTAAAATATAATTTATCTAGATTAGACTTGCTTCTAATGTAATAATGTTAGGATGATTTTAAGTCTGTTTTAGTACCCGCACCATTTGATGACTTGGTCAGGACACTATGATCAATAGTTGAACTGATGGGTAATTAATTGAACCAACATTACAATCATTTAAAAAATCTAAACTCCAAAATGTCTTAAAAATAAATAAGACCCAATTACATACTAATATACTATCATCATTGATAATTCCACAGTTCAAATTTTAAAGTTCCAAGTAAAATTCCATAATTTGCCTGAAGTTGTTTCATGCTGGGAGGATGTTCTCTTACATAAAGAAGCATCCATACCGGGTCGAATGGTCGATAGTTGAACCGGAAACTCGATCTGGGTTGCACCAGTTTGAAGGACACAATTACAC
Source organism: Cuscuta epithymum (assembly GCA_945859915.1). NCBI lineage: Eukaryota > Viridiplantae > Streptophyta > Magnoliopsida > Solanales > Convolvulaceae > Cuscuta > Cuscuta epithymum. The sequence continues at coordinate 4,745,966 of CAMAPF010000011.1, read as the reverse complement.
GGCCGATCAAATAGTGGACCGGTTTTCATAACAGTTGTTTAGTTGTATGGAAAATGGGCTCTTGATTATCTTTAGTCGAACCAGATCTTTTTTATCTTTTCTTTATCTGTATCTTATCTTCTTTAAATCTTTTTTTATCTTATCTTTTTTATCTTCCTGAGCTCCAATTTCATATGTCAATTCATGTTAGCCGACCCCAAATTCTTTTGGGACTAAGGCTTGGTTGGTTGTTTGGTTGTTGTTGTTGTTAGTTGTATTGAAAATAAAATAAGCTAAAAGCTTAACACAACAAAAGCACTAGAACATCAGTTTTTTTGCTCTATGGACTCTACCCCAATCCCTTTCTTTTTTATAATATATATGGTTGCTTTCATCTACACGAGTCCACCATATGACCTTTTTCTCCACTCAAATAAAGCATTCAGAAGTTGCCACTTTTCTACGGGACACATTGTTCATCTTTGCTTCTGTGGTGAAGACTTGACTTACATGTTTGATTGTTTTTACAAATTTTAGAATTTTACTTAGTATAATTCAGTTACTGTTCATTTATATTTTTCTAAGTAATCTTTTTACGAGCTTTATATTTGTGATTATGACACCTTTAAATGAAATGAATGATGTTTTTAAATGTTTTACACTATTACATTCCACCTATAGAAGATAAGATGCTGGAGTCTCATTTGCGGTGGTTTGGGCATGTGCGTAGAAGACTGAATGATGCACCTGTTAGACGACTTGAGGGGTGGGGAGAAGAGACAGAAAGGAGAGGTAGGGGAAGACCCAAATAGACTTGGATTAGAGGAATAACCGAATAAGAACTGATGTGTGTCTTCTTGGGTTGGATGAGATTATGGCTTTGGAAAGAGTAAGATGGAGGGCGCACATTCGTGTGGATTATTGATCTCTTTTCCATCTTCTCCTCCCTTGTTTTCCTTTATCATGTATCTTCTTTATCTTTTTATGTTCTTATGTTTTTTATCCTCTAGCTTGTTTTTTTTGCTCTTTTATCTTTTTATCTTGTATCTTTCTTATATTCTTATGCTATTTTTATTTTATATTTATTTATCTTTATCTTATCCATTTTATGTTACTTTTTTTCCTTTTCTTTTTCTTGTTGTTTGTCTTCTCTTTTGACATCGGTATCATGATTGATTCATGTTAGCCGACCCCAAAATCTTTTGGGATTAAGGCTTGGATGTTGTTGTTGTTGTTGTTGCTGTATTACATTCCACCTATGATGCATGCCCCAGTGCAAAATGCTGGAATAGTGCCCAATGTGTTGTCTAGAACACAACCACATGTGCATCTGACATAAGCCTTGGCGTAGCCCTGTGAGGCAGTCGTGGCATAAGCGTTTTTTCTTTTCAGGTATTGGTTATATAAATATAAATCTCTTGAAATAGAGTTTTTCGCATGTCCTGACCTATAAGTTTTTTTTTTCTCAGCTGCTTTGGTTTCAATCAGATAAATTCAATATTTCTATTTACAAAACCCCAAGATCTACTAGATTTATCGCTATTGAAGAACAAGGAAACCTGTTTCCCCATTAATTAGCGTTTTAGAAACTTTGGGATTTCATTAAGGCCTTTTGGTTGGTTTTTTGTGGATTTTTATTGTCAGTTTTTATGGGATTTCATCACACAATGCGTTGTGAGTTGTGAGAAATTTATTGCAATTTACATTTAATTACGTACTACCTCTGTCCCATATTTACATTGACAGTTGTTTTTTGTTTTTTTGAAAGGAAGTTGATTTTTGTTATGTTATTTAAGAAAACGAAATTGTGTTGTAATTTATGTTGAAAATATTCAATCATACAAATAATATGAAGTACACAATTCATTTCCGAAAGAGAAATGTAAAGATGATTTTGGGACGTACACACAAGGAAAGCATAAAGATTTATCGGGGGTGGTGGGAGTAATAATATTTATGTTTTGATAATGTAGAATATTCTCATCATTGATTATTTTGGAAATGTATATGGAAAAAAGTATGTGTGTGTGTGTATCTATATATATATGTTTATAAATGTATGCCTTCATGCACCGGCCTGCCCCTTTTTTAAAAGTTTCTTGCGTTTATGTGCTACTTAGCATATCACTGGATATAATTTTTTTCTAACATTCCACAGGTGGTTAAATTTTGAAGACCCATTAATCAACAAGGGATCATGGGCATACAATAATCCGGAGGAAAAGAACCTTTTGCATATTATTCAACAAAAGGGGCTCAATAACTGGATTGATATTGCAATATCATTAGGAACAAACAGGACTCCATTTCAGTGCTTAGCACGCTATCAACGGAGTCTAAATGCTTCAATTATTAAAAGCAAGTGGACTGAGGAGGAGGATAACAAACTGAGAGCAGCTGTGGAAGTTTTTGGTGAGAGTAATTGGCAGGCTGTTGCTGCTTTAGTCGAAGAGCGGACTGGTAACCAGTGCTCCAATAGGTCAGCTAACTTTTATGATTGTTTGAGTTTCTCATGCATTCTTGTTGAGGTTGTCAAACTATTATATATATTAGATGTTGGCATGACTGCCTGAGAAATCCAAATTTAGGCAGAAATGCATGGCTTAGTTTTACATGAGGCTGCTGGCCCATGAAGGTTACGATTGAAAGTTTTGAATGGTGACTGACTACATGGTGCAGTTGCATCACTTTATATGGTGGTATTTTTTATGATTACGATAGAGAACAAAATGAAGGAAGGAAAAACTTTGAAGAATATTCTCCTTTAACGAATGTAAGTAACAGTGTAAACTGTTTAGTTCTTCTCCAAGGCCACAAAGGAAAGAAATAAAGGGGGACAACAAGCTAGTATATTGTTTCAGCAGATATCAAAGCCTATTTATTCGACTATATTGTTCTTGTTATAGTCTTCAGTCTTCGCTCCTCAGCAAAATACTTGAGGGATCTGACTCATCCAATTATACAGATGGATTAAAAGTCTTAACCCTGCTCGCAAGAGGGTTGGGCAGTGGACTGCTAATGAAGATAAGTGCTTGAAAGTTGCTGTAATGCTTTTTGGGAATAAATCATGGAAGAAGGTAGCTCAATATGTACCTGGACGGACACATGTGCAGTGTAGGGAAAGGTACTTCGTGTGCATCTAATATTTCTACTAATCTTGTTAATGTGTCATTTGATATATAATTTGGATATTTTTCCTCCTTGCAGATGGGTCAACAGCTTAGATCCTTCATTGAATATGAATCAATGGACTGAAGAAGAGGACTTGAAGTTGGGGGCTGCAATTGATGAACACGGGTATCAATGGTCAAAGGTTGCTGCTTGTGTTGCCCCACGTACTGATAGTCAGTGTAGGAGGTATGAGTCATGCACTTCAGAGCTTAGAAAAAATTATTGTGCTGGATTTAAATAATTATTGTGCTCGATACACTGTTAAGTCTGCTTCTCAGTCTTTTCTTTGATTATGCTTCATTTAGGAGATGGCAGGTACTATCTCCAGGTGAAATTCATTTGCTGCGGCAGGCTAGAAAATTACAGAATGTGGCGTTCATATCCAACTTTGTAGATAGGGAGAATGAACGGCCTTCCCTTAAACCAGATGACTTTACTTCAGCACCTTTACCCCTAACCGTATCTCGATCAGAAACTCGTGGGAAACGGAAGATAATACCAAAGTATGAGATAGCACCAAGGTATGTTACAACTGCTTGCTTGAGCTAAATTTGCACCTACCATAGAAGTAAATCAACTCCGATTCACTGAATACTTGAACTTAGTCATGTTTAGCTTTATGGGAGAACATGCTGGGGAATATGCATCTTCTGGGTATGTTTCTCAGATTTTTGGGATTAAACAAGAATATTATTGGGGATTCTATATGGTTTGTGGTGTTTCATGTGTGGTTTTGGTGGTTCTTGATTTATTTAACCTAATATCCAAATAATCTAATAGACTTAGGGAGTGTTTGCAATTGCTTTTGCTTTAGAAAATCATTTTTTTAAGTGATTTTGGAAAAAAATGCTTAATAGTAAAAGTTGGTAGTGTTTGAGTAAAAATTAATTTTGAAAATAAAGTTGGTAGTGTTTGGTAAAATATGTGCTTTTTGTGTAATAGAAAAAGCAAAAAGCAGATTCTAGCATTTAGCTTTTAAATGTTTAATTTAAGGGGGAATTTGACTTTGCACCCCACTTTTTGGGTGATATTTCACTTTGCACCCCATTTTGAAAAAACATTGATTTTGCACCCCATTTTGAAAAAACATTGATTTTGCACCCCATCACATAACATTTTGTAAAGGAAAATTTGTGAATGAGGTGCAAAGTCAAAGGATTTTTAAGTAGAATGGGGTGCAAAGTCAATTTTTTTTAAAATGGGGTGCAAAGTTCAATATCACCCAAAAAGTGGGGTGCAAAGTCAAATTCTCCCTTGATTTAAGCAGAAGTTGTCACTTTAAAACACTCTTTTTCAGTTTTTTAAGCCACAACAACAACAACATCCAAGCCTTAATCCCAAAAGATTTTGGGGTCGGCTAGCATGAATCGATATATGATATCGATGCCAAAAAGAGAAGACAGACGAGAAGAAAAAAAGGATAAAACGAAAAAGATATAGATAGATAAATATAAGATAACAATAACATAAGAATATAAGAAAGATAAAAGATTAAAAGACAGAAGAGCATAAAAAAGCTAGAAGATAAAAATAACATAAGAACATAAAACGACAAAGAAGATAAACGATAAAAGAAAAAGAGAGGAAAAAAGAAAAGAGATCAATCGTCAACACGAATGCGCGCCCTCCACTTTGCCCTCTCCAAAGCCATACTCTCATCCAACACGCATATCAGTTTTCATTCCTCTAATCCAAGTCTGTTTGGGTTTTCCCCTCACTCTCCTCTCTGTCTCTTCTCCCTACCCCTCAAGTCGCCTAACAGGTGCATCACTCGGTCTTCTATGTGCATACCCAACGCAGCATACGCATCTCTGCCACACTAATCTTTTAAAAGTGTCATTGTTTTACCGCCCAACATTCTACACCATACATTAATGCAGGCCTAATTGTTCAATAAAATTTACCTTTTCATCCACCCAACTCTGATTTTATGAGATACATCTCCATCTAATTCACTATCCTTTTGAATGATAGAGCTCAAATAACGAAACATATCACACACCGGTATCTCCTCACCATTAAGAGTAATCCCACTGTTGCTACTACTTCTACATCCACCAAACTTGCACTCCATATACTCAGTCTTGCTTCGTCTCAGTCTGAAACCCTTGGTCTCCATTGTTTGTCGCCATTCTTCCAACTTTGCTTTAACACCCGATTGTTTCTCATCAATCAATACAATATTGTCGGCAAACATACCCTTAGAGCATTGTGCCACTTCCACTTAATGAGACGGATATTATTTTCAAATACTACCACCGTCCCACTGAGATTGGACATGAAGAAGTGGCACAAGTATTAGAAGAAATGGAATTTTGTGGTTGATATTCAATTTTTGAAGTGTCAAGAAAGCTAGAATGAACGAGAACCACACAATTATTACCAAATATGGTATGAAGAAAACTTTGATGGACAGAAGAAAAAGGACAATGGAACAGAGGGAGTAGCTTTGTGGAAGTGTTACAAGTTGCTCTAGTTTTTTTTAGCAAATTTGTAACTCAGTAATACTCGGGTAATTATTAGTACATTAAAAAATGATGTCATCTTAAATGTGTCACATGGTATATTTTAGTTTACTAGTTGATAATTGATGCTTTGTTCCATCATTTGCAATGGAGCCAAAGATTCATTATTTTGAATAAAGCAAAATGGCTCACTAAACTGTCTGCGCTTCTTTGTCATGAAGCAGCAGTCAGTCCATGCAATTTTGGACGCGATTTTCACTATGGGTCATCCGGAAACAGTCTCTTTGTGCTTTAGTACAGGGGTAAGACTGCGTATATCCGACCCCCCTTACCCTACCGTAGGTGGGAGCCTTTGCGGCACTGGGGTAAATGAAAATGATGAGTTGATAATTGATGCTTTAATCTTTTTAATAAGAATTATTTATTTTGTGATTCTTCTTAAGCATAGTTGTCATGGCGCATGGCGATCGCCATGACTCAAAGGCATTTTTCATTGTGCATGATGATGGCACATATACGAATGGCGCATATGGCGCTACGGCGACGACCACTTTTTCATGGCGATGGCGCGCGCCATATCTAGCCATTGACTATTATGATCTTAAGTTATTTTAAGTGTGGAAGTTTAGTTTCTGTAATGTTTACTAAATCTAAATGTAAGTTTAATTGTTTTAGAATTTGAGGATTATTAAGAAAAAAACCAAACAATTTTGTGAGAAAAACTATTTGAAAAAAATGAAATACCTTAGACTAGATTGAATATAGTTAGGAGCCTTTGTGGCACGGGGTAATGATGATGATGATGATGATGATGATGATGATGATGATGATTGAATATAGGTGGTGCCACAATTTTTCTATGGAATTCTAGAAGCAAACCATACAAGCCATTGTAGTTTAAATTGGTATTCACTATTTAAATTGCGGTTTATGAGGGTTTTGAAATGTGAAAAATTGGCTACCATGGTTGTCTTGTACAGGGGGGAAGGGCACATGTTTTGGATAGACGGTCCTTGTGTATTGATGGAGGCAGGAGTAGGGTTTTGTTCCTTTGATCTCTTTAACTTGTAGTCATGTCTATGTCTAAATTCCTAAAATGTTCATAAAATCACCTCTGTGATCAATGCTTAAGCCTTGATTTCCCAACTGTTTCATGTGGTACATGCCTCTGGTCAGCAAGGGGTAGGGTATTGGTTCTGGCAGAGAACACTTATGCCTCCAGTGTTGTTTATGTAATATATCTGTTAGGAGGAATGGTCTGCCTTTTTTTGTGACCACCACTAAGGTTGTAATGGGCCTTTGCTGTTGCCATATCAGTTAAGGAGTTATGTACGTGCAGTCATAGTCTGGGGGCATGATATTTAATACTATGTATAATGTTTGTTGAGTGGGTGTGTGGGAAATTGGAAATGCGGTTAGTAGTTTTGTTATTGACAGTGAGGTTAGCCCATCTTGACAGTAGATGCTTTGAAGTATTCCTTTTCAGAACATCACCTTTTGCAGTGTTACAAGTTGTGTTTGCATCATATTGCTCTGTTTAATATATTTAATTTGCAGCAAAAGTCTTTCACATTTCCTAAAAACCATGGATGCCATGGAACTTCAGAATGGCAAAGATGTCACTCCAAAAAGTGGAAAAAGGAGGAAGCGGCGATCTAATAGAGAAATGTGTACTGACGATGGAACATGTCCGCCTTTTGCTGCGGGCTTGTCAAGCAATGACAATGAACCAGGGGGGCAGGAATTGGGTTTTGCTAAAAAGAACAGGAAGGCTTCTAAATTACCTCCCAGAAAGAAAGGAAAATGTGGACATAATGAAGACGTTCCAGAGATTTTTGCCACAGATGAGATGGAGACAACATTCGGAGAGGGTGGTGTTATCTTTAAGAAATCTACAATGAAGTCGTCTAGGAAAGGGAACAAAAAAACTTGTTCGAGAAAGAAATGCAGTGATTCATCATCTATTGACAGGGTCGGAAAAGATGATGGGCAAACTGCTAGTTTACATCACGCAAAAGGCGCGCTACAAGAATTATCTTTAAGCCAACTAGATACTGATCTACCAGAGGAGGAGCATTTTGATTCTTCATTGTCGTTTGAAGCTAATGCTGACCTGGAGTCTGGTGATATTTTGGTAGAAGAATCTCTCAGTCATTCATTACAAATGAGACAGTTTGCTGGTGATGTCCTGGATACTAGATGTTCTGGATCTGACATTTTAGGTAAGAGAAAAAGGCATAAAGGTAAAAATGTGGCTCGCTCAATTGAGCTGGGAATTGAAGTGGAGGAAGAAGACTCCACGACTCTTGCTACCTTCCTTCAAAAATCTGGTAATTATAGCAATCATTCAGCTCCTGCTACAGTCACTAAACAAAATTCGAATTTAAATGAAATCAGTGTTCCGAAGGAACACACATCGACTGCTGCTTTAAGATGCAGTGAGATCCAAGAGCAGGGAATTGGAATTAGACTTGGGAACACAATTTCTTCTGCAGCACAGGGAGATATTGAGGATGAGATGCCTCTTGCTCATTTTTTCAACAAATTGAAGAGAAGAAGGCTTGAACTTCCGATAACAGGCAGCAATCCAGGATGAGCTGCCTGCTAATTGCTCCAATTTTTCAATGTTTGGAGAAATTGCTTGAGCCGCACCATCGGTATATAGTGCAACAACCAGCACTCGATTTTGACTACAGTTTTTCGTTTTCTTTTGCCATATTTTTCATGAGGCCGGCTTGATGATACACTTATGAGTTTCTAATGTACAGTGAGACTGGGAATGACATATACAATACATTTGTTGTGCAAAAGAGGTGAACCATACGGCTTTGGTTTATCACGATGCACTTGTATGTGTATTTGATGTAGCACATATTTCACGGTGTCATAAAAAGTTGGTCTTTAATATACTACTGTGTCTTGTATATGTATATGTATTAGCTTGCACCATTGCCAATTTTAGAGCCCCATGCCCCCATATCTTGAATTAGACTCACTCTATCCTTTTTCTCCTCTTAATATCGCCATATCGGCTTTAGGGTTCCTGTTACGGTGTTTGTTAGCACTTTGCACTAGCTATTAGTTTTTATGATCAGATCATGTTACGAACAATTTTGCTGAAATAGAGAGGTTGTGAATAGGGATGGACCCGGGCTGATTCCGGTTCGGGCCTTGGCCCGGCCGGGCTTTTATTTGGGAATGGTGGAATCGGAACCGGCCCGAGTAGCTGGCAGTTCCTGGCCGGGCCGATTCGCATTATAGGGGGCCCAAGCCCGCACGGGATTACAACGGTTCCGGTTGGCCCGAACCGGCCCCAAGATTGGGTACCGGGCCAGGCCGTGCCCAAAGTGTACTGGTCCAGTTCCGGGCCGGGCGGCCTGACCAAGTCCACCCCTAGTTATGAACTTAGGATGTTTTTACTTGGATTGTAATTTGCTGGTCTGGTCTGATCTGGTCTGAACTGGTCTGGTCTGGTAAGGTCTGGCTTCTTTGTATTTTTATAACTATCCAAGTCTGGTCTGAACTGGTCTGGCTGGGACAAATTACAGTCCAAGTAAAAACATCCTTAAAACTCTTCACTTTTACACTTTATCTAATGGCTAAGACTAATTATTTATTATTATAAATAGTGTCTGTGTTTGATAAAATTAAATTTTGTGGAAATTACTTGGGAGTAGGGGTGCAAACGAGCCGAGCCGAGCCCGATAATCTACAGGCTCGAGCTCGAGCTCGAAATATATAGCATCGGCTCGAGCTCGGGCTCGGCTCGAACGAGCCTACAAAATCGCGGCTCGAACTCGACTCGCAGAAGGCTCGGTTCGACTCGGCTCGGCTCGAGGCTCGATAACCATTATGATTCTCCATAATGAGTCCGTAGTAAAAATTCACTGTCATCGGCCCATTCTAAGTTTTTCTACTGAGTAGTAACGACCTAAGCCTAAAATATTATAAAATTTTACTAATCAGCATATATTATATACTCCCTCCGTCCCCTTTTAAATGTCCCGTTTTACCATATTGGGATGTCCCTATTTAATTGTCTCATACCTTATTTGGTAAAGTTTGTGTGGTTCAAAATTATTTTTACTTTATTCTTACTTTATCAATTAATATCAATCACACAAACCCACTTTTCTTAAAACTCGTGTCATACTCTTCCGAGACATTTAAAAGGGGACGGAGGGAGTATATCATATATATTACTCCGTACATTATAACAGTATACATTATACGTAGTATATTAATTTATATTGCATAGTAATATATTATATATGATTATATAATATATATATTATAAATATTCACATATAAAATTAGGCTCGCGAGCCGGCTCGCGAGCCAGCGAGCCTGAAATTAGAAGGCTCGAGCTCGGGCTCGACTGCTTAACGAGCCGGCTCGAGCTCGGCTCGAGCTCGAATTTGACCGATCCCGATTCGAGCTTTGACCGAGCGGCTCGCGAGCGGCTCACGAGCGGCTCGGCTCATTTGCACCCCTACCTGGGAGGTCCATTCTCTATAAACCTCTATCAATAATGTCTGTACTACCTTTTCTTTTCATATTTAACTTTTATATTTTCACTTTTGGTTTTTTATTTCATTTTTAGACGGTTACCTGCCAACGTTCTCCACCTATACCAATTTCCTTCCACCGCGAGTCTCCTCTTTCTTCCTGCTTTCTCTTTTCTTCTTCTCGAACTCATCTTTTCTCTTTCGTCATCTTCACGATAATGTCTACGGCAAATACTCCTCGTGTTACGAGATCTTCTCGGCTGAATATCGATGGAAGAATTTCAGATCGTCACAGTGCTTCTGCTTCCCCTGTTCGTTCTAGAAGTCCGAACTTGGCTCCTAAGAAGAGAAGAAACGAAAATGCTCCAAAGCCTCGCAAAAAAAGCGAAGGTTTCCGTCAATGTACAAGCGAAGAACTCTGGTAAATCTGTTAAGGAACAAAAAATAACAAATATCCTTCGACATTTAAGGTACTTTATCCGCTTTTGTTATATTTATAGTGCTTCTTCTCTTTTGCATGTGTACTTTTTGTTCTTGTCTTTGAATTTGTTTTTTTTTAATTTTGTTTATTTAATTTTAATTTTGTTACTTTTTTTAAATCCAGGAGTGGCAGTATTTTGTTCCATCTGAATCGTGGTTTAACAGTAGAGTTTGTACTTTTAGTAAGGATTGCATTTCTGTAAATCTTAAGGCCAAGATGACTGATGTGCAATTGGGATTATTTAGGGAAACCTGCTTTGGTAAATTGTTGGATTTTCAAGACCTTAAATTGCAGCCTCAACCTGTGCATTGTTTGCTTTTGCGAGAAATTAGTCACAGTATTCCCAAGGAGATCTGGTTTGATGTTTCTGGCTTTCGTTTGCATTTTTCAATTGCTGAATTTGCCGTTGTGACTGGTTTGAAGTGTAGTGGTGAATTTGATACTTCTACTATTCCTTCATCAGATAGTAATTCACTTATCAAAAAGAATTTCAACAGTTGTTCTAAAGTTACTCGTGAAGATATTGAAACTTGTTTTCTTGGTCAAAAGGCTGATTGTGATGAAGATGCAGTTAAAATTGCTATTCTGTATGTCCTTGGTTTGTTCTTCTTTACTTCATCTAAGGATAAGGTCATAAGTGAAACTTAGTTGGCTATTGTTGATTCTGGTTTATGGGATTCCTATCCTTGGGGGAAAGATCTTTTTGATGTGACATTACAGAACTTGAAGGGCGGACTTGTTGGAGCAGATGATTCGGAAAGTGATTATTTCTTTTATCATATTTTAGGATTTCCTCTTGCTCTTCAGGTCTGGTTTTATGAGTGTTGTGGTTACTGCGATGGTGTGTTTGCTTGTAGATCTGTTTCTACTATTCCTCGAATGTTGTCTTGGCATTCTTCCATTGCACACACTTTCAAGAAGTTGAATATGGAACTTCTTTCTTTATCTGCCTCTCAGGTTTTTGTCTTGCTTTTGTTTTCATTATTACTTTTTTGTTTTTATTATGATTTTATTCCATTTAATTTATTTTCATTTTATGTTTTTTATTTATCAGTTGAAGCTGCACAATGTTGAACTTACTGCCCTTGAAAGTGAATCACCTGAGTTGCATGCTTTGTTTTCATCTCATCCATTGAGGCCCCGAAATATGTCATCTGTTTCAAATGCTGGGGAGGGAACTAGTTCTTTTGATGGTGTATTTTCGAACTCTGTTCTACAGGCTTTTGAAAACCGGCTTGACACCAAACTTCTTGCTTTCAAAGAGTTTGTTCAGGGCAAGTTTACTGATTTAGAACACAAGCTTGACCGTGTTATTTCACTTTCCCATGTTCAATCTTCCAAACACACAAATTCTGATTTTTTTCTCTCGTGATATAAATCAACATGTAGAAGAACCTGTAGTTACTAATTCCGTTAGTGATGATGTTGATACTGCGAAAGGTCTTTCTGATAATGATAATGACTTTGATATTCTTTCTGGTGGTGGAGATGTAAATGTTGATCTTCATTCTGGTCAGTTAGATGAATCACTGATATCTGCTGACCCTAATGGACATGCCTCAGATGATACACAGGTTATGGATTGTTCCTTTTTTCATTTTGTGTTCATTGTTTAATTTTGTTTCATTGTTGTTTCTCTGCTTTCTTTCTTTTTATGAAATTCTTTATTTCCATGCTTTTAATCTCATTGATCCTTTCTGTTATCAGATTGCGGGTGATGTTCCTGACATGACCCGTCATTTGCAGCAGTTGGAGTCTAAAGATTCTGATATTTTCCTTCATTTCATATATGATCTTGTGTTCTCAACATTTACTTATTGCATGTCGGCCGAGAATGATACTGTTTTGATGGCTTCTGTTGAAAATATGGTTTCAAAAGGCTATAAAATTTCATAATAAATACAACAGACCTATCTCAGCTTCTGTTGGGATGCCCACAAAAAATTTCAATTGCTGAAGTTGTACCTTATTTTCATTAACTTTTTCATTCTTTGTACTTCTCTGTTTACTCCTTATTGTAACTCTCCTTAATTATTTTTAATAAATCCGGAAAGTGTTTCTCGGCACTTTCCCAACGAGTGTGGTTTGCTCCGGGATTAAAAAAAAGGAGTAGTTAGACACTTGGACTCCCTAACTATTTACGATGTTTATACTTGGATTGAATTTTTTTTGTTTGGTTTAGTTTGATCATGTCTGGTCTGACCTATTTAAATCCGGTATGGTTGAGTCTGAGATTAAAATAAGTCTAGGTAAAAACATCCTTATACTAAGTACATTTATTAATCCATCTCGTATGTGCTACTCGAGAGTAATTATGAACCTGTTTGATAATCTCTATTTTTAGTGTATCAACTGTCTGTCAACTTTTTACCAAACATGTAATTACTTATTTCGTGCGTTGAATTGTATAATAATCAAAATAAGTACGATTAGAGTTATATTCTGATTGAATTGGCCAAAGTTAATGCAGAATACTATTTTAGCAATTTTTCGTATTACTGTTCTGTTGGGGGAAAAGGGTCAAATAGATCATTCTACCATTTTCAATATATCATTAAGCCCATGTATTAAAATAATGTTAAATAAAGAATTATTTACAAAATTATAATCCAGTTAAACGTATTTATCCATATAGTTGGTGACTTTCTGAAAAGTCGAAAACCCATGCACGAAGTTAACGAATCGAGGAAATTAGGAAAGCAACATAATAGGACTATAGGAGACTCATGGGTCTATGTAAAATAAAAAATCTCCTTTTTCTTTAATGTACGGAGTACTATACATTTTATATTTTTGTTCCAATTTTTACGAATAATATATCAATTTAATAAAATTTTGTAATATTTCAAATGAAACCGAAGATCATTTGGGCTGAAAAGCTACTTGGAACTATGCACCGTCAATATGGTGCTGTTTAGTTCGTATGTTCTGAATTTATTAAGACCTCATTTGATTTTTTTTATTTGATATGATCTAAATTTTTCTGATCTGATCTGAATGTTTGATCTCGTGTGACTCTTTTTTATCATATCTGAACTTTTGAATTGATACTACGTATATTATAATAAAAATAATAATAACAATGTGCTATCCCAATTGTATGTAATAATTAGTATTTATAATAAATATCATCAACCCATGTTGTTGTAGTAATGGTAATAATAATACTAATCATCATCTATCATCTATCATCATCATCACCATCATCTATCATCATCATCATCTTTATAATAATAATAATATAATAATAATTTAATAATGTTAGAATTTTTGCAATTGGGTATGAATGTTTCTGATCTGTGCTTTTCTTATCTAGTGTGATCTGGTTTAATCTGAATATTTATGATCTGATCTTATCTTATCTAAATCTTTATGATCCGGTCTGATCTGAATATTTCTTATCCGATTTGAATCTTTTTTTATCTGATTTGAATTTTACCAATCTCAAAAGATTTGAATAAATTAAGAATAAACAATAAGCAATAAGAATAAGATCAACTGAACATCACCTAAACCTATTTCTGAACCGGTTTTCAATCTAGCACAATCAATATATTCATCCAACATAAGTTTTTAATTAAATCCTTACATTTTTTTTATTCTACATCAACTTTTAGCAAAAACTTTTTACAAAATGAAGATCTGATTGCTAAAGCTTTTTAAACTCATTTTTTTGTTAAGCATATCTGAGTGTTAAAATTAAATTCTCATGATTATTTTATACTTCTTTCTGTTATATTTTCAATATAAGAAAGAACTGAAATTTTTTACTTTCTAAATCAAACTAAAAAAATTGGAATTTAATTATTTGGTTGCTTCAAGCCCTTTCTTGAAAAAATAACTGAAAGATGTATCTAATAATCATGAATTCATGAGATCTTAATTGGATCTGGTTAAGAGAAATTTCAGTGTAAAAAACTTTAGCAACATGATCTTCAAATTTGTGTTTTCATTTGAACATGTTGAGAATCAAGTTTGTTGACGATGTAGTAGTTTTTTCATCACTTACGGTCTTCAATTTGTTTTTAATCTTTATATGTACACTGCAAACAAGTTGCCCTATACCAACAGTTTTCTTAATCGTTAATATTATGCCTGGACTCGGGCCGGTTCGGGCCCGGTTCGGGCCCGGTTCGGGCCTGGGCCCGGCCGGGCCTCGGGCCAGGAAAGGGAGGCCCGAGCCCGAACCGCAGGTGGCCGGTTCCGGTCCCGGTTCCGGGCCAAACCGGGCCGGGCCGGGCCGAACCGGCCCAATAATTTTTTTTTTTGTTCTTCTATTTAATCCCCCACCCCTCCCCCTCAACCCCAAACCATCCCAAACCACCTCAAATGGCCCAAAATACCTAATCCAACCTAAAACTTAAAAAAATTTCAAAAAAAAAAAAAAAAAAATTAAAATCCGGCCCGGACCGGGCCCGAACCGGCCGGGCCGGTTCACCAAAACCTGGGCCCGGGCCCGAACCGCCCAGCAGCCGGGCCGGGCCGAACCGAACCGAGGGACCCACCGGGCCCCGGGCCGGGCCGGGCCAAATAGTAACCGGGCCGGGCCGGTTCCGGGCCGGGCCGCCCGGCCCGAGTCCAGCACTAGTTAATATATGTTCCGTCAATATAGACCAACATAAATTTAAGCAATTTATATACTTTTGGAATAGACATCATTTGACTATACCAATAAAAATTTATGCAATTCCGACAGAAATCTTAACTTGGTATACATTCCGTCGGTATAGACCAACGGCAACGTATTTTGCTACCGTGGGAATAGCTCATTAACTTATACCAACACAATACTAACCGAGTAACCGTTAATAATTAACATTTACCGTTAGTATAGTAACAACCATTTAATAACTCACATACACACCCATAACTTTCAAACACAATTGCAAATTGAGATCAGCAATAAAAACATAATTTCAAATGTCATTCAATTATGGATGTAGATCTGTTTACAAATTCAAGTAAATGATATCATTACTAAACAAAAAGTAATTCTACCGACTTTTTACATTTTATAAAACTTATACTACTACATATTAACAAGTCCAACTGTCTGGCACAAAATCAAATTGTGAAGTTCAATTTTCCATCCCAAAGCTTTCCTCTTTTCATGTTTAATCTATCAATTCTCAATACCTGAAATTAATACAATTCATGTTAAGCCAAATGAATAATAAACTGTAGGAAATATTGTTGCATAGATGACAAATAAAGATTAATTAGACCATATAGCTATAATATGTTTATAACTCTATTTCATATAGTTCCTGCATAAGCATATAGTAGAGTTTATAGAGATTCTTATGAATGATAGCATCACAATCAGAGATAATCAACTCTTGATCTTAATAATTCTGCATTATCCACTTTTTATTAAGATCAACAATAATATTGATTTTAAATATCAAATGCTATTTTAGCTTCACATAATAATGAAGCAAACCGTTTCTACAAATTTTCTCAACAATCTCTGACCTAATAGTCCCCACCTGAGCGCTAGCTCTTAGAACAATGCTAAAACGTAACAATAGATTAACTTTTAGATAGCCAATTTTCAGTTTTTGATCAACATGACCCCCCGCCCCCACCAAACAAAGAATAAGAAGGCTACACGATTATTTAAGTATAAAAGAACAAATGTAGTATTTTACCATTCAAGATACTTCAGCTAGAAAGTTATACTCCAATGTTGTCATCATTTTATCTTCTCAAATGACTTTCACAGAACCAATGATCCTAGGTACAA
This sequence comes from Cuscuta epithymum, assembly GCA_945859915.1. Classification (NCBI taxonomy): domain Eukaryota; kingdom Viridiplantae; phylum Streptophyta; class Magnoliopsida; order Solanales; family Convolvulaceae; genus Cuscuta; species Cuscuta epithymum. The sequence goes on along the minus strand of CAMAPF010000011.1, from coordinate 4,729,616 downwards.
ATAGTTCAACCAAATGCCCAACAAAGATAAAGTAAAACAAAGATAAACTAAAACTGGTCATAAAATTGGAGAAGATGCTTGAGTCGCTTACTGTAATTTCATGTTATGTGATGCCTAAAAGGTAGGAGAATGACAGAGATTATCGAACCACATAGGGCTAGCTCCCCAATGAAAGTCTTAAAGTGCAGACCAAACAAATCAACTGTTTTTGGATGGAAGGGTGAATCTCTCTACAAGCCTGAGTTTACTGAAAAATAAAATTTAAACATAAAATGGAAAAAAGAAAGTTGAAAAATATAAAATAAAAAAATGATACGACCATTTGATCACTTGTACTATACAATCAGGATCGAGTGTGACAAGGAAAGAACAAAGTCAAGACTAAGTGTCACCTCCTTCAATTTATCAAAACATCTGTGTCAACCGCTGTAGGGGATTTCTCATAGATGCATTTTTTAGCAGCATCTTCCCAGGCCTGAAGGATCTCACAGTGAACAAGTCCATTAGAATAGGCTAAGAAGTTGTTCTGTTCGTCTTAATCTTATTACTTATTGCTTCTTCTTATTTTATTCAGATCAGATCAGAAAAATTCAGATCAGATCAGATCAGAAAGATTCAGATCAGATCAGGAACATTCAGATCAGATCGGGAACATTCAGATCAGATCAGAAAAGTTCAGACATGATTTATCCCTTTTATTATAATAATAATTATAATAATATTAATAATAATTATAATTATTATTATTATTATTATTATTATTATTCTTGTTGTTGTTATTGTAATTATTATAATTAATATTATTATTGATATTATTATTATTATTATTATTAATATGATTACTATGATGATTATTATTATAATATTTATTATTATCATTATTATTATTATTACTATTATTATGGTTGTTGTTATTGTTATTAGTTTTGTTTTCATTATTATCATATTATACGGAGTAATTAAAATTAAAATTATAGAAATAAATATTATAATTATAAATAAAATTATAATTATAGAAATAAATATAACTATAAATATAATTAAAATTATAATTATAGCTATATTTATAACTAATGTAATACATATAATAATAATTATACCTATTATAATTATGTTTGTAATTATAATTATAATTTTTATAATTATGATTATAATTATAATTATATTTAAATTATATATGTGTAATTACATTTATAATTATAGTAATTATAATTATAATTATAATATTAGAAATATTCAAATCAGATCAGATCAGAAAGATTCAAATCAGATCAGAAGGATTCAGATCAGATCAGAAACATTCAGATCAGATCAGGAACATTCAGATCAGATCAGATCAGATCAGAAAAATTCAGATCAGATCAGATCAGAACTTAAAAAATTTATATCAGAAACATTCAGATCAGGTGAAGAGAACAGCTTCTAAAGCTGCAGCTACAGCAGCAAAAAAACAGTTCTAAAACTAGGACAACAGTTCTAAAACTAGGACAACAATACTCAAATATATACCTTAACTGAAGACAGCATGTATACCAACTTTTAACTTTCTTTTGCAGAGATAGGTGAATCAAGTATCTTAGATTGCACACACTCCAAATCAACTACCTGAAATGGAAATTAACAGATGGAGTTGAAATCCTATTAATCTTATTCTTCAAATGAAACAGAAGAATAAGAAGTAAAAATGACAATTGTGGTGGGAGAGGATAACAACACTCATTAAAGAAAAGAAAAAAGAATAGAAACTATATAGGTTAGAGACATTACACAATGAAATGATGAATGGGAGACTGTTCACATCAATAAATAAAAAGAGCATACAGGAGAATTATTGCTTATAATGACAAATTTGAGTCAATAAGAAACAGGGTGAAATTATCTCAAGATTACTTGGTGAGTGCTTACTTAGCTGACATGAGAAATGATACACAGATGCATATAAGAATTTTTCAACCCCAATCTGTTCAACAATGTTCACTTTGGGAAAATTGTATGAATTGGCTCATCCACAAATTCACAAATTCCGTCAGTTTGAGTTCAAGCTATAATAAAGGAAATTTGATCAGAAATGAGGAAGTGGGTAGAAAAACTTCATTTAACAATCTATCTAAAGCTGGAGGTGTACATAAAGGAGAAAAATACAGAAGTCAGGAGAATGGGAAAAAGGGAATAGAAAAGTTCTCACTGCAACAGAAATGAGTGAAAGAAGGGCTAAAGGTCTATGCTATCAGTGTGATGAACCTTATACACTTGACCATTACCTAAAGCATAAGAAGAATCAGTTGTATCTTGTGGAGGTGGAGGAGGATGAAGAAGATATGAGTCCAGAAGAAGAAGAAATATTGACACAAGAAAACATACAAATTTCTGTCAAAGCTATGGCAGGAGTATCACATTATAGCATCGTGAGAGTAAAGGGAATGCATGGTAAAAGAGTACTCTTCATCCTAATAGACTCTGGCAGTACACACAATTTCATAGATAAAAAGATAGCTAAAAAGCTAGGCTGCAAATCGATAAACAATGGGTTGGCAAGAGTCACTGTAGCAGATGGCAATACCATAGATGTGGCAGCCAGAGTGGAAGGGTTTCAGTGGACATTCCAGCAAACTCAATTCACAACTGATCTTATGGTGATCTCATTGGGAAGTTGTGACATGGTTTTGGGAGTTCAATGGCTAGAGAACTTGGGAAAAATTTCTTGGACTTTAAAAAGCTAACAATGGCATTTAAGGTGCCCAACAAGAAATTAGTATTACAAGCAATTAAGCAAGGGTCTGTGAGGGAGATCAAAGCCAAAGAAATGAATAAAGTTTTAAACTAGGAAGGGCAGTTTGCTATGATCTGTGTAAGAGAATATACAACAACAACCACAGATTGTTTTTTAACAGCCATGGAAGTTCACAATGAAATTTCAGAGGGTATTTCTCACTTACTGACTCAGTTTGAATATATCTTTCAGGAACCTAAAGAATTACCTCCATTCAGAAAAGGACATGAATACATGATCATAAGATTCCCTTGATACAAGGTGCCAACCCTGTCAACCAAAAACCTTACAGATATGCCATTTGTCAGAAAAATGTAATTGACAAAATAGTGGAAGAAATGCTGAACTCAGGGATCATTCAACCAAGCTCCAGTTCATATTCCTCTCCTGTGGTATTAGTTAAGAAGAAAGATGATTCTTGGAGATTATGTGTGGATTATAGGAAGCTAAATGCTAATACTATCCAAGACAGATTCCCTATACCTCTTATTGAAGATCTAATGAATGAACTGGGAGGATCCAAAGTATTTTCAAAGATAGATCTCAGATCCTGATATCATCAAGTAAGAATGAGCAAAGAGAATGTACATAAGACATCTTTCAAAACACACAATGGACATTATGAATTTGTTGTAATGCCTTTTGGTCTAACAAATGCACCTGGAACATTTCAATACCTAATGAACTCAGTCTTTAGGGCTTTCTTGAGGAAGTTTGTACTAATTTTCTTTGATGACATCCTAGTTTACAGTGCTTCAGTGGAGGATCATGTAATCCATCTGAGATTAGTATTTGAAGCTATGAGAACTAACAAACTGTTTGCTAAGAGAAGTAAAATGTGCTTTTGCTATCAATAAAGTGGAGTATTTGAGGCATTATATTTCTGATAAAGGCATATCTACTGATCCAAAGAAGGTTGAAGCTGTTACTAATTGGCCTGTTCCTAAAACAATAAAACAACTCAAGGGCTTTTTGGGTTTATCAGGATATTGCAGGAGGTTTGTGAGGAATTATGGTGTGATTGCTAGACCATTATGATCTCTCCTTAAGAAAGACAATTTTAAATGGTCTGAAGAAGCAACCTTGGCCTTCCAAAACCTGAAATTTGCATTATGTCAAGCACTGCCTAATTTTGAAAAGCAATTTGTGGTAGAGACTGATGCTTGTGGATATGGTATATGTGCTGTTTTAATGCAAGAGAATCATCCATTGGCCTACATCAGCAAACACTTGAAGGGTACAACAGCTGCATTTTTCTATCTATGAAAAAGAACTTCTGGCTGTCGTTTTTGCTGTACAACAATGGAGGCATTATCTACTCTATGCTCATTTTATTATTAAGACTGACCAGAAGAGTCTTTACTAGAGCAAAGGCTGAATACCCCTATACAACAACAATGGCTTCCTAAATTGCTGGAATTTTCCTATGATATTCAGTATAAACAAGGCAAAGGAAATTTAGCAGCAGATGCATTGTCCAGAATAGAAAGTGCAGATATTTTGAGTATGGCCTTCACAGTGGTGGGATTAGATCTATTACAATCTATTCAACAATGCTACCATACTGATCCTCAACTTCAACAAGTCATTGAAGTACTTAAAACAAATCCTACAGGGAAGAAGCACTACACTTGGTTACATAATCAGCTTAGGAGGAAAGGAAAGCTGGTTATAGGTAATGAGGTAGCATTGAAGGACGAAATACTGAAGTGGCTTTACTGTGCAGGCACCAGTGGTCATTAAGGGATGCTACAATTCAAAGAGTTAAGGCATAGTTTTATTGAAAGGGAATGGCTAATGATATTCAGCAATTTATTAAAAGCTGTAATATTTGCCCGCAAAACAAATATGACAGATCAGCCTCACCAGGACTCTTACAGCCACTACCAATCCCATGACAGTGTATGGAGTGAGATAACCATGGATTTCACTGAAGGATTACCTCCTTCTTATGGAAAAGCTGTTATTTTTGTAGTAGTAGACAGTTGAGTAAGGCTGCCCACTCAATGCTTCTAAGATCATGTTTTCAAGCTACATGAGTTTCCACAATCAATTACAAGTGATCGAGATGCAGTGTTCATGAGTAAATTCTGGAAAGAACTTTTCACATTACAAAGTGTTTCTTTGAATACTTCAACGGCTTATCATCCTCAAACGGATGATCAATCTGATGTTGTTAATAGGTGCTTTGAGACCTATTTAAGGTGCATGTGCAGTGATCAGCCTCATCAATGGAGTAGGTGGCTACAACTGACAGAATGGTAGTACAATACCACCTACCACACCTCCACTCAGCTCACTCTTTATGAAGTAGTATATGGGCAAGCTCCACCTATGCATCTACCTTACTTACCAGGTGAAGCTAAGGTTGACATGGTTGCAAGAAGCCTCCAAGCCAGAGAAGATATGATTCAAATTCTGAAATTTCACTTGGCTAAAGCACAACAAAGGATGGAACATTATGCTAATTTGCATAGGACAAGGTTCTTCCACCAAGAACCTTGATTATATTTGAATATTTGATATTACTCCCTCCGTATTAGTTTATTTGTCCTATTTCCTTTTTGATGTAGTTTAAGATACTCTAGACTTTATAAAAAGTAAGATGGTTTTGTACTGTAGTTGCATTTTGGGTGAGTTTATTTCTAAAAAGGGAATTGGAACAAATAATTTGATATATCCCAGAAAGAAAACTGAGAAAATAAACCGATATAGAGCTGAGGGAGTATATGTTATGCATAGTGTATATAATGTTTAAATTGTAATTTTGGAGTTTGCCAAAATATTGATAAGAAATATAATAAAAGATAAAGAGAATTTGATGAGTTTGTGTTTAACACCGGTTTGGTAACACTCAAATTGATTGAATCTGCTGAATTTGCCAAAATTTATGAGTTTATGGCAGAAGAGGCTGAAGCTGAAGTGCTGAACTGAGTGATTTGGTTAAATTATAGTATCTAAAATATAGCTTACTAATATAGCTTACTAATAAATTACGAAAAAATTACATGAAAATATCTAAAACTATCTTCTAGAGTAATTTCAACTAATTCTCTAGAAAATTAACTTAAAAAATTATGTGTTTGGTTAAATAAGTTGTCTTTTAAGCTTAAAATATGGGTATTAAGTTTAATTCAAAATAGAAATAAGTTTATGGGCAACGCTAATATTGTGAATGCTTATATATAATTGTGAATGCTTAAACTGGTTGAATTATTGTTGTGAACTTTTCTAGTATGGATTATTTATGTAAATTCATAAAAGTATGATTATTTATGTCAACATTATAATAATGTTTAAATTGTAATTTTGAAGTTGGTAAAAATATTTATAAGAAATAAAAGATACGTAGTAACATTGAATTTGATGAGTTTGTATTTTAGCGCCCGTTGAGTGACACTCAAATTGACTGAATCGGCTGAATTTGCGATTATGAGTTTCTGACAGAAGTTTCTGAATCGACTGAATCACTTGAATTATAATTTTTTTTTATTCAAAATACTATAGGATATCGTATTAATGAAATTTATGAAATACATGAAATTCATGTCAATACGTGAGCTGAGAGGCTTACATATGTACAGCCGGTCCCTACTTTGGCATGTTCATGTCACGTATATTTCCTTCCGTTTTGTTGTTTTGACCTAAATTTATTTTCGTTTTGGTTATGTGATTATGTCACTTCACATACCATTGTCGTATAACACAAAATATACGTACGGGTGACTAAACAAAAAGATGAAAACGTTGGCGGAAAAACATGGAAAATCGATGGCAAACCTGAAACATAGTCAACTTAACTCCATATGTACAACAAATTGATAGCAGCCTTTTGTTGTACTCCCAACGTATGTGAACTAGAAGACAAGGACTAGTCCTTTCTAGTACTACCGTATGTAAAGTATCAGCTTTTTCATTGTTTAGATTTGGGCAATACCTATTTTTGTGTAATACTTTGTACAATCTCTAGCTAGTCTATGTTTTATTTCACTTTCCCCGAATATGTGCCTCATCTTCAAACGTTGCTACTCCCTACATAGTACGAAGTATTATTTGTGAATTTTGTTATGGCCGGTCTTAAAGAGGGACAATTGTTAATGCCCTACAAAACTATATAAGCAATATTTCTCTGTATATAAAAGATGTCTACAATAGTGTTGGACACATTATTTAAGATCAAATAATAAGAGTAATGAATAGTGTATAATAAGTGATTGAGATGGCCGAAAAGTATGTAGAAAATAAATAGTAAAAATATATTTAGGTAATTGAGTGTTTTTAAATGAAAAACTTTTTAAAAATACAAAAGTGTAGCTTTTTCAAACTTTTAAATAATTCAAAAAAGGAAAGCTTCGGAAACTACTACGGAGAAAGTATTTTTTTTCACTTTTCATACGTTTATCATACAAAAGTGATTATATTTAACTTAAAAACAATGTCGTATATATATAAATATAATTTAGATCAAATGAGAATGTGATCTTATAAGGAGATGATATATAAATATGTAGTACTACTAAGTAGATTTGAATCAGTTTCTACTATACGAGGTTTATAAATTACAATTTATCTAGCAAGCTACCATATATGAGTATCTTCTAGCTAAGAGCCTAAGACAAGCTCGTATGAAAGTTTAATTTGCATTCTACTATTATTTTACATATAATAAAACACTTTTTAAGTACATGCAACAATTGTTTATAACTACACTTCAAATATAGTTCCAAAAAAACTAAACCGGCCTCAAATTCAAATTCAAATTTTGTGTTTCATTTTAATTATGTAATAAAAATGTATGAATTTCTATATGGGTGTAATATTTATTGAAAGGGAAGATCGCACATTTAGTCCCTCAAATAGTCACCATATTGAAATGTCAGACCCGTGTTAGTGTGTGTATACTAATAAGAGATTTTAAACGGATCGGAATCATATGTACCATACTCGACCTGTTTATTAAAAATGTAGGAAAAAATGTAGACCCATACCCGTTAGAATCAACAAGGTTCGGGTGAGGTCCGGGTCTACACCCGACCCATTGATAGGCCTATCACCATTTTACACCTTTTGGAATCACCATTCTTACACTTATTTGTAAAAATCCCCAAAATAACTACACCATAGCATACAAAAGTCTCAAAGAATATTGTACAACTCTTAGTCAATGTAACCAACCTGATGCAAATTAGGAGGGACATTTTTTAGTAATACTAACAGGTCGAGATTCGGGTAAACGGAATAAAATGTAGACCCATACCCGTTAGAATCAACCAAGTTCGGGTGACGTCCGGGTCTACACCCAACCCATTGATAGGCCTATCACCATTTTACACCTTTTGGAATCACCATTCTTACACTTATTTGTAAAAATCCCCAAAATAACTACACTCTAGCATACATAAGTCTCAAAGAATATTGTACAACTCTTAGTAAACGTAACCAACCAGGGACAAGTCCTGATGCAAATTAGGAGCGACATTTTTTGAGTAATACGTACCGGGTGTCATAGCTAGCCTATATTTTTTCCCAATTTAAAAACACTACCTTAGGAACGTAGACTGGTATTTAATCTGTTTCACTCATGTTAGGTGTCACTCACCTCTTGCTACGGCTTGCTACGTAGTATATAAATTTGGTATCACTCATTCTTTCCCTCACTTAACTTAGGCATTCTCATATAACCTCTTTCTTATTCATACGGCTATGGCAGACGTAGGAAAAGCTCCAGCATAAACCATCATTTCACTTCTTCTCAAAGTCTTTCCTGGATATTTATCTTCTTCTCAAAGCTCATTCACTCAAAATATCACATTTCTTTTATAATTTTCACTACAATGGCCTCCAATAGGTGCTTTGGCAGTGTACATACTCTTCTTCTTAAAACTGTTGAGCTTTGCACTAGGTTTTCAAATTTTGTGGGCTATTATGTGGGGATTGGGAGCAACATATGACTCTCTTCAGTTACAAAATGCAAGATAGATAACCATTGTCGTCGACATCATCCTCAACGGGCTTGGGTTGTTCTACTGGATCATGCTTATGAAAAGGAAAGGGTACCGTCCATGCTCCAACAAGGTTAAGAAGATGGCTATTGAATCCGGCATGTCTCGTACTAGTAAGTTTTATTAAGCTTATCCTGCATTTTGTTCTTCCTCTTAAACTATTTCTCAACGTCGACAACTGGTATCCGGCTTTAGTGGCAATAGCCGGTGCGGTACAAAACTTTTTGATAAAAAATATATTGAGAACAAAGAAAGTATAAGAAAATCTTCTGTTCTGAAAGAGATTGAAAAGTGTTTTGATGAATTTGTTGGTATGTCCGTGGAAGACCCGACAGCAATGAAGGACATATTTCAAAACATTGTTGCGAAATGTGGCCAGCATCTCAATAGGGGGATATAGAGGCGGAAGGATCTGACCGGCATCTCAATAGCGGGGATATAGAGGCTAAAGGATCTGACAGACCGTAAAGTGAAGTGGAAGGTTCCAGACGGCGAAGTGATGTGGAGGGAACCGCACGGCCAAGTGAAGAGTACTTTACTGCACCTGAAAGACTCGAAGAGCCAAAGAATTTGAAGAGGGAAGCTGATGACAACGACAACGGCAGACCGGCCAATTAGTAATTTACTACGTAGTTTGTTTTGATTTACCGGTGGTGTTTAATTTTGTTTGTTTTAATTTATCGGTGTGTTTCTCTATCTGTTTAAACAAAAAAGTCAGGCCGTTTGATGCGTTTGAGTACTTTGTAGTTTGTACGTAGAAGTGCTACCAATTGGCAATTGCGTATGCTGTAACTTTTTTATTTCAATACATTTACCTTTCAGTAAACTTTGTCTAACTAAAGTTCATTGCATTTCTAAATGGTAGCACTTCTAAATATGTCTCTTTTTTGAATACAAATGTCTCATTAGTGCTACCAAGCTATGTTGTTAAAACCGGACCGGATGACGATCCGGACAAGCAACTGGGGGTCAAGGGTCAACCTGGACCCGAGAGGGTCAACTCAAAGACAAATGTACTTTTATTACTGAAATTAAAAAAAATAGAGCATACGCAACTGGTAGCACTTCTACGTACAAAGTACTCAAACACATCAAACGGCCTGACATTTTTGTTTAAACAGATAGAGAAACACACCAATACATTAAAACAAACAAAATTAAACACCACCGGTAAATCAAAACAAACTACGTAGTAAATTACTAATCGGTTAGTCTGTTGTTGTCGTCATCAGCTTCCCTCTTCAAATTCTTCAAGTGCGTCAAAGTATTCTTCATTTGGCTCTTCGAGTCCTTCAGGTGCAGTACATACTTGTCACGGCGGTAAGGCGAGGCGTGGCGCCAGCCGACCGCCTTACTGCCTAGGCGACTAGGCGCCCGCCTAGGCGACAATTAGGCGACCAGTTATATCATATGTAATGTGTACCCATATAATATATATAGGGAGCGGTTCCAATGAGAACCATGCTTAACGTGAGAACGTGAGAACCATGCACTTTTAACACATCTCGGTGCACTATGAGGCTCATCTATTGCACTTTTTGAATTTTGATCAAAACGTGCTAATATCAAATAAATGTGGTGACAGATTTCTAATTTTGTCAACATGAAAATGTGCAACATATACATGATATAGTGCATCACATCTGCTTAAAAGTGGAGTTCTCACGTTAAGCATGGTTCACATTTGAACCTAAATCTATATATATATGTGTGTGTGTGTGTGTGTGTATATGTATATATATATTAGACAAATACTATTTTATACAAAAAATTATAGTTAAGGAATTAAAAGGATAACAGCAGAAGAAAATACTACTATAGGCCTTCCAAAAAAAATACGGAGTACTAATATAGGCCTATAGCACTTTCAAAAAAAAAATATAGGTCTATAGCGGCTACACTGAGAAAGTAAAAAAATAAAACAGAAGAAGAATAATTAAATAAAGAGTATAAAGATCCAATAATAATTTTAGCTCCACTAATTAAATATTTAAACATAAATAGTTCAGAGTAACCCAAAACGAAGGAGCCGCCTCAGAAATAATCATCGTTTATCTTGCTAGTTGCGACATCGCAACTTGCGACTTGCAACTCCACGACTTGCGACGGTCAACAGAAGGAGTTGACATGAAAGTGGTCGTCGTCTACCTTAGAAGAATCGCTACAGTCAACTTCCGTTTCTAATTTTCTACTTTCCGATTCTGATTTTTTGGGGCTGGGTTTCTAAAATCGGATCTGGCGAAACGACTGGACGGCGCCATGGACGCCTAGAACTCGCCTGGACGACGCCTTTTTCGCCTAATCTTCTTCAGGCGAGGCGATGACAATTGGCGACCCCTCCCCAGCGCCCAGACGACTAGTTGCCGCCTAGGCGACGCCGTAACAACACTGGTGCAGTAAAGTACTCTTCACTTGGCCGTGCGGTTCCCTCCACGTCACTTCGCCGTCCGGAACCTTCCACTTAACTTTGCGGTCTGTCAGATCCTTTCGCCTCTATATCCCCGCTATCGAGATGCCTGCCAGATCCTTCCGCCTCTATATCCCCCTATCGAGAATCGAGATGCTGGCCACATTTCGCAACAGTCTTGAAATATGTCCTTCATTGCTGTCGGGTCTTCCATGGACATACCAACAAATTCTTCAAAACACTTTTCAATCTCTTTCGGAACAGAAGATTTTCTTATACTTTGTTTGTTCTCAATAGTTTTTATCATGAAGTTTTGTACCGCACCGGCTATTGCCACTAAAGCCGAATACCAGTTGTCGACGTTGAGAAAATAGTTTAAGAGGTAGAACAAAATGCAGGATAAGCTCAATAAAACTTACTAGTACGAGACATGTCCACATGCCGGCTTCAATAGCCATCTTCTTAACCTTGTTGGAGCATGGACGGTACCCCTTCGTTCTCATAAGCATGCCCCAGTAAAACAACCCAAGCTCGTTGAGGATGATGTGGACGACAATGGTAATCTATTTTGCATTTTGTAACTGCAGAGAGTCATAGGTTGCTCCCAATCCCCACATAATAGCCCACAAAATTTGAAAACCTAGTGCAAAGCTCAACATTTTTAAGAAGAATATGCACACTGCCAAAGCACCTATGGAGGCCATTGTAGTGAAAATTATAAAAGAAATGAAATATTTTGAGTGAATGAGCTTTGAGAAGAAGATAAATATCTACGAAAGACTTTGAGAAGCGAAATGATGGTTTATGCTGGAGCTTTTCCTACGTCTGCCATAGCCATATGCATGAGAAAGAGGTTATATGAGAACACCTAAGTTAAGTGAGGGAAAAAGTGAGTGATACCAAATTTATATACTACGTAGTAAGCCGGTGCACTAAGTCGTAGAAAGAGGTGAGTGACACCCAATATGAGTGAAACAAATTAACTACCAGTCTACGTTACTAAACTAAGCGCCTAAGCTAGTGTTTTTAAAATGAAGAAATATAGGCTAGCTATGACACCCAGTACTTATTACTCAAAAACTGTATGCTCATAATTTGCATCAGGACGTGTCCCTGGTTGCCTGGTTGGTAACGTTGACTAAGAGTTGTACAATAATATTCTTTGAGACTTTTGTATGCTAGGGTGTAGTTATTTTAGGGATTTTGACAAATAAATGTAAGAATGGTGATTCCAAAAGGTGTAAAATGGTTCTTTGAGACTTTTGTATGCTAGGGTGTAGTTATTTTAGGGATTTTGACAAATAAATGTAAGAATGGTGATTCCAAAAGGTGTAAAATGGTGATAGGCCTATCAATGGGGGTGTAGACCCGGACCTCACCCGGACTTGGTTGATTCTAACGGGTATGGGTCTAATACATAAAGTGATTAGTTGTAATACTTCAAATAAAAAAATACAAACTAATACACACACATAATATCACATAAAGTTATTAGTTGCAATTCGATCTTCACTTAAAAATATACACACTAATACATACATATTGTATAAGTTGTATAAGTGATACTGATCGAGATAGTGAGATACCCTATGACTAATACACATTTTTGCCGGAGATAATGAGATACCCTATGACTAATACACATTTTCGCCGTTTATATGTACTGATTAAGTGTGTATTGGGGCAGATAGGCAAAATCCAATATTTATTATTATTAATATTAGCATTATTATATCATTATGATATATAATGCTTTTATACTCTTAGTAGTCCAAGAGACCTTTTTGTGACCTAATTTCTAGTCTATTCTATGAGCTTTCTGTGCGAGAGAAATCGACACAGGAGTTATATGCCTCTACAAGAACCAATACTTTATTGGATAAAAGTACTAGTTTTATATGAGAAATCTTGATTTTTTAAAAAAGTGAAAATATAAAATAATACTAATATACTATCGTATATTATATATAAATATATACATGATATAATATATATACGTGTGTGTGTATGGGTAGATTATGTAATATATATTTATAAGACGTAAGGGTAAATGCGAAAACCGAAAAGGCTAAAACTACCGCTTAATTAAAACATGAAGGGTGATATGATTAGTAAATGACACTTTAAGCACCTATTTGCGTTAGTAACCAGCATGTGTGTTTAGTTCACATATTCTTACTAACTTAACTGTATTTTTAGCAGTGCAATAAACACATCCTATACTACAAAAATCTAGGGTTTGATCGAAATCCTATACTATGTTTCAATTTCACATATGATTCAAAAAGTTTAACAATTACATTTTTGTAAATATTAAAAATTGATTATTTTAACATACTTGCGAATACGAAATTTAAATTAATTATAGGTATGTAATTAGATTAACCCTTACGTTATTTGATTCATTTATTCAGGGGTGGAAATATCGGTTTGGTTTAACTGAACAGAACTGTACCAAACTGAAACTGGACCATATGTAATTTGGTCTGTGTTTGATAATATTTCTTTCAACCCGTTTTAAATCGAGTCGTACCAAAACCGATGAAAACCAAACAAAACCAAACTGGACTACAAGAATCAATAAGACCTTCATTTATTATTAAAAATCACAGATTCAAACCGAACTGAACTAAATCGAATCTAACCAAACCGAACCGAAAACAAAAAAAAATTATCCGAAAACCGATATGTCCACCCCTGCAATTATTTATTAACATAATTTTGAGCAAATGACAAACTCCGTGTGATTCTAATTTATTGCTAACAAAGTGAAATTTATTTGTTATCATTTTTTAAAGTATGATATCATAATGTTTTTTCTTGTAAAAACTTTGTTATTTATCATTGACTTTATAATTTGTTTTAAAGTTCTCAGTCCGTGACATGCATGACATAATATATATATATATAGACAAATGTTCAGGTCAGGAGCTCCTGACCGGAACCGCCGTCCGGACCGCGGCGTTTGGCCGCCGTCCGGAATTTCCGAACCAGTTAACTTTCAAAAATCATTTGACGACCTTCCCGATTGAGTTTTTTGCTGAATTTTTGTGTGGATAAACTAGACTTGATGGAGAACATGTCATAAAAATTTCATCAAAAAAAGCCACCGGGAAGGCGGCCAAACGCCGCGGTCCGGACGGCGGTTCCGGTCAGGAGCTCCTGACCTGAACATTTGTCTATATATATATATATATAGGAAAATATTCAAGTAACGTAGGCCTAAGAATTGAAATTCTTAGGCCTCTTTCATTTGAGGTGCTTCTGAGATGAATTTTTTGATGAAATTTTGTGAACATGTTCTCCATGAAGTGTTGATTAAGCCCACCAAATTTCGGAAAAAAACTCAATCGGGAAGTCGGTTTAATAATTTTTTCAAAATTGCGCAGGTTTTTACATATATAAAATACAGTTTTGTTTCAACAATTTATTTAAATGACTTCCCGATTGAATTTTATTGTGAAACTTGGTGGACATCATCTTCAATCCATGGAGAATATGCTCACAAAATTTCATCAAAAAAATCGACCCAGAAGCACCTCAAATGAAAGAGGCCTAAAATTTACAATTCTTAGGCCTACCTTACCTTAGCATTGTCCTATATATATATATATATATATATATATATATATATATATATATATATATATATATATATATATATATATACACACACACAATTTCAATTCACTCTCCTCGCCCATGCATGTTTCTGGAGGCACTAGTGCCCATTCGCCATCAATTTCCCATTTTTGTGTGTAGTCACTCGTATATTTTCTGCTATACAGTAACGTTATGTGAAGTGACAAAACCAAAACTAGAACTCGACAATAAACTTAGGTCAAAACAACAAAAGGGAAGGAATTATATGTACTTGCATGCCAAAAGTAGCAACCGGTTGTACTTACGTATGCCTCAGCTCTTTCCGAATAAAAAGTTAAGTGGAGAATTTCAAAACAATACTTTTGTGTTCAGAAAAGTATCAATGATCACAAAGGGGAGTATCCAAGGGGGGCAGGGGACAGTATACATGTATACTTTATATGTTCCCCTAAAGGTTTCTCACACTTTCTTTATTTGGGTATCCCATTTAAAGGCTCTCACTTCATTTTAGAAAATAATTTACTCTATTTAATACTCCTTCCGTCCCGCTATGATTGTCTCATTTTACCATTTCGGTCTGTCTCACTAAGATTGTCCCATACCTTATTTGGTAAAGTTTGTGTGGTTCTAAATCATTCCTACTTTATTCTTACTTTATCAATTCAATACCAACCACATAAACCCAATTTTATTAATAACCGTGTCACCTTTTCTTTTCCCAAACTTAGGGGGACGGAGGTAGTAATATATTTACTCAAATTTCTTTTCCCTACTCATTATATATCTAAGTCTCACAATTTCCCCTCTCTCAACTTATCCCCCTTTAATTAATTTCACTTTATACGTTTACTCTTTTTAAATTTTCTTTTTTGTTTCCCCTCTTTTTTTACCCATATTACTTTATTTAACCACTTTCCTAAAAAAATTGTGTCGTTTACTTACGAGAACCTTCCAACATGACAGAGAGAGTATCAATTAGTTTTGAACCTTAATTGAGTTTAAGGCAGGTACGTAGGCTTTTTTGACCTTTTAATTAAATCTGAATAAAAGATTAATTTATGTTTTTTAAACCTCGTATAGTAGAAACGGATTCAAATATACTTAATATTAGTGCATTCAACTATCAAATTTTGTATAAATATTACACCCATATAAAAATTCAAATACGAATCAGAATATAAAATATTTTGATTCCAAATTAGTGCATTCAACTATCAAATATTTTCTTTAAATATTACACACGTGTAGAAATTCATACATTTTTAGTACATAACTAAACTGAAACACAGAATTTTAATTTTAATTTGAGGTGTAGTTTTTTTTTAAAGTACATTTGAGGTGTAGTTATAAACAATTATTGCATGTACTTAAAGAGTGTTTTATAATATGCAAAATAGCGTAAACAATAAAAATAATAGTAGAGTGCAAATTACAGTTTCAAACGAGCTTGTCTTAGGCTATATTGTAGCTCGCTAGATTCATTTCATTTTCATTTACCCCGTGCCGCAAAGGCTCCCACCTACGGTGGGGTAAGGGGGGTTGGATGTACGCAGTCCAAAATTGCATGGACTGACTGTTGCTTCATAACAAAGAATAATGAGCCATTTTGCTTTATTCCATCATATTCTCAAGCCAAAAAATAATGAACTTTGACTCCATTGCAAATGATGGAAAAATTGTAGCTCGCTAGATAAAATAGATAAATGTAACTTATAAACCTCGTATAGTAGAAACTCATTCAAATCTACTTAGGACTACATATTTATATTTATATTTATATTTATATATCCTCTCCTTATGAGATCACATTCTCATTTGATCTAAATTATATTTATATATATACGACATGACTTTTAAGTTAAATATAATCACTTTTGTATGATAAACGTATGAAAAGTGAAAAAAAAAAAATACTTTCTCCGTATTAGTTTCCTAAACTTTCCTTTTTTTGAATTATTTAAAAGTTTGCTAGCTACACTTTTGTGTTTTTTAAAAGTTTTTCATTTAAAAACACTCAATTACTCATATTTATTTACTATTTATTTTTTACATACTTTTCCGCCATCTCAATCAATTATTATACACTATTCATTACTCCTATTATTTCATCTTAAATAAGTATCTAACACTATTGTAGAGATCTTTTATACACAGGGGAGTATTGCGTATATAGTTTTGTAGGCCATGAATAATTTTCCCTCTTTAAGACCGGCCCTAACAAAATTCACAAATAATACTATGTAGGGAGTAGCAACGTTTGAAGATGAGGCACATATTCGAGGAAAGTGAAATAAAACATAGACTAGCTAGAGATTGTACAAAGTATTACACAAAAATAGGTATTGCCCAAATCTGAACAATGAAAAAGCTGATAGTTTACATACGGTCGTACTAGAAAGGGACCGGTCTTTGTCTCCTAGTTCACATACGTTGGGAGTACAACAAAAGGCTGCTATCAATTTGTTGAACATATGGAGTTAAGTTGACTCTGTTTCAGGTTTGCCATCGATTTTTCATGTTTTCCCGCCAACGTTTTCGTCTTTAGGTTTAGTCACCCGTACATATATTTTGTGTTATACGGCAACGGTATGTGAAGTGACATAATCACATAACCAAAATTAAAATAAACTTCCCTAAAAAAAACTAAAATAAACTTAGGTCAAAATAACAATACGGAAGGAAATATGCGTACGTACCATGAACATACCAAAGTAGCGGCCGACTGTACGTATGTAAGCCTCAGCTCACGTATATTGACTTGAATTTCATGTAACATTTTTTAATTTCATTAATAAGATGTATTTTGAATTAAAATAAAAGGGAAAACTGTCAAATAGGTCCTCGAACTTTCATAAAAATGTCAATTAAGTCCTTCTATAGGAGGTTCTGTCCGGCCGTCGCAATTTGGGGTAGTTCCCGGTGGAATTTTTTGATGAAATTTTTTGAGCATCTTATTCACCAAGTCTAGTTTACTCATACCAAACTTCAACTATAAATTCAGTCGGGAACACATTCAAATTAATTCTTGAAGATAATTGCGCATTTTTGCGTTCTCGAATTAATTTGAATGCGCTCCCGATTAAATTTTTAGCTAAAATTTGGTATGAGTAAACTAGACTTGATGAATAAGATGCTCAAAAAATTTCATCAAAAAATTCCACCGGGAACCGCCCCAAATCGCGATGACCGGACCGAGTCTCCTATAGAAGGACTTAATTGACTTTTTTATAAAAGTTTGAGGACCTATTTGACAGTTTTCCCAAAATAAAATTATAATTCAACCGATTCAATCAATTCAGTCATTTCTGTCATAAATTCATAAATTTCAGCAGATTCAACCGATTCAATCAATTTGAATGTTACCCAATGGGGTCTATAACACAAACTAATCAAATTCTCTTTTACTGCGTATCTTTTATTTCTTATCAATATTTTGACAAACTTCAAAATTACAATTTAAACACTATTATAATGTTGACATAAATAATCATACTTTTACGCATTCTACATTTCTACATAAATAATCCCATCTAGAATTGTTCACCATAATAATCCGAATTCGTTTAAGCATTCACAATATTATATATAAGCATTCACAATATTATATTTATCCTTAAACTTATTTCTATTTTGAATTAAATTTTATACACATTTTTCCCTAATATATTACTTATATTAAGAGTTCGTTTGATAACCCATATTTTAAGCTTATCAGTCAACTTTTTTAACCAAATACATAGTTTTTGAAGTTACTTTTCTAGTCGAATTGGCTGAAATTATTGTAGAAGACAATTTTGGCTATTTTCATGTATTTTTTCTTAATTTCATTAATAAAATATATTTTGAATAAAAAAATATAATTCAACCGATTCAGTCAATTCAGTCACTTCTGCCAGAAATTCATAAATTTCGGCAGATTTAGCCGATTAAACCAATTCGAGTGTTACCACACAGGCGCTAAAACACAAACTCATCAAATTCTCTATCTTTTATTTCGTATTAATATTTTGACAAACTTCAAAATTAAAATTTAAACATTATATATACTATGCATAACATATACTCCGTCTATATCAGTTTATTTGTCTCAGTTTTTTTGGGACATGTCAAGTTATTTGTTCCATTTCCCTCTTTACAAATAAAACAAACAACCCTTTTGTAAGTTTATAATACTATGTATGTTTCATCATCATCATCATCTTCCTTTTACACAAGTTTTATATTTTATCCCCAGATTTTGTATGTTATACTAAACTACTTTTCAGGTCAGGGCATTCATTTCTCTCGATTTTGGGGATAACAGAAAAGACTATATAGAGGACCTTAATACTTACTGGAGGGCATGTGAGTGGATCTTTTTCATGTTGTTTAAATATGTTTAGAGTTGTCAATAGAAAGTATTAGTGAAACATATGCCTATGCATATGCTGATCATATTCTGAACACATTGATGTCTTACCTTAATTTCACAGTTGAACCACAACGCATTGAAAGTTTACAACTCATTCTGTGTGCGAATGGACCTGAAAACAATATTCAGAATAATCAATACCTTTGTAAGTGCTCAAACAAGAGAACAGATACATCTCTTCTCTCAATTTAAGTCATCTTTCTCTATGGATGGTGAACAAAGTAATTTAATTTTTCCATTCCTAGCCATAGATTTTGGAACAACCAAATAAGATAAAACATAATGATCCTTTATACCTTGTTTGCATGGAAATTTTTAAATCAAAAGCCTTTTGTTGGATAACATTCACTTAACTTTTCCCATCATTAGCAATCTTATCTATGCATGTTTGTTATTTTTATTCATACAACAACATCCAAGCCTTGTTCCCAAAAGATTTTAGGGTCGGCTAACATGATATCAGAACCAAAAAGAAAAGAGAGATAAGAAAAATAAAAATATAAGGAAAGAGTTGGAACTAAATTTTAGAACAGTTGGAAGTAAATTCTTGATTTCACTTCTAAATACTTTCATGTTTCTACTAATTAGTTGTTCGTTGTTGAATAAATACTGGTTGATAGAGTTACAAAATAAAGATTTCATAGATGAAAAATGACTTCTTGTGCTGCATATTGTACTCTAGGTGATCAAAATATGCTCATAAAATACATGCTAATATATATATATATATATATATATATATATATATATTAGCATGTATATATATGGGCATATAGTTATGCATACAAGTTTAGGTATTTATCTCACACTCCTTTAAAGTTTGGGATATTTAAATTATTTTACTTATTTTAATAATGTCATATTCTTGTCATTTTCACATAAAGGTGATACTACATAAGATGACATTTTTCGACGGTCGGAGGTGATAGTGCTAGGAGGGGGCAAATGTGACAATAGAGTCCTACAATATATTGCGTTAAATTTTCATTTCATTTTTTATTTACTACTCCCTCCGTCCCGCTAAGATTGTCCCATTTTACCTTTTCGGAAAATCCCACTAAGATTGTCTCATACCAAATTTGGTAAAGTTTGTGTGGTTCTAAATTATTCTAACTTTATTTTTACTTTATCAATTTAATATCAACCACACAACCCCACTTTTTTTAATAATCGTGCCACCTTCTCTTGTCCCAATCTTAGTGGGACGGAGGTAGTATATTTTTACATTTTTATTATACATATAAAAATATTACGGAGTATTATATTATTTATTTGTTTTTATTATATACTCCCTCCGTTCTTTATTAATAGTCCCACTAGCCTTGGGCACGGGTTTTAATAATAAAGTAGTAGGGTAAGTATAGAATGTGTAGGGTAAATGATAAAGTAGGAAAGAGGGTATATTTAAAAGAGTAAAGTGATGATAAAAGTATGAAGGAGAGCGTATTAAGTAGAGTAAAATGATGATAAAGTAGGAAAGAGAAAATAGTTTGTAAAAAGTAAGTGGGATAAAAGTAAAAAAAGTGGGGGTATTGTATCAAAAAAATTCCTTAAATGGAAAGGAGGACAAATAAAAAAACAGACCAAAATGGAATAAGAGACTATTAATAAAGTTTAATAAAGAACGGAGGGAGTATAAAAAAATATTTTTTATTAAAGTATGATAAAGCTAGAATAAAAAGTGAAGCATAAATAACTTCATTCTTTTAATTCTATCGAAATTGCATTGGGCATTTTTTATGTCTCGCATCGCGCGTTAAAATACTAGTAATAAAAGAGAAGTTAATTTTACACTTTAGCTCCGCATCCGTAGATCATTCCCACTTTTAGCCCCCCTACTTCCACTTTTCTCACTTTTAATGTCAGACAATTGATTTCCCAACATTTATTGTCCTTTCAGTCACATATCTGATGAAAATCACCCAGAAAGAAATTTCTCAGACAAAGTGGTATGGAAAGCCAAAAGTTGCAAGGCATCACCAAGAGTGGAAAATATGAAAGTGGTTGACCATATATGAATGACCTAAAAGAATGGGACAAAAAGTGGAAACTCTCTACAGAAGTGAGAAATCAAAGCAACAACTACATAAGTTTTCAGAAGTTCGGTGCATTATATTACCCTGGTGGAGCAGTAGGCCATTGCAGTAATGCAGTTATAACACCTAAAGGAAACAAAAAATGATTACCATAAATATGAATATCAAAGGATCAGTTTTTAGAAGGTGTGTGGGCCAAACCTGAGCTCTGTTTGTATAGAGGAATAACAAGAGGAACCAATCCTTTCTTACTAACAGGAGAAACTAAGTGCTCGCCTGTTAATCAGGCATTACATTGGTGAGAATATTGGCAAAGTACATGAATGGTTGATCTAAAAGGCCCTAAGCAGTGTCCTATTGCATAACCGAATGAAATAGCTAAGGTCTTGACCGCTGCCTCACCTCGCATTTGTAGCATGTTCAGCAGACCATTCAAGTTGTTTGGATGTTGAGTAGTCGTTACATCAATGATGAAAGATGCATGATCTGCATTCCAGCTCAAAAAGAAATTAATTCAGCATCTACAGGTCACAAAAGCATTGTCACAACTAATGCAGAACCCAAATACATGGATTTTGTAATTTCTTTTCCCATAGAAGACCATACTTTCTTAATTTACTTAGTGAAACAATTCAGTGCACGAGTCAAGAAATTAGTGTGAGGTAAAAAGCAACTGACTGAGAGTAGTTATTTTTTTTAGATACTGCAGAGAAGGAAAATAGCAACACCTCAATCTTTTTACATTGATCATAAGTGCAAATTCAGGGGCTTTGGTTTTCATCGAGAGTTTCCTTATAAGGCCAATCCTTAAATGGATATGTGTATTATAATAAGTTTGAGGAGCAGGCTCTTGATTTCCGTGGAGTTCTTATCCCCAGGTTTGGGATTATGCAATGTTTATAATTAAAAATTGAAAGAATTATAATGAAATTAACAAAATTATATAGAGATACTGTCTGAAGACATACAGAATCATGCTGGATAAAATACGGAGTTTCAAACAATGTTTAAGATGTACATTGTAAATAAAATTGTCTCTTTTTACATTTTAAATCATTCAACTAAATCCATTCAGTGAAAACATCATATAAGCACATCTATTTTGAAAAACAGCGTTTTTTATGCTCCTGAACTTCTAGAGCAGCTTAACAGGTCCTTTTTTGCCAAAAAGGTAAAGGCATTTATTTTGTAGAAAACTAAAGGCATTTGGTTTTCAGCTCTAAATGTAGAAAACTCATTGCCAGAAAACTAATTCCCAGAACAATGCATAGAATTGGGAGGAGCACACTGGAAAACCCAACATACACTTTTACACTAAACTTTTAAAAGTTCTTCAGGATATTCTTTTAACAAACACCTACTGTTTGGTTGCTGTTTTTTAAGCAATATATCATGAATTAGAATCTTTCCATTCTTTAGATTGTTCATAAGCATCATCAAAACAGGTGGTTCACAGTATTGTATCTTTTCACAATGCTTTCCTGTCAGTTTAGCATTGACAAAAAAATAATCTGGTCTTTTTTTATTTTAATGATATCATATTTGTTGTGCTTTAAAAGATTATGAGAGTATAAAAATAAAATTACAAATAGAGACTATGAATGTCAATCTGAAATTAAATTTATAACTAATGTCCTAATAGCAGTAAGAAGGATAAAATGCAAGGCAAATCCCTTGCTCCTATATATGACAAGGTTAATATAATCAAATTGAAAAGAGTGTGAATATGCTGCTAAAGGAAAATAGAAAAAAAAAATCATGCACATATTATAACCTTTTAAGACAATACAAAGATGGGCGGATGGCAATCAAGATCTTATAAAAAATACTTTAGTTTAGACAAAACAGAAAAATGGTAATATTAAAAGGAATTTTTTGCAGAGATATGAATGGATTTTCAGATTTGTGAAGCCTTTAAAATTGAATAATAAAATTGTTTACCAATCAATATATTCCAAAATATAAACCTAAATGACCATCTTAGCAGGAGTGGAGCTGGGGGGGGGGGGGGGTCAAATGGTCACCTTAGTTGTGTGTAGAAATAAAATTATCATGAACCTCTAAAGAAGAATGCCTTACTTTTACTGATTAGATTTGAATTTATAATAATAAAAACTCTAAGTACAACAAAACAGATTATTCACAAAACTGGGATTTTAGGGAAACAAAAACAACTAATAACACTTAATTTTATGGTAATTTTAATTCATGATTTCATATTGAAAAACTAATGTGATTTTTAAAACACTGATCAGGCCTATTAAAGTGTGCTAAAAAATATGTGAATAATTGGTTTTTGGTTGTTTGGTATTTTTTTATATTTTAAGTTACTAGGGATTATTTGTGATATATCCTTTTATTTAATGATTTGGATATGTAGCAACAAAATACAACTCAACACCCCCTTGTTGATTTTTCAATACTTTTATAAAAAAAAAGGCATTACTATTAAGACAAAGCTGAGCATTCTTTGGTTAGGCTGTAGTTTTTGAAACTTTCAAAAGTGTTGAAGTTTTTATTTTTTTATCGAAATAATTTCAGTAAAAATGAACTCATTGAACACAGAGAGATTTGTTTTATCTAGATTCTAGAGTGCTATTACAGTGATTTTTTTTGTTTCCCAAAAATTCTAGTTTTGTGACACTGTTCTTGTTCTACTAATTCCCAGAACAATGCCTAGAATTGGGAGAAGCACACTGAACAACCCAACATACACTTTCACAACTCTAAACTTTTAAAGGGGTGATTGTTGCTGAATTAAGACAAAGAATGATGTTAGGAAATACTTAAACTAAATGCAGCAACAAAGTAAGCCTTATGTGGCAAAAAATAGTTGCTCATCCAAAAGCACCCTACCTTGTAAGGAGACATGTATGACAAACTGATGAGATGCAAGAGATACTCCCATTAAAGAGACATGTATGGACAAATTGATGCAGTGACCTCTAGGAACTCTGGGTGGCACATTGGAATGATCACAGTCAAAATACACTGACAAATTGGATTCATCCAATGAAGGCATTACGATATATTATCTCAAACTCCCTTCTGCCCCTCAATAGTCAAGAAGCGTGCATGCGGCCTTAGCTTTTTTCTCCCCCCACCCAGTAGCTATGTCAACCTCACCGGCTCACCCAGCAACAAGTTTTTTTATGCGTAGTAATTAGCTTGGAGGAAAAGTGTATAGTCAAGTGAACTCTTAGAGAAAGATTTGAATACTAAAATTTGGAAGCTTTGTTACAAATGAGGGTCTCTACCAGTATTTAAACTTCTCTATTTCTACCACTATTTGTATTTCTCCACCTCATCAATTGACGGTGGTGATCATCTTGGTCCAACAGATAGTGTGGTTCTCTAGAACATTGCATAAATATCTTACTAGTATTCTATAATATACAAAGTGTATCTGAAATATTTTAGAATTTATAAGGAGTATCCTAACCCTTATAAATTCTAGTCTACTCCACCTCATCAATTGACGGTGGTCATCATCTTTTCCGTATAATTCTAGTCTACTCTACCAAATCCTAGAGCCAGTTATGAGCAAGAAGTGGGGAAACCTCTACTTTATATCAAAGATGAAAAGTTATGACACTAACCTACAAAATGAATGTTGACCATACTGGTGAAGGCTGGGGAAAACGATGAGCTGCTGCTGCTGCTGGCGGAGCATCGAGGAGTCGGCAGCTTTTTGGCACAATGCTTCAACAAATTTCTGTGCTCTATTTTCATGGCTTGTTGTTCTGTTTCAATAGTAGGAGGGAGATCGTTGTGGTGAAGTATGTCCTTAACCATGGCCTCCCGAGCATTCCGGTTCGGGAGTTGGAGGCCGCCATAGGCCAATTCCAAGGCAGTGATTCCCACCAGCCAAATGTCAGCCGCGGGAGACGGCTGCTCATAATTACTCGTACTAGTGTTATGGGAGGCTACTAGTTCTGGTGCAGCAGCCCACTGAGAGATGGAAGGCATGGGTAACAAAGCAAAACCCAACTTGAGGAGAGAGTAGGTAGCTGAAGTGAAGAGGGACGGGGATATGAGATAAGCGTGGCCAGCGCTGATATCTGAGCACACAGAGCCATACGTGCAGTCATGCATCGGGACTACGGCGAAGTAATTCTTAGCAGTATCATGAGAAGCGGTGACGGAAAGCGAATCCCGGATTCCCAACAAATTGGGGTGGTGGCCTTTGACGCCCTTACTTCTTCTGACTTCTTTCGATGGACTTTGGATTATCAGCAACCTTGACAGCTTGCAGCCTCTCCGACACCGATGTTTCATAGCTGCTTCCTGAATCCCACTCTGAGATTATGGTTTCAGCTACGGCTGCTTTGTACACCGTTGTGCCGGGTTCGCGGCGGCGTGCCAATCGTGCCGGGCGGTAGATGAGGGCGTGCGTGCTACCGCACCTCTCTCTCTTCGGAAGAATGCCCCAAAATTTTAAATTTTAAATATAACCTACACAATATATAAAATCTTTTTTATTTGATTAAAGATTCCTATTTTCGTATTTTGTTTTTAAATATTAATATTTATATGTAATTAAAATGCAATTGTTAATTATAAATGTGCAACTTCTTTATTACATAAGACCTAGATAAGGCCTAGTTATAGTAATTAGCACAAATTGCTCGTACAGTTTGGACGAGATTGGTTTTAAGGGACAGAGGGAGTAGTTTTTCGGTAATATCCTACTCTATATTTTTTAGTTCATGATTTTAATTCTTCTCTATTTTAATCAATGTTACATTTGATTGTAGTCTTTTTGGGTTGTTTTTTAAAAGGCTTCTTTTATATTATATTTATTTAATATAAGGCCTAATTTACGTGATTTGCACCGTTTATGCGCGTAAGCCTAGGTCGTGAAGTGCGAGACTCAAACAGCTTGAATTGATTATGAAGATCATCGGTGCCGCCTTGTCCCATACGTATGCGAGTTTCCACCCCCACCACACCACTGCGCCCGGCGGCGGCTGACCCCTGTCACGCCCCGGACCTACCGGACACGTCAACAACCCGTCGTACAGTACGAATAGTCAACCGCAGTCCAACTCATCCATACGATACTAGGCGTCTCGAATATCATTCACACATAGTACATCCATAAACAAACATCATGTAAAATATTCATTTAAGCAACGGAAACATTAATACAAGTGTTCAAGCCACACTTCGCAAACATGGACATACAAGCCCCAAAATAATTATTCAGAAAATAATATCCATGAGCATTAATAGAAATGTTTTTAAAACAGGAACGGAAGAAGCACGAACCACGTCTTCTCTCCTTGATTCTCTCGAAGCAACGGGCGAGGGTAGCAACCTTCAAGTTCTACCTGAAACTGTGAGGTGGCCTCCCCCGTGAAGAGGAGGTCAGTACTTGGAAGCATTTGACAAGTACAATGACAACTATACTAAGTATAATCAATGTTTCAATTTCTAAGACCATCAAATAGAGTGATATTATATTATAGGCCATAACCCTTGGTTACCCTCTTTGAAAATATACTTACTTTATATATAAAGTCAAGTAGTCGGCCCGTAGGCCCATGTTTACTTTGAAAACGTCCAACCCTTTCCCGTGGCCTCAAGCCACGCTCCTCTACATTACTTCGTCATGCTAAAGGCTTCCTCTAGTCATGTTCCATCGTGCTAGAGGCTTCCTCTAGTCACTTCACTCAGTGTTAGAGGTTTCCTCTAATCACCTTACATGTGTTGTGCCGGAGGCTTCCTCTAGCCACCCTAGCTAGAGGCTTCCTCTAGTCATTCCACATTATGCTAGAGGCTTCCTCTAGTCATCCTACATTATGCTAGAGGCTTACTCTACTCACCCTACGTTATGCTAGAGGCTTCCTCTAGTCATTCCACATTATGCTAGAGGTTTCCTCTAGTCATCCTACATTATGCTAAAGGCTTACTATAGTCGGCCTACGTTATGCTAGAGGCTTCCTCTAGTCATTCCACATTATGCTAGAGGTTTCCTACAGTCATTCTACATTATGCTAGAGACTTACTCTAGTCAACCTACGTTATGCTAGAGGCTTCCTCTAGTCATTCCACATTATGCTAGAGGTTTCCTCTAGTCATCCTACATTATGCTAGAGGCTTACTCTAGTCACGCTAATAGATCACCAAGCAAATTTTATGCCTAGAGTTCCTTATTATGAGTAGCCTTGGTGGCCTACTCCTAACATAACCCAACGTTTACACATTTCTACCTTAAAGCATCCCATAAGACTACTTTAGGTTCATCCTACACAATCCAAGCCCTTAGGATTTGTTCTATCACTTTTCATACTAACATTCCGACTAGTATTTCAATACTAATCAATTAATTCAGGACGACCAAATCCCAAATGCGTAGTCATAAAGTTCATTCCAATTGATTTTCCAATCCAAATACAATTTAATCACAATAGCAATAATATCACTTTTATCCATTCATGAATTCTCTACATGAAGTAAAAGTATATTTTATCTCAATATTCATAGTTAATTTGGCTATCATGCCTTCATATTCATATCACATAATCATACACAATTTATCTCATAAATATGTATATCATACTTCACTTACTTATACATCATTCTTTTCATATAGGCATTATTAATCATTTAATAATCCATGAAAAACTCATTTGATAATCTTAGGTAATCTTGTGAAATTAACCCAACAATTATAAGCAATATA
Organism: Cuscuta epithymum; assembly: GCA_945859915.1. Lineage (NCBI taxonomy): Eukaryota > Viridiplantae > Streptophyta > Magnoliopsida > Solanales > Convolvulaceae > Cuscuta > Cuscuta epithymum. The sequence goes on along the minus strand of CAMAPF010000011.1, from coordinate 4,701,699 downwards.
GTCAGTCACCATCGCCTTAAGATGTGCTACAATAGTTGCCTTTGCTAGACCCCTCGATCAATCCCCGTTCTAGGCCGATCGAAAGTGGAATTTCTGGGCAGCAGACGAAAGCCGACCGGCTTTTGCAAAAGGTGGGCGGCTTTCGTGGTCTGCAGCTACGAACAGCTCTTTTCCAGTGGTGGTTTCCGACGATTTCGACTCCTATCGATTCCACAACTCTTCTAAGTTAAATATTACCACTTTATAACAATATTCTACACTTTTAAATGTGTAGAACTTCATGTTTAATCCATCATATGATTTCTTAAAAATCATACAAGAATAATACTAGTTAAAGAAAATAGGTAGAGTTCTTACCTTGAACTCAAACTATTTCCTGTTGGATTCCTTCCCTCTTGCTTCCTCCAAGCTAGAACTTTGTGGAGAACCTTTTTTTTCCAGAGCTTCTCTCTTGTATTTGGTCGTAAGGTTGGAATGCTAGGATAGGGGAGGAGTATTGACATGCACTTTGTCAAGGTGCGTCAAAATAAATTCAGTACTAGCAACTATACGTAGTATAGGTGAAGTAGAGTTCGTATCCACAGGGAAATGAATAATTATCTTTTTATGTAACTAGAGAATAAAAAGGGTTTTTTTTATTGAGTGATTTAATTAATTTAAACACGAAGATGAATGACTTATATGGGATTAAATTCAAGAATAAAAGGATCTTGGTCTTGCTACTTTCCACTTGTTGATATATTTTAGTCGATCATTGTTATATCTATAACTTATCCCCTCTCGAATACTCAATCGCGGAGTATCTCCAATTCATCGAGGGTAGTTATTAACAACGACCGTTCATTAATAACCCTTACTATTAATCAAATATAGAACAACGCCGTATACCGATATAATAGTAGCATTTAACCTCTTTAACTCCTTGATGAAATCAATTGAGATTGATAACCTCAACACAACGGTTTCGGTTTAACCAACAAAATTAATCCCTTTTAAGTTTATTAACCACGACCGTGCATTAATATACCGAAGTTACTTACTTGTGAAACCATCAACGATTAACCATCGGTTCGTTGATCGTTTCTAGTAATAATTAATGTTGGAACGTTAACTAATCGTCACTTAGCAACCCTTCAACATTAATATAGAATGAGATTAAAGGAAGAATTAATAATCAAGAGGAGAAAGTAAGAAAATAACTCGCAACTTTAATAATCAACAAGCTTCAAGAGCAAAACCAAGAAATGGAAGTTTAGCTCCTCGTTTGGAGACTAAACATGCTATAAAAATATAAGAAATAAATATTCTAAACTGAGCTTAAGTATATGGAAGAAGAGATTAAATTGGTATCTAAAATAGGAATGAAAGGGGTGTTTTTATAGGAGAAGTGAGGTGGTTGGGTGTAAGACATAATCTGATTTTCCCATGTTCACTTGCTTTATTTGATCTCTTATGATCTCCGGGTCAAATCATATCCGATTTTTCACATTTATTTGTTCTCCATGAAGCTTCCTCTTGTCTCCAATGCTCCTTCCTTATGCTCTCAAGCTCCTTCCTCTTCTTTTCATCATGTTTTTGCTTACATATCAAAATATCTTAATATCTTCTAATCTACTTTAATTTTAGAAGATAAAGATTACACCGTAATTGTACAAAAGCTAAGTAAACATAATGTAAAACCATTCTAAAATGTGGTGTTTATGCACGACTAAATAGTACACATCAAATACCCCCATGCTTAATCTTTTACTCGTCCTCGAGTAAAGTGCAATTCGATTAAGTTCAACGCTTAGGAGTGTCATGTTTCTTCTTACATTTAAAATTGGTTCTTTCTCCCAAGGTTTTATCTGTTCATGCTCCACCATGCTAAGTTTTTTGTGTCAGCCTCCTTTGAATATTTCGAGAAGCTCTTTAAAAACATCCGATCGAGTATGGCTTGTACCCGATCCGGTATCTTGTTGTTTGAACTTACACACGAAATTTTCTCCTGCAAAAATCAAAATTTAATTCGCTTTCTCTCATTTTGCCTAGGAGTCCTTTTCGGGTTTTCATCCTAACTCCTCATTTTTTTTCATCTCACTGACAAATGGAGTTAAGTTGGGAATATGGATTTGGGGTGCAATAGAGGATCAAAGTGTATGCCCGCTCTTTTCAATTTATTCAAGGTAAATGAAAAAACATAAAAGAAAATTAAAAACAAAATTACACAAACACACAGTTAAAAAGTGTAGCCTTTCCCCGGCAACGGCGCCAAATTTGACGTGCACTCTATCGTAGTGTGCCTCAAATTAAATTCACTACTAAGGGCTAATACCGTAGTATAGCGTAGTAGAGTTCGTATCCACAGGGAAATGAGCTTTTTCGCGTATGTGTAAGCATAATAAATAAAAGTAAACGGAAGGGGGAATTGGATATTTTGATAATTGAGAAAGTAAATAAAATACTTAAATGAGTGAAATAAAATATCAAAGGTAATTAGTCTTGGTTTTGCTTTTATCCACTTAATGAAATGTTCGCCGATCCTGGTTATATCTTTAACTATCTTCCTCTCGAATACTCAATCGAGGAGTATATCCAGTTCATCGAGGGTAGTTATTAATAACGAGACGCGTTCATTAATAAAACTTACTACCGAATTAATATAGAACACACGCCGTATATTTACTCGATAGTAGCAATAAATTCAAGATGAAAACGATTGAAATTGATAACCTCAACACAAGCGGTTTATTGGTTTAATCAATATAATTAATTCCTATTAGATTATTAACTATGAGACGCATGCATTAATAATCCAAGTTTACTACCGTGAAATGATCGAACGACTAACAAGCGTATTCGTCGATCGATTCTAGTAATAATTAATATATGAGACAAAACTAGTTGATCCTTTAAGTAATGCTCAAAATATTAAAATGAAATATGAATAGGAATTAATTAATATTCAAGGAAGAATATTAAAGAAGATATAAATCCTACTATAACTAATGTCAAGATGTTAACTAATTGTCATTTTAGTAACACTCCCCAACATTAATATAGAGGAAGAAAATAAATACTACTCTAACTAATGTCGAGATGTTAACTAATTGTCATCTTAGTAACACTCCCCAACATTAATATAGAGATAGTATTAAGGAAAAAATTAATATTCAAGGAAGAAGATTAAAGAAAATAACTCACAACTTACAATTCATTAAGCTTCAAAGTAGCAGTACCAAGATGGAAAGACTACCTAAATTACAAGAATAAAGTGTATATGAAAGAGGGGATTAAATTGGTATCTAAAATAGGAATGAAAGGGGTGTTTTATAGGAGAAGTGATGTGGTTGGGTGTAAGACATAATCTGATTTTCCCATGTTCACTTGCTTTATTTGATCTCTTATGATCTCCGGGTCAAATCATATCCGATTTTTCACATTTCTTTGTTCTCCATGAAGCTTCCTCTTGTCTCCAATGCTCCTTCCTTATGCTCCCAAGCTCCTTCCTCTTCTTTTCATCATGTTTTTGCTTACATATCAAAATATCTTAATATCTTCTAATTCTACTTTAATTTTAGAAGATAAAGATTACACCGTAATTGTACAAAAGCTAAGTAAACAATAATGTAAAACAATTCTAAAATGTGGTGTTTATGCACTACTAAATTGTACACATCAAAAGATTTGTTTCACACAAGGCTTACTGATGGAAGTCCAATTGGACCTCACGTGCTCAAAATGATTGAGCATAGGGATCACCTGGAAAGGCTTGGATCTCCAATTAGTCAAGAGTTGGCTACTGATGTGATTCTCGTGTCACTCACTCCGGCATATGACCAATTCATCATGAACTATAATATGCATGGTCTTGAGAAGACCTTAACCGAATTGCATGGAATGCTCAACTCTGCTGAGCAAAACATTAAGAAAAATCGGAGTGACATTTTGATGGTAAAAAAGGGGAAGGGATTCAAGAAGCATGGTAATGGCAAGGTTGGTGGAAACAAGAAGTCCAAAAACCTGGTTAAGAACTCGGGTAAAGGCAAATCTGTTGCTAGCTCTACTTCTAAAGAAGAGCATAAATGTTTCCACTGCAACAAAACTGGTCATTGGGAGCGGAATTGCAAGGCGTATTTGGAGGAACTGAAAAAGAAGGGGCATGGTGATGCTTCCAATTCAGGTATCTATGTGATAGAAGTAAATGTTACTACCGCTACTTCATGGGTATTGGATACCGGTTGTGGTTCTCACATTTGTTCAAATGTGCAGGGACTAACAAGGAGTAGAAGGCTGGCTAAAGGGGAAGTTGACCTACGAGTAGGCAACGGTGCAAAAGTTGCAGCATTAGCAATAAGGACATTTACTTTGAATTTGCCCACGGGCTTAGTTTTAGAACTTGATAATTGTTATCATGTACCTGCCATTAGCAGGAATATTATTTCTGTTTCTTGTTTGGACAAGAAAGGATTTCATTTTATAATAAAGAACAACATTTGTTCTATTTATTTTAATGAGATCTTTTATGGTAGTGCTAGTCTCATAAATGGACTTTATCTTCTAAACCTTGAAATGCCCATCTATCACATAAATACAAAAAGGTTTAAATCTAACGACTCAAACCCAACATACCTTTGGCATTGTAGACTAGGCCATATAAATGAGAAGCGCATTAAAAGACTCCATTCTAGTGGATTTCTTGACTCTTTTGATTTTGAATCAATCGAGGAGTGTGAATCTTGTTTATTTGGTAAAATGGCTAAGTCACCATTTACTGGTAAAGGTGAAAGAGTTCACGGTTTATTGGACCTCATAAACTCGGATGTATGTGGCCCAATGTCAACAATGGCCAGGGGAGGTTTTCAGTACTTCATAACATTCACTGATGACTTTAGTAGGTTTGGTTATGTGTACCTAATGAAGCATAAACATGAAGCTTTTGAAAAGTTCAAAGAATTCCAGAATGAAGTTCAAAGAATTCCAGAATGAAGCTTTTGGGAATGTTCATGATATCTGTGAGGAAGAAGAGGACTTTTCTATGGTGCAGTTTGATTACGGTGTTGCTCCTACTCCTTGCTTTGAGACATCTTTTGAGCTTCTGGTGATACCTAGAGTAATCAAAGTTTTCACTCATGTTTTCTGTCCACCTGAAGAGGATGAGAGTTTCATACTTCACTTCTGTGCTGATGAGGGCTATGAAGACCATGTGCTGCCTTCGTGGGCTGACGAATTTAAAGATATGCGCCACTTAATGACATTTGTTGAGAGGAAGCTGGAGACGTTGACTATAAGTGCACCACTACAGTCTTTGCTATTGGAGAGCTTATGAGGTATCGTCGGGCACACGACGTTAAAAATAGCGCTTCTCGGGAGGCAACCCGAGCTTATTTCTGCTTTTGATTTTGCTTTTGCTTTGTTTGTTGTTTGGTTGTTTTGCTTTGTGTTTTTGTTGCAGCTCAGAGTCTTGTTGTATGGATGATGTGCCGAGGATTACATTGACTCAGTTTAGTTCTGCATCGACCAACGCCTTAAGGAAGTTTCTTTGACTCTTTTACTCGCTTGTTGAAATATTGACTTGAGTTAAGTTGAGCATGTGTGACCCTATCCTCTTTACCCCCTAGTACATAATGCATATTTGGTCATCGAGGACGATGCCAAAGTTTAAGTGTGGGGGAGTGAATTGGGCATTCGGGCAGTGGTTGTTACATGAGATTTATTAGAGTTAGCATGCACAGGTGTTAGTTGTATATTCATAGGAAATTCATGCAAAATTTTTGAAAATTTTTCTTTAAACTGTGTCTTTGTGAGCTGGCTAGCGTTTTGACTATGCTTTTAGAACATCTTTGAAGTGTTTAGGCTTAAATTTGCTTGCACTATAATCTAGTTGTTGAGAGGAGGAAGGCATTAGTCACCCATTGAATTTTCCATTAATCATCTACCCCACCTGAATAAGACCCTTTAGGAGAAGCCATTTTGAGCCTGACCGTTTATTGTTACCCGATTAATTGAGCTCCATAGCCAAATGGCCTGTTTCCTTACCCGTGAATATTTCTGACTTAGTCTCGATGTTTAGGGAATTAAGGGATTAATTTGTTAAGTTTAGGGAATTTTGTGTAGGAGCCATTTTTGGCATTGCTCCTATGCCCCAAATGGGGTAAGAGCAGTCACTTTTTAGGAATTTGATACTTTCGAGGATTGCATTGTAGGCATGGATTCACTTTTAAATAAATGAACCTTAATTGCCATTTTTCCTTGGTGAGGCCGAGATTAGAATGGGGTAATGTCTAGTAAGAATCCGAAAGGTGAAAAATTAATATAGCTAGACCTCTTACTTTGCGAAAAAGAGAATGGGAGCCCCGGTCAAAAAGCGTAAGATGAGACTTGGGTATCTTTCGAAAGAAATGGCGTTCTCGTGCCAACATGACAAGGAAAACTAAACATAATCAATGAACTTGGAGGCTATTGAAAAATTAGCTTTAGTCCTCCGCGTACTTCAAGTATACGTCAAAGCATAAATGTGCCGAGACGGTTTAGCTTAGTTGTACACCATGTCTACTCTTTGCATAGGTTTAAATGATTGTTCCTAATTTGTGGCCTACTGAGTTCCTTGTTCCTAAGAATAACCCTGAAGTTCCTAAATACATTAAGTCTTTGTTAGAATTTTCCTATCTCTCAAAATAAAGGGACTATCATTATTGTCCACACTTAAGCCTTTGCTTGTCCTCAAGCAAACTGAACAACGGGACTTACGATAATCACCACACGGAATTTAAAACAGTTAGCATGCACGCGTAGTTAAAGGGATATTCACAGGAAAGACAATCTAAACCGAGAAAATCCTTTCCTAAACTACATCTTTATATTCAAGCTAAGCTGTTTGACACAATTATTCACAACATCCTCAAAGTAATGGCAGCCTACACAAATAAACTAGCTACTGATCAGAAGGACTTGTGAAGTGGTGGTGAATGGTTCATGGATAACAATAATAGTCCCTTTCTTTTGAGAGATTGGAATATTCTAACAAAGACTCAATGTATTCAGGAACTTCAGAGCTATTCTTAGGAACAAGGAACTCAGTAGGCCACAATTTAGGAACAATCATTTAAACCTATGCAATGAGTAGACATGGTGTACAACTAAGCTAAACCGTCTCGGCACATTTGTGCTTTGACGTATACTTGAAGTACGCGGAGGACTAAAGCTAATTTTCGCAATAGCCTTCAAGTTCAATTAATTAGGTTTAGTTTTCCTTGTCATGTTGGCACGAGAACGCCATTTCTTTCGGAAGATACCCAAGTCTCATCTTACGCTTTTTGACTGGGGCTCCCATTCTCTTTTTCGAAAAGTAAGAGGTCTAGCTATATTAATTTTTCACCTTTCGGATTCTCACTAGACATTACCCCATTCTAATCTCGGCCTCACCAAGGAAAAATAGCAATTAAGGTTCATTTATTTAAGGAAAAATTGATTGTAATAATCCCAACTATTGGCGGTCCGCTTATAATAATCCCAACTATCGATTATTTTAGAATAATCCCAACTTTAGGGTCCTTCTGCCAATAACAATCCCTGTAAATAAATTCATGTACTTTCTGAAGTGGATAAGAAGAGATATAGCAAGTAATCTCTATAAATAATCTTAACTTTTAATTTTTACGCTTAATTTCTATTTAAAATTCACTTTTATAGAAGGTAATATTTGGTCATGGACTATTATTGGCGGATGGTCCATATAGTTGGGATTATACAAAAATAATCAATAATTGGGATTATTGTTAGCGGACCGGCAATAGTTGGGATTATTATTTTCAATTTTTCCTTTATTTAAAAGTGAATCCATGCCTACAATGCAATCCTAGAAAGTATCAAATTCCTAAAAAATGACTGCTCTTACCCCATTTGGGGCATAGGAACAATGCCAAAAATGGCTCCTACACAAATTCCCTAAACTTAGCAAATTAATCCCCTAGTTCCCTAAACATCAAGACTAAGTCAGAAATATTCACGGGTAAGGAACACGTGCCATTTGGCTATGGAGCTCAATTAATCGGCTATTAATAAACGGCCAGGCTCAAAGTGGCTTCTCCTAAAGGAACTTATTCAGGTCAATGGGAAAATTGTTGATTCATTAATGGGTGACTAATGCCTTCATCTTTTCAACAACCAGATTATAGTGCAAGCAATTTAAGCCTAAACACTTCAAAGATGTTTTAAAAGCATAGTCAAACACTAGCCAGCTCACAAAGACACAGTTTAAAGAAAAAAATTCAAAAATTTTGACATGAATTTCCTATGAATATACAACTAACACCTGCGCATGCTAACTCTAATAATCACATGTAGCAACTACTGCCCGAATGCCCAATACACTCCCCCACACTTAAACTTTGGCATCGTCCTCGATGACAAAAAATGCACTATGCACAAGGGGGTAAAGAGGATAGGGTCACACGTGCTCAACTTAACTCAAGTCAATTATTACAAACGAGTAAAAGAGTCAAAGAAACCTCCCTAAGGCGCTGGTCGATGCAGAACTAAACTGAGTCAATGTAATCCTCGGCACATCATCCATACATCAAGACCCTGAGCTGCAACAAAAACACAAAGCAAAACAACCAAACAACAAACAAAACAAAAGCAAAATCAAAAGCAGAAATAAGCTCGGGTTGCCTCCCGAGAAGCGCTATTTTTAACGTCGTGTGCCCGACGCAACTTCCTCATACGCTCTCAAATAGCAAAGACTGCATTGGTGCACTAATAATCAATGTCTCCAGCTTCCTCTCAACAAATGCCATTAGGTGTCGCGGATCTTTAAATTCTTCAATCCACGTAGGCAGCATATGGTCTTCAAAACCCTCATCAGCGCAGAAGTGAAGTATGAAACTCGCATCCTCTTCAGGTGGATAAGGAACATGAGTGAACACTTTGATTACTCTAGGCATCACCGGAAGCTCAAAACATGTCTCCAAGCAAGGATTAGGAGTAACACCGTGATCAAAATGCACCATAGAAAAGTCTTCTTCTTCCTCACAAATATCGTGAAAATTCACAACCTCTCCTCTGGACTCTGTATCACTCCCTATGAAGGAATCCCAACTCTTGTGAACAGCGTTCTCATCAGGGTCTTCAAAAACATCAGGAAGTGTATCATCCGTCATATTCCCACCTTCGCAGTCCGACTCACTCACATGATCATCCATATTGGTTTCCTCAGGTTGGGCTTCTGTGTCTCTAAGATGAGATCTCTCGGACTCCTCAGATAAAGCCTTTATAATCTGCCCCAATTGATTCTCCATGTTCTGCATCCTTGTGTTTGATTGCTGTTGAATTGCCATGCACGCCTCAGTTGCTTGCATGACTTGCCTGAGTGTTTCTTCCAGGTGAGACAGCTTCTCTGAAATAATATCTTCCACTTCATCCTGTGGCTCATAGCTCGGCAAAGACGTAGGAGTGACTGAAACATTTGTGTTCGTAAATTGTGGGGAGGAAGCAGTGGGGTATGCAGTTTCCCGGAAAGGATGGTCGTATAGAGGTTTGATGGGGCAAAGACATAAATGGTGATCTCCTCCACAGAAGGAACAAATGCTATCCTTAAAACATTCTGATATTTCCTCAGGCGTTTTATTTAGAAGCATAAATTCAAGAATGGAGCCTCGTCTTACGCTTACCCAAGGGTAATGTGATGAAGGATAGTAAGAATCAGAATGAAAGGGTTGTGTGGTTGGAGTGTACGGATAAGAAGGCTGAATATTTTGTGGCGTAGGAGAGCAATTTTGATGAGATGTGTAATATTGAGGAGGGGGAGTGTAAGGAGGGTATGGCGTATATGGTGAAAATTCCAAGGAGGTTTGGGGAAAAGGACTTCCTCCAGGAATTTGGCTGAATGGGTTCATCTCATGCCTCTTTGAAAAAAAACTGAAAGGTTAGCACGAAAATTCTACGAAGAACAAAAAGAAAACTAACTAAAAAAAATCTCGCTGAAATTAATTGACCCTTAAAACCGACACCGTCCCCGGCAACGGCGCCAAAAACTGATGTGTGTTTTCTCGCACTTAAAATAGATCGTAATATAGTGGTGTAAGTATGAGTATCGTCTCCACAGGGACGGAAAAAAGGGAATCAAGAATTAATTAAATTCAGCGATTAAAAAGAAAATAAAATAAAAGCGTCGTGCGAGATTGGTTGGTTTGGAAAAATAAAACTAATGCGAACAATTAAACTAGGGGGTTCTTTCTAATTAATGACAAAGGGAACAGGGATCGATTCCGGGGTAACCAGATTTCTGGCAGATCAGGCCTAATTACATGAAATTAATTTAATTGAGCCTAGCTAATCATTACTAAGTTCTTACCGCTCTCGCGGCGTAGAGTACAATAATTTAGGGGACCAGGCTGATCTCTCATGCGACAGGATCCTAAATTATTGCCAAGACGAGCGAGCTTACGGCCCCTTAATCGCTACTAATCTCTTAGCGAACGATTAAGTGTGTGTGAATGTGTCCTAGAACAAATTAGATCTCTCTTAATTTATTCTATAAGCAATTGTAATTCTAGTGGCCATCTAGGTTACAAGAGATATCAGTTAAATTATTCAAACACAAATTAAACGGCATTCATGCAATTAAACCGACAAGAATCTAGCCATACATCATGATCAACCCCTTCATCAATCCCAAATCCCTAATTAAAACTACTCACAATTCATAATTGAAGAATCAATAGAATTGGAAAAAAAGAATTAATTGTCATTAATTAAAAAGGTGGAACTTACAAAGAATCCCAAAAGATTGATGAACAAGGCTCAAAAGCCCTCTAAAATTCGTGCTAGGCACTCTCTCTAAGCCCCCCTCGAAAACGGGGTAGTTTACAGGCTGTTTAAATAGAAAAATCGGGTGAAATTTGAGCTGAATTAGGATTTTCGGAGCCAGACACGATGCCAGGCACGATCGTGCCTTCGATCGTGCCTCCGGAGCAAAAACGCGCATTTTGGGCAGGCACGATCGTGCCTCCCTCCAGGCACGATCGTGCCTGGCTGGCAGTAACTCTTCCGTGTTTTCTCTTCACGCACGATCGTGTCTGACTTTGAGGGCACGATCGTGCCTACGTAACTTCCGAATTTGACGAAACTTTCTTCATGAAAGTTGTAGATAATGAAGTCCTCTATCCACCCCAAATTGCCGAATGTGATTTGAATCATCCAATAAAGAGATATGATCAAAACGGTGGAAGGTGTCTTTCTGAAATCACAGCAGAGATCACCTGACTTCATCGTCTGTTTTCACCTTCTTCCTCTCCGATTCTCGCAAAGGTGTCTTCATATCATTTGTAGCCCTTGAAGTTAGCTTTCATATGGAACTTGAATCGTGTACATTGGATGTTTCTACAAAGAGATATGCTTGAACGATTGACCGAAGGTCATCCTGATCGTCGTTTTCAAGCTTCATTCATCTTCTTTTGATCCCGAAGCCAGTCCTAGAGCTCTTTTTCCTTCAAATCTTCATCGTGAATCTTCCGGTGACCTCCAAAGCTATAAAATCATTCTCAAATGCTTCTCAAATCATCCCGATTGTTCCTCAAGTGCCGGTGCCGGGCTCAAATTCCCTGATTTTGACTACAAACAACACAAAACTCGAACCAACGCCCGGTAAACATAACTTGAGCTAAAATTAAGACTTGTAACACCTTAAAACTAGGAAAATCATCAAAATCCGATCTCAA